>CM064333.1:45631136-48613636 GCA_032595735.1 Pelochelys cantorii
TCTTCCTAGCATATGCAATGGAGCATGCATATTGCAGGTTGCACCTCTATAAACCTGGGCTCTCTGGTCCAGCTGCAATAGCTCTGGTCCAGCAGGAACATTTGGGTAGGGGAGTCCAGGGTCCTGGCATGCTGCAGGGGTGGGCCTGGGAGCCCGGCATGCTGTGGGCAGGGATGTGGGGGTGGGAGCTCGGTGTGCAGCCCAGCTAGGCTGGTGGTGGTGGGGAGCCAGGAAGGCCGGCATGTGAACAAGCAGGGTTGCAGAGGTGCAGCCAGGAAATGAGCTCCCCCGGTCTGGCAAAATCCCTCATCTGGGACTAGCCAGGTCTTGAGGGTGCTAGACAAGAGAGGTCTAACCAGTATTATAAATGCTGGCACATTTTATTGGGATTCAGCTGCGGAAATCCTCTGTAGGATGGATACTTCAAAACTGCAGCTTCATCTTGGCTAAGGGTGTGGTCAGTATCTTCCCTTGTTCTGCATTATATGACTTTTCATGAGGTGTAGCTGGACAGATAGAATTAAAAAGATAGGGGACAAGCCCTGTCCCCGTAAATATAACAAAACTGAAAGAATTAAACCTATTTTTGTTACTTACTACTAAGCAGATGAAAACCATACATAGCATGTATTAAACACCAAGAAGCTACTCATGATAGTCTTAGCAGCTAACATCTCAGACCTGAGTGATCCATCATGCTCTAGCTATCTGTGATAAAGCCTTGGTGGTCATACACTGACCATCAAGGCCAGAAGAGATCATCTAGTCTGACTTCTTGTGCAACAATCCACAGAACTTCACAACAATTCCTTTTGAATGACAGTAAAACTTACAACATATAACAAGAATATTAAAGATTCAATTTCATGTTCCTGTAATGGACCAGAGTAGTTTGCCTTCAGATACTCCCTCTCCTACACTGCCCAATCGCCATCACACTAAAATGGCTGGGCAAGTTAAGAAAATCCAATGCAATGTTGTGAGATTCTTTAATGAACACCACACACCAAAGGAGAAACAACACACAGAATTCTATTTGCTATCTGGACTGGTTTGGACTTTCTCTACTATTTAGCTACCTGAAAATGCCAATATAAGACCACAATTTAACTTGATCAGCAGTGAACTGCAGAGATAATGCCTTGAAAAATAGATTAGGTATATTGCTATCGTGTTTCTGCACAATTTGGCCATGGTAGAAACTGCTAGATGGGATGTATAATGGAAGTCTTTTTTGCAGTACCAGTTTGTTTATCAAGCTGTCTAGGTAACTGTCTGTCTAGAAGTTGTTTAATTAGGTCAGTTTCCATTTCAATCTCAATTCCAAGTCCCCGAGCAATAGATGTTATTGAGAAGGAAGATCTTTCACATTCAGTTTAATTCTCATTTTCCTGGACATTATTTCCTGTCATACATTATTTCCTGGTAGTACTCTGAAGTATTAATTTTCTTCTGAACCTTGAGGATATATCTAGACTGCAAGGATCTATTGGAAAAAGATACGCAAAATGCACTCCACATTTTGTGTATCTTTTCCCAATACTTTTGTTGGAAGATGCTTTTCTGAAATTTGGCCCATCTAGACTGGGCCAAATTTCGGAAAAAAACTCTCTTTCAAAAGCTCCCTTCTTCTTTGTGGAACGAGGAATACAGGGGCTTCTGAAAGAGCACGTTTGCTCTTCCACAAAAAAAAGCGGAAGAGTAAATGCATTCCCTGGACACAGCGGAGTTTTTTCAGGATACCTGCGGTATCCCAGAAAACCCCTGCAGTTTAGCCGTACCCTAAGATATTTAAAAAGAACTTCCAGTAGAAGCAATTAAATAGCATAGCACATTGAACAGATACATTACTGGGTAATATTTATCTGAATTTGTATTTAAAGAGCTTTTGTTAACATCCAGAGAATATATACAGTACAATACTTATGCAATAAAGCTATACAGTGCACACAGATAGGCTCCAACAAAGATACTCCAAGACTTAGATACTGTAAAGCCCTGAAATCACAAAATTGAAGTTGAACTAAGAAAATAACTTTCTTAAAACAAGTCTGTTTTCCCTCATATTCAGTAGTTAAAACTGAGCTTCTGATACTCCCCGACCCCCACAAAGCCCAGTGTTTCCGTCGCTGGATAATACCACCATTTTCCTTGCCTGGGTGTGGCCTGGACAGTGGGTCCTGCCTCACAGGGGCCCATGTTTCCCACACACACACCCCGTCGTCCCACGGACAAGTAGGTAAGGGAAGTGTCTGGCCACACTGGGATCCAATGGCCGGGAGAGCGGCCTTGAGCAGCCTGGCCTTCCATCAGGGCCACACACACACTTGCCCCTGGCAGCACTATCCCTAGGAGCGGGTGGTGCCTCGAGCGTGCAGGCATGCCCATGTGCTGTGTGCAGCACTCCAGAGTCTAAGTGCGGGCATGCGTATGCCCTTGTCCCCAGCCTCCTTCCAGAGGTGGCTGATGGTGGGAGGGCCATTCCCCCCGGGGTGGGGTCAGAAGTGTGTCTGGCCTCCCTGGAGCCTGTGAGCAGGAGCCCAGGGGTGCTCCGGGGCTGCCTCCTGGGGCTGCGTGGCATAGACTGGCACTGAGTGTGCACCCACATGCACAGACTGCAGCGCGAGGGCCAGGCTGAGAAGGCTGAGCAACGATCGTACCACAGCCCCTCAGCGCCTGCCACCCCCGCCCTGTGTGTATGAAAAACTAAGAGCACTCACCTGATGATGTCTCCCTGGCCTTTGAGGATGCCTGTAAGACATCCAGTCCCTGGGGTACTGGCTCCAATGTGAGCACTGTCATGGTGCTGGCCATCTCTTCCTCCTCCTTTCCTCCTCAACTGGGATCCCCAGGTGGACAATGATGGGCATCTCCAGCCCCGAGTCTGCCGCAAGGGGTGGGGAAGGGGCTGCACTGCCCCCCAGGATGTGGTGCAGAGCTGCATAGTAGAGGCAGGAGTGGCATTCTGCCCTGGAGCGAGAGCTGTGCTCCCTGGCCCTGGCTTAGCCCTGCCAGAGCTCCTGGATCTTGCTCCTCACTTGCTCCAGACCGCAGTGGTAGCCCCTTGTGGCCAGGCTGTCGGTCATCTGGCCATATATGTCCACATTCCTTCATCTGGAGCGCAGATCCTGGATGGTCTACTCCTCGTCCCATACCTCCAGGAGGACCAGGATCTCTGCCCCAGACCAGGACGGCACATACCTCTTGCGGCCCTTGGCAGGCTCCTGGGAGCCCTCTGCATGCTCGTTGTGAGGGTCAGTGGGCTCTTAGGGGCTTGTGGCTGGGACATGGGTGCCCACAACTCTGGAAGGGGCAGCTGCCCGATGAGTTGCAGCTCCCAGGGCCGGCCTCCTGCCACAAGCCCTGTCCCGGGTGTTTGCGGCTTTAAGAGCTGCTGGGACAGAGGAACTATGGAGTTGTGATGAGTGTGAATGGAGTGGCCAGCAGGGCACCTGCGTTATTTCCTGGAGGCGTCTTTTTTCGACAGAACTCCCTCTTCGAGTCCACACAAAGCTTTTTGGGAAAAAGCATTATTCTTCATAGAATGAGGTTTACCGCCATTGGAAAAAGCCCTCCGTTATTTTTACTTTTTGTTGAAATTACGCTATTGCAGTGTGGACACAAGTATTGCTTTTCCAGAATAATGCTTGTTATTCTGGAAAAATGCTGCAGTGTAGACATATTAGAGAGAAGAATCAGATGAAAATGCTGTACAAGGGAAGAGGAGAGAAAAGTAGGAGCATGGAAGGCCTTGTATGCCTAATCTCCCTGTTATATTCCTTTGGAGAGAAACAAAGCCTAATCTCCCTGTTATATTCCTTTGGGGCAAACTGAGACTGGGAATGTGACAACGTAAGAAAATGCTGTGGCAAAAACTGTGGCAAAACCACATCTCTAAATCAGGAGGGCATATTAATGTCTTTGAAGTTCATCTTATTCAGTTACTTGAGAGGTACAAGTTTGAGTTACATCTAGAGACGGCCACCCCTGACCTTAGGCCTCTCATTATAAAAGTAGATATCAGGCACAAAATTTCAGATCCTTACTTCTAGAGAAGTGGGGTCTTGTGACTGAGATGCTGGACTTTGATGCTAGAGATCTAGGTTCTTTCTTTGTGTGTCCATGGACAAATCATGTTCTCTATGTGCCTCACTTCTCCATCTCTATAAAATAGGGAAAATACTACTTCATTGCCAACAGGAATGTTGTGAGACTATATTCAAACTACTTTCCCAATAAGCATTTTTTAAAAGCCTGCAGATAAATAAAAGGGAGAATTGGTTCTCACCTTGATTCAGATACCATTCATGCCACTTTTAGGTGTTTAGGTGCTTGGTTTTTGTTTGGTCTTATCTCTAGATGCTAGTCATTCAAACAGAATCCCCAAAACACACTACAGCTGCAGAATTATAATCAAGAATGTTTAATGAAGCCAGCAGTCTGCCTGGAAGAACACAACCTTCCACTGTTTTTCTTTTTATTGTTAAACTGTAAGGAGGACAATTGGATAACATGGGCTTACTATTATTCCTATATATTTTCTAATGACATTTTTGAAGTAATGTTTGAATAATCCTTCCATTTAATCCTTTTGATAATAAATGAGCATGTTGAGGGCTGCATTGCATAAGATCTTGAAAAATACAGAGTGGTGTCTAATAAAACATGTTTTATATGGAAGAAATATAAATCTAATAGGTGATCTAGTCACCAATCTAATATAATTTACAAATACTATATCAAAAGGAAAATATTGGAGTAAATCCTGCTGCCATTTACACTGGTGTAAATATGGGGTTGCTATATTAACGTGATCATTTACATTTGCCAAATTAACCCACTGCATCTGAGAAAAATCACACTGTGGAACACTAAAATAGATCATTATCAGGTCAGAGAGTCACAGTCTCATATTTTCATTTAAAATGAATTGTAAACATCTATTACATTATCTGCCGAAATTTCTACAAGACTTACCTTGTAGAACCAAAATTAATTAATTGAGTAGATTGATTTATTGGAGTCAAGATCACCATATCTCTTGCTGTACAAGACTTTGTGTTCTTTACAGCCCTGATGATAGCAAAGTCTGTGGGAGGAACTCCTGCTCCAGCCTAGGAAACTTCCTCCTACACCACTTATTTTTTGTTATTTCATTTATATGTACACACACAACTAGATCTTTGGATCTAGAAAGCTTTGGACCCTTTCAAATGAACAAATCCATGACCAAATTTTATAATGAACAATGAATACCTGCTTTTAAGATAGTTCTTATCTTTGCAACAGTGCCATCTATAGTACTTAACAGGCACATCAGAAAGAAAGCTTCAGAGGGGTAGCCAAGTTAGTCTATAATTAGAAGTGGGTTGTGCCCACGGAAGCTCATGATACCATCTACATGTTTTTTTAGTCTTTAAGGTGCTACTAGACTATTTATTGTTTTCAAAGTTTTTATCAGAAAGAAAGACATGAATTGTTGCTTCAGCTAGATAATCACTGGAAAAGACAACTTATCTATAGCCCATGAAGTAAATGAGACCTTCCCACTGTCGTCAGCCTGCTTTGGATCAGGCCCTAAAAGCTTTTTTTTTTTCCTGTTTACATTTATACTTTTTTTTTACATGATCTAACTATCCAGGGCACCCTAGTGCTTCTGTTAGCCATTTCAGTTTCTATTTGGTATCAGACATGCTTCATAAGTGGATTGAACAGAAATATTTCAAAATTTTCACACTTTGCTGATAAATATTTTTAAGTATGATTGGGAAGCATGTGCCTAAATAGTAATTGCTTTTATATATATTTTAAATAGTTATATTATATGCCCTCATATAGCTATGCTTTATGTTCATATCCATTACATTCTGATCATTGTAATAACAAAAATAATCCTATAACCACACAGGCAAACACACACATGCAAATATGCAAAGGTGAGTATATCAACAATGTTGTGAGTAAACATGGACTTTGACTGATGCTGTCTTCAGACTCCACAAAGCTGAGACTTGGATAGAGAAGCCAAGATTAAAAATGAATGCACTACTTCTCCTCTGACAATATGACCACTTGCTAATAGCTGCAAGATTGCAGTAACACAGCCTACCAGAGATACTAACTCTACCATTGTTCAAAACACATTTGAGCCTTGCTGGGTTAGTTAAAAAAAATTAGTTATGCCAGTTGAAGGTAAGGAACACCAAGGTATGGCTGGCATACATTGTTTTATTAAAGTCTTTCAATGAATCTAATGTTATGAGGCTGGTAATAGTAACTACCAATCTATAAATCAGTTAAGAACAACCAGGACTCTAAATTATACACATCTGGGAATTTTTTATTATCCAGATGCTGATAATGGAAACAGCTGATTCCCTACCTCAACGAATCTATTCAGAATTAATTACTATAGACCAAATTCTGTCTTTAGGTAGCCATGCAAAAATTCCCTGAGAAGTGTTAAGTGAGTTAACTGGCTTGGAATAAAGTTTGGGTATGTCTACACAACAAAGTTAATTCGAACTAACAACTGTTAGTTCAAATTAACTTTCATAGGCGCTACACATGCAAACCACTAGTTCGAACTAGCAGAGCGCTTAGTTCGAACTAGGTAAACCTCATTCTACGAGGACTAACACCTAGTTCGAATTAAGTAGTTCAAATTAAGGGCTGTGTAGCCACTTAATTCGAACTAGTTGGAGGCTAGCTCTTCCCAGCTTGCCCTGGTGGCCACTCTGGGCCAAGCCAGGGAAACTCTTCTGCCCCCCTCCTGGCCCCGGAGCCTTTAAAGGGGCACGGTCTGGCTACAGTGCCCATGCCAGGTGCAAGCCTGCCAGCACCCAGCCAGCAGACCCTGCACCTGGCACGGCATGAGCCAGCCACCCACTGCCACCCAGCCCTCTGCCTCTTCCCAGGACCAGGCTGGCGGCTCCCAGGAGCCTGCCCAGGGCCGCAAGAGGCGGGCGCCCGCCTGATCTAGTGTGGAGATCGTGGACCCCATCGAGGTTTGGGGGGAGACCTCCAACAGCCACGACCTCCACACTAGGCACAGGAATGAGGCCATCTAGGGCAGGATAGCTGCCAGCCTGGCCACCAAAGGCCACATGCGAACCCAGGAGCAGGTTTGCATGAAAATCAAGTTGGTCCAGTGAGACCCCCGACCCTGAGCCCTGAGCTTAGAACATAAGAACATAAGAATGGCCATCCTGGGTCAGACCAAAGGTCCATCTAGCCCAGTAGCCTGTCTGCCAACAGCGGCCAACACCAGGTACCCCAGAGGGGATGGACCTAAGACAATGACCAAGCAATTTGTCTCATGCCATCCATCAGCAATTTGTTTGTGCCTGCCACAAACAGAGGCCAGGGACACCATTCCTACCCCCTGGCTAATAGCACTCCATGGACCCAACCTCCATGACTTTATCTAACTTCTCTTTAAACTCTGTTATAGTTCTAGCCTTCACATCCTCCTGTGGCAAGGAGTTCCACAGGTTGACTATTTGCTTTGTGAAGAACTTTCTTTTATTAGTTTGAAGCCTGCTACCCATTCATTTCATGTGGTGTCCTCTAGTCCTTCTTTTATGGGAACTAATGAAGAACTTTTCTTTATGCACCCTCTCCACACCACTCATGATTTTATAGACCTCTATCACATCCCCCTTCAGTCTCCTCTTTTCTAAGCTGAAAAGTCCCAGTCTCTTTAGCCTCTCTTCATATGGGACCTGTTCCAAACCCCTAATCATTTTAGTTGCCCTTTTCTGAACCCTTTCCAAGACCAAAATATCTTTTTTGAGGTGAGGAGGCCACATCTCTACACAATACTGAAGATATGGCAAGCAGGGAACCCTGAGAACTGTCTGTCCGGGGTGGGGATCGGGTCCCTTTAAACACGGAGCTCAGTTAGCCTCAGGCAGCAGCTCCACACTCTAAGTCCTGACCTGATGCCCTGCCGGCACTGGTTCCGGCCAGCCTTAACTTCGGTTCAGGGTCCACTCAATGTGGACATGCTAGTTCGAATTAGCAAAACGCTAATTCGAATTAGTTTTTAGGTCTAGATGCACTAGTTCGAATTAGCTTAGTTCGAATTAACTAATTCGAATTAAGTTAGTTCGAATTAGTGCTGTAGTGTAGACATACCCTTTCTCTCAAAGAAAAAAAAAGGAAGTTCTCTGAGAACTTCTCTCAAACCATCTTCTGAAAAAAAAATTGCAACAATGAAGGGAAATGGGGACTGTGCACAAGCCCAAGGACAGAGTTTAATCCTCTGTTTTGTTTTATTTACAAGCTTAATAATGTACATTCCTAGTGAGAACTGTTACATTTCTTTTTTTTCTTTCCTCTTTTTACTGCAGTTTAGCTGGCAATTAACTAAATACTTATGGCCAATTTGGGCTCAATCCAACTTCCTTTGAAATCCAAAACAGCCTTTCCTTTGACTGTAATCAGGTCTTTAATTTTGCTAATTGAACTGCTTGTCTAGATTTCACTCTTTTACTGAAGTGAGGGAACTAAAGTGAATTATTCAGAACAATGTTCATAATTATGTATGTGTTTAATCCCAAGTCAGAAATAGATCAACATCGCTCTTTTCCTAAGAAAGACAAAGGATTTTCTGACCAGCTGCCCATAAGCATCTATTCTAGCTTTAGCCTGGCACTATGTTTTGGTTTTTGTTTTACTTCTGCATCCTATTACTGCATTGGGAAGCCATCAGCCACCACAATTTCAAAAACAGAATGAGACTTAACAAGGAATGTATTTTGCATCTGCATGATGCTCTGGATCTGCCTCAGGTGCTGACTGGCACTATTAAGGGAGCCAAAACATAGCAGAATTCCCCTCACCCTCCATTTTACAATGAAGAACTTTAAAAGTAATCTTTATATAGATAGGATGGATCCTAAAGATAGCCTATGTTCTGACAGAGCAGATAGCCGACTCCCAAACAAACCCTAATGATTCTATTTCTTCCCTCTCTATTGGATTAATAGATAAATGAGAGGGTCCCACCCAAACATATATAAAAGGCCCAGAATGAGACTCTTATTCCAGGGACTAACCAGACATCTTTTTAAAACTGACTAGAGCTTTTCTCCTGAAATATTGGCCATACCTTACTTCTGGCATCTGGGCCCAGTAGATTAATAAGACCCAGTGGCATCTGTTCTCCAAACACGTAATCTGTCTGATGCAGTTGCAAATCCCTGCAATTGTAACTGGGAGCAGAGGTTTGAGGTCTGGGTCCTTGTGGGCACCATGGAGCCCATGTGCCTAAGGGCCCCCTCTAGCCAGATGAATATCCTCTCTCAAGGCCAGAACATAACCCACCTAAGAGTAGACTGTTCGGCTATGTCTACACTGGCGGCTTCTTGCGCAAGAACATCTTGCGCAAGGGTTCTTGTGCAAGAAGTCTTGCGCAAGAAAACATCCACACTGCCATGTGCGAGCTGTGCTTTTGCGCAAGAGTGCCCATGGCAGTGTGAACGCTCTCTTGAGCAAGAAAGCTCTGATGGCCATTTTAGCCATAGGGCTTTCTTGCACAAGAAATCCCTGCCGAGCATCCACGCTGCCCTCTTGCATAAGAGCTCCTGCGCAAGAGGGCTTACACCTGTTAAAAAAGAGCGTAGCTCTTGAGCAAGAAGCCCTCTGTTACCATGCCATACTGTAAATTTCCTTGCGCAAGAGCGGGCGGGCAGTGTGGATGCTCTGCGGATTCTTGCGCAAGACGGCCATACTTACACAAGAAGCTGTGAGTGTAGACATAGCCTTCATATTGTAGGTGCACAGTAATGCTATATGTGAATGTCAGAAGGTTAACAGAGCACTTGATAAAATGCTTATACAGGGAAGATGAGGGTAGGCATGTTTGGTATTTGATTAATGGGAATTCAAGGAGTTTACACAACTACTTTGTCTCTTCTCGAAACAAAAAACAGACAAAAACAATCCCACATCTCTCTGTAAAATTGCAGTCAGTGGTAACAGTAAGCTACCCATTTTCCCCCAGAGGAAAACTGAGCATTTGTGCCTTGGAAACTGGTATCTTGAGGCTAAAGTGAGCAACGTGTCTTCCCTTTGTCCCTCTCCACCCCTCATTGTTTTCTATTTGTGAGAATTTTTTTCCACACATGGCATACCGTATTTATTTTATGTTATAAGACCTTAGACTTTCTTTACTCCTGTAGCTGCTGTGAAGGGACTAATCAAGTGTAACCAAAAAAAAAAAAAAAATCTCCTCACAAGACTGCTGGTTTGGAATTTGCTTCTTTAGTTAACTCCAAAACGGCAGGGTGAAGCAAGAAAATTCCCTAGGCTGTGTCTAAACTACATCCCTTTTTCGGTAAAGGGAAGTAAATTAGGCATGTTGATATTGCAAATGAGGTGTACAGGATCTTTCGAAAAAGGGTTTTATTTTCAAAAGATTCCTGTCTAAACTGCCATTTTTTTTTCAAAAAAGCCCCGTTTCAAAATCCTGGCTTCATCTGCAATATCAATGTGCCTAATTTACATCCCTTTACCGAAAAAGGGATGTAGTTTAGACACAGCCCTACTGACTTATGAGGAAGAAAGGGGACGCTGTAAGGCTGAATCCCATAATACTCTGATTAACCCCTCAATGATCACTTTACTACCACAGTGGTTTTAAATCTGTGATCCATGAATTGCTGGTAGTCTGTGTAAAGCTGATTGGTCACAGAAACCGAGAACAGGTATGACAGAAAAAGAAACAAAGGATATAGACAGTGAGATTGATAAACTCTTTTTTCTTTAAAACACTTGTTGAATTAAAGACAAATACTACCCCATATTATCTTTTAATGTGTAAGCAAATGCTGTAATTGCTTCAGGAGTGTAACACAATTTCACATGATAGGGAAACAATTTGTGGGACTGCAAATGTAAGGTTACCATATTTGAACTTTTAAAAAAGAAGACACCCCTGAGAGGGAGTGTATCTGTATCAGTATCTACCAACTCACATTATACGTATATAACACATTCATATAACATGAATTGGTAGATACAGATACACTCCCTCTCAGGGGTATCCTCTTTTTTTAAAGTTCAAATATGGTAACCCTAGCAAATGGTGAGAGAGATAAGATGGCCATTATTAGACCATGGTCCATACTTTGAATAAATAAGGAGCCCTTGTATCTAGGGCAGAGAGTTGTGAGATAATGATGCTTACTTTACATGCTTTGAGAGTTAATGATGAAGAGCATAATATGCTAAGTATAACAACAACAAAGCACTAAATATAACTGGGGTCGAGGGTGGGGAGATTAACAATTATATATAACTCGGAGGCTTCTTACAGGTAACCTCTCAAATGTGGACAAAATGTGTTCAGTTTCTCTCTTAGGAATCTGAATTTACCTTCACCCTTTATCTTAGTGCATTGAAATAGTTATTAGATAGATCATTTTTATAGCATATGTTTCACAATGACAACATTTTAATGAATTGAGGAATTAAATGTTTGCCCTTTTTTCAAATAAATGATCAATTACAATTGAGCGCCTCCATCTAATGTATTAACTGGCTGATTTAAGAAACATTTTTCATACCTGGCCAACTGAAAAAGACCGAAGTCGTGTTTTGTTTCTTGTTTGACTGCTTCTAATAAATATATTAATTATAACACACAAGGATAGGCATTTACAAATTTTTGCCTCACTTTTTTTCCACAGTTTCAATTTTTCAATTTTTGAGGTGCTATGTAATAAGCTAGAGTCTCTGCACTGAATACAATGCAAGATCAAAGAATTCTTTACCAAATATTTGGGAAAATATGTGGTCTCCATCTGGAAAATGCTTGGGGAACTTAGACAAAGTTTAATTTAAAAGGTCATCATGAAAAGATTTTTATAAGTTTACTATTATGAATATTCAACAGCAAGATTCGAGTGAACTTCAGGCTTCTCACACGTCTCAAACAATACTGCTAACACTGCTTTTCTTTGAAGGATTTGGTTCCTTTGCATTTACCCAAACTTAGAGGCTTGAAAAGTAGAGCTGATCAGAAAATGGAATTTCCAGCCCCGGGGAAATCCTGAGATTTTGAAATTTGTTTTAATTTCAAATCAGAACAAAGAGTTAAAATTTAAACTTTCCAGTGGAATAGAAATTTTAAAATAGTTAAATTGGAAACATCATAGTATTCTAGAACTGGAAGGGACCTCAAAAGATCAACAAGTCCAGTCCCCCCACCCCCGTGGCAGGACCAAGCACGGTCTGTATCATCCCTGATAGATGTCTGTCTAATCTGCTCTTGAATATCTCCATCACTGGAGATTCTACAACCTCCCTAGGCAATTTATTCTAGTGTTTAACCACCCTGACAGTTAGGAAATTTTTCCTAATGTCCAACCTAAGCTTCCCTTGCTGCAGTTTAAGCCCATTGCTTCTTGTCCTATCATCAGAGGTTAAGGAGAACAATTTTCCACCCTCTTCCCTATGACACCCTTTTAGATACCTGAAAACCGCTATCATGTCCCCTCTCAGGGTATGTCTACGCTACAGAGTTTTTTGGAAAAACAGTTGTTTTTCAGAAAAAAACTTCAATTACATCCATATTGTAATTGTGTTCTTTTGAAAGAAAATCGAAAGAACAGAGGGGTGTTTCCAACATTGGTAAACCTTTTTCTATGAGGAAGAAGCCTTTTTCTGAAAGAGGTTTTTCGGAAAAAAGCGTGTGTGGATGGGGAAGAGGGAGTGTTCGCAAAAAGAGGAAAGAGGAAAAAGCACAGGTGCTCTGGTGTCCATTCCACCCATAGTAATCACAGCTTACATGCAGATAGTGTCCATTGAGTCTGGATGCTATCTTTTGAAAAAGCAGATTGCTTTGGCAGTGTGGACATTCTCTTTCGAAAGAAGTTTTTTCGGAAGATCTCTTCTGAAAGAAGACCGCAGTCTAGACATAGCCTCAGTCTTTCCTTTTCCAAACTAAACAAGCCCAATTCTGTCAGCCTTGCCTCATAGGTCATGTTTTCTAGACATTTAATCATTTTTGTTGTTCTTCTCTGGACCTTCTCCAATTTCTCCACATCTTTCTTGGAATGCAGTGCCCAGAACTGGACACAATACTCCAATTGAGGCTTACTCAGTGCAGAGTAGAGTGGAAGAATGACTTCTCATGTCTTGTCACAACACTCCTGTTAATGCATCCCAGAATCATGTTTGCTTTTTTTGCAACAGCGTCACACTGTTGACTCATATTTAGCTTGTGGGCCACTATGGCCCTAAATCCCTTTCTGCAGTATTCCTTCCTAGACAGTCACTTCCCATTCTGTATGTGTGAAAGGGACTGTTCCCTCCTAAGTGGAGTACTTTGCATTTGTCCTTATTAAATGTCATCCTATTTACCTCAGACCATTTATCTAGTTTGTCCAGATCATTTTGAATTTTGACTCTTTCTCTATACATACAGTGCTTTTTTTGTGATGATACGCACCTTTTTTTGGGAGCACTCAAAAAAATTATAAATTATACAGTATAAGAGTTGAAAAAAGGAAATAAAATGAGTCAAAATGATTAATTTATTCACATCTAAAACTGACATACTACCTTGAAACTTTTAGCTTTTGGAATAAACTTCACTGTCCAATGGAAAATTGTTCCATCAAAAAAAATCCATAACCTCCCCCCCGCTCATCTCTAATGAAAGGTTTGGTGGTGTGGAACTGGAGTGCAAGGTTAGGCAACAATTAAATTGTTCACAGCATATTGGGCCTAATAAGCCTAAATCGGGTCTAATATGCCCTTTCTCTCTAATTCAGCTGGAGTGACAGGGATTCTAAGTGCTCTTCAACATTCTAAATATTGACCTACAGTAAAGCTATAAGATAATGCAGATAAGGTTGCCCTTTTGGCGTTAAGGACAAGCTATTGAACATTTAAAACCAGCATTTCAGCTTCTTCTGGGACAAGAGTACAATTAAAAAAAAACATGCCAGCATTTCACTTGCAGGAAGCCTGTCAAATAAGCTATTTATTTCCTGCATCTGATAATACCCCTCAAATTAGGGAGCACCCTTAGGAGAAAATCCTGTTTCTTTTATATACTTTAGCTTGACATTCTTGTATGATACAGTTTCATCAGTAAAATGGAAAATAAAAGAAATTGAGTTTATGATTTAGAAACAAAGTATTATTATTAACTGTTATTAAAAGTGACAATTTTTGTTTCCATATAGACCAATTCTGACTTCAATGAGAGCTTTGCTCAATTAACGATTTCAGAATTTGGCCCTTACGCTGCAAATTTCTTGAGAAAGGGACCATAACTTACTCTATATTCCATACAGCACCATGCATGTCCTTGGTACTCCAAAGAATAAACAATGATTTTCAAAAAATTTGCTAGGTAGATCCATGTATTTAAGAGCTGATTCAAAATAAACTGTAAAACATCTGATCTGCTGATTGTCCAGTTTGTTTTCCAAAGGAAGGCAAATCTGGCTTTCAGAATTAGAACTCCAAAGCCATATCCCCTTTTTGCTGATTTTCCACTTACTTTCACTCAGTTAGAGGAGTAGATTTTTTCCACTTTTATAAACCAATCATTCTTGTCTCCCAGTTGCATGATACTTTTAGGTGTTGGGGGGAGCAATTGACAATTATTGTAGACGTGGAAACATTCACATTTTAAAAACAAATACTTGAAACATTCTTTTTTTAAAAAGCAGAAATGAGGAGGTATTTATCAGACCAACCATTTTCAAAGTGATGGGGTAGGCTAATAGAGGTGGAAAAATGGGGTAAAAGCACAGAAACTCTGTTCCCTTCCCTCCATGCTTAGAATCTCCCCCCATCCCCAAGCAAAACAAGTTCTCCCCGTTGTGGTTTACTTCAGTCTATTTTTCACATAATCTGCTGATGTCCTGAGAACTGTAAACTCTTGGGAGCCCCTTGCATCTCCTGAATGGAATCATGGAAGTCAGAGAAAGATAAAATTGATGATAGAATTTCCTGAGAATATGTAATGTCATCTTTTAAACAGTGACAAATCTCTTTTCTTCTTTCTCCAATACAGGGTGTTGGTTTTTGGTTGGTTGGTTGGTGTTTTTTGTTTTTTACTTTGCTCTGAAGCATCTGTTCCAAGAGAAAATTGGACTAGATTGACCACTGATCTGATGCAGTCTGACAACTGCTATTTTCCTATGTGTAGCATAGGCAAGAAGATTAATGTTCCCCTCATGGTTTAATGACATGCCACATCAGTTCTTAGTCATAGGAGTGCAGAACATCCTTCAGATTAGATACATTTTTTTGCATAGCTAAATCAAGTGTCCTAATGGGGTTTTCCTCTTTTTCTTTTAAATCTTAACATAATAAAAACCTCATTTAGCATAAATACTGCTATATCTTCAAGGTACAGCTTGTGGGGAATTTTATAACAAACTCATATGGGGCTCTTAAAAGAGAGGTTTACATCAAAACTACTGCAGCCTGTTTAAGTAATGCTACGCTAGTATACACTGTACTCACTTGGAATATGGGCATCTCCTGGATGGAATTAGATCTGCTCATATGTATGTCTAGGAGGCTCCCTCTTCTGGGTTAAGCTAGCAGAGCTGTTGCTTTAACCTGCTGAAAGCAAATTCAGCTCCTATGTTCAGTGACCATGTTTATGACTTCTGTTCCTTTCACAATGACCTCCCTTAGGCAAGGACTTTATTTCTTTACTGTCTATAAAGCTCTAAGCACTGAAAATATGAAACAAACACTATGATCATCATCTATAGTATTGGTAAAAATGAGGTGTTATGACTATTATTACAACTGAAAAAGAAAGGAAAGGACACAGCTTCCTGTTCTGAACTTCAGCAATGATGGAGGTGTAGGGAGGTGAACAAACTAGCCAGTCCAAAGTATGTGTTGAAAAGAGTAGCATGGGGAAGGAAGCTGCTTTCGTATTTATTTGGAAATCAGATCTTACCTAGATATAGCACTTTAAGGCAGGACTGTGCATGCAGTGTAAAATAACTAGAATGTGCTGTATGCAGTCTTTAATTTGTGCCAGGGCTTTCTAGGACTAATCCCCAGAACTTCTAAGCTTGTCAGTTCATGAAATGACATGTCCTTTGGACGCCTTATTTATAAATGTAAAAAAAAAATTGCTTGAGCCCCAGCACCTCTTTCATTACAAATTAAGTACAAATTAAGGCTATGTTCTTCTTTGGCACCTTTATTTGCAAACGTGATCATTGCACTGGCAGAGACAGAGTATCAGTTCTAGAGCTCCTTTTGCACAGATCATGGAAAGCCATTCCTAAGAATAGTTTAGTTTTGAATTTTTCAGTATTTTGGAACCATGCCTGAGGACAGAATGCTTTCCAAAACTGTATGCGCCACGGGACAGGCGCTGGGAAAGGTACTCTGAACTGAGCTGCACTGTCGAAAGACTTGTAAATGTTGCTTTGTACATCTAGCTCACAATGTAACATTTAGTTATGTTTTAACAATACATTTTTCTTTGAGCTCTCTCGTCTGCCCTGCTTTCATCGTCTGCACTGAAGCCTTTTCTAAACAAAATGGTATTTGGCAGTGGAAAATTCCAACGCAGGGTTCTTAGTGCAGAGGAACACAGCACTGAGCAGCAGAGCATATGGCCTTAAATAGCATTTGGTGGAATGTGTTGCAACATTACCGGAAATTAAAAGATTGCTATCATTGTGTCTCAACAAAATGTGATCATCATTGGGCACTGACCCTGGCCTCAGTTCCTGTATGCAATTCTGTGAAGGCAAAGCCTCTTATTTACTATAAATGTGACAGTAGTAGTAAAAATGCATCAAACCCACCAGTCCATGGGTTTGATGCTTATAATTGCTCATAACTGTAAACCAGGGGTGGGGAACCTTTTTTGGGCCAGGGTCTGCTGACTCACAGGAAAATCAGTCAGGAGAGGCACACAAGTGAGACGCAAAGAAAAAAAACAGCAACAAGGCCTCATGGACGTGGCCCCCAGCTGAGAAGGAGAAAGACAATCCTCACATTCCCCTCACATACAGGACCCTGGGGGCAGGGGGGGGCAGGCTAGTAGATTTTGTGTGCTCAAGCCCCACAGGAGGTTAGTGAGGATGGGCACTGGAGTGTCAGCTTGGGCTCCCCACTGCTGGATGGGAGCCCTGAGCCTTGGGGGCCAGATCCAGCCAAGGTGGGGGGCCACATCCAGCCCCTGGGACTTAGGTTCCCCATCCCTGCTGTAAAGGCTAAGATCTTTGCAATGGTGCATCTTACAGCAAATTCTTAATGTATTCTATGCAATACATGGGTATCTGATAATTACCAATTTACACGCAGATGTTTACTAGCAGTTTCATGTTCTCTCTTTCTGAATATGCAAGCAGAAGAAACACAGATGGGTGGAAGATAAAGGGCGACCAGTGGCTTTCAATGCCCCAAATTTGTATTCATTCAAGACGCTAGGAATGTACTCAAGCTGGCGATAGGGTTGCCAGGTGTCCGGTTTTGAACCTTCAGTACGGGAAACAAATATTCCGGTATTTGAGCTTTCTGTCCGGGAAACAAATTGAGAAAATACCGGACATATAAATGTCTGGTATTTTCTAATTAAGTAATTTTTTTTATTATCATGAGTATCAGTACATAGTTGCATACTGCCTGGCTGGTAGACACGCTCACGCAGAGTTAGCATGTCTATCCACCAGTCAGTACGCAACTACATAGTAGAGAGGAGGGGGCGGGGGCAGGGCCAGGGCCAGGGCCAGGGCCAGGGAAGGATGGAATCCCCAGGGCCAGATGGAATCCCTGGGGCTGGACTCGCCTGTGTGTCCTGCCGGGACTGTGCGCGGCATGGGTAGCACCCCGGGATCTGCATGCACCTGGGCCAGCCCCATTCCCCCCAACCCCCTCCCGGCCAGCCTGCTCCCTGCCAGCTGGTTCCCGCCACCCCCCCGGCCAGCCCCGCTCCCCCCAACCCCCCTCCCAGCCAGCCCTGCTTCCCGCCGGCCAGTTCCTTCCCCCGATCTCCCCCATCTAGCTCCGTTCCTCCCAACCCCCTCCTGCCAGCCCCGCTCCCTGCCAGCCGGTTCCCCCCTGGCCAGCCCGCTCTCCCCAACTCCCTCCCGGCCAGCCCAGCTTCCTGCTGGCCATTCCCTCCCCCCACCACACCAAACTCCCCTGGCCAGCCCTACTCCCCTCCCTGCCAGTTCCCACCCCCATCTGAGATCAAGTATGTCCAGTATTTTTCTGAAATCATCTGGTAACCCTAGCTGGCGAGTCCCTCCCACCACATGTACTGCCACACTTGCACTTTATTTTAGCTCAGCGTTTCCCAAACTATGGGCCGTGGCCCGTTACCAGGCCACGGGAAAAAAATACCGGGCCTCAGTGTGGCTACTGGGAGGGGAGCGGGGCGGGGCGGGCTGGGAGGAGGTGTGTGTGGGGGGGAAACTGGCTGCTGGGAAGCAGGGTTGGGGACTGTGGGGCTGTTCGGCGGAGATTGGGGGGGGGGGCAGGCAGCCGGCGGAAGCAGGGTTGGGGGCTGTCTGGTGGAGATCAGGGGCAGGCAGGCGGCGGAAGCAGAACTGGACGGGGGGTGGGGAGGCTGGCCAGGGGAGATCAGGAGGAAGAGGACAGGAGAACCAGCCACTGGAAGCAGGGCTGGATGGGGGCAGCAGGCTGGCCAGGGAATGGGGCGGGGGGCTGGCGGGCTGGCCGGGGGAGATCAGGAGGAAGAGGATGGGAGAACCAGCCGCCGGAAGCAGGGCTGGACGGGGGCAGCGGGGCTGGCCAGGGGAGATCGGGAGGAGAAGCAGGGGGAGGAGGGAGCGAATCGGCCAGCGGGAAGTGGGACTGACCCAGGCACATGCAGACCTGGGCACATGAGTGAGTCTGGCCCCGGGGATTCCATTTTGCCCCCCCCCCCATACCCTCCCTCGAGTAGTTACGAACTACCTGGCTGGTAGACACATTCATGCAGCGTGAGCACATCTACCAGCCAGGCAGTTCACATCTAGGGACTGATACACCTAATAATAATAAAACTTACCTAATTAGAAAATACCGGACATTTTATATGTCCGGTATTTTCTCAATTTGTTTCCTGGACAGAACCCTCAAATACTGGACTGTCCGGTACAAAACTGGACACGTGGCAACCCTACCTCTCCTTGCACCCACCCTCCTAGCCAGATACCCTACCCCCAGTCTGCTCCTGCTCCCACCTCCTGGAGTGCCCATGCGGCGCTGGGTCCCCCAAGTCTTGGCCCAGGCTGGGTGGAGGATGCAGCTGGGTGAAACACTGAAAATTTATTCATTTTTAATTCTTCTTTTTATATGCGTTTATATTTTTGGGCTGCAAAAAACAGTACTGAAAAAAAAAACGGGTTCCAACTAAACTGAAAAGTTTGGGAAACCCTGGTCTAGCCAGCTTTCTATCCATCTTACAGTCCATTTATCCAATCCATATTCCCTTAACTTGCTGGCAAGAATATTGTGGGTGACCGTATCAAAAGCTTTGCTAAAGCTGGCACCGGGGGCTTTGGGAGGACCAGAAACAACTTATTTGAATATTCATCATTTGCTTAATGTGTACACAATTATGCAAATGAATATTACAAGTCCTCCAAAAGCTTGTGAATGGATTTACTGGTCCCCATGTCAAAAAGTTTGGGAACCCCTGTTTTAGCTCAATCAAAGCCAGCACAGGTTTGTCTCCTCTATTTGGGAATCATGCCTCCTACCTCAAAGTGTAGACATACCCTGAGTGGGGGGACAGGGTCTGAAAAGGTTTAGTGTGGCTTCCCCAGGCCCTATGTACTGCCTATCCACCGTAACTAATGCAGGCTGTGCCAGTTTCTTAATCTCTCACTTTCACTGTCTAACTTAAGCAACACCAAAGGAATGTGCTGTGGATCCAGAGATTCTGGGTTGGAACTTTGCTGATGAGATGAGCGTGTTTGGGTCTCAGTTCCACTTCCAGCTCTCCACCACCACATTTTGCACTAACTGGCTGACTCAGCACATGGCTAAGAAATGCCTGGACCTAAAAAGTGAATTGCCTCAGTTGTCCTAGAATAAATCCCGTGTCCCAAATCCTCATTTGATGGCAAGGCAGTGTATGAGAGAAACTTGTCTTGCTTTCTCCCCTTACAGGCTTCATGCACCAGGGCTTCTAGACAATGTCTTTCACCAACATTAAAGCTATACTTTCCATTTTTAAGCTGAAGTTCAGGACTATGCAAATGTGAAAATCTTCATAAAATGTCACATATGGAGCTTTTCAAAACTTGGCATCTATCTTTCTAGTTGAGGGTTTAAAGTGCTGTGCATCACAGCAGTCTGAGTGCCTTCCATGTAAAATCTGGTAGCAATAGCAAGACCCCCACATGGAATGTATGGAGAGTTTGGTGCTTCTTAGGGGTAAAAACTCTGCTTGGGGCTGGGTTTTTGTTGTCATTGTTTAGGTTGGGGGAAGGGAAGTGTTGGTCAAGATATTTTTTGTTAGGAGTAGGTGTCAGTTATTCTGTGTATCCTCATATATCTTGTAGAGCACCAATAATTCCTATAATTTTAGTTCTAAGGGAATTCTGAAATTGTTGCATTTAGTAAAATTGCAAAAAAAAAAAAAACCCCAGGACTGCATACTTCCAGTTTTGCAGCTGACCAGAGGGACCCTTTGAGTCTGAAATTTATTTTGGAAGTCAAATAAATTAAGCAGTACTGCAAAAAGTACTTCTGGTAAGGATTCCCCTTCCACACACACACACACTTAAAGGCTGCAGATTAGAGTTGGCTATGAGGTGCCATTCATCTCTAAATTCAAACAGTTTGTTGTGACATTATGAATTAGATATGTGTGCAGTGACTACTAAAACTGATAGCAGCAGTAAGCATCTTGCAAAATGTGTGCTAACCCCTTCTCAGCTTGTGAGTTTCTTGACTGTCACCTGGTGAGCTCTCTCTACATTGTATCATTTATTACCTGATATAGGAATGTGAAATAGGTGTAGAGATACATACACCATGGGAGTTACTTCACAGTTTCAAGGCTCTTCCTTGCTTGATTCCATTGTTCTCCTGGAGAGTGGTACATCTTCCCTGTTAGGCTAGATTTCTTTCAAATAGGATTTAACAATGGGTAGTGCCTGTTTGACTCATGTTCTGACTGGTCACCAAACAGATTTAAGCATAGAGTTACCTGCTTTGTAGGTGTCAGGATGATTTCATGTTTCAGGCAAGGGTGGATGCAGAGATATTTTTTATAATATCATTTGAGATGTCAGTGATTATATAAGGATGCGTCTTGTCTGATAAATGAGCTTATTTCTGTAATGAAATGCAAAAGCTTTCACTGCTTTATGTAGTTAGTTACAGCACTGCAAAGTATATGTATAATACCCACCTTCTGATTGGTAGCGTTGTACACTGACTTTGCAGTACCATAATTAACTGCGCAAAATGCAAGACAGTGAAGAATCAGGTCCGCAGTGACTGTGAAACCAAACAAGATACTATGATAATCACAATATTAGCAAACAGCAGTTACACTCTTGGCACATATCAGAATGCGCAGACTATGAACCCTAAATGATCAGGATGAGCTTTATTGGACTAGGGCAGTGTGTTGGACTTGGGCTACAGTATGTATATGTGACACGGATCTCAACTGAGTGAAATAAAAGATGTTCAATTGTGTGTCCTGACTCCTATGCTGCTAACAGCCAAGTGAAACTTTCCTTCAGCTCAAGTGATAGGGGTGAGAAGTTGTGTATTTGGAATGGGAGGCCTGAGGCTGACTCCTGCTACTATGATGTCTAGCATAGCTATGGGCTATAGAACAGTGAGAATTCTATTTAGCACTTATATGGTGCCTTTAACATTCATCAAAATCTCACCTCACCCCTAGGAGGGTACATATTTCACAGAAAGGTAAATTGAGGCCCGCTGAGATTAAATCACTCGTGCAATGTCAAGCAGTCAGTGTCAGAACCAAATCTAAAGCCCAGAAATTCTGACTGTTACTTTTAGAAAGAATCTTCTAAGGTGATAGCTTACAGTTCCCAACAGAGAGAATGTGTGGTCTTCAATAAGTCTATGACCACAGAACGCACCAGAAATAAGTGCTAATGTGCATTAAAAGGCTCTGCTTTTAAGAACTAATGCAAATCTAAAACTACTCTAAAAAGGAAATTTATATTTAAGCAAGAAATATTTTTCTGCCTAACATAATTGATTCATCATCTGAAAATAACCTTGCTCCAGATCAGATGGCAGACAGCCTCCAAAAGAATGGGACATGTGCTCTTCTGTGCATAAGACTTAAAAGTTGAGTGGATAGGAAGTGAAAACACACCTTTTTTCTTCCATTCTTTGTGACCACTCGACACCTTGTGGGGAAGATCTTTTTGGCTGACTAGTTGGACAGAAAGTTGTAGTATAACCAAATTTGCTCCCAGAGATCCAAAGGCTCTTCCCTTTCCTAGAGGTACCAGTCTCCACTAAAAAACAAGAGACACTCTAAACCCAAGGAGAAGATGACCAAGATTTTGGAGCTTGCTGTGGCATCATGCTAATCATCTTTTTGGAAGTCAAATGGGACGAAGAAAGAATTTTTCCCTCACAATTAGACTGGGTGATACTTTTTTTCCTTCCTCTTTTAGAAGCCTAGGGTACATTCGGTTGTAAAACTACATTCTGAGTGGTTAAGCAGGTTCTTGGTGTAGATAATCAAAGGAGACCAGTTCCCTGATAAAGAAGAACTGAAAGTGGATTCGGAGAAGGCATCTCCTAAAGAAGACATGGAATGGGGCTGGGGCTCTTAATGATTGGTAGAGCATGGAGAAAGCCCCCTTTTACAGCCTTCTCTACCCTCAGATTGGGGCGGGGGCTGGTGTCCCAGAAGTCCCAATGATGGTGCTGGAACTGGATTAATGTAGTGGAGGAGGAGAGGTGGGAAGGAGGGGCTCACAGTAGCTTTCCATTCAGTGGAATGTATTAGAATAGGAAGGATGACCTGCCTGGGTGAGTTAATATATCTGTGGCCTAGTTAAAGCACATTCCTGGTGTCTTGTCTTTCTTCCTGCAGTGTTCAGAACAATATATGTTTACTATGTAGGATCAGATAATTTTGTTGATATTATACACAGTGTGATGACGAAACCATTTACTGAAACAAAAGACAGGACTATGCAGCACTTTAAGACTAACAAGATGGTTTATTAGGTGATGAGCTTTCGTGGGCTGAAACAGGGAAAATATCCACTGTTGCTAAATAGGTGGCTCATGGAATCTGATTTACTGGGCGATGAATTTCACTGCTTCTCTAAATATACTGTAAATTCTTCTGGGCAGAGAGCTCAATTTTTATTTATTATGTGGTCTGTAAATCACAATGCTTACCTGTGGTGCTAGGTATAACATTGATCATAGCACAGTTGGCAACATATCTATTGTACTTCAGTAAGTGGTATATCTGATTCAGCAGGTTATTTCAAATTCTTCAGAGTCCAGTTTTTTCAGTAAGTGAATTGAAACCATTTCACAATGCAGCACATCATAGTCACTGTGCAGGATAACAGCAGACTATCTGCTGAATGCATTTTTATAAGAAATATGCATTTATGTGTAAAATATGCAAAACAAGGATAATGACCTATGTGGCCTTTCATAGAAGGAATCTAAAAAATTCAGAATGCTTAGTTACATGCTTTCTCTAACATAAGGCCATATATAAACATCAGAGTGCTGTCACCATGTAAATGAAAAAGAGCAAGATAGTAAAATGGAAGATTTCACAATTATTTTAGATCAGAGGAAGTTTCTCTACAGCAGCCATTCTCAAACTGAACAGATATCAAGGGAGATGAAGACCAAAGCCAATCTGATAGTGTGATTATTTTTTCAAAAGTACAAAGCTGCTGTTGCATTAAAGACAGCTAGAAATACACACTCCCATCTCAGCACTGCTTTTTCAAGTGTGTGCAATTGCTGGAGTTGCCACAGGGAAGGTCATGTGATTGAGGGGTGGGAGCCAAGAGACAGTATCTTTGTTAAAATACTGTTCACATTTCTTTGAACTCTTGGTCTAGGAAGAAGGGTGCTTGATCTATAGTGTCCAGGCATCAGGTGTTATTTTTACCATCTGTACAGTGGCACTGGCAGGACTGGACTCATTGTGCAAGGCACTGTACTTTCTCTCTCTCTCTCGCTCACTCTCACACACACACTCACACACGCACGCTGAAGAGTTTACAGTCGAAATAGAAGTGCCCCAATTGATGCTATTGACAGAGCTCCCATTGACTACAGTGGAGCCAAGATGTCATTCAGTGAGAGAAAGGGTTTCATTCCCCTTACATTCATATTACAGATGGTAAACAGAGGTACTTGCAAGATTAAATGACTTGCCCAAAATTACAGGGAATGTTTGTGACAAAGCCAGAAATTTATGCCCTGGGTCCAAGTCTAGCACATTACCTGCAGGACTTTCTTCCCCTCACATAAGATTGAGTTATTTCCTTGAAGAACACTTTCAGCCAAAATATTGTATAGCGCCTCTTTAAAATCCATACATTAATTTGAACAATTGCTTCATTTTAGCTGACTCTGTAAATACCTTCTCTGGTTTCACTCAGAATGTTGTGCCCTCTTGTACACTACTTTAGCTTGTAAGTGCAGAAAGTGGTTATTTTTAAAAAATGAGTATGAGTGGGAAAGAATAGTGGGATCACATTATCAGCATAGAATATTTTCCCATTATCATGTATGCTCCTGATTTCTCAAGCACAGTTGAACACAGCTATACAAAGTAAAATGAAAATCATCAGGAACATGCACCTATATAAGTTTTCTTTCAGCTATCCAAGACAATAGCAACAAAGAGCTTGTCTTCCTCTTCCTGTACCATGCCATCAATTTCTCTTTTTTTTTTCTTTGGGGAGTGTTTTCTTGAGTGGGTGGCTCATGCTGATTTCACAGTGGATATAAGGAAATCAGATCAATATAACCTATTCATCTCTGGTATCATTATTTTAACAAAATCATTTTTTTGTGAAAGTGCATCTTGTATACGGTTCAGATAAGAGAGCCAATTCATGTTAGTGGCTGTTTAGATTTTCTACATCATTAAATGGCATTGCAGTACTTAAATGCATTTCATTTGTATGAGCCATTGGGATTTCTCTGAACTACAAATCTGTAATGCATTGTCACAGTTGATGTGTGTGCATCTGGTTTCCTAAATTGCAGCTTGCAAAATTGTTCATCCTGTTGCAGCATGATGATTCTACGTTTCCTTATGTTGCTTAAACTGGAACTAGGCTATCAGTTGGGGTTAGCCTTCTAACAAACCTCGATAACTTAACTGTAGTTTCCAGTGAAAAAGTTTCAGAGACTCTTCAGATGATGCTGATGGCTATGGAAGCACTAAAGCTGCCCTTTTCTTTTTCACAGTGCAAATTAAATGTTCATTCTGAAAACTGATGGCCCAGGATCCTATGAAACTAAACTGAAAAACTGTTATAACAAGCCAGAATTGTAGCTAGGAACTCTAAAGGTTTGAGACACAACTTTAGAATTTCAGGGGTGGAATTAATATCTTACTATCTGATATGATCTCAGATTGTAAGAAAATTCCTTAAGGCCTAATTCTGCTCCCCTTACTCATTCTCAATACCTTACTACAGAAGAAGTTTGAATAAAGATACCTTTTGCATTATTTCGGTGTACTTCATTTCTCTTCCACACTCTGGGGTGGGAGAATGAAGGGAAATAGGCTGAGTACTACATGTAATTGGGAGATGAGTGGTTTGATAGATGAAAGAGGCAGTGCTCTGAGCTATCAAGCAATTACTGAAGGGTGGCCAGGACCATTATAGGATTATGTTGGGGAGTCTAAGGAAACCTGTAGCTCAACATAGCTTCTTCTGTTCACCCTCTCATTGCAAATGTGCAGAATGACCTAGAACAGGATGCACTGCTAGTGAGATTTGCTTAAGCTAATATAATCAGAATGGTTGTGTGAACATTGTGTACATGGATGCAAGAGGTTTACAGGCACACTGAACATCACAATTATGCTTGCATTGCCAAAATGCTCTAATATAGCTCATTCATGTAGCTTTGAAAGCTGATAATTAGTAGTTGCACTTCATAGGTCCTTGAGATCATCCAGTCCTTCGTTCCACAATGTATTAAACTCAAGAATAGCGAAGTGGCTGTTACCTTTCTAGAGTACATGAAACCATTCTTTTCATGTGGTAAGAGAGCTTTCATTTTAATGAGGACTTAGCTGAGGCAGACTTGTATCAATTTAGTCAAAACTAAAGCTTGTCATAAATAAAAAAAGATATTTTGTAACTCCTATATTTTATACAAACATCTGTATTTTCAGTTCTTTGTTGGACTTAGAAATTGATCAGAACTGTTTTCTATATAATCTTGGAAGCCACATAGATGTAAAAATTATTTTCACGCCTTTTTAATCAAAGATATCGTGATCTGAAAATTATAACCATCTGTCATGTCGCTCCCACAGACACATGACATCACACAAAACATGCATTTGTCCTCTACCAAAAATGATCCATGCAGGGCAAGCAGCTTTAGATTTAAAATAGCTCATCAGTCTTCCTCTGAAGTCCTTTAATGTTTGATTATATACATCAATATTCACCCCTCAAAAAAAAAAAAAAAAAAGACTCATCCAATTGTAGCTTTAATGGGGGAAAAAAAGCTTTTTATGAAATATAATTTCCTCAAAAAGGTAACATTCTTTAATTTTTTTTAAATACCATGTAAGGATAGCTTGAGAAGAGGTTGGACTGTAGACCTAGATCCTCAGTAGCTTTTACACACCTAACTCCCAAATACCAAAGGAGCCCAAATACCTTTGAGAATCAGGGACATAGTCCCTTACAACCCCACAGTCTTGCTTTTAATTTTCCCATGTACCCTCAAGTATTTGTGTCTACTTGGCTCATGCCTGGATGAGGAGCAGCTCCTGCCACATAATACTAAACAATTTCATAGATTGGGACACAGCATATAAGAGCAATGAACTTACTGTAATGCAGCTAGTACCATTTGCCACAAAATCTTGTCTCTAGTCCCAGAGACATCTCACACAAATATTTAGACTTAGCATACATTTGTTTTATGGGAAGGAGTGTCAATTGAGTTTTCAAATCTTGGTTTATGGCACTTTGTCTGTGTTTCCATACTTTGTTCAGCTCTACGTTTTTGCTCTTTTGTAGCACCTTAAAGTTTAGCATCAGCAATTATCATTCTCCGTCAATAAGTCTGACAGGATGTTTTGCATTTCATCTCAAAGGGCAACTAAAGAGTTCTTGAAGTGAGCGATCAAAGCATCTGTGTATGTTCTTCATTAGGCCACCTACTCCTCAGTTACCAAGCAGCAACGCCATTGAAGGCAGTAGGGTGGCATTGACACACATGACAGGAGAACTGTCACAAGAGTGTGACATGGGAGGGGTCATGTAACGGTGGTTTGATTTCAGGCTTCGTGAAGAGACAGAACAAGTGTCAGCCTACAAAGAAAGGTATAGCCCCTGATTACCCACCAGATCTGGTAGCCTAGGGAACAAACTATTCAAATGATATTTATTTTAGAAAAGTAAATATTGGCTCCCTGCCTCTTCTTTTTCAAGTGATCTGAGTTTACCATACAAACATCTTCCATCTGGTTTCTGATTTCACATTCTTTTGGGTTCATTCCTGTCTCTTTAGCAACACTTAGAACACTTCAGCTGGCATTTAAAATTAAAAAGGTTGTAGAGCAGTTTTTAAACTAAGGGCTGGGGGAAGCCAACAGGTGTGGAGGAGCACATGGATCAGACAGAGACATCCTTTAGGGGAGGGTCTATTAATAGAGATTTTCCATGTGTTAGTAAAGAAGAGAGGATGGAAGATAAGATCTGATGAGAAACGGTCAAATGAAAAAGATCCCATTCAATCACATCATGTAATAGCAGACAGCTAAATAGTAACAAGTTTTTAAAGTGCTTATATACAAATGCTAGAAATCTAAAGAATAAGATGGGTAACTAGAGTGTCTCATTTGAATGAAGATATTGATATAATAGGTATCACCGAAACTTGGTGGAATGAGGATAATCAATGGGACACAGTAATACCAGGATACAAAATATGTCAAAATAACAGAACAGCTTGTGCTAGTAGGGGAGTGGTAATATGTGACAGAACGTGTAGAACCAAATAAAGTAAAAAATTGTAAATGAACTAAACTGTTCCATGGAATTTTTATGGATAGTAATTCCATGCTCTAATATGAGCATATCAGCAGGGATATATTACTGACCACCTGACCAGGACAGTGATAGTGACTGTGAAATGCTAAAGGAGATTAGAGAGGCTATGAAAAACCTCAACAATAATGGGGGATTTCAAGTATATGACTGGGTATATGTAACATCAGGACAGGATGTAGAGATAAAGTTCCTTGACATGTTAAAGGACTGGTTCTTGGAGCAACTGGTTCTGGAATCCACAAGAAAAGAGGCAATTTTTGATTTAGTCCTAAGTGGAGCACAGGATCTGGTCCAAAAGCTGAATATAGCTTTGGACCTCTTGGAAATAGTGACCATAATATAATTGAATTTAACATCCCTGTGGTGGAAAAAGTATCACTGCAGCCCAACACTGTGGCATTTAATTTCAGAAAGGGGAACTATACAAAAGTGAGGAGGCTGGTTAAATTGAAATTAAAAAGGTACAGTGTCAAAAGAAAAATCCCAGCATGGAATTGTATGGAAACTTTCAAAGACACCATAATAGAGGCTCAACTTCAATGCATACCCCAAATTAAAAAAACACAGTAAGAAAACCAAAAAAAGTGTCACCATGACTTAACAATCAAGTGAGAGATTAAAAGGCATCATTTAAAAAGTGGAAGTTAAATCCTAGTTAGGAAAATAGAAAGGAACATGAAGTCTGTCAAATTAAGTGTAAATATATAATTAGGAAGGCAAAAAGGAATTTGAAGAACAGCTAGCCAAAAAATTCAAAAAGTAATAGCAATTTTTTAAAGTACATCAGAAGCAGGAAGCTTGCTAAACAAGCAATGGGGCCACAGGACAACTGAGAAACTAAAGGGACACTTAAGGACAATAAGGTAATTGTGGAGAATTTAAATGAATTCTTAGCTTTGGTCTTTACGACTGAGGATGTTAGGGAGATTCCCAAACCTGAGCCATTCTTTTTAGGTGACAAATCTGAGGAACTGTCCCAGATGGTGGTGTCATTAGAGAAGTTTTGGAACAAATTGATAAACTAAACAGTAACAAGTTACCAGGACCAGATGGCATTCACCCAAGAGTTCTAAATGATCTCAAATGTGAAATTGTGGAACTATTAACTGTGGTTTGTAACTTATGATTCTTTAAATCATCTTCTGTACCAAATGATTGAACGATAGCTAAAGTGACATCAACTTATTAAAAGGATTGTAGAGGTGATCCTGGCAATTGCAGGCCAGGAAGTCTAACTTCATTACCAGGCAAATTGGTTGAAACTATAAGAACAGAATTGTCGAACACGTAGATGAACATAATTTGTTGGGGAAAGTCAACATAATTTCTGTAAAGGGAAATGATACCTCACCAATCTACTAGAATTCTTTGAGGGGGTAACACAGGGTGTCTTTGTCCCATCAGAGTCTCATGATCACGGCCGCCGAGCAGCCTTGGGTTAACTGCCCTTATGCGCCTTTAATTCCGCGCCCTGCTGGGGTGACGAGGGGTTTGAGGGGGACCTGGGCCCACCCTTTCTCCAGGTCCCAACCCAGGGCCCTAAGGAGTGTGAGCACGCCTCACATACCTGGCTAGTGGGGCCATTTGCCGCAACGCGCCAGCCCTCAGTCAAGCGCCTGACTGCCCTCCCGGGGTCACTTCCTCAACTCCTCCCTAATTGCCTGCCCCTCCTCCTGCAGGTAAAAAGGGATTTTCTGGGCACAATTACTGGCCAGCACTCCCCGTCCCTCTTTGGGGTTACCTCCTTGCTCCTGCTCCTTCCTCCTCTCATCTCCCCTCCACCTTGCCAGGAGGGCTCCTCTTATAGCCCCTCCCTTCCTGCTCACGCCCTTCCATTTCCCCAGCTGCCTTCACCCCACCCCCTTCCCATTGGGCCATCACCCGGTGCAGACACGCAGATGCCGGGAACAGCCCCTCCCTTTCGGAGGCGCATACGCCAGCGTCCTCCGGACTCCTCTCCTCTCCCTTTCCCGGCCCCCAGCTGTTAGGCACTCCTGCATGTCCTGTTGGGGTGCCTCTCTCGGTAAGCGCCAGCTGGGAGTTTGCGGTGGTTTCCCCTGCCGCCATCTCGGGAGGGCACCCTCTGCTTAGCCCTCCTCCCCCATACTCCGGGGACTCTTGTCCAGTGCGGAGTTGCTTCATCCCATCACAGGGGGTCAACAAGCATATGGACAAGGCGGATCCACTGTATAGAGTGTACTTAGATTTCCAGAAAGCCTTTGACAAAGTCCCTCACCAAAGGCTGTTAAGCAAAATAAGCTGTCATGGGATAAGAGGGAAGGTCTTCTCATGGACTGATAACTAATTAAAAGATAAGAAACTAAGGGTAACAATAAATGGTCAGTTTTCAAAATGGAGAGAAGTAACTAGTGGTGTTCCCCAGGAGTCCATACTGGGACCAATCCTGTTCAACATATTCATGAATGATCTAGAGAATGGGGTAAACAGTGAGGTAGCAAAATTTGCAGATGATACTAAACTGCTCAAGATAGTTAAGTCCAAAGCAAACTATGAAGAGCTTCAAAAGGATCTCACAAAACTAGGAGGCTGGGCAACAAAATGGCAGATTAATTTTAATTTTGATAAATGCAAAATAACGCATACTAGAAAACAATCCCAACCATACGTATAAAATGGGGACTAGTTTAGCTGTCATCCCTCAAGACAGAGATCTTGGAATTGTTATGGATAGTTCTCTAAAAACATCCACGCACTGTACAGCAGCAGTCAAAAAAGCAAGCAGAGTGTTAGGAATAATTTAAAAAGGGACAGAGGATATCTTATTGCCTTTATATAAATCCATGGAATGCCCACATCTTGACTACTGCATGTAGATGTGATCATCTCAAAAAAATATCTTGGCATTGGAAAACGTTCAGAAAGGGGAATGAAAATGATTAGGGAACGGCTGCCATATAAGGATAAATTAATAAGATCGAGACTTTTCAGCTTAGAAGAAAAAGGAGACTAAGGGGGAAAATGACAGAAGTCTATAAAATCATGACTGGTGCAGAGAAAGTGAATAAAGAAAAGCTATTTACTCCTTGTAATACAAGAATTTGCAGTTAAATGAAATTAATAGATAGCAGGTTAAAACAATCAAAAGGAAGTATCTCTTCACATAATTCATAGTCTACCTGTGGGACTCCTTGACAGAGAATGTTATGAAGACCAGGATTTTAACAGGTTTGAAAAAAGAATTAGATAAATTCATGGAGGATAGGTCCATCAATGGCTATTCGCCAGGATGGGCAGGTATGGTGTCCTTAGTCTCTGTTTGTCAGAAGCTGGGAATGGGTGACAGAGGAGGGATCACTTGATTACCTATTCTCTCCATTCCCTCTGGGACACCTGGCTTTGGTCACTATCAGAAGACAGGATACTGGGCTAGATGGAGCTTTAGTCTGACCCAGTACAGCCTTTAATATGCTCCTAATGTTGGTTCTACTGAGCATGCTCATTTTAGTACTCTCAGCAGTATTGTCTATAGCAGGAAGGTTGCTTAGAACATTAGGGGTATGCAAGTTTGAGACTGCATGGCAGGAAATTTAGCTAAAATATTGAGTTCAACAAGCAAAAGGAATAAATAGCTATAAAATCACACCACCCTGCTAACTTTAGCTAGGTACATAGCAACCATGTCCATGTTTTGTTATAGATTGGAGCCCCCACATGGAAAACAAACATTTATTAGCATTTGTAGATAGAGACTTAGCATTTGTAGATAGAGACTTATTGTGTACATAAGTGAAGACTAAAGTTTCTAGAACAAAATGTACAGATGTATTAAAACTGTTTAATTAGCTACATCTTGTTACTGTTGAATGATTTGCCTCTTGCCATCAACATGGATCTGTTTGAATAATGCACTTTCTTTTCAGTGTAGAATATTTTTATACTTTTTGCTAAGTGTCTCTGAATCATTGCATTTATGGATCAAACAGGTAACACAATGAAGCTGGCCCAATGCTTACTAATATGTTCTTTTGTCAAGAGAAATAGCTTCTCTTTCCTTCAGCCAGACATCCTTGCTAATTATTAGGTTAGTGATTTAACAGGAGGATATTTTCTGCCTCCAACATCACTAAATTTAGATTCTTGAAAATGAAGGCTTAAAACAGCCCTTTGCTGCTCTGATTTCAGGAGAACTCTCTCATTTCACCACATGCTCTTAGGAGTCAAGTGGAAGCAAACTGCAGGGAAATTACACTTAAATCCCATGATCAAGCACCTGCCTTTTGTATGACTAGCTTCCCACAAAACTACTTTGAAATATATTCCTACATATCAGTAAAGAAAGAGTTCTGGAAGGACAGAAAAGAATGCTGTGGAAGCTGCACTTTCCTAAAGCATCTAAAAGAACTTTTGCCTGCTAGGACAGAGATGCTATCTCTTTTAGGCGCTGTAATGAAGTCTGCTGTCCCTTTCAAATCTGTCCAGGCCATGATAAGATTTAAGCAGAGTTTGTGTGATTGCACAGCAACACAAATTATATTTTGTTAGTCTGAGTGCTAGGGAACAGTGTAAGTACCATCCAAGTGTGGATGGTAGCTTTGCAAACATATAGGCAACAGATCCTTTCCCACGTATCTTCAGACCAACAACATACACAAGATAATGTAATAATACTTGGCACTTACACACTTTTACCTCATGGTCTCAGAGTACTTTGCGAAAGTAAAGTATGCTGTAGCCTGGGCTTGGTGTGTGTGGCTTCAGAGCCTGAGCTGCTGCCTAAGCCGCAACTTACAAGCTCTGTCTACACAACTATTGTTAGTGGAGTAGTGTGAGCTCAACTCTGTTGGTCCAGTTCAGAGTCCCACCACAGGTTTCCACTAGCTTGAACTTGTTGCAGTAAAACATGGCAGAAGACCTATGGAAGGACTCAGGGGCAATATGGCTGGAGAAGCAGCTAGATCATATGTAGAAGAGGGAACACAGAAAATGCAGTAAACAAGGGATGACTGAAGCAGAAGTCCTAGATTTTAGTACTTGGGCTACAAAGGATATATTTTAAAAGCATTATTACTGATTCTTCTATAGGATGTAGCAAGAATTGGGATGTATGGTAAGAGAGGGGTGTCAAAGAGCATGAAGTTTGTGAGCCTTGGAATGGTGGAACAGGCAACAGGTGGAGGGAAGGAAGGGAGAAGAAGAGTTTTAATTTCTCTTGAATTCAGTGGCTCATCTGACATTTCTCATACACAGCATTAGTATTCTGACATCCCAGGAGCAAGATGACTTTAACTCCAAAGCTAAACACTTTCCCTGCCTTTAGAATGACATGCTACATTTTATAAAATCATTTGCCTCACTTTTGTAGTTTCCCTTTGCTGCATTAGTAGCTGTTATTTTGCTTTCAGACAAAAAATGAGCCTGTGGAAGAAACCATGCTCAGACATAAGATGATTGCTGCACACTTTTGGAAACAGGTTATGCAACAACCCATGTCTACTTCTTGCAGCTGCTATTCACATAATAACTCATCCTGATTGTTCATACCCTATTTTGTACTATGGATGAAGTGGAATTTACAGTATATTACATGTAAAGGTAAGATTTCAACATAAAAAGAAGCTTCTCTTTTTGTCTATCATTTTTCAAACCAATGAGAGATATGGAGGGAGTTCACCTTTTTTCCTTTCCAATAACCCACTACTCATCATTCCCACTATCTAAAACTGGAAATGAAGAAACTCTTTCCTCCAGCTAGCCTGTTCTAAAGTAAGGGACTATAATTAAGAGTTGTCTCCTGACCAGATACAATTTCTATTCTTTCCACTACTTCATCATACTATTCAAACACCGAGAAATATCCTAGATTTCTTTTGCAACATTCTGCTCTTCCTGTGTCTATCTCTCTTCCCTCTGTCATTTTAGCATTTGCAAGAATTCAGATAAAGAACTCTGAATTAAATGATCAACTTAGTCACTTTCCCCTTTCTTACATAAAGCTAATGGTTTCCTAATATGAAATATTAAACTTTCAAGAGATTTTTATCTCCTCTAATGCACTCAGGACTAAAACATGTCTAATGAGTTTCATGCAGTGTTTCTGTGACCAAGTTGGTCGCAGGATATTTGAGTGACAAGATGGATAAGGTAACATCTGGACCAACTTCTGTGTAAGCTCTAAATCTTGACTCTCTCCCCAGCAGAAGTTGTTCCATTAAAAAATATTACCTCCCCCAGCTTGTGTCTCTATCACTTTCCGACAGTACAAACTGAACTTTTCAAGATTCTCCCCCTAGGAGAGTATTTTAAAAATCAATCTGCTATATAAGGTAATCCACTGTAAGGAAAGTTTAACCAGAGTATGTGAACTGTTATCTGCAGTGGCCAGGGGGTCTTGGATGCTTGACTTGGAGTAAGCCTTTGATCGACGGATCTCAGCGGCAAGAGGGTAGGTGTAAAACAACTCATTTTATTCATAGCAGACATGCAACAGTGGATAAAATTCCTAGATTCAGTGAAAAATTTTCTTCATTCATAAATGGTATCCCTGCTGAGTATTTAAGAGCAAGAAATCTCTGCCATCTGAAACTTATCTACATTCTGTATCTCAGAAACCCATGGCTCCCCTTGGCTGGAAACAGCGAACAAGAGCCAATGGAAGCCATGAGGCTCTGGACCCTTTAGGTAAACAAAGCAGTGCAGGCCCACTAGCGGCTTTCCCAAAGCAGGCCAGCGGCCCACTTTGAAAAACACTGATCTAAATCACTGATATGTGTACATAGACAGCCACCAGCTCTGCTAGCAAAGGGATTCCAGATTTAGCTTTGCCCAGGTGATTAATACTTTAAGCAATCTACTTCTAGTCTGAGAGAACAGGATGAAGTGGATTCCCTTTAATTCCTGCTGTCTCTACGTGTGCGTTTAGAGAACATCTTTTATGCCAATCTTCTTCCCTTCCTCTTACCCTCCTAATGCTCCAGGTACAGAGCCTGCTTCTTCTAATGGTGCAAGACTGATTAAAGCTCTGGACTCAAAACATCATTTTAAATATCACAAATAACCATGTATTAACTCTAATTCTATTGAAATGATTTGTATAAGCCTACGGTAAAAGTTGAACAGATATAAATAAATATTGACTTTGGATTTGACAAACTAACATATTAGGAGATCTAAAAAGTAAGGTTACATTACTCAATCAAATATTTATTCCAATAACTAGAAATTTACTCAGCAAAACTGTGCGGGAGAAACATGCAAATACCACATAATCTTTGCTTGTGGAATGGAGGGATTATGTCACTGATACTCATCTTACATTTCAATAATAAAAGGATCTTTTCTTTCACACCTTACATCAGGAAAATGGCTGTGCATATGGTATATAATAGTTGACTGCAGAAAAGTAACCTTGATTATTGAACACTACCTCTGATTTTTTTCCTTTTTATAATTCTCCAAAGGGGAAAAGGAATTATATTGAAAAGGAAAGAGCCAAGCAGTAAAGAAAATGAGTATATGAAGTGACTCACATGTCCAAATGCTCATTATATATAGCAATTATTAAAATGCTCATATTCCTACTGAGGGATGCTACTTTCTTAAATGTTATGCATGCAAAATAAAATAAAAAATTGAGCTTACTGGTATGTAAATGGAAAAGTGCAAGAATTCCATTTTCAACAAGCAGGACTTTGGAATGCAAGATATGTTTGCCCCAAATTACGCCAAAGGTGGATGGATTTCTTCATTAATTCTGTCTCAGGGGTAGCTGTATTAGTCTGTAACTTTAAAAACGACAAGTAGTACTGTGGTACCTTAGAGGCTAACATACATATACATATACATATACATATCATGAGCTTTCGTAGGCAAAACCCACTTCATCAGATGAGCTTGAGTTGCGGAAAAAAAGGAGGGTGGGAGGACCAGAATTTAAAACAGAAAAAGAAGAGAGGGAAAAAAGTACCTGTCAATTGTAGTGTTGATGCTAATGAGGCTAACTAGTGGGCTGGAAGTGTCCCATACTTAGCTTTTGATGTCATTTGGGTGTTGAATATAAGGAAGGCTGGTTTTATAATAGGCCATCCAGTTATGTCTTTGTTCACGCCAAGAGAAACAGGGTCAAATTTGCATATGAAGGTCAATTCCACACTCTCTCTCAGTAATTAGCTTGTGAAATGCCTTCATTTGGACCATAAATTGTGGGGTGTTTTTCATTATACTTGATGAAAAATGAGCATAATTTATGAACAGAGGTATCTAATTTAGGATAAGAGTCTTTTCCCCCACCCATCTACAGATGCTGAGATGATTCCATTGATAGGAAAGGGATGATTTTTGGTACCTATCAAGTAATGCATATATAGTAAAAAGCTTATAGGACAAGGTGCTAGTTTAGGACAGTAGGCCTTGTATAAACACTACAAGACTAAGGAAGAGAAGGAATCAGAGGTTAACAATGAACAAAGCATAATTTCATAATTGGCCTTGTAAAAACCATGTAGTTAACAGATAAATAGTACAAAGAATAATGTATAAAAAGCAGTCAGCTGCACTTTTGCTTCCTAGGATATGTTGCAGTTTGGGAATATTCAGGATCTTCACAGGGGTTGGTTATGAAAAACAGTAAACCCATCTGTGACAGGGCGGAGGCGCCCCGCACTCCGGTCCTGTCGGCGGCCGCTTATCTGGCGGCTCTTGGGGCAGGGGGCGGAGTAGCGGCACTGGGCGTGGCACCGACCACAGGCTGAGCGGCACAGAGGCCGGCCTACCGGCTGTGCGGCAGCTGTTCCCGGGAGGCTGCCCCGGCAGGATGGCCACGTACGGCCTGGAGGCTGGGTGCCAGCGTGGGCGGTGCAACATCAGGGCACGGCCCCGCCAATGGCCTGAAAGCATGGCCACGCCGGAAGGGGTGGGACCCTGAGGGCCGGGAGCCGGCACAGAGATTTAAATGCTGAGAGATGCTGGGGAGAAGAGGAGATCTGAGTGAGTGGCCTCTCGCGGAGGACCAGCGGCGGATGGGACCCAAGGCGAGGAGGTGAGCCCGGAGGCAAGGGGATATTTGACCACGGAGAGAGGAAGTAGCCCAGGGTGGGCAAAGGGAGCCTGTGGGCTGGCGAGTTACGGCAGACGCCCCGCCAGCTGGACGGGACAGTAGAGGCCTCCGCGTCCTTAGGGCCCTGGGCTGGGGTCTGTGAGAGGGGGCGGGCCCGGACCCCCCTCTCCCCGCGATCGGGGTGAGACCGGCTCCAGCTTTGGGGCCAGCAAAACCCCCAAACGAGGGAAGGCCCGGCGAGCCTTAGGCAGGACAGCCTCGGACGCCGGAAGGTGCCCGAAAGGGTGAAGGAAACACGGGGAACGGGGGGGTGTTGTTAGGCGCAAACGGGGCGCATGATTGGACCCGTTTACAGGTGGTGGAGAATGTGGGCATCCTGAGACCCCGAACGAAGGGGGAAGGAAAAAAAAAACCCCAAACACAGAAGGCATCATGTGCCAGGGGGGTCGAGTATATTTGTTTGGTACCCTTTGTTTCCCCCTCCCCACTCTTAAGATCCAAAGGCACAGAGATGGATCCCGTGAAGGTGTTAGAGTGGTTGATGGAAAGTCAACGGCAACACCAACAACAACAGACCGTCCTCATACAGCAACTCTCCACCCAGCACCAGGAGCAGCAAAAGCAGCTGGTGCACAAGTTGGCGGAGCAGTTTGAGGCCCAGCAGGACTGGTGGAGGCAGCAGTATGGGCCACCGAGGGGGATGGCCCTGGGGACACTGGCAACGGAGGGAGCAGAAGGAGGGGGGCCCCCACTAGCACCCGTCAGACTGCCGAAGATGGGGCCCGATGATGACCCGGAGGCATTCCTGACCACGTTCGAGAGGGTGGCGACCGCCGCGAGATGGCCGGATGAGCAGTGGGCCATCATATTGGCCCCATACTTAACGGGGCCAGCCCAGATGGTGTATAGGAGCTTGGGCTCACGGGAAGCGTTGCACTATTTCAAAGTTAAAGAAGCCATCTTGGACCAACTCGGCATCACCCTCGAAACATATAGGCAGAAGTTCCAGCAAGAATGCTACACCGCAGGGGCTCAGCCACAGGCCATCGCCCAGAGACTATGGGAAGCGGCCTGGTGGTGGTTCGATCTGGAGCAACAAACAGGGACACAAGTCGCCGAGAAGGTAGTGCTCAAGCAGTTCCAAAACATCCTGCCGACTGGAGGCCAACGCTGGGTATGGCGACAGCACCCCTAGACATTGGAAGAAGCGGTGGTCCTCATGACCGACTATGAGGCCGCAGAAACCACTGAAGGATTAGGGAAGGGGGATCGTCCCTCACCCCCCTCGAAGGGCAAGCCCACTAGGTCAGCTAAACCCCGGGGAGCCCCAGAAGACCCGCGAGCCCGAAGGGGGGGAGGACAGAAGCGTGGAGATTAGCCCCAGCGTGGACAATCCCAGGGAAGCGGCCCCTACCAGGACCTCCCCAGCCACCAGCCGGGGGAGAACCGACCCCCAGGGAGACGGGAGCAATGAAGGGGGCATGTTTCGATGCAGTGAAGAGGGGCACTTCCAACGGGAATGCCCCTATATGGATTGTACATACGCCCAAGTCCTGGGCGGGGGACAACCCCAAGAGGAGGGAGAGAAGGCCCAGATCACAAGGCAGGTATTGATCGGAGGGCGGAAGGTAGAAGCCCTGGTGGACTCAGGGTGCAGCCAAACGATCATAAGGGAAGACCTGATCGGAGGGCAAGGACCCCGAGGCCCACCCGTACAGGTACAGTGTGTTCACGGGGACGTGCACCAATATGCGACGGCGTGGGCGCAGATAATAGATGGCCCCCACGAAAGTTGGGCTTACGTGGTGGTGGCCCAGCAGTTGGTCTACCCAGCCCTTCTTGGACGCCACTGGGAAGGATTCCAGCGCGTGATGGGCGAATGGGGGAGACAGAGAAGACAGGGAAGGGCGGAAGGGATGCTGGGTAAGGACAGAGAACCCAGCGAGCCCCCCACTAGCTCCCAGGGCAGACGACCCAGGCCACAGGGCGGACCCAAGCCGTCGTTGGAAGTGTCCTCGATGGAGCTCTGGGATGGCGTTTTTATCTGGGAGCAGAGAGACGACCCGACGTTGCAGCATGCATGGGCCGCTGCCAGAAAGGAGGACGAGGTGAGGGCTGGGAACGAGGAGCGCCGGAACAGACCCTACTTTGAGGTATGTCACGACCTGCTGTACCGGGTCACGGAGGGGGTAGAAGAGTACGGGACTCTTAGGCAGTTATTGATCCCTGCGCGGTACCACTGCCCGCTGATGGGCCTGGCTCACGCCAACCCCTGGGCTGGTCACCTGGGGTATGAGAAAACGGTGCGCAGGATTATACAGCGGTTCTACTGGCCAGGGGTTTACCGAGAGGTGAAAGAATTTTGCTTGTCATGCCCGGAGTGCCAGAAGGCGAGCCCCAAGGGAGTTCCTAAAGCCCCCCTAGTACTCCTGCCGATTGTAGGCGTCCCCTTTGAGAGGATAGCCATGAACCTGGTGGGCCCGTTGGAAAAAACAACCACAGGGTGTCAATACATCCTTGTGGTTATAGACTACGCCACCCGGTATCCCGAAGCCGTTCCCTTAAGGACGACTACGGCGAAGGTATTGGCAGCCAAGTTAGTAAAGATCTTTGCCCGGGTCGGGGTACCAAAGGAAATCCTCACCGACCAAGCGACAAACTTTATGTCGCGGCTAATGCAAGAACTGTGCCAGTTGCTGCGTATACGGACGCTACGAACGTCGGTATATCACCCACAAACTGACGGCCTCATAGAGCGGTTCAACGGAACCTTAAAAAGCATGTTGAGGAAGTTTATAAAACAGAACCCCAGGACTTGGGACAGACTACTGCCCACCCTGATGTTTGCGGTGAGGGAAGTCCCCCAAGCCTCAATGGGGTTCTCCCCCTTTGAGCTCCTATATGGGAGACAGCCCCGGGGGATACTGGATATTGTGACGGAATACTGGGAAGAACAAGAGACATGGGTGAGGGGTCGGTCCCCTATATTCTAGAGCTGAGGCAAAAGTTGAAAACCTTAGGGGAATTCACCCAGCTACACCAACTAGATGCCTAGGCCTGGCAAGCGGCCCATTATAATATCGGGGCCCACCTCAAAACCTTTGAACCGGGAGACCGGGTCTTGCTCTTGTTACCCACCCAGGACTCCAAGTTGTTAGCCAAGTGGCAAGGCCCATTTGAAGTGGTAAAAAGGGTGGGAGAAGTGGACTATGAAGTACACCTGGCAGGAGCCCGCCGAGAATCAAAAATCTACCATGTTAACCTCTTGAAGGCCTGGAAGGACCAAGAGGGACTGATTACGAACCCCGCAGAAGCGAAAATAGACCTAGGCCCCGAAGGGGGGTGCAGCCCCACTCCACTGGAACCGAGGGTAAGCGCAGAACTGACGCCGGAACAAAAAGAGGAATTAGAACACCTACTCCAGGAGTTCGCCGGAGTTCTGATTGACCAGCCAGGGTGGACGCCCTGAGCCTACCACCACGTTGATACCGAAGTCGGTAAAAAGGTGAGAGACCCCATTTGCCCCTTGCCAAGGAAAATGTGGGAGACGGTGAGGGAGGAGGTACAAAAGATGCTCTGGTGGGGAGTGATTGAAGAATCACATAGCAAGTGGAGAAGCCCCATCGTGCTGGTCCCAAAACTGGACGGCTCAACGCGCTTCTGTATTGACTTCCGGAAGGTCAATAGTATATCCCGCTTCGACGCGTACCCCATGCCGAGGGTAGACGAACTGCTGGACCGCCTTGGACAAGCCCAATACCTGTCGACGATCGATCTAAGTAAAGGATACTGGCAGATCCCCCTCACCACTACCTCAAGAGAAAAGACAGCCTTCTCCACACCCTTTGGGCTATATCAATTCGTACGCATGCCGTTTGGCTTACATGGGGCTGCAGCCACATTCCAGCGGCTGATGGATAAAGTATTAAAGGACCATCAACAGTACGCAGCCGCGTACATTGATGATATCATAATCTATAGCAGATCGTGGGAGGGGCATCTGAAGAGACTCCAGGCTGTATTGAGGACGTACAGGAGGCGGGACTAACAGTGAACCCCAACAAGTGCCACTTCGGAGAGTGGGCTATACTGTCGGGCGGGGTTGCGTGAGACCACTGATCGACAAGGTAGGAGCATTACGAGACTATCCCCCACCCACGACCAAGAAACAAGTCCGCCAATGTTTAGGATTGGCCAGCTATTACCGCCGGTTTGTTCCCCACTTCATGTGTCTGGCAACCCCGCTGATGGATTTGACACAAAAGGCGTGACCTAACAAGGTAGTGTGGACAAAAACATGCGAACAGGCCTTCTGGGCACTCAAAGGCCAGCTGACAGGGGCACCAATATTAGCTCAGCCGAATTTTGAGAAACCCTTTATAGTACAAACCGACGCTTCGGAGGATGGATTAGAAGCCGTCCTCTCGCAGGAGCAGGAGGGCGCGGAACACCCCGTAATATATATAAGTCAGAAACTGTTCCCCCGGGAACGCAGGTATTCGACCATAGAGAAAGAAGTGTTGGCAGTGAAATGGGCCATAGAGATGCTCCGGTATTATTTGTGGGAAACCAATTTACGGTCGTAACAGACCATGCCCCATTATGATGGCTGCAAAGCATGAAAGACTCAAATGCATGAATCATGCGCTGGTATCTCTCTTTACATCCTTACGCTTTTGATGTAGTCCACCGGGCCGGAACCGCTCATGGGAACGCAGACTTCTTCTCACGAAGGGAGATGCAGGAGAACTCAGAACAAGGGGTAAAAGGGCATGTAGAGGGGGAGGTGTGTGATGGGACGGAGGCACCCCGCACTCCGGCCCTGCCGGCTGCCGCTTATCTGGCGGCTCTCGGGGCGGGGGGCGGAGTAGCGGCGCTGGGCGCGGCACCGACCGCAGGCCGAGCGGCGCAGAGGCCGGCCTACCGGCTGTGCGGCAGCTGTTCCTGGGCGGTTGCCCTGGCAGGACGGCCACGTACGGCCTGGAGGCCGGGTGCCGGCGTGGGTGGTGCAATGTCGGGGCACGGCCCCGCCGACGGCCTGAAAGCGTGGCCACACCGGAAGGGGTGGGACCCCGCGGGCTGGGAGTCGGCGCGGAGATTTAAATGCCGAGAGATGCCGGGGAGAAGGGAGATCCGAGCGAGCGGCCTCTCACAGAGGACCAGCGGCGGATGGGACCCAAGGCAAGGAGGTGAGCCCGGAGGCAAGGAGATATTTGACCACGGAGAGAGGAAGTAGCCCAGGGCGGGCAAAGGGAGCCTGTGGGCTGGCGAGTTACGGCAGATGCCCTGCCAGCCGGACCAGACGGTAGAGGCGTCCATGTCCTTAGGGCCCTGGGCTGGGGTCTGTGAGAGGGGGCGGGCCCAGACCCCCCTCTCCCCGCGGTCGGGGCGAGACCGGCTCCAGCTTTGGGGCCAGCAAAACACCCAAACGAGGGAAGGCCCAGCGAGCCTTAGGCAAGACAGCCTCAGACGCTGGAGGGCGCCCAAAAGGGTGAAGGAAACATGGGGACGGGGGGGGTATTGTTAGGCGCAGACGGGGCTCATGATTGGACCCGTTTACACCATCAAAATGTATGATGAAATGTATTAAGCAATAGTATAAGGCTACGTCTACACTGTACCTCTCTTGCCCAAAAGCCTATGCAAATGAAGCTCAGATTAGCATATTGCCACGCTTCATTTGCATAATTAATTAGGGGCCGTTTTTGTGCAAGAGGCTTTTGCGCAAGAGCCGTTCTTCCTCATTTTTTCAGGAAGAATGGCTCTTGCGCAAGCTTTGCGCAGCTGGATGACGTAGTCTAGATGACGTAGTCAGCAGGCTTAAAAGTTTCTCAGGAAATCTCAACACGGATCTCATGTGAAAAATGATTTCTAAAGACAAAGGACCTATATTTTGATTTTCATAGGTGTCTCAGTGTTTTTGAAAATCCCACTACAGGTTAAAACTCTAAACTGGGATTCTCTGGTCCGGCAACATCCGTGGTCTGGCATGGATATGGCAGGATCAGAAAGTCCTGGTTGAGGGTCAGCAGCAGGGAGCCCTGCAGGGCAGTGGGCTGCCCACAGCGTGGTTGCCCTGCGCACAGCAGCTGGGCTGCCCAGCGAGGCTGGGAGACCCAGCACTTGACTGCCTGGCAGGGCCGGGAGCCACAGCAGCAGTGGTGGCCTGGTGGGGCTGAGAGCCACAGTGGGGCCTGGAGCTGAAGTATGCAGCTGCCTGGTGGGGCCCAAAGATGCAGCAGCTACCCAGGAGTGTTGGGAGCCCCGGTGCTTGGTAGCCTGGTGGGGCCGGGAGCCACAGCAGCAGTGGCTACCCAGTGGGTCAACAGGGCAGCAGGGTCAACAGAAGGTGAGGAGCCATCCAGGAGACTGACAGCTGGGCCAGAGTTGGGGGGCCTATGGCTGAGGAGCCAGAAATTACCTCCACAAGTCCAGCAAAATCCCTCATCTGGGACTGATCAGGTCCTGAGTGTACCAGACCAGGGAGGTCGAACCTGTACTTGTCCTGAACATGTGCATGAGCTGATCTGCCAAATAAAAACCAAAGAACTAGCATGGGGGGGGTGGATTTGTGGCTGGTCAGTGTATTCCTGAGAAATGCAAATCTGCCTTGAATGGTCAATTTACTCCATTAGAGTGTAATTGAAAACAAAGGGGCTATGTATTTAACATGAAACAGCTTTATCCCTAGCTGACAAAAAACAAATGTGGGCTACAACAGTACAAAAATCTTCCTTTGGGAGACGGAGATTTCTTAGCCGAGACGAGCCCACATGTTGGGGGTACAGTCACAAGAGTAAGAAATCATTTGACTGTTCGGTTAGGTAGAATCAAATATCCCCACTGTTACATTCCGAAACTGCTGGGAGCCTTTGGAAAGGAACCTGTGGAGTCTGGAAGATTTACTTTTGTATTTAATCTGTATTTTGACAGAAATTCAAACACACATAGCAAACTCCAAGACTGCAGTGTCGGGAAAAGGCAGACTAGCCATGGCTGGAACTTAAATGACACAGCCTGGAGAGGAGCCACTGTATTAACTTAGCCTACGCTCCTTTTACAAGGCTTTGATCAACAGGAATACTTGCACAGATCTGGCAGGGCCTGGCAGAGGCCCAGTGCTGTATCTAGCAGACAAATGCTCTCTTGTTCACATAGTTATCTCCAACAGCTGTAAAGGTCAAGGTATGCTTATCTAAATAGCATCATCTTTCCATTGTATACATACTAGAGAGCTCTATTTGTTTAGAAATCTTAACTATTTACATGCTCATTAACATACTATATTGAAAATCACTATCCTTTATTTGCTAAATAGACCCATGCACAGAAGAGGACATGATAGGTAACCATGTTAGGGCTAACATACAGGATTTACACTATGCTCCCTTTCCCACTATATATTTCAAAGTCATATGTAATGGAAAATATGAAGGGCTGGTTGGTATTTACTCACTACACCTTTGTTTTCATTAGCTTCGAGCTTTGAGAGTTAATATGAAGAGGGATGTTTGTTTCTGAAAACAACATATATGAAGAATTTAAGGAGAGTACTCTATTGTCAACTGTTTTTGTGGCATACTCCTCACCATGAACACACAGACTCTAAATCAAACCTGTTTGCTCATCCACAGGTGCCATCAAAGATCTTACAGTTACAAGTCTTTGTCTTCAAATCAATGGGTGAGATATGTCTCTAAATTGAAGGAACAAACAATAGGTTAGGGTATGTCTACACTAGCCCCCTAGTTCGAACTAGGGAGACTAATGTAGGCATTCGAAGTTGCAAATCAAGCCCGGGATTTAAATATCCCGCGCTTGATTTGCATCTTCCCGGCCGGTCGCCATTTTTGAAATTTACAAGTCCGGACTAACTGCCCGCGTCTACACGCGGCGGGGACCCGGTAGTTCGAAATAAAGCCCTAGTTCGAACTACCTGTTAAACTTCATTCCAGGAGGAATAACAGGTAGTTTGAACTAGGGCTTTATTTCGAACTACCGGGTCCCTGCCGCGTGTAGACGCGGGCAGTTAGTCCGGACTTGTAAATTTCAAAAATGGCGAGTGGCCAGGAAGATGCAAATCAAGCGCGGGATATTTAAATCCCGGGCTTGATTTGCAACTTCGAATGCCTACATTAGCCTCTCTAGTTTGAACTAGGGGGCTAGCGTAGGCATACCCTTATTGATTAATTATTGCTTCACAATTCTTTGTGGCAGGATTATTCATGTCCTGGGCAGGCTCTGTTGAATATTTGTGGTTTTGTATTCCATTGCTTGTTTGGCTCAATCATGCTTTAACTCTGCTTCAAATCCTATGTAGAATACGCAGCTGCCATTGACTGTATTTCAGTTCATATGAAGTCTGGCTGTAGTAACTGGTATTTGGTGTCTCCTACATGCTGCACCCAATAGCAGTGTATTGATTGTTAGCAGGCAATGTAAAGTGGATACATGTAGTTTTACCCTCTGCTGTATGATCTATTCCTTATTAAATTCTGATGTAGTAACAATTGCTACAAATTCACATTCTGCTGTGCAGAGGAGCTAGTGGGAAGATAACATGGAGAAACTAAAAGTACATTTCATAACCAAATAGTAATAATGTGTCATTAGTTGGTTCACAGAAACTGTTGAGGGCTGAGTCCAAGATTTAAAATTATCTTATGATTTCTATTGTGCTAGCACCTCAAGGCTATCATATTGTGCGAGGGACTGCTCTACAAATATACAAACAGTCCCATGTCCTGAGTGATCCCAAGTAGGAAGTTAGAGAATCAGCTAAAGGTGTGAACTCAATGTACCTAATTTAAAGTTCATTAAACCCATCTGGAGCATCCTTCACTTTCCTGAGTGCCCCCGTGTAGACAAGCACAAAGAAATGTCTCCTGCCCTGAAGAGACTTCAATCTACAAAGGTGAATGCAAGGTGGCTCATGTCAACCTCCTAGTACATTTGTCTACACTTAAATCTGTCTCCCACTGATGTGAGCACCCAGTTTACACTGACCTAGTAACACCAGCTCCCTAAGCAACACTGAGCCATGTATTAATGTATGGAGGTCAATGCAGCACGAGTTTAAGCACTGAATTATCTATTTCAAGCCTAACACAACCACCCCACCCCGCCCAAAATTAACCGCTCTGGTCAAAATTGTTAACACAACTGCCCATGGGTCACACCTACCACAAGGCCCCCCCCCACCTCCTTCCAAACCCTTTTCCTGGCTGTCCAGCCTGCTGAGCACACCTCTGTGTGCTCTCTGTTGCTGTGCATGACTGCCCAGCTGACCATTATGTTCACACTCTGCAGATACATTCCTGCCTGGAGTAGGCAAGAAACATTGGACCTCCTTAGCCTCTGGGGAGAAGCAGCTGTACAGGCACTGTCATAGAAATATCAGTAGATTGCTTGGGGGATGCAAGAAGAGGGCTACAAAAGGACCAGCAGCAGCACCACATGAAAACAAAGGAATTGTGGCAGACATACCAGAAGGCCAGGGAAGCCAACAATTGACCTACCGCTAAGTTGCAGACCTGTCACTTTTGTGAGATCTACATGCCATATTTGGCAAAGATATCACCACCCCTCTGCACTACCATGGATACCTCTGAGGAACCTGAGTCACATGTCCCTGAGGTGAACAGCAGGGAGGAGAAGGTGTATGAGGAATACAAGTAGCAGTTCTGTGGTGTGACAGGTACCTGGTCAAGGTGGTCCAGCTGTGTTGAGAGCCAGGACCTGTTTTTGACTTCACCACAGTCAAGCCAGACTTGCAGTTGAGCATAAGTGAGGCCAGTGCAGTGGAAGAAACCTAGGGTAACCTTATAAAGCAAATTTCATTACAGTGATGGTAGCTGCAATTTAGCAGGACACTGCCACTGACTTTACCAGTACTACAAGAGGTAACAGTACAAGAAGGAGGCAGACTTGTTTTGTGCTTTTCATTCCCCTATAGAGTTAGTTGGGGAAGGAGGGGACATATGAAGCAGTTTGTTTATCAACAATTGCTTGAAACCTCCTGAGAGATCCTGATGAGACTGCAGGTACACTGCAATCCTCTCTGAAGTTCGATGCTGGCGTTATTTCTTCCTCTTCAGTGGAATGCTTTCCCATAGTCACTGAACTTCAGCAGACTGGAAAAGGCACAGGATAAGAAGAATGAGATGTACAAGGACCCAAAGGGACTTCATCATCAAACTCAGATGCTGGAGATTCTTTTGGACCACTAGGGTCAACAATCCTGGGCTTGACTCTCATTGCAGTTGGTAGAGAACTTCAGGTTAGTGCCTTTCTATACCATTTCCCCTAATTGACATTCCATATGGCCTGAGGACCTGTACATCCTTCCCACCACCACTCCACAAAGCATGGACAACTACAACTTTACATTCTGAAGTGTAAGAACCATGGTTGATGTATGCATAGCTATAATGGACATCAACGTTCCTTCCACTTGATTATCTATTAAATTTCTAATATTTACTTTTAAATTCTTCAGATTTTTGGCGCTTTTTTGTAAGTGAATAAAACTTGTTTTGAAAATTATTCATTTCAATGCACAGTGTATAATACCTGCTGGCAGTGAAAGTAGTGCTATGCTCACAACCCATAGGATCAGTGCCAAACAGTGGAATTGTCATAAGCATACAAAAAGCATCCCAGTATTAATAGGTGAACTGTCAGCGATACATACACAGATGCGCAGCAAGCAAACCATTCCTAGCAGACTTCCAAACTACAGTGCCAGGTTAAGCACAGTATATCACAGCACAACACTGCAGCTCGCTGTTAAAGTGCTCTTCCAAAGCCTCCCTAAATGATAAGTTCTTTGCTTCAGTCTTCACAGCTGAGGACGTTGGGGAGATTCCCAAATCTGCACTGTCCTTTGTGGGTGATGAATCTGAGGAACTATCCCAAATTGAAGTGTCATTAGAGGAGGTTTTGGAATAAATAGAAAAACTTAATGTTAACAAATCTCCGGGACCGGATGGCATTCATCCAAGGGTTCTAAAAGAACTCAAATGGGAAATTGCTGAACTATTAGCTGTGGTTTGTAACCTATCCCTTAAATCGGCTTCCGTACCTAATGACTGGAAGGTAGCCAACGTGACACCAATATTTAAAAAGGGCTCTAGAGGCGATCCGGGCAATTACAGACCGGTAAGTCTAACTTCAGTACCGGGCAAATTAGTCGAAACAATAGTAAAGAATAAAATTGTGAAGCATGTAGAAGAACATAATTTGTTGGACAAAAGTCAACATGGTTTCTGTAAAGGGAAATCCTGTCTTACTAATCTATTAGAGTTCTTTGAAGGGGTTAACAAACATGCGGACAAGGGGGATCCAGTAGATATAGTATACTTAGATTTTCAGAAAGCCTTTGACAAGGTCCCTCACCAAAGGCTCTTGTGTAAATTACATGGCCATGGGATAAGAGGGAAGGTCCTTTCTTGGATTGAGAACTGGTTAAAAGACAGGAAACAAAGGGTAGGAATAAATGGTAAATTTTCAGAATGGAGAGGGGTAACTAGTGGTGTCCCCCAAGGGTCAGTCCTAGGACCAATCCTGTTCAACGTATTCATAAATGATCTGGAGAAAGGGGTAAGCAGTGAGGTGGTAAAGTTTGCAGATGATACCAAACTGTTTAGGATAGTCAAGACAGAAGCAGACTGTGAGGGACTCCAAGAAGATCTCACCAAACTGAGTGATTGGGCAACAAAATGGCAAATGAAATTTAATGTGGGTAAGTGTAAAGTAATGCACATCGGGAAAAATAACCCCAACTATACGTACAATATGATGGGGGCTAATTTGGCTACGACAAATCAGGAAAGAGATCTTGGAGTTATCGTGGACAGTTCTCTGAAAACTTCCACACAGTGTGCAGCAGCAGTCAAAAAGGCAAATAGGATGCTAGGAATTATTAAGAAAGGGATAGAAAATAAGACCCAGAATATCTTACTGCCCCTGTATAAAACTATGGTACGCCCACATCTTGAATACTGTGTACAGATGTGATCTCCTCACCTCAAAAAAGATATTTTGGCCTTGGAAAGGGTTCAGAAAAGGGCAACTAAAATGATTAGGGGTTTGGAACGGGTCCCATATGAGAAGAGGTTAAAGCGACTGGGACTTTTCAGTTTAGAAAAGAGGAGACTGAGGGGGGATATGATAGAGGTATATAAAATCATGAGTGGTGTAGAGAGGGCCGATAAAGAAAAGTTATTTATTAGTTCCCTAAATAGAAGAACTAGAGGACACCAAATGAAATTAATGGGTAGCAGGTTTAAAACTAATAAAAGAAAGTTCTTCTTCACACAGCGTGTAGTCAGCCTGTGGAACTCCTTGCCAGAGGAGGCTGTGAAGGCTAGGACTATAATAGAGTTTAAAGAGAAGCTAGATAATTTCAAGGAGGTTAGGTCCATAAAAGGCTATTAGCCAGGGGATAAAATGGTGTCCTTGGCCTCTGTTTGTCAGAGGCTGGAGAGGGATGGCAGGAGACAAATCGCTTGATCATTGTCTTCGGTCCACCCTCTCTGGGGCACCTGGTGCTGGCCACTGTTGGCAGACAGGATACTGGGCTAGATGGACCTTTGGTCTGACCCAGTACGGCCATTCTTATGTTCTTATGTTCTTATGATATAGCTCCTCATAGTCTGATTGCTGAATTTGAACAGCCAGACACAAGTGTTAACAGCTGCTCATCCTCCACCCCAGCAGCAAGATTCTCCTCCTTTGCTGCACAAATATTATTTAGTACAGACAAATATAACCATTGTGATATTTTACATACTGAAATCTAGCCTGATAAGATTACAACACCGGTGTCTTTCGAACAATCGAACAAAAGGGCATTCAATTCTCATTCTGCCCCTACTAAGCCAATAACTGACTGTCCTGGTGCTGTCAAGGCTTCATGAGCCAGGGAATTAAGAGGTAGGGTGGATCCCCCCCAGGATCACTGTTGGTAGTCTTGCCAACGGTAATCCTCCATCTGGGAAAGAAGTGTCACGGTCAGCTAACATTCATGGCAATGCTGTTGCATAACCAGTGCTTTGCATAACCATGGACAAGTTTACTTTTCTGTTAATGTATCTGTAGCAAGATGCCCTGAGACCAAGAGAGGGATGTGTGTACTATCTACTGCTCCACTGCAGTTCAGCCACACCCACAGCGGCAAAACCATCCACTCTGTCCTGAATGACTATCACTGAGAATTCAAGACTTGCATGGCAGGAGACTATTAATAGCGCTTTTGTGGCACTTGCCCCACAGTGGCTTTTCCCCAACTCCAGAATGATTTTCCACTGACTGGTAGCAATCCAGAATTGCAGGTTTCCCTAGTGTGATCACCACTTCTCCATTGTCAGTACAGTTCTCATTTAAATGCCTAGAGGTGCAGATTGGTGCCTAATGGGATTTTCAAAACATGGGAATTTAGGGCTGGTTTACACTAGAACATTATATCATTGCAGCCACTTTGCTCAAGGATATGATTTGTTTTACACCCCTAAGCATTATAGTTAAGTCAGCCTAATGCCTATTGATTTGGTAAGTGGGTAGCAGTGTGCCCCACACTTCAGAGGTGTTGAAGAACTGCCATGTGGTGGGAGAGACTTTCCATACCCACAAGCCTTCCACAGAGAAGCAGTGGAACTCCCCCTAACAGCCAAGAGAGGGAGATGCAGGAGACATGCTGGCTGTGTCTAGACTGGCATGATTTTCCGCAAATGCTTTTAACGGAAAAGTTTTTCTGTTAAAAGCATTTGCGGAAAAGAGCGTCTAGATTGGCACGAACGCTTTTGCGCAAAAGCACTTTTTGCGGAAAAGTGTCTGTGCCACTCTAGACGCGGTTTTGTGCAAGAAAGCCCCGATCGCCATTTTCGCCATTGGGGCTTTTTTGCGCAAAACAGTTCTCAGCTGTCTACACTGGCCCTCTTGCGCAAAAGCATTTGCGCAAGAGGGCTTTTTCCTGAACGGGAGAGCCATTGTATTTGCGCAAGAACACTGATGATCATACATTAGATCGTCGGTGTTTTTGCGCAAATTCAAGCGGCCAATGTAGACAGCTGGCAAGTTTTTGCGCAAAAGCAGCCTCTTTTGTGCAAAAACTTGCCAGTCTAGATGCAGCTGCTTTGTATAGCCAGTTCCTGCCTCCCAGCAGCTAGTAACCCTTTTAAATGAAGAGAGAACAAGAACGCTCTGAAACAAAGGATTGTGGGGTGTGGGGGCTGTTGGTGGGAGCAGTGCCTGCATATAAAGTAGCAGAAAGGGAATGGCTGAAATATTCTCTGTGGCCCAGTTGAAAATAAGATGAAACAACCTTCGTTAGTATCTCCATTTAGTGAAAATATGGGCTCCTGAATGATATTAGGCCCCATAAAAAATCTGAATAAATTAATCATATTTCTTCAGGCAGAAAAGTCAGCGGTGTTGTATTAAAAAAATCTGTTCCCCATAGTCTGAATCCTTAGAGTCTTGAGTTTCCTAATTTCCCCATGGTTACTTTGCAGAACTAAGGCTACTCTGAGAAAAGCTGTTGCCTACTGTGCACGTGCGAAATGAATGATCTGAGAGCTCCTTTTTCCATCTGTATTTTTTTTCTCTTGTTTTATTTCCGAGTAGAGACCTATATTAAAAAAGAAAACCAAACAATTCTTTAGCTCTTCCCATTCCAACAATGACCACAACGTGCTTTTCCTTTCACCCCTAACTATAAAAGGGCATTATTGAACAAGATATTACTGTGTATACAAACATTCTATTTTCCCAGGTAAAATAAAGCAACTGCCAATGTGAATCACCACAAGGTGGCACAATTCTATAACATAGCTTGTCTTCACTGTTAAAGCAGAAGTGTTAGTAGTTGTTAAGGTCTTTATCACATTCCTATCATGTGACTATTGCAGTGACAAATTATTTCATTGATATGTAAGCAGGGGCTAAAGGAGAGAGCTGCCCTGGAGGTGGGTATGCTCACCCAAAGGCTGTGTCGAGACTGGCGTGATCTTGCGCCAGAGCTATGCAAATGAGGCTCAGCGTGGAATATCGCCGAGCCTCATTTGCATAACTAATGAGCCGCCATTTTTGTGGAAGAGGCTCTTGCGCAAGATGGAGCTGTCTACACTGCCCCTTGTTGCACAAGAAAAACCCTCTTGTGCAAAGCCGTTATGCCTGAAAATAATCAGCATAACGGCTTTGCGCAAGAGGGTTTTTCTTGCGCAAGACGGGGCAGTGTAGACAGCTTCGTCTTGCGCAAGAGCCTCTTCCGCAAAAATGGCGGCTCATTAGTTATGCAAATGAGGCTCGGCGATACTCCACGCTGAGCCTCATTTGCATAGCTCTGGCGCAAGATCACACCAGTCTAGACACAGAGAAATTGTTTAGCTCTGCAAAATACTTAACTGTTAACTGTTCATATGTAAATACAGCTCATGCCAGGATGGGGAAGGAATCTGAGGTGTGGTTATGTAAATCCAGTTCAGCCAGGGCTGATGGAGGATCAGTGTTGGAATGGAATGTGATGTATTGTAACTAATTTGGGCTGTTGTGGGGGTCACAAATCATGCGACCCCTAAATGTGGGAACTGTAAAATATGACACCAGTGCTTGCAGGAGAGACACCATCATTGTAAGAGGTCTCAGATGAACAAGCCTCCCCCTTCCAGAGTTGGATGTACTGTGTTTGAGGGGAAGGTCCTGAGCCAGCCTGCATCATGTCTGTCAGGTGTGAGCTATAAGATTGGCTCAATCTGCCTCTTTTTTCTCTGTTTTAAGGATAGACCTAAAGCAGACCTTATGAGGAGTCCGTTTACTATTCTAGGGGAAGCTGGAATCTTTTGCTAGCTTAGGTGGTAGCTAAAGAGTTGAAATCAGTAAGAGCTGAAGTCAGTGATTTGGCTTGGAACCAAACCCATTGCAGCTGGTGGGAACAACCAGCGGCAGTTGGCCAGCAAAGCGGCTGGTAGGAGCGGTGGCAGGCGGCCAGCGGAGTGGCTGGTGGGAATGACTGGCGGGCAGCTCACAGGTGGCATCACATCAGGCTCTATGAAGGAAGTCATCAGGGTGATGTGTCTGGGTCTGCACTGACTGGACAGAGCTGTAAGTGGGACATTTGAAGTGGGGTACGGGGAAAGTTTGGATAAGTGAATGGAACCCTTACCTTGTTGGACTAGTGAACTTGAGAGGCCAAGGACATTGCTCAATCCATTTGAGCTGGGATGGTTACTCGTGGGGAGTTATGAACTCTGTTCATGGTATTTTCCCAAGTTAATGCCATGTCACTTCTCTCTCTCTCTCTCTCTTTCATTAAAAGTTTATTTTCTACACTCAGACTCTGTGCTTGTGAGTGGGGAAGCATCGCCTCGCCCAGGGGTGTGTGAATTTCCCAGGCTACTGGGTGGGGGCTCGAGCCCATTCTGTGTCAGATGGACCCCTAGATATTGAACCTGGCCCTGGTTGCTGCCGGCCCTACCCAGCAGAAGGGTTACAGATATATAACCAAACCAACTTCATAGCAAAGCTTTTTGATGGAACAGGGTTCTGTAGCAAAGCCATTAAGCAAGGAATTGTAGTCAGTCGAAACTAAAGCTAATGAGACTTGGCTAACAAAAACAGGAACTTCAAGAAAAGTTTATGGTGGGAGTAGCAAGGATAAAATGTTATGTACTCGCTCTGTAAAAAAATGACTTGGACAAAAAAACATGGCAAAAGAGCTCTTGATATGCAGGATTTGAGCAGTCATTGTTGATTCTTGGAATAATCCTGGGAGTTTCCAGTTATTCAGCAACTAGTACAGGGGAAATGTTATGGGAAATGCCACTGGTGGAACTGAGAGAATTTGTTTGGGAAGTGGGAGGGAATGATCTGTTGCTGCTGACTGTTGCTTCCTCTATTATTCTTTGGGCATTTTCTTCCAGTGCCTACAACTGTCATCTCTGCCCATTCTTATATTAATTCTGCCGCCCTGGACTATACCACTGCTATCTTCATCTGTACCCTCCATCTCGAAGACATCCCCTAAACAATATGGACTAGCCGTTAAAGTCGAGGCCTAGTCAATATAGGTCCAAATCAAACATCAGCTTCCATGGAGACTATCCATTTTATGAGAGATAGGGGGTGGCTATTCATTGCTGAAATTTACATTGGGCATGTTTACTAAAACATGGGATGCCATGTTTTAGTAAACATGCCCAATGTAAATTTAGACCTGCAGTATCCAATGCACTAGCCTCTAGCCACATGTGGCTGTTTGGATGGTTGGTTGTGGCTAGTTCGTTATAGCAGTTCTTCAGAACTGGTTGGATACCACCAATAACCACCCCCTAGCTCTCTTAGACCTGTGGTGGCACATGAGGTTGGCTTCTGTGGCTAACTAGATGCATTCTTTTTTCTGATTCTGTGGATACTCCTGCCCAGAGCAACAGATAACTTTCTGATGAATAGGGGACTAACAAAGCAGAATGAAGAGAGCAACTGAGGGAGGGAAACAAAACCAAGAAACAGATAAATGGAAGTAAAGAAGTACAGAAAAAAAAAGAGGACAAGAAAAAAAAACAGAGCAGACAAGAACAGGACAACGAGGAGAAAGGGAAATAAGGAGACATGACAGCATGTGTGCTTGAGTGTGGCAGGAGGAGCTGTTAAGTCAAGTGGGCGAATACAGTTAAAAAATGTAGGGGAACCGTATAAAACATCAAGAAATAATGAAAAACACAATAGTACAGAAAACTGGCTTTAGGACGTGGAATAAATGCCCTGGCAAATATCCACATTCAGGCCCACCAGTGGGGAAGGAGAAGAGAAAACAGGGACAGTTGCCCTGGAGCCCAGTGATTTAAAGGGGCCCAGAGCTCTGGCTGCCAGAGCCCCATGCAGCACGCTCCATGCGGCTCTGTGGGCTCGGAGTGAGCCATGCTCTGGGTGGCATGGAGGGCTGTGCTCTGGGTGGCATGGAGGGCTGTCTGTTCCTGGCCCCACCCCTTTCACCTGAGACCCCCGCCCCTTCTGGGAGCATGGAGCTGCCCTTCCCTACTTTGTCCAGATGCTGTTGGCTCCTCTGTCCACACTAACGTACTGTTCCACGACCCCCCATATAACAATAAAAGCTTTCCATAAAGTTGTAGAAAAAGGACCTTGTAAGAACTGCATGGGAATTAGACATTAAATCCAAAGAGACCTATTTCCTTATTAAAAGTTACATGAATTAGCATTCTGGCTGCATTTCACCTCATTCAAACTCTCCTAAACAAAGTAATCAGATATGTATGAAAAACAGCACACAAGACAATATTTCAAAACTTTTCCCTTTGCAGTTTCCTCATCTGTCACAATGCAGACTAACTTCGCAGTGGTTTTCACAGCCTTCCTTATCAAGTATCAAGGTTTCTCTGTGCACTCTGGTATATAGTGGCAGTACAGATGTTTTGATGCATAAAAGAGGAAAGAGTCAGTAATGTAAAAAGATTAGCTGCGTTGATATAAAGCCCTCAGAAAGCTTAATACCATGGTAATCAGTATGCAGCAAAGGAGGGGAAATGTAGATAAGGTATTATTTGCTCTTCACCGCTACATTTCTTCTTACAACCACAGCAGTGAGTTTCACATAGTGTACTAGGCTTGTTGACACAGTGCTTTAATTCACACACAAGAGTGTAAATTTTTGTTCACACTAACATGTCATTCACTAACTGGGCTTTATGGAACCTTCTGGAGCATGTTAAGAGTTCCTGTAGACATCAGCATGTGTGACATATGAGCATGGACAAAAATGTATACCCTTCCGACATGGACTAAAGCAGGAGAGGGGAAACCTCAGGCCCGGGGGCCAGATGCGGTCCCCAGATTGTCTAGCTCTGGCCCCCGAGGCTCAGGGCTCTCCCCAACATTGAGGAGCCCATGCTGGTGCTTCAGCCCCCCCCAATGCCGCCTCACAGGCCTGAAGCACACAAAAATCTACTAGCCTGGGCCCTTCCCCGGCTCTGGTGTGTAGGGGAATGTGGGAAGTGTCTTTCCCTCTCAGTCAAGGGTTTGGTTTTGTTTATTTTTTTTTTCTTCTCACTTGTACATGGTCCCTGGCTATGGGTCAGCAGCCCCCACCCCTGGACTAAAGCAATGTGGTGCTAAGCCCTCAGAGAGTGGGTGTGGGGTGGAGAGTTAGATTAGCTCCCCCACAACACACATACACACACAGACTCACACTACACAGTCATGTGCAGCCTCCCTCTAAACAGTTAGACCATAAGCCCATTTCAGTTTGGTATTATTGTTAGTCTCACTCCAAGCACAGTCTAGCAGCTTACAGTTAACCGGAACCAGCCATTTAGTGCTGGATCTTCTACACTGTGCAGGGTGTCTAGGACTCTCAAGAACACCCTGGCAGCACATTGCTAGGATGAGAGTTGAGGGCCCTCAGCACATTGTAGGGTTGTACTGCTAGACAGAGCTTAAACTGAAATGCTAACTAAGACATAACATAAAATATGAAAAACCAATTATACACTTGTATGGGTGTATCCTTATATACCCACAGAGTGAGCATCATTTTCGTATTGCTCTAGTTAAAGTTCTTGCTGTTATTTGCAGCATTTACTGAGCTAGCCTGTATGCTTATTTCATCACAGACTAAACCTGTATCTCTACTATACCTGCTCCTCCATCCTAACCATTTCACACCTCTCAGCAGATTCCTACCAGTCCAACTTTTAAATAAAAATAGACCACCACAAAAGTGTTATTTTCCCCTCACACATATGCATCCTCTGAAAGGAGGCAGTAAACATTACACTGGTCAATGGGACAGACCTGACAACATGGGATCTTGGAGGAATGATTTTATTAGGCTCAGTCCAGTAAACTGCCTGGCCTCATGGGACAGGTGTCATAGCAAAGGAGAGATGCAATCCCAGGCTTGCATACCATAAGGGACTTATCCATACAGTGCAAAAACCCTACCCATAAAAGAATTCAAACCTTTGGCAGGAAGCCCTACCCTTAGGAACCCTAACCCTAGCTCCATGTGCCTTACCCATAGAAAAACTAATCCTAGGACAGGGAGCCATGCACATAGGTGTGAAACCTACCTAGATCCTAGGCCCCTAACCATAGAGCCAAGTGAGATACCCATAGGAACCTTAACCCTATGGCAGGAAACCCTACCACAGGAACCTAATGGTTCCCCACTATAGGGTTAGGGTTCCTGTGGGTATGGCACTTCTTGCTAGAGTTAAGGTTGCGATGGGCTAGAGGACTAGAGGCTCAGATAAGTGTTGCGCTAAGACGTACACTTGCAGCTCGGGTTAGGGCTCCCATGGTATGAAGTGTAGGGCTCCCTGCCATAGGGTTACAGTTCTTATGGGTACAGGTCTGCACTCTATGGTTGGGGTGGCTCTGAGTAGAACTCTCCACCTTAGAAGGCATTCCTAACTTATAGGGCACTTGGTGATAGGTTATGGTCCCTATGGGAAGGGCACTGGGTACTAAGGTTAGGGTTCCTCTGGGGAAGGTTCCCCCCATAGGGTAAGGTTCCTATGGGTAAGATTCCCTATCAAAGGGTTAGAGTTCCTATGGGTAGTGCACCCCACCCCAGGGGTAGGGTTGGTATGGAAAAGACACATGAAGCTAGTGTTAAAGTTCCTATGGGTAGGGCACTTGGCACTAGGGTTAGGGTTCCTATGGGCAGGGTTCTCTCACACGGTAGGGCACTTGGAGCGAGTGTCTGTGAGAAGGTTGTCTCACCAAAGGGTTAGGGTTCCTATGGGTAGGGCTCTCTGCCCTAAGATTAGGATTCCCATGGCCACATTCTACCTACAAAACTGTCCAAATGGAAGAATATGAAAAATAGCACCTAGAAAAATGTTGACCTCTCCAATGCATGAGTAAAAACTGCTAAACTCTCCCAAATAGAGAAACCTTTGTTCTGTGGCTAAAACCCACAAATGAATGTCACATTGGGGGTTCATTTTCTGGCTCTGTCCCATGCTCTCATCATGATTTTGACATACCAATTAACTTCACTGGTCAACAGATTCCTCCTCTGTTAAATGGAGATGATGGGACATGCATTGAGATCTTCCAATGGAAAGGGCTAGAAAAGTTCAAAGTATTTTTATTTATAAAAAATTCCAAAACAGCTTACCTTAAAAATAGATGGCATAACAAAATACAAGCTGGAATGCTGGAGAGACAAGGTAGGTGTCATGATCAGGATACAGGCAATCTGACTAGTGGCAGAGCAGGAGCCGGGCCAGGTCAAGTTAGATACTAGGAGGACAGTGTCCAGGATAGGCCACAGGACACTATCCAAGAATCAGGCAAGACCAGGTTACCAGGAGACCACATTCAGGCAGTAGGAGCAGATAGCGCCAGGAGGCAGCACTAAATATGAAGAACTAATCTGCATGACAGCTTCCTGTCCCTGTGCGTGGCTTAAATAGAAGCTGGGAACCAATCAGGACCTCCAATTTTCTACCAATCAGCTCTCATGATTGGGGTCATCTTCTAGAGTTCAGCTTCTATTCTGACAGGGTATGTCTACACAGCAAAGTTATTTCACAATAACAGCCGTTATTTCGAAATAACTTTACTAGAGTCTACACAGCCCTTATTTCGAATTTCGTAAACCTCATTCCACGAGGAATAATGCCAAATTCGAAATAGCTATTTCAAAATAAGTGCTGTGTAGACACTTATATTGAAATAGGGGGCCTCCAGCCTTCCCAGAGAGCCCTGGTGGCCACTCCAGCCTCAACCAAGAACACTCCTCTCCCTCCTCCCTCCCCGGAGCCCAGTGCCTGTACCAGCTCCAAGCCTGCCAGCCCAGAGCCAGCAGTCACTGCCCCTGATCCAGTGGCCCCAAAACATGAGCCAGCCAGCCACTGGCAGCCAGCCCTCCACCGCTCCCCAGGAGCAGTTTGCCAGCTTCCAGGAGCCTGCCAGGGGCTGGAGAAGGCGGGCGCCTTCCTGGTCCAGGGTGGAGATCATGGACCTTATTCAGGTTTGGGGGGGATGCCCCCACCATCCATGATCTCCTCACTAGACGGAGGAACACGGCCGTCTATGGCAGGATAGCTGCCAGCCTGGCCACCAAAGGCTACATGCGAACCCAGGAACAGGTTTGTATGAAAATCAAGTTGGACAGGTGAGACCCCCAACCCTGAGCCCTGAGCTTCCCTTCCCCCTTCTTCCCCTTGCTTCCCCCTTCCAGCTCCCTCCTCCCAGGTTTGCACCTCCCCTCTCCCACCCTCTCTTCTCCCCTCTCCTGCCTCCTTTCCCCAGTCTCACCAGAGTTTCATTCCTCCCCCCCCCAGTTTTGTTAAATAAAGAGAGTTTGTGTTCATGAAAATACATGTATTTTATTTGACATCAGGAAGGGGGGTTAGGGAGGGGTAAGTGGAAGGATGTGAGAGAGGAATGAGGCACAAGCCCCCAGTGGGGCAGACCAGGGAAGCTCTTAGTGCTCCTCAGGGTGGAAGCTCTCCCGCAGGGCCTCCTGGATACTGACAGCCCCCCCGATGGACCTCCCGGATGGCAGCCTGCAGAAAGTGCAGCCAGGCTCACAGCAACACATCTACGAGAAGCAGCTGTGTGCCCAGGGGCAGCTCTGGCTCCATATTGCAGAGTGCTGTGGTGTCCCGAGTGAGGGCAACCAGAGCACACAGAGACAAAATGCTTTGCTGTCCCTCATCGAGGTAGGCAAGCAAGCAGGGAAAGCTGAGAACCGGCTGTCCGGGGGGGAGGGAGGGGCTCCCTTTCCCTTTCCCTTTAAGCACAGGCCTCAGATAGCCTCAGGCAGCAGCCACACAAAACTCCTAACCTGATGCCCTGCCGGACCTGGTTCCGGCCGGCCTTAAATGCAATTCAGCGTCCACTCAGTGTAGACGCGCTATTTTGAAATAGCAACACGCTATTTCAAAATGCATTTTGTGTGTAGACGCGTTATTTCGAAATAACTTATTTCGAATTAACTATTGCTAAATAAGATATTTCGAAATAACGCTGTAGTGTAGACATACCCACAGTTATTAGCAGGTCACTGACTGGGGGTTAGACCTCACTTGTGCCTAAGAGCCTGGTGAGCCAGGGTTCAAGGCCTATTGTCCCAGAAAGGTGGACAGTTCAAGCTTCCTAGTGCTTCTCCTTGGGACTGAGGAAGGAAACCAGTTTTTCCCACAACATGTGTAACCTCACCTGCTTAATAATGCATCCCCCTTGTATTTAGCTTTGGTACTCCCTTTTCCTCCCTTAGGGTCAGGGCCGGATTAAGGCATGAGCTAGCCAGGCAGCTGTAAGGGGCGCACAGTGCCCCTTATGGCTGCCATCAGGCACCGCAAGCCTGGCTCCCGGAGCGCGGGCTGCAGCAGCTCCCAGCAGCTACCCTGCAGCAGCCTCCCGGGGCGGGGGCTGCGTTAACCCCTGCAGTGCCAGCCAGCAGCGCCCTTCCCCCCGCAGCCGTGGGACCCTGCATGGCCAGGCTTGGCCCGCCCCGGGCGGCCCCGGGCTGTGCACCAGTGGTGGTAGCCGGGCACGTGCATCCTGCCGCCACCAGCTCCGTGCTCCCTCCCCCATGTGCCGGCGTGGGGGCAGGGCCATGCATGCACCCTCCCCCAACCCGGGGCGCAATTAAACTGTCTGCCCGGGGTGTCGGAATGGCTCAGTCCAGCCCTGCTTAGGGTACATCTACACTGCACGCTTATGTCAGAAGAAATACTCCAAAATAGCTTATTTCGAAATAGCGCAAATGCCCATCAAAATAATGCTGAGCTATTTCGAAATAGAGTGAACATACTTTGGATGCTGAATTGCAGTAACTTCCTGGAGCTGCTGCCTGAGGTTATACGAGACCCGAGCTTAAAGGGACCCCTCCCCCCCCCGGTAGAGCCACGTCTCAAGTTCTTTACCTTTGTCTACCTCTTTGAGGGACAGCAAAGCCTTTTCTTTGCCTTCTGTGGTTGTCCTTCTGGCCACCTCAGCTTTCTAGCCATGGAGCTGGCACTGCCTCCCAGCAGTCGCTGGCACTTACAGATTGTGCTGCACCTCATGCAGTAGTTTCTGCAGGCTGCTTTCCAGCCCCTGCAGGACCACCACCCCCGGCTCATTTTGGGGAACTTCCTCATCTCTCTGTGGACACCGCTCATGCAGTACGACCCCACCTAACCTCCCCTGCACACCATGCACCACCACTTCTGGTGTCTGGACACCAGTTCCGACTGGTGGAACCAGATCGTTATGGAGCAGAGGGACAACAAGCAGTGGCTCCAGAATTTCTGCATGCAGAAAGACACCTTTCTGGAGCTGAGTGGCTCACCCCGCCCTCAGGTGACGGGACACCAACATGTGACCTGCCATCCCCCTCCAGAAGTGGTTCACCATAGCCCCGTAGAAGCTCGCCACACCGGACGGTTGCTGCTTCATCAGGAACCAGTTCGGGGTGGGGAGATCGATTGTCAGGGCCATACTTATGCAGGTATTGTGCGCTTGGGCTATTGACCCAGGAGTGGGAAGAACTACTGGAATGGGGTTCCGTGGGGAAGTTGGGGTGGTGGTGGAAGTCCCCTCCCCAGCAGGTTTTTCAGTCCTGCCTTCACAAAGCCCTGATGGGGGGATTAGGTAAGTAGGGGGTTGCTCCTGGTGTGTGGAAGGGGGGTAGCTCAGGGACCTCTTGAGGGCCCTGGCACCCCTGTGATTATCCGTTTGTTTGTTTGTCTCCTACTACAGGTGGTATGGGTCATCAACACTCTCCTGCTGCACAGGGCCATCAACCTGGGTGACGTGGACCCCATGATCACCGGTTTTGCCACCATGGGCTTCTACAACTGTGTGGGGGATATTGATGGCACCCACATCCCCATCTGGGCCCCCGAACACCGGGCATTACATTAACCAGAAGGGGTACTTTTTGATGGTCCTGCAAGCCATCATGGACCACCACAGCCAGTTCACAGACATCTATGTCAGGTGGTTGAGGAAGACACACGATGCATGTGTCTTCCACAACTCAAGCCTCTTCCAGAAGCTGCATGCCGTCCCTTTTTTCTCCAAGCACACCATCAGGGTCAGGGACATGGACATGCCAGTCTGTATTGTGGGGGAAGCAGCATATCCTTTGCTTTCCTGGCTTATGAAACCCTACACTTGACACCTGGACCAACACAAGAGATGCTTCACTGCCAGGCTCAGCAGGGCCCACATTGTGGTAGAGGGCACCTTCAGGCATCTCAAGGGGAGGTTCCGTTGCCTCCTCAATTGCCTGGATATTGGGGAGTAGAACATCCCCCAGGTGGTGATGGTGTGTTGTGTCCTACATGATACTTGTGAAAGCAGGGGGGAGACATTCCTCATAGGGTGGGGGGGCAGAGGCTGATCGGATCGGCAGGGCCTTTGAGCCGCCGCGCATGGCTGCTATCCGACAGGCCAATCCGGGGGCTGTGTGCATCTGGGAGGCCCTGAGGGAGAGTTTCACACAAGGACTGCAGTGACACTCTCCCCTGGGCCTCCCCACAAGGGGCCTGTGAAGTCTGTCCTCCCACACCCTTTCCTTCCCCTCCCTGCAGAGACAATGAACTACACCGTTAGTTTTCAAAAAATAAACTTTTTGTTTTTAATTGGGATAAATATAACTGAGGAGGACCAGGGAAAGAACTTGGGAGGGGGGAGGACGGAGTTAGAAAGGGGAGGAGAGGGGATGAGAATGTTGGAGAGGGAGGAGGGGGAAGGAGAGGCTGAGGCTGGGCATGCCGCCTGGCTCTGGTGGTCCCATTGCCTCATGTGCGGGGTGCTCAGTGGCCATGGAGGGGGACTAGGCGGAGAAGCAAGAGGCTCAGGAGCTGGGGCAGGAGCTGGTACGGGAGTGGGCACCATGCTGGTGATGACTGCTTGGAGAGCTGCACAGATGGTCTGGCCCTGCTCTAGCAGCTCCCGCCAGGTCTCTCAGTGCAGCTGGAAGTCCTCCAGTCTGTGGTCCCGCTGGTCCATGGAGTGCTGCAGGGCTCTCAGGGTGGCCATATGCTCCATCTGCAGGTCCTCCTGTGGTCCCCAGCACCAGCGGGACATACGGGGTCAGGAGGCTGGCATGGGAGGTGTCAACCATTCTTGTGTGTAGAACAAAGAGAAGGTCAGTCCTCCCTGGAGACACTGTGCCTAAGCCTAGCCCTCATCTCTGAGCAGACACCACAAGGTCTCGGGCCAGACAAAGCCGATGTGCTTGGAGCAAGGCCATCTGTGGCCTAGACAGTGGGCCCTTTCCTACAGGGACACAGATTTCCAGGAGGGAACCTCACTGACAAGCAGGCATGGGAAAGTACCTCCCACACCCTTTCCTTCCCCTCCCCTGCAGAGACAATGAACTACACAGTAAGCATCCTGTGGGTGGGAGGGGGGTATGGGGTGGCTGGCTTCCCTCCATGACACACATGTGCCGGGTCCAGCAGTGGCAGTGTCCCACAGGGCAAGAACTTGTATCCTGAGCCGCTGGAGAAGAGGGGGCAGAGTGTTGGGGAGCAGTGTGTATGAGCAGCAGATGCTCCTGCACCTCGCCGCACTGTCCCCGGGAGTGGATGCTTCCCTGAGAGTGCAGACATGCCCGTGTGCCGTGTGTGGCACTGCTGATTGTGCGCATGTGTGTGTGTCTCCATGTCCCCAGCATCTTTCTAGTGGTGGCTTGTGCTGGGAGGGTGACACCGGTGTCAGGAGTAAGGCAGGCCTCTCCAGACACCCTGTGAACATCCTCATTTGCTGCCTCCTGAGGCTGTGTGCCCCAGACAGCCACCTGCACAGGTTGCTGCGTGATCCCCAAGAAGGCCAAGCGAGGAGCACTCAGCAGCCACTTGCCACCCACCACCTCCACTCGCGTGTGTCTATGGAAACTAAGGACACTCATCTGAGGGGCCTTCCTTGGCTTCAGATCATGCCCAGGAAACATCTTGGGAGGGGGGTACTGACCCCAGGGTGAAGATGACACCTGGCAGACATAGAGCTGGTGCTGGCCTCGTCCGGCTCCCCCTCCTCCTCCTTGTCTCTGCCCTGCAGGGAGGGTGACGATGGGTGTCTCCAGCTCTGAGTCCACTTCCGGGGGGGAAGGGACTGACCCGCCCCCCAGGATGTGGTGGAGCTCCTTATAATAGGGACAGGTCTGGGGTGCTGCCCTGGAGTGGGAGCTGCACTCCCTGGCCTTGGCATAGGCCTGCCTGAGCTCCTTAATCTTCATTTGCACCTGATCCTGGGTGCGGATGTGGCCTTGATGCCAAGGCTTTCAGACATCTGGCCATAAATTTGGCATTCCTGTGCCTGGTGTGGAGATCCTGGAGGTTTGGCTTCTCGCCCCACACCTCAATGAGGTCCAGGATCTATGCACCAGACAAGGAAAGCGCACGCCTCTTCCATCCCAGAGCAGGGTCCTAGGAGCTGGCTGCCAGCTCAGCAGCAGCTGTGGAGGGTTTGGCCAGAGCACGGGGGTGGTTCCTGTCAACAGGGACAGCTGTGCAGGCTGCTGCTCTGTGGCTTTGGGCTGCCAGGGTCTACCGTATGCCATAAGTCTTTTCCCCTATGGCTGCATCTTTAAGGCCTGCAGGGGAAAGGGTACTATAGAGTTTTGCTGAGTGTTGGGAGAGGGACCAGCAGGGCACCTGTGGAAGGGCTGGAGGCCAATTATTTTGAAATAACTCCAGCTGCCCTGTCTACACTGCCCCTATTCTGAAATAGCTATTTCAAAATAGGTGCTATTCCTTATAGAATGAGGGTTACAGACTCCAAAATAAGCCGCCCGTTGCTTCGAAATTATTTCAAAATAATGGGCTTGCTGTATAGGTGCTCGCATAGTTATTTCGAAAGAACGCTACTGTGTAGAGATGCCCTTAGACTTGAAGAAAAGCTCTGTGAAGCACAATGACTTGTACCTTTCACCAACACCACCATTGCAAGCAGGATGGAATAGGATGCTCATAAAGACTTGATTACAATAAGTCTGGGTTGACCTTCAGAACTTGCCCATGCCTTTAATGTTCATGAGTAATGCAGCCACCCCCATCTGTAGCCAATAAAACCTTTATAACACCCCATGCTGTCATATATTCTCCCTGTATTTGCATATATATAAAAGAATCACTTCCCCCTTATCCCTCCTAGTTCAACTACAGCCACTTTTGGGGAGAGGTGGAATATAGCAGCTGTTTAATAGCACACAGCAAGACAGAATGAACATTACAAGAAAGTTAGTAAGAGGAATCACAGAAACACAAGCTGCATCCAGTTTCTGAACACAAACTTCATTGTTGTATCTCAAATTGACCTAGTAAGCAGGGCTTTGAAATACTGCATTCCCCTTCCCTCCCACCACAACCCCTGCCCCACTCTATTGTATGAAAAATAACACTTTGAAACATTTTAGTTAATAGAAGTTCAGAATATCAACTTGGGCATGAAGTTCGCTGGATTCTGAGACCTCAGTCCATATAATACATTATCTGGCCTCCAGGTATATATGCCACCTGCATCTAAAATTATGGATTTGAAGTTCTTATAAGAGTTGAGCAGGGTCAGGCAGCAGGGTGCTACAGAGTATAGTGTTCAGATATCTCTACACGGTAGGGGGGAGTGAGCTTCCACATCCAGGTAGACAGACATGTCTAGGCAGGGCTCAAGCTAGCACACTAAAAAAATAGCAGTGTGGACATTATGGCTTGAGCAGCATTTTGGACTTTTCAGGCCCTCTGGCTCTGAGCTTCGATGGCTAGTCTGAGTCTCCACTGGAGCCACAACAGCTGCACTGTTAACATGCTAGCTCAAACCCTACACATCTGTGTAGCCGGGCTGAGAGGCTTGCTCACAGCTGCAGTGTAAACATATGGTTAGTGATTCAGGGCCAGGCAGTGCTAGTTATCCATAGCCCTGAGCCAACCCAGCCCAGTAAGGGCTCCAGCAGGACTTTGATGCCAAGGAGAAGTATAAATGCTGCATTATTCCCCAGGGCAGAGTAACATATCCCTGACCACTCAGTCAGCTAGAGCAGCAGGGCTTTGCAGTCTTGAGGGTACAAGGTCTCTAACTGAAGGGACCATACCTGTCTCACACTGTAAGGAAGGAATAAAGAGAGGATGTTCCTTGCCTGCTACTCTTCCTTGCACACTACTACAAAGGCCAGGCACAACTCAGGTAAAGCTGCTTCCTCTGAGTCAGCTATTGCTGTGCAGGCTTATGTGGTTGCATTCTTTTGGATCATATTAAAGGCCTGATGACTTGTAAGGATTACAGAGCCTATTTGCCCACATAGGGGTAATCACTCTTTGATCTTGACTGAAAATACATTTGGGTAACTAGTTAATATGGCTTATTTTTGTCTGGCATGGTTGCTAAGTTGTGTTTTTTGGCTGTTGCCTGCCACCTACATGGGTCTCTATTTCACTGACAGTACGTCTACACAGTAGGGCTAAACTCAAAATAAGCTACACAACTTGAACTACGCTAATTGGTAGCTTAAGTTGAAATAGTTTATTTCAAATTTGGGTGAGTCTACACAGCACTTATTTCGAAATAGAGCATTCTTCCTCTGACTTCCCTTAATCCTTGTAAAATAAGGATTACAGAAGTCCGAGTAAGAAGTCCTCTAACTGGACATTATTTCAACATTATGTCCAAATAATTGCTTGTGTGTAGATGCGCACTTTGTTATTTCAATATAATGTCAATTATTCTGAAATAACAGTGCTATGTAGATGTACCCTGAGGGATAAAATAATTCCTGACTAATTTGTAATGGGTTTCCACAGACAGTGGAGCCTTTCAGGATCCTTGGGTTAAAATTGCTTTATAAATGTCACATATTGTTCTGAAATAAATGCAGGTCAACAGAAGCTGAACAAAATCATGTACAACTGCACCACAATGGATGTTCTTAAACACTTTCCAATTTTAACTCAAGGTAAACAAATATAATTAACTCACTATTTCAGTACTATTCTGTGATATTTCCTTATGCTCACTATAGGAAATAACAAGATTCCTGAACTCACTGAAGTGAGCAAACTGCTCATCTTTTTTCTGAACTGGCAAGGCAAATCTCTGAGGACCATCACAGCATTAGAGCTCTGAGAAATACATCACTGATCTGTTATCAGAAAAATGAACTCTGATCATCTTGAGGAACTCAAAATTTTAGAATTTCAGTGCAAGTAGATCTGCTTGTCCTGGTCCAGTGTGAGAAGCTATCACCATCTGTGGCAGAGAAACAAAACTGCATTGTGACTGCTGCTCACGAATCAATGTGCTGAATTACAACAACAAAACACAAGAAGCAAAACACAAAGAACTATTTCCATCTATGGCTTCTGGCAAAATCATAACTCAATTGTGTTTTATGAGGTCATAAGAAACCCTCCAAAGGAATATTCTCATGAGTGTCTTGGCACACTACTCTTTATTATTCCACTATTAGTGACTTCGCTGTTTACAAATGCCATATCCTCAGCAAGAAGAACTCTGCATAAGCTCAAAAGTTTGTCTCTCACTCACTCAGGTTAATCCAATAAAAGATATTACCTTATCCATCTTGTTTTTCTAAGATTTTGGAGCTAACATGGTTACAACACTGCATATATCTTCATTAAAACAGACAAAATCTGTCTCTTGGACTTACTATTCACTTGAAGGCTGTTTTATCCCTTTCACTCAAAGTAAAAATAAGTTTTCAGTGGGAAAAAATAGAGTTTTGTTCTTATAACGATAATTTGCACATCGTTATTGGAGGACAGGAGAACTAAAAGCAGGACGTGCAATTTACGTCATGTTGGGTTAAGCTGAATACCACAAGCAACTGTATGTATGCATACCCATTTGAATGCAGACCATCTAAGCTGATTTATCTGCCATATCTATCCATCACAAATATTCTATAGGCATCTACAGTAGGTGATTTTAGCAAAAGAGGGATGTTTTGTGGATCTCAGAGGAAGAAATAAAGGAAACCATAAATTGAAAGTATAGTTCAAACCACAGAATTGGTTTTATGAATTCTTCTGATTGTTCTTCACTAGTAAATATCTTATCTTTTGTCTGTGTGAGAGCATAGATAGCAGTATAACTGAGGAAAATGTATCAAAGATAGTTGGAAAAAATGAACAAGACATTGGAGGGAGACAATCAAGGAGAGAGAAGTAAATGTCAATCCACCAAGGTTTCCATAGAAGGGAAAAATGCAAAATACAAGGAATGACATAGTTTCATTTTTTCATTTGGACAGTGTCTGCTTTATCTCCCACTACACAGATATCTCATTCTTCATATTAAAGTTGAGCAGAAGCATGACAAATTTCATCATCTACAAACATCTGACAGGACAGGTGGAATGGAATGGAATGAGAAACACTCAGTGTAGCATTGTCAGATTAACACTAATATCCAAAATAAATATCCAAATCCAATATGACAATCTTTTCAAATCATTGAGTTATGGCACTGCACTAGGTTTTGTTCACTTATGTCAAATGGCCACTAGAGGGCTGTGTTACATCTATCAATTCAGATGAAACTTTGTCCTGGTCCCAAAGACACTCTGCCATCATGTGCCTTTGCACCCAAATTAGGCAAACTTTTAAATATTGAACTGATTGATTTGCAGCACTGCAGTCAGTTTTAGGTCTGTACAAAACATGGGCTTGCACTGAATAGAGCATGTCCCAGCATGTCCCCGTCTTCTCATGCTCTGTTGTTATCAGATCCGTGCTGCCTGGGAAGAAGCAAAGCTTTGAGGCCCTGGATGACATAGCAATAGTGGCATAATGACCACAGAGGAAGTTATTTTGCCACTGCCTGATTACTTTTCTTTGTGTTCTGCAGCCCAAACACTCACTGTCTTGTTTATATGTCACATTATTTATATGCATTTCACTTCATGCTATGGTCGCATCAGACTTTGCCATTAGGGCAGACTAGCTCAGTACTTGGATGGGAGTGCTCTTGTTGTTTCAGGAAATGACACTGGAGTTTCAGTCTGTGGCATTGTGACATGCTGCCAGGCAACAGAATGCTAGTGGAGGAGTCAGTTTCAGATGAACTATAAAAATGCAAATCTTGACCCCTTGTGGCTATTATAGATCAGGGGTGGGGAACCTAAGGCCTGGGGGCCAGATGTGGCCCCCAGCTTGCCTGGATCTGGCTCCTGAGGCTCAGGGCTTGCCCACCCCCCAGCATTGCAGAACCCACACTTGTCCTCCAGCCCCGCACTGTCCTGCAGTGGGGCAGGAGCACACAAAATTTCTAGCGGGGGCCCCTTCAGGCTCTGGTGTTTGAGGAGAATGTGGAGAGTGTCTTTCTCTTCCTCATTTGAGGGCCACATCAGTGAGGGTTTTTTGTATTTTTGCTTCTCACTTGTGTGAAGCCCCCCCTGATTTTTCTGTGGATCAGGGACCTCTGACTCAAAAAAGGTTCCCCATCCCTGTTATAAATCCTATGACACTTTTGGAAAAAATTAGGTCCTATAGAACCATATAGAATTTTCATGATGGAAATTAAATAACTAGTTGGGTTGCTGCCTATATAGATTTTTCCGGCATTGTTCCCTTTTTGAGGGGCAGCTGCTCTGGGAAATCAGGGCACATCTAGACTTGCTTTCACTTTTGAAAGAAGATATGCAAATTCGGCATGAATTTGAATATCTTCTTCCGATTGCTTTTTTGAAAGAGGTTCTTTCGAAAAAGAAAGTAGTCTAGACGTGGTTCTTTTGAGGAAAAAACCCTTTTTCAAAAGAACCGTTCTTCCTAAAAAAATGAGGTTTACATGGTAAAGATGTAAACAGTACACAGTAAGGATGCTTTGCATATGCTGCCAGGTGTCAAATTTTATGGGCTCTGCATCACTCCAGATATCCCAGTTTTTTGGATCTTAGACATAGAAATCCTAATAACCTGGGGAACTACTCCAACTTGGTTTCTTCCCAACTTGAAATACTGGTCATAATTACCAAAGTTTGCTGGGAAACCATACAAAACCCAGTGATTCTACATAGCTTCAGCGTGCTACCAGGCAAAACACAGGAGTTTGAGCTCTTTCCCATTAGCATCTGAAACTTATATTAAAGCTAATTGATTTTTTTTAAACAAATACAAAGCTGCATTTCACACAGGTATAATGTTAACTCTGGTATGGTGTCTTAACCAATTTAGTTCTTGGGTAATTATGTTCTGCCTCCCTAATTTTCTACCAATTTCAATTTGATATTGTATTCATCGGTCTTACCTTAATCTGCAGTTCCTTCTACTCTGTAAGTGGTTTATTTTAAGAATAGGTAATGTAGTCCCTTCACCATAACTGCATTAAGCTATGATAGACATGCTGTTGCTATATGTTTGGAAGTGTAGTGCTCCCCATCTTCCTTGAAACAGTGGCTACATTCCCAAAGGCCCAGCCACCCTGTTTGGGTTGCAGTTTGTACTCGCGAATCAGCTGCAGATGCAAATCAGATTATCTTGCTTTAGTTACACACTTGGGCTGTGTCTATACTGGCGCGATCTTGCGCCAGAGCTATGCAAATGAGGCTCAGCGTGGAATATCGCCGAGCCTCATTTGCATAACTAATGAGCCGCCATTTTTGCGGAAGAGGCTCTTGCGCAAGACGGAGCTGTCTACACTGCCCCTTCTTGCGCAAGAGGGTTTTTCTTGCGCAAAAAGGGGCAGTGTAGACAGCTCCGTCTTGCACAAGAGCCTCTTCCGCAAAAATGGCGGCTCATTAGTTATGCAAATGAGGCTCGGCGATATTCCACGCTGAGCCTCATTTGCATAGCTCTGGCGCAAGATCGCGCCAGTATAGACACAGCCTTGTGGTTCAAATTAGGGCATTAGAGGTGGATTTGCACCTTGAATTAACATTTACAGGTTCAAAATCCAAGAATAAAACTTGCAAGCACAAACTCCACTGAAATCAAAGAGCAAGGCCAGTTTTGGAAAATGTTAGCTCTGTGAAAATTTAGCCTAGTATCTGCAGTTTAATTATCTCTGCAGTGGGTGTATCTAGCCACATGCACTACAGAATGTTTCTGTTAGGTACATGGTTTGATACACATTGACACGTGCAGCTTGTGATTACTTTTTTGTACCTTTTTGGCCTTTTCTGTACATTGTTATTACCAAGGGTGCCATGCTGAGAATCTCATAGAAGGCTTTTATAATTGTTAATAACTGAAATGTATTAGTGCATCAGACACTGCAGCCAAATTAACACTGTCTCTATATTCTCTTCTCTGGCTTGTTGTCAATCACCTCCACATGCTGCAGTAACCAGCAGTATTTGGCCTCAGATCATCCCCTACTGCAAGGAGCACTCACTCACATCAGTCCCACCCCTGCTCTCAGCACAGCAGGGTAAGAGCCTGTAATCAGAGGAAAAGGAGCAATGCATGGCTTGGAGGTAGAGTTGCCAATCCTCTGGAGTCTCCTGGAATCAACATCAATCTCCCACTGATGATTGAAAGCAATCCCAAATATTTTCATAGAATATTTAAAAAAACCTTGAACATTACATTATGCTGGGGGGTGGGGGGAATCTCTTCCATCAGAGGTGGCATCCCTACTTGGAAGCCAAGGCTGCAGTTTTAGCTTCTGGAGGTGGTTTTACATTTGGTATACATTTTCACAGTCCTTAGGCTCTAACATCTGCCAGAGGACTGGCCCTGCACAGTATTAAAGGGAGTGCAATTGTGAGCTTTCCTCTCTCCTGATTTGCACCATGCACAGCTTGGCTGTACAGTAGGATCTGACCATCTGTCTTTATTTCTTTGGAATGTCATCCTGGGTTGGGGATGTGGCCCTTTTACCTCTCTCGTGTCTGCTTTGCTCCTTTCTCCTACTCATCCATATCTCACCCCACACACTTCACATTCTCCTTCCCATCCCTCCTCTACACTCTTTTACCCCTTTGTTCCCCCATCATGAGCTGGCAGCTGAATTGATGGCTTCATGGTTCATACTTCCTTGCTGGCTGTGTACCAGAAACACCACACCGGTCTTGGTTCTACACACCTTCCAAACAGAATCACAGCTCCAAAGAGCTGGCTGTAAGGGCAGGCTGAAGGAGTCTTAAAACAACTTCAGCATGGTAGCCCAGAAGCCAGTCTCAGAATCCCCTCAGCCTGGTTCAAGAAGAGGGAGAGTTAATCTCATTATATGGTGAAGAAAATTTAAAGGAGTCACATGTGCCTCTAACTCACAGTACCCCAATGGCACAGGGAATCCAAACAATGCCCTCATTCAGCGCTATCTCTGCAGCATTACAGCAGCATGACTGTGCTACTGTAACAACCAATGCAATACCCTTGTGACCCAGGTATTCTCCTATTGCGCTCAGAGCAGTCTGTTATTCATCTAGCTTGGAAGCTGACTTGCTTCAGTGACAAATTCCCTTTCACAGTTATGTTAGCTGCTTCAGATTTATGAAAATCCAGACAAAGTTGTGTCATGTGGCCTCCTTCAGATGTGGTTGGATGCCAATAAGAAACACTCAACAGCTTTGAAAAAGCATTGATTGGTAGGTGCCTTTAAGTGCAATAAGGACAGTGAGTGTAGGCCACAGATTCGGGGTAAAGGCTGCTAGAAGGTGAGTTGGTGACATCTTACTCCAAGATTTCAGAGGCCCAGCATTCTTTTCAAATTGCTGAGGGAGATGGCAGTGCCTAGTTTAGGGAGAGATAAGAATATAGCTGGGTTGTGATTCCAGCACAGGAGGATAGAATGTGGGAATACTTTTAACAACGACAGACATTATTTAAAATCTTCCAGGCTTCATACACTCCACTTTAATTCAACTCAATGGGAGCTGGATTGTTCTGAGCCTCTGGGGAAAAAAACAGACCTTAACAGTACTGGGGCCCTTCTGGGTGTGGTACACTGTCCCATCTAGTAGCACGGAGACCACTTATAAGGAGAATACTGAGCCTGCTCTATAGCCTTAGCTAATAGGCAGATGGCTTTTAGGTTGTATACTAAGCTCTAGAAGTCTCAGGTTCAATTCTGTGTGCAGATGACTAGGGTCTATCTGTCATAAAATAAAATAAAAAAACAACTTAAGACATGCACACAAAGTAAGTCTCAGAGTATGCTTGAAAAAGTCTAATCTCCTGTTCAATCAGAACATATGGGCTCATTTCCAGGAAGATCCCCCACACTTTTACTTGAAAAAATAAAGAGCTCTGTGTTATTACTGGTACATCTTAAGTTTCTTTACAATCCAAGAATGAGGCAAAGTTAATACAAATTGGGGGCAGAGGTTTTGTGTAGGTGAAAATATTCATTATGAAACAGATTCAGCCCCAAAATATATCTTGAGCAAAAGTGTTTTTGTTTAAGCTAAGTGAAAAAAATTTATAGCAACATAGGAACTGCCAGACTGGATCAGAGCTGTGGCCCATCCACACCAGGATCCTGTCTCTGACAGTGGCTCATACCAGATGCTTTAGAGACAGCTGCCAGAACGAAATAGGAGACAGCTGTGGGATGATCTCTCATTATGAAGGGATTATTCAACTTGTTAATAAAAAAGCCCCCCCAAAAAGTAGTAAGTGAATTACTACAGCCAGCTTTGGCTTCACTCCTGTTATCTGAAAAGTACAAAGTACATTTTTAAAGAAAGGCGCTTATCAACATATTATGGACATTCATCTAACTACCAGCTGTAACCTGTATTTGGCTGCTAAGAACAAACTCTCCAACCCCAGATCCTCCCATGCGTCAATACATTTCTTTTATTTATAGTTAGTAAATGTTTGCAGCAGAAATAATGGAACAAAGTTTACAGTGATAAAGGAAGTGACTCATATACTACTGCAAATTTTCCTGCATATCTTCAAGGTGAATGGCAAAGGAAATATAAAGGCATCCTCAGAATGGTTTAATCTTATGCTATTTTTTCTATTATTATAAAGATTAGGTCTTTCTAGACTTTTATGTTTTTGCTGGCAGACTCTTTGGAGGACTGAGAGAATATTAATATCACAAGAAAACACTTATTACTTTACCAGTCTTCAGTAAAAGAGTGAGGGGAAAGGTTGATGAGTCTTAGGCCATGTCTGCAGTAAGGAATTGATCCCATCATAGCAGATTGCTTGATAAAGCTGGTTTCAGTGTTAAGGGATACACTGTGGCCCCTTTGTTAGGCCGATCTGTGATCTGAACAATTGCTGTTTTGTTCTTCATTTTAAAACATTTTTATTGCACTGTTACCTGTCCCAGCATGGCTCCTAAGAGCAGGAGATTCTGAATTACTACATGGGACTGTAATATTTGAATTACCAATGCTACCCCCCTACCCACCTTCATCTTCACCAAATCTAAAACAGTTGAGATTGAAACAAATTTTAAACCAAGTGATACCAATAATTGGCATTCACGTTAAGTGTCAGAGGCACTTCTGGTATTGATACAAAATGCTTTACAAGCATTTAGGCTCGGAGAAACAAAAAACAGTACATTTCCTTTCCTGTTTACTTTTAATGCAGGATTTGGGGTTTAGGGTTTTTTTGGGGTAGGGGGGAGGAAGAACAGCATTGCCCCATATCTGTTGTTACCGTGTACAGGAGTGGTCTGAATCTGTAAATGTAGGTCTAATATAGAATTATAGAATCATAGAACTGGAAGGAACCTCTAGAGGTCATCGAGTCCAGTCCCCTGCCCTCACACCAGGACCAACCATTGTCTAGATCATCCCTGATAAATGTCTATCCAATGTGATCTTAAATATCACCAGTGATGGATATTCCACAACCTCCCTAGGCAATTTATTCCAGTGTTTAACCACCCTGACAGTTAGGAAGTTTTTCCTAATGTCCAACCTAAACCTCCCTTGCTGCAATTTAAGCCCATTGCTTCTTGTCCTATCATCAGACATTAAGGAGAAGAATTTTTCTCCTTCCTCTTTGTAACACTCTTTTAAAGTACTTGAAAATGGATATAATGTCTCTTCTCAGTTTTCTCTTTTCCAAACTAAACAAACCCAATTCTTTCAACCTTCCCTCATAGGTCATGTTTTCTAGACCTTTAATCATTTTTGTTGCTTTTCTCTGGACCCTCTCTAATTTCTCCACATCTTTCTTGAAATGTGGTGCCTAGAACTGGACACAACAATCCAGCTGAGGCCTAATTAGTACAGTGTAGAGGAGAAGAATTACTTCTCATGTCTTGCTCACAACACTCCTGTTAATGCATCCCAGAATCCTGTTTGCTTTTTTTGCAACAGCATCACACTGTTGACCCATGTTTAACTTGTCATCCACTATGACCCCTAAATCCCTTTCAGCAGTACTCTTTCCTAGACAATAACTTCCCATTCTGTATGTGTGAAACTAATTGTTTGCAAAGTAGTCAAAGCCGCAATTTAAGGGCACACTGAGAACTTTCCTGGGTGCTGTAGAACTTCCATACCAATTTCACACTATTGCCTTACATGGTCCCTGGGGAAAAGAGTCCTTGGTAGGACATCCATAGGCCTTATAGTTCCAGGCTGCTGAAATGAGCTCACAGCTACTCTAATTTAAACCTTCAGGATATACTAAATTAAACCAGGGGTTGGACCACCTCCAGCTGGTTTTAGGGTAATGGGAATGCAAAAGTGACATTAATTCTTCTTGGTCCTACACTGAGCACAGATTAGCCAGAGCAGCACATCTGGAGTGTAAATTTCTGTTAACAACAAGAATTTTAAAAAAAGGAGAGGAGTCACCATTACAATAAAATAATCTTAGTAAGCCAAAGAAGTCCATTCAGTTGATGAGGATGTAGATCTTGGTGAGGCTTAAGCTGTTTGGATAATTCTTTGAACAGTTTGTTTCTTTAGACCAGTTGACATATTTGTTACACGAGCAGTCCATTGACTATCTTGTATTTTATATGCTGAGATGCAATGTGAGCACTCTTTGATCTGACTTTAAATCCCATGGAATTCTCCCATCTCCTCGATATATGCCCTTCTAGGCTACATCTACACTGCAACGCTATTTTGGGATTCTGGAAGTATCCCAAAATAGCTATTCCATGTTTTTTGAGCACGCCCATTATTTCGAAATAGAAGGGGCTCGCTATTCCAATGTCCCTATAAACCTCATTCTACAAGGAGTAAGGGACGTTTCAGAATAGCGATTTATTTCAAAATAAGTGCTGTGTAGAGAGCACCAAATTTCAAATTTCAAAATAACATTGGAGTAAGATACACAATTTGCATAGCTCAAGTAATGTATCTTATTTTGACCTATGGTGCAGTGTAGATGCACCCCTATTGTTTTAGAAAATAAAAACAGCCATACTGGGTCAGATCAATGGTCCATCTAGTCCAGTATCCTGTCTTCTGAGAGTGGCTGGTGCCACATTCTTCACTGGAGTACACTGAACAAAGCAATTATTAGGTAAATCCATCTCCTGTCATCCAGTCCTAGCTTCTGGCAGTCAGAGGTTTAGGGACACCCAGAGCACGGGGTTGCATTCTTGGCCTCCTGGTTAATAGCCATTGATGTATCTAGCCTCCATGAACTTAACAATTTTTTTTTTATCCCTGTTATAGTTTTGGCCGTCACAACAATCCCCGGGAACCAGTGACACAGGTTGACTGTGCACTGTGCGAAATTGTACTTTTTTATGTTTGTTTTAAACCTAATGTCCATTAACTTTATTGAATGACCCCTTTCTCCTGTGTTATGTGAAAGGGGGTAAATAACACTTTCTCCACACAATTTGTGATTGTATAGACCTCTGTCATATTGCCTCTGAATTGTCTTTTCACAAATGTAAGTTGTTCCATACCTGTCCCTTTTTGCCCTTTTTGTTTCCTTCTCTGTACCTTTTCCAGTTCTAAGATATCTTTTTTATATGGTGTGATCAGAATTCTATCCAGTATTCAAGATGTCGGCATACCATGGATTTTCTATTCATTTCCTAATGGTTCCTAACATACTGTTAGCTTTTTTTGGCCGTTATCTGCTCAATGACTCCAAAAATCTCTTTCTTGAGTGTTAACAGCTAATTTAGAGCCCATCATTTCAGTGTATGTCTTAAGGTTTTTCTTTTTTTTTTCTTGGAAGTTTGTAATGTTTCTAACTCTTGTAACAGTTCCCTGCTTTTTCTACAGTTATAGATTGGAAATTTATGTTCATTTATTTAAAAAAAAAATGAAAAATTATGGAAGGGGTTTTATAGAAAAAAGATCAAGGCTCTTGCTATTTCTAGAAATACAGCATGATGTGATGTCATATCTTTACAAGTGCTTTGGAGGTTAGAATTGTAATTTGAAATGACCTACAAACTGGAGAAATGGGTTGAGGTAAATTGGATCAAATTCAATATGGACAACTGCAAAGTACTCCACTTAGGAAGGAATAATCAGTTGCACACATGCAAAATGGGAAATGGCTATCTAGAGAGTATTGCAAAAAACATCTAGAGATCATAGTGAACTGACCACAAGCTAAATATGAGTCTACAGTTTAACAGGGTTGCAAAAAAAAAAAAAAAAAAAGCGCAGCAAATATCATTCTGGGATGTATTAGTAGTAGTGTTGTAAACAGGACCTGAGAAATAATTCTTTCGCTCTATGCCACACTGATTAGGCCTCAGCTAGAGCATTGTGTTCAGTTCTGGGTACCACATTTCAAGAAAGATGTAGACAAATTGGAAAAAGTCCAGAGAAGAGCAACAAAAATGACTGAAGTTCTAGAAAACGTGACCTATGAGGGAAGATTGAAAGAACTGGTTTGTTTAGTCTACAATAGACCAGGCAGGTCAGCTTAAGGTACACCATCCAGCTATGTAAAATGCATAGCTGGATTCGGTTTACCTTAAGACAAGCCGCCATAGTGTATACACTATGGGAGGCCGACAGGAGCACACACTGCCATTGGCTTCCCTTACTTCTCTCAGAGTGAGGAGTACAGGACACCAATGCGGGCTGCCCTAAGCATTTGATTGGGGGGATGTTCACTAGACCTGCTAACTTGAATACTAGAAGATCAACCTCCAGAGGGTCAATCTTTTCTGTAGAGTAGACATGGCCTGAGAGGAGACATGATAATAGCTTTCAAGGACCTAAAAGGTTGTTACAAGGAGGCAACAGAAAAAATGTTCTCCTTAACGTCTGATAAGACAAACAATGGTCTTAAAATGCTGTCTGGGTGGTTAAGCACTGGAATACTTTGCATAGAGAGATTGTGGAATCCCCATTGTTGGAGATTTTTAAGAGCAGATTAGACAAATACCTTTCAGGGGTGATTTAGATGCTGCTTGGTCCTGCCATGAGTGCAGGGGGACTGGACTTGAGGACCTCTCAAGGTTCCTCCCAGTTCTACTATTCTATGATTTCATTATTCTCATTATGTAATCTATCAGGATAGACTATGTTGAAGAATAGAACCATTTTACCAACAGCTGCTGAATTTCCCAAAGTTTCTCCATATTATCATGAAAACCGAGAATAAGATACAAGGGTTCCCTTTCCTGTGGCCATGAGGTATTTAGGTGTCATTTACCATTGATGGGAATAGTAATCATGTAGTCAAATTCCCTCCATGCAATGCTTTCAAACTGTACCTCTGAAAATCTAAGAAATCTTGTAATCCAATTATAACTGGTATTGTCTGTATTTACCAGAAATTGCCCTTGTGCTAAAGGAAAACTAAACGTTTGCATGAGCCAAATACAGGAAGTTTTGATTCTGTGAATCACACTCAAGGGGACATAACCACTTGCTGAGAAACAGGCCAAATCTTGTGGTCCAATATTTTCTGGTTCTCCTAAAAACATTTTGATTTGTTCTCTCAACAGAAAGATAGTCAAGATAGCAGCACTTGAGCCTGAATTTACTCTGATATACAACACATCCTGTGGAATACTCACATGGAATTCCTTTGCTGCTGCCTTCACAGTGAAAGGGGAAGACAGTCAACATGGGCTTAGGGCCCTATGTGCACTGCTTCCTTGTGTATGTTCCAACTGTAGCACAGTGGGCAAGATGCTACTTGAGGGTGTTCCCAGGGTCATGGCAGTGTGTTCCTTCTGCTGACTGGCTATTGTAAAAGAGAGTGTTTCAGGCCTAATTCACCCCACGCCGCTTCTCATGTAAAGTCTGAGCGGACACACCTTGTACTTTCAGTGAATTATTCCACCGCCCCATCCAACAGAGTAAGGACATTTTGTTTCCTGGGAACTCAGCTTAGGTCAATCTCATCCCCCAGGAGTTTGTATTTTGGACTTTGAATTCACTCAGTGAGCGTTAGGACTCTCTTGAGGATTTATCTCTTGCTCATTCATTCTAGGTTAAGGGATGACTTGCACTTAATCAAAGACCTGGGCATGATGCCATACACAAGACATACTTTCCAAATCAGTAACCTCTTCCTTGAGATCTTTCATTTTGTAGCGCATATCTTTGATCTGCTGGGAGAGCCCTGTACTGTATCCAATCTGTTATGCAGTAAGCCTACACTTACTTGACACCTTCTGGGGGGCTTAGTCTTTCAAGTTTCTGGACATTATTGGAATACTAACCAGACGGAAAGGGACTCTGCTCATCCTCAGAATAATGGGGTTTTAACAATGACATTGTGCATCACTTGGCTTAGATTGTTGGGGCTGTGAGGAAAGAATAAGACTTAAGAGATGAATTAAATCTTCCAACTGATTAAAACCAACCACAAAAAAGTATGTAAATGATGATAAACTAGGAAAGCTAAATGCCTGCTAGCATCCATAATATACCCCACATACATAGATCCCACTATCTTTCCTTTCCTTACCCTCACTCTCTAAAAATATTTTAATGTCATTAATTTATTTTCAAAAGATCAGTCTAGCCATTCATATAAATGTTCACTTATTAAATAAAGAAATGAATTAGGAAGGAAACCCAATAGTAAATTCTCTCGGTTACAAATTCATCTGCAACTCAGTTCACTGGTTAAAATACTGAATCTAAATAATGTAGCATATGTACACTTGAAAAAATAAATGTGATCCTTGTTCCTTAGAGGAAAACTATTGGGAAACCCCACTATATCTGAAACAGGAATATACTGTTTAGGGTCTCTCTTTTAAAAATCACATGCTTTTATTAAAGAGGTGCTTGCTCCATTATTTCTTCATTGTAAACTAATAGAGATTTTCCACATGAGGTTCTGTGGAAAGCACAACTCCCTTGCACTTTCAAAAATGTGATAAATATATTTTATTCATTTATATTAAGAAAAAGGGAGTTGGCGAATGGCACCCCCTGTGGTTTCTGGGTTTTGCAGACATCTAAAGCCTCTTCTTCAGACATGCTCATTGTAGAGCCAATGTACTGGCAACCTGCCCGTTAAATTAAGTATGTAGTTTGTCAGTATTGAAGTGACTGACCACTATTCTCCTTAACAACTGTAAATACACCTGTTCCATTTAGATTCCAATTTTGCTAACATATGCAGCTTTCCCTGAAGTTGTAGTATAGTTTTTGTACCCATTTTAGAGGATATTCTATCAGGAGAGCTGAAACCCAAAACAAACCTTTTGTTGCTTTTTTGGAGTGTGTGTTTAAGCATATTTTACAGCAATCAGCTTTAAAAAGCTATATTTCTGAACTAGTCTGGCTTATATGGGTACCTTGGACAGGGATGTAACCTGCCTGCCCGATGACAGGGCAGATATTTTGGTGCCTGCCTCTAGCTAGCCAATTGTTCAGATATCTCATTCAGATGTATTACCATGTGTGTGATGGGATTCCCAGCTTGGGGCTGTGGGACTGCTGTGCCCCCTTAGTTCTCCAGCCTGGACTATCTCTCACAATGCTTTGCTAATAACAAGCAGCAAACCACTCCATGTGCTGTTATCACTTAGCACAACTTCATGTGGAGATGCACACCCAGCTAAATACCTCAGGAATAAACCTTTTTGCACTGCCTCACATGAGCAATATAAATGTATTAATTGGTGCATCACTTCATCAGTGGGAAGTGGATAATTACTAGACTTTGTAAAACCTGAGTACATTTGTCAGATCCTTCAGGCAAACTCACTGGTAAAGACAAACAGTTAAACACGTTTACTCGCTATAAGAGATAGATTATAAGTGGTGGGAAAAAAGTCAGCGAGTGTGTTACCAAAAGCAAATAAAAGATAAGCATGCAGTCAAAACACTCAATCCTATTAGACTGGGCAACATTTCGATTAAGCAGTTTCTCTCGCCCAGCTGGTTATTGCGGTTCATAGTATACAGGTTTCACCCTTGAAACCTAGGCCTGTCCCTTCTGTCTAAGAGTCTCTGTTGGAAATTCTTTGTCCCTCGCAGCATAGATGAAGGCAGGAGAAAGGCCAACCATGAGGCCCCTGGTTTCTTTAGTCCATGTGCTTGGAGAATACAAGTCCAGGCATTGCTGAGTCCCCAGGCAAGGTTGAGCAATTCTGAGCAATTCTGTTGCTTTGGTTTTCTGCAAATGAGTCATTGATTTGTAGCTCCCTCACTAGACAATGACTATTGGTGGTTGTTTGACACCCTACCTCAGTGTTGGTTACTCTCCATGCTTTGTCTCAGGGCTGCTTTCCCAATTACAGCATATTTTAGCGACAACCATACAATACAATCTCATAACTTAATCTGCATTAGATAGCTAAAACCGTGGGTTTCAGCAATGCATAACCTTTACCCTGATACCTTACATGGCATGCTTTATATGCAAGATCACCTCTCTATATAAATGAGGGATATGTGGGTTACAGGGCATGCCCACAAGGTACAGAGTGTCACTGTATGAACTTGACATAAAGAGAGGTTCAGAGAGAGGCTTCTCAGTGGCTCTGTGATTCCTGAGTTGTAGTGCTGGGTTCACAGCTCTGATGGCAGTAGTTGTTTGAGCATGCAGAGTTGGGCAGAACTTTTAATGTGGAAAAATATCCATGAGGCAAATAACTCACAAGATCTATAACTAAAGAACAACTATAAAAAGGCTGTCAATCCTGAAGTCCTTACTCACTTTTTTTACCTCATCCATAGGGCTTGTCTACACTTGAAATGCTACAGCAACACAACTGCAGCACTGCTGCAGCTCTTCAACATGGATACTACATATGCCAATAGAAGTTCTCCTGTCTGCAATGTATGTTGCTCAGACCTCTGGATTTTCACAACCTGAGCAACATAGCATGCTAAATTTAATTTTCTAGTGTAGACTAGTTCTTACTGGGGCAAAACTGATAGATTTCAACTGGAGTTGTGCCTTAGGAAGAACGGAATGAGGAACTGAGATTGCATGTGTAGGTTTAAGAGAGTTAGTGTTATGGGAGCAGATTCTCAGCTGGTGTAAATTGGCTATCTCCACTGACGTCAGTGCAAGTCATCAGACTTCTGCAGAGCACTAAAGTTAATTGAGTGAGGAAACCAATTGTGTTTTGAAAAGATGGATAATTTGGTCTAGAGAAGAGGAACAAAGAACTCCAGTTCACAGATGCTGTTAGCTGGTGGCCTGGAAGGTAATGCTCATAGGTCAAGAGCGATAAACAGACGTGGTGGTGAGGAAATCCTCAATTCCATCTTTTTATGGTTGTCACTTATCCTGTTACAACAAACAGAACAATGTAGCAGGGATCGCAAAGCACCTTCTTCATATTCTTCTTTATATACTGGCTGGGAAGGGACTGTATGTCACAGTGAAGTTTTTGCAGCTACCAAAATGGCAGTAATACCCTGTCCTCCCATGACATAGCTGTGTATGTAGAATGCTACTCATACCACCCAGACGTAAGACTTAGATCTTAGCCACTGGCTGTCCAAACAAAAAATAAGCATAAGGCCAAGTACTGCTGTTGCACTGTAGAAGACCGATGATATGAATTAGCAAGAGTTTGCCGTGGCAGCAAAGCCTGGACTGGTCAATCACATTCTCAATTAACTGCTTAGTGTTCAAATAAGAAGAAGAATGAGGTGTTCGGCTTCTTTATTTACTTGCTGCTCAACTCAGCTTGCTTCAGATGTTTTTGAAAATTAAAAAAAGAGAGAGAGAAAAAATGAACTGATTTGTGGAGGTTACATAGCAAATACCCTGTTCCCTGTCATAAGGTCCCATATATTCATATGCTTTATTTCATAGGTACAGCACAGCTAAGTCACCAAGGGGAGCTTAATTGTTAGAGTGCTGGATAACGTTGTTTTGCCATTTTAAAACTCACTTTGAAGAAATACTTTGCAGGCAAATTAAGGACACAATTCCACAAGATTTTGAGTTTACCTGGGGAATGAGGCATGTCAGCACCTCCTAAGACCAGGCCTTAAATGTTCCCCTTCTCTAGGATACTTGAATGACATAAAATGTAGCACAATGTAATGGACTTACATGTAGACATTTACATGGGTTGCAAGGCTGCCTATAACTGCAGCCCATTTGAATTTCTCAGTAAAATAGTAAAATAAGGTTTGAACCTTTATTTTTTCAAATCAGGACATTTGCAGAGAATTGGTATTTTTGCTGCATAAATCTAATTCAACGATCAGGTGGCTTGTGTGGCTTTGCACTGAGAACACTTTGTACTTTATGTGAGCCAAGGGAACTCTAGCTTGCCTTGAATTATCTTCAGCAATTGCCTCGCCTAACAGTTGTTCCAGTCTTGTACTCTTCACTTTTAATCAGTAATCTCCTAGTTGCATTTTTTATGTTGTAGTTTTTTTCTCATACCCTGTGCATAGAGAAAAAGGAAAATAATGTGATGAGAACACACATCTGGACCTGGTTTTAAAAGTGTCCTCAACCCCGCCTACACATTCAGGCCTCCAATTCAGGGTACTCATGTTTTCTGACACATCTAATCTCAGCTCTCTATGTGAAATTAGCATGGGTGTATGCACACTGATTTTGCTACTCTGAACATTTTGATACCCTAAAATGTGCATATCCAAAGTCATCAACTTTGGACATGCAGATTTAAAGGCCTTTTTGATGATCTGCCTTGAAAAAGTTTTGCTTTCTAAAGTCACTTATCCTGTGCAAAGTTAATGAGCAGCCAGGCTGAACACTTTCTAATGCCTAAACCCAAACAGCATCTTGGGTGGCCTGAAGATAATATTTACCAACATTCACACTGCAGGCAAATAGCTTTATTTGAGCATGAGGGATGGAAGCAGTCTTAGGTTTTGTTTACACTGCAGACACTGTATCTATAAAGTGTGTCTAAACTACACCCCTCTGTCGGCAGAGGGATGTAAATTAGACACATCGAAAGTGCAAATGAAGCCGGGATTTAAATATCCCACGTTTCATTTGCATAATGGTGACTGCCGCTTTTTTTCGAAATGGGGCTTTTCGAAAAAAAACGTGCAGTTTAGACGGGGCATTTTTGACAGAAATGACTGTTTCAAAAGAGGAGTACAGGATCTTTCAAAATGGGGCATTTCTGTTGAAAATGTCCCATCTAAACTGCCGGGTTTTTTCGAAAAGCCCCGTTTCGAAAAAAAGGCGGCAGCCGCCATTATGCAAATGAAGCACGGGATATTTAAATCCCAGCTTCATTTGCACTTTCGATGTGTCTAATTTACATCCCTCTGCCGACAGAGGGGTGTGGTTTAGACGTATCCTCTTGGTTAACCTAAATCTTAGGTGCAGACCAGACCTTACTCTGGCTTTTCATGAGTCTTCCCACTTTCAATACACAAGAACAAACATCAGTGCTGCCTGTCTGCTGAGATTTGTACAACTGGATCAGTCTATGTCAGCCCTAATGCTAATAAACAAAATTGCATTTTCTTAAGCAAATGCCTTTCAAAACCAGTTTCACTTCCTCACACTACCTTCCTGGGAACCAGGTGGGATACATTCTATCTATCTATTGTACTTTTAAGATGCTAATCACAGGAGGATCTAAGTACAGACGTGTCAAAATCAGGTAGCCATCTTGGTTGACAAAGCAATAATGTTCCCTGTCAGAATTAAGTTCAAGGCCAAACACCAAGGCTGTTTTTCCTTGAGGCTTTTTCCCCTTTAAAATGTTCATAATTGCAGCAGGGCTAAATGATAGTTAGTAATGGAAACTCCTGTTTCAGGCCTATACTAGTGCTTCCATGGGTACAGAGAAACTCACTGGTAATAAGAAGTAAAAAATAATTGCGAGTGTAAGCAACTTCCCTTTCAACTATCAGCTAGTATAGAACTTCAATAGTATGGTAAGACATAGAGGACAAAAATAGTCACAGTGCAGTTTATCATTGGTCTCCTGAGGGGTACAGTTTAAATGGTTTTACCCAGATACCTCAAGGAAGTCTTGTGCCTGCTTACAGGTTTTGATTCGACGTATGCAAACCCAGAGTTGTTTGCTGAGGTTTTGAGAATACACAAGGAAGGTTGGATTACACCAAACTGCCTGTGGTATTTCTATGACACCTCAGTGTGCCTGTATACTCACAAAAAAGCATGTGAATAAGGGTGGGTTGTTTTTTGTGAATAGCTTCATTGTCATATGCATAAAGGTTAGCAGGATTGTGCCTCTACTCAGGGATGGGTGTAAATATGAGTTGGACCTCCCTGGTCTATTACCTGAGGGACCTGACTGGTCCTGAATGATGGATTTTGCTGGATCACAGGAGGTCATTTCTGGCCTCCCAGCCTGGCTCCTGGCATGACCACCGGCGTCTTCAACAGCTCCCCCCTGCCACAGGTCCCGCTGCCCCACAAGCAGCCTGCTGTGATGCCAGGCTCTTGGTCCCTCCAGCCCTGCCACTGTAGCCTGTGGTCCTGCCAAAGGAGCTCCCAATCCTACCACAGTTGACTGCTGCCCCACTGCCTAGGCTCCCTGCCCCACCAGCTCTGCCATGACTGACTCAGGGCTCCTGGCCCTGCCAGACCTGCTGCAGCAGCCCATGGTCCCATTGCTGGGGCTTCTAGTCCACCGCAGCTGACTGCTGCTGCTCTACCGCTGGGGCTCCTGGCTACAGCAGGGCAGGCCGCTGCCCACCAGAGCTTGCTGGTGCTCTGCGCACCCTGTTGCTGGCTCAGCTGGACTCCCATAGAAGGGCTTCTGGCTGCCGGTCTCCCTGCAGCCAGCCCATCTGGGTCCCCAGCCCCCTGCAGAGCTCCTGCCTCTGGCCCTCCACCAGGACTCTCTGGTCCAGCAACTTCCATGGTCCAGTTGCCGGACCAGGGAGTCCCAGTTTAGAGAGTTTTAACCTGTACTGTAAACCTCCAGGATTCAGATTAGTTATGTACCTTCTCTAAGTTACTTCTAGATCTTTTGCATCTGCTAAAGTCATGTAAGAAGTCTTCCTCCTTCTCAGATGTCCAGTGGTGCCAAGCAGGATGTGAACACGGTGAGAATCAGTCTTTGTTGAAATAATTTGTCATTTCTGATTGAACCTAGATAGTGAGAGACACATGAGAATGGGAAAAAAAGGATAAAAGCTATATTATAACCCCGTTAGACCTCAGGATAATTTTGGATTTCAATTTGGGTGGCAGCTCCTGTTTGAACCTTTTCAAAATCAAAATGCCATTCAGGGGTTAAAAACAAACAGAACAGATCCTCAATAGGTAGTGTGCATGTGCTATAGAGACATTTCAGCAAGGAAATCCTCTTTATTCTGTGGCGCAGGAAACAGGCCCTCTGCAGAATAAGTAAGACAATGAATACAGACAGAGAATATTTCGCAAAAGGAATATGTTTTTCTTTCCCCCTAAGGCTCATGAGCCTGGCACAGTGGGAGATGCCCAGGGCTGAAATGAGACACTTACTAGCACAATTCATCTTGCGTGGAGTAGAATTATAAAGAATTGTTCTGCCTTAATGCATTAGCTGTGTAATGAGTTTTATTGAAGCATTATTAACTTGCTGGATAATCACAATTCTGACCACATCATTGTCGACTTCACACATTTGGGCCTGGAGGAAAAAGCTCAGTGCTTCAGAGGTTCAGCTACAGATGTTGCCATTAACAATATGGATTGTTCTCTCTGGAGATTTTTTCTTTTTTCTGATTCTGTGTGATGTGTTTGCATAACTGGAGATATGGCATTGGTTTTTGGTACTGAAATTATTAGCTATTTTCTTTTAGAAAGGAGCCCTCTGTAAATCATGAGATGTGGCTAATAGGCATGGCAGCAATAAGCTTATCAATGCTATAGTTCTGCACAATTGCCTTTATCTTTGTGCTATCTGCAGTACAGGTGTAGCCATGTCAATCCTAGTATGTTAGAGGCAAGGTGGATGAGGTAATATATTTTATTGGACCAGCTGCTGACTTTCCCATCTTCACCACCACCACCTTGTAAACACATACTCAATATCATGTTTCCCCTGTGCTGTAAAATGTTGTCCCTCACAGCTGATTCCAAAGACTGAAAGGCCTTTTCTTCCAGGCAGTGTCTGCATCCACTTAGTAAATATTAACATGAACAAGCCAATGATTTACAAAGAAGGCTGTGAGACTCCTTCACAGTGTAAGAATTTAGGGGTTGACATATGGAACAGAAAACTGTTTCATCTAGGCCCAGATTCAGATTCTATAATGGTGTAAATCAGATGCTATTCAATTGAAGTCAATGGACTTATATCAGTGTTAAATCAATGAAAGCAATATTGGAATTTGGCCCCTTGTTTGATATTTTTATTTGACAATGGCCAATGCCAGATGTCTTAAAAGAAGTTGTAAGACCCTCACAAAACACCTAACATGGTATTACTATGCATAGAAGAAATTTCTTCCTGACCATTCTGGGGAATCAGCATGTGCCCTGACACATGAGGGTTAGTAGCAATGATCATTATTATTTTAGCTAGTATAACTGCAGATGCCATTCATTTCCTCTAAATGCTTCGTCATTTTTTGTAATGTACTAAGCCAAGTGAAAGCCATTCAAACACAACCAAAACCCTCCATTTGTATTATTGAACCTCTCTACTCTAGCACCCTTGGGACCTGACTGGTGCCAAACCAGAGAATTTGCTGAACCAGGGGAGGTCAATATTTTCTAGCAGCATTACCAACACTTCCTCTGCTTACTGGGCTGTTTGAGGACATTTAGGGGGAAATTAGAGATAAATAACAGCATAGAACACTGAGAGCCAGGACTGGTGGCTGTAAACAAACTTTATGAGAGTTCAGGAAACTTGGCCACACCCATGATAAGTGGCCATCCAGCTAACTACAATTATGTCAGATCACGGATATTGTCAGACCAGAGAGTGCTGGACAAGAGAGGTTCAACCAGTAGTCTGCTAGTAAGACTTAGAGAGGACAGTGGAAGGAGCTAATATTAAATTACTAGGAAACAATCATCTTCTCACACAATTACTTTAGTGGTTCTGTATTATGAACAGTGCTGATCAGACTGTACATTGCAAATAAACCACAATACAAATGTATTCCTTTTTTCTGTTTGTGAATAATTGCCAGATCAATTCTGTAGTGACTATTTACAAGTATGTGTCAAATAAGGGGACAAACAAACAATTTTCACACCACAAGTTGTTCATGGACTGTTCATTTATACTGTTTGCTGTTCATTGTCAGGGGTGTATTAATAGTCACCTAAGAATTGCTGAGAATACGGCAATGTTTCTGGACTAGTGGATAAGACAATGAGAGTTAGGAGACTGAGTTATATTCCTCGCTTGCCCACCGATTTGTTTGGACAAACTACTTTTTGTGCCTCAGTTTCCTAATATTTACTATCTGTTGTAAGGCACTTTGAGATCTATTGATGAAAAAATAGCTCTTTTCTGTGTTGTGCAAATGTAACTTTGAGCATCCGACTAACACATGATGAATAATGAATGGAGATGGCAGGAAAATGGAGTCTTACTCCTGTGGAATTTCCATCATTTTTACATTTGTTTTTCTCTCGGATCATGAAGAAAAGATGAAATACTGAATGTTCCAGAAAGTGTCAATTCAAAAAGTGATCTTGTGCTTTTAAAGGTTGCAGCCCAATGACATAGCCCCTACTGGTGTGCACTAAAGGTTCCTTAGTGTACTTTAACATAGTGCAGTTTGAAACAGCATTATGTGTATGTACAAAGAGAAAGCCCTGAAGCATCCAGGTGTTTATATAGAATTGAAAAATTGCTTAAAAAAACCCCCAAAACAAACCCCAAAATGAAATTAATATCCCCAATGGCTGATGATAAGAATAGACCAGGGCCTAGTATCCTATTTCAAAATAACAAGTGGAGCATCCACACTACCAAGCCCATTATTTCAAAATAACGGGCTTGTTATTTCGAAATAATAACTCCTGCTTGTCATGAGGAATAACACCTATTTCAAAATTGTTATTTCAAAATAGCATTAGTGTGGATGCTCAACTGCTGCTATTTTGAAATAATTGGCTTCTAGAGGCCTCTCACAGCTGCACTTGTGGCCACTCTGGCTACACACCTGACAACTCCACTGCTCCCCTTCTCCTGCAGACTTTAAAGCTCTGATGTAGAGGCAGCAGCATGGGGTTGCAGGGCACTCTCCAAGTGTGGGGCCAGGAGCTCACTGACTGCTGGCCCGCCCCCGGGGACTATCAAATAGTCATGTAACTGCTAAAATTTGATGAGGTTACACAACTATTCAATTACACACTCTGTAATATCCCTAATGCTGACTCTACAGTGTTTAAAAACTTAGCAACTGATTTCACTCTGATGGTGAAAAACATCTGTCAGGGCTGTTCCCTACTTTGGCACTCCGACTGCAGAAGACGGGGACCTGCAAAGAGCTAACACAAAAAACAAAAAACCACCTTTGCCTCTACAGGCACTGGTTACAAAAAAACCTCCCCCCTGAATCACAAAACACGGATTTTGGGGGAATCACTGTCACCATTAAGTGATTTTTATCCCTAAAAACCAGGGATGAACCCTTGAACCCACCCCCCAGGGGTACTTCAAACTGTTTTGCCCTAAAAGAGCTTGGAAAAAGAAAAGAGAAAAACAAGCTGCAGTCTCTAGTACCTGACCTCTCAGTCTGAGGCAGACAGACAGACCTCCTGTACCTTCCAGGATACAAGAATCAAATCATCCCCTTAAAAAAGGTGATTTTTATTACAAAACAAAAGTTAAACTTGATAAAGTACACTTGATTGCTAGATGTTACAGAGCAACTAAGGAAAACAAATTAACACACAGAAAAGTCTCTGGGCACAATGCAAGATGGTAAATGGGGAGGGGAGGCATAGATTCACACAGAGCAGTTCAAACTAAACCACAAAATAAAGAAAAAATACCCTGAATGCAACTAGATTCACTTTACTAACTTCCAATCTTCTCTTTATTCAGTACACTTCCATGCCTCAGATTCCTTTGAGGCATGGTAGTCCTGCCTGGGTTTAAATCATTCTGTGTCTCTCAACTCCTGGTTTAACTTTTCCACACAAAAAAAGCAGGCAAGAAATCTTATAAATTCAAATTTCATCCCTGTATCTTGATTGGTTCTCCCGCTTCCCGGCCAACACCTTTGATAGCTACATGAATTTAACCAATTAGTCACCAGGTGCTGATCAGCACTCCTCCTGTCCATTACAGCATCTAATAACCCACTTGAAATGGCCCCTTGAGAATTCTTCTTGCATAGGTGGTGTAGACCTACTTTTACAGCTCTTATTCCTTCCCCCTTCTGGTCTGTACAGGGGCATGATGAGCACAAAGGGACACTGGTTGGGCCATTTCTATGTCCCAGTGATCCCCAGCTGTTGGAATGACCAGCCAGGGCAGTGAGCTGCTAGCGCAAGATTTACATCATACTGCAGACTAGCCTAGCACCTGGCAGCCCAAAGATTGGAATGTAGCCAGGATGGCTCTGCATCCCCCTCCTCCAGAGCTATACAAAGTCCGAACTGGGATTTGGTGATTGGAAAAACTGTTATTCTGCTTCAGAAAGAACAAAACTGATTTAGAGCCAACCGTGAGATTACAAATCCAGATCTGACAAAAGCATAACTGAAAAATCCCTGTTCAAATGAAGTCAGTAAGATGAGGTTTGTTCTGGTTACAATGCAATTGTAACCAGTTTTGTTGGTAGAATGTTTAGGGATTTTTTTGGTCTAACTTTCTTGTTTCCCTAGTTGGGGACTGAGGCAATTTAAGAAGAAAAGCAAAATCAGACATTCATGCCATATTATTTACTCTGGAGACCAGATGAGCTCATTTAGAAAAAAAAACTTTAAACAACTTGCCATACCAGTTAAAAACTAGCTGGGTGGGGATAAGTCAGGCCTCTGCTTGTCTAAAGCTAGATTGCACACTGGGGACACATCAGCATAATCATAGTGCACTGTTTTCTGCTGATAACTTCAGCATTGCTGTTTGAACTACTCAGAGCCAAGCTGATAAATGCTGGGAAATGTGAAGCTGTGACAAGGCACAGAGGGTTTACCCTCGATCCAGCAGATACTCGTGGGGTAATGAGCAGTGCACAATGGGGCAACATAGAGGTAATGACCTGATTTAAAAGGGCTCTGAACATTTGTAACCCCCATTGACTCCAGTATGAACTCCAGGCGCTCAGCATCAAAAAATCAGATAATGAAAAATACTCTTTAAAAGCAGGCCACTAGTAGGCAAGTGGGAAAGGCATGGTAGGGAGCTAGGTGGCCTTAAGGAAGGCAGCCAGGATAAGCTATGAAAGATCAGGCCTGCTGATTGTGGAGGAAGGTGAACAAAGGGGGCAATTGTCCTGGGGCTGGTCAATTCAAAGGGGCCTGGGGCTCCCAACCACTGCCACTTCCTACTGTGGCAGTGGCAGCAACAGCAGCAGTCAGAGCCCTGGGCTCTTTAAACCACCGCCAGAGTGCCACGCTGCACGCTCCACGCGGCTCTGAGGGCTGACTGCCCTAGCCCTGCCCCTTTTGCCTAATGCCCTGCCCCTTCCGGGCTCCACTCCACCTTGGGTCCCCTGTAAGAGTTTGATGTTTTTGTTTCAGCCCAGCCCAGCCCAGCTGATACACAGGCAGCAAGTGGGGGGGGGGGAGATGTGTGTAGTCAACAGGGTTAACTGATAAGTCTAGGCTTTTTGGTTAATCATGAATTTGTCTACACGTTGACATCCCTAGTCAGCATAGTAGAAGGCTGTCTGTTACGGATGTTCCTGGGTCATTCCAAGGAAAAAACGAAAAGCACCATGAGCACCAAATAGTGAGGGAAGATCTTAAAGATGGAAATGCTACAGTTAGTCACCTGGAGATAGCTCAGGTGCACAGATTTCAGGCTATTCCTAGGCACATGGGGAGCAAAGAGGACAGACATCATTCATTTCCAGTTTGCAAAACTGAATGTTCTCCACAAAACTTTACAACTTGTGAATCTGCAAAAGAGCACACTTGCACCATTTCTATCAGTAAGCACACTTTCTTTCATTTAACAATAGTGAACTCCCAATTCCCAAGTCACGCTATTATATTTGCCACATGTAACAGAGGTGAGATTTAACAGTTCTCACAGATAAAGATGATTTGTGGAAGTGAAAGCATTTGTTGGGGGTTTTTCTGGAGGGGAGTCAAATGAAAATCAAGAAATGTAAGTTGCCTCTGAATAACACTAACGGCCATTTTCTTGGAAACTTTCTAAACAATAAATACGAGTACAGGTTGGACCTCATTGGTCTGGCACCCTAGGGGCCTGACTAGTCCCTAACAAGAGGGTGTGCCGACCAGGGAAGTCTCTCCGCTCCTGACCCAGGCTGTCACTGGGTTAGGGCTCCAGCCTGCCTCAGCTGCTGCTCCAGCCCTCCGGGGCATTCTAGATGCCACCCGCTCTGCTGCTGCCAGGACCAGAGCACCACGGCCAGAGCGCCGCACCTGGGGCAATGCTCCTCAGCCACTTGGCTCCATGGCTGGGGCCGGAGCTCCTCTGCTGGGGCCAGAACTCCCTGCTGTGCCGCCCATTCCCCCCTCCACACACACACACAGGGTCTTCCCCACTGGGGTCGCCAGTGTCTCCTCTGGTGCTTCTGCCCCGCTGCCAGACCTCTTTGTTCCTGGGCTCTATATGCATATGTGCTTACCAGAAAGTTCTAGAATCAGAACATTTCAGTAATCTACTATGGTGATCTCCAAGGCATGGAATACATATACCTGTCATCCATAAATCAATGTGTGAGCATTATGATGGTGTTCATAGGATAATCTTAGACAACAAGAGGAAGGTTCAAATATAAAATGATCATCTTTCTTGAACTTGAACACAGGGCTCACATTTTCACCTTCCACAGTTTCAGAATCACCTCTGAAGTGACTAGATTATTTCAGACACTGGCATTATGGGCCCCCTAGAAATATCAGTGGCAGACAAAAAGATATCTCGGTGAACTGTCAGAGGTTTAGCTCAAAGAGCATCCCAACATTGTTCTCTTATTCCATGTTTACACCTTTTGGGTCTTCAGAGGTGGGTTGGAAGTTTCACAGGAACAGTTTTCCTTGTAACATTTTCAGGAGAGCTGACAGCCTTGGCATGCCCTTGAGCAAGGAGAGGGAGGACCAGCTCCGTGCTCCTGAAAGGGGTGGGACCTCAGATCGAAGGGGCAGGACTAGGGGCAGCCAGCCTTCCTGGCTGCCCAGAGATAGCACTCCTCCCTCCAGCCCTAAAAACCCTACAGAGTATGCAGTACAGGGCTCTGTCAGCAATTTAAAAGGCCCAGGGCTCTAGTCACCACCACTGCCACAGTAACAGCAGCAACGGCCGGGAACCCTAGGCCCCTTTGAATCACCAGGCCCCGGGGCAACTGCCCCCTTTACACACACATATACCCCTGTTGGTACGCATGAACATTGTGGCCCACTCTCTTCCATTTTTGGCTGTCACCAAGTAATTGAAGTATGTTTGGAAATGAAAATAACTGAAGGAAGAGTTAACTGAACTATCTTAATCTCAACAAAGTTTCAGTTCTGTGTCAAACTTTGAGTCAGCGAGCATTTCAGCCAAACAGGCTTGTTCTTCCCTGTTTGTTTCACCCAAAGGAGATTATTTCAGTCACCAGACTTGTACACAGAAGGAGTTCAGATTCCTAAGTACACAGAGATTTACAAGATAAAGAGTAGCCATATAACGCAGGGAAACTGAGGAGATTCTTTCTGAGGGTATACATCTTTAATTGAGTAGACTACCAAGACTTTTCAGGAATTGGTTCTCCACAAATTACTATAAAAAGAATAGAAACAACACTAAAACAATAGTAATGCTAAAACTATCAGGATTTGAAACTGAATTAAAGAGAATCTTAACTATAAGGCAACTTTAAAAAAAACAAATAGGAAATAATGGCCACAGCCTTAAAAAATCTCAAATGAGCTACTTTTTCTTGAACATGCAATCTTTATTATATCTTGCTTTCTTGGGTGCTCTGAGACCTCTAATCCCCTCAGAAAAGTTAACATGATAGAGTTTCCTGCAGAAAGATGTTGAGAATGAGATATAAATCTAGGCATCAGCTTCATATAATAATCCACAAATATGGAAGCAAAGGATAGAAGTCCGAAAAACCACATCAATTAGGAAAAGTTTGAGGCCAGCACAGAGGCCCCTAGGCAAGTTGGCAACTCAGAAACAAAACTGAAAAAGTAATTTGGATCCATGATGCAGTTATAGATAAAGACATTTAAATAGAAGTTACACAGCAAAGCATTTTCTGCCTCATATCACTCAAGGCTTCATCTACACTACTATGGTAAGTTGACCTAAGCTACACACCTTAGTCGATGCACCTTAGGTGAGTTTCCACTGGGTCTAAACTGCAGTGGGGGTCAAACTCTATCATCAGCTTACCTTACTCTCTTTGTCCAGGGTAGAGTAGAGGGGTAACTGTAGCATGATCTGTGGTCAATTTGGTGGGTCTTAATTAGACCAACTAAATCAACTGCCAGTGGATCGATCTCAAGAGCATTGATCTGGGCTGTAGTGAACACATAGGTTTTATTATTTTCCTTGTAGATCTCAAGCTTGAAAAGTCTTGCCACAACACTGAATAGTAAAATGTCTTTGAATTAAAGGTTGACTCTAGCAAAGCACTCCTTTATACTGCACAATGCAGAATCTAACAAAGTGTACGAATAGGCTGAATTCGGCATCGGCTTATATACTTGTCAAAAAGGGGTTGTTCAAAAGGTCACTGAATATATGGGACTTGTGTAGTACCACCCTGTCTAAATGTTTACTTTTGTGTATCTATTATTTTATATCTGAAAGGAGGTGATGTGTCCTTAGACTGTAAATTCTTTAGATCAGAAAATATCTTAACATTCTGTGTGTGTGTACACTGGCCAGCACAATGGAGCCAAAATTATGAAAGTGAAAGACTATAATATTAATGCAGGCTTCTGTGATTTGTCTTGAGATGCAGTACTACAAAGTTATAACAAGAAATGATGACTAGAAGCTGAAGCTAGACAATTCAGATTAGGGATGTTAAAAAGCAAGTAATTGGGTAAGTGTGTAACTGCTGAAAATTTCAGCGGTTACACAGTTACACACACTGCAGCACTGAGCAGCAGCCAGCTCCCCAGGAGGCGGGGTGTGATGGGAACCAGTTTAAAAGCCGGCTCCGAGTGTGTACTGGTACCTGCCTGTCCCCTGCTCCCAGGAAACCAGCTACAACCCTGCACTGATGCTTCTGATTCAGCTGGTGTGCGCCGGGAGCAGGCTCTGTGGGCTTATCGGTTAACCGTGTAAATGGTTATCCTATTACATCCCTAATTCAGATTAGAAATAAGGTATACATTTTTAACAATGAGGTAATTAATCATTGTAACAATTGACTAAAGGTTTTAGTGGTGTCTTCATCACTGTTAATTTTTAAATCAAGACTGGCTCTTCTTTGTAAGTGCCCTAATTCAAACAGAAATTAATTTGGGGTAGTTCTATGGCTCGCGTTATACACGAGGTCAGACTAGATAATAACAGCACACTTTTTTGGCTTCAGAATATATGACTATGACAAGAACATGCAGACTTTTTATGCACAACTCAACTTACCTATAAATATATCTGAAAGCCAATCTGACACAAGGTGAACCTAACATCATCATAAAGTAATCAAGTGTTTGTTCTACAGAACACATTGTTCTATGGAGGGTGTCCTGAATGTATCATAATTAGCTGTTTTCTGGGTTGGGAAAACAAATGCAACATCTCTGTGGGAATCATCAGCAAGAAATGCTATCATTTACTGAATGGTGTCATTCACCTTTGTCTTGCTGCAATAGTTCTGTGATATGTTTTAGTGCTACCACCCAAAATGGCCAAAGTATGTTCTCCAAATAGGTCAACACTATTGCTATGCCTTCAAGCTACCCGACTGAATGAATGTTGACACAGAAGAATTTTGAATGATGCATTATCCAGTGCATCAGTCAAATGTAGAGACAGCACACTGTGAATCACCAGCTAGTCTCATTTTGTTTACATCCTTTACCACACTTCATATTAAAAAGACCCATTTTTCATTTAGAATAAAATCATTATGAAATATCAGCCCTTATGGTTTAAGCTTCACTGCTGTCAGGCAGCTAATCAAATATTCATTAAAAAATTAAAGGACTATTAACAAGGGTAACCATCTAGTGGCATTCATTAACAGCGTTAAATAAGAAATCCAGTTTCTATTTTTCAGTATAGAAATACATATTGTGATTTTTTAAATGGAAATAAAATATACCGTAAAAAAATCCCCCAAACAAATGGATAGACCTATTAACTAACCAACCACCTGGCAATCAGCCAAAAAATACCATCTCACAGCTATGATAGAGACTCTGAATGTACAATCAGGGCTGTGAAGCAAACAACTGGGTGGATATTAATAAGTTTTTGGGAGTAGGGGTTTACATTATTCCTTTTAAAATATTTTTAAATTCATTCTGAAATCGTGACATGAATATATTGTTATACCTAAAATGTCTTTACGCTAGCAAGAAACATTAGATTGATTGCAATGTCAGTGAACATCACCACACTGTTCACTCTCTTTGTATGTTATAGCTCTTTTCCCATATCGCTTGTCATTTAGACTGCAAAATTTTAAGTCTATTATGATGTGATGAAAGCTACAGAACTTTCTGGCATCAAAAAATACAGGTTGAACTTCTAAAACCAAGGATTCTCTGGTCCAGCAGCCCATGATGATGGTCGGGAGTCAGGTGACAGGAGGGCCTGTGGCCAGGAGCCCTGATAGTGATGAGAGTCCAGCTGGGGCTGGCAGTCCTGCCATGGATGGCAGCTCTGTGGACAGTGGCAGCAGGGATAGCACCACTGGGGACAGCAGCTGCAGCGTGGCCAGCAGCCTGGCTGGGGATGGTAGCCATAGTGAGGCTAGCAGCCTAGCTGGGGCAGGCAGTGCAAATGGGGTGGGCAGCAGCAGCCAGTCTGGGGAGTCAGGGGTGGGGTGGGGAGAAAACTGGCTGGGAGCAGAGATGAGCAGTGGGGGTATGTCTACACATCAACGTTAATTCGAAATAACAGCTGTTATTTCAAATTAACTTTAATAGCATCTACACAGGCAAACCGCTATTTTGAAATAAATTTGAAATAACGGAGCACTTATTTTGAATTTGATAAACCTCATTCTATGAGGAATAACGCCAAATTTGAAATAGTTAAATCGAAATAAGCACTGTGTAGACACTTATTTCGAAATAGGGGGCCTCCAGACCTTCCCAGGGTGCCCTGGTGGCCACTCAGGGCCAAACCAGGAAAACTCTTCTGCTCCGCCCCCCCCGCCCCCGCAGCCCCGGAGCCCTTAAAGCGGTAGAGTCTGTTTGGCCACAGGGCCTGTGCCAGCTCAAGGTCTGCCAACCCAGAGCCTGCAGGTGCTGCCCCTGACCCAGCTGCTAGCACGAGTGAGCCAGGCAGTACCAGCCAGTCCTCCACCACGCCCCAGGAGCAGGCTGGCAGCTCCCAGGAGCCTGTCAGGGGCCAGAAAAGGCGGGCGCCTTCCTGGTCAAGTGTGGAGATCATGGACCTCATTGAGGTTTGGGGGGAATCCTCCAACGTCCATGATCTCCACACTAGACACAGGAACGCAGCTGTCTACAGATGGCTGACAGCCTGGCCACCAAAGGCCACATGCACACGCAGGAGCAGGCGCGCATGAAGATAAAAGAGCTGAGGCAGGCTTATGCCAGGGCCACAGGGGGCAGCTCCCAACCAGGGGCAGACCCAGACCCCTTCCCCTACTTTGAGGCCCTGGACTGCATCTTGGGGGGCCAGAGGATCCGTGCCCCTCAGGTGATCATCGACCCTGGGGCAGAGGGCCCTGACAAGGGCACGGAGGAGTAGGAGGAGGAGGATGGCCAGGAGTCACAGGAGCCTGGAGGGAGCATGGCACTCACCCTGGACCCCCAAGGCATACCAGCGGCAATATCACCGCTGTCTTCCGAGGCCGGGGAGGCAACAACATGTGAGTGCCATCACTGTCCCCTTATGTGGGGCAGGGGGTGGAGAGGGAGCCCAGGGACCGTGCGTGTGGGCCTTGCTGACCACAGAGCACGCAGCAACCTGTGCATGTGCCGTGCCAGCCGGGGCATGTGGCCCTGGCTGACTGCCACACAGGGGTCCTGGCCCGTTACCCACACACATGTATGTATGAAGGCACATGACATGCTCCGTACCCCGGGGAGGGACACTGCACAATGCCCTCCCTCCACAAGCCCCCTCTATGCAGAGGCAGGGCACATCCTTCCCTCCCCCCCACCTTCCAACACCCACACTATATATAGCACAGGGGCATGTGTACAGTCCCGGGCAAGCTCACACTCCTGGGGATAGCAGGACATGATGGTGCGGAGACCTGCTGTCCTCACCTTGCAGAGGGGGGGCTGGGCTTCGCCCACTGTGTCCCCAGGGAGAAGTGACCACCTCTTTGGTTTCTCCACAGCTGCACCAGCTGCGAGTGCAGGGCGCACCACCCTGCCCAGGACATCCTCCTGCACCCAGGCCAGCAGGCTCACCCAGAACCAGGAGGGATACCAGCGGCAGCATCTGGGGTTACTTCAAAGGCAGGTCCACAGCCAGGAGCACTGGGTGCAGGAAGACCTCCAGCTGCGGTGGGAGAGCTTGCGAGAGCTGCATGACCAGGGCCGTGCCATCCGCGACCACCTGCAGACCCTGGTGCAGAGATTGCTGCCTGCTGCCACTCCAGCCCCTGCTGCCGCTCCAGCTATTGCTCCTCCTCCCACTCCTGCTCCCCCTCCCACTTCTTCCTCCCCCCTTTCCCCCTTTCCATACCTGCTCCCCCCTGGGGACGCCGAGGCTCCCGCACCCGCAGTGCTGGGAGACAGGTGGTCCAGCAAGACCCCCAACCCTGAGCTTCTCCTCCCCCTTCCTCCCCTTGCCTCCCCCTTCCAGCTCCCTGCTCCCAGGTTTCCCCCTCTCCCCCCCCCCCCCCCCCAGTTATGGTCAATAAAGAGAAGGTTTTTTTGGCAACACGTGTTTTTATTTGACATCAGGAAGGGGGGTTAGGGAGGGGAAAGTGGAAGGACGTGAGGGTGGAATAAGGCACAAGGCCTCAGTGGGGCATGCCAGGGAGACTTCACTCCTCTGTCTGGAAGCTCTCCCTCAGGGCCTCCCAGATACCGGTAGCCCCCCAATGGGCCTCCCGGCTGGCAGCCATGCGGGGCTGTGCATACAGGCCAGCCAAGTGGTCGGCCTCTGCCATCCAGCCTGGCAGGAAAGCCTCCCCCTTCCGCTCACACAAATTGTGCAGCGCACAGCATGCCGCCACCACGTGCAGAATATTCCTCTCAGAGAGGTCCAGGCGGGTGAGGATGCATCGAATTCGGGCCTTCAGCCGGCCAAAGGCCCCCTCCACCACAATGCGGGCCCTGCTGAGCCTGGCATTAAAGGCCTGCCAGGAGGGTTGAGGTGTCCTGTGTAGGGCTTCATGAGCCAGGGTTGTAGCAGGTAGGCCGCATCCCCCACCAGGCACACAGGCATGTCCACATCCCCGACCCTGATGTGGCAGTCAGGGAAGAAGGTCCCAGCGTGCAGCCTCTGGCACATGGAGGAGTTGCGGTACACCCACGCGTCGTGTGCTTTGCTGGACCAGACCATGTTGATGTCCAGGAAGCAGCCCCGGTGGTCAGACACAGTCTGCAGGATGACCGAGAAGTACCCCTTCTGGTTAATGTAGAGGGAGGCTTGGTGTTCTAAGGCGGCAGCATCTGGACGCACAGATGGGGATGTGTGTCCCGTCAATTGCTCCCCCCGTAGTTGGGGAAGCCCAGGGCACCAAACCCCTCGATGACCGTGTCCACATCAGTGAGGCGGATGACTCTGCGGAGCAGCACTCTGTTGATGGCCTTGACCACTTGCAGAGAGGCACACAAAACCACCAAGAGTCACTGGGGTGCCAGGGTGTCTGAGTGCTCCTTCCCCACCACTGCCCCATGCCCCCTCCCCAGGAGCAACCCCCCCTGCAATCCTGACCACCGCGGGCAGTCTGTAGTGTGGCTGGGACAGACCAAACCCTCCCATGGAGGGGACTTGCACCCCCTTTTCCCTAGGGCAGCCCATCCCCTCCTCGCACCCCCTCTCCACCGCCACAGTGGCCGGAGACTGCCATACCTGCATGAGCACTGCTCTGATGGTGGATCTCCCCACGCCGAACTGGTTCCCCACAGATCAGTAGCTATCCAGTGTGGAGAGCTTCCAGAAGGTGATGGCCACAAGCTTGTGGAGGAGAATGGCAGGCCTCATGTGCGTGTCCCGTCACCGCAGAGCAGGGGCGAGCCACTCACAGAGCTCGAGGAAGGTGTCCTTCTTCATCCTGAAGTTCTGGGTCCACTGTTGGTCTCCCCAGTGCTCCAGGACGATGTGGTCCCACCAGTCGCTGCTGGTGTCCAGACGCCAGATGCAGCAGGGCACGCTGGCATCCGGCCGCTGATCCTCCATGGCCCCTAAGGGGGTCTGGGAGAGGACCTGGGGGTGGGGCTGCCACAGAAGCTGCAAGGCAGTCTCCAGCACTTGCTGCCAGGCTTGCAGCAAGACATCCAAAATGAGCACCCGAGTGCCCAGAGGCAGCTCTGGTTCCGTGGTGCCAAGTGCTGCGGTGTCCCGAGTCAGGGCAACCAAAGCAATCAGAGAAAAAAAATGCTTTGCTGTCCCTCAGCGAGGTAAGCAAGCAAGCAGGAAAACCTGAGAACCGGCTGTCCGGGGGGGGTCCCTTTAAGCATAAGCCTCAGATAGCCTCAGGCAGCAGCCACACAAAGCAACTACTGACCTGATGCCTGCTGGAATCGGTTTCAGCTGCCCTTAAATGCGATTCAGCATCCAATCAGTGTAGACGTGCTATTTCAAAATAGCAAAACGCTATTTCGAAATGCATTTTATGTGTAGACGCATTATTTCAAAATAACTTATTTCGAATTAACTATTTCGAAATAAGATATTTCAAAATAATGCTGTAGTGTAGACATACCCTGGGAGCCAGAATTGACCTCTCCTGATCCAACAAATTCCCTTATTTGGAACTGAGGGTGCCGGACCAGGGAGGTTCGACCTGTAGAAGAACAATGATTTTGAACATCTGATGTTGACAGTATTAGGACTTATATCAGTTGCAGTCTAATTCGCCATACCCATGAGCGCTGGTCTACACTAGGACTTTATTTTGAAATAATGCTCCCCCACCTCCCCCAAGGTCAAATTTATAAGCGGAGCATCCAGACTACCAAGCCTGTTATTTCGGGCTGTGGAATTCGAAATCTGTACTCCTGCTTTTCATCAGGAGTAATGCTAATTCTGAAATAATTATTTTGAAATAACAGTAGTGTGGATGCTCCAGTGCCACTTTTTCAAAATAGTTACTCTCCAGAGTAATTCTAATTACTCTCCAGTGATTCCTGGGCCTCTAAGTCAGAGGTAGAGCATCCCATATTAGTCCGAGCCTGCCTCAGACTAATTTCGAGGCTTTCCCGTAGTGTGGACACACTACTTTAAATTTGTTAAATCGGGAGTTGTGTCGAATTTAATCATTTTGAAATACTTTCCTAATGTACACATGGCCTGAAAATCACTCAGCATGCCTATGGTCTCCCCTCCATGATAAACTGTAGAGATCTGTCAGAGATCTGTGTAGCATGCACAGGTTTTTTGCTGCTTTCTCTGCCATGCAGCAGATTCTCAGCTTTTAAGCTTCTTTTGGAATTTCTGGGAGCATATAAAATGCCTTAGGATTTGGCCCACTATAAAATACTGGGAGACCTGTCGTTTCTTGTCATTGACTTTGGACTACTGCCTCTACCAGAAAGTACTTTGAGAAGCAATGTTCTGGCATTGATCAAATAGATATGTGACTATCATGACTGGGAGTTGTTTGTGTATTGGTGTTTTGACAAATAAGGATGTTTAATAGGGCTGTGTGCCAACCCCAGAACCTCCTGAGAGAGGAAAGTCCCAGGCTCCATCTCCTGCTCTTTCCTGAGAAGCAGCTCAAAAGGGCTTCTGGCAAGGAAATTCAGGGAGAGTTCCCCTCACCAGCTCTGCAGCTGTAGCAGCAGGGAGATGGCAGTTCAGCATTCAAGACTGGGAACTCTGCCACTGAATTCCCAGAACTGATGTCTTCCACACTGTCATTATTCATTTTGTTTTGGTGGAATGAGGAAAGTGGGTGTTTCATCCTTCTGCTGTCATAGTAGTTCCCTCCCCACCCTGCAATCCCCAGACTAGAGAAAGTAAGAAGTAGGCCTGGTCAAAAAATTCTCATCCAAATGTTTTGTCAGTGGAACATCGGGTTTCCAACAAAACTAATTTTTTTTCACCAAGTGTTTGGTCTCTAATGAAATGTTTGACATTTTGACAAAAAAAAATCACCACCCGAAAATCTTTTGGGTGAAATCTAAACATTTCAGTTCAGCAGCATGTCATAGGAGTTGTTGTTCAAATGTCCCAAACCCCCATTTTCCTCTCGAGGGCAGGTTCCACAGCTGAACTGCACCTCCCAGGATGCATAGTGGAAATGTGACTTCCATTGTAAATGGCAGCAGTTCAGCTAGAAGGGAGACTGCTGCATCATGGGAGATGCAGTCTAGCATGGCTCATAGAGCAGAATAAGGGAACACAGAGGAACCCTAGCTACATCTCCTGTAAGCCACTACAGCAGCATTTCCAAATCCAAGTTTTTGATTTTTTGGCTGAAAAGCAAAGTATTTTCTCTGGGGGAAGATAATCTGATGAGCTCTAATCTTAAAGGCACCTTCCAATCTCTCCTCTATCCTTGAAGAGGGGGATAAGGATATGCCCTTGTCCTCACAAACTCCTTGGCTATTGGGCATAGCTACAGGGAAAGTGGCTTAGCTCAAATTCCCCTCCCGAACAACTCTGCCGTGTTGCCTCTTTGGGGGAGGAAGGTGTTTTCCTCAAAAAATTACCAGAGGAGAGAAAGTAGGTGTGTGAGAGGAGTACGGAAATCCTTACTCTCTCCTCCCTGGTTTTCCAGCTGCAGATTGGAACAGAGAATTTTTTTATACCTATAGATATAGTATGGATAGCTATGTGAACAACTCTAGGCATTTATTGACTCTACCCGTCACTTTTACAAAAAGTCTGTGGTCTGTGTGAAAAGCAGTGAAGCCACACATTAACTTGCTAATTATTACTGCTCTTTATAAACTTAAAAAACAACAAATAGTCTGGTAGCACTTTAAAGACTAACAAAACATGCAGATGGTATCATGAGCTTTCGTGGGCCCAGCCCACTTCTTCAGATGACAAGCTGTGTTTCACTCCATATGGCTGAATGCAGTGGCTTGCATGTTCAAAAGCTTTAGGGGGTAGCCAAGTTAGTCTGTCTAGGACTGGTCATCTGAAGAAGTGGGCTGTGCCCACAAAAGTTCATGATACCATCTACATGTTTTGTTAGTCTTTAAGTGCTACCAGACTATTTGTTGTTTTTTAAGTTTATCCTGTACAGACTAACTCGGCTACCCCCTGATGCTTCTTGTAAGCAACTCAACTTGCTATCACTATATCATAAAGCAATGAGGAATGAAATGTTTTGTCCTCTGCCTTCTCCTCTGTGACTTTTTCTACCAACAGGGTCTTCATGAAGAAACCTTCCTGAAAAAGAGAAGAGGCAAATAATCTGGATTTGTTTTCTTGCTAGGAAGGAACATCTCTCAGTTTATTTCTGATCCAGGCAAAGGACAGAATGGTGTGACCAGAAGGGGAAAGGATGTCATGCTTCATGTTTGGGAACTTCTACTTACTTTAATTCTCACTGGAAACAAAACCATGTGTGAAGGGAACTTTTTTAGAGAATTAGGAATAACATGGTCTCTTCTAATTCAGAGCTTCCTTGTGTGGGTTAAATCTAACTATGTCTTATTAAAAATGACATCGTAGCTTGTGATTCCAGATGGCAGATCTCTGAAAACAGTAATGTTGCAGTTTTCTCTGTGCAGGAATTTTGAATCAACTGCTTTTTTCTTTGGTTCACTGTTTATTATACCAAAATTGCTTTTTCAGCCTGCATTCATTTCTTAGCAGTCTACACATGCTGTTATTCACCTCCATCTCTATAGGGCTTTACTCGCTTTACCTTAAACTGAGCCTTCAATTACACGAACCTGAATTTTGCCTAGTATCCCCACTGAAATCTTATGTCTTTGCTTGCTTTATGCATTGTCTTTTCTCCCCTATTTCAAAGGCAACAACTGCTCATGCAGTGTTTATAGTGTTTCTAACTCTTGCAGTTTTATTGTTAGTTTCACAATAAACGTAGTCTCACTGTGGTTCCCTTAAGCCTTTGCTTCCGAAGTTTTGTGACTATTTAGGAATCTCAAACTTTCATTTAAAAAAATAAGTATTTGGTGCACCTCAAAAGCTTGAAAACTAGAAGGTATTAAAATGTATTTTTTTAATCTAATGAACTTTTATTTAGACCAGTCTCATGGTTCTGGGGACCAGTCTCATGATTTTTGAACACTTGGGTTGGCAATACTGCACCCAAGTTTTGTCAATCATGCTGTTTAACCCAATGTATCCAGACACAACACATCTCTTAGACTGTCACTTTTGGGGGCAGATGCTGTTTCTCACACCAGTTGTACAGTGTGTTGCACAAGGTTTTACCTTTTGGCTTTTTAAAATATCTGGTAGCTCCATCTCTGCTCACAGATCCTTCTCTCAAGCCCATTTCCTGAAGGCAGCAATCTCTTGAAATAGAAGTGGCAGAGATACATATTCTTTTTACAAGCTCTGATTCATTTTAGATCTGAATCTGTTGGCCACTGCCTCCATGTTTCCTCAAATTAAATCTCCAGAAAGCTACCATGCCCTGTAGTGCTGTGTAATTATAATAATTTCATATTTATATTCCTAGAGTGTCCAGAAGCCCCAGTCTGGATTGGGATCCAATTGTGCTATTCAAATATATACAATGTATCTTCCCTGAGGATCTTACAACCTAAGGAAACATCTTGGTATCTGAAGGGTGAGGGAAAGGGCTACAGCCAAATCTTTGCATCCATGTAGTTAAATAGTAACCATTTTTTACATCCTTACAAACAGATAAAAATGCTGTTGTACGAACTATGCTCATCTGCCCCTTAAGTTATGTATACTGGCCTTATAGATTTTAACTAACTAGGAAAATTGGTTACCAGGGTTTCAAAGGCAAGCAGGGTGGAAATGATATATTCAGGCCCACTGAAACCAAATTAATGCATAATGCTCAACAGCTCAGGACTACATTACAACCTACTGAAATAGGAATTCCCAGTGTATTGATTCACTGTTGCAGGCAGCCATACAACAATGTCAAAGCAAATGGTTGTGAAGCCAATGATTTTCCAGCAACTGCAGCAAATGGAGATGCATAAAGGAACCACCAGGGAGTAGCTATTACATGAAGCAATCATTTCTCTGCCTGAAAGGAAAGGTAGTAATAGCATCCTATAATGTCTCTCCTAAAGCATAATTCAATAATTAATATTTGCTTTTCGTCATTTGTATGGTATAATAATGGCAACTTAAAATGGGGATCCTGGAGCAGGTCTGCGTTCTCCCAGGTGGAAAGCATACATTTTGTTTAAAGTATTATATAATAAATGCCTAGCTAGAGGATTCCTTTACTTTTCGGGTTACCTAATTCCTGGAAACCATTTCCATGTGAGGATCCTAAGTGAGCTGAAAAAAGTTGAAATGTTTTTACCGAGTCTGACTTGTTGGGGCTGGTTTGAACTGGGAAAAAAACAAAGGGGAGGGGAGATAAAATGCCCTTTTGAGCAGTGCCTGTCAGTCTCTTGGAACTGCTACAGCCAGTTGCTTTCTTTCTTTGGGGCCCTGCCTGCTGCAGACATATCAGGCACAAATTCTTGCATCAGTTCTTTGTAATTTATTTTTAAAACTACAAAATGACCATGACCCTCGGCACTGAACCAGAAACCCTCTGATTATGTGTCTTTGTAAAGCTACAGCAAGTTTTATATACGTGGTAGCTACTATTGTACAATATGTTCTGTCTCTGCCAGTGTTTCACAAAGTTGTCCTTAGCACACAGGATGTGAGATTGATAAATAATAATTCATAACATTTTTCCTTTCTCTTTTCAGACTTATTGTTATTCTTATCCTCCCAGACTTCCTAACCCATTACATTACAAATCCTAGATAAGCAACCAGTCATATTGACATGATTATAGACAATTCATGTAGGCTTCTTAGTTGCACAATGAAGCACATAAAATACTGTACCTATTGCTAACAGAAGATAAAAAAAATACCAGATCTCTACAATAAAGTACCAGGGCCCAATACTCTAGAAGCCTTGTTCTGGATTTTCTCATAACAGACGAACCAATTCTACCAATCAGTTTTAGATTGTAATCCTTGTAGCAGTCATTTGATTGAACTATAGTACAAGTTGAACCTCTCCAGTCCAGCACCCTTGGGACCTGACCAATTCTGAACCAGAGAAATTTCTGGACTACAGGAAATCAATATTGTTTAGCAGTGTTACTAACGCTTCTACTGCTTAGTTGGCTGTTAGAGGACATTTAGGGCTCATCTAGACTACGGGTAACGGTCAAAAGAAGATATGCAAATTCCATGGGAATTTGCATATCTTCTTCCAATCGCACTTTTGAAAGAGAAGCTTTTGAAAGTGAAAGTAATTAAGACGCAGCTTTTTCAGCGACCGCCCCCTTCGTCAAAAAGCAGAGCTTTCAAAAGTGTGATCAGAAGAAGATATGCAAATTCCCATGGAATTTGCGTATCTTCTTTCGACCATTCCCTGTAGTCTAGAGGAGCCCTTAAGGTTACATTAGAGCTAAATAACAGCACAGAACACTGAGAGCTAGGATTGATAGAAACTTGGCTACACCCATGAAAAGTGGACATCCGCCCAACTAAAATCATTCCAGATGATGGATGTTTCCAAACCAGAAAGTTCTGTACTAGAGAGATTCAATTAAGGATGTTAAGAGGTGGATAACTGGATAATGAGGTAGTGGATACAATTTTTATTGACTACACAATTAGTTGATAAGGGAAGGCATTCAGCCCCAGCTTTCATGGAGGCCGGGACCCACCCCTGCTGCACCTCTGTAGTTTAAATGTAGTTGGAGCCAGGCACATAGGCATTTAAACTGCAGAGCCACAATGGGGGTAGCTCTTGGACCCAGTATGAGCCGGGACTGAGCCAAGCTTGCTCAGTCCCAGCTCACACTGCATCTGGGACCTATCCCTGCTGCGACTCTGCAGTTTAAATGTACTTAGAGATGCAGCAGGGATAGGTCCCAGCTGCTTGCTCGGTTGGAGCAGCCCCTTTCCGTGGCAGCCCAGGCTAGCCACAGGCAGAGGCTGCTCCAGCAGCAGCCCCTGTCCACGGGGGGTCCCAGCTCCCTGCTGAGACCCCCCATGGATGGGGGCTGTTGCCAGAGCAGCCTCTGCCCATGAGCTTGGGCCTACCACAGGCAGAGGTTGCTTTGCAGCAGCCACCCCTGATAGAGGCAACAGCGGGGGGAAGGTGGCAGGCAGCACCACAGAGATGGTACTGGGGGGAGCTGGCTTTTAAGGCAGCTGCCCCCAGCACTGGCTCCTGCTCTGCCCCCCCTCCCCCGCCCCACACCCCATTATTGCCTCTGATACCAAGGTGGCAAGGGGTGGAAGAAAGGTGAGTAGTCGACTCGACTACCTGATAAGCCTAGACTTATCAGGTAGTCATCTAGTCGACTACTTGCTTACATCCCTGGGTTCAACCTGTATTCCCAAACTATATTTTCTTCAGTGGTGCCAATAACAGTGACAGGACTGCATTTCTTCCATGTTTGGAATTAGATGATTTTCTTCCATAAATAATCTTTTATTTGCTCACTTCTCCATCAAACAAAACAAAACTTTATGCAGCCAGAAGGGCAGGACTGGACTTCCAATTAGGCACAATAGGCATATGCCTAGGGGTGGCTTGCCTCTCTAAACACTGGTTGCAATGCAAAGGTCAAGTATGGGCAGGTGGAAGGTATAAATCTAGCCCTGTAGGAGAGTAGATATAATATGCAGAAAAGTATAATGGTCTCCTTTTACAACCACTGGCCATTAGCAGATGGACTGTATCAGATCTCCACAGATGTTCTTTCTACTAGCTAGTGGAGATCTTCTTTTAGCAGTAATCACTCTGTCTTAGACACTGATTCTTCTGGAGTCATCCTGAGTCCTCAGATGACAACAGAATGTGAGTAGTGGAAACTTTGTTTTTTATATGAAATTATATTGACACTTAAAACATATAGAGTGCTTTTCATCTCAAAGTATTTTGCAATTATTAACCAGTTAATTATCAAAATCCACTTTCCATTCATAAATGAAAACTCAGGGCCAATATACAGCACAGTAGTTTTTTTTCTTAAAGCTACAGGTCCTGTAGTCATGTAAGTGTGTGAGAATCTTATATATTTTTTATATTTTAATAAAAAAAAGTTTCTATCCCTCATGCTAGTGGAGATAAGCTTTATAATGTAGCCCAAGTAAGCCTTAACTAGAAGGAATATAAAGATCTGCAAATGTATTTATTTAAATCTCATTATTTTAAGCAAGTCTCATGATTTTGGGGGGCTGACTCATGATTTTTGTATCCTTGAGGTTGACAATGATGGTTAAGGAACTTGAACGAGTTCAGTATTATATTAGAACCTCAGAATTCTTAGCTTTCAGTCCTAAATCCAGAGCAGTAAATCACCCACCTTTTTCTTAGTTACAGTGGGCCATGGATCTTTTCTCAGTGTTGATGACACTCTGTGATTCAACCAGAAGAAACAACCAAGAAGAGGGGCAGCTCACACTGTTTCCCAGCTCAAAGGAGTTCCTGAACCCCTTGGTTGATACTTAGAGCCCAGCAAATTTACAGATATCTTCTTTATGTCCACAGGTATCCACTAGGGATGTAAAATCCCATGTAATCAGTTAACCAATTAAATGTGAAGTTTAGCAGCTGGAGCAGCACCTTCCTCCCTACCTGCACCTCCCTCCCTCCCAGGCCTTCCGCGGACAGAGGCTGCTCTGGACACACGGAGCATCCCCTGTCCATGGCCACTCCCACGCGGCTGGAGCAGCCCCCTGCCCACACTGGGCAAGGAGTGGCTCCAGTTCCCACTGGTTAACTGGAACCAGTAAGCATCACCCATTAAGAACAATGCTTACCAGTTAACCTTTCACATTCCTTGTATTCACATCCACAAATGCAGATATCCACAGCTCATTTTCGCAATGTGCATACAAAATTTCTATCTAGAATCCTGCAAATCTGCAGGTGCCTGCTTTATATCCATGCCTATCCACATCCACGGATGGGAATATGGATGTGGATATTCGCAGAGCATTTTTGCAGATGCGGATACACATTTTGTGTCTGTGCAGGGCTCTAATGCTACTGCTGCCAATCCAATGGAACAGAAAGGTAGTTGCTAGCTTAGAACTTTCAGGATTCACTAAGAAATGTCTGAGTCCCTTAGCAGCTATTTGCACGTTTCCATCAGGTATTGCTCCACACTTAAGAACTGCAGTATTGCCTAGAAAGCTTTCATTATATCTATGAAACCACAAAACTAAAAGGTAATTAAACTTGGCATTAAACTTCAAAAATAAGATGACAAAGAACATTCAGAGTTTACATTCCATCTTAAACCAAACAAAAAACTTCAGTAATTTAGGATTAAGGTTTCTTATATGCAAGTTGCAATAGCAAAATCCCTAAAAATCCAGGAACCACCCATTAGACCAACACTCACTCATATACTAACCTCAGCTTTCATTCCTTTCCATCTAAACATCATGATACCAAAATAGACTTTCAGAATCTCAAACCACCACCCAAAGCACACCATGCATTTCCTCATACCCATATTCAAATGAAAAAGCCTAGTTCCAGCCTTAGTCAGGTGATATTTTACGGATAGATACATCTGGTGTAAGTATATAGTTACTTCTCCATGGGGAAGTTGAACATCAAAATTAGGTTTGGCATACGAAAATTGAAAGGATGTGCAGTTTGGAGTGATTTGTTTGGCTATAATGAGGGGAAGGGAGGCAGTTTAAAAATTGAATGATTTTAAAGTTCTCCAGCAAAGATTAACAAGCATTTATCTATAAAACACCCTAGAAAATTCAGTTGCATCAGAAATTGTAGCAAATGTGAAGACTAAATTCAGTGTGTGAAAGAGGGATTTTGGTCCTGCTTCAAGTAAAAAGTCCACTCTCACCCTAATTATAGAATTATTACTAAGGCTTCCAAAGTTCTGCCTAGTGTGCCTAGATAATGTAGCACATTAGGAGGATATATGCAATAGACCATTAGATACTGAAAATTAGCAATTAGCACTGGAACCATTACTCAAAATTCAAAATAAGAGAAATAAGTTTTAAGAGTATAATTTGTCAAATATTATATACTAAGGAGGAGGAGTAAATTGTGTTTTTTCTTTCAGTCCCATGGATAGGGCCATATTTAGTTGCTTTATGCCCCCTAATTTCTCTACACATAATTAGATATGTCAACACATGGCCATAAAGCCGCAATAGTGCAAAGGCTTGTTGAAGGCCACTGTATTGTTTTAATTAGAAGCATGTGAATTATTGGTTGTTTTAATGTTAGTTGTTTAAACAATATATTCTGAAAGAATTCTGGGTGTCCTTTAAGTTTCACTCAGTTGTTACATTGTAATTGGGGGTTAGAAAGATTTTGGGAGATGTTCACTTTTTTGACGTGACATGGCGAACCTTGGAGTTTTGAGCTAAACCTCCAAATAGTTTACCAACTATTGACATTTTATTACTCCCTCATCCAAACAAATCCAACACAGTGCAAAGCATTTTGCCTAGATAAGGCCCCTTTAGTCCCCCTTTCCGGGATTCAGATTTTTGAGGGCTGTGGGATCTCCAGAAGCATGCAAGTTGTTGATGGTCGCTGCTAAGAGGCAGAGCAGTGATGAGAAGCTGCAGGTAGCTGTTGTGGGGGGAGCGGCTTCTCAAGAGCTCCTCAGGAACTGAGATATGTGCTTGCCTCTAAGAAGGTGCCTTTCTCCCCACTATTCTCAGAAGGCTCCCCACCTACTCCCATGCTCCTCTCTTTGAAGGTGTCAGCTGATGCTCTTACAAGCTCCCTCCCTCCCTCCCTTTTACACCAGAAAGAGGCCTGTGAGAGCAGAAATTTGCCAACTGTCATGTTGCCAAGAAAAGAAGCCTGTATGGGGAGCTTGTTTCACTGCTGCCATGCTGTTGAAGGAAGAAGCTGTGACAACGTGCGAGGGCACGACCTGGTTCCCAGTGAATGAGAAGTTACTAAGTTCAGCTTTCCTCTGCCTTTGCTCAGGACCACAGCAATGGTTGTATGGGCAAGAGAGGGAGTTTGCCGTAGGCTCTACACGTTGCAGTTACTGGGCTTTTAGGTGGTTTTCCAGTTCTTCTCTCTGGATGTATTAAATTTTTATTTACTTGGTACAAACACTAACTCTAAGGGAGAGACACTGCTTGCAGAATTCTGTCCCAGCTACACCCCCAGACCTTGGACCCCCCAACCACCCTCAGAGTGAGACAGATGATTACCTACTAGGGATGTTAGCATATAGTTGAGTAAACGATTAACTGATAAGCCTCTGCTCTGAAACAGAGGCAGCAAGGGGGGAGGGGAGCTTGAGCCAGTGCCTGTGTGGAGCTGGCTTGAAGCAGGCTCCCCACAAGCACAGGATCCACCCGCCCCCGACACCCCTGCACTGCTGCCTCCGATAGATAGGCAGCAGCACAGAGGGTGACGGGGGCAAGCTGATGCCGATATGTACGGGCAGCCAACTTTCAAGCCTGTTCCCCACGTGTATCTGCTCCCTCCTGTCTCCCCCTTACTGCATTCCATAGAGCAGCCTCTGTCTACAGCGCTGCTTTGTGGCAGTAGCTCCTGTCCATGGGGGGTCCGAGCTCCCTGGAGCAGCCTCTGTCCACGGCAAGCCTGGGGCTGCCACAAGCAGAAGCTACTTTGTGGCAGCAGCCCCTATCTGTGTGGGGTCTAAGCTCCCCGTGGAGAGAGGCTGTTCCACATCCTATGGAGCAGCCTCTGTCCATGGGGAGCTTGGATCCCCCATGGACAGGGGCTGCTGCCACCCTGCACTGCTGCCTCTGTATCTGAGGCAGCAGTGCAAGATGGCAGGCAGCTGGTCCATGAGGGGAGCTGTTTTTTAAACTGGCTCCCCTCGTGGACCAGCTCCCGCCTTCCACCCCAGGCTGCTACCTCTGATAGAGAGGCTCCTACCTTCAACCCCATGCTGCTGCCTCTGATAGAGTGGCAGGGGACTCCTTGGGAGAGGGGCCGGAGTACACTAGCTGCTGACCCAGCCCCCAGGGACTATCAAATAGTCATGTAACTAATAAAATGTAATGCGGTTACATGACTATTCAATTATACAATATCTAATATCCCTATTACCTACTCTTTTACCCAGCTCTTAAGTGAGACCCATAGAGGTCAGCGTCTGAGAGAGTAAGGGCTTGTCTCCATGCCTCAGGCTAAGGTGTGAATTTACAGAACCCTGGCTACTCTATGCTAACTCACTCTTAATACACATTAAAAGTGCCTTTGGGAGATTATTCTCCTTGTTGTTTCATTTGCTTCGGGTAGGATTACCAGGCGTCCAGTATTGAACCAGACAGTCTGATATTTTCGCCTCCTGTCCAGTAAAAAAATTTAGAAAATACCGGACACCTAAAATGTCCGGTATTTTCTGATTATTTCCCGGCCAGGAGGCAAAAATCCCGGGTGCTTACCGGGTTCCGCAGGGGAGCTGTCCAGCCCGGTGCAGGGAGGCAAGATGGTGGGCAGCCACCTGCAGCCTGTTAGGGCCAAAAAGCCTCAAAAGTGTTTCTTAAAGGGGCCACGCTGTTTTTTTTAAATTTTTAAGTTTTTTGCTTAACAACTCTCTACCTCTCAGGGTCCTTTTTTGGGGGGTGTTCGGTATTTTTGGTTCAACCATCTGGCAACCCTGTCTTCAGGCAAGAAGAATGCTCCATGCCTCAGGTCTGAGCACAAGCTGCAGCAGTCTCTTACTGGATAAATCAGTTACCTGTTTCTAATTTCCCCCTTCCCCATAACATTATACCATATATAACAAGATTTCAGTTAACATATCTTGAACCAGATGTTCATGAAAACCATATGATTTTAAAGAACATAAAATCTGTTCACAAATCTGTTAACTTAAGGGCATGTCAGTTATGTCACAAACTTCTCTGGTTAGAAAAGAGTTAAAGCTTGACAGCATATACCAGTGCAATGCAGCCCAGCTCAGATTACTTTTTGTTGTTGTTGTTCAAAAAACAACAACCAAAAAAACCCAAACACCATTCCCCCATCCCCGCAATCTGCAAACATGAGGAAGTCTGGTCTCTGGCCTGGTATTTTCCGGAGAGGCCTCGCTGGATTCCACAAGGTCAGCAGAAGGGAGCCTGCAGTGTGTAGAGGACAAACTGAGAGCTCTGGTGGAGATTTCTGTGCCCTGGAGCTACTTGTGTTCATTCTGCTGTGAGGACTTTGAGAAAACTGCTTGGCCAGCAACCAAACACCAAGTGAGGAGAGAGACACTCACCAGAACAGAGGAACTGTCTTCTCACCTCAGAGGCATTTGAATTCCTGCCACCATGCAGTAGGATAGAAATACTGAGTGGATTTGGATAACTGCCTGCCAAAGGTTAGAGCACACTCCACTACTTCTTCATTATGCAGAGACTACTTATTTCTTAAGAGATCTCTATCTTATCACTGATTTGGGAACCTTCTCTCCTATCCTAGCACTGGACTCCCCAACCAATCACAATGGGTGCCAGTGACAGAAGCCCTCACAATATTTGCTCAGTTAGGACCGAGAGGTTTTTTGTGTAACTGAATGTGCATTTAACAGTCTTAGCTGATGCATTCACTGTGTGCTGTGAGCTAGTCTTTGTGTGAGAGAATACATTCAAAGGCAGGTTTTGAAGGGAAGAGTTATGGGGCTTTATATTTGTTTAGCACAGTGGTAGGCAAGATATGGTTCATAGGCCAGATCCAGCCCGCCAAGCCATTTGATCTGGCCCACGGCCCACCCTGCTGCACCCCCGTCCCTAGGCCAGTTGAGACTTGGGGGCAGGGGAGCACGTGAAGTCTCCTCCCATCACCAGGGGTGCACCGAGCCTAGAAGGAACCACCAGGTGTTCAAAACTGTTGGTGGTTCCCTCTAGGCGCTGCATGCACCTGGCAGGGTGGGGCAGGGGAGCAAGAGACTTTGTGCACTCCCCTGTCCCCAGGCTAATTGGTGCTTGGGGGCGAGGGTGCCCATGAAGTCTCCTCCCCCCACCACGGGTGCATGGCACCAGAGGGAACTGCCAGCTGTTTACGGCATGACAGGGACAGGGGACAAAGAGATTCTGCATGCTCTCCCACTCCACCCCACCCCGGTTCAACCAGCACCAGTTCCTGTCTGCCCCTCCTACCCCACCTCCTGCTGCCTCTGTAGGAAGCAGTGGGGGAGGGGGCAGGTGGGTCAGTGTAGTTGGCATGCGCAGAGAGCTAGCTTAAAAGCCGGCTCCCTGTGCATACTGGCTCCTTTCCCTTCATGCTGCTGCCTCTCTATCAGGCAGATCCAGTGCTCATGGGGAACCGACTTAAAGCCAGCACCCCACCGGCACTGACTCCTGCTTCCCTCCCCCCCCCCCCGCTGTCTCTGATACAGAGGCAGCGGGGGGTAGGAATGCATGGAGTCGACAGGATTAATGGATAAGCCTAGGCTTATCGGTTAATCGTGTAATCGTCTATACATTGATATCCCTAATGGCTACAAAATGACCTGGACTAAATTACCAGTGACATTGAGTTACCCTTTCATTCAAATACATGCAATAGTAAACAGGAACTACATAACTATAGCTGTAAAAACAGCTCCATCTTAGCAATAATAAAAAACAACAAATACATTCAATCCCATGAACCAATAGCTTCCAGGCTGCCATCAGACTACTACACAGCTATCAAGAACATAAGAACAGCCATACTGGGTCAGACCAAAGATCCATCTATCCCTGTATCCTGTTTTCTGACAGTGGCCAATTCCAGGAGTCTCAGCCAGAATGAACAGAACAGGGAATCATTAGGCATGGAAAATCCTGTTTAATAGAAATAGTTTGTTAACAGCTTAAATGGGGATGCCCCCTACTTGTGGTGCAACTCAGAGGGCTCAGCCTGACCACTGGTTAACCACTGATAACCCTAGTAATCATCAAGTGTCCATGCTCTGTTGCCCATTCCCAGCTTCTGGCAAACAGAAACTAGGGACACCATCTCTGCCCATTGTGATTAACAGCCAATTATGGACCTATCCTCCATGAACTTAACTAATTCTTTTTTGAACCCTGTTATAATCTTGGCCTTTACAACATCAGATCCTGAACCTGTTTGGCTTGTGCAGTATATCAGATTCAGTTTAAATTTGGCAACTAACAATGTCTGAGCTGTCTAGTTTTCCTCTTTTCGAAGGAATTGGTACTTAGTCTTACTTCTACATTTTTTTTGCTGTAATATTTTATTTGATACACAAACTCCTTTTCTGATAACGTAGTTGTGTGTAAAGCCAGGCTATCCCATCTAGATCAGAACAGTAGATCATACAGCCATTATGTAGAATGTCACTGTTTTTTGTTAAAAAAGATGTCATTATGGAAGGTATGACACAGTTTGAAACAGTGGCATAGCCAGAAGGGCATCTGGGCCCCAACTGCAGGTGGGAGGACAATGGTGGGAGTGGTAAGCTTCCTTTTCCCCAGCCAGAGCACCAGGGGAATGAGATCAGCCCCCTTCTCTCCCCCCGCCTCCATCAGTGGGAGGTGAGGGCTCATCACTGAACACATTTTAAGTGACACACACATATCTCTGTGTCTTATTCTCCACTCACCTTTCTCTGATTACTGAGATTTTAAAAAATATATTACCATTTCCTTCTGGAGATAGAGAAGTACATAGGCATTTTGATCTCTTTCAGCAAAAAATTCCAGAATCAGGAGCCAGCTACCAGAGATATGTCTCCAATACTAACTAGCTTGACTCCTGTGTTTGGTAACTTAATTATTGCAGAGGCACATGGATAACACAGAAGGTCATGACAGCTCTTTACTAAGACTCAAGCCCAGATTTTTAAAGGTATTTTATCATTCCTCCGCTAAATTTTGCAAGGCCTATTTCCACAAGTGACATAGGCACTTAAGACACTTTGTATCATTGAAAGTGTAAATATTTTTTAAAAACTAGGCCTTAATTCCTAATTTTTTTTCCATCTTAAGGGCCAATCTGTTTGGAAATAGCTGGAGAATGTTTAAAGTAGTTTTTTCAGAAAGAGGCATTTTCTTCTTCCTTAAAGAAAGCAGTCAACCCATCTTAAGTTGGTGCACTTTGTTTCAAGTGTGGACTGACAAGCACCCAGGGTAGGAAATAGCTCACACCAGAAATAGAAGATCTGTCTGAAAGGATCCCAGGACAGAGGTCCTTGGTTTTAGTAGGCATTGAACCCAGGACTCTCAGGTCCCTAGGTCACCACCATGAATGGAAAAAGATGAAGCAGACCCTCACTAATCTTGGAAGATCTGGCTCCTTAGAAAGTCCTATCAGGACATCCAAGGCCTTAGGCACCTGGTTTGCTCACATTCACTATTTAAACTGGGAAGTGACCCAGATGTCTGAGCAAGTGTGCAGGCTCCCTATTGCTGTTTAATCAGACACCACCCTTTTCCTGTCTCCTGTGATGTGTGTCAAACCCTGTTCCTGAATCCTCCTCTACTTCTGCTCCCACTTCTAGTTTCTCCTTTACTTCTGCTCCAGGGGTGCTCCTTGTCTCCTCTCTGGTTCTCGCCCCTGGACTCACTTCCTGATCATTGGCTCCATTGGAACCTTGCCTTGACTCCTGATACTGATTCCATCTCTAATCAATGGTGACTGGTGGTGACGCTACTTGCAGGGGAAGCATCACCCCCATCACTGTACATTGAAAGAAAGCCATGTGTACCAATCCCTGAGGCAATACCAATTGACTTAAGCTGCCACTTGACCCTGGAAAAATGGCACCAAGGGAGACAGACAAAGGGGTATCTCACTAATCTTAAAATGTCAGGTCACACAGGAAATCCTGTTGGAATAATCCAGGCCTAGCATATTTGATTGGCTCTCACCCACTTCTTAAGACAAGAATTGATCCATTTAGGTCTCTGAGCAAACACACAGACTTCTCATTGCTGCCACACTGGGACCTTGCTCTTTGCCCATCTCCTGTGATCTGTATTCAACACTGCGCTTTCTCTATCCTGTTCCTGTCCCTGTTTTACTTCTTCTCCATGCTTGATCATTGCCTTGTCTTTGGTTCCTTTCCCTTGCTCCTAACCATTAGCTCCAATTATATCTCTGACCCTTGGCTAAACTTCTGATACCAATTTCTGCTTTGACTGTAAAGCCAGGCTGCCTGCATTCTGGTTCCTAAGACAGTCATGCTATACATTTGCACATGTTGGGTTCTACTGCAATATCAATTTTGATAAACATTGCACACATATAGGAAAATTATGTTTCTGCCACAAATAATTCAGTAATTAGTAATAAAGCACACTAATTGGTTAACAAAGTCTTTGTGTAATATTTGCACTAATAGTTAGGGTTGGAGAAATAAAACTATGCATATTGTCAGAAGGAAATTTTTGTTTTGCTTCTGTATTCTATTTGTTGAGTGCTAACAGTATTCTTAGTGACATATGAATAGATAAACAAGAGATTGTTTCCCATGCTTTCAATGGAACTTAGCAGAATAGCAGTTGGCACGAAGGACCAGCAGTGCAGCAGTTAAAGTACTTGCAATGCTGAACCATGAATATGCTTAGCAAACGCATTTTCATCTTCAAAAATGAAAAGCCAACATAAATACCCAAATAATGTTTACATAATGGGGAATGGATGAGAATAACTCTATTACCAACTGGTAATTCTTCCAAACAAAGCTTTTCTGTGACTCAATAATCCTCTTATGCACCAACCATACATAATTGATACTTCTCAATTATATACCTGCAGAAGCAACATATGATTATCCCTTGTTTAGCCAGATTTGAATCCAGCACACCAACTTTCCATATTTTCCATGACTCCACACCTTATATATTGCTAATGCCTTTGATAGGGAACTACATATACTCTAATTATGGCATCTAGTGCCTGTCTGCTCTATCCCCCATGCTTTGTCAACCCAAGGAGCATGGTATCAGCTAAAATTCCATTACATTATTCAGGCATGATCTCCCTTTTCTAAAACCAGATTTACCTTCCCTTAATCTGTAATTTTCCATTTCTTCCCTGATAGATCTTATTCGGACACTCTGATCTCTCTTTCTTTGAGCTACTACATTTACACCAGATTGAGTCCTTTCCATTTCACAAATGCAAAGGAGACAACTACATTATAAGCAGCAAAACAAAACTGGCAGCATAATTTAACCCCTTGTGGCACTTGAGACAATCAATCAACCAACATCAAAAAGTGACTTGAGCGTGGTAGTATGCTTTACATCTGCAAGCTGCTTAAAATTTCTGAGCAGCTCTGTGGGTGCCACATGAAAATGTATGCCTGCATGCTGAGGTGCAGTGCACTGCTCAGTGGGAATCATGTATGGATGCACAATCTTATGCAATAATAACTATACAACACCACCAAGCATTTAGATAGTGTCTTGTACAGCAAATGGCTTCCAACCTCCAATGGCATAAAAAGTCGTCAACCTCCTACTGACTTCTAGGTCCCTTGTCTGAATTGGGAATACTTTATTAATCTGTGCATTCCCACAGACTGATAATATCCTGTGGCTAATTAAACTAGAATAGTATTTATCTGACCCACATGCAGAGATTTTGCTTTGGAGCTCTACAGTTGTGCAGCAAGCCTCCATGGCCAGATCTTCCCGTCAAATACACACACACTGAAGTCAATGGGAGCTCTGATCACACATTTGAGGGCATTTTGAGAATATCTGTTTTGCACAAGGTTGTTACCAGTGACTGTGCTGTGGTCCGCACTTTTGATATATGTTGGTGCAGTGCTAGCAGAATGGGACTTGCATCTCCACTGACAGGCAGTATTTCTACTCACACACGGCTGTGCTGCCTCTCCATAACCCATTGCTCAACAGGACAAGTCCTACCACATTGCCTTCACTTATTTGAGAAGTTTCAAACCACTGGAAAAGTACATATGAGAGGGATCATTTGTAAACTCAGGCTTCTTACTAGCTGACATCAGTGGTGCAGCTTATGGTTTGCCCTAGAGCAGAAAAGCATGTGATATTATGTAACTGATGTCACTGGATGATTGCACTAACATCTGTGAAAAAACTCCTATTATCTTCAAAAGGCCAAAATTTTAAGCTTTGCTTATATTTGCCCTTTTGAGGCACTGACCGATAAACCACTCACACTGTTCCTTCACACGTAAGTATGTGTTCTCTTCTGAGGGGACTGGGGAGGGGTAAAATGCACAGTAGATTTTGTATTTTCTCTCCCACATACCTTTCTTTGTGTCACACTTCTATACGTTTTACGAGGCATAAGAGATCTATCAGAAAAGGCTTTCTTTAGCGATAGATCAGCGTCTAGAGTGCCGCTTTTCTCCGACAAAGCTCTGTGCCAAAAAAAAGCAGCGGCCATTTTTATGCTAATAAAGCGTGGGATATTTAAATCCCCGCTTCATTAGCAATTTTGCCCAGCTAATCTGCATCCCTCTGCCGGCAGAGGGGTGCAGTCTAGACATACCCTCAGAGGCCTTTACAAACAATAACAGAAGTTTGGGGAGGGGGGGAGGGGAGTTGGCTGCATTCAAAGTGAACCATCTACTCTCCCACCCCAACAATGCTTTAGCCATTTCACAAAACCTCTCCTCAGTTGTCAGGATCAGTACCATCCATGAACATGAACTAACCAAGGATTTCCATGTCTATGCTCCAAAAGGATTTGTGGTCCTTACAGGTGCGTTTGCAAAGCAAAGCTTCTCATTGCTGCTTCTAGAGAAAAGAAAATGAGAAATTGAAAAAAATGGATGAAAGAGTCAGGCCTTTGATTGCTTTATTTCCCCTACCAGTTCAGGCAACTTACACTGGGGAGATGAGACAGTCATCAGAAAAAAGTTATGATTTGGTGATTCTGATAACTAAAGAAGCCCAGGCACTATGCATGTCTTCTGCACAGTCCTCATCAGTGAGACAGAATCAATTCCTTGGTGAAGCAGTTTCTTCTGAGTAAATCTTCACTCCATATTTGGCAATAGATTTTAACAAATAAACAAAAAGCACTCAGCTAAGCAAGTTGCTAAAATGTACTTCACTGTAAGGGGCTTACTCATTTCCTTTGAGCTCTTTGCCATGTATTGTTTACAGAACAGATACCTCTCCAGCAATAGAGTAATGCTGAAAAAAAAATGTGAGCTACAATTTTAAAAATTCTCTCTTCTACATACATGACTGGTTGCAAAAGAAAGACAGACCCACTGAGTGGAATTCAGAACCAGACAATACTGAAAAAAATGTTAAATGTACTATGTTCTGAGAGGGCTTTGGAAAGAAATTTTTAAAATTTTGGAAAAGGTCTTAGAACCTCTCTCTCTCTCTCTCTCTCTCTTTCTCTCTCTCACACACACAGACATGTCCTCTGAAAGATGCCAACATTTTCTACAGTACAGTGTTTCAACGATGTTCTGCTTTCATCGGGAGATTTATAAACAGTGCTTCTATCATCAACAGAAATGAAGGGGCTTGTTCCTTTTAAAGAAACTAAGCTGTACTATGGGCAACAGATTCATGAGACTTAAAGAGAAAAGGATCTATTTTTAGATCTGTTTACAATTCTCCCTCTCTTCAATCTCACTATGTTTGATCTCTCTATACATTCATTTTTAACACTAGCAGTAGGAAAAAAATTAATTGTTTTTTAAAAAATAATCGTATTCTATTGGCCACACAGAGCTGGACAGAATAAAAAGATACAGGGAAAAGGGGAAAAATCTCTAGAAGAGATAAAACAAACTAAAATATTTTCTAAATGGAAGGATATGGAAAAAGTTTACAATAGCACATTGAGATGCAGAAATTTTGCCCTTGCCACTGGATTTAATACTTATTAATGAATATTGGCCTAGTGCCAGAGCTGCATCAGACAGGAATAAGCCTGAGTTTCTTTCTCCCAGTAGCTAGTGGAGCTAGTTGTGTCACAGAGGCTAGGTGCTGTGAGGGTATGAGGTGCCTGGGAGATATCTGTTACAAGTCCCTCCTTCAGGATGATTCCTGCTGGCTACCTCAAAGGAGAATTATCACCTGCTTTGTACAAGGCAAGCTACAGAGAACATGAGAATAAAATAGTGTTTCCTAGATCATGGCAGGGATACTCAAGGAAAGACAGGCCAAAGCTAACACAGCCACTGGACCTGGAATTTTCAGAAGGGTTCAGCATGCTTATCAGGAACCAATTTTTCAAAAGAGCTGTTCTCCCACATACACCTAAATAAAGCCACATTTGTAAAACCTCTACCATTAACCAATGTGCTAATCTCTTGTAAAAACTTGGCTCTGAAAGCGGGTGCTGAGCACCTGAAATTCCGTCCTTGAAACAGTGTTTAGCTGGCCCATGCTTCCCATACTTCAATCATTCACTGTCAGACTTAGGATCATTATCCAGAAGAAGAAAAAGATTACCATTATTTAATCATAGGTCTCTGCCATACTATTGGACAAAGATTTTTCAAAAAGTCTCAGAGGGATAGCCATGCTAGTCTGCAACTTTTAAAATAACAAGTGGCACCTTAGAGACCAAAATATATATCATCATGAAATGGGTCTTAGCCACGAAAGTCTAAGGTGCCACAGGACTACTCGTTTTTAAATATTTTACAGAATGTAACAGTACAAAGGCAATGAATGTGATGTTCATTAATTTTAAATACTTGTATTAGCCTGAACTATTCCATCTGAGTTTCCTTGAGGAGGAAAAGCACTTTATATTTGACTGAATTGCAGGATAAACTCCAAATATGTCTAACATGTGGATTTCCTTTGTTTTTAGAGAGCTCCTTCCTCCCCTCCCCACAGGCAGCTTCATTTGTAATTCTTTCATCTGGTTTTATTCAGGCTTCTTGGGGCCAGGTCCTGATTATGCAAAAAAGAGCCATAAATTGACCTCTCCAAAATCAGAAGATTCCCTCTGAGGGAAGGAATCCTTGCTTTGTGTAGAGCCAGCATAGTAAATCCACATTAACCTCTTTTAGTCCTCTCTACCACAGCATATAAGGCATTTGGAGCATAGACAAGGAAGGTGTCCTGGCAAAATACCATTGTGCTCTAGCAAGCCAGTAGCCACCATAAAAAGTCCTTGGGAACTGTTGCAAGCCAGCAATAGTGCAGCCTCGTGGATGCTTGTGACCTTGGAGCACAACTGACCTCCTAAGCCTTAGGGAAATGGAGATTGTAAAGGTGGACTGGACTCAAATATTAGGTCACAGTGTCCATGTTCAAATTTCAAACCAAGTATTGAAATTGCATAAATTTCACCATCACCAAACAAATTCTTCCTGTCTATATAAAAGTGTAAGATTTTCTATAGCCATATATCCCACTGGTTGACAATATCTGCTTTCCTCCCAATTGAGGACAAAAACTGATGCGTTGGAGAGATGTGAAGCCCTCATGTACAATTCACATCATTCTAGATTCTGTTCTCGGTTTTACCAGTCTGACTTCCGCAGTGTTACTTTGATTTACACCAACATAAATTAAAGCAGAATTTGGCCCTTAGTGAATTGTGCAAAAATATGTGTTTCTTCCTGACCCCTACAATCAACTTATTCCGTGAAACTTTGAGATTTAATTATTGTTGCTGTATATAGCTAAGAATGTTTATAACTGACTAGAAAATTACCTGTCCCTTAAATAAAAAAAGCAAAAACAAAAACAAAAACCATCCATACTATTTAAATTCAGGATCTCCTATGGCTCCAGAGGTTGATTATAGGCTGAGAGAAGATTTCCTTTTATTTGTTCTAAACTTACTGGGCATTAATTTTATATTTTGATTTTAGTATGATCATTGGGAAGTAAAAGAAGGTGATATTGAATATGTTTCCAGCAAAAAAATAAAATAAAAATACAGTATCCATTCTTTGTCTGCACACTGACATTTTCTTAAGCAGTGGAAATTTGTATGACTATATAAAGCAATTTGCATGACTCTGTAGAAGCGATAGAATCAAAGGGCCAAACTGTAGAGTAAATCCTATATAAATTACAGGGTTTCCTGTTTCTTCTTCACTGTAGATTTTCTAATTATATTTTTTTCTGAGACATCAAAAGCAGAAGAAACTACTATTTAGCAAAAAGAACAATTTCCCTAAAACCATTTTTTTTTTTTTGGTAAGAAATAAAGTTGTGGGATCGTCCACAGTCTGTAATCTGTTCATTTGGAGACATACTGATAAAACTAGCAAAAGGACAAAATTGATAGGAACACCTTTTTGCTATTTAAAATAGTATTGAGGTAGAGGATAAACATACATGTATTTTAAAAAAATACTGGTGATAGGCCCAAAGCCAAACCCATGGTCCAGTCCCCCTCCCTAGCACTAACTTTAAATTTCTGGGGGTGCATCTACACTGTACCTGGAGCTCAAAATAAGCTACACAATTTGAGCTATGCAAGTTGCATATCTTATTTCGAGTTAATTTTGAAATAGCTTATTTGGAATTTGGCACTGTCTACACAGCACTTAGTTCAAAATAACATCCCTTACTCCTCGTGGAATGAGGTTTACAGGGACTTCGGAATAGCGAGCCCGTCATATTTCAAAATAACGGGCACGCTCAAAAGACTCGGAATAGCTATTTCAGGATATCTCCAGTATCCCAAAATAGCACTGCAGTGTATACATAACCTGGGTGTGATTGTAAAAATATTTTTGACCCTGTCCAATGCAAAGAATAACTGAATCAAGACACCATGATCTTACCATTACGTACAAGGCTATTCTATGGTGGGAGAGTTTTAACAAATGTATTCAATAGTTAACATCAAATTAACTGACTTTAGAAGTGCATGTATGGAAGGATCTGAACCCATTTTGAAACCTTTGTTTACTGAAATCCTAATTTTTACTATGGGTTTGCATAAATTAAAAAGTTACTATTTAAAAAACAATTGTGATACAAATTTGAATCACAAAGTTAGAATATTGTGGAAAAGGGAAACTTTTGATAATGTCTACTTTTTTTATACAGAGTTTTGTTTTGGAAAAGAGGGCATATATTAATGAAATAACTGTGTGTCAATAATTCTGACCAGCTCTAAAGAGAGACCACAATCTACTCCATCGGCCCATGATACATCTCGCACTACAGAGATGCCTCACTCAGGGTCAGAGGCATCTAGGTAGAGGAACAAGCAGAGATGCAGGCAACTGGCAGAGATGTAAGTTGTGGCAGCGAGCCCTCTCTAATGCATAATACATTCAATAACACTGGACAAGATAAAGCAAAATTTTGATATTATGAAGGAGAAAAAGATCAACATATACCCTTCACTTTCTCCACTTAGCCATTCTGACCTGGAAACGTAGACCACATTGCTTCAAATTCCTCTTTCTTGTCTTTCAGACAATAAGAAATCTTTTTTTAATTAGCTAGCATACTTCTCCTTGTGTACAAGACTTCAATATTTAAATCTTCAGCTGACTTCATGTTTTCCCCATATATTTATTTTGCCCATTACCTGTGCTCTTAAACTGAGTTGCATGAGGAGCAGTTGCTCACTATTTCTGAGCCACAGCAAGGGAGGCACAGTAAAAAAGGCCCTGGGATAAATTCTTGCCTTGGATACATGCCCATAACACCTATTAATTTGAAATGGGATTGTCCATGCAGGGGTTCACTTACTGTAGAGTGAGCATAGCACTCAGACTGGTTGCCCCTCCCAGTGGTCACTATTGCTGTAGTGGTCCCTCTTCTCATAATTTGTCCTTCCATCCAGGTTACAGTTCAGTGCTTCCTTTCCAAGGAAAGCCCAACATGAAGCAGTCCAATGTCTTCACATGAGGGTCGTTGGCCCCAGCTCCAGAGCTCTGCTCCTTATGTTCCTTATTTCCAGTGTTCTTGTCCTCTTCTCCAGATATGGGCCACATTACCAGTAGCTGGTTTGGGAACCTGATTCCTCTCACTGTACAGGTTCCAGTCCAGGCCAAGAGCAGTGGAAGTGCCCTAAAAGTGTGGAGGAGGGGCAGCAGCGCCACAGCCATGAGTCTGCCCACTTATGGTGTCCCTTCCCCACCAAATCCCTGCTTCTACACTGTCTGGCTCACTCCTCTCTCTCTGTGCCATTGATTGCCCTCATGACTAGTAAAAAGTGGAAGGGCCTCAACCCCAAGTCTCCCCCTGTTCTGGTGCCCCAGCCTGCACAATTTCACTCCTTGCTACTGTTTCCCTGAACTCCTTCCCCCCCAGCCTTACCCTTTAAGCCTCTTAAGTTCTCCTTGCCCTTTTCCTCCACAGAACACCTCCCAGGGCTTGCCCCCTCCTTAGCAATCTAAATTCTACTCCAGGGCCTGCCCTGTACCATCCCAGTGGCCGCTTTACACCTCCCCAGCCACTTGCCATCCTTCCCTACTCAGGATAGGATCCCAAACCTTATTCTCCCCTGGGCTTCCTCTTCGCCATCTCTCTAATTCCAGAGAGTGACTGCAGACTCTTTCCCTGCAGCACCCTTCTGCTACAGATTTCCTGTCATACGCACACAAGCCTGCTCTTGGCCAGCTGTGCTTCTTGACCTGTTAAACCTGGCTCTCTCTCCATGTGGAGCCAGATAACATAATCGACTTCTCAGGCTCCCATTCAATCAATCACTGTCCCCAAGGCTAAAACTGTTTCTTGATCAATGAATCTCGCTAGGCTAAGGTTTCCTCAGTTTATATTCTACTTCCTTGGTTTTGATTATTAATATCTTTGCTCCAGTCTTAGGAAATGTCAGGTACTTTTCTCTTCGGGCAGTTTGTCTTGATCATTATCTGAGTATGATAGCACTTGGCCATATTGCCAGTGCATTTTCCCCCTTTGCCTTATCACTTGTTTTTACCCTCCACCCTTTGCTATCTTTGCTTCTAGCCCACTTCCTCACCACAGACCTCTGCCTCCTTCCTCCCTATCTCTTACATTCTGTCAGACTTTACCCTGACTCTATTACTAGTATGTAAGTAAGTACATAAATATGAGTCTCAGTCACAGTGGCAGAAAAACAGACCCTTGGGCCCAGATTTTTTAAACAGATATTTAGGCATCGCCTTACTCAGCTATGTAATACCTAACTGATTTAAGAGCCTAAATGGGAGTTAGGATCCTAAATGGCTAAATGTCTTTTGTAAATGAAACTTAGGCTTCTAAATACACTAGTTATTGCAGCACTGAGTGCAGCAGCTAAATACCTTTGAAAACCTTAGGACTGATCCACAGGTCATTGATTCAATGAAAAGAATCCCATAGACTTCAAGGGCTTTGGGCCAGACACTCATTGCGACACACTTGTTCTCGGGAGTGCATTACAGGAAAAGATGCTAATGAGAATATTTTCTGGTGGTAAGACTGATACATTGTGGTACTCCATAAATCAAGTATTTCACTTTGTATACTACATAGCAACTACTGGACAACACTACTATTTCTGATCAGAGTGGATAAAATGTAAATCAGCATCAGAAACTAAAAAGGAGCAAGAGAGGATTAGAACCATCCTAGTGGCTAGCAATGACAGATTGATAATCTATTCACCAGCTTTAATGTGAGCCTGGAGAAGTAATCAAGGACTATGAAACAGAATCTGCAAATAAACTGAAGTAATTAGTCAGCTGTTAACTGAGGCTCACTTATGAGCTGCTTTTTCTCTGTGTTGCAACAGGAAGTAAGTGCTATTTTTTATATAAAAAAGCCAGCCTTATAAAGATGAATAAGCCATTTGAAATGTGTTTAGTAAAGACAAGAATAGGAGTCTACCAAAGAGGAGATGGACCAGTGTCAAGAATAGATTTAAATAATGTAACTGGTAGTTTTACTGTTGTCCGAGCCAGCTAAGGCCAAAGAACAAGCAGCTTTATAGAGCACTACTGAGGATCCAAAAAAGTTTGAGATTGTTATTAATGCATGAAATATTACACTCCATTATACCATATCTAAAAAGGACAGACTGTTCTTGGCAACTAACAAGTTAATATGATCCCCACAAATAAGACTAGAGAGGGATTATGAGAGTTAAGTCAAAAACAACTTCCAAGTTTGGGCATTAGATGATGTTCAGATCGGACATTAGGGCTGCCAACTTTGCAATAGTTAAAATTTGGACACTCCATCAGAAGTGCTGGACTTTTCATGTCTGTGCCTGATCTGCTCCTTGACCCCAAGATGACCCTGCCCCTGCAGCCACACCTCTTGCCCCAAGCCCCACCCCCTATTGCTTGCTGTATTTCCCTGTTTTCCCCCATCCCCTCTGTGTGGGTCAGGAGGGATTCACCTGCGGAGGCAGGGCTGGGAGCTCCAGCTACCCAACACAGATATGACGTGGTCCCAGGTGAATACTGGTTGGTACAGGTGATGAAGCCTTTTCACCCCTGCTGCCTGCAGTAACTGGACTTGAGGGTCCAGTAAGTACTGACTGGATATCGTCGTGGTCCCTTTTTGGTGGGATTGTCCAGTCAAAAACCGGACACCTGGTAACTCTATTTGATATGGGGGTAGGTGTGAGCAAAGAGTGGAATGCAAGCACTTGTGTAACAAATCCACCAGTTATTCCGTGTAAGTATAATAATGAGATTGAACAGATGTGGACTAAGCAGTACAAGGACTCGGTGCTGGAACTGATATTTAGGTGATTTCAGAACATTTTCATGAATGGCCCAAGTTTTTCTGCAAAACTTAGACTCATCTTGGGACCCCAAAGTGGGTCATGATCTCATTTTTAATGGGGTCACCAAGGCTGGCATTAGAATTGCTGGGGCCTGGACTTGAAGCCTGAGCCTGAAGCTGAACCCTGAGATCTTCAGTCCTGGGCAAGCTGGGCTCAGGTTATACAGGTTGAAGCCCTTGGTCTTCAGTTTTGGTCAGCTTGCCCACCCATCCTGGTGAAGCTTGGGCTTTGACTCCCCCGACGGCTTTGGTGGGTGGAGAGGTTTCCTCCCTCCTGGGGTCACACAGTAATTTTTGTTGTCAGAAGAGGGTCTTGGTACAATGAAGTTTGTGAAATGCTGTGCTAGAGGAATTACCAGCAATCTCTCTATTGTGGCCTCTTATTCTAAAAGGTAACAAGACAACGTATAACTCTTCTGGAAAAAAACATATAGAATTTAGAGACTGACAATCTTTCTAAAGAATTTTTATACCCACATGTAGCAGAGCTATAACTCTCTATTAAATCCCATAGGATGCATTAAACATTTTATGGAAAGAATAAGATTTTCTTACATTTTATGTTTTCAGATTGATTTCTATATAATTTCACTTAATTTCTATAAAACCCTATAATGGGAGTGGGTGAGTGAAGTTCTGTGGCCTGCAGTGTGCAGAAGGTCACACTAGAGGGTCCCTTCTGGACCTTAAAGTCTATGAATTAAATTCTATAGAACTTCTATAAATCTTCACAATAATAAAAATGATGCTTGTCCAAAGCCTTAACTGCAGCAGGAAGAAACTGCATCACCATATCATGACTCATGAAAAAAAGCTATAATATTGAGAAGTCACTTAAGAAATATGACAGTTGAGGGAAAACCCACAAAGCAGCTTGAATGAGACAGGCACAAGATAGATCTAAAGTCCTAAAGGCTTGCCTTAGTAACTCTGTTCACAAAACAAATAGCAATGACTCCCATTACAGACACATTGTAGAGCACCCAGACAGGAAGAGTGTCTATATAGTGGGTGTCACAAGCAATGTTTCCTCTAATTTCTTCTGTCTACGTGCAGAATAAATTTTGTTATGTGTACTGAGGCATATGCAGATGTGCATCAGCAGTAGAAACATGTGCTGCTGGCTGTGGGTGCTCTGGGCGCTCTCCTAACGAGGTTTGCAGTGGCCCCTTGTGAAGAACCACGAAGGACAGTCTCACAACTGGCCTTACATGAAACTCTCCCTCAAGGCCTCCCTGATGAGCACAGCCCCTTGATGTGCTCTCCATATGGCACCGGTATTCAGTTGCTCAAATTCCTTGGCCAGTCATTTAGCCTCAGCCCCCCACCCTGATAGAAAAGTTTCCCCCTTGCTTTCACAAAGGTTGTGGTGCACACAAGCAGGCCACTACCACAAAGGGGATGTTGCACTTGCTGGGTGAGGAGACTCTTGAACTTCCCCTTAAATGTCCAAATGCACATTTAATGACCATGTGGCACCTACTCTGCCTGGCATTGACATGCTCCTTGCTGCGGTCCAGGCTGCCCATATAGTGCTTCATAAGCCAGGGGAGCAAGGGGTAGGCTGTGTCGCCCACGATAACAATGGGCATGTCCACCTCCCTGACTCTGATGGTGCAGTCAGGGAAAAAAGTGCCAGCATGCATCTTTCAGAACAGGCAGGAGTTCTTTAAGATGCGGGCATTGTGCACCTTTCCCGACTATCAGATGTCAGTGAAGCATCCCTTGTGATCCATAAGGGCCTGCAGCATTATGGAGAAGTACCCTGTCCTGTTGATAAAGTTTGAGGCATGGTGGTCAGAAGCCTGGATGGGGATGTTGGCAAATGTCATTGCGGAGCCTTTGGTCATTTTCTTTGAAAACTCATGGAGATCAGGAGAGATCCCGGATGATTGGAAAAAGGCAAATGTAGTGCCAATCTTTAAAAAAAGGGAAGAAGGACAATCCAGGAAACTATAGACCAGTCAGCCTTACCTCAGTCCCCAGAAAAATAATGGAGGGGATCCTCAAGGAATCCATTTTGCAGCACTTGAAAAAGGGAAAAGTGATCAGGAATAGTCAACATGGATTCACCAAGGGCAAGTCATGCCTGACCAATCTGATTAGCTTCTATGATGAGGTAACTGGCTCTGGCAACATGGGGAAGTCAGTGGATGTGATATATTTTGACTTTAGCAAAGCTTTTGATATGGTCTCCTACAATATTCTTGCCAGCAGGTTAAGGAAGTATGGATTGGATAAACGGACTGTAAGGTGGATAGAAAGTTGGCTAGACTGTCGGGCCCAATGGGTAGTGATCAACGGCTTGATATGGTTGGTGGTCGGTTTCAAGTGGAGTGCCCCAAAAATCGGTTCTAGGGCCAGTTTTGTTCAACATCTTTATTAATGACCTGGATGAGGGGATGGATTGCACCCTCAGCAAGTTTCCAGATGACACTAAGCTAGGGAGAGAGGTAGATAAGTTGGAGGGCAGGGATAGGGTCCAGAGTGACCTAGACAGATTAGAGGATTGGGCCAAAAGAAATCTGATGAGATTCAACAAGGACAAGTGCAGAGTCCTGCAGTTGGGATGGAAGAATCTTAAGCATTCTTACAGGCTGGGGACTGGCTAAGTAGCAGTTCTGCAGAAAAGGACCTGGGGGTTACAGTGGATGAGAAGCTGGATATGAGTCAACAGTGTGCCCTTGTAGCCAAGAAGGCTAATGGCATATTAGGGTGCATTAGGAGGAGCATTGCCAGCAGATCCAGAGAAGTGATTATTCCCCTTTATTCAGCACTGGTGAAGCCACATCTGGAGTATTGCATCCAGTTCTGGGCCTCCCACTACAGAAAGGATGTGGATGCATTGGAGAGGGTCCAGCAGAGGATAACCAAAATGATTAAGGAGCAATGGTCTCAAGTTACAGTAGGGGAAGTCTAGGTTGGATATTAGGAAAAACTATTTCACTAGGAGGGTGGTGAAGCACTGGAATGGGTTACCTAGGGAAGTGGTAGAATCTCTACCCCTAGAGGTTTTTAAGTCTAAGTTTGACAAAGTCCCGGCTGGGATGATTTAATTGGGGTTGGTCCTGCTTTGCACAGGGGGTGGACTCCATGACCTCCTGAGATCTCTTCCAGCCCTATGATTCTCTGATGTGCTTGCCCTCTAGGGCTCCCCTGCAGTTGGGGAAGCCCATGGCAGCAAAGCCATCCATGATGCTGTCCACATTCCCCAGAGAAAAGACCCTCTGTAGCAGCATGTGGTTGATAGCCTTGGCTACTTGTATGAGCATGGCCCCAACTGTGCATTTCCCCATGCCAAACTGGTTCCTGACTGTCTGGCATGGCAAGCTTCCAGAGGGCGATGGCCACCCGCTTCTGCATGGGGATGGACAGTCACATGTGGGTGTCCTGTTGCCTGAGGGTAGGGGCAAGCCACTTGCAGAGCTCCAGGAAGGTGGCCTTGAGCATATGGAAGTTCTGCAGCCACTGCTGATCATCCCATCCCTGCATGACAATGCAGTCCCACCAGTCTGAGGTTGTCTTCCACCACCAGAAACAGACCTGGGTGAGCAGGGCCTGTGGTCCACACTGAGGTTTGTCCTGAAGGTCCTGGTCCTCGTCCTGCTCGAGCAACATGCAGGCAGTCTGGAGGTACTGTGCCAGGAAAAGGACCTGGGGGTTACAGTGGATGAGGTTTTTGAGCCTAGCACTGCTTTACAGCAGTTCTGACTCCATGCTGTGAGTGCTATGGCATCCGCAAGGGCAACCAGAGCAAAAGGGGGCCCATAACCACTGCATCCCTTTTGTGTCCCACAAGAGGGGAGGAAGTAGAGGCAGCGGAGGAGCAGCCATAGAGTGGAGCCCCTGAAAGCACACATCGCAACTTGCCTCACCAAGCAGCCACAGGAAGTATCTGCCCTCTTGGTGCCCTCCCTGAGTGTTTCCAGGGCTCTAAGTCCGAGGCAGGCTGCAATCAATGTGGACATGCTATTTTGGAATAATTCTAACTAATTTTGATGCTTCCCCATAGTGGGGACACACTATTTTAATTTTGTCAAATTGGAGTTAAGTCGATTTTAGTTATTTCAAAATAGTTTCCTAGTGTAGGCATGCCCCTTGGGCGTGGGGAATGAACTGCTCTGCTGGTCAATTTAGAGCAACCTTTTTTTGGCAACATAGGCAGAGGGATATTGATACTTTGACATACAACTGTCAAAGCAGAGCACCCTGCAGGCAAAGATGACTACTCTGTACAAAAACAGAAGTACTGAAAATGTTGTGTGGAATGTTAGCTGCATAAGATTCTGGGGGTGGGTGGGATTTGCATAGACTAGAGCAGGAACAGAAAGCTTGCCCCTAAATGGGCTGGGTCCTGGTTACCTAGAGATCATCTCCATCCTTAATGTGCAATGAAATCACCTGAGATTAGTTTAAGATAAAACTGCTCTGGTTTAATGTGAAGGTGTTTGCACTCTGTAGATAAAAGATGAAATCCTGGTCCCACTAAAACCAACCTGTGGACTATCAAGTCAGTCTTTTCCTAGAAAGCACAGGCACATCAAACCTCGGCCTCCCAGATGACAGAACAGAGCATTATCACTAGCTCATCAGGCCATCCCCCTAATGTAGGTTTTAATCTTCCATCCACTTCCTGCTCTTTGAGACTGGCTGAACACGCAAACTGAGACTGCAAATTTCCTGGTAGAAAAACTCACAGCATTCATGGTCTGAAGCCAAGAGTCATTTTAAATTTAGAAAATTTCGTAATATTCAGCATAATCTACAGCAATTATATTGCTATGTAATGTGTTTTTAAAACATCATTTAGTTCTAAGAAATCAACTATGTGGGTGACAGTATAATTTTAGTTGTGTTTATTTTAGTTTGACAGTTTAGGGCAGGGCTGAGTTGGACTCTAGCCATGCTGAAAGTTTACTGAATTTCCCGAGTCTACTTTTTATTTACAAAAATCTCTAAGTGAAATACAAGTCAGTCACTCCCTTGTTGCCTGTGATAAAAAAAAAAGCAGGAAACATGAATCAAGTGTTATGCAGGCATTTGGAGTTTTCATATATTAAGATGGATAAGTAAGTTCTACAGGAAAATGAATATTAAGGAAGCTGCACCTCAGTTTTTACAGTCTGCAAAATGAGAGTACCTTTAAACAAAGCAAACAACTATTGGTCATAAACATTACAGGGGTTTTGCAAATTCTGTTTTAAAAAGTAAGTTGCATTTGTGCCTATTTTGTGGACAGCCCCGAATCAGAAAGCCCCAGCAGCTTGGAGTGGAGGCAGGCTGGGAGTCCAATGGCCGGGGCTGGTGGCCAGCAGGAGAACCCAGCCAGCAGCCCAGGGGGGCAGGGAGATTGGCAGCTGGGGCCAGCAACAGAGCCCTGTGGCCGGTAAGAAAGCCCAGCTGGTCCAGCAAATTCCCTCATTTAGGACCAGTCATGTCCCAAGGGTGCTGAATCAAAGAGGTCCAGCCTGTATTCACACTCTCTCTCTCTCTCTCTCTCTCTCTATATATATATATACATATACACACAAGTTTTTCCTGTTGCACGACAGAATGATGTCATCAGGCTCTCTGAGGGTACGTCTACACAGCAGGGCTAAAGTCGAATTAAGCTACGCAGCTTCAGCTATGTCAATTTTGTAGCTGAAGTTGAAATAGCTTAATTTGGCTTTTGGCGCTGTCTACAGAGCAGGAAGTCAAAGGAAAAACACTCTTCCTTTGACTTCCCTTATTCCTCGTAAAATGAGGGTTACCGTGAGTCAGAGTAAGAAGTCCTCCAGCTCAACATTATTTCGAAATAAAGGCTTGTAGGGTAGACATACTCTTTGTTATTTCAGAATAACATCAGTTATTTCGAAATAACGCTGCTGTGTAGACATAGCGTGACTGTGAAACTGGCCTGAGAGGTTGGTGAACATAGTGAGCAGGGAGCTTTCGTGGCCAGAGAGTGGGGGGTTGGTGAATGTAGCAAGCAGGAGGCAGCCCCCTAGTATTTTTTTATTTAAAAAAAAAAAAAGCAGGGATCTTTCCCCTGCATATTTTTACTTTAGGAATATCAAGAGTGTGAAGTCTGATCTTCCTTTTTTCTCAAGTAGAATTTCTTGGAAGCTTCAGGACAATTTATTGTGAGCTTTCACATATTAATTTGAGTACATGAAATATTAACAAAGACATACTTTCAATCTAGTGTTCATTAGACATTGGAGTTAATCAGGCATTATCATTAAACACACATACACACACACACAACTTTGAGAGATGTATTTATGTGTAACAATGACTAAGAATCTCTGGCACTGGACAGCTTTCAGTCTCTTGTCTCTCATGATACCCATCTCTACAACACTACAATCCTGCATGGCAATTTTACACTGGCATTTTTCTTTACTTCTCCCATAGTTGCATTGGCATTGCTGCATGTGCAGAAGAAGTAGCAATGGTGGGGCTTTTAATATAGACCAGCTCCTGGTGTTTTTTCACCATCATCTAGTTTAGTCCTGCTCTGACCTTTAGCTCCAGAGGGACTAAGTATAGAATAGGTGCTACAAATGGATTAAGGAAGATTTTCAAAGGTAACAGGATTCACAGCCTTTCTGAATGGAAAGGGATGCTAGTAGGATGTTCAAAAAGGAGGAGAGAGCTTGAGAAGAAATAGTGTGAGTAACTGGCAAAAATGAGAAGCAACCAGAGGAATCCATTAGATGAAATCCAAGAAATGTATGGAAGCCATTAACTCCCATCTTGCTTTCACTGGAAATTTTGCTTGTGTTCCCTGAGCTGCTATAACCATTTAGCTGTTAGACATTAACTGTGAGAAGACATGCTATTTACACTTTTGGGAAAATTTGGATGAGACAAGGCTCTGACCTGTAGTTTCTGTAGACTCGCAAAGCCAAAAGGCTTTGGAGGATAAGCGGGAATTTTTAGCTGGCCTGAAGCCACTTGTGTGAAAAAGGATGGAAAGTGGGGATGGCTAACTTAGATGATCCCGGTTTCCCTTAAGACTCTTGACCAGCATCCCTGCTACGCCTGGTCCCAGTACTATTGACTTCCTCATGTAGCATTAGCTCCACCCACAAGAGAATAGAAAGCAATGTATTGAACCAAGATATAGCATCTCCCCCCAGCCCACACTGATAACTCTGTGTACACATTCAATATTGTTCTCCACAATATCCTTTCCTATTGCTGTGACTGGCAAGAAGAAACATTGAATGAGGGATTAGGTCAGCAGAAGAATGAGAAGAAGGGAGAAATGGAGGGCAGCCTCCACACCCAAATCTGTACCCTATAAACCATTTTTCACCCTCCCCTTTCTTCTGAAGGTATGCACATGGACTTTAGTTGGGTTGCCTGTGTGAGATTGGGATATACAGGGTCAAATTTTGCCTTGGAGTAAAGGGGTAATGAAATCAAGTATACCAGCTTTGGGACTGACATGTTACATCAATTTCTGTGCCATTGAAATGTTCTCTTAATTTTTGTTTTCGTCATGGCCTCAGTATCATAGCACTGCATTGTGAATTGAATTAGAAGAGTGGTTTGAAGGGGCTGCGGGGAAGGAATGGATTTCTGTCCTATAGCTGCATCCGAACTATCTTCATTAATGGCATTCTTAGTTGGAATGTGTGTGTGTCTGAAGTGTAAATGAGCCATATTAGAATTCATTGACTCTGCAGAAAGAGGAATTTCCTATGGAAATATGAAGCAGGCTTGTTTAATAATCTCATGACAACAGCTGCTTTACACTGTGACATGAAACCTCTGTTCTAGTACTAGAAAGGACAGAGCCAAGAACTCCCTTTATCTATTTTAATTACTTCACATCAAAACAGAGGTGGATTAGCACTGACAGTGCTTATTAAAATTTACAGGCTGCACTGCCTGTTGGTGCCTCCATGTCTCAAATTTTAATTCCTCCCACCCAACAAATGCAAGAAAGTTGTGGTTTTCCAGACTCCTCAGGGTTAAAGAAGTTTTCCTACGCATTGTTCAGAGAGTGGCAGGGTAGGTCATTTTTCAGTTGAGTTTTCCTGTCTGTTTCATGTTTATCCATCATCATCCTTTTGCTGCCTGCCTCTGTCAAGTATACCCTGCCCCTCCCCTATGCTACCCCCATCTGTTTCCCAGCTCCTCTTTTATGCCTCAGATCTTCTAATCTTTTTTCAGCTCCTGTCACTCATTTACCTACATCAAGATATTCTGGCTACCTTAAGCATAATATCTCAATACCTCAGGACAGATCCAACAGGCTTATGCTCTTTATTCCCCCATGTCTGTCTCAGAAGCTAAACTATAGAATCATAGGACTGGAATGGACCTTGAGAGGTCATCAAGTCCAGTCCCCTGAACTCATGGCAGCAACAAGCACCATCTGGCCACCCCTGACAGGTATTTGTCTAATCTGTTCTTAAAAATCTCCAATGATGGAGATTCAAAAACCTCTCTAGGCAATTCATTCCAGTGTTTAACCACCCTGATAGATAGGAAGTTTTCCCTAATGTCCAACCTAAACCTCCCTTGCTGCAATTTAAGCCCATTGTTTCTTGTCTTATCAAAGATTAAGGAGAATAACTTGTCACCCTCCTCCTTGTAACAACCTTTTAGGTACCTGAAAACTGTTATGTCCCATTTCAGTCTTCAATTTTCCAGACTAAATAAACCCATTTCTTTCACTCTTCCCTCATAGGTTATGTTTTCTAGACTTTTAATCATTTTTGTTGCTCTTCTTTGGACTTTCTCCAGTTTCTCCACATCTTTGCTGAAATTTGGTGCCCAGAACTGGACACAATACTCCAGTTGAGGTCTAATCAGTAAGGGGTAGAGTGGAAGAATTGCTTCTCATGTCAGCTACGTCTAGACTGGCATGATTTTCCGCAAATGCTTTTAACGGAAAAGTTTTCCGTTAAAAGCATTTGCGGAAAAGAGCGTCTAGATTGGCACGGACGCTTTTCCGCAAAAGCACTTTTTGCGGAAAAGCGTCCCTGGCCAATCTAGACGCGCTTTTGCCATTTTCGCGATCGGGGCTTTTTTGTGCAAAACAATACCGCGTTGTCTACACTGGCCCTCTTGTGCAAAAGCATTTGCGCAAGAGGGCTTTTGCCCAAATGGGAGCAGCATAGTATTTCCGCAAGAATACTGACAATCTTACATGAAATCGTCAGTGTTCTTGTGGAAATTCAAGTCACCAGTGTAGATAGCTGGCAAGTTTTTCCAGAAAAGTGGCTGATTTTCCAGAAAAACTGGCCAGTCTAGACACAGCCATCTTGCTTACAACACTCTTCTGCTAATGTATCCCAAAATTATGTTTGCTTTTTTTTCCCCAACAATGTTACACTTTTAACTCATATTTAGCTTGTGGTCCACAATAATTCCTAGATCCTTTTCTGCAGTACTCCTTCCGAGGCAATCATTTCCATTGTTGTATGTGGAAAACTGATTATTCCTCCCTAAGTGCAGTATTTTGCATTTGTCCTTATTGAACTTCATCCTATTTACCTCAGAACATTTCTCCAGTTTGTCCAGATCATTATGAATTATCCTCCAAAGCATTCGCAACCCCTTCCAGCTTGGTATCATCCACATACTTTATAAGTGTACCATTATCTAAATTAGGAGGGTGGAGGACCTCAGGTCCAGGGGCCGAATAAGGCCCCTGGCTTGCCTGGATCCAGTCCCCAAGGCTCAGGGCTCCCCCCTGCAACATTGAAGCCCTGGCATCTTGAGCACACAAAATCTACTATCTGGGGCCCCACAAGGCTCTGGTGTGCAAGGGAAATGTGGGCAGTGTCTTTCTCCTTCTCAGTTGGGGGCCACGTCAGTGAGGTTTTGGAGCAGGATGGCCCAGACATAAAGGTGGTTTAAACTTTAAAGTAATCTGTGAAGCTGATTGTTCACAGCAAGGCATCTGGATGCATATGTTCCCAGAATTACTGAACTATAAAACAAAAGGGATCTTTTCACTGACACACAAAGGAACATTAGGTCACATTTATAGTGATGTAAATAGTGGTGGAAGTTACATTCAGGCAAGACATACCAGGGTGTAAATTGGTGTAATTTGCATTATGAGAAGGCAGAAGGCAGAATGAAGTTGTAAAGAAACAAATAGGAAGGTGTAGCCTTTTATTTTATTCAAAATTAATCATGCTTCCCTGGGTTCAGCTCTAGAGGCTACAGTCTCAAATTCAACATATCTCTGTTTGCGCTACATCTGGGGCCCATTGAAACACAGGAAACCATAGAGAACTAGCACCTATAATTACAAGAGCACCTATACTTTAGTAGTTTTATTAAAGCTTCCAATCAAATCATAAAAGTTACAACATATATGACTCCAAATAAAGATATGCACCATGCACTAATAACCATGGACATACTCACATCCTCCTAGGCTATATTAAAGCCTGTTGGCCCTCTTAAAGTCTATTGGTCCCTGCATGGATTGACTGTCAATACGGGAGTGAAAACAATGGGGAGTCCTTTGGCACCTTAAAAACTAACAGATGTATTTGGGCATAAGCTTTTGTGGTTAAAAACCACTTCGCCAGATTCCTGGTGTTCCTGGAAAACACAAGTGGTTTCTGCTGGAATTTTCCATAGGAAGCTCAATTTTCTATCTATCCCTACATTCCGCATAAGTTTGTGACAGCATTGTCTCTCTCTTTCTTATTGGCATATGTTCCCTGGAGACACAAGGGATCCTGAATTCTATAGGCTGTGTAGATTAATGTATCACCTCCATCTTGCAGCTAAGGAACACTTTATAAGCACATTTTATTGTTACAGCATTTTTAGGATTTAAATTTAACTTTTCCAATTATGCTTTCATAATATTATCAGTTTCTGACTCTTTTCTCAGAATCTTAGGGCATCGGGTTATTAACGGGTCACCCACTTACACGCTATTTTGTATCCAAGGCCTAAAATAGCTAAACTCCTGCAGGCCTCAGCCTACAGATTTCTTGTGTTTCAGCTTGTCTGACCTATTACCCAGTTACTATAAATATTATTCAGTCTTATATTTCAATAATCCTATAAATCAGTTCTGATTAATATATGAATATATACAACATAGCATATCGATTGATTATATTACACAATAAATGAATACTAAACTAAAGTCTTTGGCTACAAAGATTTAATATAAAGCAGTCCTCCAATTACCAACTTTCATTCATTTTTAGACCAAACTGAGTCTGTCTTGGTGTGCATGAATGAAACTCCATCGGAGTCAATATGATGTATTTACATCAACTTACAGATGTATAACTTACCTCTGCATACACAGGTAGTTTTGAATTTGGCCCTTTGAGAATATCAGTTCAGTGTATAACAAGGAAGCCAATGCAACTCATTGCAACTCATGCATTCCATGGAACATTTTCATTAACACTGAAGCAAAGAAGTCACTGTCAAATTAATCCTTCTTAAACTGTATCTCCACCGAAGAAAAAGGATTTAATGGCTTGGTTGGCAATGGTTTCTTTCGATACCATTTGCCTACATTACCTCAAAAAACCTTTAAGGGCATTACTCCTCTTATGATACTGTTCTGTTGTGGTCCATTAATACCACATTAGGCATACTGGCTAAGAGACATCTCTTCAGTCAGCATGCCTAACATTATATTAATACACATATACAGCTTTTCTTTGTTACTTCCTGCTGCATGTTTGGTTTTAAAAAAATAAAAGGAGAAAGGGCTGGGAATTCATATTTGTTTTTGATTACTTTTCCATTTCCTTTTAAAATAAATTGTTTCAATGTGTCATACAGGATTAGGCATAAATGGCTTTAATTTGTTATGTACTAATTCAAATGCCTTTACAACTGAACAGGGAACGGAATGAATTGCAGACTAAAAACAGCAATTTTTTCTTGTTCTGTAACAGAAAAATTATCTAACTGAAAGAATAATATTCAAAAGTTTCTCCATGGAGAAAGTGTCATTTACAATTTGGCTACTTGCAAACTAAAATGCAACAGAAATGCACAGCACAAAAGCAGAATTGATGATTGGGAGGTAGAGGTATTTTTCCTAGGTGGGCCTAAGATAGGGGTGGGCAATAAAAAAAATGGCAGCCCACCCAGGTTAGTCCCTGGCAGGCTGTCACTGCTATGTTTACCTGCACCTCTGTAGGTATCAGATAATCACAGCTCTCATTGGCCATGGAACACCATTCACAGCCAATGCGAGTGGCGGGAAGCATCACAGACCTAGAGGAACTGACTCAGCCACTTGTTGATAGGCACGCCAGTCTCATTATTCTGGAAGACTTCAACATCCTTATTAACAAGACCTCAGAGACACAAGTCCTGGAATTAACTTCTTCTCTCCATGCTAAGATGCTATGAGGTTATTTTCAGTCACCCCCAAATTGTCAGCTACACCTTTGACTGGGACCTCTGGGGAGACGGGAACACAGAGAATATTACAGCCCAGCTCATATTTTGGACTTATAGGCAAGGTTCCCTGTAAGCTGCGTGCCCATGGCACAACACTTTTCTGAGCCCCACCAGAGGTTTGGTGCTCCCAGTGCAGGCCGGGAGTGCAGCTGATTAGCTGGGAAAGGGGGGGGCGGGGCACTCATCCTCTTGAAGGAGCAGAAGCAGCAGCAGTTGCTGCCTGCTATAAATGGAGAAGCTGGCTCCAGCCTCTACTCCAGGGCTGGGCAAAAGATAATCTGTGGGCCGGATCTGACCATGAGAGCCTCAGCTGGCTCCCTGCCTGCCCCTCACGCAATCAGCACTCGGGAAAGCCGGGTGCAGAGCCACCTGAGAACCTAGAGGGAAGGGAGACAGGCTTCTCGTGCTACTCCCAGGAGCTCCCATTGGCCGCTTTTGACCAATAGTAGCTGCCTGTTTGCAGGATAGGCAGCATGTGAAGTAACCCTCCTCCCTCATCCCCCGGGCTCACAGCATTCAGTTCAGAGTAGTAAAGGTGGCTCCTGCAGCTCCCCTGAGCACGTACAGGGGCTGGAAGGCAGGGACCCTGGCTGGACTGCTGGCTGGGATCCAAGTAAAGTCTCCCAGCCAGGGCCTCTCTGACACTCTAGCCCCTCTTGCCTTCCCCCAACTCTCTGCCCCCTTTCTGCCCTCCTACCCCATGTAACGCAAACCTTCTGCACTCCTGCTCCAGCACCCATACAGCTTCCCAGACACTGCATCCTTTCCTACACTTCTCCGCACTCCAGTCCATTGCCCCAGGTCACAATCCCCTACTTCACCCAAACTCCCTCCCATATCCCACGCCACAATCCCTTACCCCAAGCTCCCTTCTGCACCCAACCTCCATCCCAGACCCCCCCACCTTCTCCATTAATATAATGGAAAAGTGTGGCCCTCGACCACTTACCAAATTCTTGGAGTGCCCCCCCATCAAAAATTATTGCCCACCCCTGTGTTAAGGGCTTAAGGTAAGAAAGAAAAAGATTCTTTTAAGAGAATTTTTTTGGGTGTGGCAGATATCTTAAACTCTGATTTTAATGATTTTTTAAATCCTGTGTTACTAATGAATACATGGTAAGCTGTATTGCATTAAAGCCAGATCTTTGCTATCTGGTAGAGTTTTTGCTCTTATGAGTCAGAAGTAGCAAGTACTCGGTGTGATGCTAATTGTTTTGTATCATGAAACCTTATTTGCAAGATCTTTGAAACATGTATCTGTCTGTTAGAAAGGATGATGATATATGTACTCAAAGGTCTCATAACTGTGTTAGTCTGCAACAAAACCAACCATGGTCCTTTAACACCTTAGACTAACAAAAAGATATAAATAGTATCATGAGCTTTCATGGGTACAACCCACTTCTTCAGCCAAGAATAGTGTTAATTTTCTTTTTATTTGATTTTATATTAGATAATCATAAGCATTGCTCCTTGTTAATTATCCCTTGTTCTAATATATTTTCTTCCACACCTATGGACTATTTAAAATATATATTTATATCTATGATTTTTGTTTGTACTGGTGGGTGCACATCCACACACTACCTCAATATTGGTGTTGCACATAAAAAATTTCTACCTGCACAAAAGAAAATTCAGCCTGCCAAGGATGGAAAATCTTAGAGGGAACATTGCTGATAGGCTCTCTCTGCCTCCAGACATGACGAGGACCCTGAGAATCTGGTCAGCACCAAAGGATCACAGACACTATTGAATTCCACCATTGAAATCAAGATTGGTAGCTAACAAAACATAAGAGTGGCCAAAGGTCCATCTAGCCCAGTATCCTGTCCTTCAACAGTAGCCAATGCCAGGTGCCCCAGAGGGAATGAACAGAACAGGTAATCAAGTGATCCCTCCCCTGTCACCCATTCCCAGCTTCTGACAAAGGCTAGGGACACCATTCCTACCCATCCTGGCAAATAACCATTGATGGACCTAGCCTCCATAAATGTATCTAATTCTTCTTTGAACCCTGTTAAAATCCTGGTCTTCATAACATCCTCTGGTAAAGAGTTCCATAGGTTGACTGTGTGCTGCATTATGAAGTACAGGTTGTACCTGACTGGTCCCAAAACAGGGAATTTGCCAGACCTGGGGGAGGTCAATGCAGTGGGGAGTCTGCTTTCCCCTGAGCCCCCGGGGTCTTTGCTTTTTCCTAGGCAGATTCACTGCCACCCAGGGCTCTGCTCTCCCCACAGCATGGGGGGGAGGGAGGTCTACTTTTTGCCTGCGCCTGCACTTAGCTGCCGCCCGGGGCTCCACTCTCCTGCTAGGGTTCTGCTCTCTCCACAGTGCCCGGGGACTCCACTGCTATGTGGAGCTCCATTCTCTCCCAGGTGGCTCTCTCACTCAAACAAAAAGCTGAAATGTTATCATGAAAAACGGGAGGAGAGGGGATTGATTTGGGATCACTGAATCATATTATTTTGATGAGGTGAAACTGGTTTATTTTGACTTTGTCATTTTGATTAATTCCATACTGACTTATAATGTATATGTAATATTTAAATACAACTATTTACTATTTGAATACAATATTAACATTGTTTTAATAGGCTATAGAAGTCAAATTGAAACCGAAATAGTCAAAAATGTTTATTATCAAAATGAAACAAGAAAGTTGAAACCATTAATTTAGCCTTTTTGCTGTAGAAATTTTTGTTGAAATGACACATTCCTGCAAAACATTTCCATTTCAGTAAAAATGCATTTTCCAATGGAATACTACTCCATCAAACAGAATTTTGACTTGCTCTATTTATTCTCGTACTTAAAAACCAACCTCAGTACCGGGACCTCAAGTTCTATGAACAAGCTTTTAATTTTATTACACATGTGGGTTAAATGAAGACTTTATTTCATTGCCTTAAAGCCAGGTGTCACTTTAATACTCGAGTTCACACGGCTGACTGAGACTGTAAAAGCTCCTGTCAGAGAGAGTGCTTAAGAAGAACAGAATGCATCTCAAATGTCTGCTGCATAAGGATGTTTGTTTTAGATCATTTAAATATTCAACTAACTGCTCTGTTTCAGTAGCACCAGGGAGTAATTACTTCAAATTACTCTGGGAAGTAGTTATTTCGAAATAGCAGCAGTGGCGCGTCCACACTAACACTATTTAGAAATAACTATTTTGAAATTAGCATTATTGCCTGAGGAAAGCAGGAGTACACATTTTGAAATAACCAGCCTGTTATTTCAAAACAACAAGCTTGGTAGTGTGGCTGCTCCACTTATTATTTCAAAATAAATCCCTAGCGTAGGCCAGGACTTGGACTCCTCCACAAGGGGAAAAAAACCCAGCTACTGCCCTGTTCCTGTAACTGTGGTTCTTTAAGATGTACTTCACATGTCCATTGCACTATAGGTGTGTGCGCACTGGGGATGGCGCATGCACTAGGGACGTTAGGAAGCGAGTAATTAGCGAATTGTGTAGGTGATAGAATTTATATCAACTACAAAATTAGTTGATAAGGGAAGAAGCTTTAGCCTGCTGGGACCCCCCCACGGACAGGGGCTGCTCCACGGGATGCGGAGCAGCCCCTGCCTGCAGCAAGCCTGGGCCTGCAGCATCTTCCCCTGCTCCCCACCACACACTACTGCCTCTTATGGGGGGGAGGGGGCAGACAGCACCATGGATACAGTGCTGGGGAAACTGGCTTTTAAATCGGCTCCCCCCAGCACTGGCTCCTGCTCCCCCGCCCCGCCTTGCTGCCTCTAATAGAGAGGCAGCAACGGGGGGGGGGGGAGAATGAGAGTAGTCAAGTAGTCGACTCAACTAATCAATAACCCTAGGCTTATTGGTTAGTCGACTACTCCCTTACATCCCTAGCAAGCACCCAGTTTCCCAATGCTGCTGCACAATGGCATAAAGAAGGCAGAGTTGCCCCCACCTCCTCAGTTCCATCCTATTAGAACCAAATACAGAGGCAAAGAAGATTGGAGTGTGGAATGGACACATGCAACAACAGTTAAAGAATAAGCTAGTAACTTTTTTTCTTTTTCAAAAGACTGCACATTTTATTCCACTTTTGGTAATTCACAAGCACGTTAATCTAGAAGTGGGATCAGTGCCTAACTGAATAATGACTGATGGACTACCCAAATCTGGCATTATCTACAAACTCTTGAGAGATGGTATAATGAAAAGCAAACTCAAGACCAAGCTCTACAGCTCTACTCATGTCCAGAATAGGGACTGAGTTAGAAAGGCTGCATAGACTGTATGCAATCTCATTGAAAGTGCTAGCACCTGGTTTGGTGTAGCACAAATGTATACAGAAGGAAATCCGTCACAAGATTCTTGGGATGAGACAGGAAGGCCTTCATCCTGTGCATAACTTCACAAACAGTTGAAAGGATGACCTAAAAGGTTTAGTCCTACCCAAATAAAATATTTACACTCTTCCAACATCCAATGTGCCGAGTTTCTCCTTTCCTTTTTAGCTTAAGGGGAAAACATTGTTAAGTATAATGCCCGACTGATGTGGAAGTGAGAAACAATCTTGGTAAGAAATGTTGGATAAGGATATATGTATACCTTGCCCTTGTACACAGTAGGTCAGATATCACGGTTCTCAAATCTCCTACGTTCCTTTGAAAGACTAATTGCCACCGCAACTAGCTATTCCTCCAAAGCGCAGATCGATTAGCTTTGCCAACCCCAAGGTTAAATTCTAAGGAGGAATAGGATCTTCTATTTGTGGTTAAAGCAACAAGGAGTCCTGTGGCACCTTATAGACTAACAGATGTATTGGAGCATAAGCTTTCGTGGGAAAAGACCCACTTCATCAGATGCATGTAGTGGAAATTTCCAGAGGCAGGTATAAATATGCAGGCCAGAATAAGGCTAGAGATAACGAGGTTAATACAGTCAGGGAAGGTGAGGCCCACTTCTGGCAGCTGATGTGGAGGTGTGAATACCAAGAGAGGAGAAACTGCTTTTGTACTTGGCTAGCCATTCACAGTCTTTGTTTAATCCTAAACTGATGGTGTCAAATTTGCAGATGAACTGGAGCTCAGCAGTTTCTCTCTGAAGTCTGGTCTTGAAGTTTTTTTGCTGCAGGATGGCTACCTTTAAATCTGCTACTGTGTGTCCAGGGAGATTGAAGTGTTCTCCGAACTGGTTAGTGGTCCTAACCAGATCAGCCACACTATCACTGGTTCATTCACCTGCACATCTACCAATATAATATACGCCATCATGTGCCAGCAATGCTATATACATCGGCCACACTGGACAGTCCCTACGTAAAAGAATAAATGGACACAAATCAGATATTATGAATGGCAATATACAAAAACCTGTAGGATGCAAGATTCCCAAAGTAGTATCGCCTCTTGGCCTCTTATGTCAATAAGGCCCCTCCTTGTCTGTTACACTGCTGTGTTTTCCTTCCTGTGATATGGAAAGAAAAGTTTGATAAACTAGAAGAAAGGCTCTTAACTGGAGGCTCTTACTATGGAGAGCTAACTCCTGGTGAGACCAGAGATCATCAATTCAGGACAGAAGCATAAAAGCCTAGAATCAAAGTAGATTGTGGGGAATTAAAAGGAATGTCCACACATATTGGCTGAGTCCATCCACCAGTCCAAAGAGAGGCTAAGGCTTCTGTGGCCAAACAAACTAACATGTCCAGGGGATGGCATGTTGGGGAGTACGCTGAACTTGGCCATCTCTGAAGCTGCAACCGAGCATGGCCAACCAGGTAAGAAAAAGGCTGAGGCAATTCCATTCTATTGTGGTAGGATGGACAGTCATGTCTAATGAAATGGCTAATGTCTGGAATCTGGTTTGAGGGAGAAGGAACTCTGCCCACCCCCATTTAAGTAATTAACTGACTAAACAGGGTTTTACATTATACACTCTACCCTCCTGCCGAGGTTGTTTGCGGGATGTCAGTACTGGCAACCTTGGTCTCCTGGATGGCAGGTTCCTCAATGCAATCTTCCACACTGGAGAAGAGGATCAGTACTGAGCTTATGGCATGTCAGGAGGAGTGTCTCCATGTCATAGAGGCACTCAGTGAGCACTCTGAATAGGAAGGCTCCAAGGGTGGAAGTAGGGCTGCATCCCCAGGAAGGTACATTCATCTAGTGATTCTCAATCTTTCCAGACCACTGCTCCTCCTTCATGAGTCTGATTTGTCTTTCAGACCCCAAATTCCATCTCACTTAAAAACTACTTGCTTACAAAATCCAACATCAAAATACAAAAGTGTCATGGCACACTACTACTGAAAAAATTGCTTACTTTCTCATATTTACCATAGAATTATAAAACAAAACCAACTGGAATATAAATATTGTACCAGCAGAATAAACAAGTCATTGTCTGTAGAAAATTTTAGTTTGTACTGACTTCTATAGTGCTTTTGATGTAGTCTGCTCAGAGGTGTTAGAACAATTTCTCTAATGGGGTGCTGAGTGCCATTGACCCAAACTGTAAACCCTGTATATAATGGAAACCACTTCAAATACAAAGGTTCTGCAGCACCATAAGTATCCCTATTTCAAGTGCCTATGAGTCTGCTGTAAACTAGGCAGATGGGCCCCCTGGCAAATCTCTTTGTACCTCAGGGGGACACTTACCCTGGGTTGAGAACCACTGATTTAGTCTGACCTTCCTGTCCTTTTCAGTTCTTGGTTTAAAGTCCCTGCAGATGTGGCACCAGTCTCTGGGTGGCTGACTGGCATCAGCTTCTTGCATCAGAAGGTTTGAATCCCAGGGATTGAAGCATGCCCCAGGTCAAGATATCAGTACCCAGAACAGGCAGGAACCAAAGTGTACACGAAGTATACTAGTGAACAGGGAAACCTACTAGTAAAAGACAATGCTAAGACTATTGACTAGTAATGAGCACCAACTATGTACACAACAGAACAGACAAAGAAAAGGAGAAACACTTGTAGTAGCAAGTTAGTATGTTTCAACCACCATCCTGGATGGGAAGAAGGAATGAGAGGTTGGCGATGGCTCTGCCCTTTATACAAGCATGAAGCAGCATGAGGCAGTAGAGGGCACATGTGCTGCCCTGACAGATCATGCTCTCTCACTAGCACACTGGGTGCACACACTTATGAAGTAGATTGAACCTGGGCATCACAGCTCAAAGAAGAACTAATTCCAGAAGACACCCGTAGGAAAACCCTTGGACACAGTAGCATTAGCCACACCCATATGTTGGAGAATCTGAATGACTGATCTGATTATCCTTTAGTCTATTTGTTGCTGTGAACAAGTGGAATCCACATCCAAGTCTTTGCACAGCACACATGCTGCTTAGCATTAAAAACAAAACAAACCACCTTGATGCTGAACCAGCTGTTTCCAGGGCTTTTCCCTACAAGATATTTTCTCACCTCTTGCCTCTCAGACTATCCACCTTCTCTGAATTAGGCATAATGAGACCCCACTGGTTCAGCTGTCAGGTTGAGTCACCAAATAGGCCTCCATTACCATGCAGGTCCAAGAGCCTTGCAACCTGTCACAGATGCTCAGAAGCATATTCATTATAGATCCTTGGACTTTTCTAAATTCACTTTCAAAGAGTGAAGTTTTTAGAAGCAGCCAAGTCACTTAGGAGCCCCAGTCCCATTGACTTTCAATGAGATTTTGGTTCCCAAAGCCAAGATCCTCAAAGGTACTTATGTGATTAACTCTCACAATGGGAGTTAAGCTCCTGACTACTTTTAAGAACCTGAATGGAAGTAACAAATACAATTAAATTAAATCACCTACGTCATAGAAGTGCTTTTGAAAGTTTTCCCCAAAACATGTTCCTGGAAATTCTTCACTCAAGCCCCTTGTTACTAATTACTTAAATTTCTGCACAGTACAGAGGCCCATCGACTGGGGGGGGGGGAGGGGAAAGGTGGGAGATGCAAGGGGGGTGGCTATCCAGGGGTCTGGTGATTTAAAAGGGCCCAGGGCTCCCAGCCACCACCAATGCTACTGCGGCAGGATCTTTAAATTACCACCCGAGTCCCGGTTGGTATGCTGTGGGCGGCACTGAAGGGCTGGCTCTGGGAGGCTAGCCACATCCCTGCCCCTTCTTTCTGAGGCCACCCCTTCTGGGGGCATGGAGCTGGCACCCGTCATCTTGCCCAGGAATGAGGGAAGTCTGTTGGCCATCCTGACTGTAGAACAATAAAGGAGTGGCCATCAAAGATCAAACCAGTGGTCTTTTATCTAGTCCAGTGTCCTGCTTTCGGCACTGTCTGATACCTCAGAGAATGGCATAAAATAAATCCTATTCTTTCACAATGTCTCTAGTTAATTGTGAAGCATTGTCCTATCTCAAAGCATGGTATTTGATTACCCATGTACAACTGGCTAGAGCTTGCATAATGGCAGATGTTATTAATGGACATAAAATGTTCTAGCCAAAAGTTTTTCTTTTAATTCTAGCCAAACTATTTGTATCAATCATCTGCATAAGTAAATCCCAGAGAGTGATAATATGCTATGAAAAGAACATTTCTTCTTATTGGGTCTAAATACACTGCCTTTTAATGTCCTTTTTGCCTGCTGAGAAGTCCAGTATTATTAATCATTATTATAGGATTAGAGGAAAAACTTGAATTTTAACCATTGAAAAAAACTAAGAAAAAAAAAAAGCAAATAAAGAACATAGATAATTTTATTTAACTCTTTAAAACTTGCATTTCAAAAACTGTTTGAAACACTTTAGGAGCTCTTAGCAGTCTGATCTATTAATACTATTGATTTCTCTTTGGAAATCAATAGTCCACAAGGCATGTCAGTCAATGCCAACTGGATGAGGGATCTCCCATCATACTATACCTCACATCAGTCCTGACACAGTCGTTGCCTCAGCACATTTTTGTCAGAATATACATCTCATACGTATCCTAGAAAGACATCATATAAACCAGTGACACACTGGTTCTGAAACTCTTTGTGTGATGTACATACTGATTGTGTGCAAAACAATATACATGTGTGCTGGAAATATGCTCATAGAATCATAGAACACTAGAACTGGAAGGGACCTCAAGAGGTCATCAAGTCCAGTTCTCTAATCTCACAGCAGGACCAAGCACTTAGATCATCCCTGACAGGTGTCTGTCTAACCTGTTCTTAAATATCTCCAGTGATGGAGATTCCACAACACCCCTACACAATTTATTCCAGTGTTTAACCACCCTGACAGTAAGGAACTTTTTCCTGATGACCAACCTAAACCTCCCTTGCTGCAATTTAAGCCCATTGCTTCTTGTCCTATCCTCAGAGGCCAAGGAGAACAATTTTTCTCCCTCCTTCTTTTGACACCCTTTTAGATACTTGAAACCCTCTATCATGTCCCCTCTCAGTCTTTTCTAAACTAAAAAAGCCCAATTTTTTCAGTCTTCCCTCATAGGTCATGTTTTCTAGACCTTTAATCATTTTTGTTGCTCTTCTCTGGACCTTCTCCAATTTCTCCACATCTTTCTTGAAATACAGTGCCCAGAACTTGACACAGTACTCCAACTGAGGCCTAAAACATGTTTGGAAGGCAGAGCATGAATCCAGCCTGCCCTAGACAGGTATATTTACCTGTCTGGATGGCTTGGATACAGGTGGAGAAAAATGACAATATATTTACGTGCACAGTAAACAAAGCCATCAAGCTAAACGTGGGGGGAGGGGGGAGACTTCTTTAACAATCATGCCAGGGAACTGAAACTTCGCTCCAGTAAGCCCTTCTGGGACCTGAAACAAAGACAAGGGTCTTTAGATAATATAAGGGGAGAAAAATGCATGTTCATTATCCTTCAGTTAGGGGACAATATCATACAGCACCCTTTGAGCCTATGAAAGCTAAATCCCTTTGACCTGGATGTCAAGAGTTGCTGGAGACTTGATATAAGTGAGAACCTGCTTGGATAAAGATTGTAACTTGCAGAAAATGTGTTTTATTCTCTAGGAAATGTGCTTTGTTTGTAACCATACTCGTCTGTTTTTTCTTGGTCAGTATCATTTATCACTTTATTAATACGTTTATACTATTATTACAGAACCATCTCAGTGCTGTGTATTAAAGAGAAGGTGAGTCCACAGCTAGCCTAACAGACTGGTGTGTACCCTGGCTCTTTAAAGGCAGTAAATTTAGTAATTTCTCTGAGCGTCCAGTCAGAGGACTGGACACTGCAGTGACATATCTCTGGGAAACTCAGGAACCGGGGCTCACTGATTGGTCTGGCAAGGTGAGTTTTGGACTGTCAGAGTCCTGAAGAGCATGCTAGCGTGTCAGGGAACTGACACACAGCTCAGCATCAGCTAAAATTCCCTAAAGCGGAGAGGAGTAACACAAAGGGTTCACCCTGCGCAAGTTATCACAATGGTGCATATGTGTACAGTTTCTGTGTCTTAGACAAACTACATCAAAATAAGTACGTTTCATGGCCACAGTCTTGGTGAATAATTTTGCTCATTTCTATTTTACGATGAAAACAAGAGTAGCAGATACATCCAATGATATGGCAAATGCTTCAGGTATGATTAATTTTCTTCAATGGTAACACCATATGTAAGCAAGATGTAAAAGGCACTGTTAATAAAATTGCCCTGCTTGCTGACAGAGTACTGTTTTGCTGACTTCACTGCAACAAAAGTACATTCTTAGCCTACAGAACATTTATAACACTATAATAAAACCTGTCCATGAGATGTATTATCAACAGATATTTGATGTCTCATGTGCTTTGGGCATCACACACAAAAATACATGCTGAATATTAAAAGTTAGAATTGTGATGCCCCTGGCTGGAAGGCTGGAGTAGATACTATGTTGAAGCTGTAAGTTTGATGAGCTTAAAATTTCAGGTGGACCTTTGAAGCAATGCCAAGACAGAAGGAAATAAGAGGCAGGAGGAAAGGGAGAGAAACTACTGAGCTGGCTACTTTGCTGAAATTAGATACGTGACTGACTGCTGCTGAGAAGAACTTAGAGATCAGTGTCATAGCTCAGCTGGTAATAAAGATACTGTTGCTACAGACATGATGACAAGGAAAAGGAAGAATAGATGGAAAAAATGCTATTTAGAAATGTGAAATAGAAGTGCCCTTTTAAATGGTTAGAGTACATACATATTGACGTACTGTAAGCTGCAAGATGATAGAGTACCATTCATGGTCTGTTAAACACCACAAGGACATTTGTATGGTGAATGGTAAGCAGATGTCATTGTTTTCCTAGAGAACAAAGGAGCTGGAAAGACTTAGTCCTCTGCTTTGGAAATATAATGGCATTCATTAGATCCTGAAAATGCAAAAGTGTGTGTCTGTCGCCCCCTGTATTTGTAGTTCAACGTTAATCCCAAATGCATTATTACTGAAGGATAAATGGTTTCCCAGCTGCAGCACACATGTCAGTAACGTAGCTTTGGAATCTATAACAATAACTGAACTCTCACTAACATAGGAAAGGATTACATATTTTGTTGCACAGACCAATGGATTGATCCGATAGGATAAGTCCTGTGTGTAAATACACTCACTAAATTCCTTAGCTATGCTGGAGAACATGTGCGAGGCACAAAGTTCTAGTTTTCCAATATTTCTAGATTATCCTTAATAATTTATATGAAATAATTCACAAGTAGTCCCCTCTCCCTGCACTAACTGGAAAAGGAATGGCATAGCTATGATCCTATAAACACACTGCACTGGTCTTCACTCACAGCGAGGGTTGCCTAGTGGTGAGGGAAAAGGCATGTGTGTTGGTATTTTGTTTTACTTACATATGGTAATCCTAGAAGCAAATTTGCCATAACAGAAGCAAATGTATCTTCTACTCTTTTTAATGCTACAGTATCTTTTCTTTTGATGTCCTTTAGAGTGATGTCCTTGAAAGTAAAATATCTAATTACCACTATAGGTCAGGTCATGATGCTACAGCTAGGAAATCTGAGCTATAGTTTAAGTCTTCCAGAGATTCTTTAGATGCAATGTCATGCACATATTGGGCATTAGCAAAATACAGCTGGAAAATGTCTTCCAGAATTCTAGATCTGCAGATTTTCCTCATATTTATCTTTTTATTAATCTCTATAAATATGCATATTTTAGAAATATCTGCTGTTGACTTGTCACACTATGATGAAAACATATGCTCCCTAAACACCAATACAGAATTGAATGTAATGTGTAACTGAAACCAGCAACAAAAGAAACTCATTGCAGGATAGAATAAAACTAATAGCATTGACTACTTGCAGTTAAAAAACAAACAAACCTCTTTCTCTTCTCCAATTCCCATGTTTCAACCTGGCAATTTTAAAGCCAAGTAATATTTTTCTGAGCAACCGCAGCATTCTAAAAGAAAAATATGTCCATGTTGCATATTTAGAAGAGATTGGTTAGATAATGTGAAACCCACCAGCCTTTTCTATCTTTCTTGTACACCAGTCCCAGGATTTAATATTACCATTGAAGAAGGGCTTTTTCCTTTACATTTTCTGTTCAGAAAAAGCCAACATGCTGAAAGTGTTAGAGGATGTGTGTGAATGTAATTTTCAATAGGTTTATCAACATTTAAGGGATATGATGTTGCAACTGACTAAAAAACCTCATTAACTTTTCACAGAGGGACTGGATGGAGTCCATGTCTGCACAAATTGAATCAAGTGGAGATCAAATGTATGAGAACTGCCTCAGACTCCTGTTACATCACATGGCACCATATCGTCTGACATTGCAGTATGTGGGGAGTGCTGGAGAAATGGAAGCCTGATTGTTCCTGACTCATGCACATGAGGGAGAAATAAGAAGCCTTTCCCCCATAGTCCATTGCTCATCCCGTATGAGGGATGCAGGGGCTGCTTCCTTGATGTGCCCTCAGGAGCAGAGCACTATCACCCTGAAGAGGGCAGAAAAGGGAAAGGAGAAATTCCTTGTGTGGTGGAGTCTGCATATTACCCTCCCTTAGGCACAATTCCTTCCAATACTGACACCGTAGTGGCAGGATTCTGAACCATTCCTTGTCTTGAGCTTTTCCTAAAATGACTAATATATCTATGCTTCCATATCGCATTGGCCATCTTCAATGCCTTCCCTCTTGTAATAATTGTCATGTTTGTTACATACAAACAGAGAAAGAGTGCTTTTGTTTTTTAAAAAAATCTTTGTAGAAGGTTGCAACATAACACTGTTTTCCTTCTTAGAATTCAGCACAATAACACAGTGAACCAAAAACAGAGAGAATCAAGGCAGACTGCTCCCACTGAAAGAGAGGCACAATCCACCCCATCTTGTTCTAGGCTGGCTTTTTCCAGACTGATTACTTGCTTCCCTGATTGCACACTTCAGTACAGAGCCCCCTAGCCTACAGGTAGGAGCAGGAAAGTTCTTCCACACTCACATACTCTTATACGTCTACACTGGCAGCTTCTTGCGCAAGAACTGTTTTGCGGAAGAGTTCTTGCGCAAAAAGTCTTCCACAAGAGCGCGTCTACACTGGCATGTGCTTTTGCACAAGAGATGTGCTTTTGCGCAAGAGCATCCATGGCAGTGTGGACGCTCTCTTGCGCAAGAAAGCTCTGAGGGCCATTTTAACCATAGGGGCTTCTTGCGCAAGAAATTCATGTTGCCTGTCTACACTGCCCTCTTGTGGAAGAGCTCTTGTGCAAGAGGGCTTATTCCTCGTGGGGAGAGGAATAACTCTTCCGGAAGAAGCCCTGTTTTACAACGCTAGACTGTAAATTTACTTGTGCACGTGCAGTGTAAACAGCAGGCAAGTTTTTGCACAAAAATGGCTGTTCTTGCACAAGAAGCTGCCAGTGTAGACATAGCCTTAAAGTGTTAGCTTGAAATTCCAATACATTCCTCAATATACAATAATAATACTACTTTGTATTTTAATTGCACTTTCCACTGGAATATCTCAAAGCAATTTACACATATAAGAGTGTCAGACCTTTAGGACAGGTGCCACATCTTAGTATAATAGCTACTTGGTCCATGATGGACTCCTATTATAGCTACCACAACAGTAAAATGAATCAAGCCCCACAAGAACCCTATGAAGTAAGTACTATTTTGCTGGTGGAGAAATAGAGAGGCTGGGAAGACTAAAGGGTATGTCTACACTACAGCGCTATTTCGAATTAACTTATTTTGAATTAGTTAATTCGAAATAAGCTAATTCGAAATAACGCATCTAGACACAAAAACTAATTCGAAATAGCATTTTGCTATTTCGAAATAGTGCGTCCACACTGATTGGACACTGGATCACATTTAAGGGCAGCTGAAACCGGTTCCAGCAGGTCATCAGGTCAGTAGTTGCTTTGTGTGGCTGCTGTCTGAGGCTATCTGAGGCTCGTGCTTAAAGGGACCCCCCTGGACAGCCGATTCTCAGCTTTCCCGCTTGCTTGCCTACCTCGCCGAGGGACAGCAAAGCATTTTCCTTTCTGCCTGCTTCGGTCGCTCTCGTTTGGGACACTGCAGCACTCAGCAACATGGAGCCAGAGCCGCCCCTGGGCACTCTGGTGTTCATGTTGAATGTCTTGCTGCAAGCCTGGCAGCAATTGCTGGAGGCTGCCTGGCACCTTCTGCTGCAGGCCAGCCCCCTGGCCCTCCCCCTCCCCCACCCTGGGGGCCCTGGAGGAGCAGCGCCCGGATGCCAGCGTGCCCCACCACATCCGGCGTCTGGACACCAGCAGCAACTGGTGGGACCACATCATCCTGGAGCGCTGGGGAGACCAACAGTAGACCCAGAACTTCAGGATGAAGAAGGACACCTTCCTCGAGCTCTGCGAGTGGCTCACCCTTGCTCTGCAGCGACGGGACATGCGCATGAAGCCCGCCATTCCCCTCCACAAGTGGATGGCCATCGCCCTCTGGAAGCTCTCCACGCCGGACAGCTACCAATCCACGGGGAACCAGTTCGGCGTGGGGAGATCCACCGTCGGAGCGGTGCTCATGCAGGTACGGCACTCACCGGCCACTGAGCGGGGGGGGGGGTTGCAAGGAGGACATGGGCTGCCCCAGGGAAAACAGGGGGGAGGTGGTGTAAGTGCCCTCCCTGGGAGGGTTCGGTCTGTCCCAGCCATGCTACAGACCACCCACGGTGGCCAGGATTGCAGCGGGAGTTGCTCCTGGGAGTGGGGCGCAGGGCAGTGGCGGGGAACAAACACTCCCAGCCACCCGGGCGTCCCAGTGACCCTCGGTTTTGTGTGTCTCTCTGAAGGTGGTGAAGGCCATCAACAGGGTGCTGCTCCGCAAAGTCGTCCACCTCACCGACCTGGACGCGGTCATCCAGGGGTTCGGCGCCCTGGGTTTTCCCAACTGCGCGGGGGCAATCGACGGGATGCACATCCCATCCGCGCCCCGGACCACCAGGCCTCCCTCTTCATCAACAGGAAGGGGTACTTCTCCGTGATCCTGCAGGCCGTGTCTGACCACCGGGGCCAGTTCACAGACATCAGTGTGGGCTGGTCTGGCAAGGCTCATGACACGCGGGTGTACCGCAACTCCTCCGTGTGCCAGAGGCTGCACGCCGGGACTTTCTTCCCCGACCGCCACATCAGGGTCGGGGATGTGGACATGCCAGTGTGCCTGCTGGGAGATGCGACCTACCCCCTACAGCCCTGGCTGATGAAGCCCTACATGGGACACCTCAGCCCCTCCCGGCAGGCCTTCAATACCAGGCTCAGCAGGGCCCGCATTGTGGTTGAGGGGGCCTTTGGCTGACTGAAAGCACAATTTAGGTGCCTCCTCACCCGCCTCAATTTCTCCCAGCACAATATTCCACACGTGGTGGCAGCAGCGTGCTGTGTGCTGCACAATTTGCATGAGAGGAAGGGGTAGGCTTTTCTGCCAGCCTGGATGGCAGAGGCTGACCTCCTGGCTGGCCAGTACGCACAGCCCTGCACGGCTGCCAGCCGGGAGGCCCTTTGGGGGGCTGTCCGCATCTGGGAAGCCCTGCGGGAGAGCCTCCAGGTGGATGAGGACTGAAGTCCCCCTGGCGTGCCCCACTGGGGCCTTGTGCCTTACATACCACCCCCACCTCCTTCCCCCTTCCCCTCTCTAACCCCTCTTCCTGATATACAATAAAAACACCTGTGTTGCCACAAAAAAACTCTTTATTTAACATAGCTGGGGTGGGGGGAGGAGGGGAATGAGGGAGGGAGAAGGGAGGGGGGAAACCTGGGAGGAGGGAGCTGGAAGGGGGAGGTGAGGGGAGGAAGGGGGAGGGGAAGCTCAGGGTTGGGGGTCTTGCCAGCCCTCCCGTCTCGCAGCACTGCAGGTGCGGAGGCCTCGGTGTTCCCGGGGGGGGGGGGGAGCGGGTATGGAGGGTGGGGCAGGAGGGATGGAGGGGGGTGGAAGAAGTGGGAGGGGTAGCAGGGGTGGGAGGAGGAGCGATAGCTGGGGCAGCCGCAGGGGCTGGAGCAGCAGGAGGCAGCAATTGGTCTGCCAGGGCCTGCAGGTGCTCGCGGAGGGCACAGCCCTGCCCTGCTCCCGCAGCTCCTGCAAGCTCTCCCGCCGCAGCTGCAGGTCCTCTTGCACCCACTGCTCCTGGCTGTGGACCTGCCGTTCCTGCAACCGCAGCTGCTGCCTCTGGAACTCCTCCAGGTTGCGGGTGTGCCTGCTGGCCTGGGTGCGGGTGGATGGTCCAGGCTGTGTGGTGCGTCCTGTACTCGCAGGTGCTGTGGCTGCGGTGAAACAAGAGAAGTGGTCAGTTCTCCCTGGGGACAGCCCCCCTCTGCAAGGCGAGGATGGCAGGTCTCTGCACCATCACATCCTGCTATCCCCGGGAGTGTGAGCTGGCCCAGGACTGCACCCCATCCCCTGTGCTGCCTATAGTGTGGTGGTGGGGGGGGAGGGGAGATGTGCCCTGCCTCTGTGTAGAGGGGGCGTCTGGAGGGAGGACAGTGTGCAGTGTCTCTCCCCGGGGTTAGGAGCCTGTCATGTGCCTTCACGCGTAGATGCTTGTGGGGAACAGTCCAGGGCCCCTGCATGGCACCCAGCTGGGGCCACATGTCCTGGATGGCACGGCAGATGCACAGGTTGTCAAGGCCGACGCGCATGGTCCCTGGGCTCCCCCCCCGCCCTGCATAAGGGGACTGTGATGTCACTCACATGTGGAGGCCTCCCCGGCCTCGGATGAGGCTGCTGACGGGCTCTCCGGTTCGGCTCAGGGGTCCTGGGTGCAGGGCACGCTCCCTGCAGGCTCCTGGCTGCCATCGTTCTCCTCTTCCTCCTCTTCCCCTGTGTCAGGGGCAGGGCCCTCTGCCCCGGGATCGATGGCGACCAGGGGGGCACGGACCATCTGACCCCCCAGGATGCTGTTATTTCGAATTAACTTTGTAGTGTAGACATACCCTAAGTGACTTGCCTAACCTCGGAAAGAGAGTGCATTGCAGAGCCAAGAACAGAACTCATTTCCCTCATTCTGAGCCCTGAGCCTTCACCAATCACCTTGCCCATAGATTAAGGACAATAGTGCCATTTATTTTTCTAAAATGTTATTTTTTACTGTTTGGACTACTCTGTCACAATGGTTCAAAATAGGAGGTTAGGAAGCAAAGTCAATGGACAAGATTTCTCAGTCTTAGATGTTATTAAGTACAGGTTATATCTATTTAAGTTCCAACGAGGGAAGAAAAAGTTTCCTCACTTTCCTGTTGCCAATATCCAACTCCTCTTTGCTTATTAGGAGCATCACTATGACTCCCTATGTCATAGTGGGAACAGAGTTCCTAGAAAGGCTCCTAAAGGACACTAAGTCCTATATAAGTCAGAATGCTGTCCTGGAGGAATGTTTAGGTCTGTATGACAGGGGTACAGGGTTTATTGTCTCCAATCAGAATGCCTCCACACCAAACAAACAGAGCATCTTCCTGAGTGTAGCAATTAAAAGTATTTTACACCTTCATCACAGCCCTATCACTAGGGGCCAAATATCTGACTGATATAGCCAACTGGTATAAGATAATATGAATTCAAGTTCTTGGATGTAATAGCATCCTATTCAGCATCAGCAAGATCGAGGGATACTTCCACTGAACTTAGTGGGAGCTTTACCATTGAATTCAACAGCAGCAGAATAGCAGGATCCAGTCTTAAACATGAGATCTAGACTGAGTAATTAACTAAAGTAAATGTTTAAAAGCAGGACATTTAACAAAATAAACTCTATTAAAGTCTGGATCCAGATGAGAAAGATTTTTCTACCATGCATAATAAAAGCCCTCCTCCATCCCCATCTGTGCACCAGTAAAATGATTAGTCCTGTATTACTGTGGAGACTCACAATTTACAGTTCAGTAATAAATGGAATATTCTTTCCATTGCAAACAGTACACTTGGATGGGTTTGATGCTAGAGCTATTCCCAGTTTAGGAAATGTTTACCACATTTGGCCTTATATTTGTGGTTATTCTTATACAGACATCACTCCTGGTTTGGAGAGATCATCGTTAATGATGACCTATGGAGCGGTCATAAACAGTTTTAGAATAATTCCTTTTAACTGCCTTTTCCTTCCACACTCACTGTGTGAACCAGGAGCAGTGAATATATAAGAATATATTTTCTTATATATAAAATATTTTAGGTTCCGCTTATCTTTATAACAACTTCATTTGCATGCACATCCAACTTCCTGCTGAAGTGAGCAAAAGCTCAGCTGTTCAGCTGTTGCTAAAATCTCACTTCTCAAAGGCATGTACTTTCTGATACACTGGAGCCTATTTTAAGATCACCTGTGTTGGCTGTAGAGATGTAAGCAAATACTTGACTATTCACTTCCCCCTCCCTTGCTGCCTCTGCATGAGAAGCAATGGGGGTGGGCTGGGGGGGGACAGGAGGTGGTGCTGGGGGGAGCTGGCAGCAGTCCCTGCCCATGGCCAGCCCAGGCCACCATGAACAGGGGCTGCTGGACCTGGCACAAACTGGGACCGAGCAGTCCTGGCTTGCACCAGTCCGTGGTGGCCGCTGGGCTCTTACTATATTTAAATTGCAGAGGCACAGCAGTCCCAGAGTGAGCCTCCCCTTATCCACTAATCATATAGCTGCCCATTCCTTAACATCCTTAGTTGGCTGGTGTCCATAGCATGCCCTCAGTTAACATTTTTTGGTATCTTCTTTAAAGTAAAAAGTGGCAACAAGCTCCCAGAGACATATTACAGCACTTGTAATATGGAACAGTTTGCCATGTTTCCTTTATCATGTCTGACAGCTGAAAAGCATCAGGGAGTTGCCTGACAGAGATGCTATGGATCTTAGTGTGACAACCTTACACACTTTAATGAGGCACACTGACTCACATAAGCAACTCCTCGAGAAATGCTTCATCAACAAATGTGATTCCACACACAGGACCTTCTGATCAACATTTGTTGGCTGAAATATGGAATTAACCCTACATGCAAGGAGACATGGAGGGGAGCTCAGTCCAGGGAGGTTGTGATTTAGCCTCTCAGTTTCTTTCAATGATACTATCCCCTAACAGCATCCCATTTTATTTCCTACTGCAGGTTAGTGTGATGTCCCAGGTCTTGAACTTTGGCCTAGGACAATGGTTTTCAAACTATAGGTCATGACCCAGTACTGGATCATGGAATGCCAGGCACTGGGTCATTTTGCTGTAAGGTGACCAGGTGGCCAGCAGGATACTAAGCCAGGCTTCCTGCCTCTCCTGGCATTGCAGACCGCGCTGCACCTTGGAAGCAGCCAACAGCAGAGTTTGGGTCAGGAACCAATGAGAGCTGGTGGATGGGGGGGCAGTGCCTATGGGCAACAGCAGCACGCAAAGCCTCTTGCACACCTCCACCTAGGAGATGGACCTGCTGCTGGCTGCTTCTGGGGTATAGTGCATACCACATTGCCAGGACAGGCAGGTCGCTGCATGGGATCCACCCAAGGTAAGCCCATAACCAAGTCTGGAGTCCCCTCCTGAACCCCTCATCCCCAGCCCCACCCCAGAGGCTGCACTCTAGTCAAAAGACAGAATGATGTCGGGTCATGGGCATTAACAATTTTCTCCAACTGGGTCACGAGAAAAAAAAAAGTTTGAAAGCCATTGGCCTAGGAGTTTCCAGATAACCCATGAGATTTCAGCAGACACTGGGCAGGTGAGGATGTGGTGGCTAAGTAGCTAGAGTTAGTAGGACTACAGCCTCAGCCAGAATACTATCCAAAGGAGCCCTGATTGGAGGGTCCCGTGGGCTCTGTGTAAGCCAGAAGGAGGCAAAGAAAGATGAACAACAAAGTGATTTCCTGTCATGGCTGCACTGGTTCCTGATTGTGCAGCTTCCTTTGATTTCTGCTGTGTTCCTGGCTTGCACCTCATCCCTCCCTTAGCTCCTGTTCCATACTTGACCCTTGCCTCGCCCAAGTCCATGTTCTTACCTTGCTTTCACCGTCAGCTACCACTCTGGCTCTGACCCTGGCCTCCAGCTACTGACTCTGACTCTTGTTTGACCCTTAGTTCTGGCATCTGATATCTGACTCAGCTTGGACCCTCAGTTTTGTTTCTTTACTCAGTCTCTGGTCTGTCCTCTGGCTCTGGTACTTGGCAGTTGACTCTGATGCTGACCCACGGCTTCATTCTCCAACCTGGATGCCTGCTGTGCTCTCTAGACATGATTCCTGCTCTGACTACTAGGCCAGACTGCCTACATCCAGTCTATAAAACTCAGGTGCAGAAGACGGCCATGGTAACTAATTAGGGAGTCTTATAAAGATTGTTGCCTCCTTGGCCTATTCACTGTGAAATATAGCTGACAGCTATTGTATCCCATCCTCAAGATGGCAACATTTCAGTAATAGAAGTATCTTCAACCCAATCCCACCAGCTGCTTTGTGTGGGTGCATGGGTCTGCCCATTCAGAACAGCTTGGAGTATCTGAGCCAAAGTTTGTTTATAATTTTTTTCCCCCAGAGCTGGTAACTTTTTGCTAAAGTGTAAGTTCTCGGAGGAAGACTCAATTAATTGTTTATACTGTAATTATAATAGTCTTTCTATCCCAAAGCACTTTACAAAGATTATTTAAAATTCATAACACCAGTGAGGTAGGTAAATGAGATTATTCCCATTTTGCAGATGGGGAAGTTGAGGCATAAATAAATTAAATAAAAGTTGAGCCCATATCAGTGTCACAACTAGCAGAAGAACCTGATTATCTCTTTGTGACATTTAGAAAGCTGCCCATCATTGAGTTTTAGGGCGCCAGCTCCCTGTCCTGATCTCTAACCACTGGCAGACAATCCCTCACTTACTGTTATTGTTCACTAGGAGGATTTCAAGTTGCACATTGGGATGTAGTATTGATGTAGTATTTACATTGCAAAAGTATATTTAAAAAGCCACAGGGAAAAAAACACAGCTTCCAACCGACAAGTGTTTGGCTCAGGCAGTTTATATCCATTTAAATGTCACAACTAACGTGCCCATGCTACTTTAAGTTAAGCTTTGATGTCCCTTCCTCCCCTGGTTTCTCAGCAGCCATCCCTTTTAATGGATTCTTCCAAAATAATCTCAAAATGAATTGAAAGGTATTATAAAGGAACCAAGGTGGCTCTGTTGTCCTGGACCCACCTTCCTTAGAGCCAACTCCCCACTTCTTTCTAACACAGCTGGGTCAGAGCTTCAGATGTCTAAAATCTGTGTCACTCTTTCAACAGCACTAACTTACATGAGATGATGGTTTGGTCATTTGCTTGGCAGGTCTCACTCCAACCCAGAATCCTGATCTAAATCAGTTCTGTTTCCTTTTCACCACTCCATTTTGTTTTGTCAGCATTCGTGTTTGGCTGGGGGTGCTTTGGTGGGTGGTGGTGGTGAAGGGTAGGGAATGAAGTGGAGCACAACCAGCAAACAGAAATTACCCCACTGTGTAGGTATTCTCAGCGGTTTTATTCCTCAAACAAACAAAAACATACAAATGCCTTCAAATCCCAAGTTCTTTCAAACCCTTTTGCTTCCCCCTCTCCTCCCAGCTTGAACAAGAACTAATTATTCATGGAAAAATCTCAACCCTGATTTACCACTCTGGATTCCCACTCCATGTTATACTTCTCCAGAAACTACAGGCTCTAACAAGCACATAGAACTGTAGGTATAAAACCTGGCAAAGAGGAACAGCATAATGGAGAAGAAAACAGCCTGCCAGCCTAAGGGAAGCACAGATAAAACTTCACAGCCACATATTCAAAGAAGCCAATATACCCTCAATCTTAACAAAGAAGCTATTTGCACTGGTGTCATTTACCATTATCAGTTCAGCCATGCAAGAAAACTGAGGGGCACAATCCTGATCCATATACTCACACAGCAGCACAACCTTCCATAATCAAAATAAATGAGGTCTAAAAAAAAGAAAGAAGCAATCAATACTCACCCACACAACATTGTAGAGATGTGCAGTCAGGGTCCTCTTTGTGGTCTGAGCATAAATGTAGCAGCAGAGAACTTCTGACCACAAGTATCACCTTCATCCATGGACTTGGGCAACTCATTTACCTGCTCTGTCTCCATTTTCTCATCTGCCAAATGAGAGGAGAGATGGCTTCTACACCTACTCCATGGGGATATAGTAAGGCTTAATGTGCATAAAGCGCTGCAGATGAAAAGCACAATGTAAGTGCTAAATATTATTATTAAACTAGTTAAGGCAATTGGTTTTTAATAGGAAGATGTAGAGAACATCTCGAAATCAGACTCTTCACTTCTCCCAGACACTTTTTTGAGAAGTTAAACCACAAGTCCCTCTCCCCAGTAGGGATTCAATCGCATCCTGCAACAGAGAAGAGACAATAAACACATTGGTGTCACCCAAAAGTTCAGTCACAGCACCCAGGAAAGATGCAATCCAGTTGCCCCCTTTGGGTCTCATTATCACATGATGTTTTGATACCAGGCGGAGGCAAACTGCTAATGAAAATATAGTAGGCAGAGGAAAATAAAATAAAGTAACTTTGCCTGCAGTAGCTATTATCAGTTTTGGAAATACAAAGCGTTCACTGCCTCCCTCTTTTTCCAGGCAGGAAGGGCATAAAATAGATACAAGCATAAAGGAGAGGAAAAGAGTCAGAAACATTTCTGTAAATTCAGCAGAGTTTGGGAGTGCATGTGTCCTGGGGGCCTTGCAAGAGCTGCTGCTAGTGCAGGAGTGAGTTAGGCTCCAAAGGCCAAATCTTCTTTGGCCCTGATTCAGCAAAGTACTTAAGTACATGCTTAAGTCCCATTGGCTGGAAATGGCAAACTGGAACCAATGGGAGCTGCGAGGCTCCATAGCTATGGACCCTTTAGGTAAACAAAGTAGCATGGGCCCAGTAGAGGCTTTCACAAAGTAGGCCTGCAGAACACTGAGAAACACTGGGTTAAAGTGAGCCGTGCCACTAGAGGGGATAGTAAGGAAAGGCCATCAAGGATGTAAGGGTTGGAAGAGGTGAAGAGGGTAGTGAGACACTGGGGACAGACGTGGAGGAGAAGGTATGGGTGGTGTGGTTCAGAGGGATAATTTGAGCATGTGACAGAAGGGGCAGGAGGACAAAGGGGAATTTGTTCTTTAAGGCACATCTGAACACAATTACAGCCCTTGTATGAAAGCCAAGCATGGAATAATATTTCATGAGTGAGAAAGCTGTAATGGACACCATCTCACTTAAGTTAGTTCCTTTTCTTGTTAGAAGAACCCTTTAAACTGATGGTTGAGGTGGGGGAGTCATTAATACAACATAACTGGCATACATGGTTCAGAAATGGCTTGGAAATGAAGAGGGATTACACTGAAAAGGGCTTTCAGTGGAAGTGCTAATGCATTTCCATTGCTGACTCCTGAACCAAGGCATCCTATAGCTACTCAAATATATGTGTATCATCTGCTTATCATCAGATAACTCTTTCAGCTGTGTCTGAAAGGGACAGTGGGGAAGCCTTTAATCTTTAAATGCATGTGGTCTTTGTTTTCAAAAGTAATGCAGATCTCTAGCTTAACTTTGCAGATCACTCTGTACTGTATTGTTCCCCATTTAATCATTTGCAGAATGCTATTCAACTTTCTTTGGGTTCATTAGAAAGTGGAGATGTGTTGTTGTATTTAACTTAATGGTTGGCATAAATACAATAATTATCAGAGTTGGTAGGAAAGTGGGCTTTTCCCTAACTTAAAAAAATTCTACAGAAATTTTTTTATTATTTAGCAAAAATGTGAATGTGGAAATATTTTAGCCAAACCCCAAAATATGTTGATTCAGGAGTGATACCCTGTGCCTCATGGAAGCTGTAGTATGTGTGCCTTGTGCTTCCATTTTTTTAATAGGCTTGGCTCCTTGGTTAGATTAAATCTCTCAAATGGCATTTGGTCTCATCTTTTGGAGAGGGGAGGCAGTTTGTTATGAAATTAGCCTAGTGGAGGAACTTCACCCATAGAAGAAAATGGGTCTATGTGACAACTGAATTACAATTCCCATGAGACGCTCTTGTAGCATATCTAAATGAAAATATTTTGACTTGAGGACATTTTTTTTTAAACATTCATGTCTTTGAAAACTGGAAAAAAATTTAAAATGGAAAATTTGCAGCCAGTCCTATTAATACGTTATATTGGCCTCAACCCTGCAAAGACGTATACACTTAACTTTATGCATGTGAACAGACTCCATTCAATGGGATTACTCAGAGTGCATAAAATTAAACATGTGCACGAGTCCTTGAGGACATCAGAACTCTTTAGAAAGGAGGTTAGGCATCATTATTCTCATTTTACAGATGTAGAAAATAAGCCCTAGGGTACTTAAGTGATATGTTCCAAGTTAGTGGAAAAAAACAGGAAGAGAACCAAGTTCTTCCAACATTCTGCCCAGTGCCTTATTCATAGGACCACACTGCCTCTAGAGAGAGTGCTAGAGACATCTTCATCGGTCACACAAGCTCAGTTTCATTCAATAGAAAGAGGTAGCTGGTTTTGGAAGAAGGCTTATTTCTAACAAATAAAGGGCCTTCCATGTCCTAGTTTCTCTTTTCTAATTATACAGAACTGTTCTAGTGATAATTACAACATCTTCTTTATAATAAGAAAAGAAAGTAAATTCACATAATCCACAATGAACACTGCTATTGTCAACACAGATCTTCTATAAATGAGATTATTATAATCAAACAATACATTAACACTGAAAAGTAAGTGTCTCCAAATATCCCCTCAGGTCCCTTGTGTATTGCTCATTTTCTTTCAGCTTTTCTGTGCCACTCAGGTCATTTGACATCTTCCTCTTATCCTCTGCTTCTCAGATCAGCGACTTGCCCTATTTTTACTGACAATGGAAAAACCTCTCAAAGTTTGGCTTGATACATACAGATAAGCAGCCACAGGTTTGGACGGAAGACTGAGATGGAATTCTCACAAGACCAGCTGCCTCATTAGATTTCTGGTATCTCTGACTTCCAGTCAAGATGGAAGCACAACAAGAGCTACCTTCTGTTGGCAAGCTGGAAACAGAAAGTGAGGAAGTGCACAAAATAGTCTGCCCAACATTGCCAAACCACTGTGAAGAATTCATTCAAGTTCAGTTCAGATTTAGAATTAGCATTCTACCATAAGAATTGATCTAAACTATTCTCCATCCCATAGCTTTCTCCAGGCATACTCCTGGGCCTTTTCCACACTAGGGAGGTGTTTGAAAAATTACTCACTATTGCTAACACACCAGTTCTTCAGCTTCAGAGCTGGCCCTATCATTGGCACTATGTCTATAAATTTGCTCAAAGGAGGCCTAATCCACACAATGCTGAAAGAGTTCCAACATTGCTAACAGAGGTTCAGCCTCTGTTATTATTGTTAACAATAATAGGAAAGATTTAATCCTCCTAGTGTAGAAATGGCCTTAAGCTTCATCCCAAAGCTGTTGAGAACTCACTGGGCTGAGAGAAGGTACATGTGTTCAGTAAGATTGCATCCTTATTTGCCTCAAGGAGGGCTATGTAAGCCCATAATGTCTGATCTTCCTTGTGCACCTAGTTTTCCATGGTAAGTAATAGGAGCATTGAGATGCATGGAATGTAAGAGCAGGCCCAGCCTGCAGAGTATAAGTAGTACTTGTAAAAGCTCTTGTAGAAGCAATGTAAAGACTGTAGTGGGGAGGAGGGGGAACTCTGCTGCTGTGCACTTTTCTTTATTTTCATCAGGATTTGACATTGAGGACCAAATTATTTTTGGATTGGACACCTCACTGTTTTAGACACTGCACAGAGTGTACAGAAGTGTGGTCTCTGGCTCATGCATAATATTACTGTACAATACATCATACCCTTTTTTAAGAATGTGCTCACCCAGGCATATACACTGATGCCTTATACTGACAGATTGTTGAAGCTGAACTAAAAGGAGCTGTAGAATATTGCCTAAAAACATTCTTTCATTAGACTAATACCACCAAGATATGTGCCAAGAAAATGTATCTGCAGAGTTCTGTGTGTCTGCTTCACAATCAATACAGCACAATAAGCGTGGTCAGCATTGGCTCTTGTTATGGACACTCCATTTCTTCCCCTAGGAAAAGTATCTAGAGGGTATAATAGTTAGCACTTTCAGGCAGGGACTGTCTTTATTTTATGTCTTCTAGATCAATTTTCCATCTAACCCAGTATCTTGTCTTTCAATAATGGCCAATACCACATGTCCCAAAGGGAATAAACAGAACAGGTCATTATTAAGTGATCCATCCGCTATCGATTCCAAGTTTCTGGCAAATAAAGGCTAGGGACACCATCCCTCAGGCTTGTGAAATGTGCAGATACAGAGAATAAGGTGGACATAAAATATGGGAAGTGACCATCTAGGAAGGAGTACTGCAGAAAGGGATCTAGAGATCCTAGTGGACTGCAAGCTAAACATGAATCAACAGGGTGACACTGTTGCAAAAAGTGCAAATATCATTCTGGGATGTATTAATAGAAGTGTTGTAGGCAAGACATGAGAAGTAATTCTTCCACTCTACTCTGTGCTGATTATGCCTCAACTGGAGTAATGTGTCCAGTTCTGGGCACCACATTATAAAGATGTGGACAAATGGGAAAAGGTCCAGAGAGAGCAACAAAAATGATTAAAGATCTAGGAAACAAGACCAATGAGGGATGATTGAAAGAAATGGGTTTGTTTCATTTGGAAAAGAGAAGACTGAGAGGGAACACGATACCAACTTCCAAATACAGGCTGGACCTCCCTGGTCCAGCTCCCTCCAGACCTGAGTGGTCCCGAAGAAGGGATTTTACAGGACCAGGGGAGGTCATTTCTGCCCCCTACTCCTGGCACCCCAGCCCGGATCTGCTCCCGGATTGGCCTCCAGGCAGGCTTCCCATATATCACCAGCCCTGCTATCACAGCCCAAGGTCCCACCACTGGGGCTCTCAGCTTTGCCACAGCAAACCACTGTCCTGCTGCTGCTGCTCCTGACCCCACCAGCCCTGCCACTGCAGCACCTGCCCTGCAGCCTGCAGTTCTGCTGCCGGGACTCCCACTCTCCCCCCACTGCAGCTCAGGCACCGAGGTTCCTGACCCTGTCAGCCCTACTGGGGCAGCACCAGCCCCGTTGCCTTGGCTTCTGGCTCTGCCAGCCCTACTGTGGCAGCCCCACGGTCCTGCTGCTGGGGCTCCTGGACTTACCGCAGCAAACCGCTGCCCTACCAGAGCCCGCTGGCATTCCAGCCGCCCTGCCACCAGCTCAACTGGACTTGCACAGTAGGGTTCCCAGCCACTGACCTCCCTGCAGCCAACATGGCTGGGTTCCTATTCCCCACAGGGCTCCTGCCTCTGGCCTTCCACTGGATCTCTTTGGTCCAGCAACATCAGTGGTCCTGCTGAACCACAGATGTTTCTAGACCAGGGAGTCCTGGTTGAGAGAGGTTCAACCTGTACCTAAAAGGTTGTTACAAGGAGGAGATAAATTATTTTTTTTAATCTCTAAGGACAGGACAACAAGCAATGGGCTTAAGTTGCAGCAAGGGAGGTCTAGACTGAACATTAGGAAAAACTTCCTAACTTTCAGGGTGCTTAAATGCTGGAATAAATTCCCTATGGAGGTTGTGGAATCTCCATCATAGAAGATTTTTAAGAACAGGTTAGACAAACACCTGTCAGGATTGGTTTAATGGTGCTTGGTCCTGCCATGAGTACAGGGGACTAGACTCAATGATCTCTCAAGGATCCTTCCAGTTCTAGTATTCTCTGATGGTCAAACTGTGTATAAATTAACCCCCTTTTCTGTCAAACAGCTTCTTAGAAATCCCCTACCATTTTCATCTCAGGCAGAGACCAGACTTTATAATGGACCCTGAAGGTCAACAAATTGAGGTTCTCTTGTACCAAGGGGGAAGTGAGTGCCAGCACGGAAAGCCCTGCTTTGGGAGCATAAAAGCCCAGGTATACTAGAGTCCCCAGCCACATCTAAACTAGCCACAGGTTAAGTTAGCTAACAATTTTACCTAACATACTTTAAACAGGGCTTTGCACCCCATGTAGCTATATCATCGATGGAGTGCACATTGGCCAAAATCGGCATTTGAAAAAAATGTGTTAATTGACTGGTGGTATAGAGCCTAGAGTTAACCATGACCAATTAATATTTTTAAGCACAATTTGTCCTGTCTAGGAGCAAAGTCCTATTTAGCATTTTGTTTGTTAAATTGATGTTAGCTAACTTGTTTTAATACACAACCTATTTGCTGAGTTTGGACATGGCCTAAATTGGGGAGTGCCCTAGGAATTCTCAGATTTTGGTAATCGCGGTTCACAATGCTTATTATGATTGCTTGGTTTGCAGAAAGTGGGGCGTATTTCAAATTGTATTTGGTTTGTTTGCAAGCATCCAGCTCCTACATTTATGAAAGGATTGCATGTCCATCAAGCGTCAACCCAGAATGACTCACTGTGATAAAAGGTTTATAACATAGTAGCCATTACTGATATCTGGCCATAAGCATTTAGGCTGGGATTTTCAGTGGAGCCTCAGGCTCCACTCTTATGAACAATCATGCCTATTCTTAACTTTACTATCATGATTTGCATAACTTCAGGATCAGGGCATGAGAGAGTCAGATGCCCAATTCCCAGCAAATTTCAAAGAGCTTGAACATCCGATTCCCCATAGGCGCCTTTGAAAATCCCAGGCATAAAATATTACAGACATAAATAAAATAACTGCTCATTACAAGGAAGCTGTGGAAAGGTTCTGCAAGCTCTACCAGCAGCCTCTGACACAGCATTGCACAGATGAATGGTCTCAAAGTATTTCCTTAGGAACTGGCACAAATGTTTGCTGTTAATTGCAACAAAGTGCATTCACCATCAGAGAAAAGCCAAGATTTTCAGTTGAAATTAAATTGATGCATTGGTACAGAGGTGAATTAGAACTTGGCTTTAGAATTAAAAAATAGTCCCATATATGGACATGGAAGATATTTTCCTTTTTTCCCCTCACTTCAAATAGTTTTATATAAGCTCTTATGAGCTTAAAAAGAAACCTCTGGCTAATAGTTCTGAAACTCCTGTATATCATCATTAGGAAAATGGGTTGCTTTAATTATAGTTATATCAACTCAAACTTGGAGTTGCCATAGCTCCAGGAGAAGACTTTCTTTTTTCTTAGCAACCACTTTCATACAAGACCCCTGGTTGTCTTAAGTTTGGCTATATGAAGAAATATACTGCTTTGAAATACTTCCCAGTCTCCTCCTGCACTTAGAAGAATTCAATATCCTCTCCATACATGGTTTAACTGCAGTTAGCAGAAAACAAGTGTGTGCAATTGAAGGGAAGAAGTACCTCTTAAGAGAAGAGAGTATCTACAGTACATCTCAGGGTAGAAGCAGATTTGTTTGAAAAAGTGCAGTCCTGGAAGGCTCCAGACTAGGTATTATGCAGAAATGAGCAGCCCAAAGCTATGCATGATGCCAAAGCTTGTTCCACTAGATTTTTACTCACAGCGATTCTGTTTTGTTCTGACTCCAGTAACAAATATGAACATTAAACAAAATAAAATAAAATAAATCTAACTGGAAGAAATAGCGTGTCCAGAGTTTAAAATGCATTTCACGCTCAGTAGATTAATTCCTCTAAAAGTTTAAACAAATCTCTTAAAGGCACATCCTTGACAACAAGGGCAGTTCTTTGCCCTTTCAAAAAGCTATGGAACATTTTACTTGCTGTGCTAAACATGCTAGTTGGGCTAAAATTAGAGCTAGCTTTGTTCTAAGAGCGGCAGTAGTACTCACATATATGGCAGTGTCCTATTGTGCTCTGTTGCAGTGAAATTCACCCCTGTGCAGACAGCCAGTCCATGGCAGATGAAGTAGTCCCACAGAAGCCCTATTTTGAGAATTTAACTAGGACTTAAGCGGTGCCTAGGCTTCATGCACAATATCATCCTCTGCATTCCTAATGCATCTGTCATTGTGTTATCACAATTTTTTCTTGTGAGAGGGCAGGGCACAGAGTGAATGGCACCCTAAACTGAACTGACAACGCAGAATTCTCACATAGTGTGAAAGGCCCCATACCAGGGGAATTAAAAGTTAAACCAAATAATCAATACAAATGCAGAGATTTTAGAAGAAGAATGAAATAGACCACGTTTAAATAACTGGGGAGGCAGGTAGAGGGGAGTGGAGGGAGGCAGGAGGCCTGACATAGGTTTACAAATAGTTTTTTGGGGGCAACAAGAACACAGTGGGATATAACCACGGGGATTAAACCCAGCCTTAGCTTTCAATAGATAGGATTTTAAAGTCATTTCCCATCATGAATACTGCATCTACCTTCTCTTTGACCTTCCTTACACTCATCTTGTTCCCCTTCAATCCAGGTTACTGTCAAGACCATCATCTTTGCCCATCAATATGGCAACATCACTCTACTCTTTGAAACCTTCTTCACAGCATCAAATTTCAGCATCTTTTCTTCCAGGTCCTCCTTATCTGACTTACTCTTATTGCATTATTGCCTGTCACACCTCTATAGCCTAAGGGATTTGGAGTGTGAGAGGAGCTCTGAGCTGCAGGCAGTTGAGGTGTTGGAGGGGGTTCTAGGTGTAGGCACTGGGGGGCATTTGGATGCAGGGGTGCTTGGGACTAGGGGTGTTGGGGGGAGTTATGGCTAGAGTGGGGTTTCAGGATGTGGGCTCCAACTGGGCACTGCTTACTTCAGGTGGCTCCTGGGTGGTGGTGCAGTGAAGCTAAAGCAGGCTCACCCCTGCCCTGGCCCTGCACCACTCCCAAAAGCAGCCAGCAAATTCCATCCCAGGTCCTGTTGTGCTCTCTCTCTGCTCTGTGGAGATAGGATACAAAGTGGGAGAGGAGGCACCTTGACATCAGCGCCCCTCTTCTCTCTCTCCTGTCGTGCACTGCAAGCAGGAAGCTCCTGAGGGGACAGCTCCAAGGCAAAGGGCAGGAGATGTGCAGCAGTGGGGGGAGGGGCAGCTGAAGTGCCCGCACTTTGTAATAGCCTCTTGGCCAAAACAGTTAGGATCACCTGTCAGAGACTCCAAGATCTACTTGTAGATCCCGATCTACTGACTGGTGGCCACTGCTCTATTGCATCATGTCCTTCGGAATGTAAGCCCACTGGGGCAGGCACTGTATGCTTGTCTGTATGGTTATATGGAGCATGAAATGCCTTAGGGAATCAGGGTAAATCCCACTCTTGTGCAGAAGAGCCGACAGCCATGCCAGGCCCCTGGGCAAGATGTGGGGGCCCAGCTCCGTGCTCCCAGAAAGGTTGGGGCTTTAGGCAGAAGGGACAAGGCTGAGACAGACAACCCTTAGCATTGCCCAGAGCGTGGTGTGCCCGCCCGCCCCCAGCACCACCCGGAGTGCATTACGCTGCCCCACCCAGCCCTTAGAGTTGTCCAGCGCACACTGCATGGCACTCCAGTAACACTTTCAAGGGCTGGGGCAGTTGCCCCCTTTGCCTCCCTTCGCCTGTCAGCAGGCCTGCCCTTGGGCAGACCTACTGTACAAGGCTTTGCACAGCACTTAAGTCCCGCTGGATGAAGTGGTGCAGAAACCAGGAGAAGTCTCTATGCACAGGGTTGAATTTTACCTTCAATTCATAAGTAAGAGACTTTTAGAAACAAGGAGATGAGTGTTGTTTTATTTTGAGAGCCAGCTTTGCTGTACACAGGTTAAATTTGACTCCACGAATATTTTAGTGAGGTGTTTTAAACCATTTACTTTATATCCTGTTTACCCAAAATAATACATTACATTTTGAAAAATATCCCTTCGCCAAACTAAAATATCCCTTCCCCCCAAACAGTGTGTTCCACCTACTTCCGAGCAGCGTTCATTTTTTACATATACCTATAGCATAGGATTTACCGTGCATATATAAAATCGAATTGCAAAGGTGAATGTTTATAAAATATTGACACATCAGATCATCCAGCACAAGACAAAGAGGGTATCTGGCTGAAAATCTTTAATTTATAGTGATATACCTTATATTTTCCCCAAAAGTCAGTGAGATAAGGCTAGACCATTAGCCTGTTGGCTTTGCTTGGTTTGAAATAAAATATTTCATCACATATTAAACCGCCAGACCTGGTACAACAACCCACATTTTTACCATCTTATGACTGATAGGCTGATCTCAGGACTGAACATGGAGTACATGTATAGTATTACATTGTATTTCCACTGGGTATCTAGAAGACAACATTTTGGGCACGTCTACATAGAAGATCGATGCTGCAGCAGTTATCTTCCAGGGTTTGATTTAGCTGGTGTAGCATAGAGCTGCTACATCAAACACAAAGGGAGCCCCTGTCAGCACCAGTACTCCTGCTTCTCACCAGGAGTAAGGGAAATCAATGGGAGCATTTGCTCTCATCGGCCTCCTGCTGTTTGGACAGTGCAAAAATGCAATGTAAGATACTTTGATGTAATTTACATAGCTGGAGTTGTGTATCTTACTTCAACCTTCCCATGTATTGTAGGTCAGGCCTTTCTTCCCAGAGTTTAGTGAAATGTTAACTGTGAGTCTGTGGGATTGGGGAGTTAAATTTGAATATCTACACCCTTCAAACCACAAAACTTGAGCAGAAAAAAAATCTTACTGTGAACTTGCCTGATTCAGTGCAAACAATTGTTGTGGATCCTTTTCCCACCTCTGTTGATTCTTAAGAAATCCCCGAGGTGGTCTGTTTATCATCAAAACAAACCCTGCAAAACATAAAAACAACTCTGGGCCTCTCTCTCTCTCAAGTATAGGGCTGCTACTTGTTATAATCTTTAGCAACTGCAATCACCATAAAATAAAATATAAATAGTTCAAAATATTATTCAGGAGAATTCTCTTCCTAATTTCCTACACGAGAAGCCTTTCCTAGGAGCTGGCTGGCTGGTCTCTAAGTTTCCTCTCCAGCCACACCTACGTAAACCCTAACTGACAAATTAGCAAGGCCTACCTGGATAGTCCACTTTAGTGAAGGCCAAAGTACTGAAGTCACTTCCCTGGAATCAGCTCAGAGGTGGGTTCCCCTAAGGTCAAAGGAGCAGTACATCTACCACAGTTTCTCATGTATTTGCAGCTCTGTGGTCTTACTGCAATTAGGTGACATCTCCACAGCTTTGCAGTTACTGGATTTCTGTATGTAATCAGAGCAACCGAGTGAAAGCAGATAGCCAAGAATTTTCACCAGGTAGGTATGCCCAAGTTAGGAGTTAAATATATATTATAGAATGTGATGGGTCTTTGATCAATACAGCAGCTGGTATGTTTCAATCTTAGCCAATCTCCAATCACAAGGATGCTTTTAACTGCTCCCTGGCTTGTGACCAGACATTTGCTTTACATCAAACTATTGAGACTTTTTTCAAAATAATTTAGAATACAAATGTTTTAGCCATTTGTACCAATTCTTATTTGTACAACTCAGCAAATTCTTAGATTAAGGTAGGCAAATAAATTTCCCATTCCAAACAGTGGGCGTGGCTTTGCAATGAGGGAAGCTGAATACAGGCTAAGCTGAACCAGTGAAACATTATTAAACTTGTGTCTTGCTCTCTCCACACAGACTGGGAGCAACTCAGCCAAACTCCTCAAGTTCTCTATTCCGCGCGTGTCTTGCCAATAGCAGTCAGTGCAAGGAACACTAGCCCTCTGTCTCCGGTCCAACAGATCATGATCCACTTCTTATTTTACATTAGGTGAAACGATTTGTATTTAAAAACTTATTTTTGTCCTACCCAGATTAAGTTGGCAAGATCTTAGTGGGTCTTTCCCAGTGCAACTCTATAGCTTTCTTAGAATGTAAAGTGCCTAAAATCTGCAAGATAGGCCTGACCTCCTGTGTGTCCAAGGTGTATTTGATTTGTTCTGGGACATTTTGGAAATGATAGTTGATCCCAGCTGTCAGACATTACTCAAAACTGTTCTTTAGCCACACCTTCCTGTGACTCAGCACCAGCTTTAATCACCCTCACTATGTGAAACATTCCATTGCTGCTCAGGCTGAGAATGTTTACTAAGTCATCCAATACAACAAAGTTTAAATTCTTCGGTATTCATCTGTTCCTTTTATAGATACACTCATACTTCATATGGTGATGTGCTCAACTGATGGCGTCAGGGTTTTATAAAGGCTTTTATGACTCAATGAAAATAAGAAGCCTGCAAATGGGACCAAACTGCAGAAGAGTAGGTCTGTCACGCAACCAGACAATGAATGGTCAACACTTTATCTGACTGTGAAAAAACAAACAAACAAGTAAAATCATTTCTTCACATTTAGGCTTCTTACCAAAGCAAAAGTCAGGCAGTTAATTGTCAGGGTGCTCAGTGTAAATTATTCCATCAGCCATTTTTTCAGACTCTATCTCCTTGGTCTTCTGTCTGCCCAGCCAGCCAGCCATAAGACACACTGTCCAGTGGATTACACTGTGACACTATAAAAGCCCCTTTACAATACATCTCAAGTTGTTTCCACATCTTACAGCAGTGGTCCCCAACGTGGTGCCCGCGGGCGCATGGCGCCCACCGAGTGATCGGGGCCAGCCCTGCCCCAGGGACGTAGCGCATGGGTGGTGCCGGCCCTGGGCGCACGGCACATGTGCAGCCCCACTCCCGGGTGCCCAGCAGCCCCAAAAGGTTGGGGACCACTGTTCTAGTGGCACCTCATTTGGTATTTCCTTCTCCACTTCAATGCACAGGAAAAAAAAGAAACAAAGCAGTCTCTTCATTGTTTCCCTCTTACTTGTCTGACTGGCCATTTGTGTGCATAATTACCTGAACTAGGCACAGTTTTAAAATTATAGGCTTCAGAGAGAAAGCTAAACTGTCACAAATTCTAGTGGTATCCACTTACATGAATACCGGGTGACCAAGGACATCTTGAAGCCAATTGACCAAGGGCACATTGGATGCACATGGTTTTACAAGCATCCCCGGGGGCAGGAATATACATAGTAATTCACCAAATAATGGCATGGAAGTAGCAGTGCAAGCAGGGCAATACGGGACATTTATAGCCAGTACAGCATACCAGACAGACACAGGAGCAGCAGAATCTGGGGCTGCTTGGCAATTCCTCTGTTAGGGCTGTATCACACCAGCCTTCCACACAGGGTCTCCTACATCTTTACAGCAGCCCTGCTAGAGGACAGGTCTTGGAGTGGTACAGCCACTCTGGAGAAGGGGCCACCTGGTGGTCCCTCATTTCGCTTCTTTCTCTGCTGCGGTTCCCAGGAGAACCCTGAACCACAGGGTGGCCCCAGGCTGGCAGCTCCTCCAGCACGGCTGTACTGCCCCCGGCCCTGTCTGACGGGGCTGCTGTACACACACGGGAGACCCTGCCTGGAAGGGGTGGGGGCAGTATAGCCATGCTGGAGGAGCTGCAGATGTGGGGTTGCCCAGTGGTCCTGTGTTCTGCTCCTTTCCCCGCTGTGGTTCCTGAGTGAGCCCTGCACTTCAGGGCAGTCCTGGGAACAGCATCGGGAAAGGAGCAGAATGCTGGCAGCTCCTCTAGCATGGTTGTACTGCCCCCAGCCCTGTCCTCCAGTGGGACTGGTGTACAGACGCCAGACCGATGCAGCTGTGTGGAAGGGCTGACGCAGTAGTACTGCGTCAGAGGAGCAGCCAGTGTAGGACTGCCCAGTGGCCCCACATTCTCTTCATTTCACCTCTTCAGTTCTGAAGTCTCCTATGCAGTGGGAGGAGGACAGAGGTCCCCCTTCCCCAGATGAAAGGATGGGAAGACTGTGGGAGCCCTGGACTGGGGTTGAAGTCGTGTGTAGAGGTCAGGTGCTCCCCATGAGCTCCTTCCCCCACCCCCCCATACTAGTAAGAAATGGATTCTACTTGTACCATGGCATGTAAGGTGTCTACCAAAAGCCAATGGTTACCTGGTCATCACAGTCATTGCAAAAGATGTGCACAGGTAACATTTAAGAAATTATATTGGAAATTATGTTCTTAAAACCTTAAAGTTAAAGCATGTCACGTGCACGACAGGCCTTGGACAAGTTCTCTTCTGGCATAGGGGTAAGAGGCTCTTGTCTCTCTCTGGTCAAGAATTAGTTGCACATTGTATGTATCACAACTGACTCCTATTTGCATTACTGAGACTGATGTTAATCAAAAGAATAGGGAAAGCTGCAGGAAAACAACTCATGGAGCGGGGGTACCAGTTTATGAATAAAGACAATAGCTTTCTGGGATATAACTGAGTACCGAAGCACACACTGGAGGAGATGAACTGCCATTGTATTCCTTCTTATGAAAGCCATTCAGGCTGGGAAACACTGCAAAGTCTTTGGGTGAACCAAACTTCATTAGACAGCACAGTATCTTGCTAATTAAGTCAAAGCTCTAGAACATGGGTTATAATTTTATTTAATACGTAACCATTTGTTTTTCAATTCTTGCACTTGTTACTTCTCAAACTTCTGTACCTTGTTTTCCTTGTTTCTCACTATAAACCTCTCTATGTGCTGTGTGTGTTAAGAGGAGCTGATATCTAAGGTATAAAGGCTATGCAGGGTGGATAACGTTCTTTTGGGAGCAAAGGACCTGTGAATGCTGGGAGTGCTCAGTACAAAATGGGCTGGGCACTGCAGGGGAACAGGTGGAATGTTTGAGGTTGGAGCACACCTGCCACTGCAGAGTGTCATCAGACCTGGAGCTGGCAGACACAGACAAGACTTCCTCATGCTAAGGGTAGGTGTAAGTGAGATGCCTTGCAACTCTGGGAAATCCTGGCAAGCGTCACATATTGCACCACAACAAAGAGAGGGTTGGTGTGAAAGGTGAAAACATCAGTCTGACATTCTGTAATATGTTGAATCCAGTGGTTTATGTAATTAGAACCCTCAAGCACACAGCACAAGTAGAAATAGGAAGATTGCCACCTGAGTTGTCTTGATTTCCGAGGGGTAGGTGTGTAATAAATAGAATCATGCAGTAGTAATCAACCCATCGATCACGATCAACTGATCAATCATGCAGCCTCAGCCAATCAGTCTCGAGATCTCTGGGCCACTGAAGTCCAGCAAGGCTCACACTGGCTTCCTGCCTTCCATAGCCCCATGCCACTACCAGAAGCAGCTTCAGGCTCGTTTCTGTGCTCCCCTTGGTGGGAATAGGACAGCGTATCTCTGCAAGCTGCCCATGCCCACAGCTCCTATTGGCCAGCTCGTGGACAATGCAGGGGGAGGGGGCAACATGCAGAGCATGCTGTCTCCCTCCCTCCAAGGGAAGCACAGAGACAAGCGTGCAGCCAGCCACTTCTAGGAGCAGCATAGGGCCTCAGCAGGCTGGCAGCCTGTCTGAGCCCTGCTGCACTGCCAGTTGGGAGATGCCTGCAGTGTCACCCAGCTGGAGCCTATACCTCACACCCACATCCTAGTCCTGACCTCCTCCCAGAGCCAGCATCCCACACCCCCATCTGCATCCCAAAACTGTGTCCCTGCTTAGAGCCCCCTGCCAGAGCCAGCACTCCCTCCTCCACCCCTTCCTTCACCCCAGCACTCTGCTCCAGCCTGAAGCACCCAAACTCCTTCCCAGAGCTTGAACTCCTCCTGGCCTGGCCCAGCCCAGAGTCTGCACCTCCGACTCCTGCCCCAGCCCAGTGAAAGTGAGTGAGGGTGGAGGAGAGCAAGTGATGGAGAGAAGGGGGAATTGAGTGGGCAGGGCTTTGGGGAAGGGGCAGGGCAGATCCTGGGTTGCCCTGAAATTTAAAAAGGGATCTTAGGTGTAAAGAGGTTGGAGGTCACAGGCATAAAGTAATGTTCAGTTAAATTTGTATGAAAGCTCTCTCGAAGGGTGACAATGCAACTTGTGTAACAAATACTTCATAACAAAGAAGGACCCAGCATGGCTTCCTTCTGAATAGAGTCACCTGGGCAGGAGTCACTGATTCAGTGCTGACTCAGAGGAAATTCCACCAATGCCTGAATTACCAACACCATTTCCTCCAGTTGCTAGATATGCTTTGTTCTAGTTTCCATTTTATGCACCTCCATTGGGCCATGCGTAAGAACTGAAATCTACACAAACCATGAAATGCTTAAAGAACAAAACAAAATACATGGTCCAGTAAGTCCCCATTGAGATGACGATCATAATCACTGTGAATAACCCCTCTCCCCTCCTTCACAACAATCAAATTACCCCTTCCTACAACTCTGGGTTTTGCGGGCATGCTGAAGGTTAATAAATGCAGGCTGTATCTGAGCAAGGAAGGTAGCCTATTCTAATGCAGGGTCTTCCTGAAAGATTGCTTGCCAGGAGCCCCCCTTTGGCCTAACATAAGAGAGCTTTTGGCTGGATGCCTCACCTAACTGCAACTATGGCAGTGTAACATGGGGAGAGAGGCAGTTCCTCCAGTAATCATCCCATATAGACCCTTCTTAAGGACTAAAAAGCAAGATGGGGTCATGACAGAGGATATTTGATAAATGTGTCCATATGTTTTTGTTTTAACCCTAAAAACCCATATTTCCCAGTTCCATCAGCTATAGTGGTACGGTATTTTCCAAGCCTCCTGATGAAAGGTTTAGCATATAAACAACTTCATTCCTCCATTTCTGATATTGGAGAGCCCCCCTGCACCCCCCAAAAGACAGGTTGCACCTTTCAGGACCACAAGGTACAGTATTTTCACTCTGCAACATTTCAGATTTAGATATAATTTACAGTGAAACCTTTGTTATCTGGTACTCAGTTAACCAGAAAACTTTGTTAACCGGCATTGCCCCCAGCCACAAAATTGTCACATCTTCAGGTGCATAGGCCTGGCATGGTTTACCATGATTGTCATACTTTTTTATTTAAGAAGTATTAATCATCTTTAACTCAAAATAGAAATGTTTTTCTACACTACAAAAACTACCAATATTAAAAACTTGAGTTTTACTATTATTGTCCATTGGTTTTTCCTAGGTTGATGGGACCCTCAGGTAACTGGAATTTTTAGATAACCGGAACGCCCTAATCCCCGAGCGTGCTGGATAACACAGGTTTTACTGTATTTCCATTTACAGAAAATGCATCTAGCAGAACCATATACAAATTTTTTTCAAAATCAAAATGGGTTGATTTATATTGACCATCCTTTTCAGCCTCATATAATTCCTCTAATAACCTTCTCTATGTTAAACACATAACTAATGACAGATGTCCCATCCTAAGAGTGCCCCATAAGAGAAGTTCTCAACTTCTTGTCCAGCATGATACAGGGAATAGCAGAGCACAAAATGCTCTCTCTCTCTCCTCGTGAACACACGCAGAATTAGAACATCAGCTTCCACTCTTTTTATTCTGCCCTAAGCAATGCTTGGGGAAGTTTTTAGCCTTCAATATTTCCTGGGAAGACAAGAAAACAAACATGTATGGAAAGAAGAAAGAGAAGAGACAGAGCTTGACCAAAAAGGCAAGAAAGAAAAACGGAGTAAAAGTAAGTAGGAAAGATGGGAAAACATTTAGACTAATGGAGTCACATGATTTTCAGTCACATGACACTCCAAAATAAGCATGCTAGCTACCAATTTTCCTTTTGATAGCCTACTGGACTCCTACACTCTAGAATTTGATTTGTTCATTCCTGAAACTGTATGTTCACATTCTTGCTGCCTGTTTTCTGTGTTGCTGGAAACTCGCATTGAAACCACAAATCACCCTTCCATGCTTCCCCAGTCAGAAACTCTGTTCTCCACAGAGGCACCAATGAATCACTGTAGATAATCACGTGTAAACCTGACATTTGGGACAGCTTGTCAGTTAGCAGCTTTCATTTTTAAATTGCAGGGTAACTCCTTTCTTCACCCGATTGATTAGATGTGATTACTCAACTACTCTTTTCAGCAACTCTGACATACAAACGGCAGTTTATATCAATATCCTGGGTGCTTTCTGCTCTAGATAGACATGCAGCAGAGCTTCTAGTGCTCCAGTGTATGGCTGACATCACTCAGTCCCCTGCTGGAACACACATCCACCTTAAAGCAACAGGGGGCAATTTATTCCTGAAGTACTCTGATTTCAGTGGAGTTACACCAAGGGTGAATTTGGTCCCAGGAGCGCACGTGGAGACATTGAATATGCTGTTACACTCAGTATTACCCAAGCAACACCATCTAAATTTAGTTCTCCATTTAATAAGCTCTTTGGGGGGGAAGTGTCAGTTTTCCACATAGCCACAAACTCTTAGGGAGTTTTCCTGCACAACAGCAGCTTGCTCAGTGACTAATCATAATTCCAATAGCCCCATTCATCATCCTTTGCTGCTCTGAAGCCTTTTCTGACCAATGAGGCAGCACGGAGAGTGTCCTTTGGAACCCGGCTTCTAGTAGGATTCTCATTCTGGTAATTTCCAGGGTTATATATCACAATGGCACAGAGTTAAGGAGTAAAAAGAAGGCCTACCTCAAATTCTAGAGAAGCAGCATCCTCTAAGAGCAAACAGTACTTTTCCTTCAGCAACATGCCAGTAAGAATTTTTGTAATGCAGCTGAGTGTATTTATATCCTGCATAGAGACAGTTAATGGCTTGGGTTCTCTGGCTGTCCAGCCTATCTCTATAAAGTACCGTGACTGCATGATCAAGACTTTAAAAAAAATCAGTGTTACCTGTTTATCACAACTCTCACAATTTGTAATGTTCCAATATTAAAGCTCCAGCACCTGGAGTCAAATGATTAAGTGAAAAAATCTCAGCTTAGGTATATAAAAATTTCTAGACATTGTGGCTACAGAGAAAATCTCAAAAACATCAGTTGAGTACAGCCAAACACCAAAAGGCAAATAAAAACCAAACATTAATTATTTTTAAGAGAATCTCATGATAGCTGGGCCTGACTCACTGTTTTTGAACATCTGAAGTTGCCAATACTGAAATAACAGTATCTCAGCTATGAAGAATGTTGCGCATTTCTGCAAACCCAATGCAATGAGGCCAAACTAATGTCATAGGCATCTTGCTGTGCTTCAAGAATCTATTTAATTAAAGGTGGGATTCAGCAGCCATAGCCTTCAGTTGGAAACGGAGACAACTAGCCTTGTGGCTAATCGCAGAGATTGGCCATTACTGTCTCAGCTGGCTGTGTTAACTTTTCAATCAATTTGAACTTCCAGAGTTAATGGGATTGGTGGCTGCATAAATAACTAATTAAAACTCAAATTATCTCCAGATACCTTGTTCATCTAGGAAAATATTTGGACCACAGCCAGTTTGCTAATCATTTCATTGTCACCTTTCTGCAGGTGGGCTGTGAAGTCTGAGGTTTGAGACTCTAGTACAAGTTTCTGAATAAGCTCTTGGAGGAGCTAAATCCTGGTGTCTGCACACCATAGGGAGAAAAACCCCTTTCTCCTCCTGCACAAGCAAATACCCAAGCACTTGGATACAGGTGCTAAGTAAGAACCAGAATACATTCAATGATGCTGTAATTGTGATCATTTCCATGGGAGGATTATTTAATGCTCTTTTTTCATATTTGTTTTACATTGTATTTTGTCACATGGCCCAGATGACTCTTTCCCACATATTTTCCCATGGGGCAGAAGCCTTCTGAATTCTCCTACAATGAAGGTGTTTGCCTCCATACAGAAGCATATTCTCATTCCCCAAACCTTTGGATCCTTTAAGAGCAACACAGCTTCCAGCAGATCTCCTGAAAGCATGGTGGGACTAAGTTGCCAGTGACTCCCCTCCCTGTAGCTGCTGCAAGGCGATTCAGGGCCAAGGGAGCGCCGTTCGTGCCCATTATGTGAACATTTTGCCTGGAGTTCGTGCAGGCATGGGTTGTACTAACTCCTGAGCAGATTCCTCACTGGGTTACAAGGGACTGGAGGACAATGTATGCTCTCCAGAGCACCAGGATCCTCTAAGAAGGGTCCTGAATACCACAGTGAACCCTAAGCATGAGGATTTCCCTACACCCCCCCCCATGGGGGTGTATACCTCCCCTGAATTTCCCTGACACCCCCCCCCCCAGTTTTGTGAACTAGTTACATGCCAATTTAGTGATTGTTTGGAAATTTGAATTGAAATTGAAACATTAATAGACACTTTAAAAGCATATACAGTGTATGATAAGGTATGTGTATCTGAAAAAGTATAATCGATTTGAAAAGTATGAATGTAGACAAGCTTCCTTATACAGCTGTTGTTTTTTTATGACAATGTCAGTGCATTCATTTTGGTGATGTTGGCCAACCTAATAATTTCAAATTATGATTTGTAAGCACAGTCAAAATGAGCTCTCCCTGACAGCTAGTGATGGGCTGGGGGGAAAGGCTTCAGGACCAGATTGTATTTACATTCACACCTAATCTACCTAGGTATCCAGCAAACAGAGCTGTGTTGCCCAAGTGATAGATTTTGGCTAGGGATGGGTTACAAATCACTTGAATGTGGGGGGAGGGAGAATGAATGTTATTGTTCTTATTAATAGAAATGTAGCCGTGTTAGTCTGGTCTAGCTGAAACAAAAAACAGGACTATGTAGCACTTTAAAGACTAACAAGATGGTTTATTAGGTGATGAGCTTTCGTGGGCCAGACCCACTTCCTCAGATCAAATAGTGGAAGAAAATTGGCATGACCATATATACCAAAGGATACAATAAAAAAAATGAACACATATGAAAAGGACAAATCAAATTTCAGAGCAGAGGGGGGGATGAGCAGGGGAGGTAAATGTCTGTGAGCTAATGATATTAGAGGTGATAATTGGGGAAGCTATCTTTGTAATGGGTAAGATAATTAGAGTCTTTGTTGAGACCTAGGTGTAAAGTGTCAAATTTAAGCATGAATGACAGTTCAGAGGATTCTCTTTCAAGTCTGGTGTTAAAATGTCTTTGAAGCAGGATGCAGGTAGTTAAGTCCTTGAGACAATGCCCTTTCTGGTTGAAATGGCAAGAAACTGTTTTTTCTTTGTGATCCTGTCTAATATCTGTTTTGTGTGCATTGATTCTTTGGCGAAGTGTCTGAGATGTTTGTCCAATGTACATAGCAGATGGACACTTTTGGCACATGATAGCATAAATTATATTTCTGGATGAGCAGGAATATGTGTTCTTGATCTTATAACTGAATTGGTTAGGTCCAATAATGGTATCAGAAGAGTGAATATGTGGACAAAGCTGGCAATGGGGTTTGTTGCAAGGGAAAGTTCCAGGGTTGGTATTAGTGTAGTATGTCCTGTGGTTGTTGGTAAGAATCATCTTGAGGTTAGGTGGTTGTCTATAGGAGACTATAGGTCTGTCTCCCAGAGCCTCTTGGAGTTTAGTATCCTGTTCCAGTATAGGCTGTAGTTTATTGATAATGTGTTGGACGGGTTTAAGTTGGGGGCTGTAGGTGATGACAAGGAGTGTTCTATTGTTGGTTTTCTTGGGTCTGTCTTGAAGTAGATGGTTTCTGGGTATTCGTCTGGCTCTTTCAATTTGTTTTTTTATTTCTCTGGGTGGGTAGTTGAGGTTTATAAATGCTTGGTAGAGATCCTGAAGTTTCTCTTCTCTGTTAGTGGGATTAGAGCAGATGCGGTTATATCGAAGGGCTTGGCTATAGACAATGGATCATATGATGTGTTCTGGATGGGAGCTGGAGGCATGTAGGTAACTGTATGAGTCGGTGGGTTTTCTATAGAGAGTGGTGTCTAATTTAACATTGGTGATTTGTTCTGTGGTATCCAGGAAATGGATCTCTCGTGTAGAATGGTCCAGGCTGAGATTGATGGTGGGGTGTAGGTTGTCAAAACCTCTGTGGAATGTCTCCAGTGTTTCTTGGCTATGGGTCCAGATCATAAAGATGTCATCAATGTAGCGTAAGTAGAGAAGGGGTAAGAGGAGACGGGATCTGAGGAAACGTTGTTCTAAGTCAGCCATAAAGATGTAAGCGTACTGTGGGGCCATGCGTGTACCCATGGCTGTGCCGCTGATCTGGAGGTATAAGTTGTCAAACTGGAAATAATTGTGGGTGAGAACAAAGTTACATAGGTCTGCTGTCAGATTGGCAGTAGTGTCCTCTGGGATAGGGTTTCTAATTGCTTGTAATCCGTCTTCATGTGGGATGTTGGTGTATAGAGCTTCTACATCCATAGTAGCAAGGATGGTGTTATCGGGGAGGTTATCGATGTTTTGTAGTTTTCTTAGGAAGTCAGTAGTATCTCGGAGATAGCTGGGAGTGTTGGTTGCGTAGGGTTTGAGAAGAGAGTCTACATAGCTGGATAAACCAGTAGTGAGCATGCAGATACCTGAGATGATGGGACGTCCGGGGTGTCCAGGTTTATGGATTTTGAGAAGCAGATAGAACAATCCTGGTCGAGGTTCAGAAGGTGTTTCTGTGTGTATTTGGTCCCGAGTAGCTGTAGGGAGGTCTTTAAGGAGACAATGTAGTTTCTTTTGGTATTCCGAGGTGGGATCAGAGGAGAGAGGTTTGTAAAATGTGGTGTTGGAGAGTTGTCTGATTGCCTCCTGGTTGTAGTCTGCCTTATTCATAATGACCACAGCACCCCCTTTGTCAGCTGGTTTGATTATAACGTCCGGATTGTTTTTGAGACTCTGGATAGCATAGTGTTCAGCGCGGCTGAGATTGTGTGTCGCTTGTTGTCATTTGTGAATAATGTCAGTTTGTGAGTTGTTGCGGAAGCTTTCTATACAGAAATCCAGATTGTAATTCCGACCGTCAGGGGGAGTCCATATAGAATTATTTTTCCTTTGGCGTTGATAGGGGGGATCTGGTAGGTCAGATTGATGTTCATTGGTTGTTTGGAAATATTCTCGGAGGCGGCGAAAAAAAGCCTCAAGGTCACCACAAAATTATATCCAGTTTGTGGGGGAGGTGGGGCAGAAAGAGAGACCCCGGGATAAGACAGACTCTTCTGCTGGGTTGAGTTTGTAGCTGGAGAGGTTAACAATATTATCCAGTGGGTTGAGGTAGTTGCTGTTGTAGCCTGTGGTGTGGAGCAGTTTAGAAAGTTTATTGTCTTTTCTTTGTTGTAGGGAATAGAAGTGTGTATAGTAGATTTCTTGTCTGGTGGAACAAAAGTCTTGTAAGGTGTTAGTCGGTGTGAATGTTTGTCTTGAGATGAGAATCTCTAAGTTAGAGATGTCATTCTTGATGTTTTTCTGTTTCTTGTATAAGATACTTATCAGGTGGTTCCTTAATTTCTTGGATAGTGTGAAGCAGAGTCTCTCACTGTAGTCAGTACAGTATGTTGATCTTAATGGATTGTTCACTTTCAGTCCTTTGGGTACGATGTCCATGTTGTTCTTATTAGATGAGTAAAGGGCAGCAGAACTGTACTTAACCTGTACTGACTGAGGGCATCAAGAGAGAGGGTGGGGACAGGTGTTTTGCTTGATGGTCTGTCTGAGTCACAAGTACTCTTCGACCTGCCCCTCTCCACTATTTAAAGATAGAGCTGATTAGACTCCATATATAGTCTTTTGTTTTGTTAAGTGACCACTACAGCTGAAATCACTGATAATCAGGTCTAAGTGCTTAGTCCTGCTGTGGGAACAGTGTACCTGTGGGTACAGTGTTTTTGTGTAAAAGACAGCCCAGACTGCACTAGCAGTGATGTTCCCCCACTGAGAGTTCAGCTGAAATCACTGAGAGCTGGGTGGAACCTCAAGAGACCAACTTGCAGAGGTCACAGTGGCAGGTGGCAACAGAAGGCGACGGCGCAGGGCCATTGGCAACAGAGCGATGGAGTGAATGGTGGCACAATGAACAACAGTGAGCAGCTGGAGAAACAAGCAAGGTGCCTTCTTGCCCCCCACCTGGAAGGTGTACTCACGCGAAACCACCTTTGAACTCTCAGTCTCCACTGACCAAGGACAACACCGGTGAGTGGGGTGAGGTGGAGGGAAAAATGAGGGGTACGTTAAATAATCATTTGTTTGTTGGACTATATTTTAGTGACTTTGCTCCAGAATGCTAGATTTGTGACTGGGAATGGAAACTTATATAAATGTGTTTCCTAGTAGGCCAAGATTTTTAAAATGCATTATTTGCCAAGGTTATATCATCTCACATCATTGCTATCTTGAGAGATCATTATGTTGGGAAGTTTCTGTACTAAACATTTTTATTATTATAATTAATTTTTACATAAGAATGGTCATACTGGGTCAGACCAGTGGTCCATATAGCCCGGTATCCTGTCTTCCGACAGTGGTCAAGGCCAGGTGCTTCAGAGGGAATGAACAGAACAGGTAATCAAGTGATCCATCCCGGTTGCTCATTCCCAGCTTCTGGAAACAGGCTAGGGACACTCAGAGCATAGTATTGCATCCCTCCCCATCCTGGCTAATAGCCACTGATGGACCTATTCTCCAGGAATTTATCTAGTTCTTTTTTTTAATCCTGTTATAGTTTTGGTCTTCACAGCATCCCCTGGCAAAGAGTCCCACGGGTTGACTTTATGTCGTGTGAAGAAGTACTTCCTTTTGTTTTTTTAAAACCTACTGCCTGTTAATTTTGTTGGGTGACTGCTAGTTCTTGTGTTATGTGAAGGATTAAATAACGTTTCTTTATTCACTTTCTTCACACCAGTCAAGATTTTATAGACCCCCCCTCATCATAATCCCTCCTTAGTCGTCTCTTTTCTAAGTTGAAAATTCCCAGTCATTTTAATCTCTCCTCCTGTTTCATACCCCTAATCATTTTAGTTGCCCATCTCTGTACCTTTTCCAATTCCAATATATCTTTTTTGGGATGGGGTAACCAGATCTGCACACAGTATTCAAGGTGTGCACGTACCATGGATTTGTATAGAGGCAATATGATATTTTCTTTTATGTGTTTTGGTGTATTTTGCATTATCCTTATGTTAAATTTGCATTATCCTAACAAAACATTTAATTTATTCATATCTCTTTTATACGTTGCAGGTCAAAGTGAAAATGAAAAGACAAAAAACAATACAACAATTTTTCCACTCAAAGGCCTCAAAAACTAACCAAGGTGAAGAACACATCAAGAACCAAGAATATATCAACATGTCATCTGAAGGATCAAGTAGTGTATCTACATCCGACCAGCCAAGATTTTTAAAATGCAACCCACATCTTAGAAGAGTTAAATGCTTGTCAACTGGACCCCAAACAGATGGTTGCTTATGAATTTGATGGAGCTGCAAACTTCTCTGGAAGACATGGTGGAGTACAAGCTTTGTTCAGAGAAAAGTGTAACCCTAATCTCTCCTATACACACTGCAGAGGCCATCTACTCCAACTAGCACTAGTACGTGCTGCAGAATCTTCAAAAGACATTAAAAAAAGCTATAAATTTAATGTCTTCATTTTATTCTTTTTTCAGCAAGAGTCCAAAAAGACTGAATATCTTGGAAAATATAGAAGATACACTGGGACTGATGTTCAAATTAGTCCAACCTGAGAAAACCCACTGGCTTTCTCATGAGCGATCCTTGGCTGTTGTCTTAAAATTACTCCAGACATTATTACTGGCTTTGGAAAGTATCTACCAAGATGGGATGGATCTAAGTAGTGAGGCTGGTGGATTACTTTTGCTACTACATTCAGAGAAGACTATTGCCATTCTCTCTCTCTCATAAATCTACTGTTGAAACCACTTGGGTCATTAAACAATGCCATCCAGGCATCTGCTACAACAGTAGTAGATCTTTGTCAGTAATAGAAGCTACATTTGGATCAGAGAGCTATCCATTGAAAAAGTACTGGAAGAAGCAAAGATTTCAGTCCAGAAGTTGACTAATGAAGGCATTTATATTGAATCCTTAAGTGAAGAGAACAAGAAGTGTTTAAGACAACTGAAAAGGTACACAGACTTGATTCTTAAAAATCGACAACAGCGACTTCTAGATTCTAGTCAACCTCTATGTAGCTTTTACAGATGCCTGTCCTATAAAACACCGACAGTTGAGTGGCGTGAGGCACTACCAGCAATGGGGCTGCCATGTGCTCAGGACAGAATAGAGAATTTGAACACAGAGTGGAATATCATACGACGAATGAATGAAGATTTGACTTCAACTTCTTTTTTATCATCACTAGTGGCTCAACCAGATCTTTGTGCTATTTTTCCTGGGATGAAAGAAGTAGGAATTCATCTCTTGCTATTCCCAGTCACAACAGCTACAGTTGAGTGTTCTTTTTCATCATTGAATAGAATTTTGCGTTCTGAAAGAAGTTGCCTTCTGCCTGATCATGTGAATGAACTAATGAGCATATCAGTTGAAGGAATGAAAGTACTGGACACACAAGAAGCCACCGAAGATGAACGCATTGCATTCGAGAAGTTCATTAACAGAGTTGTGCAAAATTATAACAAGAAACCAAGAAGGATGTAGACGTAGTGCTTCATAGAAGGCTTGTGATTTTAAAACATGAGTAAAGTCTAATAAAATCGTCATGAAACATTTTTCAGTTTTTACTGTGGTGCCATACAGCCCACCTTCACCCTCACGGTCTCACCCCTCATTGGCCCTGACATCCCCTCTCCCCCCCCCCGCGGTAAATTTGAATACCTCCCATAATTTCAATTCCTGGGGAAAACACTGGAGTGCTCCAAGAAAACAGTGGGACTCCCTCCCCAAACACTACCTATACAAACTTCTTTTTAAGCAGATAGCCTTAGGGTAACCTGGCCCCAAGACATTCCCGAGTTTATTATTTATTATAAATTCTGGAACAGCTGATACTTCCCCATCCCTGCTTCCTTGTACAAATAAGATCTATACATGGTAAGAGCAATGCATGTGAGTCAGCGGGTACAATCCAGACATTTTTTTTTTCCTTCCATCACCAATGCTCCAGAGACTGAAAAGAGAGAGAACTGTAAATGCCTTAAGTAACGTACATGGCCTTGCCAACTCTCAGGATGTTCTCGCCATGTTTGGTGTGTTTCTTAAAGTCTCTTAGAATCAGATGACTAGATGAGACTCTCAGCTTTCAGAGTTTTAAAAATAAAAGTTCCTAGCCCTCCCAATGGTGAAGCAACTTGATGACAATGTGAACCTTAAATATTACATGCCCACAAGACAAATAGAAAGAACCCAAAACTTATTTTAAAAAAGTAACCCTTTTAGAGATCTAATTTGAGATCTGGCATTGAGAAAACTGTTCTCACTATTTCATCTAAATGGAGTTCTGTGTTTTCTTTTTTGAGGAGAGGGGAGTATTTTATGCATCCTGGATTATTAAAATTAATTTAAGACTTCACTTTCAGGCTTTCCTTGGTGCAGGAAAGTGTATTTGATTAAGAACAACAGTTTCTCTTGAAATTTAAAAGATTCATAAAACTGTTTAGTTTGGTTTTAGGTTTTAATCCATTTGTTTTGGGTTTTTTTAATCATATCTAAATGCTGAGCCATAGTCAAGTTCTGTGCCCTTTGAACCATACACAACTTATGGCAGTTTGTGTTCATGCAGGTCTGCAAAATCCTGAGCAATAATGCCAGTGATGTTAGCGGTCTCCTAAAGAGCAAAGATAAATGTCACTACTAAAACATTCTTTTTTGTTTGTATAATTTAACTAATAAAAAAAGTTGGTTCAATTAAAGATATTACCTCATCTACTCTGTTTTTCTAGTTGAACTGCGGCAAAGTTCGAGTCAGGTAAGAATGTCAGTGTTGTTCTAGAGCAGCCACTCTCTCACTGGTGCAGTGTCACATAAATATAATGAATTCAGTCATGGATTTCAGCATAAGCCAATTACACTTGCAAAACTCATCACTCTCACCACTAGGGGTGTGTGTTTGGATTCCAAATTTATCCCTCAGCTTCTGAGACAAGTATCTTCTCCTTTGGATGAGAAAGGCAAGTATAAGAGCTATGTATTTTCTCAGCTTCTCAATATTGCCTGGCTGCTTTCTCCAAAGCCCATCTTGTTATTTTATTAACTATGCACAGTGACCTTTAAACATAAAAAGTTATTTGCAATGATTTTTTTCTGAAATGGACAACATTTAGAGCTTGCATAAAAAGTGCTTGAAAGGGCCATTCCTGCCTGGAGCAAATAGTTGACTAAACTATAAAATACCCCCCTGTGGTCTTCCTCTTCTAAACACAAACTGTGGCAGGATACAGAGGGCAGCAAATGCAAATTAAGGCGACCCCCCATCTCATTGGTCAGGCTTTGGGGCGTCTCATGGGAGGTAATGATCCTGGAAGGCAGGCAGTTTGGGAAGCAAATATCTGTGCAATCCTGCCCAGATGGAGGTGTGCTCTCCCGTTTGAGGGGAAAGGACTCATTTTAACTGATTTTAGATCCTTTCACTGTATTTCAAGAAGACCGAGCCCATTGATGAGAGATGGTAAATGTAATTAAACTAGTGGTATCCAGTCTATGTAGAAATCACTTTCCAGGGATTAATGGCCTCAGAGAGGCCCTCCCATCTGGATTCACAAAAAGAATAAGTGGTGTGAGGCTGAATGTCACAACATCTCACTTTGTGGTGTGCGGAGAATCACAAAAGTAGCACTGCAATCCACAGTGCAGTATTGTGGATAGACAGAGCTGATTGCTGTGCCTCTTGGAATTCCCTCCGAGTCTTCCCACAGCCTCCTTTGCTGCAGGGAACAGCATCATGAGTAGCTCCATGAACCAAGAAATGTCAAAGAAGCACAGCAGTCTCTTCCCCTCTCCCCATGCAAAGGCAGTCTGCCTGCTATTGTGTTCCTAGTGTAGGGCAGAACAGGAGCATACCAATGATTTGTTCTTTGTTCCCCAAACAGAGCAGCTCACTCATCTGTTAGATATTTCACCTGAGCTTTGAAAGAGGAGGGGTGCATGCCTGCAAGCCAGCAGGGATCAAAACACTAAGCAGAGCAAACAGGCCAGGCATTGTGGGATACTGGTGAAAGCCAGTTCTGTGGACAAAGCTAACAGTTGTGTCTACACGGGCTTTTTGTCGATAATAAAGGGAAGTGAAAAGAAAAAATGTCTCTTGAAGGGGTAGAAATTTTATGTTGCAGAATCTGGGTGTTTTTCCTAATTAAAATCACAATATAGTATATACAGTCTGTTTTGTCACCAAGAGGCAGTTTTTGGTGAAAAAGCTTGGTAGACAAGGCTTATTACACTTCCAAAGTGGAAGAAAGTTTTAGAACCAATCTCAGGGCACACATTAAAAACGAAGGCACAAACCCATAACTGGTTATGAGTTCTAAACTTTGATTTCACCAACCAACTGTACCAAGTGCAAACTCCTCAGGCACTTTAGCAGCCTGAGAACAGAGTCACAGCAGTCCCCTTGAGTACCCTGTTAAGTCTTGTCACTCAGGTGAGCATCTCTCTGTGATAGACAGCCCCTTACACCAAGAACAACAACAATATTCACGTTACTACTAAAGGACCAGTCACTTGCCCCAGCTCAATTGCACTTGTGGTCTCACACCAAAGACAAGGTTTGTAGTAAATCCTATTGTAAACTATATGAAGATGTATTAAACAGGAAAAGGAAATTAGAGAGTTAGTTACAAGGATAAAGCAAGAAAATAGATACACAAACAAGTTACAGCCTTAGATTATAAAGGTAATATGGGTTTCTATAATTATCAAGCTATATTTGACCTTTTGGGCTAATCCAAACTAAGCAGATGAGATTCTTGGTTCCAGAAATACCTGTCAAGGTATAAGCAGCATAAAAATACTTAGCTCTTTTTGTTTTGAATTTTTAATCACCCTCCTGCCATGTGCTGTGAGCTGCACATTCAGCAGATAGAAGTCCACTTGCATGACTCATCTTCACTGGGAGGAGAGCACAAAAAAACCCCAACAGGAATCTTTAGTTTTGTTGTTAACAGTTTCTCAATTCACATGTGGGAAGTTTCCAGTTGCAAGATCCACTCATATCCTGTCTGGTATTGATAAGTCTCCCCTTTGGGAAGTAGTGTAACAATGTCTGTAGAAGAGCAGCTCTTCATACTAATTAGATGTCCCCTTCCTTTACGGTGAGTCACATTCACACAGTGTAACTGCTCAGATATTACATTACAGTAAGGAACACTGATATTACCAGTAGGATTAATGCAAGCAGCAAATCATAGGCATTCAATAGAGTCTTAATACTAAACCCTTTCTTGTAATTTGAATACCTGTTTTATCACAATTAACCCTCAAGTAAGCCAGACGCATTACAGCTATGTATGTGTAGTGTCCATTTGAGACAGGCCTGTCCTGTCATGTTCAGCCCACACCACTTATACAGCCTCACTGAGAGGCGGTATTCACCAGAGTGCCTGAACTTGCACCAGCATTTCCCATTGAAAGAAGCCACATGGAACCAACTATCAGTCCAAACAGACCATAACTGGCAGATCAAATAAAAAAAACAGACCTAAACCTAGCTACACCAGCCTGAGGTTCCCAAAATGTGTGTGCGCATGTGCGCGTGTGTGTGCGTGCATGAGAGAGAGAGATTGGGGATGTAAAGTCCTGGTTAATTCATTAATTGGTTAAAACTTATGTTTAACAAGTTAACCAATTAAACAGGGTGAGTGGAGGCAGGGGAAGCACTCCAGCCTGGCCGACCCTAAGTGGCCCCACCACCCACTGCAACCAGGCTGGAGCACCCTTACCTGTGACACATCCTGGCTGAACCCACCACAGTCCAGGGCTGCTCTGGCCAGGCTGGAGCACCTCTCACCTGCAGCGGACCCTGTGGTGCTGGAGCAGCCCTTGCCCACAGCAGGTGGGAGGCTGCTCTAGCCCCCACCACTTAATTGGTTAAATAGTCACATCCTTAATATATATGTACTTGGATAGTGTTGGATGTTCTTGGTCCAGATTCTAAGCAAGCACAAATTCATATCCCCAGGCCTGAGAAGGCATGAAGATTCAGTCAGTTCTCTCACTCCCGAATAGTGGTAGTCTCTTTTATGTCAAGGCCCAAATTTCTTGGTCAAGGTATAGTCCAAATCCAGATTCCAGAGAAAATAATAATAATAAATCCAATGGTGATAATAAGTAAATAAAAAGATTTTGGAGTCTGCTCAAAAGTGCCTGGTAGTCTGTATTTAGTCCCACTCTACCTATTGACTACTATCTCCAGAAGATGCCCCTCCAGATCAGAACTGAGACATTGCTAGGAAGTAGGGAGAAGAATGTTTGTTCTGCAGATAAACAGGATTCAGTCTCCAAGGCTATTAGTCTGGTACTTTTTCCAATGCCTAATATCACATTAAAATAGTAACAGAGTTTTGAATGCCCTTCTGCACTTCCTGCAGTATTTCTGAGTCTGGGCTCAACCCAAACCAGGAAACAACAATTCTTGTGCTGGTGAGGAAATCTAATACTGGAGAGCTCATTACATTTCCAGCTCAAAGAAACTGGGAAGTCTAAGCCAAACTTTTTAAGTATGATCCTGCAGTAATGTTTTATGTCCTGGTAAAATGACATAAAAAACAAGACTGGGAATCAAGAGACTTGGGTTGGTTTCCCAGAAGTGACATTACAGACTTACTGTGTGTCCTTGGACAAATGACTTAAATCCTTTGGGTGAAATTTTGGCCCAGTTGAAGTCAGTGACAACACTCCCCTTGACTTCAGTAGAGCTAGAATTTAATGTTCATGTTGCAGTTCCCTATCTCTGAAGCAGGGATCCATTATCTCCCTCACAGGAGTATTGTTAGAATATAGGGTGTGTCTACACTAGAGTGTCAGAAAAACAGCCTTTTTCGGACAAAACCTGCATTACGTCCACACTGTAATCGTGTTCTTCCAAAAGAAAATCGAAAGAACAGAGGGGTTTTTCCAACAGCGGTACTCCTCTTTCTACGAGGAAAAATGCCTTTTCCAAAAGAGCTCTTTCGGAAAAAGGCATGTGTGGACGAGGAGGAGGGGTTTTTTTTGGAAGAAGAGGCCTCCAAGAAATAGCACAGGTTCCCTGGTGGATACTCCATGCAAATTAATCAGGACTCTATGGCTACATCTAGACTGCAGGCTTCTTTCTGAAGAAGTTTTTCCAGAAGAGATCTTCCGAAAAAACTTCTTCCAAAAGAGAGTGTCCACACTGCCAAAGCACACCGGAAAAGTGATGATCTTTTTAGAAAGATAGCATGCACACTGAATAGACACTCTCTCGCATTTAAGCTGTGATTACTATGGACAGAGTGGCTACCAGGGCACCTGTGCTTTTTCCTCTTTCCTCTTCTTTTGAAAGAACTCCCTCTTCCCCGTCCACACGCATCTTTTTCTGAAAGAGCTCTTTCAAAAAAAGGCTTCTTCCTCATAGAAAGAGGTTTACCAATGTCAGAAAAAAACCCTCTGTTCTTTCGATTTTTTTTTCAAAACAACGCGATTGCAGTGTGGACATAACTGGAGTTTTTTCGGAAAAACTGGCATTTTTCAGAAAAATTCCACAGTATAGACATACCGTGTGGTTCCTGTCTCCTGGCCCCTCTTAAAGCTGCAGGCACCCTGGATAAGCCTTGTGGCAGGTAGCCAGCTTGAGAGCAGCACCTCACCACATTGCTCTCCTTGCCATAGGCCTTGCCACTCATGGCCTCGCCTCAAGCCCCCCACGATCTCCTGGGCCCTCACAGGGAGCAGCCCCAGGGGTCCCAGAACCCACCCAGGGGGACCAAGAGGCGGGCACCCTCCTGGTCTGGAGCGGAGATCCTGTCCCTCCTCGAGTTGTGGGGAGAGGAGGAGACCACCTTGCGGGATCTCCCCTTCAAGAGGCACAATGCCGACTTCTATGAGCACATGGCCAAGTCCCTGGCGGAGCATGGACACTCACCCCAGATCTTGGAACAGGTCTGGAGTAAGGTTAAGGAGCTCCACCAGGGATATGTCCAGGCCAGAGTGCACAGCTTGTGCTCAGGGGCAGGACCCTACACCTGCCCTTATTACCAGGAGCCTCACCAGATCCTGGGAAACGTCTTCCCCACCCGTTATGGTGGACTCCGTCCTCCAGACTTCAGTCATTGCCCAACTGCAGGTCACAGTGGAGGAGGAGCAGGAGGACTATGGCCAGCTGAAGGAGGAGGAGGAGATGGAGACCATGACCCTATCCCTGGAGCCGGTGCCTGTGAGCCAGGATGTCTCCCAGGCCTCATCGGACACTAGGGAGGGATCCTGAGGTGAGAGGTCTTAGTTTGTCTCACACACAGGGCAGGAGAGGTGAGCGCACAGGGAACGAGTGTTGCTGGGGCTGCTCGGGCTGGACATCATGCTGCAGTCTGCACACGTGCAACCACATGCAGCGTTAGTGTGGCACACGGACTCAGCAGGCAGCCCCTGAGCACGGATGGGATCCAGCTGCCAGGCTCAGAGGAGGCTACACACATCCTGCCACGGGGGGAGGGAACCCTCCCAGCACCTGCCACGGCTGGAAACAGGCTAGCCACAAGGGCACAGGCACAACCCCAGACACACCAAGGAGTGCCGCACACAGGCATACCTGCACGTGCGAGGCACCACCTGCTCCTGTGGGGAGTGCTGCAAGCTGCAGGCGTGTGTGTGGACATCATGGAGGGCCAGGCTGTTTCTGGCTCCTCTGCCGCCCATGAGGGGATCCCACTGTGGCCAGACATTTCCCTTGCCTGCGGGCTGGAAGGAGGTTGGGAAGTGGGCAGCATGGTCCCCTGGGCACCTCGTGGCCCCTGTGAGGCTGGGCCTGCTGTTCATTGCCTTGCTTCCAGGACATCCCTCTCCTCTGGCCCGAGCACTGTTGGTCACTGCTCACAGAAGAGGGCATGGCCTCAGGGACAGTGTCTGCATGGATGACTGACCCCCCTCTCCCTCTTTGTGCTCTCCCAGCTGGACCAGCCGGGACTGAGGGCCAAGCCACCCACCAGAACCAGCCTGGGAGACCCGAAGGTATGCCAGGGTCCAGAAAGACCTCATGTGCCAGTATTTCAGTGTCCTACACAACATGCAGAAGACCCTGGTGCAGAAGGTCCGCGAGGACTCAGAGTGCAGAACTGCACATGGGACCAGCTCATGAAGTGGTGTGATAGCATGTGTGCCATCATGTCACACATGATGGCACACCTGCCTCCTGTCGCTGCTCCTGGCTTCCACCTTCCTGCCCCCCCTGCTATGCCCATTCTGCCTCTGCCTGCCCCCCATGCGATGCCTGTGCCCCCTTCCCCTACACTCTATCATCCCTGACCCTGCTCCAGCCCTCCCTCCTGCTCACCCTCTTGTGGTCCCCAGACCCACCCGACCCCAACTCTGACAAGGTCCCCGGACCCGAGGTGGCACATCTAGCTGCCCCCTCCCCCTCCAGGTTATGAACCCCTCTCCCCCTGCCCACCTTTATGGATTGTAAGATAGATACAGACTTCGTTTTGTTCAAAACCACACAGGTGTCTTTATTCTGAGGTCAGGGAAGGGGTGAAGGGAGGGGTTGTGGTGGGGCAGGGATAGGGCTTCAAGCCAGAGGCCCCTAGTGGGGAGGCCCTGGGGAGAGTTACTGGGGTGCTTGAGAGAACCTCTCCATCAGGACCTCCTGGATGCGCACGCTGGCTTGATGGACCTGTTGGATGGCAGTTGTCCTCGGCTGCTGGAAGGCTTGCCCCCCACCATGGAAGGAAGGCTTCCCCCTTCCTCTCCACAATGTTGTGGACACAACATGCCACGACCACCTCTGGAAAGTTTTGCTCCCCCACGTCCAGGTGGGTCAGGAGGCACCTGAACCCTGAGATGGCCAAAGGAGCACTCAACCTGGATCCAGGCCCGGTTCAGGTGGACGTTAAATTGATCCCTGCTGGGCTCCAGGTGTCTGGTATATGGCTTCATTAGCCATAGCATCTGCACGTCTCCAACCACAAAGTCACAGCAGGGGAAGAATGTGCCCACTTCCAGCTTTCCATACAGTCGAGAGTTTCTGAAGATGTGGGTATTGTGTGCCCTGCCCAACCACCTGACAAAAATGTCTGTGAACTATCTACGGTGGTTGACCAGGGCCTGCAGCACCATAGAAAAGTAGCCCTTCCTATGAATATACTGCGCTGTTTGATGTTCTGGTGCTTGGATGGAGATGTGGGTCCAACCTATGGCTTGAGTGCAGTTCGGGAACCCCAGGGTGGCAAATCTGGCCACGATTGGGTCCAGGTCTCCCAGGCAGATGACCCTCCGCAGCAGGATCAAGTTGATTGTCTCCTTCTGCAGGTTGTGAGGGCTAACACGCAAAACAGAGAGTGAGAGAGGGAGTGCCTGAGCCCTTGGCCGGTGCCTGACCCCGTCCCCCCCACCATTCCCTCCCCACTCAAACACCTCAGGAGAAACCCCCTATAAGCCGCCCCCCCCCCCCCAGCAGCAGAGCTGTGTGAAGGCAGGAAGGCACAACTCCCCAGGGACAGGGCTTTCCCCCACCCCCATAGCCCTCCACTCCTCTTTCCAGAGGGACCCCCTTTTCCAGGACTCTTCCCCCACCTGTAGCCAGACATGAACCCCATCTTTCCCCCCCCCCCCCCAGAGAGCAAGAGAAAGGCAGTCAACCTTTGATGCCCTGGGAACGCAGGGGTGCTGCCTGTCCCTGACTCTAATAAACAGAAACCAGACAGTAAATGGGCTAGCTGACGACCCAGGGCCTCCTGCTGCCCTGATGGCTAGCACCAGTAATTGACACGCCTGCACTGTCCCAGGAGAGGAATCTTCGCCCATCACATACTAGAGGTGCCCGTTGTCTGCATTTTCCCAGGTGTGAATTATGCTTTGCACCCTTCGTGGGAAACTTGGCGTTCAAAGCCATTTTCCCTAATTGGCCACTTGAGACCAGGAAGAAGCCTACGTGACCCAAGGGGTATAAAGAGGGGTTTAGGAGCCCACCCCATTTGAGCTCCAATCATCTATACCTGCTGGCAGGTATTGGTTGCCTCCCGAGGTCTGTGGGACGCCCAACCTCGCCCTACTTCTTCCCGAGGGATTGAGAGAAAGACGCTGGCCACGCCAAGTCTGGAACGCAGGGGTGAGAATATATACCTGCTAGGGGTCTATTTTGCATGCATTTAATAAGAGCTCAGAGAACCAAAAGGGTTTCATGGTACCTGTAAGTGACTTATTAGTGTAATTTCTGTCCTGTCCTTTGTAGTGGCTGTGTTATCTGTAACACAGTAGTAGCATTTAACAGCTAAGTTTACCCTGTAACAATAAAATAGTAACTGTTTAAGCTGTGACCTGACTCCTTCAGTTGCTGTAACAGAACCAAGCACAATTTTAAAAAGAACTCCAGCCGGTCATAAGGGACAGATATAGGGAGAGCTTGAGCGTTGGATCGTGTCGCTTCCAGGGGACAGATCCGTTGGGGCATCTCTCAGCCTCCCCAGGCTGCCCGCTGCGAAGGGATCGTGTATCCTAGCAGTCAAAGTCTGAGGTGTAAAGCTCTCCCTGTAACTCTTTGGGGCGCCCGTCAACCGCCTCCAGGTTGCCCGCTGCTAAAGGACCCCAGTCCTAGCAGTTGAAGTCTCGGGTGTATAATTCACACACACCACTCACTGCCCTGACCACCGGCTGACACCACCCCACCCCCCACAGGGACTGCAGCCCCAGAGTGCCTTACCTCCATGAGGAGGGCCCCGATGGTGGACTTTCCCACACCAAACTGGTTGCCCACCGACCAGTAGCTGTCGGGGGTGGCGAGCTTCCAGATGGAGATTGTGACCCGCTTCTCCAGAGGTATAGCAGGCTGCTGGTGGGTGTCACATCTCCAGAGGGTAGAGGCGAGCCAGGCACATACCTCCAAAAAGTTGGCCTTCTGCATGTGAAAGTTTTGGAGCCACTGCTGTTCATCCCACCGCTCCATGACCAGTCGGTCCCACCAGTCCGAACTCGTGTCAAGTCTTCAGAAACACCTCTCCACAGAGTATTGGGGTTGCAAGAGTGGAGCAGCCACACTCAGGGAAAGGGTCCCCAGAATGAGCTCGTGGTCAAGCTCAGTTTGTGCCAGCTGCCTTCCTGGTCCTAAGTGCTGCAAAAACTGCAGCATAGCTGTGTGGGGCCATCGAATACCCAGGGGCAGCTCTGGTTCCATGGCACCAAGAGACAAGCTGTGGCATCCAAAAAAGCTGGGCAACTATAGCAGGCACTGCAAGAGCTTTGCTATCCCTCGAAGAGGTAGCAAGCAAGCAGCAGAAGCAGAGAAACAGCTGTCCAGGGGGGTTCCTTTACATGCAAGGCTCTGGCATCAGCACTCGGAAGCAACTGGTGACCTACAGCCCTGCTTGAAGTGGTTCTGGGTGGCCTTTCATGTGAGAGAGCGTCCAATCAGTCTGGATGTTTTCTTTTGTGTGTGGATGTTCTCTTTCAGAAGAAGTTTTTCCAGAAGATCTCTTCCAAAAAAAAGCTTATTCCGAAAGAAGCCTGCAGTCTAGACATAGCCATAAGAACATTAGAACGGCCATACTGGGTCAACCAAAGGTCCATCTAGCCCAGTATCCTGTCTGCCGATGCCAGATGCCCCAGAGGGAGTGAATTGAACAAAACTAGTTAAACATAATGATCACATGATCCCTCTCCTGTCATCCATTTCATAGGTTATAAAACTACTGAAATCTTTCGATGGAAAGTATTATTGGGGAGATTTTCAAAAGGTACAAATAGCACTGAGGTATCTAACTCCCCCGAAAGCCAATGTTAAGATAGTCATTTAATTCATTGTGTGCCTTTGAAACTTTCCATCCTAATTATTATTTTTCACTTCCGTAATGCCAGAGATACATTCAACCTGGCACTGTGTGTGGAATAGTCCATAGGCACAAACTGATACAAGTTAAACCAGACCAGAAGGAGACTCAGAGAAGAGAGTGGTTTTATAGGTGTGCTCAGTCTATTAGTAGATAATCATCACAAGGTTATGCTAATATTTTTAATTAGCAGTTTGTTGATGAGAGATTTATGACCCCTATTAATAATTAGTTTTTTACTTTACAGGAAATGATGCCTAATTTCTTTTCCCATAAAAAAATTAAAAAATCCTACTGAACAATCATAGACAGTAATTCTTGCCCAAGTCACTGTCTGATGGACTAAGAAGTAAATTATTTCCTTTGCAGAGAGTTAATTTAAGCTTATCATTCAAAATCACATGAAAAGCAAGCCCTAGGACAGCACACAGTAAGCCTACACTCTCACAATACAAGCTAAACATGTGTCTTGTTAGCTCTACGATTTTTATTTGAATACATTTTTAGGGGCTGATCAGTCCATTGATGCCAACGGCAATTTTTCCATAGGCATCACTGTGTTTTGCATCAGCCCTTCAAATAAACAAAAGGGCTAAGGGCTGGCAAGCTATGGCTTCAGGGGTGGGGAACCCTTTTTGGCTCGGGGGCCACTGACCCACAGAAAAATCAGTTAGGAGCTGCCCACAAGTGAGGAAAAACCCTCACTGGTGTGGCCCCTGACTGAGACGGAGAAAGACACTGCCCACATTCCCCTAGCACACCAGAGCCTAGAGGGGGCTCATCCTACTAGACTTTGTATGCTCCAGCCACACAGTGAAGCAGTGGGGGGGCTGGAGTGCCAGCACTGGCTCCTCAATGCTGGGGAGCACTGAGCCTCGGGGACTGGATCCAGTCAAGCTGGGGGTCACATCTGGCCCCCAGGCCTGTGGTTCCCCACTCCTGGCTTATAGCATGGTTTCATGAGTTTTGATGGAGGTGAGGATGGTGTGATGCTTTCTTGGGACTCTCAGGACTCTGAGCCATCTTGTTCTCCCCTTGCATTCAGCAAGAGAGAAAGACGGACATGCTGGTGCTTACATGGGTGTCAGCTCCCTGGCAGCACCAGCCCAAATACTCTCTTCAGGGCCACGCTAGCCCTCACTTTGCAAGTTAACAGTAGGTACAGCCCACTCCCTGAGCCTTTTTGAAGCATTCCTCTGTGATACCCAGTCCGTTATGGGCTACTCACAGAAATACCCGCTTTGCTAAGTGGACACCTTGACTGATTTCACCTAGCATCAGTTCTTGTATAACACTACAGCACTGAGTTATATGTTCAGGGAAATCAGCCACAGGTTTATTAATAAAGATTAAGATTTGAAGATAGTGAGGATAACGGAAACAGAAAGGTTACTTATAAAATCAACGATCTCTAGCTTGCTAGTGACTAAATTTAATCTTAACAGCAGTCTTATCTTACCTAAAGCTTTCGTGCAGTGTTTCCATTCAAGGCTGGTTCAGATCCCTTTTCCATGAATGTAAGTGCATTGATTGCTTTCTCAGGTGCAGACTCAGGGAATGCCTTTTTGCCTTCCCTATATCTTCCCCAAAATCATTGTTTGTCCAGAGGACTCCCAGTGGTTTATTCTTTGGTGTGTTGACTTCATATGCAAAGAGGCTTCCATTTTGTGTTGTCCTACAATGTTTAAATTACATGTGAACTGAGGCAGACAGGTCACATCCTTTGTTTGGCAGAAACCTGTTTGTCAACCCTGCATTGATTCAGACTTTAATATATTACACACACACACACACACACACACACACACACACTGAAATACCGAAATTTTTGGATTGAAGATGTAATCAGTAGGGTTAGATATGGAATAATTGAATAATCGTGCAACCGCATCAAATATTAGCAATTACATGATTATTTAATAGCCCCGGAGTGCAGGGCTAGCAGCCACTGCAGTCTTGGCCCCACTCCCGGGAAGGGCCCTGCCACCTTGCACTACTGACTCTGAATCACAGGCAACAGCGCGGGGTGGCAAGTGGGAGCCAGTCCAGAGCCATCTGCCCCCTCATCTCCCCCACACATTGCTGCCTCTATCAGAGGCAGCAGAGCGGAGGCAGGAGAGGCTGCTCCATGTGATGCTGGCGCACGCCCTATCCACGGGGGGGGGGGGGGCGAGCTCCTCGTGGACAGAGGCTGCACCAGTATCCCACAGAGCAGCTCCTGTCCATAGCAAGCCTGGGCCTGCCACAGACAGAGGCTGCTTCCTGGAAGCCTCCCCTGCCCCTCCCTCCCACACCCCACTGCTGTGTCTGATAGAGGCAGCAGCGTGGGGGTGGGAGGGACACACCAGCTCCTGCCTGTCCTCCCACTGCCTCTGTGGGAGGCAGAAAGAGGGGGCAGGTGGCTCCACAGAGCTGGTACATGCAGGGAGCTGGCTTAAAAGCCGGCTTCCCATTCACCTGCTCCCAGCTACCCTCCTCACTCTCTGCACTGCTGCCTCTCTATCAGAGGCAGCAGTGTGGGGGGAGGAGGGGAGAGACACGGGATCTGGTGGTCGTGGGGAGCCAGCTTAAAAGCCAGCTCTCCACAGGTCCCAGGTCCCACATCTTCCCCCCTGGGGGGAGGGGGAGGGAAATGCATGTAATCAATAGGATTTAACGATAAGCCCAGACTTATCAGTTAATCATGTAGTCGACTACATGTTGACATGGCTAGTTATTAGGGAGATTTTCAAAGGATACAAATAGCAGCTAGGTACCTAACTTCCTCTGAAAGCCAGGGTATATATAATATGATGCATATAAACACACTCACAAAACCTTCTTATGTAATAGTTGTATATACACATTTCACAACAGTATTAATAACCATTGTGACCCTAGCTTTTATTGAAGACAATATATGATGCTTTTCATGGATAAATACTATGAAAGCAGGTTGACAGTCAGTTTTGTCAGGAGTTGCTATTACAAAACATTGAGGGGTTCTGACAGATGGAAACATGTCTGGCTGGGACAAAGAAGAGACTCCAGTTATATGGGGCACTTTTCAGAAAAAGTGGAATGGTCTGAGATTTGCTGAGTGCACAGGATACCATGTGAGTGGATAGCAAGAAATGGATCATTTTGTTTGTTTAAGCTGGGACTGACAAAGGAGCATAGAGAAATTGTGTGTCCAAATCCCACTAAAGTTAATGGAATTTGAGAAACAAATTCCCCATGGTGTTTTTGGAAGTCCCAGCTTGTTTGCAGTGTTTTTAATGTGTTTTTCAGCAATTCTAGGTGCAGAACCAATGAACAATTCTGACAACATAAAATGACATAACAGCCTCACAACTATCCCAAAGACTCAATTCTCATCAGGAAATACTTGTCTTAGTATGGCTCTTGCAACATGCCAGGAACTTAAGGCTGCAAACTCAAGCTTTTTCAGACCAGTTAGAGAAGTAAATTCCAAAGCTAAGGGCCCTACTTCTGAGATCTTCCCAACAGAATGTGTAAATCTGAAAAATGTCCCACCTCCCCTCAGCCTGAAGAGAGGACAGCCATAGAATTCATCTCTGTGAGAAGTAGGGCCCAAGTTACAGAGGGTCTAATAAATAAAAACTCCTCCTTTAATCAAACTCAGTGATCTGGTGTAATATGTATCGTGTTTCAGAAACTATCCGGCCCTCTAAGTAAATGGGCAGCCACATCCTGTACTAGTTGATGTTTCAAGCATAGTCACTCCTGGAACACACTGAGTACTAAGATAACAAAGATACAATTAACATTACATAAAGGAATTTCACCACAAGTAGAGCCTCATTTTAGCAAATATGTAGACACATGTATGTTGCTCTGTTGTAGTCACTACGCTGCCCTTAGAAAATGAACACAGCTTAAAGAAATTACCATAGAATTGCTGATGGAAAACTGTCTTTTCCTAGAGGAAATTAAGCTAAAAACAATAACTGGCAAAAGGCACGAAAAGTGCTATTTCTGGAAACAACCAATGCCATTGTTGTCTGAGCTAAAGTGGTGAAAGACACAATAATATATCAACAGCAGCAGTAAAACCCAGGAATGGGCTGGTTTCTGAGTGCCTGGATTAACATTGTGCAGTTTAGTTTATCACAGCATGTCCATAATGAAAATGTTGTGATATGAAGATCTTTCAAGTTCAGAGCCCAAATTCATAGATCCAGCCATAATCTGCTACTTACACAGCCTAAACGGGAAGCTTTGTTCATGTCTGAAGTCACACAGCAGCTTCTTTACTTGTCTCAGAAGCCTTGTTCTCTCTAAATGGATCGTTTGCTATTGAGATAGATATTGATCCAGTATTATTTTAAACAGTTGAGTAAATCACTTGCTGGACAGAGCAATAAGACAAAAAAGATTATAGAAGAACTTGCAAAGACTTACCTGGGATACAAAAAGCAAGGAGGGAACATTAGTGGCCTAATGTGCATGGTGTCTGTAAGAACCTGGGTTGTAAGAGAGAGAAGAGTGGCGCTGAAAAAGTGAGACAAGGCAGAAGCCAATGCTGCATTCACTTATCTCTGCTTAGTGCACAGTGCAAAGTGGTACATCTTTATTTACAGCATTTCCATCGCTTTTCTCTGGATGTTCCACCATCATTACCTGTTAAGGATAATAAGTCACTAAAACCCCTTTTCAGTCAAAATTCCCTTTCTTAATCTTTTTTTATTTTTGTTGGAGCAAATCATTAACTTCCCCAATTTCAATCACAATGATAGACTGATTTGTTCAGGAAGCATGCTACACCCAGTATACAATAATCAACTCTAAGATTTAGCTTGCATGTGTAGTTAGCTTTTCCATTTCAGAAAAAGAAATCAAGAATACAAACTGATTGTTAGCTCCAATTTCCAAAATGCAAAAAGAAGGATCAGTCGTGCTCTTCTAAATGAAGCAAGTTATCAGGTCAATATTTCAAAAGCACTTAAGTTACATTAGAGAATCAGACTTATTTGCAAAAGTGATTTAGGCACCTGCTAGTTTTGAAAATATTATTCAGCCCTAAATGTGTGCAAACAGCTTAATGTACACACACACCTCTCTTTGCACAATGAGGATATTCAAGCTTAGCTAATAATACAGACATACAGCTTGTGTGTGTGTGTGTGTGTGTGTGTGTGTGTGTGTGTGTGTGTGTTAAGGGTTAATTGTCTAGGTTTTTGGTCTTGTCTTTCAGTTTCCCTTTGCCAGAAATAATTAAGATGTGGCTGCCTGTTTCTTCCTTCCCCTTATAACTACCTCTCTCATATGATTTTTAAAAGAATAACATGCATGCGCCTAAGTATGTATAACATGTACAGAGTATCTAATATGCACATATATGAAATAACATTGATGCATTAACTATAGTCCTTTCACCTTAGGAAAGTCACTGAAATAGGATCTTTCATAACATTTCATATTAAGTTTTCTGTATCTTTATGAAATTAATGCCAATAAACAGAACTGTCTGGCCCCAATAGGGGAAATTAACTGATCTGTAAGATCCAAAGTCAAATTAAAAAAGACCTGTAATCTGGGTGTTAGCATCCATATTCTTTTTTTCCCCCCATGAATGCTGCATAATGCTCCTCCCACACACACACACACACACACTCAGAACCTTTGCCAGCAGTGACAAAGGAAACATGGAAATCAAAGCAATGCTGCTCTCCATTATTAATCTCTCAGCATCCTCTTTGATGTGAGAGAGAGAGGTGACTTTGGAAACACCAATTTCACTAAGAAAAATGATATAACTAAATGCAAGCAAACACTCCAGTAGGAAGACAATACTGGAAAGGATAAATACTTGGAAAATTAAAACCTCAGGTATTTCTCAGGGTGAAATGGAGATATGAGCATACTCTACCTTGATTTTCATGTTGACAAGCCCAGCTCACAAAGACAAAGGAAATAATAATACATAGCCAAGGATCCTTGCCCCCTTTACAGCCAATGTACTTGAGTCTGAAATGGGCACAAATGTTTAATTTATGTAAAGCAGGATGCTCAGATTTTGAGCTGTGTAGAGTAAAACTAAACATTTTACATGATAAAATAGATTCCCATTTTTATTTAATTAGCGTATCTTGTTCATATCGTAAGGCATTTCCCGTCTAGTTTTAATTTCATATGTCTTGCACTACCTTTTACAAGCAAGACTGAAAAGCTACACAGAGTTTTGGGGAGAAATGGTCGGTAAAACATACAAAAGCACATACAAAAGCAGTGTTCATTGACAAAGAAAAAGAATGAACAGATGAGATTCACCATTGAGGGTAATGACTAGTGTTACTTCAATGGTTTCTAAAATGCTGTATGAGAACCAATCAATACAGATCAATGTGTGATGTTTCCCATAGCTTCTGCATTATCAAGGGATGGAAACTAAGGCAGATGTTTGTTCCTGAATAGATGCTTCATTGTTCCAAATAGCAATGAAAGTTAAGAGCTCCCCATTGAAGGAAAAATAGACAAGCTTTCCAATTGCCCATCTTGGGATGAAGAAATTCATTTCACTTTCTGTTACTTCCTTTGGTCTAACTCTACACTGTAGTGTGTGGAGGGAGCAAATCCTCGTGGAATGAGGAGTAACGGTAGTTCGAATTAGAATCTTTAATTCGAACTACCTAGTCCGTGCCACGTGTAGTCGCGGGCATGGAGTTCGGACTAAGGGGGACTTAAAAATGGCAGCGCCCGGGAACATGCAAATGAAGCCCGGGATATTTAAATCCCGGGCTTCATTTGCAACTCCGCTTGCCCTCATTTGCCTACCTAGCTCGAACTAACGAGCTAGAGTAGACATACCCTAAGGGTGTGTGTACACAGCAAAGTTATTTCAGAATAACAGCTGTTATTCCAAAAGAACTATGCGAGTGTCTATTTCAAAATAATGCTATTGCTGTGTAAATTCAAAATAACGGACAGCTTATTCCGAAATCTGCAAACCTCATTCTACAAGGAATAACACATCTTCTCAAATAGTTATTTCAGAATAGGAGCTGTGTAGACAGGGAAGCTGTAGTTATTACGGAATAAGGCACCTTCAGCCCTTCCCAAGGTGCCTTGCTGGTCACTCTGTCCACATTCAGCCAAACTCTATATTCCTCCCCTTCCCCTGGAGCCCTTAAAGCTGCAGCCGCAGGAGAGAGGACTTGTGGCAAGCAGGAGGCCCTGACAGCCCTGAGCCACCCTGCAGCTGCCACTGCCTCACTTTAAAAAAAAAAAAAAAAAGAGTGAGTCTGTTGCTCCCACCCAGCCCTCCACTGCTCCCAGGGAGTAGTCAGACAGCTCCCAGGAGCCTGCCAGGGGCCGAAAGAGGCATGTGCCTTCCTGCTCTGGTGCAGAGATCCTGGACCTTGTTGAGGTTTGGGGTGATGAGACCAACCTCCAGGATTGCCATACCAGACACAGGAACGTGGACATCTTTGGCCGGGTGGCCAAGAGCCTGGCCAACAAGGGACACATCCGCACACAGGAGCAGGTGTGGATGAAGGTGAAAGTTCTGCCAGGCATATGCCAGGGCCAGGGCAGGCGGCTCCCGCTCCAGGGCAGAACCCCACACCTGCCCTTACTTCAAAGACCTGCACCACATCCTGGGGGGCAGGGCAGTCTCTTCAGCCCCCCGGTTGTGGACTCGGGGCTTGAGACACCTGTCATCATCCTTGCAGGGGAGAGTGATGAGGAGGAGGAGGAGGAGCCAGAGGAGGCCAGGACAATCACCTTCCTGACCCTGTAGCCAGTACCCCTCACTGTGGATGTGTCCCAGGCATCATCCGAGGCTGGGGAAGAACAACACAAGTGCCATCATGTTCCCTTCACACAGGGGGTTGAGGTGGTGGGTGGCAAGGGGTAGCTGGGTACTCCTCTCTTGGTCCTCATGACCTGGGGATCACGCAGCTGCCTGTGCACATGGGAGCATGTGCTGCACCACTACCGGCCACACAGCACCAGTAGGCTGCTACAGAGGACCCTTGTACTCTCCAGGGTGTCTGGAGAGCCCCGCCATGTTCATGACCCAAGGGTGGGACAACACCTTCCCTCTACAAGCCACCTCTGAAAGGAGGCTGGGGACACACACACACACACACACACACACACAGAGCAGTCCCACACATGGCACATGGGCATGCCCGCATTCTTGGGGCAGCACTCACTCCCGGGGACATCTCGGTGCCTGTAGGAAAGGGCCCACTAGCCAGAGGGCACATGGCCTTGCTCCAAGCATGTCACCTTAGACTGAGCTGAGAACAGTCGCTCTTGGCTCACAGATGAGGACTAGGCTTTAGGCACAGTATCCCCTGGGATGACCAACTGTCTCTCTTTATTCTTCACAGCCAGACCAGCTGTAAGAGGGGGGGAGGTTGACACCACTCAGGACAGCTTCCCAAACCTGAGGGACCCACAGGCGCCGGAGACCCATGGATAAGTTCCAGAGGGAGCACCTCGTGGCACTCCGATCCCTGGAACAGACCATCAACCGCAGGCTCCAGGAAGACATTCCCAAATACACCATCCTGAGTTCTCAAAGGAGTTTTTGCATTTGGGTGATGGCCCCATACCATCCAAGTTCAGGGAATCTGTGACCTTGGGGAGTTTTTTTTTAAATAGAAGCCTTTAGTGTCAGGATATTTAAAAGTCTCTTGTTGTCTCCCCACCTTCTGATCTTGATGTGCCAGAGTGGGGAACAGCTTTGACAAAAGCAATAATGCTGATGGGCAGTGCAACAACAAAAGGATGTGTCTCCTGCAGTGAACCTCTGGCTGAATACATAATGCAGACAACACAGTGGGCAGCTAAACCATACACAGGGTGATTGGTTTACACAGCTCAGATTTTCACAGGCCTCCCTTGCTTGAATTGAAGTAGAATGTTCATTAGTTACTAGCTGCATTTGGGACTTTCTTTCTTTCATGAGCGGCTACAAAGAAGGTCTGACATTCTATCCAGCAGAAGGAAATAGCAGACAAACAACATGAGGCAGCCCATCATATTCATACAAAGCATGTTTATAAGAGCACGTCTGCTTCAGTCTTTCAAAAGCTGATTTATTATAGCTTGATTTTTTGGTGGTGGGCTACAGCACCTTTGAGGCATACTGCAGTAATGGAGTGATTCCACTTGCGCACCTTCCAGCCACACACACACACACAGACAGACAGTTATTTTGAATTCTTTTTTTTTTTAATTGTAGGATTAAATTCTGACCTCAGGTGCAAGCACATGTAGCTGCATTTAAGCTCAACAAGAACTGCGCACACGCCCTTTAAGTTAGGATTTGGCCTTTTTATTCACCAACATACAAACTTTGGCCTCAGATTTACAGGGTGCTTTTACTATGACTCTGGTCATGCATGCATTTATTCACGTATTCGAACACATAAGTAGTCCTACAATGGGAAAACTCACATACTGAAAGTTAACCTCATGTGTGTTTGCAGATGCTGGGACTAGAATTCAAAGGCTTTAATCCATGCTATCGGCTAATAACTATTACAAATCAGTTATTTTTGAGTTAGTGGAGAGGATTCTGATTATTTTATACAAGATTTCTATATTTGCTCTCCAGTAGTTTAAAATCACTAATGGTTTGCTAGCTATTAAAACTCAAACCAACTACAGCAGTAGCTATATATATATATATTCATCAGCTAATGAAAAACAGTAGTAGCTTGGAGTGTGGTCTGCTTCTCTGTGCTGCATGCAATGTGATGCAAAAAGGCACTTTCACTCAGAACCACATACTTTCAGGATCCTCTCTGGCCTCCAAACCCAATACTAATCTGAATTAGCAAGGAGGATGTGGTTGGCATCACTCAATCTTCAAGGCTCCTACACTTCAGTTAGATCAGGAGATGTCCTTGGCCAGCTGTGCAGAGGTGAGCTTATTTGCTTCCCTGTCCCTCAGACTGTGGAAGATAATCTCAAGGTAGCATCAGCAGCCCCTGCATTTCCTGAACCTTAGGGAATAAAGGGACTGCCAGCTCCTACTCTCTCTCTTTCACTGTGTCTGTCTGTCTCAGGTCTGTTTTCAGAAGTGCACTTGAGCACTGGCTACAGCACCTTACACTACAGCTGTCATGAGATAAGAGGGAAGGTCCTCTCATGGACTGATAACTGATTAAAAGACAGGAAACAAAGAATAGGAATAAATGGTCAGTTTTCAGAAGGGAGAGGGGCAACTAGTGGTGTCCTGCTGGAGTACATACTGGGACCAATCCTATTCAATATATTCATACTAGCCAATAGCCCATCATAAAACAGGATTTTCAGGTCTCTCCTCCATGTCTGTCTCTCTCTCTCTCCTCCTCCTGCCTCCCCCCTCTCTCTAAGCTCTCCTCCCTGCCTCTCTCTCCGTCTCTCTCTTTCTCTTCTCCCCCCCCTGCCTCTCACTCCGTGCGGGGGCAAGCAGCGCAAGTGGCTGTTTGGGCTCCACACTCCCCATGCAGCACGGGGACCGTGGAGCCCAAACAGCCGCTTGTGCCACTTGCTCCCCTGCGGCGGCCCAGCTGAGCGGCGCAGAACTCAGCCAAGCGCCACAGCGGGAGGCTAAGGGGGGCGGGGCGGTGACATACACGGCCGGGGGCGGGGCCATGTACATCACCGCCCAGCCCCCCTCCCCTCCCGCCATGGTGCTCAGCTGAGGGCTGAGTTCTCAGCCGGGCCGCCGCAGGGGAGGGGGGCGGGGTGGTGACGTACACAGCCCCGCCCCCTGGCCATGTATGTCACCGCCCCGCCCCCTTCCCCTCCTGCCGTGGTGCTCGGCTGAGTGCTGCGCCACTCAGCTGGGCCGTGGCGGGGGAGCAAGCGGCATCAAGCGGCCATTTGGGGTCCACGCTCCCCATGCAGCAGTGCTCCCATGGGGAGCGTGAACCCCAAATGGCCACTTGACGCCGCTTGCTCCCCCGCCGCGGCCCAGCTGAGCGGCGCAGCACTCAGCCAAGAGCCACGACAGGAGGCAAGAGCACCCCCCAGAGGTGAGTCTGTAATGCTACAGCATTACAGACTCACAGACATTGGGCTACTATATATATATGATATGATTTGGAGAATGGCGTAAACAGTGAGGTGGCAAAATTTGCCGATGATACTAAATTGCTCAAGATAGTTAAGTCCAAAGCAGACTGTGAAGAGCTTCAAAAGGACCTCACAAAACTAGGTGACTGGGTAACAAAATGGCAGATGAATTCTAATGTTGATAAATGCAAAGTAATGAATATTGGAAAACGTAATACCAACTATATGTACAAAATGATGGGGACTAAATTAGTTATTACCACATAAGAGAGAGATCTTCGAGTCAATTGTGGATAATTCTCTGAAAACATCCACTCAATGTGCAGCAGCTGTCAAAAACAGAAAATAGAATATTAGGAATAATTGAAAAAGAGACAGAGAATAAAACAGACTATCTTATTCCCTCTGCATAAATCCATGGTACGTCCACATCTTGAATACTGTGCACAGATGTGGTTACCTCATCTCAAAAAAGATATCTTGGCATTGAAAAATTTCAGAAAAGGGAACTAAAATGGTTAGGAGTTTGGAGCAGCTGCCATATGAGGAGAGATTTAAAAAACTGGGACTTTTTAGCTTAGAAAAGAGAAGATTAAGAGGAGATATGATAGAGGTTTATACAATCATGATTGGTGTGGATCAGGAAAATAAGAAAAGTTATTTACTTGTTTCCATGAGACAAAAACTAGGGATCATCAAATGAAATTAATAGGTAGCAGGTTTAAAACAAACACAAGGAAGCATTTCTTCATGCAACGCACAGTCAATCTGTGGAGTTCCTTGACAGAAGATGTTATGAAGACCAGGACTTTAACAGGATTAAAAAAAGAACTAGAGAAATGAATGGAGGATAGGTCTATCAAAGGCTATTAGCTAGAATGGGTAGGAATAGTGTCCCTAGTCTCTGTTTGTCAGAAGTTGGGAATGGGTGACAGTGGAGGGATCACTTGATGATACCTGTTCTCTTCATTCCTTCTGAAGCCCCTTGCATTGGCTACTGTTGGAGGACTTAGTATGGCCATTCTTATTCTATTCACTATTTTGTACAGTTCAGAGGGAAAAGAAGGCTTAGTCTGACACATTTTATGGCTTCAGCTTTGCCATCTTGCTTGTTCTCAGTGCTGGCCTTTCCTCAGGAGGCTTGCACTGCAGGTGACATTTTTGCTATGAAGTCTCAGCTTATTGAGCAGTTAAAACCACATTGTTTCATGTATCCTATCCCTATTTTTGTAAAGCGTATTTTATTAATCTTTTTATTATTGCTGTTATTTTACTTTTGCCTCTGTTTTCCCCTAATCAGTTCCCCTAAAGGACATAAAAAAGCTCTCTTTCTTCCATATCCCTTGAAATCTCACTGCCTCATGGCTCTCAACACTGGCACCTCAGAAGCAATCAAACTAACAGGGAAAGGTGCATCTGTCTGATTAAGGCAAGAGAGCTGTTTCCATTCTCTCTGCTCAAAGGCTACTGAGGCTACGTCTAGTTTACGGGTTTTTCCGGGATACCGGAGATATCCCAGAAAAACTCTGCTGCATCCAGGGAACGCGTCTGCTCGTCCACTTTTTTTTTTTTTTTGCAGAAGATCAAAGCCCTGTCTTCCTCCTTCCACAAGGAAGAAGAGCTCTTCCTAAAGAGGTGGCTTTTCTGAAATTTGGCCCAGTATAGACGGGCCAAATTTCGGGAAAGCCTCTTCTGACAAAACTATTGGAAAAAGGTACGTAAATTACAGAGCACAATTTGCGTACCTTTTTCCGATAAAACATTATAGTCTAGACATAGCCTGAAAGTAGAGCCCGTTGAGAATGCCCTGTAGGAAGACAATATTCATCCAACCTAGATGATTATCTATTCATGAAATGCATCAAGGTATATAACTCCGTGTGACAAAAAGATAATATCCCAGTCCCTCGCCAGAAATAAGACTTCCATAGGTCAATGGACTGAATGGCATTAGTAACAGTTCTGCCATCTTAAAGGCAGCTTACCTTGACTATACTTGGAGCGTTTGGCACAGACATTGGTTTTGTTGTACTGGTTATATCTCTCTGTTCTGGCACCCTCGGGAGTTGGCCAGTCCCAAAGTAGGGAATCTGCCAGGCCAGGGGAAATCAATGCCAGTCCCTCTGCTGCCACTGGCTGTGGGGCTCTGCTCTAGCAGCAGCAGAGGGGGCAGCATTGACTGAGCAGGTATGTGGGGAGCATTTGGGGGAAGAGGCAGGGCAACTGTGGAACAGGGCTGCACTCCTAGCCCCCAGCTGTGGGGCTCCACAGATATCCTTCCTCTTCCCCCAAGTGTCCCCCCCAGCCTTGCTCCTCCCACCTTCCTACCTGGGCTTGAGCACCCACAAATGAGCTACTTGCAATGCTCCGGTAAGTCTGGAAGGGCATGGCAGAGTTGCTGACCTTGGGGCCTAGCATTTCCCAATGAGTGCTCCAGCATGGGAACACCTATAGGGATACCAAATCACAGAAGTCCAGACCATAGAGGTCAAACTCATATCTGGAAAAAAAAAACCCAAAAACTTGGTTGGATAAAGTGCTTTTGGCATTTTTCCCCTCTACCCTTGCAACAAAATGTTGGGAGGAATTGCTAGAGCCTGATTTTATTACAGTATGTCTGCATTACCTCTGCAGTAGGAGCCTGGCATGCTGACATTGGAGACATATTGAGCCAAGCCATACCCAGCACATTGTGTTTAAAGACAATTGCAAGCAATGACATTGGAATTAGCAAGAGCTGATACAGCAATTTTATAAAAACACAACAAACACTCATAGAAAAACAATTAATTCCACTCCATTTAAAAGGATCTGAATAGTTTGAAACAAAGATTTTCCCCATTCCATTTGGTTTTTGCTCTGCTGCAAAAAAATACTATTGATGTAAATGGCACTTTCCTTTCTTATAAGTGTTTCTGCAGAAGTGTAGCAGTGATTTTATTATGCAGCGCTCTATTTTAAGCCAATTTAGATGACTAGTAAAAGACAGCATTACACATTAGTATCACTTCTGCATAAGTGCAGAAGTACTTACAAATCTCAAAGGGATGAGTTTTTTGTTAGATTATATGTATTTCTTATGGAAAAGTCCTAAAGAACTTAATAGAGATGAAACCAATAGGGTTCTGCAAAATTACATGCAAGACTCAGAACTTAATGGGAACTGATAGCCTCTCTAAGTTTTTTGAGCTGCTCTATATGATCAGAGGGTTACAAAAATTAGAAGGATATTGTTCTCTATTAAATTCTATAGGGCTTTTCTATAATTAGACAAACCAAATTCTGCAGAGGCTACACAAAAGAAAAAAATTACTAATAAAAGGAATATTTGGTCCTATTTGAGCATGGGATGAGGAAGGGGGAAGGGTTAGATGACTTCTTGAGGTCCCTCCCATTTCTACATTTCTGTGATTTCATGAACAGCAATTTACACTTCGCTCATATGCTCTATCCACACATCTCAAAGCGCTTCACCCTGATAGGTCTCATTATCCCCATTTCACAGCTGAGGACAGTGAGGCAAAGAGATATTAAACACTTTGCTTAAGATCACACAGCAAGTCAGTGGGAATCATGACCAAATCCATGTCAACTGTCTTTCATCTGCCTGTTCAACCTATTGGACAAAAATTGCTCCTGACAGTAACATGCACATAAGGCCTAATTCACAAGTTACACAAATATACGACAGGGTTACGCCCACTTAAATAAGAGCAGATTGGACTCAGACTACAATATAATGTGGCACTAATAGTATCAAACTGAAAATCACTTTTAGAATAAGGAAAAGTAAAGAGTCCTATACGGAATAATTTCCCACTATTTAGATACACTCAGCTTCTTATTTATGCCTTAAAATGCTGCAGTGAGATATAAGGAGTAGGAATATAATAATGTAATTTGAGAGCAAAAAAAAAAAAAAAGATACAAATAAAATTCCTTACACTGAAAAAAGAAACCCCTAGGACAGATTGTCAGGATGGTTTCAAAATATTGTTCCTTATTTCAAGAGTAACAAATGCCACCATTACAAGTAAAGGAAATATGCTGCCCAATCTGGCTTTCACAAATATAGGATACATCAAATAACAGTGCATAAGAAACTCAATATTATCCATGCCCATCATATAAAGAAAGTATCTCTTATTTTCTCCTGTCTGAGCTCTTCTGGAAATCCTGACACACTGGTATATCTTAATCTGATCAGTTTGAATTTTTAGAGCCTTATAATCCCTTGATATCGGTTGTCAAAACAGTATTGTGCATGTGTATCATTAACACTCTGCCCTGGGGTTGATTTTAACCAACATTTTCAAATGTCTTCATCACAGAAACCACAGTAGGCCAGATTTAGCCAGTCTTTACTATTAGCATTTCTCACGAGCTGTGTCTGACATCGCTTGGTAACTCAGAGTGAGAAACTGAAAGCACTCTTGTCAGTGAAGGCATGAGAGTAAAATGCCAGATCTCTCTGAGAAATAAATATATTGTTTGGCATTGTGTCACCTCCGTCTATGCTGCCCGCAGTGTTTATAGCAATCCTTCCCCAGGACTGCTTCAGAAAACTCTATTCATAAAATCAGAAACCGCCTAACAGCCCAACCAGCCTGCTGGCTGCCAATTCTTCCACAGGGACCTCAACCACCTCTAGTGTTCAGAGCCCTTCACAGAAGGATGACAATCTTGCATAAAATTCAGGGCCTTGCTAAGGGTTGTCCTTAGGATTTATGGAGCCCTATGCGGTATCATGAAACTGGTGCCCTTTTGCCTGGGGAGGGGGGGTGATGATTTTTTAGAGATGTGATTTAATAATCTTCAGCAATGCACTAATGAAATATTTTTAAAGCAATTTTTAAACTAAGATCCTGTCGATTAAGAGGGTAAATTCAGAAACTGGCACTATATACCTGGGGTAGGCAAATGCCTGTTAAATGATTTCATGACCACTTGAATGGTTCCGTCACAGGTTCAGTGTTGTGCTTATAGCTCTGGCAGGCTAACTAGATCCTCTCCAGAGGAAGCAGAGCTTCAGAAATAGGATAGGAAGAAGCAGATGGATGGATATTAACAGGGCTTGACGAACCGCGGTGAAAGCTGCTCGCCAGCCCCACACTGAGCATGCGCAAGAGCCACATTGCACATGTGCGTGCCGCCGGTAAATGGGGTGCCAGGCTGAAATCTACTCGCCACGGGTGAGTAGATTCAATAGATTGTCGAGCCCTGGATATTAAGACCCAGGCATGTCCAGATTTTCAGGTGCCTAAGCAGCTGCATATTCTACGTATAGGTAAGGACAGCCCTGGCCTTGCTTAGAATTCCTACTTTGCTGTGAAGCATGAAGTATTATTTGAGTTAAAAGAATTCTGCTTTGATAGCAAAGAAGAGATTAGTAGGCAAGCTCCATTATAGAAAGGCTTAGATCCTAGGGAGCCAAATAAGCAGAACATGGATCATGGAAGACTGCATAGAGGAAAAGGAACCATGAAAAGGAAAAAGGAGACCAGGCAATCTATTGCCTTTATGTCATTAAAGAGACTTTGTACCTTTTTAATTTAATGTTCTTTACTGTTAAATTTGCCTTGGATCCGAAAGAAAAAGAAGCACGTACTTTCCTTCAAAATACTTTTCTGTTTGAAAAATTACAGTCTGATTTTCTGGACATTTCCATCCTTTTGTTTGCTTGTTTTCTGTGCTTTTTTCCAGTCAGATGAATTCCTATGGTTTATTTTAGAGTGTTAAAACAAATGATGTTCATTCGTACAGGCTCAGAATCATAGAGCTGGAAGAGACCTCAGGAGGTCATCAAGTCTAGCCCCCTGCCCAAGGTAGGACCAATTCCAACTAAATCAACCCAGCCAGGGCTTTGTCAAGCCAAGGCTTCCTTCAAGTCTTCCTAGGCTTGCCTCGTTTTACATGGGAACATCTTAAAATGTATACATGTGTTTTGCAATGTCCAGTTCAAGCCAAAACCCCTTTGAATTTTTCATTGTTACTCCCCCAGTGTTGTTTCACATGGGGAGATTTCTCTGTGGACTCTTAAATCAAGTCTAGAGCTCTCATATACTCCAAAAGCCAATTTCATCTAGCTCTTCCTCCTTTTATAGTGAAAGTTTCCAAATGCGACATAAATGCCCCATTCCGATCTGTCCCACCCATACCCGCTCCCCACTACACACACATATTTCTTCTTATTTCTATCCATATACTTACACATCTAGGGTGAAATTGTGGCTTTAAGGAAATATATAATAAAACTCCATCTGACCTCAGCGGAACTTGAATTTCACCCCACGTTCTTCAGAGAGCAGAAAATTTGGAAGGCAATAATTTAGAACTCTTAATAAAGATTTATTTTGCTGAAAAAGGAAACTCAAAAGAAGAGACTTATAAAGCATATCCCATCAACAGCATTTTTCAAAGTAACAGAAGAATCACTATCCCCTTTTTAGCAAAGAGGAACTTCTACGGCACTTAAAAGGTGACATACCTTACATGAATATTTGATTAATTACCTTCCCACCTTCACAGAGAGACAGTGTGTGTGACTTGTTTTGGGTTATTTCAGTTTTCTATTAGTGCAATGCACCCTCTGTAATATTCTCCTTTATCCTTCTTTGGGGTTTCATTTGTTTGTTTTTGTTTTGGTTAAGATTATCCCAGAATTAAATGAGAATACAGAAATGGAATTATTGCAGTACTGGTAAATAAGGATTGGTAGGAGAAGAGCTGGTATTCAGATGTTTGAATTGCTTTCTCCCACACTAGAAGTCATTCTTTTATACTTTCCTTTTGAAGTTCACAAAAAAGTTCATGCATTTTTTGAGAGGTATACAATTTCTGGACTTCTGGAGCATCAATAACACTGAAATAACTTGTTAAAGTTATTTCATTTGAAACAAAAATGTAGGCTGCCATCTTAAAATTACAGTTTATAAAATTTACATATCCCTATTTGTCTTAATTTGAACAAAAGTATACTGTGTTTAGTCTTAGTGTCTCCTAAGCAGGTAGAGCTTATTGCACCTGCTGAAGCACAGGCTGAATTTATCCATTATTTCTTCTAGATTTTCTGCCAGATTTTCTATGTTCCTACATGGCAAGATGAGCATGAACATCCTGGACTCACTGAAATCAATGGCAAAACTCCCTTTGACTTAAATAAGCTGGGCTCCATGACTGCTATCAGAATACAGTGAGCTTTGCAAGGCATCACATGGTACCAGCTGTCAGATAGAAAGGTAGTGACAGATCTCCTTGCAGCATCCAAGGATGTCATGCAAAATAGGGAAGACATGGAGCACAAAGAGTTAACAAAGATGAAGCTGTGAAAAAATTAGACTGACACTGGGCTGCTGGGGGGATTGCTACCAGAGAGAGGCCTGTGGTTGTGGTTTATCTTTTGAGTCACTTGAACTTAATTGTAAGAGTGAAGTAGAGAAACAGGAAACAAAAGCAAGATAATACAGACTTGCCACAGGATTTAAAAAAAAAATAGCAAGTCTGTTGTCAGCCATTTTCCCCTCAGAAAAGTTACTAGCACCTACCTTCTCAAGCAGAAATAAATCAGTGTTTTCAACAGAACTCTTATGCCAAAGAGTAGCATAATTTTGTGTCTAACCACGTACTGTAGGACAGAATTTTAAAACAGTGTTTTCTACACACAATTGCTCCTTTCCCCCACCCCATCTCATTATTAGTGAGTTGGTGCCTGCTCCGGCACGCAAACAGGATGTTGCTCTTAAACACACCTCCCTTCACCATGATGCACACACCTTGATGCATATGTAAAGAATGTGTGTACATAACCAATCTGCCAATTGGAAATAAGTCACTGTCTTGTAATTCTCTTGTTCCTGGGGCTTCTCTCAGCCTTAGTGCCCAATACTCACTCCTGTTTCATAAGTCAAATACCTTCCAGAAGCCATGAGATAATTCTTTACACTTTTGGAACACTTTCTATCTAGAGAAAATTTCTATACTGACTAATCCTCTCAGCTTCTATGAGTAAATGTTCTCCAGAGTATGCAGATAGGGAACAGACAGGAGGTTAATGCAAGTCAGTGACAAATGTGATGGAAAAAGACCCATGAGTTCCTGGCTCTTTGTTCTGAAATCACTGACCATTGTCTGTTACATGATCATATACTATTTCTCAAGTAATACTATGTAATATTTTTCTAGGTACACTTGTCTAGCAGCTTGTAGTGTTCTTTTTCCATGTATGCTAAGAAAGCTCCAGGACAGTTATTTATTATAGAAGGAACTGGTAGTGCTGCCTTCAGTTAAAGTTGCACAACACCATTCATTAAAAGACCCTGTATTCAGAGGCTTATAATTTTTCCAATCGTCAATCATTTGGACTGAACATATCTATGCAGGTGCCTGCCTAAAGCAATCTTGTCCTGGAAAGTTTCAGTTAAAACAGTTCAACCATTTCTAACAATGCAATTAGGGGAGGAAAAAAAAAAACACATTTTTTGCCCATCTTTAAAAATTTCTTGCAATTGTGTAATTGAGACGCTTTGGACCAGGGACTTGAAATTTAGCAGAAACGTGACTTTTTTGAGAGGGATATGCCTTTTTTCCTGTCCCTGTGAAAAACTGTTCAAAATTTGGCCATGTTATAAGCTTTAAAAAAAAAAATCTCAGTTTTCACATGCTTAGCAGACACCTGTTAGAATTTGACAGCTCTCCAATACCCAAAATTCATCTCCTCATGGTTTCCATGTCAAAACAGAACTGGCAGTTTCCATTACAGTGGTTTGCTGCACAGAAGCCTGGAAACAGTGCATATATATGGCAAGTGACTTAACAGATAGAAGAACTTCTGAAACATATTTTTTTAAGGAAGGGCCATTAAATATCAGTTTCTTCTTCATTCCCCATTAACTGTGTCACTCTTATTACCCTCTAGCTCAGGAGTGGGGAACCTTTTTTTGGATCAGGGGCCGCTGACTCACAGAAAAATCAGTTAGGCAGGGATCAGCAGGGGTTGGAGTGCCAGGACAGGCTCCCCAGTGCTGGGAGGAAGAGCCCAGAGCCCTGGTGGCTGGATCCAGAGAAGCTGGGGACCGCAGCTGGCCCCTGGCCCTTAGGTTCCTCAACCCTGCTTTAGCTGGAGGCCTCAGTACTGCACTATGGATTAACATGTTCAGGACACTATGTTTATCAATTTTTGGTAACCACTTTGTATGAAAATGTTAAGAGGTCCCATTTTTGTATCACAAAACACATTGGCCTTCATTGGAGGCAGTCACTTCCGTACATAAAATATGAATGTCACAGCATATTCTCTCGACAGGAAAAAGCCAGTTGGCCAAGAATGCCTATTTCATATTTTGTTATTATTGGCCAATATGATCTCATTTCTTCTGATTTATAATTTCTCTGCACTATGACGTTTCTTCAGTTACTGTAGGTCACCAGACCTTTCTCTTTCCAGTAAAACCAACTTCTTCAGCCCTTACATTATTAATGTTTAGCATCATTCTCCTTGTTCTCAGAGCTGGACCCTGCTCATTAGTAGTTGTATATTTTCCACAGCAATGATATAGCAGATGACAGTCTTAAAATCTAGTACCCACCTTCTTTAATTTGCACTGACTTCTTCTGAACATCGTGTTTGCTTTCTTCACAATAGTGGACATCTGACTCCCTTAGAAACATCTCCTCCTAAATTTGAACAGATTCTGGGCATGCCACTTAGCCATGTCTGTCTACTTTCAAGTGCCTTAAAGATACAAATGTTAATACATTGCAGGCCGGATGGTAAAAACCTACAGACATTGGGGAACAAATGCACTTCATGGTGGAATCACTCTTGTAGACAGGGCAAATGTATTTTTACCACCTTGCTGTTTAACCTTGACATGGTGATAAAGATATAAGAGCCCTTTTTCTACTTGCATTTCCACTGTTGTTACCACATGATGAATTTTGCAACTATATATGGGGCCTGACTGAAAAACTTTGAAATACAAATATTTTTAGAGATGATTGTGCATCTCAGATATATTTTAAGCAAAATAGTTTGTAAACAGAATGATTTTCAAATTTTCCCCCACAAATTGTCAGCAGCTCATGATAAAGAAAATGCTAATGATATAGCCCAGAGAAGAACATGTGATAAAAATAAATTGAAATGCAGTTCATCTCCATTGTGCAAGCAGCTGGTCATAACTGGCTGCTCATAACTAATCCCCAGTATCCATAATGGGAGGAGGAAAATAATTAATTACAGCTGATAATGTCTGTGATGGAAAGAATGGTGTAACCTTGAGAAAAGGGTGAACTGGACTTAGGTCCAAAGCTACCCCTAGTTAGAAGCAGCACTGGAGAAACCACAAATTCTTATCCTTATCACAAACTCTTTCAAGATGATGGGGGTAATGGAGACCACATGTAACAGAGTAGAAAAGATGAAAAAAAATTTAATTAAACTGGGAAAGCAGCAGTTTTCTCCCTACAGCTAAAAAGAGTTCTTACAAAGACTGAAATATTGATTAGCACTGAGGTCAGCTACCTATGGCTCTAGAGCCAAATATGGCTCAGTATGGAACCAAAGATGTTCTTTTGTCATTACCCAAATACACACCATTTTAAAAATTAAAACAAAAAATTAATTTAAAATTTCAAAAATGCGTAATTACTCATGCCAAGACGGTCTTTTTTTGTCTATTTCACCTTAAACTAGAGGTGAAGGTAAGGCAGTGAGCCCTGGTAAGAACTGGCAGTGCTCCAGCAAGAGCACTCTGCTCATGAAAAGGGCCAACAGAGAGCACTGTAGGGGATGCTTATTCACTCCCAGCTGGAATAGCGAGAGGGGCTGGTGGTGGCAGATGCTCCATCTGACTGCAGCAGCCTGGCTCCAGCCCCAGTCTGACTGCCATGGTCTGTCCCCTGCTGCTGTGCTCCTAGGACAGACCCAGAGGCCCCGCCACTGCTGCAGCAATCTGGCCGTGGCAGCCCAGCTTGGAATCCAACCGCGGCAGCCTGGGCAACAAGGCCGCAATTGGGTCCCAGCCTCCATCTGGCCACGGTGTCCTGTCCTCGGCCCGGATCTTGGGGCAGGTCCCATGCTCCAGCACCCATCTGGCCACAGGAAGGGCTGGCGGTGGCCCCCCTCCTGCTGCGGCATGGGTAGGAGGGGAGTCCACAATCTGGCTTTGGTGATCCTGGTCCCTTGTCCAGCCACTGCTGCCTGGGTACAGCATCCCAGCTCTGGCCAAGTAAGATAATCTGGCCCCAGGGCCCCCCACATACTCTGCTTTCTACCCGCAGTTCCCTGTCCTGCCTCCTGAACCCCAAACCCTCCACCCTGAGCCACTCATACACCCCAGCCTTGACTCCTTCACCCCCACATCCACAAACTGCACCCCCAGCAGCAGAAATCCCATTAAATAGTCTGTGTTCAATGTTTCATTTATGCTATTATTAATCATGTCAATTATCAATAATATTAAGTTGTATGTTTTTAGTCATGCAAATGGGGGCACTCTTACACGGCTCTTTATTGACTCCTTGTTCTGAATTTTGATGTAATTTTGCTCTTTGGTTTGAAAAGATTGCCAACCCCTGCATTAGCACATTGGCTCACCTGCTGGTTTTTTTGTTCTATTCAGTGAAGAATCAGAAGCAGCTTAAACAATGTAACAATTTGCTGTCAATTCTATAGTAATAAACACTACACTATATGCTAGTACATGGATACATTCTGAAGCTTCATCATGGTGTTTTGAACATTAACTCAATTCAAATAGCAGCAGATACTGCTTTAGGAATATTGAGTTTCAGATTATCACTGTGGGCCTAATTTTGATGTCACAAATTTAACTCTAATGAAGTTTTTCTGAATTTATTTTAGTGGGCTGATCCAAATCCCATGAATGTCAATAGCAAGACACTCATTTGATTCAGTTCAGACCCTTTATGTCTACAATTTATATACTGTATATTGTTAATTTATTTGTACAACTGTATTTGTCCTTCCCAGCTCTCCATTATACAATGCTGTACTTGGTAAGGGTTTTGTTCTCTAACCCATTCTGTCGGTACACATTTCCTGCAATTTTTTTTTCCTGTCCAATCCTCCTTCAGAAGAAGGAAGAGGGCCTGGGATGCAGAAACTGATTATGTTACCTGAGCCTGATCTACACTACAAGTTAGGTTGCAATAAGCCACCTTGTTTCTACCCAGTTGTGCACGTGTGTCTATATTTAAACGTGTCTCCCACTGAGGCAAGTATCCTGTTACAGGATCACAGTAACACCACCTCCAAGAGAAGCATTGAGCCATGATCAATATACTAAGATTGACGCAGCAGGAGTCTAGTCCCTGTGTTATTTTTGTCAACCCTTCCAGTCCTCTAGCAGCCGTCTCACAATTCCTGACACTGACTGCTCTGGTCACAATTGTGAACTCCTCTGTCCAGGTGTCACAGAGACCAGAAGGTTCCCACTCTCCTCAAAAGCCCCATGCATCTTTGAAATGTCTTTCCAGCTTGGCAAGCTCATCTAGCAGCTCTCCATTGCTGTGTGCAACTGCCCAGGCAACCATGCCCTTCTTGCTACATGTTCAGGACACGCTCCAGTGTGGGGTAGGCAGGAAATACTGGATCTCCTGGGCTGGGAGGAAGAAGAGGCTGTGCAAGCACAGCTCCGGACCAGCCTTATTGGACCATGGACATTTATGAGCAGATTGCACCAGGGATGCAGGAAAAGGGGTATGACAGGGATGAGCAGCAGTACCGTGTGAAAGCAAAGAAACTGTGACAGGCATATCAGAAGCTCAAGAAGGCCAACAACTAACCCGCTGCCAAGCTACATGTCATACATGGCAGAGACCCCACTGATATTCTGCACATCACCGGGGATACCTCTGAGGAGCCCAAGCCACTGGCACTTATCCTGAAGAACAAGGACAAGGAGGATATGGAGCAGGACAATGGAGAACGTGTGACTGGGGATCCAGCTATGCTGCAAGACAAGACACATTTGAGACTCTGCTGCAGTCCAATCAGTTGGGCATAGGTGAACCCAATACAGGTGAAGGAACCTCAGGTAAGTGTGTAATAGTATTTCCCATTACAATGACGACATCATGGTATCTCTCCCACCCATCCACTCTCCTCCCCACAGCTTAGCAGGGCACAGCTATTGACTTTTCATTCACTGATTCCTCCTACAAGAGGTAGCTGTACAACAAAGAGAGGGAAAGGTATCTTCTTTTCATTCCCCTGTGGAGTTAGCCAAGCTGTGGGGGGGGGGGGGGGGGAGGGGGAGGGCTGAGCACAAAGGGATGTCCCTTGAATCCTCCTGAGATATCTCAATGCAACTTTCAAGGACATACTCTGCAATCCTCTCCTGAAGGTTTCTAGACATGGCAGCCTTGTTTCTTCCTCAAGAGTAGAACACTTTCCTATACTGATTAGTGTTAACTGTGAAAGGCTCTACTGCAGTAGGCAGGCTAGCAGCATACAAGACCCAGGAGGCTTTGGGATGCCAGCCATAGATGCGCTCTCTATGACTTTTTATCCTCAGGAGTGAAATCTGGGTTAAAATCACCACTGCCTGTATTCAGAGCCACTGCCCTATACTCATAGTTTCAAACAACTGAGCAATTCTCTCTTCATTTCCTTTGCCATGAACAACTATACTTACTAGGACTGGTGTTGCAAATGGCAACATGCAGAAACATGCCTAAGCGGTGGTGTTGGAACTCAAGGAAAGGAAGATCTGAATCTCAACTTTCATTTTCCATTTTTATTATACTGACAATGGCAACTCTGTATGCAGTAACTGTAGCTGCTGCTTTTGCAGCCTTGAGGAGTTCCCTCTCCACACCTGCGAATGCCTGAGCCAGATGAGGAACAGAAAGAAGAGGATTTGAAGAACATGTTCAATGAAATCCTGCAAGTCATTGCAGGATTAGACTATGAGTAGAGGGCCTGGAGCAGAAACACTACAGACAGCCCAGAGAAAGAAACAGCAGACAGGTCAAAGGTCCAGGAGTCCCAGCAGCAGGGAGATGCACCAGGACATAATGGGGCTTCTCCAGTTGCACTCTTATGGACTTACAGATTTAACAATCATGGACTTGCCTCCCTTTGGTGTCTATGGAGAAATCCATTACAGCTTCTCCCTATACTCCCTACCCGACATTCCACAAGGCATTATGGGCCACATCCCATTCCACCCTGGAGAACATGAAGGACAACCATAGCTTTACATATACTGCCCTGTGAAAGCTCTGGTCGCTGTACAGGTAGCCAAAATGGACATAGACATTCTTTCCCCTTGTTATTTTCTGTTCTATTAATTGAGTACATTTTTAATGTATTTGATTTTAAATTGCACAGATGTGTGTGTACCGTAAAATTGCAAGTATAATGTGCACCTATGTATAATGCACACCTTACCTTTTCAATGTCAGAATCATGGAAAAAAACTGAACTCCTATATATAATGCGCACCTATATATCTACACTCCTGACAACAGGTCCGCCAGTGCCAAGCCCAGCCTCGCCCACTTCCTGGAGCCGGCCCTGGGCTGCCCATGCACTGAGCCGAGCTCACGCCTGCTGCGGGGGCCTCCCGCCCCTCCAGACAGCTGCCCACACGCCGCATCTGGCTCGCACCTGCCACGGGGGCCCCCAGGTGCAGCTACCTCCTTCAAGAGCCTCTCCAAGCGGAGGCTCCACCAGACCAGCAGCCTGGACCCAGCCATCATCGGCAGCTGTAGCCGAGAGTAGGGGGATGGCCCCGCCAGGACACCCCGGGCCAGGGTAGTTGGAGCCCCTCGGCAGAGTGCCTCACCACCTTCTCCTCCCGTGCCCTGCTGTGCCTGGGGGGTGGTGCACTCTGCAGCTCGCTCTCCAGTGCCTGCCGTGGGGGCCCCTGGGCGCAGCCTGAAGGAGCCAGGGCGCTGCAGTCTGGCAGTGCCGCCGGCTCCTCACCTTGTCTGGGAGCCAATATAAAACTTTAAAAAATAACTGCTATGTATATAATATTATATATAATATAATAACTGCGCACCCCAACTTTGACTCAGAAAAAAAATCAGAAAAGTGCACATTATACTTGAGATTTTACGGTACTTGTTTTGTTACTGAATAAAATTCTAACGGCTGGAAAATAATTCATCTTTATTAGTTCCCAATGTATGTTGCAGAATACCTAAGGATACGTCTACACTAGCTCGTTAGTTCGAGCTAGGTAGGGTAAAGAGGGCAACCGGAGTTGCAAATAAAGCCCGGGATTTAAATATCCTGGGCTTCATTTGCATGTTCCCGGGTGCCACCATTTTAAAATCCCCCTTAGTCCAAACTCCGTGCCCGCAGCTACATGCGGCACGGACTAGGTAGTTCGAATTAAAGATCCTAATTCGAACTACCGTCACTCCTTGTGGAATGATTTTAAAATGGCGGCACCCAGGAACATATTTAAAGCCCGGGCTTCATTTGCAACTCCAGTTGCCCTCATTACCCTACCTAGCTCGAACTAACGAGCTACTGTAGACGTACCCTAACAGCACTGAAAGCACCTGCTTACTTGTCACTGTCCCATATGACACAACTCATAGGGTCAGTGACAAGCGCAGGGTAATAATCATAAATGGACAGCAAGCACCACAGCATGAATAGATGCACTGGCACTGTTCTGTTCAGAGATGTACACAAGTTCCACACAATTCCTAACAGGCCCATAAGCAACAGGGTTAAGTGTAGCAAAATCCACCACATCGCCGTGGCTCACTGTTAAAATGCTCTTTCAAAGCCTCCTATAGCCATATAGCTCCACATTGAGCCCTTTTACCACGCTGAGATCTGGCTGTTCAAACTCTGACGACAGCTGCACCCCCTCTACCCTGGTGGCAGCTTTTCCCCCTTTGCCTCACTGACATCTCCCAGGATGCAGCTAGAATGTTCTTCACAATGAGATCCAGTCCTGTGAGTAAACAATGCCAGTGTTTCCTCAATCCACCAAAAGCACATTCCGCTGTCATTCTGCACTTGCTGAACCAGGAACATAGATGGCATTATGGGATGGAGAAAGTTGCACACTGGTTGTTTCCAGTCACCCATGTGCCTCATCTCTGCTCCACCATGCATTGCCAACACTTCCCAGAAGACAGTGGGCTGGCCGTGGTGGGTTGCACACTAAGCTACATGCCCAGGGTGCTCTGCAGCGAGCACTGACACAAGCGTGCCTCGTGAGTAGGCACAGCCCCAACTCAAGGAGCCAGCATGCACATGCAAAAACTAAATACCAGAGGTGATGGCCATATAGCAACATAACTTGCATCAACCAAAGGTTGTAATGGAGATGCAGCCCGTGACAAACACTGCCTGTGACACAGACAGAACAATCAGGTCCAAACTACATTGTGGAACTGTAGACAGGCCACCAGACTTTGTGTAGGCCGGTGATGGCATTGTCAATCTTGATAATATCGGCGGGCTTCTAAATAAGCCCTGTGTAGCACTGTTTATTCAATAATGCCATCGCACCACCCACCCCTTCCAGTCCCACTTACTAACAGCAGGGCTAAGATTAAATTCTCCAGTACATTGCACCTAATTTGCCCACGTCACACTCTGCCACAAGCCACATCCATCATGGTCTTACCTTCCTAGCTTTCTGCCTGCAAAACTCAGGAGTGCCAGGCGGACTAGTACACTCCCAGTTGTTTTACTATACAGAGCTAAGGTGATCCAACAATTCTACTTTACAATAAGCAAGTTATCCATGATGTAAGGGAATATTCATATAGGCTCTCAGGAATGCAAGGCACTCTGACCAATGAGGTGGCAATATCCCTGCTGTGGGGAATTCACAGTCTAAAGAAATTGTTAACGCTGACTTAAAACTGAAAGCTGATCGAGACAAAGTTGTTTGCAACCCCCTTGCTAGGTTTTGTAGATCATTGCAGTTCCAAGGGAAAATATGAACTCACCTACACATGAGCTGTATGATTAAAATGTCCAGGCTCAAATCTCTGCTCCTGGGTCTCATCCTCTCTTTGCTCAAGGAAGGAAAGAGAGAGAGAGAGAGAGACATTAACCAATCTGAGAGGCAGAAGTTTACACTCACTTTGCACAGCTTCATAATGATCAAGTCGGTGGACAATCAGGCTCATAACTTGGGCCACCAGAGTTTAGGAGCAGCATAGAGGCAATAAACTCAACCCCAGGATCAATGCTGATGGGGTCTGGAAGGAAATCATCCCATCCAGCCTTCCATACACACATTGGTGGACTCAGGACACAAGTAAAAAAAATGGTGACTTGGGCCTCAGACAGGCATGCGAGGCACTTAAAGACTAGACAGAAGGAAGAGATATAAATATTTAATATGGATTAGGAACTAAATAGCATTGATAGTGTAAATTAAGCCACAGACTGCTGGTGCGATAATGCTAATTAACATACACATGAGGTGTGCAGTGAAGCAGGACACAAAACCAATTGCTTCCTTTGTACCTGAGAAGTGGCTTAATTAGCCATTGCTGCACAAGCTGGAGTGGTTCACTGTGATTATAAAATGGATATTTTTTGAGAGAGAGAACTTTGGAGGATTAAAAATAGGGCATTAGACAATTTTTGGAATATTTCAAAATTCAGCATTTTCTAGGTTTATTAGTTGCTCCAGTCACCTCAGTAGTTACCATCTCTGGCTAGGCGGCTTGTAAACTCCTCTTGGAATAAAAATCCAAAATTAGCTCAACCTCTGTGTAAGAGAGGATAAACACGGATAATAAAAGGTACTTACTTAACCTAGTGCTCAGAGGGTGAGATTTCTTGCAAGAGAAGAAGCTGACTCAGGTCCAACTTTCTCTGACTCTTCTAGTCACATCTCCATCTTCTCAGCCTGTTACACTTCACTAGTTTCCTTCCTCAGCCCATGCTTCACTGGCCTTTTTTACAATGGCAAAAATGGCACCATCATTCTCAGTCAGTGCCGCTTCGCCACTAATAGCAATAATGGAAGCTGTGGCAACAGAACCCAAATGCTCATGGAGCAGTGGCTAAACTGTTCTTTTTAGGTATGTTATAAATCTAATTAAGTAAGGACGGCTTTGGCTTCCAGCAGATTTGTGGGGGAACTATTTGTTCTCAGGAGCAGACCCTCCTGCTCACATGCCAGGGATGGGATAAATATCTCCCTCCTCCACCCCCAGTGTGGGATCCAAAAAAGCTGAGTTCTATTTCTGACTTTGCCACTGACCTGCTTCGTGACACTGAGACGGTAACTTTACCTTTCTGTGCTCCTGTTTTTCCCTCCCACCCTTTGTCTGTCTGTCTTTCCTAAGAGGAGAATCATTTCTTTGGGGCAGAGACTGTATCTATGGGTTTGCTCATTGTCTAGAATAATGGGGCCCTGAGCTTCATCAGGGATTCTAGGAGCAAGCTGGTGAAAACTGAGGAAAACCTCTCATTGCTATTGCCTTCAATGTTCCCGGTATCTCTTCAGTTTGCAGCAGGGCTGCTGCTGTTTTAACCACTGTTCTCTCTTCCTGCTCAATGTGTGTCTCAGCTGAGCCTGAGAAGGAACCAGAATTTATTACATGGCCAGAGAGCCACAGTAATATATCAGCAGCCCCATATCAGCTCTCCCATCCTGCCCACTGGCAGCCGCACCCATCAGTCCCTCCCTCCCTCTCCCACCCACTGCGATCACCTGTTTCATGGCATGAAGGAGGATCTGGGGGAAAAGAGGAGTGAGAGTTGAGCAGGCTCAGGGGAGGGGGCAGGAGCATTGGGGAAGGAGTGGAGTGGGGGTAGAGCCAGGGGTTAAATAGTGAGCACGCCTCCCCCCACACACTGGAAAGTTTCCACCTTTAGCTCCAGCCCCAGAGTGAGTGTCTAAGCAAGGAGCCAAGTATTAACTTCTGAAGAGCTGCAGGCAGCTCCAGAACCACAGGTTTGCTGCCCCTGACATAGCACTTCACACACCAGTGCAGCTAGTGTCCTGTTTATTCTCAAGTTCCCAACAGGGCAAACAGTGGTGTAGCTGGACCAAGGGTAGGCATAGTGTGAGCAATTTCAGTGTAATTTTCTGCATTTCTTTACAACTGATCAATCCTCAGGAGTTGCAGAAAACTATGTTAGTGTTCCACACAGACACATATTGGGAGATAAGGTCACTGGGCTTTCCCCTCCCCCTCGCCACCAGGTTTCAATTTGTAACAGCACTGTGTATTTCTGTACTAGTTTGTAAACCATTCTAATAATTGTGCTATATGTAGTAGGGTCACAATTTAAAGGATATTTATTACCAGATCAGAGCTAAAAAGGTGAGCAGACGTTTATAAAAAAGTAATTCCTGTCCAGATTGCTAGTTCCTATTCCCGGGAACTGATACAGTTTTCATACCAGGAAGAGCTTCATCTGTGAAGGACAAGCCACAGGAAATGAATCAGACAGCAGCTATTAGAGGCTAGCAACACTAGCACAAGAATGACAAAATTATGTCCGCATTAAATGAAGAAAAGTTTATTAGTTCAAACAACCACAGAAACTTTTGCCGGTGAAACAAATAATTACAATTGTTGAGGCATGCGTGCTGAGGTGAATTTCATGAACTACTTTACAGGGGGGAAGGGACGAAATATGAAAAGTGCTGTTTTTTCTTTTAGAAATAGTAATAGAAAAATGTTTTTCAAGTACATCAGAAGCAGGAAGCCTGCTAAACAATTAGCGGGGCCCTTGGAACACTGAGATGCTAAAGAAGCACTAAAAGATGATAAAGTCACTGCGGAGAAGCTAACTTAATTCTTCAGTCTTCACGGCTGAGGATATTGGGGAGATCACACAAATCTGAGCCATTCTTTTTAGGTGACAAATCTGAGAAATTGTCCCAGATTGAGGTGTCATTAGAGGAGGTTTTGGAACAAATTGATAAACGTAACAGTAAAGAATAAAATTGTCAGACACATAGATGAACATAATTTGTTGGGGGAAAGTCAACATGGTTTCTGTATAGGGAAACCATGCTTTACTAATCTACTAGGGCTCTTTTAGGGGGTCAAACAAACATGTGGACAAAGAGGATCCAGTGGACAATAGTATACTTAGATTTCCAGAAAGCCTTTGACAAGGTCCCTCACTAAAGGCTCTTAAGTAAAGTAAGTTGTCATGGGATAAGAGGGAGGGTCCTTTCGTGGATTGATAACTGGTTAAAAGACAGGGAACAAAGGGTAGGAATAAATGGTAAGTTTTCAGAGTGGAGAGAGGTAACTAGTGGGGTCCCCCAAGAGTCTGTCCTGGGACCCATCCTATTCAACTTAATTATAAATGATCTAGAGAAAGTGGTAAATAGTGAGGTGGCCAAATTTGCAGAAGCTAACAAACTGCTCAAGATAGTTAAGACCAAAGTAGACTGTGAAGACCTTAAAAAAGATCTCACCAAACTAAGTTATGGGGCAATAAAACGTCAAATGAAATTTAATGTTGATAAATGTAAAGTAATGCACATTGGAAAAAATAACCCAACTATACATACAATATGATGGGGACTAATTGAGCTACAACTACTCAAGAGAGAGATCTTGGAGCCATTGTGGATAGTTCTCTGAAAACATCCACTCAATGTAGACAGCAGCAGTCAAGAAAGCAAATTGAATGTTAAGAATCATTTAAAAAGGGATAGAGAACAAGACAGAGAATATTTTATTGCCTCTATATAAAACCAGGGTACATCCACATCTTGATTACTACGTACAGATGTGGTCGCCTCATCTCAAAAAAGATATCTTAGCATTGGAAAAGGTTGAGAAAAAAGGCAACAAAAATGATTAGGAGTTTGGAATGGATCCCATGTGAAGAGAGATTAAAAAGACTTGGACTTTTCAGCTTAGAAAAGAGGAGACTAAGGGGGGATATGATAGAGGTCTATAAAATCATGACTGGTGTGGTATGGAAAAAGTGAATAAGGAAAAGTTATTTACTTATTCCCACAATATGAGAACTAGGGGTCACCAAATGAAATTAATAGGTAGCAGGTTTTGAACAAATAAAAGGAAGTTTTTCTTCACTCAGTGCACAGTCAACCCATGGAACTCCTTGCCAGAGGATATGGCAAAGGCTAGAACTTTAATAGTGTTCAAAAAAGAGCTAGATAGATTCATGGAGGTTAGGTCCATTAATGGCTATTAGCCAGGATGGGTAGGAATGGTGTCCCTAGCCTCTGTTTGTCTGTAAATGGGTGACAGGAGAGGGATCACGTGAGGATTACCTGTTGTGATCCCTCCCTCTGGGGTATCTGGTATTGGCCAGTGACAGCAGACAGGATACTGGGCTAGATGGATCTTTGGTCTGACTTAGTATGGCTGTTATGTTCTTATATAGAAATACCCCTGTCCTAAACTCACTTTGACTTGTCAGACATAGCAGAACAGGAAAGCAGTAGGAAACTAGCAAAGAGCCACAAATTAGGTATTTTGATAACAGATGTGAGGGGCTATTCATGCTAACTCTTCTGCTTAGGCTTCCAGGGAATACTTGCTGCTTTCCCATTGCTTAGACTCAGTGAAATTCACAGCAGAGTCTGTTCCTATGCAACTCTTTCAACAGAGTAGGATGCCAATTAATTAATAGGAAGCCTCCAGTGAAGAAGATATGCACACCAACATATTTAAAATAGCTAAATACCTCAACTATACCTCACAGCATTCTGTCATCAGACTGACAGGTGAACATTACAAATAGTGGTAAGTGACCTTATCTGGGCACTGAACAGCCACCAAAGCTGTAGTCATTTTGTAGTGAATTGGTCATTTTGGTAGCTCATAATCCATTCAGATAAATTCTCTTAGGCACTTGTACACCCTTCATACATTGCTGGACTCAGAATGTTGCTCCAGAACTGGTTTTGTGTTATCCCAGAAGGAACTGCCACCTTGCCTGGCAATCCCAGAGCAGCGCTCAGTTAAAGACAGTCCTCCCAGTGTCTAAGAGTAGCGACTAAGCAAGAGCTAGGAAATCAGGGGTACAGATACCATATTTATATGAATAACTATTGTTCAACTTGTTTGTACACTCAACTCAGTTGCTGCTCTGCATTTCACACTTGCCTGAATAACCAAGAGGCAAGATAATCCTGTAGCTAGCATACAAGCCTAGACTGAGTGAGAGCTGGGCTCCGCTCCTGCTGCATCACAGACCTCCTGTGTAAACTCTTGCAAGTCAGTCTCTTTGCACCTTAGTTCCCCATCTGTAAAGTGTGATAACAGCACAGCCACCTTATGACAAGGGTGTTGAGAGAATAAACCCAGAGACCATGAGATGCTCAGACACTTTTAGAGTCAGCACCACAAATATGTAGGGTAGATAAAAGTGATGTCAGAAGTAGGTTAAAAAATTCCCATAGATCTAAAAGCCATGAGTTGGCTCACTGCACAGGAGGAAATCTGTGAGGATCTCCAGTATGTCAGCAAAATAATAGACAAAGAAGCCCCATAAATAAGCTATTAAGGAAACTAAGTTATGGGATGAGCAGGGGTGCTGGAACAATTTGTACAGTAAGGGTACTGAGTGTCACTGAATCAAATTACAAGCCCTATATATGAGGGAAACCACTTCAAGCCAGGGGGTGTGGCAGCATCCCCTACACCTCTAGTTCCAGCACCTATGGGGATGAGAGATCATGGATAACACAGAAAGACGTTCACAGGAGGGTATCCTAAGAATGCCAGTATCATGGTTTGGCATTGAAATTGGACAGAAAAATTAAAGCCAACAAAAAAAAAAAAGTGCTAATTTAAACCATGTCCTTAATTTAACCTGTGAAACTCATGGTTACAAGATATTACTAAAGCCAAAAATAGGATTTAAAAAAGAACTAGATATTTATATCCAAGAGAAAAAAAATTGGTTACTTACTTCTCGTAATTGTTCTTCTTTGAGATGTGTTGCTCATGTCTAATCCATATAGCTGTGCACGCGCTGTGCGCACACATCGTTGGAGAGTTTTCCTTTAACATGGACATGAGCAACACATCTCGAAGAGTAACAGTTACAAGAAGCAAGTAACCATTTTTTTCTAATTTGAGTGATTGCTCGTGTCCATTCCACGTAGGTGACTCCAAAGCTAACTCCATGGAGGTGGGGTTGGACACTACACAAAAACAGACTGCAACACTGCTCTATCCGTGGCCACATTGTCCCTGGCCTGCTGTGCTATGGCATTATGACTTGTGAAGGTGTGCAACAAACACTAGGTGGATGCCCTGCAGATTTCCACGATGGGCACTTGAGTCACAAAGGTGGCAGACGAAGGCTGGGCCCTAGTGGAGGGAACTGTAATGGGGGAGCTGGTACATGAGCCAGCTCATATCACACCCTCATGCAGGAAGTGATCCAGGATGAGATGCACTGAACTGACGCTGGCATACCCTTCATCCTGTCAGCTAAGGAGACAAATAACTGGGGGGGACTTACAAAACGGTTTTGTTCTATCCAAATAAAAGGCCAAGGCACATCTAACATCTAAAGTGTGTCGAGCCTTTTCTGTACCAGACTTGTGAGGTTTTGGGTAAAAAACAGGTAAAAATATATCCTGGTTGACATGGAAATGAGACACCTTAGGATGAGGGCAAAGTCTAACTTTGTCTTTGAAGAAAACAGTATAAGGGTGATCTGCAGTCAAAGTCCACAGTTCCGAAACCCCCCTGGAGGAAGTAATGGCCATGAGAAACTAAATCTTCCAGGAAAGGTGCAACAGCGAGCACATCGCTAAACGCTCAAAGGGAAGTGTCATCAACCTAGTGAGCATCAGGTTAAAGTCCCAGGGGGCAGGGGCTGTTGGACCTGGGGATACACCCTGTCCAAACCCTTGAGAAAGCGATGCACCATAGTCTTTCCCTGGGACCTGGAATGGAAGGCTGAGATAGTGGCAAGGTGCACTCTGACCAAAGAGAAGGCAAGGCCCTGGATTCTAAGATCCAACAGGTAGTCTAGGATGGCAGGGACAGGGGCTTCCATAGGGGAGAACCCTTTCCCCTCCAACCACAATACAAAGCATTACCATTTGCTCGGTAAGTGGCCCTAGTGGAGGGGTTACGACTCCCCAGCAAAACCCTCTGGACATGCTCCAAACACTGCCTCTCCAAGGTGGTCAGCCATGGAGCTTCCACACCATGGGGTGCAGAGACTGAAGGTTCGGATGGCAAAGCCTGCCAAAATCTTGTGAGATCAGGTCTGGGTACAGGGGGAGGGCTATGGGACACTCCATTGAAAAGTTGAGCAGGGACGAAACCAATGTTGATGAGGCCATGCCAGTGCTATCAGGATCGGGAGGCGTGGAACTCTCTGACCTTCAGTATCATATTATGAATCAGAGGGAATAGAGGAAAGGCATACAACAGAACTGGGGGCCAGGGAACTGGCAGGGCATCTCCCAGGGACCCCAGGCTGTGGCTGAAGAGAGAGCAGAAGCGGGGACACTTCCTGTTGCTGCGAGTTGCAAACAGGTCCAGGTGGGGAAACCCCCCACCTGTGGAAGATGTCCAAGGCACATCTCTGAGGGACCATTCGTGTCCCTCAAAGGACCTGCTGAGATGGTCCATGAGTACATTCTGTGACCCGGGAAGGTAAGAGGCCACTGGGTGGATGGCATGGGTGATGCAGAACTCCCACAAGAGAAAAGCACAGTGGATAGGGGCAAGCTCCACTCTGTCTGTTTATATAAAACATCGCTGCTGTGGTGTCCGTCAGGATTGAAATGCACCTGTTTCGAAGCTGAGGCAGGAGAGCCCTCAACTCTTTGACACTGATATGCAGGGACAGGTCTGCAGGGGACCACATACCTTGAGTTCCCAGTTCCCAGAGGTGGGCTCCCCATCCAGTATCGGAGGTGTTTGTCACCAACTGGATGGCTGGGGAAGGGCTGTTGAATGGCATCCCCGTGCAGACCACCTCCTCCTACAGGCACCAGTCAAGGGATCTCATAGCATCCTCAGGCAACGTCTACACCATAACCAGGGGCTGGAACACGGGGTTTGTGAACCCGCGCTAGCCACAGCTAAAGCAGATGAAGCCTGAACCTGGCATGCTGCACCACATAAGTGCAAGCTGCCATGAAGCCTAGCAGCCTCATGAAACACCAGGCCATGGTAACAAGGGACAGGCAGAGCCTCAGAATGGCCTCCTTTATCACTAGGAAGCAAGCTGCAGGCAGGGAGGCCATGGCTGTAGTAGCATTGAGGCAGGCTCCCACAAACTATTATCTTTTGAGTGGGAATTAGGGTGGACTTGGCCTTGTCCAGGATGAGACCTAACTAGAGGAAGGTTTCCCTGACTAAGGATATGCGCTCCAGGACTCAGGAGGCAGAGGAACCCCTTATGAGCCAGTTGTCTAGGTACAGGGTTATCTGAACCTGTCTTTTGTTCAGAATAGCAGCAATGACCATGATGACATGGTGAATGTCTTGGGGACCACAGAAAGGCCAAAGGGAAGTGCCATAAACTGATAATGATCACGACCCACCATAAAACGGAGGAAATGCCTGTAAGGGTCCGCAATTGAGATGTGGAAATAAGTGTCTTTGAGACTGAGGGCAGTGCACCAGTCTCCCATGGCTAGAGAAAGGATGATAGACCCCTAACATCACCATCTTGAACTTTGACTTTACTATGAAAGTGTTCAGGCCTCTGAGGTCCAAGATGGGATGAAACCCACCCTTGGCCTTTGGGACCAAGAAGTAGTGGGAGTAGAACCCCCTGCAGTCCATGGGGACCTCTTCTACAGCTCTGAGATCAAGACGCTTCTAGACATAAGAAATGCTCATGGGAGGGGTCCCAGAAAGGTCAGGTGCTGTCACTGTGGAGGCCAAGTTTGCTGCATCGACTGCCCACAAGTGCTCTAGTGGCATGTGCAATGTCTGGAATGGGAGCAGTGGAGAGAACAGGACTCGTGCTGGGATTGGGAGACTGTGGCCAGGGACCAGGCAGACTCAACATTCAAGTCCAAATAGTCAGACTGTGAGCACAGCAGGGCAGAGGATGGGCCCAGAGACTGGTGCTGAGAGGTATGGCGGACCAGTGGCAGCATCAGGTGCTCCAATGCTGCGGGCTGCACCACTGAGATAGAGGCGCTCAGTGCCGCACCTTCCTCCCAAGGCCGCAACTGGTACCAGTGCTGGAACTGGCATGGGTACCGCAGGGCACAGCATAGAGGCGGGAGCCAGAGCAGGCCTCAAAGAAGGCCAGCTAGACTCCAGTGTGGATGACTCATTGTGGGCGTGCACAACGAATCCCTCCGGTACGCTGGTGCCAATAGCGAGGCAAGGGAGGAAGTGAGTTCTATCAATTCCCTAGCTGCCTCAAAGGTGTCTGGGGTTGAGGGCCGGTCCATCACTAAAGGATCCTCCTCAGGATTGGCATCCTGGGCCATGCTCAACTGGCCCCGAGACAGCCCTGGAGCAGTGGGTCTCGAGTCAAAGCAGGAGCATCACAGTGCCCCTGGACACATGCAGGGATGGAGACCTGCCTTTCTCTGCCCTCTTTTTCTTTTGAGGCAGAGATTGGAAATTGGCTGCGGTGCTGGGCGGCAGGGCCTTTCAACGACATTAACGCACTGACTGGACGTCCCCGGTGCCTCTCGTACCAAAGACGGTGTGCTGAGCAAGGCTGGTGCCAGATCAGCGGCTGGTGCCAGGCAGAGTTCCGGCTCCTTTAGGAGTATCTTCAGGTGTGAATCTCTCTCGTGCTGCGTCCGGGAGTAAAACTCCAACAAATGTTATAATTTGCGGAGATATGAGCCTCGCCCAAACACTTCAAGCACAAGTCGTGCGGGTCCCCACAGGGCATTGGCTTGAGACAGTCCACACAGGACTTAAAGCCTTGCATGCCACACAGAAGGGAGCGCAGGGGATGCAACTGATGAACCCCAACCCAACAGGAACTCTAATTAGCTAGAAAAAACTAGAACAGGGAACTTGAAACTTGGAAAAAATTCTAACAGGGCACTACCTAGCTGTAGATACTGCTGATATCACATTTGCAAGCGAGATAGGAGTTCCAATGACCGTCACAGGCGGTAAGAAGGAACTGAGGCGGTGGCAAGCCGGTAGGGTTATATGAGTGCATATGCAGGTGCCACTCCAGGGGGCTCCCTGCCAGCCCAGCAGGTACTGCTAAAGGGAAAACTCTCCAATGATCTGTGCTCATGGCACGTGCACAGCTATGCAGAATGGACATGAGTAATCACTCAAAGAAGAACATCAATTATTAAGCAAAGATGAGTATCAGTACTTATGCTTGGGGTCATAAACTTGCGATTACAGAAACCCCTGGAAGAAACTTCCCCTGAAAACATTAGATAAGCCAGAAAACAGAGAGTCAAAATACTATAAAAATTGTTTAAAAGTTCAAAAATTAGAAGCAAAACAAGAGTTAACTAAAAAAAAGGGAGTATAGGTCCAAATCCTGTTTCCTTATTCTATAATTGTTCTTGCACTACCCTCTGAAGACACTAGTTGCTCTCAGAAGACAGAAGTATCACTGGTCTGACATGGGATGGCAATTCCTATTTACTGATATTTCCCCCAAGTCATTTTGGGATGGGGTGTGGAACAGTTTGCTCCTTAGCAGAATGAGCCATAGTTTCCTCTCCTCAGACCCAGTATCTGTCATAGCTACTAAGTCTTTTCCAGTGGCACAGATTGTATAATTGCACTACTAATGACTTCCTGGACCCTTCAGAAAGGGGGATTGCCTAATGAAGAGGACTCAGTGGAAAATGTGTTACAGCTTTGGGACACTATTTTTACTAGTTATCTCCACAGGGCTAGTCGGAGGATAGATATACATCACACTAGCTTTACTCATCCTTCTACATACTCTTCAGAGGGTGATAGTATCTTGGAGACAGCAGACAACTTTCCTGCCCCATGGGAGAGCTGAATGGAGATTGAGGGCACATGCTCTCGGCTTATGCTATTGAACCCATTACATACACACAGAGTAGTGTTAGAACAGGACAGAGCTGCAACCTTGGATTTTTAAGGCTAGAAGGGGCCATTTTGTTTATCTAGTCTGACCTCTTAGGTTCCACAGGCCATAGAACCTCAGGAAGTTATTCTGGTATCAAGGCCACAATTTCTGTTTAGCTGCTGTTAAAAGTTAAGGAACTTCTGTTTTTGTTTAGTTCTGGAGTTTACATGGATGGGTGAGACAGGTCTAATGCTATGGTCTAGTGCTAGGAGACCTTAAAATGTTCAATGGGCTTATAAAGCTCAATAAGCATGCACCCTTGATGGGCCAGATCCTTGACACCAACTATTTGGTGCCTAGTGAAGCTAACGTGACTAGAGAAGTGGTTGCAAGCACAGGTTCCAAACCCAAATAGCAATTTAGAGCCACCTCAGAACTGCTCTAGTTTGCACAAAGTGCAATGGTTTCAAAAAGTGGCATTATGCCATCTGGGGCTGAGTAGTGAGCAAGAGCATTTTGGCTACACCCCTATCTCCAGAGCTGAGAGCAAATGGTATGGAACCAGTATAGGCAGGTCTATATCATTAGTGATAACCCAGTGCAAAAAGAATCTTTAGCTGATAAAAGATTTTAAATGTGCTTTGCATTAAGCACAATGGCATAACAAAGTTAACAGGGTAGAGGAGCTGACTCTAGTGTATATGAAAAGAATTTTTTCAAGTTCTCACACGACCACTCTAGTGTTAAGGGTAAGTTTTCCTGCCTCCCTTAAATTTCCTCTCTCTAGGGGATCATTTCCTCTAACCTGGCTTCCTAATTAAATATAAAAATAGATTAGTATAATTAATGCTAAATTTAATATCATTCTGGCATCAGGAAAACTGAATTATGATTTAAAACTAAGAAACTAGTGCATATTTTTAATGAAATATGAGCCATGCCAGTACTGCCTTCATATTTTAAGGTAGCACTTACTAAAAAGGCAAATTCAGATTGTTTACAGAGGTAGAAGGTTTATATTAACATTGTTGAGGGGTTCTACACAGTGAACTATAACATATCTGCATTTCTGTACTTCTACTTTTAGCTTCTATTCAATGTCAGCTGGGTTACCTGCAACTTTTAAATCTTAGCTTACACCCACCCATGAATTTGCCTTCTATGGTATAGACTATCTTGAGTAATAAATATGCTAAAAGCTTGAACGGCTGCTGAGTGAGAAAGAGGGCACATCCAGAGAATGTAAAGCAGAAGCCAAGAAGGCTTCCACAGTTTTGGCTGTTTGCCTAAGGTTATTTAGGAGATCAAATTTAGATGGTAGTCATCTAAAATAAACAGCTCCTTAATTTCTAAAATTAAAGTAGTCAGAACTAGTATTTTTTCATTCTACTTTATACCCAGCAATCACAGAGCAGTTTAGCTGATCAAATGTAATTATGCTTCATTTGGAAAAACAAAGCACTGAACAGCAATTCTAACTTGATGGAGAATGAATGAATCTTGCAACTATTGAAAGAAACTATTAAAAGAATTAAACCAATGATTCATCACCGAGGTGTTCATGGGAAAATTAATTATTCTGCAGCGGTGTTATTTCACCAGTGGAAACAATAGAGGAGATTGCAGTGTTGACAGAATACAATATAGATATAGTTTTTAAAAAAATCACATTGGTAAGCATACCTGCACCCCATCTACACCAGAATTTCCATTATTTCTACCACTTGTGACTTGTACTAGTGTAGAAGGATGCCAAGATATTTCTACAATATAGATGCATCCTTAACTAATTCATTTCAGATTGTCACTTTTTAAAATATGAATATGTAGAAGACAGACCCCATGAAGTAAAGAGTTAAAAGGCAGTCAAGCTGTGAATAATAATTTGGTTGTAAGACACCACAAAGGACCCCAACCTGTTTTCAAACCATTGGGGCAATCAGTCCTTCATTAGCTTACACCCAGGAGCCAATTAAACCAATACAGAGTTCTCAAATTAGCACCAATTTGTAAAAAACTTGTGCAAAACAGTGTTATTGAAAGCAAAATTATGGAAAAAAGTTGGACAAGTCAAAAACAGTAGTAATAAAAGTAGTTAAAATGAATAAATTTGACAGTAAGCAGCAAAACAAGATTTAAACTGAAAGAGCGAATACCCAAACAAAAAAGATTATAGGGTCAAATCCTCTTGCCCTCCCCCCATTTACATGTGACTAGTGACTACAGCACAGTGTAGTACCTCATATAGACTTTATCTTCATACACTTCTTAAGTGGTTTTTTTTGTTCTCCATATACATCTCATTATGTTTTGGGCTCATCAAATTCAATGCCTATGATGCAAATATTAAGGAGGTTAATTACACTTTAACTGAAGAGTGACTGATACATCAAAAGGCTGACTATTGGACAAAGAACACCGACAAAGTTAGTTTTAACAACTGGATAACGTCACCAGATTGCACATTTTTATTACATCATAACTCTTCAAAAATATGTAGTGCTAATACAAGCAGTAGAAGCAGTATTCCTGTGAGCTTTTTTAAAGGGGTCTTGATACCTGAGTCCATTCCATCCTTCTCATTATCTTCTGTGTTTACAGTATTTTTAGTCTGCCCTTCACATCTCACGGATACAAATTGGCCTGGTCAATGGATATTTAAAAAAAAAAAAAAAAAAGCGCTGGCCAAATCCCCCTTTATTATAGGATATATAATAGGGTAATTAAAGCCACTTTTACAAGTTGTGGAATGCACTGATTTTACTAGAAGTGGAAGTCATTCAGAGAAGTATGAAGCATCTCCTGCACTAATAAGATCCAGCTCAGTTTTATGTAGGAGTTTTTAGTCTCAGATTGCTAAACTCCAGCACTCCAGGCTGCATTCCACATCAACTGGTTAAGAACTCATGACGGGAGCCTTTTCTGAAACTCTTTTTCTTCTTTATTCATACCAAATTGCTGATGTCATTCACCACAGCCCCACATGATTTTTTACTGAGCCTCATGGCTAAATCAGGACACACAGGAGAATCAGATGGGTTGGGTAGAAAAGCCGACTGCACTGCTTGGTTGCAAATACTTTTCTCTGAACAACTGATTTGTCAAAAGAAAAGCTGAATGTTCACCAAGGAAATGATAAGAATACTTATTAGTTTTCAGTGTGACCAAACGTTTCATTTTTAGAGACAAAAATTGACACTTACAGGGCTATTCGTCTACAAACAAAATATTAAATGTATTTTTAAAAATTGAAAACTCAGGAATGGTTTGCAGGCAATTTTTACTTTATTTTTACTGTAAGGGACCAGGATCTAACTATTAAAACACAGGACTTGGAATTAACAGACCTAAGCTTTATTTGGTTTTTCCCCTTATCTGCTGCATCTCAGGCAGCCCATTTTATAGATGCAGAAACACTGGCACAGAGGTTGTCACTTAGCCTTTCTGTGCTTCAGTGTCTCCATCTGCAACAAAGGAACAATTTATGTAATCCAGAGGACTGAATCTCAACACTGGTTGCACTTTAGAGCACCTCCCTTCCAACCAAATAGGGTGTAAGTGAAATATCCTGGAAAACTTAGGAAGTGCTTTAGAAAACATTAATTTCATTCGTAACCAAGATTTTCCTCTGTATTTCAAATATCGTTTTGGTGAATTGGGTCAAAAGCCTTAGGTTTGGATATATAATGTAAGGCACCTAACCAATGGAATAAAAAAACCAAACAGATTGCTCCATTTATCTCCGGGAAAAAAGGAAAACTTATGAGTTTGGCTTAAATGGCCATTTTTTTCTAGCAGTCTAGAAATTAGGATGGTTGGAGCAATGTTTTAGAGTCAGAATTCCATGCCTAATTCTCTGTGATGCATGTCAGCTCAAATGACCTCCATTTCCTGTGTTCAGTCAAACATGTTACTGATCCTTCATGCACAAACAGAAAGCTCTTATTGAAGTCACAGAAATAGTGTTTTAAGTGTTTTATCCACCTAAACAGGCAAGCACATTAAAACCCTCATTACATAAAACTTGTGAATCTTTTGAAGACAAGCTCTCCCTTTGAAAGAGTTAGACTTGTCGAAATAAAATTTAGAACCCATATAATTGACAACTATAGATATGAACTGGTATTTTTCCATTGAGCAGGCACATGATGGGTAGTGGCAGTTCAAGTGATGTACACTGCTCTGCAAATACACTTTAACCCTGGAGGTAATCACCTCTAGAGGATGTGTGTGTGTGGAAAAAGACTGGCCCAACCACCATAGCCATTCATTTCCTGGGTATGAACCTGAGCTTTTCAACAAAAATGCCAAATAGTAAAACTTGATGGTCTTATGTTTATATTAATCTTTAAAGTGCAACATCAATATGCCTCTAGAATCGCTTAGCATAACTATGAGTTTGAATTCAAACTCAACCGTATGAGGATTTAATGAATTAGGTAAGGTTCCTTGTGTCAGAATAGTAACAACAAAATACACTGTTATAAATGTAACGTGACTTTCATCTTTGAAAAAGGTAGACAGTTTCCCACCCCATCCTACAGAGAAACTGCAACCCAAAAAAAGGATTAGGATTTCAAGATGAAGCCTGTCCAGGATGTGAACATAAACCCATCTATTACCAAAATCCAGAAAAGTTCAACACTAAAGACAGTTTCAGCGGAGAAGTAGGAGAAATCACAACAAAAATTAGGTGGATACTAATGGAACGTAAGATAAATTAACAGGGACAATATAGTCATAAAGCTAAACAAAACTTGAACTGAGTACAAACTTTGAGTTTAGTCAACATCCTCTGACTAGAAGGGTTGCTGATTCCAGATTCTATTGAAACTGCCTTTTCACATGAGCATTCACTTTTTACATTGGTATTTTTAGTACTTGATTTACGTCTGAAGGAAAATTTAAGAAAAATTGCATATAATATTTGAGTTATTGGGACGCATGTGGAAGAATTCTCATCACCACTTCTTTAGACATGTCTACAAGAAAAATGGCTGAAATTTGAATATTTTTATAGCTAAGGAGTATGTGCTTTGCTAGATTTGATGGGAAAAAGGTCACTTCTGCATATGCACCATGCCTATAGGTTAAGATTTTGATTGGAATGTAATAAAATTTCATTGCATTTGACATTGAACATTTTCTCTATCCAGCAAAAACAAGTTATTGCTAGAACAATACACAGGAGGGAGAATATAAGGCTGTGCACAAAATATAAAATCTTCTGTTAGAATATTAAATCTGGATTAACATCTGGACATCTGAAAAAAAAAAAAAAAACCAACCCTGAAGTTTATCACTAATCCCATTATTTGAAGACATCTTCATAATTTTAGCAGCAATGTTACCATTCTGAATTTCCATTTTAAGAATGTTTTTGGATCATTTTCCATTGTGAAAATACATAGTAACCCATCACAATCTAGCTCAAGCACCACTGACTTCTTAGCTTCACCTTGCACAAAGATGTCCCTGGTCAAACAAGAGCAACAGCTAAGATGGGAACTCACCTTTCGTTCATTGAATTGAAGTAAATGGAGAGAGAACTTGAAAGTGCAACTAGGAACACAGAAATGTGAACACTAAGAGTAGATTTATCCTGTTTTTAATCTGTTAAAAAATAAATACAAAAGACTGAATCAAGAGAACCCTGAAGCTACATTCCAGTGGTGGACAACCTGCGGACCATACACATCCCATCCGAGTAATCTGATTGCTGGCCAGGAGACATTTTGCTTATGTTGACCAACCGAAGGGACTTACCCTGCAGCCCCAGTTCTCTGTTCCCAGCCAATGGGAGCTGTTGGAAGTGGTACTTGCAGGGAAGGGGCTGTGCGATGTTCTGGTGGCTGCTATCACAATGTCCAAGGGCCGTGAACAGAGAACCACAACCACGGGGGGGGGAAGGGGCACTGCCTGCAGGCATTCTATTAAAAATGTTAATTTCACAACATTGTAGATATGTAATATGATATATTTCCATTTTTGTCAGTGTGCAGCTGTCAATGTGAACCATAAAATATACAGGACTGGTAGTAACTAGTGATGTTAGTGAGTAGTCAACTGGAGTATCAACTACTTGCTTCCCCCACCCTCTTGCTGTCTCTATGAGAGGCAGCAAGGGGGAGGGGAATAGGAGCTGGGGGGAGCTGGCTGGCTACTGTGAACAGGGGCTGCTGGACTCAGCGCAAGCTGGGACAGAACAGTCCCAACTTGCATTGGTTGGGATGCTGTGCTTCTTCATTTAAATGGAGTAAGAGCCTGGCAGCTCTTACTACATTTAAAATGCAGAGCCGCAGCGTGGAAAGCTACCGGAGTCGGCACGAGCCGGGACTGCTCAATCCTGGCTTGAGCCGGCTCCTGGAGCTACTCCCGCTGCAGCTCTGCAGAACGGTCCTATCGACTAATCAAATTGTACAATTTGTATCAGCTACATGATTAGCTGGATAACTGCAATTCAACATCCTTAGTAGCAATCAGTTAATACAGTAGTTGAAATGTTTTTATATTTTTTAGAATTACTATTTCAACTGTATAGACATAACAGTATATTGCTGTGGGTGTTTTGTTATGGTTTTTTTTTTTAAGGCAATTACACTTGCTAATAGTTTATTTATCCTGTTGGTTCTGATGCTGTTTCAGTTAAGGAGTTGTTAGTGCCGGAATTAACTAAAACAGCATTTCAAGCTACGTTCGCAGCACTGAATGGACATGAGTTCATCCTCACCACACTTCTGAAAGGTACAGATAAAGACCATCATCTCCATTTTAGAAGTACAGAAAAGTGAAATGACTTGCCACAGTTTACATAGCAAAGCAGAGGCAGACTCAGGATTGGCACTCAGGACACAATTTTTTATCAATTGCTTTTCTCTGGATAAACTGCCAAGCATAAAAGTAGCTGGGTTGTGTGTGTGTATTTTGTTTGTTTGCATGAAAAACTGAACCCACATAAGAAGTGCTAACAAGACTCCTACGCATATAGGAAAGTTTAAAAGTGTGCGGGATGGGTGGGGTGGGGGACACAATTCACAGTGATTTAAAGGGTCAGGGAAGAACAATGTATAGTCACATGCATAAAATTCAAACAGTCTTAATTTACAGTGGCCTAATTTATGCCAAACTCCAAGATACTTGTGGCTTCTGTAGATCCATGTGTCAGCAATGATAGCTACACTGGGAAAACTGAATCCCAGGTGAAAGGAAATAATTAGGGCTGTCAAGCGATTAAAAAATTTCATCGCAATTAATCGCATGCAATGCCCCTTTGAAACGCTGCAGTGGAATTTCAAAGGGGCAGTGCTGCGGAAGCCCAGGATCAGGTGGAGTCCTCAGCCAACCCCAGGCTCAGTGCAGCTGCCCCTTTGAAACGCAGTGGAGGAATCTCAAAGGAGCAGCACCGCAAGCACCCGGGATCAGCTGGAGTCCCCAGCTGATCCTGGGCTCTGCTAGTGCTGCCCCTTGAAACACAGCAGCGGCGTTTCAAAGCAGCAGCACCGTGGGAGCCTGGGATCAGGGCAGAGTTTCAAAGGGGCAGCACTGCCCAGGGTCAGCTGGGCACTCCAGCTGACCCAGGCTCCTACTGCACTGCCCCTTTGAAACGCCCTAGCAGCTTTCAAAGGGGCAGCGCCGCAGAAACACCTGCGATTAACACATTAAAAAAATTAACGTGTTAATTGTGCTCTGCGTTAATAGCAAGCATTAATGCATGTTAATCGATAGCCCTAGAAATAATGCTGAAACTCCCTTCTTAACCCACCTTATTATGGCAAGCCAGTAGTTTGAAATTACTGTACATACAATATGAAGCCTAGGTCTCTTACTTTATAACTGGGTATGCTCTGATCCTGAGTAGCATTTAGTTTTTAAACCAAGGTTATTTTTAAATTCATATTTGTGTTAGGTGTCTGCATTTGGCAATCTGTGAAGTATTGATTCAGGGTGATGCCTGAAGATATTTTAAAGCTGATTCTTCTGGAACACAAAAGCAGAATCCATTACAGAGATTACAGGAGTTAGCAGCAGCTTTTCGGGGAGCCATGCCAAAGACAGAAGACTGCAGTCCATTGTTGGAAATTATCTCTTTAAAATGCAATGACAGCAGGACTGACATCAGAGGCAGAGCTGGCTAGAAAACAGATTTTTCTATCCTTTAAAAAAATTAGATTTTGAAATGAATTCATCAATCTGTGTCAGGCAAAAACAAAATGGTCAGACCTTTGTGTTTTGATTATTTTCAATATTTATTCTCTTTACACTTCATCCCTTTTTATATAAAATCATTTTTTGAATGAAACCATTTTGAAAAGAAAATTTTTTGTTCTGAAAACAGTAAAATAAGACACTTCAACATTTTCAAAAGTTGTTTTCCTTTTTTTCTTCCTAACCAAAAAATAAACAATTTTGAAAGAAAGTTTGTGCCATTTCAATGAAACCACTCTGATGGAAAACTTTTACTGGTAGAGTTTTCTAGCCAGCTTTAATCAGAGGCTTGCCCTTTTTAATCCGTCTAGCAGTAAAATGCAAGAAAGCCATAGAATGCTGAGCATGAACACTGGCCTAGAATCAAGTCCCTGCTGCAGGGACTAGGTAAAAGTGCTTGTCAAAAAAACCCCCAAATATTGTCCTAGTCTTATTTTAATAAATCATGGAACAAACCAGCTACAAGCAGCACTGCAGTAAGGGACTTCTTGTGTAACTTGTTTCTAAGCTCCATTTTCAAGCAGTCTATTACACATCCACCTGAGACAGTCAGACTGTCCCATTTTCAGAGATTATCCCTGGTTTCCAGGGCAATACTGTTGTTTCCACGTTTTAGCAGTCTCTGAACCAGCTGTCTCTCAGCAGATCAACATGGAAAAGACTTGTCTCCATCTGCAGTTGAGATAATCAACAATAGCTGCTCCCATCCAGAGGTCAAAAGAAAGGTGTCTTCAGACCTGTCAAGCCCTGCCACTCAGGCTACGTCTACACTGACTTTTTTTTGTGGCAGAAGATATGCAAATCGCAGTCATTTGCATATCTTCTGCCGATCCTTTTTGCGGAAGAGGTTTTGCTGCTAAAAAGCCCCGTGTAGACAGGGCCCATTTGTTGGAAAAAAACCCTTTTGCGCAAAATCCCTTATTCCTCAAAAAATGAGGTTTAGAGGATCTTGTGCAAAAGGGTTTTTTTTTTCCCAACAAATGGCCCCACCTACACGGGGATTTTTAGTGGCAAAACCTCTTCCGCAAAAAGGATCAGCAGAAGATATGCAAATGAGCACACGATCTGCATATCTACTGCGGCAAAAAACCAGCAGTGTAGATGTAGCCTGAGTGAGCTAAAATAGGGATGTTGGTGGGGATGGAAGAAACTAGGAAGAGTTTGGAAAAGAGAACAGCTAACAGAGAAGAAGATTGCAGAGAAAGGAGGAGTAAGTGGCAATAAGACTTGATGCTAGCGAAATAAATAAAAAGGGAACAACGGCAGGGAAAGTTGTACAGGCAGGAGAAAACAAGGCTAACAAAGACATCGCTTGCCAGGTACTGCAGAAAAAAAACCTCTTGGAAACATCTTCAGTTGTTCAGGAAAATAATAGGAGCACTGGGATTCTGGCAGTATCTTCATTATCCCAGGTAGATTCTGTATTTATCTGTATCTGCCCTAATTATCAAGTGTTTTCTGACACAACATAGCACAAAGTACAAAGCCACAAGTGGGCACCCGTGCTATTTGAGTCACCATTGAACAAACAGAACAGCAGGCAGATTTCACTGAAATTGCTTTGACAAAACATACAACGAGAAAGGTATTTCCCAAGTGTTAAACAGTGTCTTTTTGGCATTGACACAGGAGACTTTAGGGAGACAGAAAACAGAAAAGCAACACTTAAATCCTGTCTAGTTTCATCTGCTCTCTGCTTTTCATTCAGCAGTGTAATATTGGGAGTGGATTTTCCTAGAGAGTTAGCCTATGCAGCAAGCCTTTCAGTGGAAATGTTTACCCAAGGGTGTTTTTGTGGGGTGTGTGAAAGCTCTGACAGTCCCATAAGATCCACCGATCTCAATTACACAAGTGTAAATCTGCAGTAGACTGACCCTAGATTTCTATATTCATATAATAGATCTGAATCTGGCCAGTGCTTTAGAGTTCTCTACGGAGCAAGATTTTATTTACTGTTAAAGAAACAATGGAGGGAAAGATTTAAAAAAAAATTAAGAGGATCACATTGACCACGATAGTAGTCACAAGCTTGTTATTAGGAGCTGGAATTGCAACTATGCTCAGCAGAATGCTACTTACTTTAGTAAGTTCAGCCTACAAAATAGCCACAGGAGTCAGGGGTGGGGAACCTACAGCCTGAAGGCTAGACTGGATCTGGCCCCGAGGCTCTCCCCTGCAGCATCCAGGAACCAGACTGGCACTCTAGCCCTAAGCCCTGCCCTCTCCCCACCACCAAGATCCTGCACCCTACCACCCACCCAGACCCTGCAACCCACTTCTGTATACCCCCTCCTGCCCAGGTACTACACTCCAAGCCCACTGCCCAGGAGCTTTCTCCCACACTGAACACCTCATTTTTGGCCCCACCCCAGAGCATAGGGGGACTCATAAAATCTATTAGCGCCCCCCTCCCCCTCCAAGCTCTAATGTCTGAAAGGAATATGGAGAGTGTCTTTCTGCTTCAGTGGGGTTTTTCTCCCTTCTCACTTTTGTGCAGCCCCCAATTGATTTTTCTGTAGGTCAACAGTCCCCCCCCCCCAACATAAAAAAGGTTCCCCAGCCTGCTAGTATAGCTTTGTATGACTGTCCTTTAGATCTCATCAACACGGTTCCTGTAAGAACATCACACACAATGTATATGTGGCAGCAGTAATTTCTTCACAATGCTACTAAGTGAAGTGACAGAATCCAGAGTGACTTTTTGGACCTACCTGTTAAAATAACGACAGCAATCCTCATCTTTAAACTGTCTGATACTTCATCTCTTACAGTTCTTCATACCAATAGAGTATGATCCATTACTGTATATGTGCACAAGGCAATGTTTAATAGTAATTATGGGATAGATTGCTAAGTAAAATGTGATGAGTGATGTAAAGTCAGAGTAAAGTTCTATTTAAAGAATAGAATTTGGTAGCTCCACACACCCTAATGTTCAGTTCAGTGTTTCTATTAACCCAAGGGATTACATCATAAACTACTTAGCATGTTAATTATGGGCTACATTGCAACTCCACCCCTAGTCCACACAGAGGGACTTTCCATGCAGATGAGGACTAAAATGCCCCTATGGCTTTGTCGTAGACCCTGTCAATGTCTTGCCTCAGTCTGGGAAGAGAGTGGAGAAATAAAAAGAGGGCAGAGTATCCATCATTCTGCATCCTCACACCTGTATGGAGTTTAATGAAGGCAATACAGGCTCACACTTACGACTTTTTAAATAGAAGCCCCATCCTGGGAGGCTTCAACAGCAAGAAAGTCATGGCCTGGTTGGGTTACTGACAACAGACCCAGTGGAATCATGGTGTCAGTAATCCAGGGGGGCCAGGGCAGGGGTTAGGAGACCTTTGCCCCAAGGAGGAGAACTGTGTTACTCCATAAAGCATATTGAGTGTGACAGAATTATGAGGAAATCTTCTGTTTGAAATCCCCCTTCCCATTTAACCAGGCCAAAGCAGCCATTTTTGTAAAATTAACTCTAGCTAAAATTCATCATAAAACATCCAAATTAACTGGTTTCAATTTCTGGACAGACACACTAAAACCTCAGAGATAAATTACTACTTTCTAAATCACCACTCTATTCCCAGATTAGCATTTGTAACACTCTCACACATCCCCACAGCCCACAATTTACACAAAATGGAATCAGCTTTTATCCTGTTTTCATTTAAAAACCGAAGGCGTTAAAGCTGTGGCAGACAAATGTACTACTGCTGCAGTAGCACACTGTACCTTTTTTGAACCATGCTACATTGCATTCAGTGATTCAGACTATTTAAAAGTTAAGCCACCTCCACAGCTGATTTATTTTAAAGACGCTAGTGAGCTGATGAAAGTGGGAAGGGAAAAAAAAAAATACCTGCTGCTATTTATAAATTTCAGCAAGTTTGCTTAGTATCTGACCTATACAAAAAAAAAAAAAACATTAAAAATTCAACAACCAAAAGGGACATCAAAAATTCTACAAGATGCCACACACACAGTCTTAAAACTCAGATATAAACTAATTCCACTTCATCCTGAAATGTCCACTAAATACTTGAGGCATACAGTTACAAGTTAGACATAGTAAAAGGAATTTGGATTTTGTGTATCAGATGTTTTAACTTCATAGCATAAATTTGGACAAATGCTTTTTGAAGAGTTTAATTTGTAAAAGATTTAGCTTTTATCTGAATGAAGTCACAGTAACTTCCAAGCAGTCAAAAATTTACCTCAAACTTAGTCAAAGGACTGTTTGGTTTAAGGCTTAAAGAAGTAGGCCAAGAGTCTTAAGATGACCAGAGGATGGATGTGTCCATGGCAGGGGTGGACAATTTTTTGCCAGTGGCCACTTCAGAAATTTTTGAAGTGGTCCCAGGCTGCACCAGAAGGGGTGTGGCCTCAAGCGGAAGGGGCATGGCCAGGATACTTCCCTGCTTCTCCACCCACAGACCCAGATTGGTCTGAGGGTGGAGGAGCACCTTTGCCCCCCCCCCCCCAAGGTTTCCCCTAGGTGCCCATGCCCCTGGTGGTGGGAGGAGACTTCATGTGCTCCCCCTTCTGCCCCCAAGCCAATCAGGGCTTGGGGGCGGGGAAGCACGCAAAGTCTCCTCTCGCCCTGCCAGGAACCGCATGGTCTTGGCATGGCAGAGGAAACTTCATGTGCCTCAGGGCCTCTGTGGGCTGGATCAACCCAATTGGCGGGCCACATCTGACCTGTGGAGGCCCTTTTGTCCACCCTTGGTCCATTGTATTAATTAGACAAGACCATAGTAAAGAAACAAACAAACAAAAAAAAGTCCAACTACTCGAGAAAACATCTATAAAAGTCTGTTTAGACGGTTTAGAGAAGTCAATAGTTTACTTGGCATATACATTTAGCCTTATTTACATTATCAATTTGTTTTTAAATTTAAGGGACTTTTTAGCTAAATATGGAATTCCACAGAACAATTTCAATGTCAGTGGCTAACATTAAAATTTTATGAAAGTAATAGTAATGTTTCTTTATATATCTGGAGACTTTCCATTCAGCTTTTTGCCTAATGGGGTTTTGTCTTAAAAAAAAAAAAAAAAAAAATCCAAGACCCAAATGTTAAGCCACATATTACACAAGCACAGGAACAGGTTACATAGGGAGGTGGTAGAATCTCCACCCTTAAATACATGTAAGGGCTTTACAAAGCCCAGGCTGGAATGATTTAATTGAGGCTGGTCCTGCTTTAAGCAGGGAGTTGGACTAGATAACCTCCTGAGGTCTTTTCCTATCCCAATCTTCTAAAATTCTATTATAACTTTAAACAAATTTCAAGGTATTTTGAAGTGCCCAGGAATTTCTACGATAGGCCATTTTTTATTCAGATAAGTAAATTTCATATTAGCATGATAGAGAGATGCATGTGGGTTTATGCTTTGGTATCTGTCATTTAGTCTATTGTGAATAGCATTTTTCGACACGTGCAGAGTGACTGGCAAAAAAAAAAAAAAAAAAAAAAAATCCAAATGTGGCAAATTTTGCAGTGAGTTAAGATTTTAGCACTAAGCTGCACCAAAGTCGCAGGATGGATCTTTTCAGTCAGCCCAGCTGAGCCAGCTTCTTCAGTTTCCCACAAGTAAATTCCAAGCTGAGCTTTGGCAGGAACATTGTTTGCAAAGGCTGGTATGCTTGAATAAATCTGATTCTCTTCTAGTATCATTAAACCTTTCACGGCTTCCTAAGCACCAGGCTCTGCTTCCTGGAATTGTGCATTTGGCAAATGAAATGACTTTACTGTTTGATGTAGTCATGCAATTCCAAACACAACTAACCGGGACTTGGGCTGTGGAAACTGTTTATGGCTAAATTTAATAAAGTTGCACAATTCAAGTACCATCATGTATGCTGTTGAGTTTCACCTGCTCTCCTTTAACCAGGAAGCATTTTCATTATTGGAGGTGTATGCCAGACTCTCTCTCTGATGTCATGTGGCAAAAGTTGCAATATGCAAAAATCTATTATCTGAAAGATTAGACTTCCATGTGTGGCAGGTAGAGAAAGACAGGAGGAAAGCAAGGCTTCAACATGGGGACTGCTGGAATGGGAACCAATGAGGAGGGTTTACCTGGAGATAGGAAGGACTGGTAATTACGTCTACCTTCACTTACAGAATGAAATGCAAATGTGCCAAGGTCATCTTAATTTAAATGACCCAACAATTTCAAAAAGTGCTGCGTAAGTTACATAGATTCAAGTCCGTGTGCAGAAATTGGTGTTTCATCCAGGCCAGACAGAAGAGACACAGTTTACCATTAAATGGTACGTGTGTCAGGCTTTTGGGGAGTGCGCACACACATGCTGTTTCTAGAGATGCATTGCACTGCTAGGCCATTCATGGGGTGAGGGGGTGGGTTTGGGACAGTGAAGAGGGAAATAGAGCAAGCTCCTGTTCCACATCCCAGTTTCAAAACTCTACATAATGTAAGCCCTCCTCTCCTGTACCATTTTCAGATGTTGAAGAATGGATACCACCATTTATCTTAAATCATTTCTCAACCTTTTGGCTGTTTTAGGCTCTCTGTATTCATATACAGCACTACTGCAAATCCAAAGCAAAACATTGGTTTAAGCATCACTCTCCCCCACCTTATCCCCAGTGGCAAATGACTATCCACGGTGTGTCACATTCTGAGTAAAATCTATGAAAATACAAGCCTTCTTTAGGACACTTCTACCTATATATTTCTCGACTCATGTGCATTAGTAAGAAGTTTAACAGACAGCAAGAATTACCTGGCATCACTTGGAGTGAGTGCATTTCCAGAAAGGCAGGTAGAAGCAGCCCTTAACATACTATTACAGATTTGAAAAGATGTTTAATTAGAGTATGTTTTTTATGAACAGACATGTTACTTCCCCAGCGCTAACTGCTATAATGCTACAGTTCAAAAGCTTTATACCACATTCTGGCTGGAGTGCAAAAGACTCAAGAGAAAAGCCAGCCTTAAATTCAGTTCTAGAAAACCCTGGAAAACGCCACGCATACAAGCCTGTGAAGAAGAAAGGGGCAAGGGGAGGAGAAGGGTGCTTAACCTTGAAGTATGAGTGGCTTACTGCCCATATAGCTCCTTGCCAGCAGACAGTATGGAATGCTCAGCAGCTAAGCAGACTGCCACGACTCCAAGATGGGGAACGTTAAATGCACAGGTAAGCATGACTGCCTTGACATGCTGTTATACAATTTGCAGAAAAGACTTTTCCTTTCTTCGTTCACAGCTGTCCTCTTGCATTTTGGTGAAGCCAGAATTGAACCTTGCAAGAGTCTCCTTTCAGCATTGTATGCTAAAGTTCTAAGGCTTATGGTTAAAACGGCTGGGGGAAAATTCTTTGGAATATTTGTGTATTTTTGATGAGATTATAAAATACATTAAGTGTCTGCTCAACGATTAAAAATGTATAAGGTAAAAGGCAACAGCTCTGATCTCTCTTCCAAATGCCATTCTCTCTATTAACAGGTGATTTTAGCTTTGTAAAATCCAATCCCATAAATTTACACCTAATGTAGTTATCCGTGGATGAAACAAGTACTAGAATTCCAAACCAAATGGAGGTTGGGACACATTGAGAGTTTAATCTCATGTATTTTGAAAAGATCTGCTCTTTGCTATTTATCCATTAAAACATCTTTAAGGCAATACTAAAAATGTAGTAAAGAATAACTTAATCAGTTAGAATTTGTTAATGGGAAGCGTTTGCGAGTCTAGAAACGATCAACCAATTTCAATTTGGAAAATAACTCCTCTTGGCATCATTTAAATTTAGCTAAATTTTTTTTAAACAATTTAAAAATTAAAACACTTCCTAAAAAGTGAAAAAACCTAACACACTCTTACAAAAGTTATTTGGTTAAGGGAAACAGTTAAACTAGAAACTGACCACACTACGCTGTAGTATGACTAATTCACTTTCATTGTCTGAATAAGGGTACGTCTAAACTACACCCCTTTTTTTTGATAAAGGGATGTAAATTAGGCACTTCGAAAGTGCAAATGAAGCAGGGATTTGAATTTCCCGCACTTCATTTGCATAATCACGTCATGGCACTTTTTCGAACAAGCGCCATTTCGAAGTAAAACTGCGGTCTAGATGTGGTTCTTTCGAAAACGGCAGGCTTTTTCAAAAGATCCTGTAAACCTCAAAAAATGACTGCGGTTTTACTTTCGAAATGGCGCTTGTTTGAAAAAGTGCCGCAACGCGATTATGCAAATGAAGCATGGGAAATTCAAATCCCCGCTTCATTTGCACTTTCGAAGTGCCTAATTTACATCCCTTTATCGAAAAAGGGATGTAGTCTAGACACAGTCAAAGTGACAGAATAACAGCGTATACACATGTAAAACTAACTTTATCCATTTCAGACATATTATATCGTCTACTTCATATCAAATGGTGCTCATAATGTGTGTACACAATGGATTTCTTTTTAAAGTTTTTTTTTAATATTGTCCCTTTAATATTGGCCACTGGAAACACTACATCCTTACAAACCAATGAGAGCCAAGAAAAAAATAGTAAGCTTTTATTTGTCTCTTCCCACTAATATTTCTGGATTAGCAGAATTTAACTGTTTTGTTTTTTTAAATTTTTGCTAAGGTGGCATGGACTAAGGTTTTAGCAAAAAGCACAAAATAGTCTCAATGTTGAAATGACACTCCAAATGATTTCATTCTAGCACATTCAAGTTGCATTAACAGCATTAGGCCCTTTTGAAAAAAAAGTACTAAAATGTTCTTAGATACTGGAACTATGGGATTTTTAAATTTATATATATAAATAAAAGATCAGATCCAAGCTATATAGATACCGAAAACTCTCAAATGCCATAGTAATTTACTTGGTTTAAAAATTTGCTTTAATTCTATGTATTAACCCCTTCCTCCTGCAACATTTAAAACAAGTTGCAGTAACAAACCAACAACATTAAGTGTGGAAAAATCCTTTCCCTTTCAGTCAGCATGTATTCTCAATGGGCCAAAAGCTACACCCATTGAACAGAAAAGTGTGAATGGGAGATTAAGTTAATTAATGAACTGCATTAGACAAAAATCCACCTCACTGCATTTAGGACGAATGCATCTAGAATGTACAGCATGTGATTAGAGATGACTGAAAGAAGCACAGGCAAACTTAGAAAACATGGCAGATTGCTTGTTTATATGCTTGGAATTTGTAGTGTTCTTAATTGATAAGCTTGGCTCTGCAGTAAACATCTTTGAAAAGCTTTAATGTGTGCACAATAATGGCCCCATAATTGTGTTGCACATTTTCCAAGTTTTAATTGACATAAAAGTGAGTCCATTGTATTTAAGACACTACACTGATTTCTTTCTATGGCATGTCCTGCTCCAAGTACATTTCTCAGAATACAGTATAGAGTAAAAGTTTTGTAGCTTTAAAATTAACAAGTGTGTGAAATCTGTAAGTAAAATAAGCAGCAGCAATAATTTTTGGGATTTTGTCAAGAGTAGCTAGTTTTAAGTAATAAATACATTCCAAGTTGTGGTATTTACTATTCTCCTAGTATACTGTTTTACTTATCTATTCCCTTGTTTTAGGTTAGATATCCTTAAGACTTTCCTGTCAGCCTCACACCAGAAGAGTCTCCTAACTCCAGTCCAGGTTCCAGTCACCCTTCACAGATAAGCAGTGCAATGTGATAAGGAAACTCATCCTGCTGTCATCTGCATGGCAACCTCAAGATTCTCCTGGGGTATATGTCAGGATGTTTACAGACTTCATGAAACTCTAGGAGAACAGCTGTGCTCTTATCTTCTGTTACCTTGAAGAAAGTGAAAGAAGGAGAGAGGTTATTGCAAGTGGCACAGAACTGACCAATATTAGCTGCGAAAGGCTCACTTTCCTTTACTTCATCTAAATATAGCCTGGAACTCGCCTGGTCTAAATTTGCATAGCAAATTAAAAACGTAGCAGATACAGTTTTGTAAGAGCTTCATTGAATTAACAGCTCTAAATAAAAGTTTGAAATAAGCAACAATAGTGTTGAAATTTTTGAAGAGTTGTCATTTTAATGGTGAAGAACAGACTAATTGTTAGCTAGCTTAGTATTTAATTCTTAAAATAACTCACTTTTCAGTGTAGGGATACTATAAGTTAACTACATGTTAAGTCCAGCATAAGAGGAGACCTATCTGGAGTTTTAAAGATTCATATAGTCCATTTTTCCCTTGTGACTAGTACTTCCCAAATGTATAAAATAGGGAAAATGTTCTTTGTGGACTCCAACCTCACTAACTCTTAAATAAGGAACAGCAGTAATTTAAATTATCAGATGCATGTTTAACATCTGAATCTTCAGATAGAAATGTACATTTTTGATTTTCAAAAGAAAAAAGATAAAAATAAAAGCAGCAAGAGATGTTTCCTTCCAGCCACCCACACTCCACTCAGAATGGAAATGAAAGAATCAGGAATGAGTACATTTCATTTAATTTCAAATTCAAATAGGGTTGAAACAGATAAGACCTAGGATGACTGTGAGATACTACTGTTAATCTGATTTAACAGAGTATTCCTCCTACACCCGTGGTCACCAACCAGTCGATCACGATCGACTGGTCGATCCCAAGGCCTCGACCAGTTGATTGCAAGGCGTTCTGGGCCCCCCATTTCTCCCCATCCCCAAGAAGCCCCACTACCTACCTCGAGCAACAATGGAGGTAGTGGCAGCTTCCCGTGGGGTGGACAGAAGTCCTACAGCTGCGCGTCACTTCCGGGAGTTCTGGAAATGCGCTAGCTGCTTCCTTGCCCCAGCTCCCTGGTGTTCCAGGAACTTACTGGGAAAGTCTGCAGAGGCGCCTGCTGGGACCTCCCTTCTCTGCCCGGGGGGGGGGGAGGTGGTCAGGTCTGGCAGAGGCATACAATGGGGCTTCCTTCCTCCGGGGGGGGGGGGGGGTGTCAGTCCCGGAGGGAGCACGCAATGGAGGCTTCCCTGCTCAGCGGGAGGGGAGAGTCAGGCCTGGCGGAGGCACATGGCGGGGCTTCCTTCCTCTGCGCGGGGGGTCGGCCCCAGAGGGAGCGTACAACGGAGGCTTCCCTCCGAGCCTGGTGTAGGGGACTCCCTGCCCCCACTGGCACCCTGCCCCCAAACCCTGTTCCTTCTCCCCTGCCCCCGAACCTTGTCCCCTGCTGCAGAACCGTGTCCCCGCCCTCCTGTTCCCTACCCCCAGCCACAGAACTCTATCCTCCCTGCCCCCTTGCTGCAGAAACCTGCCCCCTACTGCAGAAACCTGTTCCCCTGCCCCCCGCTGCAGAAACCTGCCCCCCCCAGCACCCTGTCCCCCGCTGGCACCCTGTCCCCTCTCCCCTGCCCCCAGCTGCAGAACCCTGCCCCAACTGGCACCCTGTTCCCTGCCCCAGCACCCATTAGCACCCTTCCCCAGTACCATGTCCCCTGCTCCCAACTGATTTTTCTGTGGGTCAGTGACCCCTGACTCGAGACAGGTTCCCTGCCCTTCTCATAAATAAAGACAATGCAGAAACTTTTTGTGTTTGACATAGCATTTTGTTTAAAAATGAAGCCTGGCCAACAAACCCCCAATTGGGGCCAAGCCCCATCTGGCCACAACCACTCCTGCACTCCCCCTTCCCCCAGACCCTAAATCTGAGCCTATCATACACTGGAACCCCCTGCCCTGAGCCCCTCACATACCCCAACCCAGATTCCTGCACCCTCACATCCACAAGCCTGTGGCTTGCTTAGTACCCCAACACTGCCTGGCCTGGAGCCCCCTCCCCGAGCCAGCGTCCCCTTCTCCACCTCCTCCCTCCTGCATCCAGATTTCCTCCCAGAGCTTAAACCTCTCACCCCTTCCCACACCCAAATCCCTCATTCCCACCCCAGAGCCTACACATCCTGTCTCAACCCAGCGAGGGTACGGCTAGACTGCAGGAGTTTTTCAGGATTCTGGAGATATCCCAGAAACACTCTTCTGCATCCAGGGATGCGTTTGTTCTTCCGCTTTTTTTAGTGGAAGAGCAAACATGCTCTTTCGGTCACCCCTATATTCCTCTTTCCATGAGGAATAAGGGGTCTTCCAAAAGAAGGGTTTTTTCTGACATTTGGTCCAGTCTAGACAGGCCAAATGTTGGAAAAACCTCTTCCTACAGAAGAATTGGAAAAAAAAGCAGCAGTATAAGGATTGGGGATAGCAAGTGATGGAGAGAAGGAGAATAGAGAGGGTGGGGCTTCAAGGAAGGGGCGGGGCTTCAAGGAACGGGCGGGGCAGTAGATCTTGGCTTGGTCTGTCATTTAAAAAGTGATCTTGGGTGTAAAAAGGTTGGAGGCCACTGTCCTACACCATTCTTGCAGGCTACCAGCAAGAATCATTAACACGCCAGATAGATAGGTATAAATACTTTCCTCTGCATAGAGGTGTGGTTTGGACTATCACAACTATTAGACCTTGTGATATGTACCCATTTTATTGGCCTTCGAAAGTCAGACAGAGTCCCAGAAGCTTGGATTACCTGGTTAGCTCAAAGACTAAATTATGGATGCAAGTGAGTAATCGAGTAGTCAATTACCTGATAAGCCTAAGCTTATTGGGTAGTCAACTCCTTGTTTTCCCATCCACTTGCTACCTCTCTATCAGAGACAGCGGGGCAGGATGGCGGGGAGGGAGGGAAAGAGGGACAAGAAGGAAGGGAAAACAGGAGCCAGTGCTGGGGGTAGCCAGCATAAAAGCCAGTTTCCTCTCAGCACCATCTCCATGATGCTGCCTCTGTCAGAGGCAGCAGCTCCCCCCCGCAGACACGGCCTGCTGGACCCAGTGCAAGCCCCACTCAGGCTGGTCCAAGACTGCTGTAGCTCTGCATTTTAAATGCAATAAGAGCCGCCCGGCTCCTACTACATTTAAACTACAGAGACGCAGCGGGATAGCTCCTGGACTGGCACGAGCTGGGACAGAGCACATTCCCTACACCGACTATTAGTGTAGTCAATACAAATCGTATCGACTACACAGTTACCTACCTCTTAGCTTCCTTTGACTAAATGTAGATGAAGTGTTCCAGTATAAAAGAGAAGCTGTCAATATAATGAGCTTCTAGAACTGTTACTGTGCATCGCTCCAAAGCCTAGAACATTTGTGGAGTCAGTGCGAAGTGATGGAAACAGCTACAAATATGGCTGAGAGCTCTTTTTGTTCAAAATATTGCCAGCTTCAATCACCAGTATTCACAGTCTGCTACTGTCCAATTTGTTAAGTTCTTAGCCATTTTGACTTTACAAAGTTACACATCTGAGAGCAAGGCATGTATGTGTGTCATGCCAAGAATTCTAGACCATGAGAAGTAACATTCAATCATCTTACTCAGATCATTTCTATGCACTAGTTTGACTGGTTGAATGGAAAAGATTGAATGGATAGATTATTTGGCCCAAGTACTGCACCTATGCAACACTTTCAGCTACTCATATGTAATACAGTCACAATATTTAAAACGCTGCATTCCTCCCCCTCTGATATGAACAGCATGTGCTAAGATTATTAGGCAGAAGATAGGATTGTGGAACCAGTTATCTGGCCTGCAGTAGTCCTGGGCAGAAGGCCATATCAGTGGGAGGGTTTTATTTGTTTAAAGGAAGAGGCAATATCTCACAAGGCTAAGATTTTACCTGGAAGTCCTTGCAACTTTGCCTGCCATTCTGTTAATAACGCTGCTGTACTGAAATTGTGCTGCAATACCTCAGCAGGATCAGTGAGTAGCCTTAAACACTTACACAGCTATTTAAACACACACCCTTTAAGACTGGAGTAAAACTGGATAAGAACAGAGATGGATCAAAGCAAGTCAGGACATCCTGTTGACAAAGGGTGGCTGAAAACATTTGAGGTCATCCACAAGTTCTTTAAACATTTTCCTCTAGAGAAAACAGGTAACCACACATGAACTTCAAAAGTAATTCAATAAAGTCCTATTACTAAAATCATGATCAGTCCTAGCTCAAATAAAATTATACTATCAGTAGACTGAGTCGGGACCTCAGGATTTTAGGATCCCATATTTACCTTTCGGATGACTAATGGGAACCAATGCAATATCATAGCTTAGTGTGGAAGACGTTTTTAAAAAGCCTTAGAGTTGATGTCCAAAAGTTGGATCATGAGAAGAAAAATCCATTATATAACATTTTAATTGGCTTAAACAATTATTATATTTCCATGCATTGCTAAAAATGCATCAAAGCCTCCTGTTAGCATGAGAAGCTAAAAGTGAAACTGACCTGACTATCCTTGTTGTCCAAGGTGACTGAAAAGCCCCCACAAAAAAACAAACCCCCCCAAAACAACCCAAAAAAATCACCCAACCCCCCAAAAACAAAAGACAAAAAAAAAATCCACCCCACCATACTCTGTAAACATGATAAAAAACTAAACTTTCAAAGTTGTGAATTATTAAAATACTGTTAGTGATAAGAATTTTGTTTAAGTCACTTTGACATCGCTATCAAACTCCTATGCTAAAGCACCTTATTTTTCAGGAAAGTCTGTAGTCAGAAATTTAAGGTGCATTTTCAAAACTTAGCTACTTCACAGAATAGCCTCAAGAAATACACAAACCCACTGAAAATTACTACGAAAAGCACACTGGGGCCTAGAAGATGTGCACAATTTGAAACAAAATACAATAGGTGGAATACTGAAGAGTAACACTTAGGAAAATCCCACCCAACATAGGAAGCATAAATACTTGGCTGCTGGATACAGGCAGCCTTTATATTTGCCTTAAAGAAATAAATGCAAGTTTATTCAGACTGGGTATTCCCACATTAAGTTCATAAATAAAATAAACTTAATTATTTTGTGGTGTAGACGGATGCATTAAGCACACCGAGACTGAATTTCTGGTTTGAATTTTGGAAGAATTACTAATAAAACCCTCAAAAAACCAGATAGTTGTGTTAGAGGATTTAATCCCATTGCAGGTTTGTTGTATATGTCCACTTGATGTAACATACATCTAGGTTTAAATGCGTCACTTTTTTCTTCTGCCTAGTCCTGCTTTGCATCTGGGTGATGTTATGTCAATCCGTTAAAACTGCTTAAAACATTCCTCCCCATGGAAAAAAGTCAAACACAGTAGTTGGGTCAGTGTCATGTTCTCAGAATTCATTGGCATTTAAATATACTATATTATTTTGATACCTTCAGAAGAGCCACCAATCCTCACTCTAATTCTATTTCATAAAGAAATATCAGATACCACATAGCTGAATGAAATCCAAAAGTTAAAACTAACACTAATATTTCAAGGCCAAACTTATTATTATTGAAATGACAAGTTGACACTCAAAATCACCAAAGATAACTTATTAATATCTGATTTTCAGAGGACAGATAGTTCACTACTTTCTAAAGAAAGCAGGGGCAGCTAAAAATCACTAGGACCAAAAATATTGGCCAAAAAGTTATGGTCACTCTTTTCTTCTTTACTAATCAGACACACATTAGAACAGGCCTGGGCAAAAATACAGCCCATGGGCTGAATATGGTCCACGGATGCTACAAGGAGTCCTAGGCAGGGTCCCCAATTGCCTTGCTCCACTCGCACGCCATTCAGAAACACAACTATGGGGTATTTTTTCTTTAAAAACTGCGTCTGGAGAGGAGGGTGGAAAGCTTTAGGAGCTGCTCCCGCTCCTAGTACAATCCCACTGGCCGATTTCTGGTGAGAAACTGGTAAGTGGGAGCTGCCTGTTTCAATAACAGGTAGCCACAAAGAACAAGGGGCTCCAGAGCACATGGCTGCAGCCTGTGTGGGACTGGGGCAAGCAGGGAGGCTGATTCAAGAACTGCTGCTGGTTGGTAAGTCTCCTGGCCAGATCCTCCCTCTGGAACCCCTTCCTTTCCCAATCCTGTGCCCTCCACTCTATATACCCAAATCCTCTGCTCCCCTCTTGTACCCGTAGCCCCTCCCAGATCCGGCATCCCAATCCCCTGCCCTAGATCACAGTCCCCTCCCACCCTAGCTCACAACCCAAACCACTGCACCCCCCTCCTGTACCCCAATTCCCTGCCCTCGGTGACAATCCAATCCCTGCACCCCAGTCCAGTGCCCTATGTCAAAACTGCCTCATTCACCCAAACTCCCTTCCTTATCCCAAGCTCCCTTCTGCACATAACCTCCATCCCAAACCCCACACCTCCTCCATTAATAGCATGGAAGAGTGCAGCCCTCAACCACTTTCCAAATTCTTGGAGTGGCCCCCCCCATCAAAAATGATTGCCCACCCCTGCATTAGAATGTATCAGTAGTTTATGAAGCAGGCTAATAAACACTAAAGAACAAGAGGAAAGACTTTTCAGATTTCAAGTAAATACAAAGTAGCACTAAATTAACAATGTTTCATGCCATGTTAGACACCATAGATCAAACCAGTATTGCCAACACCAAGCACTGAAACTCATTCTTCAATTCTCAAATTTAAAAAAAGAGATTAGTTTAAAAACAGCAATTTTTCTTCTCATTCAATTCTTTATGTTCACTGAGTTTTTATCCTTCGGGTTATATACACTGTTAACATTTTCTTGACAATCACGAGAGCTAGGTCTTTTTTCCTAAAGATAAATGGAAGCAGAAATCCTCCCTTTGTCACTTGGTTTTAGGAGCTGGGGCTTTGAGACAAAGCACTAGAAACAGTGGCTACACCTCGTGTAAAGTAGGGATGTAAAATAATGTTTAAAAAGTTAACCTGGATCCCACAGGTAAGGGGCCACTCCAGCCTGTCAATTAACTGCAAATGGTCTGGTAGCACTTCACAGACTAACGAAACATGTAGATGGTATCATGAGCTTTTGTGGGCACAACCCACTTCTTCAGATGAGTCATCTGAAGAAGTGGGTTGTGCCCACAAAAGCTCATGATACCATCTACATGTTTCGTTGTCTATAAAGTGCTACCAGAGCATTTGTTGTTTTTTTCTGTAACAGACTAACTCGGCTACCCCCTGAAGTTGCCAATTAACTGGTTACCCTGGTAAGCAGGCCAGTAAGTTTACTGGGTAACTAGTTAACCCATTACATTCCTAACATGAAGGCTGCTCAATTTACACCCAAAATTTGTTCTCTTCACAAGTTAGTCCCCGCAGGCACAAACCTCAGTCTGATAATCAAACATCTCTGTGGGCATGAGCAGAGGAGCTGCTAGCATGGATCAAATCACAGGGTCTGATACCCGGGGTGGGTGAAGGTGGGGGTGGGAAGGAGAGGGGAAGAGGTCCAAGTGATGGTTTTGGAGGCACTCAAGAGTGGGAGTCACTGTGTTATCCCCTGCCTCTCATAATAGTCTTGCTCAATGCCAGGGTGTGAACTGCCATTGCCACCAGCCTGTTACCTTAAGCACTTTCCTCTGGGCTAAGCCAGCCCTGTCCATGTCTTGAAAGTTAATAATAGGTCCCTAAGCCCCTTTGGATATCACATAGAATAATTCAATCTCTGCCGTTGGTTACTCTTCCTAATCCTACGTTCTCTATCCTCCGCAACAGCAAAAGAGATAGCATGCCCTAGATTACTAATGTTGTGCTCACAAGTTCTATGATTTAAGATCTCTAATTAAAAATGTGCGTTTATGTAAGAAACAACGGAGAGTTACATAGAAACAAGTGGTTACAATACAAAACAATCATAAAAACCACACAAATCTGAGCCTACACCTTAAGAGTTGCCTCACATTTAATGAAGTAGGTTCTCTTTCCCACCCCAAGCTCAGCATGGTGCAGAGCTGGCTGGCTTCACAGGAACAAGGATGCAGTTTTTCATATATCTCCACTCCTCAAGATGTCTCCTCAGTGAAAGGATGCTAAGGATCTTTCTTCCACTTCTCTGGTACTGAATGGGGCTTTGGTCTTTATGTTTGTCCTGCCTGTGAATATTAGTGGGTTTTTTTTAACCTCCATGTTGTTTTGACTGTTGCAGTTTTCTATTTTCAGTTGGTGGTCTTGAAGAAAGATTAGACAAATGATCCTTGCATGGTATTGCTGACTAACCAAGATCAGGGGGAGGGGAAAGCAGAGAAGGAGAAGGATGGGCAGAGTATGTTTCTAGGTGAGAGATTACATGTGGAAATATATGGAGGTGAAGTATAGTAAAAGAATCCTAGTTCTTCCTTAGGTATTGAACCCAGACTCACTACTGGAAGCAATTGCATAAGTATTGCTAGCAGCAATATATTAATGAGCAGAGTGCCATTGAGACAGAAAAATCCCCCCTCCCTCAAGAGGTAGATTCTTCATTCAAGCAGGTTGGCATGAGAGAAAGAGAGAACACTCACCACTTCCTTTTTCACTGGTCTTGGCCACGCTAATATATGAAAGCGCTGGAATCATGCTGCCCCTTGTGGGATGGCAATCAGGTCCAGTGGAGAAAGCAAATGGAGCCGTTAGAAGTAGCTAAGACGATCACAAGACCAGTTGCATAAATATGATGGGAAAGAAGAGGGTCCTGGGAACAGGGCATTCTCCCACCCCCATCTATTTATGTGGCTTCTCTCTTCACACTGCCATCATCTGGCAACATTGCTTTGTCTGCACCAGGGAAATTTTACACAAAAAGTTTCCTACTTTTTCCAATGCTGGTTCAACTCCAAAGGCTTTAGCAACACTGGGAGCCCCAATATGGGCAGCCTGTGGGCTACTGTCAGCATTACAAATGCCAATAAAGCCCATTTCCAGCATGACTGGAAGACGTGGTACATGGGGAGAAGGGACAGCACCCAGATCAATTTATATGAGAGCATCCACTGTAGCCAACAGTGCTGGAGCTGAATGGGCATTGGCAGCAGTGGAAATTTTATATTTTCACTCATGCTGACAGGGCTTGTGCCTGTGGAGGCCCAAACTCAACATTCTCTAGCCACATCATTGCTCCATTATGGGCTGAAAAGTGGGGGAGTCATCCTTTTAGAGGGATTTACTGACGTTTGTAAGTGATGCAGTTACCGACATTCTGCTTGTAGTCACAGAAGCATAGGGTTGGAAGAGACCTCAGGAGGTCGAGTCCAACCCCCTACCCAAAGCAGGGCCAATGTCGATCCTTCTAGATCATGGAGTATTTCCCCTCCCACTAAAGCCTACAGAATTTCATCTACCTGCCTCCACTTTTTTCTAGAAAGGCAGTTGTTACAGTACATCATGGACAGCACAGATCAAAAGGATTAATCTCTCTGGGCCCAAAGAAAGCAGTTTCCTAGAGAGATTCTTGATCTATACGATGTCTGGCTGGAACCTCAAAGACTTACTTGTTTTAAAAAAAGTGCAAAGTATGAACTGAGACTATTTTAATCCCCATGATTTATTCTGAAACCTCAGGGCTCAAATCTTATGATTCTCCTTTTCTCCTTCTCCTGGAAAAGAACAGGCTGAAGAGGCTTCCTGGACTAACAACACTACAGGAATGCTGGAGTGCATACTCATCACTGGGACTAGTTAGACAAGTTTCCAAGTGGTTTCTTCTCTCCTGCACTTGCTCTTACATCTTCCTCATTCCAAGCAACATGAATACTAGAGGGAATCACTTGTTTGGTTGGAAGTTAATGGAAGTTTTGAAGGCTACGTTTTGAGCCTTCTCCTTTGCCCCCAGTAGTTTACTTCAGAGGATATTTTCCATCCATCATCCAGTTCGTGAACAGTTACTGAGTAAACTCTCACACAGCCTTGCCAAATCCATTGTCTCCAGAGGAGGCCCCAGCTGGGGGGAGGGGTAGAGAACATATTCAAGGCTTGCTTTTTCCCACAACTTTGACTGAGGTGAAGTGAAACCACCAACCTCTGCCTGCAAATCCCAGATGAAATCAGGAGTATCCAGTTCAGGGAAGAGATCAAAAGAGAGAGTCCCAAGATCTCCCTGAAGGTGGATCAGGTATCATCTCTCTTCCTTCCCCTTCCAACAGCAAGAAGATTTCCTAAATTCTCAGCTTCTCAAGTAGAAATATGCCGGGGGGGGGGGGGGGAAAGAGTAGGACAATCCCTGTCAAAAAGGGGGAAAAAAATGAAGGGGGGAATAGAAGTAGGGTTGTTCAATTTTGATTAATGAGGTAATCGAGTAGTTGATGGAATTTCCATTGACTACTTGATTAGTTGATGGGGGGGGGGGGGGTGCTCGCTATCCCTCTGCGCCTCTGCCTTTGAAATGTACAAGAGCCACCCTTGGTACATTTCAAAGGGAGAGGCGCAGCAGTCCAGACCCTGCACCAGCAGGGACTGCATCAGTCCCCACTAGCATCGTTTCCCCCACTGTGCCTCTGCCTCCCCTGCTCCCTCCCACAGAGATGGTGCTGGGGGGAGCTGGCTTTTAAGCTGGCTCCCCCCAGCACCTGCTCCCCCCCCTTGGTGCCTCTGATACAGAGGCAGCAAGGTGCGGGGAGGACATGACTAAACGAGTAGTGACTCAACTATCTGATAAGCCTAGGCTTATCTGGTAGTCAACTAGTAGACTCATCGCTTACATTCCTAAATGGGGGAGGGAGGAGAAGCATGCAGCAAGAGCAAATAATCCAAGAGCCATTGTTAGAAGTGCCCAGAGAAAGAGTTAAACAAAGAACAGAAGTATCACGAATTCACTGTTTTGCCCCGGCAACCTTCCTTGCCATTAAGAACAGGTTTTTGGAACTGGCTCCAAATCCCAGTGCAGCAATACACAGTTCACCAGGAAGTACAGGCAGACATGTCTTTGTAAGCATTAACTGTCATCACCTCCAACAGATATTTATGAAATCAAATCATTTAATTCTTTTTTTTGGGGGGGGGGGGGGGGGGGAGAGTCACTTTGCTTTTTACTGCAAATAGTAACCCAGGTTTCTCAGATCCCCACAGTTTGTACCCCAGTGCCTTCCGTGTTTTTAGGCCTAAATGAAGACACCTCTCAGTAAACTGGCCAGGAATCTAGATGTAACTAGTTAGCTTACTCAGGAGTCAAACTAGTCACATCACTACATTTCATTTCATTCCAGGAAGTTTGCATAAGAAAGACACTCTCATAAGATTAGACAGTATTTAACACAATCCAACATGCACTAAAGAAACCGTTAAACCACTTGGAAGTGTCCATTCCTTCAGAATATTAATCAGTTCTTGAAGTTCAGTAAAAAGACATTGCTCCCTCCTTCTGGAAAAACACATGAGTAACTAGTGACCAGACAGTTACTCGACTGATTCAAGGCAGCTGATAGCTCTGAGCCTTTCCAGCACAGATACTAAGCAGCCAGAGAAATTTATTATCCTTTTGCCCTAGTACAGATGACTCATGTTCATTTACATAGGGAATACAGATCATACCCAAGGAACTGCATGGGGGGGAGGGGGAGAGGAGATGTTAGTATCTTGCCACATTTGTCATCTAAATCCAGAACTTGAAGAGTTTTCCTTTCCCACAAGGCTACTTTTCCCAGGGTAGCACTGGCCCTTTAAATAGGGAGGAGGCCAGTGCACTTGTGTCCATCAGCTGACCTCCAGTTGGGGTCTAAGGCAGCACCTGGTCCATGTGGGCATGAACTATGCAAGTTAATCCTAAGTATCAGCTAAAAAAGAGCCTGTTCCCTAGAAGTAAGAAACAGCCCAGGAGGTCTAGGTGGTGAAGAAGCAGCTCTTGCTTCAGAATCAAGTTCCCTGGGGAGCACCCATGCAAAAGGGCTGGGTGCCAGGAAAGCGAGGAGGGATGTGAGCCCTTTAAAGCCCAGGGCAGGCAAATATTACATTCTTGCTTTGTTTGAGCTTTTGAACACTAATAGGAGACTCCAGCAGGAAGTTGGAGAGCTCTCAAGTTTGACAGGAACAATTGAGGGTAAGGAAGAGTCTGAACTCACAGAAGGTGGAGCAGTCAGAACCTTTTAAGTTGTGGTATTGAGCTTTACTTTATTTGAGGCATCCACCGTAGTAACAATCCACTGCATATTCCACTCTGTTGGAAAGCTATTCTTGAGGAGTTCTGAGAAAGATGGGATGCCTGCCGGGCCATCCCATCCCAGGATGGGACACACTCAGATGGCAGCCTACAACATGACTATTCAGAACTATAGCCCAATGGCCTGAGGAGTCACAACCATCAGAGAAGCCTGAGCAGATTACTGCTGCCAGCTACGCTCTTTGCGGACATGGAAAAGCAATTTCCACTGCTGAAAAGGCTAGTTTTGTTTCATCTTGGGAAGGCATGAATTCTCCAAAAATGGATAGCTGAAGCTCCACACTGACTCACCCAGAAAAGAGTCTTACAGCCTGAGTGTGGGAAAGATATTTCAAACACCAAGAATGAGAATACATAATAGAGATCCACATTACTAGCTTATGCAACAATATTTTCAGTAGCTTCTCTTAGGAAAAGCTCAGATACACACAAGCACAGTTAAAAGAGAAAGGTGCAAAATGAAGGCACATGTAGAAGGTCGAACTATAAATGGCACATTCTAACCTATTTTTGTTTGTTTATTTTTTTTAAAATAAACTCAAACAGGCACCCGATCAAGTCCCTCTGGTTTTCGGGATTGATGTAGGCAGGCATTGTCCCTCACCAATATTAGTAATCCTGTCACAATGTCAGTTACGGGCACTTGTGTGGAAAACACAAAGAAAGGGATTAAGAGACTTGCACGCAGCCACTGCCCAATGAAACAAAAATCTTTAAATCATTCTGTTTCGATTCATGCCAGATTAAAAAATGACAATTAAAAAAACTGCATTGATGTTAACAAAACAATAATAAAAAGAGGACTACCACCAATATGCCACGTAAGTAAGTGTGAAAATTATCTATGCGTAACTTCAGCCCTTCACAAACAAGTCCCATGTGACAGCAAACGTAGAAGAACTAATATTTCTATTTTTACTACCACATATCCAAATCTCTTCTCTCCTTCCCCAATAGGTCTCAAGCAAATGTATCCACAAAGTTGGTTCTGGACTTTAAAGAGACATTCAAGCTATTTATATTGTTTACTTGTGCGGCATTTACTTTGAGGTATGACTTGGCAACAACTGTTTTTAGTGCAACATTTAAGCAGACTCCTGGAAAGTAAGAGGTATAAAAATGAGCCTTTGACTCTGACTGCAGGGCATCCTACAGATAACGGGCCTTCCTTTCAGAATGGCCTCATCTCCTATTCATCAAGGCCACTTGACACTCAAGTCCCATCTCAGAACAGTTCCGTAGCAATTCCTGTCTCTGAAATAATCCAGTTCACTTCACTAGCTGCAATCACTGTCCACGTAAAAAGAGAAACCCAATTAAATGAAGTTTCTCTCTTCGTCTTATATATAGTGCCTACACTTTGACTGTAATGCAGGTGTCGGATTAAAGGAAAGCCTAAAGAAGCTTGACTTGTGCAGTTTACAACTGTCAAACTTCGCCAGCTAAGTCTGTAAATTCCTTGAACTGCAGCCACAAACTGATCACAAGAACCCTTACTCAGTAAAATTCTTGATTTGGAGAATGGATAGATTTGCCATCCTGCCTTCGTGCAACGTGCAACTGCCATTCAGGTCCTATATCTGAACTCAAACAGGAGAGCATTTTGGTCCTGGGGAATTAATCGCATTCTTAAGCATCGAGCTCATCTGCTGGCTCAGCTTACAAACTGCATTGGCCAACTGTACAGTTAATTCATACTCAGCTCTGATTGGCTTGCTCAGAGAGCCATCATGTCTGACAGCTCTTCAGCAGATCTAGTCAGCACCTTCATTCAGGCTGAGCTAGCGAAAGTTCACAAGATACATTTTCCCTGCACAGCTAGTGGGCCTCTAGTTGAGGATCTTTGCTGGAGAGGCTTTACTAGCTCTGTTCTCTGGAACTTTGCAAGCCCACCAGCTCTAAATGTTGCTGTAGTCTGCTTAGTCTGGAGTTAAAACAGTTTGCTGCATGCCCTAGGAGCATCACTATAAAACTGAAAAGCTTAATCTCCTTCAGCAGCTGAACTTGTCAATTCTTGTAAGTATAGATCACTCCAGTTTGCTAACAGGGCCCCCCCGAGCACTTAGAGCAGCGAGTGGGCCGCATGAGTGGCCCTCTCTCTCAGTGGGTCATAAGACTGCCATAACCAAGAGGGCCTCGCAGGATAGAGTAGTTCTGCTCACTGTGCTTGCATATGTAGAATTTGTGGGGTGTACTGAATGAACTGAAGCAGCACTGTGATGTGATGCAGAGGAAATGCACTGCTCTCACTATCAATGTTGTGTGCAATCAAACACACACCTCAGTTCATGTGCCCTTGCTTTAGATGCGTGCCACTTTGATACCAATAGGAAAAAATGACCTGGACAGAAACCAGTGAACTCTGGCAACCCCAGTGTGAGCAACAGTAAACAAATATCTTGCAGCCCACACACAGAACCCCAAAGGGCCGCATGCAGCCCACAGATTGCCCACCACCGATTTGGAGTGTGCAGCCCTCTTACATATTCTACAGCTGGGGCCCACAACTTTTCCATAGCATGAACCACAAACTGGGAGGCCCATAGACAAGACCATCTCAATATCTGCAATCAGAGGCTACGCCCTGTCCATCTGCAATGCTTCTTTCAGCTGGAAAGATGAAAGCCAGCAAGCACTCTGCAGCTAACCAGCTCTGGAGACCACAATCTGGAAGCTCACAGCTCCTGGGCAGCCCTGCAATCTCAGACATGTATAATGTATTTTAAGGCCTTCCCCTGCCTCAAATTTAGCTCCATGTATATGCTGACTTAACTGTTTGCATATGAAGTTTGATGTTTCAGATCAGCTGTGTGAGTTGGTCAGAGACTAAGCATAGAAAATTATGGCCTAGAAAGTGAATGTTTCAGAAAGTCATTTCACATGAAAACAGCAAGTGTTATTACAACGTTAATGACATACTTACTGCCACCACCACCACATCTAGTCACAAAGCAGTGCTGTGTATGTCTGTCACAGGATAGATGGCCCCACTAAATGAAATAGCACGTGTTCTGGGACTGCGGCAGCACTTGAAGCAGGGTGGGCTAAATACAACCAGGGAGGCTGGACCCGGCACGTGGGCATTTCTATGTGGCCCGCTCAGTTGATTAATAATGCGACAGCAATGTGGGCTCAGCTGCCCCTTCTCACCCCTTGCTTGTCCTGCAGCTAAGCTGCTTCCAGGACCCTCTGCTAGCCATGTGAGGGGAGGGGGGTGCAGAGGAGAGGGAAGTGCTGAAGTCAAGGTGTGACTGTCCCGTAATTCATCTCTGGAGCGCAGAGGTCAGGGAGAGGGACACACAGGAGAGCTGCTCCAGTCTGAAGTACTGAGAGTGACTGAGCCGAGTGCCCGTGTTAAGAGGCAGTGCACGGTTTCTAAGGTTTCTCCAGCAGCTAGTGCTCTCACACTCTTTCCCCTCCCCTCCCCTCCCCTCCAAATACCCAATCTCTGCAGAGCAGGGGAGGGGGAAGACAATGAACAGAACAGCTTTCCCTGTTGTAAAAAAGAGACAGCATACGGCAACTCTCAAAAACTTACCCAGCAGCAGCCAGCACACACACTGTACCATTGCTCTCCCAGTCTCTTTGCCACAGTGTCTCACATGCACAGAGTGTCTCATGCACATTCACTCTCTAGTCCCAACCCTGCCCTTTCCTCCCAAGGCCTTCTACAGCCCTGGAGCCGGCCCCTGACCACTTCCAAAAATTCATGGATCCTCCCCCCGCAAAAATTTTTACCCATCCCTAACCTGGAAGCTATAAAAGGTGAGGGACAACCTGAAGGAGGAAATTATCTTTGGGAGTAGGGAGAAGGCAAGAGAGTAGCAAGAGGGATTTGCTGGTTGGTGCTCCCAAGCCAAAGAGCCAATGCTAAAGTCAGGAGCAGCACTGGAGGGAGTTGCTTGCTGGCTGTAAGAGAGAGACCCAGAGCCAACGGCCAGAGAAAGCCAAAGGCAAGACAGCTGCTAGAGATTGGAGATGTAAGCAACTAGTCAGCTATCCGATAAGCATAACCTTTTCGAATAGTCAAGTAGTGACTCAACTAGTTCCCCCCCCCTCCCCCCCGCTGCCTCTATCAGAGAGAAGCAGCAGGGGAGGGGAGGGGAGAGCAGGAGCTGGTGCTAGGGGTGCTGGCTTGAAAGCTGGTTTCCCCAGCACCATCTCTGCGGGGGGCAGGGGAGGCAGAGGCACAGCAGGGAAACAGTGCAAGCAGGGACTGAAGTAGTCCCCACTCATGCTGGTTGCCACTGCAGCGCTTCAGCCTTTGAAATGTAGCAAGAGCTCTTGCTACATTTCAAAAACAGAAGTGCCACAGTGGGAACTAGGGATATTAGAGAGTAGTCGACTCCTATGAGCAGGGCTTGACAAACGGTGGCGAAACCTACTCGCCAGCCCTGCACTGCGCATGTGCGCACCGCCGGTGAACGGGGCGACCGGCTGAAATCTACTCGCCACGGGTGAGTAGATTCAGTGATTTGTCAAGCCCTGCCTATGAGCAACGGGGGGGGAGGGGGGAGAGGGGGGGGAAGGGAGGAACTGGTGCTTTTAAGCTGGTGCTTAAAAGCCGGTTCCCCCAGCACTGTCTCTGGGGTGCTGCCTCCCCCAACCCCACAGTGTCTATCAGGGTTGTCTGCAGCGAAAAGGGGCTGCCGGACTCAGCAGTGCAGGTTAACCAGTTACATCTCTAGTAAGGATGTTAAATTGCGGTTACCTAGCGAAATATATAGTTGATATAATTTGTATTGACTATACAATCAGTCGATAGGACCACTCTGCAGAGCCACAGTGGGGGGTAGCTCCAGGAGCCGGCTCATGGTTGTCCAGGATGCTATGCCTGTGAATTTTAAATGTAGTAAGAACCCATCACAGGTGGCTCTTGGAGCCGGCATGAGCTGGGATTGCTCAGTCCCAGTTCGATCCGGGTCCTGGAGCTACCCCTGCTGTGGCTCTGCAGAGTGGTCCTATTGACTGATTGCATAGTCAATACAAATTGATTAGCTAGGTAACTGCAATTTAACATCCTTACTAGAGATAACTGGTTAACCTGTGCCAATGTTGTGGGCTGGAGATACTGTTCCGTTCCAGCCCAGCTGGGCCAGTTTAACCAGTTAACTGATTAAATGGGATTTTACACCCCTAATTGCTGCTCAGGTGGAGCACTGAACCCAGAGGAACTGTGTAAGGCCTGGGGAGAGAGAGTTGCTCCCCTGCAAGGATGCTCCCAGGAGAGACACTGCAGCGGTCTTCTGAGGGAAGGCTAAGCTTCACTTGCACTCCAGTTGGAAGGGCTGGAAGAAGACTGCATGGTAGAGCCCGGGTGTGGTGAAGGAAATCTGGGCAGTGTGTTGCATGGCCTGTTTAGACTATGCTGGGGGAATTCTGGACTGTGGTATTGGGACTGGTTTTATTATGATTGATGCACACAAGACTTTGGCAATAAATGAACTACACAAGGGATATATTCATCTTGGGAAGAGGCTTTGGACTGTTTCTGGGGTGTCTGAAGGTGGGAAACTAAGACAAGTGTGCCACAGAAGGGAGCTTCAGTCAGGGTAGGCCTATCACGGGCCCCTCTTCTACCCCTTTTCTTATTCTACCGGGAATGCTGAGAAAATAGCTAGCTACATTCATACATAAAACTGGAAAGCCTCTTTGGAAGTGAAATTGTCACCCAGTTTTTATATTATTAGAACTTATAACATGCAGTCTAGGTAATACGGTTCTATTTTGCCAGTCACCACAAAAAAAGGTTATATTAAGCAAATAGCAGCTTTACCTTACACAATGTCACAATTAGGGATGTGACTGTTTAACCACTAAGCCTCACCCTTAATGGGGGTTAGGTTTAAGTGGTTAACTGGAATTTTACATCTCTAGGTGCAATTTTGATGTGATGTTCACCATCCGTCATTCTGAACCCATCAGTCTCTGGCCTTCATGTTTCCAGATAACTACAGAATTGTAATTCTCGCACTCACTACTGAGTTGGCCAGCTATTTCATAGCCCATTGAGATCTGCTCCAAGGCAGTTTGTTCTCAATATTTTGGCCTCTTCTGGTATATGCTCCTACAATCCTACTGTAGGGGCACTGTAGACTTGCCAAACATCAAGTGTTTGAATCCAAAGTTGTGTGTACATGCTCCTTGGCAACCAGCTGAACTTTTTGCTTTTGGTGTTGTTGTAGTTGGGCACCACGTCATTAGGAAGCTACTTCCCTTCCCCCTCCCTGCCGTTAGACTTGGCTACTCCAAGATTGTTATCTGCTGCTCTGCAGTCAGGAGGTGTGCTCCCATAAGCACTGACCCCATCTCATTTAAAATCATGAGCGGTCAGTGATGGGGATGTTGGAAAAGGTCAGATTTCTCTTCTTCAGAGATTGCTGTGCTGCCATTAGGAGCATCTCTCACAGCTTGGGCAGACAGACAGGCTAGCTTTGCTTGAGCTAGCAGGCTGAAAGGCAGCACGTTAGCTGGGGATGGCATAGGCGACAGATCAAACAAACTGCCCATGGACACACCCAGAGGACCTGTGTCGATTTGTACTCAGGTGGCTAGGTCTGAGATACCACCTGTGCCACTCCCAACAGCTGCACCAGTTTTAATGTGCTAGTGAACATCTGTGTACCTGAATTGGGAAACATGCTCCCAGCTGAAGTGTAAATATATCTTCTGAGAGGATAGGCAAGTCCAAAAAATTCAATGTCCTCCTGAATACATGGAGGATACAGAAAAGAAGCAGCTCCCCTTAAAAGGAGTGGGGACATGGGAAGGACAATACACTTCTTTTTTGCAGCTTCCAATCTTAGGGAGACAACAAGTCAGAAGCCTTTTCCAGGCAAGAAGCTGAGGACAGGGAATGGCAGGAAGGCAGGGATGTGAATGGTTAATAGGTGATGCTTATCAGTTCCAGTTAACTGGTGGGGGCAGAGCAGTTTCCCACCTCCTGTGGGCAGGGGGCTACTCTGGTCATCCAGAGTAACCTCTGTCCATGGGGCCCAGGTACCCCAGCAAGCTGGGAGGCATGCTCCCCAACTGACGTCCCCTTTAAATCAGTTAAGCAAACTTTGGTCGGTTAACCCATTAAACAGGATTTTACATCCCTACACTTAGGGATTCAAATAAGCATCCGAATGTTTGGAAGTTAAACCAAATATAATAAATTCAGGTTCTAATATTAAGGCAGTCATACTACCTGAAATTCATTATCTTTCTTTCTTGCTGCTAGAATTACAATGAGAAAAATCTATGCACCACAAGACTAAGAAATACAGGAGCTTTTTACTGTGGTGATAAAGGTGATTACTGTTCAGTGAATCAATATTCCATGAATTTGCTTGATGTGTAAAATCTGAGTTGAGAAAAATGCTACATGCATTTGTAAAATTAAGTTACATGAAACATGTTTCTATCTAGGTAGATATAGACTGCACCACTCTCCCTCCCTCCCTCACTAATATATCTTCAGTGGTTTTGTTTCTGATGTTAAAGGAAGCCAGTTTTGCTGAAGACTCATTTCTCCATTTATATCAACTATCGGTGGCTCTTAAATGCTGTCAACACTAGTGAGGAACTCCTACAAGAGGGCTGGGGGAGAATGTGGAATGATTTTCATAAGCCAAGTCAATAAATATAACTTGGTTACATCCTTTGAACCAGATCTGGTTTTGCTCAAGTAATCTAAAAGTGGCAGAACCAAGAATTGCTGTAAGCTTGCTTATAAGTAAACTATGCCAGCAGTAATAGCCGTGCAACTTCTACCCCACTTGGGACTTGTGCAAGTGCATTCAGGCTTGCCTTTATTCAAGACAAAGCCAGATACATATTTGCTATCTTTCACAAATTACAGTTTGAGGTGATATCTTCTCACACTTTTCTCCCACCTCCTTTACCCCCAAGGATGTCTGCATTTAAAAGCAATCTGGACAAAAACACCTGATTGCATTTTGGCTCCCAATCATCAGTAAGCCCTTCCTTTTACAATAGGGGTGGGCAATAATTTGACTGGGATCCACTCCAAGATTTTGGAAAGTGGTTGAGAGCCGCATTCTTCCAGGATATTAATGGAGGAGATGCGGGATCTAAGATGGAGGTTGGGTGCAGAAGGGAGACTGGAGTCTGGGAGTTTGGGTGAAGGAGGCAGTTGTGACCTAGGGCAGAGGACTGGAGTGCAGAGGTTCGGGATGTGAGCTAGGGTAGAAGGGAATTGTGATCTGGGGCAGGTGATTTGGGTGCCAGATCTGGGAAAGGGTATGGATGCAAGAGGGGGACTGAAGGTTTGGTTATGTTGGGGGGGGGAGGGGCAGGGGAGGCGGGACAGAAGGTTAGGGAAGGGAGGGGCTGGGGTGCCAGAGGCAGGCTGTGGCCAAACCAGCCTGCCTGCCTGCCAGCCAGCCAAGCTAAGGCTTGCAGAGCTTAAAACTTTTCCCAGCCAGCCATCCTGCCTGCTTGCCTGGCCATACACTTCATTGAATAACTGAGCCGAGGAAAGGAGGCGTGGTTCTTCTTGGCTGCCTGTTATTCAAACAGGCAGCTCCCATTGGCTGGTTTGAAACAGTGTTTCTGCACGGCATGCAGGGCTGCGGGGCAAGCAGGGGAGCCTGCCTAGGGCTCCCTGCTGCCTCTGTGGGCCAGATCTGGTGGCTTAGCAGGCCGGATGTGGCCCACGGCCATATTTTGCCCAGGCCTGTTTTACAACGTGGCCTTTGGTAAAATGCTCTACAAAAGAATTCAAAAAGGCCTTCTGTGAATAGAGATATAGATTTAAGGTTAAATGTCATCTACTATTCTGATTCTCTCATTATTTTCAGAACTTACATAAGTAATTTTCAGTAACAGCTATTAAGGCCTTTACTCTTAAAAGCAAAGTCAGCCATGCTGGTCTGAGTTTTAATCCTTACCAACACAGACCACTGAAGTAAGAGTCTGCATATTACAAGCATTTAGTTACAGTGCAACAGACTTTCATGAAGCCAGCAGTTATCAAACAGCAAATTATGCTTATATATTAATGACAGCTGCCAAAATGCATTGGAACATGTTTAGTGGGAGATTTTTTTCCTTGCTATCTGCTGAATCAAGAGTGTCTTATGAAATTGCATTTTACAGGTTACTACTCTGCCTAGTCTTTTCCTGTGGTCGTATTTTTACTGGCAATTTAATGACCAGGTTTCAACTCTCCACCCATGAAGTACACTTTGCAGGGGAAGCAAAAAGTAGGGCTAATTAAACCTTGCTAACTGAAAACTTTGTTTTGTAACAGTTGGTTAAACAAATGCATTCACATATGGTCAGTATTTGATCAGCTCTAGTTTTAAGTGAATTCACACATTCAGCTTATTTTGCATTTGTAGACTCTCTATTGATGTCTTCAGTAACTACCCTGCATGTTCTTCATCCCCTGCAGGCCAGAAGCCACTGAAGAGATTTCAGAAGGTTAACAGCAGAACACGTCCAACAGGTGAATGACTGTTTGAGTTTGATCATACAAATTTCTTTAATTGTAAACAAACGCGTGATTCTGTTGGATTTTTGGATGTTGTTTGTAAACAGATCCCCCTTTACAGAACTACTACTGAGACCATTTCTGCAGTGGCACGAAATGTGTGACTACAAATATGGATACATAATCTTATTAAATTACCATATCAGAGAGACATTAAAAAAAAAAAAGACTGCCATCTCTGAACATCCCTCAAAATCCAGAGACAGTTTGATTTACAACACAAACAAGTTGTTTCTGGCACAACTGATTGTAACAGTAATTAAGCCAGCGTGAGCTATAGCAACTATAAAGGGGAAAAAAGTAGTCAGTTACCAAAAAGTGGTGTGAAGACGTCAGCTCTCGCTCAAGAAAATTCTCAGAGAGCACTGGAACTCTATTTCAGGCAAGGTATTCAAATAAGGTATAATGAACAAGCTGCTTTCACAAACTGATGCATGTGAAAAATTACAACATGATGGGGGGGAAAAGGGAGGCACAAACAAGCATATTCAGGAGCAGCACAATGTACTGGAAGACATTGTCGCATTGCAGATCCAAGTGATAACAACCTCTGATCTTTTGCCCCTTTCCCTCCTGACAAGTTATCAGATGTGATAGCTACCCCATGGTCGGTACAGAATTATGTTATAGCGCAGTTAGCAGATAGTTGACGACAACTGTTAGTATTTTCTTGTGGCGACCAATCAGAGAGACTGAAAAGATATGTCAGATAAAGCACATGGGTAAAGAGGCAAAAATAAATTCCACAAATGCAGTAAGGTAATAAACTGAATTCAGTTTAGAAAAGCCTAGTAGAAGCAAGGAATTTGGCACAATGGTCATGGTGTAAAGAAAGAGTGAGAACTCTGGGTCTATATTATATTCAAGTAAATGAGCTGGTGACATCTGATGGAGGCAGGAGTGGTCTCAGGCCAGCTGCGGCAGCTAGCGCCCCAGGCCGAATGCGCGATCGGCGCCCCCGCCTGCAGGGCCATCAATGGACTGACGTCATCGTCGGGCACCCTGGGCGCCCCCAGGACGTCATCATCCGGCGCCCTAGGCGGCAGCAGCCGAGTCTGCCTATAGCCATGGGCCGCCCCTGGATGGAGGATGAAAGAACATCCAATATGTTTCATTAGTTCATTTTCGGAGATTTAACCCTACAAAACGAGTTTGCAAAAATAGTCAGCAGAATTTCCCTTTAATTTTCTTCAAATCAAACCTGCCCACCTTGGGATTATACAAACATTTACTATTTCAGTCCCAATATCTGAAGTGTGGAGTCAGATACTGATATAACCATGAGTAAGCTTCTTTATGCTAGAAACCTGGGGGGAAAAAAATCATACATTTCTGAAGTTAGGCAAATGAGGGAAATATGAGACAAAGTAATGAACCAATACTGAGTTCTATGGGAGCCAGAGCGCAAAACTAGATTTTAAGCAAGGAAAGACTTAAATCACAATTCTGATGCAGAGGAAAAAAATACTTTCTATCCTGGTTTAATAATCTTTCACTGGGGTGTCAAACTGTAAATGTCATGGATGTGGTCTTGTTTAGCTGAACAGCCACTATTAGCAGCATGCCAAGAGATAAATCTTGATCTTATTCAGTGTCGCTGGCAGTTTTGCCACTAACTTCAGCTGGAGCAGGGGTAGACTTTACAAAATGGAGATCACAATGAAAATAATAAAAGCAATTTAAAATTATAAAATGTAGCATAAACTCAAACACTGAAAACTGATCACAACAGATATGCAGATATGAACAACAGAACAGCTTAGAAGGGAGGGGAAAAGCACCGCTTTTTCAGTCACACAGGAGAACCAATATTATGCTCTCAGCTGTTCCTAAGAAGTGATTCCTTCGTTGATGTCTTTCCACTATCTCTCAGTAGTACCCAGGCTATTGTACTTTCAGGAAATCGTCAGAGAAAAAGAAACCAAGTGTTTTGTTCTCAGCTTCAGGACAAATGGTCTGATGAAGTTTAGTTTAAAAAAAAAAAAAAAAAAAAAAAGTCAGACATATGGATAAGAGAATGTCTTTTGCAGAAGGAAACTAAAGCTAGTGGACTGTCAGACTTCAAGAAGAATGAAGTGGGGTGAGTGTTGGCGGAAGGAGGCACAGAGAGAAAGGACTTGTGAGCATCTTTGATTACTAAAGCTACTTTTCCTAGGCTACGTCTACACTACGAGTTTTCTTGGCAAAATATGCTAATTAGGGACTCATTTGCACGAGTCGCAATCTCATTTGCATATTTTCTGCCGATCCGTTTCTGCACTGGGCTTTTTGCGCAAAAACAAGCAGCGTGAACATTTTCTTTTTGCGCAAAACCCCCTTTTCCCACAAGATCCTTATGACCCAAAAAATGAGGTTTACCGATCTTGTGGAAAAAGGGGTTTTTGTGCAAAAAGAAAAATGTCCAAGGATCTTGCGGAAAAAGGGATTTTTGCACAAAAAGAAAACGTCTACAATGCTTGTTTTTGCGCAAAAACCCCAATGTAAAAATGGATCGGCAGAAAATATGCAAATAAGATCGCAACGCATGCTAATGAGTCCCTCATTAGCATATTTTTTGCAGCAAAAACTCAGTGTAGATGTAGCCCTGGCCTAGTGTATGCATGAAGTTATTTATAAAAGTGTTTTTCCACAGGACAGCTTACCAAAGCAGGTAGTAGTTTAGGGAGCCACTAGGTCTGCAGACACAGCAGGATACATTTTAAACACACGGTACCGTCAGTAGCCATCACACCCTTGTATCATAGGCAATTATTACAACCATAGGTACTTAGATGGCAAAACAAGTCACTTACTACAAGGTCATTATCAGAGTCAAAACAAGACTGAAGGAGTCTGCTTCTCAAATAACATGGGATTCTAAATGTGGGTATTACACATCTGGGCGCTCATCTGTCCAGATGGTACACTGGCTCTTTCACTAGCAAACCTGGTCGGGAGGTAGTATGTAGCCACTCTGAACAACAATGCACCTTTCCCCACAATTATAAATTGGCTCATAATCCCATACTAGAATTAAGGACTGCTTTCTGTGAAATTCACTTTAGTCAATGGGAGCTGGAAGTTCTCACCCCTCTGTAATGTCACTTATTCAAAGGCCCAGAAACCCATATTTAAGAAGTTCAACCCATATCTTTTAGGCAACTCAAAAAGACAAAAAGTAAAATAACAACAGACATTACAATAAGACAAATGCAATCTGTACAAGAATGATAGTGCAGGAAGCATCAGTCCAGTATGCACTCACCTGGTACTGGAGGCAAAGTTATGTTTCAAACTGTGTTAAGAGATCTCTTATTTCTGGGGTCAGATGCTCTACTGCCTTTGCAGCTTCTGAAATAGCTTTCCGATACATCCCTTTCTTCTTACGATTAAATCTCAGTTTGAAAGATTCAGAGAAAGGAGAGAGTTTTGAAACAGATAAGAATGAGGTTGTTGGAGAACCAAACCACGATACTTTAGCTTCTCGCCAGGAAGGTTCTCCATTTTCCTTCTGGCTAAGGTTTATGTCAAGCACACGTGCCGGCCACCATGGAAAACCATGAATTTTACCCCAAACAATATCCCCCACTGAAACAGTTCTTCCATCTTCAGTGACACATTTAGAGACACTCTGTGTATGTAGTCTAACTGTTAATGGTGGCACAATTTTACGCTCATCTTTTGAAGATGAAGAGACAGACGCATCATCACCAGGTAAAAAGTCACACATTTCTGGTGATGTTACTTCTGAACTAGAGGATTTGGATTCATCTAGACTGTCATTGCTACACACTGATAAACTGGAAGAATCTGCCTTCCTTTTACGATAATTCATAAGAAAAGCCAAGTTATCATGTCCATCTTTACCTTGCGAAAATCTTTTGAAGTCGTCATCTTCACCTGAACTCCCTGAAGACATCTCTGCTAAACTTCTATCTGCAGATTCATCAGTGTAAAATGCAGCAGGATTGGACTCCCTGCTACTCTGAAGGACATTTATCTCATCAATAAGTTCAGCTTTATAAATGGAAACACTCTGACCATCATTTATTCGATGGGGTTTCAGTCTGATTTTTGGAGGTGGAACATCTGCACTGGAATGCACCGGCCTAGTTAACTTCAGTTTTGGAATGGAAGCAAGTTGGCTGCTTGCAGACTTATCCATAAAACATTTGGTTTCCTGACATCGTTCAGAGTCTCTGTTCTCCTCTTGGTCCTCCCCTCCATTCTGCAATATCCGCTGAGAACAAAATGGTTTAACTGAGCCATGAATCCGGGAGGGAATTTTTACAACTTCGCCTTTACCTTGCGGCGTGCTATAAGATATTTTTATAACTGGAGTTCGATGCACTAATTCCCCAGAAAATTTGTCTTCCTCTCTCTTTTCTCTTTTATTCCTTTTCTCTACATAATCAGAATCACTGTGCTTTTTTTCCTCCTTGTCCTGAATGCTTAGTTTCCTCCTGGTTTTAGCATTTTGCCTGGCTTTGTTTGCTTCCTCTGGGTTCAGAGTGTTTTTACATTTTTCACAGAGCACTTGCCTGGGCCTCAGTCTAATAGTACTCATGATAAGCCTTCCCGGGTCTCTATTTCGTGACAACCGTCTTTTTGTCCTCTTTATAGTCCTTGGTGGTGGCTGAGGAATCCATTGGTTATATGTGTATCTTAACCATAAGGGAGGAGGAAAAGGAGCTCCCTCAAAATAAGGAGGGTAAGGAGGAACGTTGCCTGGAGATGGAGGTGGCAAAAGAGGAGGAACCTGTTCATCACTGTTTCCTTTCGGAGGTTTTTCACTAGAAAGCTGTGACTCAGTCTCACCCTTCACAGGCTGTCTGCCTTCAGGAACCCAGTTAGTGCAAGCATCAGCAGCAGGTTCCTCTTGTTTTGGCAACGAAGGTGGTGGAAGGCAAAACAACCCAGACCTACAGAAGCGCAGAGAAAAAAATACACAAGTCAGAACTGTTGGAAAGCAGTTTCTTTGACAAGATTAAACTTACCAAAATGCCATTTTCTGAAAGAATATTTGCCCAATGAACTAATATAGGCCAACATTTTCCCTTCGTTTTAAAAGAGCAGCTAATTTTATCCTGTTGAAAAAGTACCATCTCAAACTGTATAATCTACTTCTTAAAGTGGAAAGTCCAAAGTGCACCTTACCATTGTATTAGCAAAGTGTGTACATGTACCAAAGAGTTTTGTTTCTAGTCTAGCACCATTCACACAATCCAGAACTAGTGATTTACTTTCAGTACAGCCACACTCAAACAAGCCAGTCATACCATAGAAAAGATAAAGAATGGAAGAACAGAACTCTGCAAGTCTTTGGAGCACTATTAAGTCTTTTGGAATGTTAGGCTTTTATTACTTAAATTTTCAGATTACTGTGCAAGATTTGAACCACATGCACATGCCAGTCAGGTCGCTGAATGAGTAATTTCCCAACTTGCACATTCAAGCATGGGATTTTATAATAGAATGCATGTTCCCCCGAACCCTTATTCTTCTACTTTTAAAAATACATACACTTGCTATTTCTCAAGCTAGCCAAATCAAGCAGAAAATGCCAAATTTTTATGATAGATTATTACACTTTTCATACACTCCTGAGTATGTCATAGGGCCCCCATCTAAAAAACGAAAATTTGATTTCCAGATTTCTTTTAAATAGTGACAGCCAGCTGTGCCAACAGTTGTTACTGAATCAGGCATTATATCTGGGCTAATCTCCGAAATCTTAGTCAAGCAAGGCCCAGGGTCACTTCTGTGGAGAATGGAAAGCCAAGATAATGAGTAGAAATACTGCTTAATTGCAGCACCAGCTCTTTGTAGATTTTCCCCTCCCTTTCGCTACCAACATGTTTGGGATATATTTTTCTGCAGTGGTTCACTTCTATGCCTTGGCCTGGCCCTCAGGATTTTCTTGCTTGTTCAGGACCAGGGCATGTAATGGTTAACCAAGGACTATGCTCTGGACACTAACCTAGCAGTTCATTGTACTGAAAGTTTACCACTTCAGTATGAAAAATGTTGCCTAAGAGGAAGGAATTCACCTTTCCTTGCAATAGAGCAGTAAAGGATTAGTGGGAGACAGATTTTCCATAAACACGACTCTGACAAAATGACTCTTTGTAATATGAAATTCTACTTTGAGTTTAGGCTTTATTAAGCAAAAGGGAGATCACTGTGTTCCACTGACTTTCGACTGTCCATTCTGTTATGACAGATTAAGAATAAGTAAATTTCAAGTTCTTCATAAAATAGTCTTTTTTTTTTTAAGGCGGCCATCATGAGGCTTCCGTGTTTATTGTTTCAATGATTCCATGTGATATGCAATGTATTCCTTTAACAAATACTACAATGGCTTTTCTGTGGGCCTGAAAACGCAACAAGAGCCAACCCAATACTTTCTGATTGAAATATCAACACCAAGACATCCCAGACACAAAATTTTGTTCCAATTCAACCTTTTTCTCCAATATTTTGATGGCAGTAAGAAATACAGCATGAAATTTGTAGCAAATTTTTAAGCTCCAAACTTCACCTTATACTTTGAGGCAAGCTGGGCCTTGGCATAAGTGCTGGAACAAGGGATGCTACAGCACACCGTGGTTTCAAGTGGTTTCCATCATATAGAAGGTTGACAGCGTGGTTCAGTGGCTCCCGCACCCCCACTACACATACTGTTCCAGCACCCCAGGATCTTGGGGGAAGATACCCTATTGAACGTTATATTTTATAAGATCAGTTTTAGCAACTATAACCTGCTTTAAAAAACAGAAAGGACAAGACTCTCCATTCTTACAGACTGGAAGCAGGAAACAGTCTCCTTATAATGCAGATCATTCTCTCTAATAAAGGTCTAGATGAGTTAATTTTATCCTGTGAATTTCTACATGACATTTATCATATCCCACAATTTTCTTACCAAGACATAGCTACACCCAAGGTATCTATTCTTCTCCTTATCCATTTTCTTCTTTTGTTCCACATCCTCCTCAGCCTTTACCTACCATATAAAATTAACTCAGCAAATAGCAATTAGAGTGACCAGTGCAGTATAGCTCCCTCATACTTGACTGACAGACCTGAAACATTTTCTCTGTCTGGCTCCCTGGAAACAAGCTTGTTGCAAATCATATTATTACATCCATTCTTAGTTTCTGAAAGTAAAGGGCTACATTTTCTTTAGGGTAAGAAAGTTCCAATTTGTTATAGGATGGTACTTTTGAGTTTGTTTTAGAAAATCTATCATCATCATCTTGATGAACTGTGCTTAGGTTTTTCTAAAGTAGTTTTCTATCTTTGGGCGGAAACAAAATGGAAAGTTTCAGGAGGAAAGAAATGTTCAGGTAACTTTGGTAATGCTGACATTATGAGCTCTTCTTGCAAGTGTTTTAACTTCTTAAATAAATGTTAAATGTTTTGCAAGTTAAGCTCTAAGACAAAGAAAAATGGAAGGCAAAGGCTGACCACAGACTATTTTATCTTGAAACTATTTAATCTCCTCTCTAGCACACCCTTTCCCTCCTGCTATCTGCAGCGATCAACTCCTGCATAAAGAGAAGGTGGCAGGTGCCAACACAGGTCAGCAGAAAAGGTATTTTGGCATCCCCAGCTCACACAATAATTGAGAAGTATGGAAACTCCCTCAACCTCATGTCCAGTCTCTTCCGGAGAGCAGCACAAAGAACCCATCAGGATTCTTTTGTTGGTTACGACAAGTCAAAATAGGCAAGCTGACTGAGTCACCCAGGAGCTTCTCCTGATTGGTCTCCAGAACATGCCTTCAGACTGTACTGGTGAGGCTACTGTATTTCCTTCAGCACCATGTCCCCAAGGTGGAACACCTCCCACTGTTGCAGCAGATGGTCTCCAGAACATGCCTTCAGACTGTACTGGTGAGGCTACTGTATTTCCTTCAGCACCATGTCCCCAAGGTGGAACACCTCCCACTGTTGCAGCAGATCTTCTTAGAATACTGATGTTTCAGATGACAGTTGCACATCAAACAGAGAAACTCTTCTTCCTAAAGGAGCGTTAGTGGAAGTCACATACAAGCTCATACCAAAGAAGAGAAATGGTGGCTTTCTTTCCAAGTCTGGAATAGTCCCTAATGCTTCCGCTCTCAACATTAACCAGCATATTCACATTCCTCTATTTTATTATGGTAACAGGACACTGGTTTCATTTTTGTTTTTGCAGACATCGTTCATCACCAAACTCTTATGTGATTCGGGTGAGAAAACCCATCAAGAAAAAAAGAAATTGCTTGTATAAGTCACAATTTTGGCACCAATTCATCTCTATCTTTGTTCTTTAAATGTTCAAATAATTTAGTAACTGGATAACTACACATTTTTAATTAATTAATATGGAGATATACCTATCTCATAGAACTGGAAGGGACCCTGAGAGGTCATTGAGTCCAGTCCCCTGCCCTCATGGCAGGACCAAGTACCATCCCTGACAGATTTTCCCCAGATCCCTAAATGGCCCCCTCAAAGACTGAGCTCACAACCCTGGGTTTAGCAGACCAATGCTCAAACCACTGAGCTATCCCTCCCCCCAAGTTGACATTTGCCCTTTCTAAAAAGAAATTTTCCTTCTTTCAGAGAAATTGCAATATATTGACCATTTTTATATTTAGACACTACCTTATCTAGGTGACATTAACTTTCCAAATTAGGAGAAAACTAGCTTAGTCTAAAGGTAAAGAACTAAAGTTCTTGCTTACAAAATAGAATTTAAAACCAAGATATTCTGTCCTGAGAGCTTTACCTAAAAAATAGACAGACTCTGTTAACATATTTGCTATAAAGCAGCCATAAGTGTGCATCCAGCCTGAGATATTAGTGGAGTTTATAACAGAAACCAGCATAGTGCTATTACTCTCATAGCTTTGTCGGAACTGTGAAATATTTTACTTATTCAGTTAGGGGGAATGGTTCTGGCTTGACCAAATAAAACTTTGATAGAGAAATTCTACCTTCCAATGGAGTGGAATAAAGAAATCCTATTCACTTTAGTCTTAGGCTATGTCTACACTGCAGGATTCTTGCGCAAGAAACTTCTTGTGGAAAAGATCTTCCACCATATCTTCTTGCACAAGAGCACGTCCACACTACAAAAGCGCATCGAAAAAGCGATGCGCTTTTGCGCAAGAGAGCATCCAGACTGCATGGAAGCTCTCTCGCAAAAAATGCCACCCAGAACCACTTCAGGCAGGGCTTCAGGTCACCAGTTGCTTCTGAAGGCTGGTGCCAGAGCCTTGCAGAGACATGCGCTGAAAAGGACCCCCTGGACAGCCATTTCTCTGCTGCTTCTGCATGCTTGCTACCTCTTTGAGGGACAGCTAAGCTCTAGCAGTGCCTGCTGTGGTTGCCCTGTGCTTTTTTGGACGCCACAGCTTTTTCCCCTTGTGCTGTGGAGCCGGAGCTGCCCCGGGCATGTTCTCACCCCCCACAGCTATGCTGCAGTTTGTGCAGCAATAGATTCATCCTGCCATGCTACTCCTGTAGGAGCTCAACCCCTGACCACAACCTAGAGTCCCTCTCCCTGGATGCAGCTGCTACACTCTGGCAACCGCAGTCCACTGTAGAGAGGTGGTTTTGGAGGCTGGACACCTGTTCCAACTGGTGGGACGACCAGCAGTGGCTCCAAAACTTCCACATGTGGAAGGCCACCTTTTTGGAGCTATGTGCCTGGCTCGCCCCTGCCCTCCGGAGACACGACACCCACCTGCAGCCTGCCATCCCCCTGGAGAAACGGGTTGCCACCACCCTCTGGAAGCTAGCCACCCCAGACAGTTACCAGTCGGTGGCCAACCACTTCAGCATGGGGAAGTCCACCATCAGGGCCCTCCTCATGCAGGTAAGCTGCTCTCGGGCTGCAGTCCCTGCATATTGGGGGGGGGGGGGTGGGGGGGAGGGGGGAGAAGAGAGGAGAATGTTGCATAAGGGGGACCCTCAGGAGAGTGGGGCTGGGAACTGTATGGGGTGGAGGGGAAGAGAAGCCCCATCCCTGGGGGCTTGTGCCATCCCATCCCTATAGAGCCCTGCTGCTGGGGGTCAGCATCATAAGGGGTGGCTCCTGGGGAGGGAAAGGGGGGTGGGCACCTCCCAAGGGCTCATGCACCCCTTCTCTCATTCTCTGTGTTTGTGTCCTTCTGCAGGTGGTGAGGGCCATCAACTCCATCCTGCTGCAGAGAGACATCCAGCTGGGACACCGAGACACGATCGTGGCCGGATTTGCTGCCCTGGGGTTCCTCCAAGTGCAGTGGAGCCATAGATGGGACCCACATCCCAATCTGAACCCCAGAACAACAAGTGGCCCACTTCATTAATCAGAAGGGCTACTTTTCGACGGTGCTACAGGCTTTGGTCCACCAGTGAGGACACTTCACGGACATTTTTGTGGGGGTGGTCGGGCAGGACATACGACGCCCGCATCTTTAGAAACTCCAGCCTGTACTACAAGCCAGAGGCAGGCACGTTTTTCCCCCATGCTGGGACTTCGCAGTTGGGGATGTGCAGATGCCACTGTGCATCATGGGGGACGCAGCCTACCCCCTCACGCTGTGGCTAATGAAGCTGTACACCCAGACCCCAGCAGGGAACAATTTAATGCCCACCTGAATTGGGCCAGGATCCAGGTCAAGTGCGCCTTCGGCCGCCTCAAGGCGCGCTTCCGGTGCCTTTTGACCCACCTCAACATGGGGGAGCACAACAGTCCCAAGGTAGTCATGGCATATTGGTGTCCTCCACAACATTGTGGAGAGGAAGAGAGAGGCCTGCCTCTTGGGCTGGGGGGCATATGCCAGCCACGAGGGCTGTGCGTTTGAGCAGTCCCAGACAGCTGCCATCCGTGACGCCCATCAGGCTGGGGTGTGCATCCGGGAGGCCCTAAGGGAGAGGTTGGCTCAAGCTCTCCAGTAACTGTCCCCAAGGCCCCCCCACTGGGGCCTGTGGTTTGTGGCCCTATCCCTTTCCCAACACAACCCCTCCCTTCGCCCTTTCCCTGACCTCCCAATAAACACACCTGTTTGGTTTTCAACAAAAAATAAACTATTTATTGTATATGAAGAAAAGGTGGGCAGAGGGAGGGAGCTCTTAACTGGGAGGGAAACTCAGAACTGCAAGGAGTGTAGGGGGTGACTCCATGTGCCACCTTGGGGTGCGGGAGCCTTGTCAGGGTTCTGGTCAGGTGGGAGCAGGGACCACAGGGAGGTGGCCAGGACAGGGGTGCTGGATCAGGGTCGGCAGGAGCAGGGTCGGGGGGGGAGGGGGGAGACACGCCCAGGAGGAGGGGGCATGGGCATCACCCGGGGAGGGAGAAAGGCATTGCAGAGGCAGCTGGGGAATGGGCATAGCAGGGGCAACAGGAGGGTGGGAGCCAGAGTAGTGGCATGAGGCAGGTATGCCGCCATGCTGGCCATGATGTCGCACATGCGGTCACAGCGCTCCAGGAACCGGCCCAAGGCACGTTCCCACCACTTGAGGTCGGCGCGGACCTTATGCACCAGCGTCTGCTCAATCCTCTCGAAGATGGTGATATGCCACCACATCAGCTGCTCCTGGAACCTGGCATGCATTCGTGTCCCTCGGGCTGTGGTAGCTGGCTAGGTGGACTGGCTGGCCCAGCTGTGGAGCACACACAGAGAGGCAGAGATGGTCAGTCATCCCTGCAGACACTGTCCCTGAGGCTATGCCCTCCTCTGTGAGCAACAACTAACCGTCTGTGGCCCAGAGGACTGGGCTGCCCACTTCCTCGGCTCCCCCCAGCCCACGGACAAGCAGCCAAGGGAAGTGTCCAGCAACAGTGGGATCCCCTCAGGGGCAGCAGAGGATCCAGGAGCAGCCTGGGCCTCCCTGAGAGCCACACACACAAGGGCGGCTCGCAGCACTGTCTACGGGTACCGCTGCTGTCTCGCACATGCGGGCATAGCTGTGTACTGTGTGCAGCATTCCCTGGTGTGTGGGGTCAGGCCTGCACCCTTGTGTCTAGCCTGCTTCCAGCTGGCGCACCCTCTCCCTCCCCCCATGGCAGGACATGTGTGCCCAGCAGGATCCCAGGCGTACTCAGGGGCTGCCTGCTGCATCCACGTGCCACACAGTAATGCTGCATGTGCGCAGACTGCAGCATGATGTCCAGCCTGAGCAACACACTCACCCCACCCCATGCACCTGCCTCCCCCACCCTCTGTGTGAGTGACAAAGAGGCCACTCACCTGAGGATCCCTCCCAGGCCTCCGAGGCAGCCTGGGAGATGTCCTGGCTGACAGACACCAGCTCCAGGGAGAGGGTCACAGTGCCCGTCTTCCTCCTTGTCTGCAGCTGGCTGGCCCTCACCCTCCTGCTCCTCCTCTAGCTGGGCCATGACAGGGGTTGGCAGCCCAGAGTCCACAAAGATGGATGGGGAATCGTCCTCCCCTCCCCCAGGATGTGGTACAGCTCCCTGTAGTAGAAGCAGGTATGGGGTCCTGCCCCTGTGCGCTTGGTGGCATGGACGTATCCCTGGCAGAGTTCTTTGACCTTACTCTGGACCTGTTACATGATCCAGGGTGGGTTTCCGTGCTCCGCCATGGCCTGCATCATCTGGCCATAAGCGTCAGTGTTTCTCCTCTTGGCCCAGGGACCCTGGAGCATCTCCTCCTGGCCCCACAGCTCCAGGAAGGACTCGATCTCCAGGCCTGACCAGGAGGGTGCGTGCCTCTTGCTCCCCCTGGGTGGGTCCTGGGACCCCCTAGGGCTCCTCCCTTTGAGGACCAGGGAGATCGCGGGGGGCTTCAGGGGCAGACATGACTTGCAAAGCAAAAACCCCTCTGTTCGTCTGATTTACTGTAAAGGACAATCAGCTATAGCAGATGGATACTGATATAGGGCCAGATTATAATTAATCCAAAGGTATTTTATTTGGGAAAGTTCAGTCAAGTGAAGTCACTACCCTAGTACCAGCGAGTGAGTGTGTGTGGTGGGAGGTGTTTCTAACTTGGCTTACCCTCTACACTTTAGCCTTTCCTTAAAGCCAATCAAGGGGCAGCTCTACAATAAACGGTAGAGCTGACGACTAGTTAACATTTATATTGTTGTAGTGTCCAGAAGGCTCAACCAAGCTAGGGCCTCGTTATGCTAGACTCTACACAGAGCTAACATTAGGGGCTATCACTTGACTACAGTGTTGTATAATCTAGAAATAGTCACATTGCTGCCATGTCCATCTCCAAGGCAGCAATTGAATCTGTTCATTGGCAGGGGCCCAGCCCTGCCACAAATAATTCTGGTGGCTTGGGAGAAACTACCAGCCTCTGGGACTGAGGGATTGCCCGGGCTATCTATTACTCAGAACTCAAATCTAGGGGCTATTTCAGATCCCTGGTTGCTCCAGCATGCTCAGTTAACAGCTGTAGTGGCCCAAACAGTTTTCTGCTCTTGGGGAAAAAGGATCAGTATGTAGGGAAGTTCACAGTTATCCTTATCTGGATCATGCTGAGATTAGAGTACACAGTGCACTCTCTGGAAGGCTCAAGGTGGGCCAGTACCCCAGTGTTGCTTAGCTTTCATGTTTGTTTCCAGGTGGGAGTTTAAATTGATCATTTTGGTTTTGGATCTGCCCTTACAAAGCTGTCTCCCCACAATCATAATTATGCTAAAATGAGCTAAGCACAGAACTGCAACAACTGTCTAGTCTACTAACTGAGCTTATGGTCATTCCAAAGATTTGTTTGAAGATTATAGCATGAAACAAAGCAACTGGAAGTTGAACTCTTTATAGATTAAATAACTACAGATTGGCAGTGAAATAGAGGGCCCCCACCAGAGAAAAAAGAATTTTCTCTGTTTGCCCCTAGGGGAATTCTGCACCACTGCATTTGTGTGGAATTCATGTGCTGCACATTTTTTGCCCTGCAGAAAATAAATTTTAGTGGAAAGTGCTGCATTTATGCCTTTCATCCACTGGGGACTACTGTGGCATGAGAACAGCCACCCCTGGTGCCAGCCCTAGCTGTTGATATAGAAGAGAAGAGGATGCTTTCCTCACATGCACAGCCTATGCAGCCAAGTCAAGAGGGACAGAAAGCATGGGGCACATAGTGCTGTTGTGAGGGGAGGGGAGGGAGGAGCACAGACTAGGGTTCAGAAAGGCTGAATGGGAGCGGAGGTGCAGGGCTACATGGAGACAGGGGTTTATGTGCCTGATTGAATGGGAAAGACTAAGGGGTCAGCTAGAGAATGCATGATACAGGTTCCCGAACAATTCCACCCTGCCCAAAAACACTCCATCCCATAAGTTTCCCACCACCCACACCCAACAATCCTCCATGTTCATATCCAGACTCCCCCCACCCCCTAGCAATAACTTCCTTCAGAGCAGTGCAAAGGCATGGGGGGGGGGGGAAGAGAGAAGAAAAGGAGTAACATAGGAGCTGAGGGGAAAGGGTGTGGGAAATATGGCTCTAGACCAGTCGTCTCCAACCTTTTGAAGCACAAGATTACTTTCTGAATTTAAGTGCAATCCAGGATCTACCTCAAACCCAAACACCCTTGCCCCACCTTCTTTCCAACCCTTCTCCAAGGACCTGCTCCTGCTCACTCCATCCTCATTCACTTTTACCAGGCAGAGGTGCAGGGGAGGGGGATGCAGGTTCTGATCTTGGGCAAAAGGATTTGGAGTGCGGGAGGGGCTCTGAACTGAGCCTGGGGCAGGGAGTTGAGTTGCAGGAGGGGGTTCAGGAGGGAGTTTGGGTGCAGGGGGTACTCATAACTAGGACAAGGGTTTGGGTGCAGGAGCAGTTCAGGGCCGGGGCCAAGGTTCAGAATGCGGGCACCAGCTAGGTACTGCTTACCACAGGTGGCTGCTGGGTGGTGGTGCAGTGGGGGCTAAGGCAGGCTCACCCCTACCCTGGCCCTGCACCACTCCCAAAAGCAGCCAGCAAACTCTCTTCATCCCTGTCTCCCCTCTGCTCTATGGAGATGCAGCCTGGGGAGGGGCAGAAGACACTCAGATATCAGAACCCCCCTCCTCTTCTTCCCATGCCTTGCACAGCAAGCAGGAGGCTCCCAGGGGCTGGGAGGCAGCTCCAAGGCAAAGGGCAGGAGCAGCATGGCAGCGCTGAGAGGGGCAGATGAATTGTCGGCACTTGACAGCCTCCCAGCCAAATCTATCAGGATCACCTGTCAAAGGCTCCAAGATCTACCAGTAGATCCCAATCTACTAGTTGGTGACCACTGTTCTATACTGTATTTTAACTGAATTAGAGTTCTGTATGAATAGGCGTAGGAAGGAATTATTTGTTGTCTATATTTTTAGAGACATGGCATTCAACATGCATTTTGAAGTTACTAAAATAGTTGAATTTGGCATAACATTGCGATAGTGTTATTTTGACTGATCAAACAGAATTTTAAAATAGTGTGCAGAATTTTTAATTTTTGGTGCAGAACTTCTTGAGGAGTATCTATTGTGTCTGAGCTCTGGACAAGTTACCATAGCACTGCAGACAACAGGCAACTAATATCCAATACTGTACTGTAGTATATAGTCTGAATCAAAGAGATGCATCTAAAGCAGTGGTTCTCAAACTTTCTGGCCCATGGACCACCTGGCTCAATGTAAACTTCCCTGCGGACCACCAGTTGCTAATGGAAACTCACCACTAATTATATGAGCCATTTTCCTAGTGCTGCAGCTAGGGAGAATGGTTTAAACCAAACCGATTGATCGTTTTAATTTGTTCATGTTAGTTTATGAAACTGCATTTTAAATAAAGTAAAATATTAATTTATGTTCAACACAAAAGGATTCAATGTTTTATTTATGGCAGGAGTGGGAGGCTACTGACCCACAGAAAAATAAAGTCAGTAAGGGACCACACAAACCAGAAGCAACACACACACCACACACCCCCCACCCACCCACCACAAACACTCCAATCAGCTCCCAAAACCCCCTCACTGAAGTGGCTCCCAACTGAAACACCACACTTCTCTGGTGCTCCAGCCCCACCAGGTAAGGGAAAGGGACAGGGAGGACTGAGGTTCAGGGCTTCCCATAGACCAGATTTACTTTCCTGGGGTTCTGGATTTTATGGAACTCCATAGGCTCTGGGGTGGGGACAAAAATTGGGAGTTCAGTGTGTGGAACAGGGCTGCTAGTGAGTGGGATAGGGATGGGGTGCAGGATCTGGGAGGTAGGGTGCAGAAGGGGGAGAAGTTTGAGGTGTGGGTGGTATCTGGGTAGGGTGCAGAAGCAGGCTTGGAGTAGGGTGTCTGGGTAGGGGGAAGGAGCAGGAGCAACGGTGGATGCAGGAGCAAGGTGGGAGTTGGGTGTCTGGCCAAGGGCAAGGGTGCAGGAGCAAGAAAGGGTGCAGGAGCAGCCTGGGCATAGGGTATCTGGCCGCCAAGAGAGAGGGTGCAGGAGCAAGGGAGGGTGTCAAAAGCAAGCTGGGGGTGCGCAGTCTTGGGCAGAGGGAGGGTAGTGAGGGGGTTGGGATGCGAGGGTCTGGGCATAAGGGGGACACTTACCTGGCTTTGTGCCCCCTTGCAGTGGGGAAAAAAAATCTCACGAGTCAATGCATTGCTGTTCCCCCAGCAGGATGGAGAGGGGGAGGGAGCTCAGCCTCACCCTCCCCCATGCAGCAGAGCCCCCACGCAGTGGGGAGGATGCAGCACAGCTTGGCTTTCCGCTGACGGTGTGGGGAGGGGAAAGGAGGGGGAAGAGGTGAAGAAAGCCATTGAAAAAAAATCAGAATTGTTGTCAGAGAAGTAGTGAGAGACACACCTCCTTGCACAAGCCTGCTGCCTGATTTGCAGAATAAATGTTTTTAAGCTGTCTTGTGGACATGAGCATATAGTCCCAGCCTCGGAGGTTACACGTTTTTAAAGGCATCTCCTTCTAGCCTGCGGTGTCCCTACCACTGAGGCAAGGGTCCTCCACTCCAAGAGCCCTTTTCATCATTGGCCAGTCAGGGGTTTGGAGATCAGCCCCTCAGTTAGTCCAAGGGTCCTTTTTTCCTTGCTGGCTGCTCACCAGCCAGGAGGAGGGTTGCGGGAATCCAATCCCACCCACTTACTCCAAGTTCTGGCCCAGGGTCCTATGAAGTAGCCCCAAGTGCGGCTGAGAAACCTGGCCCTTGTCCCACAGACTAGCAGCCCCTCCCTGGGCCACTTCCCCAACCACTCCCCGAGTACCCCCTCCCTGGCATCTTGGAAGCAAGCTGAAGGGGCCTGTTCCTGCAGGGCTTGCCTTCGCTCAGCCTCTCCTCTGGTCCATCCCTTTCCTCCTCCTCCACCTTGCCTGAGGGAAGGGTTTTATTGTGTGCCCATAGGCTTTAACTGGCAGCAGGTGTTAATTAGGCTTCACTCCAGGCTGACTCCAGATGGGCTTCAGGTGCCTGCCTGACCTAATGGCTGAGCCACAGTCTCTGGCAGTCTATTCAGGGAACAAACCCACATTCCCAACTCCCTGCATACCTGCCCTCCACCAGGCTTCTGCAGCCCCCTGCTTTCAGGCTGCCACACTATCTCTTAAGGAAAACTATGCTACAAAATTTTAAAGATACTCCAAACAAGTTTCTTGCGCACAGAATTAAGACTTTTTTATGATCTGCCTGCAGCTAAATAAGTTTCTGGACTGGCATTGTCCTCTTAAACTCGCGGTGTCCAATACACTAGTCACTGGCTATTTGGCCAGTTGAGTGTAGCTAGTTCGATATAGCAGTAGCCCCGGGCTCCACGCAGCGCTGCCACTTTGAAGCACCCCCTCTTCTTCCCCCCACCATTGCTGCGTCTTTCTGATAGAGTCAGCAAGGTGTGTGTGTGGGGGGGGGAGGAGGAAGGAGTGACTAGTCAACTAGCGCATCAACTATCTGATAAGCATTTGCTTACTGGATAGTCAACTAGTTGTTCACATCCCTATGACAAAGCAAAATTATCATCCACACAAATCAGTGGTTTGAACTGATAAGAGTTACTGTCAGACCCAGTAAAGTCTGAGTGCATGCTGTTTAACTGCAGTGAAAGATGGTCTCCATATGCAGGCATTATTTTAAAGATTAGCATATAGCTGCATACCAGGGGTGGGCAATAATTTGGGGGGGGGGGGGGAGGAGCTACTCCAAGATTTTGGAAAATGGTCAAGGGCTGCACTTTTCTGAGGAGGTGGTGCAGGATCTAGGATGGAGCTTGGGTGCAGAAGGGCGCACGGGGTAAGGGACTGGGATGCAGGAGATGGTATAAGGTCTAAAAGGGAGTTTGAGTGAAGAAAGGGGTTGTGACATGGGTCAGGGGACTGGGGTGTAAGGTCAGGGAGGGAGTGTGGGTGCAGGAGAGGATTCAGGTCTGGGGGAGGGGTGTAGGTGGTGGTACAGGGTCTGGGAAGGAGTTGTCACCTTGGGTAAAGGGATGCACAGGGTTTGGATGGTAACCTGGGGGAGAGAGTTGGGGTGCCAGAGGTAGGCTTTGGCTGGGAGGCGCTTACCTAAGTGTCTCCCAGCCAGCAGCCCTGCAGCACCCCAAGGCAAACTGGGTTCCCTGCCTGCTGCAGCCCCAGATCACTTAAAACTAGGAATGTTAATCTTGGTTAATTGAATAGTCAATTAACCTCATGAATTCTTATCGGTTAGTCAACTATTCTATAGTCCCTGGGCTACCCCTGTCTGGGGAGAAGGGATCTGAGCTCCAAGATCCAGCACGAGCCAGAACTGAGCCAGGCTGCCTGCCCACCTGGCTCTTAATACTCTTTAAATGAAGAGCCACCGTAGGGGTAGGTCCAGGACCCAGCGCAAGCCAGGACTGAGCTGGGCTGCTGACCAGCCTGCTAAAAGATGTACTGGCAAGGGGTGGGCTATAGCATTAACCTATAAGCTTTTGCTTATCGGTTCATCGACTATACCATTACATCCCTACTTAAAACTGCAGGCTGCTCCCTCCATATGGCTCTCAACTCCAGAAGGGGGGAGGGAGGGGGAGAGGCTTGCATTGCCCCATCCTCCAGGCCAATGTCTCAGCTCCTTATTGGCTGGTTGTTTCTGGCCAATAGGAGCTGAGGATTGGGCTGGAGGCAGGGAAATCACATGAAGCCTCCCCTTTCCTCCAGAGCAGAAGGCACACAGAGCAACCCTGTGCTTAAAAAAGCAGCTGCTGCGTGCCTGACGCTACGTTTAGACTACGGCCTTCTTTTGGAAGAAGCTTTTTTCAGAAGAGGTTTTCCGAAAACACTTCATCCGAAAGAGGGCATCCACACTGCAAAAGTGCATCGAAAAAGCGATCTGCTTTTTTGAAAGAGCGCACTCTCACATGTAAGCTGTGACTGCTATGGATGGAATGGCCACCAGAGCACCTATGCTTTTTCTTCTTCTTCCCCGTCCACAAACGCCTTTTTGCAAAAGTGATCTTTCAAAAAAAGGCTTCTTCCTCGTAGAACGAGGATCATCAATGTCAGAAAAACTCCTCTGTTCTTTCGATTTTCTTGCAGAAGAACTCAATTGCAGTGTGGACGTTTGAGTTTTGTCGGAAAAACGGCTGTTTTTCTGCCAAAACTCTGTAGCGTAGACATACCCTGAGGGTCCAGGCAGGGTGGCCCGCAGGCCAGATCCAGTGCTCGGTGGGCTGGATCCAGCCCGTGAGAGGGGTCTTGCCATCCCCTGCTATATACAATCACCATTTTTGTTTTTATACCTTGTGTATGTGCATGCGCGCGCGCGCACACATGCACACCTATCTATATCAGCTATGGGCCAGAAGCTGTGATCTTGAAATGTTATTTCCTCTGAAGAGCAACATCTGTTGTCACTGTCAGAAAAACATGGACTGTGTGTGCAAATTCCTGTGATGCTAATGGCCACAGGCAAGGCTTAGAAAAAAGATTTACCCAGGCAACTTTCTGCTAACCTAATGGCTAAGTCTACTAATTAGGGATGTAAAATCCCATTTAATTGGCTAACCAGTTAAAAAGTATGTTTTAACCAATTAACTGATTAAAGGAAGAAGAGCGGGGCGAGTGGGAGGGGGGAGAGAAGAGATGCTCCAGCCCAGCTGGAGCAGCCCCAAACTGAGTCTCTTCCCAGCCAGAGCAGCCTGTGGCAGGCCAAGTTGCCCCTCAGACAGGGGCTGGTCTGGCATCCTGCCAGGGCAGCCCCTGCCTGCAGAGTGCCTGGGCCTGCCACAGGCAAAAGCTGCTCCAGCCCCGCCAGAACCACCCCTTGCCCACAGGGCCCCCCCCCCCCCACAGGGCTGGAGCAACACCTTGCCCGCAGCAGGTGGGAAGCTGCTCCAGCACCCACCAGTTAACCCTAACCAGTAAGCCTCACCCGTTATACCTTCACATCCCTACTACTAAAGATTCCTATGTCACCACATATTACATATTGAAATAAACCAAACTTCTGTACTGTACTTAATCATAGCACTAACAATCACCTTTCTATGCAACACATTTTTAAACATACTGCACCTCCCTAGTTATTTTTAAAGTCCCTCCCCCCTCCGTTTCACCTTACTCTTTTTATTCCTACAATATGTTCTCTTCTCTCCATGTTGTATTCACTATCCCTCACTTCTCCCTCCCAGCACTGTATTTTTTTCCTGTCATAAACCTTCAATCTTGCTCTTCCCTCTCCCGCCTCACACTCACCTCACATACATCCCCGTATCCCTATCCACTGATAGGCTAGTAACATTTGAGCCAATTTTAAGGACTGTGTTTCTTAGCCAAGGACAGGAGATGCAGGCCTTTGCTCTCCAGAGACAATACATGGAGGAGACAGCCACCCCCAATACTGGGAAAGAGAAGGGTGTTATGATTGCTAGCAGGGATCTGTCCTGGACCCAGCTCAGAGGCTTGGGTTTTCATCTCACCCTCCAGATAGTAGATTTCTGATAAAATGTGAGAGTGTCACCATTCCCACCACAGAAAAAAAAAAGGGGGGGGGCAGTAAAATTTCTTGGCTGATAAAAGATAGGGTGAAGTCTCTTCTGTTCTCCCTTTCCTCCAACTTTAGGCTGTAGTATCTACTCCATCTCCCATCATCTCCCCACACACACACCCTACACTAGTGATGTGAAAATGTGTACACAAAAAATGTGTACATGATTAACTGATGAGCCTGATCTCATCTGTTAGCCTTCACAATTACATTCAGGCCCTCCTCCACGGCACTGCAGCCTCTACATCAGGTAGGAGCTGGTGTTCATAGGAAGCCAGCTTAAAAGCCAGCTTGTGCCTGTTTTCCCTCTCCCCTCCCCTCCCACGTTGCTGCCTCTGTATCAGAGGAAGTAGTGTGGGGAACAGGCAGCATGTTTACCTAAATAAGTACATTTTAACATCCTTACCTGGCACCCCCTTATTTTTATTAACAATGAATACCATGGAGCTGCCTGAATTTTGTCAGTTTCACTGCTGCTAGCAGTCATCTGAGCAGCAGCATGAAGTTTGACAGGACTCAAGTCAGCTTTAACTCTGCTGTTCTTCATTAAAGCTCTATGCAGCAGCAAAGATCCACCTCCTTGATAGAGAGAAAGGGAACCTAAGCTTAAGTTCTGGAGAACTTCTGGCATTTGCTCAAGAAAAGATTCTAAGCAAGTTTGTCAAGCTTTGACCATAGAGATTATTTTATAAAGGGTTTCAGACACAATCTTACTCTAGGCCCTTGTTCAAGACAGGACATTAATTGGCTTTACAACAGTGAGAATATTCTTGCTGTCTGTGAGTCTAACAGTAATTGCTTGGAGTTTGAGCTTTTCTTATGGAAGCAAAAAATCCATTAATTCTAGGCAACTGCTTCATAAATAGATCCATCTTCCATTGCAACAGAATAAATGCAGCTTCTTCACTGGCATGTTCCAGCTCTAATTTCAGTAGCCAAATCAACAGATAAGCAAGATTAATGTTCACTGTTGAAGGTTCTCCTGAAAACTTTAACCTTTAAGTTTTGGGGCAACTAGTGATTGTGGGTGCCTAGGCCAAGATGCTATAAAGCAGCCTGATTTTCAGAAGAGTGTTCAGCCTCTCCAAGCTATCTGAACTGGCTCTCTGAAGTCAGACACCTCCCACCTCACCCCAAGTCACTCTTGAAAAAACCTTGGCTACAGCTAGATGCAGGGAGGGAAAAGCTGTATCTTCCAGTCCCTACCATACAACCTCACTTACAGTGCTGTACAGTACTTTTTTGGCTCAGGGGTGTGAAAAGACACCCCCCCCCCCCCCCGAGCACAGCAAGTGACAGAACTGTAAAGCAGGCTACCAGCACGTGGCCACACTTTCAGTTTAAAGTGCTGCTGTGGCTGCGCTTTAAACTACTATGTTTAGACAAAGCATTTGTCATGCTCCCAGTTGTTTCACTGCACCTCTTTGCAAGATGGCTGACATGACTGAATCAGCGGACCATCTCAAAGATCTTAAATAATATTTCTGCTTTAAAAAAAAAAAAAAAGAGACCAAAGATGGATATCAGAAGTACTTCAGTTTAGGTTTGTCATCGCAGATAAACACCAAAATGGAACCAATTACTCCAGAGAAGTAGACAGATCTACAAGCAGTTATTTTTAGTCCCCATTACCCTATTTCTATTTAACATGAGCTACATATAATTAGGAAAGAGAAGCCACTCTTTTGCCTTAAATTCATGTTGGCTTCCTTACCCTACTTCTAAGTCAGAAATAGACTTTAATACATCCATTTTTTGCTGTGTGATTATATAGTTAAATACTTTCAGGAAGCAGGTATCTGACTTGCCAGATAATTGGAGGGTTTTAGCCTCTAACAGAGGACTCCACACATTCAGATTATTTTTAAGATCACTGATTTCACCAGGAATTTGTGGACGGAGGATAGCGTGAACATACATTAACATTCCACTTACTTAACCTTAGAATTGGCAGAGAAGAATTTAAAAATACCTTAAGGGTTGATATGCACTAAGGATATGAAGGGGTAACCTAGTGATTTGATACTTACCAGTAACTGCTTAATGAGTGACCGGGCCAGAGAGCTGCTCTAGCCTGGCCAGTTCTACCACAATCAACAGACTGCTTCGGCCAAGACGGGCCCACCATGTCATGCCACGAGTGGAGGGCTGCTCCATGGTTAACCATACTGTTTAACCAGTTAACTTTTTAAATTATAGCTTACAACCCGAGCATACATTACACAATCTTTGTTGATACAGCCCTCAAATATAGGCATAACATATACCCTAGAAGAGGGGTTTCTGCAAGAATAGTAACAGCAACCCCCTGAATGACATTAAACTACATCATCAGAAGCATGTATGCTGGGGGTTGCAATCACAAGTACGTTGGCTGGGAGGTGCCATTTTTTCCACATTCCTGAGGGACATAGCTATGCCAACATTTTGTAGAATAGACCTGACTTAAGTGTTTGAAAAGAAGCATACTGGAAATTGAAAAGCAGCTTATCATTCCCACTGGAGAGGAAAACCATGATAAAAAGGTTGGGGGGCTGGGTGGGGGGGGAGAGAAGAGAGCATTATGCAGTCAAAGTAACATTTTCAAGGGTGCCAGAGTGATTTTGGACCTTAAGTCCCATTTTCAAAAGTGACTCCGAGAACCAGATTTTTTAAAGATATTTAAGTGCACAACAATGCAAAGAGGTGCCTACTAGGATTTTCAAAAGTATTTAAACAGGTTAGGGGTGTAGCATACATTAAAAACAATAGGCGTTAGGCACTTAATCCATTTAGGTATTTAAATATTCCTATTAGATACCTACATAACTTTGCAAATTTAACCCCCAAAATTCTGGAAAAATCTGAAATGGTCTGGGAAATTGATAGCTATTTAAACATTTTATAAAAGTGTAAGCCAAAAGTCTCCTTTCACATGTCCTTTGTCCTATGAGTCTGAGACAAATGTTGCCAGAGTGAAAATGACTACTCAATAATATATAAATCGACAGTCCAACCTAGCTCACAAATGTAAAACACAAATGAATAAAAATGACAACTCCTCCCTGAACTTTAAAACATAAAAAAAAAAGACAATAGTGCAACAAACATTACTGTCTGGAAAGGTATTTTATTATTAACTGTCTCAATTCCTTTAAGATCATTGTAATTAAATAAAGCATCCTAGGTGTGAACATGACCTCTACTCAATAAAATTAGCTTTCGGGGCAACTACTATCAATCTCAGAAAAGGTCTTGATCACTTAAAAGTGGGTACAATACACTCATGATGGCTTTGTGGCAGAAGACATGGCCATGGGACCCTGCTGCTGCAGTAGAATCCACAAACAAAATTAAATAAGATCAGAAGGCCAGCAAAACAAACAAGACCCCCCCAAAACAATTAAACAAAAATAAAAAACACCGCCCCCCTGAGGATTTAAGATGAGCAACAGAAATTGAAAAGCATTTTAATACGGCAAGCTTCTGAGAGAAGGCAGCAGAATGACCATAGAGATTCCCCAATGGAAAGCTTGAAATGTTGGAATGAACACACATTATTGGCTTCAGAGTCTTCAGTGACAGAGAGAAATCAATAGAGCTGCAGCCCTTCTCCAATGGCTGACAACATAATGCAAGGATTTCTAGGGCTGATATTAGTAATGCTAGCTGGCTACTTGGACAATGAGAAGGAAAGCATGTAAACCCCCTAATTAGCTGCATCTTAGTTTAAAATATTTGAGTTGAGCACTTTCATGCACTGCAGATAATTTTATCCATCTACCTCGTTAATGTGAAGCCATATGTTAACTCACGTGACTTTAATATTAATGGTTTCTGGCATATCTAATTAAGAGATAATGCCAGTAGGATAATTGTCAACAGATAATGGCTGTGTGCTGCTGGGGGGGGGGGGGGGGGCTGTAGCAAAGTCTAGGAATTTATTAAGGAAAAAAATTGAGGCCTTCAGAAGGCAGGAGACATTTACCATGCCCACTCAAAAAAACCCAACAAAACACTAAAGGAAAGCTAAGACATATGTTTGATTAATGCCTCTAGTAGAAGGATCCCATTATTCTACAGTGATATACAGTATTCCAGGGACTTTACTATACCAGAGGACTAAATAAAGATAAAGATGCAATACAGACAACTGGCTAAAACACAGTCTATGCCCCAATTTGAAACTTTAAATTATAACAAATATTTATCATGTATGCGCAATTACACAGATTTCTAACTAGGTTAAAAAAACCCTCCACGCTATCAATAAATAAGATTCAGTAGCCTAAATGGCTATTACACATTTCATTATGTCTAACAGATCATTTATTACAGTTTTGTGATTACATGGCAAACACAGAGCATATGTTAACTTCGTGCACATAAACATATTCTACTACTGTATGCTTGCATACTAATCAGGGTCTTCTACCACATTAATAATTTTCACTAAGCATATTAGTGCCAAACACAGGGTCAAAAAAAGTGTTTTACTCAACTGTTCTTTTTGTATAATGTTCTAGAAAACCTAGAACTAATATGCTTATGCCCTTTTAATTTTTGCATTATTAAAAGTAACAGGTCAGTTTCCCCAAGAGATAAAGCTGTTGAAGCCTATGGTATTCCTGAACAAAGAAAGAAAGTCTGTAATTATGGCAGTCTCTGACATCATGAGCGTATCATACCATTACCCAGCACACCCAGACATACTGCACAAGCATAACATCATTAAGAAGAACTTTCTCAAGTTCTAATATTTTTATTCAACAAAACATTTTTCCTTGAAAAACGTGCAGTTTCTGATCAAAAACAAAACGTTAACTCTACAAGCAGCCTCTGGGACAGAGAAGGAAGGCACTTAAACAGATGTAATCAATTCACTGCTTGATGGGGGGGGGAGGGGAGGGAGACACTTTTTCTAGTAACCTATGACCATAAAAACAGTTATTTTCAAATACTCCCACACTAGGTTTTTCTTCTCTCTCAAAGACTCTAAAATGGTCACGGATAAGTATTTTCAGATTGATTTTGCAGAGAACAACCCTCTGAAAGTCTTCTTCCATGCTAGATTTTTGAAAAGAAAATGAAACCAAAGCCCAAGAGTTTGCTTTTTTAGAAGAACCTCCCCCCTCTTTTCCCTTCCTCCCCTCCCCCACATGCAATGTGCAATGCAACCTTAACTCTTAATCTGATTATGGCCTAATCCCTCCTCCTTCCCAGCTGCTCTGATCTTTCTGTGCAGCAGCAGGCCACAGGCTAGAAAGAAACTTCTCAGTTGCAATCATCACCCTTGGAAATATTCTGGGTAATAATCAAAGCATTGAGGGCTCCTACTTTTTAGTGCAGTCTAGGAGAATCCCCGTGAAACGCCTCTCCCCGCAGCTCAAGGTGACCACCAAAGTGTCGTTCACCATCTGCTCCACCAGCACCGGTAGCCAGGAGCCGACCTGCAGCTCCTTCGCCTCAGCCTCCTCCATGCTTGCAGGAGCTCGGCGTCCGCCTCAGTACAGCTGGAGCGCGGCAGCAGGCTCCCAGTCGGCCTCGCTTGGGCCCGCTGCCCGTTCTGCTCTGCTTTCTGCAATCCCCTCCCCCGCCGCTGCCGCTACTGCTGCCGCCGCCCGGAGAACTACACCGGCCGCTGCGATGACCTCATGGTTCCAGGCTCCCCCTCAATTGGGAGGATTAGTAGGTGCGCTGACGTCACAATGCTTTCCTCCCGGGAACGTTCCACGGCCGAGTCCTGCAACAATTGGCTACAGTTCAGGGTGATTATTGGAGAAGAGCATGTCAGTAAGACTAAAGCGGCTACTGCTGCTGCCGGTGTGGCCTGGTGGGGGGAGAGAGTGTGTGTGTGGGGGAAGGGGGCAGGTCTCCTTTCTGCCCCCAGAACACCACTTCAGTAACATAAAAGTCAAGTTGCTCTGCCCTCACATCACCATACTCAACATGTTAAAGGGTCAATGCGTTACCTCTCTGCGCTACATTGGGATGCAGGAAAATCAGATCCATAGAACGTTAAAGAATCGAGGAGTCCTCTCTCTTCCCTAGCCTAGGTTCGAGGAGGATGAATATTCTACATGCAATAATAGGTTTTTAGGTTAAGAATGTTCCCCCTTCTGCTCCAACCTTTGCTCTAGGGCATAATTACACCATCCTCACTTGTCTACAGCATGATCATTTCCCCATGCTAAAGAATTTTCCTGGTTCCATATTGTTCCTTGTGAAAGACAACTACACCGTCATTTACTGCTAATCCATATGTATTGACTGTCCGGTCCATCCTTATGTAAAAGGGGGAAGGAAAGAAGCAGTCTTTGTGGGGTTTTTTAAAGCTAAATAAGATGTTCCCATACTGCGGCTCTAAAAAAGATATCCTAGTTCACATATATTACAATGGCATTTAAAGGCTGTCTGATGGCATTCAAATGCTGGCAAGTATACAAATCCAGCAAGTCCTTACATCCACTTAAAAGGGGTTAACTGCAACCTTAAATTTGCTTTCTTAGGAAACTGAGAACAACTCACTTTTCTCAGCACCCATCAATCTGTACATTTTTATAACTCAAACACTTGCTCTTACAGAGTTGCAGGAGTGTCAAATTGTAAGTGAATGAGTGAAATTTCAATAAATTATGTGTGAGATTTCAAAAGCCTTACTGGCACACAATGCAATATGCTTCATCATATGTAATGATATTGTAAAAACTGCTTTACAATTAATCCCAAATGGAGTGTCTGATTCCAAATGAGTAAGGCTGTCTTTCAAAACCTGGATTTATTATTGCAGTTTAATTTCAAGTGATATAAATCCCATTTTCCAGAATGCCTTTTTTCTAAATGACATACTGTGGTACTAGAAAAAATAAATCAGTTCTTATTCATTTAACTAAGGAAGAGATAGCTAGCATTCATTTAGAAAAGGGGTATTTTTAGCAGACAATAAAGCAAAAATCTGTTGCATTAGAACATGGCTACTGGAAATCATGACAGGCCTCTTCCATATACAGCACTGAATTTGCAGGCATTTCTTTTCAAGGGGGAGTTCTCAGATCAACACTGAACAGAGGAGTCCTTTTATGTTTAAAGTGAAATGTATTTCATTATTGTTTCAAATAACAATTCAATGATGTTATTTTTAATAATCAAACAAAAGCTGACTGGGCAAATGTTCAGGTTTCTTTTCAGGCCTGTCAAGGCAGAGCAACAAGGAAGTAAAAAACAGTCTCATCTGGAAGCACATTTGATTAAAAGTAAGAAGGCTAACAGGCTCTTTTTTCTTCATATACAGTCAAAGGCTAAAAGTTGTCAGTGCTGAGTGAATCTCAGAGGTTGTAAATCTTACTCTAGACTTAAGGTATACCAAACTGTTACTCCATTGGGCCTATACTACACAGTGTAAGCATGGAAAGACAACTGCTTCTTACTGAGTAATGCTGCATTCAAAAGGGGGTCCAAGGTCAATCAGCCCTTCCCATCCATTCCAGATCCCACCATCATATTACTTCTTTAAATATATGCCTACAGCACTGTAAAAAGTGCCTTGTCTGCATTATTTAATAATCATTATGGTTTACAAGAAATAGTTCAGTTAAATAAAGCAGTGAAATAGAAGTCAGACTTTTACTTACCACAGGAAAGAATTTGTGATTACATATATATTCCAAGAGACCATAGATGGCCATGATTATTATCAATTACATCTTTATATTTAAAAAAATATGTCACTTTTCCACTTTGCAAAGTAAACAATCACTTTTCTTTTTAATGAGAAACTGCAGGATGGCTAGCACTGTAGTAGTTAAGATAAAGTAATATGAGACACATTCTACACTATATTAGATCAACAAAAAATGGCAAAGTTTAGGCTCTTTTTATTTTGATGCATATATTCATTGCTAATATTTTAAAATCTCTTTACTGATCAGTTTGACTAGAGTATTATAAAGTCATGACAAAAATATTGTCATCATGTATTTAGTTTAACAGATTAAAACAAGTTATTTTAAAACTCAGAAAAAGTTAAGTTTCCCTTCAAACTGTCTTTTTATAGTAATAAAAGTAATTAAAACTTTGCACAGCTGTATTAAATTAATTTTAAACTTGAATAACTGGATTATCTGCGGGATCCAAAAGGAACAGCTTCAGCACAGGTCAGCTAAATACTGCAGTTCTCTAATAATCCATTTTTGGTGTGAGCCACAAGTCCACAGAACCTTGTTACAAATTAATTAAAACTGTGCGCTCACTGAACTTACAATGTTGCTCCTGCTGTTGTTTACTCGATTATTTCAGTCTTGATTAATTTTGTTTGGTCGATGTTTGACCATGAGGAAAAGGTTGCTTTGCTTATTCATTTGAAGTTAGTCGCACTGGAATCGCCTGTAATAAGGATTTAAACGGAAAGGAACAACCAAAAGCAATTGGGGGTGGGGGCAAACAAACAAAAAACACCCGAAGCAAAACAAAAATCCAAAAACAGGACAAAAAGCTAGCTAACGAGAATCGTTGCAAAGACACTGAAAAAAAGAGAAAAGTCCAGGGCTCACGTTACCTGAGCGATCAGTCTCCAGCCCTTTAACAATTACTGTGTTTGACAATTTACAGAGGTTACTCTGTGGCATTTCGTTTCCAGCATGCACCCTCTAGCGGCCCAATGCTGCATTCGCTCCCCAAGACTGACCTCTCCGGCCGCTCCAGGCGGGGAAGCGCCGCCCCAGCGCTAGAGACTATGGCTGCTTAAGGGTGCTTCAGGACGCTGCTGCAGCAGCCACCTTGACTAAACCACATTCCTCCGTTCTGGCTTGTCGTGAGCGCACGCCTAAAAGCTGGCAGGCAGTCCCCACTGGTCACAGCAAAGCAACAGCCATCTCTCTCCGGAAAAGGCTGGCAGCTCAATTCTGCTGAAACAAAGGAGGGAGATATTAGGAGTTGTCTAGGGAATTCGCCTGTACTTGGATTTTTGGCAGGTATCCTCCCAGTGAAAAGTATTCAACTGCTGGTCTCTGGGAAGCATTTGGTACAGTTTTGAAATTGGTGTCGGTGCGAGGGGTGCTTCACCCTAGGTAGAAAACTATCAAGACACGTGCAGAGCAGAAAGGCTGCAGCTTTCTAATGGGTTAAAAACAATACTCTAGGTTTCAGACTATATTTCTATCACTAGCAAGTCCTGGAGATTTTTTTTAATTCTATGCATTGCAGTCCTCAGATCTGCCCAGAAGGAAGTGTGAAACAGGAGGCAATTTGATACAAAAATATAAAACCAAACGGTTTATTTGCTAGGTTGAAATTGGACAAAAGCTGTTCAATAGATACCTACTGCTTCATCAGATTTAGCTCCCCCCCCACTCCCAATTTATGCAGTGGAAAACTAAAACTAATAGAGACATTTCTATGATTTTTCTTTACATCCTAGCCTGAGCTGTTTTTTTAAAAAAAGCATTCTCCTGTGCTGCAGCATTGTTCCATAGGAAGCCAATCAGAAAGTGAAACTAATACTTTATTTTCATTGCCCAAATAAAGAAATGAAAAAAAGAGTAAAAATAGTTAAACAAATTAGATTTTTAAAATATCATCAGTTTTAATAGTCCAAGAATTTATTAGTAACATTTATTTATTTATTTAAATATGACTCTTAATATTATATTTTCGCATTAAACAAAGGATTCTTCAGTTAGTCTGGCAAGACGTTAATTAGACATGTAAACTCCTCTTGCATTGCTCCTTTTTTAAAGTGTAGTTGATAAAAAAAAAAGGTAGCCAGACTCTTGTTTAAAGTGTTGCAAGTTGATATACAAAGAAGTTTAGGCTCCATTTCTATGCAAATCCTTGTGTTTCACAGTCCATAGTATGAATGAGAAAGATGGTTTTGTGGTTAGGGCACAGCAGTAGGTGTCAGAAGATGTGGGTTCTTTAGCAATGTCAGAGGCCTTCTGTATGACCCTGTGTAAAGCACTTAATACTCCTCAGTGTTTCAGCTGCCCCATCTGAAAAATGGGGATAGTAACACTCAGCTACCTCATCTAATTTAACATTTGTAAAGTCCTTGGAGATATTTGTATAATAATTTACATAGGAATGAAATTATTATTGTTCCCATTTTAATCACTGAGTTCTTATAAAATACACATAAAAGTCACTTTTAAAGGTGACATATAAAATATTTTTTAGGAAGCAAAAAAGATTCTGTGGGCCCTCTTTTTGCTTCTCTCTGATGTCTGAAGGCCTGAAAAGTTTTTTTAAAAACAAGCTTTCATGGGCACAACCCACTTCTTCATCTGAAGAAGATGAAGCCCACGCAAGCTCATGATACTATCTAAATTTTTTTTTAGTCTCCAAGGTGCTGCAGGACCATTCATTGTTTTTAAAAGTTTTTTTCAGTTACAGACTAACAGGACTGCCCCTCAGACTTGAAAAGTTTGTTTGTTTGATAAGCAAAACTTTTTGTTTCAATTTTTTTTAAAAACTTAGAATTATCCGGAGTATACAATCAGGTTTTGTTGGAGGACCTAGAAGAGGTACTATGCTGAGGAAGATTAGAGAGGCTACCAAAATAAAGAACTCTATAATAATGGGGGATTTTAATTATCCCCATATTGACTGGGTACATGTCACCTCAGGAAAAGAAACAGAGATAAAATTTCTCAATGGCTTAAATGACTGCTTCTTGGAGCAGCTGGTACAGGAACGCACAAGGGGAGAGGCAATTCTCGATTTAGTCCTGAGTGGAGCACAGGATCAGGTCCAGGAGATAACCGTTACAGGACCGTTTGGGAATAGTGACCATAATATAACAACATTTAACATTCCTGTGGTGGGAAGAACACCTCAGCAGTCCAGAACTCTGGCATTTAATTTTGAAAAGGGGAATTACACAAAAATGAGGAGGCTAGTTAAACAGAAATTAAAAGGCACAGGGACTAGAGCCAAATCCCTGCAAGCTGCATGGAAACTTTTTAAAGACACCATAATAGAGGCCCAACTTAAATGTATACCCCAAATTAAAAAACATAGCAAGAGACCTAAAAAAGAGTCACCGTGGCTTAACCACCATGTAAAAGAAGCAGTGAGGGACAAAAAAGCATCCTTTAAGAAGTGGAAGTCCAATCCTAGTGAGATAAATAGAAAGGAACGTAAACACTGTCAAATCAAGTGTAAAAATGTAATAAGAAAAGCAAAAAAAGATTTTGAGGACCAGCTAGCCAAAAACTCAAAGAGAAATAACAAAATGTTTTTTAAGTACATTAGAAGCAGGAAGCCTGCTAAAAAACCTGTGGGTCCCCTAGACGATCGAGATATAAAAGGAGCAATCAAGGACGATAAAGCCATTGCAGAGAAACTAAATGATTTCTTTGCTTCAGTCTTCACGGCTGAGGACGTTAGGGAGATTCCCAAATCTGCACCGTCCTTTGTGGGTGATGAATCTGAGGAACTGTCCCGGATTGAAGTGTCATTAGAGGAGGTTTTGGAACAAATAGAAAAACTTAATGTCAACAAATCTCCGGAACCGGATGGCGTTCATCCAAGGGTTCTAAAAACTCAAATGGGAAATTGCTGAACTATTATCTGTGGTTTGTAACCTATCCTTTAAATCAGCTTCCGTACCTAATGACTGGAAGCTAACGTGACATCAATATTTAAAAAGGGCTCTAGAGGCGATCCTGGCAATTACAGACCGGTAAGTCTAACTTCAGTACCGGGCAAATTAGTCGAAACAATAGCAAAGAATAAAATTGTGAGGCACGTAGAAGAACATAATTTGTTGGGCAAAAGTCAACATGGTTTCTGTAAAGGGAAATCATGTCTTACTAATCTATTAGAGTTCTCTGAAGGGGTTAACAAACATGCAGACAAGGGGGACCCAGTAGATATAGTATACTTAGATTTTCAGAAAGCCTTTGACAAGGTCCCTCACCAAAGGCTCTTGTGTAAATTACATTGCTATGGCATAAGAGGGAAGGTCCTTTCATGGATTGAGAGCTGGTTAAAAAAATAGGAAACAAAGGGTAGGAATAAATGGTAAATTTTCAGAACGGAGAGGGGTAACTAGTGGTGTCCCCCAAGGGTCAGTCCTGGGACCAATCCCATTCAACTTATTCATAAATGATCTGGAGAAAGGGGTAAGCAGTGAGGTGGTAAAGTTTGCGGATGATACCAAACTGTTTAGGATAGTCAAGACAGAAGCAGACTGTGAGGGACTCCAAGAAGATCTCACCAAACTGAGTGATTGGGCAACAAAATGGCAAATGAAATTTAATGTGGATAAGTGTAAAGTAATGCACATTGGGAAAAATAACCCCAACTATATGTACAGTATGATGGGGGCTAATTTGGCTATGACAAATCAGGAAAGATCTTGGAGTTATTGTGGATAGTTTCCTGAAAACTTCTACACAGTGTGCAACAGCGGTCAAAAAGGCAAATAGGATGCTAGGAATTATTAAGAAAGGGATAGAAAATAAGACCCAGAATATCTTACTGCCCCTGTATAAAACTATGGTACGCCCACATCTTGAATACTGTGTACAGATGTGGTCTCCTCACCTCAAAAAAGATATTTTGGCCTTGGAAAGGGTTCAGAAAAGGGCAACTAAAACGATTAGGGGTTTGGAACAGTACCATATGAGAAGAGGTTAAAGCGACTGGGACTTTTCAGTTTAGAAAAGAGGAGACTGAGGGGGGATATGATAGAGGTATATAAAATCATGAGTGGTGTGGAGAGGGCGAATAAAGAAAAGTTATTTATTAGTTCCCGTAATAGAAGAACTAGAGGACACCAAATGAAATTAATGGGTAGCAGGTTTAAAACTACTAAAAGAAAGTTCTTCTTCACACAGCGTGTAGTCAACCTGTCGAACTCCTTGCCAGAGGAGGCTGTGAAGGCGAGGACTATAACAGAGTTTAAAGAGAAACTAGATAATTTCATGGAGGTTAGGTCCATAAGAGGCTATTAGCCAATGGATAGAAATGGTGTCCCTGGCCTCTGTTTGTCAGAGGCTGGAGAGGGATGGCAGGAGACAAATCGCTTGATCATTGTCTTTGGTCTACCCTCTCTGGGGCACCTGGTGCTGGCCACTGTCGGCAGACAGGCTACTGGGCTAGATGGACCTTTGGTCTGACCCAGTACGGCCGTTCTTATGTTGGCAGAGGTAGACCTGATATGCTGAGGGTTGGGCAAAACTTTGTTGAAGCAAGTGGGCGTAACAGACACCTCTCATCTCAAATAAATGAAAAAGCAATTATGCTCCTTTATGAATGGACAGCTGAAACAATAGGAGGGACTGTTAATTTGTTGTTTTTTTTTAATAAATGGGTATTAACAGAAGCAAAGAATTTTAAGTGACTAAACACTCCTTTCTCTTCTTCACATCTTAAACTTAGTGAAAACTCAGACTCTTTGGGTATATCTACACAAAACCTGTGGCAGCAGGACTCAGAGCCTGGGTTGACCCGGTTTGCAGGGCTCAGCACTAAAATAACTGAAGAGATGTTGTCGCTTGGCTTCAGAGCCAGCCCAAGTCTATACAGCCTAGTTTCAGCACATTAGTCCAACCCCTGCAAGCTCGAGTCCACAGGTAGTAGCTGAACCTCCCCCCCCCCCGCTTCAGGGAGTCTACCCCCATCCCTGTCTGCAGCCAGAACCCCAAACCCCCCCGTGACCTGAGCCACACTGGCTGGCCTGCCCCAGCTGCATCAGCCTGCCCCAGGACACCTCTTGCCCTGACTCCCAAGCTGCCCTGGGCTGTGCTGGTGGGTCCAACCCCAGCCAGTTGGCCTGAGCCCTGGGCCTTCCTGAGCCATCCCAGTTGGTCCAACCCTCACTGATGGCTGGCCCAGCCTCTGGTTGTCTGCTGAACTCCAGACACAGCTGGAGTAGGGATGTGAAGGTCTTGCTGATTATCCAATAAGCAAACGCTTATCAAATAGCTAACATCCTAGTTGACTAATTGCTCCCCACCCCCCCTTGCTGCCTCTATCAGAAAGAGGCAGCAACGTGGGGAAAGTAGGGGATACTTCAAAGCAGCAGTGCCGCTTGAAGCCTGGGGCTAGATCCCGGGCTCAATGTAGCGCTGCCGCTTTGAAATACTGTGTGCAGCCCAAGGCCAGCTGGGGTGTCCCCAGGTTGCATTTCAAAGTGGCAGTGCTGTGTGGAGCCCAGGATCAGGTGGAGTCCCCAGCTGATCCTGGGTTCCACATGCCACTTTTGCTTTTGCAGTGTAGCAACAGCCCTAAGGCTGTTGCTTCATTTGGAAGGCAGAACTGCCCTATCAACTAATTGAATAGTCGATACAAAATGCATTGACTATTGGATTAGTCAGTTAGTCGATATTTAACATCCTTAAGCTGGAGCTGAGCCCCTGCTGGCATCAGGGCTGAGAAGGAGGGGGGACAGAGCATGGGCGGGTCCACTGGCTGAGTCATGGAGGTCTTCCTTGGCTTCTGATACCCACCCACTGCAATTGCTTGAGTGTGCCAACCTGGCTTCTAAGCCTCTCTGCTACAAGCTGCTGCACTCTGTGTTCGAGAGCCTGATTTGGTTATAACAGTGTTTAAAGTTTTTAATCAAACTAGGACCAGTTTAAAGTTGGTCTTCCATTTCTAGCAATGTCACATTTGTTTAGCAACCCCTTCCCCTCTCTTCCACTACATAAATGCCATGCTAACTCCTCTCAGCTACACACACTACCTCCTGCAGTAAATACAAATGTTCATCTGCATGTCATTGCAGTATTTTGCACTGATGGTCAGTATGTTCAGTTGAATGGCTTCAGCAATGTTTCATCTCAGGATTCATCTACACAGCACCCTAAATTCAAAATAAGATACGCCATTTGTACTATGCAAATAGCATATCTTATCTTGAACCTATTTCAAAATAGCTTATTTTGAAATTTGGTGCGTCTGTATAGTGCCAAATTTCGAAAATGCGCTATTTCGAGCCATCCCTTATCCCTCATGCAACAGGGATGGCAAAATAGTGCCCCCATTATTTTGAAAAAAAAAATCAAAATAATGGGCAGCTTGTGTAGATGTCGAGTTGCTATTTCAGGATACCTCTGGTATCCCAAAATAGCCATGTAGTGTAGATATACCCTCAGTGGAGTAAGGAATTTCCAGAAGGTATTTCAGTGAGGGCAAGTAAGAAGGTAGTTCTCAAATCTTGTCAGTTAAGGTCCAAATTCCCCTGCTTTCCATAAAACAAGTCCCAAAATGCATTGAAAGCTCTACATCTCAAAGTATGTTCGGGAGGAGAGGGCAGGACATACCTGCATAGGGTAGTCAGCAACTTTCTGTGTGATATAGAGCACTGCTCTGGAATCGCTCTATGTAGAAATGCCAGGAAGAGCAGGATGGGCAGACTGGGAAGTGGCAAGATTATGGCTAATAGGTGTATGTTCAATCTGGATTCCCAACCCCCAATGACAGGAAGAGAGACTTTTTGGCAATAATGTACAGAGAAAAAAATTACTGCTAAAGAACCTGGGTTCTATTCTTGGGTCTTCTAGGGTGTGTCTACCCAGCAAAGTTATTTTGGAATAACGGCCATCATTCCGAAATAACTATGTGAGCATCTACACAGCAACAGCATTATTTCAAAAATATTGGAATAACAGGCTTCTTATTCTGAAATCTGTAAACCTCATTCTATGAGGAATCTGAGCCTTTAGCTATCATCTTTGAAAAATTGTGGAACAGGAGAGATTCCAGAAGACTGGAAAAGGGCAAATATAGTGCCCATCTATAAAAAGGGAAATAAGAACAACCCAGGAAGCTACAGACCAGCCAGTTTAACTTCTGTGCCAGGGAAGATGATGGAGCAAGTAATTAAGGAATTCATCTGCAAACACCTGGAAGACAATAAGGTGATAGGTTACAGCCAGCATAGCCTCGGGATCGCACAGCAGCTTCTGCCCATGAGAGCATGTGCCACACCGCTCCTGGCCCCACAGCCCCAGGAGGCTGCCACAGAGGACCCTTGTGCTATTGGCCACAGAGTGTCTGGAGAGCCCTGCCATGCTCATGACACCAGGGTGGGACAACACCCCTCCCTCCGCAAGCCACCACTAGAAGGAGGCTAGGGACATCAAAACACACACACATGCACACACAAAACCCACTCCTGGGGACAGCGTACAGCTTCTGGAACATGCTAGAGCTGCGGAAGACGCAGCCATCATGCACCTTACCCAACCACCAGACATAGATGTCGGTGAACTGGCCCCAGTGGTCCATGACAGCTTGCAGAACTATCCAAAAGTATCCCTTACGGTTGATGAACAGAGATGTCCGGTGGTTGGGGGCCTAGATGGGCACATGGGTGCCATCAATAGTCCCCCTCCCTGTTAGAGAAGCCCATGACAGCAAAGCCAGCGATAACGGTATCAACATTGCCGAGGTGGGTGACCCTGCATAACAGGATGGTGTTGATGGCCCGCACCACCTGCAGAAGATGACAAAGATTCACAGGGGTTCCAGGATCCCTGGGAGGTCCCTCAGCACACCCCCGCATTCCCCCCCCCCACACCCACCCCAGGAGCAACCCCCCCACTTACCCCAGCCTCCTGGCAGACTGAGTGCAGGACTGAGAAAACTTCCTGGGGAGAGTGCTTACCCCTCCCCACTCCTCCTTTCCCTAGGGAACCCCATTCCAGCAGTTCAGCCCTTCTTGGAACAGTAGCCCACAAATGCCTTACCTGCATGAGCACGGGCCCAACAATCAGTCTCCCCACGCTGAACTGGTTCCCAACAGATCGGTAGCTAGCTGGTGTGGTGAGCTCCCAGAGGGCGATGACAACGTGCTTCTAGAGGGGGATGGCAGGTCTCATGTGAGTGTCCTGCCGCCTGAGGGCAGGGGCAAGCCACTCAGAGGACTAGAAATGTGTCTTTCTTCATCCTGAAATTCTGGAGCTATTGCTGGTCTCCCCACTGCTCCATGACAATCTAGTCCCACCAGTCTGCACTGGTGTCCAGACTCCAGAGGCGGTGGTTCACAGTGTGCAGGGGAAGGTAGGCGAGATCCAGCTGCATGAGCTGCACCTGCAGAGATCCAAGGAGAGTCTCCCAGAGGAGCTGGGGCTTGGGTTCCTGCAGGGCCTAGGCTGCAGCCTGCAGAAACTGCTGCATAAGCTGCAATAGCCATAGAATGCCCAGCCATAGACTGCCCAGCAGCTCTGGCTCCATGGCTGGCAAGCTGAGGTGTCTACAAGGGCAACTGCAGCAAGCAGAAGAAAAGACCATGCTGTCCCTCAAGGAGGCAGGCGAAGGAGAGGAGCCTGAAACACTGCCGTACAGGAGGGTCCCTTTAAGCAAGAGCCTCAGATAGCCTCAGGCAGCAGCCACACAAAGTAACTGCTGACCTGATGCCCGGTCTGAAGTGGTTCTGGGTAGCCTTAAATGCGAGTTAGCTATTTTGAAATAGAGTGTCCAGTGTGGATGCTAAGTGCTATTTCGATGCACATTTGGTGCGTAGATGCACTTTCAGAATAAGCTGTTTTGGAAGATATCTTCCGAAATTGCTTATTTCAAAATTAATGTGCAGGGTACACGTAGCCCTAATGGCATGCTAGGTGTTTGGGCAACTTATTTTCCTTATCTATGCCATGGTTCCTCCTCTGTAAATGACAGCGACCTACCACGTAAAGTGCTGTGAAAAGCACTCTAGAAGGGTATTATTATTTCTAACAGGAAAGATGGTGATGCTTGTTCTGAGGCTGTGTGTACATTGCAGTTAGACACCCATGGCTTCCCCAGGTCAGGTGACTTGGACTTGTGGGGGCTTGAACTCTGGGATAGATATTCCAACTTGGGGTGCAGGCTCTGGGACCCTCACACTGTCCAGTGTCATAATCTCGAGCTCCAGCCTGAACCCAAGGGGCAAAACTGCAATTAAACAGCCCTTTAGCTCAACCCCTACGAGCTTTTGTCAGTTGGTATAGCATAGCTGCAGATGTCTAATGGCAGTGTAGACATATCCTAAGAGTCATTTCTTCCTTTGCACTTTGTCTGGACAAATGCTGCAGAACAAATAGGCCTGGCAACATTATTGTCAGAATCTGATTTAAAAAGATACCAGCATCCTCTAAGTGCAGAAATACATGCAACAGCAACATTACAATATATTGGTATTGCACAGTCTATGTCTATAAGTTTCCAGCACCTTAGCATGTGCTTTGTCTCTGGCTAAATCCATTCCTGGATTTACTTTTCTCCAGACTGCAGCTTCTTGTGAGAAATACATAATGTACACCGATAATGCATCATCAGAACAAGCTGTCGCTTTAATGATGTATTCATGTGATACATTATCATATATAGTGAAGCATACTGATGTAATCCAAAACCAATGCTGTCCAGGGAAGGAAAAGTGGCAGAGCAGATTTAATAACCTGACCTAAACAGGAGCCAGTTAATATTCAGCATCTGGAAAGCTACCTTTGCAGCATAAAATGGTGTAGAAATGTTGGCACATAATGACAGAAGTTTCGTGTAATCTGTACCAAATATTCAAATCAGTTCAGATTAATTCTATGGTCCAAAGCAGAAGCAAACAGCTAACTGGACAACAGACTTGAAAAAAAATCAAGGAGTAAGTTATGTCCACATTCATCTTTAGCCCTGTTCCACCTGTAAATGGTTACAAATAGGATAAACCCATCCAAAGATCTGTCATGTTGGACATCAAAATAATAATAAAGTTCTATATGTAATCTGTCTAATTTAAGTGATTAATAAATACGTAAGAAAAAAATACCTTCAAAGCATTCTGCATAATCTTATTCAACAGATCTGTAAGCGGTCTCACTTAGTCCTGGGCCCCTGACTGATGATCGGACCCATACCTACTAGTCCAACAGCGCCTTTAAGATGGTGGGGCAGGCTGCAAGGCTCACACCAGTCCACAGTCAATACAGCCCACGCCCTGGTTCAGGGTTGGGCGGGTGAACAAACAGTTTTCCTGGCACAAATGGGGAGGGTGGCAGGGAGAATGTGGGTCCTCTCTACTTCACTGTGTCCTGGCCCACGGCCCTAGCAGTGGCAACCTTGGCAGCCACTGGGGTCAGCGGGGAATCCACTCCAAAACATGCCAACACACATCAAAGGGCTATCACGTGCACCTGACCATCATCCACTTCTCCTGGGCCTCTTCTGAACTCCCCTCACATTGTACCTGGCTCTCAGCCAACAGCGGGTTCACAGGGTCTCAGTACTCTGCCTGTGGGGATAGGGCATGAAGTCTCCTCTTCAGTGCCTGGTCCTGGCGGTCCGGGCCAGTCATCCACCTCTGCCAGATCCTCAGGGCTTAAGCTTGAGGGCTCAGCATAGGCCTCTGCTCCCTCCAGTGGCTGGCTTCCTACTGAGTTCCTGGGCTGGGCTTTTATACTTCCTGCCCTACGCCTAGGTCTCTGTGGACTTAAAGGGACAGGCTCCATCTTAGCCCACCTGGGCTTAGAGCGGGGTTCCTCCTTCTCGGGGTCAGTGAGCAGCCACCCCTGCTCACTACATACCCCCCCTTAAGTCCATCTTCCAGTCCATGAGATTTGGGCACTTGGTCTTTCTCCACCTGGGACAGGCAATCAGCATTGGTGTTCTCTTTCTCGGCTTGGTGCTGTACAGTAAAGGCATACTGCTACAGGATAAGGTACCACCGCATCAACTTGGCATTGGCGTTCCTCATATTGTGCAGCCATTTGAGGGGTGCATGGTCCATAATTAGTGTAAACGAGTCCCCTAGGAGGTAATAGTGTAGGGCTTCGACTACCCATTTAATGGCCAGGGCCTCCTTCTCGATGACGGAATAGTTCTGCTCCCTAGGAAAGAGTTTTTGGCTAATGTAAAGGATGGGATGTTCTTCCCCATCCACGTCTTGCAAGAGGACCACCCCCAGACTGACTTCCGAAGCGTCCGTTTCAACAAAGGGTCAGTTGAAGTTGGGGCTGAATAGGACAGGTTCCCGGCACAACACGTCCTTCAGGGTCTGGAAGGCTTCATAAGAACATATAAGAACATAAAAACGGCCATACTGGGTCAGACCAAAGGTCCATCTAGCCCAGTATCCTGTCTGCTGACAGTGGCCAATGCCAGATGCCCCAGAGGGAGGGATCACAACAGGTAATCCCCATGTGATCCTCCCCTGTCACCCACTTCCAGACAAACAGAGGCCAGGGAAACCATTCCTACCCATCCTGGCTAATAGCCACTGATGGACCTAGCCTCCATGAATCTATCTGGCTCTTTTTTGAACCCTGTTAAAGTTCTAGCCTTCACTGCATCCTCTGGCAAGGAGTTCCACAGGTTGACTGTGTGCTGAGTGAAGAAAAACTTTCTTTTGTTTGTTTTAAACCTGCTACCTATTAATTTCATTTGGTGACCCCTAGTTCTTTTATTGTGGGAATAAGTAAATTACTTTTCCTTATTCACTTTTTCCATACCAGTCATGATTTTATAGACCTCTATCATACCCCCCTTAGCCTCCTCTTTTCTAAGCTGAAAAGTCCAAGCCTTTTTAATCTCTTTTCATATGGTTCCAAACCCCTAATCATTTTTGTTGCCCTTTTCTGAACCTTTTCCAATGCCAATATATCTTTTTTGAGATGAGGTGACCACATCTGTATGCAGTATTCAAGATGTGGGCATACCATGGTTTTATATAGAGGCAATAAGATATTCTCTGTCTTATTCTCTATCCCTTTTTTAATGACTCCTAACATTCTATTTGCTTTTTTGACAGCCACTGCACTTGGAGTGGATGTTTTCAGAGAACTATCCACAATGACTCCAAGATCTCTCTCTTGAGTAGTTGTAGCTAAATTGGTCCCCATCATATTGTATATATAGTTGGGATTATTTTTTCCAATGTGCATTACTTTACATTCATCAACATTAAATTTCATTTGCCATTTTGATGCCCAATCACTGAGTTTGGTGAGATCTTTTTGAAGCTCTTCACACTTTAGTCTTAACTACCTTGAGCAGTTTGGTATCATCTGCAAATTTTACTACCTCACTGCTTACCCCTTTCTCTAGATCATTCATAAATAAGTTGAATAGGATTGGTCCCAGGACAGACCCTTGGGGGACCCCAGTAGTTACCTCTCTCCATGCAGCAAACTTACCATTTATAGTTATCAGTCCATGAAAGGATCTTCCCTCTTATCCCATGACAACATAGTTTACTTAACAGGCTTTGGTGAGGGACCTTGTCAAAGGCTTCCTAGAAATCTAAGTATACTATGTCCACTGGATCCCCCTTGTCCACCTGTTTGTTGACCCCCTCAAAGAACTCTAGCAGATTAGTAAGGCATGATTTCCCTTTACAGAAACCATGTTGACTTCCCCCAACAAATTATATTCATCCATGTGTCTTACAATTTTATTCTTCGCTATAGTTTCAACTAATTTGCCCGGTACTGACGTTAGACTTATCGGTCTGTAATTGCCAGGATCACCTCTAGAGCCCTTTTAAAATATTGGCGTCACATTAGCTATCTTCCAATGATTAGGCACGGAAGCCGATTTAAACGATAGGTAACAAACCACAGTTAATAGTTCCGCAATTTCCCATTTGAGTTCTTTCACAACTCTTGGATAAATGCCATCTGGTCCCGGTGACTTGTTACTCTTAAGTTTTTCAATTTGTTCCAAAACCTCCTCTAATGACACCTCAATCTGGGACAAGTCCTCAGATTTGTCTCCTAAACAGAATGGCTCAGGTTTGGGTCGGTTGAAGTGCATTCCAGTGACCACCATACTCGTTGCAGGCTATTTTTGGTTAACAGCCCCATAAAGGGCACCGTGATGGCCACAAACTGGGGCACAAAGCAACAGTAGTAGGCGGCCAGCCCCAAGAACTGACGTACCTTACGCTTCGTGGTGGGTATGGGGTACTCCTGAATCGCCTCTACTTTACTTATGAAGGGGCACACCAATCCTCGCCCCAACTGGTACCTCAGGTAGGTGGTCTCCTGCCATCCAATATGGCATTTCTTAAGACTGGTCGCAGTGCCGGCATCTCGGAGAGTTTGCAGGATGGCCACCACTTGCAGTAAATGTTCCTCCCAGTCTCGCCTGAAGATCACCATGTCATCTATAGAAGCTGGTGCATAGGCTGCATGGGGACTTAGTAACTGGTCCATCATCCTCTGGAAGGTGGCAGGGGCCCCATGAAGGCCAAAAGGCATTCGGACTAAATGAAATAGGCGTGAGGGGGTGGAGAACACCATCTTCTCCTGGGACTCTTGATTCAAAGGGATCTGCCAATACCCTTTGGACAGGTCCAGAGTGGTCAGATATTGCACCATTTCCAGATGGTTCAGCAGTTCTTCAGGTCTAGGCATTGGGTATGCATCAAACTTTGATATCGCATTGACTTTGCAGAAGTTGATGCAGAAGTATATATTACCGTCCGGCTTTGGAACATGAACCAGAGGGCTCCTCCACTCGCTGGTTGATCTTTCAATCACCCCTAGGTGTACAATAGTCTGGACCTCGCGTTCCATGGTCTCCCTCATTCGTCTTGGTAGGGGATGGGTCCCTTCTCGCACTATCTGGATGGGAGATGTTTGAATGGAGTGAGTTATCACTGTCGTTTGGCTGGGGCAGGTGGTAAAGGTGTTCTTAAAGGCTTCTATCAATTTTTGAGCCTGCTTCCGCTGGCTGTCAGACAATGTGTCACCCAGCAGTTAATTCCGATACCTGGGGTCCCAGTGCCGGTTCTGGAGCATAGGGGTTAATGAGTAACCCTTCCCGGGCTCGCCATGGTTTCAGGAGATTGACATGATATACTTGCCACTTCTTTTTTCGATCAGGCTGATGGACCTCATACGTGACTGGGCCCACTTGATGGACCTGCCATCGGGCCATGAGTTGTGACTCCTCCGAGGGGAGTAGAAGAAGCACCTGGTCCCCCAGCTCAAAGGTCTTTTCCCAGGTCTTCTGGTTGTAGTACCTTTCCTGGGTCCCCTTGGCGGCCTGAATTTATTCTCGAGCCAAAGCTCCAGCTCAGACCAGGCGCTCCTGGAATTGTAACACATTACTGAAGCAGGCCCTTAGGGTATGTCTACACTGCCACCCTAGTTAGAACTAGGATGGCTAATGTAGGCATTCGAACTTGCAGATGAAGCCCGGGATTTAAATATCCTGGGCTTTATTTGCATGTTCCTGGGCGCCGCCATTTTTAAATGCCCCGTAGTTCGAACTCCCTGCCCACGGCTACACGCGGCATGGACTAGGTAGTTCGAATTAGGATCTTTAATTCGAACTACCTAGTCCGTGCCGCGTGTAGCTGCGGGCACGGAGTTCGGACTAAGGGGGATTTAAAAATGGCAGCGCCCGGGAAGATGCAAATGAAGCCCGGGATATTTAAATCCCGGGCTTCATTTGCAACTCTGGTTGCCCTCATTAGACTACCTAGCTCGAACTAACGAGCTAGTGTAGACATACCCTTAGAGAGGGAGGGGGTATTTCTCCCAGACCTCTCACATCAAATTGAACACCCGTGGGGCTAACGCCCATAGAGAAGCTCAAAGGGTGAAAAATGGGGGGAGGCTTGGGGCACCTCGCGGATAGCCAGTAACAAAGGTGGGAGGAGTTGGTCTCAGTGCTGCATATCAGTAGGAGGAAACTTCCTCAACATCCCCTTTAAGGTTGATTAAACCACTCGACCAACCCATCAGTCTGGGGGTGGTAGACTGATGTCTGTAACTTCTGGACATCCAATAGGGCAAACATTTTCTCCAGCTCTGAAGTGATGGTGTGCGCTCCAGTATTTCAGAGCAGAACGGCCTCAAGAAACCAGGTCATGTAGTCCACCAGGACCAGAATATATCGATACCATGCTTTGCTTCACAGTAGCAGCCCCACTAAGTCAAGGGCCACCTGCTCAAAGGGGGTCCCCCCTATGGGAAAGGGGACCAGTGGTGCTTCCGTAGCCAGTTGACATTCAGGGCAGGCGCGGCAGTAGTCCCTCACCTCTTTATAAATCCCAGGCCAATAAAAGCGTGCGAGGACTCAAGCCAAGGTCTTATCTTACCCCAGATGACCAGCCATGGGGATGTCGTGAGCTAGCTTTAAAACCGCCCTCCGGTGACGATGAGGGACCAGTAGCTGGGAGCAAGCCTCCTGGGTCTGTGGATCTCGAGATATTTGGAAAAGACAGTCTGCTACCGACTTGAATGGGGCCGTAGCTCAGGGTTTTGAGGACTCATCACTACTCCACTAATATGAGTTATCTGGTTGTAGGCAAACTGCAGAGTTGGGTCATCTCGCTGGTCTTGGGGGAAGTTGGCCAGGCTGTCCATACCCAGTTCCTCCCCAGGGGCAGAAATTCCTCTGGTCTTTCTATCATGGAGGACCCCTCTTCAGCTTCCCTGTGAGGTTCCTCAATCTGGGGGCTGGCAGGGTCCTTCCCAGGGGGCTTTCCCTTCAGGGCCACCAAGGGGTCCAGACTTCAGAGGCTGGTCTCTCAGAGGAGCTCATTGAACCCAGGCTAGTCCTGACCTGGAAGGATGGGGTAAGCCAAGGTGGGGGCCACCCCCACTGCCATCTCCTCAGTGACCCTGTTTACTGTTAAAGCTCCTGGGGTAAGTCTTTACATCCCCAGGGATACATTGGAGTCTGAGCTCTCTGACCACCTCCATAGGGTCTAGGATAACCCCTCTTTTTACGAGTGTTTGGCTGCAGCCTGAGTCAAGAAGGGCAATAACCTCCTGGGGGCCCAGTTCTATGGTATTCAACAGTTTGGGTGGGCCGGGTGGGTGGGTGTGGGCCTCTGCCATACACCTGGCCAAAGTTACCATCCTCCTGGGCTTTCGACTCTCCTGCACGTGTGGCATCTCTCCCCCCCTCCTTGTTCCCCAAATTTCAGGAACCCTATGGCCCTCTCGGCGGCCCTCCATCTGGGTCTTTGGATTGGTAGGGGACCCCGTATCCTTGGCATTGGGATTGGGATGCGTGCCCCTAGTTTAGCGGAGTTCTCTGCAGTCAGGATGTCTTTCGCTAGAGTAACAGCCATATCCAGCCTCTGTAGTGTCTGTAAAGCAGCTGTTTTTATCTGTTAATAATCCTGGGGCACCTCCCCGGGGAGTCCCTGATAGGCCACACGGATGGTCCCTGATACGTAGGGAGTGGATAGAGTGGTCAGTTGCTCTTGGGCCTAACCTGCTATCTTGGCTACCTGCTCAACTGCCTCTAGAGCGATTCCTGATTCCCTCTCTCTTTCTCTCCATAAACACAAAGTCCTAAAAACCCGTTACTTCAGGGGCTGGGTCATGCCCCCATTCTCCATCACATGTAAGCGGTCTTGCTTAGTCCTGGGCCCCTGACTGATGATTGAGCCTATACCTACTAGTCTGATGGCCTCTTTAAGATGGTGGGGCCAGAGGGCAGGGCAGGCTGCAACACTTGTGCCAGTCCACAGTCAATACAGCCCGGGCCCTGGTTCAGGCCGGGGTGGGTGAACAAACAGTTTTCCCAGCACAAGTGGGGACGGGGAAACTGCCACCCTGTAGGTAGGGTGGCAGGGGGGACGTGGGCCCTCCCTACTTCACTGTGTCCCGACTCAGGGCCCTAGCAGTAACAGCCTTGGTGGCCACTGGGGTCAGCGGGGAATACGCTCCAAAATACGCCAACACACATCAAAGCGCTGTCAGGTCCGCCTGACCATCATCTGCTTCCCCTGGGCCGCTTCTGAACTCCCCCACACTGTACCTGGCTCTTAACCAGCTATGGGTTTGCAGGGTCTCGGTACTCTGCCTATGGGGATAGTGCATGAAAAGTCTCCTCTTCAGTGCCTGGTCCTGGCGGTCCGGGCCAGTCATCCACCTCTGCCAGATCCTCAGGGCTTAAGCTTGAAGGCTCAGCATAGGCCTCTGCTCCCTCCAGTGGCTGGCCCCCTAGTGAGCGCCTGAGCTGGGCTTTTATACTTCCTGCCCCACTCCTAGGTCTCTGTGAACTTAAAGGGGCAGGCTTCGTCATGGCCCACCCTGGCTCAGAGAGGGGTTCCTCCTTCTCGGGGTCAGTGAGCTGCCACCCCTGCTCACTACAAGATCTAACAAAGGTATTTTGTCAATGATAAGAAAAGGGTACAATGGGCAAAATCTGGTGATTAGAATTAGGCTCCTCAGTTGATGGATACCTAAATAAATATGGCCTGAGAGGAGGTGCATGTGTCCTGCATCGTTTAAAAATCAGGCTTTTTATTTAGGAGCCTAAATACAAATGTCAGAAGCCAAACTTTAGGCATCTGAGTTTGAAAGTTCTGGAATTTACTGTGTTTATAATCTAATTCAGGGGATTCTTCTTACTATTGAGCCCTGATCCTGGGAGTTAGGCCACCAGGATTAAAAATGTTGATCTGTGAGTAATATTGTGTATATTTTATTTACCTACTTTCACATACACTGCTGTGTTGCTACATTTCAGTCTGCAGTTGCACAGATACACAGGAAAAGACTGCTGGGACCTGGGCGCTACCAGCTACTGAGATCCTAGAGACATTAAAGGTGGTTTATGTGATAACTAAACGGATCAAGCATCATACTAACCACATTTGTGATTCAAAAAAAGTCATTATCAGAAGACAGCCATGAAAATATGCTCATTGTTTATGAGAATAATTCTCTTTTATATAATGAGCTTTTAGACTAAAATGTGGACATGAATCATTCCACATTGTTCTTAATTCTGAAATACCATAGAGATAATTATCACCCAAAGTAACATATGGCAGTTTAATCCTTGGCCCTTTACATTCCAGGGATCCAAACACATGTCCTGGCTCAATGATGATAATTCCTTTGAATGCATAAAAACCAGCTGTTGCCAAAACTTTCAATATCCCAGAGAGGAAAGCATGCTTCCACAATGTTCTTACTTATTTCACATGTATATAATGCATCTACTGATCAGTCTCTGTCATATTAACAATATATAGCAATAAAACATCAGTCTCACACAAAGAATAATTCAATATTAGCAGTGCAACCAAATCAAATAAATAATAACACTGGGAGAGTTATATGCTTCCCCTTTAGCAAAGTAAGTTTAGAGAAGAAATATGGTAAGTTAAAAATGATCGGTCAGATCCTTGGTCTCACTGAGCCATGGTTGGCACAGCATCCAAAGGGAGTTGGGGGAAAACACTGGTCTTCGGGGATAGTCATTATTTTTTGTCATGGTCCAGATTTCTTGGTCAAGGTATAGTCAAAGCCCAGACTCCAGAGAATATGATAAAAATAACAATACTGATACTAATAGCTAAATAAAAATATTTCAGGTCCAACTAAAAAGCATCTAATAGATTGCATTTGGTTCCCCTCCTCCCCCCCCCCCCCAGTCCATCTGTTGATGACTCCTCTAAGCTATCTTCCCTCTCTTCTCATCTGAGCGGTAGCTAGAAGCTGATTGTCCCTCAGTATAAATTAGAATAACCTTTGCTCTCGGTTACTGCAAGAGTAACTGTCCCTTGGGATTGCTCTGCCAAAAAAGAATCACTGAAATGCCAAGTTCTCTCCTTCACCAATACACCTGCTTTATCCGGGGTCCACAAGCAGGTAGCATAGAACCAATTATATCAGATTTACACTTTTTGGGCAATTCCTCTATGTCCTGTTAGGGCAGCTTTCTAACTGCTTTGCACCAGCTGAACAACATAAAGCACCCAGAAGAGGAGTGAAGAATTTTTTCATTTAAAAAAAGACAGAGTGAAATCCTGCCCTCTTAAAATTAGTAGAATACTCATTGACTTCAACAGGGCCAGGATTACCTGAGTTACAGAAAGACAAGCAAACTTTAGATGATTGTTATTACAGTGAAATAATTTTAAAAATCTACTTTACTTTTAACTGTTTGTGTGCTTTTTTTTAAACTTCTACTGTGGAGATATGTTTTAGAATATTATAATTTAGAGACACTCCCTCATAAGGGACTGTGTTTAGCATGTTGGAATTTGGAGTTTTACCCCGGAGGGGGGAGGGAATGGGAGTGCCACAAGTCTGTGGGCCACAGCTCACTGCACAGGCTCTCCAGTTTGTTTTATTAACATTTCATTCCTTTCTCATTCACTAATGTGTTATTTAATGACATCTTTTACTTTATCTTTGACAGTGAAAGTAGATTAGTCAGTTTCATCTTTGTTTCCATTTAGTTTAACTTTCTGGTTCTCATGTACTACCCATTCTAAACCCCGCCCCCCCAAAAAAACCACAAGCCCCAACCCCACTCACACACAAAAAAGCCTGTATCATTAAAACTTCCTTTAATTGAAATTATATAAAAATAATAATTAAAGCTTTTCTGTTAACATTAGATTTTGCTGTAACTGTAACAAATATCTAATTTTTTGCTCTAACTAACTTCTAATGACATTCTAAAAGAAATGTTTATTTATTTAAAAAGTGTTTTTTCTGGTGGGATAAGGAGCAAGGTTTGGATTGTGCCTCGGTTTCTATATTTGTAAAATGGAATAATATTTACTTACCTTATTAGTGTTGTGTGGCTTATTTCATTATTACTTACAGACCATTTTTAAATTCTTGAAAGAAGGGCATTAAAAGGTGCAAAGTAATATAGACAAATCAAGCAGAGAGGCCTATAATTTAGGTGCCCCACTACCATCTGTTATAAGTCTTGCTTTCAGGTTCTTAAAACGGTGTCAAACTTCAACCATTCAGGCTGAAAATTTCCATGCTGGTTATCTGCCACAGGCTATATATATGTTAAAGCTTTCAGCTGAATTGGTTCAGCCATTTCCAAGAATACACACTTGACAATTTTTGTCCTTAATCTCAACATGCCTCAATTCTCCATCTGTAAAATGGGAATGATGCCATTTAATCTTACAGAGGTATAATAATTCATTAATAATTTGTCAATAAAAGTGACAGCATCATAGAAACACCTACAGGATGTGTATGTTACATAAGGTCTGGGCTAGACACTGAGGCTATGTCTAGACTGCAGGCTTTGTGCGCAAGAAGCTTTTATCAGAAGAGATCTTCCGCAAAAATTTCTTGCAAAAGAGAGCATCCAGACGGCATGGATGCTCTCTCAAAAGTAAACTCTGATTGCTGTGCACAGAATGGCCACCAGGGCACCTGTGCTTTTTCCTCTTTCCTCTTTTTGTGCAAAAACCCCCCTCTTCCCTGTCCACACACACAGGGAAGAGCTCTTTCGCAAAAAGGCGTTCTTCCTTGTAGAATGAAGATTACCTATGCCGGAAAAAACCCTCTGTTCTTTTGATATTTTTGCTCAAAAACGCGCTTCAGGTGTGGACACTCTGCAAGTTTTTTCAGAAAAATGGCCATTTTTCCGAAAAAACTCTGTAGTGTAGACATAGCCTGAATGTTGAAGACAAAATTAATTTTGAATAACCAACAACACAATTACTGAATGAGGCAGGATCATGTGTAAAAATAACGTGCTCATGTAATTAAACACTGCCTCATACCTTACACAGAGAACCTTAAATCTGGCATTTCCTAACTTTCTGGATGTAACTATAATTTCATTTGTTAAGAGATAGAACAATACCTAAAACTTAAACAAAAATGACAGCGGAAATACCACAGGTAAGATTAAATATGGTAACAATAAAAGAGGCTTAATGAATGGATCAGAGCTTGTTTTACCCACATGCATTAAAGACCTTGAAAGTGAAAGTGTAGTGTAGTTTGGTTCCTTAAATACTTGTTAATCTGTATGAGAGTCAGGGATGCTGGAACAATTTGTATAATGGGAGAGCCACTGAACCAAACTGCAAACCCATAATAGAAAGCACTTCAAGCTAGAGGGTGTGGCAGTACCTCTAGTTCCAGAATCTGTCAGAGGTGATACTTCTGTTCTGCCATATCCCCAGAAATGAGCATTTTTCAATTTGTAGGAATGAATTACAAGCCAAAAATGGTTATTAATGCACCAAACTGCATCTCTGCTAACCATCATCACTGTCTGAACTGACCACTTTCTGCTGTCAGTACAAAGACAGAACATTATTCATTTTTGTGCTAGCACATCTTTCTCACAGTCCCCCTCGGAGATTTGGAACTCCTGCAAAGGGAATAAAAGAATACAAACTCACTTCAGCACTTCTATGTAAGGAGAAAATGTCAGAGAAGATACAAATGGAACTCAAACAGTAATAAATAATCACATTTATATTTGTTCAAAATCAAATGAAAAACACTGCTGAGTCTCTACCTCCCATTAATCAGTTATTGATCCAGAAAAGAACTATGCAAGACACAGCAGTCTTTGATATCTTTTAAAGCTTTTAAGATGCATGGCACATACAAAGCAAGAAGACCAAATGCCCATCTACATCAGTCCATCTGCAAATGCAAGAAACAGATCATGTGAAATATGCCATTTTGACATTAATATATGATCCTGGCTCAGTGTTTCTAAAAAGAGGGAGGGGAAACAACAAAACAAAAGACAAAGCAAGTTTCTTTTTCAAAATGTGCTTTAGAAGAGAACTTTCTTCCCCAACCCAAGTTTCTCAATCACTCTAACTCTGTACAATCTATTAGTAATAATTTCTTTAGTGGTTTACATATTGAAAGAATAATAGAAACACTCTGGGTGTGTCTAGACTACATGGCTCTGTTGATGGAGCCATGTAGACGAGTGTACTCGGCAAAGGGAAATGAAGCGGCAATTTAAATAATCGCCGCTTCATTTACATCAAAATGGCCACCGCGCTGTGCCGATCAGCTGATTGTTGGCACAGCGCGGTAGTCTAGACGGGGATCAGCCGACACCAGAACCCTTTGTCGTCAGATCCTGTAAGCCTCGTTTCACGAGGCATAAAGGATCTGACGACAAAGGGTTCTGGGGTCGGCTGATCCCCGTCTAGACTACCGCGCTGTGCTGACAATCAGTTGATCGGCACAGCACGGCGGCCATTTTGATGTAAATGAAGAGGCAATTATTTAAATCGCCGCTTCATTTCCCTTTGTCGAGTACACTCGTCTACATGGCTCCATCAATGGAGCCATGTAGTCTAGACACACCCTCTCAGCATAACTCATAGCAAGTTGGTGACAGAACCAGAATTAGAACTCTGGACTTTCTAATTCCTGTGATGGCTTGCATATGCATGTTGCATATGAGCAAGAACTTCTTAAAAAGTTGCACAACACATTTGATGTTAATCAAATGTTAAACTCTATAGTCTAATAATTTGGTTATTTTCAATTCTATTTTTACCTTAAATTTTTCCAAATTTTAACAAGTACCGATTAAAATAAGCCTTCTGTGATCTATTGATTTATCTTTCTGATCACCGTTTACAAATATTGGGTATACTTTTAATAAGCTCATGCCAGTTTTATTCAAGATCACATCTGGACGTATCTACACAGTTGAAAGTATGCTAATAATAAAGATTCTTTGAAGGACAGTGAGAAGTTTTCTTCAGTGAGTAGTGCAGGATTAGGCTCTCTGATGTTGGGATTTTTCATTTATTTTTTTTTAAAGATTAAGGTTGGTTTTCACAAAGAGACTTGCCCAAATAAGGCAGTAAACATTTACCTTAATTTGTCAGGATGCTGTGCCTCATTCTTCTCTGTTAATCTAAACCTTAAAAATTAAAGTTGAAAAAATTTTCATTGACCTGATTCTTATTTAGTGTGGAAACCACTTTATGTGGTAACCATGGAACCTAAAGGATAGTTTATAGATTTCAGACAATCAGCCTTGACGTTCCTGTTGATCTTCAGAACCTTGAAAAGACATTGAGAGCAACGTGAAAACAGAGAGAAGAATTTTGACACTCTCAGGGACAGTGAAATCAAGAGTGAGCTGCAGAAGGAAAACAACCTTCTGAAGTATCATTGAAAGCAGGACATTCCACATTCACTGGAAGTCTACTAACAAGGCTTGACATTTACATAATTCCTGGTACAATAAAAGTAAAAAGACACTATAAATTAAACAATGCTGATGTTATCTCACTGAAATTTGATACAGAGAAAACAAAGTTCAAGTATCAAGATATTTTATTCATTTGTCCTCTTTTCACAGAATCCAAGCTTTCAAACAAATAATAATAACAAAAGATAAATTCTACTCTCAGTTGCACTCATGTAAATTCAAAGCAATTCTATGGACCTGATTTATACTGACTCTACATCCATGCAGCTGAAAGTAGATTGCGTGACATTTCTGATAAAAAGATGGATAAACAAGAGGCAAATTTGGCTCATAATGTTGGTGCAAATTAAGACTGCAGAATGGAAAGATATTTCCCCCATTTGTGCTTCTGAGGGTTTGTCTAAACTACATCCCTTTTTCGATAACGGGATGTAAATTAGATATATCGAAATTGTAAACGAAGCCGGGATTTGAATTTCCCATGCTTCATTTGCATAGTGGAAGCCGTGGCTTTTTTTTCGAAAAGCTGCTTTTTGATTTAAAAAAACCCCCATGGTCAAGACGGGGATCTTTCGACAGAAATGCCCCGTTTTGAAAGATCCTGTAAACCTCCTGTAAAAAAATTTATTGAAAAAGGGATGTAGTTTAGACATACGCTTAGTGCAGGAACCAGGTATATTGTGGCAGGGAAGTGCTGGTATTGAGCTAGGCAGAGGTCAGTGTTCCAACTGATGCTAGTAGCCTCACAGAAGGCAGAGAAAGGTGGAATTATGGCAGAGCTGTGGCTATTCACACTTTTGCACCAGCCAAAATATTGACTTAGTGTAGAGGCTAGTGTATGCTGCACTGAGCAAAACAGTTTACAATCCAGATTTTACAACAACAGGAAACTAGCTATTTAAATAAATTGGTCAGACTCAAACTTCTACTTTTTTACATATTAATGCAATTTATTTAGGCAATATAATTTAGTATTACAGTACAAACTTTAAATGTATTTAGAAGAAATTATTTAATATTCTTGAATTTAAAAATAATTAGTACTCAGGCAATAACAATTTTGTTGACTTTATATGATCACTTTATATTTAAATGTTTAGTATACAAGGGCTTTGTATTTTCTCTTCAATGTTAATATTTTAATAGATAAATGTATATTGCCACACATTTAGTGTATATGGAAACAGGAAACAATATGACTAAACAATATTTTACAGTGTTAGCTGTCATATATTAAAAAAGGACCAGTCCAGAGACATTCCATTGAAAACCAGGGAGTTACTCTGGACTGTACACTTACTTATGTGAGAGCAGAACTTGACTTGGTATGTACTGAATCCTTATTATTAATCAGTATTTGATTCCAAAATAAAAGCATATAAAACTGTAGGTACCCAAGAACAGATTAAGACATGATCAAACTAGGCCATATATTCCAAAGTACCAGTAATACCAGCTACACCTGGATTCTGTTGCCTAGCAACTCTTTCCTCTCTGCCCCTGCATCCTCTTCCTCAAAAAAAAAAAAAATCTTCTACAGGACACCTCATGGCCAGTGCGTAATGAAAGCAAGGGAAGGCATTGCCTATCCAAACAGACATGGGTGGCTCCTTCCAATCTCTGCCTCTCCTATCTGCATACAACAGACTGCTCTAGGCCTGATGCTTCCTGGCTCCCTGGGACCAGTAAGGGTGCGGGTGCAAGGTAAGGGCCAGCAGCTACAATGCCTGGCAACATACCAATCCAGGGTTGGGGGTACACTAGCTTTGGGCAGGGGCCAACCAGCAGCCACAATGGAGGAAGCTGGGAATTTTGCTCAGGGGCCAGTGGCTACAATGGGGGTTGGGTGGACACTGATGGGCATAGAATGGGTGGGATCAGGGGGCTTGCCTCTCCAAGCCATCTGTTTACCCTGACCATGGGACACACCTATAGGTTTCTACCTCATTTTCCGCACAGGAACTCTTCCTGTCCCCAACCATGAATTCAACTCTCCTCAATCCAGTATACCTTTCTGCCACTAGAGAGAAGCTTCATGACCTGATTTTGTGCCCCAGAAGAAGGCTATATTTCATTCAAACAGTAATCACAGATATTTAGAATTCAGATAAGTTTTAAATTTACTCTATCAAGTAGGGATGTCAGAGTTTAACCATTTAAACAGTTAACTGATACGCATCAGCTTATCAGTTTCCATTATGGTTGGTCCCAGCTGCAAGCCCGCTCCAAGAGAGTCAGCTGCTGCCCCACACCGCAGGCTCTGATAAGCTGGCTTTCCATGTGCACCAGCTCCTGGCTGCCAGGCCTGCTCCCAGAGAGCCAGCTGTGCTATATTACAAAGCCTGCAGCACATGTAATTGCTAGGATTTTTAATGGTTACACAATTACTTTTTTAACCATTTTTTACATTCGTACTATCAAGCTTGTGAAGGGTGAAAACCCCCAGAAAGACATGGAGTGCAGCAGAAAGACAAAATGACATTGGAAACAAGAACAGGAGGCTGAGAGAGGAAAAGACAAAGAACAGGGAGGGATGATTTGTATTTCAATATATAAAATAAAATAATAGACATAATGTTCAGAAATTATCCACAGTTTCCTTATGGGGCTCTCATGCTATTAAAGGGTCATTTACTCAGTTTTAAATACTAACGACATTTTTATATCTAGGAGATTCCTCAGCATTAGTACAATAAATAATAGAGATTTTAATTTGAAAAGAAAGGCAAAAGGTCTTCAGACAGCACTACATTATTCCAGTTTTATATCCAGGTAACTCCACAGATTTCAATGGAATAACACTCCATTAAAGTTGACGTCACACTGTGATGATTTGGCTTAAAGTATTTTATTTTTAACTTTTCTCTTTCTCTCCCTTGGGAGGCCCCACTTTCGGGCTGCAGCCTGATATTGAAGGGATTAGGTTTCAGAGGAGGACAGCTCTGAAGGCATTTAGCAGCAGTCTGAGATAATCTGCCACCTGCTTCCCCTTCACTAGCAGGATGATCCAGACCCTAACAAAGCAAGGTTGCTACTTGGAGGAATTTGCTGGGGCATTACAGGCACTACTGCTGGGAGAATGGGGAGCAGAAGTGAAAGTAAGCAGGTTTGCCCTGGCACAGCACTCCAGCAAGAAGCTGGCTGGTTAGGACATTCAGCTACAGTGGAAGGGGCAGCACATTCCCAGCCCAACTCCAGGCTTCCTGCAGGCTACCACTCTCAGCAGCAGGCAGTCAGACAGGTGAAAGGGGCTGGCTGGGGATGCCACCCCGCCTGGACTGCTCTCACCCTGATCCTTCCCCTCCATATTGCGGGGGAGGCTGGCGCATTACATACCAGGCCCCTGTCTTTACCTGCCTCCTGCTTCCTTTGACTAGGGAGCAAGGGGAAAGTGCACAGCCTGCTGCTTTCCTCCTCTGCCCCTGGGCTGCCAGGAATGAGAGGAACACAGCAGGTTGTGCACTTTTTGCTCTCTCCCTGATAGTCAGAGGAAGTAGGAAAACCAACAAGGACTTGTAATGTGTGGTTGCGGTCCCTCTATCTCCCGAAATGGCACCTTTCTCCCACCTCTCTGCACTCACCCCTACACACACCAGCCCCTGAATCCTGTACCCCATATTCCCCCTGCTCTGAGCCCCCAATCCTACCCCCTGCCCTGAATCCATCACCCCCATATCCTTCCTGCTCTGCCCCCCATACACGCCTAGCCCCCTTCCCTGACTCCCCACGTTCCAATCCTCTGCCCTGAGCCCTACCTCATACACCCAAGTCTGACTCCTGCATCCCCTAGCCCCCTGCCCTGAGCCCCTCATACATCCGAACCCCCTGCCCTAAGCTCCTCCTTATACACCCCAACCCTGATTCATACACCCTTACATCACCAGTCCCTGCCCTAACTCCAGCACCTACTCCACAGCCCAATCCCCTGCCCTGGGCCCCTCACACATCCCTACCCTGACTCCTGCACATCTCTAGCCCCCCGGCCCCTAACTCCTGCAACCCTCACACATGCCAACCCTCTGACCTGAGCTCCCTGCACACCGCCTCACACTTAACTTTCTTACAGGTACAATTGTATCGCAACTCCCCCAAGCCCGAAGGCCCTCTCCAAGAGGGAGCAGGTTGTGATGGCACAGTACCTGTAAGAAATTTACTTTCACCCCTCCTGGGGAAAGAACTGATTGGTAAAAAAATCTCTTCAAATGGACTGTCTTCAAGCCTATTCCCTTCTTTCTAACTCCCTGCAGCTGGCTTGTTTGGTTGCCCCATTCCATCCCTATTCCTACCATTATCCAACCTACCCCCTATGCAGGAGTGTTCCTCTCCTTTACAATTGTTGTGCTCAGGGGCAATGTGTGTGGGGGCACAAGAGGGAATACCATAGGCAGGAGCGGCAAGGGGCCAGCCAGCAGCAGGGGGAGGGACTAGTAATGGGACTTGGCAACCACAGCAGGGGTCTGCTGCCCTCCCCCCCCCTTGTACTTATCAGCAGTGGCAGGGGAAGCAGAGCAACATGTCTCCAGCTTGCTCTGCTTCCTTGGCCTCATTGCTCAGGGAGAGGCAGGACCAGCCCCACACTCACTGGTGGGAAGTGGAGTGATGTGGCTGGGTGAGCAGAGCAAGCTGGGGCCATGTTGCTCCACTTCTCCCTCCACTGCGTATGGTGATCCCCTGCTGTTGGCACTGACCCTGCCAGTCCTCCAAGCTGCATTGTTTGGGGGAAGAAGCAGGACGAGGGTGGAGCAGGGAGGGAAGATATGGAGCAGGAGTGGAGAGAGGCGGGGCTTGTGGCAGAAGGGGATTGTCCTGACCCTTCCCTGAGTTGGGGGGGGAGGTATTACGTGGCTGGGGCCCCCCTTGGGTTTCCCCTCACCAGTCACCCTGGCTGTGCTCTTAGCTTCCTGCTCATCTGTTTCCTATTCCTGGCTCCAATGCTATTTTTAAAGTCTTTCTTCCAGTTCTTTCCTGTCTCCTCTTCATTCATTCATCTTGGGATAGGGGGCAGGTCACCAGCTATAACAATATATCCCCATCACCCCTCCTTTTCCTGCTTCCTTCAGTGGTTCCCTTGCCTTGCCAGCATCTATGTCTCCCTCCTGGACTATTAGGCAGCAGGCAACCGATTCTCTCCAGCTGCAGCTGATTACCTTTTGGAGCTGTCAGCTCCCACTGAAAACAGAATCCAAGCCCTATATCATGGTGCTAGAGACAGAAAGTGATGCTGCATAGGGCAGAAAAGAATTAAAAATAAAATAATTAAACATTTTATTCATCAAAGAAAACAATATGTCTAGTGTACAGGATCTTCTTCTATTTGAAATCTATCTTTAGATAGCAGAGCCACACTTCAACAATCAATAATGTGGCTATGACACCAACTACAACCTTATGATATAGTGCATAGTTGGGGATACATTATTCCTTACATTATTCATTTATGTAGCACTCTAGGTGGTTATGGTATATTAAATGACTAAACATACAAATAAGAAAAGGTTCTTGTCCAAAACAATGTAAAGGATACATTCTGCAATTCTTACCTAAGCGAAACTTCAACTGAAGCATATTTCAGTAGGGGGCTTGCTTGAGTAAAAATTGCAACATAGGATCTTAAGAAGGTCAAAAAGAAACAGTAAAAGAAATACAATATAATGCCCAAACCACTTCATAACCATAAACGATAAATCCACGGAAATTATGATAGTTGAGTGGGAAACATAGAATGATTTATTATCATTCTATTTTATCAGTAAGGATAGGTAATAAAATAACACTTTTAAAGCCTGCTGAAAAGCAGTTTTCTGATATAGATGGATACAGCAAGACAAAAATTTTTTAAAGACTTTCGGGCAATTAAAATTTCATGGTAGAAAATATATTATGAGGCTGCATTCTTGGTGAATCAGAGACAGGCTCTCCTGTGAAAGCAGTAAACCGATACTCCTGCTGAAGTTCTTCTTTTACTTGTGCTAGTTCAGCCTGAAGCTTTTCAGCCTATGATAAAAATCACCAGAAAGAGTTTTAAAAGGTGTAATTTATTATGTGACTAATATTGCATCATTATCAGATGAAAGAATTGCACACATTTATTGGCCTAGGTTTTCAAAACTGTATATACACATCCATGCACTTACACATGGTAGAAAATCTGTGTATACACTTTTAAAATGGCTTGTTTGCCAATGTTAAGTCTGCAACCACAAAAGTTAAACTTGGATTTGCACATATGAATTCTAATATTTAAATATGTGCTTGTGCTAGACTATTTCAAAGGAACACACATGGACAGTGTGTGAAGTGGGTGCTAGTATGTGCATCGGCAATTTTGCATGAACACAAGTAGAGGCTAGGGCTGAAAATCAGGCCTATTATTATATATACATGATGCCCGTGTTAATAATGATCATATTTCTGGGCATTCTAATATCTGTGCTAATACATACATTTACTCCTTTACCAGTATATAAAAAAGCAAGATTCACACTCCTACATTTATATTATTCTCTACTTTCTAGTAAATCTTGAATTTTGAAGGAAATTTATGGTAGATGCTAGAAATCTTCATAAAGTTTTTGATTCTTTAAAGACAATACTTCACTTTTCAATAACATTTTCTTCCCTTTTTCTGTTAAGCACATCTTGACTTTTATAAAGTATAATGAAATAGATTGTTTTAATATGGTGTAGTACATCTGTGGGTTTCACAAATTCTTAGACTCTCACCTTATTAAGAATTATTTGCACACTTAATCTACACAAAGCTTATAGTGAAGCACATGCATAAATCTTTGCAGCACTGTGACCTTGGCAGCCTATTCCAAAATAGTTTTCTTAAAAATCTTATAGAAACTTAGAAAATGAACCATTTGGTTTAAATCAGCATATGCCAATCCCTTAAATGAATAAATAAACAGTCTGGGTTCACCTCGCCTGCAGTTGCAGAATTGGTCATTGGCTAAAGAATTGATTTGGAACTGCTGGATTTTACTGAACACGGGAAACAAAATTAAAAACACAGGTTGAACCCCTGTTGTCTGAGACTCTCTGGTCCAGCAATATCCTTGGTCTGGCAGGACTAAGGATGTTGCTGGACTGGAGAGGCCCAGCACTGAGGTTGCCAGTGGCTGGGAGCAGAGCCAGCTGGCAGGCCAGTGGGACAGCAGAGTCCCCGGGGTATTAGAGCCTGCAGTCGGTTGGGCTGGGAAGCTGGCGGGAGTGCCAAAGCCCATGGGGCAACGGGGAAGAAGAGCTTTTAGCATGGGCAGGGAGCTGGTGGCGCTGCCGGAGTCTGTGGAGCGAGGGGGCCACTGAGCCCGCAGCTGGTGAGGCCAGGAAGGGGGGGCTGCAAAGCCTACAGCGAGTGAGGCTGCCAGTGCCAGTTGAGCTGGTAGAGTCGCCAGCACTAGCAGAGCCGCCACCAAAGCTCACAGGGCCGGCAAGGCTGCTGGGGCCGCAGGAGCTTGCAGGGCCGCAGAGTATGCAGGGTTACTGCAGCCAGGGGATCGAGGGCAGTGGTGCCAGCTTGCTGGGGAGGGAAGCCCAGCAAACAGACTGGCACCCCACTCTCTCAACTGTGCCTGGTCTGGAAAACTCCCTTGTCCATGACCAGTGAGGGGAATAGATGTTGGGACCAACAGAGTGGGGGCCAGAAATGACCTCCCCTGGTCCACAAAAATCCCTCATCTGGGACCAGTCAGGTTGCAAGAGAGCTGGACCAGGGAGATCCAACTTGTACAATAAATGCAACATGGAGGCCTATTTTATCATGAAACATCTCATTTTGATTTTGGCTAAAATGTGGCATTACCACACCAATCACATAACTTTGTTTCATTGTTAAAGAGTACGGGAAAAAAATCAAAAATCATAGAGCAACTAGCACAGCACATGGCAGTTCTTATAATATTAAAATGTCTATATCACTTGCAATTGCATTCACCTTTCACCATTTATTATTTCTTTCTTGGACTCTTTCCTTTATCTTGTTCAAGATTTTAGCTTCACTCTTACTCCTGGTCTACACAAGGAGATAAGTTCAAATTAAGATACGCAACTTCAGCTACGTTAATTATGTAGCTTAAGTCGAAGTATCTTAACTCGAATTTTGGCGCTGTCCACACTGTGGGAAGTTGAAGGGAGCACATTCTCCCTTCAACTTCCCTTACTTTTCATAGAAGCAGGACTATGAGAATCAACGGGAACGCCCTCTCAGTTCGAATTAGCGTGTCTTCACTAGACCTGCTAATTTGAATCCTGGAAAATCAACTGTGGCTGCTTTGATCTTATCTGTAGTGTGGACATGGCCCCAATGAAAGTGCAACTCTATATACACAAACATTGAATTATGCAATAATAAGCTTAGTGTAAAGTGACCAAAGTCAAATGCGGAATTAGTATTTTTAATACAAATTGATTGGTGCCTTAGGATTTCATCAAATTGATGAAAGATCAAATTAACCCAATGACTGAATTAAGGGGAAAGGGAAGCTATGTCAAAGGGAAGCTATGATGCTTACAGTTTCAATGTCTTGTTTTGCTCTCTGCATTTCCTCTTGGGGTGTCCCTTTTGACTTTTTTCTTCTTTCTTTCATCATTTGTGTATGCTGTTTGATGCGTTGTTCCAATTCCTTTTCTCTGGAGGTTCTGAATAAACAGAATAAAAATAGTTTTCTAGTTCTTTTATTCAATGAACCTTTGCACTTCCAATCTAGTTTTAAACCATTGCTACATATAAACATAATGACGGGGAACTAAAACAAAAGTTCTATTCTCTTTTCATTGGTTATTATGGAGTTGTGCAAATGCATTATATTATAGTCTTCAATTACATAGTCACATACTATTTTTTCCACAGGACCCCATCCAGTGCTGGATTTATGCACAAACTAAGTAAACTATAGTTTAGGGCCTCAGATTATGAGGGGCCGCTAAATACAAAAAAATTACTAGTTTTTAGCTGCATCTTCATCTATGTACCAATATCTATGCAAATATAAAACTTTATTATTTCTATTTTCATTGTCATTTCTGTTAGAAAAATACACATTTTTGGTAATGCTATGGGGCCTCTTAAATTTGACATAGTTTAGAGCCTTGGCGTGTCTTAATCTGGCCCTGAACCCTGCACATTCAGCACATACAATGGAAGGCACTCTGAGAATGAATCTGGGTTATGTAGCCTCTTGTCTGTAAAAGCCCTTGTCTCTCGTGTGGCAAAAGTTGAAAAGCGCATAGTGAACGAGGCAAGGGATTGCAGGAACAGAAAGTGCGGTTTCATAGTTCAAGCAGCAGAATTCTGCACTAGAGAAATGAATTTGCCTTGGCCACAGAGTTCCTATGTAATGCTGGTCAAGTCTCCAAACCAGGGGTGGGCAACAATTTCTATGGGGGCTACTCCAAGAATTTGGTAGGTAGTCAAGGCCTGCACTCTTCCATTATATTAATAAAGGGGTGGGGGGGGCTGGGATGGAGGTTGGGTGAAGGAGGGGATTGTGACCTGAGGCAGCGAACTGGGGGTACAGGAGAGGGTGCAGGGTCTGGGAGGGATATGGGTGCAGGAGAGGATTCTGGCCTTTGGCGGGAGGGGAGGAGGAGGAGGGAGTGCAGGGTCTGGGAGGGGGTTGTAACCTGGAGCAGGAGTGTAGGAGGGGGTGCAGGGTCTGAGAGGTGGTTGTAATGTTGGGCAGGTGTGCAGGCGGGGGTTCAGGGTCTGGGAAGGGGTTGCAAACTGTGGCAGGAGTACAGGAGGGTGCGCAGGGATTTGGGCTATGACCAGGGATAGTGGATTGGGGTGCAAGGTCTGGGAGGGGGTTGTGACCTGAGGAGGGGTGGAGGAGGGGATGCCGTGTCTGGGAAGATGTATGGGGACTGGAGCAGGGGTACAGAAGGTTTGGGTTACATGGGGTAGGAGTGCAGGAGGGGGGCAGAGGGTTGGGGGAGGGAAGGTCTGAGGTGCCAGAGGCAGGCTCTGGCTGGGAAACCCTACTTAGATGTCCCCAGCCAGCAGCCCAGCAGGTTCCTTAACCAGGGTCCCTGCCTTCCATGCCCCTGTACTGCTCACAGCTATAGGGCCATGTTTGCTTCTGCGAAAACTGTGAGCCAGGGGGTGAGGGGCACTTTAAATGCTGCCTGTCCTGCAAACAGGTAGCTGCTATTGGCCGGAAACTGGTCAATAGGAGCTTCTGGGGGTGGGAGCAGTGTGAGAAGCCTCTGCCCTCTCTCCCAGGCTCTCAGCATTCATAGAAGCACATGGCCCCGCAGCAGCCAGCTTTCCTGAGTGCCGAGCGGGGGTAGGACAGGCAAAGATGCAGCTGAAGCTCTCGTGGGCTGGATTCGGTGGCTTGGCAGGCCATATCCAACCCGCAGATCATATTTTGCCCAGCCCTGCTCTAAAGCAAACTTTTTAGAGGTGGCCTATAACTTTGTGTTTATCATTCTCGGGTGCCCCTCTTGAGGCCTTGGATCTGATTTGCTAAGCTCGGAGAGCTGTAACTGAAGTCATAAGGAGCTATGCTTTAAACATATTAAGTCCTCTGAAAATTCAGGCTGCTGGTGCCTCAGACTGGACTCTCAAAATCAGTGGGCATTTTGATTTTAATCTCTCTGTGGCTCAGTTTCCTATCTGTACAATGGGACAAATAATATCACCTCACCTGACAGTGGTGTTGTGAAAATAAATTCATGAAGGTTTATGAAACACTGAAACACCATAGTGATGAGCACCAAATAGCATCCCTTAAGGAAATTAATAATTCAATCATCAGAGTAGGATAGTGTGCAGTAGTTAAGATATGGGACCACACATTGAACAATGAGAATAAAACAAATCATTAATTAGCGGATCATTTAGTGAACACCGCCCATTCTGTGCACCAAATGAGGGAGGGGTTATATGGAGAGAGGGGAAGTATGTGATAATGTAGTTAAAAGATGCATCATAATGCATACTTACTCAGTGCTTGACTTGGCAATGTAGTTTTTGGTGTATAACTATATATAATTAAAAGTAATTTGAAAAATTTTTACATGAAGATAAAAGAACTAAAGGCTTTAGAACTCAGAGGACTTTGATACTTTTGGGGCTTATTTTTAAATCTGCTATGAAACTGACACTGGTTTCTTTGTTTTATTATACAGGAACATTAGACTATATGTGTACGTGGCTCAACTATCTCCTGGGAGTTAATTACCATATCACTAGATGCTGCTGCAAGGGAGGGCAACATAAACTGCCTGAACACAAAGGGCGGAACTCCAGGGTTAGAGTAGTGAATAGCAAGATAAATTGTATTTTCTTGAAGGCTTCTAGTTGTGAGGGTGGAGATTGAGAAGAAACATCCATGGTCCCAAAACATATGAATCTGAAGATGAGCTGGGAGGAGAGGGCAGAAGCAGTTGGCAGAACAGCAGCAAGTAAAGTTTAATGAAATATACAGGCCTACTATGGGGCTTGGCGATTCTAAAGGGCCTGGGGCTGTAGCCACTGCTATTATGATAGTGGCAGTGCCTGCAGCTCCTGGCCCTTTAAATTGCCATCAGAGGGCTGCTTCTGCCCTTTTTAGCCATCGGAGTGCTGTGCGGCATGCTCCAGGTGGCTAGGGTTACCAGATAGTTTCAAAAAAATACCGGACACACTTGATTTCCTCTCTACTGCGTAATTGCGTACTGCCTGGCTGGTAGACACGCTCACGCAGTGTGAGCATGTCCCAGCCAGGCAGTACGCAACTACGTACTGATACTCATGATAATAATAAAACTTACTTAATTAGAAAATACTGGACATTTATATATCTGGTATTTTCTCAATTTGTTTCCTGGCCAGAAAGCTCAAATACCGGACTGTCCAGTTCGAAACCGGAGACCTGGCAACCCTATAAGTGGCTCTACGGGCCGGGGATGGGGGCAATGTGCTTCAGTCCAGGCTGTGCTTAGGGCTGGCTGCCTCAGCCCCACCCCTTCCACCCAAGGACCCACCCCTTCTGGGAGCATGGAGCCCCCCCTGCACCTTGCCCATGGGCCCAGCATGGCTGTCAGTTCCCCTGGAAACATATTTCAGAAGGAATGCCAAAAGGCACATTGGAAGCTGCTACGAACTCTGACCAATCTGAGCAGTTGAAAAATGCGCAGATTGCATTCCAATCCAAAGTATTGCTCAAAACTGCCAAAGAAAGTTGTAACGGCCTGTGAAAGGAATATTTAAGTCTACTGGAAGAAAATAATTATTTACAAAGACCTGCAAAACCAAAAGTATACAAGAATAGAATTTACCTATTAATAATTTTTGGATAAACATATTTGTTGTAGTTTTTCTTAATTTTTCTACTTCTTACATTGTTTCAAAGAGTAGTTGTGCCAGGCTGTAACTAGTAATTATAACCATATCTTTTCCTCATCACTCTGGGGTACAGGAAAATGTACTTGCAATTAAAATTGCTTAGAAAAGTTTTTGTTTTAGGTAAACCTGTTCTGCAGTTTTCCCCTAGAATAGTATCTATCAGGAAGAATGTCAGACTGTGCATGTCATAATATAGTTGTATGCTTCAAGCAACTTAATCCTCATGTTTTACTGCATACCAGAAGTTAGAGTTTATAACTGCTAAATGTACAAACCTGTAGCGTGACAGCATGCTTTCTATTTTAAAAAAAGGATACAAATAAAATAAAAATAAATAAAATCACCGGATTTTTCCCCAAAACTAGAAACTGATTTTTTTTAGATAAAAAAAAATGGCTTAACCTATGGGGTTTGTTTTCATTTTTCCACTCTTCAGTTGTTTGGGGCTGGACTATAACTAGAAAGTTCTGTTATTCCCATAAGGATGACTGTATTTTTAAGAGATTTTCCAGTCTCAGACCAAAGTAATTCAGATAAGCATGCAAACTTTTATCCCAACTGAATCTTTTGAAATTTGGCTATCAATTAGTTGGGATCTTTACAGCCCAGATGACAGACAAGAAGGACCATTTTCACTCATTTCCCGCCCAGTTCTCTGGCCCACATCCATTGCCTTAACATGTAGAGAGATAGGTGCAGTAGGCTTGGTGTACACAAGGAACTCATGTCAATATAACTATGTTGCTCAGGGATGAGGACTTTCCATGATTTAGTGATACCAACCTAATCTTAGTGTAAACAGTGCTATGTTGAGAGGAAAGCTTCTCCAATGATCCTAGCTACTGCATTTTGGGGAGGTGGAGAACCTCCGGCAACTGTAGAAGCTTTCCTGTTGGCATAGTTTGTGTCTTCAGTAAGGCCAGAGCTACACTAATGGGAAAGGACGAATTGAGATACACAACTCCAGCTAAGTTAATTACATAGCTGTAGTCGACATACTACAAGTCTCTGCACGGTTTCCACAGCAGGACGCTGACAAAAACAAATGCTCCTGTCAGCTTCCCTTACTCCTTCAAGGAGCAGGAGTACCAGTGCTGACGGGGGCACCCTCTGAGTTTGATTTAGCAGGTCTTTATTAGACTCGCTAAATTGAACTCTGGAAGCAGCAGCGTCAATCTACTGCCTAGTGAAGATATAGCCTAAGTGCTTAACACAATATCATTATTATTATTATGACAGTTGCATTATGTATGAAGTACTCAGTTCTTTTATAAGCCATTCAGATTTTTTGAAGCATTAGTTTTTATTTTTTAATATGCAGGTTTATTTTGTTCTATAAAGATGAGGGAAGTGTTTGTTATATGAAGCAGTAAAACAATCTATTTATACCTTCACACTTATAAAACAAAAGGATGTCACCCACAATGTTGTCTAAGAACACATTTTAAATTGTATAATTTTTTTTTACTAACCTTGCTTCAGCATCTCTTATAGAATTTATTTTCATCATTCTGCTCACATGTTCATTCTTTTCAAGAGTACATTTCTTTAGGTTTTCACATCCTTCTCTTGTGTTGTGATAATTGATGTTATCAGTAGCATATGGTGCACTTTTTGATATCTACAAAAATGCAATGTAATATGGAGCTGGTACATTTAATGGAAAATCATCATCAATTAAAAATGATTTCAGAACTATATATTGGTGGAAAGCTATTTTTTAAAATTATGCCCAGAGATCACCACAGATGCTACAGTCTTTCCTATAAACAATATGTTTGATAGAGAGGATTGTTATGAAAACCCTAGAATTGATTGAATGTTGTAGGGACACTTCATATTTTACTCCACTTTTAATTTATTATAAAAATATTCCATTACTAAAATAAAAGGATTATCTACAGTGCTGTAGGCTGCCATAAGTGGCTGGGCTTCTCAGGCCCCTGGGTTGCCACAGGCTCCTGGGTTTTTACGGCTGCTGGCGCCATGCTTCTGCGGATGCCTGGGGTTCCCCAGCCCCTGACTCTGCACTGCCTCAGGCTGCTGGGGTTCTCTAGTCTCGGCCCCAGCACTGATATGGGGTTCCTGTGGCCCTGCTGGCCTTGGCCAGGCTGCTGGCCTTCCTGCATTAGGCTCCAGGGTGCGTTGCCAGACCAGAGAGTACCAGTTTTCAGAGGTGTAACCTATATTTCCATAAAGGAAAGATTTTCATTTTTTTCAAGTATAGGAAAGTTACTTGCCATCTGCAGTAACTGGAGTTCTTTGAGATATATAGTCCACATGCACATTGCATTGCTAGTTTGCAGGTGCCTCATGTTCTAGAGAGTTTAGTTATTTTGACCAACAACAGTCATAGGGTGTGTTACAGCCTTTATCTTCTATGTGGGAATATAAATGAAAGGCACGTTTGATCCCATTCAATTCCTTCTCACAGCAGAATCTCTTACAATAGGAATCCAAGGAAGAGAGGATGGAAGGGCAGGTTACAAGACATGCATAAATTCCAGTTACTGCATACAATAAGGCCAAGTCTATACTACGACTTACGTTAGCAAAACTTTTGTCACTCTGGACTGTGAAAAAAACATAATGACCAACACATGATGGCAGCCATTTGCACTGATCTGGCAGCTGTGTCTGCTGGGGCAGTGCTGTTTGCAGGTTTATTCTGGCCGTGAACAGGGCCTCCCTCATTAACTGCTAACACAAAGTCCTCATGAGTGTTGTGGAAACAGTTGTCCACAAAGGGATGCAGCCTTTTATGTATGCAAAAGTCATATCTGGCTAATATGGCCTAATAACTGGCAACAAATAATTGTATGCTTGCTGAGGAATAGGAAGGGAGCTCGCCAGCCAGGTATGAGAGGAATGCACAGAATGCAAACGCTTTCCCCTCACTCCCTCAGAGTCCAGGGAACAGAATGAAAAGCTAGCTAGAACGCATGGCTGCTGCCCCTCCACATGCTCAAAATAGCACCCTTGCTTCCACAGAAGTGCCCTAACTGCTGGCCTATAGGAAGATATTTTAGGGTGGATCTTTCTTAATCTCTCCTGTTGGAACTCTTTTACTTTCTATAAAACACTTAAAATAGTCACCGGGAAAGAGAAAAAGTAAGAATGACTTCATAGCCTAGTAGTTAGATTTTTTTGAGAAAGGCACCTAACTCAGATCAGCCCTAACAGGTTCCTCCCTCTATCTTGAAATTTAGGTGTTCAGGGCTTAGGCTACATCCTCCTTGATATTTCCTACTGTGTATATTAGGTGGCTCCTAACTCAGCATGCTGGCTTCTGTGATTCCCTTTTTTAGACACCTGCATCTCTCCATGCCTTGTACTGTATAGAGAACCTGGCACTTAACTCAGAGTTGGGAATTTCGGTAGGTGGCAGGGCACCCAAAAATTATGTATTTCAACACTGAATGGAGCAGCACATAGCCCTAAATGTTTGTAACTAGTACACTGATCCTAATGATTTTTATATACAGTAAAACTCCAATTGTCCGGCATCCAGTGGTCCGGCACTCCTGATAGTCTGGCACCAACTGGAACCCGGAAATGCTCCGGCCAGCCGGACAATTGGAGCTGCCCAGAGGCAGCAGCGGAGAGGGGGCAAGAGGCAGGCAGCTGTTTAAGGCGGGCGGGGGGGGCGGGGCGGCGAGGGGCAAACCCTCTGCCGTTTTGCGGGGAGGCGGTGGAAGTCCCGCGCAGCTGGCTTGCAAGCGGGGAAACTCAGCCATCAGCTTTTAAGCGGCGGTGGCGGAGAGGGGGAGAAGGGCAGGCAGCGTTCCCCGCCAATCCCCGCCCGCCTTAAACAGCTGCCTGCCTCTCGCCCCCCTCTCTGCCGCTCGCCGCTTGCAAGCTGGCTGCGCGGGGCTTCCACCGCCTCCCCGCAACATGGCGGATGGTTCGTCCCTCGCCGCACCATTCCCCGCCGACACCCCCCGCCCGCCTTAAACAGCTGCCTGCCTCTTGCCTCCTCTCCGCCGCTGCCGCCACCGCTTGCAAGCCAGCTGCGCGTGGCTTCCACCCCCTCCCCGCAACACGGCGGAGGGTTCGCCCCTCTCCGCGCCGTTCCCTGCTGACCCCCCCCCCACGCAGTGCGGGTCCCGGGAGACCCGTCACAACACCCCGCCGGAGTACCTTCCGATACTCCGACATATCCGATAATCCGGCACCCCCTGGGTCCCAAGGGTGCCAGATTATTGGAAGTCTACTGTATGATGTTAGAGAGAGCAAATCTGTTTGTTTTTTTTTTAAGAAAAGCATATGGTACCAATTCTGATAAACTGTTAAGAACTTACATCTCCTGTAACATTTAATCCCAGATAGATAGTAATGTTAATACTGATTCCTCATGTAAAATCCTCTCCAGAGAAAAAAATACACACTGGAAAGTGCAAGTTGCCCAAAGAGAACGTTTATTGGCTGCAGAGAAGGTGCAGAAGGCAAAAGTTCTGCCCACTATGGAGGGCCCTCAGCCCCCAAAAATAAGAAAAAAGAATTGTCCCAAGGTGTTATAGGTGCATCTACACTGCAGGGCTTAACTCGAAACAAGCTACACAAATTGAACTACGTCATTTGCTTAGTTTATTTCAAAATAGGGAGCATCCACACAGCACTTATTTCAAAATAGAGCACTCTTCCTCTAACTTCACTTATTCCTTGTACAATGAGGGTTACAGGAGTCGAAGTAAGAAGTCCTCCAGCTTGACAGTATTTTGACACTATTTCAAAATAACTGCCTGCTGTGTAGATGCGGAGTAAGTTATTTCGGAATAGTGCTAGTTATTTTGAAATAGTGTTGCAGTGTAGACGTACACATAGAGATCAGAACTCATATATATGAGCTTATAGTCTCCCTAGCACTACAGCTCTCTGTCTTTGGTCCAGCCTTCTGTCTGCTGGGGCTACAAAGATTGTGAGATGGACCTTTTGCAGCCAAATGACTAGAATAAAAACACAACATGGGAGGTGATAGGGAGAGTACTTGGTTACTCTTATGTGGAAATCGGGAGAGTTGCTTGGGAAATGCTGTCTCCCTCACTAAAATTTGGATATGCCTCTGAGCATTGATTTCCTTCCTGATATTTATGGGAGCCACCAGCCTCATATCTCAGTGGAATGTATTACTCATTGAATTAGGAAAGAATCTGTTCCTGAACTAGGGTACCAGTGAATGTACTGAGCATGGTCAGTGAGTCCTGCAAAGTTATTTACATTCTCGACTAACATATAGGACAGAACTGGTTTGAGTGTTGTATAATGTAAAAACCAGCATGACAATATCTTCCAAGAGAGAAGTAACCACTAGAGAAAATACATAATCAGAGGCACACAGAAAACTCATGGGGCAGCATCTAGAAACTATTCTGGACTACTTAGAGAGCCTTTACTCATATCTATGAATATCTATTTAACACAAAGATTTAGAGAATAACCTTCAAATATGACATTTGCTTACACTTGTTTTTAAGTCCTTGCCCCTTACAAAGTAAACAGATAATACAAAATAAATCTCCATCAGCTTGTGAGTAATTGCCTTAAAGAACAAAATCAGTGACATTCAGAGTGGAGGTCTGAGATAAAACCAGATTTATTGCAAACATATCTACTTATGAAGGCCTCTCAGGTCACCCAGGTTGTTTCTTTATTTTCATAAAAATGTGTTGTGCAATATACTTAGTCTGAGCTCATTGCAACATAGGAAAAGAAAATGGCCTCAATTTTAAAAGCTTATTTTATATTTTCCAAAGCAAGTGGTTTCTCTACTTTGAATAATAGGCATTCTGACAAGAATGAAGAGTTTAATAACAGAAAAACAAAGTGGGAAATGTTAAGCAATCTTTTTGTTGTAAAACTGAAGGGCTGAAAATATTTTATACATACAGTATAAACACATCTCTTTTGATATTATAAAAACATAGGTTTGGACTCAGCTAGATTACAAATATAAATTTAGGAAACTAGTAAGCTATACTTTAATACTACCTTTCCAGAAAAGGTCCATTGGAGCTACATAATGACTCTGCTAATCCATTCTGCTAAGCTTACTGTGGCTAAAATCATGGCACTGTATTTGAAATTTAATATAAGTCAAGCACAGATTTTTCTTTTTCTAAAATTAAGGGTCAGGTTCTGCATCTTGCACTTTTACATTTTTATAGCATTTAGTTAAGCCATTGCATTTGCAGAGAAAAACCATTAGAAAGTCTAAACTGTAAAATCTGAAAGTACCAATTTTAACTCTTCCTCTGTATCCTGATCCACACTATAACCTGAGCCAGGAGATATTTACTAAAGGGCAGAGGAAACTTAAGTCTGTCCAACAGCAGGTTACCTAGTGTCTGACGATATAGCTCATCCCCCCCATATCTTTCATTGAATACTGATGGAAGGAGAGTCTCTGCTGTATACGTGAGGGTAAATCCTGATGTCCCTTGGAATCAACCATTGTGATAAAAAGAACACCCAAATCTATGAGAAGACTGTATACAATTGACTGTGGATGGCAAAATACCTGCTGTTAATGCAAGATACAGAATCCACCCCAACTGTGCAGATGAGAAAGAGGTACATGTGATGCATATCAACCCCCTTACATTTTTTCACTTGAAATGGTAACTAACTGGAATGATTAGACAGGCAGATGGGAATCTGGTGGTTGCACTGTTAGCGGTGCAAAGTGCTGTCAAGCAAAATCTCTATGCTTGCTGACTCCTGTTCCCCTCCCTTTTCAAAGATAGAATTAAACCTATATAATTCAGTCAGATGTACAGTGGACTGGTGCTATGTGAGTAACCAATTTCTTGGCTTCCTGGAAATTCTGGAAAAAAGTATTTTGGTTTGCAGCCAATATTTCTCAACATTTTCAGCTAATCAAAAATTCAGATTTACTTTTGTTCTGGATCAAACAAAATGTTTTAGCACAATCAAAACATTTGAATTTAACCATTTCTAAACTTTTGATCTTTTAAATAAAATGAAAGGAAATATGAAAACCAGTCAATTCAAAATGAAAAATGGTTCATTTCTAATTTGTCAAACTGTTTTGATTTTTTCTGCTTAGTTTCTTCCCCTTTACAAAGACAATTTGGTGAAACCAACTCAAATTGGGGAAATGTTGCTGCATCTGAATTTTTATTTTTGCTGAAAAAGATTCAGACAAAAATGTCATCGAGTTCTAGACCAGAAAGATGGAAGTTGGACTTTTAGAATACAGGTAGTTTGCAGTTTTAAACTCTTGGAAAAACTGTGACTCAAATAGTGAACTTTCTATATATAGAAATGAAACATTTTGGACTTGCTAGCCAGAGTGGGATAGGTGATGCTATTCTGGACTATAGGAGCATTTTATGATGGGGAAATTTCTTAAAATATTCTAACCATATGTAAAACCATTTGGCGCCATACTGCAGTTCAGCAAGTTTTGAAGCCAGTTTAGTAAAAACAGTTCAAAATGCCTTGAGTCTGAGGTATAGTTCCTAAGTTTTAGTATTTGTTATTGATGTTTTAAAAATCTATAACATTTCTTTATGTTATTTTAAAGGGCTAAATACATTTTCAACTTTAACTCTCGTTTCAAGTTTTCTATTTGGGTATTCTTTTAATTTTTATTGAAGTTGAAAAAGTATTTGCCTAGAGCCATATTAATCAGGAACAGCAAAAGAAATTTTTGCTTGTAATTGCAGTACAACTTGTATTTAGTTAGTGGTGCTCATAAGAGTGCTTTACAAATAGCAAGAGAGAGAACTCATAAGAGTTACAAGCACTCACGGCTGTGCTAGGGGAATTTATAACGATCAGAAAGCTGCAAAAATGTAGGGTATGTCTCTACTACAGCTTATGTCAGCATAAAATGTCATTCACTGATGTGAATAATTCCCTCCCCGCCCCGCACTATATGTTGCACTGATGTAAGCGTTGGTGAGGACCATGTCAGTGGGAGAGCTTCTTCTTCTGACATAGCTACTGCTGTTCATGGGGTAGTTAAGACAATGGGGAAAAGCTTTCTTCCCCTGGCTTAGAGTGGCTTCATTATAGATATTACAGCTGCACTAATACAGATACACCACTGTAAATGCTTTAGCATAGCCATGCCCTTAGATCTCAGCAGCAGAACAATATATGATACTTCAAATAAGTTATAAATTTCACCGGCATAACCAGTAGAGCTTGTTACTGCCATGGTCCCATTTCAGCTTCACAAGTTAAAAGCTGCCTTAGTCCAACCTATGGGAGTCATGGAAATTACAAGTTGAGATGGTCAAAAAATTGTCATTTTTCACTGAAAAAAATTTCCCTGACAAGTAACATCATCAAAATCAAAATGTTTTGTGGTAATGTATCAGCTTGGATGCAGATGTCTCAGTTTCAGAATTGAATTTCTGGTGAGGGTGATGCACGCACATATATACACAGCCCTGACCTACCCGAGGAGAGCCAATAGACTGGCAGTCATAACATTCATTTAGGATACGGAAGACCCAGGTTTAAATTCCTGCTCCAGATCAGGCAGAATAGGGACTTGGACTTGGCTATCTCATATCTCAGGGTGCATCTACACTGCACTGTTATTTTGAGATAACTAGCATTATTTCAAAATAACAATGTGAGCATCTACACAGCCATTCCATTATTTTGAAATAATTTTGAAATAACAGATAGCTTATTCCAAAATCTGTAAACCTTATTCCACGAGGAATAACGCCTACTCCGAAATAGCCATTTCAAAATAAGTCATGTGTAAATGTTCGACTGTTGCTATTTTGAAATAGCCCCTCACCAGGGCCATTCTAAGTTAGTCCTTCCTAGTGCCTCCTAGGCCTCTAAATCGAGATAGCATGTCTACATTAGGGAAGCCTTTCTCAGACTAATTTTGAAGCTTCCCTGCAGTGTAGACGTTCTATTTCGAAATAAGCTATTTTGGAATAATTATTCCGGAATAGCTTATTTTGAAATTAGCATGCAGTGTAGACATACCCTCAGGGAGTGAAACAGTCACCAGATATTGGCAATTTTCTCTTTTTCCCTTGTTCGTCTGTGAAAAAAATCCATCACCACCAAAACCTCATTTTCATTCCACATAAGAATTGCAATGATTTTTAAAATCTTAAATCTTTTTTGAAAAGAAATCACTATTTTCCAACCTGCTGTACTTACATGCTTTGTTGGCATTATACTCATGAAATTTATGATTTTCCAGCAAAGCTCATCATTTTAAAAGACTCAGAAATATTTCACATATTCACAGCTAGAGATGGTTATTTGTTCTGAGCAATTTATTTGGTGAATGTAGGTCATTATCAGTTAGTTAATTGTCTATTAACAGATTATTATTATTTACTAATTACCTGACAACTTGCCAGCTTTTTGCTGATCATGACTGATCCCCTTATGGTTCTTACAAGAGTTGGCCTGGGGTTCTTGCAAATTCTTGTGCCTAGGGATCCTGTAAATTTCCTTAGTATGCAAACATCACTTAAGTTATATATTTTGGATTTAGGGCAAATACTTTACATTAACAACATGGTATGTTTTTTCTTATTGTTTAGTTATACAAAGCTTGCAGGTCTTGGTTGATCAACGGTTACGTCTACACTGGCAGCTTCTTCTGGAAGAACAGCCATTCTTCCACAAAAACTTGCTGGCTGTCTACACTGCACGAGCATTCTTCCAGAAGTAAATTTACAGTATAGCGTTGTAAAACAGGGCTTCTTCTGGAAGAGTTATTCCTCTCCCCACGAGGAATAAGCCCTCTTGTGCAAGAGCTCTTCCAGAAGAGGTCAGTGTAGACAGGCAACATGAATTTCTTGCGCAAGAAGCCCCTATGGTTAAAATGGCCATCAGAGCTTTCTTGTGGAAGAGAGTGTCTACACTGGCATGGATGCTCTTGCGCAAAAGCGCATTTCTTGCACAAAAGCACATGCCAGTGTAGACGCTCTCTTGTGGAAGAGTTTTTGCACAAGAACTCTTCCGCAAAAGAATTCTTCCAGAAGAAGCTGCCAGTGTAGACGTAGCCCAAGTGTTTTTTATGGTAAAAGGGGTGCACCGTCATTTAAATTGATCCTCATGCCACATATAACTGCTTTCACTGATTCATAAGGGGAGGCAAAAATTGTCAATAGAGAGTCTGAACTCCATTGTGACTCTCCCAAAAAGGCCTTGGCAAAAATCAGTTTCTACACAATAGCCAGCTTTCTGTTCAACATATCATTAAAGTATAATGGAAATATATATAACATGCTTCCAGAGACAAATATTATATGCACAGCCTAATAAATACACATGAAATAATCTTAAAACTGGTCCACATAGCAAGAAATGGCTATGTGGCTATTTGAGGACTTTGTTTGAAACTTGGGCAGACTTCACATGATTAAGCTTCATTTGCTCATTACTTAGCAAGTAATATTCTCTGCAACATGCAAGAAATGTGAAACCTCTTTCCACACTATCTGCAAAACCAGAATAAGATTGAATAAGGACATATGCTTCATATGTGACAATATAAAAATGAATATCATAGCACCATATGACTGGAAGGGTATGTCTACACAGCAAAGTTATTTCGTAATAATGGCTGTTATTCTGAAATAATTATGCGAGTGTCTACACAGCCATTCCGTTATTTCAAAATAATTTCAAAATAACAGGCAGCTTATTCCTACATCTGTAACTATTCTGGAATAGCTTATTTTGAAATTGATGTGCAGTATAGATGTAGCCAAAGGGACCTCGAGAGGTCATCAAACTCAGTTTGATAAAATCTGATTTCCTGAAATCCATTGTCTTTATTTTGCTGTTCTCCCTCCTACCATTCCTTAGAATCATGAACTCTACCATTTCATGATCACTTTCACCCAAGATTTCTTCCACTTTCAAATTCTCAACCAGTTTCTCCTTATTTGTTAAACTTAAATCTAGATCAGCTCTCTCCTGAGAAGCTTTCTCCACCTTCTGAAATTAAGATTTGTCTCCAATGCATTCCAAAAACTTGTTGGATAATCTGTTCCCCACTGTGTTATTTTCCCAGCAGATGAAAAGGTATTCCATGCAGACTTTTATATGCATTGAATTTGCTAGATATTGTTAATATAACCTATGCATTCGATCACTCAGAAACAAGGGAATTTAGCAACCTCTCGTCTATGACATTCATACACTATACAGTACTACAGTGCCCTCTTGTGCTTCATATATACACATTCAACAATGCCTACAGTATTAAGTATTTATGTAGAAATGACAGAAAAAAATGTGGACTTCAAGAATTGTGCTCTCAGACTGAACACATTCTCTTCTTTGAATTCATAAAAATTGGGAACATGGAAAAGAAAAACAAGGGCACTCTTTGACAAGTAAAGATACTATACAATTATTACACTGTCCAATATATTGATATCATGCATGATCTACCTAATTCTCAACTATTTTAATCAAAGCTATACATTCTAAAAATACCCCTGTCAAGTTAACTAAAATAGATACATTCCCACACAGAGAAAAGCATCCTGCATCTACTCTCAAACAGGATTTCATCCTTGGTATTGGTTATCTGGCCTCCAACTAAGTCTCCTGTGGCAAGCAGCTGTGTTTGCTGTGCTCCCAACCTTGCCTATGAAATGGGAGTCATGCTATAAATCTACAACTGCAAAAACATGAGCAGTTTGGGTGCCAGAGTTGTTTTTTAAACTGGCAGAAGAATTTGGTCTTTGCTACTTTCACAAGTATCATATTTGTCACATAGTTATTTTTAACCAGTCATGGAGCCAGGATTTTTCACTTTGTTGCCCTTTTATACATTTCAAACCTTATTTTTACTTTCCATTTCCAAAACCAAAAGCCATTAATTAGGGTCTGAGATCTGTTCCGCCTCTGTGAAATGATAATATTCTTCCTCACAAGCTTAACTGAAATCAGTAAAGTGTAGAGGCAGGGGATACTGCCCAATTCCAATGTTGCCCTTGTATTATTTTATTTAATGAAGAACATCACACTATATTATCAGTTTAATGATAGCAGACATTCCTGGAATCACCCACACATTTGGCAACACAACTTGGCTTATTTTCAGAGGTATCAATCTGCATAAGTGAATAATTTTAAGATATACAGAATAGGGAATAATATTTCAAATAAAAAAAGCCTACTACATATATGCTATAGATTAAACATTAATTATAATTATTTTAATATTAATTATTTTTGTGTGTTGAGGTAGGGGCTTTATTGTGTTAAGCACTGTAAAAAACACATAGTAAAGGATAGTCTTTGTCCCCAAGCACTTACAATCTAAAAAGACATGACCAAGGATAGAATGTGAAACAGGAACAGAGAAATGAAATGACTTGTTCATTTCAGGTGATTGGCGGAATTGAGAAATGAACTTTGGTGAAATCTTAGCACCACTGAAAACAGTAGATTTTGTTCCACAGATTCCGACTCCTATTCTATGTTACCATCATTTTAGTAACTGACTCACAAAGTATTGATTTTAAAAGTAGCTTGTGCCCTCATTTGCTTGTATCTGACTTACAATGAAGAGCTAAAAAGAAATTTTTGGTTTTTTAAAACCTTCACATTATGTTAGAAATATTAGAAAAGCAAAGCCTGTTCTTTCAGGGGTATGTCAGAGAGATGTATTTTGAATTCTCATGGAAGGAGTGAGGGGATTATTCTCTAATAAAGATGTCCTTTTTACCAGATGTTTATTAGACATTGCTAAACATGTCAATAAAGAAAAAAAAATTTTAAAAACTGATTAAACTCCTTCCCTTTTAATTGTACCTAATTCTCAGAAATGTCATTTGTTCTAATTCAAAGCTTACCTATTTTCCACACAAGATTATTGTGCCCTCATTTCTGATGTTGAACAATTTTTACATCAGAACCACAGAATCATGAAACTGATATTAAAGAAAGAGTTATTTACACTAACAGAATGAATCCTTTTGCATTTGAAGTTTACTGAATAATTTTTATGTCCCTTATTTTGTCATGGTCATAATGAGTTCCACATGGATCATTTGAGAGGCATGATTGTTCAGTTTTTAATATCTACTTTCTTGCAAAGTCATACTTATAACAAGGTCAGAATTTCTATTATAAAGAAACAACAAGAATTCTGGCTTTTTTATTTGTGTAACTGGGAAGCACTTTTCAGGACTTCTTTATACTATATAAAAAGCAAGTATGGGGACAAGCCCAATTTTTCTTACATAGCTGAATTTTAATATGCTTCCATTTAGAGTGCCAGAGTTTACAGACTCCTGTAGAAACTATAAGATCCATCCCACGTCAATTTCAGTTTGGCAATATCACAAATTGAAGGCATTCCATAATTTAAAAAAAAAAAAATATAAGTATTTGTATTTCAACATCTCCAATAGCCTAATATTGGAATTTGGAATTACCACAGATATTGAATAGCTGTTTGCAGGATCACTGCACACTGATCCAATAAATTCATGTGGGACTCATGGTGCATATAGATATTTCATGTGGGAGCTGTAGATCCAAAATGCTTTTCAAAGTGATAGTATTTTAAATATTAATTTTTCTATTTATTTGTATTATTTTAACCTAAATGTACAATTCACAGAGAAAAAGATTGAAAACACCTTGTCAATGGATTATTTACCTGATCCAATGGGCCTTGCTAGTCTGTATTACATACCATATTTGCTCTTGAAGGTGAATACATGAACAATACTTCTTTCTTCTCCTTCAACATCCTGGCACACTGTCTCCATTCCTGAAGCACTTCTTTATCTCTAAAAAAAAATGTATATTAAAGTTTTAAAACTATATTTTAAAAAGTAAATGGTATTGCTTAGTTTTACCCAGTCAACCATTTTACAGTGAAATAAAGTGCTGATGGTTGGCACAAAATGCATTTTCTGTATTAGGGACGTCTGTGCGAAGCACTGACATTCAAATGGAAGATCAGCACTTTAAAGGAACACCACTGCATTCAAGTGCAAAGAGAAAAAATATAGTAGCAAAAGAATTCACACAAAAACCAAAATGGTTATGGAATCTGGCTAAGTCAGAGCACTGAGTAAGGATGGAGGTTACTTTATATACAGAATAAACTTAAAAAACAAAAACTGGTCTGGTACCACTTTATAGACTAACAAAACATGTAGGTGGTATCATGAGCTTTCGTGGGCACAGCCCACTTCTTCAGATGACCGGAGTTTTGAGTTTAGGATGTGCAGACCCAAAATAAATAGGGGACAAGGGGGAAGAAAAAAAAGGAGGGGGTGGGTGGGAAACAAGGAACAGAGGTTATGAAAAAATCAAAGGGAAAAACAGGAAGGCAGAAGGGTCATCAGTAAGCAACTGAAGATTGGCCAGTTAAAACGAAGCAGATAAGGATCAAAGTCAATAAATAGGGGGGGTTACTAACACAGGAATCTACACAAAGAATTCTGCTCCTGAGAGTGTGGACAGTAACGCTTGTCCCACTGGCTCTATTTGAATTAGGCCAGAGGTGAGTGCATAATGTTTAGCAAATATATGCTTGGAAGACCAGGATGCCACTTTGCAAATGCCTTCTAGTAGGACATTGTTCAGGAAGGCTGTGGTGGAAGCCACCGCTCTGGTGGAATGAGCTGTTATGACCAGGGGTAGTTGTTTGTTGTGGATGGTATAACAACTGTGTATGAGTGAAGAGATACATTTGGATATTTTCTGGAGGAGATGGCTTGTCCAAAGTCTCGTTGACTTTCTCCATGATTTTGTCCTATCAAGGTAAAACACAAGAGCTCATTGGATGTCCAGAGTGTGTAATGCTGCCTGAGTTGCGTTATTACGAGGTTTAGGACATAATGCAGGTAAGTGTATGGGCTCTTTGATATGGAAGGGTGTGGGAACTTTTGGGAGGAATTTGGGGTGGGGTCTGAGCATTACTCTGTCCTTACTGAAAACTGTGTATGGAGGGTCAGCCATTAAAGCTGCTATCTCCCCCACCCTCCTGCTGGAGGTAATGGCCACTAGAAAGGCAACTTTCATGGAGAGGTGTAACCAAGGTCAGGTTGCAAGTGGCTCAAAGGGTGACCTAGTTTAGCTTTTCAGGACATGATTAAGGTCCCACACTGGTATAGGTGGTCATACTGCAGGGAAAGTATTTTGAAGTCCTGTGAGAAAATGCTTAGTGATAGGATGTGCAAAAATGCAGGTGCTATCAGTAGGCTTGTGGAATGCAGCAATCATAGTTGTGTGGACTTTTATTGTGCTGAAAGAGCCCTGATTCCCATAGTTCTAGGAGGTAGTCTAGTATGATTGGAAGAGGTGTAGAAGTGGGTGGGATGTTGTGCTTCTCCCTTACCCATTCAGAGAACCTTGTCCATTTGTATGTGTATGTCCTTCTGGTGGATTTTCTCCTACTGTTGATCAGAATTTGTTTTACCCTGTCCGAACAGGTTTTTTCGGCATCACGGAGCCATGTAAGAGCCAAGCTCTGTGGTGGAGTTTTATCAGATTGGGATGTAGCATCTGGTAGTGAGATAGCAGATCATGACATGGAGGGAATGTCTCTGCAGGTAAGGGAACCAGGTTTGCCTGGACCATGATGGAGTGACTAGAAAGATCCGCACTCGGTCTTGTATGATTTTTGTGATCACTCAGTGAATCAGAGGTAGTAGTGGGAATGCATATACGAGGAGGGCATCCCATTTTTGGAGGAAAGTGTCCTCTAGAGATCCTCTGCCCAGAGCAGCCCTGGAACTGAACTGGTGACACTTGTGGTTGGACTTGATTGCAAACAGATCTATGTCGGGCTGGCTCCATTTGAGGAAGACCTTTCAGAGGGCTACTGCGTCTATCTCTCACTCGTGTCAGTCTGAAAAAATATGGCTGAGGTTGTCTGCCATGATGCTGAGCATCCCAGGTAGGTAGGTTTCAGTGGGGTTGACGTGATGCTTGATGCACCAATTCCATAGTTTTATAACCTCTGTACAGAGAGAACTGGATCAGGCTCAGCTCTAACAGTTGATGTAATACATACATGCTGTATTGTCCATCATGATAGTGATTGTCTTGTGTGTAATGTATGGTAGAAAGTGGCGGCACAGGTGTCATATCGCACTTAGTTTGAGGAGGTTAATGTTGAGTGTCTGTTTGTGCTGAGCCCACTTGTCCTTTACTGTATGTATGAGCATTGAGATATGCCTCCCATCCTATAAGCGAGGTGTCGGTTGTAATGGTAACCATGGGGGCAAGATGCTGGAAGGGTAATCCTTGCAACATGTTCTGTGGCTGTGTCCACCATTGTAACGAGGATATAACGTGTTGTGGTATAGTGACCATCTTGTGTAGGGAATCTCTGGAGGGGATATAAACAGTGGCCAACCATGCCTAGAAGCATCTCATGTGAAACCTGGCTAGCCTTACAACATATGTAGTGGCTGCTATGTGGCTGAGGAATTTGAGTCAGTTGCGCACTGTCATGATCGGCATTATCCAGGCCCACATTGAAAGCTATGAGAGCACTGAATCTGTGCTTGGGTAGTGTTGCCCTGGCTGTTGTTAAGTTCAGTCAAGCACCTATAAATTTGAGAGTTTGCATGGTTGGAGTTTGGATTTCTGGTAACTGATGTGGAACCCAAGGCTGAGTAAGAGTGAAATAGTTTTGTTGACCAGCTCTTGGGCATCTTAGAATGACATGTCTTTTAAGAGGCAATTGTCCACATAAGGGAATATTATTACTCCCATGCACTGAAGATGTGCAGTTACTACAGCTCGGGTCTTTGAAAAAACTCTTGGTTCCATTGAGAGACCGAACAGAAGGACTCAGTATTGGTAGTGATTCGTCCTGACTATGAAATGTAAAGTGTCTGTGTGCTGGATGGATCATTATATGGAAATAGGCATCCTGTAGGTTGAGGGCCGATAGCCAATTTCCGTGATTGTTGCTAGCATTACCATCTTGAACCTCTTGTATGTCATGTATTTGTTGAGTTTCCTGAGATCTAAAATAGGCCTCCATCCCCCCATTTTCTTCTGGATGAGGAAATACTTCAAATAGAAACCTATCCCTTCAAAGGCAGGAGGAACTGGTTCTATCGTTCCTATTTGCAGGAAGTGTTGGACCTCTTGTTGTAGAAGGACTTCGTGAGAGGGGTCACTGAAGAGGGATGGGGAGGAGGGATGGTTAGGGGGAACAGAAATGAAGGGAATGGAGTAGCCCAAATCGATGATCTCTAAGACCCAGCGGTTGGATTTTATTTCGATCCACTGCTGTAGAAAGGACCAATGGATAAATTGGAGGTTGGACAGTGTTGTTGGTGTTGCAACAGGGATGTATTTTGAGCTCTCAACCAAACCTTCAAATTTGCTGTTTCGATGTCGAAGGTTGGTTAGCTGTAGACTGTTGGTAGCGCTGAGATTTGCGCCTTTGTTGTCTGTGCCTTTGTCTGAAATCATATCTGGGTGTCTGTCTGTATGGTTCCCTGGGTCTTGTGTAGTTGTTGTACCTGTCTCTTGTTGGGAGGTGTGTACATTCCAAGAGTCCTCAGAATTGTGTGAGAGGCCCTTCATGGAACGCAGGACTTTATCTATCTTGTTCACAAACAGGTTGGTCCTGTCAAAAGGGAGGTCCTTGACTTTAAGTCGTAGCTCCCTAGGACTTCCAGATGCCTGAGCCATAATGCATTACGATCATGGTAGCCTTGCTGTGGGCCGCAGTGTCTGTTACATTCATTGCCAGTTGCAGGCCAGTACAGGTAATGGGTGGTGCTCTTGGACGACACTCTGGAGCTGGGGTCATTTCTGCTCCATGAGGAATTGTGAAAGCTCTTCTTTGAATAATTGGTGTAGTAATAGTCAGCTAGTATTGCTGAGTAATTAGCTACTTGTGATTGTAGAGTGGCAGGTGAATAGACCTTCCTTGCCCAGGGTATCTAGCCACTTATGATCTTTGTACTGGGGAGTGGATCTGAAGTGCGGGTTTTACACCTTGTGTTGAACTGAGTCTACGACCAGGGAATTGGGAGGGGGATGGGAAAACAAAAAATCCATTCCCTTGTCTGGCACAAAGTATTTTCTGTCCACCCTTTTGTTCATAGGCATGTTCAGCTTGCATTGGCAGGATCCAGGATAGCCTCATCCATGGGAAGTGCAATCCTAGAGGATGTAGCTAGTTGTAGGATTTAGCTGGTTGTTTCTCTTGGACCTCCAAGAGGTCCAACTCCTCCACTGACACCATTCTCTTGAACAACTCCTGGAATTGTTTGATGTTATCTGTTGGAGGTGGAGTGGTGTGAATTATAGCCTCATCTGGAGAAGAGGACGAATTGTGGGGGAGAGATCTGACTTTCCCCTCTGAGAGGAAATCTTCTTCCTTGGATTGATGATGATCCAGGCAATCCGGTGCCATGTTACAGGGTACATGCTACCGGGAATGTGGTGGTCTCTTGGCTGGTGTTAAGGGAGCAGTATGTTGGATTCTGTGGGTCAACCATGTGTCCCAGAGGAACCACTTGCCAGGGTATGGTGGTGGCAGGTACGTGATGCCCGTACCAATGTGGTGGTGGTGGCATATGGGATGGTCTTGCTGAACATGACTCTTAAGGTGGACACCTCTGCATGGGTGAGGAGTACTGGGAGAAGCAGCTGTGTTGACCTATATCAGCCTATCTGAGAGAAATGAAGTTGGAGAGCAAGGCAAGTGAATGGAACGTACTAAAGATGCCGGTGAATGTAGTGCAAACAATCAGTGCTCTGTTGGTGCCATGGAATGCTTTGAAAGTTCTTTGCGCGGAACTGTTCTAGTCTGTGCCGATGTCAGTACCAATGGTGCCACAGATGATGTCAGTGACGGTGCCCTTGGCAGGGGCATATCATTGCAGGGCCTCTTCGGTGCCATATCCAGTACTGTCTTTGATGCTGACATGTGTGGCTTGCCAGGTGCATCAGATGACATTGCTGAAGGTGCTGACGACACAGACAATGCTGTGGATTTACGTTTGGGCTCTGAATGAGCTCGTTTCTGTGGCGTACTGTTTCAACGGTGCCGTGCCGGAGGTGCAAGGTATGTCACCTATGCTCACTCTCGATGAGCTCAGTGTCAAGGGCAGTGACTTGGCCAGGGAAACCCTGGCCTTCATTTTTGCCCTGTCAGACAAGATAGAGAGATGACTCCATACCTCAGGCCTTTTCATTCTCTCTAGGCTGTGGTAGAGAGTCCTCAGGGACAGGCTGTAAAGATTTCTTGTAGAGCAAAAGCTTTAGTCTATTGGCACGATCCCGCCTTGCTCTCACAGTGAGGTTTGAGCAGTGGGGAGATTTCTGCACAAGGTGTCCCTCTCCTAGGCAGGAGAAGTGGCCATCCGAGGCTGGCATGGTCTTGTGACAAGAGTCACATCTTTTAAAGTCTGGCAAGCCAGGCATGTTGAGGTGGGGAAAGGACAAAGAAGAACGAAGGTTTTTAAAAAAGTTTTTCCTCATTTTTTTATGAAAAATGAGGGGAAAGGGTTGAAAAACTTGGATAATGAGAAAAACTGAGTCTCTTAATTTTTTTAAAACTAATTTAGGTTGAAGAAAGGGTGACTGAAGGTCTGCTGCTGAGGATGGTAAAGAAGGAACTGAGGTAGATGCCTACGGGGTGCATCAGGGCACTGCTAGAAAAAAATCTCCAGTCGCTGATGCAAGGACACACCAGCACCCAAAGTGGAGCACCCACGGGGACATCACTTGAAGAAGACACATAGTTCCATCTGTCTCTTTCCTAAATTCTAAGTTGTATGCACAGGTAGAACAGCCTAAAGACTCATCTGATCTACAATGGCTGCTAATGGCTCCAAAAGGCTGAAACTGCAACTGGATATTATCATGGCGTTAAGGTGTCCTAACCATGCATAATTCTTCTAGTATTTTCTTTGGTACACCAAATAAAGAGATGTGGAATAGTGTAAGACAGTGTTCCTTCTAAGCTGTGTGGTAGCACAGCTTCACAGGTGATTAATCAGCCCTGTCCAGTCAGAGGTTCAGGGCTCTGCACACAGAGCTGACTGACTGGGCAGGGCTGATTAATCACCTGTGAAGCTGTGATGCTGTGCAGTTTAGAGGGAACACTGGTGCAAGAACTACCTTGACAATGCAAACAGAGAATCCCCCCTGTAGTCAGTTCATTTTCCTAGGATTAGACATGCTGGTGGCATAATGGACACTAGACACATCCGTCTGAATTGTGCTTTTTGGAATGTGAACCAAAGTATTGACGTGAGATGTTCAAAAGTGATAAAAGAAGATCTATAAAGAAAAGCTGTGTGAATTAATGGAGAAATTCAGTAGGCGTTATATTAGTTCCATAATTTTTATTCTGATTTTTTTAAAATGATCATTCTTTCATATTTAAATTAACATACTTAATTTGTTAATGATTCACTGTGTGATGATGAGTGTAGTAACTCTCTAGTTTTACATAAGTTTCATGAACATGTACATGAATAACACTCCCACAGAACAAGTCATTTTTTTATAGCAGTGCACATCCATGCTATGCTAGTGGTATGCATGAGTGCATCTCCATCATTGTTAAACCTCTGCAAAAAACCCAGCATGTGGAGGTAAGTTAAGTTAATTTATGGAGAAACTTAATTAATATCTACAAAGAGCAACACATGAATTGAGGTCAATTAATTACTAAAAGAACCAAAGAATTCATTTTAACTAATATCGGCCCAAATAAGTACCTAGGCTACGTCCCTCAGGAAGGGAGGAGTGCAAATGGTTGAAGAAGCCCTCCACAATCCCAACCTTTCTATACAGGCAGAAAGGAAATGTGAAAACCCAGAGGATCACATAGTGGCAGAATCTCTGCTCCCAGTCCCCATCACTATGCATTGATATGAAGGCAACACCAAAGAAGCTGGGCTCTGCAACATATGGGAGTACAGTTCCATGCACTCCTCCAAACCCTACTAACTGCCTTCATACATCTTGTGATGCCAGGTATGCCTCTAGAGAGACAGGAGTTTCATTTACCCCATTATCCAAAAACATGAACTAAATTATAGACATATGTTGGAAAATTTAAGACAAAGCTACAGAGTAGATCTAAAAATCTATATTCATTTTTGGATAAGTTCAATGGTTAATGTGTTGGCTTCTGAGGGTATGTCTACACTACAGTGCTATTTCAAATTAACTTAATTCGAATTAAGCTAATTCGAAATAACGCATCTAGACACAAAATCTAATTTGAAATACCATTTTGCTATTTCGAAATAGCGCGTCCACACTGATTGGACTCTTGATTGCATTTAAGGGCAGCTGAAACCGGTTCCAGCAGGGCATCAGGTCAGTAGTTGCTTTGTGTGGCTACTGTCTGAAACTATCTGAGGCTCATGCTTAAAGGGACCCCCCTGGACAGCCGGTTCTCAGCTTTCCCGCTTGCTTGCCTACCTTGCTGAGGGACAGCAAAGCGTTTTCCTCTCCACCTGCTTTGGTCGCTCTCATTTGGGACACCACAGCACTCGGCACCATGGAGCCAGAGCCACCCCTGGGCACTCTGGTGCTCATGTTGAACGTCTTGCTGCAAGCCTGGCAGCAATTGCTGGAGGCTGCCTGGCACCTTCTGCTGCAGGCCAGCCCCCTGGCCCTCCCCCTGCCCCACCCTGGGGGCCCTGGAGGAGCAGCGCCCAGATGCCAGCGTGCCCCGCTGGACACCAGCAGCTACTGGTGGGACCACATCGTCCTGGAGTGCTGGGGAGACTAACAGTAGACCCAGAACTTCAGGATGAAGAAGGACACCTTCCTCAAGCTCTGCGAGTGGCTCGCCCCTGCTCTGCGGCGATGGGACATGCGCATGAGGCCCGCCATTCCACTCCACAAGCGGATGGCCATCGCCCTCTGGAAGCTCTCCACGCCAGATAGCTACCGATCCGTCGGCAACCAGTTTGGCATGGGGAGATCCACCGTCGGAGCGGTGCTCATGCAGGTATGGCAGTCATCGGCCACTGGGCCAGGAGGAGGGGCTGCAAGGAGGAGATGGGCTGCCCCAGGGAAAACGGGGGGGAGGTGGTGTAAGTGCCCTCCCCGAGAGGGTTCGGTCTGTCCCAGCCACGCTACAGACCACCCGCAGTGGCCAGGATTACAACGGAGGTTGCTCCTGGGAGTGGGGCATGGGGCAGTGGCGGGGAACGAACACTCCCAGCAACCCGGGCACCCCAGTGACCCTCGGTTTTGCGTGTCTCTCTGCAGGTGGTCAAGGCCATCAACAGGGTGCTGCTCCACAGAGTCATCCACCTCACCGACCTGGACGTGGTCATCCAGGGGTTCGGCACCCTGGGCTTCCCCAACTGCGGGGGGGCAATTGACGGGACGCACATCCCATCCATGCCCCGGACCACCAGGCCTCCCTCTACATCAACAGGAAGAGGTACTTCTCCGTGATCCTGCAGGCCGTGTCTGACCACTGGGGCCAGTTCATGGACATCAATGTGGGCTGGTCCGGCAAGGCACACGATGCGCGGATGTACTGCAACTCCTCTGTGTGCCAGAGGCTGCATTCCGGGACTTTCTTCCCCAACCGCCACATCAGGGTTGGTGACGTGGACATGCCAGTGTGCCTGCTGGGGGATGCGGCCTACCCCCTACAGCCCTGGCTGACGAAGCCCTACACGGGAACCTCAACCCCTCCCGGCAGGCCTTCAATGCCAGGCTCAGCAGGGCCTGCATTGTGGTCGAGGGGGCCTTCGGCCGACTGAAAGCCCGATTTAGATGCCTCCTCACCCGCCTCAACCTCTCCCAGCACAATATTCCGCACGTGGTGGCAGCGTGCTGTGTGCTCCACAATTTATGTGAGAGGAAGGGGGAGGCTTTCCTGCCAGGCTGGATGGCAGAGGCTGACCAGCCTGGCTGGCCAGTATGCACAGCCCCACACAGCTGCCAGCCAGGAGGCCCTTCGGGGGGCTGTCCGCATCCGGGAAGCCCTGCGGGAGAGCTTCCAGGCAGACAAGGACTGAAGTCCCCCTGGCGTGCCCCACTGGGGCCTTGTGCCTTACATTCCACCCCCACCTCCTTCCCCTTTCCCCTCCCTAACCCCCCTTCCTGATATACAATAAAAACACCTGCATTGCCACAAAAAACTCTCTTTATTTAACATAACTGGGGTGGGGGGAGGAGGGGAATGAGGGTGGGAGAGGGGAGGGGGGAAACCTGGGAGGAGGGAGCTGGAAGGCGGAGCAAGGGGAGGAAGGGGAAGGGGAAGCTCAGGGTTGGGGGTCTTGCCGGCCCTCCCGTCTCTCAGCACTGCGGGTGCAGGGGCCTCAGCGTTCCCGGGGGGGAGTGGAGGGTGGGGCAGGAGGGACGGGGGAGGCGGAAGAAGTGGGAGGGGGAGCAAGGGTGGGAGGAGGAGCGATAGCTGGGGCGGCTGCAGGGGCTGGAGCAGCAGGAGGCAGCAATCGGTCCACCAGGGCCTGCAGGTGCTCGCGGAGGGCACGGCCCTGCTCCCGCAGCTCCTGCAAGCTCTCCCGCCGTAGCTGCAGGTCTTCTTGTACCCACTGCTCCTGGCTGTGGACCTGCCTTCCCTGTAACCGCAGCTGCTGCCTCTGGAACTCCTCCTGGTTGCGGGTGTGCCTGCTGGCCTGGGTGCGGGTGGATGTTCCAGGCTGGGTGGTGCGTCCTGCACTCGCAGGTGCTGCGGCTGCGGTGAAACAAGAGAAGTGGTCAGTTCTCCCTGGGGACACAGTGGGTGAAACCCAGCCCCCCTCTGCAAGGCGAGGATGGCAGGTCTCTGCACCATCACATCCTGCTATCCCCAGGAGTGTGAGCTGGCCCAGGACTGCACCCCAGCCACTGTGCTACCTGTAGTGTGGTGTGTGTGGGTGGGTGGGGGAGGGGAGATGTGCCCTGCCTCTGTATAGAGGGGGCATCTGGAGGGAGGGCAGTGTGCAGTGTCTCTCCCTGGGGTCAGGAGTCTCTCATGTGCCTTCACTCATAGACACGTGTGGGGAACAGGCCAGGGTCCCTGCATGGCACCCAGCTGGGGCCACATGTCCTGGATGGCACAGCAGATGCACAGATTGCCACCTGCTCTGTGGTTGTCAAGGCCAATGCGTATGGTCCCTGGGTTCCCCCTCCCCCCCCGCCCCGCACAAGGGGACCATGATGTCACTCACATGTGGAGGCCTCCCTGGCCTCGGATGAGGCTGCTGACGGGCTCTCTGGTTCGGCTCGGGGGTCCTGGGTACACTCCCTGCAGGCTCCTGGCTGCCGCCGTCCTCCTCCTCTTCCTCCTCTTCCCGTGTCAGGGGCTGGGTCCTCTGCCCCGGGGTCAATGATGACCAGGGGGGCACGGACCGTCTGACCCCCCAGGATGCGGTCCAGGGCCTCATACTGTGGGCAGGCCTCCAGGTCAGCCCCTGGTTGGGAGGCCCTAGCATAGGCCTGCCGCAGTTCTTTAATTTTGCTGCGCACCTGCTCCTGGCTGCGCATGTGGCCTCTGGTGGCCAGGCTGGCAGCCATGCGGCTGTAGACGGCCGCATTCCTGCGCCTAGTGAGAAGATCATGGGCATTGGAGGCCTCCCCCCAAACCTCGGTGAGGTCCACGATCTCCGCACTAGACCAGGCGGGCACCCGCCTTTTGCGGCCCCTGGCAGGCTCCTGGGAGCCGCCAGCCTGGTCCTGGGTAGTGGTGGAGGGTTGGGTGGCAGCGGGTTGCTGGCTCATGCTGTGCCAGGTGCATGATCTGCTGGCTGTGTGCTGGCAGGTTTGCAACTGGCACAGGCACTGTGGCCAGAGTCTGCCCCTTTAAGGGCTCTGGGGCTGTGGGGGAGCAGATAAGTTTTCCTGGTTGTGCCCAGAGTGGCCACCAGGGCTCCCTGGGGAGGGTTGGAGGCCCCCTAATTCAAAATAACTGTCTACACAGCACTTATTTTGAATTAGCTATTTCGAATTTGGTGTTATTCCTCATAGAATGAGGTTTACCAAATTCGAAATAAGTGCTCCACTATTTCGAATTTATTTTGAAATAGCGGTTTGGCTGTGTAGACGCTATTAAAGTTAATTCAGAATAACTGCTGTTATTTCAAATTAACTTTGTAGTGTAGACATACCCTGAATGATTCAAAATACATGCAAATAGTGTGACAAAAGGCAGAATTTTGAACAATTTACAATTCTTAGAACATTTGTTAAATGTATGTCAACAAGATCTTTTGACATATAGAATCATAAAATACTAGAAATGGAAGGGACCTCGAGAGGTCATCATGTCCAGTCCTCTGCCCTAATGGCAGGACCAACCACCATCTGGATCATCCCTGACAGATGTCTGTTTAATCTGCTCTTAAATATCTCCAATGATTGAGATTCCACTATCTACATAGGCAATTTATTCCAGTGCCCCGAACTGGACACTACTCCAGTTGAAGCTTAATCAGCACAGAGTAAAAGGGAAGAATTACTTCTCATGTCTTGCTTACCACATGCCTATTAATGTATCCCAGAATGATGTTAGTTTTTTTGTTGCAACAATGTCACAATGTTGACTCATATTTAGCTTGTGGTTCACTATAACCCCTATATTCCTTGCTGCAGTACTCCTTCGTAGACAGTCACTTCCCATTTTGTATGTGCACCTTGTGCAGTAACTGGTGTTCTTCGAGATGGGTACCCCTGTGGGTGCTCCACTATAGGTGTCTTGTCACCCCTGTGCTTCTAATTGGAAATTTTTGGCAGCAGTGCTACCCCTTGGGTGCTGACGCACATGCGCAGCACCACTTGTGATGTAGTGAGCATGCTGACACATGCACGCCGTCAACTATCGCCTTAGTTCCTTCTCTATAGCAGAGCTCCAAAGCAGAGGGGAGGACGGGCGGGTTGTGAACACCCATCTTGAAGAACACTAGTTACTGCACAAGGCGAGTAACCTTCCTTTTCTTCTTCAAGGAGTGTCCCTGTGGGCACTCCACTGTAGGTGACTGTGGAGCAGTACTCTTAGCCTCTAGAAAGGAGGGACTTCAGACCTTATCGGCTGAGAGAACTGCCGTTCCAAAGGTGGTACACTGTGAAGGGACCCTATCCTCAAAAGCACTTGCAACCCCTCCCAGCTTGGTATCATCTGCAAACTTTTTAAGTATACTCTGTATGCTATTATCTAAATCGTTGATGAAAATATTGAACAGAACCAGCCCCAAAACTGATCCCTGAGGAACCCTACTTGTTATACCCTTCCAACTTGACTGTGAATCATTGATAACTACTCTCTGAAGGTATGTCTACATTATGAAACTATTTTGAAATTACTTAAATCGACTTAATGACTCTTGATTTAACAAAATCAAAACAGAGTGTTCTCACTACAGGGAAGCCTCAATATTAGTCCAAAGCAGGCTCCATTAATGCAGATGTGCTACCTTGACTTAGAGCCTCCGTAAGCACTGGGGAGTAATTAGTTTGAATTACTCTGGGGACTAGTTATTTCAAAATAGTGGCACCAGAGCATCCACACTACCACTTTCTCAAAATAACTATTTTGAAATCAGCATTATTCCTCAAGGAAAGCAGAAGTACATATTGCACAATAAGTGGCTCATTATTTCGAAACAACAGGCTTGATAGTGTGGATGCTCTGCTAATTAATTCTACATAAGGGGGGTTATTTCAAAATAAAGCCATAGTGTAGACCAGGGCTGAGAGTGGTTATCCAACCACTTATGCACCCACATTATATAGCCCCATCTACATTATATTTCCCTAGTTTATTGATAAGAAGGTCATGCGAGACTCAAATGCTTTACTAAAGCCCAGGTACATCATGTCTACTGTTTCCCCTTATTAGGATTGTTATCCTATCAAAGAAAGCCATCAGGTTGGTTTGACATGATTTGTTCTTGAGAAATCCATGCTGACTGTTACTTATCACGTTATCTTCCAGATGTTTGCAGATGGATTCCTTAATTATTTGTTCCATTATCTTTCCTGGCACAGAAGTTAAGCTGACTGCTCTGTACTTTTCTGGGTTCTCCTTATTTCTCTTTTTATAAATGGGCACTATATTTGCCTTTCTGCAGTCTTCTGGAATCTCTCCCATCTTACATGACTTTTCAAAGATGATGGCTAATGGCTCAGATACCTTGTCAATCAGCCCCTTGAGTATTCTAGGATGCATTTCATCAGGTCCTGATGACCTGAAGACATCTAGCTTTTCCAAGTAATTTTAACTTGTTCTTTTCCTATTTTAATTTCTGAACCTCTCTGATTTTCACTGACATTCACTATGCAGATGATACCAAGCTGGGAGGGGTTGCAACTGCTTTGGAGGATATCAAAATGATCCGGACAAACTGGAGAAATGGTCTGAGGTAAATAGGATGAAGTTTAATAAGGACAAATGCAAAGTACTCCACTTAGGAAGGAATAATCGGTTTCCCACATACAGAATGGGAAGTGACTGTTTAGGAAGGAGTACTGAAGAAAGGGATCTAGGGGTCACAGTGGACCACAAGCTAAATATAAGTCAACAGTGTGACACTGTTGCAAAAAAAAGAAAACATGATTCTGGGATGCATTAACAGGAGTGTTGCGAGCAAGACACGAGAAGTCATTCTTCTGCTCTACTCTGCGCTAATTAGGCCTCAACTGGAATATCGTGTCCAGTTCTGGGCACCATATTTCAAGAAAGAGGTGGAAAATTGGAGAAGGTCCAGAGAAGAGCAATAAGAATGATTAAAGGTCTAGAAAACATGAGCTACGAGGCAAAGCTGAAGGAATTGGGCTTGTTTAGTTTAGAAAAGAGAAGACTGAGAGAGGACATGATAGCGGTTTTCATGTATCTAAAAGGGTGTCACAGGCAGGAGGGGGGAAAATTGTTCTCCTTGGCCTCTGATGATAGGACAAGAAGCAATGGGCTTAAACTGTACCAAGGAAGGTTTAGGTTGGACATTAGGAAAAACTTCCTAACTGTCAACGTCGTTAAACACTGGAATAAATTGCCTAGGGAGGTTGTGGAATCTCCATCACTGGAGATATTTAAGAGCAGGTTAGACAGACATCTATCAGGGATGATATAGACTGTGCTTGGTCCTGCCATGAGGGCAGGGGACTGGACTTGATGATCTCCTGAGGTCCAATCACCACCAACCTTCTTGGTGAAAACAGACACAAAGAAGTCGTTAAGCACCTCTGCCATTTCCACATTTTCTGTTATTATATTTCCCTCTTCACTGAGCAATGGGCCTACCCTGTCCTTGGTCTTCCTCTTGCTTCTACTATATTTGTAGGTTTTTTGTTACCCTTTATGTCTCTTGCTAGACTGAGCTTTTCTAATTTTGCCCCTACTTGGAGGGCAAACACAATAAATACTTGTGTTATTTGTTTATATTCAGCCTTTGTACTTTGACGTAATATTGCCTGTAGTACATTCTGTGGTGGATTAACTGCTGGGCCAATGGGATCCAGGGCAGGAGTGTCAGGTGAGTAGAATGGGGCAAGCCCCCACATCCCAGCTCTGCTCTTTAGAAGGAGCACCAGGTTAGCAGAGCAGGGCAAGCTCCCTGGAAGGAACACTGGATTGTGGAGGGAAGCTGTCCCTTGATTTTAGGAGGTTAATTTTATTAATTTGAACAGTATGTGTTATAAACTCAGCAATTAATCGGATCAGAAGATTATTAGGTGAAAGGTCCCAGACTTATATACACTAACTTTGCCTTAGGTTTGTGGCCTGTATGTCACTTGCATTACAGCTAACATAGGGAGATTGTGGAATCTCCATCGTTGGAAATATTTAAGAGCAGGTTGGATAGACATCTCTCAGGGATGATCTAGACAGTGCTTGGTCCTGCCGTAAGGGCAGGGGACTTTATTTGATGACCTCTCGAGGTCCCTTCCAGTTCTAGTATTCTAGGGGTATGTCTACACTACATGGCTCCGTCAACAGAGCCATGTAGATTACCTTTGTAGACATAGGAAAATGAAGCAGCTATTTAAATAATCGCCACTTCATTTAAATTAAAATGGCTGCCGCGCTGTGCTGATCAGCTGTTTGTCAGCACAGCGCTGTAGTCTGGACGCTCCGCGGTCGACATCAAAGGCATTTGTCGACCTCCCTGGTATGCCTCGTGGGATGAGGTTTACCGGGGAGGTCGACAAATGCCTTTGATGTCAACCGCGGAGCGTCCAGACTACAGCGCTGTGCCAACAAACAGCTGATCGGCCCAGCGCGGCAGCCATTTTAATTTAAATGAAGTGGCAATTATTTAAATCGCCGCTTCATTTTCCTATGTCTACAAAGGTAATCTACATGGCTCCGTCAACGGAGCCATGTAGTGTAGACATACCCTAGGATTCTATGATTCTATAAACCTATTATAACCTATTACAATAAAACAATTAATCAGATTTATCAGAAATTAAGAAACCTATAAGAAAAGATATGTAGCTGAGCAAGCAGACTAACTCTTCAGGCTTCAAAGCCCCCACACTGACCGAGCTCTCTGGTACGAGCACCACCAACAAGCTCCCACACTATGATCTCATTTCCCCTGAAGAAGCTTGGGAGGGAAGAGGGGGTAGGGGAACTGCAGGCAGAAAGGGTGAAGAGAGGCCCCCACTTCCTCTGGCCCAGGGCCCCACAAACCCCTAGTCTGCCTCTCACTACATTGCCAGTTAGTAAAGATTTTAAAAATGTTATTTAAATACTTCTATAATGTATCATATGAAATAAGGAATAATGAAAGGGAACATTTTCCTCACTGCATAGGAACAAGAAATATTGAATTTCTTAATGAAAAATTCAATAGTTCATACTCCTGTCTCATAGGAGCACTGTGATTTGTGAAGGAAAGTACTCCTTACATTTCTATTCATAATACAGATCATTTGTAATGATTTTCTTTCTTTACAAATGGTAAAATGGGTGATTTGTGAAGAGAAAAAAGTTACAAGTGTTAAGAACAGCTAAACAACAATTTTTTTTAAAAAAGCATTGTCATTAAGCAACATAAACATAATACTTACTTTCTGTGCTGTTCAATAAAAGCCTGTGTCTCTTTCATTTCCTTTTGCATGGCCAATCTCAACGCCTCAGATCGCTTTGCTTGAATCATCTTATCATATGATGAAAACTCAGAAAAATTGTTCTTCTGTGAGAACTTCTTCCTTTTAAAATAGACAGCTTGATACAATTATTTAAATATTTCATTAAAGGGCAAACAAGGAAAAAGTTAATGACAGTGAGGACTGGCCTTAGGGAAAACAGCACCCTGGGCAAACTTGTATTTGGTGCCTTTGACCCCAGCAGGTTCCTCTGTCAGAAGCTCTCATTGCCCCTAACCTCTGTGGGCTCCTCTCAGTGCTTAATTTGTAATGAAAGAAATACTAAGGCTCAGCACCAAAAAGCCCTATGAAAAATAATATGCTGGCTGACTAGACACCCAGCTCAGAATGCAGCTCTGTGACCACAGCAGCGGTGCAAAAATGAGATATGGTGTATTACCACCATTACATCTGCACAGCGGCTGGCAGCAACACTGCCTTCAGAGCTGAGCATCTGAAAGTGGCAGGTGTTGTCCAGGTGCCCAGGCTGACACTGGTGGCTCCCCTAGCAATACATGCCATGATGACCACTATGCCCATGAGAAAGGGGGGCACAGGAGCTGTCATGCTAACTATGCAGAGACAAACACTTATGCCAGGCTGGCATCTTGGGGCAGCATCATCTGGCCTCTGCTTGATCTCAAGCACGGGGCTTGCCCACACTCACCCCTACTCCTGCAGCCCAAATCCACCAGCTTGCAGTACTCAGATGGTGCCTCACTGACCATGGTGCCCTAGGCGTGTGCCCAGGTCACTCACTCCAGCCAGCCAGTGCACTTAGTGATAACTAAATTCATATGGCAGATTTGGTCCTTGGCCAAATAGAGGTTAAGAAATCAAATCAAATTGGCTTTCTTCCTTCTAAACATTTTTTATAGGTACAATAGATAATTGACATCCCAACAACATTTAAGGACTAATTCAACAAAATGTCCAACTAAGCATATGTGTAGTCCAACTGATTTCAGTAGCTTGCCAAATCAGAGATTTAAGGCAGTGGCTCTCAATCAGACTACTGTGCCCTGTCTTGACTATTCCAAGTTTCGCCTCACTTAAAAACTAGTTACTTACAAAATCAGACATAAAAATACAAAAGTGTTCCACCACACTATTAATGAAAAATAGCTTGCTTTCTTATTTTACCATATAATTATAAATCAAGTGGAATATAAATATTGTACTTAAATTTCAGTGTGTAATATATAGAGAAAGCTGTATAAACAAGATTAATGCCTTTATGAAATTTTAGTTTGTTCTGATTTTGCTAGTGCTTTTTACATAGCCTGTTGTAAAACTAGACAAATATCTAGATGAGTTCATGTACTACCTGCTGGTAGACCTCTGTGTACTACCAGGAGTACATATAATCCTGGCTAAGAACCACTGATTTAGGATATGTTTATGAAGCAACTAGACACCCGTGGCTGGCCCAGGCCAGCCAACTCAGGCTTGTGGGACTTAGGCTGTAAGGCTATTTTATTGCTATGTAGACTTCCAGGCTCAGTGTGGAACTTGGGCTCCAAGACGCTGTGAGGTGTGAGAAAGTCCCAGCCATGACTCCAGCCCAAGTCTGAAAATCTACACAGCAATGAAACAGCTCCACAGCCTAAGCTGGCTGGTATGGGCCTGCCACAGATGTCTAGTTGCTATGTAGTCATACTCTTAATAAAAATAGTTACATGTGATCATATTATGGGAAAAAGAGCCTGAATCAGCAAGCTCTCTAAGCATGGAATACCCTTTGATTTTAGTGGAAAAGACAAGATTAAAAGACAAGATTAAAAATAACCCAGCACTATGTTTGCTCAAAAACTGGTGGTGGGGAAAAACTATAAAACTTTAGTAAAAAATGTTCCTGATTTTATTTTTAATTTCAGAACGTCAACAAAACTTAGAAAATCATAAAAATGTTCGCTATTCCTAATTCTTAATGGTCCCAAAACACTATACATTGACAAAACACTACAGTGACTCAAGAGGAAAATATATACTGGGGAAATTTGCTAATACATATAATAATATGAACATAAATATATTCCCCCTTTTCAGCATAGAATGAATAGGAGGTCCTCTAGTGAGGATTTATGACCAAACTGCATTTCTTTTACAAAAAACATCATATTTTTCATTTACTAACATGCTATGAAGTCACACAAGTATCATTTAGCAAAATACATGAATTACATGGTATCATGCAATAGCCTTACTTACTAAAAGTGCAAATTTAAGTAATTGACAAGGTCTTCTCATCACCAGTGTGCATTAATAGATGTTACTTTTTTCAGACAAGCATGTTCCTTCCCAATATATTTTCATTAAAATATGAATTGATACAATTTTATATCCATTCTACTCTTGACTGATTAGGGCTCAGCTGGACTACTGTGTCCAGTTCTGGGCACCACAGTTCAAGAAACGTGGAGAAACTGGAGAAGGTCCAAAGACGAGCAACAAAAATGATTGAAGGTCTAGAAAACATGACCGATGAGGAAAGACTGAAAGATTTGGGCTTGTTTAGTTTAGAAAGGTGAACAGAGAGAGGACATGATAGAGGTTTTCAAGTATCTAAAAGGGTGTCACAAGGCGGAGGGAGAAAAATTGTTCTTGGCCTCTGAAACTAGGACAAGAAGCCATGGGCTTAAACTGCAGCAAGGAGGTTTAGGTTGGACTGTAGGGCTACGTCTAAACTACACCCCTCTGTTGGCAGAGGGATGTAAATGAAGCACTTCGAAAATGCAAATGAAGCCAGGATTTAAATATCCCATGCTTCATTTGCATAATTGTGTCATGGTGCTGTTTTGAACAAGCACCATTTCGAAACTGAAACCACAGTTTAGACGCGTTTTATTTCGACAATGGGGTGATTTTTCAAAAGATCCTGTACTCCTGTGGAGAAAAATCACCCCATTGTCGAAAAAAAACCATGTCTAAACTGCGGTTTCAGTTTCAAAATGGCTCTTGTTTGAAACAGCGCCATGACACGATTATGCAAATGAAGTGCCGGATATTTAAATCCCTGCTTCATTTGCACTTTTGAAGTGCTTCACTTATATCCCTCTGCCGACAGAGGGGTGTAGTCTAGACACACTCTAGGAAAAACTTCCTAACTGTCAGGGAAGTTAAATACTAGAATAAGTTGCCTAGGAAGGCTGTGCAATCTCCATCTCTGGAGATATTTAAGAGCAGGTTAGATAGACATCTATCAGGGATGGTCTAGATTGTACTGAGTCCTGCCGTGAGGGCAGGAGACTGGACTCGATGACCTCTCGAGGTCCCTTCCAGTTCTAGTATTCTATGACTCTATCTGCATGGAAATAGTAGTTTCACCCAGTCATCTTTCTTTTCTCATGCATACAAAGTTGCTAGAACTTGTTGTTTTCTAGTTATAGAGAAAATGTAGAGCTATTTCAGACCTTTTTATTTATTTGTTATTTATTTGTTGTCAGGACCACCAATGCATCATCTGGGCACAGATGGAGTATTTTTAATTGTGCTGTATGTTATGTAACCCTTCCGCCGGGTAGGCCCAGCAGCAACCAGGGCCAGGTTCAATATCTAGGGATCCATCTCTCACAGAACCGGCTCGAGCCCCTACCCAGTAACCTGGGAAATTCACACACCCCTGGGTACCTCTGAGAGGCAATGGTTCCCCACTAGCGAGCACAGAGACTGAGTGTTGAAAAGAAACTTTTAATGAAAGACAGAAGTCACATGGCATTATCTTGGGAACATACCACAAACAGAGTTCGTACCCCCTCCCCCACAAGTAACTGTCCCAGCTCAAAAGGATTAAGCAATGTCTTTTGCCTCTCAGGCTCACCAGTCCAACAAGGTAAGGGTTCCATTCACTTACCCAAACTTTCTCCGTACCCCACGTCAAACGCCCCACTTACAGCTCTGTCCCTGACACATCATCCTGATGACTCTACTCCTTGAGCCTGAGGCTATGCCACTTTTGTGCTGCTCCTACTGGCCGCCTGCCGGTCGTTCCCGCCAGCTGCTCCGCTGGCCGCCTGCCGCCGCCCCTACCGGCCTCCCGCCGGTCACTCCTGCCACCTGCTCCGCTGACTGCCTGTTGCCGCTCCTACTGGCTGCCTGCCGGTTGCTCCCGCCAGCCGCTCCACTGGCTGCAATGGATCTGGCTTCCAGCCAAACCAGTAATTTCAGCTCTTTAGCCACCACCTAGGCTGGCCAAAGATTCCAGCTTCCACTGGACTAGCAAAAAGACTCCTCATGAAGTCTACTTTAGGTCTGTCCTTAAAACCAGGGGGAAAGGGGCAGGTTGAGCCAGTCTTACAGCTCACACCTGGCAGGCATGAAGCAGGCTGACTCAAGCCCTCAAGCCCTTTCCCCCCCAACTCAGTTCACTCAACTCTGGCAGGGGGGAGGCTTGTTCCTCTGAGACCGCTTACAATGATGGTGTCTCTCCTGCAAGCACTGGTGTCATATTTTACAGTTCCCACATTTAGGGGTGGCATGATTTGTGACCCCCACAACAGCTCCAAATTAGTTACAATACACCACACTCCATTCCAACACTGATCCTCCATCAGCCCTGGATGAATTGGATTTACATAGCCACATCTCGTATTCCTTCCCCCTCCTGGCATGAGCTGTATTTACATATCAACAGTTATTTATCTTGCAGAGCTAAACAATTGGAGTGAGCACACCCACCCCCAGGGCAACTCTCTCCTTTTAGCTGGCTGATAGCAAGCAGTAACTCAGCCCCGGCTTACATCCTCCCCCCAGTCAAAAATTTGCCGTCCCGGCAAAATATGTTCCTGATTATACCAGCAACGTGGGTTCTCCTCAAAGGGTCTAAGGAACCCCACTATGGCCTCTACAAGGCTGTGTGCCAGGTGTATCACATCCTCACTAACCACTCCTGGTTCATTGTAAGTTAGCCTGTTCACTGGCTTTATAACCCTATCACGCCTATTGAGCACAGGCACAGCAGGAACTGTGGAGACCTCTTCTGGGGGTAGGACTGATGAGGGGTTATGTGTAGGCACCCTCTTTACAGACACAGACTGTTGCACCTCTTGTCGAGATGCTGGGATGTCCAAGGCGCTAGGGACACCTTCCCCTGGAACAGACTCTCTGTCCACTGACACAGGTGTGTCGTCACAAGCCCGTTCATCTCCCAGAAGATCTGGAGATGTAGATGGGACAAGCTCATCCTCTGAGGTTGGTCTGGTTGGGTACAGCAGATTTCCTTCCACAGGCCTAAATGCCTCAGCCATAGGATTCAGAGCCAAAGAAGTGGAGCTCTCTCCGTGTCTCACTGATGGAGTTTGGAATCTAGTCTGCATCCCAGTATACCCCATGGGATCATCTTCCTCTTCAGATTCACTCTCAAAGGTGCTGGGTAGAGGCAGATTAGCTTCACAGGCCCACCACATGTAATGGGTGGTTGACTTGGCCGGACACCCCCGTTTCGCTGAGTTCCCATGTCATGGTCCATTTTGTAAGGAGTGCCTACCAATTCTCCCACAGGCAGCAGAAGGTTCTGATGCACGGTCTTTACTTGCCCTGGCCCAGTCTCTGGTTTAATCTTGTAGACCGGTAGATCTCTACATTTTTCCACCACCAGGTAAGGCATTGCCTTCCATCTGTCAGCAATCTTGTGTTTGCCAGCAACACCCAAATTTCATAACAGAACTCTGTCCCCAGGTTGGAGCTCCTGCGAGTGCACTCGCACATCATATCAGTGTTTATTACGGTCTGTGTTTTTCCGGGCAGCCGCAGTAGCCAAGCGATAGGCATTCTGCAGTTTTTCTCTTAATCGGGAGACATACTGCAAGTGTGTCTCACAGCTCTTGCCATCCCCTGATACTCTAAAGCATATGTCTATAGGCAGTATCAGCTCTTGTCCAAACATCACGAAGTATGGGGTGACCCCTATAACATCATTCCTTGTAGCATTGTAGGCATGCACCAAAAATGCAACATGCTGGCTCCAGGATGCCTTCTGGTCCGGGCGTAAAGTCCCCAGCATAGTTAGTAGAGTCCGATTGAACTGCTCGGGCTGAGGGTCACGTTGTGGGTGGTAAGGTGTTGTTCTGGACTTCTTAACTCCGGACAATCATAGCACCTCCTTCAAGAGGCGACTCTCAAAGTCCCACCCCTGGTCAGAGTGTATCTGAGTTGGGAGACCATACACTGAAAAATATCTTTCCCACAAAACTTAAGCCACAGTAGTGGCCCGCTGATCACGTGTGGGATATGCCTGTGCATATCGGGTATAATGGTCAGGTACTACTAAAATGTTCCCCATATTTTTCCTGTCCACTTCTAAAGACAAGAGATCAATGCACACCAGCTCCAAAGGCCTGCTGGTGGTGATATTCTCCAGATAGGCAGCTCTTGTAGGCAGAGTTTTCCTCTAAACACATCGGGCGCAGGTCTCACATTTTTTCCGTACGTCTTCAGCCATTTGGGGCCAGTAGAACCTACTACGGATAAGTTCAAGGGTTTTCTCCATTTCCAAATGCCCAAAATCATCATGCAGGGCTCTCATGGCCAAGGCTCTGTACTCTTTTGGTAGCACTAGTTGAGTTTGTCGATTTTGCAAAGTATCAGAGGGGTAGCCGTGTTAGTCTGGATCTGCAAAATCGACAAGGAGTCCTGTAGCACCTTACAGACTAACAGATGTATTGGAGCATAAGCTTTCGTGGGCAAAGACCCACTTCATCAGATGCACGTAGTGGAAATCTCCAGAGGCAGGTATAAATATGCAGGCAAGAATCAGGCTAGAGATAACGAGGTAAATTCCATCAGGGAGGATGAGGCCCACTTCTAGCAGCTGATCTGGAAGTGTGAACACCAAGAGAGGAGAAACTGCTTTTCCAATTGGCTAGCCAATTACAAAAGGACTCCTTGTCAATTCTGCAAAGGATCTACGGTGAGCCGGTGCAGCACCCCCTGAATTAGTTCCAGTTTGCACCACTCCCGCAACAGTAGCTTACCCTCAGTGGTGGATGTGGCAACTGCGCTAGGGCTTTGCCTCTCTTTTTGCAAGTAGTGTGCCATGGATGTCAACATCTTGCAGCTGTGCTCTCTGCCAGTCAGAAGCATTGAGCATGGGCAATGGAGAGTGGTCCAACATAATGTAGTTCACAGAGACAGAGGGTACACTCTCAGGTGGTTGGCCCAGTGTTTCTGCAACACACCCATTTGGACTCTAATGTGCCTTGGACTTCTGATAATTGCCGTTGCAAATAGCTCTCACTCCGTCTTCAGGAATCTCACCAACTTCTGTTGGCTGTGGACGTCGAGACAACGCATCGGCAGCTACATTGCTTCTCCCTGATTGGTACTGTATGCTGAACTCATAGCTGGCCAGGGCGGCCATGCATCTTTGTCCTGTAACATCCAGCTTAGCACTTGTTAACACATAAGTCAGAGGGTTGCTATCCGTCCACACCTGGAACTGAGCACCATAGAAGTAGTCTCGAAATTTCTCAGTGATGGCCCATTTCAAGGCCAAGAACTCCAGCTTGTGGATGGGATAGCGAGTTTCACTGTCAGACAGTCCTCGGCTGGCAAAGGCTACAGGTTTATGTTTGCCTTCCACTTCCTGGTACAGCACGGCCCCTAGACCCTCCAAACTGGCATCAGTATGTAGGAAAAACGGTCTGCTTGGATCAGCAAAGACTAGGACTGGAGCGTGAGTTAGGCGAGTAATGATTTCCCCAAAAGCCCTTTCACAACTCTCATCCCACCGTGGCCCAAGCGATTCGAAAGGGCCATAGTGTCTCTGCACAGGAGGCTTTGGAGGCCTCCTCTTATTCTTGGTCTTAGATTTGTTCTTGTTGGACTGGTATCCCCTGGTAAGATCATTCAGAGGTTTTACAATCGTAGCGTAGTTCTTCACAAATCTGCAGTAGTAGCCACTGAATCCCAGGAAGGTCTTGAGTTTTCTATAGTTACTTGGACGTGGCCAGGTAGTGAGAGCTTCTATTTTATCGGAATCAGTACTCACACTCTCTTGGGACACGATGTGACCCACATACTTCACCGAGGTTCAGCAGAACTGGCATTTGTCAATTGAAAGCTTCAAACCATACGCCTCCAACCTATCAAGCACTTTAAGAAGTCTTTCCTCATGCTCCTCCAAGGTTCTTCCAAACACAATCAGGTCATCCAAGTAAACTAACACTTGCAGTAGATTCATGTCTCCCACGACTTTCTCCAAAAGATGTTGAAAGGTGGCAGGTGCCCCAGAAATCCCTTGGGGCATGCGTTCGAACTGGTAGAACCCTAATGGACAGATGAAGGCTGTCTTCTCCTTATCTTCTTCTCCCAGAGGGATCTGGTAGTATCCACTCCGAAGATCCAATACAGAGAACCATTGGCTACCCAGCAAACAGTCCAGGGCATCTTGTACTTGAGGCATGGTGTATTGATCAACTGTAAGTGCGCCTTTTTAGGGTGCGGAGGTCAATACACATCCAGATTTTCCCACTCTTCTTACGAACCACCACAACAGGCAAGGCGTAGGGGCTGTGGGACTCTGTAATGATACCGTTTGTGATCAGCTCTTGAAGATGATGGTGTACATCTTCCATCTCTGAGAGAGCGATCCTCCTAGACCTCTCCCTGATGGGTCAGGGATCTTGTAGCCTGATGTGGTGTTCCACCTCATTGGCACAGCCCACATCCCACTCATGCAGTGAGAATACCTTGGATCTCTTGCAAAGCTTCTTCCTCAGGCAATCCTTCCACTCCTCAGGCAACGGTGAGTCCCCAAAGTCAAACTTTGCAGGATCCATCGGCGGAACTTCAGCTTCACACTGAGGTCTCACAATGGTTTCAGGCTCAAAGATGTCTGCAATCTTCTGCCCTGGTCTTACAAGCACATCACAGCTCGTTTCATTAACAATCAGTATAGTCACCTCTTCCTGGGCTTCAGCAGGTAGGGTTATGACGCCACTGAGAACCAGTACTCCTTCAGGGAGCCCTCCCTCAGTCAGCTGCTCTACCAGTGCTAATGTTCCCTTACTGCCTTTCAGGCAGATACTCGTGACAATCACCTCCTTTTCTGTCATTGCAGGCACCGATAAGGGGACCAGGCCCGCATACCTCAATGCTCCCACCAGCAAATCAGGCATCACTTTTCTTGTGTCCTCAATTTTTCTGTAAGCCGTGGCACAATGGGTGTGTATCACCAAGGTGTTCAGATATTGGTCCCCTGCTCACTGTCTGCAGTAATCTGCAAGTACCTTAAAAAGGCTGGAGTTGGTCCCTATTAGCACAGACACATCAGAGGCTCCTTTAGGGTCAGAGCATATTAAAGCAGCAGTGTTTACCTCCTGTCTTACCCTTGCCACCTCCTCAGGGAATTCCAAGTGCACTATGACATACCCTTTGTAGGGATATTCATTCATGCTGAGACCACACAGGCCAAGGCCAGTCAATGGCTGGATAGGCAGGTGCCTGAGCATCTGTTGGTAGAATGACTGGAATATAATAGTCACCTGCGATCCGGTGTCAAGCACCGCTTTGCACTCTGCCCCTTCAATCCTTACTGTGACCTCCACTTGAGGCCCTATTAGTCCTGAAGGGATCCTAGCTGAGCAGTCATTTCTGGGGAATCCTTCAAATTCTGTGGGCCTAGGTGGCCCCCGTCCCCAGGCCATCTCACAACTGCTTCTCAGCTTTCCATAAACTAAGCTGGGATTTTCCTCATTTTGGCAACTTGCAGCCCTGTGCCCATCTTGACCACACCGGTAGCAGAAGAACGGTCCTCTCCTCCTTCGCCTGGGTGGGATGGCAGCTCCAGGCGCTGACTTCTCCATCACCACAGCCTGAGGTTCCTCATCCTTGCAAATCCTTGCTTGGTCAATGACTCTCTACAACTCAGCAATCTGTTCTGTCAGGATAGGAACTTGTTGGGCAAGGTCTCCTCTGGTGTTCACCATCAGCACACTGGCTGTTTGTCGGGGTGCAGTGCTGGCTAGCTCAGGCATCTGGGCCTCCCAAAACTCACTGGCAGCCTGTCTTTCTTCCTCCTCTCTGACCTCCTTTATCAGCTGGGAGTAAGTGTGGGGGGGTGCTCCTGTCATTCTCTTCGGTGGAGGTGAAGTAGAATCAGGCTGTAATACTGAGTTCCTCTTACAATTTGAGCCAGTCTGGTCTGGTCCATCTGCTTGGCAGTCACTGGTCCCCTAATGACAGCTCTCTGTAGCAGCTTCTCCAACCTCTGTATATAGGCCGAGACCTTCTCTCCCCGGTGCTGCTTAGTGTCGAGAAAGTTACAGTAACTGTCTTCAGGGCCCTCCATGCTCCCAAAGGTGTGAGTGAAGGCCTCTAGGCAGTCCTTTACGCTGACCTCGGGGTTAGCGAGCTTCAAGGTGTGAATCACATCTAAGGCTGGGCCCCTGAGACTCTCTACTAGACATCTTCGCTTTTCTCTGTCTGGCACCGCCCACTGCTCTAGCATTTCAGTGGTGTATTCTAGCCAGGGTTCGAACTCCTCTTCCTCAGGAAATAATCCTGAAGTGTGGGATAGCACACACTTTTCCAATGTCTGCCCCAGGGCTTTTGTCCAATCATCGGCTGAGCTAGAGACTTCTGAGCCAGGGCCCAACAAACCCAACAGATTAGCCATGATACAAACAGTAATTTCCTCAAATAGAAAACACAATTATTTCCCACACAGCAACTCACTCAACATGTGCTTGCGAGGGGTACTGACCCAGTAATCCCGGACGAGCCCCCAAAATGTAACCCTTCCGTCGGGTAGGCCCGGCAGCAACCAGGGCCAGGTTCAATATCTAGGGGTCCATCTCTCACAGAACCGGCTCGAGCCCCCACCCAGTAGCCTGGGAAATTCACACACCCCTGGGCGCCTCTCAGAGGCAATGCTTCCTCACTCGCAAGCACAGAGTCTGAGTGTCGAAAAGAAACTTTTAAAGAAAGAGAAAGAGAAGTCACATGGCATTATCTTGGGAACATACCACAAGCAGAGTTTGTAGCCCCCTCCCCCACGAGTAACTGTCCCAGCTCAAAAGGATTGAGCAGTATCTTTTGCCTCTCACGCTCACCAGTCCAACAAGGTAAGGGTTCCATTCACTTACCCAAACTTTCTCCGTACCCCACGTCAAACGCCCCACTTACAGCTCTGTCCCTGACACATCATCCTTGAGCCTGAGGCTATGCCACCTTTGTGCTGCTCCTACCGGCCGCCTGCCGGTCGTTCCTGCCAGCTGCTCCGCTGGCCGCCTGCCGCCACCCCTACCAGCCACCCGCTGGTCGTTCCCTCCAGCCGCACCGCTGGCTGCCCACCAGTCATTCCCGCCAGCCACTCCACTGGCTGCCGCTCCTACCAGCCGCCTGCTGGTCGCTCCTGCCAGCCGCCTGTCGCCGCTCCTGCCGGCCACCTGCCGGTCGCTCCTGCCAGCCGCTCCACTGGCTGCAATGGATCTGGCTTCTGGCAAAACCAGTGATTTCAGCTCTTAGTGATTTCAACTCTTTAGCCACCACCTAGGCTGGCCAAAGATTCCAGCTTCCACTGGACTAGCAAAAAGACTCCTCATGAAGTCTGCTTTAGGTCTGTCCTTAAAACCAGGGGGAAAGGGGCAGGTTGAGCCAGTCTTACAGCTCACACCTGGTAGACATGAAGCAGGCTGACTCAAACCCTTAATCCCTCCCTCCCTCCCTCCCCCCCCCCCAACTCAGTTCACTCAACTCTGGTAGGGGGGAGGCTTGTTCCTCTGAGATCTCTTACAATGATGGTGTCTCTCCTGCAAGCACTGGTGTCATATTTTACAGTTCCCACATTTAGGGGTAGCATGATTTGTGACCTCCACAACAGCCCCAAATTAGTTACAACATACCACATTCCATTCCAACACTAATCCTCCATCAGCCCTGGATGAATTGGATTTACATAGCCACACCTCGCATTCCTTCCCCCTCCTGACATGCGCTGTATTTACATATCAACAGTTAACAGTTAATTATCTTGCAGAGCTAAATAATTGGAGTGAGCACACCCACCCCCAGGACAGCTCTCTCCTTTAGGCTGGCTGATAGCAAGCAGTAATTCAGCCCTGGTTTACAGTTACAATGCTTTTAAATCTTTCCACTTATAAGTGTGGTTATTTATCACCTTCCCAACACACAGAGTATTCCATGCTGTAAATCAGTGGTTCCCAACCACCAGTCCACAGACTGGTGCTGGGCTGTGGTAGCTTTGGGGGCTGGGGTAAACTGCCCAGTGCCTCCCCTCTTGCCGCAGCTGTTGGGAGAGGTGTGTCCTGCTCTGCCTCTCAGCCAACCAGTGCCAAGCAGGGGCAGGGTCTCCTTCTGGATGTGGAAGAGCAGTTTGTTGCACGGTGGAAGGGCTGCACAGAGCCTAGCACGGCAGCCTTAGAGAAGCCACAACCTGGGCAGCAGTGCTCAGCTGGCAGCTGGGAGGCAGCACAGGACTAGGTGAGGGGGGCAGGACAGGCACTGGGAGCTGTGGGGGCCTGGACTAGTGCTGGGGGCTCTGGGGTTGGGAGACTCTAAGAGGTGGGGGGCTTCACTGAGGGGCACTGGGGTAGCTGGGGTGGGGAGCTGGCACTGGCAGACTCTGGGGACAGGGCTAGTAGTGGGGGGCTACAGGGAAGAGCTGGCACTGGGGGGCTCTGGTGGTGGGGGGCTCTAAGGGGCAGAAGCTGACACTGAGGTATTTGCGATGGCATGGGGGGGTTGGGTGCAGGGAACTCTGGGGTTAGTGGCTGGTGCTGGGGGGTGGTGAATCAGTGGGGGGTAGGGCTGGCACTGGCGTCTTAGGGGGCCAGGGTGTACCCCAGCCCCCAGAGCTGCCACAAACAGCTGGTTTCAGCTGTGGCAGCTGCCCACCACATGGTGACGGCCGGAGCTCAAGACAGCGTTCACGGCAGCTCTGGGAGCTGGGGCTTTTGGCGGATCGGCAATATTTCATTTGCATATTTACATATTCCTAATGATGTGCAAATATGCAAATAAAATGTTACTGGTTGACGAAAAGTTTGTGAATGCATTTGCTGGTCCGTGGTATAAAAAAGGTTGGGAACCAGTGCTGTAAATTAAATGAAATTAAAATATATACATATATTTATAATGCTTTCTTTCACCTGGAAAGTATTGCTGATTTGTGGTAGAGCCTCTCTTTCTTTCTGCTATTGTTTCTGAGCTCAGGAAACTCCTGCATTGTGGCTTTAGGGTACAAATCCTGGTTAGCAAGAAATTCTTCCTTTTCATCTTTTATAATCTCCTCCTTCAGCTTCTTAAATCGTAGCATTTCTTCTTCATTAGGCCACTCATCTGACAAATCCAAACTGGATTTCATCAACTCAGTTAAGTTCAACTTTTCAACGGGTGGCATTTCTATTGGAGTAAAAAAGAGATTACTTTATATTCCTTTATCAGAGTACTGAAGTTATTAGATTCTGTTCAGCAATTTTCTATTTTTTCCCCCCTCGGGAATGTGACTTTACATGTGAAAGACTAGTTTGTTATTCTCATAGTCTGGCTTTTCCCCCACACTAGAGCGACGGCTACACTATGGCTGCATCTAGATTGGCATGATTTTCCACAAATGCTTTTAACGGAAAAGTTTTCCGTTAAAAGCATTTTCGGAACAGAGCGTCTAGATTGGCATGGACGCTTTTCCGCAAAAGCATTTTTTGCGGAAAAGCGTCCCTGGCCAATCTAGACGCGCTTTTGCGCAAGAAAGCCCCGATCGCCATTTTAGCCATCGGGGCTTTTTTGCGCAAAACAATTCTGGGTTGTCTACACTGGCCCTCTTGCGCAAAAGCATTTGCGCAAGAGGGCTTTTGCCCGAACGGGAGCAGCATAGTATTTCTGCAAGAACACTGACGATCATACATGAGATCGTCAGTGTTCTTGCAGAAATTCAAGCGGCCAGTGTAGACAGCTGGCAAGTTTTTCCGGAAAAGTGGCTGATTTTCCAGAAAAACTGGCCAGTCTAGACACAGCCTATGAGTTTTGCTGCAAGAGCCTATGCAAATGAAACGTGGATTAGCATTTTCCCGTCGAGGCATAAGGATCTTGCAGAAAAAGGGTTTTTTGCGAAAAACGGCCATGGCCGCACTGCCAGTTTTTGCGCAAAAACCCCTAGCGCAAAAACGGAATGAAAGAGAGTATGCAAAAGAAGCGCGGTAAAATGCTAATCTGCCCTTCATTTGCATAGGCTCTTGCGGCAAAACTCATAGTGTAGCCATAGCCTAGCAAACTACAACAATCATCTGCACAAGGAGCAGTAGACAGTGCATTACAATGAATGGAAACATTGTCTATAATGGTAAAATTAACACCTCATGACAAAAAGAAATGTGAGGTCTATGTTATTTTGAGATTGTCTCTTTACCCTACTGCTAGAGTTATATAGTTAACTTAATGTCATGGAAATAAAAACAATCAGCTAAGCTTTTCACCACGGTACATTCTCTTTACAAGGGACACTCAACTTTGGAAGCCCCGGGGGTCACAATGATACTCACAGCACATGGCAAGGGCCACGACTTTAGTGTAGTTGCATGTACATGCAAATATATGCAAATAGCTTATTTCACACTGATAGACATGAATACAAAGATTAAGGCAAGACTACAAAATACAGAGGCCCCATTTAAGTCAGTTCTGCTGATATTAATAAAAGGCAATATTTACCCGATTTCCACCCATATGGCAGCACTTTCAATGAGCAACGACAGTCCAGGTATTTAACTACTAAAACGCATATCAACAGAAGGTCATTATATTGACTACTTTTTTGTTTTGGCTCCCACCTGTGGGCCACATGCTGAGCCCCACATAAACCCAAACCGCACCCTGGGCTTCTAACAAATGGACTGTTTAAATCCCAATTAAGTCAATAGGATTTAAAGACATGCATAAGCATTTTGCTGAATCAGAGCCTTGGGCTAAATCTACACTTGCACTTCACAAACTCCCATTCCCCCTCCGGAGTGCAGCAAGTTGCAGCGCTGTAAAGTGCTGTTGTGAACAAGGTTACAGCTTTGGGAGTCACTCCCCTTGAGGAGGTGGTTTATATACAACGTGTTAAATTTTAAACATAGACAAAGCCTTTGACACCTCTCTTCTCGTAGTTTGCTACAGTTGAGACTATCTGGGATATCTATCTATTCACCAGCCCTCATCTTAAATATTATGAGGCTGGTGAATGAATGTTATCAGACTGTGCCACAGGACTCTGAAATTTGCCCCTGGAGGTGACTGGACTGTGCCAAAGTCTCTGGGCCATTAGGGAGCAGTGGCAGGCTCATCTCTTTTACTTAAAGCACATACATTTGTCATTTATTTAGTTTTGAGCACTTAACCATGCAATATTTATATTTTCTTAATTTGGGGGGGACTAGTGTAAATATATATGATATAAACTATGAATGAATGAGTAAATGAATATATATACACTTTATGCATTATGACCAGCATATAAGATATTTGTACCAGAGAAATCAATATTAAAGGAAAGTAACAATGCTAAGCTAATATACCATAGCATGTCATAGATCTGTTAGTCCAATTAGGAAAAACCTTTTAACATGGCCAACATGAACTTATCTATTTGGCATCTCAATTTAAAAAAATAATCTCAAATTATTTTTATGTGCATTTGTCTATACTTACACAACTTGAATATCTTTTATATTTACACATCAGGTCTAAGATATATTAATATTTGGTTTGGCAGAAGCTGCAGAGATGGAGTTTCCCTGAATCCCAAAGAAATAAACAGCTGTATTTCACTTCTCTCTTTGCCTCAAATTTAGAGGAAATGCATTCTCCCATAGCACATTTTGTTATCTTCTCTGCATGAAGTGTATATATACTACCTCTTGCATACTGCTCATCCAGCATGAACAGATGGGCCATGTGGGAGGGAGTAGAAAACTCTTCTATATTACAGAAGGTTCCCAAATGTGGCATGCCCACAAATTCTGAAAATGAAAGTCTGTGAGGGGTATATTTTCCTTAATTATAACAATAGCTAAACGAAAGTAGAACAGTATGATATTGCAGTAGCATAAGTTATGAAGCTGTTCCAATACATTTTATAATTATTATAAAGTTAAAATATATCGCCTTTGAAAGAAATAGAAAATAAATAGCATGCAAAACTACCTTTTTATGTAGTTCTACAGTAACAGAAACAAAATCCATATGATTTTCAAAATCATGTATATTCCAAAGAAATTAGACCAAAAAAAAGAGAAAGAAAACACTGTAGTGGTTTTTAAAAACAATTTATTTGGTTTTTATTTTAATGTATAACAATATTTATAGGATATCAGGAAAATAGGTATGCTAATCTATATTGCAACAGAAACAAAACACAGTAATAAAATGACTGTTAAAAACAATTGTGTTAACATTTATATATACATTACCAGATATCTATCAAAATTACCTCATGGACTGAATTTAGAGAAAATCTGATATAATTTATTGATTTTAGTCTCACTATTTGTAATAGCTGATTATTCAAAAGTGATTATCAGAAAACATTACAAGTTCTTCTGCACAGAGTAAAACCAAGGGATTCCCTATCTACAGACTATGTACTTTTTACAAACAAAAGATCAGCTCTTTATTTAATTATTACTAATGATATAAAAAACTGAATTTTAATAGATACAGAACAAGATTTACTTGTCAACTCTAACAACATTATTATCAAGGGTCTAGGAGTTTTATTCCTTCTACTAAACAGAAAAGATGATTCCATGGCTATTTTCAATTTCTTATTCGAGATCATGCAAATAATTCTCAGGGGGAATGTACTTTTCATAATAAATAAGAGTTCATTGTTAGAAAGAATTGTTCCTCTTGAACAGATATTGTTTTGCTTCCATTTTTCATGATCAAATTTATTTATCTCTTATTGTAAATTAATTGAAAATTGTAAAAAGCCCAGTTCCATTTTAAACAGGGGCTTTCTAATATATTTTAAAAATAGAAAGGTCTTATTACTCAATTACTTCCAAAATCTATAAGGGTATGTCTACACTGCATGACTATTTTGGGACACTACTGGTATCCCAAAATAGCTACCCCACATCTACATAAGCTACCTGTTATTTCGAAATATTTTTCGAAATAATAGGCACGCTAATTTGGCATCTCGGTAAACCTCGTTGCATGAGGGCTAAGGGATGGCTCGAAATAGCACATTATTTCAAAATTTGGTGCTGTGTAGATGCACTAAATTTCAATAGATTCGAAATAAGATACATAATTGCGCAGATTGGGTATCTTATTTTGAGTTTAGGGTACTGTGTAGGCACACTCTAAAAGGCAACATTTTGAATATCTTACATGGGAGGTAAATTCTTGTTCAAAATTAAAGGTAAGTATTTGGTATTTCTCTCCTAAACCCAAGCTTTCATTTCAGCTCCACAAAGGATCATGTTGTTGATGGAAATGCTAAGTACACACCCATTTAAAATATAGCCATAGGTCTCAGGTATATTAAACACAAACATAAGCCATACAAACTACTTTTTTCATTTGGTTTCAGAAATGTAACTATAGTATTATTTGATGTGCTACATTTTAATAGTGAGATTCAATAATACATTTTAAGGATTATACATTATGTAGACATTGAAATGTATGTATACAATTGTTAGTATGTTCCTAGCAAACATAAAAAGTTATCTTTCTCCAAGATTCTACTAAACTCACTAATGAAGCTCATCTGTTTCCATGGACCAGTGAATGCTTTCCTAAGGACAGGGTATATCTTTGAATTTCTCTTGTACTCTTTAACAATGGCCTTTGCTTCTTCTTGTAGCATAGAAGGCAATTCTGTGAAATACAGAACTTTAAAGTATGTGCATATTATAAAAGTCTACTGTAAGACTAAACTGGACAAAAGACTAGAATATATTATAAGGAGCAATCTTGCATCCTAAATGATCTTCTCTATCTGTGATCTAGGGTACTAACATACGGCAAATAATATTGGTAGTAGTGAAGACGACAGGCATTTTCTAGACAATGGTATGTTCATTTTCAAATGATCTGAACAGAGAAATAGTTTGAGGCAGGCTCATGCAGGCAGGTGCTAGGCTCACTTCTTCAAGCAGATTTTTGAATTAATCTCATCCTTGACCTACCATAACTCTTTCATTCCAGTAAGATCCTTTCTTGAACAGATACTAAAAAATGTCAGATTGTATTGGTTTTGTGATGTAGATAAATAGGGATGAGGCTACCAAAACTCATTGACTCAAGTCCTAATCCAAGATTTGAGAATTTAGCCCTCCAGATAAGTCAGTTTAATTCACTAATCCTCTGTGCTACTTAGTCTCTCTAATAAGGTATTTGCAGCTGTCTACAGTCAGCACAAAAATAACTACCTTTTGCTAGTAAATTAGCTAATTGTTATAGAAGAGCATAATAGCGATGATATCAAACCTAAAACTTTTCTTAGTTTTGATAACATAAAAACATAAGTAAATGCATTTTGTGTATTTTACTCAGTCTAAAGTTTCAAATAATAACGTATGCTCAGTATCGTATCAAACAGGAGTGAAGACGCTTCAGTGTATCAGCTGCATGGGATTTGTCAGAGTTAGCCATTGGTGGGCCACAAGAGAGTTTGTTTATCTGAGCATCTGCAGGCATGGATTCTCGCAGTTCCTGGTGGCCACAGTTTGCCATTCCTGCCAATGGGAGCTGAGGGAAGTGGCACAGGCAGGGCCATCACTTCCTGCAGCTCCCATTGGCTTTGAATGGTGAACCACAGCCACTGGGAGCTGTGGAAATCTGTGCCTGTGGACTTTCAGGTAAACAAACCACCAGTGGGTCACCCTGATGAACTGTGGGCTGGAAGTTTCCCACCCCAATATAAAATAATATGGTTCCTTTATTTGAAACAACACTAGTTTAATTTGTCCTTTAATATAATGAAATGATCTTCAGAAAAGTTTCCATCAAGTAGATCTACAATTTTTTAAAAATCATTTACTTTTTGATCAGTATAGGAATCTTTATACAAACATTCTGTACATTCTTGAATATGCTTAGATTAGCTATTGTTCTGTAATCCCGTCTCCAAGAGAATTCTTTTTTTGACCATTCTCAGCACGGTTACGCAGCGGTATTGATGCAGAAAGTGGCTCTGGCAATTAAGTAATGAACTATACTTTCTTTCCTGGCCAGTGCTGAACCAGCTCCACAACAAATTGATACGGAACACAGTGCTGCTAGAGATATAGTCTTCTACCTGAGATCTGAACACTTGTGGTCATTAAAACACACATAGCAGCATCTCTTTTAGCAATTCTTCACATTTTCTACTCTCCGCGGTGCCTTTCAGATTTCTGTCTCTTTGTCTCCTTATTCTTGCTGCCCATAGTTTCAACTATGTGAATGATTCCCAGATCGATCTCTTTATCCTTCATCCCTTACCCTATATCCATTACAAGTTGAAATTTCATAATCTGGCCTTCCCTAGTCTGGCAACACTCCTGATCCAGTATTATCAGGGTGACCCCATGGGGCGAAGAGCGTTACCAGACTAGAGGGTCAAGAGAGCAGAGGCCTGTGTGGCAGCGGAGCTGCTGGGCACACCATAGAGTCCTTGCTGGCAGCAGGGCTGCGAGGGAGAAACCCTAGTGGTAGTAGAGTCACTGAGTGGAGCACAGACCTTCAGCCAGCAGTGGGGCCACTGGAAAGAGCCCCTGGCAGCAATGACAGTCAGGTCCCAAGGTGCCGGACCAGGGAGATTCAACCTATGTTGAATCTCTTAATGTATCTGAAACATCTCTTTTAATAAAGATAAAGTCTATCACCATTCTGAACCCAACATTTCTAAAATTCAGCTTTTTATTTCTTCTCCTGATAGGAATATCTGGTTACATAATAGGATATATATTTATAAACAATATAATCCCCTTTGCTTTAGGACATATGCTTTAGGACATATGCTAATCACTAGCTGCCTGGGGTTAAAGAAATTTCTTCTATGAAAAAGTTATTTCATGTCTGTTTTTTATGGGACTTTTTAGACCATTCTCTGCAACACCTACTCACTATGGGTGTGTCTAGACTACATGGCTCCATCGACGGAGCCCTGTAGATGAGTTTATTCGGCAAAAGGATTATTTAAATTATTATTTAAATAATCACTGCTTCATTTACATCAAAATGGCCACCACGCTCTGCCAATCAGCTGTTTGTTTCACGAGGCATAAAGGATCTGCCGACGAAGGGTTCTGGGGTTGGCAGATCCCCATCTAGACTGCCGCGCTGTGCCAACAAACAGCTGATTGGCACACCGTGGCGGTCATTTTGATGTAAATGAAGCGGCGATTATTTAAATCGCCGCTTCATTTCCCTTTGCCGAGTAAACTCATCTACATGGCTCCATCGAAGGAGCCATGTAGTCTAGACACACCCTATCAGAGAGAGGACAGTAAACCACTTGTTGGATTTGTTATGACAATTGCTTTCCTCTGTTTCTTGGAAGCTCCACTATCCTTCCTATGTTTGAAGCTCTGGCTACACTGCGGGTTTTTTGCGGAAGAGGATATGCAAATAGTGTGCTCATTTGTATATCTTGCATGCTCATTTGCATATCTTCTTCCGATCCTTTTGCAGAAGAGGTTTTGCCAATAAAAAGCTCCGTGTAGACAGGGCCATTTGTCGGAAAAAAACCTTTTGCACAAGAGCCTGTAAACCTCATTTTTTGAGGAATAAGGGATCTTGCGCAAAAGGGGTTTGTTCCAACAAATGGCCCTGTCTACATGGGGCTTTTTAATGGCAAAACCTCTTCCACAAAAAGGATTGGAAGACAATATGCAAATGAGCATGCAATATATGCAAATGAGCATCCATTTGCATATCCTCTTCCACAAAAAACCTGCAGTGTAGTCACAGCCTGAGTGTCTCAACCTTAGCGTAATCTCCTTCCTGACAGTTTCTCACTAAGGCCTGTTATGATTTCTAAATATCATCATAATCTGGCTTTTTCTTTGTGTCCCCCCTTGCTAAAAATCCTTGTATATGTTAGTCATTTTTCTTATTGCTTAACAAACATGTCCAGGCTTCCATGTTCTCATGTCTCCTCTAGTATCAAAACTGCCTTTTTTGAAGACATCTTCCACTCCCATTGCTCCAGCCTTTCTCTCTTACCACATAAAAATCAGTTGCCTTTTTTGCAACTTCAGTACCCTAAAATATGTTTTTAAAACATTACTTTGTTCACATTTTCCAAAAACAACTAATTATAATTTTAATAACTATTCATAAATCATTGCTCTACATACCTTGAGTAGCTGGCTCTAAATCGACAAGTTTTCCACTACCAACATTTCGGAGAAAGCACATAATTGAATGCAGTCCCCTCTGTACAACATCTTGAGGTGGAAACTCCAGAGGGCAATGTCTTAGATTCAATGCTGTCAATGAAGTCAAGTTACCTGTAAAATTAGTTGTAAACATTTTAGAAGAAAACTATATCTGCAGATTCAGGACTCAAATGTGACTAAGGAGCAGAAATTTATTTGCCATCATAATTTGTTTTATTTATGTCTATTTCTATGGGTATCATCCTTGATGCATCTACTGATATTGTATGCTGTCTAAAAAATATTGGATGAAGTCTAATGATTTCTAGTTTGCTAGTTGCAGAGGTAAAAAATGACTGACAATTTATTTTATATACTCATTTTATAGTATTACAAATGCTAAAATTTCTAACATTATTACATATGAGGGTCTTAAAATCATTTCCAAGATTTTTTTATATTCACCGGTAAGCATAGGCTGTGACCCAGCTACATCAAACTTTCTGTCTTCCACATGAAGAGAAATAAGGTGTTTCTATAACACACTACCATGCCATGCCAATATCAGAAATGAACAAAATGAGGCAAAGTTATAGCAAGGAAACAAGACTTGCAACACACTTGTTCTGTTCCCATCAGAGACACATGCACAAACATAAATGTGCAAAAACACATCACTGCAATGATATACAAAAATAAGTTATTCCAAACAAAAACTATTTCTTACTCTATCAAGTAGTCTAGTCCAGTGTTTCTCAACCTTTTTTTGCTCATGGCCCCCTTCTGAGCCTCGTTTACCTCTGTGGCCCCCCTCATAGCTGCTGTTAGTTGGAAAAAAAGGTATATAATTTACCTAATGTTCCATTTTTTCCATGTGGCCCCCTAGAGGTAGGGCATGGCCCCTGGGGAGCCATATGGCCCACAGCTGAGAAACACTGGAGTCCCTCTCCCATATTTAGGAACACAGTTCCAGTGCCCATCTTGCAACTAAAACGGATTTACCAGATCATCCCTATACACTGTCCCTTGATTCTTGACAACAAAATTCATATTTGTTTTTTGACATAATATTTTGGCACTAACAGTTTTATAATATAAAAAGTACTCTCAATTTGTTTTTTGTTGCTCCCTCCCTTTGACATCTCTTTCCCTTTTTTATTCTGCTGTTTAAAATATTGATGATTCATTATTCTAATTTTGGTGCAATAAATTAATACACTTTGGGTTATGAGCAGAGCTCTACCACATTTTTTTTTATTTGTTGTCCCCTATTCATCTAATTTCATCCAAATTTTTGGTTTTGGTCCTTTGCTCTGCATTCCCTCTCTCCCAATCTTTGTCTCTCCACTGCTTTCCATTTACAAGACTACCTCTCCTAAAATGCTTGGCACTACTCTTACAAAAGGAGATAGAAGTCTCCAGCCCCATAGACAGGAGATAAACGTTAGCTACCGCTTTATTTCCTGAGAAGATGCAGTAAATATATGCATCCTTCTGGCATGCCTCAGTCTTGTACTGTGCAGGCACAACATGACAGCCAGCCCTGGAAAGAACCACTGTGTCAGAGCTACAATTAGCAGTGCATCATACACTGTCAGCTGTGCACCACCTTTTCTGACAGCATCCTCAATGATGTGGGAGAGCTGGGGACAGCTGCCAAATAAGCAATTGGGGTCCAGGGCTCTTTGACTTACATATACCCCACTCCATCACAAGGTCTAAATTAATAAAAGTAAAATAAGTGATCAAAATAAAAATTTCCCTATTAGTTGGACATACAGAATGAAATTGTGTTCTAAAACAGGTCATTAATAATAGTAGTATTTATATTTTTACAGATTAAAAACAAACCTCAGAGTTAAAACCTATGATGTAGATAGTTTTTAAAACAAAAGTCTATTCAATTTCTAAAAGATGACAAATATTTTGGCATGGCATGATTGATTTTAGGTTAATAGTTAAAATATTTGGAAGCACAATGTGAAAAATGAGATCCTGATTCAAGTCACTGAGAACAGATTTTTCACACTGTCTTGAGAAAATGGCACTTTAAACACTTCATTCACAGCTTGACTGAACATCAATTTATTTTGTTTTGATTTGTAAAGGCACAGTACTTAATATTCTGTGTGAGCTTACTTTATGCTTTACTCATTACTCTATTAAGTAGTATATTTGTATTTTAAAATGTTTTCAGTCAAATCTTACTTTCAGGAATGACAACTATATTATTTATAGCACAACCATCTGAGTCCGAATTATTAGTAATTAAAAGTTGAAAGGAATGTTGCAAAACAAACTTTGCAACATGATTAACAATTACACTGACATCAGTCCCCTACAAATGCCAATTACAGCAATATTGACAAAGGCTCACACACAGGAAAAAGAAAAAGAAAAATATAAAGCCAGCATGAAAATAACAGGATAAAATGAGAAATTGGGCTCAGAACTGGGATTCTCCATGACTACAGGGTGTGTTGAGGAATCTTTTCTTCCAGAACTCGGTGGAGTAGACTATACAGTGCTTATGTTGCTACTCTACTGAAGGCACAAGCCCATGTAAAAAAGTAGTGATGAATTAGTAAAGGGGACCCCCTCTAACAAGTAGTAATGTATTAGTAAAGGGGAACCCCTCTACAGCCAGTGGATTTGGTGCACAGGAAATATTGATGCTCTTTGTGGGCTTCCAATATTCTGCCGCTCCCCTGTGGAATAGACTTGTCTTGGTTCCACAGTTATTTTGGACCCATTGAGTCCATAGACAAAGGACCAAGATATCATATTTATTTTGAACTAAAGGTCACTGGGGGGGGTATGTCTGTCCTCTGTCAACTATCAAGGTCTCCTCTTAAAGTTATAAACAAAATGAACCACATTCAGACCACATACAGACCACATTATATGTTGTAACCTCACTGCAATCAAGATAATTGAACCTACTTCCACCAAGTCTTATATATCATCTTCTGTCCACATATTTTAGAATGTGCATCTGTCTGTGTGTCTATCCATCTCTGAGTCTGTTTGTTCAAGAACTCCTCCTAAATAGTAAGAGCTAGGATTACCAAATTTGGTTTGCACCTTCCTTTTATCCTAACTTAAAGCAAGGCCAGGGTTTGGTTGTGCTAAGAAAAAGGGAAGTACCAGGAATAGAGGAATAGGACTCTTTTCCATAACATGGAAAGGGAAAGTCACAGAGAGGAAAGACCCGAGCCTGCAGGGGAGAGCTATACTGAAGAGTGGCCACTGGGGGCAGCCTCATCAGCAACAGAGTGGTCAGTGGGGATGAAGCTATGCCATCTTGCCTGCCACCAGACTGGGTAAGTAGATCTCTGCCCCTAGCCTTTCCCTGCCAATCCTTGGACAGCGCCAGAGGTAGGGGAGAGAAAAGGTCCCTGCAGCTGGGGAGGAGGACATACAGAAGGTTTCTGGCAGCCAGAGGGGTTGGGGGGAGAGAAAAGGCCTATATTGGTCGAGGGAGGCTGGCAGGAGGAGAAAAGGCCCTGCTGGCCGGAGATGTGGGGAGAAGAAAAAGTCCTACTGGATGGGATCCTCATCCACAGCCCCTTCTCAACCTCCAACCCTCACTCTCTCACACACACAGGCCCTCAGACTCCTGCTTCCCCCATATTACCAATGCTGTGCCCTGACTCTGTATCCCTCACACCACCAGCCCCCTGCCCTGAAGGACCCAGGCAATACTGGGTAAGTCTTCCAGTTAAAATAATAAGGAGACAACTTCTTACAACCTTTATTATTTATTACAGATATGTCAGAGGAGCGCATGACACACAAAAATAAAGAGCGAGAGATACTGCCCTAAGTACCTTACAATTTAAAACTATGTCAGAAATAAGACAATAACATGAAGATAGAACAGTGAACACAAGAGAAGGTGGAAAAACATACATTGAGGTAGATTTCTCTGAATTGCATGAGAGGCAGAAGTTGGTTGCAAATTGACTATTTCACTGGTTACTTTATTTATAGAATGTGTAAGGAAATAATATGTGATTAGCATTGATATGTCTCCTGAAAGAAGTAATGTTCTGAAGTAAGATTTGAATGAAGAGAAAGAGAGAGTAATCAGCTGACACATGGAGGTTGTTCCAAGAAAGTTTTCTTCTTCCACGCTCTTCAAACCTGAGGGTATGTCTACACTACAGAGTTTTGTCAGAAAAACGGACATTTTTCCGACAAAACTTGAGGAACGTCCACACTGCAATAGCATTCTTCCACAAGAAAATCGAAAGAACAGAGGGGTTTTTCTGGCATTTGGTAATCCTCATTCTAGAGGAAGAAGCCTTTTTGTGAAAGAGCTCTTTCAGAAAAAGGCATGTGTGGACGGGGAAGAGGGAGTTTTTTTGGAAGAAGAGGAAAGAGGAAAAAGCACAGGTGCCCTGGTGGCCATTCCATCCATAGCAATTGCAGCTTACATGCGAGAGAGCATCCATTCAGTCTGCACACTCACTTTCAAAAAAGGAAATGGCTTTTTTGATGCACTTTTGCAGTGTGGACACTCTCTTTAGGAAGAAGTTTTTTCGGAAGATCTCTTCCAAAAAAAGCTTCTTCCAAAAGAAGACTATAGCCTAGACGTAGCCTAAGCAAGCAATTCAGTCACTCTTTTTGGTGTTGGGAAGTTTTTTACTTTGAGAGCAGGTCCACCAAACTCAATAGCACTAGTTGCAAAATAAAATGCCACCCAAATTGTGAAAGATTAACAACAATGGAATCAAAGTGAACAGTAATTAGAATGTCAGGATTGGAAACTGCAAAGATGCTATTAGGGGAAGTAGTAGGAAAAAAGACTAAATATTAGAGATGTGAACAGGTAACTGGTTAACCGGTTCCCCAGTAAGCATCACCTGGGTAATGATTAATGGGTTCCCTAGGGAACAATTCCCCACCGACAGCCTGCCATGGGTGGAGGGCTGCTCTAGTCCCACATGGCTGGTTGCTGGGGCTGGGAGCTGGCAGAACCAGCCCCAACCTCAGTCACAGTGCAGGGGCTAGGAGCTGGGAGCTGGGAGCCAGCAGCAGCCCCAACCCCAGTGTGGGGCTGGGAGCAGGAGCCCTATGGGCTGGGGGGCTGGAGTCATGAGATCCCACTATTCAGTTAACCAGTTAAACATTAAGTTACCTTAACGTTTCGCCAGTTAACTGATTAACCAAGATTTTACATCCCTACTAAATATACAAGTGTAGGGTGAAGTTATGCATGGCCCAGAAGGCGAGGTTCAGGAGTGAAATTAATAAGAAAAATGATGAGTAATTAGTGAAGGGATTTGAAAAGAGAAGTGACTTGATCCAAATACTAGGGAAGAAAAATTATTTTGGCAGGTGTGTTTTCTGTGGAGGTGGAATTTAATGAGGAAATGCTTTACATACTAATTACAATAGGGTCATAAAAGCAAGAGGGAAATCAGTGGGTGACTCTGCTCAACACTGTAGATGTCTTTACACTAATGCAAGAACTGTAGAGAATAAACAGGACAAACGGAAAGTATTAATACATGTAACCCTTTTAGAAGGGTTGCTCCTGAAATATCATACTGAATTTTAGGGGACTCCCCATGACTATAGCAACTGCTAGAGAAGTTCAGGACTCAATTTCACAAATGGCCTACTGCACAAAATATGGCCTGTGGGCTGCATTCAGCCCACCAAGCCACCAGATCTGGCCCATGAATGGAGTAGGGACCCTCAAGCAGGCTCTTTGTTCTCCCCGCCCCCTACCCACTGCTTAGAAAAGCGGCTGTGAGTCCCTGTTTGTCTTTTAATAGCTGTAAGCCCGGGGGAAGGTGGGAAAAGGCTTTGTGCGTTGCCCCTGCCCCCAGCACAATCCCATTAGCCAGTTTCCTGACAATGAGAGCTGCCTGTTTGAAGAAAAGGCAGCACATGAAGCACCCCCCACCAGCCCCTCAGGCTTACAGCTATTGACAGACCCACATGGCCGCCACAGCTGGTGCGGGGGCAGGGCAGGCAGGGAGCCTGCCTGATAAACCTGCTGGACTGCTGGCTGGGAGTCGCCCATGTAAGTCTCCCTGCCAGAGACTGCTTCTGGCACCCCAGTACCTTCCTCTTCCCAATCCCCTGAAACCTCACTCCTGTCCCCTATCCCATATAACCCAAATCCTCTGTTCCCCCTCCTGCACTCATGCCCCCTCCCAGGGTATGTCTACACTACAGAGTTTTCTCTAAACCTGAAGCCCCCCCCCCCGCGATCCCCCTGACCCTCACCAGGAGCAGCCCCAGGACCCACCCAGGGGGAGCAAGAGGTGTTAATGTGGGCTTCTTTATTAATGTTAGACTTTGTTAGTAATCAGTTAAGTTGAAATGGTTTAAGTTGTTTGTTTGTGGGTTCACCATTTTGTTCTGTGTAGAACAACAGGTGAGCCTCCATTTTGATTAGTCTTCTTCCTTGCTCATGGAGAAGGCGGGAAAACAGGGAAAGAGAGGGGAAGTGTTGCTAGGCAACAGGAGTGCCTAACTAGGGGGCGCTCAGGGTGCTTGGGGCTCTCTTCCTTCAGCCTGCTCACTGACAGGGTGCAGGGAGTGCTGCTCAGAGAACTGGTCACTGGCTTGGAGTGTCAGTTGTGAGTAAGGCGGGGTAACATCAGACGGTGTATTTGATTATTGGGGAGCACACTCGCACACACGGCTCGTCGGATTAGACAGGGCTAACACACACCCGAGACGGCACAAAGGGGCTAGGGTGGGTTCTGAGTTAGGGCCTAGCCTAAGCGTCTACTGTCACTGAGTTGTGCCCGATCCCTGCCATCCGGAGAGGAGACTTGAAGTCAGCTTTCCCTGGAGCTGGGTAAGACAGAAGGCCTAACACTGGCTATCCTCCTCTGTGTGCCTGCTGTTGTGTGTGACTCCCACAGTTTCCAGACCCCGTTATTCTGTCCTTCCCCAGTTCTTTTTACCTTCCCTATCCTATAGGTAATAAAGTTTAGTTTCCTTTATACTTTTGTGTGTGGACTCCTCATTTGGTGCCCTGATAGACAGGTAAAAGGGGTGAGAACCAGATAAGAGCTCAGGTGGATCTCTCTGGAGTCCTCCTTTCTCTTACAGAGGCATGCACCCTCCTGGTCAGGCCTGGAGATCAAGTCCCTCCTGGAGCTGTGGGGCACCCTCCTGTCCACACTGCATGGATACTCTTGCGCAAAAAGGCTCCGATTGCCATTAACAGAATGGCCATCAGAGCACCTGTGTTTTTTCTGATAGGCTCTTTTGTGCAAGAAACCCCAGTTGAGCATCCACACACACCTTTTTGTGCAAGAACTCTTGCGCAAAAAGGAGTTATTCCTAGTAGAGAGATATACCTATACCGCAAAAAACACTCTGTTCTGCTGTTCTACTGTAAATTTTCTTGCGCAAAATCACACTTAAGGTGTGGATACTCCACGGGTTTTTGTGCATTTTTGCACAAAAACCCTGTAATCTAGACGTAGCCAGAGGCAAGACCCCACAACTACCCCTACTACAGGGAGCTGCATGCCATCCTGGGGGATGGGGAAATGTCCTTCCCAACCACCCTTGTGGACTCTGGGCTGCCAAACCCCATCATCATCCAGCCAGAGGAGGAGCAGGAGGGCGAGGGCCAGCCAGCCACAGAGGAGGAGGAGGAGGAGGATAGGGGCACTGTGACCCTGTCCCTGGAGCCAGTGCCCGTAAGCCAGGACATCTCCCAGGCCTCCTCGGACACCTGACAGGGATCCTCAGGTGAGTGGTCTCTTTGTCACTCAAACAGAGGGCGGGGGAGGTAGGCACACAGGGGGCGGGGGGTGAGCATCGCTTGGGCTGCTCAGGCAGCACATTGTGTTGTGGTCTGTACACGTGCAACCTCGTGCAGCGTTACTGTGCGGCATGTATATGCAGCAGGCAGTCCCTGAGCACGCCTGGGATCCTGCTGGCCACACACATCCTGCCCCGGGTGGTGGGGGGGGAGGGTGCACCGGCTGGAAGCAGACTAGACACAAGGGCGCAGGCCTGAGCCCACACATACCGAGGAATGCTGCACACAGGACACAGCCATGCCTGCATGTGCAAGACAGCAGCCGTACCCTTAGACAGCACTGCGAGCTGCCCCTGTGTGTGCGGCCCTCCTGGCTCCTCTGCTGCCCCTGAGGGCATCCCACTGTTGCCGGACACTTCCCTTGGCTGCTTGTCCGTGGGCTGTGGGGAAGCGGTGAGGAAGTGGGCAAACTGGTCCTCTGGGCCACCAACTGTTGGTCGCTGCTCACAGAGGAGGGCACGGCCTCAGGGACAGTTTCTACAGGGATGATTGACCACCTCGCCCTCTCTGTGTGTTCTCCACAGCCAGACCAACCAATAGTGAAGGGCCAGCCAGTCCACCGCAGCTACCTGCCACAGCCTGGGGGATACAAAGGCACACCAGGGTCCAGGAGCAGCTGATGTGGCAGTACATCGCTGTCCTGGCAAGGATGGAGTGGACGCTGGTGCACAAGGTCCGCGCTGACCTCGAGTACCTAGATCCAAAAAGGTAGCCTTCCGCATGCGGAAGTTTTGGAGTCACTGCTGGTTGTCCCACCACTCCATGACCAGCCAGTCCAATCAGTCGGAACTGGTGTCCAGATTCCAGAACTGCCTCTCCACAGTGGGCTGCGGTTGCCAGAGTGTAGCAGCTGCACCCAGGGAGAGGGATTCCAGATTGTGGTCAGGGCAGCAGCAGCAGCATGGCAGCATGCATGGCAGCATGCAGCTGCATGGCAGCATTCAGCAGGGTAGCAGCATGGCAGCGTGCCATGTGGTCAGGGAGCAGCATGGCAGCGTGCATCAACTGCTGCACAAACTGCAGCATGGCTGTGTGGGGCTATGGCATGCCCAGGGGCAGCTCCGGCTCCATGGCACAAGAGAAAAAGCTGTGGCATCCAAAAAAGCACAGGACAATCACAGCAGGCACTGCTAGAGCTTTGCTGTGCCTCCAAGAGGTAGCAAGCACGCAGCAGCAGCAGTGAAACAGCTGTCCAAGGGGGTCCCTTTAAGCGCATGTCTCTGTAAGGCTCCGGCACCAGCCCTCAGAAGCAACTGGTGACCTTAAGCCCTGCCTGAAGTGGTTCTGGGTGGCCTTTTTTGTGAGAGAGCTTCCATGCAGTCTGGATGCTCTCTTGAGGAAAAACGCATCACTTTTTCGAAATGCTTTTGTAGTGTGGACACGCTCTTGCACAAGATGATTTTGCGGAAGATCTCTTCTGCAAAAAGGTTCTTGTGCAAGAAGCCTGCAGTCTAGACATAGCCTCCAACTCTGCACCCCAGTTCCTGTCCACGGTCACAACACGCTCCTGCCCGAGGTCACAACTGAAGCCCCTGGAACCCTTCCAGATCCTTGTACCCCAATCCCCTGTCCCAGGTCACAACTGCCTCCTTCCCCAAACACCCTCCCTGATCCCCCTTTCACTCTGCATGCTCCCTTCTGTACCCAATCTCCATCCCAGACTCTGCACCTCCTCTATTGATACCATGGAAGAGTGCAGCCCTTGACCACTTTCCAAATTCTTGGAGTGGCCTCCCCCTCATCAAAAATTATTGCTCATCCCTGGCCTGCTGCCAAAGGCAGAGATAGACCTTGTTTTGCAACATTACCAGAATCAATCATAAACCAGAACTCAGATACAAAGGGTTTGGTTTTATTTTCAGTTTTCACTGCATCTGGAGTGTAGCAGAGACAGAAACATCACAGTCAGGGAGGACATTCTTATCTATTGAAGCGAACAGGGGGCTGCAGACAGGGGAGTTTGAGAGAGAGAGCAAGAGATCCTGCCACTGAACAGGCTGCCAAGTGAGTGTACTAGCTATGGCGTGAGTAAGTTTGCTCAACTGTTTGAATTTTTATTCTGATTTCAGGTGATTTCAGTTACTGTAGCAGTTGGGATTGTATATCTGGAAGTGTTTGATCCTTTGTTCCTTTGATTGCCTTTGATCAACCTCAGGATCAGCCTTCCCCTGTGTGACTAATGAGGGGGTAGCCCTGACCTAGGTGAGCAGGCTTTAAAAACCAGAGGCAGAGCAACCAGGGGAGCGAAGTGGACAGAGGGCTGCAGGCATGAGGGTTTAAGAGGGAGTTTGACAGAGGGAGGCCTACTATGGTTAGGAAGAACTGCAACACTTCTGCCAGAACGGCTCCTGTCTCCTCTGCCTGCGCCTGTAGACAGACCACTAGACCATGGATGCCTCTGCTCAGATCCTGGTGTGGTTTTGCAGGGACTGTGGCTTGCAATTCCCACTTATTGAAATCTAGGCTGGGAGGACCATCCAATGTGAAAAGGGTCTGCTGGTGGAATCTCTCAGGAAGCAGGTGGGAGAGCTACAAGAGGAGATGGCGAGGCTGAAGAGCATCCGAATCCACGAGCAATTCCTGTACAGTATTCATGTGGAGACAGCTGAGGCTGAGGTAGCTGTCCCACTACAAAAGACCACTGACACACCACTGGTGGAGGAGGAGATGGCTCAGGGGGGATACTGGCAGCTGGTCACTTCTGGCAGCAGGCAGTGCTCCACCCCTGCTCCCAACCCTCCCACCCTGATAGTGGAGAACCATTACTCTGTTCTGGATATGGGAGATAAAGAATCATCCCCAACAGCAGAAGAGGAGAAGCCTTATACCCCCAAGGCTGGGAGGTCTGCTGCCACCACTGCAAGGAGGAAATGTAGGGTGGTGGTGGCCGGAGACTCTCTTATGAGGGGGACGGAGGCGCCCATGTGTCGCCCTGACATGTCATCTCGGGAGCTATTCTGCCTGCCAGGGGCCCGTATTCGAGATGTTATGGAAGCATTGTCACGGATTATCCTCTGACTACTACCCCATGCTACTTATCCATGTGGGCACTAATGATACTGCAAGGTGTGATATTGAGTGGATCAAGAGTGACTACAGGACTCTAGGAATAGGAGTGAAAGAGTTTGGAGTGCAGGTGGTATTTTCTTCAGTCCTTCCTGTGAAAGGTAGGGGCCCAGGCAGAGACAGGTGCATCCTGGAGGTGAATGCCTGGCTGCAAAGATGGCGTTGCCAAGATAGCTTCGGCTTCCTTAACTATGGGATGCTATTGCAAGAAGGACTCCTAACTAGGGATGGAGTTCATCTTTCAAGGAAGGGTAAGACTGTATTTGGATGCAGATTGGCTAACCTAGTGAGGAGGGCTTTAAACTAGGTTCGATGGGGAAAGGTGACCAAAGCCCACAGGTAAGTGATGAACATGGAGACCTGGGAGGTGGGTCAGAAATGGGAGGGATCATGGGTATAATAGCAGAGAAAAAGGAGGGACAAGGCAGAACTGGGAGGCAAGATCAAATCAGTATCTTAGATGCCTATATACAAATGCAAGGAGTATGGGTAATAAGCAGGAAGAACTTGAAGTGCTAATAAATAAACAGAACTATGACATTGTTGGTATCACAGAGACTTGGTGGGATAATACACATGATTGGAATATTGGTATAGAAGGGTACAGCTTAATCAGGAAGGATAGGTGGGGAAAAAAGGGAGGACGTGTTGCCTTATATATTAAAAATGTATACACTTGGACTGAGATGGAGATGGACGTAGGAGACAGATGTATTGAGAGTCTCTGCATTAGGTTAAAAGGGGTCAAAACCAAGAGTGATGTCATGCTAGGGGTCTACTACAGTCCACCTACCCAGGTAGAAAAGATGGATGAAGCTTTTTTAAAACAACTTTATAAAATCATCCAAAGTTCAGGATTTGGTGGTGATGTGGGACTTCAACTATCCAGACATACATTGGGAAACTAACACAGTGGGCACAAACTATCCAATAAGTTCTTGGACTGCATTGAAGACAATTTTTTATTTCAGAAGGTTGAAAAAGCTACTAGAGGGGAAGCTGTTCTAGATTTGATTTTAACAAATAGGGAGGAACTGGTTGAGAATTTGAAAGTGGAAGGCAGTTTGGGTGAAAGTAATCATGAATCATAGAGATCATGATTCTAAGGAATGGTAGAAGGGAGAACAGCAAAACAGAGACAATGGATTTAGGGAAGGCAGATTTTGGTAAGCTCAGAGAGCTGCTAGGTAAGGTCCCATGAGAAGCAAGACTAAGGGTGTGTCTAGACTACATAGTTTTGTCGACAAAACTGGGCTTTTGTCGACAAAACAAAACCTGCGTTCAAACTACTGTCGCATTCTGTCGACAGTAAGTAGACAGAACGCGTCAGTTTTGTCGACGCTGGTAAACCTCATTTTACGAGGCATAACGCCTCTGTCGACAGAGTTCTGTCGACAGAAAGCATAGTCTGGACGCGGGGGTTTCTTTTCTCGACAGAAAAAGACCTCCCGGGGAAACCCCCTGCTGGACAGTCTTTCTTTAGGGAAAACCTCTTGTTGCTGTCTGTAACCATGTTTTAAAGGCACAGACACCCCTGCTAGGCATTCAGACAGGAAGCTGGCCACAGAGCAAGCCTGTGACCACACTGCTCTCCCTGCTTCACTGTCACGGTGCCATGTCTGGAGCTGCAGAGCCACGAGGCCCCCAGGGACATTCCAGGGAACCAGCCCAAGTGCCTGCAGCAGAAAAAAAAGAGAGCCCCAACCTGGTCAGGGACAGAGGTCCTGACATTGTTAGAAATGTGGGGGGAGGAGGAAGCAGTCAATGCCCTGCGTACCCAGTGCAGGAACGCCAGCGTCTACGGCCGGATGGCCCAGGGGCTGGCTGATAAAGGGCATCACCCCACGACCCTGCAACAGGTACGGGCCAAAGTAAAAGAACTGTGCCGGGGTACATGAAGGCCCGAGAGCAATGCTTCTCATCAGGTGCAGCCCCGGTGCACTGTGCCTACTACAGTGAACTTGACCGCATCCTCGGAGGCCGGGAACCGATGTCTGCACCGGTGCTCGTCCAGACTGGGTTGCCCACACTGGTGCAGCAGGGACAGCAGGAGGTCCCCCAGGAAGATGTGGAGGAGGAGGAGGAGCAGACACAGGAGACCGTGACCCTGACCCTGCAGCCTGTCCCAGACACCGAGGAAGCCTTGCGGCCATCCTCTGACCCAGGCGAAGGAACATCAAGTGAGTGCAGTCAGGGCCACAGACACAGAACGGGAGAAGTGGGAGCAGAGAGGATGCAGAGCAATGTGCACATCTTGGTCCTCCTGCACAGCTTGCATCTCTCTGTGCATGTGCACACGGGCGGGCAGGTGGTGGGTATGTGGGTGGGGGCCATGGGAGACCGACGGTGCTGCTGGCCCCTGTCCCACCGTGGCTGCACACTTACCTGGCCTGGACGGCCATGGTGGAGGGGGGGGAGGATGCAAGGGGTGAAGGTGGACATTGCCCTAGCCACAATGGGGCCCCTGTGCAGCCAAACGTGGCCTTACAGTAACAACATTCCCATCCCTTGTTTTAAGGATTTGTGTGTGAATTCCTAACATTGGTTCTCCCTCTTCTCCTCCACAGCCGGACCTGCTGCAGCTGACCGCCAGACAACACCGGTGCCACCACCTACCCAGTCCCACAGCACCCGCAGGCATTGAAGGGGTTGACCTGCGGTGGCATGTCGATGCCATGGCAAAAATCCAAGAGACCATGGCAGAGAGAACCCGGGAGGAGGCGCGCTGGCATGATCGTCTGCTCACCAAGTTCCTCCCCCAGTGGAGTGCTATGTGCACCACCATCCGGGAGGCCCTGGCTGTGCCAGGTCCTCTCCCCCTGGGGACTCCTCCTGTCCATCCAGCCCCTGCCACCCCTTCCTCTCCCTCAGCCCCTGCCACTCCCCTCCCTCCCTGCTAGAGCAGAGCCCTCTGGAGCCCCGACTTGAGCCCGAGGATGTCAGGGTCCACGGACACGAGGAGGTGGCAAAGTCTTTTGGCCCAGGCAATATCGCCAGGACCCTTAAGCTGTCTGCTCTTCCTCCCCCCTCCAGGTTGACTCCCCCCTCCCACCCAGTTAAAACTCAGGGTAAAAGTTCAACACAAAGTTTATTTTGTAACAGTTGTTTAACAATTCTATTTTTATAACAGTTCAACATTCTTTCATTACTAGTTAATAAACATTATATTTTTCATCTTTAACATGGTGTGTGTGTCTTAACCATTTGCAGGCTGATGCAGGGATGGATTGTGGGAGGGAAGGTTTTGGGACGGGAGGGCCCAGCCCACAGGCCCCATTGGGGAGACCTTGGGGAGTCACTGGGCTCCAGGTGAAAAGCTCTCACACAGAGCCTCCCGGATGCGAACCCCTACCTGATGGGCTTGGTGAACGGCAGCTGTCCGAGGCTGTGCAAACCGCCTCTCCTCCATTTCAGCCATTGGCCCCCAACCTGGGAGGAAGGCCTCCCCTTTGCTCTCTACCAGGTTGTGGAGGACGCAACATGCTGCCACCACCTCTGGGATATTGTGTTCCCCCATGTCAAGGCGAGTTAGCAGGAACCTAAACCTTCCCTTCAGCCGCCCAAATGTGCATTCCACCTGTAAACGTGCGCGTGTCAGGTGCACATTAAACACTTCCCTGCTCGGGTCAGACGCCCTGTGTATGGCTTCATGAGCCAGGGCATGAGGGGGTACGCCGCATCGGCCACAATGCAGACCGGCATCTCTACATCCCCAATAGCAAAGGTTCGCTGGGGGAAGAAGGTTCCTGCCTGCAGCCTTTCGTACAGGTGCGAATTGCGGAAGATCCGAGCATCATGTGCCCGGCCCGACCACCCCACACAAAGGTCCGTAAATAGTCCATGGTGGTCAGCTAGGGCCTGCAGCACAATGGAAAAGTACCCTTTTCTGTTGATATACCGGGCGGCTCGATGGGGTGGTGCACGGATGGGAATGTGCGTTCCATCGAGCGCTCCTCCGCAGTTTGGGAATCCCAGCCCTGCAAAACCAGCCATCATAGAGTATGTCTACACTACAAAGTTAATTCAAACTAACAGCTGTTAGTTCGAATTAACTTTCATAGGCGCTACACATGCAAACCGCTAGTTCGAACTTAATTCGAACTAGCGGAGCACTTAATTCGAACTAGGTAAACCTCATTCTACGAGGACTAACGCCTAGTTTGAATTAAGTAGTTCGAATTAAGGGCTGTGTAGCCACTTAATTCGAACTAGTTGGAGGCTAGCTCTTCCCAGCTTGCCCTGGTGGCCACTCTGGGCCAAGCCAGGGAAACTCTTCTGCCCCCCTCCCGGCCCCGGAGCCCTTAAAGGGCCACGGTCTGTCTACAGTGCCTGTGTCAGGTGCAAGCCTGCCAGCACCCAGCCAGCAGACCCTGCACCTGGCATGGCATGAGCCAGCCACCTGCTGTCACCCAGCCCTCCGCCTCTTCCCAGGACCAGGCTGGCGGCTCCCAGGAGCCTGCCCGGGGCTGCAAGAGGCGGGCGCCCGCCTGATCTAGTGTGGAGATCATGGACCTCATAGAGGTTTGGGGGGAGACCTCCAACATCCACAACCTCCGCACTAGGCACAGGAATGAGGCCGTCTAGGGCAGGATATCTGCCAGCCTGGCCACCAAAGGCCACATGCGAACCCAGGAGCAGGTCTGCATAAAAATCAAGTTGGTCCAGTGAGACCCCCGACCCTGAGCCCTGAGCTTAGAACATAAGAACGGCCGTATTGGGTCAGACCAAAGGTCCATCTAGCCCAGTAGCCTGTCTGCTGACAGCGGCCAACACCAGGTACCCCGGAGGGGATGGACCGAAGACAATGACCAAGCCATTTGTCTCGTGCCATCCATCCCCAGCCTTCCACAAACAGAGGCCAGGGACACATTCCTACCCCCTGGCAAATAGCACTCCATGGACCCAACCTCCATGAATTTATCTGACTTCTCTTTAAACTCTGTTATAGTTCTAGCCTTCACAGCCTCCTGTGGCAAGGAGTTCCACAGGTTGACTATTTGCTTTGTGAAGAAGAACTTTCTTTTATTAGTTTGAAGCCTGCTACCCATTCATTTCATTTGGTGTCCTCTAGTCCTTATATTATGGGAACTTTATGCACCCTCTCCACACCACTCATGATTTTATATACCTCAATCATATCCCCCCTCAGTCTCCTCTTTTCTAAGCTGAAAAGTCCCAGTCTCTTTAGCCTCTCATCATATGGGACCTGTTCCAAACCCCTAATCATTGTAGTTGCCCTTTTCTGAACCCTTTCCAAGGCCAAAATATCTTTTTTGAGGTGAGGAGACCACATCTCTACACAATACTGAAGATATGTCATACCATAGTTTTATACTTCCCCTCCTCCTTCTTCCCTTGGCTTCCCCCTTCCAACTCCCTCCTTGCAGGTTTCCACCTCCCCTCTCCCACCCTCTCTCTTCCCCTCTCCCGCCTCCTTTTCCCAGTCTCCCCAGAGGTTAATCCCCTCCCCCCAGTTTTGTTAAATAAAGAGAGTTTCTATTTTTGAACATGTGTCCTTTATTTTTTTAACATCAGGAAGGGGGGCTAGGGAGGGGTAAGTGGAAGGAGGTGAGGGAGGAATGGGGCACGAGCCCCCGATGGGGAGGACTGGGGTGGCTCTGCGGGCTCCTCAGGGTGGAAGCTCTCCTGCAGGGCCTCCTGGATCCTGACAGCCCCCCAGTTGACACCCCCGGATGGCAGCCTGCGGCAAGTGCAGCTGGGCTGATGGCCGAGTGCTGTGATGTGCCAAGTGTGGGCACTCAGGGCACTCCAAGACAGGACTGCTTTGCTGTCCCTCATCGAGGTAGACAAGCAAGTGGGGAAGTCTGAGAACCGTCTGTCCGGGGTGGGGGCTCGGGTCCCTTTAAGGCCAGCCCTCGGCTAGCCTGAGGCAGCAGCTCCACACTCTAAGTCCTGGTTCCGGCCAGCCTTAACTTCGGTTCAGGGTCCACTCAATGTGGACATGCTAGTTTGAATTAGCAAAACGCTAATTCGAATTAGTTTTTAGGTCTAGATGCACTAGTTGGAATTAGCTTAGTTCGAATTAACTAATTCGAACTAAGTTAGTTCGAATTAGTGCTGTAATGTAGACATACCCATAGTGTCTAGATCTCCGAGGCGGACAATCCGGTTCAGAAGCTCCGAGTTGATGGCCCTCACCACCTGCAGAAATAGACACATACAAACACACACAGAATATGAAGTGAGGGGGGTTGCCCAAGTCCTTGGGAGGCTCTCCCCTTCCCCCCCAAGACCCCAGTATTCCCCCCCCCAGTGATTGCTCCCAGCAGTATGGTGGTGTAAGGTGCAGGAGCCCTCCACCACCTCCCCTCCATTGCCCCCCACCCACCCTTTCCTGTTACAGTCCCCTTACCCCTCATGGACTGCCCTCCCCCGCCCCCGAGAGACTTACCTCCATCAACACGGCGCCAACAGTAGATCTCCCCACACCAAACTGGTGTCCCACTGACCGGTAGCTGTCAGGAGTGGCCAGCTTCCAGAGGGCAATAGCTACCCTCTTCTCCAGCAGGATGGCAGGGTGCAGGTGGGTGTCCTGTCATTGCACGGTGGGGGCAAGCCAGTTACAGAGCTCCAGGAAGGTGGACTTCTGCATCCTGAAGTTTTGGAGCCAAGCCTGATCATCCCACTGCTCCATTACGAGCCGGTCCCACCAGTTTGTACTTGTCTCCATCCTCCAAAATCACCTCTCCGGGAAAAAGTTTGGAGGCAGGAACAGTGCTGCTGCATCCTGAAGGAGGGGCTCCAGTCTGGGTTCAGGATCTGGACCAGGCATTAACAGCATGAAAGTCTCATGCAGTTGCAGCAGCATTTGAATCACCGTGGAGTGGGGCCAGTGCCTGCCCAGGGGCAGCTCTCACTCCATGGCAAACAGGTTTGGAAAAACCTTCAAAAAAAAAAATCACACTGCTGTGCTGTGCCAGGAAGCAGGGCACTCACAGCAAGCACTGCAGAACCTTTGCTGTCCCTCCAGGAGGTAAGCAAGGCAGCTGCAGCAGCAGAGCAATGGCTGGTCAGGGGGGTCCCTTTTAGCACGCGTCTCTGCAAAGGGCAGGCAGCAGCACCAGGAAGTACATGCTGCCCCTGTGACCTGGCAGAAGCAGTTCCAGGTACTTTCTTCTGTCGACAGAGCGTCCAAACTGCGAATAGCTTTGTCTATCTGCTTGATGTAGTCTGGATGCTCTTTGTTGACAGAAGTTTTCCCAAAGGGGAAAAACAACTAAAGAGAGTTGACAGTTTTTCAAAAGGACATTATTAAGGGCCCAAAAGCAAGCTATTCCTCTGCGTAGGAAAGATAGAAAGTATGGCAAAAGACCACCTTGGCTTAAGCAGATCTTGCATGATCAAAAAACCAAAAGGAGTCTTACAAAAAGTGGAAACTGGGACAAATTACAAAGGATGAATATAAGCAAACAATACAGGTACACAGGGGGAAGATGAGAAAGGTAAAGGCACAAAGCGAGCTCAAACTAGCTACAGACACAAAGGGAAACAAGAAGACTTTCTATAAATATATTAGAAGCAAGAGGAAGACCAAGGACAGGGTAGGCCCACTACTCAGTGAGGAGGAAGAAACAATAACAGGAAACTTGGATATGGCAGAGGTGCTTCACGACTTCTTTGTTTCAGTCATCACCAAGAAGCCTGATGATGAAGGAATGCCTAATATACTGAATGCTAGTGGGAATGGGATAGGTTTAGAAGATAAAATAAAAAGAACAAGTTAAAAATCACTTAGAAAAGTTAGATGTCTGCAAGTCATCAGGGCTTGCTGAAAGGCATCCTAGAATGCTCAGGGAGCTGACAGAGGAGGTATCTGCCTTTAGCTATCATCTTTGAAAAAACATTGGAAGACAGAAGAGATTCCAGAAGATTGGAAAAGGGAAAATATAGTGCTAATCTATAAAAAGGAAAATAAGAACAACCCAGGAAACTACAGACCAGTCAGTTTAACTTCTGTGCCAGGAAAGATAATGAAGCAAGTAATTAAGGAATTCATCTGCAAACACCTGGAAGATAATAAGGTGATAGGTAACAGCCAACATGGATTTGTAAAGAACAAATCATGTCAAACCAATCTGATAGCTTTCTTTGATAGGCTAACGAGTCTTGTGGATGAGGGAGATGCGGTGGACATGGTATACCTATACTTTAATCGGGTATTTGATACGGTCTCGCATGATCTTCTTATCAATAAACTAGGCAAATACAACTTCGATGGGACTACTATAAGGTGATCCATAACTGGCTAGATAACCATTCTCAGAGAGTAGTTATTAATAGTTCACTATCCTGCTGGAAGGGCATAACAAGTGGAGTTCATAAGGGGGTCTGTTTTGGGACTGGTTCTGTTCAATATCTTCATCATCGATTTAGATATTGGCATAGAGAATACACTTATTAACTTTGCAGATGATACCAAGCTGGCAGGGGTTGCAACTGCTTTGGAGGATAGGTTAATAATTCAAAATGACCTGGACAAACTGGAGAAATAGTCTCAGGTAAATAGGATGAAGTTTAATAAGGACAAAGCAAAATGCTCCACTTAGGAAGGAACACTCCATTTCACACATACAGAACAGGAAGCGACTGTCGAGGAAGAAGTACTGCAGAAAGGGATCTAGGGATCATAGTGGATCACCAAGCTAAATATGAGTCAACAGTGTGATGCTGTTGCAAAAAAAGCAAACATGATTCTAGGATGCATTAACAGGAGTGTTATGAGCAAGACACGAGAAATCATTCTTCGGCTCTACTCTGCGCTCCTTAGGCCTCAATTGGAGTACTGTATCCAGTTCTGGGCACCACATTCCAAGAAAGATGTGGAGAAATTGAAGAAGGTCCAGACAAGAGCAACAAGAATGATTAAAGGTCTAGAGAACATGACCTATGAAGGAAGACTAAAAGAATTGGGCTTGTTTAGTTTAAAAAGGAGAATACAGAGAGGACATGATAGTGATCTTCAGGTATCTAAAAGGGTGTCACAAGGTGGAGGGAGAAAAATTGTTCTTCTTGGCCTCTGAGGATAGGACAAGAAGCAATGGGCTTAAACTGCAGCAAGGGAGGTTTACTTCCTAACTGTGAGGGTGGTTAAATACTGGAATAAGTTGCCTAGGGAGGTTGTAGAATCTCCATCTCTGGAGATATTTAAGAGCAGGTCAGCTAGACATCTATCAGGGATGATCTAGATGGTACTGGGTCCTGCCGTGAGGACAGGGGACTGGACTCGATGACCTCTTGAGGTCCCTTCCAGTTCTAGCGTTCTATGATTCTAAGGGAATACTTTGAGCCCATTGAGGATTTCTGGAACCCTGGACAGTGTCATTTCTGTGAAGATCAGAAACTCTAGGAGGCTGAGGAGAGAGCCACAGTTACCCAAGAGCCAGCCTAACTGCACATTTGAATCCAGAATAGAGAGTTGCAGAGGTAACCCTCCTAATGTTGGTGAGGAGACTGTCAGAACACCTTATTTCAGGAGTTCTCAAACTTTTTGATACCACGACCCCCTAAAATACTCATTGAATTTGTGTGACCCCCCAAAAAAAACCCCGCTTGACTCACCCCTCCTGCAGTCACTGCAGGGAAGCCGCCGGCGCCGTGCTTCTCCTCCAGGGCTCACACCCCCTCCCGCAGCGTGCCCGGAACCCTACACAGATGTGGGAGGGGAGCGCACTTCCGGAATCCCCGGAAGTGGTGCGAAGGACCCCGGCAGCTGTGACCCCCCTGTAAGTTGGAAACGCTGCCTTATTTGAGAAACGCTGCCTTATTTGTTATCGTGTTTTAAGATACCCACCAATTTCAGTGCTACAGCACCAACCAAAGACTGAGCCTAAATTTGTTATTTGTTTACGGAGGTGCTGAGAGCACAGGGTGGGCTTTTAAGTGTTGGGAGAGGCACCTTTTATGTATTATAGTTTTTGTTTTTTATTCTCCTGATCTGTATTTCCATTCTTCCTTATCCTGAGTTTCCCATAGTTAAAAGCCTAGTTTATTGTTTTATTACTCTGGAAATTGTAATAGCTATTTTATTTATTGTGTGCTGACATAGCTCTGTAGCCCCTTCCTGAAACCTGAACCCCTGGTTTTTGATGAAAGCCTCGATGCCCTCTCTTTTGGGCCTGTATGTGGCTCCAATTGATTTTTTTCTGGGGGTCAGTGGCCCCAATAGGAAAAAGGACCACCACCATTATACTATGGATGCAAAGCTGCACTGCTGTAGCAATTCAGCATAGCCACTCACCACAGTGATGGGAGGATTTAATCCACCTCCCTGAGAGGCAGTAGCTAGGTGGTCAACCTAATGATGTCTACACTTGGGATTAGGGTCAGTTTAACCATGTTGCTTAGGGGAATGGATTTTTCACACTCCTGAGTGACACAGATGGATTGATTTAACTTTTAAGAGTAGATCTGACCTGAGTATTCCTCCTGAGGAGTATACCTTAGAAGTGCACAATCCAAGGATCAACTCTGTTTTCCTTTTGAGACCAAAGCCTTAGTATAGCAAGGTTCATTTTTTTATGGAAATGAAACCTCACTTTACGATACAATGTGCAAATGGAAGTATAATACTCACAAAAATATATCAAAAGAAAAAACAGGTCATGAAATTCACAACAACATAAAAATGGTCATCCTGGGTCAGAACAATGGTTTATTTAGCCCAGTATCCTGTTTCCAACAGTGACCAATGTCAGGTGCTTCAGAGGGAATGAACAGAACAAGTAATCCTCAAGTGATCCATCCCATTGCCCATTCTTAGCTTCTGGCAAATAGAGATTAGGGACACCATGCCTGCCAATCCTGGCTAATAGGTCCAAATGGCTATCTTCCATGCATTTATCTATGTCTTTTTTGAATCCTGTTATAGCCTTCGCCTTTACAACATCCTCTGGCAAGGACTGCCACAGATTGATCATGTGTTCTGTGAACAGCTTCCTTTGGCATGCTTTAAACCTGCTGCTTATTAATTTAATTTGGTGATCCCAAGTTCTTGTACTATGAGAAGCAGTAAATGACACTTACTTACTTTCTCCACATCAGTCATGATTTTAGACCGCTATCATATCCTTACTTGTCTCTGTTCCAAGCTAAAAGTCCCAATCTTATTACTTTCTCCATATATAGAAGCTGTTTCATACCCCCAGTCATTTTTGTTGTCCTTTTCTGAACTTTTTTTTTTAATTCCAATATATCTTTTTTGAGATGGGGTGTAATAGGGTACACAATCAGACACTCTTCCTGGGCATCAGTTGCCCTCTCAATTCAGTCTCAGAAAAGCCTCAGGGTTGTGCAACACCCATCTCTTTATTCACCTAAGTTTGTCCCACAACCAGTGCCAAACTATTTACAATCTTTACATGGTTTTTTTCTTCTTATAGGCAGAGTAAGTCTTCAGCTAGGAGGCTTCCAGCTCCCTACCTGACTGATCTCTTCCTCACTGCCTGCCCCTCCTTTGGATATTGCCCATCCTCAGGTCAGCATCAGGCCTTTTAATCAGTCCCAATCTATTCACTTTGATTAGAGCTGAAAGGGTGGGGCTAATTAGGTGCTACATGGGGCAACCACATCTGCATGCAGTATTCAAGATGTTGAAATACCACACATTTATATAGAGATAATATATTTTCTGTCTTATTATCTATCCTTATCCTAATGATTCCCAACATTGTTAGCTTTTTTTGACACATTTTTAAAGTAAGAGAAACTGGCACATAACCATCTCTTACTGCTACATAAACATAATTCAAAACTGAGTTGTTCACTGTATCCTTATTTACCTGCTATATACTAATGATTATGAGATGAGACATACTGTTTACATTAGCCTAAAGCTATAGTCAAATAAGCGTTCTATCTATTCTAGCCTGAAACAGACTGTGTAAAAGCTTATTAGAATATTCCAGAGAGACTGAAAACACCTGTAAAATGACAAATGATACCCATCTAGTAGAAGAAAGCAACAAAACACATGAAGATTTAATGCACCACCTCCAAGTACAGTTCACCATATGGTACCTGGTGTCTGTTATCATTACTGTATAAGATGGACAGCATTTTTAGGAAAAAAAATCAATCCACTCATAGTAGACAAGGAATATTTCCATAATATAATATGGAATTGTCAAAAAACACCATTTAGTATCAGTAGGAAATTAGAATTTTATAGCAAACGTTTATCAAAATCTATATTTTATACTACAATTGCCTGCTACTTAATAAGCACAAGTCTTTAGTGTCGCAGTATTACAATGGATACCACACAGTACTACACAATACTGTAAATTAAAATAAAAATACTCAGTGCTGTATACTGTGAAATATAATTAACAAATGTATAAAATGTTTAGTGCTCAGAGAATAAACTGTGTGTGTTTTGCTGTTGGCTTTGTGGAAAAATATACCCCTAACAGCTAAAATATCTGCATTTCTGTTTCTCAAATAAACATTCCTAATGCCCTAAACAATCATACCGATTACCTTTAATTCTGCACTCAGATGTATTACTGAAATTTCAGAAAACAAAACATTTTAGACAGTCAGATGTTTGCAGTGTTGTAGCTATGTTGGTCTCAGAATTTGAGACAAGAGGGGTAAGGTAATATGTTTATTGCATTTACTTCAGTTGATGGAAAGAACTAGCTTTCAAGCTTCACAGAGCTCATCCTCAGGTTTGGGGAAGGTAACCAGGGGCTTACTGAAGGTATCCTGAAATAGCTATTCCGCATCTTTAAACATGCTCATTAGTTCAAAATAGATTTCAAAATAACGGGCACGCTATTCCAGCATCCCTGTAATCCTCATTCCACGAGGGTTAAGGGACTTGTCGGAATAGTGCTTTATTTAAAAATGTAGCACTATGTAGTGTGGTAGGTTCAGTCCCACTCCTGGGCCCCTGACCCCTGTTCAGCCCACTGTCCCACAGTCTAGGAGTCACAGTATATGGCTCACTCGCCTTGGTTTGAGATTTGTTGTCTCCCTGTTGTCTTTAACAAGGTCGATGCTGCTCTCTTGGCTCCTCCGGTGTCTTTCTCTCTCCAAACTCCTCCTCCACTCTCTAAAACGCCTTCACAGATCTCCAAAGTCTCTCAGTTCTCCAAACTCCTTCTCAATTCTCTCCACACTCTTTCACAGCTCTCCAAATTCCTTCTCAGCTCTCTCTCCCCTCACCCACAGGGAGAGTTCTTAAACAGGCCTCCAGGCAGCCCCAATTAGTTTCACCTGGGCCTTAATTGATTTTGCAGCTGCCCTGTCTCAGCTGCCCCTAATTAGCCAGGATTGCTGACTCTCTCTGCAAGAGCTGCCTCTTTCCCCTTCCACCAATTTGAGGCCTGGTCTAAAGTGCAGAGTTAGGTCAATATAAGCCATCTTACGTTCACCTAACTTTGTAAGGGTACGTCTAGACTAAATGCCTCTGGCGACAGAGGCTTGTAGATTAGGCTACCCAGCATAGGAAAATGAAGCGGCGATTTAAATAATTGCCGCTTCATTTAAATGGCTGCCGCGCTGAGCCGATCAGCTGTTTGTCGGCTCAGCGCGGTAGTCTGGATGCTCCGCGGTCAACATCAAAGGCATTTGTCGACCTCCCAGGTATGCCTCCTGGGATGAGGTTTACCTGGGAGGTCGACAAATGCCTTTGATGTCGACCGCGGAGCGTCCAGACTACCGCGCTGAGCCGACAAACAGCTGATCGGCTCAACGCGGCAGCCATTTAAATCGCCGCTTAATTTTCCTATGCCAGGTAGCCTAATCTACATGCCTCTGTCCCCAGAGGCATGTAGTCTAGACGTACCCTAAGGCTTTGTCTATGCTGGCGGCTTCTTGCGCAAGAACATCTTGCGCAAGTGTTCTTGTGCAAGAAGTCTTGCACAAGAAAACATCCACACTGCCATGTACAAGCTATGCTTTTGCGCAAGAGCACCCATGGCAGTGTGGACGCTCTCTTGCGCAAGAAAGCTCTAATAACCATTTTAGCCATAGGGCTTTCTTGTGCAAGAAATCCCTGCCGAGTGTCCACACTGCCCTCTTGCGCAAGAGCTCCTGCGCAAGAGGGCTTACACCTGTTAAAAAAGAGCGTAGCTCTTGCGCAAGGAGCCCTCTCTTACCATGCCGTACTGTAAATTTACTTGCGCAAGAGCGGATGGGCAGTGTGGACGCTCTGCAGATTCTTGCGCAAGAACGGCCGTACTTGTGCAAGAAGCCGCGAGTGTAGACATAGCCTAAGTGTCTGCACTACAGTGTTGTAATGTAAATCAGCCAGTGCACTGATTTCACCTCTGCAAGAAGCATAGCACATAGGTCAATGTAGTTAGGTCAACAGAGTGTAAGTAATAGTTTCTGCACTGACATCAGACTTTGCCTGCTGTCAGGATCTGGCAGCTGAACCTCAGGCCAAGGTTGGTAGGGCTACAGCTGTCAGTGCCCAACAATGCCCCACACTGACAGTTAAATCGATACAAGCGCTCCTGGTGAGGATGTGCACCACTGACAGAAGAGCTAGTGTGGATATACAAAACCAATTTAATTATTCTGGTGGCTGTACGTCACGTAATTTAAGTCAACTTAAATTTGTAGTACAGACATCCTCTATGTTCTCAGACTGGTCTATTAAAGGGGCTGTGTCCATTTTCTTTGAGAATAAAAGGTCTTTTATTATTTTTCTGTGTGAGTTCATTTGATAGCATATAAGATACAAACAAGATACACAAACAAGACCCATTATGTCTGGCCATAGTACTCTAGCTGAAAAAGTATTAAGCCTCAGTCAAACCAGCCACCACACAAAAGGCCAGTTTCCCCCAGGACACAACCAACTTCCTCCAGACACTATGCAACATTAACAACTTCCCTCAGAGCACTAACCTTAACACTATGGATGTCCCCTCCATATACACTACGATAGCATTGTTGTCTGCCTTAAATATCTACAAGGCAATAGACAGCACTCAGAAATCCATCCCAAACATGTTGCCAAACTCATCCATTTCATCCTCATCCATAACAACTTTACTTTTAACAGCAGTTTATCCAAACCATGTGTCATCAGATGTTAGCTGTGTGTGTATTCTTCTCTGTGTGCTGCACTGGCTCTGGCCAGATAGTCCATACAGCTGGCTCCAGTCAAACTGCTCACAGACCATCAGATAAGGTTTCAGTAGCAAAAGCACCCAAGTAGGCTTACTGTCAGCAAAACATGCTAGTATCCATAGACTTGACAGGACCAGGAAAAAAAATATATATATATGCATGTTACAATGGATCAGCAGTCAGTGGTGGGACTTCAGACTTTATTTTATACACCAATACAAACAAATTACATATTGCCCCTCTGCCATAGTTAGTTACTTTCCCCTGATATGGTTTGTTGCCATCTATTACCTTATACACATTGACTTAATCAAAAGATCTTTGTCTATCGTACTGGCATCGTAACCTTATCTTTAAGAGAGATGAAAGAGTTACTCACCTTGTGCAGTAACAGTGGTTCTTCGAGATGTGTCCCCGTGGGTGCTCCGCTCTGGGTTCCTCCACTCTGGGTGCCGGTGCGTCCTCGCGCCAGCGACCGGAGACTTTTTCTAGTAGTTTCTGCCATGCCGCGCACATGCCACGGCGCCCTCTAGTGCCATTGGAATCCGTTGGGCATGCGTGCGGCGCGGCCCCCTCCATTCCTTCTCTACCCACTAGAGAAATAGGCTCCAAGCAGGGGAAGGAGGGAGGGTAGTGGAGCACCCACGGGGACACACCTCAAAGAACCACTGTTACTGCACAAAGTGAGTAACTCTTTCTTCTTCTTTAAGTGGTCCCTGTGGGTGCTCCACTCTGGGTGACTACAAAGCGGTTGTCGACTCGTGGAGGTGGGTTTGGAGCCGTGTGGTAGTCACTGTAGATAGAACTGCGTGTCCAACCGCCATAGAAGTTGCAATTGAAGAAGAAAGCGCGTAGTGTTGCGCGAACGTGTGGCCAGATGACCAGGTGGCGGCGTTGCAGATGTCTTGCAGAGGAACATTGTTAAGGAAGGCAGTTGTAGAGGACATCGCTCTTGTGGAATGAGCCGTTATGGATTCAGGTAGGTGTTTACCATGTAACTCGTAACAAGTTCGTATACAGAAAGTGATCCATTTCGAAATTCTTTGAGATGAGACTGCCTGTCCTTTAGACCGCTCGGCGTAGAAGAGGAACAGTCTAGGTGAGGCGCGCCAAGGCTTGGTGCGGTCCAGGTAAAAGGCCAATGCCCTGCGGACATCGAGCGTGTGCCATGCGGCGTGAACTGGATCAGAGTGCGGTTTTGGAAAGAAGGCAGGTAAGCGTATAGGTTCATTAACATGGAAGGGGGAAGGCACCTTAGGGAGGAACTTCGGGTGGGGTCGAAGTATTACTCTGTCCTTAGTAAATACCGTGTAAGGAGGATCGGCCATCAGGGCTGCAAGCTCACTCACCCTCCTGCTGGAGGTTATAGCCACCAGAAAGGACACTTTCATGGACAAGTGAGACCACGCACAGGTGGCTAATGGTTCAAATGGTGGTTTCGTTAGGCTTTTAAGAACATGGTTTAGATCCCAGACGGGAACTGGTGGTCGGACCGGTGGGAAGGTGTTCTGCAAACCTTTAAGGAAGCGTTTAGTCAAAGGGTTAGCAAGGAAGGAAGCGCCATCGATAGGGTGGTGAAAAGCTGCTAAGGCTGCCGCATGTACCCTGATTATACTAAGAGCGAGACCTGATTGCTTGAGGGTTAATAGGTAATCCAGCAAAACAGGGATAGGGGCAGAAGCCGGACATGTTGTGTGTAAGCCATTACACCAGTGGACAAATCTATTCCACTTGTATAGGTAAGTTTTTCTGGTAGAGAATCTTCTACTATTAATCAGTATCTCTTTCACTGGTTCTGAGCAGGTAATCTCGGCATCCTGGAGCCATGGAGGAGCCAGGCGTGGAGGTGAAGTTTGCAAAGGTCCGGATGGAAGGTTGTGCCGTGGTTCTGTGAGAGGAGGCCATGATGGAGCGGGAATGGAAACGGATTCGACTCCACCATCCTGTGGAGGTAAGGGTGCCACGTCTGCCTGGGCCAGGCAGGAGCCACCAGTATAACTCGGGCCTGATCTGCCCTGATCTTGTTGAGAACTCTGTGCAATAGAGGGAATGGGGGAAAGGCATAAAGAAGATGAGCGCTCCACGAAATGGAAAACGCGTCTCCGAGAGAGTGTTTCCCCAAGGCCCCTCTGGAACAATAAAGGTGGCACTTTCTGTTGTTCTTTGTGGCGAAGAGATCTATGTCTGGTTGTCCCCACTGAAGAAAAATTGGGGTGAGGACCTGCTTGTCTATCTCCCATTCATATTGATCGTGGAATGTGCGGCTGACAGTGTCCGCTGTGATGTTGAGCACCCCCGGGAGATAGGAGGCCACCGGGGTGACATGATGAGCTAGGCACCAATTCCAGAACCTGATGGCTTCTGTGCACAGGGATGGCGAGCGGGCGCCGCCTTGTCGATTGATATAGTACATGCAGGTGGTGTTGTCTGTCATGATGGTGATGGATTTTTGTGCTATAAGCTCTGTGATATGCTGGCATGCATATCTGACTGCTCGCATCTCGAGGAAGTTTATATGGAAAGTCTGTTCCACGAGCAACCATTTGCCCTGTGTTGTAACATTCCCTAAATGGGCTCCCCAACCCAAAAGGGAAGCATCTGTCGTCAGTGTAAGCGTAGGTGTAGGACTCTGGAAGGGAACACCTTCTAACATGTTTCATGGGACCGTCCACCAGTGGAGAGAGTGGAGGATGCGAGGTGGGATAGATACCACTTTGGAGAGTTGATCTCTGGAAGGCTTATAAGCTGTTGCCAACCAGGACTGTAGGCCCCTCATGTGAAGTCTGGCTAGTCTGACTACATACGTCGTAGATGCCATATGGCCTAGAATCTTGAGACATTGACGAACTGGCATGGTAGGAGCTGTGCATGCGGTAGTGATCAGGTCGTGAATGGTGGTGAACCCGTGCTCGGGTAAGGTGGCCCTTGCTGCTACCGTGTTTATGGTTGCTTTACATGATAATATTTCACCTGTCCTGTTTATGTAACACTTTAAAAATCAGCAAAAGGGTTATATAAATAAAATTTATTATGAAACAAAAGGCAAAAAACTATTATGTACATAGTTTAGTCCTATTCAGTGTCTACTCGGCGCTTCTTGGCTTGTCTCTTGTATTCATTAAGTGGAGCATCTCTTGTCACTGTCCAGCAATAGTCTGCAAGCATTGATGGGCTCCATTTGCCCGGATAGCGTTTCTCCATTGTTGCAATGTCCTGGTGAAATCGCTCGCCATGCTCGTCGCTCACTGCTCCGCAGTTCGGTGGAAAAAAATCTAGATGAAAGTGCAAAAAATGTATCTTTAGTGACATGTTGCAACCAAGGCTTTTGTATGCCTTGAGGAGGTTTTCCACCAACAACCTGTAGTTGTCTGCCTTGTTGTTTCCGAGAAAATTTATTGCCACTAACTGGAAGGCTTTCCATGCCGTCTTTTCCTTGCCATGCAGTGCATGGTCAAATGCATCATCTCAAAGAAGTTCACGAATCTGAGGACCAACAAAGACACCTTCCTTTATCTTAGCTTCACTTAACCTTGGAAATTTTCCACGGAGGTACTTGAAAGCTGCTTGTGTTTTGTCCATGGCCTTGACAAAGTTCTTCATCAGACCCAGCCTGATGTGTAAGGGTGGTAACAAAATCTTCCTTGATTCAACAAGTGGTGGATGCTGAACACTTTTCCTCCCAGGCTCCAATGACTGTCGGAGTGGCCAATCTATCCTGATGTAGTGGGAATCTCTTGCACGACTATCCCATTTGCAGAGAAAACAGCAGTACTTTGTGTATCCAGTCTGCAGACCAAGCAAGAGAGCAACAACCTTCAAATCGCCACAAAGCTGCCACTGATGTTGGTCATAGTTTATGCACCTCAAAAGTTGTTTCATGTTGTCATAGGTTTCCTTCATATGGACTGCATGACCAACTGGAATTGATGGCAAAACATTGCCATTATGCAGCAAAACAACTTTAAGACTCGTCTTCGATGAATCAATGAACAGTCTCCACTCATCTGGATCGTGAATGATGTTGAGGGCTGCCATCACACCATCGATGTTGTTGCAGGCTACAAGATCACCTTCCATGAAGAAGAATGGGACAAGATCCTTTTGACGGTCACGGAACACGGAAACGCTAACATCACCTGCCAGGAGATTCCACTGCTGTAGTCTGGAGCCCAACAGCTCTGCCTTACTCTTGGGTAGTTCCAAATCCCTGACAAGGTCATTCAGTTCACCTTGTGTTATGAGGTGTGGTTCAGAGGAGTAGGATGGGAGAAAATGTGGGTCCTGTGACATTGATGGTTCAGGACCAGAAGTTTCATCCTCTTCCTCGTCTGACTCAAGTGAGAATGATTCTGGTGCATCAGGAACCGGCACTCCTTCTCCGTGGGGTACTGGGCGTATAGCTGATGGAATGTTTGAATAATGCACAGTCCACTTTTTCTTCTTTGACACACCTTTCCCAACTGGAGGCACCATGCAGAAGTAACAATTGCTGGTATGATCTGTTGGCTCTCTCCAAACCATTGGCACTGCAAAAGGCATAGATTTCCTTTTCCTGTTCAACCACTGGCGAAGATTTGTTGCACAAGTGTTGCAGCATATGTGTGGGGCCCACCTCTTGTCCTGATCTCCAATTTTGCTGCCAAAATAAAGGTGATAGGCTTTCTTAACCATAGTGGTTATACTGTGCTTTTGTGATGCAAAAGTCACTTCACCACAAACATAGCAGAAGTTATCTGCACTGTTCACACAAGCACGAGGCATCTCTGCTCACTTTGGCTAAACAGAAATGTGTCCCTTTGCAAAATCAAACACTGATAAATAAGAGAGCACGACACTGTATGATTTCTAGAGCTGATATAGGGCAATTTGTTCAGCAGAGTGATGTAAGCTTCGTTATGATTGCATCATCCATGACTTCTAGGAATAACATGATGCAATTCATATCATGTATGATGCAATACCAGCTTCAGATTGCATCATTCATTGTTTTGCCTAAAAAGCAAGTACTGTCCAAACCCAGTCATAGATTTATTCATAGATCCAGTCAAAGATGTATTTTAGTCATTTCTGGTTTAAATTGAGATCCCTTCCCTTTATAACTCATTTATCCTCCGCCATTCCCAAGTCAAGGGTCGTATATACTGACCCAATAGCATATCTTGAAAACTAGAGCCAATCAACAATTTTAAGCATCATTTTTGTTCTCAGTGACCCAGAATTAGTAAAGTTTGACTACATTTATTTCAGAAGCATTTTGGCTGTAGAGCAGTGTAGCCTCATCCATGGGGATGGCTATTCTGGAGGCAACTGGAGGTTGCAATGTACGGAGAAGTTGGTACTGTTTGACTTGAACCTCCTGAAGATCTCGTTCCTGTGCCAAGGCCACTCTTTTAAACAGGTCCTAGAATTTTCTAGCGTCATCGCCAGGAGGCAGGACTTTGGCCGTGATTGCCTCATCCGGGGAGGACGATGAGTTGTGTAAGGGGGATCTGTCCTCCCCTTCGGAGAGGAAGTCATGAATGTCTGAGTGATTCAGGGAAGTCGGCTCAGTGACTGCAGCGGTAGTGGCTGGCGAGGCTGGTGGTGGCCTCGAAATTGTGGAAGGCGCACGGTGGTGGTTCCTCTTGGGCTGTGGCTCCCAGGGTTGCCATTGGGTGGCATATGGTGGAGGAGGATAAGCATATTGTTCTGCATACCACGGTGGTGGGGGAGTAGGGTATCCATATTGTAGCATGGTAGGCTGCCAGGAGGGCGGCCTGGGCGCCGGGCTAGAATGTTGAGATGAGAATCTGCTTCTTGACCCGGTGCCTGCATCACTGGGAGATCGAGAAGCCACCGAAGAATGTCGAGAGTGCACATACTGGACAGAGGAACCTGGTGTCGGCGGTGCCGAAGGAGTATGGCTCTACGCCAGGGAGCGGTAACTTGTGCGGTCATCTCTCGGTGCCAAATGGTGCCGTTTCTGCGGTTCTGAGAGCGATGCAGGTGCCGGCGACGGTGTGGGTGCCGGAGGCATCATGGGAACCGGAGGCAGTGTCTGTACTGCGGGCAACGTAGGTGCCATGGGTGGCAGTGGTGCTGTGATCTGCACCGATGCCAAGTGTTCCATCGGGGGAGCATCGGTGCGTGGCTTCTTAGACGGTGCTGCTTTGCTATGATGCTTCAGTGCCGGGCAGTCAGAGCCACGGGCAGTCGGAGCGGACGGAGTCGAAAGTGGCTCCAGTGCCGTAGGTCACAGTGCCGACGATCTTTGTCTCGGCTCCAAGTGGGCTCTTTTGTGCGCCCCCGTCGACTTATGCGGTGGCGTGCCGGAAGTCCTAGGTTTATCCCCGGTGCTGACCCGTGCGGCTGTTGGTGCCGAGGGTAGTGAGGGAGTTGGGGAAAGGCCCATTTTTGAGGCCATACGGCCGGAGAGGGTAGAGGGATGATCTTTTTCCATACCCTTGCTCTGCGATGCGGTTTTTGAGGTCGCTGGAGAGTTGTCAGAAGATGGCTGAAGGGACTTCTCGTACAGGAGAGTTTTAAGCCTGTTAGTCCGGTCACGGCGCGCTCTCGCGGTGAGTCTAGAGCAATGCGGGCACTTTTGAGTCTGGTGTGATTCACCCAGACACTTAATACACTTAGCGTGCCCGTCAGACATGGGCATCGCATCGCGGCATGACTCGCACTTCTTAAAGCCGGGCAAGCCGGGCATGAGGCGCTTGGAAAAAAAGTGGCGAACCGCAGCAAGAAATTTTTTTTTTTTTTAACTAACTGGGTAAGAGAAGAGGGCTAAAAAACTTGGATCGTGAGGAAACTGGGGAATAAAACAGGGAAATTGTCTATTTTTTAAACAGAAAACAAGGAGAAATGAAGGCTCCATCTACTGCTGAGGAAGGTAGAGAAGGAACTGAGGGGCCGCGCCGTGCGCGTGCCCAACGGACTCCAACAGCACTAGAGGGTGCCGTGGCGTGTGCGTGGCGCGGCAGAAACTACTAGAAAAAGTCTCCGGTCGCCGGCGTGAGGACGCACCAGCACCCAGAGTGGAGGAACCCAGAGTGGAGCACCCACGGGGACCACTCGAAGAAGAACAACATATTCCTGTTATCTTTGGGGAATGTGTATGTACCATGCTTGGTATGAGGGTGTTCTAGTACCACCCTTCTTGAATGTGCTTATGAGAGCGTCCTGTGCCTAGCACATCTCAGGAATGTGTATTTTTTTGCAATACTAGTCCTGTTCTTGCCAGATTCTGTGAACCTGCAAACAGGCAGACTGACTTCTGCTAACAATCTGAATTTTGCTGATTGTTTTATAATAGCAGGGCTGGACCAATTCTTCAGTTCAGGCCTCAGGCCTCAATACCGAACCTCTGATCCAAGGTGTCATGTCTCAAGCTCTATTTCTACTAAAGATGGGAACAGCCATTGGCAGCAGAATGAATTCCCAATATGCTAATCTCTTTATGAGCCATCTCAAGAAAGAATTTCTGGAAGAATCTTCATTCTCTGGACAGAAACCTAAACTCCCTATTAAATTAATGCCATCATTTCAACTCCCACCCATCCATTAAGCTTTAGAACTCACACCAGCATCAAATGCCTGGACACCACAATTAGCTTGAAATATGGGATTCTACAGATAACTATAGACAAGGAACTAATGGATCACCACACTTTCACAGATTCAATAATTATCTCAAACACACTAAGAACTCTGTTACCGGACCTTCAGAAATCACAGAATATACTCCAAGGAGGCAGTGTAGAATACACACCTTAAAGCACCTCACATTGTGTTCAGTTAATCAGAACACTCCACCAAAGTCGTAGAGGACATCATGGAATGAGCCACCCAATACCACAGAAGAATGTGCTTCAATACAGGGTGGAAAAACCCTCACGGACTACATACACCTACTTGTTCTCTACTATCTAACATGGAATATCATCAAACAGTTCCAAATCATACTTAATGGGGGCCACACTCTGAAAGAAATCTTTCCTGAACCCCTTTTCTGGCCTTCAAAACAAGCCCCCTCACACCAAACTCATCATTAGAAACAAGCTCCTCTAAGATCAGGACACACCAACTCAAAATGGCACTAGACTCTCCCAGAACAACAGATGCAAAACCTGAAGGCATATCTCCACAGCTATAATAAATACTCCCGCAACACACCTTTCAAAATCCATGGGTCCTACACATACCTATCACAACATATGGTGCACCTCACCCAGGGCATCAAATATCCCAATAACAACCATGTGGATGAAACCAGATAATCACTATTTCAAATGAACTCTCACCATGGGCAGTCGGTGCAGGTAGGGCTGGGGCAGGCAGGCCCCCAACTCCACCTACAGTCCTGCCCCTTCTGCTGATGGCACATAACCCACCACCACGGGGAGAAAAGGGGTAGGCACATGTGCGCTTGTGCCAAGCTTTCCCCACCCTGGAGCACTGGGAAGGGAGGAGGGTGCATGGCTCCAGCCTTCTCACCCCCAGAGCACTGTTAAAAATGTACACCTTGTATGCAGATAGTGAGGTAGGACAGAAAGAACCAGAAAAATTAGATATGTGAGCCATTAATCACTGCACGAATCACTCTTCCCAGAATTTTTCTTGAATAAGCATACAAATTGCATGTTAGCTACAAAAGTGATGATTTCACTGATGTAGAAATATAATTTAAACAAGAGTCAACCTATCTTACAATGACATTTCAACATGGGTGCTAAACAAATAATAATGGAAGATGGATACTTCTAGTGAGATATGAATATTGGGCATTCCATTACCTGTATAGACAAAAAATTCCCACTGAAGAAATATTATTTCATACAAGTCACACTTGCTAGACAGTGGAGGCCAATACAGTATCATGTATATTTTATAGGGTGTACTGTTTTTTATTTCTGTAGGTTAAGCTATGGTAAATTACTGAATCCATCTAACCAGAAATTTTCATATGTGATAAATGAAGCTTTCAAAGAACACGTCTGCTTAAATTTCAAACTCTCTCATTCTGTTAAGATTCTTTAGTCCAACTGTTCTTCTAAAATCATTCTAGATCTCTTTCCCCCTTTTTCTGATGTTGCAAGACAGGGTAATTAGTTTGCATAGGACCTTTCAACATGCAATTTTGTGAGTACAGTTTTAGGGGTCACTTGAAAATGCATTTGTCATCATTATATTGCTGTGCAACAAATATTCACTATAAAACAAGAAGCTTTCTTTACTTATATTTAGACAGGTTGCTATACATCACTTTTAATCTTGACTAAAGCATTAAATGGAAAAAGTATAAGTCTGATAGGATTCTTTTACAGTGTATACTTCGGGAGGAGGGGATGGGGGAGGGGAAAGGGAATTGAGTACTTACCAAGCTCCACTGGCAGCCTTTTTATAGGATTTCTTTCTAAAAGTAAAGTTTTCAATTGCCTTTGTAATAAAACAAAAAAAGTAACAATTTAAAAGCAAAGCTAAAGTGCATTGTTAAAACACAAAACAGATCACTTTTTTTGTTCATTAATTTTTCTTGCCTTTGTTTACTACCACATTAATGACATCTGAGGAAACTGGGATGCTTCCCCATAGCTACCATCAGTGCTGAACTATGAGTTATGTACCTCACTGGTTCAGGACCTGATGAAATCTTTGCAAGTTGAATGAAAAATTTTTAAAGACACCATAATAGAGGCTAAACTTAAGTGTATATCCCAAATTTAAAAAAAAATACCAAAAACGTGCCATGGTGGCTAAACAACAAACTAAAAGAAGCAATAAGAGGCAAAAAGGTATCCTTTAAAAAGTGGAAGTTAAATTCCAGGAAAATAGAAAGGAGCATAAACTCTGAGAAATGAAGTGTAAAAATATAATTTGGAAAATCAAAAAAAAAATTGAAGAATAGCTAGCCAAGAAGTTAGAAAATAGTAGCAAAACAGTAACAAAAGAAAATAGTAGCAAAAACGGACAGCTTTTTCGAAAGATCCTATAAACCTCAAAAAATGAGGTTTACAGGATCTTTTGAAAAAGGCTTGTATTTTCGAAAGAACCGAGTCTAGACTGTGGTTTTACTTTAGAAACAGCACTTTTTCGAAAGAGCGCCATGATGCGATTATGAAAATGAAGCACAGGAAATTCAAATCCCGGCTTCATCTGCAATATCGACATGCCTAATTTACATCCCTTTCTCAAAAGAGGGATGTAGTCTAGACACACCCATACAGATCTGTGTCAGAAAAGAGACTACACCCATTCCAAAGAGCAACCATGACACACAGACAACTTCTAGAAATTCTATGTTACAAGTATCTGGTCCAAGTATCTAAAGGAGATTTAGCAAGTTACAATCACATGTAATCAGGAGCTCATTTGACTTAAGTAAGTCAAATGACCTCCTGATTACATGTGATTGTATTGTAATTCCAAACAAAATTAAAAGGGAAATCCTAAACCTCATCCATGAAGGACACTGAAGACTTAATAAATTCCGTGAATAAGTCAAACAGTGTGGTATCTGGGCATCAGCAAGAACATACAGGATAAAGTATCAGTATTGAACACTGCAGAACTAACTGACCAACACAATACAAAGAACCTTTAATAATAGCATCATTTCTGCCAAACAGACCTTGGAAGAGACTAGCTGCAGATTTATGCAGATTCAGAGGACACCAATACTTGGTAGTAGTGGACTATTTTTCCAAGCTGTAGTGAGCAGGGATAGCCACTCACTGACCCGGAGGAGGAAGAACCCCTCTCTAAGCCTGGGTGGGCTGAGACGGAGCCTGCCCCTTTAAGTCTACAAAGGCCTAGGGGTGAAGCAGGAAGTATAAAAGCTGATCCGAGAAGCTCAGTAGGGGGGCAGCTGCTGGAGGGAGCAGAAGCCTACCCTGAACTCTCACACCGGGAGGACCCTGAGTATCTGGCCGAGGCCAACAACTGGCCTGCTGGGCCCAGTCATTGAAGAGGAGACTCTTTTTTTCCTACCCCCAAATGTGAACTATGTAGACCCTGTGAATGCGCCGCTGCCTGGGAGCCAGGTACAGACTGAGACGGAGCCGGAAGTGGTCCAAGGGAAGCCAAGAATGGTCAGGTGGAGCTGATAGCCCTTTGATATGTGTCAGCGTGTTTCGGAGCAGATTCCCTGCTGACCTCAGTGGCCGCCAAGGCGGCCACTGCTAGGGCCCACAGCCAGGACACGGTGGAGTAGGGAGGGCCCGTGTCCCCCCTGCCACCCGACATACTGGGTGGCAGTCTCCCCCTCTGCATGTAAGCCAAACAACTGTGTGTTTTCCTGCCCCACCCTGAACCAGGGCCTGAGCTAAAACTGACTGTGGGAACTGTTTGTTTGCCTGCCCGCCCTGAACCAGGGCCTAGGCTAAAAGCTGACTGCAGAAACTGTTTGTTTGCCTGCCGCACCCTGAACCAGGGTCGGGGCTGTATTGACATTTAGGCTGGTGCGGGCATTGCGGCCTGCCCCACCCTCAGGCCCCACTGTCTTAAAGGGGCCGCTGGACTAATAAGTATAGGCCTAAGCACCAGTCAGGGGCCCAGAATTGAGCAAGACCGCTTACACAAGCATATAGATATAATGTGCTTGAAAGACATAATATATTTCAGACATAGTATGTTCTGGAAGTGCATTTTTGCTCATTTGGTATTCCAGAACAATTAGTGACAAACACCATACCGTAAGTTATACTACCAGTGATTCCAAACAAAATATGATTTTGAAATTGCTTGTATCCCACATTACTTATAAGTGAATGGTGAGGGGACTTTATAGACAGTTAAGCAAGTCCTACAGCAGGAAGATCCATTCCTAGCACTTCCGACAGTGATCAACACTAATAGCAGCTACTGCCCATATTCCAGCACCACTCCTGATGGAAAGACAGTTTAGAACTACTCTTTTGACCATGGAAAAGAACCTATCTCAAAAATGGCCAAACATGAACAGAGTAGCCAAATAGGATAAAAAGGCTTTAAAAGACTTTATGAATATTTTTACAAAAGATGTCAATAAGGGCATGTCTAAATTACGCTTTTTTTTGAAAGAGGATATGCAAATTCTGCGGGAATTTACATGTCTTCTTCCGATCTCACTTTTGAAAGAAGATCTTTCAAAAGTGAAAGTAGTCTGGACGCAGGGTTTTTTTGTGTGGAAAAAACCCTTTTTTGAAAAAACAGCGTAAACCTCCTTTTTTAAGGAACAGCGGTTTTTTTCGAAAAGGTGTTTTTTCGGAAAAAAATGCATCCAGACTACTTTCACTTTTGAAAGATCCTCTTTCGAAAGTGAGATCGGAAGAAGATATGCAAATTCCCGCAGAATTTGCATATCCTCTTTTGAAAATTCTATGTAGTCTAGACATAACCTAAGAGATTGTTGGATTTAGAACCTGGTAAATTATGTTTGTGATCAGACTGCGTGAAGAAAAAGGATGGACAACTCCAGCTGTCAGAAAGAAAAATAATTCACTTTCCAGATCACGATTAAGTCAGACAGTGGAAATTCAACAGAAATTGTTGACCGTTACTGTTTGTTCAGACAGAACAATCAACAAGGAACAAGCAGTGTCCCCCAGCCCTCAGAGCTGCCCTCAGAGCTGCCCTCCTGTGGTGATTTAAAGGGCGTGGAACTCTGGGCACTGCCCCTGCCATGGCCGCAGTGGCTGGGAGCCCTAGGCCCCCTAGAATGACCAGGCCCCACGGCAATTGCCTTTTCTGTCCGTCCCCTGACCCCCTTATCATCGGGCCCATCAAGACCCCACTCAGTGACCTGGGACAATTACACTCCACCCCCGGGTGCCTCTACTTATGGTTGATGCAGAACACCATGATGACTCAAAGATTCCAAATCAACCAGAGAGACATTGCAACTAACGAAGAGCCAGCTATTATGCATTCAGGTCATGTAATTAGAAAATCAGTATGATTCAAGACATTTAACAAACTAATAAGTACTGACCTTTAAAGATAGCATGTTAGTATACATTTTGTAATATTCTATAAAGGATGAGATGTAATAAAATGTCAAACTGTATTATACCATTCAGCATTAAGTGGCGTCATGTGTAACATACCTCTTCTGAGAATACAACAGTTACACCTTGCCTTGCATTAAAGTATTTTAAAGAGAACACATCTTATATCTTCCTGGAATGGAAGGTCTATTACTAGTCAATAGCTGGCACATGACAGGATGCACCCTGAATCCATCCATATCTAACATCTGTTTAATTCTGATATGCACTTCCAAGCTTGTTAGATTAAACTAGAAGCTTAATTTTTTTATATGATACCATGAAAAAATGCTATATAACAGGTGAGGGATAAAGTGCTGTTTGAAATTAAAATGGCTGCCTAGTCTTAAGGATTTACTATAAGGCCTGATTTTGTGACACATGGTGATAAAGATAATTAGTATTGGTTTACACTTTGTTTAATTGATTTATGAGGTTTTCTGCTCCTTGTGAGACAAAAATTTGAGCTTCCCTCATAACACAAGGCCAGATTTTGCAAATTGAGAAGATGCTGTTCCCAATGACTACATCCTTAAAGTGTTGATGAATGTATTAGGATTTACACTGTAAAAACTAAAAACTAAATCTAAAATTGATTTTGGTCACACAGTTTTTTAGTGAAATGATAGTACAGTACCTGAACTGTTTGGTGTTAATGTTATAAATTGAAATCATTATAATTTTTAATACCCCACTTTATTGTTTGTATCTGCAATATTATCTCCTGCTAAAACTATTATCTTTCACTGACTGATCTACCTCACTGACATATGCAACATACAAAGTAATATGAGAAACTTGTTACCAATTATTTTAAGTCATTCAATATGATAATCTAAAAATTACATCATGCAGCTGTTTGATTTTATTTATTATTCCTTAATCTCAGACACTAACTACTGCACACAGCCAGGAATAAATGGACTGTGAGCATGGGAAGCCCAAAGAGTTAGTGAAGGATATTTTCTTTCCTCCCGCTCCAATAGTAGCCTCTCTTGCTGCCACTCTTCCCTAAGACAGAGGTTCAGTTACTGGATCTATTCAGGATACCATCTCCATCCATTTGGAGCATACAGAGCAACAGCCGAAATTATACTCTCATGTGACTTCACTTTTCATGTCATCCAAATAACCTCCAATAAATAATCCTTCAACAAAAGTAGTAAGGAAAAGCTTGATATTCTTGATAAATGAGAAAAAAAAGCAACAAAAATGTTAAAGCAAACTTTAAGGCCATCTTTGTAAATCATAGAGAAAATGTAATGAAAATTGGAATTTTTGCAAGTTTCCAGTAAAATAACCTTTCCCTTAACTATGTGCCTCAGTCAGAGCTGTCCCATCCATAGGATGGTTCAGGGTGGCTGCCTCAGGCCCTGTGCTTTGAGGGGTGACCGCCTTAACCATCCTATGGATGGGTTGGTGTCCCATATTAACCATGAGGCCCGGAGTGGCCTAGGGGATTACCTGCTGCAGTTGTGTACATTAAGTCAATGTTGCCCATTAATGTAGACTTGCCCAAGGTATCACACTAGTTATCCCATATATGGAACCTACAATGGTCTTTTCACTGCACTCTTAATTTCCTGCCATTGTAATGGTAATTCATTTCAGTGAATTACCTAAGTGACAGCTTTATTGTTGTGTCCCTACTCCACAGTACTCATGTCTCAGCATGATTCACTTAGTTTATTTTATTGCTAACCTATTTTTACATGACCCAAGATACAAGGACTTGAAACTATGGGATAGATTTCTCTCTCCATTTCTTCCTCCTCATGCCAGTGTAAATCAGGAGTAACTCAGTAGAAGTCAATGAAATTAAAAAGGTGTAAAGTTGAAATGAAAGGGGAATCAGGCCATATGTCTCTGCAGGTGAAAGGATTTGTAAACTAACCTAATGCACTAGTTAGTTGTAGTTGCTCATTTAGCTAAGCTTTACTAACCAATTCTTGATTACTATTTTGCAGTTTTGAGGTCAATATAGAACTAACCTGCACAAAAGTCTGAGAATAAAAAAGTTAAAGGCAAATAGATGAAGAATATTTTTTGTTATCAATACAAGAAATTCCTTACTTGTGACATCCAATCCCAGGGGGAAGAGTTTTAATTTTGTTATGCCGGAGATCCAGCCAAACAAGATTTGGCAGCTGCTGAAATAAATCCTTAGGAATTATGGATAAAGCATTTCCTTCCAGATGCAAATGCTAATGTAAAAAAAATAAATAAAACAAATATGTTTTAAAACCAGAATTAAAGGAGAATGCCTGTTCCCTTGGCATGAAGAACATTACTGTGAAAACCCTTGCAAATTGACCTATAAACTATCCTAAAAATTACATTTTCATAAAACCATTAAGTAGATGATTGCTACAATCAGTTTTTTATTTAATTAAGGACTAGTTTTTAGAAAGCAGAAGGGAAAAATTATAGTTAAGAATCTCTAGATTTTCCACTGTCTTTAATGAGAGCCATAGGAGGCCTTTAATTGGTGCCTACAAAATTTAAGTCAAATGTGTAATTATCAGAATTACAGCAATTTACTCACCTTAAGGTTGGGTACTTTGTATATTTCCTCTGTAAGATGCTGAAGATTTTTCCTACTCAAATCCAAAGTATTTGTAGCAGTATACAATGTATCTTCAACAGCCTTCCTGATATCTTTTGATGAACTTGAACCAGATAGGTTTCTCTTTTTCTGATAGTCATTCTCTAAGTAATCACCACTACCATGAGACTCTTGAGAAAAGCTTTCATCCATTTGTTAGCAAACCTAAAATACTGACCATATAATGCAAACTGATTATCTGAAAGTAAGTCATAAGCCAAGAGCAAATAATAACAACAAAAATCCCACAGGTTTCTTTTTTGTGACTTTTATTTCCCACATCTTCACTAGAGCTATGTGATACTTTAGAGGATCAGAAAATAATGAAATTATTCTATATTTTTTTACATTCATTTAAAAGTAATAACAAAGGGAAAAAACACTTGGTTCATGCTTCTCGTAACAGCATCCCTTGTATCTCTCTCCCACACCTTCCCTTATATTTTGAATGGGTTTACATTTTCCATGCACCACATGATCTCCATCTCCTCCAATGCCTTCTCAAAACATATTTCAAAGCTGAGTACAGTACTGTGTTTTCTGGGATGGTACTTGCACTTTAGTAGTTTCCCAGTGCCCTCTGTCTCCTCCAAATTCCCGTTCTCCCTCTTCCAACACCCACCTCTTTCTTTCTCACTTGTTCTAACTACCACAAAGCCATAAGCATTATAGAGTGCTCAAAATCCCTGAATATCTGAAGTGCACCTATTTTCTATTTCAAGTGATGGAGTCCATCTCAAAGTAGACCCAGAATTCAGAGGACTTCTCTGCTTAAATTACCATCTGTAAATTTAGAATATTAGTGCTTACTTAGGTGGCAAAATCTGCAGATTATACTAAACTGCTCAAGAGAGTTGAGTCCAAAGCAGACTGTGAAGAGTTTCAAAAGGATCTCACAAAACTAGGTGACTTGGCAATAACATGGCAGATGATTTGTAATGTTCTTAAATGCAAAGTAATGCATATTGGAAAACATAATCCCAACTATACATACAAAATGATGGGGACTAAATTAGCAATTCCTCTCCAGAGAGAAATCTTGGAGTCATTACGGATAGTTCTCTGAAAACTAACGATATTAAAAAGCATTTAATAAGGTAACCATGTAGTCGCTAAAAATCTTAGTGGTTACATGGTTACACGTACTGCAGCGTGTAGCGAAGCCTCCCCAGAAGCAGAGCAGGTAGCTCTTGCCTGCCCGGTTCTTGGGGAAGAGACTTTGCTGCAGCAGCAAATCCACCTCCCTGTGAGTGGAGCCGACAGCTCTTGCCTCCCAGGGAGGAGGCTTCCCTGCAGCGATGCTGCCTCCCCAGGGAGTCAGCTAAGTTTAACCAACACCATTAACCAATAAGCATTAATTTATCAGTTAAATGGTTAGTCAGTTAAACCCTAACATCCCTATTGAAAACATCCACTCAGAATATCTTAATGCTTTATGTAAATCCAGGGTGCGTCCACATTTTGAATACTGCATGCAGATGTGGTTGCCTCATCTAAAAACAAAATCTTGGCACTGGAAAAAGTTCAGAAAAGGACAACAAAAATGATTAGGAGTTTGTAATGGCTGCCATTTGAGCAGAGATTAATAAAAAGGGATTTTTTCATCTTAGCAAAGAGGAGACTAAGGGGGGATATGATAGAGGTATACAAAATCATGACTGGTGTGAAGTAAGTAAAAAGAGATAAGTTATTTACTTGTTCCCATAACACAAGAACTAAGGGTAATGAAATGAAATGAACAGGTAGCAGGTTTAAACAACAATAGGAAGTATTTCTTCATACAATGCACAATCAACCTATAGAACTCCTTGCCAGAGGATTTGTGAAGACCAGGATTTTAACAGGGTTCAAAAAAGAACTAGATAAATTCATGGAGCATAGGTCCATCAATGGTTTTTAGCCAGAATGAGTAGGAACGGTGTCCCTAGCTTGTTTAAACTGGGAATGGGTGACAGGGGAGGGATCACTTGATGATTACCTGTTTTGTTCATTCCCTCTGGGGCACCTGGCATTGGCCACTGTCAAAAGATAGGTTACTGGGCTAGATGGACCTTTTGTCTGACTTGGTATGGCATTCCTTATGTTCTTATGTTCACTTATCTTTGTAAAAATCTTTGAGGGGCAATGAATGAAAAGTATAGTGTAAATGCAATGTGTTGTTATGTAACATTGTTTCTAACATCTCATGCCTAAGTGCAGGAACAACTTAAGTATTTCTCTTTAACATCTTTAAAGATCTGTGGATATGCAGAGCGTGATCCAATCCTATTGATTTTAAAAGGAGAAACATGATCCAATGGCTAGAGTGCTAGCCTGAGACTTGGTAGATTAGTATATAATTCTCTGTTCTGTCACAGAAATCTTCTGTGACTGTGGATAAGTTACTTGGGCAGGTTTTCAGAGGTATTCAGCCAACAAAAGATGCAGATACCGTAACATCGCGAGTATAATGTGCACCTATGTATAGTGCACACCCTGACTTTAGACTCTTAACATCATGAAAAAACCGAACTCCTATGTATAATGCACACCCATTATGCAGGAGAATGGGAGAGAAGGAACGGGAAGGAAACCTGCCCCCCACCCAGCTGCCTGCACGCCGAGCTTGCGCCTGCTGGGGGGCCTCCCCCGCCCAGCTGTCCGCGCACCAAGCTCACGCCTGCCGGGGGGCCTCCCCTGCCTAGTTCCCTGTGCGCCAAGCTCGCACCTGCCGGGGGACCTCCCCCACCCAGCTGTCCACGCGCCAAGCTTGCGCTTGCCGGGGGGCGTCCCCCGCCCAGCTGTCTGCACGCTGAGCTTGCAGCTGCCGGGGGGTCCCCCCCGGGGGTCCTCCCCCCCCGACCCAGCTCGCACCTGCCGCGGGTGAGTTTAAAACTTGAAAATATAACCCCCTATGTATAATGCGCACCCCGGCTATGACCCTAAAAAACCAGCAAAAAAAGTGCGCATTATACTAGCGATTTTACAGTAGACACTTACCAGGATTTTCAAAGTGCCAAGCACATACGCATCTTTGAAAATCTGCTCTTAAGTCTGTGCCGTAGTTTCCCATCTGTAAAACAGGGATAACGATGCCTCCTTACTTTACAGGGTCTTTGTCTGGGGCGAGAATGATAATTCATTAAATGACTGGGGAATGCTCATATATTATGGTGATGGCAGCCAAATAAGTTCCTAAGACAATGAGAGCTAGGTTGACCCTATAGTAAAAGACCAGCAAAAGGACTATATACACTGTATTGTAGAGCCTGACATTACATGTTGGTAAATAATGCAGTTTATGAGAACAATATAAACAAAATGTTTGAGATAAAACTGTCTACATATTTTTCCTGATGCCTCAGTTACATTATGCAATAGTTTATTTTAGGTTAATTTAAATAATGCTTTTCACCTAAAATTGTTTTTAAATAGTCATGAATAAATTCCTGTGATTTTCATAATTGTAAATAATTGATCATTTAGGATATTTGTTTACAGCACCATGTATTCTCAAAATTGAGTGTTTTGATTTAAAGAAAAACAAACAAGTTAAAAAAATGGTCAAGGCTTTTCTCATGTGCCTTCCCGTTCCTGAAATGTCGGTGGCAATACTACATCATCTCCCATTAGTTATTTTGTTTGCCTGTTTGTTTATTGTTCATGCAGTTTTATTACTGTTGCAAAGTTGCTTAAAAGGAATTGTAATGCAATCCTAACTGGCAGTTACAAAAAGACAAACCAAAACCAGATTCTGCAAAACACATGTATTTAACTTTATTGAGATTAGTCTCATTGAAAAAAAACGAGTTAAGCATGTATGTGTTTTAAAGACCGTGGCTTACCTATCTGACCTGCATAACTATTCTCCATCTTTTGCTCCTTAGAACAAATATATGAAAAGGGGAAGATTAAAAAGTATAATGCCCCTCACTAGGAATGCTACAAGCCTCACTTACAGATTCATCTGAAAGTTTCCATTTCTTGTAATTTATTCAAGGATTTTACTGTGATATTTAATAGATTAAAAAAAAAGACTCATGCAGAGCCCTTATTTGTCTCCTTACTCCAAATGCAAGCACAGAAACACAGATGAACTTCTCTCACACTGGTAAAATTTCAGGACTAACTCCACTGGAGTCAGCAAAAGCACATAGCTGTAAAACTGATGTGAGAGAAGTGAACCAGGCCCAAACAGTTATAAACCATACTGGCTTTTACAGTCACAAAAACCCTGACACCGTGGTACCATCACTAGGATAACCAGGTTTTAAAACTTCATTTTTTAAACTGTGGCCCGGAACTCAGCCCTGCCAGGAAGGCGTCTCACCTTCAATTCAGAACCAGGATTTGCTCTGTTAGGACTGCTGTGCTGCTTTCTGGGTTCCCAGCTTTTGGATTACGGACTGCAGGGCAGACTCACTGACATGGGGACAAATAACGAGCATCCCCTGGCCAAGCAGAACTCGCCAGACAATGCCTCAGGGAGGTTTGATTGCGGGGGACAGTGCAGCGCCTCACGAGATGGCAGAGGGACTTGCTTCGCCCTACAGAAACTCCCTCCAGAGAAGGGAGCGGTATGGAGGGAGGAGGACACGGTACAGGACGCCCCAAAGCCCGACGGGGTCCCCTCCCAGCAGCAGCTGGCGCCTTCCCCCTGCCTCAACCCCCTCACCGCACCCCAGCCTGCTCCCCACTCACAGCATCCTCCTGGCCTCTCCTCCCCAACCGAGCCCCCCGCATTCCGGCCCCGCGACCTCTTACCCGCCGCCTCCGGGCTGCGCGAGTCCCGGCTCCCCCGCTCCTTTGTGCCGGCACCAAAGTGCAACAAACAGGCCCGTGCGGCAGCCGCAGTCTCCATAGCAACAGCCAAGCGGCGGGGAAGCGGTAGCAAAAGCGCTTGCGGCCCTGGAGTTGGGCTCATGCTAGCGGCGGCCGCCGCCATCCCCGGCCCTGTACCATGGGGACTCGCGTCCCCCAAACCTCCTCCCCACGCAGGCGCCGCACAGTCACGGCCAGCCTTCCCCGCGTGTCCCACAAACCCGCCCCCGCCCCACGCCCTCTCCCAGCTCCAACTTCTGTGCACCCTACACATTCTCCCTTCACTGGGAGCCACCGCAACCTTCTCTGTGCGCGGGGGCCTAGGGTTGCCAGGTGTCCGGTTTTGACCTGGACAGTCCGGTATTTGAGCGTTCTGTCCTGGGAAACAAATTGAGAAAATACCGGACATATAAATGTCTGGTATTTTCTAATTAAGTTACTTTTATTATTATGCGTATCAGTATGTAGTTGTGTACTGGCTGGCTGGTAGCCATGTTCACACTGCGAGAGCGTGTCTATCAGGCGCATGCAACTACGCAGTGGGGGGGGGGGGCAGGGTGGAATCTCTGGGGCTGGACTTGCCCTTGCGCCCTGCCGGGACCATGCATAGGACGGGCAGCACCCTGGGATCTGCGTGCACCCGGGACAGACCCGCTCCCTGGCGGCTGGTTCTTCCCGCCCCCCTCCAGCCAGCCCCGCTCCCTGCTGGCCGATTCTCTCCCCCCGCTCCTGTCCCCCAGCCAGCCCTACTCCCCCCGACCCCCTCCCAGCCAGCCCTGCTTCCTGCTGGCCGATCCCCCTCCCCCTCCAGCCAGCCCCGCTCCCCGCCAGCCGGTTCTCTCCCCCCACTCCTCCCCCCCCCGGCCAGCCCCACTCCCCCTGACCCCCTGCCAGCCAGCCCTGCTTCCCGCCGGCCGGTTCCCCCTCCCCCTCCCCCTCCAGCCAGCCCCGCTCCCTGCCATATGGTTCTCCCCCGGCCAGCCCCACTCCCCCCAACCCCCTCCCGGCCGACCCTGCTCCCTTCCCAGCCAGTCCCGCTCCCTGATCTGAGATCAAGTGTGTCCGGTATTTTTTTTTAAGCCTAGTGCACCCTAGTGCACCCTCCACCCAGACCCCACCTAGTCCCTTTCCTCCCTGCACCCCCACAAAGCCCCTTCACAGATCCTGCACAGCCACCCTAGACCTCCTTGTGTCCTACATAACCTGTCCCCCAGCCAGACCCTGCACAGCCACCCTCCCCAATCTTTTCAGTGGAGTTTTTTAATTCTGCTCCCCCCCCCCCACATACCGCCCCTCCCAGCCACCTCCAGTCTTTGCCCCATAGACCTTTTTTCTTCCCCTTTCTGAGCCTACAAATCTCAGCCTTATAAGCACAGCTGTACTGGGTCAGACCCATAGTTAGAGCTGTCCCACCCATAGGATAAATTGGGGTGACCTCCCTAAGGCCCAAGCTTTTGAGGCCCCTGTGGTAGCCACCCCAACCATTCTATGGATAGGAAGGCCCCCGGGGGGTTACAGAGGCCTGGAATGGGGCAACAGCAGAGGTTGCCCCCTGCGCCATTACAATGCAGATGGTTGGAGCCAGAGTGGCCCGGGAGCCTGCTCCATTCCACCCCACTACTCTTTCCTGGCCCGCTGCATTCCACGGTGGTGGGAAGCAGAGAGCTCTGGCTCCAGGGTGCTCCACTTCCCACTGCCATGGAGAAGCGGGGTTCAGTGGGCTAGGAGAGGGTGACATGATGGGTTGGAGCAGGCAGCTGGGCCACTTTGGCTCCTGCTGCCCACGTAGTGAGTGAGAGGAAACCCCAGCTGCTGCTGTGCCAGGCCCCCATAAAACTCCAGCTGTGTTGCTCAGGGGAGTGGGAAAGGGGGCAAAATGGGAGTGGAGCAGGGTCTGGTCTTGGGGAAGGGGGTGGGGCAAGGGCGGGGTCTGTGGCAGTGGGTGGGGTGGGGTTGGCCTGGCCCCGTGCCTCCTTGAGACAGCCCTTCTCAAAGTCTATCTAATCCAGTATCCTATCTTCGGATGGCTGCCAGTACCAGATGCTTCAGAGGGAATGAACAGAACAAGGCAGTTCTTTCAAGACATTTCTTTCAAAAACAGGGTGGTTGTTTTTTTATATTTTGTAAGAGTGCACATGCCAAATAATTTGCAAAACTTTCTGATGAATAATCTTTGTAATTTATCATTTATCTGTTATACACTCACTTGGGGCACAATACTTAGCATCAAGAATTTACACTTAAATTAAGAAACTAAGTTCTATAATACACAGGCCTTTTTATTATAGAGGTTATGTAAAAAAATGGTAACAGAACCATGCACAGTCTACCTTTGTTCCGGGCACAGAATTTCCCCTATAAGCCACTCTTTCATATGTTTATGGGTTTACAAACCATTCTGGCCACTGCTCAGTTATTTTTTCAAATTTTAGCTTTGGGATTTCATGGTCACCTACATTAAAGGAAGGAGAAATAATAAAATAAAAATGTTCAGAAAACAATGGCATACCGTGGTTTGATTCCAAAACAATTAAACAACTTTGTATGTGCATTACTCAGAATATTTTTTAAAAGTATGAAAGAATTTTGATTTTTTTATTTTTTCCACAATGAGCAGTTTGATTGTTGTGGAAAGGGAGGTGGCTGCATTTATGGCAGCACTGTTGCATTTAAGCTTTCTCCAAATATGACTCCAGGAAGTTAGCAAGTTGGGGAACCACTTGCTGGAAAAGGAGGTTGGGGAGTGGATGGAGAAAACCTATATGGAAGAAATTCTTCCTCTGTGCCTAGACTTTCAGCAGCAACACTATGGAGCAGCAAACTGTCTTAACACCATTGTGCCAGAAAGCATTTCACTAGGTAAAATGTTGCAATGTTTCCTTATATGTTTGTCATCCCTCAATATTTTTAAAAATAATTTGTAATATCTGGTCTTATTATATATCCAACATATGCAGTGACTAGTCCTCACTGCAGACTAGCAAAAAGTTTTAGAGTTCAGTTGCTTTGAGTTATTTGTAAGAATTTTTCAATGGAAAATATATATATTAAATTAAGAAATGGATTAATGGTCTTAACTCAAATCTTCAATAATATTCATCTTTGTACTAAGTGTCTAGGATGGTCTGTAGTGTGCTTAATATTGCCTTAGTGAAGGGAGATGGACAAAAAGCCTTTTTAAACCTTTTCCGGCTCTACGTATCTATGATGGTGTGTCTGTCAGTAACTTCTACTGGCACCACTGTAAACAGACACCATGCAAAAGCTTTGATTTTCCTTGCAGAGTGATATAAAACAAAATGCAAAAGATGGTACCTTTGGGGACTGGGAAGAGGAAAAATTGTAAAGCTTTATGAAATAAAAAAATAGCTTAGACAGACACAAAAGAAAAAAACCTAATACATATTGGATACTTCTGGAACATCTATGGAAAACTGATCTTTCCTTACTATTTCAGGAATAATGAGGTGGGATGGGCTTTTGTTTCAGTACTGCTTGTTGCAGTGAATTAGCAGTTTATTCATACCTAGTGAACTTACACTGACGTGGCAGTCATTTGTCCATGGTAACTGAATGAAAAACTAACCTGGTAATATTAATGATAATGGATTTGGGGCCTGAATTAAAGCCCATTGAAGTCAGAGTTGTAGAAGAGACCACCATCTACCTGTATTTTTATCCCAAGCTCTTCACAAAGGAATAGGATTACCATAAAGCTCACGCATTATAAACACAGTATCTTTGTGGAAAATGGATTGTGGATAATTGTATCTGATATTTACTTTGCAAAGGAAGCTATTATAACCTTCATTTATGCCTTAGGGACAGAATTCTTCCTTCATGCAGTTGCTATTGGCTTTAGTGGAAGGAACACATTAATATAACCAGGCAGATATACCTCTATTTTTAATAGTTTACTAGCTCATGCATAAAATGTATTTGCCCATTCTTACCATGAAGTTGGGAAAGCTAATATATTTATGTACCAATAAATAAATAAATACATAAATTTCTGCTTATACTTGAACATCATATGCTCTGTGTTCATTTCCCCCTTTTTAGTCACAGGAACCTTTATATTATAATAGCAGTTTTGTTTCAGAGAAGCTAGAATCACTGCTGCTTTTTTCCTTAACTGCAGTCAAACTTCTCTAAGTTCACAACTGGTCAATATGGAATTTATTGTGATGACTCAGAGAGCAAATTGTGACTTCAGATGCTGAATAAGCAGCAGGAGCAGATGAGCTCTTAGAAGGGTCCTATTTTCTTACAGATATCTTCAATAATAATAAACAGAAAATATATTGTACACAGGAATAATTATTTCTAATGTGAATGCTCCATAAAATTTTCCACAAAACATCATTAGTTCTTTATCCATTTGATTGCATGAAGTTTCCAGGTATACACAGATAGAACACACTTGCTCTCCACTTGCCTGATCTATAGCAACATCTCATTTTTGGAAATTTGGTATGATCCAGCTGAATGTTAATGGATGGTAACACCTCAGCACTGATTACTAACAGAAAGTTTAAAAGAAAAATAATTACTTAAATAATATCCTGAATCTTAATTTTTCCCTCAGCGTTTCAGTTTTAATGTCTTCATTTCTCAAGAACTATTAATTTGGTGACAGATCTGTGGTTGAGAAGATTAATAGCTATTTGTGATATTCAGGAGACACAGCTGTGGAAAAAAACTACAAAATTTTTTATCTTCATGTCAGTGCTAAGGACATGCAGTCAAGCTTGAGGTCTGAGGAAATGGCTTTCGACTTGACCATGCACTCTTAACTTAGGGAAACCTTTTACCCTTGTAGTTACATGGATGAGTATGATGTGTGTGTAAATGATGTGGATTAAAAAAATCCAATGAAAGATAGGTGAAAACCCTGACTAAAAAGCTCATTCTCACTTGCATTGCTCTACTGGGATGAAAGCCTCTACAAAACATTTCCTTAACTAGGTTGAGTAGGGTGAGGAACACATCAAAAATATGAACGCAAAGACCTAATTAGGCTGTAATTACTAATTGTAATTCATCATAGGTCTGATTAGCAGAATTTTACAATCCTTTTCATGTATGTATTTTAAGCAACTTTTATGACTAAATTATAATGATAAACATTATTTATAAAACAAAAGAAATCAGGAGAATAAAAACATATGCAAGAGGAACTGCATACAGCGAACAGGTGAGGTACCCAAACAGCCATTTTAATGTAAATATTAAAAAATTAATTTCTACTAACATTGAGTTATAAAATAAGCCCTGTATCTCTGAAATACTTTGTGGGGGGGCGGGGGAGGGCCTAAACTACATAACAGGACCTCTTTAATAAAAACAATAAGCATTTAAACAAAATAGAATATGGAATACTTTATTAATTAAATGTGAATCACAATCTTTAATAATTCAAAAATATTTTAAACATGACCTTGAATACTGTTTGTTCAAATCCATATTCTAACTACCCAATTGGGTCTTTCCAGTGACATAAATCCTCTATGAAGCATGGACATGATATCACAACACTACTTCTTTTACATAATGAGTATTTAGATGATAATGAAAATTAGAGGAGGGAAGAAGGGAAAACAGAGGAAATGGCAATAAATATATCCCTTCCTAGTTGGATTTTATTTCCAACAAATCAGTGTTTCAGGCTTTAGAAGCAAAAACAGACAAGTACATCTAATATTTCCCTCCACAGCTCTTCCTGCGCTCCAGTCTGCAATGCAATTACAGGTCACTGATCTGCTTTTAAATTGCTTTATATGTAAAGAATTTGTCATCAACTTACCATCCCACACTAGAATCCTAACAGAGTTTCAAACTATTTCAACCCATACTTGATAGGGACCCAGTCCTGAAAAAAAATCTGTCTTGAACCTCCTCTCTGGCTTTCAAACACCCCGCCCCTCCCCCACATCTCTCCCAGCTTATCAGTGGCTAGCTTCCCACTGACCAGAACACAACAAAGTGGCACCAGCTGCTGCCAGAATAGATGCAAACCCTGCAGACATATTCCCATTGCTACAGTGTATCAGCAGCTCCCCCCCCCCCCACATTTCAAGATCCATGAGTCCTACTACACGTCTATCATAATTATGGGGTGTACCTCATCCAGTGCACTAAGTGCCCCAATAGCAATTATGTGGGTGAAATTAGACAGTCACTGAATGCACTCAAAAAGAAAAATGATAAACAGAAAAAAATCTTATCTCCTGTGGGTGAACACTTTTCATAAAACTATCACTCTGTAGCTTCTGTTGCTGACCTATCAGTTGGCATCCTCAAAGGAAACCTGCACAACACCTTCAAAAATGAGCATGGGAGCTTAATTCATAACTTTGCTAGACATTAAAAATCATGGACTGAATAGAGACTGTGGATTTATAGCTTATTACAACAGTCAACCTTCTTCTCCTATGACTGGAAGGGTAATAATGGTCTACTTCACCTTGAATGGTTCTTTGAAATGTGAGTTAACTATTTATGCTAAACAGTTTACTCCACCTTGCATTTAGTTCCGACTCTCTATTTCCCAGACTTGAGGGATTCTGTATAAGCTTAACATCTTGTGTCTTTCATCAGTAGAAGCTGATCCAACAAAAGATATCACATCATCCATCTTATCTAGCTGCTTACCTGTCTGTCCTTAGACTGTGGATTCCTGAGCCAGGAAGCATGATATTTTGACATTTGGTTTGGAAAGCACCCAATATATCATGAATACTATGACAAGTACAACAATAATCATTTCTAGGTCTGCAGAAAGAGATAGTAAATAGGAAAGGTTCCATGCAAAAAATTGCCCATCTGAAGATAGGAGAAACTCCATAGGGATAAGCTAGGAAGGTTTGTCTTTTATCTTGGAAAAAAAAGTTCTCAGACAAGGAGAGTCCAATCATGGGATTTCCACTGGAATCTAAATCTAAGAAATTGTGTTTTGGGAATGAGTAGAGAGAAGAGTATGAGGTTGGTTTGCAGCTGTCTGATGAAAATTTCCCTGAAGCAGGCTGTGATAGCAACCTTATCTATAATCCGGTAACCCTTGACATGGTGTATGTAAAATGCAGTCAAACATCCATTTAGACATGGCCTTAGTACAGAACTGCGCTGATGTCAAAAAAGCAAGAAATTATGTGAATTTTTAAGTACTTACATTTGCTCCTAAATAAACTCTCAATGATATTTTGACATTGGATATTTGAAGATGGGTCTCAATGATAAGGTTGGGAAGAATGGATAGGAAGCATGGAAATAATATGATAATATGCTGTTTAGGAAAGAACTCCCACACCACACTGAAGGGGAATTTCGGATGAGTATGGAAGACCACCTTACCCCTGTAAAACTGAATATAAATTGAACAAGCTACCAAAGCTCAAAGCTCATTTCCTCTATGTGCTGGTCACAACTACCTGGGAAAAGACCTATCAAATAAGAAATGTAAACTTATAGGATATTAATAGTTTAAAGGGAGATTCATCAGTCTTATTAGGATCATGTCATCACTGACACAGGGCCATTTTTAAGGGGGTATATATTGAAACCCTTTCTCACCTGTCTGAATATAATTCAGTTGAGCAGCTTTTGTAGGCAAGAACATGGATCACCGTATGTCTTGTAAATTATACATCCTTCTCTGAAATACCAGAATAAAAGCCACACATTTGGAGACATCATGTCTACAGACGTCTACATTCTTAGGAGCTAAGCCGTCAGAAGGAGATTCTAGTTCTGGTCTGGAATGAGGAATCTACTTTCTGAGGCCAAATCTACACTAAAAGGGAAGGTTGAATGAAGTTATGCAACTCCAGCTACAGTAATTATGTAGCTGGAGTTGACCTTGATTCAAATTTCCCCGCTGTCCTCACAGCCAGATGCTGATGGGAGCAAATGCTCCTGTCAATTTCTCTTACTCCTGGCAGGAGCAGGAGTACCAGCTGCTTGTAGGGGTGCTATCTGAGTTTGATTTAGCGGGTCTTAACTAGGCCTGCTAAATCAAACTCCGGAAGATTGATCAGGCAGTGTCGAACTTCCCCAAAATGAATACATGACCTTAGGAATGAGCTGAGGCCATACACTTAGCCCTGCCAAAGATCAGGGCAGACCACTGAGTGACTTCATACCTGGAGTCACTATCCTATTTTCTGCTTCTGGCACATGAATGCATGTGGGGTAACTCTGGAAGCCTCAACACAGAGCTGTCCAATCAAAGGCTTTCATAGAAGCATGTTCTCTCTATGTGCCTTCTTTCTCAATACCACTGATTTCAAGCACTGAACCCAAGTGTATCATCATGTCAGTACTTGATGGAACAGGTAACTGGTGGTGAAGCCATCCCATTGTGCAGATACTAGGGTGGGGTGCAGATCTCAGATCCTAGTACTCAACTGCATTGACTAAGTCAAACTTTAGTTTTGAGGGGTTTACTTCAAAATGGTGAGTCTGCTTTATGCCAGACTTACAGAAGTCTTTGTGGGGTGCCTCAAAAAGGGAGTGGAAGTGTTCCTGAGATTTTCTTCACTGCTGTAGATAATGTCTGCAGAAATGTGTGACATATCTGCACATTGTGATTGACAGTTGGCACAACAAACAAGGCAGGATCAATCTGCATAAAATGGATACCTCTTGTGGCTCTCTAAATTTTGTTTGGGCCTGTGGAATGTATCTAACTATATGAGAAGCAACGGCAGCCAAACTTCAAAGACTCATCTCCCCCACCCCCGCTTAGCTGTCAAGTTTAACAGGGCTTAGGCCACAGTGAAATGTAACTTTCCTATTCCCTAAATGAAGAGTTAATTTATTTTTCAAATAGGTCAAGAATTTTTTTCTCCAATTTCCAAAGCGAAGTTAGTTAAATTAAGCTAAAGAAGCAAACTCCACTACCTCCAACCATCTTTATGCAGATTTTCCTATACAAGAATAAATGAACAAAATAAATGAGCAATATTTAAGATTCAGTCTGACTAAAGACTGGTAACATATGTCCTCACTTTCCTAATGAAACAGTTGGATAACAACCTATATAAATAGATAACTTTAAACAGAAAAAAATACAGACATGTAAACAAAAGAAAAAAAAAACATGAGAACAAAGGCTGGTGAAAAGTACAAGAAGATAAAGAGGTAAACTAATCAGATGGTGTTAGAGAGGTCTATTTTGCACAACACAGGAAATTATAGAACTAGTAACATTAAACATGATGGTAGAGTTATCTTTCAGAGTACAATACTGGCAAAAATCAACTGTTCCGCAACTGGTGAAGCTCCATCAATGATAAAAATAGCAAAAGCAGTAGAATAGAGGTCACAGCTTTTTTTGTCATCCAGTAGGGTTGGTACAAATACATGCACCCCATCTACACGATAATTTTCCATTGTGCTGCCACCAGCAGAGCTGTACTGATACTGAAACGTGCCTCCAATTTTTTACAATATAGGTAAAACCTTAGGTTTAATGGTGTGTGGCCACTGTTTGCAAATGCTCATTTTATACTGATTGTTGCAGATATCCATAACAGATATTATTAGTTAACTGTACTGATATAAAAATACTGTGAAACACCTGGAGAGGAGCTAATACTATTAGCATTTTTTAAAATTGAGTTGGTACTATTTAGAGGCACACTAAGGATAAGAACATGCAGTGTGAAATGTCCCTTTTAAAATAATGTTATCAAAGGAATTACACATTCTTTTAAAAGATTCTTTTCAAAGGCTTTTCTCAGGCAACTATCCTACGGACAAAAAGCACATGAAAAGATAATATGCACATGTACCTAATAATGCCCTAAACATGCAGCAGTTATATCCATGCATATTCAGTACAGGTTTTTCTAATGGGGATCATACCTGAGAATGTTATATCCTTATGGTGTTATCCCCAAATTTAAAGCATTTTACAGCAGTTGTGTCCTTTGTAGTTTTATGACATTAGCATTCATATTACAAAGCAGTTTTCATCAGCTAAGTGAAATAGACAAACCAATGCTGTTTCAAGCATCACAAAAGCAAAACATTATAAAACAGAAGTAAAATAACTAAACAAATTTAGAAGCCATTCTGATTATTATTTACATAAGAGTGTACAGGACAGCTCATTCTTAAACATATACTAGATCCAATTCTCCTCTCACTTACAGTGGTTTCACTCTGTGGCCATGTTTACACTAGGAAATTATTTTGAATTTACTAAATTTGATGTATGGATTCCTGATTTAAAAAATGCAAACTTCCATGCCCTCACTACAGAGAATCATTGAAATTAGTCCGACACGCACTCTGTTAATGTGGACGTGCTGCCTTGGACTGAGCCCCAGGAAACACTCTGGGGAGCTGCAGGAGACCTCCTGTAGGCCAATTAGTTCAAATTAGTGGCATCAGTGTGTCCACACTAACATTACTTTGGTCTTACAAGTTCAGAATTAGCGTTATTCCTCATGAAAAGCAGGAGTGCAAAGTTCAAATTCCGTGGCCCCTTAATCTGGAATAACAGGCAAGGCAGTGTGGACGCACCCCTTACAGATTTGAACTTGGGGGTGTGGCTGGGTCTCCTGGGCAGTGGGGTGGTCTAGTGGTTAGGTCCCAGAGTTAGCTGGTGGCATGGGGTGTAGGCCCCTGTGCTGAGGCCCCGGGCCTAGGAATTCCGGCCTCTTATCAAAGACTGGCTCTTAGTTTGGGGCATGGCCTCAAGAGTCCAAATTCCCACTCCTCAGTGAGAATTCCTTCTGGTTCTCCCCCCTTTGCACCAAAGGGAGGGATTGGAGGCTTATGTGCTCCTGTGGCTGACCCAGTAGACAGCTCTGAATCAGGTCCTGCAGATGGCAGAACCAGCTCCTGTCTCTTCGCTGGTCAGCCCCTAACTGAGCCAGGTTCCTCTCTTTTATTCTCCCTCCAGGCGTGGCATTGGCTGCAGGTAAAATGGGGTGGGGCTAGTTGGGCAAAAAGGCCTTGTTTAGCCCTTGCACTACCAACCCCTCCTCTCATTCCCTCACACATCCCCCCCTCCCATAACCCCTATTGGAGTCTGCCCTGCCCTCAACTGTGTTCCATCCCCCACAGAGAAAAAAATCTGCATTTGCATTGGCTTTCCCAGCCCGATGTTGGATCTGGAAGGAGAAGGGTTGGAGGGAGAGGTACCACCTCATAATTCTGAAGTTTGTCTCTTTCATTGTATGTAGCCAGTGAAGAGGGGCATGGTCTGTGACAAGGGTAAAGTGTCTGCCCAGTAGGTAATATCTGAGTGAGTCTACTGCCCATTTCACTCCTAGCGCCTCCTTTTCAATTATGGAGTAGGCCTTCTCCCTGGGGAATAGCTTCCTACTGACGTAGCGGTTCATGTGTTCGTCATCTCTCATGACCTGGGAGAGAATGGCTCCTAGGTCCACATCAGAGGCATCCGTTTGTATTAAGAACTCTTTTGAGAAGTCGGGACTATATAGGACAGGTTCTTGACAGAGCTGGGTCTTTAGGGCTTGGAAAGCTTCCTCACAAGCTTTGGTCCATTGCATCTGGTTTGGACTCTCATTCTTGATGAGGTCGGTAACAGGGGCTGCGATGGAGGAGAAGCCCGGGATGAAGCAGCAATAGTACCCAGCTAACCCCCAAAACCGGTGTACCTGCTTTTTTGAAGATGGAGGGGCATATTGCTGGAGGACTTGGACCTTTCCCACTAGGGGGTGGACAGTGCCTTTCCCCAAAGTTTAGCCCAGGTCGGTGGTCTCATCCCTTCTGAGGCAGCATTTTGCAGGGTTTGCTGTCAGGCTGGCTTCCTTGAGGAACTGTAATACGGCCACCACATGTTGTAAGTGGGCCTGCTAATCGTGGCTATAAATCACTACGTCATCCAATTAAGCAGCTGTGTACTGGCTATGGGGATGCAGACTGCGGTACTTCAGCTGCTGGAATTGGCAGGGGTGCCATGCAACCGGAAAGGCATGGTTCAGAATTGTAAGAGTCCAAAGGGGGTGGAGAATGCTGTCTTCTCCTTGGACTCAGGTGTGAGGGGAATTTTCCAGTAGCCTTTTGTTAAGTCCAGAGTGGTAATGTACTCTGCTTCCCCAAGCCAATCCAGCAGCTCATCCACCTGGCGCATGGGATACACATCAAATTTGGACATAGCATTCACATTGCGGAAGTCAATGCAAAACTGGGTGCTCCCATCAGGTTTAGGGACTAAGACTATCAGGCTCTTCCAATCACTGAAGGATTCCTTGATTACCCCTAACGCCAGCATTGACTGAAGTTCTTGCTTCACCACTTCCCTCAATTTTTAGGGAAGGAGTCAGGGGTTCTCCTGGATCTTGGCCCCTGGTTCTGTCTGGGAGTGATGGATGGCCACGTGAGTTTGGCCTGGTTTTGCTGAGAAGACAGAGGAGAATGTGGCGACAAGTTGCTGTGCCTGAAACTTCTGTTTGTGGGTGAGGTTGAACTCAATCTGGACCTCTCCTGGTTTTGATGTATCCTCTGCCTGGGTCCCCAGTTCCGGGTCTGACAGGTAGGGTGTTATTAGTAACCTTTCCTGGGCCCTCCAGGGTTTTAAAAGATTTATGTGATAAATCTGTTGCACTTTGCATTTGTTAGGCTGGTGCGCCTCAGAGTTTACCAGGCCCACTTGCTGAACCACCTTATAAGGCCCCAGCCAGCAGGTGAGGAGTTTGGAGTCTGAACTGGGCAGCAGCAACAGTAGGACCTGATCCTCTGGCTGGAACTCGCGGAGTCTTGCCTGTTTATTATAAATTGACTCCTGGGCCTCTTGGGTCTGCAAGAGGTTCTCCTACGCAAATGTGTCTAGCACTTCAAGTCTCTCTTGGAGGTTAAGTACATACTGCACTACGTTATTAGCTCAGGAGGGTTGTTCCTCCCATGTCTCCCAAACTAGGTCCAAAATCCCACGTGGCTGCCTCCCATACAAAAGTTCAAAAGGTGAAAACCCTGTGGAGGTCTGGGGGATCCCCTGGACTATGAACATGAGGGGCAGCAGGGGCTGGTCCCAGTGGCGTACATGTGTTAGGACAAATTTGTGGAGCACAGACTTCAGGATCCTGTGGAAATGCTCTACTAGTCCATCTGTTCGGGGGTGGTAGACGGACATTTGGAGTATTTTGATTTTTAATAAATCATTAATAAATGGCAGAGTTACTGCACTGTTTGGGACATAAAGTTTGTCCCCTGATCCGTTAGGATTTCCCAAGGGACTCTGACACGAGCAAAGATGTTCATCAGCTCAGTCGCCACTCTCTTGCCATTCATGGAGCATAATGGCACTGCTTCGGGGTACTGGGCTGCACAGACAACTATGAAGAGGATGAACCGGTATCCAGCAGCACTCTTCTTCAGGGGGTGACTATGTCCACCCCGATCTGCTCAAAGGATACAATCATGAGCAGGAGGGGAATTAGCAGGGCTTTCTCCACTGGCCAGGGTGCCATCAACTGATATTCTGGGCAGGAGGCACAAAAGTCTGCCACTTCCCTATGGATCCCCAGTTCATTTCCACATTCCTTTCCTCAAGGCTAGTTTTAAAATATCACGAAACAATGAGTACACTGTGTGCATGCTGGGAAGGAAACGAACACACACTTCTAGCTAAGTAACATTTTGTGCTTGTCTCCTAAGCTTCCTTCTATAGCATTATAAACAATCTTCCCACAGAACCATTCCCCACCCCTCATATATATCCAAGATTCAACTTGGAAGCTTCTTTTACATAGTCTCCAGCCAGCAGTCACTTGATTAGGTGACGTCTCACCATCATATACTCTGTCCAGAGATACTTGTAGGGGCCGAAGGACTGTAATGGGTAAATACATGCCACCCCAGGGCCCAGTTACAGAGCCCTGTGAAATGCTGCACATCCTCCTCTTGAAAAATAGCTTCTTCTCTGTTAAGTTCTCACACTTGCTGTTCTGAAAAGACAATTTTGCAGAGATGGAAGGTGTTTATCTCAAAGTGCCAACTTTAAACATAAAGCACTACCCAAAAACAGAATTTCAACACAAAAACAAAAACAAAAGACCATCAGTTTATTGTTTCCTCTCCAATAAATGTGCAAATCTCTTATATGTTGTTTTAACATCTGCTAATACTTTATGCCATCAGTGACATTGTAGAAGGTAGATTGGGATCTTCTGATCTTGTTTCATGACACAAACACAAGGGAACATGGAATGAAATTGAAATCTTCTTACTTCCAAACTGCTAAAAGAAATATTTTTTCACATAATATATAATTAGACTTAAGTGCACTTCTAACTCTTAGACCAAGGTTGAGACAATGAGTAAGTATGTGGAGGTGTTCTGTGCTGGGCAAATTATCCCACCATTTAAAAATCTTTCTCTGAGGCATCTACTGGCCACTGTCTGATAGAGTTCACCAGACTAGATGAACTTCAAGTATGACTCAATATGGAAAATCTTATGTTAAGGTTTTTGCCACTTCATCTAGAAAGAGAAGTGCATATTTTCTCTTTCTTACTTCAGAAGATCACAGTTTGAGAATATTATTTACACTGTGTTCACAGTATTTCACATATAAACAAAATATGTGCCACAGGATTCTGGCATCAACATTTTATTAGGAAAATGCAACTTTTTCTTTAATCTTGTTTTATACAATTTGTAAGTACAAAGAATGGGAAACAGAAGGAAAGAAATTCTTAGTTGTTTTAAGAACCTATTACTGCAGGGTGGGCAATAATTTTTGATGGAGGGGCCACTCCAAGAATTTGATAAGTGGTCGAGGGCCACACTCTTCCACTATATTAATGAAGGAGGTGCGGGGGTCTGGGATGGAGGTTGTGTGCAGAAGGGTCCTTGGGGTAAGGGATTGGAGTGTGGGATCTGGGAGGGAGTTTGGGTGAAGGAGGTGATTGTGATGTGGGGCAGCGAACTGGGGAACAGGAAGGAGTGCAGGGCCTGGGAGGGGAGTGTGACCTGGGGTAGGGGTGCTAGGTTTGGGTTGTGACCTGGGATAGGGGATTGGGGTGCAGGGTGTGGGAAGGTTCAGGAGAGGAGTTGGTACTGTGGGAGGGGTGTAGGAAAATGGAGTGCAGAATCTAGGAGGGGGTGTAACCTGGGGCAGGAGAGTAGAAGGGGGTGCCGTGTTTGGGAGGGGGTTGTAAATTGGGGCAGGAGTGCGGGGGGGGGGGGATGCAGGCATTTGAATTGTGACCAGGGATAATGGATTGGGGTGTAAGGTCTGGGAGGGGGTTGTGGCCTTAGGAGGAGTGCGGGAGGGGATGCAATGTCTGGGAAGATGTATGGCAGGGGTGGCCAACCCACGGCTTCTCCCCCAAAAGTGTGGCTCATGAAGCTGTTCCTGTGTCCCCCTCCCAATAGTTCCTGCTCCTCCTGCGCCCCCGGCTCCCCTGTGCTCACTGGGGTGGTGATTCAAAATGGTGCCCAAGATGGCAGCCGTTGATGGGCGCCTGATATGGCCAAAAAGCCTAAGCTTGTTTCTTAAAGGGGCAGCCTCCCTTTTTTTTTTGCTTGACAATTCTGGGGGGGCTCTTCACATTTTTTCTGCCGCTGTTTCGGCTCTCTTTGTTAAGTGGGTTGGCCACCCCTGATGTATGGGGTGCAGAAGGTTGGGTTACATGGGTTAGAGATGTGGAGGGTGGGGGCAGAGGGATGGGGAAGGGAGGGACTGGGGTGCTAGAGGTAGGCTCTGGCTAGGAGACCTTACCTAGGTGACTCCCAACCAGCAGCCCAGAAGTTTACTTAACCAGGGTCCCTGCCTTCCCTGCCCCTGTACTGCTCACAGCAGCTATAGGTGCCATGTTTGCGACTGCAAACACTGTGAGCCAGGGATGACAGGGGAGTGCCCACTTCGCATGCTGCCTATCCTGCAAACAGGCAGCTGCTATTGGCTGGAAACTGGCCAATGGGAGGTACTGGCGACTGGAGCAGTGTGAGAAACCTTTGCCTCCTCCCCCAGACTCTCAACATTCAGAGATGCATTTGGTCCTGCAGCAGCCAACTTCATTGAGTATAAGTGGGGTCAGGACAGGCAGAGAGCTGTCTGAGGCTTGGCATGCCGGATGCGGCCTGCTGATATTTTACTCAATCCTGTACTACTCCTTATTCAGTCTCCAAGCCTGCATAGCTCACCCATCTTTGAACAGTATATTTAGAGCTCTCTTCAAGGTGACCTGTAGAGTTCAGTCCCTCCTCCCAACTGTCTTTTAAAAATCCTTTTATATTTCAAAAACAAGGTGTATTCCAGTTTCCCTGGAGACCAGACTACCAGAAGGCAGGTCACCTCAGAATTCTAAGCAGTTTTTAGGCATACTTTCATTCTTCACACAAGATTATAATAATCACTATAATATGCATTTTCCTATATTTATATCCTTTGTTACTATGATATGTATGGTATTTAAGTGGAGTGGCAACAGATTTGAGGGGGTGGAGCTGTTTCACTGTATATTATTATACTGGCTGTGAATTTTAGTATTATGCATGGGTGTCCAGCACGTAGGATAGGCACCTATTTGCAAACAGAAACAAAAAATTAATACTGTTCCACTACGAGAACAAAGATCTGCATTGTCATGGTTCAGTGCATAAATTTCACTGAAGTGAATGGACATACTTGCACATATGTTTGAGAGCAATATGTGGTCCACAAAGCTGAAAAAAACAGAGAGAAATTAGAATGGTAGCATTTTGCATTGACTTTGCACAAGTGTAAAAGACTACACAAGCTATACACAGTGAAGAATCAGACTCATTATCTTCTGGTTTACAAGTGATAAAATGGAGGCAAAAAATAGAGGGCTGGATTGTCTTCTCACTTATACTGGTGTATAACAGGAGCAATTGGACATGTCAGCACAGTTACCGTAGCACCATTAGACTTTTCTACTCTGTCCCTCAAAATTGCTGTCCAAATCCAACATCTCTCAATCGAGCTAAAAAAAAAAAAAATCATATCATTACCTCCAAGTAATACTCTCAGAATGTTGACAGGGCTGGATTAAGGCAGGAAACACAGAATATTGTTTTGCCATTTGAAACTGCAGTAGGAATTTTGGTAAGCAAAACATAGTAGTCAGGCTACAATATGGCAAGGTTAATAGGCCAAATTTTGCTCTTGGCTGCATTGGTGTCAATCTGGAGTAATTCTTCTCAACTCAGTTCCCTCTATTCTTATAAAGATGTGCCACAAGATCTTTAATAACCATAGTCATCTGCTATGGCACAACACTCCTAGGTTATAAGTACAAAGAGCGAAGAATGCCATGTTACAAATCAAAATTCAAGTAAAAACAAAACAATCTTCCTCTCCCTCTAACAATCAGTCTAGAGCATGGATAATCTTACTCCAGGTAAAAGACTGAATTATTTTTCCTGGAAGCATCAATAAAGCAATTAAAATTAAAATAGGGCTTGGAATGCTACCTAGAATGCCTTGTTTAGGTAAAATTCCTAGCAGAAAATCCATGGATGCTTTGGTAGAGTAAAGGGTGTAGGACTGATCTCCTGGTCTGTAACACTTATAGCAATGTCTATTTTATTCTGTGGAGAAAAACCTGTCATAATTATGTTGTCCGATCTTACACATATGGGATCTGATTCTGGTCCATGTAAAGATAATATCAAAACTCTCATTATCTTCAATGAGAGTCAGATCAGGCCCCCAGTGAGATGAAATTCTTAGTACAGTGTAATGACCGGCTTATAGTTTTCTTTGAATCTGTGTCTATGAGTTGGATCCAAACATGCATATTTATAGCTGATTTCTCAAGAGCAGAAGTGAGCTCATAACATAATTTTAATGAGGGTTTCTTGTTCCCCAGAGTCCTCAATGGTACTGAACAAACTTTCAAGCATTGCTTACTTCTTGCCTAGATGGTTTGCTTTTCTTTGTGAGACTGAAAGCACCCATCAGTCTTGTAATTAAGTATACGATGAAAACTTGCTCCACAAAGGTGTTAGACAGCCTTACATTTTCCAGGTGAAAGAACTAAGTTGTTGGGGAAAAAAATGAGGCAGCTTTCAAAATGTGATCATAGTTTCATTCAGAACATGTTTTGTGAAGAATATGAAGGTTACTGTGGTAGAAAAAGGGTTGGGAATCTTAGAATCAATACAAAGAATATTTAAAAAGGGCTCTAGAGGCGATCCGGGCAATTACAGACCGGTAAGTCTAACTTCAGTACCGGGAAAATTAGTCGAAACAATAGTAAAGAATAAAATTGTGAAGCATGTAGAAGAACATAATTTGTTGGACAAAAGTCAACATGGTTTCTGTAAAGGGAAATCCTGTCTTACTAATCTATTGGAGTTCTTTGAAGGGGTTAACAAACATGCGGACCAGGGGGATCCAGTAGATATAGTATACTTAGATTTTCAGAAAGCCTTTGACAAGGTCCCTCACCAAAGGCTCTTGTGTAAATTACATGGCCATGGGATAAGAGGGAAGGTCCTTTCTTGGATTGAGAACTGGTTAAAAGACAGGAAACAAAGGGTAGGAATAAATGGTAAATTTTCAGAATGGAGAGGGGTAACTAGTGGTGTCCCCCAAGGGTCAGTCCTAGGACCAATCCTGTTCAACTTATTCATAAATGATCTGGAGAAAGGGGTAAGCAGTGAGGTGGTAAAGTTTGCAGATGATACCAAACTGTTTAGGTTAGTCAAGACAGAAGCAGACTGTGAGGGACTCCAAAAAGATCTCACCAAACTGAGTGATTGGGCAACAAAATGGCAAATGAAATTTAATGTGGATAAGTGTAAAGTAATGCGCATTGGGAAAAATAACCCCAACTATACGTACAGTATGATGGGGGCTAATTTGGCTACGACAAATCAGGAAAGAGATCTTGGAGTTATCGTGGACAGTTCTCTGAAAACTTCCACGCAGTGTGCAGCGGCGGTCAAAAAGGCAAATAGGATGCTAGGAATTATTAAGAAAGGGATAGAAAATAAGACCCAGAATATCTTACTGCCCCTGTATAAAACTATGGTACGCCCACATCTTGAATACTGTGTACGGATGTGGTCTCCTCACCTCAAAAAAGATATTTTGGCCTTGGAAAGGGTTCAGAAAAGGGCAACTAAAATGATTAGGGGTTTGGAACAGGTCCCATATGAGGAGAGGTTAAAGCGACTGGGACTTTTCAGTTTAGAAAAGATGAGACTGAGGGGGGATATGATAGAGGTATATAAAATCATGAGTGGTGTGGAGAGGGCGAATAAAGAAAAGTTATTTATTAGTTCCCTAAATAGAAGAACTAGAGGACACCAAATGAAATTAATGGGTAGCAGGTTTAAAACTAATAAAAGAAAGTTCTTCTTCACACAGCATGTATTCAGCCTGTGGAACTCCTTGCCAGAGGAGGCTGTGAAGGCTAGGACTATAATAGAGTTTAAAGAGAAGCTAAATAATTTCATGGAGGTTAGGTCCATAAAAGGCTATTAGCCAGGTGATAAAATGGTGTCCTTGGCCTCTGTTTGTCAGAGGCTGGAGAGGGATGGCAGAAGACAAATCGCTTGATCATTGTCTTCGGTCCACCCTCTCTGGGGCACCTGTGCTGGCCACTGTCGGCAGACAGGACACTGGGCTAGATGGACCTTTGGTCTGACCCAGTACGGCCATTCTTATGTTCTTACGTAAGAACATTTAAGGTCTGGTTGTCTAAAAAGCACCAGAGAGAAAGAGGAAAATGGCATGTAAATGAGACATGGACTGTACCCCAAAATGTACCCTCCCATCGTATGTTATTAGAACGTAAAGGTACGTCTGTACAGCGGGGTTTTTCCGGGATACCTTTGGTATCCCGGAAAAACTCTGCTGCGTCCAAGGAATGTGTTTGCTCTTCCACTTTTTTTTTGTGGAAGAGCAAATACGTTCTTTTGGGGAGCCCTGTATACTTTGTTCTACGAGGAATAAAGGATCCTCCAAAAGAAGAGGCTTTTCTGCCATTTGGCCCCCTCTAGACGGGGCCAAATGGTGGAAAAGCCTCTTCTGGAAAAGTGATCAGAAAAAGCTACAGTGCAGACCTAGCCTAAGAGAGTAAAAGCAAGAACTAAGAGCTCAGGGTACATCTACACTGCATGCTTATTTAGAAACTGGCCAATTAGCTCGTCATAAGACGGGATTTTCAGGTCTCTCCTCCACGTTGGTCTTCTCTCCTGAGCCTCCGGTCTTTTGCTCCGTCCCTCTCTCTCTCCTCGTCCTCCTACTGCCTCCCCCCCGTCTCTCAGCTCTCCTCTGCCTTCTGCCTCTCTCTCCGTCTTCTGCGCTGCTCAGCCGGGCCGCCGTGCAGGAGCAAGTGGCGCAAACATCCTCTCTCTCTCTTCTCCTCCTACTGCCTCGCCCTCTCTCTCTCTCAGCTCTCGTCCACCTCCTGCCTCTCTCTCCGTCTCTCTCTCTTTCTCTTCTCCCTCTCCCGCCTCTCACTCTGTGTTTTTCTTCTCCTCCTCCTGCTGCATCTCTCTCACTCTCTCTCTCGCTGTCCTCCGCCTCCTCCGTTCTCCTCTCTGTCTCCTCTGTGTCTGCTCCGCTTTCCTCCTTTTGAATCCAGCGCCCTTTCCTGACGTCAGAGACGCACGCTCGTCCAGGCCCCACCCCCAGCTGTTCCCTCTGGGCGTCGCTGTTGCCTCCTGCCATGGCACTCGGCTGACTTCTGCGCCGCTCAGCCGGGCCGCTGCGTGGGAGCAAGCAGCCGTTTGGGCCCTGCGCTTCCCATGCAGCACCCCAGTGCTGCATGGGGAGCGTGGACCCCAAATGGCTGCTTGCACCGCGGGCTGCTGAGCGGCACAGAAGTCAGCCGAGCGCCACGGCGGGAGGCAACAGCGCCGCCCAGAGGGAACAGCCAGTGTTTCAGCGTTACAGAGTCACAGACACTGGGCTACTATATATATGATAAGCTATTCTGGAATAGTTATTCCAAAATAGCTTATTTTGAAATAGAAAGTCTACACTGTAGAGAAGCCTCAAAACTAGTCCGAGGAAGGCTCTCTAATGTAGATGTGCTATCTCGATTTAGAGCCCCAGGAGGCACTGGGGAGGAATAACTTAGAATGGCCCTGGTGAGGGGTTATTTTGAAATAGCAGCAGTGGAGAGTCTACACATGCCTTATTTCAAAATAGCTATTTTGGAATAGGCATTATTCCTTGTAGAATGAAGTTTACAGATTTTGGAATAAGCCATCTGTTATTTTGAAATAACATAATAGCTGTGTAGGCGCTCACATTGTTATTTTGAAATAACACTAGTTATCTCGAAATATCGGTGCAGTGTAGACATACCATCAGATACATAATTTATTGTAAAATACAACAAACCAAAACACGTGTCTTGTACAGAGAAGGAAACATTCTGTTTTTTGAAAAGACATTTCTGTTGATTGAAAAACGTTTGGTCAAAAAGCAAACAAATAAATTTACAACTTACCATTTGCAATATATTTACAACTCGCAATTAAAGATGCCTATCAAATATTCTGTACAAAGTATGAATCACAAAAACTAATAGTGATATACAACTTACATAAAAGAAAATAATATGGAATGGTAAAGCAAAATAGATTTATAAAGCTGCATCCTAGAATCCATGTAAACGCACTTGGAGATGATAAATATGGTTTTATAGCTAAGGCGGTATCATCGTCACTGATACTTTGGGAACCTGTTCCTGGTTGACAGAAAACAAGGATTTCCTAGGAATTTCTGTAATTAGCAAGAACATTTATTTTCATATACCAAAACAGGCAAAAATAAATACTCTTTAAACATGTGAGCTATCATATTCTCCAAGCATCATGGTTATGAAAATAATTGCATCTTCTAAAATTCAGCAAAGGTGAAGGCAATTTTGTAATAACTGAAACTTACAATAACTCTTTTAATAATATTGTTTCATCATTATGGAGGTCTATTCTCTGCAAAACAGCAGATCCTTGGAACCAGAAAAATTCATCCACAGAACAAAAAGCAACCTGATTGTAACCCTTGTTTTCCCTATCTCAGTCACTCCCCATGTTTGATAACTGGTAGGTCATTTCTAACAGAAGTTCAGTAGGTTTATGCATGTACATAGCTATTCACGTACATAAGCATTTGCAGAATCTAAACCTTAGATTGCAAGCTGTTTGGAATATGTGACTGTGGATATGCCTCTTTTAGTTTCACTATTGTATAAACCCAATGGATCAGTTAGTCCACGAAAGACAATGGAGTTACTCTGAATTTACTCTTGTGACACCGAAAAGAATTTTACCTAAACCTTTTCAGTGTTTCATAGATCACCAGGCACTGTCCTGTGGGCTACAGAACAATGGATAACAATAACTTAATCAACTCTACAGGCATTTGAAAAGTGTGCTGTATCCAGGAAAGAAGGAACTCTTCCTGTGTATTCATTACATGGCTGCTGTGCTCCTTCTCATGCAACTCCAAAACCTACAGAACACAGGAGTGAGAGAGGAGCACTCCCAAACAACTACTCTCAGTTCTCTAGATTACCCAGTAGGACCAATCAATACAGCACTTGTATTTGGTTGGCTGTGAATCACATGCATGGAGAATGGCCTCATAATCCAGCTGAAAACTTTTGCATAGTGGTTTCTATACTAGTGCTGCTTCTCACATATCTGTGGACTACAACAACCACCCTTTTTCTCTTAAATATGTATCTGTAAGGGCATGTCTACATTAGGAAATTATTTTGAAATAACTAAAATCAGCATAATAACTCCCAATTGAATAACATTGAAATAGCATGTCCCCACTACCGGGAAGCATAGAAATTAGTTAGAATTATTCCGAAACAGTATGTCCACACTGATTAGAGACTGCCTTAGACTTAGAACCCTCAGAAGCACTCTGGGAAGCAACCAGGAAGACAGATACTTCCTGTGGCTGCCAGGTCAGGCAAGCTGTGGTGCGTGTTTTCAGGGGCTCCTCTCTATGGGTATGTCTAGACTACATGCCTCTGTCGCCAGAGGCACATAAGTTAGACTACCCAACATAGTCAGTGAAGCGGGGATTTAAATATCCCCCGCTTCATTAAAATAAAAATGTCCGCCACGCTGTGCCGGCTCAGCTGATCGTCGGCACAGCGTGGCAGTCAAGACACAGATCGGTCGACAGGGAACACTTTTGTCGACTGTTCCCTTATGCCTTGTGAAACCCTAGCGTGGTAAACCCTAGCGTGGCCCGCAGGCCCTGCTCACCCAGGTGCTCCTGCTGCGGTGCATGCCCCCTGGATGCCATTTCTACCTTGGAGACATCCTGGGAGGAGGAGAATGACTCCAGAGTGAGGAGCAGGTCCTGGCTGGAAGGCATGGTAGCTTAGCTGGCCTCCTCCTCTTCCTTGTTGTCCACCATCCCGCCCTCCTGGAGGCTGACCCCAGGCATATCCTGGTCAGACTCCACAATGACGGTGGGGGAGATGACCGGCCCCCCCTCCCAGGATGGCATCCAGCTAGTCATACTAGGGGCAGCTGATTGGTGCCACCCTGGAACATCTGTTCTGCTCCCTGGCCTTGTGGTAGGCCTGTTAGAGCTCTTTTATTTTTATATGGCAGTGGTTGAGTGTCCAGGTGTGGCCTCTCTTGGCCAGTCTGGCCACAATCCGGCTCTAGACTTTGGCATTTTTCTTTCTGGTGTGGAGATCCTGGAGGTTGGTCTCCTCCCCCAGACCTTGATGAGATCCAGGATCTCCACACCAGTCCAGGCTGGAGCTCTCTTTTGTCCCCGGACAGTGGAAGCCAAGGGAGCAGCAGGAATGCTGGCAGCATTTGGAGGGTCTAATGGAGCATTGGTGTTGCTCATAGCTACCTCGCTTGCTGCTGTGTCACATGGGGCTTTCTCCATTTTCCACATGGCACAAGCCCTTCTCTTGCTGTTGGGACTTTTAAGCTCCACAGGAGGAGGGGAGCAGTGGAGATGTATGTGGCCAGAGCAGTCAGAGCTGCAGTTGCAAGAGGCCTCTGGAGGCCAAATATTTCAAAATAGCAGCACCGGAGCATCTGCACTAATGCTATTTGGAAATAACGATTTCAAAATTAGTGCTATTCCCTAAGGAAAGTAGGAGTACATATTTTGAAATAAGCAGCCTATTATTTCAAAATAACAGGTTTGGTAGTATGGATACTCTGCTTATAAATTTGACCTAAGAGGGGTTATTTCAAAATAACACCCTAGTGTAGATCAGGGCTAAGAGTGCATAGTTGAATAATTCCCCTCTTTGCACAAACAAAGTGAATTGGGAGTTTTGACATGAAGTAGTAGCCTATTCTATTCAGGTTCTTGTACTTCACTGTGATCTCCATGACAATATTTCGAACCTATGCTTGTAACTTCAGCCTGGATTTTTTCTCTCCATTGAAACTTACCATATAATATCTTCAGATCCAATTCAATAAATATGCTCCTATGAAAGAAATCTGTAAAAGGCTGTGGAACTCACATAAAACAAAGCATTTATTTTCTGAGATATGCAAAGGTTAAAATCAAGCCCTTTAGGTTACCACAAAATTTGAAGAAAAATAACTCTCTCTTTCTTTGCCTTAATAGGGTAAAAAAAAGCAACAGTAACTACGATATTCTACTTGTGCTTTCTTAAATAACTGTACATTGGCAAAAAGCTTAACATAGTCCAATTACCATACATATTTGTGCCAATGTTGATATACTAGTTTAAAAATAACAAAATAGTGCCATATCTGCTAATAATGAAGTTGGTCTTGGCATAACTGAAAATACTAGACCAGGACCGAGCCCTTCATCCTAGCCCTGGTCTATACTAGGGAGTTATTTCAAAATAACTCCACTTATTTCGAAATAACAAGCAGAGCATCCACATTACCAAGCCTGTTATTTCAAAATAATGGGCTGGTTATTTCAAAATAATAATTTCTGCTTTCCACGAGTAATAACGCTAAATTCAAAATAGTTATTTCAAAATTGCGATAGTGTGGACACTCTACTACTGCTATTTCGAAATAACTACTCCCCACAGTCATTCAAAGTAATTACTCCACATTAAGGAAACCTGCCTCAGACCAATTTTGAGGCTTCCCTGTAGTGTAGACATGTTATTTTGAAATAAGCTATTTCAAAATAACTCGTGAAATAATTATTTCAAAATAATTTCCTAATGTAAACATGCCTCTACCTAGAGTCTTATTCAAGTAATAGTCCAATTGAAACTAGCAGTAGTTTGGGTACATAAGAAATGCTTGAATAGGTCCAGAGATAACTTTGTGTGAATAAGAAGCACAAAAAAGAGTTGCAGTTCTCCTCCCATTGAAATAAAAGGCAAAACATACATTGATGTTAAAAATGCAGGATCTGTCTTAAAGTAAATCTACATCTAACGTACACTATGTCATGGGAACCTCATTATGCACCTGCACCTATATTTGTTCTTACCCATAAAACAAATCTCCCATGGACATCAATAGACAATGGGTCTGTAGAAGTAGAATGATTAGACTCTGTGGTCCCAATGACTACCAGCATGAGTAGTCCCACTGAGTTCAGTGGAGCTACTCACATGCTTAAAATTAAGCATGTTTTAAACGCTGTGCTGGATCAGGGCTTAGATGAACATTATTCATCTAAATGCAGGAATGAAGGAATGGTTATCTGAGTTATAAGAACATACACATCAAATTACAAGTCAGTATTGATTAAAGGAACAAAACAAAACAAACAAAAAGATAAAATCTGAATGTTACTATAGGCCCAGAAAGTATTTTTTTGTTTTCAGTCATCTAACAATATTTTATGTATTCTGAAAACCAACAATGATTAAGTTGAAGTGCAACTACCACACATGCAGAGTACAAATTCCCCATAATATTCTGTATGCTTTTTTTCTATGGATGCAACCTAAATATACAGTTGAACAAGAGGCTTAAAACCACTGTGAATTAATTAGCAATGCAAATTAAAAACAAGGCAACCTTAAAAATGTTATCTACATAGTATGCTGGGGGAATTGTTGCAATGTGAGCACTGCATTAATATTTAAATTGCTTGAAATACATAATTATCTGATAGTAATTGTTCTTTCTATTAAAGCACCTCTTGCTGCATTTCTTGCTTTGGCAAAACTCTCCCTGGGAGTTCTGTCTAAGCAGTCTGCAGCATCTGACAATAAAGTGGTATGATTCAGTGTTGCAGGAAAGAAAAGTCCATACTAAACTTCTATTTTTCACAGCAGAAAATATATAGAGAGTGAAGTCTTTGATAGGTGTGAAAACTAAGTAAGCAAATGACCAAAATACCCAATGATCTTCTTCTACCATCAGTCATTACTGGTACCTCTGAAGGAGGGGAACGCTAATGTGTTAGCATTACTTGTTTTTCTTGTTAACCTAACATGATGGAGAAAAAAATGTTGCTCCCTAGCTGTGATTCGCACCATCTCTTTGATCGCCTCACTAGTAATACTGCGTCGAACACAATCGAGAATCTCTTCAAAACAACTGGTTTACCATTCAGATCACCATGGGGTCGGGGGGGAGGAAGGGGGACGTGCTCAGATCCCACGACATTCTCCCTACACCAAAGCTACCCACAGAAGTCAGCATCTCGATGAGCTCAAAAGGTTAAAGGTAATTCCTCGTTCGCACAGCTCGGGCGCCACCTAGGCGGAATTAGTGCCTGGCGCTTGCACATTCACTTAGGGCAGCAGCCCTACAAGCTCCGGCTGCCCACGGGCTGGGGCTGCGTTGCCCTTGCTGAGCGGTAGGAGGAAGAGGAGGCGAGGGGTTCGCCTGACTCCGTTCGCGTCCCCTGGCTCCACCAGGCTCCGCTCTCCGCAGCCGTCGCCGCCAATGGGGCAGGACCCAGCGGGGAGGCAGCGGTGAGCAGGCGCCTGGGCGTGTGCTGCAGCCCGCGGTAGGTTCTGCGGCCGGGGCCATGCGTGCCGGACAGACAAAAGCCCGGGGGCGCGAGGCTTGAGGCGAGGTGCCCACAGCAGGAGAGGGAGGCGCGCGCGCACAGATCCATCTTGAAGGGGTTTTGCCTGCTGCTGCAGCCGCCGCCGCGCCAGGCTCGCCGAGATCACCGGGCGCTAGGCGATGCCAGCTCGCCTCCTCTGCCAATGTTTCACTGGGGCAAGTGGAAGAAGAGGATGGGAGCGACCACTTCTTCCTCCAAGAGACCCGTGTTCGATGAGAAGGAGGATGGTGAGTCCCGCCCCGCTCCTGGCTTCCCCCCGCCAGTCCTGGCTGGGGCGTGCAGAACCTAGCGGGGCACGCACAGAGCCCCTCGGCTCTGCCAGCACCCGGAGGAGGGATTGCAAGGCACAGCAGCGGGGTGCACAGGGATCATTCACCCAGCAAATCGGCTCTGGCTGGGGGGAGCGAAGAGAGCTAGGACGGCTCCCTTCTGACGAGAAATTCTGTAGTCAGTTGCAGGCAGCTGTCTGGGGAAGAGACAGGCTTCAGGAACTTTGAGAAAGAGTTGAGGAGGGCGAGGGTGCGTGTGAGCAAAAAGGAGTTTAAATTCTACTCCACTCCACTTCATCTGATGAAGTGGATTTTACTCAGGGAAAGCTCATTAGTCTATATATTTTGGCTAGTCTCTAAGGTGCCACAGGACTACTGTTTGTTTTTGAAGTTACAGACTAATAGGGCTACCCCTCCGAGGTTTTTCCACTCAGGATGTATTTGGGAAAGCAAACTTATGGTAATTATTTGATAGTAAGTGCACAAAGGGAAACAGGGAAGGCAAACAAACTAAAATAAGATCTAACCTAGACACTGTCACAACCCCACCACTCTCTGAGTTGCCAAATGATCAAATGATGCATGTGGGAGCTTTCATCCTAGAATCCCTATCATTGGTAGGTGGTGATGGGTCATCTGTTGAATTTTGAATAGCCTGGTGTTGGAGAGGGTGGTTCTGCTTTAGTGGTAATTGGATTAGTCATTTATAGTGTGTAAACCTATAATGCATTATACAATATCTTGCAGTAGAGCCAGGAATACAGGGAAAAAATGAACCAGTGTGGATCATAGACAGCTCCCTAGCCCCCTTCATGCCAGAATTCTCACCTATGCTGCTATCTGAGCCTTCTGTCCAAAGATTGTGAAAGTCTTATTAGTGCTGTGCTTCTTCCTCTTCCATCCTTAGCATGTTGAACATATGTACATGTGTGGGGGAGAGATGATTGTAAATTTAAATGGAAAATCCAGTTAGAAGGAAGTGTGCATGTGACACTAAAGAGATGTTAAAAACTTTGCATGCTTCAGCAACCTGAAAGGCAACAAATATAGTTCCAAGACAGCATTTTGAGACAGACTTGGTGTCATGAACTTGGTTGTTAGAGTATTAGGAAATATTTTCTTGGAGTTATTGGCCATATGAGAGAACAGTTTTCTCAAAGCCATTAACATGAACATTTCTTTTGTAAAATCAATGCCTCCAGTACATACATATGCACTATAGGTGGCAGAATGGGGTGTGCTTTGACCTAATCTGAATAGTTTTACTATCTAGATATCACCCCCCCCCCCCGCTATTTTAAGTGGCTTGCTTTGGGGTAGTCTGTAGCTGAAAAGCTCATTGAGCAGTATTGAATCACATGCACTGTAATGTGGTTTTCCTTCATCCCCTATCACTTTTCAAATGTCTTTCCACCAAGATTAGCTTTTAGAGGGTGATGGGGGCAGCACTACATTGTCATTTCAATCTAGGACTAAAGTGTGAACAAATTTGAATTCCAAATTACAGGCTCTAGGAATACTGTGTAATTTCAGTCTTGTTATCTCAGCCTTACCGGATAAAAGGATGTATTAAGTACTCAAAGCAGACATCTGATAAACACATTCTGTTAAGTAGCTGGGCAAAATTATTTTCACTGTTGTTATTTGCATGCAGTGTGATGAGCAAAAATGAGCACACATAGAATCCAAACCTGCATGGTCATTCAAATGTGGAAAACCTACTGATTTCAATTGGAGTGACTGACATAGAGGGCTTACAGAATTAGGCCCTCTATAGAGATATAATGCATCATTTAAAAGAACAGAGGAGAAAAACAGAAGTTACTGATTAGACTTCTTTGCTATAACTAGAAATATGAAGCTTCACATGACATTCTGCCACTACCATGAAGATTGGGCAATGGTGAGTATAAGTGAGTGCAATATCATAAAATTACATTCACTTCAGATAAGATGAACACACATTACTTTTTTTTCTTGAAGGGCAATAAGTCTGAATGAATTGACAATATACAATCTATCTTGGAATACAATCCCTCACTCTCACAGACTTTGGGAGACAGACCGGTCTCCACCTACAGACAACCCCCCCACCTGAAGCAATTACCAGCAGCTACAAACCATATTACAGAAGCACTAACCCAGGAACCTGTCTCTACAACAAACCCCTTTGCCAGCTTGTCCATGTATCTACAAGTAACACCATCACAGAACCTTACCATATAAGCCACAACGTCAGGGGCTCATCTACCAGCACAACACTAGATATGCGCTTGTGTGTCAGCAATGCCCTCTGCCATGTATATTCACCAAACTGGACAGTCTCTGTGCCAAAGAATAAATGGACACAAATCAGACATCAGGAAAGGTAACATACAAAAAACAGTTGGTGAGCACTTTAATCTCCCTGGACATCCACTAACAAATTTAAAAGTAGCCATCCTTTTACAAAAAAAAAAAAAAAATCAAAATCAGACTACAAAAAGAAACACCTTCTCATCAGCTGCTGGGAGTGAGCCACATCCATCTTGACTGAATTGGCCTCATTAACACTGGTCCTACACTTGATAAGTAAGTCCTGTCTTTGCATCTGACAAAGTGGTTTTTACCCATGAAAGCTTATTCCCAAATAAATCTCTTAGCTCTGGTCTACACAGACCAGACCCTTATTTTGAAATAACAAGCAGAGTATCCCCGCTACCAAGCCTGTTATTTTGAAATAAGGGTCTGGTTCTTTCAAAATAATAACTCTTGCTTTCCATGAGGAATAACACTTATTTTGAAATAGTTATTTCAAAATAGCAGTAGTGTGGACGCTCCACTGCTACTGTTTCAAAATAACTACTTCCCAGAGTCATTCAAAGTAATTACTCCCCAGTGCTTCCTGGGGCTTTAAGTTGAGATAGCACATTTCTATTAAGGGAGCCTGCCTTGGACTAATTTTAAGGCTTCCCTGTAGGGCACGCTATTTAAAAATAGTTATTTGGAGAGTTATTTCAAAATAAGTTATTTTGAAATAATTTCCTAGTATAGACATGCTGTTAGTTTTTAAAGTGCTACTGGACTCCTCATTGTTTTTGCAGATATAGATGAACACAGCTACTCCCCTGAGACTTGTGTGAATGTTAAGTCATCTTGAAGTACTGTATGATTGTCTTCATCGCTAATAACTATAAAGCTGTGCCATAGAGACATGGAATTCTTAAGAATGTTAAATTTGTCAAAATATTATTCTAAAATAAAGTGAAATTAGGATGGGTAAAAACATTTATGGATCACTTTTGAGCTAATCCTGAAGCAAAGATTACCATATGTTATCTTAACCATCTGAATTCAGGGAAAGCCATGTCTGACAAATGAGGATCAAGATCCAATGTCTTGGGACTCACATGGCTACAGCTTCAGTCCACACAACAAATGAGGATCAAGTCAGGATGTCACTGTTTACATACATGATCTGATTGGTTAAAATTGTTCCAGATCTTAGTACTGTTGATCTCAAAGGGAATTTTAGCAGCCAAATTCTTCACCAATTTACACCTCATGGAGCTCCAATGAAGTTTAATGGGTTTAAGGCAGCACAGAGGTGCTTATTTAGAAAGGTACTTAAGTGCATGACTGACTTTGAGCACATAGGGGCTCATGCTTAAAATTAGGCACTCATTTAATTATCTTGATGGATCAATCAGGACCAGAATGTAAGATTTTTATATGTATATATATAAAAATTTGTATATGACAGTGTTTTACATAATTATAAACTTGCTAATAGTTGCTAAAAGTTGTCAGGTTGAAATTGTGGCTCCATTGAGTCAAATAGCAAAACTCCTCTTGACTTAAACAGGGCTAGAATTTCATACTACAGTAAACTTCCGATAATCCGGCACCTTTAGGACCCGGGGGTGCCGGATTATCAGATATGCCGGACTACAGGAAGGGGGGTTATGAGGGGTCTGGGGTGGGGTGGGGTGGGGGGGTCGGCGGGGAACTGCGCAGCATGGGTGGGGGCAGCGCTGCGGGACCAACCCAGCAGTACTCCAGACGCTCTGCCCCCGGTTTCCCCAAGTCTGCTGCTGGTCAGTTTCAGCAGCGGCGGACTTGGGGAAGCTGTGGGGCACAGCACCCCAGCTGCTCTGCCCCTGGCTTCTCCAAGTCTGCCACTGCTGACCAGCGGCGGACTTGGGGAAGCCGGGGGCAGAGCAGCTCCAATTGTCCGGCTGGCCGGAGCACTTCCAGGTTCCAGTTTGTGCCGGACTATCGGGAGTGCCGGACCACTGGATGCCAGACAGTTGAAGTTTTACTGTAGATACATTAGGTTCCGATTATTTTGTATATATTCTGAACCCCGGGGAACAATTTAGCCTTTATTTACATGAGTGCAATTCCTATTGACGTTTCCTGTGTAAGTGAGATAAAAAATTGAGGCCCTACTTTTGCTCTAGAACAGTGGTTTTCCATCTTTTTTTCATTTGCAGACTGCTAAAAAAATTCAAATGGAAATGGAGACTCCTTTGCAAATCTTAGTCTGCAGACCTTCAGGGTTCTAAGGTTTGAAAACCAATGCTCTTTAAGATATACTAAGTTAAAATAATATTAAAAGGGTAGCTAGTGGCTATTGGCTAACAAGCCTTTACTAGCCATTCAAAGTAATTAACGTTGAAGAATTATTAACACTGGCATATTTTGTATTATTAAAGAGCAGAGAATGTAACTATAAGAATGATACAGATACTGCATTACAACTCCAATAGTTACCAAGCAGTGTTGTGATGTGATTGGACTGTAAAGTAAGAGAGGGGCTGGGATTGATATTGAAAAATACAATAAAACAGAGTAAATTAAACTGATTAGCTGTGTATGCACATGTTTATGTGGCTGCTATTTCCATGGAAATCCCATGGACTCTACTTGATTTTTTTTATTGAGATAGCAGCAGGAATGGACCCACAGAAACACGCTATGCCCCGTTGTGAATGTTAAGAGGTAACAAGCGCAATGAGTAACAAAATTGTAAAATGCTTTAGAAAGTCAACTTCATATAGGTTGTATCTCCCTTAATTGGGACACTGGTCCCCCAAATGGATGTTCCTGGACCACAGAGTCCGGGTATGAGGAGGTCAGGCCACAGGGCAGGAGTGGAGGAGGAGGGATGTGACTCAGCCAGAAGCCTCTAAGGTTGCCAGATGGTTTCAACAAAAATACCGGACACACTTGACATTACATCACAATGTACATTACATCTCATTTAGAAAATACCGGACACTTATATTTTCTCATTTATATTTTCTCAATTTGTTTCCCAAACAGAAAGCTCAAATACTGGATAGTCCGGTTCAAAACCAGACAGCTGGCAACCCTAGAAGCGTCATGTTGAAGGGGCGGGGAAAGTACAGCAAGGAGTTATGGCCCCTGCTGCTGGGTAGTAGCATGGGGCTGGCAGCGGCTGCAGAGTCCCAGCAGCCACAGTGCCTCAGTCCCAGCAGCTGCGGAGCCCCAGCAGCCCCTGAAACTGGAGACCTCTGGTAGCCCCAGAGACTGCAGCAGCCTCGGAGCCCCAGCCTGAGGAACCATGGCCACGCAGGCAGCAGTGGGATTTGGCTGGAGTCCTAGCTGGGGGCAGCATGGGCCATGTTGGGAGGGACCTCCTCTTGTTCGGCAAATCCCTTCGTTCAAGACCAGTCAAGTCCCGAGGGTAGTACAACCTGTTTGGAAGGCATTTTTTTTTAAACAGATGCTGTACCTTTAAAGAGAAAAATAATCTTCCCAAATGAGGAGACATTGCCAAAGAATGATTATAAATAAAAATGGTACTAACATGCAGAGCTTTTATATCAGGATAGATATATAAACATTTTAATTTTTTTTGTAGTAGTGGTTGTTTTTTCCATCATTGCTTGTTAGTAGATTCAGAGCAATTACAGTGTTCTGGTGCACTCATATTTACTAGCACAGCATGGTTGCTATGGAGATCTCTTAAGACATTCCGATTACTTCCTGAAATAAAGAGCCAATTAATATTTCAATTTGTGAGAGATAATGACAGCAATTCTTTCATATATTATCACAATTGTCAATTTAAAAAAAAATGGGCAAAAAGTAGAATTCAAAATTATGTATACGAGAAGCATAATGAATTAAACACATAGTTGTCTAAAATTAAAGATGAAAGTTTAATAAATAGAAAACATTCTGCTTTCTGCCATTTAGTACAAAGTTCACATTTTTTCTCCAGAGAAATCCAAATATTAGATTTTAAGCCAGAAGGAACTACTGTCTGATCTCCTGTATAACACAGGTTATAGGTCTTCCTTGAATTAATTATTGCTTCAGGTCCAATAGCTGTGGTTGAACCAGAGCATCTCTTTTAGAAAAAACCTTTTCTTAATTTTAAAAAGTGCCCGTTGATGTAAAGTCCAACAGAACACTTAGGGTGTGTCTACACAGCAGTGTTATTTTGGAATATCTGATGTTATTCCAAAATAACAGCGTGAGTGTTGTGACAGGGTTAGAACAGAAGGCTATAAAAAGTAGTGGAGGGGAGATATATAAACCTCAGACTGAGAAGATCCCTGCCCGCAGAGTAACAGGGAGGGGCTGGTTTAAAACTGCAGAGTTAATCGGGGCAGTGGAACACCTGGGGCTAACTGACCAGGACTGCAGTCAGACCAGCCTATGCCAACTAGGACACCTGGGGGTAATTAAGAAAACCAGTTCAGACTGGCTATAAATGAAAGTTGCTGGCAACTGTAGGGTGTGTTCAGCTAGGAGGAAGGAGATCAGAACTAGGAGGATGAACTGGAGAGAAGGAAGGTGTGGGGAGCTAGCCCAGGGGTCTTAGATCTGTATTTTAGCTGGTGTCAGGGATTCACATGGGCAGCTACTATCACAGGGCCCTGGTCTGGAACCAGGAGTGGAGGGAGGGCCTCGGTTCCCCCCCAACACCCATTTCCACTTGGGGAAAAGGACTGTGGCGTTTATTCTCCATTTTATGATACGCTAGCCAATGATGAGAAGAGCTCAACAAACAGCAAATTAAAGCCCTGGGTGTGGTGCCTAAAATTGTGGGCTCCTCAGAGGCAAGCAAATCCACCAAGAAGCGCAGAATCTACCAAGTTTTCATAGGAGTTTTGTCACAATGTGTACACAAGCCTTTATTTTGAAATAATGTCAAGCTGGAGGACTTCTTACTCTGACTCATGGTAACCCTCATGTCACGAGGAGTAAGGGAAGTTGAAGGAAGAGTGTTCTTCCTGCTATGTAGACAGCACCAACAGCTGAATTAAACTATTGCGACATAAGCTACGCTATTGATGTAGCTGAAGTTTCATAGCTTAATTCAACTTTAGCGCTGCTGTTTAGATGTACCCTTAGTAATTTGTTCCAGTGATTAATCATGCTCCCAGTTTAAAATATTATGCCTAGCTTCAGATTTCAGTCACTAGATCTTGTGATTCCTTTGCATGCTTGCTGAAGATCCCTCAACTGTCATATTTCTGTTTCCCCACATAGGTACTTACAGGAAGGTAAAGTTACACCTTACTGTTTTTTGATACACTGAATAGAATACATTCCTTGAGAGTTTCACTATAAAACATGCTTTCCAATCCTTTAATTATTCTTTTGGCTATTCTCAAGAAACCTTCTCCAATCTTTCCAATTTTTTTCTTTAATTGTTGATATCAGAACTAGATACTGCATTCTAGTAGCAGTCACGCCAGTGCCAAATACAGAAGTCATAATGCTCCCTACACCTACTCAAAACTTCCTTGTTCATATATACAAAGATTGCATATGTTCTTTTAGCCATAGCATCACATGGAGAGCTTGTATTTGGCTAAATATGCACTTTGACCCCCAAATCTTTTTCTAAGATATGGTGCCCCCCAAATAGGAAAATCAACTAACATTTCTAAATAAATTTGTGTAGCTAAAGAAAAAACATGCTGTTGAATTTAATCCAAACTGATATAGACGTGAAAAGGCAACTGCTTTTGAGAAATTCACTTTTTAGTTTTGTCCTTGATCACAATGCTCACTTACCATTTTAAAAATGTTAGTTGGTTTAACCTTTGAAACACTTCACAGAATTTCAATCCTATGTTCCAGATATCTGTAAAGTTGGTCTTGAAAAGAAAGTGTTCCTCATACTTTGTGATTGTTTACAAAAGCCCACAGAGAGTACACATCCATAGAGCTAGTTTCCCCACCCCTCTAAAATTTAGATTTCAGAGCTATTATTTGTATAAAAAACTTGTTTGGCATCTATAAGGATTACTAAAAATGTAGCAGCTTTAGCTATGTTTTATAGCTTTCCATCTGGAGATGGATTTCAAATATAACTTTTTGACAAAACAAGGTCTTCCCCAAATTGAACTGCATCATATATAGTATATTTAATCAGAGGTTATTAACTGTCAAAAGTACATGTGACATGAACTCAGGGTTGTCAGGATTTCTAACTAAGCTGGTGGAAATACATCATCTTCCTCTAAATTGTTTTCAAAAATAAGATATTGGACATTGCAGTATGTGTGACATTACCCAGGATGCAATCTGGACTGATGAACAGCTGTGCCTCCTCAAATCTCTACCCTGGGATTTCTTTTACACTGCTTTGCTGTGAGAGTACCCACTTCTGGTCTGCTCTCACATCTTCCAGCACATAAATAACTTCTAGTTCTACTGTATGAATGCTGTAAACAGCCATTTATGAATTACATTGCAGAGCAACACAAGCAAATTCCTGGTATCAGACTTCTCCCAGAAATGTGCATCTTGAACTTCTCACAACCCTCCTGGACAATACAAGATCATATAAAGTCTGAATTCAAAGCAAAGATCTTTCTGACCACAAGTTCCAACAGTCAGGATCCCTCTCCAGTCTAGTGCTGCTCCTTTTGTTCTTCAAGTGTTGTTGATGCCATGGGGAGGTGGAGAGAGAGAGATGGTTTGGGGCATCTCCTCTGTCCCATTATGGTCATTTCTCTTGCCCAAGAATCACCTCCAGCTGAGATTCAGGAGACAAAGTCTGCATGGACAGGAATCTCAAGGAGCTTTTTTGTCAAAATATAGGTTTGTGGGTTTTTTGCCCCCTCCTTCTCTCCTGGGGAAGAGTGATCACTTAATCAGGTGACTGTCCATTTGATCTCATTGACACCTAACTGAGCCATAGGCTAGCTTTTAGTCTCTGGGGAACAAGTCTGCCATTGCCCTCCAGACAGGTGTGCGGTGAGTCATTGAAACCAATTGTAAACACTGTAATGGAAACCACTTAAAGGTAGGGGTTGTGGCAGCCTCTCCAGCACATCTAGTTCTGGAGACACAGGGGCTGTAAAAACGCTTGGTGATATCACAGAGTGGAATATCTTAATTTTCCTGTTGGCACAAGTATTTTACCAAGACAGTAATGATCAGCAAATCATGAGTTTTCAAATGATTCCTCATAAGGCATACTTGTACAAGTTTTACCACATTCCTCTAAAAAAGGGATGAACATGGAGCTGTACAGACTGTCATAGTGAGTCTAACAGCCTTTCAGTGAATCCAGTTGTTTTTGAAGTAAAGAAAGTGACAAAATACATGGGACTCCACATTCTGCTGTGGGCCCCAAATGGGAAAAAATATTGCAACACAAAAGTGTTAAAAGATATTACAAATATGCAAAATGAAGCACGCAAAAGTTAGGAAATGCCAAGACTAAGGTTGTTTGCACAACCCTCATTCAGTCTGCTTGTACTCATGCATTATGATAGTCTTAAAATTACATGATCATATTTTTCCACGAGACCTTTGGCTTGGCTCATAACCTCTCTGTGCTTCCTATCTGTACCTATCAGAAGTTTTCAAAGGCTTATAACTTGACCATATGTGATTAGTTTTTCCATAGGAACAACAAAATGTACATCTGACATCAGGGCAACTCTCCCATCCCTCCAAATTTGAAGTCCCTGCTACAAAACATGGAATTTTTTTTAATGAAACCATTGTATGAATTTTTAATATGGACAAAACATTATAGCGTCCCCTAATATTGGTGTTAGAAATACTGAACCAATGTTGTATAAACTACATACAGCTATACATGTAGCTGAAACAGATAGGAAAATTTCAGCTAGAAATTATAAAGTTTGGCAAAGATATCAGCAACTGACAGGTTTTTATAAGAGGTGGTATTGGGGAGCCTTAACTATAGGAAGTGCTGTCCTACATTACCTGTAACAGAATGAGATATAACATTATACTGTTAATTTTTAAACAGGGCACACTTTATTGCCATCATCAGATGCTGTAAGAACTCTCAGACTCACTCTGTAGAATAACAACATGGTGTGATTTATTTACATTCCCATTCCCAGTATACAGCTGGTCCCTGAGTTATGAAGAGTCGATTTACAACCGTTCGCATTTACGACCAAACCTCCCATTAAGCAGTCGTAAAGGAGGTCCCCGAGTTACGAATGCGACCTGCACTTACGAACAGCGTGGTCGCATGTAAATCAATGGGGTCCGACTTATGAACACTTCGAGTTACGGCCAAGTGTTTGGTCCGTAACTCGTTCGTAACTCGGGGACCGGCTGTAGTCCCATTCCACAATATTGTTACAGTGTTTCCCTACCTTCAGCCCCTTCTCACAGGGCTAGGGAGGAATAGATGTCTCCTTTCCTTGAGCTCCTTGCTCACCCTAAACTTAGTCAGCTTCACTTGTGCCCTTCCTTTGTCCTTTTTATACCCCTGACTCAGCTGCTGGCCTAATTGGTTCAAATAGTCTTCTACCCACATCAACCAATTAGGAAGCACCTCCCTGCCAACCTTCTCCAGGGTGCTGACAGATGCCTAAGTGCTCAGAGTTCTAGCTCCCAGCACTGTCACAGTATTTCAGTATAAAGTTACCTAAAAACATCTAAAGAACTGTGAAGTGACTTTACATCTTGGCTTCTCTAACAGCATCAAAATGGCTAACTAAAAGAAAGCCAGGGACATATCAATATATTTGGTGTAACTGATTTATCTGTTCATTCTTTTGTTTAAATTGAAATGATTAGGTATGAAGGCTTTTGTCTTTTGGTCACCGCATTTGAGGAATACCAACTGAAATTAGAAACTGTGACTAGTCTAAGGGCTTTTAAAGCTAAAATCTATGTTTTTGTACTGTTACACTTAGGAATTGTCTTGCTCTTGGGTCTGATCCCAGATCCTATGAAGTCCATTTATAATTGAATGGTATTTAAGACCAGGTTGGTCTCCTGCTCATTTATTTACACCAAAATTAATCTTTCTAATAAAGAACCCAGTTCTGTACTCCACAACATAACTTGTTGTTGTTTCAGAAGAGCATTCATAGTTGTCAATACTATAGCAATAGTCCGCAGATTAGGTTATAGAGAATTATATAGAGAGGGTTTTTTTTTTCTTGAAGGACAATCAGTAGTTGAGTTTCTTAAGTCAGGAAGTACTAGCTGAATCCACCTTACTGGAATAATTCAAGGAAAAAAAAAAAAAAGAAAAACAACCAAGGATCATCTATTAGGATAAGATGGAGAGCTAGCCTTTGGAGCTAAAAATGTCAGGCTGGTGAGCATATCCCACACATTTTATTTTCTGCCTTTGTAGGGGGAAGAAGTGTGAGGCAATGGTGCTCCTAGGCCTATTTCATCTTTTTAGAGGCTAGTGCTCCTGAGCTTCACAAATCTTTGCTGTCTACCACAAATTAGGAATGTGAAAGGTTAACCGGTTAGGTGGTGGGAGCTAGAACAGCTCCCTAGTCACCATGGGTAGGGGGCTGCTCCAGCCCCGCTGTAGACAGAGCTGGGGGCACATGCAGGGGCCACTCCAGCCCAATCAGGCTGGAGCAGTCCCCTGCCCTGCCCTCTTTAATTGGTTAAACATTATGTTTAACCGGTAAACCAGTTAATCGAGATTTTACATCTATACGACAAATGTACAGATTTTTCAAATAAATATGCGAGAATGGGGATGACTAAAAAAGTAGCCTTTTCTCTTTATAATGGAAATAGCTAAAACATTTTAAAATACTGAAATATAGATCTGGATTTTTAAAGAAGACCAGGGGAATTAGATTCCCAAATCTCACTGACTTGCAGTGGAAGTTGGGTGCCTGTCTCCTTTGAAAATCTCAGCCCTTCTCACTTTACTTATATTGAACTTCTTAATGTAATATTTAAATATGACCATTTTCTCTTCTGAGGAAGGCAGCCATTTACAACTTCTGACAGAAAAGCCTTTATACCACACCAAAATATTCTCTCATATCCATCAATTCTATATAGAGGTACAGAATCTAAACAATCTAATTTGTGAAAAGTCTAGCTGAATGGATGGTTGCTATCAGTACTTTGGTTGAGAAATACCATTAATCTACAATAATGATTTCTATGTAAAGGCAAGTAGCATTAAGCATCTTGATGGTGTTTTCCTGTTTGTCTATTCCAGATTAAAACACTTTGGAGTCTACAGGACCCTAAATGTGCCTAAAGTCTGTAAAGTAGTGTTTGAAAGAAATGGCATTTATTTTTCTCACTAGCAGTCACAGCTGAAATTTATGAGTTTTAGCAGCCCTGTTACCAGCTGCTACAGGGCTGCTCTGATCCCCATGGAAACAGACATGAAATTGCAAAACATGGGGTAAGGTGCTTAAAATAATCTCCATTTTAACTTTGAACAAGGTACTGATGAACTATAGGGTTACATATGCATCAGCATATTCTTATTATAACTTTGTAGTCTTATTATAACTTTGTATTAGGAGCAAAACTGAAGTGGTTTGAGAAGTCGTTGGGGGCATATGTAGATTTAATCATATTTGCAAGTGTTTTATCTCCACTCTTCTTCCTTACACTCCTCCATATGCTCTGTAACTGCTCCTGTGCATCTCATCTTGTCTGATATTGAGGAACTGAAGCTATTGGAGGCGTAGCTTTCAATTCTTGTTGCGGTTACAGATCCAAAGTGAAATCGGGCTTTCTTCCTGGACTCCTTCAACAGTTGTCCAGAAAACAGCTAGATGAAGCTGTGTTGCCAACTGTTAGTTTTATCATGAGCCTTTGGTGTTTCTTTTAGAGCCCCTGCTCCTGGAGTCAACTGATCATGGCTTTTTAAAGTTAGTTTCTGGCTCTCACAGCTGTGGAAAAAAGGATTCACTTGGATTACCAAATGCTCAGAAACCAGAAGGCAAAGAAATTTAGCATCTTAGATAAGAATCAGGTACTTAGATAGTAAGCCATTTGGGGATAGGCTGTAACTTTTTACATTGTATGAAAAGTACTGTTTGCTTACAGCTTTCTCTAACTACCTAAGTCAGTAATAACTTTGTGGCTGAAGGATAATATTTTAGGATTGTAGGATTTTTCTTTTAATAAAAGTGTCATATGGAGGGCAAGATTTTCAGCCTTTAGTTTCTGTTTCAGAGTGTTCAAAATAGCATGTGCCCAGATTTCCACCCCACAGTTTGTACTACACCTGTACATATGTAAATCCTTAATGTTAGCATTTGCACTGAGTCCAGTTGGTATTGTGAGTGCAGTGCTACACTCGCACATACACACAGATGGTAGATTATGCAAAGATGTGTGTGTTAGAATTTTAGACAGATGTTTTAGCCTCAAGTTTCTATTTGCCAGTTTTGCATGTGCAGAAATAAGTGAAGGGCAGTTATCAGGTATATGCCCAGTATGTAATGAAATTTTTTGCTCCTGCTTGCTAATGAAACACAGAACTAACAGCAACATAGGAGAAACATTTCAGAGGAGTTTTTCAAAACTATGGTTTGATTTCAGGACAGTTTTAAACAATGTTTGATGGAAGACTATTTGACTGGGTGGAGAGATTATGACAGATGTAACTTATCCAATCATCATGAAATTTTTAGAGTAATTAATGTATCAATTTGATTTATCAAATTAAGTATAAAGAATAACACATACGTTTATAAAATTGTATTTCAGAGCTTCAGTTTTTGCAGGGGTGGGCAAATACCAGTTTATGGATCAGATTTGGTCTGCTAGCTCCTGGTGGGCCCCCACTACTATATTTACCTGCACAGTCACAGGTACTGACAACTTGCTTCCTGCCGCTCCCATTGGCTGGGAACAGCTATCCATGACCAACAGGAGCTACGATTGCTGGTACCTGGTAAATACTGTGCAGGTAAATACAGTGGTGGCAAAACGCCAGGGACTAACCCTGGTAAATCACTGCCGTGTTATTGCCCACTCCTGAGTTATTGTGAAATATGCTTGATACATGATATAACAGCCAAGACTAGAGCAGGCAATGGGGTTTTTACAATGTTTATTTTACATACGTATTTAATAGATATATTAATTAAAAAATTAGTGTGAAAGGATTTGGTTGAGATCCACCAAATTCAATTAAGGATGTCATAGCACAAAAGTGGTTTTATTTTATTTTACTTTATGATTTAAAATATCATGTCAAGGGTAGGTAAGATGCTTCTGCTATAAAATCTAGCTTGCTGTTTATATGACAGCCAGGAGATAAGTCTGATTCACTAGATGATGAAGTACAGGGAAAAATCCAATGGGATGTTTAAATCATTCCAATAAATTGTAATATGAAGATGAACTAAAGTGAATTGTCTGATAATTGACTGATTTACCTCCTACTCTTATATCCTAATCCAACCCCTGGAACCAGAGCTGAAGTATTCATAACTGACTCACAATTAGAGTCAAGTTCAAAGCAATCTAAAGATATATCTACACTTAAACTGTTGCAGCTGTGCCGCTGTACTACTTCAGTGTAGACACTACCTTCATGGACAGGAGGGGTTTGTCTACGCTATGTGGAAGATTGATGTTGCCACAGTTGATCTTCTGGGTTCAAATTAGGGGGTCTAGAGAAGACCCACTAATTCAGATTGAGAGGGAGCTCCTGTCAGCACCGGTAGTCCTGCTCCTCACGAGGAGTAAGGGAAGCATTTGCTCCCATTGACCTCCCACTGTGTAGCTGGTATGAAAACACAATTTAAGATAAATCAACACCAGCTACGTAATTAATGTACCTGGAGTTGCGTATCTTAAGTATAGCCTAGGCCTAGAAGTCTTCTTCCATCACCTAGTACTGTCTATACTGAAGGTTATGTTGGCATAACTTCATCTCTTGGGGTGTGGATTTTTCATACTGTTGAGATATGTAACTATGTCTAATGGTAAGTTTTCCATCTTGACCTTCATGAAGTTATCAGTTTAAAAAAAAAAAACAGAGGAGAAGAAAAAATGAAGGTGAGCCCACAAGTCCCATACTGAGTATCTCCACTCACTCACTTGTTTTTGTCTTCTACCTCCACTTCTCACCTATATAGGTTGTAAAGTCCCTAGGGGAAGGACAATGTCTCCTTATTTGTTTGAAAAGCTCCTATCACATATTGGGGCAGTAAATTAATAATTTATAATGCAACCTTTCAGCTTACACTGTCATGAAGTAATTCTTTCTTTCTCTCTATTGTTTAAGTTGTTAAGTTTTGTAAAGAGCAAGATGCTTTGTTTTTTTAAAGCATATTCAGCATAAATTGCTAAAGCAGTGCACCCTTCACAAAGAAGGATTAGGGTGTATGTAATGAGGTTCTCTCCCCGCAGGGAATTCGGATACAGTTTAATACAGTGACTAATTGGACAACTGCAGAAATGGAACCAGCTCAGAAAGAAAGAATGCAAGGCTCTTTTATTGGCTTTTCATTTTAGAAACACTAGCCTAAATTCTTTCCTGACTTATACCTTGCTGAACTCCAGTTTAGTCAGTGAACCTAGCTGTTAGTATATTTTGTGGAGCACAAATTTTCATATCAACACTAAACCTCCCCCCCCATCTGAATTCTACTTACAAAAAAAAAAAAAAAGCAGGAGTAAGATAATGCTTTCCATATATCAGTTACCCAGATTAAGGGAATCTGTTCAGAAAATACATAGTGTGTGTATTTTCTGAACAGTTTCACCTTTTAGGAGGCTGGTATATTGACAATGACCCAGATCTACCCAGGTATTTAGGCTCCTTTGATTTCAATGGATATTGGGAGCCTAAATATCTGGGTGAATCCGGGCCAAAGTTCAACATACAAATCTACTCAAGCTGCATTACTTCTTTCAGTTTATAATGGGTTTCTGTGGCTTCACATTCCTGTGCAGTTATCTTCACTAGGGCGTCACCCCAAGGAGGCTCTTTTTCATACAGGTCAGGGTCATAAGGTTGCCAGGTGTCTGGTTTTCTACCAGACAGTCTGGTTTTTGGGCCCTCTGTCCGGTAAAAAAATCCAGAAAATACCGGACATGTGCAATGTCTGGTATTTCCTGGTTTTCTGGCAGGGCGCCGGACGGAAGCCTGGCGGGGGCGGGGGCGGGGGCAGGGAGAGTGACTGGGAGGTGGAGCGCAATTGGCTCTGGGAGCCCTGGTTGCGTGTGAGGAGGAGGGGCAGCCTGGTCCATGCTCCTGCACGCTGGTCAAGTGCGTGGTGGAACCGCAGCCGGACTGACTTGCGCGGGATGGGAGTGGCCTAGGATCTGCACAGCCCGGGTCAGTCCTGCTCCGCACTGGCCGATTTGCTCCCCTGCCCCCTCTGCCAGCTCTGTGTCCTGCTGGCCAGTTCCTTCTCCGGATCTTCCCTGGCCAGCCCCGCTGCACCCCGCTCCAGCCCTGCTTCCGGTGGCCAGTTCTCCCCTCCTCCTGAGCTCCCCCAGCCAGCTCCACCCCCACCGGCCGCCCCCCCCCCGATATCCCGCAGCCACCGCCCCCCGCCCACCAACCAGCCCTGCTTCCCGTCAGCCCCCCATCTCCCCCGGCCAGCCCCGTTGTCCCCCCCGTTAGCTCTGTTTCCCGCCCCCCCCCTTCCCGGCCAGCACCGCTCCCCTCCCTACCGGTCCTTCCCCACCTCCCCCTATGAAGCATGTCAGGTATTTTTTTTTTAATGACTACCTGGTAACCCTAGCAGTGATCCTATCCCTGTGATTACTAGAGAGATTTAAACTGAGAAGCAACTTGCCTCCTTCCCCCCCAGACCCCATGCTTACCTGGTTCTGCAAGGCACAAAATGGCCTTGGAGTCTTTTTTTGCTCAACAACTTTGGTCTCTCCCCCCCACACTTTTTTTCCTTTCAACAGAATTTTTTCTTGGTGTTTTTTTTGGGGGGGCGGGGGGGTAATTTGGTATTTTTGTTTCAACCATCTGGCAACCCTAGTCAGGAATCTCATCTGAGGGCTTAGGCCTTAATAGACTCTGCTCCTTGCAAATCTCTCTCTCTCTCTCTCTCTTTTTCCTGGGAACTCTAGAATTTTCTTAGCTACTGTTTTCCAAGCAGATTCTTTTCCCAAAGTGCCTCAGAATGCTTAGGTTGCCCATATGCTCCCTATCAGGCCTAAGTTTTAGTCACATACTTCCATCATATGATCCCTGGTTTCATTCAGCTGGGAAGGTGAGCTAAACTTGGCCCAGCTGAGGCTGAGCCCCAACACACTTAATGGGCCAGCTCATCCTGTGATGAGAATCAAAGTCTAATTCCTTTTTACCTCAGTTTGGCAGGGATTGTCAGCTCTGTTGAACTGTTGAGTGAAATATTGTGGTTTGATTAGAAAACTATGGACTAGTGCTCAGTAAGGCTGCCATAAAATCCACAATCTTATTTATTAAGGTCAAAGATAAATTCACTAAGCATCTATGCACTGTAAGTTAATTGTTAAAATATTTGTTTCAAAGAGGAGAAAAATAAGCCCGCCGCTCTGTCAGAGCTGCATCTCCAGGTCCAGATAGTTATTAAGCTTTAGACATTTATCAGTTTGGTGTGTAATCTATTTTTCAGACCATGACTTTCTTGAATAGCTGTGGGTTGGGAGTATAGATGCATCTGCTAGTTATTTCAAAACAGAAAAACCAACCCTGACTGTACTGGAATGGCAATTCTGTAAATACTGCAAAGGGGTAAGAAGTGGGAGTTGTGAGGAGAGATCATAAGCGATACCAAAAAAACAAACAAAAAAAACCCCCAAACCAAAAAGGTAAATACTAAAGTTATTTTAAAATGTCATATTATTTCCTGGCTGACTACTCTTTACTGGACCTTCTCCAAAAAGCCTTTTTTAGCATCAGTTACCTGCTACCTTCTGACCTCCTTAAAGGCAAAGGGCAGTAGGTGAGGGGTACTAATTTAAAGTCTGAGTGCTAGTTTTTAAAACTGTTTTCTAGATGGCCATTGAGTCATCTCTCTCCAGTTCCCTGGGTACAATACCTAAACACCTTTGACAAAAGCTTAGTATGATGGTTAAGCAAGCTTTAGGCAGAGAATCTTCTGTAGTGGAATGGTGTGGAATGCCAAGAATTCCCAGGATTGGAAAGCAGCCCAAAAGGATAATCTCTGGTGGGCTAGACTTGTGTTTAATTCTGATGCTTGGTGTATTTTTCAATCTAATTTAGAGACCATCAGAAAAAAAATATGTAGTGAAAACAACACAGTTATGTTAAAATTAAGGTGTCATCCAGAAAAATCAGACTATCACTTATCAAGGAATGGGCAATGTGTGTCACTTATCAAGGAAGATGTTCTTTTACCAGATGAACTAATAAGCTTCATATACTTAGGTGAGGATATCAAAACATGCCTATAGCCCTGATCCACAAAGGGACTGAGGTGCTGCAGTGCTCGGTATTATTATGCCTAACTGTTAGGCACCCCGAAAATTACAGGAATAACACTTGATACAAAAAGTTACGTGGCTAGACTCTAAACAACACCTGGGGAGATACTAGATGCCTTAGAATGTGATCCAGAAAAACCAGGACACTTAAGTAGCTACATTCAGGCTAGGTCCTGTCAGAGGCTGAGAAGCGGGGGCTGTGCTAAGCCTTTCCCTTTCGATAGAGATGGATCCTTGTGTCTAATCTGAAGGAAAGCCCCTCTTTCTGCTAGTGATCCAAGAAAGTGAACCCCTCTCCTGGAGTCAGACAGCTTAGGCACCTAAAACATTTTTTGGGAGAATGAGTGAAAATCTAATTGAAATAGTGGGAGTAGATGCTGGGTTTCCTATCTTGCAAGTGGGCTGTCTAACCAGTAGGTTATGGAATCACTTACTTATTCTCTGGCCTAATCACTAAGGCTATGTCTACACTGCAGGCTTCTTGTGCGAGAACTTTTTGCGCAAGAATTCTTGAGCAAAAAGTTCTTGCGCAAGAATGCGTCCACACTGCCATGTGCTTTTGCGCAAGAGAGTCCATGGCAGTGTGGATGCTCTCTTGTGCAAGAAAGCTCTGATGGCCATATTAGCCATAGCCCTGTTGCCCGTCCACATATGCCTTTTTGCACAAGAGCTCTTGTGCAAAAAGGCTTATTCCTCATGGGGAGAGGAATAACTCTTGTGCAAAAAGCCCTGTGTTCTTATGCTTTACTGTACCTTTTCTTGTGCAAGAATGGGCTTGTAGTGTGGACGCTCCACAAGTTTTTATGCAAAACCAGTATTTGCACAAAAACTCTGCAGTGTAGACATAGCCTAAGTATTTATCCATAATGGAAGAGCATCAATAGGAGAAACCGAGGGAACCTACATCAGAATATTCCATAGATCAGTTGGAGCATTTGCAAGTGGGAGACCCTCTGTCTAAATTCTCTCTCTCTCTGCCCTTGGGCATATGGAGGGAATCAAACTTGGTTCTCACACATCTTAGCTGAGGGGTCTTATTACTGTGCTAAAAGTTTTATAAGATTGGTGGTGACACCCCTATCTCCCCTTCTGTATTTTGAATGGGAGTCAATCCGGTACATGGCCACTGAGCACGTTTACTGGATGAAGCCCTACATCTGAGATAGGTGGGCAAATATCTGTCTTTTCCTGATTTGTGGATAGCTCTGGGTCTTTGGTGGGAGATAGGCATCTGATACCCAGAGCGAGTGGGAAGCAGAAGAAACTTAGGGTATGTCTGTGCTACAGAGAAGATCGAAGCTGCTGCTGTCGATCTTCCAGGGTTCGAATTAGCAGGACTAGAGAAGAGACACTAATTCGAACTGAGAGGGCCACTCTGGTCAATGCCGGTAGTCCTGCTTCCACAAGGAGTAAGGGAAGTCGAAGGGAAAGTGTTCTCCCTTCGACTTCCTGCAGTGTGGACAACGCCAAAAGTCGAGTTAAGATACTTTGACTTCAGCTACGCAATGAAGGTAGCTGAAGTTGCATATCTTAATTCAACCTTATTTCATAGTGTAGACATACCCTTAGGCTCCAAGAGACCTTTCACGCTGAAAACTTGGGTGCCAAGTGAGTTGTGGAGCCTACAGGGTTAAGCAGGAGTATTGTGGCTCACCGTGGAGCCTACAGCTGGAATTTAGGCATCTGAATGCAGTTTAAGTGCCAAGTATCTTTGTGAGTTGAAGCTTATACCCCTTGGAATCAGTTGATGGTTTTATAAAATTGCTACATCTCTCTAAGAAACGAATATTCTAAGAATGAACAGTTCTACTCCTTTTCAGCATTATCTCTTATCAATTAAAATAATAGGGAGTTCTTTTGAGTGATTTGTATAATGCAGAAATATTTTACATGCAGATGGCTTGGTAATTGAAAATCATTCTGGCGTGAAGTAATATACTTTAAATTCAGATTAGTGGTATCCCTCCTTTCTTCTTCCAGGAAAAAAATCAATCATTTTTGTTAAACATAAAATACATATTGTGGCTACAGTCTCCGCTAAGTCAGACCAATATAAATATGGGGAAACACCATTCTGGACTTACATTGATGTAACAGACAAATCTGGCCCTTTGTGCATAACGTCAGAGTTAGCTAAAGTTATCACTTTGTAAACATGTCTGGGCCTAGATCACGAGACTAGATGCTATTCCTTTTCTAGTGCCATGCTTTGGTTATTCTGCTTGTGTAACTTCAGCTTAGTTACATACATTTTCAATAAAATCCTTTAAAAAGTATTAAAGTAGTTTGTCTTTTAAGTGAATCATACAGCATGCACCAAGGACTGAAAAATACATACTTTTTAAATGTATTCCAATATGTATCCTTTTTTCAAATGTATTTTTCATATTTTTGGGCGTGCTATTTTTCCTCTTTCATAGTTAATACTATCTAATGATTTCAGAATTCTGAAGAGTCCATCTGACTGCACATATGGTTTATTAATTAATCTAAAATTTGTCCTGATACCTCTGTTAAGTAATTGTACTCCCACATGATCCAAATTGAGCTTTTGGATGCATGCACAAGACTTTCAGACAATACTGTTGCTGATTTCACTGGCAGCCTTCTGGATGCCTCTGGGATCAGCACTTGGCCAGCTCACTAATCATCCTGCTCTCCCAAATACTTATATGATTCTTTAAAAAAAAAAGGTATTTCTAACTCTGTACATTATCTCTGCTCTACCTTGAAATTCTTCCCAGTCAGATTTTGCATCAGCATTGTTTTATTAGCCCTTTGGTCTTTTAATCTGATCTTAAATCAAATGCTTTAGGGCCTCTGTCATGTCATTTTTTGTTTATGCTTGCCATAAACTCCATGTGCAAATCTTAGTATTTCTATTATTACTGGATCTAGGTGAAAATAAAGTAGCAAGATGTCTCGGTTGGCACCTTGAATTCAAAGATGAATTCATCTTTGGAGAGAAAAAAGGCAGATGAATTCTTTTGTGGGAACTAAATGTGTATAGATACTGGGCAGCTGATGTTTATTTTTTAAATCCCCATGATAAGTTATATAGTATACCATGCACACAGAAGTCACATTAAAACAGTATTCATCTGTTTTAAAAACACACAAAGGAAGTTATGAATTTTCACAGATCTGCCTTTGGCTAAGGTACAGAAGACTTGGGCTGCTAGTAAATATGTCATGACTGACTTAGGGCTTCTTTTTCAAGGAGGTTAAAGGGTTCATTTCTAGAACATAAAGACATTAAAACATTGATAATTCTTATCTTTTAGAAGTGTGGTAAAGATACTTTCCCACTGTAAGCAATTCAATAGGAAATGTTCTCATGATACTAATTTTCTCAGGTGAAAGGTTCCAATGTACTTTTTGTTTGAAACAGAGGACCTTTATCACTTATCTATCATTAGGATCTTTAAAATAAATGTTCTAAACAATGTGCCTGATGCTAGTCATTACTCAGTGCCTAGAACTGCTTCTCTAAAAGGAAGCCTGACAGGAGGATTCTGAGAAGAGTTCTAAACAGAAGTTCTACTTTAATAGTGAGAGAGAGATCTTATGGATAATATTGGTTTCCTTATTCTAACTGTGAAGCGGTGTGATCACAGAAGACTCTTGGGGGGTGCTTCCTGGTGTGCTGACAAAAACGCTGACACTCCTTCCTCTCTGGGGTTTCTCACCATCCTGTCCTGCTTGGCCAGATCTCCTGGTCTCTCCCAGGCAAGGCACAGAGCTGAGATCATTCAACCCCTCCCGCAGAGCATTACAAACACTGAACTTCTTCAGGTCTGAGGAGAATGCAGTCTCGGGCTCAGCTTATGGGAAACCCACTCCCCAAGTAGGATCAGAACCCCAAATAAATCATTCAGGTAAGCCCCCTTTAACAATGAAAGGAAGATGTGTACACACTGGGTGTGTCTAAACTACAGCCCTCTGCCGACAGAGGGATGTAGATTAGGCACATCGCTATTGCAAATGAAGTGGTGATTTAAATATCCCGCACTTCATTTGAATAGAAATGGCTGCCACTTTTTGCCGACGTAGCACTTTGCCGGCAAAAAGCGGCAGTCTAGACGGGGATTGGCATAAAGGCAATGAGGCATAAAGGATCGGTCAGAAAAGGCTTTCCTTGTCAACCGATCCCCGTCTAGACTGCCGCTTTTTTCTGGCAAAGTGCCGCGTCAGCAAAAAGCGGCGGCCATTTCTATTCAAATGAAGCACAGGATATTTAAATCCCCGCTTCATTTGCAATAGCAATGTGCCTAATCTACATCCCTCTGTCGGCAGAGGGGTGTAGTTTAGACACACCCACTGATTGCTTCCCTAGGTAACAGTTATTTACACTGGGCTTGTTAGTGAATAAAAGTGATTTTATTAAGTACAAACAGTAGGATTTAAGTGGTTGCAAGTGAAAACAGGCAGAGCAAAATGAATTACAAGTTTAAAATAACAGAAATCACATAGCTAGTTTGAACACACTATGGACATGTCTACACGAGGAAATTATTTCGAAATAACTAATTCAAAATAACTCCCAATTTATCAAAATTGCGTGTCCCCACTATGGGGAAGCATCAAAATTAGTCAGAATTATTTCAAATTAGCACATCCACACTGATTGGAGCCTGCCTCAGACTTAGAGCCCCTGGAAGCACTCTGGGGAGGGCACTAGGACACAGAGACTTCCTCTGGTTGCTTTGTCAGGCAAGCTGCGATGCGTGCTTTCAGGTGTTCCTTCCCATGGCTGCGTCTCACATGCCACTCCTCCACTGCCTCCTCCCTTGCAGGACACAAAAGGGACGCAGTGTGCTCTGGTTGCCCTTGTAGATGCCACAGCACTTACAACATGGAACCAGTGCTTCTGCAGATCAGCGCTAGGCTCACAGGCTGTGTCTCATGGTGCAATTTGTCCAGATCTCCTGCATGCTGCTCCAGCAGGATGAGTACCAGCATGGCCTGCAGGCCTTGCTCACCTAGGCCCTAGCACTCCTGCTGCTGTGCATGCCCGTCAATCCCCTGGACACTGTAGAATACCACTTCGGGAAGTGGGAGACCAATTTGGACTGGTAGGACCACATCGTCCTGCAGTGATGAGATGACCAGCAGTGGCTGCAGAACTTCCTCATGTGGAAGGTCACCTTCCTTGAGCTCTGAGAGTGGCTTGCCCCTGCCCTCAGGTGGCAGGATACCCATATGCGACCCGCCATCCCCATGCAGAAGTGCATCACCATCGCCCTGTGGAAGCTTGCCACGCTGGACAGCTACCGCTCTATCGGGAACCAGCTCAGTGTGGGGAAGTCCACAGATGGGCCTGTGCTTCTGCAGGCCAAGCCCATCAACCATGTGCTGCTGTGCAGGGTCATCACTCCGGGGAATGGGGACAGCGTCATTGATGGCTTTGCCATCATGGGCTTCCCAAACTGTGGGGGAGTCATAGATGCATGCACATCCCCATCCTGGGCCCCAACCACCAGGCCTGGGCTACATAAACAGGAAGGGATACTTCTCCATGGTGCTGCAGGCCCTCATGGATCACAAGGGACGCTGCGCCGACATCAACGTCAACTGGTTGGGAAAGACGCACAACACCTGGATCTTCCGGGACTCTTGCCTGTTTTGAAAAGTGCACGCTGGCACTTTTTTCCTCGACCGTACCATCAGAGTTGGGGAGATGTATAGTGTCTGATGCAGGTCCCAGAGTATGGAGATGTGCTCACGCATCCTCCATGGCCTGCGGCTCCCCTGGGGTCAGGCAACTGGCTCGGGTGGTGTTGCCTGCCTCACTGTCACAGCTGGTCCAGATGGGGACAATAAAAAGAGATGGTCAGTCATCCCTGGAGACACTGTCCCTGAGGCCTTGCCCTCATCTGTGAGCTGAGACCGACAGCTCCCAGGTCAGAGGAAGGTGATGTCCTGGGAGCAAGGCCATGTGTGGTGTAGACAGCGGGCCCTTTCTGACAGGGGCCCAGACGTCCCCAGAGGACCATGCTTCCTGCCCTCCCCACCATGTCCCAGGCACAAGCAGGCATGGGAAATTGCTGGCCACACTGGGATCCAATGAGCAGGAGGGGGCTTTGAGCTGCCTGGGCTTCCATTGGTGCCGTGCACACACTGGGTTCGACAATGGTGTCATTCCAAGGGGAGAGACCTTGTATCCCTGGCCTCTGGTGTGTGTAGGCGCATCTGAGCAGCACACACAGCTGTACTTGGCTCCCTGTGTCCTGTCCACACAAGCCTGTCTATTCCTCCTGCAATGAGGTTAACAAATGTTGGCAACACTTTCCCCGGGAGCAGGTGCTGCCTGGAGCATGCAGGCATGCCTGTGTGCAGCACTCAAGAGTCTGTGTACATGCATGTGTGTCTCCTTGTCCCCAGCCTCCTTCTGGTGGTGGCTCGTGGTGGGAGGTGGGGGGTCAGAAGTGTGGCCGGTCTCCCCAGAGCCTGTGAGCAGGAGCCCAGGAGTCTGCCTCTTGGGGCTGCGTGGTACAGACTGGTGCTGAATGTGCATCCACGTTAATGAACTGCAGCATGATGGCCAGGCCAAGAAGGCCGAGCGACGATTGCACCACAGCCCCTCAGCACCCGCCTCCCCCACCCTGTCTGTGTGACAAAACTATAAGACCACTCACCTGATGATCCTTCCCTGAGCTCAGAGGATGCCTGGGACAAATCCAGGCTGTGGGGTACCACGGGCTCCAGGGTGATGGTGATCATGGAGCTGGCTGCGTTGGGGTCCTCCACTTTCTCCTGCTCCTCCTCATCCCTGGGAACCGTGGGAGGGCAACGACGGGCGTCTCCAGCACCGAGTCCACCAGCAGGGGTGGGGAAGGGACTGCCTCTCCCCCCCAGGATGCGGTGCAGTTCTTCAAAATAGGAGCAGGAGTGGGGTTCTGACCCAGAGCGGGAGCTGCATTCTCTTGCCCTGGCAGAGCTCCTTAACTTTGCTCCGGACCTGCTCCAGGGTCCGGGTATGGCCCTTGGTGGCCAGGCTATCGGCCATCCAGCTGTAGATGTCGGTGTTATGCTGTCTGGAACAGAGATCCTGGAGGTTTTTGTCCTCGCTCCATACCTTGATGAGGGCCAGGATCTCTGCCCCAGATAAGGACGGTGCACCTGGCAGGCTCCTAGGAGCCCTCTGAGTGCTCCCTGGGACAGGTAGGTGGGCTTTTGGGGGTTTTGAGGGTCTGCCATGCTGGCCAGATGACATGCAGTGGCAGCTGCGGTGTGGCAGGAGTCTGTGAGGATCAGCTTCCTGCCACGAGCCCTTTCCCCTGTGTCTGAAGCTTTAAGAGCTGCAGGAGAAGAGGAACTATAAAGTCCTGAGGAGTGTGGACCGAGTGGCCAGGAGGGCATCTGTGGGATTTCCTGGAGATCCCTTATTTCAGGAAAAGCTCCCTGTGTCCTGTCCACACAAGCCTGTCTATTCCTCCTGCAATGAGGTTAACAAACGTTGGAAAAAAAATCTGTTATTTCAATTTTCTTTCGAAATAACGCAATTGCTGTGTAGATGCTAGCTTTGTTATTCTGGAATAATGGTGCAGTGTAGACGCACCCTAAGAAAATGACTGTGATTCTTTACTAATCATGCTCTATAGGATTCTTTTGAATCTAAAGAAGAGGAAGATAAAGATACAAATGTTCAACCCTCTACACTATTTTCAGTTTTCTATGACCTGGGATCTCAAACTCCTGGCCTCTGGGCCAGTCCTGATGGCAGAGATTGCACAATTTGGCCCAGGACTCCCAGGAAGCTGAGGGGAAGAGGACTCTCTGTTATTGGCCCCCAAGGTCTGCCTGTTCCCACTATTTCCCTGCTGTCTCCCCCCATGGCACCCCATCTCTCAAGCATGCAGCTTTGGGAACCACAGGAGCCTGGTGCTCTTTGGCGGCATGCTGGCAGGAGCTGTGGGGGAAGTAGAGGGCAGTGGTGTGAGTGTGCCCATCCAGTACACTGGGCGGGCATGCAGCTCCACTGCACTCTGCTTCCCCTATGGCTCCTGCTGCCACGGTGTGAAGGCAGGGCGATGGCTGGAAGGGGCGGAGCTTAGGGGCTAGTAATGGACAGCCCTCCTCTGCCTGCCAGTTGTCCAGGCTGTGTTGCGCAATTGCTCCATCTGGGACTGGCTCACATGGACTGCTGAATAGCCTGAGTGGAAGCAAAACTTTATTCCACTCTGAACTGCACTGAAGCTTAAGATAGAATGCACTGAAATCGGCTAATTTATGCAATAGAGAGTGAAGTTAAAAGTGTTTTATAGCTCACTGGTCTTCCTTGAAGAAGACATTAAGAATAACTGTGCCATCAGTCTTGACTCTGTTTGATTTGCATTCCATTCCACTCCAAAAAGGAATGTACTACAGATATGTGAACAGGAGGCTTGTACCAAAGGGCATAAACTCTGTTGTCAATAAGGAAGCATTTGTAAGAGCAAGGAAAGCGATGCTACTTTGTTAACAGTAAGAAGATCACCATTATTTGGGATTTTAATCGGGAGACTTTCTGGGTATGAACTTGTGAAATTACAAGCCATTTAGCAAGGAAGCAGTAGAAGCATAGTGCAAGTAATAGGAAAGAATCCCCCCGGGTAAGTGGGCAACCCCATAAGAATATTGCTATAGTGTATTTAGGCTCTGATTCTCTACCATAGAAGTCAATAGGAAAGTTGCTATTGACTTCAGTGGGAACAGGAGCAGTTTCCAAATTCTCTGGGGAGAATTGTGGAAGGTGTGGGATGGGAAAGAAGACAGAAGAACTCTACTCAAGTCAGTGGAATTATGAGCTGCAAATGTAAGGACAAAAGACATTGGTCACTACAGGTGGCTAGACTGATCTGCATCCATTGTAATGGGCCTCATAAATGCACAAAGGAAGTGGGATGGTATTCAGCTATAGTAGGTTGCTAACAAGGAGAACCCGTATGGATAGCGTTAATGGCCAATCCTGCTGCTTTCCAACATAAAGGAAGACTGGTGTAGTAGTTCCTGAATAGGAGGGAGGTGGTTGTCCCATGATACCTACACTATGGGAAAAATGAGCATGGCTATATATATATTTGCTTAGACCTAAAGACTGAATCAGTAAAAAGGGAAAATACAGGGTTAGGGTCACTGGTTTACTCTGGCTGCTTTGTGCCGCTCCAGTGACTGGGCATTTAAAAATCAGGTTTATGGTGGTTTTGTATCACTGTAGCAGCACAAAGCAAACAGAGTATAATGGTGAATCTGGCCCACAATCTCACTGGTGGAACAATATTATGCTCACTAAATTCAGTTAGTGGATTCTGGCAATTGGGACTTCATCCTGACAATTTATATAATGTCATTCAGCTGATATTGTTTTTGTCACCTACTTTAATCATATCACAGACACCCCAGATATCTTCTGAAGGAAAAGCAAAGAGATTTTGCAAGGCCTAGAGGGACAATTGAGTTTATGAGTAGTCTAAGAAAGAACATAAGGTTAAAACAAATCCTGAAGGCAACTTAGACTACTTGCCTAAAATTAAATATAGAAGATGTATGCTGTAACCAACCTAACTAGAATCCTTGAGGCATTTCATTGGTAAAGAGGGTGTGAGGGCACACCCAGAAAAGTCAGAAATAGAGTTGAAATGTCACTTTAAATATTTCAGAATTTATGTGCCTCCTTGATAAAATTTGTTAGAATAAATTCCTTCCTGATCTGTTCTCCAAAGGCTAAACACACTTCAAGCTGTTTAAAACAGAGTTGTCTATAGATCTGGGATAAAATACAGAGCATGCTTTTAAAGTTCTAAAGACTCACATCCCAGTTCTGGTATTATAGTTTCCAAGTCTACCACCATTTTAGCAGATGCCTGCAATGACTGTCTTGGTAGGCCTAAATGGAAATGTTTGGAATCCCATGACATATTGTTTCAGATGCTTTCAGATCCAAAACAGAAAATATGTTTGATGTGTATATGGGCATGTGAAAGCTTCAGAAGATAGTTGCAGCTTCTTGATAATTTCAACCTTGTGTTTGACTACAAACCAGTTCATATGTTACAAATGGCAGTGACATAGGGTATGTCTACACTACAGCACTATTTCAAATTAACTTAATTCGAAATAGTTAATTCGAATTAAGCTAATTTGAAATAACGCATCTATGCACAAAAACTATTTCGAAATAGCGTTTTGCTATTTCAAAATAGCGCATCCACACTGAGTGGACCCTGAACCGAAGTTAAGGCTGGCCGGAACCAGTGCTGGCAGGGCATCAGGATAGGACTTGAGTGTGTGGGGCTGTTGCCTGAGACTAACTGAGCTCCATGCTTAAAGGGACCCTACCCCCACCCCAGACAGACAGTTCTCAGGGTTCCCCGCTTGCTTGTCTACCTCGATGAGGGACAGCAAAGCAGTCCTGTCTTGGAGTGCCCTGAGTGCCTGCACTCGGGACACCACAGCACTTGGACACATGGAGCCAGAGCTGCCCCGGGCACGCCAGTGCATCTCGTGGGGTCGTTGCCATCAGCCCGGCTGCACTTGCTGCAGGCTGCCATCCGGGGGCTCCATTGGGGGGCTGTCAGGATCCAGGAGGCCCTGAGGGAGAGCGTCCACCCCGAGGAGGCCTCAGAGCCTCCCTGGTCCTCCCCACCGGGGGCTCGTGCCCCATTCCTCCCTCATGTCCTTCCACTTACCCCTCCCTAGCCCCTCTTCCTGATGTCAAATAAAAGACACGTGTGTTCAAAAATAGAAACTGGGTTTATTGAACAAAACTGGGGGGGGGGGATGAGCCTCTGGGGAGACTGGGAAAAGGAGGTGGGAGAGGGGAAGAGAGAGGGTGGGAGACGGGTGGGGGAAACCTGGGAGGAGGGAGCTAGAAGGGGGAAACAAGGGGAAGACGGGGGAGGGGAAGCTCAGGGTTGGGGTCTCGCCGGACCAACCTGACTTTCATGCAAACCTGCTCCTGGGTTCGCATGTGGCCTTTGGTGGCCAGGCTGGCAGCTATCTTACCATAGACGGCCGTGTTCCTCCATCTAGGTCTGAGATCATGGAAGTTGGGGGCATCCCCCCCCAAACCTGAATAAGGTCCAGGATCTCCACCCTGGACCAGGAAGGCGCCCGCCTTCTCCAGCCCCTGTCAGGCTCCTGGGAGCTGGCAGACTGCTCCTAGGGAGCGCTGGAGGGCTGGCTGCTAGTGTCTTGCTGGCTTTTGTTTTGGGGCCACTGGGTCAGGGCCCCCGCCCCGGTGGCCACTGCTGGCTCTGGGCTGGCAGGCTTGGAGCTGGTACAGGCACTGTGGCCAGGATCTACCCCTTTAATGGCTCCGGGGCTGGGGGAGAGGAGAGTAAGTTTTCCTGGTTGTGCCCAGAGTGGCCACCAGGGCTCCCTGGGAAGGGCTGGAGGCCCCCTATTTTGAATTAAGTGTCTATACAGCACTTAATTTGAAATAGCTATTTCGAATTTGGTGTTACTCCTCATAGAATGAGGTTTACCAAATTCGAAATAAGTGCGCCACTATTTTGAATTTATTTCGAAATAGCGGTTTGGCTGTGTAGACGCTATTAAAGTTAATTTGAAATAACTGCTGTTATTTCAAATTAACTTTGTAGTGTGGACATACCCATAGAGAAGAAGAAAGTGGTTCTTTTTGTGTTTTCATCTCTGAGTCGCATTAAACCTAGGTGTCACAGGTACAGGTTAAATAATTGCAGTCTAGATTATTACTTACTATTTGGTTAGAAATGACAATGTGGTTAGAGGCATATAGTTTACATTCTAAGGGAATGTCTACACTACAGAGAAGATCGAGGCTGTCGCTGTTGATCTTCTACGGTTCAAATTAGCGGGTTTAGTAAAGACAGCTAATTCAAACTGAGAGGGACACCCTGGTCGATGCTTGTAGTCCTGCTTACACGAGGAGTAAGGGAAGTTGAAGGGAGAATGTTCTCCCTTTGACTTCCTGCAGTACGGACAGCACCAAAAGTTGAGTTAAAGTACTTAAACTTCAGCTTTGCAATTAACGTTGCTGAAGTTGCATATCTTAGTTTGACCTTATCCCATAGTGTAGACATACCCTGAGAGATAGACATGGTATTGATCATATTAGGAAATCCTTACATGGGGAGGATGCAGTGTATTTCTTTTAAAATATAAACTCATTTCTTTTGGCATCACTGAAGAAATGGGTATATCGGAAGGCCTTGAATGAGGAGATGATGGTGCCTTCTAAAATGGAATGGAGAGGGCGTTCTGTACTCTGGGGTGGGGGTTGGAGAGGGAGGTTGGATTTCAGTGGTGTGGCTCTGCAATTAGACCAGTATGTGGGCCTATGACTCACCACATGTGTGCCTTACCTCTTCACCTATGTGTCTCATCTATTTAGAACTCATCTCTCCACACTACAAGATTTTGAACAAGTGTCTTTTTAAGGCACCGAGGGAGACTTTTAAATGCATTAAACAGGTATCTGACATCCAATGATTTTTCATATGACTTCAGTGCCTGCCTGAACATCACTGAGAATCTGGGATTTAGTTGCTTAACTTTAATCTGTGCCTTTGAAAATTTCCCTCAGCTAGTCTTGTTTTTGTCTGTTTAGTTTACAGTCAACTCAGTAAAGCATTCTGTGATTGTGTATTATTATTCTATGTTTACCAGCATGTTTTAGAATATTACTAACAAAAACGGACACAAATCAGTAATACATGTTTATAGTATTCTCATGAGCACAAAGACATTAAAGTAATGCCAATTTAAAAAAATAAAGGGATGCTATGCAAAAATAAAATAGTGTGTGTGTGTGTGTGTGTGTGTGTGTGTGTGTGTGTGAGAGAGAGCGAGAGAGGAGAGACATGGGGAGAACAGAACAAATAAAAGCTAGTTTATATTGATCTTCCCAAGTATGGAGTAGTAACTTGAGCATTTTAGCTTCAAGCAAAGAAAGATAAATATCAAAGTCCTTTTTTCCTCTCCCACTATTTTTCAGGATTAAACTGCTTTAGGTGACAGTTATGGAAAATTAAAAGTGCTTCAAATGTGCGTGGGAACAGATAGTTTTGAACACTGTTTAAGCAATAAGATATGAGTGTGAATTTCATGTGTTAATTCACATCTAGTGTGTTGCTCAGAGATTCTCCGTTACCTAACCCCAGCAAGTGTGGAAGGGTATATTTTAACAACATTTGGTTGTGTTGAGTGTTCATGTATCATCTTTAGGGGTAGTTGTTTAGTCCTGCTGTTTAATTGAATTCAGAGCTCATGAAAAGTGTCAGATTGGAGGTGAATATAATGTTTTTTTATTATTCAAATAGACACAAGAGGTGTATGTATCACCATGACAGGACTGATTTGCTTTTCAGAGAAATATAGAACATGGGCTGTCTGCTTCTAGTTCAAGCTACTGTATGAAAAAGATTATTTCAGTATATCAGGTTACCTTATAGCATGGTTAGTGACCTTGCAAGATTTTCATTTCCTTATGGACCAGCTAACACACAGGCCAAATGGGGTCATATTGTACTATGAATCATTTTCCAGTTTCAGGAAACACAACCGAAGTCCATTGAGTAACTCTGAAGTAAGCAGACTGTAACATGCTGGGAAAATAGTAAAGAAATCAAAGGGCCAAATTGTGCCTCATCCATATTCATTTATAAAAGAGAGGAAAGCATATCTGAGGCCTTTCTCATCTCTGCATAACTTGTAAAAGCAGGAGCCACAATTACAGTCCCTCTGCTCAGGACTGGACCTTATCGGCACAGTGTTTAAATTTTTAAAAAAAGGATAGTAGGAATTATTTGACCTACTATAACTGTGCTGATTAGGGATATATGCCATTTAGTAAGTCTGACCAGGTAACTGAATTTATGCTGAAGAAATTTACTGAAGCTAAAGAATGAATCCTATTAACTGTTAGTTTTATTACATTGCAAGTCTACAGTGTATGTGTGTGAGGGGGATGCTTTTGTTACCCAGAGTTCTTTCAACACATAGTTCTCAGTAACTTTACTCTGTGTGAGGTGGTGTCAGGAAATAAATCAAGTTAGACATGACCGTCCGACTGATAGATGGCTGTCAGAAACAGGACAGCACAAGAGTTTTCACTTACAGCTAAATTTTACTCTCAAGCATTTACACACATGTGCAACAGGTTAGAAAAACACCTCCAATCTTCAATAAATTATCAAAGTTGGCAGGAGACATGGGGAAGAGGAGCACATAGAGTGCACCTGCCAAATGCGCTCTACTTCCCTGCATCTGCCATCACCAGAGGGAGTGTAGGAGGGTTTGACCACTGCTGCCACATCATGCCAGACCCCTGCAGTAATCCCCAAAGCCATGTCCCTGGAGAATGGGGTGCCATGGAGGAGTGGGAGGGGTGATGGTGGGAAGGGGCAGGTAATGAACAGGTCCCCATCCTGCCCCATCCCACCGGGACTCCCAGTCTGGATTTTGTAATTGCTCTGGCCTGGGATGGCCCCTGGTTTGGGATTTTGAGACCTCTGGGTTAGACAAATACCTGTTCGGGATGGCCTAGAGAAACAAGTGAGTAAGGGTAATACGCTGTCTTTTATTGGGCCAACTTCTGTTGGTCAGAAACAGAAGCTTTTGGGACACATATAGCCCTTTTTATGTCATGGTCTAGTATTCTCAGTCCTGCCTCAGTAATGGGAGAGGGTGGACTAGCTGACCTCTTGTGGTTCCTTCTGGCTCTACATTTCTGTGATTCTTTTTTGACTCCAAGACGTGTAATCCTTGGCTCTTTTCCTGTTGGGGGAGGAGGGGATGCGGAGGGGGTTAGCTGTTTACCAGAAAAGGCCATTGTGTACATGTCACATACCTACAGAAAGTCAAAGGAATTACACATAGTTTGGTGGGAAGGAAAAGGCTGTAGGTGTAGTACTTGGAAAAGATTTACTTTGATAATACACTATTATGATATTTAAGAATTTAGCATCCAAGACATCTCATATCTGCAGGACTTTGTTGATGGTGTATTGAAAGGATATTCAATATCAAACCTTTTGGAAAATATTAATGTAGACTCCTTTACAAGATTGTTTTGGGAACTCTAGGTTTCAATATCATCCAGTATAGTGAAGATCCAATAAAATGCCAATTGAAGTCACAAGCAACCCTCTTATATAATCCAGTTAATAAACTTATCAAGCTCCCGAGCAAGCATTTCTCCATAAGGATTGCAAAGAAGGAGGCAGTAGTAGAATTTAGTCAAGATGAAGAGTAATTGTAGTCTTCAATGAAGTAACAGACAGGAAAGTTATAAAGATTCATATTGATTATATGCTAATTAGTCATCTGGAATACTTTGAGGGTCTGACTAGACACATAGACCCCAAAGACTTAAAAAATAAGTTTCACGTAAATAGTCAGCACAAAGAACTATTAACATGTTGTACAGTTCCTTTCTTTCTCTTTACAAATAGCTCTTTACTGCTAGTACCATTTCTGTACTGTTTCAGGTACAGTGTGAACTCTTTCAAAGTACTTTATAACAAACACATTACAATATTTTCACACTCCCCTTCAGCACATATTGTAAACACCCACAAATTACTACTATGACAACTGAACAACACTGAAATCTGTCCAAGTGTATTCATGGCTGGGTATAGTGGTCTCTTGAAACCAATCATCAGCCAATAATGGCAACTGTCCAATAAAAGGCCATTTAAGTGTTTATTTCAGATGTGACATTACTTTTCTGAATCATCTCTTTACATTTTTACTGTGCAGTGTAACATATCACAATGAAATTTAATAACATATTCTTTTCATGCCAGAAAGCTAAATTGCTGTGTAAAGAGAACATGATGTAATTGGTTAGAGACTATATACTGTACATTATTATACTGTATTTTTCTTTAGTATAAAAGGAAATGGGCAGATAAATCAGTAAATAGTAAACGTACAAATTAGATATCTTGGACCTTTATTATTTATACAATATCAAAATGCCCATGGTGCTTTATAAAAAATAAGGCTCTGTCCTGGCTCCAAAGAGTTTAAAATTTAAAGGTCTAATGCTGCAGGTTTTAAATCACATGCATAATCCTTACACATTGAGAGAGTTCCAAAACAATCACTTTACATTTAAAGCCCAATCTTAGCTGATGTCTTCCAGTAAAATCTATCAAAGTCAATGGCTGCTTCATCATAAATGCTCAGGAGATATGCCTAAATTAGATCTAATGAAGAGCTCTCAATACAGTGTATGTCATCTGCATATTCAATCATAAGCTTCCTCATTAGCCACTGAGGTGTTAATTAAGATGGAATATAAGGAACAAAATAACCCAGTCACAGTACAACATTAAACATTTTTAACAAGATTTAGGATTTGTACATTAATCCACATGTAATTAAAGATCCTCTTTAACTTTTTTTCCTTTTTGCACTTTTTGCGGAAAAGCGTCCCTGGCCAATCTAGACGCGCTTTTGTGCAAGAAAGCCCCGATCACCATTTTAGCCATCGGGGCTTTTTTGCGCAAAACAATTCTGGGTTGTCTACACTGGCCCTCTTGCGCAAAAGCATTTTGCCCGAATGGGAGCAGCATAGTATTTGCGCAAGAACACTGACGATCATACATGAGATCGTCAGTGTTCTTGCGGAAATTCAAGCAGCCAGTGTAGACAGCTGGCAAGTTTTTCCGGAAAAGCGGCTGATTTTCTAGAAAAACTGGCCAGTCTAGACACAGCCAAGGAAAAAAGGAGAGGAATAAGAAACAGAAGAAATTGGACGAGGAAGGACTCCTGGGACTGGTCTAGACCAGATCTGCAGGGGCAATATTAGAAAAGACAAAAGCACAGTATGAGCTAAATCTAGCTAGATATATAAAGGGTAACAAGAAGACATTCTACAAGTATATTAGAAGCAAGAGGAAGATCAAGGATAGTGTTGGTCCATTGCTCAGTGAAGAGGGAGAAACAATAATAGGAAACTTGGAAACGGCAGAGGTGATTAATGACTTCTTTGTTTCTGTTTTTATCAAGAAGATGATTGGTGATAAGATGCATAGCATAGTGAATGCTAGTGGAATTGGGGTAGGGTTAGAAGTTAAAATAAAAAAAGAACAAGTTAAAATTACTTAGAAAAGTTAGATGTCTGCAAGTCAATAGGGCCTGATAAAATGCATCCTAGAATACTTAAGGAGCTAATAGAGGAGTTATCTGAGCCTTTGGCTATCACTTTTGAAAAGTCATGGAAGTTGGGAGAGATTCCAGAAGGCTGGAAAAGGGCAAATATAGTGTCCATCTATAAAAAGGGAAATAAGAACAACCCAGGAAACTAAACCCAGTCAGTTTAATTTCTGTGCCAGGGAAGATAATGGAGCAAGTAATTAAGGAATTCATCTGCAAACACCTGGAAGATAATAAGGTGATAGGTAACAGCCAGCACAGATTTGTAAAGAACAAATCATGCCAAACCAATCTGATAGCTTTCTTTGCTAGGATAGCAAGCCTTGTGAATAAGGGAGAAGTGGTGGATGTGATATACCTAGACTTTAGTAAGGCATTTGACATGGTCTTGCATTACGTTCTTTTCAATACATTAGGGAAATACATCCTAGATGGGGCTACTATAAGGTGGGTGCATAACTGGCTGGATAATCATTCTCAGAGAGTAGTTATTAACAGTTCACAATCATGCTGGAAGGGCATAAAAAGTGGGATTCTGCAGGAGTCTGTTTTGGGACCGGTTCTGTTCAATATCTTCATTAACGATTTAGATAATGGCATAGAGTGCACGATAATTAAGTTTGCAGATGATACCTATCTGGGAGCTGTTGTAAGTGCTTTGGAGGATAGGGTCAGAATTCAAAATGATCTGGACAAACTAGAGAAATGGTCTGAAATAAGGACAAATGCAAAGTACTCCACTTTTAAAGTACCAGACACGGATAGGGGCTGCCCTCAGCATTTGATTTATGGGTCTACATTAGACCTGCTAAATCTGTGATTTCCAACTAGCTCTGAAGCAGTAGCCACTATAGTGGCTACTGCTATAGTGAACTAACCACATTCAACTGGACAAATAGCCACATGTGGCTAATGTGTTGGACACCACAGCACTAATTCAAATGCTAGAAGATTGACCTCTGGAGAGTCATTCTTATCTCTAGTGTAGACATGCTCATAGAAACATAGGAGTAGAAGACACCACAAGGGTCATCTAATATAAACCTCTGCTAAGATGCAGGATTTGTTATGTCTAAACCATCCAAGATATGTGGCTAGCCAGCCTCCTTTTAAAAATCTCCATTGAAGAAGCTTCCACCGCCCCATTTGGCAATCTGTTCCATTGTCCTACTATTGTTAAGGTTGGAACTCTGCTATGTTTAGTTTGAACCCATTGCCTGTTATCATGTCCTCTAGCAAAAGTGAACAACTTTTTCTTTATCTTTTTTGTGGCAGCCTTTCAAGTATCTGAAGACCACTGTCATATTTCCTCTTTCCTCTTTTCTGAATTAAATATACCCAGCTCTTTCAGCCTTTGCTTGTATGGCTTGCATTCCATCACTTTGATCATCTTTGTCATTCACCTCTGGAGATCTTCAATACATTGGTGACCAAAATTTGACACAGTATTCCAGCTGAGGCCCAAGTAGAAAGATGAAATCACCTCCTGTGAGTTGCATGCTATGCCTCTGTTAAAGCAAGCCAGAATGGCATTTGTCTTTTTTTTTGCAACAGCATTGCATTTGTTTTTTCTTCCCTATTTGTAGCACTTTACATTTGTATTTGTTGAATTTCACATAGTGTCCTATAGTCCAGCTTAAGATCCCTCTGAATTTTAGCTCTATCCTCCAAAGTATTGGCAACATCCTGTACCTTTGTCTCATCTGGAAACTTGACCAGTATGCTCTCTTTACCAATACCCAGGTCATTTAGAAAGATGCTAAACACTGGCTCCAGAACAGATCCCATGGAATATCACTTAAGATCTCCTTTCAATACAACATCATTCCATTAATAGCTACTGTTTACAGTTGTTTAACCAATCGTGTATCCACTTAATGGCAGTTCTGTGAAGCCTGCATTTCTCCAGATTATTTATCAGAATGCCACGGGGGGGACTATGTCAAAAGCCTTGCTGAAGTCCAGGTATGTTAGGTTTAACACATTCTCCCTATTCACTAAATCAAGGCTATGTCTACACAGCAGTGTTATTTCGGAATAACTGACACTATTCTGAAATAACAAAGAGTGTGTATACACAGCAAGCCATTATTTCAAAATAATGGTGAGCTGGAGGACTTCTTACTCTGACTCCTGTAACCCTCATTTTACGACGAGTAAGGGAAGTCGTAGGAAGTGTGTTCTTCCTTTGGCTTCTTGCTGTGTAGACAGCCCCAAAAGCCGAATTAAGCTATTTCAACTTCAGCTACGCAATTGATGTAGCTGAAGTTTTGTAGCTTATTCTGACTTTATCCCTGCTGTGTAGGCATACCCCAAAAGAAGGACACATAGGAGAGAAGTGAAATGGTCTTGCATTCCAGGTTGTATTTAGGATTTTGCTGGAGCCAGCAAAGATGATGATATCATCAGGGTTCCTCTCTCCAGCACATTCTGGTTAGGATATCTCTCAAGAGTAGGACAAAGGAGGTTCAGAGTCCCAAGAGATGTTGGGAGAATGGCAGCCATGATGGTGAAGCTTGTTCCACTAACTGGTTTCTCTCCTCAACGTCTCTTTTGAGGATCCCCAAAGGGAAGTCATGGGTAGAAAGGCCCATCCCCACATTTTTGTCCATCAGCAATACCTAACTGTCACCAGTTTTGGTTCATTGATTTTCAGTCTCACACTATTCTTGTTTGTCAGGCAGGTCTTAACACAGTTCTTGAATTACATCAGCAGGCCTTTTTCTAATTTAGTGTCTGTCTCCCTTTTCATATCACCTCTCTCCCCGCCCTCAACATTTGTTTTCATAGGTTGTTGTGGCATTTATACACTTCTATTCACTTTTTACAGTTAGACTCATAATCAGGGTAAATTTGTGGTCCCAATTATCACAACATCACTTCAGGATTAATTTTACCTACTTGCTTTGAAAATGTCTATAGCACAGTAATTAAAGTTCCTGGTGTTTTTGTCCTTGACCTGTTTTCCTTTACTTTCATACACCATTGCACTTTTAACTGATGATAAAGCCTGCCAGAAAAGTTAACATGGGTTTGTGCTGTTACTGTTAGTTTAGCATGAACCTTTGCAGTTACAAAAGAAAAGAAAAAAATGGTAATGAAATAATTTACATTTATACAAGGATATTAAATTCATACTATAGCTAACAGTGAAGAAGAATTAATTCAATATACAGTCTTCCATACAGTTAAGGCAGTCACCTACTCTCAGTAGAACAATAGGGGAGGAATGCCTCAAAAGGCTGCTTAGAGAAAGATCCTTTTTGCTCCCCTGCTGAGTTTTGATGCTGGTGAGGACAACCTGGGTCCTTGATTTTTACACCGTCATAGAAAAACTGATAAGAATTCTATGTTAGCATTGAGGCATTAATTATTTGTAGGGTGTTAATTCATTAAAAGGTGATTAATTAAAATGGATCCTTCAGCAATACTTTAAAAACAATTATATAATTTTTTAGCTTTCTTCAGTTCTAGTGTAGTATTTGCTGTAAGGGGCTAAAAACAGGGTTTTGCTTTCTCTATTCACATTATGCAATTGAACTGGACTTCATACTGAATGTCACAGCAAGAGTACTGTGTACAAGTGTTAGCAATGGTTTGTGTCAAAACAAGTACATATCTTAGGCAAGTTTAGGGATTTATTAGTGAACATTTTCAACCTATTGATTTTTCCAAGACCTTCTGCATAAGAATACTGTTCCTGTGACATTACACTGAAGGACCAAGTTTCTTTTTTATCAAGATTAATTGCTTCTATTTCACAGAAAGTGTTGAGTAAGAACAACAATCAACTGACTCATTACTAGTCCCATAAAATTACTCATTACTAGGCATAAAAACATTTGTTGAGCATTTGTAACAGTGACTCAATTTTTTCTATGTAGTCAGTTCACTATCTGTTCAGATGGTCTCTTTCCCCCCCATAAAGAGCTTTGGACTTTATAAGATATAAATCTTCAGGTCATTGGATTTCACTCATTCTCTTTATTAAGGTTGTGCATACAGATTTTATTTGTGTGTGAGTGTGAATTAATGCTGGTGGAAAAAAAAGCAAATTAAGAGCTCTGGAGAATGAAGTTCTCAGGCACTGGCTTATGTGAGTATTATTTCTTTTAGTAAATGCATGCCCCAGCTGGACAGCTAGGTGAGGTCTATGTCTTAAAGCTCTAATCAGCTGAAAATCTCCAGGTCCTTGTGGCATGTTCAAGTCTGAGAAGTCAAGGAATCCCATCTAGGAATTGGGCTGATGCCCCATAATAATGGGGAACGCCCCTACTGCTACTCCAAGAACCTATAAAGCCACTCATGGAGGAAAACTCATATGAATGTGTGCTGATTTCCATGCCCCATATTTACGAAGTGGTGATGGATCCATTATCTATCCATTTCCTTCACTGAGGCTGGGTAGAGGTAAAGGCAATGGAAATTACTACAGCAGCTGCACAAATTGCTTTGCTCTTGTAGGCGAGAGAGGGGAAGAAGGATGGGCTCTGTCAGGCATCTCTCTATTTTTAAAATCCCTTTGAAGGGGAGTCCAGGTGCCCAACAATCAGTGCACAGGTGCATTCTATGAGTTTCCTTATTCCTGGTAGGTGCAGAGAGATAGTGGAATAAGGCTTCTGTCCCAGTCATAGGAACACTACTCAGGGTGTTGTGGAGGCCCCAGTTGAAGGGGAGTTAAGGGAGGAGGCTTCCACTTTCTTTCTGTAAATAACTATATTTGGGAATGGGCAGGAATTATTAATCTAGTGGGCCCACAGCCTAGGTTAAGTTAAAAAAAATCTGAAAAGCCTAATTTTCCCCTCTCTCCCGCCATTTTTGCTCATGTATGGATTTGCTTTTACAGGTTCTCTCAGATTATTTAATTTAAGGATGAATATTTCTAAACAAAAAGAAATACCAAGTTAAGACTACAGCTTTGCTCTTAACCCATTGCCATTGCAGTTGTAATTCACACAGTTTTTCAGCCACTCCACCCAACAAATAGTGATCAGATAAGCTTGTTTTCACTAGGATTATTCGTCCCCTTATTTAAACATTGAGCTGTTTGTCAGAGCCTCCATTTAATTAAGAGTGGGAATTTAAGACCCAGTTAGAAAGGTCTTATTTTAATCCTCATGTTTCAAGGTTTATGCCAACCTTTGACTGTTCCGAGGTAAGAGGAAATTTTCTCCTGGAATCAGATTCTCTCATACCAAATTGCAGAGTTTCCTCCCTCTAACTCTTGAAAAACTTGGTATGGGACCCCATCAGTGACAGGACACTGCACTAGGCAAGCCTTGGTCTGATCCAGTTTGGCAATTCCTGTGTTCCTAAATCCAAAATAGTAACTAACATTAATGGGGAATTAATAAAAGTAAATATCTAGATGAACTGGTGAGCTCACATCTGGTGCCTCCTTGTGGCTGGGCATTTGTGTGGCATCTCTTTGTCTGCTACTGCTGGTTGCTCCACTGCGGTCCTCAAGCCAAGTCACTTCAAAAGCCTTTCCCCTTCCAGGGTAGTCCACAAACAAAAATCAAGGTGAGCTAACACACATAATCTGAGCTGGTAAACAGGAATGCTTCCCTGTCATTTTCAATGGGTATATCTATGAGTATATCTACACAGCCTATGGCAGCAAACCTCATAACCTATGTCAACAGACTTCTGCTTGCGCTAGGTCTCTGAAAACAGCTAAATGCTCTGGCGCAGGTTTTGAAGTCCAAGCGCCCTCTAAGTTTCAGAGCTCTAGCCTGATCATTCACGTGATTATTTTTAAACACTGAGCTATTCGTCATGCATCTGAGGAAGTGGGTCTTTGCCCCCACTAAATCTGGTAGTCTATAAGGTGCCACAGGACTCCTCAGTGGTTATTTTTAGTGTCCCTGTGCAAGCCCAGTCTCTGAGACTCCCCGCTGCAGGCTGAATAGATCTACCCTGAAAGACCAGATCTTGCTGCCTTTGAAATCAGTGGGAATTTTTCCATGAATGTCAAGGGGAGCTGTATTGGGCTCTTCTCCAAGATCATATCTGTGTTATTCAAAGGGCCCCCTTCAGGTGTGTAGGAATCACAGAAGCCTTGTTTTGTCGTCCTGTTCCAGGATCAGCCACATTAATTAGAAAAGTTGAGTGCATAACCATTCATAGTTACAGTCTCAACTCTCGGTTACATCAGTTTACTCTTTTCTTTGAAGGAAATTGAGTTGCTCATGTTAATGGTCAGAATCAAACAAATAAGAACAAGTGACACCCTCAGTTACAATCCTATAATTTTATTGACAGAGGGCAGAGTATGGTGCAATGCACACAGCTATCAGATAGGTCTTAGAGATTTTAAAAGCTCATTACTACTGTTGATTTCACACTCTGTACTTTCTGATAAAGCCTTCATGGTTGACTTTAGTTGAAATGTTTTCTCTTTAACCTAAAGTGATTTGCTTCATTCCACTAAGATAGAATTACTGTGGCTGAAGTGATCAAGATAGTCATGCAGTAGCTGGATTATTAGGATTTGCTTTCCTTTCAAAACCTTTGAAAGCAATGGACACTGCACAGCATCCAGTTTGTATAACCTCCATTAAATTTTACACATAAAAAATGATAAGTTGGTTGAGTAGCAGCATTCTCCCAGAGCATTAAAATATTGAACTACCTCTGTCAGAACAGTCATTTACTTAACTCTGTTTTCTCATGAAATACCGAATCAAGACATTACTGGATTCTTAACACAGCATCTTAGAGCTATCTATTAACAATGCAAATTGCACCAGTGGCACCTGACTAAAAAAACGAATGGGTGTTTGTTTTCAAGATATAATTGTGTTCATGTGCTTGTCAGATGAAAAGCTGTGTTAACTCAGTCACCTATAAATTAATTACAAGTTAACTAACAGTATACTCACCCTTCCACACTGGTTATATCACAGAGAAGGCAGGTAGGTCAAAGTGTGTTAGCTTTTTGGAGGGCTATCAACCCTGTGAAGTAGAAAAATGTCACAGGGTGAGTCAATCTACACGCCCATCTTGGCCCAGTATGTCAGTTCAAATGAGCCCCATCTTTCCATTCCCCAACTTGATGTCAACCAATCCACTTATACAGATCAAGGCAGAGAGAAGCCAAACCTAACTACTCAAAAGAAGTGGGTCTCCTTGAATGAGGGCCCAGGAAAGGATCAAATGTAATCAATCACAGGCCGTTATCTCAGGATGCAGGCTCTGATCTGCAAAACTAGAAGTCAGAACAAAATCTCTGTGCTCCTACATCTAGCTGCCTAAAACTGGAGAGATCATTTCTTACTATAAACTATTTAACTTTTAATCTTCTCCCCACTGCTCAACTTCCTTTTCCTGTTTAACTTAAACAGGGTGGGGGGTACTCTCCTGCACAAAAAGCATATTTGATTTTAGTTCACTGTATATCTTTCTTTTACAGTATCTTTTGAGGGATAATATTGTGTCATGAGCATATAGAATATGTCTTGCTATATTTATGTACAATTCCCAGTGCCATAGGCCCATAGGTATGGCCATAATACAGCTCATAAAAACAACACATTCCTTTTTGATTATTATACCTCCCCTATCATTGTGGTAGCTCCAGAAATTAGCATGTCAGGATCATCTTTATTTTTACATGCCCAGGAGCCTGTTCCTAACCCACTGAGGTCAGTAGTTTTGCAATTGACATCAATGGGTGCGGGACAGAGCTCCTTCTGTTAAACACACAGCCATTTTATAAACACAATGTAAGTAACCTTCCAGATAACTCCACATGTTCCTGTATGAACTATAGGCACATGAATCTACCTCACTATCAGTGTTTGGTACCACTGTGATAATTTTCTTCAGGGTTCTGTGTATTGTAGCTTGCCACTGCAGAAATAGTTGGTTTTAGTAAAGAGTACCTGAAATCCTGCAGTTATTTTATTCACAGCTTTACTGAAGCTGTAGTGAATATCTACAGAAATGGAAATTGAGCAAATCATATTTTTAGTTTTTAAATTCAGAAAAAAAAGTCTTCCTTCATTGCACTTCTTTCAGCTCAGATAAGAAAATATGTCTCAGAGGTTGCTCACAGTTACTAAAGCAACCATATAAAATGACATCTACTGAATTTCCCTATTATGTGTATATCATTGTCATACTGTACACTGTTTGATTAATTTAATATAAACTCAAAACATGTTGCACACTTAGCTCAGCAGATTCAATAGAGCAATGCTAAAGAAAGGTGGATTCTAATCTGACTTGTACATGATTGACAGTATTTTTATCTAAATGCTGGTATTTATTACTTGCAACAGTAAAAATGGCAGAAAGGACCCAGAGTGATTTTCACATCCCAGGATTTACCATGATGGCAAATAGTAAAAACATCTTTTGATTTACAGATTGAGCCAGCTGGATCTGAAGCTACTGAAAGCATAAATTTGGAATTTGAGGCAGCCTTTTCAACAGTTATTTTCTCACTAGTTTCACACTTAAAACCCTTATCTAACTTATAATTAAGGATACTGAACTTGTTTGGAAAAACATAACAAAGATGCTGATTCACAGGGTAAATCTCATACTGAACACAAACTATTTTCAGTAGACCAATTTATTAATTTAAATATTTTAGCAAGAGAAATTGTGCTCTAATCCCAAGCAAGACTCCTTTCTTTTTATGCTCAGTAGTATTTTGAGATCTCAGCAGCTTTGGCAATCTCTATGGGACCAGCTGTTCTTACTAAACCTCAAGTGTTCCAGCCCTTCACACAGAACTGTTAGGACCCAGAAGAAAAGAAATAGAATGTTGGATGTAAGAACCTAAGCCTGACTAGGCTGTTACCAATGCAATTTTTTATTATCAATTTGCATTATGGTAGAACCTAACTGATATCAGGGCCCCATTATGTTAGGTGCTGTACAAACACATACTAAGACACAATCCTTGCCTCTAAGCACTTAGGGTAGGATCTACAAAAGCATTTAGATAGTGCAGTCCTGAGTATCATGGCACCTAATTGATAGGTGCTTGGAAAAATCCCAGGAACAACATGGCAATCCACAAAGCAATTATGCACTTAAACTCCCTATACAACACATGAAGAGAGAGATGACTTAGCATGCTGGGTTTTGTGCATTGTACTCTCCAGGAAGAGAACTGCCTAAGATAGGCAATGGGAGATGAGAAGAGAGGGGTGTGTGCTAAGCCCTGCTCCTTTCTTGGGATGGATGCCTCAGTCTGATCTGCTGGGAGGTGCCTAGCTCTGCTTAGTGATCCACAAATGGGAACCCATATTGTGGAGTCAGGTGGCTCCAGTGCCTAAAGCGTTTCTTGTGGAAATGAATTAGGCACCTGCTTTACTCCACATAAAACAGTTGCTAGTGAGGGGCCCTTAAGGCTTTTACCCAATTGGTTAGAGCATTCACCTCTGGAAGAGGGGGGAAAAGGAGTTAAATAGGGTGAGGTGGTCTTCATCCTTGCATAGTGCTCTAAGCACTGAGCTATGGGATATTGTGATATGCAGCTCCCTGAAGATGTTCCGTAGTGGATAAATGAAGAGTGATTGGAGCCAGGGGACTGGAAGCTGGGTCTTCTGTTATGGAAAAGAGTATTGCCTAATGCTTCTCAGTGGCAAGGCCAGGACCCACAAAGCAGGGGGAAGGTGAAAAGAGGGATATGCGTGGGCTCTCAGCATCTTAGAAGATTACACAAAAATATTATTTAAAATATTTTGTAATAAATGTAGAGCTGCTGAAAGTTCTTTTAAAACCATCTACATTTCAGCTGTGCCATTATTCTCCACTCTGCTGTTACTGTTCTGGTTTTCTATTTTTCCCTCTCCCCCATGCCAGACTATTTTGGAAGACTTGCTTTTCTGTTATGCAACATGAACTGCCAGTCATGTTTCATGATGTTATGCACTACCACCTTTCAATCATGATGTCCCACTAGTTGTCAATTAGCTGTGATGTTTCACTATCTGTGTGCTGTTCTGCCCACAGGAAGGGGGTGGTAGAAGTATTTTTATTTCACAGTTGCCATGTGATGAATGCATTAGGCTAAAGCTGGTCATGTGACAGACTTTAACAATGCTCAGCGTTCTTAGGCAGCCACACAATTGCTGGTTTCTAACTACAAATGCATGCCTTTGAGCTCAGCTGGTGGAGTACTCACCTGGGATTTAAGTTGTTGTCTCACTAGAAATGTTAATTGATGAATTAATTGGTATCCATGCTAGTTTATTTAGAAAGGTATGTCTGGCCATGGCTCCTCTTTATACAAAGTCTGTGCTACAGAGGAAATGCAAAGCTGAAGAGCTTTGTTGATGAACTTATGGTGTCAAGAGAGGCAGATACTGGTAGACTCAATTGATTTAACAGTTCCAATGGTATAACGTATCTATAGAAAAGTGATGTCCCCACAAATTTTTTTTTCTATTATACAGAAAGTTCTGTCAAGGGAGGATGCTCTTCTCACTAGTGAGGTATGCTTAGAATTTAGAGCTACCATGTAGCAGACACCATCAACTGAAAGCCCTATTAGACCATTTTCAGGAAGTAAACGTTTAAATTACGTTTAATTGAGGTTCTGTCAAACGTTAGATGGCATCATATTGTTCATGTTCATTAAGGTCTAAATCCTCTAAAGCAATTACCTTTGAGGATCTGGGTCTCAATCACTCAGACTTCTCTTTGAGAGAAATTCTGCTTTCAGTTACACATTGAGGCTATGTCTACACAGCAGTGTTATTTCAGAATAACTGATGTTGTTGCTTTGTAATAACTGATGTTATTCCAAAATAACATAGCCCATGTCTACACGGGAAGCAGTTATTTTTACATAATGTTGAAATACCATAATTTAGCTAATATAACCCACGGGTTATATTCGTTTTTACAAACCCTACACCACCCCCACCCCCCCCGGGGTATACTCGGGTGCGGGGTATACAGAATTTTTTTTACTCACCAGGTGGTGAGCTCTCCGTCGCCTCTTCCTGTGGCTGCGCAGCCGCCAGCCTCCAGCCTCCGGGCAGGGGAGCGCTCACTCCCCAGTTCCTGTGCAGCTGCAGGAAGGGGCAGGGGAGCGCTCATCCCCTGGTTCCTGGCCGCCAGCCTCCAGCCTCCGGGCAGGGGGAGCACTCACCCCCTGGTTCGTGCGCAGCCGCAGGAAGGGGCGGGGGAGCGCCCCTCCCCCTGCCCCTTCCTGTGGCTGCACAGGAACTGGGCGGTGAGCGCTTCCCCACCTGGAGGCTGGTGGGTCCTGCTTCCCCACCCCTTCCTGCGGCTGTGCAGGAACCGGGCAGTAAGTGCTCCCCCTCCCAGAGGCTGGAGGCTGGTGGCTGCACTGGAACCTGGGGCGGTGAGTGGCTATTCCCCCCCCACCCCCGCACCATAAATATACCCCTAGCAAATATACCCCTGGCACAGAAAAGTCTTGTATACCCCGTGGGTTATATTCGTGTGCGGGGTGTACAAGATTTTTTTTACACAAAATAGAAAAAAATGCGGGGTATATTCGGGTGCGGGGTATATTCACTAAATTACGGTAATGTCAAACTGGAGGACTTCTTACACTGACACTTTAACCCTCATTTTACGAGGAGTAAGGGAAGTTGGAGGAAGAGTACTCTAACTCAGACTTCTTGCTGCGTAGATAGTGCCAAAAGACTAAATAAGCTATTTTGACTTAAGCTATACAATTGATGCAGCTCAAGTTGTGTAGCTTATTTTGGCTTTAGCCCTGGGGTGTGTCTAAACTACACCCCTCTGCCGACAGAGGGATGTAGATTAGGCAGATTGCTATTGCAAATGAAGTGGGGATTTAAATATCCCGTGTTTCATTTGAATAGAAATGGCTGCCACTTTTTGCCGCCGCAGCACTTTGCCGGCAAAAAGCGGCAGTCTAGATGGGGATCGGTTGACAAGGACAGCTTTTTCCAACCGATTCTGTAAACCTCGTTGCATGAGGCATAAGGGATTGGTCGGAAAAGGCTTTCATTGTCGACCGATCCCCGTCTAGACTGCCGCTTTTTGCTGGCAAAGTGCTGCGGCAGCAAAAAGCAGCGGCCATTTCTATTCAAATGAAGCGCAGGATATTTAAATCCCTGCTTTATTTGCAATAGCGATGTGCTTAATCTACATCCCGCTGTTGGCAGAGGGGTGTAGTTTAGACACCCCCCCGTTGTGCAGACATACCCTAACATAAATGCACACTAATGCTACTGACTTCATGCTCTCTGTCTTTCCTCAGTTTGATGTCATTGGCTTTAACTCCAGATTTGTCAATACATTGATATAACTATGTTTAGCCCAGCATATACTATATATAAATCACATTAGTGAAACTTGTGCAAGTCATATGCAACACTTTAATCTGAGGAAATGTATACATGTATCAGTGTTCAAAGTTTTGACTTTGGATTTCAATACACAATGTATGCATTTAATAAGCAATAAAAAAGAAAAAGCCAGTTGTTTTGGCTATATTTGTTCTCTACCTTATTTGGACGCTCAGCAAATCTTCACATCTGGAGGGGACAGACTTCTATTTTAAAGCTAACAAAAGATATGTTGGCCCTATTAGATATTCTACCCTTGTCTGCAGCAGTGAGGATATTTATAGAAGCACATGTCTTCATAGGCTGAGAAGATGAATGAAAGCATAGGCTGATTTTTCTCAAGTAACGAGAGAGCACAGATAAAAAAATAGCACATGGTGGATTTCATTGGTGTTCCATTTATTTATTTATTTATAACATGCATGTCAGCAGTGCCCTTTGCCATTGCCAACTCTTGACATTTGCACAGCAACAAGGGATGAGTTTTTTGACTCATAAATTAGACCACCCATCCAGCTATTGTGTATTTTTAGGATCATATCTTACAACTTACATTTTTAAAGTAAAATACAAGTTTATGTTTTTCGATCAAAGCATATTTCCAGATCACATAACTATTTACATTTTGTAAATTAGAAGTGGTTGCTCTAATTGCCAGTTGAAGAACCAAGCTAAGGTTGTTGTGCTTCACTGGGAGATTTGGGAAACTTAGGCCATTCTTCTGATAAATTCCAAGCAAGCAGATCCTTGTGTCTCTGTTGACATCAGTGGAGTTTCATGCAGGTGTGCAAATAGCCTGTGCCTCCATTTGGAGGATCAGGGCTGTAATCATTACCAGCCCTGATCAGGATAATTAACTTTCCAGAGCTGTACACAAACTTGAAAGAAGGATCAGATCGTTGAAATCAATAAAAGCGAGAAGCCTAAATACCATAGTGAATCTGAGCCCCATTGTTAACAGATGAAGGGCTAATTATTTTAAAAATAAGGGTTATTTTCCCCTCTTAAATATAATCAATCACATATGATCCATCTAATTGTTCATAGTTACTGTATTTCTTCATAATACCCTAGTCTAAATTAAATATTCAAGTAAATAACAAGACATTATATTTCCTTACACAATTACTATCCTTCTTTATTTTTGTTTTGTTCTCGCAAACAGAGCTACTTCCAGATCTCTAACAATTACAGTCAGTACATTGTCTGTCTTGTCACTGGATTTAATGTAACCAACTTAAATTATTCTCAGAAAAGAGTTCTTCACTGTCAGCATTGCTAATTCTTCCTCTTAATTAACATGGAGGTCCCCTGGGTATCCTTAGATAATTAGACACTGTGTCATGTCAGTGCTCTTTCAAAAAATAAACAGAACTGACTTTAACAATGGTTTCTTCTACTTTGGGAGCTTAATGTAAGTCACTTCTTTTTTTAGAATTAATAAAAATACAGAATTCTGTCTTGCACTCCACTTTGCTGAATTGTTTCGAAGGCAATGGTTAGCAGTAATCCCTAACCATCATGGTAGGGGAGACTCCTAATCTAAATCACTTTTCTTTTTCCATATTGCAAGGTGCTCCAAGGGAAATGTGAAACAGCAGTGAGATTTTCTGGTGCATAGAATCTAAATTCTATGTATAAAGTAGGTATACAAAATAAAATATCAAAACTATGCCTGCTCCATTCATTTCCCTGACCTCACAGGCCAGACTGCAATCTTCTTTTTCTTTAAAATGGCTGCTATGTGACAATTTATTGGCAGGAAAAGGAACATGGGTGAAAAATTTACATTTTAGCAAAAACCGTAATATTTATTATAGCATTTCCAGCGATAGAGGCAGCCAAACCCACCTACACACACTCACTCAAAAATTTTCTTTGTATATTCCTTTCCTTAATTAAAAAATCCAATATATTTTCCCCCTTGCTAGGGTGTAAAAGTCCAGGTAAACACCAAATCTTTCTGACATTCAAACTACCTTCACTCCCTCCTCTGACTGATCTTTCCTCTACTAGGCTACCAAACCTCCTTTTTTTACTTTTACACTCAGCAGCTAGGCCTGATGAGCTATAGAGCCCAGCAGCATGATTCTTCACACTCTTGAGGCCTTCCACAATTGATAAGGAAACTGCAGGATGAACTGGGGCCACCCAGGTAGATACAACCTCTCACGTATCTCATAGATAACTTGTTGGGTCTATGGTAGGTGACAGACAAATAAGCAGAAATGCAAAGTTTTGCATGACATTTCAACATTTTCATAGCTCTGTTTCCTAGAATACAGTGAGCATCACATTTAAGGTTTATTACAAATGTAGAACTATAAGCAGCAACTTTCTGTCAGCTCAAAACTCAAGCTAAACAGAGCTAAAATAGAGCTCCTAATCTTTCTCACTCCAAGCCTTCCCTGATGCTACTTATCTCTCTGTGGCTAACCTTACCATGCTGTGTGTTACTGTGACAGTCCGTAGCCTTGTATTCATTGTTTGCACACTATTATAATAATATTTGTACAAAATATTCCTAGTGAGGTATCATTTGAAAACTCATAATTTGCTGATCTGTATTGTCCTGATAAAGTGTATGTGGGAACACTGAGTATAAAGTTATAAGATTTCATGGTATGGTATTCTAAGACATGGTCCAAGTCTGATGTGTAGCCCAATCAGTTCCTTAGAGATAAAGGGCAAGTTGACACCTCACTCAGGTGTAAACAAGGTCAAATGGGCCATCACCTTCTAAGCAACTATTTAGTGACAGAAAAGGGTACATGGGTGAAAAAATTATCATTTTAGCAAAGAAACGGTATGGAGATCCTCTGCAGGGATACTCCCAGAAGCTCTGCTCCCAGCTGGAGAAACATTTCAAAGGAGAGCGAGGGCTATAGAAAGAAAAGGGAGATAACACAAAGGATTCCTCACTCGCTCGCTGCCCATGGCATTCATGACACCTGAAGAATAAAGGAAGCCAATGTTGAACTGGGTGGAGAGATCCTAAATGAAAGAAGGTCAGCCAGTAGAAGTGCTGAAATATGTGGTGAGAGAAACTGCTTTGAATTTACCCTGGTTTTTTAAGTTAGGTGGTAGGTTTTTTTACCTTTATTTTTCTTGTAATCAATTCTGACTTTTATGCCTCATTAATTGTGTTAACTTGAAATCTCTCTTTCTTTGTAGTTAATAAACTTGTTCTGATTGATCTAATCAAGTGAGCTTGAATTGGAGTATTTGGGAAAATCCATTTGAGATAACATTGCATATAATATCTATTAAAATTAGCCTGTCACTTTTACCACGTCACCCTTCCTTGGTTCCCCTATTTCTATTGCAGCAAACATAAGCTGCTAGTATTCATGTTCAAGGCCTTCATAGTCAAACCCCACCTTACCTATCATCTCTCATTCTGTATCAAGCTGTCAATGCTTATCATATATTGGCTTATAACTTCTGTGGTCCACTTGTTAAATTTTCAAATGAGCATCTTTGTGTTGTTTCTCCTGCTTCTGCTCACACTGGGAGGCACTCACTATAAGCATCCACAAGGCTGCCTCATTATCCACCTTCAAATCATTCCTCAAAACTCTTCTTTGCTGTGAGGCTTTCCACAAAAAAAAGACACTGTTTAGACTGCTGATGTGTGGAGACCTCGCCCTATCATGTTTACTGATATTGTCTTATTGTTTCCTCCTTCTGCCCTGGCTGTCTGTATCCATCTGCTGTCTATTTTCTTACATGGTAAGCTCTTTGAGACAGGGACCCTGTTTTTCTTCTCTTCAACTGTAACACAATATGGTTCTCATTCTTGATTAGGTGTTGTGGTAATACACATAATAATACTAATGCCATCCAGCCCCCCATAACAGGGGTAGTCAATTATTTTGTATCAAGGTCCAAATTTCTTGCTCAAGGCATAGTCAAGGTCCACATTCCAGAGAAAATAATTACAATAATGATGATAATAATTAATAAGTAAACAAAAACATGTTGGGGGCCATTCAAAAGCATCTGGCCATCCAGAATTGGCCCTCATCCACCTACTGACTTCCTCTATAATATTATTTGAACCATGTAAATCTCTTCTACATACAAATGCCTCTCAGAAAGATTATGCTAGACTGAAATAGCACAAGCAGAAGGATACACTCATTGGAAGGTGAAATAAACTAACTCATTTTCCCTATCTGAACACATCACAGATTTTCATTAAAGATTCTAGCATCCATGTCCAGTTGCATTCTTACACAGTATTTTGATCAGAAATGTTTCTTGACAATATTATTTAATATCATAAGGCCAGTGTCAATTGTGCATTTATATAACAGTGTAGGTGTATTCCACAGAGCATTTCTATACCAATTATGTATTCATCTGGTCTGCCTTATTTCCATTATCGTTTTCTATAGTGACAAGCAGCTGCCTTAGAAGCAGCAGGGTTGTTTGATCCCTCAGGGAGAAATCATGCTATTGGTATTTTCAGTGAAAAATCTTTATGTGATATTTCAGATGAGGAACTCTAGGGAAAGAGGAGAAAAGTGAGAATTCGGGGGTGGGGAACTGGAAGTAAATTTTGGACCTGATTCTGATCTTATCCCAGTGTATATGAGGAGTCTACATATATGGCTCTTATAATATGAAAGTGCCTTCCAATTAGTCACAAAGTACTTCTCCCACTAGTTGTGTAGGTTAGAAAGGCATTAGCACCATCACTATTTCTCACAGTGCGAACTGACTCAGAGAGATTAAGGCCCAAACTCTCAAAGGATTATGCAGAAAAATTGAGAAGGGAAAGGGAGAAAAAAAAACTAGGAAGGAAAGGTGGTGTATTGGTGTGGAAAAATGAGCGAGACAGGATTTCCCTCTGTCTGTAGTCTGTGAACTGGCTTTCCATTCATTTCTGACATCAGATCTCATTTCATTTACTTTCATGTTTTCTTGTTGTTTTTTCTTTCATCATTCTTTCCTTCCCGTTCCAGTATAAGAGCTGCAGGCAGGAAGGCAAGTGCATGTTGCTTTGGATCCAGTCCTGCTGTTGCTATTTAAGTTGGCTGGTAGAGGAAAGCTCTCTAAGTAATGCAATCAGGTCAAGTACATCTTTCCTTGGATGTACACATCCTCTGCCAACTTGTATAGTACACAGCATGAATTTCCTCTTGAATCTCTCTCCTGTATGGCAGAGATGAGCTGTGAGATCCAAAGCATTATTCCAGGAAAACTGCTGCTTGGATCAAATCTATCAGCCTGTGAGTTTTAAACTTGAAATCTGGAGTCTTAAGGGATATTCATTTTTTGTGATTAAATATGTGAGAACATTGTCCAAAATGTATATAGCTTTTAACAGCAATAGTTACTTAAGCTTTTGAAGCATCCTCTGTGAAATCATGTTTGTTTGTGCATTAGCAGCCTCAAATGTCAGCAGTTCTCTGGAAACAGTGTTTTTATGTTAACTGTTAGAGCCAGAGTGAAATATTGGTTTATATGGATTCCACAAAAATGATTATTTTCAATTTTAAGGTGGACCAAAAAAGTACACTATTTTAAGCTCTTCTCTGTAATACTATTGGATGTGCAGTGATACAGAGGATGTATCTTGAATGTCTTCAGGTATGCACAGGAGTAGAAAACCATAATGCTCTTTTCTTCATGAGGGACCATTTTGCCTTGGGTTTCTGTGTGGCAGCTAGAGAGATGAAGTTAGATGTGCTGAGTCCTAGTTTATACTACAGAATGGTTGGGAGGCAAACCCTTTTCTTTCAGGTGAGTTCTGGCTTGCTCTTCAATAACTATTTGCTAGTATATATCTGGGACAAATCTTTAAGGTGAGACTGTGACAGAATCCAGGTACCCCAATGGTACAATAGGGGGTTTGAACCATAGCAAATAAGAAACTGGTTATATAGAATGCTGTGTATAAATATGTCAAGTAGGGTCTTTTATGAATGTAATGTTCTGAATTTGTTGATCATTGGGGGATATGTAGGGTCCAACTAAATCATGGTAATGAAAAATGCATCACTGATCATGAAATCTGGACTTGTGTGCTTTTATCCTGTACAATACAGATTTCATAAGAGAAACAAGTGTTTCTCACATTGGAGTACTGACTCAAAAGGGAGTTGTGGAGAGTGAAGTCACAGGGTTATTTTAGAGTGTGTGTGCTATTGCCACCCTTACTTAAGATGTGGGTGGCTGGAGAGAGGAGGCTGTTGGTTGAGAGCCAGCTCTGAAGACAGCACTCTGCCGTAATCAGTGTGGAAGTAAGGGTTGCAGTACTATATCATGTTACCTTACTTCTGCGCTGCTGATCAGAGTTGGGTTGCAGGCCAATAGTGGACACTCTCCAGCTGCCCATCTCTGAAGGCAGCATCACTGTCAGCAGCGGTGCAGAGGTAAGGGTAGCAGTACCAGAATTTCCACTACAGTATTCATGGGACCTCCCCCAACTTCTTTTGGGTCTGGACCTCTTAAAATTATAACGCTGTGGAATTTTAGATTTAAATAGGCTGAAATAATGAAATTTACAATTTAAAAAATCCTATGACCATGACCTTGACCAAAATGGGCCATTAATTTGGTAGGCCCCTAGACAAATGTATACAGGTAATGAATGTATGCACATGTATATGTGTAGAACATTATCAATGTAATTATGATGTAACTTCACCATTACCTCACAACTTGGGGAGAAGTAATCAGGCAGGGAGGAGCACCTCCCAGGTTAGTTCTTTACATGAAACTATCTGCAAGCATCTAGCATTGTACAATTTAATGAAAAACAATGGTGGACCATTCAAATTTAATGGAAAACCATTGAAACTCAAAAGAAAACCCCTCTCTTGGAAAAGTAAGGAAGGAGTCCCACCCATTCCCTGCTCTGTATAACCATGACTTACCATAGTTCTGAGGAAAAGCAACAAACCCTGTTTCAAAGGGAATAGGGTTTGAAGTGAAGGCTATGCAGAAACTGAGGCCAACATCTATGCAAGGCGCTGTCTATGAAACACTGGATCCCCTTTAGCACGCAGGACAAGCTGGGAAACTGTTCAGAGGCCTTAGATAACTTATATTAGAAAAGAGAATTTAGCCAGTATAGAAATGTAGAGCCTGAGATTGTATGTTTAGGCTTATTTGCTGTATAAACCCTATGCATTTGTTTTCCTTATTATTTCATCTTTGAATCTGATTTTTTTTAAATAAAATGTTATGTGTGTTCTCACTCTAAGCAGGCCTCTGGTGTGCAAATTATGTAAAGTGTATGTGCCAAAATAATTGCAGGTAGCTTTCACTCCTGCAGGATGATGAGCTCAAGGGGAAAAGCCCCAGTGCTTGGTAGTTAAAAACTCAAGAGACACATTTGTGGGGAATTGGGGACAGAAGGGCTAGTGAGGTCACTCTGCAAGGAATAACTAGGGAAGTGGAACTCAGGGCCAAGACCTTTATGCTGGTAGACTGCCAAATTTTGTCAGAGCTCTGAGCCATCACAGCATATCATTCAGGATCCTGGAGTTACAAGGAAGGCAGTGACAGAATCCCTCACTGGTTTGGGCAATTCTCAAAATGTCAGTTTCCTTTCCAGTTATATCTTTATTATTGGATTGTTTATTGTTCTCTTGCTCTAGGATTTAGCTGGGTTGGTTCCTCAAGATGTTCTAAATTATTCTGTTATTCCTTTCTGTCAAGATTTTAGATACCTTAGCCACAACAAAATTCAACAAGCCTTGTTGAGTGTCAGAGGGGTAGCCGTGTTAGTCTGAATCTGCAAGAGCAGCGAGGAGGTGCCACAGGACTCCTTGCCGCTCTAACAAGCCTTGTTATCAGTTAGTCTATTACCCTTGATGCAAAAATGGAGTGTGGGTGGGGATAGAGCAAAAGCAGCTTTAAGTTAGATTAGTATTGCCTGTATTGTGGGGCAGCAGGAGGTCTGCCCAGTCCCCGGATTAATATATAGTCTCAAGGCTGCTGTAATTCATACTCCCATGTCCACGGGAAGCAGGAAATAGCTGTTTCCTCACTGCCCCCTATACTCCTAGATGGGAGCAGGGCTAGCACAGAACTCTTATACTTCTGCTTCCAGCTGTGCACTGGCTGAGGAGGCCCCCTGTTCATGGAGCATTCTCAGATGGCGATTTCTGACCCCTTTTCTGACCCCTTTACACTGCCACAATGACCAATCAGGTTTTAGTTTAACTGAGAATCAGATCTAATATAATATTTTGACTCCCTTAGTCCCTCCCTTCCTTCAGCCTCTCTTTCTTCTCTTTTATCCCTGTTGCTGTCTATAGTCTGCATCATTGTTCCAAAATTAGAAGTAGGGATGAATCTTCAAGTGTGCACTTGGGCAACACTTACAGCAAATTTGAATGGGAGTTTTGTATGCATATAGCAAATTCTCTGAAAGCAACACTTAGTCTGTACTGCTTCTCCTGTTGATGTGTCACCTCTCTTGCTGAGTTGAATGAAGGCATATGAAAGCATAATATGTATGTCAATGAGGAAGAGCTGCTTTAACAGTAGGGGCATGAGATTTGGACCAATGCTAAATAGCAAGTGAGAGGCTGGATGAAAAAGAGAATTAGTGGAGTAATAAATTGCCATTCAGTGACCAACTTCCACTTCTTATAAAAGATTCTGAATTTTAATAAGAAAATGTATCTGTGTCTCATCTGTGTGTGAAAGCCATAGAGTTCAAGTTGGAGTCAGATCTATATCTGAGCTTCCCTAATATTCAGAGGGGGTTTTGTATATATGGGCTGCTCAGGGTCCCTCTATGTGTCTCCCAAATATTCCTCCCCACTTCTCTGGGGGCATGCCCCACAGTTTGGGGACCACTGATTTAGACCGAAAACAGCACCTCACGGATAAGGGGTCAAGTAACCATAACATTTTCACTCCTTACTCCTCTGTTGCAAATTTCCAGTAGTGAGTGAACAAACTGTCTACGTCTACATCATCTACATCCACATTCTCTATTTGTTTGACAATTGCTTTAATTATTTATGAAATAACTTCCTAATGTGCTAGAGAATGTTTTGTAGTATATTTTACATAAACAAGGATGTTTAGAAATCTCAGTAGAGGGGCACCGTTCAATTGAAAAAATAGCATTTTAAAAGTAGTTTGGGGGAAGTCATAGTCCCTTTGACATTTTTTGTAGTTTTGTAATCATTTTGTCCTATTAAAACAAGAAAAAGAAGAAGTTTGTCTCTCCCTGAATTCAGATAATAGGGGAAATTTGCTATCTTATTTAATCTATGGGGAAAAGAGTGAAACCTACTAATCACAAAGGGTATGTCTATACAGCAGTGTTATTTCAGAATAACTGGCATTACTTTGAAATAACAAGGAGTGTGTCTACACAGCAAGCCATTATTTAATGGCAAACTGGAGGACTTCTTACTCCAACTCCCATGGCTCCATTTTATGAGGAATAAGGGAAGCCGAAGGAAGAGAGTTCTTCCTTCAACTTCCTGCTGTGTAGACAGCGCCAAAAACTGAATTAAGCTGTTTCGACTTCAGCTATGCAATTGACATAGCTGAAGTTGTGTAGCTAATTTGACTTTTGCCCTGTTGTGTAGACGTATCCACAGTGTTGAAAAATGCACAAAGTAAAAAAAAAAAAGAAAAAAAAAGAAAAGAAACCAATGCTCTTTCAGTTATAGTAACTTCAGAAGCTCAAGACATACAATTATTTACATTGAATTTAAAGCTCAGATTAAGCTGCCTAAAACTAGTAGGGATTGTCACACATCACTGTTTTCCAAAACAGAGGCTTAGATTTTGGCTCAGTCAGTCAGTCCCTGGCCTTTTAAGTACCTACCATCAAGATTTAATTCGTGGAACAAAAGTAAACCTGCTATGCTAATATGAAAAAATTGTGGTGCTATCTTGTAAATATTATACTAGTGATGATATTACATTTAATAATTACTCTGTAATTAATATATTTTATACTATATAAATTGCCTTTAAATATATAATTAAAGTCAACAGAACTTATATAGATATTTTGATTTTTTTTTATTCATTAGGATTTAGATCTTCAAAAGGGCTCCCATTGAGTTGTGAAATTGATATCAGTGGGAGCAAAGTTAAGCAAATGCTAAGGGACTTTGAAAATCACACCCTAAAAGACTTCAGGGACCACAGACTGAGTTAATGGGGGGGTGCATGTGGCCAGCTGGGTACACGTTGATTAGACTTGGTTCAGACACAGGTTTTGTAGCACTTTCCCTACTAATGGCTGAAAGGAACAGATCTGCTGATTCTAGCCATCAGAGGAATGTCACTTTGAATTACTACATTCCTGGTGAAGGCTCTATCTCAAAAAAGATATAATTGGAAAAGGTACAGAAAATGGCAAGGCGTGTGATTAGGGGTATAGAACAGTTTACATATGCAGACAGATTAAAAAGACTGGAACTGTTTACCTTAGAAAAGAGACAACCAAGGCAGGACATGACAGAGGTCTAGAAAATCATGAATGGTGTGGAGAAAGAGAAGAGGGAAGCATTACTCACTGCTTCATAACAGAAGAACCCAATTGTATCAATAAGCAACAGAGTAAAACAAAGGTAATTAAGTACATTGCACAATGCATAGCAATCCTGTGCAACTCATTGCCAGGGGATATTGTGAAGGCCAGAAATATAACAGGCTTCAAAAAAGAATTAGGTGAGTTCATGGAGGATCAGTGACTTTTAGCGAGGATGATCAGGGATGCAACCCCCTGCTCTTGGCATCATTACATCTCTGACTGCCAGAAGTTGAGACTGGATGACAGGAGATGGATCGTAGCCTCTGAAGCATCTGACACTGGTCTCTGTCAGAAGATATTATATTGGACTAGATGGAGCACTGGTCTGACCCACTATGGCAATTTTGTGTTCCAAATAATGTAACACTTTGGCAGGCAGATAAACTCAGAGATAAACTGGCTCCAAAGATTGTCACAAGGTTACTCAAGAATCTAAATTAAATGTGTCCAAAGAAGAACATTGCTTCTGGGAGAAGTGACTCTACAGCTTCCAAACAAAACTTCGTTGTTAAATTTTAAAAAGCAAAATTGCTGATACCTGAACAGTACAAATCTCTAAAAAAATAATCTTGCTAATCTATAGAGTTTTCATTCTGACAGTGAGGGGCCTGTCTTCTGCATGCACACTCATGAGAAATCGCAGTCCCAGAGTTTGTTATAGGATCTTATTCCTAACTCTATATTGCAGTTGCATTCAGTTAATTTGCATTTTTCTTGATTTACTAACATGTCGAGCTTATTTTCATTTTTTGTAGTATTTTTCTTGCAATTTAAAATCTGCTTTGCACTATTTGCCTTTTTTAATACTTATAGAGGGGAATAACTAGAACAATTGTATTAGAATAATGATGAGATGCACAATAGGGATGTTAGCAAATGTTTATTTTTGTAAACGTGTAACTGCTGAATTTTTCAGTGGTTACATGTCGACATGCAGGGGGCAGGCGGGAGTGACTCTAGCCTGCTCCCTGGCCTCCCACTGCCTCTGATATAGAGGCAGCAGCATGGGGCGGAGGGGAGCAGCTCCATAGGAGCTGGTGTAACCCACACACCTAGTGGGTGTGGTTCACTGTAGTTGCACTTAGATCACTTACAGAAAGAGATAAGAATGAGTGAGCTCTATAGCCTAAGATGAGAGGCAAATGGCTTTTTTTAGCTCAAGCAGTAGAGGCTCCAACACTAACCTCCAGTGGTTCCAGGTTCAAATCCCCCTGCAGGCAGTTACATCAGTAGCTGCAGGGAACCAAACTGAAAGCCTGCTTTCTGTGTGAGCTGGCTCCCACCTGTGGGAAGCAGCAGGGGGAGCTGGCTTTTAAGCTGGCTCCCCGTGGGTACCACCTCCTTCTACTTCTAATACATGTATATACACAGGATGCCAGATACGCCATATTGGGTGCAAGTATCCTGTCACAACAGTGTGAAAGGGATGGATAGACGGCTTTATCTCTGGATTTCCTTCCTTTCATTAGGGATGCTGGTGTGTATTTGTTTACACAATTAACCTGGGCTCACTGGTTAATCCTAATGGCTCCACGCAAACACAAACCCCTTGCTGCCTCTGACCCCGAGGTTAATTTCTTTTGTTTTCAGCAAACTAATGTTTTACAACTTGCCTTGTATTGTCAGAGTGTTTTGGCTTCCACCATATTTTGATTATGCCTCTGCTAAGACTTCAGTCTGTAATTTGGATTTTTATTCTTTTCTGTCCTCTCTCAAAATCAGGACCTCATGTTTACTGTACCTCAACCCTGCTATGTTTACTCAAATAAGACCTAATTCGGTGCCTGTTGAAGTCAATGGAAAGACTAACATTGATTGCAGTCGGTTCAGGCCTTACCCATGGATTGGCTTTAGAATTCAATGAGGCTGTTCCTGCAGTAACATACTACTCATTAGGAACAAGGGCAGCATTTTCAATACCCCATTCACTTTCTTTATTCAATGGCTGTGCAACAGAGGAGTGATGTTAAAAAGAGAGAGCATGATTATTGATTTTTTTTATTTACAACTGTGAGCACTTATCTGAGTAGTTTCATTGATTTAATAATGCTACTCATGAAGCTGCTCACATGTGAAACGTTTGCAGGATCTGTATAGCACAGCCTCTTTACAAGGCTTTAGCAAGAACAAGCAGGATTATTACATATATCCCATCTACCTTGGCGGGATTTTGTACTCTTATAATCTATAAACTCTCCCACTCATAGTAGTAGCAAGGGAAAGCTGTAGTGATCTTTCCATTCCAAATAGTCAGTTTTGCATTTGTGGTAAAAAGAGCTAACTACAAATCTATTATCTGTTATTAAACTGTTCACTTCATAAAAAAGATACTACCTCAACCTCTGTGATGTACCTTCAACACATACATGTAGATGTCCCTTGGAACTTTGCATCTTATGGATCATATTCTGTCTAGTGTGTAGAAAGGTTTATGGCAAGATGAGCAAATCTTGCTGATTTTTTTATTTCAATACAGACCCTTTATTAAGATGATCACAATTTTTATAGCCGGCTACAAAAGGCAAAGTTGGAATAAAATGCTGCATCAAGAAATAATCAAAATTAATACCAAAAAAAGGGAGAAAGAGGGAGGGAAAGGACCTCAAGATCCTGAAAAAAGAGCAGCTTCTGTCACTAGTCACTTGTGGAAGCTAAGTTCATATCTAAGCATGGAATTCTGTACTTCTGATTATTAAAATCTAATGGGTGACAGACTATGTGATTTCTAATGGAGGTAACTGAAGTTCTTTATAGACATACAGTTCCAAGTGTCTTTTATAATTTAAAATAAAAGCTGGGCTGCATAGCAACATTATTTCACTAACTGGACAGTGATTTGTTCAACAACTCATCACCATTGAGCATAATTTTCCTTCCCTAATCCTCCTGACTTGACAGTCATTGAACCTAGCTCACCTAGCTAAATAACTGGGTGAAAGTTCCATGACAGTAAATTCTACAGGGACATAAATAGCAGTGAAAATTACACACCAACACCAGCTGTAAATTCATCAGGAAACAAGTGTGCAGGAAATTCCTGTTTATGGTAAAATAGTGAAACTTTCACCACTCAATGGACATGAAAAATTTCATACGTTTGAAGGGAAATTAGACAGTGATGGCAGCAAAAAAGCTATCAGGAGAGAGTGAGATAAAGCAAGACCCTCCACTGTTTATTTCACCCCTTTTGGCTGATTCCCCTGGAAATATGTTACTCTCTTTGCATATTCACAATATACCAAATCAGTTCAAGTAAGTAACAGCATCACTTGGTATAGCAGCTTCTGATCAGCTAAGCCAATGTTTAACATCCGTCACCTTTACTTCTCAGCAAAATTCAGAACAGTGAGGTAGACCCCCTCAAAGAGTTCTAGAAGATAATTATGTAAAACCCAGTTAACATGTGTCCTGGAAGAAAAATGCTGGGACAGTTTCTGTTCTGTTACACTGGTTGCAGCCCCTTATATCATGGAGGGTGGAATATGGCTCAGTAATGCTGTTTACAAAAGATCATGTTGTTAAGGCACTTCCATACAGTGAAATCTGTTTTAGTATAGTAGTTAGTAAACAATAGCTGATGTTAGCATTCATGGCAATCCCTTTTTCCTGATAAATCAACTAGCCTCTCTGGGGTAATGAAAACTTTGTACACCTCTTTTCATCATCATATCCTAAGCTTATCAGGTATTTCAAATCTTTATACATATCACAGTCTGTGGAATCTACTTTGGGTTTACCCAAAGGTCCTCTAATACTTACTAATGGCTAGAATGTCAGAGTCCTTCCTAGACCAAATAAGGGTTGCTCAGACAGACAGCAACTGTCCACAATGGAGAAAACAGGGATTACTTGCTTGATGCTCCTCCCTGCCAAAAAGTGGGCGGAAGGGGTAAAGAGTGGGTGGAGCCCAACCTCCATCTCTCCCCCGCCTGAAGTGCTGTCCTGCAGTAGAAGAGGAAAAGTAGTAAATTGCTGTCTGAAAAAAGGTGAAGTGACTCACCCTCTTTCCAGCCTATACTCAAGCAAAATGGGAAGAGGAAATCAATTACAGAGCTGCAAGAATAGATTGTAAAGTTACAATAAAGCCAAAAGTCTGAGAGCATTGTGAGGATAAAAAAAGTCTGATGCTTATTCCTGCTGATGTTATTTCTTCAGCTTATCTTGCTACCCTTTAAATTATATTCCAATCACTGTCACTTGTGTGGGAGTCAGGATGATGAATAGAGGTTGTTGGCTTGTGACTTGATTTGCTGGATACATGACACAAAAAGCCTTCTTCAGAGGCAAAGGAGGAATTTGTTTCCTGATGGAGGACTTTAAGCTTATAGTACAGAGGAGGCAAAGACAAATGCAATCATGCAGAGGTTGGAAGTAGAAAGATAGGAGATAAAGGGCCCAATCCTTCTGTTAAAATCAGTAGGAGTTTTACCAAGGCTTTCAGTGGGAGCAGGACTGGGTCCAAAGTGAGGGAAAGTTGCTGAGGAGTCTGAGATAATTAGATGAAATATGTGATTTTTTAAGTAAGTGGGCAACTGATAGACTGTGGGTGACCAAGATAATAAAGAATATCAGGGAGTGAGAGCTAAAATAAGCTAGATAGGCCACTGTCTAACTTCGTGAGACTAAAAGAGATGAGACCGAAGCTACGTCTAGACTGCAAGCTTCTTTTTGAAGAAGCTTTTCTAGATGGGATCTTCCGGAAAAACATTTTTCGAAAGTAAGTGTCTACACAGCAAAAGCGCAAGGAAAAAGTGATCCGCTTTTTCGAAATTTTTCATAATTTCACATTGATTGGCCTCTATCTCGCATTTCATTTGTGATTTACTGTGGACGGAGTGGCCTCGAGGGCACCTGTGCTTTTTCCTGGAGGGCTCTTCTTTCGAAAAACACTCTCTTCCACGTCCACACACGCCTTTTCCCGAAAAAGCTTTTTTGGAAAAATGCTTTTTCCTCGTAGAAAGAGGTTTACCGTTGTCGGAAACACCTCTCAGTTCTTTTGACTTTCTGTCCAAAGAATGCAATAGCAGTGTGGACGTAAGTGTAGTTTTTCCGAACAGACATACCCCAACAGTGGTTTCTATGAACAAAGTTTCCCCACGCGGAAATCACATGCATATGTTTAAAATATATTTAATTCTGTTTTATTTCCGTTTAGAGTTACCCTTTGTCACAAGAAAATAAAATTATTTTCTTCCTAGCGTTAAACACTTATAATCAATAAAGTGTCATTTGCATTTGATTCATTGGCTACGGGTTGGGATATTTTTTGCAAAGATTACAATTGCATGAACTATTGACAAGGAAATGGTGCACTGGACTGGGAGGCAGGACCCCAATGTCTATTCCTAGTTTTGCTACTGACTTGCTATGTAACCTTAGCCAAGTGATTTCACCTCCATTTGCCTTTGTTTCCACTCCACCATTCTCCTGTCATTTAGATTGGAAAGCTTTTCGGGAAGAGACTGTCACTTATGTATTTGTATAGCATCTAGCATATTACAGATTAGCATATGACTCTCTTTTTGAGTCTTTAGTCACTACTCTAATATAAAATAGTAATAATAATTCACATGATATGGTATGCAACCTTCCTTAAATACTGTCACTATACGAAGAATTGTTTCTGAGGGACAGTAATCATATCACACATGCATTTACAGTTCATGTGAAAATCCACAAATGTTTTAAAGCATCTAGGATGAACATAATCTCATACAGCAGCTCATAATCTGCACATCTTCTATTGCATGGCTTGTGTATTCAAAGAAAGTAGGATGATTTAAGGCCCAGATCTTCTAGTTATTTAGGCACCTAACTCCCATTGAAAGAAATGGGAGTTAGGCACCCAAATAATTCTGAAGATCTGGACCTTTCCATTTTCTAAGCCAAGAGTGGAGGATATTGTTAGCACTTTGGGGACTCAGTCCCACAAGGTGCTGGGCAGTCTGATTCTAAACCAGCAGGGTACTTAAGTAAATACTTATGTGTAAATGCTTATGTGTGTAAGCACATGAGGATTCCCACCTCATGTCATGGAGACTACTCTGCAGCTTAAAGTTCAACACATGAACTTTGAGAGTTTTGGAGTGGGACCAGATTGCTTAATGTGTTGCACAGCTGAGCCCTGGGAGCCCAGACATAGCTGAAGGAATATAAATACTTACTGCGGGACATAGCTTCAACTATATTTTGTATGTTCTGTGTCCTGTGGTGTTTAGAGAAGGAAGTTCAGGGGTGCTCATATGCCTATTATGAGAAATTCTATCATCTCTGTTAATGATTTCTTATTTATTATCTAGGGATCCAGTTGTAATACACTGTTAGGGTGCTCATTTTCACCATTAGTGACACTCATATGTCTAAAAACTTGGAGCTGGAAGCTATTGTAGCAGGTGTTAGAGAATACCCTAAAAGCTATCACTCACTGTTATTATAGCAACACAACCCACTATACTCATAGTGAGGGGAGTTGGGAAAAGGGTGATGCTGCCCTATGAAAAGAGCCTTACTGTTTCAGAGATGATAGCCGATAAAGTAAATTTATCTAATATAGGAGAGATTTGTGCACATTATTTTATCCCCAAGACCTACAGGAGTAAAAGTGACTCTTGTTGCATGAAGCAGTTGTGCAGCTCTGATCTGCTATCCAAATTGCTTCCTTCGCTTTCAGCCAGTTTTACATATATCCTTACATTTGTGTATTTAACCCATTGATCCCTCTATAAAAAACAGATGGGGAGACCAGCAGGGGGCCAGAATAACGGTGTTTACAACCAGTGGAGATAGCAGATAATTTGCCTCTGTTAATAAATCTACTAAACTCACTCACTCCTCCCTCCCCCATATAAGGTGTCACACGGTATTTCACTTGAAAAGAGAGAGATACTGGATACAGGTTAGGATGAACAAATAGAACTTCATTAAACCCTGTACATTGCTCTGTCTGTGTGGCTGAGTTGCTTCTAGTCTACCTCCCTGCGTTCCAAGTTCCCATTGTGTCCAGTCAATAACAGTCACTCCAGGGTCCATTGGCCTTCTGACTTTATGCACTGCTTGAGATATATGGAGGATGGATTCTCCTGGGAAAAAAAAAAATCATTAAAAGAATGTTTCTTGCTCACAATATGGAGAGACCTCTCAGATGCCAAGGGAGAAATGCCAGTGCTAAAAAAGGCCACATAGTTACCAGTGTGGACATTTTAGAGTTAAGTTAATAGTTAAGGCCATGAGAAATGATTGGATAACCAAGGTTCTATCAGTAAAGAAGGAAATTCCTGACCTGGAAGAGTGAGTCACTGTGTTACAGACTGGACTCAGAGAGGCCAGGATGTTGTGAAGATCAGGACTTCAACAGAGTTCTAAAAAGACCTAGATAAGTTCATGGAGGATAGGTCCATCAATGGCTATTAGCCAGGATAGATAGGAATGGTGTCCCTAACCTCTGTTTATCAGAAGCTGGGAATGAGCAACAGGGGAGGTATCACTTGATGATACCTGTTCTGTTCATTCCCTCTGGGAGCATCTAGCATTGGCCATTGATGGAAGACACGATACTGGGCTTGATGGTCTGACTACGGCTACATCTATACTGTAGCCTTTTTACAGAAAAGCATATGCAAATGAAGCGTGGCATGCAAATGAAGCATGGCGATATTCCATAAGTAATGAGCAGTTGTTTTTGTGCAAGAGGCTTTTGCGCAAAAACAAGCAGTGTAGATGGCTCCTTTTTGCTCAAAACCCCCCTCTTGTGCAAGAGCCGTTCTTCCTCAAAATGAAGAAGAATGGCTCTTGCGCAAGAAGAGGTTTTTGCACAAAAAGGAGCCGTCTACACGGCTCGTTTTTGGACAAAAGCCTCTTGCACAAAAACGGCTGCTCATTACTTATGCAAATGAAGCACGGCGATATTCCATGCCACGCTTCATTTGCATATGCTTTTCTGCAAGAAGACTACAGTATAGATGTAGCCCCAGAGTGGCCATTCTTACATTCTCAGGCAAGTGAAAGAGCGAGTTACTGAGTTGCATGGCATTGATGGAGAACAGAAAGTGCAGTTTAAATTGGGTGACATAGAACATAAAAAGAAGAAACATCAGAATTAATGGGGTTCCTGAAAACACTGAAGGAGGAAGCCCAGTCCAATAAGTAAAAACTTCAAATGGGAGCTCACTGGCAGAAGAAGAAGCAGAGAAAGTGCATGTGCCCCTGCTAGGGCCTTGACAGAAAGCCAGAGATTTAATTGTGAAATTTTATGATCAGCAGAAAAATTTAATTATGAAGAAAGCCAGAGAACATTCAGAGCTCATACTCCAAGGCCAGAAGCAGTAATATTTCCATGACCCCTCTGCTCTAACTTAAAAAACAAGGGCTGGGAGAAATTACATCAGCACTCGGGGGGCGGGGGGGGGAGATTCTGCTACAGAAGCAGATTCCTATTCTAACCCTCATTCAGCTTCTAAAATCAGTATTATACAATAACTTTAAACCAGGAAAAATACACCCCAGCGGTTTGGGATAGAAAGCCAAAACTCAGATGCAAGAGAATATTCCAGGGGTAGTAACTAAGGATAAACTGCTTGAAATCTCCTGACAGATGGTGAAACCCAGGGAAAGGAAGAAAGGATGAGACAAGACAAATGCCTCTAGAGACCACAGGGTTAATGGCAGAGGTGAAGCTGAACAAGGTGGAAGTGTAATCCAAAGATTAACTAGAAGGGACTTCTGTGGCATTATTAAGAATGGATAGTAATTATGCTTGTGTATGAAGAAATTATTATGACCTGTGCTTTAACTGTGGAGATAGTTGTAGTCTGTATCTTAAGAAATAGAGACTATAAAGGAAGCAAGTGGGGAGTGGGTTGAAGGGGGGAAGATGTCTGAGACTAGAGAAAATACAAAGATGTTGGGAAGAACTTGTTTGGGTTTAGCTGAAATCCTCTCTATGTAACTAAAATGGCCAGGCGGGGGTAATATATTCCTGTGGGTGAGTGTTAAAGTCCTATAAGTAGAGAATGTATCTTCTTCGGATTGCAATATACGTAGTTCATTTGTTCTTGGGAGAGATGGAGACTGGAGAGTACTGGGGTTTAGGGTTATTTGGGGACTGATTTATATGCTATATTAGTTTAAATTTTAAAAATAAAACACTACAAGGAAAGCAGGACTGGGGAGAGAACTAGAGAGAATTAAAAACAAAAGAGCTATGAAAGAAAGTAAGCCTTATTCAAGTCCATAGTTGTGCATAACTAGAAATAAGAAACATTGACCACACAAGGGTTCATGCCATCAGACAGTCAAAGAATCACAATAATTTCAAGTTATTTAATAAACTAAGATATTCTCTTTGGCTCTTCCTTTTCAAGTAACATTTCAATGTCAAAATGGGAGCATTTGGTTTCAGACAACTTTTCCCCTCCAGACACAGTAAAGAAAAGAGGAGAGGGCATAATATTTGCTAAACATGTATCTTTATCAGGTTAAAGATCAAGTTTAAGGATAAAATATGATGTTTTATCTTACAGAAAGGCACAAATGCTGAGTTATTAACAAGTGGTCTCGGTGTATACTAGGGAAATTGGTTAACCGGAGCAGACCATGCCTGTGACATGCTGTGCCCACAGAGCAGCCCCTGTCTGCGGCAGGCCCCTGGGGGTCTCAAGCAGCCCCCCTGCCCATGGCGGGTGGAGAGCTGTTCCAGCCCCCACCAGTTAACTGGAACCGTTAACCTATTAAGAGTGATGTAACTGGTTAAACTTTTACATCTCTAGTATACTACCCCAATCAGAAACAAAACAAAAATAATGAAATGAATAAGGTATTCTTTAAAATACTGCAACACTTTGGGAAAGGAGAACTTATACTGGATGAAACTTATAGTTGCATTCTCAGTCCTTACTGGAACAAACTAGATTGAAAACAAGGTGGATAGGAAAGCAGATGAAGCATTATTATTTTTTGTTTGTGTCAACAATTCAGGCTCAGATTGTTAGAGAGAATTGCACCCAAGAGAACAGGATCACACGTTCTATTTACACCATCCTCATATGCTAGAAAAGATTGAATGTTAAATCGCCAAAGCCTTAATGATGCAGGAAAGTTTTTGCAAAAATTGGCACCATTAAATGATCAGATCATGCACCTTTGGAAGCAATATTGATAACTGGTATTTATCCTAAGGATCACTCTTTTTTGGAAAATGAATTGCATACTTCTTTCTCTAAAACAGAGATTGGATTGCAGCAGTTCAAGAGGACATCACTATTTTTGAAAATATTGAACAAACACAGTATAAAAAGAGGACATTTCTGGGAGATAATAAAACAAAATTTAGTGGTGCCAATTGATAAATAGAGCCTCTCAACTAAAAGAAGAAAAAGCTCAAGACTAAACCAAAACTGGAATGTAGAGAAAAAGGTTAAGAAACTCATAAAAACAGGTTAAAATTCACTAATATTAGGGGGGGAAGTTGCATATGTTTATGACAAACGCCACTGGAAAAGCCCTTAGTTTTACCCCACAGGCCTTTTATTGATGGCATATGCCACTGAAAATGTTCACTGCAAACCTCTTATGAAAAAAGGAAATAAACATGATAAACTTTTAGCTCAAAAGCTTAAAGGGACTCAAAAGCAATGTATTATTCCAGCAATTAGAAACTAGCTGCAAAAACTAGGTTACAGAACCTAGTGAATATGTGCTACTTTTGGTACATATTATTAAAAGTTCTGTTCCTGAGATGCTCCATGCTCTAAAATTATTTTGAAATATCTGGAAGAAGTAGACTTGTCAAAAATAAAATTGATAAACAATTTTTAATGAAAAGAAATCTTAGAAGTAATAGCAAGTATAAAAAGTGAAAAAACTCCAGGTAAAAACTCTAGTTGAATTTTACAAGATATTTCGGGAAAGTTATTGAGTCCCTTAGGAGGCACCTTCACTGTTATTCTATTAGCTGAGGAGCTTCTACAACCTATGAAAGAAGCTACTGTGGTTGTTCTCCCTAAAGATGGGAAGTGACATTACTTTTTGAAGTTCTTATAGGCCAGTATCACTGTAAAATCATGACAAAGATTTTAGGAAAGGTACAACAAACTGGTTAATTGCAGTCTCTGCTCACAGTTTATGTAAATCCAGATCAACTGAATTAGTTAAGGATCAATAGATTTGGACATTATTTGGAAACTACTTGGAATCATCCATAATGTCAGATCCAGAAAAGATCATTTAAAAAAAAAAACACCTGATGTGGAAAAAGCTTTTGATAGAGTGGTGTTCCATGTTCTATCCAATAGGGAACTTGGCCCCCAGTTTTTTAAATGGGTAGCTGCTCTTTATATCAGCACAAAAGCAGCTGTGTGAGTTAATGAGGTTAAGTCTCCCCTGTCTGAGGACATGTCTCCACTACCAGATGGATCAATGGGGCATCAATCGATCGAGCATCAATTGCCAATCACTCTTCCATTGACTGCAGTACTCCACCACAGTGAGAAGCATAAAGGGTGTCAACAGGAGATAATCTCCTGTTGACACATCACAATAAAGACACCATGTTAAATAGATCTTCACCATGTTAAGTAGATCTAAGTACTTCAACTTCAGCTACATTATTCACATAGCTGAAGTTGTGTACCTTATATCATTCTCCTGTGGTAGTGTAGACCAGCCTTCAATTACATAGAAGGACTACGCAGTAGGGATGTTTACTGTCTCCTTTACATTTTGCACTAGCCATGGAGACTTTTGCTGTGAGAATATGCAACAATGACTATCACAGAATAAAACTTGCAGGAAGACATCCAAGTAGCTTAATATGTCAATGATATAATATTTTTATCTAACCTCAGTATTTCCCAAAGGTTACTAAAGAAATGCATGATTTTGTGAGAGTGTCTGGATTTAAAGTGTATTATGCTAAATTATATAAGAGACCTGTGAATTCTAATCTCAAACATCCTAGAAGTGTTTTATAATTTAAAAATCAGACAAACACATCTGTTTTTCTCTGGTTCTTCGTTTGTTTAGTTTGTACTTTGTTCAGATCTTTGCATCTCATCAGTGTCCTTGTTACCATATATATCTAGTCATAGAAAAGTTTCCCCTTTTCTTGATGTGTGTTTTCCTATGTGGCTATGTGGAAAAGAAAAAGTCATGTTTAAAAAGTGGAAAATGTGATTGTAAAAACCAACATTATTGGCAGGGGTAACTCTTTAGCAAGCATAGGACCTGAAAATGACTTTTTGCCTAGGTTGTGTGTTTTTTTTTTTTTTTTTTTTTTGTAATTGACTAGATTTCAAATTGATGGCATCCCTTTAGTATCAGAGTGATTCAGATTACTGAAACTTCCTTGGATACACAAGATTATAACAGAACATTATCTAGAACATTAGTATTATCATTAATTAAAACTGTACAATTATTTTGCCAACTGTAGAACATTATGGGTATGTCTACACTGAACTGTAACACAAAATAAGATATGCAATTTGAGCTAGGCAAATTGCATGTCTTATTTTGATGCTATTTCAAAATAGCTTATTTCATCATTTATTGCTGTCCACACAGTGCCAAATTTTGAAATAAAGTGCTATTCTGAAACATCCCTTGCTTCTCGTAGAATGAGGTTTACAGGGCTGTCAGAATAGCAAGCCCAAAATAATGGGCTTGCTGTAAACACATGGGATAGCTATTTCGGGATACTCCGGTATCCTGAAATAGCGTTGCAGTGTAAACATAGCCTATGATATTGCAATGCTTTATTCTCAGTTCTTTATTACACTGTTCGCTTGTGACTGCAAACTCAGTAATTTGTAATAGATTAAACACACCTTTCCACCAGAGCAAAGTTAACCCACAAGATCAGTATTTGGGCTAACCTAACCTGAGTGCAAGAATCCCTACCCGAGTGACTGTATCTCAATGGTTATGCACTCACCTGTGTGTCTGAGGACATATCCCATGGTTCCTTATGCTGAAATGTTCTAAAATTCTTTCCCAGTCAGTTCTGTCAATTGTAGGAGAACTTGTCTGTCTTTTGAAGGAACTATGGGAAGTGCATTGGAGGTCTATCAGCAACTCAGTGATTTAACCTGTGTCCTCACTGCAGAATGGGGAGGTTCCATCACACGTTAAAACAGTGTGTTCTAACCCACATCCCCAGTTGAGTCATGTAGCCTGGGGTTAAGCATCTCCAAACTCAGCTGAGAGGTTTTGTTGTGAATGGTAGGGGAGCAAAGGCTAAAACTTGGGTGAGAGCTTGGGTTAAGTATAGATATGTCCTAACTGGGTTTTGTGTGAGAAATTAAGTGGAGATTGGGTGAAAAGAAATCCACCACAACCAGTCAGGAATAAAATAAAGTGCCATCTGTTATCAGAAATCTCTTCTTCCTGTAAGTGAGTAATTGTAGATCTTGTATTGTGGTTTCTCTCCCACCAAACTCAAAATGATGACTTTCCTGACCCTTTGTAGACATACTCAGTGGCCTCTTCCATATTTACACTCAAAAGTTGAGTTCAGAAGCTCCCTGTACATCCACTCTGCTGACGTCCCCAAACACCATTCATAAATTATGTGATGCAGGGGTTCTGCCAGCGTGGACTATCCAGTCACTAATATGAATTGAAGAATTTCTGGCATATTTCAGGGTTACTTTTTAAAAGAAAACAACAAGAAACTCTTTACAAGATGTCATCTGGGTGTGGATTAAGTCATGATCTCTGGTCATAAAAGAGATTGGACTTAAAAACAAACATTTGTAGCATGGGTTCTCTCTCTTGCTTGCTGTATTTTTTAAAGAAAGCTGTGCACATTGAAATGGTAATCACAGGCTTTCAGTGCATTGCAAATGAAAATGAGATGAAAGCTCACTTCCTTAAATAGAAGATTTAAGCAGAAATTATGCAATTCTGGCATACATCGTTTATGCAAGAGTCAAGGTACACATTGTGTGTGTGATTTTTTTTTAAAAGAGAAATTCTTGACTTATACCAATTCCGATAATTTACCCCGTCATGAATCTCTCTTGAAAATTGTAGGGATGTTATCTGTGTCCATTTTTCCCACTTATCAATTAGTCCATCAACAGATCCTTTAGAGTAGGTGTGGGAAAAATGGGCATAAACTTGAAGACAATGTTTTTCCATAGTGAACTGTAATTAAAGGCTTTAAGCCCAAAGGCTTTAAGCCCACCTGATCTTCTGTTGCACTGTACCTTGTGTAGTAATTTACACAAATATAAAATGAGGGCAAAGGACAGAAGGAAGAATAGTCTGGTTCACTGCGCAGTGGACTGGGATGCCAGTGGCCTGTGTCCAATTCTCAGATAAGCCAAAGAGTTTGTCTTTAATACAGTGCTAGCCCTAGGTATAATATGAGCCTCAACCTAACTACCTTAATATAAAAAAATCTGTAGCCACGTTAAATGGCTCTTTAAACTCAAGCTAGTTGGCATATTAGGGGGGTAAGAACATAAGAATGGCCATGCTGGGTCAGGTCAAAGGTCTATTTAGCTCAGTATCCTGTCTTTTGACAGTGACCAATGCCAAGTGCCCCAAAGGGAATGACCAGAACAGGTAATCATCAAGTGTTCGTACCCTCTGTCACCTAGTCCCCGTTTCTGGCAAACAGAGGGTACGAACACCATCCATGTCCATCCTGGCTAAGAACTATAGATAGACCTATCTTCCATCAATTTATTTAGCTCTGTTTTGAACCCTGTTACAGTCTTGCCCTTCACAACATCCCCTGACTCTGTTCTGTGAAATTTGATTTGCTTTTAAACCTTCTGCCTACTAATTTCATTTGAAGACCCCTAGTTCTTGTATTATGAGAAGGATTAAATAAGATTTTCTTATTTACTTCCTCTACACGAGTCATGATTTTATAGACCTCAGAATTTTCTGAATTTTTTCCAATTGCAATGTATCTTTATTGAGATGGGCAGTGACATCTGTACACAGTATTCAAGAGATGGGCATGCCATGTATTTATATATAGGCAATATGACATTCTCTGTCTTATTATCTATCCCTTTCTTAATGATTTTCAACATTCTGTTAGCTTTTTTATGGCTTCTGCATATTGAGTGGATGTTTTCAATGAACTATTCACAATGACTCCAAGATCCGCCTTGAGTGCTAACAGCTGATATACACCCCATCATTTTACCTGTATAAGGGAGGGAACTCCAATCATTAGGAAAAGGCAGGTGATAGAAATGGGGGATTCGATCATTAGTATATATCTATATCTGTATCTGAGTTTGTGATGACCGGGAGAACCATATGGTGACTTGCCTGCCTGGTGTGAAGGTCGCAAATCTCTCAAGACATCTAGATAGACATATGTATAGTGCTGGGGAGGAGCCGTTGGTCGTGGTACATGTAATAACAATGACATAGGGAAGGGTAGGAGAGAGGTTCTAGAGGCCAAATTTAGGCTGTTAGGAAAGAGATTGAAATCCAGGATCTCTATGGTAGCGTTCTCTGAAATGCTTCCAGTTCTCCGTGCAGGGCCAGGTAGGCAGGCAGAGCTTCAGAGTCTCAATGCATGGATGAGACGATGGTGTCGAGATCGGGGTTTAAATGTATTAGGAACTGGGGAAACTTTTGGGATGGGGGAGCCTATACAGGAAGGATGGGCTCCACCTAAACCAAAATGGAACCAGATTGCTAGCACTTAACATTAAAAAGGTTGTAGAGAAGTTTTTAAACTAAAGGCTGGGGGAAAGCCGACAGGTGCAGAGGAGCACATGGACTGGACAGAGACATCTCTTAGAGGAGGGTCCATTAATAGAGATGCTCTATGTTCTAGTCAGAAGGAGAGGATGGAAGTATGGGTCAGATCAGATGAGACACAATCAAATGAAAATGAGTCTAATACATCAGGAAATGGCAGACAGATAAATAGTGACACATTTTTAAAGTGTTCATACACAAATTCTAGAAGTATAAATAAGTAAATGGATTAATTAGAGTGCCTAGTTTTAAAGGAGGATATTGATATAATAGGCATCATGGAAACTTGGTGGAATGAAGACAGTCAATGGGACAATCATACCAGGGTACAAAATATATCAGAAGGATAGAACAGATAGTGCTGGTGGGGGAGTGGCACTAAACATGAAAGAAAATGTAGAATCAAATGAAGTAAAAAATCTTAAATGAACCAAAATGATCCCTAGAATTTCTATGTATAACAGTTCCATGCTCCAATAATAAGAATATAGCAGTAAGGATATATTATCAACCACCTGATCAGGACAGTGATAGTGACTATGAAATGCTAAGGGAGCTTAGAGAGGCTATCAAAATAAATAACCCAATAATAGTGGGGGATTTCAACTATCCCCATCTTGACTGGGTACATGTCACCTCTGGATGGGATACAGAGTTAAAATTGTTTGATACCTTAAGTGATTGCTTCTTGGAGCAGCCGGTTCTGGAACCACAAGGGGAGAGGCTATTCTTGATTTAGTTCTAAAGCAGGATCTGGACCACTTGGAAGTAATGACCATAATGTAATGAAGTTTAACATCCCTGTGGTAGGAAAAACACCACAGCAGTGGCCCGATCCACACCGCTTACCGCGGCTCGCCTTGGCTGCAAAAGACGAAACGGAGCCAATGGGAGCCACGAGGCTCCATGGCTGCGGCACCGGTAAATAAACAAACGAGGGAGGCCAGTTAATGTGTTTTTGGGAGTGATTCCGCAGAACACTTTCAGAAACACTGATCTACACAAATATGGAGCATAGTTTTAGAGGCTTTCCTTCATGTTTGGAGCTTATCAGACAACAGGCAGTGGCTGACTGAGCAGACAACCACAAATATAACAAAGTGGCTATTAAGGAAAGTTAATCAAGAAGTAGATATTTATTACAATGATTTTATAGTTCAGCATAAGATGCTCATAAATCAATGCTGTGCTGGACTGGGAGGCAAGGAGATTAGGATGGTATAAAAACATTACTCAGTGAAGAAGTATGGTGATCTACAAAATATTAAAACTGGAACAGAGAAAATGGACAGTTGACCTGGTGCTGTGTGCTATAATATGGTTTCCATGCAGATTTAATAACTTATTCTATCCTCCTAAATCTATATAATAAAATCATGTTAATTCCATGTTTTAATATTTCATTTTCAATGCTGATATGGAAAGATTATCTCAGAAATTATTTTTGGGTGGAGGGGGAGAGTTAAGTCACACACCAAATATTAACTTTAAAAGATTGGAACTTTGCTAGTGAAGTAACTTCTTTTCATATTGTTTAATGTAATGTGGTTTATTTGCATTAATCTCACCTGATGAACTCTAACGTAGAGTGATTTCCCACAGACATGCATACTGATTTCAGTGAAAAGACTTTAGCATATTGACATTTCCCTTAATTGTCTATTGAATTTGGGTTGTGTTTTGAACATCTGAAGGAACTGATTCAGTGTCAGTGGAAGACTTTTGTTTTTATTATGGTTTGGCAATTGTTTTTGTCTGAAGTTCAGGTGTCATTCTCTTGGGGACAGCTACATTGGGGTTCTCTGCACAACCCAGACTTGGGGGATCTCGACTTGTGGACTCTGTTTCTAAGCCTGTGCTTGAACATCCACACTGCGTTTTAAACTTGAACTTACAATTGCTGTTCCTGTGTCTCATTACCATGCTCCTATGTTCATGTATTGCACAATAAACACCTTCCGACTCAGGTCTGACTTAGTATATACAACTAACTGACAAAGCTTGGATCAGAGATGCAGCACAACTTAAGCTCTGCTCACCCATCACCCATCAGGGTCCTAAGATCCCGGTCCTGACGTGTGTGCAAATATAAGTGGGGTTAGGGCTCAAATCTGCACCAGATCCCAGGCTTAGTATGAAGTGTTGATACTTAGACTACCACTCAGACTTGAAAAGTACCTTAAACTGCTATTCTCTATAGCTGGGATTCTCTTGTTTATCTTGCTGTCTCTAGAGACCACTATTGAATTTGTCTGTCCTCAAAAAGACAACCATATTGAATAACCACATTAGCTGCAATTTTCTGAAGCCTCCACTGAGGTAGTCTCAGTGGAAAAGCTGAATTTCATGTTCAGGTGTCCAACATCTCCAAAGGGCATGCAGAAAGTCATTAAAAAATTGAAGCAGATACTTTCAAGTAATTTTTTTTCCAAAAAGTTACACAGTTGTAGCCACTGATAATTTGATGGAGTTATCCTTTGCAATTATTGGAATGTAAAGCCTTGAGCCTCCAAGGAGCAATTACATCAGTCAGGTAAGTATTTGTATTGGAAGCTCTTTCTAGAGCACTGGTTTTCAACCTTTTTTCATTTGTGAACCCCCAAAACACTTTGAATGGAGATATGCATGCATCTTATTGACTGCAGTAGGGCAGAATCAAATCATTAGAAGGAGATAATCTTCAACACAGCTGTGATGAAAATTTTGATGAGCAACTCTCAATCAGACCTCTCTGGCTAAAATCATGCGTTCAGTCCCCAAAAGTGCAAGATGGCTGATGTGCATCTTATATTTAAAGAAAGGAAGTTTTTAATGTATAAACATTGTTATGTTGTAGTCAAAATAAATTATGGCAGCATTCTTTTAATCAAACTAAGCTATATCTCAAGCTAGTACCAATCTTTAGGACATTTTCATAAGTTATGTCATACTGGGACATTTGTGCCTTTAATCCTCAAAAATATGATTAGCTCTTGAATACCATAGCTTTTATAACTGTTTTGGGGGACTGCTGTGCAGTTTTTCTTGAATGAATGAGGCTGAACAGTTTATAATTGAATAGCACTTCAAGTCACATTATTTTCTTACATAAAGAAGTTCGCTAACTAGTCCTTCAGCTAAATGACTTTTATGATCCACAGAAAAATTTCTCTGCAGCATTGAAGACCCCCATTAGCAGACTTGTCAACATCTATGCTGCACACAAACATTTCTCAGGATTAACACTCAACTAGTTCTACAGAATGTAGATTCCACCATGGCTTATTTCAGCATCCATATTTCTGTTTTAAACAAAGCAATACTTGTTATAAAATGAGACATTCTCTTAAAAATATGTTGTACACCGATGGAAAACCCCTGACTTTTGCCTATTATTTTTAACGAGTAGTTTTAAAGCATAAATTAAGTATTTTTTCATGTTTCTTTGGGCAAGTTATAGTGTAAATGCATTAACATCTGGCTTCTGTTGCAATGTAGACGTAGCTACAAGCAGAATTAGTGAAGTTAGGATTAATAGTTAATAAGCAGCCAGATGACGTCTGACTGATATATTTAGACCTGCTTGGAATGGCCTATTAGAACTTAATGTCCCAGAAAGTTTTAAAATGGTTAGTATTAAGTGGTCTTACTTTTAGCTTATTTACCACTAATAAAACCAATTTAAATGTAGTGTGGAGTTGTGAGAAAACTAGCCAAACAATGCCAAATTTCACAGTAAAACTACTTTGGCAGATATTTTGCACCCTTTTTAAAGAAAAAAAATCTTCATTAGTTCATAACTGTGAATTATGTAAAGAGTGAACAGTGTAAAGAGACATGTGTGGTAATAATGAAAGTGCAAAAGTAACCCACAAAATTTAATAATTACAATGTAAATTACAGTATACACCTAGACAGAACAGAAGAAAGGAGAATTACAATGTACTTGCAAAATCAACCTTGTGGCAACATATCTGAAATATACATTTAAATATCATCAAGCTGGTTAAAATTTCTCATCAAAAATTTTTTTTCAGCTTGCTATAAAACGAGCTTGCTGACTGGAAAATTTCTACCAAAAAAATCGGTGAAAATTTTCTTATTGTCTGTAAACAGAGGGCCTGGGCAGCAGCCCCTGTCCACAGGGTGGTCCAAGGTCCCTGCGGACAGAGGCTGCACTGGAGCAGCCTCTGTCTAAGGGGTGTTTGGACCCCCCATGGACAGGGCTGCTGCCACAGAGCAGCCTCTGTCTGTGGGGAGATCCTCCCCCCTGGCCAGACACCTACCCCCAGCCTACGCTTGCTCCCTACTTCCCATCCAGACCTTGCACCCTCACCCTCTCCTGCACCCCACCTCCCACCTCAATCTTGCATTGCCACCCCTATCTCACTTGCTGGCAGCCCTATCCTGCATGCTGAACCCCTCATTTTTGTTCCCATCCCAGAGCCTAAAGGGGTCCACAAAATCCACTAACCCTGGAACCCCAGAAGAGTAAATCTGGCCTATGGAAAACCCTGAATCTTAGTTCTATCTTGTCCCTCCTCTCCCCCGCCCTCTCCCATGGGGCTGGAATGCTAGAGGAGTGAGGTGTCCCAATTGGGGGCCACATCAGTGAGGATTGGGGGTTTTTGGCATTTTTTTTTCCACTTCTCACTTGAGTGGCCCCCAACTGATTTTTCTGTGGCTCATTGGTTCCCAACTCAAAAAAGGTTCCCCACCCCTACCATAAATAAAGAAAACATTGAAACCTTTTGTGTTGGGCATAAATTAATATTTTATTTTATTTAAAATGAAGTTTGATAAACATATGAGAAAGTTAAAGTGCTTAAACTGTTTAATAATTTAAATTAATATTTTCTTTCTTACTGGTTAAATTAAAACTTTCTCCCTAGCTGTAGCGCTAGCAAAATGGCTCATGTGTCATTATGTAATTAACTGTGAGTTATCATTAGCAACTGGTCGTCTGCGGAAAGGTTTGCATTGAGCCAGGTGAGCCATGGGCCAAAAAGTTTGAGAACTGCCTTAGAAGACTTATATTCTAAAAAGATAAACAGGGCCCAAGAGAGATGGAGAGGGAGCAATAGGGTAAAGGTGATGCAAACAAGCAAGAGGACCAGATGATAACTGTGTACCCTGATAACACAAAGCTGAGAAAACCTACAATATTGCCATTTTAGGTTGCTTTCGTTAATGGAAGTTTTCCCATCAACTTTAATGGAGCCAGGAGTTCTGTAGATCTTTTGAGATGTATTTCAGGGCAATGTTTAGGAATGATCACAAGGAATAAATCACGAGGAATGATTTTTTTCATCTTTGTAAGCTAAGGTCATTTATGTCATCACTTCTGGTAGCAGGCAGTATTTCTGCTCCCAACCCTCCCACTGTGGGGTTCTGGAGAACCATCACACTGTTCTGGATACAGAAGATAAGGAATCATCCCTTAAGGCAGAAGAGGAGAAGCTTTATACCTGGGAGGTCTGCAGCCACCACTGTGAAGGGTAGGGTAGTTTTGGTTGGAGACTCTCTTCTGAGTCTTCTGAGGGGGATGGATGCACCCATCTGTTGCCCTGACATGTCATCTCAGGAGGTATGCTGCCTGCCAAGGTCCTGTATCTGAGATGTTCTGGAGGCATTGTCAAGGATTATCCAGCCCTCTGACTACTACCCCATGCTACTCACCTCTGTGGACACAAATGATATGGCAAGGTGTGACCTTTAGCAGATCAAGAGTGACTATAGGGACCTGGGAGTACGGGTGAAGGAGTTTGGAACACAGGTGATATTTTCTTCAGTCCTTCCTGTCAAAGGTAGGCGCCCAGGCAGACACAGGCACATGCTGGAGGTGAGTGTCTGGCTGTGAGGTTGGTGTTGCCAGGAGGGCTTTGGCTTCCTTGACCACTGATGATGTTCCAAGAAGGACTGCTAAGTCCTTCATCTTTCAAGAAAGGGAAAGAGTATTTGGACACAGACTGGCTAAACTAGTGAGAAGGGTTTTAATCTAGGTTTGATGGGGGGCAGGTGACCAAAGCCCACAGGAAGGTGAAAAACGTGGAGACCTGGGAGATGACAGAAATGGGAGGGAGCATGGGCTATAATAGCAGAGAACAAGGAGGGACAAGGCAGCACTGGGGGGGCAAAATCAAATCAGTATCTTAGATTCCTATATACAAATGCAAGAAGTATGGGGAACAATCAGGAAGAACTTGAAATGCTACTAAATAAACACTACCATGACATACTTGGTGTCACAGAGACTTGATGGGATAATACATACAATTGGAATCTTGGTATAGAAGGGTACAGCTTGCTCAGGAAGGATAAGCAGGGAAAAAAGGGAGGAGGTGTTACCTTATATATTAAAAATGTATACAGTTGGACTGAGGTGAGGATGGACATAGAAGACAGACTTGTTGAGAGTCTCTGGGTTAGATTAAAAAGGGTAAAAACAAGGGTGATGTCATGCTAGGGGTCTACTACAGACCACCTACCCAGGCAGAAGAGGTGGATGGGGGATTTCAATTATTGAGACATATGCTGGGAAACTAACACAGCAGGGCACAGATTACCCAATAAGTTGGAGACAACTTTTTATTTTAGAAGGTTGAGAAAGCTACTGGGGAGAAGCTATTCTTGATTTGATTTTAACAAATAGTGAGAAACTGGTTGAAAATTTGAAAGTGGTAGGCAGCTTGGCTGAAAGTGATTATGAAATCATAGAGTTCATGATTCTAAAGAATTGTAGAAGGGAGAACAGCAAAATATAGACAATGGATTTCAGGAAGGCAGATGTTAGTAAACTCAGAGCTGGTCGGTAAAGTCCCATGAGAAGCAAGACTAAGAGGAAAAACAACTGAAGAGAGTTGGCAGTTTTTTAAAGGGACATTATTAAGGGCCCAAAAGCAAACTCTTCCACTATATAGGAAAGATAGAAAGCATGTCAGGGGACCACTTTGGATCAACCAGGAAATCTTACATGATCTAAAAATCAAAAAGGAGTTATATAAAAAGTGCAAACTAGGTCAAATTACAAAGGATGAATATAAGCAAACAACACAGGTATGCAGAGGCAAGATTAGAAAGGCAAAGGCACAAAACAAGCTAAATCTAGATAGAGACATAAAGGGTAACAAGAAGACATTCTACAAATATATTAGAAGTAAGAGGAAGACCAAGAACAGGGTAGGCCCGTTGCTCAGTGACGAGGTAAAGACAATGACAGGGAAATTTGGAAATGGCAGAGGTGCTTAATAACTTCTTTGTTTCATTCTTCACCAAGAAGTTTGATGGTGACAGGATGCCTTACATAATTTATGCTAGTGGAGATGGGGTAGGTTTAGAAGTTAAAATAAAAAAAGAACAAGTTAAAAATTACTTAGAAAAATTAGATGTCTTTAAGTCACCAGGGCCTGATGAAATGCATCCTAGAATACTCAAGGAGCTGATAGAGTAAGTATCTGAGCCTTTAGCCATCATCTTCAAAAAATCATGCAAGTCAGGAAAGATTCCAGAAGACTGGAAAAGGGCAAATATAGTGCCCATCTATAAAAAGGGAAATAAGAACAACCCGGGAAACTACACACCAGTCAGTTTAACTTCTGTGCAAAGGAAGATAATGGAGCAAGTAATTAAGGAATTAATCTGCAAACATTTGGAAGATAATAAGATGATAGGCAACAGCCAGTATAGATTTGTAAAGAATAAATCATGCCAAACCAATCTGATAGCTTTCTTTGCTAGGATATTAAGCCTTGTGAATAAGGAAGAAGCGGTGGATGTGGTATACCTAGACTTTAGTAAGGCATTTGACACAATCTCGCATGACCTTCTTTTCAATAAATTAGGGAAATACATCCTAGGTGGGGCTACTATAAGAATATAAGAATGGCCATACTGGGTCAGACCAAAGGTCCATCCAGCCCAGTACCCTGTCTGCCAACAGTGGCCAATGCCAGGTGTCCCAGAAGGAGTGAATCGAACAGGTAATGATCAAGCAATCTCTCTCCTGCCATCCATCTCCACCCTCTGACAAACAGAGGCTAGGGACACCATTCCTTACCCATACTGGCTAATAGCCATTTATGGACTTAACCTCCATGAATTTATCTAGTTCTCTTTTAAACCCTGTTATAGTCCTAGCCTTCACAACCTCCTCAGGCAAGGAGTTACACAGACTGACTATGTGCTGTGTGAAGAACTTCCTTTTATTTGTTTTAAACCTGCTGCCCATTAGTTTCATTTGGTGGTCCCTAGTTCTTATATTATGGGAACAAGTAAATAACTTTTCCATATTCACTTTCTCCACACCACTCATGATTTTATATACCTCTATCATATCCCCCCTTAGTCTCCTCTTTTCCAAGCTGAAAAGTCCCAGTCTCTTTAATCTCCCCTCATATTGGACCCGTTCCAAACACCTAATCATTTTAGTTGCCCTTCTCTGAACCTTTTCTAATGCCAGTATATCTTTTTTGAGATGAGGAGACCACATCTGTACACAGTATTCCAGATGTGGGCATACCATGGATTTATATAAGGGCAATAAGATATTCTCCGTCTTATTCTCTATCCCTTTTTTAATGATTCCTAACATCCTGTTTGCTTTTTTGACTGCCGCTGCACACTGCGTGGACATACTATAAGGTGGGCGCATAACTGGCTGGATAAGCATTCTCAGAGAGTAGTTATTAACAGTTCACAATCATGCTGGAAGGGCATAACAAGTGGGGCTCCAGAGGGGATCTCTTTTGGGACTGGTTCTGTTCGTATCTTCATCGACGATTTAGATGATGGCATAGAGAGTAAGCTTATTAAGTTTGTAGATGATACAAAGCTGGGAGGGGTTGCAAGTGCTTTGGAGGATAGAGTCAAAATTCAAAATGATATGGGGAAACTAGAGAAATGGTCTGAGATAAACAGGGTGATGTTTATTAAAGACAAATGCAAAGTACTCCACTTAGGAAGGAACAATTAATTTCACACATATAGAATTGGCAGTGATTGTCTAGGAAGGAGTACTGCTGAAAGGGATTTAGGGGTCATAATGGACCACAAGCTAAATATGAGTCAACAGTGTGATATTGTTGCAAAAAACCAAACATGATTCTGGGATGCATTAACAGGAGTATTGTGAGCAAGAGATGAGAAGTCATTCTTCCACTCTACTCTGTGCTGGTTAGGCCTCAGTTGAAGTATTGTGTCCATTTCTGGGCACCACATTTCAAGAAAGATGTGGAGAAATTGGAGAAGGTCCAGAGAAGAGCAACAAAAATGATTAAAGGTCTAGAAAACATGACTTATGAGGGAAGAGTGAAAGAATTGGGCTTGTTTAGTTTAGAAAAGAGAAGACTGAGAGGGGACATGATAATGATTTTCAAGTATCTAAACGGGTGTTACAAGGAGGAGGAGAAAAAAAATGTTTTCCTTGTCCTCTGAGGCTAGGACAAGAAGCAATGGGCTTAAATTGCAGCAAGGGAGGTTTAGGCTGGACACAAGGAAAAGCTTCCTAATGGTCAGGGTGTTTAAACACTGGAATAAATTGCTTAGGGAGGTTGTGGAATCTCCATCACTGGAGATATTTAAGATCAGGTTGGATAATCTTCTATCAGGGATGATCTAGACAGTTCTTGGTCCTGCCATGAGGGCAGGGGACTGGACTGGATGAACTCTCAAGGTCCTTTCCAGTTGTAGTGTTGTATGATTCTATGTCAAATTTCTGTTGGTTTTTCCCATTTTTCAGTTGGCTTGAGATATTTTCTTCTACAGATCAAAATATAAAATTTCTGAATCCAGGGCTTGTAGTGGGATTGGTGATGATAACAGGAAGCAGAGAGTTTATCTCTTATCAAATATCTCTTTGGTTTTTCTCTAAATTACCAGTCAGATGACCCAGACATAGTATTTCTGCTCAGATAGCTGCATAAAGTTACTTAGTAGCCACTTAAACACAACCTAGGATTGCATATTTTCCTTTCTTATTGTCAGTTTCCTCTTATAAATCCTTTAAATCCTTTTATAATTTAAAATGTACACATTGTAATGTGTAGCTGCTTTATGAAAACATCCTATTTTTAAAACAGTTGCTTTAAATCCAGTACACCCACAAATCAACTTATCTGGAAAATAAAATGCAGGAATGAATAAATGGAAAAGCCAGCAGATTCCAGCTGGCATGACTTTCCCTTGGTTGTGCTTGTAACATTGATTAAGTTTTTTTCTTAATATAGCTGAATTTTGGCTTGTTGTTTCGTCTTATTATTCAGACTGCTAGATATCTCGGTTATCTATATCTCTAGGGTTGCGATGTAAGGGAGAGAACACTTCTAACTGGGAGCAAAATGCTGCATTTGCACATTACCTTATTCAAATAGCAAGTGTGTTTGGTAATCCTATCCTTCTTGCTAAGATAATGGAGGGTCAGCAGCAGTTCTGAGATAGTAGTGTTAGCACTGCAGTTATATGGGATGATTCGAGGCATGTATACCATGGTGTCCAACCAGTTCTGAAGCAGTAGCCAGTATAGTGACTATTGCTATAGAGAAGGAGCTACACTCACCAGCCAAATAGCCACATGTGGCTAGTGGCTAGCATGTTGGACACCATGGCTTTATGACAATTTCCCCATTGTCCCAAGTACCGCCTTGTGCCTGGATATACTAATGTCAGAATTACTGTCTTCATTTCTCCTATCAGACTCTTTAGAAACTCCAGCACCGGTATTTTTTAGGTGCAATATTGCCCCAGAGGTGGGGTTGTCCTAATATCCCACATAGTATAAACAGGTCCTGGAAGCTCCAAATGCAGTCCATTTACACATATAGTCCATAAAAGTTCCAAACTCAGTCCATCACAGGGGTGGGCAATAATTTTTGCAGGGGTGGCACTTAATGAATTTTGGTACATGGTCACAGGCCAGCTCCACCCATGGAAGGGGTGGGGTTTGGGGCAGAAGGGGTGGGGCTATGGACTAGCCTCCACCAGAGTTTTCTGGGGCCAGAGGCTTTGAATTAAAAACAGCAAAGGGCTTGCAGCTCCTAGCCCCACTGCTACTCCATTGCCTGGCAGTCGCCTGGGGTTGCTGCAGCTATTTAAAGGGCTCATAGCTCTGGCCCATGCCAGGAAAGCACCATGACTGTGAACTGTGAGCCGTGAGCCATTTATATAGGATTCTGTTGCCTGAGCCACCACCTGGAAATTCAGTGGCACGGGCAGCAGGATATAAATAGAAAGCAGCCAGATGCAGTCTGTGGGCTTGATCAAAGTGTTAGGCAGGCCAGATCTAGACCCTGGGCCTCTTCTTGCCCAGTCCTGGTCTATCAATACACTTCATACCCCCAGCTTTAGCAATTTCTGCTTTGCCTGGTGTCTCCTTCCATCTCTACGTGTTCTTTTATCAAAACAGTCATCCCAACCTCTCCATGTAGGATCTCTCTCGGGGTTCTTTCTAGATTCCAAGCCATTGCCAGGGAAAGGTCAGCAAATTATTCCTCCCCTGATTTCCTAGTACTCAACAACACTCTGGGTCAACTTCTTCTGCTGGGCTTCAACTTTTCTACGTGGATGGCCTTCTTAACATCTTCTCCCCAACTACAACTGGCTTCCTCTAATTTATTAGCTTCAGATGGTGCCCATCCTCTTCTTCAAATCAACCTGGAACACACTTGTGATGGCACAGGGGCACGGGATGCACATCATTTAAAGAGGCCCGCCAGCTGTGATATCCAGTGCTTAATTTGTTCCAGGACTTCTGAGGTTGATCCCCAACACCTCTAGGCTTGGAAGTTCATAGCCATGGCACCTCCGGGCTTGCTGCATCAGTTATGAATGTAAAAAATATTACTTGAGTCCCAGCACCTCTTTGACTATAAATGAAGCCCTGGTGATACCCTGTTTCTGCGTGTGTGTTTGTTTATTTTTACATGTACAGCATCCTGGTTTAAAGAGCTGGTATTTTGAGAGACAGAGTCCTTGCAAATATTGTCATCACCTCATTGATACCTAAGGTCCTACCAAATTCATGGCCATGTAAGAGATGTCACAGACCATGAAATCTGGTCTTTTGTGTGCTTTTACCCTATTCTATTCAGATTTCATAGAGGAAACCAGCATTTCTCAAATTGGGGATCCTGATCCAAAAGGGATTTGTGGGGTGGAGATCACCTATTGCCACTTTTAACTTGTCTGTACCTTTACAGCTGGGTTCTCGGAAAGCAGTGGCTGTTAGCCTGGCCCCTAGCTTTGAAGGCCATGCCCCACCAACAGCAGTGCAGAAGTAAGGGTGGAAATACAGTACCATTCCTTGCCATCCCTACTTCTGCATTACTGCTGGTGGTGGCTCTGCCTTTAGAGCTGGGCTCCTGGCCAGCAACCACTGCTCTCCAGCCACCTAACTCTGAAGGCAGAGCCACCGCCAGCAGCAGTGTTGAAGTAAAGATAGCAGTACTTCAGCCCCCCCTTACAATAACCTTACAACCCCCACCTCCAACTCCTTTTGGGGTCAGGACTAGGGATGTAAACTGTTATTTAAAAAGTAAAGCAGTTAAACACTCTAATTAATCATGGAAGAGCCTCCCCCTCCTACAACGCCACACAGGTGGGCCCATGGGGGGCTGCTGTGGTCCGGCCGGACTGTGGGCTACTCTGCTCAGGCTGGGCCAAACCCACTGCACTACAGGTGGAGGCTGTTGTGGACGGGCTGGGCCCACCACACTGTGCCATGGTCAGACACTGCTCTAGCTCAGCTGAGCCGCTGGTTAACTGGTTACCCTTTACTTTCCTACTCAGGACCCCTATAATTACAACACCGTGAAATTTCAGATTTAAATAGCTGAAATCTTAAAGTGTACTATTTTAAAAATTCTTGACCATAAATTTGACCAAAATTAATTCAGAATTTCGTAGGGCTCTATTAAAAACTCTTTGGTGTGTAGGTAATTTAAATTGTTCCTTGCAAAGTGCAACTATTATCCTCATCATGGAAGCTGAATATCATGGGTTTTTTGTGCTGCCCTAATCCCTTGTTTTGTTAGATTCTTGTGGAATTCCTTACGCCCCTCCCTTGTCAAAATTCACCTGTATTATTTTGTGTACTCAGCAAACTTTACCTTTGTTTTTCTCCACAAATTTCAGAGCATATGGTTTAGAATGGTATATGAGTCATTGGAAGCTTTATTCCTTGTTGAATATGCTTCTTTTCATTTCCTCTGTGCATGAAGATTTGTTTCCCCTTTGCTACTCTTGTGTTGTTAGCAATAATTCCTGTGGGTGTATGATCTCTCTCTCACAATAGGAGGTAGTTATTTCTTGGACACTAGGGATTATTTAATTTGCTCTTGCATTCCCTGATGATATTTACTTTCCTGATTACTGTTAAGTTTGTGGAACAGTTAAGTGTATTTTCTGAATATCCATTAAATAAGAAAGTAGTGAAGATGTAAGGGAAGGTCATGAACTGGAAAAGAGCGTTGTAAAATTATTATATGTTAATGTCAAAGAAACATCTAAGATAAAACCAACCAAACAAATGTACAAAAAAGCATAAAATCTGCTCTAGACTATATATGAACAGCAGCACTTCTAAAATAACAGTCTAAAATGCACATCTAGGGCCTCATTTTCATTTACACTGTATCCTGCCTTCCCCTTCTTTACGGGGCTATGTCTAAACTGCAGGCTTCTTTCAGAAGAGGTCTTCTGAAAAAAACTTCTTCCAAAAGAGAGCGTCTACACACAAAAAGCTCATCGAAAAAGTGATCTGCTTTTTTGAAAGATAGCATCCACATTGAATGGACACTATCTTGCATTTAAGCTGTGATTACTATGGACAGAGTGGCTATCAGGGCACCCGTGCTTTTTCTTCTTTCCTCTTCTTTCGAAAGAACTGCCTCTTCCCCGTCCACACACGCCTTTTTCCAAAAGAGCTCTTTAGGAAAAAGGCTTCTTCCTCATAGAAAGAGGATTATCAATGCCAGAAAAAACCCTCTGTTCTTTCGATTTACTTTCAGAAAAACACGATTGCAGTGTGGATGTAACTCAGGTTTTGTCGGAAAAACGGCCGTTCTTCTGGCAAAACTCTGTAGTGTAGACATACCTGGTTTATGCTACAACTGAGCCAAATAATGGTTTATTTTGTTTGGTAGCTTCTGAACTGAAAAAAAGGTTAATTTTGAAATTAAACTGATATTTTTGCTTTTTTCTTTCCAAAAAAGTCTAGAAAAATAGAAAATAAAAAGTTTTGGATTGAAAAAAATACCCAAAACAAAATTAGTGTTTTGTTTGCCATTCCTTTTAGAAAGCAGATAGTTGAATTTGAAAACAAAATGTTATTGTAAAAAATGGAAAGATGAAACACTTTTGTTTTGAAATGATCAGCTGAAACTATTCATCATCTTGGACCCAAATTCACAAGTAATTTTGGTGCCCTGAAAATACACTTTCTGGCAAATGCATTGATTGCTGCAAAATGTCACCTAGCTCTATTTTATAATGTGAGAGCAATGTAAAGGAGCATTGGTATAAATAAGAATCAGAACCATAGCCAATTTATGTCACTGTAGCTATACAGCAACTCATATTCAAACCCAACATATAGTTGTCAAGGGGTGAAATGCACAGGGTTAATGAGTAGCTGGGGAAAGAATTAAAACATAGCCACATGGAAGCATTTAATGAATGACAATTTGAAGTTGCTTTTTAGTGTTCTCTAATTATTGTAAAGACAACCAAATAACCATGCCACGCTGGAGTATGCATAATAAAAATAACCTTATTTAAAGGATTTACAATCAGAGAACATGTAAATGGTACCAGAGAAATGCTTTTTAGAGGTCCAGTATATGTTAGTACTTTTCTCTATGCTAAATCTTTGAAGAAAAACCTACAGTGGTCAGGAAAATTATCAGGATTAATTCCTTGTGGTTAGAAAAATCATTGTATGTAAGAACTAATTGCAAAGTTCTCCCAATGCCAAGAATGTCCATAAACTTATAATATACCTCTTATTCTTCCCTAAAAGGCCCAGTACTGTAAAACAGAGCTGATTATAAATATTTTCAAAATAGAATTCAATTTGGTGAGTCACATTATTTGGGAGTATCCAGATGAATATGGGCATAAGTCCAGGCTTGTTGGTTAATCATGTAAACGACTACACTCCAACATCCCTATTTAATATGGCTTGGTTTACTTGCATGAACCTAGGCAATTTCACTGTGTATCTTTTATTTTTTACTACAGATTTTTTAAAAAGCCTTCTGTTCTGTAGAGCCTATACTAAATACTATAAAAAGCAATTTTAAGTTATTTAAAAAAAATACATAGTTTTGTGAAAATGTAATTGTTATACGTCATGACCTCCGGTCAGCTCATTTATTTCCATGTTTCTTGAACATAACATTGATTCTTGTGAAGAATAAAGGAATACTAAATGATTATTTACTGGAAATGGTAGGTTTTTGTTTACTTTTATCACTTTGTGGTTTAAGGAAGATCCTTTAATACCATGTGACCTGCTACATTCCTGAAACAGTTCTTTTGTAAAATGTTATGCTCTGTGTTACATGACCTTGTGTGTGTCAGCTTTCATTAAGCTCCTAGTCACTAACCATGGAAGATAGCACTTGAATTCAGGCTTAATTGACAGGGCCTGGTATGACTCTTTGCCATGCTCCTCAAAAAAATGGAGGCATGAATGCTGTTAATTTTAAAATGTTATTTAATTAAAAGAAAAAAGCTTGAGTTGGTTGTATTGACTCTTTTTTCCAGTTTGATTCACTGCGTCTCACAATTCAGACTGCAGTATAGTTTTAGTAGTGAGCAAAGTGAGCAAAGATGTTTTCAAGGAGTTGAGCTGATAAAAATCCATTTGATAGCAATTGGGAATAGTAAACTTTTATCTGAGGAGACTGGCAAATTGTCTAATTATGTCCTTTCTTTAAAACAATGTATTATAAAGAAAAATTTATATGGGGGTGTGTCTAGACTACATCCCTTTTTTGAGAAAGGGATGTAAATTAGGCACATCAATATTGCAAATGAAGCTGGGATTTGAATTTCCCGTGCTTCATTTTCATAATGGCGGACACCGCTTTTTTTTGAAATAGGGCTTTTTCGAAAAAAATGGCAGTTTAGACGGGGATCTTTCGAACATAAAACCCTTTTTTGAAAGATCTTGTACTCCTCAAAAAATTAGGTTTACAGGATCTTTTGAAAAAGGGTTTTATTTTCAAAAGATCCCTGTCTAAACTGTCGGGTTTTTTTCGAAAGCCTTGTTTCGAAAAAAAGCGGCAGCCACTATTATGCAAATGAAGCACGGGAAATTCAAATCCTGGCTTCATTTGCAATATCGACATGCCTAATTTACATCCCTTTCTTGAAAAAGGGATGTAGTCTAGACACACACCCTAGGGCATTTTTACAAACCTGATGTGAGAAACAAAATAATTTTCACATGGAAAACCTTAGCCCATAAGAACATAAAATTAATATAACTAATGGTGCCAAACATTTTTGCCTCTTGTAAAAGGGACAGTAGGATATCTGGTAATTGGATTTGTCTTATTAGTTAGTGTCTATAGAGATATCTTGGCATAACTTCAATGGTTTCAACTATTTCTGTTTCAGATCCTCAAAATAAATGGTAAGTAGACATGTCCATCAACTACTCAGAAAGTAGAATTTCCAAATGCTAATTTCAAATCTGCATTTTTATTAGCACTGACATACAGTACTATGTTGGTCCAAATAATTCCACCTTTACTACCCTTGGAAGCCTGCTAAATGTTCTACCATATTCATATTAGACTCACTCCTGAAAACCTTTACTCACCTGAGCAATAATTGAGCCCACTGACTTCAGTAAAACTACTCAGGTGAATATGATTTCGCTAGATTGGGCCCTTGCATTACTAACAGGATGAAGTTCTATACTTAATGGTCCTGAAATAATATTCAGTACCACGCTGTGATTTGGACTCATGCAGGGACATGATGGAAATAAGAACTAGTCACTCATTCGTATCTACCTCTTCCTGGCCACTAGGGATAGGTCACCACTCAGGGACATGCCAGGGTAAGGCTGTCTCTAGTGGGGTGTGGGGCCTGGAACAAATGAGCCACTGCTGGCTTATGAACCCTGCTTAGCATCAGCTATTGGGCCAGTGGGATATATTCAGCATGGTACTGGGACAGATCCTGCCGGGTGCTGGGGTGCTTGCTGGTGCTGGCAGTTGTAGGCACCTAGCACAGGGGGGCTATTGTTGGCCATAGTGCCATGGTTGCTCAGGCTCCAGCCAGGACAGAAGACAATAAAACACATGGGACCAGCAGCTGTGACCCTGGGGGTGCTGCAGCACACCTGGTACCTCTAGTTCCTGAGCCTATGTCTTCTGAGATTGACTGCAGTGGGCAGTCACACCATACTATGGGGCTCCCCAAAGTGCATGGCCCAGAGCAGTTGCCCTGATTTGCTGTGCCCTTTGTGGCAGGTACTTAGAGCCCACCCCCTACATCCCTGAGACAAGCATTGCATGCTGAGCACTTCCATTCCTGTGCAGATGTATGGAGGGGAGGTGTGAGGCCCTGTCTGTGTCCTTCCAATGTCAGAAGAACATAATGGAACTGGATCAGAGGTAGCAACCTCCTAATTGATAAAGCTATGTCTTTCACTTAAAAGGCTACAGCCATACTTCAGTATAGACACTCACTGCAGTGACGGGAGGACTTCTCCACTCGCTGTAGTTAATCTACCTTTCCAAGAAGTGGCAGTGAGGTTGCTGGGTGAATTAAATTCAATTGGGATAGCTGTCTCAGGGGTGTAGATTTTTCATGTTCCTGAGAGATAGTAGCTATGCCAATTGTAAATTTTCAGTATGGATCAGCTGTTAGTCCCACTCCCCACCCCTGGAAACAAGAAAGGAAATTATTCTGTCCCTGGAGTTCACTTGGGACAATGCAGCAAGACATCCCCTTTTACCCAGAACTACGTATAAAAGCACAATGTATCCCTAGGAGAGTTTATGAATTTAGTGCTCTGTCTACCTGAAGCATGACCAAAACCAGGAGAGATTGTTCATAAACTTTGGACTTCATTTTTTTTAAACACTTCCTTGGTTAGCTTGAATTCATAAGTCTAGACTACATCTCAGGCTGTTATCATAGCATCAAGTGTGTTACTGCAAAATAATTGAAAAATCCTGTGCAGATGGAGGCTAACTCATTTGTACTAACGTGCTGTTCTTTTTGCTCATTCAAGACAGGACCATAGATAAAGAAAATTGTTTAAAGTGACCTTTTGTTTCATTCAGTCTTTTGCATAATCCATGGTTTTGAGTGTGTTCCTAATTTGATCTGATCGACTTCACATCTGAGTCCTTTAAGAGACTGTTAGAAAGGATCTATGGTAATTATAAGATTTAATGTGTACATTCTCTTTTGAGATGATAAAACTATTTTTTTGTCTAATAAACATTAGGCTGGGTTGTTGCAGCTGTACAGAAATGAGCTGTCTGTAGAGACTCTAAACCACATAGTATGACTTCCAGAACATTGTGTTTTCAGTTTAGACAAGATTGAAAAAAGTTGAGATCAGCACTACAGGAGCCCTAATTAGCTTCATCAACATATGTACACTGAAGCCATTAAAAGTGTATTGTTAGCTTTAACTAAGCAAGAAGTAACATCAAGTGCCATCTGACTACAACCATATATAATACAGTTTAGAAGGAAAAGAGTTAATCTCGCTGAACATAAGAATGCACCGTTTCAATATGAATTCTGTATTTCCCTTTATCCAAATGTTAAGCCTGAGAAGGAATTAATGTAAGCCTGTGGCTATTGAGCTAAACAATTGGTTTGAAATTTAATGCTAGACTCTGGTAGCAAGTGATACTATTATTAGCACCCTGGTGGTATTTTGCACTAAGATGATAATGATCATTGTTGACTTGCTGCAGAAATTAAAACAAAACAAAACAAAAACAAGTTGGTGATCTACTGCCTAGGCTTGTGCAGCTTCCATTTCAGTGATCAGTGTCACCTGTGTTTGCCAAGAAGCCCAAGCCAGCTACACACAAATTCACATTCTAAACTTGAGGGGCTTGGTTCAACGCTTCCTTTACATCTGTTTTGTACCAATATAATGTCATTTAAAAATCAGTCAGTCAGTGGAATTACACACTCAGGTAAAGGCTTGTCTATGGGAACACTTAGTTTGTGGCAAGCTGGGGTGTCAATTTCACCTGCTGCACACCCATGTGATCCCTGCTGACATGCTCTAAAAGTTTGATAATGTGCTTTTATCTACTCCCATTTCAAAGTGGGGTCAATCAAAGTGCAATAGAGAACTTTTGGAACCTGGCAGCAAGTCACATACAGACTGCTAGTGCAGAGCAGGCAGCAGATTTACACCCCAGTTTGCCACAGACTAAGATTGGAGTGAACCATTTGTGAGTCCAAGCCAAGATGTCTCATGGAACTAAAGTTGGAAGTTATTGTATTCAAAAGCTCAATCTGCATGAATATCCCCTTCAAAGTTTTGATGATTTTGCAGTGATCGACATTGTACATCTCAAATGGTTTTAAAAGTTGACCTAAAGAAATGCTGCTTGGCTCGCTGACATTTATTGATTTTAGCAGTTAATACTAATAGCCATTCACCTGCTGTTTGTTTCTGTGCAAAAGCATTAAGAAATGCAAATTACCTTATGTTTACTGTGCTGAAATTCAGAGCAAACCAGAACACAAGATACATGCATTATTGTCCATGCTTTCAGCTGTGTATCTACACAGAAAAGAAGACCCCATGGCTTGCCCATGCCAGCCAACTCAGGCTTGCAGGGCTTTAGCTGTAGGGCTGTTTCCTTTCTGAAGCCTGACCTTTGGGACCCTCCCACTTTGCTGTGTCCTAGAGAGTGGGCTCCAGTCTGAGCGCAGCAATGAAACAGGCCCACCACTGTTACCTCGTGGTGTAACAGTTAATTCGAACTAAGGACTTAGTTGGAATTAACTTTTAACTGCCGCGTGTAGCCACGGGCAGTTAGTTCGGACTAGGGGGATTTAAAAATGGCGCCCGCCCGGGAACATGCAAATGAAGCCCAGGATATTTAAATCCTGGGCTTCATTTGCAAGTTCGAATGCCTACATTAGCCTCCCTAGTTCGAACTAGGGGGCTAGTGTAGACATACCCTTACTTATCTTAATTTGACCTTATCCCATAGCGTAGACATACCCCCGTTGATGTCAGCAGAGCTAGGATCTTGCTTCCAAAGTTTACAAAGGCCTTTAAAAATAGGGTTAGTCTGTGAAATTGGGCCGTCGAAGATTTTGCAAATAATTTATGAAGCATTCCCGATTTTTGTGTTTGCTCTTCACCAGTTAGTATGGGTAAATGGTTTTCATGCAATGTGTTGTTCATGCATTGCTGACTTCATCTGTTCACAGTTCCTGAGCCACATGTGGTTATTCATGTACTATTTCTACTCCTTGACTGGATGGCTGAAAATAACAGGATAATAGCAAACTGTGACTAATACAAAATAAATTGTGTACTTCTGGTGCATTTTTGTGACTTGCAAGTTTTTTATGCATATTGGCAAATTTCAAAAAATGCAAGGTCTGTGTAACCTTGGAGCCAATTGACTTCCTGGGGACCGCATGTTAAACTATGAGTTTTCAATGGTGAACTCCAGGACTGAAAATGTAGATGGTAATAACTGAATACATAATTTCTAATACTAAAATTATTAGATCAAGTCTGCTATATGACTTTTATGCTTCCTTGCTTTCTCTTGCTATTATTTTTCTTTGCTAAAAACTTGTCACATTTTTAGGGGTGACTGAACTTGTTTCCTTTCCCCTTCATGGTCCCTATTAGGAGTGCCCAATCAGGTCTTGGACCTCTGGCTATCATTTGTCTCTGAGCAGAGACATGTCTCACTCCCTTCCATTCCTCAGCAAGCCAGTCTGCCTACAGGCCTGCATCTGTGCATTCTTTCTCTCCAAGGGCTATGACCAGTGTGCACCAGCACTTACATGTTACCACACAGCTCTTTCTCAGCTCAGGACATTTATTCTCAGGGTAAAAGCACTGGAGAGAATATGCGAGAAATCTCCCATCTTGGAGTCTGATAGGCCAGCGTCCCTTCCAACCTTCAGCAAGTGTTAGAATCCCCCTGGAGTAAAGGTCTGGATGCTGAATCAAAAGGAAGACCACTTGAGTCTGTTTAAACTCAAACTTTATATATCCCAAGTATTCTGTCTCTGGAAAACCCAGTTTGAACCAGAATATGCAAGCCACCTCTGGAGTTGTTTACAGTCTTAGGGTACATCTAAGACTACAGGCTTTTGTTGACAGAGGCTTTGTCGACAGATACTGTCAACAAAGCTTCTGTCGACAAAGAGCGTCTAGACTACATCCAGTTCTGTTGACAAAGCAAGCCGCTTTGTCGACATGAAAGTGTAGATGCAAAGGACAGTGTACATGCAATAACACCTTCTGTCGACAGAACTCTGTCGACAAAAGGCGTTATTCCTCGTAGAATGAGGTTTACCACCGTCGACAGAACTCGGCGGTAGTGTAGATGCAGGTATAGTTTTGTCGACAAAAGTCCACTTTTGTCGACAAAACCCTGTAGTCTAGACACACCCCTGGTGACTTACTTGCCTTTATCACCCCATACTACTTTACATTCCTGGAGGAGCTGTGGTACCCCTCTGCATGGAGCAGAACACAATCATACATGGAGCATCCACACATTTAATACAGAGCTCCCCAAAGGTACTGCTTCGCTTTGCAGTATCTGTCTCACAGCTGTTTTTCCCCTAAGCTGTTTTTCCCCTAAGCTGCAGGATCTTTCTAAGTATTAGTAAAATTTGTGGTTTTGGTAAATTGTAATTTTGTGGTTTTGGTAAATTGTATTTTTTTAATACAGTAGCATTAAGAGGCCTCAATTGAGAACAGATTCCCATTGCACTAGGATTTGTACATACAACATAGAGTTAGCCATTCATTTCCATGAAGTAGTTATATTGTAAAGTAAGAGACAGGACAGAGAGGTGAAGTGACTTGCCCTAGATCACATAGCAGGTCAGTAAGCACTGCTATTAAACACCAATGGCTGGTGTGTGTCATCAAGCATGGGTTATGAGGCTAATAAACTGCAGTGTAGATGTCTGGGCTCCACAGAGAGAAGGGTGCTAGCTGATAGTGACCCTCTGTGGTTTTTTAACTTCAGCATAGACATACAGTAGAGAGAGAGAAATAAAACATGGTCTCTTGATTCCTATACTCTGGACAACACTTCTGTCCCTAACTGGTTCATCATTCACCACACTTGTCTATTAGCTTTTTCTCCACTAATTATTTGAGCCTGATCTTGAACTTTTCCACTGATTTCATTGAGAACTGGTTAGAGCTCTGTTATGAGCAAAAGTACTTTTATTTCATTTACTACCATCGCCTCTCCTATATTCAGTTTCCTGATGGCTAGATATGCCAATACAATCTCCATAAATCAGAACATATATAAATGCTAGCTACAACTATACAAAGTATTAAAATGACAAAAGGACTAGCTGTATTCTGGGTGCAGTCCTGCTCAGTTGAAGTCAAAGGAAAAAATTATATTAACTTCAATGAAAGCTGACACAGGGTGATTATTATAAAGGCTTGCTGAAGGATAGCCTTTAAAATGTACAGCTAGCTGCATTTGATTTATAGAAGTACAAAAAAAGCAGTGCAAATGAGACCAGTATATCTGCATTAATATATTAAACTTTAATAAAACAAAGATTTTATGTTGCAAACTTACAAGCAAATAAAAAGGCTTCTTGATTGCATCTTTACTTGCTAGATTTCAGTTCAGAGTGAATTTTTGTGTTTGAGTTGCAAACTTCAGAAAGATTCACAATGTAGATGCTGTGAGATTAATTTTAGCTTTGATAACAGGGCCCCACTCTGAAACAAGATGAAGGCAGGTCCATTAATTTTGTTGCGGATGCAACTTATTAAAATGACAAATTGTGAGGACATAGGTTTAGTGCACCAGAACTCGATGAAAAATGTAGGTTTTATCTGAGTCCTTCATCTCTTGAAATAAAGTAAAAAATAATATCTCTGCCGGAAAAAATCCACTGAAACCCACTGATAATTCATATATGGGGCAAGGATGACCTATTTTTGTAGGAGTGAAGATATTTTCAGTTGCCAGCTCAGCAACTAAAAGCATGTTCCCTGAACAATGAATAATTTAGTAACTTAGAAGTGATTAACATATCCAACTAATCCTAGTATGTGAGGTGCTGTGGACCTTCTGACTGAAATGCATCCCAGTGCAGAAAGTGAGAACTGCAATGACGCAGAAGTTTTGTGCTATCTATCTTATATCCTTAGGCTATGTCTACACTGTGCCCATTTGGCGCAAGAAATATGCAAATGAGGAGAAGCCTGGCATAGCGCCATGCCTCATTTGCATAATTAATTAGGCTCTGTTTTTGCTCAAGAGGCTTTTGCTCAAAAAGGAGCCATCTACATGGCTCCTTTTTGTGCAAAAAACCCCTCTTGGGCAAAAGCCGTTCTTCCTGAAAAAAATGCGGAAAAATGTAGGTTTTATTTGAGTCCTTCATCTCTTAAAATAAAGTATAAAATAATATCTTTGCTGGAAAAAATCCACTGAAACCCACTGATAATTCATATATGGGGCAAGGATGACCTATTTTTGTAGGAGTGAAGATACACGGCTCCTTTTTGCGCAGAAGCCTCTTGCACAAAAACGGAGCCTAATTAATTATGCAAATGAGGCACAGCAATATTCCACGCTTCATCTCATTTGCATATTTCTTGCGCCAAACGGGAGCAGTGTAGGCATAGCCTTACAGTACGGTTAAATAGGCCCTCAGGACATGGGTGAAATTTGCCCACCATTAGGTGTACCCACAGCCTCTTGAATCCAAGTGAGGCTTCTAAGCTACTTATTACTTTGATTAAATTTCCAGTTTGAATTGACCCAAAGGTATAGTGATGGGTTTCACCTAACTGCATTGAGAACAGAATGAACCTTACACTTTATGTTGTTTCCTAGGTTCATTTCTTGGATACAGCTGAAAATATATGATGTGCAGAGCTAAATAAAGAAGATAAGCAGAATAAGTAATACAATTTATTTCTTATAAAACACTAGTTTTTTGTAATCTCTTATTCAGAACATGGCAAGATAGAGTTCTGTTAGGTTATGTCAACACTAAAGAGATGATTGAAGCTGCTGCTGTTGATCTTCCAGGGTTCGAATTAGCTAGTCTAGTAAAGACACACTAATTCGAATTGAGGGGCATTCCGGTCGTTGCCGGTAGTCCTGCTTCCACGAAGAGTAAGGGAAGTCAAAGGGAGAGTGTTCTCCCTTCGATTTCCTGCAGTGTGGACAGCACCAAAAGTCGAGTTAAGGTGCTTTAACTTGAGCTATGCAATTAACGTAGTTGAAATTGCGTATCTTAATTTGACCTTATCCCATAGTGTAGACATACTCTTATACAGGAATATAGTATAGTGTAACAATGCAAAATGCAGTCCTAGTTATAATAAAAATACTGAAAATTAATTAATGCTTTGGAATTTATACTGCCACAAGAAAGCGAAGTATAACTCCACAGTGTCTTGGGTATGTTCACTTCATTATTTATAAGGAGAGGCCAGCACTGATACCAGTGCAGTTGGCTCCAGGCAGGCTTTCCTCAGAATTTCTGACCTACTTCTGTAATAAAAGTAGTTTTCTGAAGGTATTTTTAAGTCATTTTACAGATTTACCTTCAGGAACACATTTAGCAGCTGATACTTTGATGAATCAGAAAACTAAGAGCACAGTTTGCCCATAGTCTATACAGAACATATGGATCTGTACAGATATTGTAACACTTAATTTATTAATTTCTGTAATGGTTTTTGAAGTCCTCAAATGGAGGGTATAGTGCAAGTGCCAATTATGTGAAAGCAGCAAAAAACAAAACCAATGCTCCAACCCCGAAGTAAGAACAAAAATACCCTTACCTAATACCCAATGGAAAAATTGACTAATCCAATATTAAAATATAATAAGTATATCTGGATAAGAATGGTAAAACTTTAGTCATTGCATGTCAACATAACTTCTTACAAATAAATAATAATTCCATACTGAAAAATAGTACTGTCGCAAAGACCGAGAACCATTCTGTTAAGCATTGTACAGAACAAAAAAGCAGTCCCTGCCCAAATTGAAGTATAAGACAAAAGACAACAGATAGAGGAATACAAGAAAATAATAAGACAGTTTTGGTCAGCATGATGGACAATGGTCTGAGCTAGGTTTTTTTTTTTTATAGATTTAAGGAGGGTTTTGAATCCTGGGTAATGAGGTAGGTTTGTGGATGTTAATGGGTAGCTTCTCCCAAGTGTAAGAGTCAGTGCAAGAGAAAGAACAAAAGTGTTTGTTTAAATTTAACAAGTGAGTGATGGAAGCTGGGTTAGTCACAGTCCAGAGTCACTGTTTCAATACTGACTGAAGACTCTGGAAGATCTCTTTAAATGGGTGCGGTACATTCCCATACTGATATTGTGAAGTTCAAATGGAGCTCCCATCGCTGTCTTCTGGGAATCCAGCCTGAGGAGCCCAAAAGGCAGGAGACATTCTAGTCTGACCCTTGAGACACGCCAGCTTCCTTGAATCACTTACTATAGCTCCCTTTAAGGCAAGAGTCTTTGTAATCTGTCTTTGGTTGTACAGATGAACTAAGCTAATTTGGTTGAATATACTATCTGTCCAACCCAATAAATGCAAAAGTTCCCTTCCTAAAATTTTTTTCCTTGTCTTCCAGCTATCTTCTTCAAGGCTTCTTCCAAAGTCTTTGAATGTAGAGACTATCAGCAGCACTCTCTCCCTCCCAAGCAATCTGGGACCCCTAAGCAGTCTAGAACTGGGAATTTCTTGGCTTTGTGATGTCCCATTCTAGGAGAAGCATTGAAGGCTGCTTACTGCTTCCATCTGAGTAGCTCCACAAATTGGAAATTAAGCCTACTAAGAATATAGCAAGGAGCACCAACTCTAGCAAGTCAGGTATTAAAAAAAAAAGTATAATTAGGCAGATCAAAAATGGAAAAACTAATGGTTTTTAAGTATCTCAAAAGCTAGAAGCCTGCTAAACAAGCAGTGGGTCCACCAGACAAATTAAATGCTAAAGGAGAGTTCGAGATGACAAGATAATCACGGACAAACTCAATGAAGTATTTGCATTGGTCTTCATTGCATAGGATGTGAGGGAGATTCACACACCTGAGCCATTCTTTTTAGGTAGCATGTTTGAGGATCTGCCCTGACTGAGGGGTGATTAGAGGTGATTTTTGGAACAAATTGCTAAATTAAATAGTAATAAGTCACCAAGACCATATGATATTCACCAAAGATTTACGAAAGAACTCAAATATAAAATGCAGAACTTATAAGCACTGTATGTAATCTTTTATTTAAATCAGCTTCTGTACTAGATGACTGGGGGATAGCTAATATGACACCAATTCTTTAAACAGGTTTCAGAAGCTATCTTGGCAATTACTGGCTGGTAAGCCTAAATTTAGTACCAGGCAAATTGGTTGAAAGAATAGTAAAAAAAATTATCAGACATATAAATAAATAAAATATCCTGAGGAAAGGTTAATATGTTTTTTTATGAATGGTAATCATGCCTCCCCAATGTATTAAAATTCATTGAGAAGATCAATAAACATGTGGGCAAGGGTGATCCAGTGCATATAGCATACTTGGACTTTCAGAAAGCCTTTGACAAGGTCTCTCATCAAAGGCTCTTAAACAAAGCCATCAGATAAGATGTCCTTTCATAGATTGAAAACTGATTAAAAGACAAGAATCAAAGGATAGGAATGGTCCGTTTTCACAATGGAGAGAAGTAGACTGAAGTGTTCTTCAGGGATCTGTTCAACTTATTAATAAATTATTTGGAAACAAGGGCAAACAGGTGGCAAATTTGCAGATTATACAAAATTACTCAGGACAGTTAAGTCCAAAGCAGAGTTACAAAGGGATCTCACAAAACTGGGTGCCCGAGCAACAAAATGGCAGATGAAATTCAATATTAGCAAATGCAAAGAAGTGCATACTGGAAAACATAATTCCAACTATCCATACAAAATGATGAAGTCTAAGTTAGTTGCTACCACACAAGAAAGAGATGTTGGCATTTTATTTCTCTGGAAACATCCACTCAGGATGCATTTACACTGTACCACAGGTCAAAATAAGATACAGAATTTGAGCTACCGCAAATTGTGTATCTTATTTCAAGGTTATTTTAAAGTAGCTTATTTCGAAATTTGGTGCTGTCCACACAGCACTTATTTTGAAATAAATTGTTATTCCGAAACGTCCCTTACTCCTCATGGAATGAGGTTTACAGGGACATTGGACTAGCGAGCCCATTATATTTTGAAATAATGGGCACACTCAGAAGACTCAGAATAGTTATTTTGGGATACCTCTGGTATCCCGAAATACTGCTGCAGTGTAAACATAGCCTCCATGTGCAGCAGCAGTCAAAAAAGCTAATAGAATGTTAGGAACCATTAGAGAAAAGAGAGTTAATAAGACAGAAAATATCATAGCACCACTATATAAATCCATGAAATATATCTTGAAAACTGCATGACTATATCTATATCTATATCTATATTATAAGGGGTACGAGGAGAGGTTAAAAAGATTGGGACTTTTCATCTTGGAAAAGAGATAACTAAGGGGGGTATGATAGAGGTCTGTAAAATCATGAATGGTAAGGAGAAAATGAATAAGGAAGTGTTATTAACTCCTTCACATAACACAAGAACTAGGGATCACCTAAAGAAATTAATAGGCAGCAGTTTTACAATTAATATAAGGAAGTGTTTCTTCACACATTGCACAGTCAGCCTGTGGAATTCCTTGTCATGGGGCATTATGAAGATCAAAACTATAACAGTTCAAAAAATAAACTTAAAAAACAACAAATGGTCTGGTAGCACTTTATAGACTAACAAAACATGTAGATGGTATCATGAGCTTTCGTGGGCACAGCCCACTTCTTCAGATGACCCCAGAGTCATCTAAAAAACTCCGGTCATCTGAAGAACTGGGCTGTGCCCACAAAAGCTCATGATACCATCTACATGTTTTGTTAGTCTATAAAGTGCTACCAGACCATTTGTTGTTTTTTAAGTTTATCCTTTACAGACTAACTCGGCTACACCCTGAAGCTACCAGTTCATCAAAAAACAGTTAGATAAGTTCATGGAAGATTAGCTAAGATGGTCAGGGGCAAAACCACATGCTTTGGGTGTCCCTAGCCTCTGATTGTCAGAAGTGGAAGTTAATAACAGAGGATGCATCACTCAAAGATTATCTGTTTTGTTTATTCTCTCCTAAGCATCTGGGAGTGGCCATTGTTAAAAGACAGGATACTGGGCTAGATGAACTATTGGTATTTTCCAGTATGACCACACTTACGTTCTTAAATTCCTTTTCCTAGATAGATTCTGTGACAAGCACAGCTTCAAACACAGCGTTGATGACCCCTCATATTCCAAAATCGTAAGTTGGGCCTCCCAAAGTCAGGGGACTGGATTAAAAAAAAAAGAGGATTAAAAAATACACTTTGGGTTCTTTCTCTTTGCTTTCTGGTTTTTGAGCCTTCATTCAGGGTACAGTTGAGGCACATTTTCAAGCTTTCCTCCTCAACCAGTAGATCTAAAAACTATTTCTTAAATTAAAGATGAAATCTCATGTAATCACCTGACTCCAAGAGTAAGGCTTTAAAGACCAGATATTGCAAGACAGGATAAAATTGCAAGAGATGGCTTCTCTGCAAACACACCCTTTATATAGTAGGTTTTGAAGGCATTGGCAATGCCTTTGTGCCTCTCATTTCATTGGGAATTAACCCTTTCCCTGCCTAAATCAATGTCCAACCAATCACAGACAGGAAACGGCAGGGATTGCCTCTCTCAGAGATTTCTATCATGGTTTTGCCAAGTTCCTCTTCATCCTTGCAAAGTTGATTGCTTTGGGAAGTTGTCAGCAACTATTTTTCCATGTGATTTCAGGCTATTTGGATTCCTGTATCTTAGAATACAGAAGGCATCTCCATTAGTTGATTCAAGATTGTAACTTGCCTCCAGCCTCCTCTCCTATAACTCTCAATTGTGTATGTAATGCCACTTGGGCTGTCTTAGCTGCTTGTTCACTTTCGAAGAGATATGGGAAGCCTGAGGCAGAAGTTCAGGTAAAGCACAAATGGAAGTATGTGAAGAAGAATGTACATGTTTACACATAACAAGCAAAAGTAGAAGTGGGAAATTAAAGCAAAGGAGAAAGTCAGATGGATTGAAATCTGAGGCTATGTCTAGACTGCAAGCTTCTTTCGGAAGAAGCTTTTCCGCAAGACATCTTCGGGAAAAGCTTATTTTGAAAGAGAGTGCCCACTCAGCAAAAGCGCAATGAAAAGGCGATGTGCTTTTTCAAAACATAGCATCCACATTGATGGACACTATCTCATATTTAAGTTGTGATTAGTATGGACAGAGTGGCCACCAGGGCACTTGTGTTATTTCCTGGAGGCCTCTTCTTCCGAAGGAGCTCTCTCTTCCGTGTCCACACACGCCTTTTACTGAAAAAGCTTTTTCAGAAAAAGGCTTCTTCCTCATGGCGGTAAACCTTTTTCTATCAGAAAAACCCCTCTGTTCTTTCCAGTTTCTGTCAAAATTACTCAATGGCAGTGTGGATGCAAGTATTGTTTTTCTGGGAAAATGGTCATTTTTCTGGAAAAATGCTGCAGTGTAGAAACACCTAGAGGGACCTTTTACCCAGAAGGAGCCTCTCCATACTTCCCTCCTCCCAGAAATGGCTATTACTGCTGTGGAGGATCCTTTGCCTTATCTGTCCCCTATATCTGACCAGTTATGCATCACAACCTGTGTATAAATAGGCTGCCATATAATGTGTGTTCTGCATGCCTACTGGGTAAACAGGGTCCTAGACAGATGGTGCAGTCCATTTTTTCTTGTTTAGTTTTTCCTTCTTTTTTATGCTTACCACTGCAGCAGAGAAAATTTCACATCTGAATGTTTGCACAAGCAGCATATTGCAGAACTCATTTCAGTCATGGCTATTGTACACTCCTTTTTGACAGAATAGCTGTTATACCTGTGATTCCATTGCCCATAAGTTTACATGCAATTGCAATTTTTGCCAAGAGAGTTGCAATTTTTGCCAAGAGAGTTGTTAGGAAGTGTTAGCAATGTTATTACTTATTGAGCCTACTTCACTGCCTAAATCCCTGAATAGTTTAATAGGCTAGCTCCTGGGAATGATCATGTGATGCAAACGTTTATGGGAACGTTTATACAGTAGCTAGGGTCATGCTTCCCAGCTAGGTAGATAGATGTGTGGTAAATAAATAAACAAGTACACTAAATAAAGCAGAGTAGCTGGGATAACACAGGTGGAAGCTTGAGCTAGCTACCTAAGTATACAGGTCCACCAATGGGGAGAAGCGGGGCGGGGGGGGCGGGTGGAGAGGGCTGTTGTCTTGGGGTCCCTGGCTCCCAGCCGCTGCCACTCCTAATGCAGCTGATGGCAGCTGGAGCCCCAGGCCCTTTAAATTATCATTGGAGAACCATGTGGTGCACTTTGTGTAGCTCTGGGGGCTGTGGCTCAGATGCCCCCAATACTTCCACTTGAAGCCATGTCCCTTCCAGGAGTGCACAGCCAGCCCCCACCCCCCACCCCACCTTGGCACAGGCCTACAGAGGCTGTTGGCTCCCCTGCGGATGTGTACCCAGGGCCCATTCAGGCATGTAGCTTGAGCTGCCACCCATGTTACTTTGCCCCCTCCCCTAGGTATGTTGCTATGTTTAGCACTGTGGCTCAAGCCAACTTGTGCATGTCTGTTCACCAGTGCTGGGAAGCTTGTTCCCAGCTGCAGGGTAGTTCTACCCTTAATGTTAGATATTCCCCAGAAACTAATTCACATTTATTTCAGTTACAGAAAATAAAACTGGGTTTAAATATGAAAGAGAACTTTTCATAAAAGGTTTGATGACATTTTAATTGAATTTTTAATATCTTTACAGTGCTCCAAGCATTTCCTGTTTCACTTTAGTCAATATACATTTTAGACTGTGTACAGATATGAGCTCCAATCCTGCAAACAGTTATATGTGAGCAATTTATCCCTATGAGGTTAGGTAGTAAAATCTTGTCCCCCATTGAATTCAACATGACCAGGAGTTCACATCAGACCTTTGGATTATGCCCATTGACTCCAATAGGCATTGAACATTTTTAGGATTTGGCTCAGTAAATTTAAAGGCTGGCAGAAGTGAAGTACAGTTTTGCTGTATGGGATATGCAGGTGCTCAGAATCTCTCCAGATGTAAGGAATACTGCCCTTGAGGTTTTGGATTTAAGATTAAGCTAGTATGGCAGATGTGTTTATGCGATAAACAAAATTAAGAGAACTATGACAGATTGAGACAGCAAGAACTGTGTTGGAAAAGTAAGACCACTGAACAGCAAGTACCCAGTATTGATGGATGGCTAAAACTGAACCACAGCAACAAGCTGCAGCAAAAATTACCATTTTGAGTAGGTGGCCTCTGCATCCTTCTTAACAAGTAATAAGGCTAAACAATTATCTTAGGAGGTTTAAAAGCATGCAGTATTGCTGCTTTGCTCTTTGTAACCAGTCTTCTGGGGTAAGAGATGGCTTAAGCAAGCAATTTACATATAGTTTTGACAAAGATCAGACCTTTCAGTTTAATTCAGAGTGGAATAAAAATTCTGGAGTAACCCATATGACAGGTTGGATCACAGAAATCCCTTTAGGGATATTCCCCAGTGTGTTGATCAAGCTGCTGATACCCACTTTCCTGCCTGATGGGGTTGTCCACCACCCTGTCCTGCTGGGCCAGCTCTGGTCTCCCCCAGCCAAGGGACAGAATTGGGGTTACGGCCTCCCTGTTGAGCAACATGGACGTTGGACCAACTCATTTCTGGGAGAGCTGAGTTATAGGATTATTTGCAGTACCCAGGAAACCAACCTCCAAAAAGGACCAAAACCCCAAATAAATCTGTGTTACTTTGTGTAAAAATTTTACACAGAGAAAGCTCGTAAAGTTGATTGCTCCCTTTATCAATGAAAGTGAATGCTCTCCTCCCCCCAACCCTACCAGGAGACAATTATTAACACCAAGCTTGATAATAAACAAAAATATTTTTTAAGTATAAAAAGTAGGATTTAAGTGGTTGTAAGTGAAAACAAATCAAAGTAAGTTACTAAGTTAAAACAAACAAAAAAGCCAGCTAATTCTAATATACTAAGAAACTTGTTACATGCACATTCTTACTCTTGATTCTGGGTTCCTGGTTTTTTCCACTCCAGCTCACCTGAAGAAGTGGGTTTTCTGCACTTATTTCGAAATAACAAACAGAGTGGCCACACTACCAAGCCTGTTATTTCAAAATAAGGGGCTGGTTATTTCGAAATAATAACTTCTGCGTTCCTTGGGGAGTAAGCTTATTTCAGAATAGTTATTTTGGGAATTATTATTTCAAAATAAGTTATTTTGAAATAATTTCCTAGTGTAGACATGCCCTAAGGTGCCACAGGACTACTAATTGTTTTTAAAGTTACAGACTAACACTGCTACCCCTATGAGACATAAGTACAGTTGATTTTATCTCAAATGAATGCTTCAGTCAGAGTTGACTTTTACTCTGGTAGGGGTCTACAGATCTTTTCAGAGTTCGTTTGAGTTCTTTGTTGCCAGACCTCTTCATGTGTATCCTCTTAGGGTGGGTGAGGCAGTTTTAAAGGCCAGCTAAAGATAAAAATTTATTGCTTTCCATTCCTTAAAGAGACTTCCCATCCAGAGCAGGAACCCTTTGTTTAGTACTCCCCATAGAAAAATACCAGGTTCAAGATGGATTCCAGTACCAAGAGACATAATCACATGTCTTCCTAGGACCAACCACAGTTTGGGCTTACAGACCAAACAAGATCATTCAGAGGTCGTTGGTTTGGTACTGAATCATGAAGAACCTAAAATATCCCTGATGGCCCTCATTACCACATTTAGAATTAAAACCAGATTCACACTTCATATTTCTAACTTCATAATATAAGAATGATACATGCACAAAAATAAGATTACAGATTCAGAAAACTATAACTTTAAAATTCACATGTCACATGATGCATTTTGCATAAAATGTCTGAATTATGCATATTCATAAGTCAATTTTCATAAAGAATGGGGGCCATGACAACTCATACTTATGATAACGATTGCAGTTACAACAGAAATGGTCTGTGGAATCTTGGCCTTGACATAACTTTAAGGTAATAATTCCCCCCTTAATAAAATGGGAGATTTTCACAATAAATATATTGTTAATTTTGTTTATAAAGAAACATTACCTAGAACAATGATAAAAATATTTAGAACCCATAGCACACATTTACTCGCAAAGAGACTTTTCTGAGAAATTAGGAATAACATCTCCTTAAAAATTATCGTTATGTGGCCAACCTTTCTTACCTGGCTTACTCAAATGGCTCTACTGAGCTAAATATGATAATGAAGTAAATAATGATATAAGTGACATTCTAAAGCAACATTCTGTTGTATCATGCAAGCAAGGTACTAACAAACTTCAACAGGACTTTATTTACCAACAGTGGAGCCTCTTTACAAAGCTGCTGCATCCCTCAGTAGCTCTCACTCAGCCCCTGCCAATCTTCTCCCCACTCCTTCCTGTTTCCTGTGCTTCCAGACTCCTAACAGCCAATGCCCCCAGTTCTAATAATTACAAGCAGCATCTAAAACACCACACATTCTTCTCTTATTTACATGGGGGTCAACACAGTCTAAATCCATCGAATTTAATGGAATATCAGATTTATACTGGCATGAGTGAGAGCTGAATTGTGTGTGAATTGCTCAGAAAATGGGAATAAATGAAATAAATGATGAGTTGTGATTATTGCTACTGATTGGCTAAGAATTACACTTAACAGCAATCGTTTGTAAACTTGCTTTAATTCTCCCTGATTTGTTCTTTGTTTACTATGAATAAACAGTGTCATTTACTAAATGATTGTATAGCACCTAGCACAATAGGGTTTGCATTTTGTTGAGGCCTGTAGTCACTACCACAGAATAAATGTGAAATAATAACAGTAAACTGCAACTTGTTAATTGTTGGCCCTGATTCTGCTTTCACACCACTTTTTTACACCTACCCTACATCTACGCTGCAGAGTTTTTGTGCAAAAACGGGGCCAGTCTGGTCAGTGGCAGCCTACAGGGGCAGTGACCTATGGGTAGAGAGCCCTGGGAAGCAGCTTCTACTCAGCTGCTTCCGGGGTTCTCCAACCCCAGCCCCGCACACAGCGGCAATTGCCCCATCTGTGCGCGGGGTGTTAGCTGCTCCCAAGGTTCCCCGGGTCCAGCCTTGCATGCAGCAGCAGACCCAGTCAGGTGGGCCTGAGGAGGTCAGGCCTCTGGGTTCTCCCAGGGCAGCAGCCAGGACAGGAGCCGCGGGAGAGCCCAGAGGCCTGACCTCCCCATGTCCAACAAATTCCCTTCTTTGGGACCACTCCAGACCCAAGGATGCCAGACCACGGAGGTTCAACCTGTATGTGCAGATAGCATAAACCTATATTTAGGCCACCTGCTAGCCTTCATTAACCAGCTGGGAAGAAGCTTCCTTCCTCTCCCATAACAAATCCCCCCACATTAAGCAGTCACCTGTGAAATGTGCTTTTCACCAGATGGGTCATGCTGACCATGACTGCCTCTTCCTTTTGTTCACTGCAGGCAAGGGAATTGAAGGAAAGTGGTAGTTTCCTTCTTTCCCTGTATATCTGTAAAATGGCCAGCACCAAACTGGCCTGTGAATAGTTCTATTGAAATCCATGTAATAAGGGATTGCAGGACTGGGCGTGTGTGGCTTGATCCACAGCTCATTAAGTCAGTGGAAGGGCTCCTATTTGATCAAGGCCTTAAAGCAATCTAGCACTGGTCCTCAGGCTCTGGATACTACTCACCTGTGCATTTTCAGAGGGGACTGATTAATATGAGGGGGTGGGAGGTCATTATGAGAAAGCAAGGACATTTCTTCCAAGCTTTTTACTGAAGAGGTAGCATAAATATAGATTTATGCTGAATGTATATATTTGACTCTACCAATCCTCCTCTGAACAGAAGAGCCTTCAAAACATGCAACGTTTAGTTCCGAAGCTGCACTGTATTGTAACTATTCTGAGAAAATGAACTAGATAGATTCGTGTGAAATCCTGGAGAGAGACGAGTCTGTTCTATATATGATCAGCCCAAATAGCATTTAAAAACATGTGAGGATCCAAAATATCAAAAATATTTATGGGGTCAGGCAGGTAAGATATTTTCCTATCAGTATCTGAATAATGATGCTCCCCTGAATGCTAGCATTTTCTGGCTCATGGAAGATGAAACGGGCCATACTAAAGCAAAGTACATGAGATGGTTAATATGTCTTATAAACAAAGTAGCTCAAAGGAGGATAATGAGTGGGGCAGGGAAAAGAGAGAAAGGTTGGAAACTGCAGAAGAACCCTGCAGCTCATCTCCATTCTGTTTCTTTGGGGATGATTTGGGACAGCAGTTATGAAAGCAGGGGAGATCACCATCAGAGAAACTTGGAACAGAAGCCCTCTCTTCAGTTACATACTTCTGTAACTCCATTGTCTTTAATGAAATTACTGTGATTTATGGCAGTGTCAAAAGAAAATCAGGCTGCTTGTTTCCCTGAAAGAGAAAAAAATAGGAAAAATAGGTTATATTTCAAACTATTTTTCCATGCACTGCATAAAAATGTGCCAGTCCCAAATTCATCTGCCATCTGTCTGCCTCCTCCATTTATTCCGTTCATATTCTTGCATTCCATACCCAAGGACAAAGTCAGAAAGGTATAACCATGCCAGCATATTTTTAAAAATATGAAAGCCACAGAGATATTGTTTACCTTCAAAAATACCTCTAGATACACAGGTACAATCCCAAGAAAGAATACCTTTAGCTAAAGAGCAGAGTTAGTTAGTGGCTACTTTAAAAATCAATAGTTAATTCTGCCTACTGAAGAAAGCATAATTGACTACTGAAGTCTGTTTTCCTAGAATCTAAATCAATCTGGCAATGCTTTCTCCTGAGGTGTGTGTTTTTCATTCTGCAGTCTGTTTTGATGCTAGTGGTCAGGAACTTGTGAGATCATGAAATTGATAATGAATAATCCTAATAACACAGCGTAGTGACAAACTGCAAGATCAAGAAATTGCAGAATTTCATGCCTGACCTCCATAAAAGAGATCAGAACCTCTGTCCTGATGGGATTATCTGGACTCCAGACTAATCTGTTATGCAGACAGCCAATCAAAGGAGAGAATCTGCAATCCCAACAATGGATCCACTCTGAGTTTGGTTCTCCTCCCCCAGCCCGAAATAGCCTGTGGGTTGTCTGTGCATCCCCTGTGCAGGTGATAATGATTAGTGGAGGTCTTACCTCTCAGCAAACCCCTGTGGAGCTGGATGCGTATCCAATCTGAGTCTGTATGTCTCCTGACTCTGTATGTCTGTATATCTGAGCATCTTCACTTCAGCACACTATATAAGTGCACACCCTGATTGGCCTCCTTAAATCGTGAGCTGTTGTGCAGAGGAACTGCACTGATTCCATTGCAAGAGGGCCCTACAGACCTGAGGAGGAGGGAGAGCCTGACTGACCCTTACTGAATGTGAAATCCTGGTCCCAGTGAAGTCAGTGAGAATCTTGCTATTGGTCTCAGTGAAGCCACCATTTCACCCTGACTTAGCTGGCTATTGTTAGTTTCCTCTGCACTAGTTTCATGTTATTTAAAAGCAGTTTTTTAAAAATCTAGTTTATTTTTAGTTGAAATGCTTTAAATGTCATAACAGCTCAGATTCCAGTGCGGTATCATAGTCTAAGGGATGTTGTTGATCTGTCAATTGCATAACTTGGTATTACATTTAATATCTTTTTCATACTCATTTTTAAATATACACCCACATACAATGCCTAATGGAAGCACAAGTGGAATAGATGCTTTCCAGCATGGTACAGCCTTGTGTCTTGATTTTCCATTTTCAAAATATTTTAACAATTAAACAGTATAAGTTGAACCTCTGTAATCTGGCACTCTCTGGTCCAGCAACATCTGCGGTATGGCATGATTTTAGTTAGACAAATGTCCACTTATCATAGATGTGGCCAAGTTTTCCATAGTCCCGTAAATTTTGTTTATAGTCGCTAGCCTTGGCACACAATGTTCTGTGCTGTTCGTTAGCTCTAATTTACCTCTAAATGTCTTCTAAGAGCCTACTAAGCAGTGGAAGTGTTGGTAATGCTGCTAGATAATATTAACCTTCAGTGATTCATAAATTCTCTGGTTAGGCACCGGTCAGGTCCCAAGGGTGCCGGACTGTACTAAGGACTAATCGTTTACCAAGTCTTTTTTTTAAATGTCACTCTTTTTGTGTTTTGCAGGCAGAAAAATGCATAAACTTCTAGTTTAACTCTTTCAAACTCTTATTATTTATTGCTTGTATTGTGATACTGAATAAAACCTATTCAGGATCATATCATGTTAGACACTGTACACACAAAAAATTGACTCTGGCTCAAACAGTGTATAATCTATGCTGTGTGTTTAATGAAAACTGTAAAAAAGTTGCCTTGGTGATGATTCCTTGATATACACGTAATTGAGCAGTGTGTTCTTGAATCAATACCCCCCACATTTTAGTTATGAAACTTTTATTATTTCCCACGCCTTCTGCTGGTAACACAACAGCACATCACAAAGTAGACTAAAACTTGGAGAATTGGAACTGATTTATTGCAGCACTACATTTCTGCCAATAATCTAGGAATTTTTTCAGTGGTTGAATCATACTCCTGATTACTGAAAGTTTCAACTATCCATTAGCAGAAATCTATCAAGTCCAATATTCCCTGCAAAGTGTTAAACACACCTTACCAACAGCAATGAAAAGACATACAATACTTACATAAGACATTTGAATTGTGGTTAGCTGTCAATGATGAACTGAGGCTAAAGCAACTGGTTCCAAGACCCTGAAATTTATCCTTCCCCTTGCTCCTCTTAGCAAATGAATTGGGCCCAGATTATATGGTAAAAATAGAGATGGTCTCAGATTTTTACCCATGAAATTTTTGATGAAAAAAGTTCATCTTTGTAAAAGTTCCACATAAATTTTCATTTCTCACTAAAATTGAATGATTTTGGCCAAAATTTTTTGTGCTTTGGCTGAAAACTTCTATGTTTTAGACAAAATATTTTGATGACAAGACAAAATTTTCCATGGAAGGCAGACACTTTTTTCAAAAAAAGTTGTTCAGTCAAAATCCCAAGTTTCCATATTAAAAACAGCTCAGAAAATATTTGACCAGCTCTAGTTAAAAAGTCAAGAGCTAGATTTGAATTGGTATTATGTAGTTGGCTTTGCAGCCTACTCTGAAAAACCTACAAATGCAGGCATCTTAATGAGAAACCTTGTTAACTGCCGATGCACAAATTCTGACCAGAAATTGGAATCTAGGCCAAAAATATTTAAAGGAAAAATGGCAAATTGGCATATGTGAAGTTATTGTGCTCCATATTCTATGTGATATGTGATGAATGGCTTACTGAACAGTTACTACAATTTGCTGAACGTTGCTCCTTCATTATAAATGACATAGGGTAAAATCCTCACCCCATTTAAGTCAATGGGAGTTTTTCCATTCTCTTCAATGCAGTCAAGATTTCAACCTTATAGCTGAATATACCTACAATTTTTACTTTTCCATTCACAATATTTTCAATGAATTCTGTAACAGTTGTAGCATGATGCATCCTGCATATTTTAGCAAGGACCTATAGTCATCCATTTATCACTTGTAACATATGTTGCAAAAAAAATTAGAAAACATGTAGTAGCTGTTTATTGCTAATTTTATACTACATTGAGCAAGTGCCATCAGTACATTATTAATCTTTGGGAAGTCATTTGTAGTGACTTAAAGTTTTCTAAGTAAGGAAAACAGTGCCTTTAAAAAAAAAATGACTAGCCATCAAGAAAGTTCAACTTCAGTTTAAAAGCCTGATGGAAGGTCACATAACTCTGATACTTCAGTGACGCCCACTTTCTATAATAAACTACCACGTGATTGGGAAATTGATATCTTTCAGAACTATAAGGGTACTTATACTCTACAGAGGAAGATGGAAGTTGACGCTGTTGATTTTCCAGGTTTCAAATTAGTGGTCTAGTTAAGACCTCTAATTTGAACCTAGAGGGGCACTCCAGTCAATGCTGGTTACCTTGCTTCCACGAGGAGTAAGGGAAATCAAAGGAAGAGTGTTCTTCCTTCGAGTTCCTGCAGTGTAGACAGCGCCAAAAGCAGAGTTAAGCTACTTCGACTTCAGCTATACAATTAACGTAGCTGAAGTTGTGTATCAAAAATGACTTTGTTCTGTAGTGAAGACATATCCCAATGGAATATCAAACCCTTTACCTCTAAGGTGCCAGTTCAAAACTGGTCCAGATTGATAAACAAGCAAGAAAATACACCCAAAAAGTACATCTGGATTAGGGATTTGAATGGTTAGCCAGTTACCAGTAAGCATCACACATCAACACCTTACTAGGTGATGCTTACCGGTTACAATTAACCAGCAATTAACAGTGGGCTACAGTGGACCCTCCCCTGTTTAATTAGTTAACCAGTTAAACATAATGGTTTAACCAGTTAACTTATTTAATTATATTTTGCATTCCTAAACTGGATGGCAATAAGAAAAGAGTTGGGGATCTTGGTTACTAAGCAACAAACATCTACATTCCCAAAAAACCTTCCCAATCCTGTACAGGTAGGTAGATAGGTAGGTAGTCTGAGCAGATTTCACCATCCAATTACAGAGAAGGACTGCTGAACTGGAATTCATCTGTAAATTTGACACTGTCAAATTTAGGCTTGAATAAAGACATTAACTGGTTAATGCACTACAAAGCCAATTTCCCCTGCCTTTGACATTCACATTTTCACATCAAAAGCTATCAATGGGACACATCCAGCCCACTTAATTAGCTTCATTAACATGGGTCCTACAATTGACAGGTACTTCTTTTGCTGTTATATATATCTTGGATTCTGTTATTTCCATTTCAACTCATCAGATGAAGTGGATCTTACCCATGAAAGCTCATGATCTGATATATTTTGTTCATCTCTAAGGATACATCTACACAGCAGGGCTAAAGTCGAATTAAGCTACACAACTTGAGCTACGTCAATTGCGTAGCTTAAATCAAAATAGCTTAATTCGGCTTTTTGGCGCTGTCTGCACAGAAGGAAGACGAAGGAAGAACAGTCTTCCTTTGACTTCCCTTACTCCTTATAAAATGAGGGTTCCAGGAGTTGGAGTAAGAAGTCCTCCAGCTCGCCATTATTTTGAAATGATGGCTTGCAGTGAAGACATGCTCTTTGTTATTTCGGAATAACGTCAGTGCCTAAGGTGCTACAGGACTACTAGTTGTTTTTAAAGTTACAGACTAACATGGCTACATAGCCCTCTGAGACTCAAGACCTCCCCTGACAGGTATTGTCTAACCAGTTCTTAAAACCTCCATTCACAAGTCTATTCCTGTGCTTTACTTTCATTTTAGTCTAAAGCTTTGCCTTAATGTCCAACTTAAAACTCCCTTGCTGCAGATTAAACCCATTACTACTTGTCCTACCTTCAGTGAACATAGAGACCAGTTGATCACTATCTTCTTTACAAGAGCCCTTACCATGCTTAAAGACTTATGGGGGGGACTTCTTTTTTTAAGACTAAACATGCCTAGTTTTTTTAACCTTTCCTCACAGGTCAGGTTTTCTAAACCATTTATCACTTTTGTTCATCTCCTCTGGATTCTATCCAATATATCGACACCTTTCCTAAAGTGTGGCACCTAGAACTGGACACAGTACTCCAGCTGAGGCCTCACTAGTGGTGAACAGAGCAGAATAATTAATTACCTTTTATGTCTTACACATGACACTTTTGAATGCCTCTTAGAATTATAGTTGTCTTTTTCACTGCATAACATTCTTAGTGTTTATTCAGTTTATGATCCACAATAAACCTCAGATCCTTTTCATCCACCGTCTAGATATTGTTTCCTATTTTGTATTTGTACATTTGATTTGTTATCCTTGAACTTCATTTGTTGATTTCACACCAGTTTTCTAATTTGTCATGATCATTTTGTATTCCAATTCTGACCTCCAGTGTGCTTGTGCCTACTTCCAGCTTGGTATCATCTACTAATTTTATAATGATATTGTCTATCCCGTTATCTAAGTCAGTGGTGCTCAAACTTTTTTCATTCGTGCCCCCCCAGAGCTGGGAAAATTTTTGTTGATCAAAAAAAAAAAAGCACAGGGAACATTTTGTTGCAGCCCCTTAAATTTAAAGTGCCAGTCTGCTCCCCTGCCGCTCCCCCCATCCCCACCATGTGTGCATTGAACACCAAGCCAGAAAAAAAAATGACGACCGAAGCACTGCGACCCCCTTGGGTCGAAGTCATTAATGAAAAATTGAATAATACCAGACCCTATCAGGAAGCCACTAGATAAGTCCTCCCAGTTTGACAGTGAACCACTAATAAATAACTACCCTTTGAATAGTCTTTCAATTGTTTATTCACCCACCTTATAGTAGTTTCATTTATAACACATTTTCCTAATTTTCTTATGAGAATGTCATGTGGGACTATGCTCATGTTGGTGATCACATCACCAAAATTAACTTGTACCTAAAGATTCACAAGCAATTCCTTTGTGTTAGTCAGAATCAAGATTAATCGAAGCTGTTCCTCTGGTTACTTTTTCTACTTTTGAAACAAGAAGTTGTCCCCAATGCATTCCAAACATGTATTGGATAATGTGTTTCACTGTTTTACTCTTCAATCAGATGTCTGGATAGTTAAAGTCCCTTTACTGCCAGGTTGTGTGTTTTGGATATTTGTTCTTGAAATGTTTCATTAATCCCTTCTGCCCAAATAGGTGATTTAAAGTAAATCCTATCATAACATCACCTCTCCTTTTTTATCTTCACCCAGGCAGTTTTAGCTGGTCTGCCTCTCTCCTCTTTCTGGACCTTAGAACAAGTTTATATATTCCTCATGTATAATGCAACACCTCCTCCCTTTACCCCACTGCTTGTCCATTTTGAACAAGCATGTTTACACTATCATCAAGGCTATATATACAAGACATCAGGTGGTTAAATCAGCATAACTCCATTGAAATCAATGGGGCTTCTGTAGTGAGGCAGTGTGGCCTTCCTCCAAGCCACAAGGGATGGAACCACTCTCTCTGCTGGGCCTCATTCTCCCACCAGAGGATGAGAGGTGGGGACAGGGAGTACAAAAGGTTAGGTGTTAACCCTGTTACAAAGGCTGGGACACTGCTCCTACTCTGCTAATTCCCCCATGAATAGGCCACGATCCTGGTGACGTACTGATGTGGTATGGCCTCCCTCTGAGCCAAAGGGCAAGGGAAAACTACGCCCTATACTACAGGTTCATTAATTTATGAAAGTTGAGGTCCACATGTAAGTTATAAAAGCCCTGATTAAGACAGCTATTTTTCTTCAGTGAATAGACCTTCATGCAATGTCACTGATGTTCTCTCATTTTCTCTGTCTGCTTATACTGCCACTTAGATGACCTATTTGAGCTCTAACTGCTATACTCATGCTTTCTCTGTACTCCTTAGGGCCACTATGATCCTTTTTCAAGCGCTTCACCTTACAATTACTGGCTCCTGCTGACCTGTCTGATGCCTTCTCTGCTTTGCCTCTCATGGTTTTGATCTTTTCTCCATGCTCTTCCTGACAGTTTCCGTCCTCCCACTGCGCTCAGTTTGACAGTTCCCATCCTCTCTGCACTTTCCCAACTGATCAAATCCTTTCCTCCCCCCACACTCCTCACTGTTCTTTCCTAGGTTGCTAGCAACTCTAGCTATTCTAATTGTTTTTTCACATAATATACAGTGTGTTTGTCAGCTCCTCACCATCCACACCTCTGACAAACAGGTGTTTTCCTCACTGCCTAGCAGGGCTGAGCTTAAAAGATGACACAGTTTGTTTGTTTTTAAGTCAAAACAAATTGACAGGCCAAGAACAGCCTTAAAGATGAAAAGTGCAGGAGAAAAGACTCTTTTGTTTATGCCCTTTACTGCTTGAGTTGGACACAGTAAGAAATGTCACAATGTTCTAAAGCTTTTTCCTGCAGTGGACATAGCAAGTTTATCAGTTATTGCAAATTGTCATTAAGAGTATTGTGGCAGACAGATGATATACTGAACAAACCTTATGAAATTAAGATTACCGTTATTGAATTAAACTGTATTGAATTAGAGTTAATATATTTGGGGTAACATTGTATTAAAAATGCAATTGTGTGTTATTGTGGCACTGTATGTACCTTCTCTAATGAGGGGGGGGTGCTAATAACCTTCTACTCTAGTCAACCCTTTGAAGCCACCCCCTGGAGAAGCATACATATTAGAAATGTGCATTCATATAGAGAGTATGCTTATAAAGTTTATGAACTGTACCAAGCTGGGAGAGGTCACAAGTGTTTTGGAGAACAGGATTAAAATTCAAAATGATCTGGACCAGGAATGGGCGAATACCATCCCATGGTCTGGATACGGTTCCCCAGGGTTAGCCTCTGGTGGGCTGCCACTACTGTATTTATCTGCGCTTCTTCAGGTATGGATGATTGCAGCTCCTGTTGGCCACAGATCGCCATTCCCAGCCAATGGGAACTGCAGGAAGCAGTGTTCCTGTCTGTGCTACTTTCCACGGCTCCCACTGGCTGGGTACGGTGATCTACACTACAGCCAATAGGAGTTGCAATCATGGCCCATCAGGGACTAACCGTGGCAAACTGCCACCATTTTATTATCCACCCCCCCGATGTAGACAAACTGGAAAAATGATGAAGGTTACGGACAAATAGGATGAAGTTAAATAAGGACAAATGCAAAATACTTCACTGAGGAAAGAACAGTCTGTTGCACACATACAAAATGGAAATGACTACTGCAGAAAGGAATCTGGGGGTCATAGTGGTCACAAGCTTATATGAGTGACAACAGTGTAACACTGTTGCAAAAAAAGCAAACATCATTCTGGGATGTATTAGCCAGAGCTGGGCCATTCTTAGGATTTATAGGAACCTACACAGTGCTATTCAATTGGTGCTCCTGTGCCCAACGGCAGCAGGGGTGGTAGTGGTGGAATCATTTTTTTATAATCTATAGCAACACACTAATGAAATATTTGTAAAGCTTATTTTAAACTAAGGCCCTGTGGACTAACACAGTACATTCAGAAACTGATACTATATAGCTGGGGTTGTCAAATATCTGTTAAAATGGCTTCTTTACTACTTGAAAGGCTCTTTCACAGGTTCAGTGTTCTGATAATAGTTCTGGCAGGCTTTTTCACTTTTAAGTTAACTAGATCTTCTCCAGAGGAAGTGAAGTGAAGGGATAGGAAGAAGTGGGTGGGTGGACATAAAGACCCAGTGGTGCCCCTCTCAGCTGCATATTCTGTGTAAGGGTAAAGACAGAATAGAGCAGGAGTGTTGTAAGCAAGACACAAGATTTAATTCTTCATCCCTGCTCTGTACTGATAGTTTCAGATGGAATACTGTGACCAGTTCTGAACACAAGATTTCAGGAAGTATGTGGACAAAGTTAAAACACTGGGTTTGTTTAGTGTGGGGAAGATAAAACTGGGGGGGGGGGGCAGGCGGAGGAAGGTATGTTAACAGTTTCCAAGTACTTACAAGGTTGTTACAAGGAGGAGGGGAAAATATTATTCTTAACATCTGAGGATAGGACATGAAGCAATAGGCTTAAATTGTAGCAAGGGAATTTTAAATTGGACATTAGGAAAAACTTCCTGTCAGACTGGTTAAGCAGTGAAGCAAATTGCCTATGGAGGTTGTAGAATCTCCAGCATTGGAGGCTTTTAAGGACAGTTTAGACTAGGGCTGGATAAAATACAGCTGCTCCCTGAGTTACGACCACCTCCACTTATGACCAAAGCGGTCGGAAATGCGGATCCGAGTTACAAACGGCGATCTGCGCTTATGAACAGCACGGTCGCCATGTAACTCTGTGGGATCCGAGTTACGAACACTTCGAGTTACGGACCAAGTGTTGGTCCGTAACTTGTTCGATAACTCGGGGAGCGGCTGTACACTCTGTGGGCCAGATCCAGCCCACCAAGCCACCAGATCTGGCCCGCAAGAGCCTCAGCCAGCTCTCTGCCTGCCCCACCTCCACTCGGCACTCAGTGAAGCTGGCTGCTACAGGGCCATATGCATCTCTGAATGCTGAGAACGCGGGGGGTGGGGCAGAGGCTTCTCACACTGCTCTTGCCCCCAGTAGCTCCTGTTGCTGGTTTCCAGCCAATAGGAGCTGCCTGTTTGCAGGACAGGCACCATGTGAAGTGCCCCTCCCCCTCATCCCTGGGCTCACAGTGTTTGCAGTAGCAAACCTAGATCCTATAGCTACTGTGAGCAGTACAGGAGCGTGGAAGGCAGGGATCCTGGTTAAGGAAACCTGCTGGGCTGCTGGCTGGGAGCCACCCAAGTAAGGTCTCCCAGCCAGAGCCTGCCATACCGGGTCACACCAAAGGTCCATCTAGCCCAGTATCCTGTCTTCTGACAGTGGCCAATGCCAGATGCCCCACAGGGAATCTTCAAGCAATCCCTCTCCCATCATCTATTCCCAGCCTCTGACTGAGGCTAGGGACACCATTCCTTATTCACTTTTTCCACACCAGTCATGATTTTATAGACCTCTCTCATATCCTCCCTTAGTCTCTTATTTTCTAAGCTGAAAAGTCCTAGTCTTTTTAATCTCTCTTCATATGGGACCCATTCCAAATCCTTAATAATTTTTGTTGCCCTTTTCTGAACCTTTTCCAATGCCAATGTATCTTTTTTGAGATGAGGCGACCACATCTGTACGCAATATTCAAGATGTGGGCGTACCATGGCTTTATATAGAGGCAATAATATGTTCTCTATTTTATTCTTTATCCCTTTTTTGATGATACCTAACATTCTGTTTGCTTTTTTGACTGCTGCTGCATAGTGAGTAGATGTTTTCAGAGAACTGTCCACAATGACTCCAAGATCTCTCCCTTGAGTATTTATAGCTAAATTAGCCACCATCATATTGTATGTATAATTGGGATTATTTTTTCCAATGTGCATTACTTTACATTTACCAACCTTAAATTTCATTTGCCATTTTGTTGCCCAAACACTTAGTTTGGTGAGATTTTTTTGAAGCTGTTCACAGTCTGCTTTGATCTTAACTATCTTGAGCAGTTTAGTATCTGCAAATTTTGCCACCACACTGTTTACCCCTTTCTCCAGATCATTTATAGATAGGTTGAATAAGATTGGTCCCAGTACGGACCCTTGGGGGACCCCACTAGTTACCTCTCTCCATTCTGAAAACTTACCATTTATTCCTACCCTTTGTTTCCTGTCTTTTAATCAATTATCAATCCATGACAGGACCTTCCTCCTTATCCTATGACAACATACTTTACTTAAGAGCCTTTGGTGAGGGACCTTGTCAAAGTCTTTCTGGAAACATAAGTGCACTATATCAACTGGATCCTCCTTGTCCATGTTTGTTGACCCTCTCAAAGAACTCTAGTAGATTAATATGGCATGATTTCCTTTTATAGAAACCATGTTGACTTTTCCCTCAAGAAATTATGTTCTTCTGTGTGTCTAACATTTTTATTTTTTACTATAGTTTCAGCTAATTTGCCTGGTACTGACATAGACTTACTAGTCTGTAATTGCCAGATCACCTATAGAGCCCCCTTCCTCCCCAAGTGTGTCTCACTCCCCCATGGGGGGCAGGGCATGAAGCCTGGCCAGGCCATCACCTTACCTGGATGGGAGGGCGGAGGAGGGGGGGAGGTACTGGTCCGCAGCCTGGTGGTTGGGAACTGCTGGTCTAGTTAATACTTAGTCCTGCCTTGAGTCCAGGGAACTAGACTAGATGACCTATTAAGGTCCCTTCAAGTCCTGCGCTTCTGTGTTTCTATGATTCTGTGACATGCTACTTCAGACTGGATTCTCTGGGGACCAAGAGAGAATGGTAGTGGTTTTGATAAATAGCCTTGTTTTAAAGTGGCTTGTGGCCCCCTTCTTGTTCCAGCAAATGGGCAGGAGCCTCTGTGCTTATTCTGAACTAAAGCTGTGATGAACCTGCAACCCCAAGGAATCCCCCTTGGGGTTTGAAAGACGGTCTCCTGACAGAATCTGTGTTAGGGTTGGGGGTAACACATGTAAGCTTGTTAGCAAGCATGTCAGGCTCTTTTCTTTTTTTAAAATGTATTTTCTCTGTAATGCTTTGTATTTTAGGAATAAAATAGGCTTGTGTAGGAAGTGCTGTGTGGTAACTTATAGATGTTAGCAATTACACCCGCTAACCATATCTGAAGCAAGTGTTCTTTGTCAGCCTCTCTATATGGGGGATAACACAGTATGGGCAAGGAACAGTGCAGCCTGAAAATACCCCCATGCAGAAGAGAAAGATACATGACCGTCCTACAGGGTGCCGGAACTAGGGGTGCTGTTGCACCCCCTGGCTGGAAGGGGTTTCTATCATCTATAGGGTCTATCACTTGATTCAGTGACTCTCAGCATCCCTGCCATACAAATTGTTTTAGTGTCCCTGGAGTCTCCCGCACAAAGGCTGGGAACCTGGAAGCCTGAGAGTATGTGCTGTTGCTGGACCACTAAAGGGAAGTTGCCCTGAACTGTAACAGCTATGTCTACATGCCATGCTGGGTAGATAGACTCACACTAGTGCTGCTTAAGCTATCGTGTTAACAATAGCAACAGGGACACTGTGGTATGGGCAGCAATTCAGGCTAGCTGCCCAACCTCACTCCCAGCTGACTTGCTGAGTCTGAGCCCAGTTGGCTAGCCTCAGCCACCATCTGTGCCGTAACATTCACAATGTTATTTTCAGCATGGTAGCTTGAGCAGGTGCACTCCCAAGTGCCATGTAGATCAAGTCCTTTGGATCAAAGGGTATGTCCTGACTTACATAGTGCAGGATCAGACATTTGTAGGCCCAGTTGTGCCTGCAGATGCAGCAACAATGACATCTCCCCCTCTTATAGAACAAGGTTATAGGGTTGGCAAGACACAGCTGCAGAATATAATTAATTCAGGGTGTGAGCCGGGCTTTGTGCACTCTGGGGAAGATGGGTGGAATTGCAAATTTTGTTGCCTCTTTTCCTAGAAATGTTTTTTGTGTCACTGGGAGAAAAAATATCAAGCTTTGTAATTATGGTGGTGCAATCCCAGAATTAAATGGTTTAAATAACCTTCCTGATCCTTTTGTTTCATTCCGGAGTAAGGAGCATGAGGAGATAAAGCAATAATAGCTAGTGCTTTGTTCAGAAAAGTGGTGATTAAAATGTAAAATGAGCCAGGTGGTTGAGTTAACAATGAGTATGAGAGGAGTGCGGCAAAATGGCACAATTCAGACCCAAAGGGCCTGATTCTCAGTTTCACATGGTATAATTTCATCAGGGATGATGTCATGAGGGGGGTGGCCCGTCCCTGCTGGGAGACCGGGCAAGGTGTCTCACCCCAGTTTGAGGGGCAGTAAGGCCCACCAGCCAAGTCTATATCACGAACGGTTTGCCTCCCCCCTGGGGATCGAGGGAGGTGGGGGTAAGAGGGCCTCACCACTGGCTCGGTGGGGGATCTGCCCCCGAAACACACCGAGAGGCCTCCAGCTCCCTTCCCTGAGCTACTTCCTACCCTGGCCGGCTGGCCAGCATATTCTGCACCTGTGTTCTCCTAGGTAGGAGCTCTCCTGGTCATCCATTTGCCACGGTTGCTGCTGCTGAGGTGGTGGTGGCTGCTGCAGTGGCTGCTGTTGGGCCAGCGGGAGCAGCTGCTCTTGTGTTTGGGCAGGAACTCCTTCCCCTCCCATGGTTAGCCCCAACTGAACTGCTCCTCTGGCTTTTATACTGGGCCTGCAGTTGGAGCACGCCCAGCAGGTCTGTGGGGGAGGGGCCTTCTCAGCCCAGCAGGCCTGGTTCACCCCTCCCAGGCCAATGAGGGGTTGGTACACCCCGTCACAGATGACAAGAGACTTTTGTCAGACCCTGGGGAGATCTGGCTCTGGGATCCCAGAAGGTGTTGGGCCTCACGTGGAAGGGACAGGGGTGGGAGCTAGCCTCCCCCAGCCAGCCCTTCAGTGCTGCTGGGGCCATGGGGCGCATGCCACTGGGTACACCAGCAGTGATTTAAAGAGTCTGTGGTGCCTGCTGTTATTGAGGTAGTGGCAGGAGTGGCCAGAAGCCCTGGACTTTTTTAAATAACTAGACCCCAGGGCTGCTGGCCTCCTTGCCTGCCCCCTGTCAGCAGCCCTGAATTTCATTGACTTCAGAGGTGTAACTGCTGGTTTATGCCACTGTAAGGGAAAGGAGGATCTGGCTCATTGACTTCTATTTCCCCAGTCTTAATTTCTACATCTTAGACTATTGCAGAGACTGGCCCCCTTACAAAAAGAATTGCTTCAACATAAAAATGGCCTGTGTCTCCTCCGGCACCGAATCGATGTTTAAATAATTCAGCGTGGAAGATTTGCTCGAGGCTTTTCCTGCACCCATTAGGGATCATCTGCCCTTTGATGGAAAGTAGTCCCTAAACAGCTGCCAGATTGGCTCAGAAAAGTCTGCTTAAATACAGTAGAAGAGTTTTTAGATGATGATGTAAAACACCCATCATCCTGGAAGAGAAATACACAGATAACATTGCCATGAATGTAATTTAATACTTAGCACTCAGTTTATGTATATAAAGGACACAAGATTGATTCCCTTGGGTTTGATAAAGATTAAATAACTATTCCTGCTAGTGAAGATTCTTTATGTTGTTGGTCTTTTAAGTTTGCGCTGTCAAGGTGTAGGAGAAAGCTGACAAAAAAGGTTTGAACAATGGAAAACTTCAGCCTTTCTCCAGTTCCAAATCCACAATATTAACTATCACCATAGTATACAGGTTGTGACGTGGATTATGTGCTGGGTGCCTGACTATGTCATAGTGCTCACGTAGAGCTAAACTGAGCCTTTTGGATCAGCTAAGAGCCAAGGTGCCAGTCAAGAGAGCACTCAGAAGCATTAGCTCCTTCGTGCTCCCCTTTTGTCCTAGTGGGCATTTCCTTTGCTGACTGGTATGTGAAGATTGGAGGACAGCCAGGGCTCTGTTTATCTCCCTTCCACTATCTATCTATAGGGAGTACAGAGTGTATACTCCCTGCTTCCTCTCCTTGGCCAGAGTTACTACTGTAAGGTAGAGGGGATTACTCTCCAGCAGCACCACATTAGATAGGTCACACTCAAGGCCTTAGTTTACAAGCAATACCTCTGTTGCATGCCATAAAGCAAGCTGTCCTTGAATGCTTCGTCAGCTGACAGCGTTTCCTTGGTTTAATGCAAACTATACATGAGTGCTTTTTAGGTCAGATCCTCATTTGGTATAAATCAACATCGCTCCATTAACTTCAGTGGATCTAGACTGATTTGTGCCAGATGAGGATCTGGCCTGTCCATCCACTTAACAAATTTTACATGATGAAAATTGTTTTATTCTAGCTAGAAAACAGCTGCAGAGGCATATTACAAAAAGTGTCAAAAGTTTAGCTGAAGCTGGGATTCACACTGTGCATTTAATAGGCAAGTACACTTATGTTCTCTCCCTTAACTTTAACAGATTCAACAGCAGGAGTTTAAACCATTATTTCATAAAATATTATTTAATTGGTACTAAACCCACAGTTTCATTCCCCATACTCCCCATGTGTGTGTTATTTTCTAATCTCGTTGTTCCAGGAAGACTTTGTTATCTCTGCCTAGCTAGAGCACTTGTCTCACAAGCCCTACTTCTTGGCTACAGGCTGAATTGTGGTGCTCCTACTCCACATGCCCATCCATTGTGATCTTGATTTTGTATGATTGGATATGATGGTCTGGCTTTTCTTCCATCTACCCTTTCCATGCCTTTTCTTTGGTCTGAATAATTTGGTCTCTCAAAGTGTTTTGCTTCCGTAGTCAGTTCCTCTCAAATGTTGGTTCTTATTCCCTATACCACACAGTTTTTGCCAGGCCTGGAAGCAGAGGTAATGCCCAGCATCTCAGTGTTTCTGAAACATGCCTCTGCACCAGGCATAAGGTTTGTCTCAGATGCAAGGAAACATTCAAGAAGGTGTGAGGGTACTATGCTTTCCCCTCCTGTTCCTGGATAACCGCCCCTGGAAGTGTGGTGCTGTTACAAATCAGGCAGATTACAAGTTTAACTTGGTGTACTAGCCAGAGTGTGATTGCGTGGCAAGTGAGATTTTACCCTGCCTGCACATTTCAATTTGATTCCCCTAGCCTTTAAAGTTGGCAGTGTTCTAAAGAACAAGTGGACTCTCATCCAGAAGAGAGAGCTTGCTTTACTTTGAATAGCAGACTGTAAGAACTCTCTTCCAGAGACACCCCCTGCATAAAGAGATTGCAGCCCAGTACCTATCTTTTGCTGATGGGACTCTGTTCCTTCTTAGTACAATTGCAGTGTTCTTCTTTTGGCGGACCAGTCATGAAGTGAAGATGTGAGTCAGCCGACAGGACTTGTGGCCTGGGTTCACAGAAGTTCATGGTGGGTGCCTCTTATCTATATCAAATAACGACTGCAGAATTCAAGGCTGCTCCTCACATTGTGTTAATCTATTTCTATCCTCATGTTTGTTGACCATAGGTAGGAGGAACTGAAAGATCGTCTATTTTACTTTTAACTTCTCCCCATCCTATCTGAAGTATTTTTAGAGTTGTTTTATTATTGCATGTGCCAGGAAAGAATATATGAACAGCTGAGGAAAGAAACCCAGGCAATTCAGAGGCACTTGTCTGCCATCAAGAAAGGATGAATTCTAGCAAGTATTTAGGAAACTCATTAAGACCACTTGGGGTGCAAGAAAGCATGTAGTAGGTAAGTGCTGCCCATGGGCAGTTGGTATGCGGGGAGTCCGAGGTAGAACAAGAACAGCAGCAAAATACACAAAGGCATTACCACAGTCAGTGCAAAGAAGTTTCAACATACCCACCCTGAAAAGCATAAAGTCAGATGAAAAAGCGTCAGTCAAAATGGTCATCAGATGGTTTCACTTCACTGATTTCAGGGGTTCTAAACTGATTTACATCAGCTGATGATTTCTGCATGCCCTCAGCACCTTGAACAGTGGGCCAATACCAGTTGCACAATTGACAAATACTCCTTGGCCACAAAATCAAGTTAGGATTTATTCCTTAGTGCTAATAATTCCAGTTCCCAGCCAACCATATCTCTCCCCCATAAACAGTAAGAGCCTGATTCCAAGTTACTTTGTTTCTTGAGGCAGCAGGTGATGGGTTGGGTACTAAGGTAGCTTTAAACCATCTTTGTGCTCCCCAAGTTCTGTGGGAGCTGAGGGTCTGGGATTAGAGGAAAAGGATCTCTGTGGGAGGGAGAAGGAAACCTCAAATCATGTTTTTCTTATAGGACAACAGATGACCGGAGATGTGGAAGAATTGATATCAGAGATAGTAAGCAATAATACCATTTTCAGTCAGCTCTAAGAAATATGATTGGCCTCTCTGCCTCTCCTCATATGGATTCCTGGTCCCATAGAGTGTTTTCCACAGGGCCTGGGAAAAGTGGGAGAGATGCTGCCGTGGAGACAGCTGGAGCTTCACTTTGTGTAGTAGTATTTTATACATACACAGAGGGGCTACACACAGAACAGAGCGGCTCTGTTTCTGCACTTATCTGAGGGCAGCTTCACCTTCCCTGCCTTCCTCCAACAAGGTGCATCTCCCTCAGTTTCCCCTCTAGGTAACCCAAAGACTCCACAACATTCTCTCTTAACTCAATAATACCCTTCCTTGGGGTTAGTTTATTACAAAAAACATTGTGAAAATAGTAAAAAACATAGTCCATTTATCACCCCAGTTCTAGTAATCCTGCAAATCCCAAGATATCTCATCCATTGATATAACATATATCACATTCCATCCCAGACTCTTTGTCAATCTTCCTTTGTCCCTGTGCCAGGACAGCCACCCCAGCTGGAGTGCAACCCATCTTTTCCCAGCAGAACCCCAACCCCCAGCCATTCTGGTGGGAGATTATCCTTACAAGGTGAGCATCCCTCACTCCCTGGCCTTCTCACTGTCCCCCTCAGTTCAACTCTCTGGCACAGGAATGTCAGTGGGTAGCTCCATTTCGTCTCTGCCTTCAACACACTCTGGCCCTTAGCCTCGGCTCTCTAGCTTAGAACGAGTGGACACTTCCTTCTGCTACTCGGTGCCTTTCAGCCCTCTCCAGTCCTGGCTTGAGGACACCAGCCATCAAACAAACTCCTGCTCTTTAACCTTCTCCCAGGGACCAACCACAGATTCCTTCAGGGACCTTCCACAGTGCCATGGTGCCTGGAAGCTCCCAGTTGCCCCCTTTTTTTTTCCTGAGTGAGTAGGTCCCACCTACTACCTTTTTCTACTCTGTCTCACCAGATCTTTCACACCAAGGCCAGGTGCCCTCCTTTAAACCCAGTTAAAGTGAGCTGATGAGTTATAGCTGGACTAGCCAAGTTCCCTCTGAAAGGGGCAGTGCTTCTCTTGGAGAGTCCCCTTGCTCTCTCTGCTCATTTATGCCTCTAATCCAAGGGCAGGTAAGATATGGCTGGCCCGCCAAGACTTTTGTTGTAGCCCGTGCCTGCTGCTGTGGCATGGGGCAGTGCCGATCAAAGCAGCTATCTGCTCTTTGTGGCTCTTTGCTCTGCAGGGAAGGGGGCAGGAGAGAGAGGCTTCAGCATACTGCTCCCGCTCCCCAGCAAAATGTCTCAGTTTCTATTAGCCGGAAACTGGCCAATGGGAGCTGAGAGATTTTGCTGGGGGTGCAGGCAGTACAACATAATTTCTCACCTCCCATCGGTCGGTTTCTGGCCAATAGGCGCTGAGAGATTTTGCTGGGGGTAGGAGCAGCATGTGAAGCCTCTCCCTCCCTTCCTCCTCCCCACAGTACAGAGAGCCATATGCACAGCTTGGCAGTGGTCTAGGACTGCTGGGGGAAGCCTGCCTGAGAGTACTGCTGGCTGGGAGCTGCTTAGGTATGTGCCTCCTGGCCAGAGCCTGCCTCAAGAACCCCAGCCCTACCTTCCTCTGAACTTCCTCCTAGACCCTACATCCTTCCTAAACCCTCCCACAGGCCAGAATCCTCTCCTGCATCCATGTCCCTCTCCTGGGCCCTGCATTCCACTCCCCTATCCCAGGTCGCAACCCTCTCCTTCACTCAAACTCCCTCCCAGACCCCACACCCTCTCCTGAAACACAGTCCCCTACCTTGAGCTCCCTTCTGCACTTAACCACCGTCCCAGACTCAACAGCCCCTCCATAGAAAAGTCTGGCCCTTGACCACTTACCAAAATTTTGGAATACCCCCCCGTCAAAAATTATTGCCCGCTCCTGGTCTAAACTGTTGTCTCATGTCTTCCTTCTCCCTCATCTCCTTTCCTTTTGTTCTCTTTCCCTATATAATCACCCTTGGACCACTGTTCTTTTGAGTTTCAAATCTCTCCTCCCTGTTGTCAGTTGTCTGCCCTCATATTTCTTTATTAATATGAAAAAGGTCATCTCTATCTATCTTGTCTACTTAATGCCAAGCTGCCAGGCCATCTATATCCTCTGCTCCCATGTCTTGGATACATGATCTTTTTCCTATAGCCCTATGCAGCATGTTGTTTGAAGGGGTGTGTGGTATACCTAAGAACTGCTGTGCCTATTTTTTAAGAACACAATTTAACCTTCTTCTTGGGGTGATGTCCCTGTGGGTGCTCCATGTAAGGTGTAGGGACATCCCAGAGCCATGGAGTGGAGCTTTCTTCAGCAGTTGTCAGTGGACCACGCATGTGTGATGGGAGCCTCATGCTGCATTCTGTTTGGTGCCTTGTGCACGCAGCTCACCCCTCCCCCCCCCCTTCAGTTCTTCTTCCCTGGTCATGGGCGGAGCTCTTTGTTCTCCTCAGGGAAAAAAAAAAAGCCTGTCATACTTTTTCCCCTTCCCTCACTACTTCTTCTTTGACTGATGTGCCTCCAGTGGCCTTTCAGTCTCCTCTGTGAAGGTACACCTTGCAGCAATATCAGCTCTTCATGAACGGATAGAGGGCTTATCCATCTTCACACATCCCATAACAAGAAGATTTCTGAAGGGCCTCCACAACCTCTATTCTCTGATTAGCGTGCCAGGCTCTACCTGGGATCTGAACTTGGTCTTGGACTGTGTCATGAGGCCTCCCTTCAAATCTTTGGCCACTTGTCCACTCCCATTCCTACTAATGAAAGTGCTATTTCTGATAGCCATCACCTCTGTGAGGTGGGTTAGTGAGATAGAGACCCTTAGGGTGAGCTCACCATATACAGTTTTCACCAAGGACAAAGTAACCTTAAGACCACATCCAACATTTCTACCCAAAGTTTGTACAGCCTTCCATATCAACGAGCCAATAGTACTACCAGCATTTTTCCCTAAGCCTCATGGTTCACCCAGGGATGCTATGCTTCACACACTTGACATCCGATGAGCTCTGGCCTTTTATATAGATAGAATGCGACCATTCCTAAAGTGTCCGTATCTGTTCATATCCATCGTACCACATTCAAAGGGCACATCTATTTCTGTGCAACATATTTCCAAATGGGTTTCATCCTGCATGCTGTGGTGCCATTCCCTCCGTAACAGACCTTTCCGAGTTCTACCGAAGGCACACTCCACTCGTGCCACTGTAGCTTCCATGGCTTTCCTAAGCAATGTAGCCCTTAAATACATTTACTGAGCAGCCCCCTGGCCCTAGACCACACCTTCGCTAGGCACTATGCCATGATGCCGCAATTGGCAGCAGACTTGATAGTGGCTACTGCGGTATTATCCACAGCCTCTAAGCAGTAACTCCAATTCCCACCATTTGTGTTGGGTCCTGCTTTGTAGTCACCTTGCATGGAGCACCCATGGGGACATCACCCAAAGAAGAAAAGGAAGTTACTCACTCTGTGCAGTAATGATTGTTCTTCGAGATGTGTGTCTCCTTGGGTATTCCATGACCCTCCCTTCCTCCCCTCAACTCAGAGTCTTAGCTACTCGGATGGAGAAGAGGAACTGAAGCGGGGGGGAGGGTGAGCTACATGCACGAGGCACCAAACTGAACACAGCATGAGGCTCCCCTCATGCATGCATGGCTCTCTGACAACTGCTGAAAAAAGCACCGCTCCACCGCTCTGGGATGTCCCTATACCTTACATGGAGCACCCATGGAGACACAAACCTTGAAGAACAGTTGTTTCTGCATAGAGTGAGTAACTTTCTTTCACTGTTAAGAACACTTGGAATGAGGTTGAGATGGACATAGGAGACTGACTTATTGAGAGTCTCTGGGTTAAAAGGAGTAAAAAAACTAGGGTGGTGTCATGATAGGGGGTCTACTACAGACCACCTACCTAGGCAGAAGAGGTGGATGAGGCTTTTTTTAGACAGCTGACAAAGTCATTCAAAGTACAGGACTTGGTGGTGATGGGGGACTTCAACTATCCAGACATATGCTGGGAAACTAACAGAGCAGGGCACAGATTATACAATAAATTCTTGGACTGCATTGGAGACAATTTTTTATTTCAGAAGGTGGAAAAAGCTACTCAGAGAGCTGGTAGGTAAGGTCCCATGGGAAGCAAGAGGAGACTAAGAGGAAAAACAGCTGAAGAGAGTTGGCAGTTTTTCAAAGGGACATTATTAAGGGCCCAAAAGCAAACTATTCCGTTGCATAGGAAAGATAGAAAGTATGGTAAAAGACTGCCTCGGCTTAACCAGGAGAACTTGCATGTTCTAACAATCAAAAAGGAGTCATATAAAAAGTGGAAATTAGGTCAAATTACAAAGAATGAATATAAGCAAACAACATCGGTATGCAGGGGTTAGATTAGAAAGGCAAAGGCACAAAATGAGCTAAATCTAGCTAGAGAAATAAAGGGTAACAAGAAGATGTTATATTATATGGGTGTGTCTAGACTACAGGGTTTTGTTGACAAATGTGGACTTTTGTCGACAAAACTATACCTGTGTCTACACTACCGCCGAGTTCTGTTGATGGCGGTAAATCTATTCTATGAGGAATAACGCTTTTTGTCAACAGTTATGTCAAAAAAAGGCGCTATTGCATCCACACTATGCTTTTTCAAAAGAAAGTGTCTAGACTTTCTGTCAAAAAAGTAGCTTGCTTTGTTGACAGAACTGGCTGTAGTCAAGACGCTCTTTGTTGACAGAGGCTTTGTCGACAGTATCTGTTGACAAAGCCTCTGTCGAAAAAAGCCTGTAGTCTAGACGTACCCTATTAGAAGTAAGAGAAAGACCAAGTACAAGGTAGGCCCACTGTTCAGTGAAGAGGTAGAAACAATAATAGGGAAATTTGGAAGTGGCAGAGGTGTTTAATGACTTCTTTGTTTCGGTTTTCGTCAAGAAGTTTGATGGTGATGGGATGCCTAACATAGTGAATGCTAGTGGAAATGGGATAAGTTTAGAAGTTAAAATAAAAAAAAAAGAGCAAGTTAAAAATTACTTAGAAAAGTTAGATGTCTTCAAGTCACCAGGGCCTGATGAAATGCATCCTAGAATACTCAAGCAGCTGATAGAGAGGGTATCTGAGCCTTTAGCTATCATCTTTGAAAAGTCATGGAAGTTGGGAAAGATTCCAGAAGACTGAAAAAGGGCAATTCTTCTTTGAGTGATATCCCCGTGGGTGCTCCACTTTAGGTGCTGGTGTGTCCTAGCACCGATGACTGGAGATTTTACTAGCAGTGCCGCACTGCACATGTACCCTGGCGCCTCCTCATGCTGTTGGTGTCCGTTGAGCGCACTCATAGCGCGGCCCCCTCAGTTCCTTCTTTACCATCCTCAGTGGCAGATAGAGCTCTGTTCCCATGCCCCTTTTTCACAAAAAAACAAATTCCTCCCAAAGGTCCCTTCTCCCTTTTGTATTAATGAACCCATATACTTACGCGTACTTCTCCAAGCTACATGTCCACAGAGCACTCACGTTCTACATATATCGAACAAAATCACGGAGAAAATTGTCCAGACTCTTCCTATCCTTCATCAAATGTTCCAAGTAGTCTCCTCCCAGAGGATTTCCATGTGGATCTCATCATATATCTACACATTACACCATCCACAACAAACAACCACCAGACACTATCACTGCTCACTCAACTTGGGCCATGGCCTCCATGCCCACTTTCCTCAAAAATGTGCCTCTAAAGGACATTTGCAAGGCAGCCACCTGGTCATCTGACGACACATTTGCAAAACACTATGTGCTTACCTCTTCTGTCGCATCATCTATGTCTGTTGGACAAGTGGTGTTCTCCTCAGTGACAGTGGCAGGGCTCCAAACCCACCTCTGCGATTTGACTACTGCTTTGTAGTCATCCAGAGTGGAGCACCCACAGGGACACACACCTTGAAGAACCCCTGTTACTGTACAGGGTGAGTAACTCTCTTATATAATGTCCATCTATAAAAAGGGAAATGAGAACAATCCAGGAAACTACATACCAGTCAATTTAACTTCTGTGCCAGGGAAGATAATGGAGCAAATAATTAAGGAATTAATCTGCAAACATTTGGAAGATAATAAGGTGATAGGTAACCGCCAGCATGGATTTGTAAAGAAAAATCATGCCAAACCAATCTGATAGCTTTCCATGATAGAATAACAAGTCTTGTGGATAAGGAAGAAGTGGTGGATGTGGAAGACCTAGAAGGCATGACCTTCTTATCAATAAATTAGGTAAATAAACCTGAGCTGGGGCTGCTGTAAGGTGGGTGCATAACTGGCTGGATAACCATTGTCAGAGAGATTAGTTATTAATGGTTCACAGTCATACTGGAAGGGCATAACTAGTGGGGTTCTGCAGGGGTCTGTTTTGGGACTGATTCTGTTCAATATCTTCACCAACGATTTAGATATTGGCATAGAGAGTACGCTTATTAAGTTTGCAGATGATAAAAAGCAGGGAGGGGATGCAAGTGCTTTAGAGAATAGGGTCATAATTCAAAATGATCTGGACAAACTGGAGAAATGGTCTGAGGTAAATAGGATGAAATTAATAAGGACATATGCAAAGTACTCCACTTAGGAAGGAACAATTAGTTTCATACATATAAAATAGGAAGTGATTATCTAGGAAGGAGTATTGCAGACAGAGATTTAGGGGTCATAGTGGATCACAAGCTAAATATGAGTCAACAGTGGGACACTATTGCAAAAAAACAAACATGATTCTGGGATGCATTAACAGGAGTGTTGTGAGCATGACACGAGAAGTCATTCTTCCGCTCTACTCTGTGCTTATTAGCTCTCAGTTGGAGTATTGTGTCCAGTTCTGGGCACCACATTTCAAGAAAGATGTGGAGAAATAGGAAAAGGTCCAGAGAAGAGCAACAAAAATTATTAAAAGTCTAGAAAATATGAGCTATGAGGCAAGGCTGAAGGAATTGGGCTTGTTTAGTTTAGAAAAGAGAAGACCGAGAGAGGACACGATAGCGGTTTTCAAGTATCTAAAGGGAGGAGGGAGAAAAAATGTGGCTTCTGATAATAGGACAAGAAGCAATGGGCTTAAATTGCAGCAAAAGAGGTTTAGGTTGGACATTAGGAAAAGCTTCCTACCTGTCAGAGTGGTTAAATACTGGAATAAAATGCCTAGGGAGGTTGTGAAATCTCCATCACTGCGGATATTTAAGAGCAGATTAGACAGACATCTATCAGGGATAATCTAGATTGTGGCTGGTCCTGCCACAAGGACAGGGGATTGGACTTGATGATCTCTTGAGGTCCCTTACAGTTCTAGTATTCTATGATTGTGAGACACAGTCACAATTATGGAGCCTTGTAGAAAGTATAAACCACATTCTGCCAATATTGCATTTTAACATTGAAATTCTAACATAAAACATTATTATTTGCTTTACTATAACAATTATTATCAAGAATAGTAACCTCCATGTGTAGATTTATAATAGTGCATTTAAAATAAAGCAAAATACATGCATTGAGTTGTGTTCAACAGAGTAAATAACACTCTAGGTACAAGCCATAGAAATATAACCAAATAATACTTACATGCCATCACATCTTCATCAGAGTATGATGCCAGGCTGGAAATATCTCCAAGACAATTTTTTGTACTAATTGTACTGTGGAGGAGATCCTTTCATGTAATATGATAGAAAGCCCCCAAATGCCATAGTTTTAAATCAAGAACCTGTCTAAGACCAATCAAAAGCCTTCAGAAAGGGATTAATACTACAGGTTGAACCTCTGAAATGCTGGGCTCTCTAGTTTGGCAACATCTGTGGTCCATGAGGAAGGAGGCCCAGAGGCAAGGAGCACAAGCCTGCTGAGAGTTCCTGAATAGGCCAGCAGGGGTTGATCCTGCAGTGGGTGGGGAGTCCAAGCCTGGGCAGGCTGGGAGGAATCCCCAATCTGGCCTGGGAACCCAGGTGACAGCTGAGACGGTAGCTGTGGAGGCAATCCCCAGCCGTGAACCCTGGCAGGAGCAGAGCCAGCTGTTGCTGGGGGGGATCCCCAGTGAGAGCGGGGCCAATGGTAGCTGGGAGGGGATCCCAGACCGAGGAGAGTGACCCTGGAAGCCCCAGCATGGGACAGCAGTGGGGAGGAAAGACAGGCTCTGAGGACCCCCACAACCAAGAGAGGACCCTTGACCTGCCTGCTTCAGTAAACTCCCTAGTTTGGGACCTGTCAGGTCTCGAGGATGCTGGACCAAGGAGGTCCAACCTCTACTGACTATATAATCTGGAAACCAAGGTTACATGTATTAACTTCTGTTCACTATTTATTGACTATTTACTGACATCTAAGTTGGTAGCTACCTTTAGAACTGATTTCAGTCTCCCCCTCCCTTTCCTTGGGAAGCGCCATCATGTCTCCACTGTGACTACTGCATGACTGTTGCTTGGTGTGAGATTATCCACCTTCTTCAGGGAATAGGGAACCTTTTCTTTTCTCCTTGCCTATGATTTAGGGGAGGATGGAACACCAAACTGTTTAACTCTAATAGCTAATCATTCAGGAAATTGATCCTTGGAGTGATTTATCCATCTACTGTAGTAAATGTAGGAAAATTTTCCAAGCAAATATAAAGACAAGTCAGAAAGTGGCACTGATGTAAAATATATAGTTTAGCAGGACCCAAAACCCTTCTAAACAAAATTTAGTACCACATTTAAGAACATTAAAAATCCAAAATGTTCTGAATGCTGACCTTTGACCTTCATTCAGTCATTTAACTCCCCTCAAGTAGCATTGGTGAGTATTTTGCATTCTGACTCCTCCCCTGTACTTGTCATGAGTAAATCCTAGTTGCTAGTCACTACTTGGCCATTATCACACTTAGCTAAGGTTTGACTGGCTATGACCAAAATCCTTGTGCTTGTCAGTGAACATCAGCCACTTTCAGCTTCTTGTGTGATATCTTCTTGTGATTGCTGTGAAAGTTACAAGACAACATGAGTCACATTATTTGGTCATAGACAAACATGCAAAAAACATGCTTACATTGTGTAATTTTGACTTCTCATTTAATGCACCTATTGGCAGCTCAATCGAGTTGCTAATGAATAGCTAATTTGTCTCTTTGGGATGCTAACATGAATTAGTTTAAATTTTCTCACATAAATGGCACTTGCCAAAACCTGTAATGCAGAACTCATGCAGAACAGATATTTGTTTTTTTCATCTAATTTAATAGTGATCCAATGTTCATTCACTGAAAATACAGGTAATTTTAACAGACATGCACTAGTTAGGAATGGTTATGAGCCAATGCAAACATTATTCTATCCTAGGACCAATATCTTATTCCTTCGAAGATGAATTCACAGCTGTTTTTTTAATGGTATGTTTGATTCCTTAGTGTTTAAAGTGGTTCATATTATACCTTTGATTTTTTGTATTATCTATCAGCATTCCCTGAATTCCTGGGCAGTTAATATTCATTCAAGTTGCCAGTCAGACTACAGTGAATTTCCATTAGTCTCACCCAGCTAATCTTCTCTGTAAATGAAATGGGCAAACCAGAACAGCATTAGTTACTGGGGATAGGGTTGCCAGATGGTTTCTGAAAAAATAACGACCCGACCCCCCCCCCAAAAAAAGGACACCTCAAGAGTTGTTAAGCAAATAAATAAATAAACAAACCCTTTAAGAAATGCTTTTGAGGCTTTCTGGCCCTAACAGGCTGCTGGCGGCCACCTGCCATCTTGCCTCCCTGTGCCAGGCCGGAGAGCTCCCCTGCGGAACCCAGTAAGCACCCGGGATTTTCACCTCCAGGCTGGGAAAAATCAGAAAATACTGGACATTTTAGGTGTCCGGTATTTTCTGAATTTTTTTTACCAGACAGGAGGCAAAAATACCAGACTGTCTGGTTCAATACCAGATACCTGGCAACCCTAACTGGGGACTAAAATACAACATGCATTTCTAATACTTTTTTTTTTAAGTAGAAATAAAAGAAAAGTGAAACGCAAGAAAGCAGGATGATCCTTTCACAGTATGGAGCCACCCAGTTACACAAAAATGAAGGCCGTATATTAGGCAGTTTCCAGAGAAGAAGAAAGGAGAACAGAAGAGTCTAGTAATTAGAGAGTATGCTATTATTTACACAAAGGACTCTCCAGACAATGTTCCTTTGCAGTCTCCTTTCTTTTCTGGGTGCTTCCAAAACCCTTCTTGTCACTTTCAGGTCCACTCCAATCTCATCTCCACAACTTAAGGCAGGGGCAAGGAATCCTTTTTGGGTCAGGGGTTGCTGACCCACAGAAAAATCAGAGGCCAGTCCGTGGGAAGTCAGTGATGGGGGCTGGAGGGCCAGCACTGGCTTCCCAGTGCTGGAGGGAGAGCCCTGAGCATCAGGCACTGGATCCAGGCAAACGGGGGTGTTTTCTAGCCTTAAGATGTTTTCTAGCTCTTCTGTTTTAGACATGCTTCATTCTCCTTTCCTGCCAGGCTTTCCCTTGACCTTTCTGTCCTCCTAGGCTCTTCCCTTTGGAATCCATCTTTGTTATACTCTGCTCACTAAAACTTTCCTGATTCTTTTGTAGCCACTCCCTGAGTCTTCTACTAGTCTTTAGTAGGCCTACTGCTTTCTCTTGTAACATTTCTGCAGCACTTGAATGTCTCTCTCTCCTTCCATGGAAGTGCACATTTTCCTCCAGTCTCTGCACACGTCCACTGTCAATTCTCCATTTCTCCTGACATCCCTGCACAAACCCTTTTCAGTCTCCTGACTCCTCTCTCAACGTCTCAGGTGCAACTGTCCTTGTCTTTCTCTGTTGTCTCTGAGTTATTTCATGACTCTTCTCATCTCATTCCCACATCTCTTGTCCATAAGTTCTTCTGCTTGCCATCCTCCATCATTCTTGGTCTTCTTTTATCTGTGTTCTTCCACTGGCGTGGGTCAAAGCTTTGGAGAAATAGCCCACTTTTTGAGACCTAGGTAGAAATGAGTAATTGCTTCTGAGTTGTAGCTATACATTTTCTATCAATTAATAGAAACGGTTTATATTTTGTGGCAGCACGTCTACTGTATGCATGTAGTAATGTTTCCATACCAATAATTAGGTTAGATTTATTACACCATTGATTTCTTACCATATTAGAAAACATTAATATAATATAATTCTAGGTTGAACAGAGCTATTAATTTGCTTTGGTTTACTCAGGTACAGAACTGCCTCTGTAAAAAAGGAACTTTGATGGTGTCATGCTGATGAGACAAATTTTCCATTATAAAACAATAATACCTTAATATTTGAGTGCTCCAGAGGTCCCAGGTTTTATTCTGTTACAAGTGGGGGCTTGACTGGGATTTCAACTAGGATGTCTCTGCAGCTCAGGATGTGCTTCTTCAGCTAGGGAAAGGATGTAACCCATGCACCTACTGGGTATGGTTCACTGTTCCACCTAGTGACATGGAAATCACTTACAGGGAGAATAACGAGTCTGTTCTATAACCTTAGCTGAGAGCCAGCTGCCTTTTACCCCATGCAGTAGAGACTCATGCACTAAACTGCTGAGGTTCCCAGGTTTGATTCCACCTCTTGGCATTACAGTAGCATATGTCAAAAATATTGTATCTAATTGCAACTGTTGGACGTGTATTATAAGTATCCCAGGCTAAGTGCAATTATCCAAATAGGAATTTAGGCATAATACAGTTTTAAAGAGGTATTTTCATGTCAAATTTGGTTCAACATTTGGATTTTATAAAGACAAGTTTTTTTACAAAAACTAAAATCAATAGATTGTTCATAAAATGACTCATTCCTGCTGTATTAAGGAAAATAATGAGAACAATGATGAACCTCACCCTATGTTATTTACAGCCAAATCATTGCAGTTTTATGCTAGCAAAGTAGAACAGAACACGATATTGACAGGGAACTTCTCTATACAATAAAAATGAATCCCACAAGCTTGTTTTCATTGTCTAAGCTGAGAAATGCACATAATAATAATAATAATATAAACAGCCAAAAGTATGAAGTATCTTTGAAATTCTGCCATTTTTGATTTTCATTACTGTTCTTTGTAACGTAGATAACAAACTGTGTTTTATTTTTCAATATAGTTTTTAATTTGACAGTGTGAATATTGGAATGGGATACTTTGAGACAAATTTCCAAGTGACTCTTGCCCTGGCTTCCATGTGTATGTGTGCAGCTTTATTCATGCAAACACTTTCACACGTGATTTGAGCATTGGCAGCTGTTGGCGCACAGTAAGATTTTTACAGCAAGATATGTTTTAATGGTTTTATTTGTGAGTAGAGCAAAATGTATCCTCTCATCTTCCCAGATGGCATAATTGGTTTGATAAAGTACCAAACATTGTTAGACATTTTAAGTACCTTTTAAACTGCTTTGTGCATGACTCATTACCTACAAAATATATTAAGATACACCAAAATAGTAACAAAAATGAATCCATATTTAAGACCTGAGTTTTATTGCCCATTCCCTTTCCCTCTTTCCACAACCTTTCAGATGGAGTTCACTGGACATTGCATCATGAAAGATTAGTCAAATTCTAATCATGTGGGGGTGAAAGCTGCCAAGTTTGGATCTGAGCCAAGCCTGAATGTTTCCAAATTCCAGTACCTTTGGAGATAGTAGGAAGACTCAGCCCATTGTAATTAGGGATGCGAACTCCTAACTGATTAACTGGTTACCCTCTAAGCATCACCATAACAGTTAATCAGTGCCTGGGAGCAGGTCCTGCCTGCGGCCTGCTGCAGGTGGAGGGCTGCTTCAGCCATGGAGCTGTCAGTTCCCAGCCCATGTGGCTTGGGAGCTAGCTGGCAGCCCCACGCAGGGCTGGGAAGTGGCAGACACATAGGCTGTGGGCTGCATCAGCCAGGCTGGAGGGGACCCCTGCCCAGGATCCTGCTCAATTGGTTATCTGGTTAAACCTAGAGATTAACTGATACAATTAGGGATGTAAAATCCTGTTTAAATAGATTTTAACCGGCCATTGGGCAAGTGCACAAATGAGTTGGTAAATGCACCAAGCTATTCTTTTTGTCTTTGTGCATTCTGCTCCAAGACCAGTCATGGCTGCAGTTACTGAACTCAGGGAGAAGCAGAGAAGCCCTAGCTCTCCCCCCTTCCTTCCCATCTGGGAAAGCAGACTGACCCCATTCTAATGTGTGCAGCACACTCACTGTACCAGAACACTTGGGCTATGTCTACACTACAGAGTTTTTTTGGAAAAACGTCTGTTTTTCTGAAAAAAACTCCAGTTACGTCCACACTGCAATCGCGTTCTTTTGGAAAAAAATTGAAAGAACAGAGGGGTTTTTCTGACATTGATAAACCTCTTTCTACGAGGAAGAAGCCTTTTTCCGAAAGAGCTCTTTTGGAAAAAGGCGTGTGTGGATGAAGAAGAGGGAGTTCTTTCGCAAGAAGAGGAAAGAGGAATAAGCATGGGTACCCTGGTGGCCACTCTGTCCATAGTAATCACAGCTCACATGCGAGAGAGCATCCATTCAGTGTGGACGCTATCTTTTGAAAAAGCAAATCGCTTTTTTGATGCACTTTGGCAGTGTGGAGGCTCTCTTTCAGAAGAAGTTTTTCTGGAAGATCTCTTCGGGAAAAGCTTCTTCTGAAAGAAGCCTGCAGTCTAGACGTAGCCTTGGGAAGGGACTCCATGTGTTTGAGGCCCAATCCTTTAAGTAAACTCCTCATTACCCCGTGATTCAAGCAGTGGACAGGCATCATAGATTGACCCAGACAAGAACTGCCTATAGCATCCAGACGCAGATATGGGATAGGACTTTTCCCGAGAATGTGGGGGTTGGAATCAGGATTCAGATACATTTTTATCTAGCCACTTGAGACCCATTATGCTCCCAGGGAAGCCTCCAGATCATACTCATTAATCGGACAACCATAACAATGTTTTATTTTTACCATGCCACATTTTTATCTGTTGTATGGTATAATTGTGGAATAAAACACAGAAATAAAAAATATGGAGAAACACAGTTCTGAAATTCCTGGCATCGGGACTAAAAAAAAGCGCACAGGGTAATTTGAAGTATAATAATTCTCCACAAAAATTATGTGCAAAATAAGAGAAATGGTATAAAATGTATTTTAGCTACTGACAAATTAAAGCTTTTAATTCACTGTAGTTGATAATATACAGTAGGCCATTTTATAAAAACAAGGAAATCTTAATTAATAGAAAGCTCCCTGCAGCATTTACTGTTACATCTTTGTTGGGGTGAGGGGAGAACATAAATTTGTCAGATGGATTGCAAAGTGTGAGTTTTAATGAAGCTTTACAGTAGCATAAAAACTGCTGTCCTGCTTTTCATTCATTCCTTGAAATTTAAAGCAAACAATGTGAACCAAACAAAATTGTTGCATGTTATCCTCAGTTATGAATCACAGTTTGTTGTTTGATGCCAGGAATAATCTCAGGGGAGGATATTTGTCTTTCCTGACAAAAGTGTTTGCTTTCTGTCCAGCAATTCCCCGCCCCCATCCCCTCTCTGAAAGGGGCATACTGAAAATGAGCTTTCAGGAAGATAGTAGTAGTAAGTAACTTACTAGTTTCATAAGGATCTAGCACAGTACCCCTTGGAGCCTTTCAAACAAACATGATGGCAATTTTATTAACAAATGAATGTCATTACATTATTTTTGCTACATTCCATTTTATTTATAATTTATAGAAGAGTTCTCAGGTTCCTCCTCCACCCCTGTAGGTTCCTTCACTGAAACCTCAAGCCAAACCATTATTGTACTTATAGATTGTGACTGTCAAAACTATGCCACACTGAAGTCAAACTAGTGGGTGAGTATGGTCCTGCAAATAGGCAACAGCTGTCATATCCTTGCTTGTTGGGAGTATGTGTCATGGTATTCTTCACTAGCATTTATGCATGACTCAGGCTAGTACAAATCATCCAAAAATAATAAGATATTCGAGTGGTTAGTGAAAGACAGCTTTCTCTTGTCACTTGCAAAAAAAAAAAAAAAAAAAAAAAAAATCTCCAGAGCATATATATAATTGTACTAGGCAAGTTTAGGATTTCTATTTCAGAGATAATCACATATTCTGTAGAAATGCGTTGTCATTTTTAGAAGTACTGTGTATTGTGCACAAAAAAGTGCATTTTAAAAAAATGTTGAGACTTGCTTTTGTCTTATTGGAATCTCAGTTGCCTGGTTCTTTTTAAAAGAAATTGGTGGAATTGAAGAAAAATAAGCAGCCACTCATAACTTCATGTGTATCTGAAGTAAATGGAGACCATATTTAATTTATTAAATTCCACATTTCTTTACAGATTATTTCAAGGGAATATGTTGTTGATATGGATATTTAAAGTTATATATCTTGACTATGGACTAGAATGGGCTTTTTAGCTCATTTGTAGTCATGGATACAAAAAAAAAAAAGAGACTGAGCGAGCAAGTGAGAGAGAGACTGCTTTCATGTAACAATGCACACATTGTTTCACACACTTTACTCCTAGGAGTAAAACTTCCTGGGAACTCCCCAAATCATGAAATCTCCTGTAGTTTAAGAGCCAAGAAAACAAATTTAATGTGTTTAAAACATTCTCACTTTAATCTAATCTTGTGTTTTTCTCATAGACAGTGATTCGCATAATATATTTGTCTGCATGTGAAAAAATAGATGTATTGTCAAAAACACCTGAGAAATATAAGTTGGACCTCTTTAGTCTTGAACCCTCAGGACCTGACTGGTTCTGAACGAGAGAATTTTCTGGACCACAGGAGTTCAATATTGTCTAGCAGCATTACCAACACTTCCACTGCTTACTGTGCTGTTAGAGGACGTTCATGGGTAAATTAGCGCTAAAGAACAGCACAGAACACTGAGAGCTAGGACTAGTGCCTGTAAACAAACTTTATGGGACCATGGGAAACTTGGCCACACGCTAAGTGACATCTAAATCACTATATCTAAATCACTAAATTTAAAATCATTCTGGACGACGGATTAGAAAGGTTCAACCTGTATATGCTAGCTCTTAGGTTTATAGCCTAGATGTGTATTTCATCTAGAATATTTATTAAATATTATTATTTAATATTAAATCAAATCATTTGGTCCTTATTCAGGGCCAGTCTACTCTTACTAATGGGAATGGAGCAAGCGAGGAGGAAACTCAGCAGTATTCTCCCTTTGTAGCTCCAGATTCCCCCATGCAAAAGTTAGGATTTTTCACACTGTAAAAGAAGCTGGGTTCTAGACATCATATCATATTCTGCTGCTTTCATGGACAGAGTCATCTTCATAGAGATTCTGGCCTGTCACTGGTTCTGAGCCTTCCCCAGCTTGCTGGAAGCATGGCCAGAGCTTCCCCTTGTAACCTTTTATTTTTTTTTAAGTAAATTTTGTAATGTGGTGTTACATCACCATGGGTTAGGCTCTTGTGACTATAGATTTAAGCTTAACAGAGTGAAAGTCACCTCTGTTACTTGTATCAGAGTTAAAGTCTCTAGGAACACACAAAGACCAAAGGTAGTGATCACATATACATGCACATGCACAACTTCTAGTCTATTTTATAAGTTTTATGAAACTTATAATTAAAGTCATAGTTACCCCAGCATCTAGACGTTCTATACAGGCTTACACACGTTACAAATAAATCTTCCTGGGTGACCTCAGGCTTTCAATTCTCATTGGTAAAATGGGGATAATAATACCTCTCCATCTGCCAGGGTATAGTGACAATTTGTACATTTATTAATATCCAATGATCAGTGATAACATGTCTGCCAAATGGGTATCCATATATAGCACAATGTATAAATACCTTAGTAGATTGGGCTGGGTATACAAAGCACCGTCATATAGACTATTTCAACTGTAATGGTCCTCAGACATTGAATCGCCTTTATTTCAATTTATAAGTGCATGCTGCACTCTTAGTTGACCTGCTGTTTGGGTCAAAAAAGGCGAGATATAGGGTAGTTTGCAGAACACTTCAACACAAACTCCGGCAAATGCAAAATATGTGATTTGATGTGAAATAGAGGCTCTTTCTGATAATCATGACTTGAAAGATTTCTATGAGGTGGTCAAAGCTGTGTACGGGCCTATTCAGTTTGCCTTGATAGCACTAACCAGCGGTGATGATGAATCTCTCATCACATATAGTACTGCCATCCACCGATGGTGGCATGAATAGTTTAGTGTATTCTTTCATCATTCATCTTCTGTTTGTAAGGGGTTGCTGGGTAATGACCATAAACTGCCTTCATCCACTGCACTTACCTTTTTCAACTACACAGGCTTAGGTGCTATAGGCTATTTAAGTAATGAAAAATAATAATCCTGCTGGTCCCAATGTCATTACCACTTTTCAAACATGAATGAAATCATCTCATTGACAAGCTCTTCAAATTTTTCTTACATGTCTGTCTTCAAGATGTTACATTGCCACAACTAAAACATATCAACATTTTCACTACAGGTTGAACTTTTCTAGTCAAGCACCCTTGGGACCTGACTGGTGCTGAACTAAAGAATTTGCCAGATCTCGGAAGGTCAATATTATCTAGTAGCATTACTAATACTTCCACTGCTTACTAGACTCTTAGAAGACATTTAGGGGTAAATTAGAGCTAAATAACAGCACTGAACACTCCTGAGAGCCAGGATTAGTGGCTATAAAAAACTTTATGGGACTGTAGGAAACCTGGCCACACCCATGATAAGTGGGCATCTAGTTAATGAAAAACTTGCCGGACCAGAGAGTGCCAGATTAGAGATTATTTATAAGTGTAAAGGCTCAAAGAGTGACTTTGGTAACTACTAGGGTACCTCTTTGCACAGATCCCTTTGAACTGACTTGTGACCCAAATAATCAATCAGGTTCTACCTGAGTCACAGTGCAGCTTTCATGCTCAGTGGAGCACTGTTGACATGATTTTCATCAGTGGACAATTTCAGGAAAAATGTCATTTGCTGCAACGTTTGTATATTGTGTTTCTCAGTCTAACTGGAGGTACATCTACACTACAGCATTAATTCGAGTTAGCTTAATTCAAATTAACTATTTCGAATTAAGTTAATTTGAAATAACGCATCTACATGCAAAATCTATTTCAATATAGCATTTTGCTATTTTGAAATAGCGCGTCCACACTGAGTGGACCCTGAACCGAAGTTAAGGCTGGCTGGAACCAGTGCTGGCAGGGCATCAGGTTAGGACTTAGTGTGTGGGGCTGCTGCCTGAGGCTAACTGAGCTCCATGCTTAAAGGGACCCTACCCCCACCCCGAACAGACAGTTCTCAGGGTTCCCTGCTTGCTTGTCTACCTCGATGAGGGCCAGCAAAGCAGTCCTGTCTTGGAGTGCCCTGAGTGCCCGCACTCGGGACACCACAGCACTTGGACACATGGAGCCAGAGCTGCCCCTGGGTACGCCGGTGCATCTTGTGGGGTTGTTGCTATCAGCCCGGCTACACTTGCTGCAGGCTGCCATCTGGGGAGTCCATCGGGGGGCTGTCAGGATCCAGAAGGCCCTGCGGGAGAGCGTCCACCCTGAGGAGCCCTCAGAGCCTCCCTGGTCCTCCCCACCGGGGGCTCGTGCCCCATTCCTCCCTCATGTCCTTCCACTTACCCCTCCCTAGCCCCTCTTCCTGATGTCAAATAAAAGACACGTATGTTCAAAAATAGAAACTGGGTTTATTGAACAAAACTTGGGGGGGGGGGGAGATGAACCTCTGGGGAGACTGGGAATAGGAGGTGGGAAAGGGGAAGAGAGAGAGGGTGTGAGAGGGAAGGGGAGGAGGGAGCTGGAAGGGGGAAGCAAGGGGAAGAAGGGGGAGGGAAAGCTCACGGCTCAGGGTTGGTGGTCTTGCTGGACCAACTTGAGTTTCATGCAAACCTGCTCCTGGGTTCGCATGTGGCCTTTGGTGGCCAGGCTGGCAGCTATCCTGCCATAGACGGCCACGTTCATCCATCTAGTGTGGAGATCATGGACATTGGGGGCATCTCCCCCAAACCTGAATAAGGTCCATGATCTCCACCCTGGACCAGGAAGGCGCCCACCTTCTCTGGGCGCTGGCAGGCTCCTGGGAGCTGGCAGACTGCTCCTGGGGAGCGGTGGAGGGCTGGCTGCCAGTGGCTTGCTGGCTCATGTTTTGGGGCCACTGCTGGCTCTGGGCTGGCAGGCTTGGAGCTGGCACAGGCACTGTGCCCAGGGTCTACCCCTTTAATGGCTCCAGGGCTGGGGGAGAGGAGAGTAAGTTTTCCTGGTTGTGCCCAGAGTGGCCACCAGGGCTCCCTGGGAAGGGCTGGAGGCCCCCTATTTCGAATTAAGTGTCTACACAGCACTTAATTCGAAATAGCTATTTCGAATTTGGTGTTAGTCCTTGTAGAATGAGGCTTACCAAATTCCAATTAAGCACTCTGCTATTTTGAATTAATTTCGAAATAGCAGTTTGCATGTATAGACACTATTAAAGTTAATTAGAAATAATGGCTGTTATTTCAAATTAACTTTGCAGTGTAGACATACCCTAAGGCATTTGATATGGACAGCTGAATTGCCCTCTGGAAATTACTGACACAAATGTCCACAAAAATAATTAAACTAATTAATTAATTTAATTTATGTCCACAAAAATATATGAACATAATTTGGCAATTCAATGTAGGCATTGGCTGGAAGAATTATTGCTGATGGTGATGTAACATATACATTTCCAATCATGAATAGGGTGAAGCAGGGAGGTGCCTTGCATCTCATCATTTTGTCTTGTCTTTTCTGTGATGCTAGAGAAAACCCTTTGTGATGTTTCAGATGGTGTCTTTATACACTTCTGCACTGTTAGGCTCATCAGTCTTTCCTGTCTGTGTGCAAACACCAAGGTGATAGGAACATTCATCCAGGAACTGCTCTGTGCTGATGATTATGTCTTGATGGTGCAATCTGAGGCATCACTGCAAGATCTTGCAAACTGCTTGGCTGTGGTGCCTCAGGACTTTGCCCCCATCACTGGCTGAATGAAAACAACCTTACCAAGATCTTTCAGAAAGAGTAGAAGGTCTCACTCTCCACACTGTCACACAGTTTACTTATCTCCTGTTGAACAACAAAGCGGCAATTAAAAAAAATTTTAAAAGCCAGCACCATGCACAGTTGCTTCTATCACTAAATCTGGAAGTAACATGGAATCTGTGTACAGACAAAAAACAAAGTCTATGATGTCCTTGGGATATTGCTCTAACAATGTGGAACATGGAACTGTTTTCAATGACATATTAAAAAACATGAGAAGCTCTGCTTGCAATACCTACACTGATTTCTGAACATCAAATGGCAGGACCACATTTCCAACACAGCAGTCCTGGTAAAAGCTGGTTTGGTCAGCACTGAGGCTCATTTGATCTGTGCCCAGTTGAGATGGACAGGCCATATAATTCAAATGCTGGAGACCCATCTATCAATACAACTCTGATATTCTGAATTAAGCTCTAAACATTCTAAGCATCTCAATTGAAATGCTTCAAAGGCACTCTGAAATACAGTCTGTAAAATGAGCATTTCTGATTCAACCTTTGAGCAACTGGTAGTTGATTGTATTGCATGACACCATGCCCTGAGGGTGGGCACCCACATCTTGAAAAAAATTAAATGCAACAGCAGGAAACACAACTCTAAGCACAGAAACAATATGCAGCTCAGTCAACACAAAAAGGCAAAATGGTTCCATTGTCAGTGGGGTAATGTTGCTCTTCCTGGACCAGTCTAGGGAGTCAAGCAAGACCCATTTGTACAAAACTATGATTGTCAAAAATGTACTCGAAATTGAGGAGACCATCATTATCATCATAATCAATGGTATATTTATTAATGTCATCAAGGTACTCAGGGTACTGGGGGTTATTTTACTACCTATGCAGACGGAAGGACTACATAGCACCTTTCATTTGAGATTAATTTTGGAGAGACTAGATCAAAGCAATAATTTAGTAATCATAATTGTACAGTTGTATGGCTGTTGACATAGCAATATTGCACGTAATTAAAGTATTAGACTAACACTCTCATCTCTCCCCCTTACTTTTCATTATGTCTCAAATCACTAGCAGGTAAAGTACAGATAGTTACAAAAATCCAGGGAATAGAAGTCAATGGCCCATCCTTAAAATTTTGACTTCTTGATAGCACTGGTAATAGCCAAACTGTCTGCAGAGCAGGCATGCACAATAGTAAGCTCTTCATGTACATGATATTTTTAGCAGTGAGACTTGTTTGTGTTGTGTCCCTGAGGCCTCCCTCTATATGCACCTTGACACACACACACACACACACATTCACTCTGCTTTTTGTAATAGGTTAAATTTGTGTTTTTTCTTTTCTTTTTTATTTTTAGTTTAATAGTGGTATGTAACTTACTCAACTCTTATTTATATATTTCTATACATATCTATAAATGACTGTTCTCATATTCTGTGGGCATCATTATCCTCAAACCAACTGAGTAATAGTTGTTTGGGTTTTTTTTTTTTTAAAATCTCTCTATATATTTAGAATGTTTTAAAAATTAAACACACTGCCAACTATACTAGAAAGCATTTTCTGTGCAATTTGAAAGTCAAACAAACAATGTCAGGTGAGAAAGATGACTTGGTAAAGGACTCTTTGGAAGCCAGTCAGAGCCACTAGGGTTCAAATGTTTTGTGATACCAACATAGGCTATGTCTAGACTATGGGTTTTTTCCGGGATACTGGAGGTAACACGGAAAAACTCCGCCGTGTCCAGGGAACGCGTCTGCTGTTCCGATATTTTTTGCAGAAGACCAGACATACTCTTTCAGAAGCCCTGTCTTCCTCGTGCCACAAGGAAGAAGGGCTCCACCAAAAGAAGAGGTTTTTCCAAAATTTGGCCCAGTGTAGACGGGCCAAATTTCGGAAAAGCCTCTTCTAACAAAACTATCGGAAAAAGGTATGCAAATTGCAGAGTGCAATTTGCATACCTTTTTCCAATAAAAAGCAGCAGTGTCGACATAGCCATGCTCCACAGGTAGTTTAATTGAAATCAGCTTTGCATGGAATGAGGTATTGCTAATTATGGGCATGTCTATGCTTCAGGGCAAAAGTAAAATTAAGATACGTCACTTCAGCTACATCAGTTGCATAGCTGAAGTTGAAATAGCTTAACTCAGCTTTTGGCACTGTGTACACAACAGGAAGAACACTCTGACTTCCCTTACTCCTCATGAAATCAGGGTTACAGGAGTTGGAGTAAGAAGTCCTCCATTTCAACATTATTTCAAAATAATGGCTTTCTGTGTTATTCCAAAACATCACTGCTGTGTAGACATACCCTATAAGAGTATCAGAGTGGGTTCCTAGCTGTGGGGTCCTACCTGTGTGTCCTTTTATTTTTGTAGATAGACTATATGAGACATGCAGGTACCAGAAGTGAAAGGAATTTCAGGAGTCAGAAGATTCTGGGTATAAGCAGGATAAGGAAGACTGAGTCCCTAAAGCACTCAACTTTAAAGCTGATCTAAAGGGCCCAACCCACTGGTTTTCTTTAAACAAAAATCTTCTGGAAATATTGATCTTTTGGCAACAACTTGTCCAGTTGGTGAAGTGTACTTTTATAAATCACTCATCTCATCCTTTTTTTTTTTCAGTTTTTTTTTAAGAAAAAAATATCCAGAACTGAGAAACTAAAACTCTTTTGTTTTTACTTTGTAGTGAATTTTGACCACTTCCAGATACTCCGAGCAATTGGGAAGGGAAGCTTTGGCAAGGTAAGTTAGAAGCTGAATTTAATCATGAATACTGTAAGGTAAATTGTATCTAAAAACAAATTATGCACAAACTATTTATTGTATCAAGAAAAATAATCCTGAAAGTGATTTTTTTTCCTTATGTAGTGGGTGGTAAGTAGAGGTGTGCAAATTTTTATTCAGGAAATATTTCATTGACATTGGCTTATTTGTAAACTTGTGGCATTTTGGGATGTTAAGTTTCACATTTCACACAATTCATTTTTTAATTACTAGAATAACTGAATTGGCAAATATATGTATTATATATTTTGTTTCCAAGTTGGATTTCTTGGTTGTGGTTGGTCATAATAATCTAGGTATACTTGGTCGTGCCTCAGTACAGGAGAATGCAGATGACTTCTCAAGGTACCTTCCAGCCCTACAGTTCTATGATAAGTCACATGATACTGGATCCAGCTTCTTAACTGGCTGAGCTGCCATGTGATCAGGAAGGTTCTCAGAAGCTATTTGGCCTCTATTTCTCTGAAGCTATTTGGCCTCTATTTCTCTGAACAATTAGTTGTAGTTAAGGAAATCGTTTGTTTATTATTTTGCAAAAAAATAAAATGTATGGAGCATGTTTAAAAATCAGAACAGAACTAGTATTTGATGCTTACTTTGTTTCCTAATTTATATGTCTTTATTACCAATATAGATAGATGAATTAATTATAAAATAATGTGTGAGTGTGTTCTTTCTTTCTTGGACAGTTATTACATTTGTGGTGTTGACTGAATTTTATTGATGTGAGCTTAGGCCACTGTTCTTTCTTTGACATTTATGTTCTGCACAATTTATTTTTCACCACATTTATGAAATACACCATATATGTGTCATTGCATTAAGGGCATCCACCCTCTATCTTTGATCTTACAGGATCTAGTTGCAGTGCCACAATTTCATATTTCTTCTGCTGTCTACATTGTATTTAATTGACTTTTTCCTAAAGGCATCTGCCCTCTGAGATCTCCTCTGATCAACTGTGGCATCTTCCCACAATTAAGAAAAAGAGTAGCAGTAATTTTAACACTTTGAAAAAACCTGCCAAATATGGCTGCCATAGCACCACTACGTGACAGCTTGCAAGTGTGAAGCTTTGTGCCAAAGGTGAATTTCACCAGCTGGTGTCTTGGGGATGAGGGCAGAGAAATGGGTCTTTGAAGTTTTGCAAAATGTAAAATGTTGAAGTTGTTGCAAAGCATATATATTAGATGAGCAAAGAATACTGCAACACGTGTCACCAACTTCACCTACTTCTAAGAATATCATAGGAAACAACCAGACCACTGGGAAGGAATCTGTTCTGCTTTTTTTAAAATGCATCAAATACAGAGGGTCAGATTCTGACTGTCTTATTTGGGTTAGCACTTTACTCCATTAATATCTCCATTGACCTCACTGGACTATTTGTAGAATTAAGTTCTATGCAGTGTGAATAAAGGTATCAAAATATGGCGCTTAAAATGAAACCTGCTGTGTAACTGTTGTTCTCCCATTATTTGTAGCCCCCGCATTAGTATGGTATCTGAGCTCAGTAATACAGGACAAATACTATATGTGGATAACCAGAAGTATAATCGTCTGTGTATACCAAGCTCTGCCCTCGTTAAGCTTCAGTAATACGATCAAACTCTGCAGAGGCAAAGTTAGGAATTCTCTCCCTGATACACTGTGGGTGCCATTTTTGCTAATACGGCCATGGTTTTCATACAGATTTTTAAACTTATATGTTAAAATAGTTAAAATCTACAGAGTGACAAGCCAGAGAAAACAATTGAGAATGAAAAACCCCCTAACATTTGCTTTGGTGAGACAAGGCACAACTTGCAATACATTTACAAAAGTTATATCAGCCCAACAAAACAAAGCATCTGTTCTTGAGAGACATTAAAACAAAAACATTGTCTTTTGCTTCCTCTGTGGATTCACTGAAATGGGCCATTGACCAACCATGAGAGCTACCACGCCCATCATTCTAGCATAATAAGGATAGGATCGACTCACATGGACTCCTGGATTCATTGTAAGTCCACATGGGATGGGGGCTAGTAACAATATTTCATCATAGTGAACTACTATGTAAGCCATAGAGGAGGTTGTTATGAAATGAAAACTGCCATAGATTAAAAATAATTAATGTCTCAAGCAGAAAAGAATAAGTGGGAAGAGGAAAAATGTCAAGTTTCTAAGATGGTGCTACAAACATTGGCAGATGAATAAAAATTTTAGCGGGAAGACCCCTTCTGGTGTAAGTTGTCATAAGTGCTTTGAAGACAAAGGACCAATAACAATTTATACCAGTTGAGGAACTGCCCATAGATTTGTACAACATTAAGGTAAATTCCTCTGCAGTTCTGAGTCGTTATAAAGCTAAAGTATTGTGACTGCTGCTTATGACACTTATCATACTTAACTTACTGTTACTTAGTGTTTCCTGCAGTTGTTTTGTAAATTCTTCAGGGAAGGCATCATCTTTTGTTATACAGTGATCAGCACAGCAGTGTGGAGGCCTTTAAGTGCTTTTTCAATATAAATTATATAAAAAAAACTAATGTTAATAAATTAACCAGAATTTTATATAAAGTATGTCTTGCTTTTACAAACAGTGGGGAAAATAGCGTCCAGCAGGTTAAGAGTGCTCATTAATGTTTTAACCAAGGCATTTTAATTAGCTTTCATTTCTCAATCTTGAAATAATATTACTTTACTAGCCAATTAGCCCGTCATAAGACGGGATTTTCAGGTCTCTCCTCCACGTTGATCTTTTCTCCTGAGACTCTGGCCTCTCACTCCGTCTCTCTCTCTCTCTCCTCCTCCTACTGTCTCCTCCTCTCTCTCTCTCTCTTCTCCTCCCCCTCCTGCCTCACTCGGGGGACCGCGGAGCCCAAACGGCCGTTTGGGCTCCACACTCCCCGTGCTGCATGGGGACTGCGGTGCCCAAACGGCCGCTTGTGCCGCTTGCTCCCCCGCGGTGGCCCGGCTGAGCGGCACAGAAGTCAGCCGAGCACCACAGCGAGAGGCAAAGGACATGACTCAGGCAACAGCGCCGCCCAGAGGGCACAGCCAGCATTCCAGCATTACAGAGTCACAGACATTGGGCTACTATATATATGATTATGATTGTTTAATCTTTTGGGTGATTATAGCTGATATTAAATTATGGTCTTTGAGACTAGATGAAGTTACTTTGTGATAAATAAAATCTAATATATTTAAAATCTCCTATTCTGTCAAAAGACAGTAATTTTAATTGTCCTAATTCTTTAAGGAAAGCCAGAAAACCCCAGTTATGGAGCTATGCCAGAGAATTTGAAGCATGAATGTTCTATGATTGTGTCCAGAGCCCTCCTTCACTAATTACTATAGACCAGCGAAGGGCAATTTATGCTAGCGTGTGGGCTGCATGAGTGGCCCTCTTTCATCTGATTGGGTCACAAGATTGTCATAACCAAGACGGTCTCCCAAGATGAGGTAGTTTTGCTAATTGCATTTGCATACCTAGAATTTGGGTGGGGGAGGGAGGTGCCAATTGAACTGTAGCAGCACTTTGGCTGGATGCAGAGGGAACGCACGGCTCTCACCATGATGTGTGCAACCAACATGCACCCCGCTTCATGTGCCCTTGCTTTAAGCACATGTCACTTTTGAAATACCGGTGGCTGGGGGAAACTAGCAGAATTTGGCAATCCTGTGTGTGGGCAACAGTTAACAAAATGTCTCATTGGCCATACATAGAATCCCAATGGGACACATGCGGCTGCTGGACCTCAGGTTACCCACCACTGCTACAGACATAGTGACAATAGAATTTCCAGCAAGGAAAAATGAGGGAGACAGAGATTTATATTTTTAGTGTGAAAGGAGGGGCCAACAATTTACTTGGGCTATAAAGGTCTGAAATTTCTTGAACAACATTCTGTCATTTGAAGATGCATTTAGGCTGCATTACTAAATAGGTAGATTTAACATTTAGATTTCACTTAGCATGTATATTAGTAGCACGTGCAAAATATAGCCATGTAGCCCCTCAATTTACCACCAAAGATCAGAAATAGGGAGGAGCTGAAATACTTACACATGCTTTGACCATAAAAGGTATTACAAATGTCCTCTGATGACTCTATCCTGTTAACTTGTGTAGAGAATGAGGCAGAACAAAATGTCTGCCTTGCAGCCTATAATATGCTCAGTGATTTAAATCCATAGGTTCTGACAGGGTCTTCAGTTCTGCCCCCGAAGAGAACATCAAGTAATGTTGCTAACAGATATTTCTCCTTGTAGAGCAATTTCCTGGTTCTGGAGGCTGTGAACAGCTTATCATCAGAGCCTGCTGCCATGGTAAATGATGCATTGGGTCCTTAGCTTTCAAATTCAGTTTGCTTTTGTGAAAGCAGTATGTGTAGCCCACAGTGGGCGATGAAAGTATTCCCTGATGGAAAAGCATCAAAGAGCTGATGTAACTGTGCCCTCTCTAGAAGGCCCTGGCACAGCAGTCTGCCAAGGTCAGGTTCAGTAAGTCTGTAATTTATGTTGGCCTTAATGTCCACAAAATGTGACATAAAATTATCTTGATGACATACATCCTGTTTCTGTCACAACCCTCTGTTTTTCCTAGATTGTAAGCTCTTCGGGGCACAGGCTGTCATTTTGTGCTCTGTGTTTGGTCAGCACCTAGCATAATGAGGTACTGATTCATGACTGGGGTTCTTAGGTGTTACAGTAAAACAATATAATAATTAAAACAATATAATAATTATAACAACAATAATTATAACAACAAGTTGGTATCAGAGAGAAAGTGCACCATACAAACACCTATTATTACTGAATGCCATTGCAGGTTCACTGCTGCACTGGGATGACTTTCCACATGACATTAGTAATTTGCTGCCAGCAGCCATGCTACACCCAATAATCTGGCCCAGAGTTGCTTACCAAATGGTTTTAGTAACACTGTGTTTAAGAGCTACACAGGCAGGAATTTTCACAGCTAGGTGACATTGGATTTTCACTTTCAGGACACAAACTTTGGACATGGTTTGAATCTCAGACGGGGAGCCAGGCTTCACTGTGTGGTTTGCATTCCTTTTGTTGCCCAGTGATGTGTACCCTTGTATCTGAAACTAGAATGGAATTATTTTAGTGCTTTTTTTCCTGGGCAGTGTGTTCAGGGCAAGAAGCAGCCAGACTTGGCCAACAAAGGGCTGTCCTGACAACTTGCCTAGAGCCCGAGGGTTGCACCTTTCGTAAGCTGCATAAAATGGAACAGATCATTTTTGGATATCAAGGTGTGACTCATGAAGATTAAGAGTTCAAACATACAACAGACCCTGAGAGGCTACAGGCCAAATTCTTATCTCAGCTATCCCTGTGGAAATCTGGTTCACTCCTCTCACTGCTATGAAGTTAACTCCATATTTTTACTGGTGTAACTGAGATCAAAGTCTGGACCTGCAGACAGTGATCTGTCTTGATATAAACATTTTTTCTACTTGTTGGATGGTGGTTGTGAGGTGCTTTGTAGAACCCTAGAGGTTTCACTTAGCGAATGGGCCATGCTTTGGATAGCCCAGCTCTGAGTAGGTAATAGAATGACTGCATTTGTTTATTGAATTGGTGATTGTAAATATTCTGGGTACTGTAGAAAATGAAGGAACCAGGCTGCAGTTCAGAGGCTCTTAAAGGTTATTATTCAGTTCAGGAAACTGAAGAAAAGGTTTGGGATCTTGTAGCAACAAGGCAGAAAAGTGAACAGGTAAAATTAAATTAAACACCAGTTCTGTGAGCAGCCATAAAAAGGGAGGTATTAAATAATATATGCTGGAAATGCAGCTATAATAATAGATCTTTACTAGAACTGCTAAATCAAACTCCAGAAGTTGACCACAGCAGTGTTGATATTCCACATAGGGCACGTCTAAACTACATTCCTCTTTCGAAAGAGGAATGTAAATGAAGCCAATAAAAAATTCAAATGAAGCGTGGATTTACAAATCTCATGCTTCATTTGCATAATCATGTGAGAACGCTTTTTCGAAAAAGGGTTTTTCGAACTAGAAACTGCAGTCTAGATGGGGTTCTTTAAAAAAAAAACCCTTTTTCAAAAGAACCTGTACTCCTGAAAAAATGATGTATATGGGTTCTTTTGAAAAAGGGTTTTTTTCCCCCAAAAGAACCCCATCTAGACTGCAGTTCCCTTTTCAAAAAACCCTTTCTTGAAAAAGTGCTCACGTGATTATGCAAATGAAGCACAAGATTTGTAAATCTGCAAATCATTTGAATTTTCAATCAGCCTCATTCACATTCCTCTTTCGAAAGAGGAATGTAGTTTAGACATAGCCATAGTGAAGACAAGCCCTCAGTTAATTTTTGTTGGGGGAAGGAAAGGGCTCAATTTAAAATCATTAAAGAGGTTGGGGTGGTGTGGAGTAGAAGACGACCTGGGAATACTGGGAAACATGAATCTTCTGTCTTGGATTGGAAAGCCATCAATGCAACATTAGTCTTTTACACTGCATATTTCCTTATTACACAGATGCTTCATCATGCTCCATGCCGGCATACTCAGTACACTCTTTCATGTACATTATAACTGCCCTAGTGGAGGGGGAGGGGAAATCATGTCTGTAGCTCTCAGGCACAGTTCACATGAGATCTCACCCTCTGTTCTGAATCTAGCCACTTCCAAAGAAACAGATTGAATCTGACATGCAGTGACAGTAATTAATCAAACTTAAAATGTAATAAAATAAAAATATGCTCTCCCAAGGCAATACTACATTTGACTTTTGCGGAGCAAGTCATAGGAGGTCCCTTTTTTTTTAGCTTTCCTTGTTTAAAGAAAAATAAGTCAAATCTAGAGTAATGTATCAGTCATCAGAATTTTATATGTATTTTTAACATGCTATGTTGATTCATATGTCAGCTTTAAGAATATGCCAATATGCTCAAATGCTCAACGTACAGAGCAAAGCTATTTTACATAAAAATATCTTTATATATATTTATGTACCTTGTAGAACTCCCAACCCCCAGATTTAATATTTAAAAATATTAAAGATATCACACTTTTTTACTTTAAATGTGTCTGTATTTTACACAATGCAAATGCTAATATGTGAACTATGTTTCTGTTCACATGACATCATGTGAGGCAGCGTTGTCCAGTGGATAAGACCTTGAGCTAAACCTCCAATGACCTGAGTTCCATTTCCAGTTCTGTCAATAACCTGTGCAACTTTTGGCAAGTCACTTCTCAGTGCCTCTGTTTCTCCACCTAGCCTTGGTCTTTTTCTCTGGAAACTGTGAGCTCCCCAGTGCAGGGGCTGTTTGTACTGGGCAAAGCACAAGGGGGCCCAAAAATGTGAAGAACGTGATATACTGAGGTCAAATGTGTTCAAATATGGTCAAATATGCTGAGTATGAGCTCAATTGTCCTTAGGGTATTATGAGTCCATCCGTGATCATGCATAAGGTCATATTTACTGAAATAGTCATATTTAAACAAAAATGTGTCTTGCCCTAGATATTAACTAAGCCTAAATTACATTATTTTAAAGTAAGCATAATATGTTTTATGTAGTAGATGTACACTAAATTGATTTCTCTCTCAGAGGCTCTCTTTTGAGCAGATTGACTTTCAGACTCCACCTGCAGAGTAAGAAAATACACTGGTACCAATGAGAGGATTGTTGGAATTGAATATGAGGCAGTGAGCCCCTGTGGGAATGGGAAACTACTATTTGTATTACATATAAATACACCATTCCATGCCATATCCCCTAGCACATCCATTAGTAGAATCTAGCTAAACCAAGTTGATAATTTTACCCATCTCAGCAGCAACATCTCCAGTATGAATCTCTTGACAAAGAGATCATGAACAGGGTACAGAAAGCTTCTCAGTTACTAGTAAAGCTACACAACAAAGTCCTGAAATCCCACAATGCAACCCTCTGAACAAAAATAAAACTTCACAATGCTTTTGTGCTCACATCTCTATGGCTCTAGGACCCGAACACCATTAAAATGGCAAATCAAACAGTGAGTGGCCTTCCATATGCGGTCTCCGCAAGCCATTATGGAGATCTGCTGGCAAGGCAAAATTACCAACATGGAGGGTCTCCAAACGTCAAATGTCACAAGTGTTGAGGTTATATTAAAAAGCCCGGCTGTGCTGGGTTGGACACATTATTAGGGCACCTGGACATTGACTCCCCAGAAAAAATTTCCATACGTAATTGGCACAAGGACACTGGAATAAAGGTCATGCTAGAAAGTGCTATAAGGAAAGCATCAAGAACAGGATACACTTTAGTACAGAAAGAAACAGAGGATCTGAAGAAGGCTGTGTCAAATGGATCAGCCTGGCAACATACAGTCCTCAGAGCTTTCCAAGCCTTTGAAGTGGACAGAAATAATCAATTGTTAGCTGCAAGGGAAAAGCATCATACCACTACTATAGCTACCAGTGATCTTGCTTGCTCTGCTAACAAGCATGAAAACCACACTTTAGACATCAGAGTCACTCCAGAAACTACAGAAAGAGCATGATGATTTCATCATCTCCCTGATGGTCTACACAAGAAACAACTGTGGATGCTCCAACAGACTGTTATGGCAGCTGTTGCCCCTGCACTCATCCCTTCTGTAGATTTAGGGTTGGGTTTTTTTTGGTGGAGGGAGCATAACAGCACACAGCTATGCAATACTAAAAGGTTCAGAGACTCCCTGCATAACCTCTCCAAAACTGGAAAACTAGCTAGTTCCCAAATTATGTCCGCCTGGGAAGTGGTGAGTTTCCTAAGGGTTCAAGGCAAGATTTGTAAAGATACTTAGATACCTAGATATGCAGAGGACACTTACTGGAATTTTCAAAGGAGCCTATACACCACCAAATCTCATTGTGAGCTAGGCATCCGGGTGCTTTTGAAAACCCCAGTAGGTGGCTCTTTGCATAATATGGCAGCTCAATGCCTTTTAAAATCTTGCTCTGTTTTATATTTTCTAATACCAGACCAGTGGGGAAAACATTACTGATGATTAAATTGCTTTTCCTCTGCATTCCCTCCGCCTTATCCAGTCTAAACCAGTTTATGCCTCTTCCTTTATTTTAAATGGAAAAAAAGTGGCCTAGGGCTATGGGAAATCTATCTTTTTCTACTTTGAATGTATTGCTATGGAAAAAAGGAAAATGTGTCGGGGGTTCCTCAACACATATTGAAGCCTTACTTTGTCAGCTGCTGGAAGCATGAGGCTAAATCACAAAATCCAGGTTGGAATGAGGAACAATACTGAAATGAAATATTACAGAGAGAACAAACGTATCTTGACAATAGAAGGCCAGTCATAGACAGCCTTCAATGTGGGCACATTTCTTTCTTTCACTCCCCTTTTATTAATACAGATAGTCATTCCTATAATTTTTAGCCTACATTTGATATAATGGAAACTGTTACAGTGAAAAGCTTTTTATAATGGAGAGGGTCCACTGAGAGGGAATTTGAAAAAAAAAATTCTGCTTTTTAATGGACTAAGTTTAGCAATTGGAGAAGCGCAGAGCTACGAATGAGAAAACTGAGAGGCATCATCCAGGATGACAGATACAAATAGATTCAGTTATGTGAGAGTTGTGATAGAGAAGATAGCTACATTCTATAAATACAGGCATGGAATTAAATTCATTAATGTCTGGAGACCAGCTTACTTAGTTTAAGTGCTGTCTTTGGGAAAAGGCAGTTGGCAGGCATTTTATAACCCACACACCTCTATGAGTTAGAGTAACCATATTTACAATTGTAGAATACCATGTATTTGAAAGCTTCCTTTGCATGTAGCATTTTGAAACTGTCTGCTCCTCTTTGTCATTCTAAGAAATCAAGAACATAAGTTGCAATTTAGGATGCAGATCAAAATATACACCTCTGTCCCCTTTTTAGTTTCTCTGGCAGCACTCCTCTCAGGAATTAGGCCTCTTGCTCTCATCTGACACAAGGTGCAATCTTGCAGATCTTTCACTTAGCCCTAGTCTATCCTAGGGAGTTATTTCGGAATAACCCACCTTATTTCGAAATAACAAGCGGCGCATGCACACTATCCACCCGGTGCTCTCCCTGGAGTGCTTCTGGGGGCTCTATATCTAAGGCAGGCTCTAATCAGTGTGGATGTGCTATTTCAAAATAATTGTGAACAATTTTGATGCTCCCCTGTAGTGGGGACACACTATTTCAATTTTGTTATTTCGGAAGTTATTATTTTGATTTAACTTATTTTGAAATTATTTCCTAGTGTAGACATGGCCTTAGACTGGTACCAAATTCCCCTTTCCCATGTCCTCCAACCATTATCACCCTGGATGTCCAACTGCTTTAAAGCACCTGTGTTTCCTGACAGTGATAGTAACCATTTTGCAGTTAGAACAAAGCATGAGAGAAAAAGAAAGAATTTTAAAACAACAAATGGCCTACACGAATAGAGTGCCTATGTGGATAGTGATATAATAGGTACCACGGAAACTTGGTGGAATGAGAATAATCAATGGGACACAGTAATACCAGGGTACAAAATATATCAGAACAGGTCATGCTGATGGGAGAGTGGCATTATATGTGAAAGAAATCATAGGATCAAATAAAGTAAAAAAATCTAGATGAACTAAATTATACCACGGTGTCTGTACGGTTAGTAATTCCATGCTTGAATAATAAAAATGTAGCAGTAGAGATATACACTACTGACCACCTGACTAGGAGAGTGCTAATGATTGCAAAATGCTTAGGGAGATAAGAGAGATTATACAAATTAAAAACACTCAATAATAATGGGGGATTTCAACTATCCCTATATTGACTGTGTACAAGTCACCTCACGAAAGGATGTAAAGGAAAAGTTTCTTGACATCTTAAATTTCTGCTTTTTTGGAACAGCTAATTCTGGAACTTGCAAGAGGAAAGGCAATGCTTGATTTTAGTCCTAAGTGGAGCACAGGATCTGGCCCATGAGATGAATATAGCTGAACTGCCAGCTAATAGTGACCACAATATAATTAAATTTGACATCCCTGTGGTGGGGAAAACACCACAGCAGTCCACCATGGTAGCATTTAATTTCAGAAAGGGACTGCACACAAGTGGGGAAGTTAAACAGAAATTAAAAGATACAATGCCAAAAGTGAAATTCCTGCAAGCTGCATGGAAACTTTTTAAAGGTACCATAATATTGGCTCTACTTAAAGGCATATCCCAAATTAAAAACAAACAAACAAACAAAAACAAACATAGTAAGAAAAGCAAACAAGGGTCACTGTAGCTAAACAACGATGTAAAAGAAGTAGTGAGAGGCAAAAAGCCAACCTTTAAAAAGTGGAAGTTAAATCCTACAGAGAAAAAAAAAAAAAAAAAGAAGAGCATGAACTCTGGCAAATGAAGTGTAAAAATATAATTAGGAAGACCAAAAAGGAATTTGAAGAACAGCTAGCAAAAGACTCAATAAGTAATATAAAAAAAAAATGTTGAGTACATGAAAAGCATGAAGCCTACTAAAGAACTTGAGGCCACTGAACAATACCAGTAGTCTGAAAACTGACCATTTATTTCTACCCTTTTTTTCTTATCTTTTAGCCAGTTCCTGTTCCACAAAAGGACCTTCCCTTTTATCCCATGGCATTCCCTCAGATATCAAAGGATGAGTCAAAGGCCATAAAGCCATTGTGGAGAAGTGAAATGATTTTTTTGCATTAGTCTTTATGATTGAGGATGTGAGGGGGATTCCTAAACTTGAACTATTTATTTTAGGTGACAAATATGAGGAATTATCTCAAATTGAAGTGTCTTTAAAGGAGGTTTGGGAACAAATACATAAATTAAACAGTAATAAGTCACTAGGCCCAGATGGTATTCATCCAAAAGTTCTAAAGGAACTCATAAGTGAAATTGCAGAACTATTAACTATAGTTTGTAATGAGTACCAAATGACTGGAAGATAGTGGGACATCAATATTTAAAAAGAGCTCCAGAGGGGATTCCAGTAATTACAGGCCAGTACCGGACCCAACATCAGTACCAGGCAAACCAGTTGAAATGATACCAATGAACAAAATTGTCAGATACGTGGATGTACATAATTTGTTGGGGAAGAGTCAGAATGGTTTTTGTAAAGGAAAATCATTCCTCACTAATCTACAATAATTCTTTAAGGGGATCTGCAATCATGTGGACAAGAGTGATCCAGTGGATATAGTGTACTTAGATTATAAAAAAGCCTTTGACAAGGTCCTTTATCAAAGGCTGTTAAGCAAAATAAGAGGGAAAGCCATGGGAAAAGAGAGGAAGGTCCTCTCATGGAACAGAAACTGGCTAAAAGATAAGAAAAAATGGTAGAAAATGGTCAGCTTTCAGACTAGTGGTAAATAGTGATGTTCCCAGGGGGTCTTTACTGGGGCCAGTATTATTCAATATATTCGTAAATGATCTGAAAAAAAAGTAAACAATGAGATGGCAAAATTTGCAGATGATACAAAACTACTAAAGATAGTTAGTCCCAAGCAAACTGTGAAGACCTACAAAGGGTTCTCATAGAACTGGGTGACTGGACAATAGTCCATGTCCATGTTGATAAATGAAAATTAATGCACATTGCAAAACATAATTCCAACTATGCTTATAAAATGATGGCATCTAAATGAGCTGTTAGTCAAGAAAGATCTTGGAGTCACTGTGGATAGTTCACTTAAAAAAAATCTACTCAATGTGCAGAGGAAGGCAAAAATACTAACAGAATGTTGGGGATCATTAGGAAAGGAATATATAAGAAAACAGAAACTATCTATTAAGTCCATGGTAGTCCCCCATCTTGAATACTGAATGCAAATGAGGTCACCCCATCTCAAAAAAGATATATTAAAATTGGAAAAGATTCAGAAAAGGGCAAAAAAAGATTAGGGGTAAGGAACAGCTTCTTTATGAGGAGAAATTAATAAGAATGGGAATTTTCAGCTTGGAAAAGAGATGACTAAAGGGGGATACAATAGTGGTCTATAAAATCATGACTGGTGCGGTGGAAGTAAATAAAGAAGTATATTTTATACTTCCTAACAAAAGAACTAGAGGTCAGTAAATGAAATTAATAGACAACAGGTTTAAAACAAACATTAGGGAATATTTCTTCACACAATTCACAATCAAACCTTGAAAGTCTTTTCCAGAGGATGTTGAGAAGACCAAGACCATAACAGGGTTCTATAATGAACTTCATAAATTTATGAAAGATAGCCTGGGATGGCCAGGGATGGTGACCCTAGTCTCTGTCTTCTAGAATCTGGGAATGGGTGATCGGGGATGGATCACTTGATGATTGCTTTTTCCTGTTCTCGTACACCTGGCATTGGCTACTGTTAGAAGACTGGATACTGAGCTAGATGGGCCTTTGGTTTGACACAGCATGGCTGTTCTTATGTTTTTATGAATATTTAATTCCATCTAATTTTATGTTTTGCCACAAGCTAAGTTATATATGCTTCTTTTTTAAGTTACAGGAACAGAACAAAACCAACTTACATTCTTTTAATAAGCTCAAACACTCCTATAATTTAGGCTGTTCTCCATTCTCCTGATCAACATTGTCATACCGATCTAAATCCCAGTATAGATGGTGTTATATTGATAGGAGGGCTTCGCCCATTGGCATAACCATCACCTCTTGGAGAGCTGGAGTATGTATGCCAATGGGAGGAGCCCTCCTGTCTGTGTAGGCTGCATCTTCACTGAGCACTACAAAGGCGCTGCTGCAGTACTGTAAGTGCAGACAAGCCCTGAGACTGTCAGCTGGAAAATCCAACAGGGCCTATCTGGGAGAATGTCTCCAAAATGTCTCCACTGAATGGGTGGATAGACCCTTTCAGTCTCAGTGGTTATAATCATTGACCTTTCGGTAGTCCCTCCCCTGTAGGATATTCAAATTGTCTGATTTTCATTGTCATTTTAAGAAGTCAAACACATAAGTTGTATTTTGAGATATTGATCAAAATATGCACTTGACACAGACACAGTTATACAGACATTCATGGTCGTATCACAAAAGTATTTTCTATACTTTTTATGAAGTAATTTGACTAAATTCACTGAAATGCTAAATAGAAACAACACTGACCACAGTCAGATCAAAGTTAGAGCAAAGATGGTATTTTTTAATCACTGTCAAGTTATTAAAATTAATCACAATTAATTGCATTGTTAATAATATACCATTAAAATATTTGTAAATGCTTTCTACAGCTGCATTCACCATTCCAGGCCAATGAGAGCTGTGGGTGCACTGCTTGCAGGCAGAAGCAGCTTGCAAAGACTCCTGCCCTCCCCGTCCCCTCGCTTCAGGTCTGTGGGTGCTGGCCACTTCTAAGAGCGGTATGGGGCCATGGCAGGCAAGGAGCCTACTATGCTTTATTTTTGGGTTCAGTTATGTAACAATCTACATTTGTAAGTTGTACTTTCACAGTAAAGAAATCGCAGTAGAAAACTTGTATGAGGTAAATTGAAAAATATTATTTCTTTTGTTTATCATTCTTATAAAGTGAGCACTATATATTTTGTATTCTTTGTTATAATTGAAAATGTAGGTAAACATCCAAAATATTTAATAAAATATAAAAATATTTTAAAATATGTAATACATTTCAATTAGGATTTTATTGTTTAGCAGTGCCATTAAAACTGATTAATCATGTTTAGTTTTTTAAATCATGATTAATTTTTTTGAGTTACATGAGCTAACTGCAGTTAATGGACAGCCCTATATTAATGCTCCCTAAAGATTTGTGGGCCTGCATTTGGCTCATTTACACTGGTATAATGCAGGAGTGTAATTTTATAGCTCAGGACACCAAGAGCCTCATCCAATGTCCTTACGCGGGTGTAAACCATACTGTCTTTTCTGGACGTTATGCCTGTTTAAGGATTACTGGCCTGTAATTTAGTCAGCTGGATATTAGCCTTCTTGGGTCATTTCTGCGCAAACTGGGAGCTTTAAAACTAAGTCACAACAATTTTGAATGTATAATTTCCTTGACGGGGTGATACATGGGGGATGTTTGCTAGGGGTCACATGCCCCCAAACACTGTGGGTGGGAAGGGCTGTCCAGCAGCCAGCAAGGGGACTGGGAGGAGGGCACTGGTGCCTGCAGCAGGGATCGGCCCCCTTGAACTCACCGGCAGCAACGGATCAAGCAGGACAATGCGGCCACAGCTTGCTTTGCTCCTGGTGTGTTGCTTAGGGGAGGGGCAGGACCACCCCTTCACTTCCCAGCAGGAAGCGGAGTGATACAGCCGACAGAGTGAAACAAGTTGGGACTGTATTGCTCCACATCCATAGCTGCTGCTGTTGAGTATGGGGGTGGGGGCAGGAGGAGTCCTGGTGCTGGACTCCTGGACTGCTAGTCCCCTAGGCTGCCTCAGTTGGGGGGGAAAGAGGTGGGGCCTCAGTAGTGGGAAGAGGCAGGGAGAAAGCGGAATGGGCTGAGGAGGGGATAGAGCAGGCACAGGCAGATGCGAGGCTTGAGTTGGAGGGTGGTTGTGCTGGCCCTTCCCTGAGTTAGAGGAGATTACGTAGTCAGTGACCCCCCTCTCTTCAGGTTGCCCCTCACCAGTAGCCTCTGTTTCTTGAGCAAATTCTCTCACCTGCCCAATTCTTTACACTTGCATGCAGAGATCATCACTGAAATGCCAGTATTTGCCAACAGAATCCACACAGTTACTGCAATGATTTCCTGTAGAATATGGAATCTCTGCTTCCACCGTGTAACAGCTGCTGGCAAATGCCAACTTGTTAATGGCTAGCACTGTAATAGCACTTTGCATTTACCTTTCATGCAAAACTTCACAAGGTTTCACTAATGTTAATTAAGCCTCAGAATAATGTAGAGAGGTAGTCTTTATAGTAATGATTTCACAAACGGACAACTGAAGCACCGAGAGGGTAAGTGTCTTGCCCAATAATCTCAGCGCTAGTGGCAGAGCTGGGAAGTGAACTTTCAGGCCTGATTCATTGACTCCTGTATCAGCCAGTAGAGGGAACTACTATATTAATGATGAAATATAGATACGTTTACCCAGCCTTATAGATTGCAGTGGCATTCCACATATGTGCTTGTGCATAATTTGGCCTACAGTGCATATATTTATATGCTGAGTGTTCATTAGACTTTAACTCCTTCACAAAGCCTGATAAAAAGAGGTGCTGATGTCATTTTCGAAAATGCTCCTTCTCCAAGTGGAAGTTTAGTGACATTTTAATACTCCAGATGTTAAAAGGTACATTTTATGGATAAAATCAAGACTACCTAAAGGAAATACCAATGGTTTCAAAGAGCGACAGGCATTTATGAACTGCTGCCATAGCACCGTGTACATTTCAGTGCATAGTTATTATGGTGATACTCTGATATTTGGTTTACAAGCACTGTAGAAAAAAAAAGGTAGATAGGTAGGTATAGATAGATTACATATTTTAGAACAGACAGAAATACATTTTTGTCTATTAAATAACAAAACTTTGATCTCAGTTGAACAGGAAAGGTACAGTTGCATCTCCTATATGTGCATAGTTTATTTTTCTCTTTCATTCACTACATTTATGTTTAGTATATGGATTTACAGAATGATTTTTTCCAATTGCATTTTTCCTATTTCTACTACTAATGTAATAAATAAATAGTTATTATTATCATTCATGATAATAATGTGGTAGCATCCCGAGGCCCATATTCAGACTAGGCTTATCATCATCTACACAACAGGTGAAATAAAAGGAGGCTAAGCTACTCTGGGGCCTGGTGACTTAGAGAGCTCCAGGTTCCCAACCACCACCACTTCTGTGGCAGCAGTGGTGGCAGCCAGAGTCCTGGGCCATTTAAATCATGCTGCATGCTCTGGAAGATGTGAGGGGGCACCACACTCAGGGCAGCTCTGAAGGTTGGCTGCCTTGGCCCCAACCCTTCTACCTGAGGCCCTGCCCATTCTGGGAGTGTAGAGCTGTTCCCCCACACCTTGCCCAGGGGCCCATGGAGGCTGTTGGCACCCCTGGAACAAGATAATTAGAATAGAGGTATAAAATTACTATGAGTGGTCTCAGTAGTCACAGGTGGCTATCAGCCAAATCAACCAGTGCAAGAAAAGGAAATGACCAAAATAAACAAACAGAAACTTATTAACTTATTAAGCAATGCAAACAGAAAGAGAAAGGAATACTGCTATTTTTTTCTACTCATACTTGTAATGGAGCTAAGTTCAGATAACTAAAGTTTATTGAAAGTTCATAGAACACAGTTATCCAAGTTTATAATTAGTTGTTAGCATATTCAGAATTTGCTTTTACTCAACATATGTTTTCCTCCACAGGTCCACAACTTCTTGTAGAATGGCATTCCATTTTTATTTCAGCATTGTGTTATATTTTCACTTTCACGTGTTGTATGAAACTATCGAACATATCCCTGTCTCAGTGTAGTTGCAGTAGATTTCATGCCCCCTTAGTGGAAGATGGCTTCTGAGTGTTCCTGCTGAGGAAGGCTCACCTTTAAAATCCTTTGCTTTGTAGAAGTTGTTTAACTTTTATTATTTCATTGTTTTAATAATCCATAAGGCCTGTATCTGGGTATGGCAAACCTTTAATCTATTCTATAAAAAAGTCAAAAAGGCCTATATTGTAGATGTACTACAAGTACAATGCTTTTAAAATAACTTTATGTCTATTCACATCTAAATTACTATTTGACATTAAAAAAAATGTGTTTTCTTCTCATTTAGAGCTAATTTTAAATATATTTGGCGGGGGGAAGGGCAGAGAAATGAGAAGACTTGGGAATGGGAGACAGGAAGCAGAGACTATCATCTCCACCCATTAAAACCCTGGATATTTTTTCTGTTATTCTCTTTATCTATAGAGAAGCTTAATACCTAAGAATTGAACTCCTCCCGGAAAAGCTCTCTCTCTCTCTCTCTCTCTCTCTCTCTCTCTCGTGACTTCTCTCTCTCTCTCTCTCTCTCTCTCTCGTGACATTGTTGTCCTTTCTCATTTGCACATTCAAAGACTGCCATTACTGCAAGTCCCTGACTCCCTTCTGGAATGTGGTCATAGTCAAGTGTGTGTTAGGGACAGACTTTAGCAGATATGTAGCTATTTTGGCATAATATTTTATGACAATCAAGGTGCTTGACAGCAAAGCTGTTTTGTATTTTATAAGAGAAGTAATGGAATGAAACTGAGAAAGGGAACATTAGTAAAAAAACTGGACTCCAGCATGCGTTAGGCAACAATATAAAGATGGAAGCCCTGTCACCTAGAATATTTAAAACTGGATTGGCCCAAACACTAGGGCTATGTCCACACTGCAGGCTTCTTGCGCAAGAACTTTTTGCGCAAGAGCTCTTGCACAAAAAGGCTTATTCCTCGTGGGGAGGAGGAATAACTCTTGTGCAAAAAGCCCTCTTTTCTGACGATCTACTGTAAACTTTTTTGCACAAGAACAGGCTTGTAGTGTGGACGCTCCGCAAGTTTTTGCGCAAGAACAGACGTTCTTGCGCAAGAAGCCTGCAGTGTAGACATAGCCTAGGAAAAGCAACGTAGGGAATAGTCCTCTGCTGGCAGGTAGATGAATTAGATGACCTAATAGGCTACTGCCATCTCTAACGTCTATACCTCTGTCCCATGATTACATAACACACACCTTGAAACTTGCTTATTTGGTACCAGAATGCTTCCATTTCTGGGATGTGACACAGCAGCAATAATGACAGCGATAAATAGTTTAAAACAGAGAGCCTGCTAGATCCTCAGCCTCTTTTACATTAGTATACAGCTATAAAGCTGTCATAGCTGAGCAGCTGAGGATTATTCCCTTGACATATGAGAATCCATGGTTGGTGTCAAGCCTTCATAGCTAGCTCTAGTTCACTCACTTCCTTTCTCTGCAAAGGGGCATACCAGGGGCCTGGATGTAGCTCCTTTGGTTTGGGGAAGCAGTGAACTTGCTTAGAGCCACTCTACTCCCAACCTCAGATCCTGTACCTAGAGCTCCTTGACCAGGCCAGGAAGTCAAGTGGAATCCTGTATCCCATCTGAGATGGAAGGGGTAATGCATTTGCTTAAGTTGGAATTTAGAAAGAACACTGCATTTAACATCCCTACTCTTGTGAAAGTGCCACAAACTACCACTCATTGCAGTGAGTGATGCTAAGAAAATCAGGAATAACTTTGCTGAAGTTAGTGTAATTACACTAGTGCAAAACCAGTGTAAAGGGAAGCATTCTGAGTACAAAATTCTGGACAAACCATTGGTGTGAAAGATGCTGTGAGGATTTTCTGCCTAATGGAATAAATACAGGTCCCCCTACCCTCTATGATTTCAAAGGCTTCTGAATGCAGAAGAATTAATATGGCATGTTAGGGCAGGTTGAAGGAGCCCATTCAAGTGTCTGCATCCCTTTCATGTCTCTGCTGTATATTAAGCACATACTCTCTCTACCCTTGTAACTTGTTAAAAGGACATGTCAATCATTGGTTATGTAGCTGCTGGAGAGCCCCCAGCCCCATATGTGCAAGGGCACAGCAACAGAGGAGACTACTAGCATCCAAAGGCTGAAATACTGGCCATAGAATGATGTGACTGCAGGGATCAAAATTCCACAGGCTCAATCCCACACTGTGCCAAACTCTTTTACTAGGGTTTGACCCAGAGACCAAAAGTAGGGTCTAAATGCAGTCATAGTCACTGGTGTTACAACTTTGTTGCTTTTGTTCTCCAGAAGCTGCTAAAGAACAAAGCCCTAAAGTATTGCTCTCTCCTGTAAGTATGGAATTGATGAATGCCAAAAGGGAGGAGAACTGAAAAGAATTTCAGGTCAAACAAAGGAGCTTGTCTAGCACTGACTTGTAGGGTTGCCAGATGGTTGAAAGAAAAATACCAATCCCCCCCCCCCCCCCCAAAAAAAAAGAAACCACCAGGAAAAAATTCTGTTGAAGGGGGAAAAAGGGGGGGGGAGGAGAAGGGAGGAGACCAAAGTTGTTGAGCAAAAGAAAAAAAAAAAAGACAGACTCCAAGGACTTATGCCAATTTTTTTTTTTTTTTTTTTTAAGTAAAACAGCATGTCCCTGTCAGGGGGTATGCCCTGGCATGGGGTGCACACCCCCCTTCTAAGGTCCCATTGCCCCAGTCCTGGCCCCTCTATCAGGGTATATACAGTGCTAACAGTTCCAATATAAAGTCCAGGCCCCTCTATTAGGGCATATATGGTACCTGAGGCCTAGCCCCAGGAAAAGCCTCTCCCAGCCAGGGGTGCTTGCCCAGGGTGTGGAAAGGGGTGGTAGGGGGACCCGGGCCCTCCCTCTCCACTGGGTCCCAGCCCAGGGCCCTTTAGGCAGGGACTATTGCTCCTGCCTGCTCAGTGGGGAATCCAGCCGATGCTATCGCAGCTCAGTGTGTAATTCCTTGCCCTGGGCTGCTTCCTACTGCCCTGGCCCCCCTATAGTCTGTCTGCCTCAGCATCAGCCCTTGCCAGGGCTGGTGCTGGGTTTGTAGGTCATCCAGTTCCTCAGGCAGGGTTGGCTGTTGGCTTCGCTCCCAGAGTCCGATGCTGGCCCTCTCTCTGGCCTCAGCTGCTGCAGGAACACCAGGATTGCTGCCTGGGCCTTTCTACCCTCCAGCTGCCTCCCCTCCTGCCAGGCTCCCTCTGCCTTTATACTCTGGCTCTGCTGGGAGCATGCCCAGCAGAGCTGGAGGGGCGGGGCTCTTTCAGCCAGCTGGGCCTGGGCTACTCCCAGCCCTTCAGTGCGGGGCCTGTTCGCCCCATCACAGTCCCCTTTAAGAGTGAGTTCAGGGAACAGGGGAGCGGTTGAGCACTAAGACCCAGGGGAAGCATTGCTTCCCCTAGGTCTTTTGGCCAGCAGCCATTTTGTGCCGGCAGCCTTGGGGAACCAGGTAAGCATGGGGGCTGGGGGTGTTGGGGGGAGGCCGGGCGCTGAGTATTTGTAGGGTTGCCAGGTGCCCGGCATTTTCACCTCCTGGCCGGGGAAAAATTCAGAGAATACCGGACATCTCAGGTGTCCAGTAGTCTCTGAATTTTTTTACCGGACAGGAGCCGAAAATACCGGACTGTCCGGGTGAATACTGGACACCTGGCAACCCTACGTGACTTGCTGCTGAGCTCTGCTGCTCTGAGAAAGGCTGAAGTAAAATTATAGAGCAGAAAATGTAGTTAAATTATTTACAGTGAAAAGAGAAGCTTCAGCTACAGTGGATCCAGTTGTTCAGGAGTCCGTGGAACTGTTCCTACAATAAAATGTTGCTTCAAAGTGTCTGAGGTATCTCTTGGTCTTTAAAGGATAGTATTTTACAGCAAGAGCTGGTGATTTTCTCATTACTTAATGCCACGTTTACACTTTGATTAGAATGAGCCTGATTCTATAACCTCCCTGTAGCAAGCAGCTACAGTCTGCTGCATCTTATTCACGTTGTTGAGCTGTTACTCACATGAATGGTTCTCCTCATGCGAGTAAGGGCTCACCAACATATTAAGAGATATATTGTCTTTTTCAGAGTCATATTAAGAGACAGTTATGCCAAAATAGGCTTTTGAGTAGTCTAGTTTCATGTTCTTTATGGGCCAGGTTCTAGCACTCTTTTTCATAATACCTTACTCCTCAAAAAGGATCTGATCCAAAGCCCAGTAAAGTCCATGCAAGTCTTTCCATTGGCTGACATTCTTACTGATTTCAGTCAAGCTACTCCTTGAGTAAGTCTGTCCTCCTATTTCTGTTGCTCTTCCTACTTATACCCACATGCTTTTTTGTTTACCTCCCTCCCTCAGCTGCCACTTATAATAGAAAATGGACACAAAGAACAAAAGCTGAGTGTGGATGTAGCATTTGTGGAAAGCACGTACTGTAGCACAGTGTTATTGTTAGCTGGGTTTATGCAGCTAACAACTTCACAAATTCTGAAAAACTTCAGAATAATAGTTATAAATGATGACAAGACTTCTTTGTCAGCCCATAAAATATTTTCATTCAGTTGATTTCCCCATAATTAAGAAAATGTGCCTCTTCACAATATTGATTGCAGAGCGGGCAGGGGAAGCTCTTCTTTACTCCTTTACTGAAATTCTATCATTTTCCCTTGTCAAGCTGCCATTCACCATCAAAGCTCTCCAGCACTGGAATATATTTGGAGTTTTGTTACTAGAAGAAAAGCAGTCAGTATTAGTTATTAAAATGCAGATATTATGAATCCAGAAGTCAGTGTAGTACACTAGATCCATAATGCCCTGGACTTGCCTTGCAATACAGTCCAATGCATATCACAATAGACATCTCTTTTATTTAAAATGGTTTCTTTAGCCCATGGACAGAGCAGTGACTATGGCTATGTCTAGACTGCATGCCTTTTTCGACAGAGGCTTTGTCAACAGATACTGTCGGCAAAGCCTCTGTCGAAAAAGAGCATCTAGACTACGATCACTATTGTCGAAAAAGCAGTTTAGACACTCTTTCAAAAAAGCACAGTTTCCATGCAATAGCGCCTTTTTTCAAAAGAGTACTTTAGAAAAAAGGCGTTATTCCTCATAAAATGAGGTTTACCACTGTCAACAAAACTACCGCAGTCTGTCGACTTACTGTCGACAGAACACGCGGTAGTGTAGACGCAGGTATAGTTTTGTCAACAAAAGCCAACTTTTGTCGAAAAAAACCTGTAGTCTAGACACACCCTATGAGTGATTCTATAGCTTTGTCCCTAATGCTGTCCTCTCTTATCCTAGCAGCCAGTCATTTGCACTAATCAATGAGCAAGGCAGCAAAATCAATGTGTTCTTTAAAAACAGACTATGCCTCCCATTGGAGTAGGATGCCAGCCTTAGGGATTGAGTCAAGACTTCCTGATAGAATGCACTAATTCAAAATGTCATAGTATTAACAATGGTATCTTGGGATGTGCTGGCATCAGTGTCCTAGTACTATTTATATATCATATGTTGGTGGAATTATAAACTCTTCATTAGCATTTATAACATTATTAACCGACAGAAAAATGAAGGATAGATAGGGAATTTCAGCCAGCAGGAAACAGGATGGTGATGAGGAAAGAATGAAGAAAATAAAACAGGATCATTCATCTCTCTCTCTCTTGCTCTCTCTCTCTCTCGCTCTCTCACACACACACACACACACACTCTCTCTCTCTCTTCTCTCTCTCTCTCTCTCTCTCTGTGTTTTATTTTCTTCATTCTTGCCTCGCCACCATTGTGTTTCTTGTCAGCCTGTTTTCCAGGGGGTTTTGTTCAGATCAGGGAAGAAAGATTTGGCTGCTGGCTAACTTTACGAGCAATGCTCATCTTTGTCATTCGGTAATAAAACCAGCTGCTTCCTCTGGGAGTCATTTCAAAACAAGCTTTCTTTTTCCTGTAATCTTAGAACATCTGTGAAGCATTTAAAAAGCTAATATTACATAGAAAGAGAAAAGAATTTTGTTAGCCCTAGAGACATTTTGAAATAAAGTAATACAAGCAATTTAAAACATTTCTGGAGGGAATGACTGACTCATGGGGTTGGTAATGGGATAAGGAGCCTTTCACCTCCAGGTCATTGGTACAAATCTCATCGAGGTCAATAGTGCCCAACTTTCAGTGTTAGCTAGTAATTGCTCAGTGGCCTGTATAAAATGGGCCAGTGATCTTATTGCAGGGTTCTGTGAGTCAGGTGTGAACTGTCACATGGTTGGTTTATTCCAAAACTTTGTAAATAGTCTCAGCAGAAAGCCAGAGAGAGCATGCACATGGAAAATGAATTATTTTCCTGCTCCTACAAGTGCTTCCGCCAGTATCTTGAGGGTTGAAGCACATTAAGGGCTTAATCTGAGAAAGACTGCATTGCTGCTGCTTGTCTATGCTTGTTCCTTCTGCAACACCACTTTCCTTGTGATTTTCTTAGCTTTGGTGCACCAAGCTTAGACTGGGCACAGGAACTTTTAGCACCATGTTATCTAACTCTGGTGTGAGCCTTTCCCCAGAATCCATTTCAAAACAAGCCTTGAGCAGGATAAGTTAACAAAGTGGTAAAATTCCTCTGCCCTATGTATACTCATGCTTCTACCATTGCTATGGAGTAGCATTAGTACAGTACTCACAGTGACAGAAGCATTGAAAATTCTCAGTGGAGATATCACATATCACCTCCCTAACCCCAACACTAAAACTCATTTTACTAACAAATTGTTCCTCCTCTGTTCTGTGAAACAGCTGTTCAATCACTAGAGGGCAAGAGAAGTGTTATAGCAACACATGAAAATATTCCCATCTGGGGAGAACTGTAAAAGGTTGCACATTATTAAAAATGGCTTTGGAAGATAGTTTTGCAATTTTGACACTGATGTTTAAAAAATCCTTCATATTGCAGAGGGTTTTGATGCAGCAGATATGGTGTTACCAGTCCCTCTCTTTAGGAACCCATGGTTTTATCATGCTCCCTCTCAGGGTATGTCTACACTACAGAGTTTTTTTTGGAAAAACAGATTTTTTTTTTCCGAAAAAAACTTCAATTATGTCCACACTGCAATTGCATTCTTTCGAAAAAAAATTGAAAGAACTGAGGGGTTTTTCCAACATTGGTAAACCTCTTTCTATGAGGAAGAAGCCTTTTTCTGAATGAGCTCTTTTGGAAAAAGGCATGTGTGGATGGGGAAGAAGGAGTTCTTTCGGTAGAAAAGGAAAGAGGAAAAAGCATAAGTGCCCTGGTGGCCATTCTGCCCATAGTAATCACACTTTACATGTGAGATAGCGTCCATTCAGTGTGGACTCTCTCTGTCAAAAAAGCGATCGCTTTTTCGATGCGCTTTGGCAGTGTGGATGCTCTCTTTCAGAAGAAGTTTTTTCAGAAGATCTCTTCCAGAAAAGCTTCTTCCGAAAGAAGACTGCAGTCTAGACATAGCCTCAAAGTCAGTAAGAAAACTGCAATTGACTTCATTGATGCATGATAAATGTTTCTTTAGGAACTATATATCCATCATTCTACACTGTTGTGTGCATTAGTAAGTGGAAGATTAAAATAGACTTCATTGGAGTTTGGAACCAGGGAAAACCTTACGAGAAGTTTAGAGTATTTTCCAAGGGTCTCCTGATTGAGGATGGTATTGAAACTCCAAAGAGATGTGTTGTAATTGTCAATGCACACTACTGCTTAAATCCTAAAAATGCGTAAGCACTGACAACAAAATGTCTTTGGGTATGCCACAAGTACCAGGCTATGAGTTTGGATCCCTTCAGCAACCTTTGAATACGGAATATTCCCTGCTTAAGAAATAGTGACATAATTCCTGGCAGCAATGAGAAGTTTGGAGAATAATTGGGGTAATCAGTGAACTGGCCTACTTAAGAATTTTGCTGGATAGCACTTGAAATTTTGAGCATTAGACTTTTCTTTATCAAATAATGTTTTCTTCCTTCAAAACTGTTTCTACATGTTTATAGTTTCTTTTTAACAACAAAGTCAGTTTTTCTAACATAATCCAACTGCAGAACATATAATTAATAGTTTTGTAAGTTGGATGTAAATTAGGAAGATGAGTGTGACATTTTACTTGAGTAGACCTTGGTATGAGAGAATTAATGGCTAGCATATAAATTCCAGTATATTTACACCTTGTGCCTGGGCAGAGGAAGAAAAGAGCACATAGTCATTTCTATGGCAACAGGGTTATATAATCTCAGACAACTGAGTTGGTTAAACAGCCTTGCTATGACACTCTGGCTAAATACACTACTTGGCTTATATAAATAAAGCATAAAAATAGGCCCATACACCAATGGAGACAGGAGAGGCTGCACAGTTTAATGGTTAGAGAAGGGGACTGTGAGTTCAGATTTATTTCTTAAATATATGTAACCTTATTGCCTTCTTGGGAGTTGTATGCTGGGAGCACCGGCAATTATTGGTTTAAAACATGTTTTGTTGTACAACATTAAGCTTCCAGGACAAGTTAAGAACAGGATATTTTAAACTATTTTACTAAATAGTAAATGGTTTATTTTTATAAACCATTTTAAAATGGTTAATCACATTTTATTTACAATTATTAATATTTAAAGAATCTGTTAAAGAACCTGGAAGAGTCTAGCCTGCAAAAATTCAGCCTTCTCCAAAACAGTTTTTAGCTAGTGATTCTGGAAAGGCTAAAAGGGGTAGACTTCCAAATACTGTTTCTTTTTATCTTGGCCCATGGATTCAGGAAGGCCCAAATAACCTCTCTCAATGTTGTGAGCCTTGAATTGGAGGTCATCATTTACCTGGCAGCTTCAGACAGCAAAATCTGCGAAAAGGTCACATCATGTTTGCAGAAGTGGGTGGAATGACTAGAACTAGACAGTCACAGTCAGCAATGCCTCTTCCTCAGAAGTTAGTGCTTATAACAAGAAAGTAAAATAATTTAACATGATCAGAAAATAAACAAGAGAAAGTCTCCAATGCTGAATCCAACTCAGTCCTGTGATGTAATGGATCTTGGATATGAAACCCGACTTTTCTAGGCATTCTCCATTCCCTCCCTCAAAGCCACTATTATAGACACACCTGCGTAGGCAGTACTGCCCTGTTCACTTGTAGTCAGAAGTGCCCTTCACCCTCTCTCAGCACCTTATAAAACAAAGGATACTCTTTAATACATATAAATGGTTTTCATAAATAAATGTAGCCATAGTTATATATGCTACTGAGTCACATTTCACATAACTGATTTAGCTCTGGATACAGTCTGACAACTTAGGGTTCGGATGAGCATTTAAAAAATCACAAATGCTCATCTAGATGTTTAATTTACACTATGGAGCCCATTAAGAAATACGTATCTGGAAATATTTTCCCTCATGTGCTCTGATGGTTTTCTTCACCTAGCTCACATTACCTCTGTCTCATCTGGATTGAGTCTCACTAGCTCTCATCCATACTCTGATCCCAGACAGCCATTGGGAGAACCCATCAGCTGTACTGTCTGGGTGTGAAAGTGATGTAGATGATATACTGAAGTCATAAGGGGTGTGTCTAGACTACAGGGTTTGTCGACAAAAGTGGACTTTTGTCGACAAAACTATACCTGCGTCTAGACTACCACCGAGTTTTGTCGACATAACATCAACAGAACTCAGCAGTTTTGTTGATGGTGGTAAACCTCATTCTACGAGGAATAATGTCTTTTGTCGACAGAGTTCTGTCAACAGAAGGCGTTATTGCATCTACACTGTCCTTTGTGTCTACACTGTCATGTCAACAAAGCGACTTGCTTTGTCGACAGAACTGGATGTAGTCTAGACGCTCTTTGTTGACAGAAACTTTGTTGACAGATACTGTCGACAAAACTTCTGTCAACAAAAGCCTGTAGTCTAGACGTACCCAAGGAGTCCTGTGGCACCTTATAGACTAACAGATGTATTGGAGCATAAGCTTTCGTGGGCAAAGACCCACTTTGTCAGGTGCATGTAGTGGAAATTTCCAGAGGCAGGTATAAATATGCAGGCCAGAATAAGGCTAGAGATAACGAGGTTAATTCAGTCAAGGAGGGTGAGGCCCACTTCTAGGAGCTGATGTGGAGGTGTGAACACCAAGAGAGGAGAAACTGCTTTTGTACTTGGCTACCCATTCACAGTCTTTGTTTAATCCTAAACTGATAGTGTCAAATACTGAAGTCAGTGCTGCTTCTACTACCTAATTATTTCACTAACAAGCCTTGTACGTACTGTGGAAAGGAGATGACAAAATAGACCCCAGTGGCACTTCACTGGAAAGAGAATCTACTACAGGGCTGATGAACAATTCCCCTAATTGATTAAGTCTGCCACTAATGCAGACTTAACCAATTAAGATTATCTCCCATATGGTAGCTGGATTTGCTGTGTTTGCATTTTTCAGGAAAGTGCTTCTAGCACTGGAATCAGGACCCCCTTGTACTGGGGCAGAAGTTGCATTAGCAGGTGAATCAGCCAGATGTTTTGGTCTGTCTATGCAGTAAGAGTTTTGCTAAGCATGTCTCATTTAGTATTCTTTTTGTATATATTACAAAATATACATCAAAGCAGTCTGGCTACCAGAGAATCAGAAAGTGACTTGATCAACATTAAGTTCTAGCAACATCTTTCTTATATATAGGACATGCATGCAGTCTGCAGTGGGCACTTTTATTACCTCCATTGCAACCGTCTGATGGGAAGCTGTTGTGCATTTAGAAATGAGTTGTCTGCTGGATGGCAGATACCTTTGAAGCAAACAAATGTTTGGGATCCAAAGGGCTGAGCAAAAATCTTTGTCAGTGAAAGGAGGAATTAAAGATTCAGAAGGAGACAATCTTGGCTGAACTGTAAAACTCAATTTGGAAAGTTTCACAAGAAAATCAATAGGAATATGGCAGGATATAACCATGTTGAGTGGCATGACTACAAAGAAAACAGCTATGAAGATATCACTGAATTTAATAAAGTACCTTCTAGCTGTGAGGAGCAAAAGCAGGAGCTTTCATCATTGTATCAACTTGTCATTGAGAACCACAATTGTTGTCATTATTCTGATTTTCCTTCTTCATTTCTTTTACTCTTCGACAATAAAAAAAGATCAGCATAAAGTGAATCCTCCAACTCTAGCCCTTTTCTCTTACCTCAGTCATAGCATGTAACATTAAAACAGCTGCTGTTGTTGCCAGTGATCTGATCCTGTAAGTACTAGGAATTTGTTCTTCATTCACCAAAGAACAAAATGTGTTCACTGCAAGATGCTCCTTTGCATTTTTAGGACAGGGCAATTGAAAGCAGTGAGCTCTATAAAAGGCACAGAAATGTGGTATGATACACCAGCCAAAAGAGTCTCTCTCAATCACTCCCATTATAAGAAAAATCTTAACAATATGAAAAAACAGAGGAAATAACAGAGGGAAAAAATCCATATCCAGAAAATCCTTAAGTCATTGCATTAATATGAATGTCCAGTTCAACTATGTCATCAATAAAAAGTGTTGAAAGAGCAATGTATATTTTCTCAGTAGTGCCATTTTGTATATCACTCCTCAATGCAAAGGCCACATTATCATGAGCATTATCACCACATCATATTGCAGTACATAGAATTTCTTAAAAGCAGAAAATAGTTTAGAATTTTGTTCTAATAGTTTATAACTGTAATTAAAAAAACCTCATCTTAAACAATCAAAATCCCCAGTTTTAGCCATACTCTGATCCCACTGGAGTTAATTACAAATCTTCCATTGTTGTGAATGGGACCAGGATTTGGATCTGGATCATTAGAGCACTAGATGCATGGTTTTGATTATTGCTTATGTGAGAGTTTTAAAATCTATACTGAGGGCTTGCCTGTGCATGCGGACTTCTGCTCACAATGCTTAGTCATGCAAGCAGCTCCACTGAGCTGACCTGAATCATGACTGTGAATAAGGACTATGGCTTGGATCTTAGAAGCTTCATAGGGGATTCACTTCCCCATAACAGGAACTCGGTCTCCAAATCCCATTGGTGATTGTGCAAATCTGAGCATGTAGTTTGCATGATTGCACCTTTGGAATGTGTTCTTAATGTCTGCAACAGGATGGTCCAGTTACAAATTGCAATATGTGAAGTGCCATCTGATGGAGATTTTAAGTATGTTTAACAGCATAGCAAGGATACTCTAGGTTCTCTAGTAATCCCTCAAAACAACTCTAACTTGGATTTCCCTGGGTAAATATAGGATTCACCCTTCCTGCCACTAAAGACAGCACCACAGTTTCAAAATAATCAAATAACATCTGAAGTATCCACTAAGATGACTTTCTTTCTCTCTTAATGATTTCTTTATATAGCCGGTCATCTGAAGAAGTGGGCTGTGCCCACGAAAGCTCATGATACCATCTACATGTTTTGTTAGTCTATAAAGTGCTACCAGACTATTCATTGTTTTTTAAGTTTATCCTGTACAGACTAACTTGGCTACCCCTCTGAATCTTTTTATAGAGTCTGTTCTCAGCCACAAAGAAAACTAAGATGCATGGATTCCTGTCAATGGATTATAATTTCATTTATGCCAGTGCAAATCCAGAATAGCTCTGTTGCCTTCATCAGTTTATCCAGATTTGTGATGGTATAAGTCAGATCAGAATCTGGCCCCATATGCACAAACAACTTATACTGAGTCGACAGTGGAACTTTTAGTACATTGATGATAAAAATGCATTGAGTAATAAAAGAATGTGTTCAGACTAATTACTGGAGATATAAAGAAGCCATTGTTCTAATATTATTTATGTAATTCTGCCATAGTCAGGGAGACTTTCAGTTTGTCCTCTATATTAGAAATGTCAGCAACAGTATGTGAGTTAGACTTGCCTAAGAGGTAGAAGCTCCTCACAACTGAGGGTACATCTACACTACAGTGTTATTTCAAAATATCTTATTTCGAAATAGTTAATTAGAAATAAGATATTTAGAAATAACGAGTCTATACACAAAATGCATTTCAAAATAGCGTTTTTCTATTTCGAAATAGCGTGTCCACACTGATTGGATGCTGAATCGCATTTAAGGCCAGCTGAAACCGGTTCCGGCAGGGCAGGGCATCAGGTCAGTAGTTACTTTGTGTGGCTGCTTCCTGAGGCTATCTGAGGCTTGTGCTTAAAGGGACCCCCCCCTGGACAGCCGGTTCTCAGCTTTCCCTGCTTGCTTGCCTACCTCGCTGAGGGACAGCAAAGCATTTTTTTCTCTGCCTGCTTTGGTTGCCCTGACTCAGGACACCACAGCACTCGGCACCATGGAGCCAGAGCTGCCCCTGGGCTCTCTGGTGCTCATTTTGGATGTCTTGCTGCAAGCCTGGCAGCAATTGCTGGAGGCTGCCTCGCAGCATGTGCTGTAGCTCAACTCCCAGGCCCTCTTCTGGACCCTCCTGGTGGACGAAGAGGAGCAGCAGCAGCGCCTGGACACCAGCGTGCCCCGCCGCATCTGGCGTCTGGACACCAGCAGCGACTGGTGGGACCACATCATCCTGGAGCGCTGGGGAGACCAACAATGGACCCAGAAATTCAGAATGAAGAAGGACACCTTCCTTGAGCTCTGTGAGCGGCTTGCCCCTGCTCTGCAGTGACGGGACACGCACATGAGGCCCGCCATTCCCCTCCAGAAGCGTGTGGCCATCGCCCTGTGGAAGCTCTCCATGCTGGATAGCTACCGATCCATGGGGAACCAGTTTGGCATGGGGAGATCCACTGTCGGAGCAGTGCTCATCCAGGTATGGCAGTCTCCAGCCACTGTGCCTGGTGGGGGGGGGGAGGGCCAAGGAGGTGATAGGCTGCCTCAGGGAAAAGGTGGGGAAGTGGTACAGCTCCCCTCCCCAGGAGGGTTTGTTCTGTCCCAGCCGCACTACGGACTGCCCACGGTGGCCAGGATTGCAGGAGGGGTTGCTCCTGGGGAGGGGGTGCAGGGCAGTGGCGAGGAAGGAGCACTGTCAGCCACCCTGGCATCCCAGTGCCTTCCTCTTTAGCCACTTGAAATCCACCTTTTGTAGTTAACCTTATTTCTTGTCTGTTTGTACAATTCATATTTGGGGAGTAAAAGGCTGTGCATACCTTTTGTAAGACTGGCTCAACCTGCCTCTTCCCCCCTTGTTTTAAGGCTAGGCCTAAAGCAGACTCCATAAGGAGTCTTTTTGCTAGTCCAATGGAAGCTGGAATCTTTTGCCAGCCTAGATGGTGGCTAAAGAGTTGAAATCACTAAGAGCTGAAGTCCCTGGTTTGGCCTGGAGCCAGACCTATTGCAGTCAGCGGAGCGGCTGGCGGGATCGACCGGCAGGCAGCTGGTAGGAGCGGCGGCAGGCGGCAGTGGAGCAGCTGGTGGGATCGACCGGCGGGCGGCCGGTAGGAGCGGCGGCAGGCGGCCAGCAGAGTGGCTGGCGGGATTGACCGGCGGGTGGCCAGTAGGAGCGGTGGCAGACGGCCAGCAGAGCAGCTGGTGGGAACGATCAGCGGGCAGCAGGGGCAGCACACAGGTGGCATCACATCAGGCTCTATGAAGGAAGTCATCAGGGTGATGTGTCTGGGTCTGCACTGACTGGACAGAGCTGTAAGTGGGGCATTTGAAGTGGGGTATGGGGGAAGTTTGGGTAAGTGAATGGAACCCTTACCTTGTTGGACTAGTGAGCCTGAGAGACAAAAGACGCTGCTCAATCCATTTGAGCTGGGACAGTTACTCGTGGGGAGTTATGAACTCTGTTCATGGTATTTTCCCAAGTTAATGCCATGTCACTTCTCTCTCTCTTTCATTAAAAGTTCATTTTCTACACTCAGACTGTGCTTGAGAGTGGGGAAGCATCACCTCTCAGGGGCGCCCAGGGGTGTGTGAATTTCCCAGGCTATTGAGTGGGGGCTCGAGCCAGTTCTGTGTGAGATGGACCCCCAGATATTGAACCTGGCCCTGGTTGCTCCTGGCCCTATCCAGCAGAAGGGTTACACTTCCTCCACACTGAAGAGGAAGGGGATTTCATAATATACTGTTGGTCTGCACTCCAAGGGATGTGGACATGTAAGTGCTGGGACAAATCCTTAAACTGAGTCTTCCCAGAGCTGATCTCAATGTCTGTCAATCTGCCTGTGTGTGTGTGTGTGTGTGTGTGTGCGAAGGAGGCTTCAGAGCCTGGCTTCATCAGGACTGGCAGAAACGGTACCCAAGTTGCCACAACAGGCAGGCTCAGTGGTGCCTCAGCACATCAGCTGGCATCCCAAGGGGGCAACCTGTCACATACATCATGAGTATTGGTTCCCCATTTTCTTTGCTCTTTCTCCTTCGAACTTGCCTCCTTTCCTTCTTCTAGCAGTTTTTGTAGATGAATAACCCATTGTGTGTCAAGTGAGCTAGGCTGATAGATTTTGAACTTGTACAAAAAGAGAATATTATTAACATGGGGTACACCTAAAAAGATGGTTCAGAGAGATCAGTCAAAGGTTTGGACACTTAACCAACCTTTTTGTAAAGAAATAGTTTTTGAAATATCTTACAAGAATACACTTTCTTATGAAATGTCCTGGTGCTGTTTGGTGCTTGACCAAGAAATCATGAGAGTAACTTTTTGTGGTTATTTTTGGTATCTCTGCTTCAAGATTTATAAGAATCTAGCAACATAAGAACTGTAGCTGTTATATATAACTTCAAAACATTATGACAGGTTTCAGAGGTAGCCGTGTTATTCTGTTTCAAGGAGTCTGGTGAAAGAAAACAAAAAATATTAGGGATACAGAGATGGGAGTGTTACCTGAGAACTAATTCTATCAGGGTGGATATGGATAAGCTGAGAATACTGAACGTGAAAACTTACGTATTGCAATGAGAGAGCCATTTCCAGGGTCCTATTCAGACCTATTCTGATGGTATCAAATTTGCATATGAATTCCAGCTCAGCAGTTTCACACTGCTGCATGTTTTTGAAGGTTTTGGGGTTTTTTTGTTTTGTTTTGTTTTTTGGAGGTTTCTTTTTTGCTTGAGGATGGAAACTTTCAAGTCTGTAACTGTCCTCCCACTGTTTTTTTAATATTACCTATTAGCATTCTTGATGTCTGATTTGTGTCCATTTCATGGCAGTTTCTATGGTAACAGGTATCTGAGTACCTGTTTTCTTCAAAAGCGTTAATGAATTTATCTCCACAACATTGCTATAAGATTGGGAGGTTTTATAATTCCCACTTCAACCAGGAAAACAAGGCACAGAGAGATGAAAGCTAAAAGTGTCCACTAATTTTGGGTTCCCAACTTGACAATATGATGGGACAACTGTTTTCACAATGCTTGGCATTTTTATAGTACTTTCTATATTCAAGGCACTGCTCCAATTTCAGTTGCAATTGTGATTGTTTTAGATAATTTTCACAAAAGATTCAGCCTCAACCTGCAGTAGAAATCCAGCATAGTACATATCAACCCAAATGACAAGAGTTTGGCAAAATTTTAAGTAACTGAAAACAGGGTCTGATAATGTGTTGGGCAACCTTAATTGGAGGCAGTGTAACAATATCGATTTAGTCCAACCTCCAAAAGAATGTTTGGGTTTGTTTATTTAATTTATTTTAGTTTTATTCTACTTAGTACAGGTTGTACCTCCCTAAACCAGGACTCTCTGGTCTGGCAACATTTGTGGTCTGGCAGGACTACAGATGTTCCTAGACCACAGAGCCGAGGGATAAGGAGGTCTGGTGATAGGGCTGGGAACCTGGCAGTAGGGGGCCAGCTACTTGACAGGGAGCCCCTTGGTGGGGGGACAGGCAGCCAGGGAGCTCCAGCCTCAGTGGCAGTGGGACAGCAGCAGCTATGGAGTTCCAGCCCTAAGGAGCCCCCACTGAGCTGGTGGCAGGGCGGCCAGGGCCAGGGCCAGAGCCTGGCATCATTGGTCTGGATCCCAGAGCTTCGAGGCTGAGCATGGGCCAAAAGCAGCCAGCATCAGAGAGGGGTGGTGGGCTGGGAGGTCAGTGTCAAGGAACCTCCCCTGCTCCAGCAAATCCCCTTGTTTAGGACTGGTCAGGTACCAAGGGTGCCAGACCAGGGAGGTCCAACCTGTATACCCATAGCACCAGACAGCCTTGTCTTTGAATATCACTGAAAATCCCCTGGCAAAGGCAAAGGTTATTTTTGCAAAGAACCGTAACAAGGTCAATATGGTTTTTACTGTATGATTTGCAATACCTTTATTATCTGAGTACTGGAGATCTTCTCAGCAGATACTACCTGTAGCACCAATTGAAGAGTAGCCATGTAATTGTAGCTGGATGTGGTCTCCCTCCCCCATTTGTTCTTTCAACTGCAGTTTAAACAAGTTTTGTGTTAGGCTCAGTAACTGCCATTTGAACAGTTCCTGGTATACGAGTAGCGGAAATTTCCATAATGTTAGATGCTTGTTAAAACCACATTGTAATTGTAGTCTTGCTTATGAATAAATACCCTGTCAATGTATGGAGTGCATGAGGAAGTATGAGTGAAAAACTGCCAATCATAAAACAGTAAAATATATGTTACCTTTTATGGCTGTGAAAAAGGATCCTGCAGAGTGTAAATTGATGTGATGGGTGGCCAAGTGAGGCTTTTTTCTCCATGGAAAAGGTGTGACATTATGTCAAGCTCGGGACCAGACCAGAAAGCAGTAGAGCCCTCCCGCAGATCCAAAAGGGCTCTGGGGACTCTCATCACCTCACGGCCAATCTCCAGAAAGCTGTCACCTTTCCAGTCTCAGCCACCTGCAAAATCAAAACTAACTCTCATCATGCTTGCAGCCTGCCTCCAAACTGCCAGCATGAATGTGATGTGTGTGTGAGTATTGCTGTACCATTAAGAACCTGTACTAATAAACAAGCCTCAGTGCTGCTCCAGTTTACCCTTTGTCTGAGCTTATTCCTTGGCTGATTCCAAGGACAGGTAACAGTAATATAGAAAAGTATCCTCTAAAGTTTTATGCAGAAACCATTATATCCACTTCCCCCTTGTCCTAAGACAGAACTTGAACACATGGCCCCCATTTAGTCCAAGCATGAGGAAATGCATCACCATTGGTGTTAGTAGAGTTATGCATGCTTACATTGTCTATTTTATATTAATATGTCTCTAATCAGTGTAGTAGCTGAGTTTGGACAATTGTCTCTACAAATGAAAAGCAAATGCAATAACTCACTATAGAGTTGCCATAAACCCTGAATGACTGCTTTCTGTTGAGGTGTTTCACTATTAAAATTTTGCTTCTTTCCTGTTTCTATAAGGAGGAAATGTAAATGGTGTTCAGTGAAGCAGCCCCAAATTAAAAAGGACAAAGCAATAGTATATATCAAAGAAAATGAAATGAATTTCTGAGCCTGGCATTTCCATGGAAGATTCTAAATACCCAGGAGAGGCACAGAACCTATCTCTACCTGGAATAGGCAATTCCTCTATTTCAAATAGCTGGGCGGGGAGGTGGGGAGTGAGGGAGAGAATAAATGCACAAGTATTCCCCATGTAGTAATATGCAGAGGGGCTTGGAAACTTCAATGAGGTCCCCTTTGCAAAGTTTTCAGTGAATTCTTCAGTGAAAGTTCAGCAGTTGTAGGTCTGATTCTTTGCATCAACTCTTGGACCCTTCCCCTGTGCTATCTGGGAGCATGACCCTTTGGAGCTAAGCTACCAGAGCTTCCTCAGCTGGACGTTGCCACAGCATCATATTAAAGGGTAATTCCTGGGCAGAAGCAAGGTGTCTCAATGCAGTCCTATAATCTTTATCTCTGCTACCTTAACCTGAGGAGATTTGTGGGGCTGTTGGTTACTGATATGCCCTGATCCTGAGCTGAGGGTATCCAGAAGAAGGGTATAATTCTGCTACAAAAGTGACTAATCTCCCGTCAAAACCAGGACTCTAAATATGTCCTATCTTCTCTCCAGACCTTCCTTCTTCTCAACCAGCACATTAGCCACACTGGCATTTCAGGGCACTGAGCATCTAGAATTCATTTAAGAAATGATGCTGAAATTAGTAAACTGGGGTGGCTGGTATCTCTCATTCAGTTGCCATTGCATGTCAGAGATAACAGCATTAACGGCACACCTGAACTATAGGGTTATTTCTTATCCATATAATTTGCCATATTCCCTTGAACCGATACATTTATTTTAAAAATAACTGCATGAGAATTGGTGGCATAAAGTGACTTCATGTAGAAGGTCTGTGCATTTCCAGGCAGTGTTTATTTGTACCTGTGCTTCCCTGAGAAACAACTGAGGATAATTAACATCAAACACAGTACCTGTTTGTACTCTTTGATTTATGTTGTTTTATTTGGTTGATATAAGTATCTAGGTCTCTGGCTAGCTAGCATTTTTTAGCATGTTTTCCTCTTCCATGATTTTATGAGCCTAGTGAAGGCTTTGGGAGCTGGGAGACTTATAAGGTAAATGTTTAAAAATGCATTTCATACCAGACATGATGGACTTTTATGCAGAATCTGTCTGTACACGTGAAACTGTGCTTTCAGAGGATGCTCTCTGCTCCTGAGTGCAGTATGACTCAACCTGTTGACATTTGAGGCACATGCACTGTTTTTCAAAACGTAACATATTTTGTCTAACTACAAAACTCATGGTACATTTAGAGCAATATGTTCCTCACTAAGGTTCGGACAAAGATCTTCAGAACTCAACAATGTCAATTACGATGCCATTGATTCATGAGAAAAACATATTTGTGTAAACCAACTGTGGGCTGCCTGGTTAGAAACGTATTTTGCAACACAAAGGGTGGCATTTTGTCAATAGCAAGTTAATACTCTTTTGGCATAACATACAGAAACTTGACATTTAGTTTATGGCTTCTGAATAATAAATTAATTTAGCAAAGGTCAGTGTGATTCTCAAATATCTATACAGAAACTCACAACACATCACAATGGAGTCTCAGTGGCATCTACTGCCATGGACACATGAGTAAGGTCATTTTGTTTTAATACATGACAAACAGATTCTGATGCAATAAAGAATTCACAGACAATCTGATGATTTGGGGAAAAATGGAATATATATTGAATAGTACAAAATACTGCCCTTGAACAGTGTAAAAACACAAATACTCGAGAAAAAATTGTGTTAGTGCCTATCCATGTAAATAGTAGGCTTCCTCATTCCTCACTTACGTCCCCTAAAAAGATTGGTTTTCTTGAAGAGGAGAGAAGTGATCTTCTTGCCATTTAACTGTATTCAGCTCTATGGCTAATGTGCCTGTCCTTTCTTTATTAATTACCTTGTATAAGAGCATGTTAGATATCACTGCTGCATGCTTTTTTTCATCCACTGAGTCTTTTATATGGATTTTTCTTTACCGTCTCACAAAGGTGAAATGGGGAACAGAAAGAGAAATAGGTCACAAGTTCTCAACATGGGGGTTTTGAGCCATTCCAGAGGGGTTGTGACAAACCACCCTTCCTTTATGGCTAGATGGGACTGAGGGTTCCAAATATTTTTCTCTCATACTATGGCTTGAAAAAATCTAATAATCACTGACATAAGTAAAGAAAAGAGGGCAAGTTCTACCATCTGCCATTTATGTGCAACTTGCACTGAGTTCATTGAGAATCTGTGTAAATATTGTCCCAACTGCTGTAAAAGATACACAAATAGCAAGATCTTAGGGATCAGACCAATGTTCAAGGTGCCTGAGTCCTCCTCCAAGGTATAACAGTATGTAGACTCGCCCCTATGGCATCTCCTGCTAGTCACTCCGGCAAGTAGCTCAATTTTCCAATTGTCTCAATTGCTTCTTTCTCTGGAGTTATCTCGCCCATCATCACCGTCACATTGGCTGTCTTGACTCTCTTGTCCCACATCGGTCACTGGACTATAGTATCCTCTTCAGGGCATAGTCCCAACTTCTTCAGGGCTATGCCCCAATTCTGATTTCCTCCTTCCTCAGTCTGGCCACCATGCCAAAGTAGCAGACTACAGTGCATGGTCTAGTCCCGGGTTAGGAACCTTTCGGAAGTGGCGTGCCAGGATTTATCTTATTCACATATTTGTGTGCTGGGGGTGGGGAGGGAAACAAAGGCAGACTGAGTATGGTGACCATATTTTCTGAACTAGCTGCAGGTAGGGAGAATGGTTTAATTTAAATTATTAAACAGATTAAGCTTTGACTTTTTCATATTAGTTTACCTAACTTCATTTTTAAATAAAGTAAAATATGTCTAACACAAAAGGTTTCAATGTTTTCTTTACTTATGGCAGGGCTAGGGACCTTTTTTGGGTCAGGGGTCACTGACCCACAGAAAAATCAGCTGGGGACCACACAAGTGAGAAGGAAAAAAACCTCCCTCCAAACCCTCCAACTCTCACTGATGTGGCCCCCAGCTGAGACACCTCACTCCTTTAGTGTTCCAGCCTCATGGAGTGAGGGAAAGGGATAAGGAGGACTGAAGTTCAGGGCTTCTCATAGGCCAGATTTACTTTTCTGGGATGCTGGAGTTACTGGATTTCATGGACCCCCTTACGCTCTGAGATAGGGACAAAAATGAGGGATTCAGTGTGTGAGACTGGGCTGCCAGTGAGTGGGATAGGGATGGGGATGCAAGATCTAGGAGGGAGGTGGGGTGCAGAAGGGGGAGAGGTTGTAAGGTCTGGCTGGGAGGTAGGGTGCAGAAGCAGGCTGGGAGTAGGGTGTTCGGCCAGGTGGAGGGAGCAGGAGCAAAGGAGGGTGCAGTGTGTGGCCATCAGGGTGCAGGAGCAATGGTGGATGGAGGAGTATGGTGGGAGTAGGTATCTGTCTAGGTTAGGGAGGGAGACTGCAGGAGCAGGATGGGGATAGGGTGTCTGGCCAGGAGGAAGGGTGCAGGAACAAGGGAGGGTACTAGAGCAAGCTGGGGGTGTGGAGTCCTATCAGGGGAGAGAGGAATGAGTGAGGGGGACTGGGGTGTGGGGGTCTGGGCATGAGGTGGGATGCTTACTTGGCTTCATGCCTTCTTGTAGCAACTGCCGGGGCCACACGGTTTTGGGCTGGACCCGGAGGTGCTGCTGAAGAGCTTTAGCCGAATTCTGCCTTCACCCACTGCAGCCTAACCTGATGCGGGGAAGAGGGAGGGCTCTCTGGTGGCTGCGTGGGGAGGGAAGGAAGGAAGGGCTGAGCTCCCGCCCAGTGTACTGCTGAAAATCTGCCTGTGTGCCACAGGTTGCCAATTCTAATCCCTCCCTCAGGAGTAAGCTGTAGTCCTTCACTGGACTTTCCTTCAGCAGCAGTGACATGGGGGAGGTCTCAGGCCTGCCCTCTACTCAGGGCCCCAGCCCAGCGACCCTTGAGTGGCATCCACCTACTGCCCTCCTCCACTCCCCTCTATGGCCTGCCTTCCCTGGGCCATTTCCCTAGAGCCCTTGCACCCTTTTTGGCTCTTTGTACTAGGAGCCCAGTCTAGTTGTTATCAGGCTAGAGCTCCCTCTGGCTCCTCTGTCTTTGCCCAGCATTGGTCTGCCCTGTTCTTGTTGCTTTCTAAGACAGCCAGTGCTTCTCCCTGGTGGATCTCTGCTCTGCTGAGCAGCCCCTTATATCTGGGCTGCTCCAGTAAGCCAGTTTCTGATTGGCTAGGATCTGTGCAGGTTTCTTCCAGCATGCTTTAACCCCTCCTACCTAAAAATGGGGCAGCTGAAGCTATGAGGAGCAAGCTATAGACTTACAGGTATAGGTTACAGCTATTTCTCAAAAAATTTAAAGCCTTATCTTCAGACTTCTTCCTCTTCAAGCTTTCTTGCCTCACCACAGGGAATTAAGGCTACTTACTGAATGTCTCTTTGAATTTATCTGTTTAATTGACTTAAGGTTTTTTTTTCTATATAAAGCAGTGTCCCTGGTGATAGATAGTGGTTATTAGCAGAAATAAAACTTCTATCCTAAGTTGCATTTTTTATTAAATCAGACTTGTCTTTCTTTTTCCCCAAGGTAGTATCACATTGTCATATCAGCTTTGCAATTAAATTAGAGAACTTACACCCGAAATCTTCTAAATGTCAAATAAGTTACATATTATGCATTAGCAGTTCACTGAAGCAATACTTTAGAAGGACAAAAGATCAAATCAAAGAATCTGCATCCTTTTAGCAGTGTAAACCTAGGCTTCTCAGTTTCAAACATGCATCAGGCAATTGGATAATATCGTACACTTTGAAGACAATCTTTTGGGGGGAAAGGTCTTTCTGTCTCTCCCAAACTCTGGCAAAGTTTCTGCTTTCAGGCAGGTTCCGTGAGCAATTCATACATGTTTTACTGAGAAGTCTTCATTTCTAGCAGTGCTGAAGAAACTACTTTCTACTAGTTCTGAATCTAACATCTGTATCAACCTGCCTTTTTATACAATAAAGGAATCTTAACTTCACTCTCCTTTTAATATCTGCCTATACTGCATTTTCAATAATGGAGTAAAAAAAGAAAAACAGTTGTTTTAACTAAAATTAATGTGTACCCTTTCTACTGTACAAATTAAAATATCTGATTATACTAGCCCTGGCATAGTAAGGATTTAGAGGTTAACCACTTAAAAGCAGAAAGTCTAGCAAAAGTATCAGCACACAATCCTCCTACAATCATTTTCACTGAACAACTGCAGTTTCACTTGAAAACAAAGAACAAAATGCATAGAAAATTAAATAAAGAGTTTTATGCCTTCAGTACTTCAATATTAGGAATACATACAATGCAAAATAGTCTTAATCAAATGCTGAAGCATATTTATAATGTAATTGTAATAGGGTCATTGATTCTGATAGCTTTGCACCACTAATTTGTCCTTATACGTAGAGATAAATATTGATTAATATTCATTAGATATTGATTAAATGAATAATCATGTAACCGCATCAAATTTTAGTAGTTACACAACTATTCAATAGTCCCCAGGGGTCATGAACAGAGGCTGCTCCGCGGCAGCCTCCCCTGCCATCCTGAGCCCTCGCTGCTGCCTCTGGTGTATGTGGGGAGCTGGCTTTACCAGATCCTCCCCCCGCCAGCTCCCCACACATATCATCTTCTGTCTCCCCCCCCGGCACTTGTACCTCTGATGAGTGCCTCAGATAGCCAATATGTGCAGGCAGCCAGCTTGAAAGCTGGCTTCCCTTGTGTACTGGCTCCCGCCTGTCCCTCTCAACCTCTGCACTGCTGTCTCTCTATGGGTATGTCTACACTACCACCCTAGTTCGAACTAGGGTGGTTAATGTAGGCATTCGAAGTTGCAAATGAAGCCTGGGATTTAAATATCCCGGGCTTCATTTGCATCTTGCCGGGCGGGCGCCATTTTTAAATCCCCTTACGTCGAACTCCGTGCTCGCGGCTACACGCAGCACGGAGTAGGTAGTTCGAATTAGGATCTCTAATTTGAACTACCATTACACCTCGATCCTAATTCGAACTACCTACTCCGTGCCGCGTGTAGCCGCGGGCACGGAGTTCGACCTAAGGGGATTTTAAAATGGTGCCCGCCCGGCAAGACGCAAATGAAGCCCGGGATATTTAATTCCCGGGCTTCATTTGCAACTTCGAATGCCTACATTAACCACCCTAGTTCAAACTAGGGTGGTAGTGTAGACATACCCTATCAGATGTATCGTTGCCACCTGTATTGTCTCCTGCCTACCTTCCTCCTCTGGCGCCGGTGCCTCTGATAGAAAGGCGGGGGGGGGGGGGAGGAGGAGGAGAGGGCAGGTGGTTCTGTGGAATCTGGTGCTCATGGGAAGCTGACTTAAAAGCTGACTCCCCACGGGCACCAGTATTGCCTAAGAGATGTGAAGAGGGAGTGCAGGAGGCTGGGGGAGAGGGTTGTGGGATGAGGAGGGGCTCAGGGCAGGGAGTCCCATCCAGCATGGGCCTTTTCTTTTCTCCCCAGTGCCCTCCTGGCCACCAGTGGCATTTTTTCTCCCCTCATTCCCCCTCCCCCTTCCTCCTGGCTGCCAGAGGCCATTTTTCTCCACCCAGCCTCCCCCAACTGCCAAGGACCTTCCCCCCCACACCTCTGGTGCTGCAGCCAAGGGCCAAGGGCCAGGAGAGGCAGGGGCTGGGGGAGTGCAGGAGGCTGGGAAGAGGGTTGTGGAATGAGGAAAGGCTCAGGGCAGGGAGTCCTATCCAGCATGGGCCTTTTCTTTTCTCCCCAGTGGCCACCAGGGGTATTTTTTCTCCCCTCAGTCACTGGGGTTTTTTAAAAAATTTTGAGAGGGGGCCAAAAAATTTCCCCTAAAAATGAACCCAAAAATTTTTAAAAAAGGGGTTTTTTTTTGAAAAAAAAATTTTTGTTAGTCACCCGGGAGGGGGGTTCCCTTTTAAAAACCCCTTTGTTTTTAATTTATCAAAGAAGGGGAGAAAATTTTAAGGGGGAACAAAAGGGAAAACTTTTGGGGGAAAAACTCCCAAAAGGCCAACCGGGTTTCTTAAAAAATGGGAAAAATTGGAAATTAAAAGGGGTAATAAATTTAAATGGGCCCCAAAGAAAAAGGAAACTAAAATATAAAAAAATTGGGAAACACCGGGGTTTGGGGGCCCCTTAGGAAAAGAAAAAATTTAAAAAAAAAAAAGAAAACCCCTTTTTCAAAAATCAAATGGGGAAAAAAGGGAAAGGGGGTTTAAACCCCCCGGGGGGGTTAAAAAAAGGGGAAAGGGGTAAAAAAAAAAAAAATTTTTAAACCTAAAAATCCCCCAAAGGGGGGGTAAATTTTAATTAAAGAGCTTTTGGGACTGGTTAAAACCCGGAAAAACTGAATTGTCCAACTGTAGGTAACCTTCAATTTCCAAAATTTCCCTTTAGGCCCCCAACCACCTGCATAATTAAATGAAACCCGGATGAGGGGTTAAATTAGGCATATACCAAACCTGGGAAAATAAAAGTGGCCCTTGGCACAAATGGCACCAACTTTAAACAGGGAGCCAAAATCCCTGTTAAACACAGGCTACAAAACCCATTAAAAAATCCAACCCGGACAAAGCAACTTACGTAAAATGGAAATAGTCAAAAATTTAAAATCTTAAAACGTCAAAAAAATGTATTTAAAACCAGGCTGAAAAAGGTGCTGACCCCTTAAGAAAATAAAAAGATTCAAAGGTTCTGCCTGCCAACCCGAGCGTTGAATCCCAATCTGCCCCCTAGGGAAGAACTTTAAGGCCCGCCCCAATTAGGGGTTTGAAAAGAACTAAATTGGGGTTGGAACGGTTCAAAAAACCAAGGTTTCAATATGTTTACGGCCGGAAGAGCACTGGGGGAAATGGGGCACAACAGATGGGGCTTAAGGGCCCCCAATTAAAGAACCTCAGGGCCCAAAAAAGGGTAGCCCAAAAATTTTGGAACAAGGGAAAACCCAAAGTAAGGCTCTTGCCAAACTCATTTGGACCCTTTGCCCAAACATCTCAAGGCAACAAAAGGAAGCTAACATTCCTCACCAAATCTTAAATTCTTTCCAATAAAAATCCTCTTGACCATTAAAGGAGGGTACCCTTTAGAGGGGGACAGGCCCCAAAAAGGGCCATCATTGCAAACGGGAAGCGGTTAAAGTGGGTTTTGCCCCGGGCCAAAGGAGACTGCACCGGGACTTTGGCTCCCAGGCCGGTTACATTGCATTTCCTTTGAAATAAAATATTTATGCAATAATAATTTTAATCACTTGTTTATAATTTGGTGGCTAATGCTAAAACACATCTTGAAATGGAAATTTCTAAACTTCCCAATGGAGCCAAAAGGAATGTTAGGAATAGGAAAATGAAATAACCCAATAATCCCGTCAAATTGGCCGCTGACTATGATTGTTCCTCAAGTCCTTAATTCAAATGGACTAAGTAAGAAGGGGAAAGAGGGAAACGAGTCAATTGGTTTGTTGTTTTAAATTTTATGGTGGAGGCTGGTATTATTGTCCAGTACCTAAAAAGCAAATTGGAAAGGCAAATATCTAAAATGTTTTTCCACTTGCCAATGGAACCCTTGCTTGAATTGCTCATGGTAAAAATTTGCAAATTTCTTTATCCAATTTAAATGTTCCAGTAAAAGGTGAACCTTCAGTTTTCATTGAGCCAATGTATTCCTTTTCCCTTCATTTTGGAACAGAATTTTAAGGACTTTGGTTGCTACTTTAAATTTTGGTTTTGAATTGAACTTATTCTTTTCTTAAAGTAAATTTTTATGAACTGGAATAATTTGGGAAATGTCAAATTCTTTTTTTTACATTTTTTTTAATTCTTTTGTCCAAAGTATTGTGTAAATCAAACTTTTAAAAATTGAACCCCTCAAAAATTCAAAAAAGTGTTGTTGTAAAATTTTTTTAACAGGTTCTGTTTTTTAAAATGGCGAAAATTGAAAGTTACAAGTTTCAAACTTCTTCAAAATTTCTGACAAATTTGTTGGAAAATTTTTGGTTTTTAGGCCTCACATTGGAAGTTAAGTACTTAATTTCTTCAATGGGACTAATTACCAATGGTTTTAATAAGTTTCAAATGAGCTTGGCTTTAAACATGAGCAGTTCTTGAGGCCTTTTTCTGTAATTACACTAGCAGAAAAAATAAAGTTTTCAAGTTTTGGTTAGTGAAATTTTCTCAGACCTTAAATAAACCGGAATTTGAACCTTAAAGAAGAAAAGACAATGGTTAACTCTAAAATTTTGAATTTTTTTGCCCCTAATATTTAATACATTTGATTTCCAAAATTTTACCAAGCAGGTTCTAAATAATGACATTTCATTTTATGGTTTATAGGGGAACATGGAAAACAGGGTTTTTTTTTAATAAATTAACAAACTGGCGGTTTTAAAAATACAAATTAATAAATTATAAATTGGGTGATAATACAATTTATTTGAACTTTAATTCTATAATTTTGGTTTGGTGGTGACTTAAATGAAAACCCTTTCTAAAGGGGTCCCTAAATTGGGAAAGATTCAGATTAATAGTGCCTGAAAAATCCTGTGGAATGGAATATTGAACTGGCCCAAAAGGGTTCTTTAAATCAAATTGAAAAATCGAATAGATCTTCCCAAATGAAGATAGTTTTAAATTGGTCTGATTCCAATAAGGTTTACCAAAATAAATTTTCATTTAAGTTTCAAATTAATATATTTAAGGCTTCATTAAAAAAATTTTTAAATAAATTTGAAAACTAAGGTTCAATGGAGTTTTAGGTGGAGTGATTTAAAAAATTCTTTGAAGGAATCCGGATCAATATGGGAATTTATAAAGGTTTGGATGAATGATTTGGGAATAATTTAATTAATCTGTCTATTAATTTTATTAATATATTTAATTTAAATAATTATCTAAAAATAATTCTAATTTTCATAAAAAAGTTTAGAAATTAGTTAAGAAATGGGACCAAAAGGAAAGCATTTCATGAAATTATTTGGATTTGGACTTTAAAAAGAATTTTATGTTTCATTAATCCTAAGTTTATTTCAATCTGTTATTTCATAATTCAGCTAAATTTTAAAGCTCAATTTGACTTTTATATAATTCAATTTGAAAATAAAAAACAATTGGTTTTTTTTAAACTAATAAATAAATTACAATCTTTTTTTTTTATAACTTGAAATTAGAAAATCAGTTTTGTTTTTAAAAACCTTAAATTCTTAAATCCATTTGTTAAAAAAGTTAAAACCTTAATTCCCAAATGCTTACAAGGGTTTAAAAAAAATTTTAAAAGCTTAAATGTAATGATTTAAGACGTAAAGTTAAAAGGGCAATTACTATGTTTTCTAATCCCTTTAATTTTTAATTGAGACAAAACAAAATTCCACTAAAGCAGAAGAAATTTTAAAAGTAAATGTCCCTTCCAAAACCCAAGTTTCCCTTTGGTTTAAATTTCTTATTAATTTTAAGTGAACTTTCTCCTTAACCTTTTGTTCTGGTATTTTAGGATGCAAAGGGGCCAAGGAAAAAGTTTGTTGAGTTATTTTGGTTTTCCAAGGTCTGTGGTTAAAAGTAATTTTTAAAAGGGAAGTAGTATTTAAATAAATTAATTATGGGGAAAATTAAGCGCAAAGGTATTGAAATTACTTGATTTACCAAAAGGTTTCTGTAGAATTCCCAAAGGCTAATTTTACTTTATGCAAGGGAAATTTAGGAGGGACTTAAAGGATCTAAAAATAATTTATTTGGCTATTCGACCTTGCACAATATTTATAAATTTGGAATTTTTTGGTTGTTCGATTGCAGTAGCCAAATAGGGGACTTTCCTAAGGGTTGTCTGAAAAAGGTTTCGCTTTTCTTTCTTAAAGACCATTTTAAAGATATAGTTTTTGGGCCTTCACTTAAGGAAAATTGATCCTAAAGCACAACTCTTATTCCAGAGGACTGGTTGATTAAGTAAGCCTCTGGATGGTAAACCAGGCCTTTGGAGGTCAGCTGGGACCAAGGTTTCCAACAATAAGGCCCTGTGAAGGTTGTTTGGGGAGGGATTTTCCTCCCAAGGTTTACTTTAAAAGTACACCCACCTTGGTTTCCCATTAATGAACATTTTAAATTCCCAAAAAATGCAACCCTTAAAAGCTTCAGGGCTGGTTGCTGAATTTAAAGGGCCTAGTCAAGCCCCAGGGCCAGCCCCAACTCCTTTTAAGATGGCTTGGGTGTTCTTATGTTTGGCATTCCCTTGGGCCCTGGGAAACTAAATTAATTTAATTCGGGAAAGAAAGCATTTATGGAATAATTGTTTCTCTTGTTCCCGGTTGGGAAGAACAGGAAATGGTTTCCCAATTCTTTCATAGGCTTCTCAAAGAACTTCCTAATTAGGTTAAAGAGGGATTACACCCAAATAATTGGAAATTCGGAACACTGTTACGTTTGATGAAAACCTGGGATAATTAATTGGAAGGCCCATGTACCTAAGAAAAATTACATACTTTTTTCTGTGTATTTCCCCAGGCCTGGGAAATCCTGGGCCCTTTGGCAAGCTGGAAGAAAAGAGCAGAGTTTGGCAGACGGTTGCTGGCCAGAGCTAACCTCAGAGGATTTCATAAACATTTTCTGGACCTCAAATTCCATCCTGCTGGATAAAGGGAGGAATAATGTGGTCCTTTTGGGCTCCCAGCTCTTTTACTTCTTTTAAATTAAAGGGTGCCTCCTAAATTTCGGGTGCCTCCTCTTCCCATCCTGCAGGGTTTTTCCTCCTTTCACCGGAAAAAGCCCGTTTACCACTTTGGGGGAAATTAAGGGAAGGGCCCCTCCAGACCTATGGCGTGCGCTGTCCCTGGGGATGCCAACGGGCAATTTCATATTAAAGGTGGTTGCCAAGGCGCTGGGAAAGAAGCCCAAAAATGGGACCAAAAAAGGGAATTTCTCCAGGTCCCGTTCTTCCAGTTTTAAAAAATAATTCCCGGCAGGTGAAGAAAGGGTTAGGAAAATTTGGCCCCAAAGGCCCTTTCCTTTTCCCAGGTTTAGTCAGCCCTCCTTCCCTTTCTCCCTGGGTGGAAGAAAATTTGTAACTGAAAACCCAGCTTATTTTTCCCCATTTGGGGCCGCCGTGAAATCCCACCCGGGGCCTGGACCATACGCCCTGGCCTTGGTTCTGTGGAACTTCAGGCCCGGGTCCTGCTTCTGAATTTAGTTCATTGACCCAATGTGAATCAGTCTGAAAGTTTCTAAAATCAATAGAGGAATATGACTTGGTTCCATTTCCGGTTCCCCCATTAACTCCTTGTTGGAAATGAAACATTTTATTGTTTTGCCTTTGGAAATTTAATCCCAAACTAAGGAGGAGAGGGATTTTAGTTCCCCACTTCCTATGTCATGTCTTGGTGGATTAAACCCAGGGTTAAATTCTTTTAAAAAAAATCCCAGATCTTGATTTTGGAACTCACCCCTTTTCTTTTTCTTTCCTTCCCTAATTTACCAGGGCTAACCTTCCCAGGCCCCAACTTAAACAATTTTATTTTAGGCGAAGAATTTTCCCCCGGAAACCCTTTGGAAGGTCAATGGGAAAGGCAAATTCATATACATCATCCTTAAAAAAAAAAGTTTACTTTCGGTTTGTTTCCTGAAAATGCCACATATTTAAAAACAATTTTCATATTTTTAGAACCTCTCCTTCATTAAGGGAAAAACAAACTTCTCAAATTAATGCTTTAAAATCCCAAGAAAATTAAATTTATAAGATTCCTTGGATATTTCAGAAAACATTGAAATTTTAAACCAAACGATATGAATTCTCAAATAATTTGGAAATTAAATGTGAAAACGGAATTATTTCCCGGATGGAATTATATAGACTTTAAAAGGGAAGCTTCCTTTTAAAGTCTTACAATTTATCTTTATTCCAGTGGAGTTAACCATTTCACTTTAAAAACAACTTTAGGGAATTCAATTTCATTTGGTAAAAAATTTAAATGTTTTCTGAATAATTTCCAAGGAATTCAATATTTTATCTTGAAAATTTAAAGCATTAATGAGAAAGTTTGTTTTTCTATGCAGAGAGAGTTTCTTTAAAAATATGAAAAATATTGTACCTTTAAGGTGAATTGGTTCAGGAAACTAACCGGAAAGTAAATTTTTTTTAATGGTATGTTATTGAATTGCCTTTCCCATTGGGAATTCAATTTTTAAAGGGAAATTCCGCTTAAAATCTTTAAAAATAAAATGTATTAGGTGGGGCTCTGGGGAATTGGGCCATAGTGGGTAAAAGGAAGCAAAGGGCAAAAAGAAAAGGGGGGCGGGCCAAATCAAGAGTCTGGGGGTATTTAGACAGAATCCTGGGTGCAACCACAGACATGGAACTATTTGGAGTGGGGAACTATATCCCCTCCCCCTTAGCTTGTTGGGATTAAATCCAAAGCAAAACAATAAAATGTTTCATTCCAACAAAGGAGTTAATGGGGCAACGACTGGAATAACCAATTCCCTATGGTTTTGAACTTTTGGGAAAGTTAAACCTCATGTTCCCAAGTGGGCCAAATTCAGGCAGGTTTGAACAGCAGGAAGGGTTCGGCAGTCCCAAAGCCAAGGCGGCAATGGGTCCAGGCCCCAGGTGGGGGACTGGCAGCAAATGGCCCCAATTGGGGACCAGTTCAAGTGGGTTTTGCCAACACCACCCAAGGAAATGGGAGTGGCGGACTCACTAAAAACCTGGGAGGGAAAGGGCCCTTGGGGCCAAATTTCCTACCCCTTTCTTCTTCACTGCCCAGGACTTATCTTTCACCTGGAAGAACGGGACCGGAAGAATCCCTTTTGCCCATTTCCTGGCTTCTTCCCAGGGCCGCTGGCAACACCTTTAATATTGAAATGCCCTGTGGCATCCCCTGGGGGCAGCGGACAGCAAAATACCCGGGGGGGCCAACATTCCCACAGGTAGCGGGCCCTTTTTGCCCGGTTGTTTATTGGTTATGCGCCACAAATGAGAGAAATGGGAGAGCCCCGAAATTAGGAGCCACCCTTTATAAAAGCAGAGTAAAAAGAGCTGGGAGCCCCAATAGGCCACCAACCTTCTTTCCCTTCCCCTTTAAACAATGGGAATTTGGACCTTTAGGAAGTAATTAGAAAACTTTTGTGAGTTAGAATTCCAGAAACCTGCGCCCTCTGCTCTTTTCCCTTCCCAGCCTTGCCAAAGCCCAGGTTTCCCAGCCTGGGGAAATAACACCAGAAAGTATGTAATTATCTTATAGCCCATGGGGCTTATAATTATTCCCAGGGGGTTTTCAATTCAAAGGTACAGTGTTCAGTCAGACTTATTATGTATCCCTTCTTACCTAATTTAGGCATTTAGAAGCCTTATGAAAGATTGGGAAAGATTCCCTATTCCTTTCCCAAAACCGGGAAAGAAAACCCTAAAAATTTTAAATGCCTTTTTTCCTTCATAAATTATTCTTTTCCCAGGGACCAAGGGGAAAGGGGCAAAAGGGCATTGCCCACACCCCAATTTAAAAGAGTTGGGGCCAATGGGCCCTAGGGCCGAGTTGGCCCCCTTTTTAAATCAGCCCAAAGCCCCTGAAGGGCTTTTAAGGGTTGACTTTGTGGATAAAAAAATTGGGTCATTAAAATGGGAAACCAAGTGTGTTTAACTTAAAGTAAACCCCTTCGGACAATCCCTTCCCCCAACAAACCTTTCACAGGGCCTGTAATCTGTTGAGACCTTGCTTTCCCACCTTGAAAAACTGGTTTCACATTCCAGAGGCTCTACTTAATCACCATTCCTGCTGAAAAAAAGGGTGTGCTTTAGGGATCACATTCTGTGATCAGGCCCAAAAACTATATTATCCTTAAATGCTCTAACCAAAGAAAAAGCGAAACCTTGTTTCAGAGCTTAAAGAGTCCCTATTGGCTACTGCCCAATCACAGAACCAAAAATTCCAAATTTTATTTAAATTGATTGAGTCTGAATAGTCATAAATTATGCTTTTTAGATCCTTTAAGTCCCTTCCCTAAATTCCCTTGACAGTAAAGTTATTGCCCTTTGGGAATTCTACAGAACTTTGTAAATTTAATAAATTAAAATTTACCTTTGGCTTTAATTTTCCCAAATTAATTTTTATAATACTACTCCCTTTAAAAAATTAACTTTTAACTTCAACCCACAAACCTGGAAATAAATTTCCAACTAACATTTTTCCTTATCCCCTTTTGCATCTAATACCCAATTAAGGAAGGTTCACAGGAAAATTATTTAATATATACCAAAAAGGAACTGGGTTTTGGAGGGACAATTTAACTTTTAAAATTTCCTTCTGCTTAGTTGAAGTTCATCTTAAAAAAGGAAAATTTTCTCTTTTCAAATTGGGACAACAAAAGTGAGCCAGCCCTTTTACTGAAACCAGGCAGTTAATGCCTTCTTGGAAAGGAAAAATTCAATTTCCCTTGTGAAACCTTCTAAGGAAAACTCCCAGGGGGAAAGTGTAAACTGTGGTTTTCCGAAAGAGGCCCTTTGAGGGACTTTTTTAACCCAGGTCTTTTACCAAGGGCCTTTCTTCCGCAAGGGAAATCAAAAGCGCCAACTTCCCTTTCAAAGGCTTCCGCAAAAGGGCTTACTGAATAAAAAAGTTAATTTGGCGGCCCTTCTACTCAGCCGTTGGGAAATTCCTTCCTTTGGGATTTGGAACCTCCTTGTGGGATTTGGGAAGAAGAGTAAGGCAAAACCCAAAATTTTTGAAAAAAGGTTTCCTGGAGATATTTTTATTGAATACCTGCCTGAGCGACCCATAATGGTCATTGTTTTTTTGATTGTTCTCCAAAGAGCAAACCCTGGCTTCCCATTCAAAAAGCCTAATTTAAATTGCCCATTTGATTCCCTTCAGAATTCCCTAAATTCCTTTCTGCAAGGGAAAGGGCCAATTCAATCCACTTGTTCCATCCTTAACTTTCTGTCCTTTTCCTTCACCTTTTTCCCTTCTGCCAAAGTCCAGTCGTGGCCTATTCCATTGCATTCCGGTCTCGGAAATTAATTTACTCTTTCCTACACTCCAAATTCTGGGCCCTTTTTAATACCAGATGCTCCCAACATTCTTGATTATTGTTATGCAGTTCCTGGAAATGGGTGCCAAGAACCCATTTTTCCTACTTTGGAATAAAGAAATACGGGAAAATACCGCCAATGACATATTGTAAAATATAACGAAAAAGCCACAAAATTGAAACAAAGTATTTAATCTTTTTATCTCGGGAGTTTAAACAATAGAAAATAGGCCCTTTTAATGTGAAAAAAGAAAATGGACAAGCATTTTCCCAATGTTGGAAACCCTTTTACACAGGTAAGGAATTTTTCCTCTTTTTATTTCTGGGATTAACCCTCAAAAATTTAAGTTAAGTACCTCCCAACTTACCGGGAAAGCACAACTTGTTCCTGTTTACCAATAGAGACAGGAGGTAATTTGAAGAATTCTGGCTTAGGAACAAAGCATCAACTTCAGTTCTTAATTTCCCAAATTTTCTTGTCAAGGGTTTGGGAAATTGGGTTATCCTTAAAATTGTTTTGTACTAAAAAATTTTAGTTTAATAATTGGAGCATTGATTTAAAACATAATTCGAGGAATTTAAAAACATTTTCCATTAGGCCAATTTTGAAAAGTGAAATTAAAAGATTTGGTCTTATTCCTGAATAAATGCTTAAGTTTTGAAAGGTCTTATTTTTTTAAACCCAGTTTAAATTATAGGAACCAATGTTTTTCTTAGCTGAGCAAGAATTTAACCACCAAACCATTTGCTTTCCAACCTCATTATTGGAACTTTTTAATTTAAAAATTTAAGTGGGTCACATTCACTATAAACCCTTTCTATGATTTTCCTAAACTAATTTTAAATGCCTTTGCCAGGATACCTTTAGTCTTTAAGTGGGTTCAAAACCAACCCCAATTTTTTAAGGTTATTAAAATTAGGACATCCAAAGAGCCTTTTGAGTTTCCATAAGTTCCCGAAATTTGGGGTGAAAACCCTTGACCGGGAATTAAAATTTAAATTAAATTGTAAAATTCAATTGGTTTCAAGGGACTTCCGGAAGAAACCAAAAATGGTTAAAATATCCTTTTTAACCCTTTTCAATACTTGTCCCGGATACCACTAATTCCGGGGAAAGGGGGAAAAATGAAGGGAATTATTTATTCCGCCTTTTTTTTTGGGAAAAAAAATGTTTTTTTGAAGCTTAAATTCCCATTCCTGGGAAAATTCAAAAGAGGTTTTCCCAAATTTGGGGCCCATTTGAAGGAAATTTTCGGAAAATCTTTTCCCAAAATTTATTGGAAAAATTCTGGAAAAGAAGGTATTTTCCCAATAAATTCCGCACTAATTATCTAATATCCTTTATTCCCAACAGTTAGGGCCCCATATTTTTGCAATTTTTAAGCAATTAAAACCTTTTTTCCTTTTTTGTTTTTTTTAGTTGTTTCAAATCTTTTTGCCTGACTTATAGTTTTATTGCTTGCAGAATTTTCTTAGTCTGTTTGTCGTTGGGTTGATTTGTTTTTAAGGTGTTTTTCTAAAATTTTTTCTGAACCTCATAATTGTAAGGAGGGGGGGGTTCGTTTTTTTTGAATTTGGGGAGGGGTTTCGCCAATTAGGAATTTAAAATTTTAGAGTTTAGAATTATTTGGACTGTTCTTTTTTTCCTTTAACTAACTTCCTTATTTAATTAATTTCCCTTTTAGTTAAAAGTCCCGGGTTTTCTTTAAATTTTTCCCCAATGAAAAATGGAAAAACCCAGGACAATTGGGGTTCGTTATATGCGTGTGGAACCAGTTGTCCCCCTTGGGCTTCGAATTGTCCCCTTTGGGCAAGGAGGTGCTCCAAAAGCCAAATTTGGGTTTAAAGTTTCTTCCGACCTGAAAAAGGTAAGAATTTGGGGATGGAAATTTCCCCATATTACGGCATTTCCGTTTTAAGCCCCAATCTCTTGGAGGATTTAAAATCACAAACCCGGATTCCAATGGGGAGAATCCTAGTGTATGTTTTTTCCAAGGATGAATTCCTTCCATATAAGAAGGGAAAGCCTTTCGGAAACATTTAGAGTTTGATTTCGATTGTTAGAAACTTTTGGGGTTTTTGTGCGGGAAACTTATGGGTTACTTGGCCTGCCTTGGTCCAGGCCCGTTCCTGAGGCCCATCAATGACTTATTTGCTTTGAAAGGTTTTTCTTACCCTTTGGTTTTCCAATGCCTGGGGTAAGAGATTTCCTTTCCCCCTTTGGCCCTCTGACCAAACCAACCTTTTTTCTTCTTCCTTCCACCCCAGGGCCCCTTAGAAAAAATCAATCCTTAAACGATAAGAAAGGAAGGGAAAATGATATTATAGAACCCGACCTTTTGGGAAGAGCCCATACGAGGTTTTGGGTTCCCCAATAAGGGTTAAAGGATTTTTTGGGATAAACTAAAAGGAGAACCATTTTTTAAACCTGAAAAGGCCCCAGGGAATCTTAATCGCCTGGTCAGCCTTCCTTAGGGGAAATCCCTTTTAGAAAAACCTTTAAGGTTAAACAAAAGAAAGGGGAGAGGGGAAAACCCATGGGGAGGACAAACAAATTAAGAACCATCACCCGAGGACAAATTAAGCTGATTTTAGGTTTACCCACAAATTGAGGAAGGCTGACCTAAAAAATGGTCTGGTACCAGAAAAAATTAAAGGTTGAATATATGCCTTCACCAAACTTAATTGGGAACTGTTGGGCCAATAAGATAAAAATTTAACAAAGGATAAACAAGGGGTGTGGTGGTTTCAAGTGGAAAATTTAAATTGCAGAATTGCATTTTAATTATATAGAATTAACTTGTTCAAAAATGCAAGGAGAATTCCAGCCAAAATAATTCCCGTAAAGGGAATATTCCAACTGACCAGAACAAGGGAATCTTGGGTTAATGGAAGGGAGATAAATACCAAAAGATAATAAGGGGGTTTTAATTAACCCCTTTGCTTAATAAAAGTTCGAAGAATAAAATTTCTCAAAAGGCAATTAATGTATCCTTTTAACAAGCTTACCAGGAACCCACCAAGGGAAGAGGCAATCAATTTATCCTAATGGAACAAAACAAAGGTGGAAATAACCTTTAAAAGAGTTTGAATTGTGTATATAATAACATCAACTTTCCTTTAGGAAGGAAACCAAGGCCAAACTAATAATTTAAAAAGGGGTAAAAAGAAATTATTAAAATTTATAACCACGGTGATTGCCAATTTAAGGTTTTGGAAAATTTTAAAAACCCCATTAATGGGCAACCTTTGCAAATAAAAACTGTCCCGGCCTAAAAAGATTCAACCTTGGTTTTAAAATTGTAAAAGAAGAAAGTAAGAAAAAAGGGCTCCTTTTAAGAAAGGGAAGGGCCACCAGAGTTAAATTTAGAAAGGGCTAAACCTGGACCTTAAAATTGGAATAAGAACCAATTGGGCTTTCATCAAAAAGAAATTAAAAAAATTTAAGTCATTAAAACAGAACCTGTAAAAAACCTTTGGCCCCTGGGATGACTTAAAACGAATTTAAGGAATTAAACCATTTTGAAAATCATAGAAATTTCCTTTGCTTCGCTTTCAACGGCCAGGCCTGGAAAATCAGCCTGTGGAATGGAATCCAGGAAGCCCCGGTTTAGATTGGGAGGGTTTGGAACCCAGGAAAACTTTGTTCCCAAACCCCGGACCCGGAAATGGGCCCTCTTCGTTTAAAAGGAAAAAGGGGGAAATTCGGAACCCCGAACCAAATCCCTTTGGTTTCCTCCAGAACGGAAGGGAACGCTTTTGAAAACCAAAAAAAAGGGCCAACCCCCCTTCAGCCGGTAATTCCTAATTCATGCCGGGCAAAGGAAACCTTGGAAAAAATTTTAAGCCTGAAGCCTATTGCAAGGCAACTGGGTTTTGTTGGGAAATCCTGCCTTCTCACCCAAGGCTTCCTGAACCCCTGCCCCCCGATACCCAAATTGTTCCCCTTTCAAAAGCCCCTTTCCCAAGGTCTCACCCCAAACTCCTTGGTAAATCCCATCCCCTGGGTAATAAAGTCCTTTCCCTTGTGAGGTTAAAAACCCCACCCAAATTTAAAAAATTCCTGTCCCAGGGTTTCCCCCAAGGTCCCCTTGGACCCAATCCTCCCAACCCCTTTTCCTTAAATGTCTGGAAAAGGAGCCTTAAATCTTTCCAAAATTTTAAGGGGTCAAAAAAGCCCAACCCTGGAAGGGTCCAAGGGAAGTCTCCCCTTTGAAAAATCAAAGAATTTAAAGGGGACATGAAAAAGGGACATTGGGATATACCCCCTAACGTCATATTTGAAATGGGGGCAATTTGTTTCAAAGGGGAAGGCTGGAAGTTATCCTGGGCTTTTGGGAAACTTCCCCTTGCACCCGGCAACAAAAGGAGTGCTGAAAGAAAGGGAAGAAAATTGGACCCGGTCCTTACCTGCCCCTTTAAAATGCCGCCCCATTTAAAGGGGACCAAGGGGCCCCAAAAAAGTTTTTGGCCCCTTTGGAAAGGCCGGTAGCAAGCAACAGATGGGGGGAACGGGCCTCTTGAGGGATTTAAAGACCCCTTTTTCCCCTTTTGGGACTAGGGAAGAGAGGGGAAAAAGGAGGGAGGAGAGGCCTATGAAATATTTATTAAGTTCCCTTGAACTAGGCCCAAAAATTTATTGCATTTAAAACTAAAAAGGGAAAGGTCTTCCCTTTACAGGTTTCCCGGGAACTCCTCAAAAAGGGCCTTTGGGAAAAGGCAGGACTTCATTTAAAAGTTTAATTTAATTTCTTGGGGGTTAGGTACTAGTTCAACTTTCCCAGGGATTTAAAATTGGTGCCTTTCTCTTTTTCCAAAACAAGGGTTTCACCAAACGCTTTTGGTATTGTTCATCATTCATGGTTTCCACTGTAGGATGGGCAGATGCCTTCCTAACCCTAGGCCTTTTAAAATTTTAAAATTTATTTTTATATCAAACTTTTGTTGGAATTTTTTTAAAAATGTTAATTAATTACTGAAACTTTTTAAATTGGAATGTTTTTTTTATTCCAATTCTTAACGATTCTGTAATATTGTGTAATATGAAACGTAGTATTATTATATTTATGTAAAAAAGACCCCAATAATGAAATGAAGGTTTTGTTTGTTTGATTGATTTTTTTCAAATGGCAGGTTTTGTTAATGGATTGGGTTCCCAATTGAATTCCTTGATCCAAATTGGCTTTGGGTTTCAACCAGAAATTTTACAAGGTGTTGTCCAATTGGTTTTTTTTACACAATTTCCTGATGTTTTTGTCCAATGGGAAATAAATTATTTGTAAAAGCTCCCTGATTTCCCTTCAAGTTGTGGCCCTGCCAAATTAGTCTGAAATGTTTGAAATTAGTTTAAGTTTGTGCATTCCGGCAAATTCAGTTGCAATTTTGAAAGAATTCAATTTCCTTCCCTGTCCCCATTAACAAGGCCCCCTGCAACATTCTTAACGGCTCCTTTCTGTCTGCTCCTGGGCTTTCTGCCCCTGCAACATTCTTTTTGGCCTGCCTCAGTAGTGCTTGTCGTCTGACACTCCAGCAAGGGGAGGGTTTTGGTGGTTCCCTCAAGTCTTCAATCTCACCTTAAGAGAGGGAAAGTTATTGTTTCCCCAAACGTTTCTTAAAATAAAGAGAATTTGCAAAGTTGGCCTTTAAAAGGACCCAATTCATAAATTAAAGCAGAAAATTTAATCTGGAAACAAGGTTTTTTTTAAAAGGCAAAATTTAATTAACATTACCAAAGTTTTTGGTTTTTTTAAAAGGGAATTTTAATTAGACTGGAGTTCCAAAATTTTGTTTTTCAAATTGGGAATTTATCTATAAGACGGAGTTTTCTAAAATAATGGTCTTTTCTTTTGGAATTATATTATTATGAAACACTAGATAATAGGTCCTTTTTGGTTTAAATTAAATAACAGAAAAAAGTAACAAAGGTTGGGTTAAAAAAATAGAAAGACAAAATAAAAATTGTTGGGTATAAAAAGGGTGAACTGAAATATGAACATTTGCCCCGTTAAAATCCCCTTTTTCCCATTGAGGTTTCCCCATGTGCCCGTTCAAATGCCTTTCATATGCCCAGGCCTGAAGAAACTTAGTTTCCTTATTATATATGCCAGCAGGGAAAAGGACAATGGGTGTTCTTAATGAATAGGTTAAATAAGGATCACAATTTGGTTTCTTTCAACCTTATTTGAAATAGATTTCAAATTTGGGCTTCTTTTCAATCCAATTTTGAAATACCCATTTCTAAATTGTCCCTTACATTGGAAATTTTAAATAAATATTCCTGAAATGGGCCCTTCTTTTGGATGGGGGAGGGATTTGGGAATAGTACCCAAAAAGGGTGCTGTTAGAATGGGGGAGAAATGGGAAAACCAGAACTCCCATGTGCTTGCCCAAAGGAGAGAGAATTTAAGCAAAATTCCCTAATGAAAGTTTTGGGGATGAAAGGATGAATTTTAATTCGAAAAGATTCCAAAAAAATTTTGGGGTTTAATTTTTTATGAAAATAAAGTTTCCAAAAAATAAAATTTTTTTAACCAAGGAAAAATAAAGTTTTTATTGAAAAAAGGAATTTTTTTGAAAAAACTTTGAAGGTTCCTGGAGTTAATAATGGAAATGATTTTCCCATTGTTTTTTGCAAAGGAATCCTTGGGGTTATCTTTAAATTATTTCCTTTTTTTCATTTTTAACTTTTAATCTTAATTACCTCAATTAATCCTTCCAATTTCATTTCCTATTTAATTTCATCAATCCTAAAATTTGACAGAATCTTCAGAAATAACATTTTCCATTTAATTTCCAGCAGAAATGTTTGAGAGGAGCAAGTGGAAGAAATGGCAAAATTTCTGTATTTTTAATAACAGCATCTGTAATGGAAATTTAAGAACCTATAAAATTCTGTTTTTTATTAAACACCTTGCAAATTTTCAGTACCTAAATATCAGTTTTGTTGTTTTTTAATTTTAAAAGGTAACTAAATAATTTCAGCTTTTACTATTACTCATCATAGGCTCTGATTCAGAAAAGCATCCTGTTAAGGAAAGCCCTTAAACATGTCCTTAAATCCCAATGTAGCCAATGGGTTTAAACACAAGTTGAAGTTAACCAAAGGCTTCAGTATTATACTGAGTAGAAATGTATTTAAGCACATGCTTAAATGCTTTCCTGAATCAAGGCCATATTACCCACTGATTATTCTACATTCCCAGACCTTTACACTTTAAACTGTATCTTAGTAAAGGTTTGGTGATCAAAACTGGACGTGATTCTCCAGGAAGCATGCACTGGTTTGATGTAATACATTCTAAGAGGCTATATATTATTTCTTATCTTTAAGCACTGTGGGGCTTGATCCTACTTTTAAGCCAATGGAAAAATTCACATTGACTTTAATGATGTAGAATCAGTGCCCTTGCACATATCTTTTATTAACATCCCCAAAATGACTCGTTCCTTTAGAATGTATTCTTTTACTGAGTTGATCTCGTAAGTCCAGAGGCCATCAATACATGAGAAGTTTGGAGCTAGAGTTTTTTCCTATTATTTCTAAGTTTCAAGTCAATAATGAGGCTCATTGTTGTGAAGTGGAGATCACAACTCACCTGGGAGAGTCAGCAAAAAATTTAACCATAACAAAAAACCAGAAGAAAAATCATTTAAATAATCTTCTATTGTATACAGGTTTAGTATGTGAGCATCTTCCTGTAGTGCATTAAGTAATGTGACTACCATCTGTCTCATCTGGTTTATTCTTTCTCTCCTCCTCTCCCTAGGGAGAGAACTGTGTTATTTTGCTTTGGTGGGTTTTCTTTAATGTACATGCTGCTGTGTGTTTATATTAGAGCAGACAAGGTTGAATTGTGCTTTGCCTTGCACTTAGTACAGAAGGTGATGAGGTTTTTTATAGTCTTTAGTTCCTGGGGAGTTCATTTCAAAATCTAGACCTGCCTCCAAGAAAGCTCTGTCCTTGCACAGATGAGCTTTATCCTTATTGTAGAAAGTTCCATTGTCTCTGAAGCACAGAGTTATGGACTGTGATCTGACTATCTGAAATTAACTCTCTGAAGTCATAGGAAAATTATACTTGAATATATAGAGAAATATTAAAATAAGCTTAGTGAAATTCAGGAATAATAGAATTTGAAAGCACATTTTCATAATCATCCAAGTTAACGTCAGTCAGACTTTTTATGCAGGTGAATAGTTACGCATAGGATGATTATTTAGGCTTTATTCTGAGGAATGCTTGGAACATTTTGTTGATGTTATTCCAAAGACTTCAGCTTGAGACAGACATGTGGTAGGGAAATTTCAGCCCAAATGGTTAAAGTATGGCACTGTTATAAGCAACTGAAAAGAAGAGCTGTGATAGAGCACTGTGCTAGCAAGTGAGCCAGCCCTCCCTCCCTCAGGGTATGTCTACAATATCAACTAGATACCCACAGCTGGCCTGTGCCAGCCAATGTGAGCTTAAGGGGTTCAGGCTGTAGAGTTCTTTCATTGCTGCGTAGACTTCTGGGCTTGGACTGGAGCCAGGGAGCTAGGACCCTCCCACCTTGCAGGGTCCTAGAGCTGGCAGTCTCCCTAGCAATGAAACAGCCCTACAGCCCAAGCCCCTTGAGCCTGAGTCAGATCACATGGACCAGCTGTGGGCAGTTAATTGCTGTGTACTCATACCCTTAGGTATCAGTTAGTTTCCCTGGAGAAAGGTGATTGGTCAATATGCAGCTAAGGAAGGAAGTGGAGGAGGGGACTGTGAGGGAAAACTTTGTTCCTCTCTGGGCCTGTGGGAAAGGGCAAAACCACCGTAAATCCTTGGCTACACAGGATTGTATTGCTGGTGGGAATATAAATCAATAAAACTCAGAGGGCATGGGGGGGATGGAGTATGCCTTGTTACATGTTTTTATAATGCAAAGTGTTGGGCAGCTCTAGCTATGTGCATCACTACCTGTGCTGTCTGTAGAGTTACCAGATAGTCATAAAAAAAAATACCGGACATGCTTCATGGGGGGAAGAGGGAGGGACTGGCTGGGAGGGGAGTGGTGCTGGCCGGGAGGGGGGGGCAACGGGGCTGGCCGGGGAGATGGGGGGGCCAACAGGAAGCAGGGCTGGTTGGTGGCGGGGGTCGGGTGGAACGGGGCTAGCTGTGGGATATCGGGGGGGGGGGCCAGCAGGGGCGGAGCTGGCTGGGGGAGCTCAGGAGGAGGAGGAGGGGAGAACTGGCCACCAGAAGCAGGGTTGGCAGGGGGTTCAGTGGGGCTGGCCAGGTAAGATCCGGAGCAGGAACCGGCCGGCGGGAGGCAGAGCTGGTGGGAGGGGGGGAGGGGGAAGGACTGGCCGGGGAAGACTGGGAGAAGTCGGGGAGAATCAACCAACTGGCCGGCTAGGAGGGGGCGGGGGAGCGAATCAGCTGGCAGGGAGCAGGACTGACCCGGGCTGTGCAGATCTCAGAGCGCTCCTGTCCCGTGCGAGTCAGTCCAGCTGTGGCTCCACCACGCGCTTGACCAGCGCGCAGGAGCATGGACCGGGCTGCCCCTCCTCCTCCTCACACGCAACCAGGGCTCCCAGCGCCGATCGCGCCCCGCCTCCCAGTCACTCTCCCTGCCCCCGCCAGGCTTCTGTCCAGCGCCCAGCCAGAAAACCAGGAAATATCGGACATTGCACATGTCCGGTATTTTCTGGATTTTTTTTACCGGACAAAGGGCCCAAAAACCGGACTGTCGGGTAGAAAACTGGACACCTGGCAACCCTAGCTGTCTGTAATAGGGTAAAGTTAACCTCACCAAATGTACATTTTAAAGATGGAAAGATATTCTGTGAAGATACTGAATTATAACAGTGTTCAAAAATAACTAAATAAGTTCATGGAGGATAGGTCCACCTACGGTTTTAGCCAGGATGATAGTACTTGTATACATAGCCTCTGTCTGATAGAAGCTGAGAATGAGCAACAGTGATTACCTGTCCTATTCATTCCCTCTGGGGCACCTGGCACTGGCCACTGCTGGAAGACAGGATACTGGGCTAGATGAACCTTTGGTCTGACCCTGTTCTTATGTTCTAGAATGAACATGGGTGGTATGATGATAAATGAGTAGTAAGCCTGACTGGTGCTTCCTCATATCTTGAAAACACAAAGCAACTTTTTGAAGTCCTTTTACTTTTTCTATTGAACAAATCTTAAGGCAGCATAGACACAAACCACTGATGGTTATTACAGTGAGGTAAACAGGCTGAAATAGAGTCACTATTTATTCATCCCTGCACAGCTAATGGTCAGGATTCATTAACTTAACAAAAAACAATTTCCCAAACTATCTCAAGGTCAGTATTAACCCAGCAGGACAATAAACTGTGATATTGACCCAAACCTGAATTCAGTACAGGGAAAATCTAGCCCCTATCCCATGGAGAGGAATTGTGCTGCCCAAGTAGTATGGTTCCACTGTTCAAAGGGGTAGACTGGAGATAGAGGGATGCTGTGAAGAGGGAGGGAGTGGGGCCTACATAGACTTGGGCAAGAGAAGAGAAAGTGCAGAATAATCCACTGCTATGTGGATCCTTCTTTTATTCTCACTACTGGCCATTCTGAGAAGAGATTTTTCTCTCCTACTTTGTGTACCTGAAATAACTTCTAGACTCTGGTGCTGGGCTCAGTATTTTGACCTATACAAAAGATTCCATATGTATTATTAGAAAAAATAAGCAACTGTGACATTTCAAGCTGAATTCTGAGGCACTTGAAAGCAATGGTAAAAACTGTGCTGACAAGAACAGAGTGCATTCTGTTCCATCATACTGGTTTATTTGTATGTTATCTGTAGGTTAATCTAGTAATTAAAAAAATAACTGATATCAAAGATGACTTTGACATCACATTAAATGTACAAAAGGCCAAGGAACAAATTCAACTTTTGCTCTGACCAGCATAAATCTGGAGTAACCTTACTGGGCTTGATTCAGCCTTGATAGATGAAAATCCCTGTGCCCTGGGTAGTTCCATTTGCCCCATGGAAGGTCTGAAGTATTAGCACTGATGCTCCCTCCTTAGGTTCTGGGTGGAGAGAACAGGTTTAAAGTATCACTGGGTACTGTCTATGATCTGCCGATGGAAACAATGCATTACCAATCATTTTAGCCATTTCCTTTCATTGTCAGCATCCCCCCACATTCAATGCAGTTCCAGCACCAGCCCTGCATTGGAATGGGCAACATGGCATCTATGCTGCTTTGGCATCCTCTCTTGTCTCGATAGGTTTTCCATATCTTGGGTCCACAATCTGCAGTTTGCCAGCAGAAATTCAAGAGTGAATCAGTCTCCTTGACCTAAGTGTCAAAGATTTGTACCACTGTAAACTGGAATACAATTTGACTCTAGTTCTTTGTCATGTAGGTTTGAGATTTTTTATGTCAGAGGTGAACAGTTGCTAATGCTAGCTATAGACCTCTGCTCTAAAACAAGTAAGTGAAATCCAACTTTGAATATTAAAAGTTGCTGATGGCTGTCAGCCCAAGTCAATAAAACTTTTGTGTATAAGAACTGCCGTGCATTTATGTAGTCTTTCAAAAGTAGAAGTCATTAAGAGGTTGAAAGAAAAAAAGAAAGAAAACTTCCCCTCAGATTTCAAAAACAAAAGGAAGATCCCTTTATCATAATTGTGGCTATCTGCATCAGATGTGACAGTAATTTGCAGAGAAGTGCAGGATCATGAGTGCCTCAATTTGGAATGGCATCTGAATTTGCAGAAGGAAAAAAAAAGATTACTTTATACAGCAGAGATCAAGCAATTAATCTCAAATATTTGATCTGCCTCATGGACATTGTGTAGAATACAAAATACTTGCTTTAGTTTCAGCCCATTGACAAATTTGCTGTTCCAGTATACTTAGTTTGAGAAAACTCAGGATACATTATTAAATGATTAGATGACCTTTAATCTAAGTAAGGATTTTAGCACACTGCAAACCACCAAAGCAAAAGAGTTATATTTCTAGAGAAAAAAAGTCAAAGTCTACTTTTTATAAGTAATTGGCTGGTAAATTGTACTGAAAAAATTCAGGCATCCGCACAAGCACTGAGAGAAAGAAAATATACTGAACATCCTGCGTGGATAAAAGAAAAACAACAACAACAAAAACTTCCCAGAAATTTCCACAAAAAGACTACACAAAAAGGCAATGGCAGGACAATGAAATAACTCATCATGCATTTGGGGGCATCTGATAGTCCTTTGTCCCTAATCCTATCAGCCTTCAGGAGAGAGAAGGCTGATGCTGCATCTGGATTTCAGTTCTCCATTTCCTTCCTCCTCATTCATGCCAGGATTGTGGGAGGAGTTGGAAAACATTCTTGCACTCATTGCAGTAGCTCTGTGAGTAACCTGGGCAGAAAAAAAAGATTCCATAATTCCTAATAAGAGCCTCTGAAGGACCATAGTTCTGAAGATTATGGGCTTCCTATCTGCCACTGCTCACTTGTCAGCTGCATAATAAATGTGTGTTTCCACCCACCTCTGGACTTGAGCAAGACCATGTAGATTCTTTAATCCTTTTAGGCCTATGTACCAAACACCCACACAAACCCCATTTTGAGAACATAAGTGGGATTTAAATGGTGCATAGGTCTCATTTTGGCAAGTTTCACCCACAGACAGTTTGCAGGACTAGGTTTATTTCTAGCAATAGGGGTTGAATCAGTCAACGATTCATCACTATCAAACATTATGCATTCATCTGCTCCTAATATTGGTTTTCTTTTTATTTTAAACTTCAAGTATCACAGACCTGATCAAACTGCCCTTGTTGGTCACTAGCTAGGCTGATGTGTTTGGGTCCTACACACTGGACCTGTGTGCTTTGCAGCTTTCTGAGCCAAGGCCAGACATTGCTTCTAACTGTAGGTTTCCTGGCCCCTGCCCCTCTTTCTGAGAACTGGGATTCCATGGTCCAGGTGCATTGGGTCTAAAACTAGCACCAGTTCTACAGGCTTCCCAGTTACTTAAGCACATCCCTTCCCCGGGCTCCAACCTTGTGGACGCTCCATTTTACAGTTTAGTTCTTCAGGGACACATGACAGTTGAAACAAAAAGACACAGGCTTTGCATAAGGTTTCTTCCCCAGTCACTCTTCACTTGAGACAACACAAGAGATAAATAGCTGTATGCTGTCCCCGGCCTTAGTTTTCTCATCAATCTTGAGCATTGTTTGGAATCTAGACAGAGTCTTCAGTGGTGTTCAGGATCCCATCTTGCAGCTCATGACTTCTCCTCCAAAACTAACTCTGATCTGACTCCTGCAAGCAGTTTTTTTCTCAATCTGGTTTCTTCTTATTTTCTGTCAGTGACCCCTTAAGTCAGGCTCAGGTCCTCCCCCTGTCCAACTTCTTGGAATTTCAAAACAAGGTAGGGAAAAAGACAGCAGAGAAGGCAGAACAATCTTACAATGAAAATGAAATTTGTGAAGTCTGAAATATCCCACTTGCAGATATATCCCATAACAATACTGGAGGTCGCATTAATCATGGGAGTTAGGACAGTGGGTGACCTTTTCTAATAAGAACAGAGGCATCTAAAAGTAGCCATTACATTTCACAGAAGCCCCTGGTTCATAATCTCGAACAGAATTCATAAATTGAACATAGATTCTCCAGATTAGCACACCAAGCTGTGATCTGGTGTTTGAAATTCTGTATATTGTCCGTGAATCAGTCATCAGCTGGCAAAAATAAATAATAATGAGCTCATTTCACTAACAATAGATTTATAATTATGCCAGCTGCTCAGGCTATAAAGGCTTCTCTTTGTCCTCCATAATAAACAAGGTAAAGCTATCCTTTTTGTTAAACTTTTTGATTTCCAGATACTAAAAGAAAACTGAGTGAACTTGATTTGCATTTCAGGATGGCAAAATCTCTTCTTGATTTCTAAGATCTTTGATATTTGTCTGTGAGGACAATACAGAGCTTCACTACTGCAGCAGGAACTATACAAAGTGCAGGGTTCATTGGCATGCAGGAAGAGTGCATTTTTCAGAAGGTGCAGCATGTGCTTTCACCATGACTCCCCAGCTATACTATTTGGGTTAGAAGAGCCATGATCCTGCATCCTCCCTGTATATTCCAGATGTCTGTTGCCCCAAGGGTATGCCAATAAATAGACTCCCACATATAGCTATTGTTTTGTTGTGTCCTTGTTCTCCACTGTCGACTGCCTATCTGTATCTGCAGTTTCCTGTTGTTTTCTTAGATTATAAACTCTTCAGGGAAGGTTTCAGAAGTAGCTGTGTTAGTTTATTTTAGCAAAAACAACAAGGAGTCCGGTGGCACGTTAAAAGCTAACAATTTTATTATGGTATAAGCTTTCATCAATCACTTTGTCAGATGCATGAAGTGAAAGAAAAAGAAACAGATAGTAGTGTTACATTAGAGTGCTACATTAGAGTTAATTGAATCAGGGTTGATGTGGATAAGCTGGTGAGGATATCTAACGTGGAAAATTACTTGTAATGAGAGAGGTATTCCCAGGCCCTATTTGATCCATTCTGATGGTGTCAATTTTGCATATGAATTCCAGATCAGCAGTTTCACATTGTTTTTGAAGTTGTTTTGCGTGGGGATGGTAACTTTCAAGTCTGTAACTGTGTGTCCAGGAAGGTTAAAATGTTCTCCTACCTGTTTTAGTATGTTACCATTCTTGATGTCTGATTTGTGTCCACTTATTCTGTTGCATAGATACAGTTCGGTTTGTCCAATGTACATGGCAGAGGGGCATTGCTGGCACATCATGGCATATATCACATTAGTAGATGTGCAGGTGAACAAGCCTTTGTTGGTATCATGGTGTAACTAAGGTAGATGTATAGACAGAGTTGACACTGCGGTTGTTGAAAGGATTGTTTCCTGGGTTAGTTTCTGTTGTGGGGTGTATGGTTGCTGCTGAGTATGTGTTTCACGTTGAGGGGTTGTCTGTAAGCAAGGACTGGTCTGCCTCCCAAGGTCTGTCAGAGCAAGGGATCATCATCTAGGATGCACTGTAGATCCTAGATGATGTGTTGTAGAGGTTTTATCTGGGAATTGTAGGCAATAGCCAGTGATTTTCTGTTGTTTTCTTTGTTGGGTCTGTTCTGTAGTCGGTGACATCTAGGTACTTGCCTGGCCCTGTCAATGTGTTTCTTCACTTCCCTGAGTGGGTATTGTATTATTAAGAATACTTGATAGAGATCTTGTTGGAGTTTGCCTCTATCTGAAGGGTTGGAGCAAACACAGTCATATCTTAGGCCTTGGCTGTAGACAATGGATCGTGTAATGTGTGCTGAAAGAAAGCTGGAGGTGTGTAGGTAAGTATACTGGTCAGTAGGTTTCCGATATAGGCTGGTGTTCATGTGACCATCACTAATTTGCACTGTAGTATGCAGGAAATGGATCTCTTGTGTAGACTGGTTCAGGCCGAGATTGATGGTGGAGTGGAAATTGTTGAAATCCCAGTGGAATTTTTCAAGGGTCTCTTTCCCACAAGGGGAGAAGGTCATCTTTTGGTTCTGTGTTCCTACAGTGCTTAGTAGAATGGGGCTCTGGTCCTTGAATAGTACTTCTAAGTACTATGGTAATAAAAATAGATAATAAAAGCAACAAAAGAAAATGGAAACCTTCCACTGCACTTTCTGTCTGGTGTTCCAAGGCTGTTCTCTCATTCGTGCACCAATTTTGAATTGCTTCTGGAGATTCCTCTCCTTGAGTCAAACAGGACTAAACTGTTGCTCTGAGGCACAGCCCTACAACACCTCATGTTAAGATAGGAATCTGGGAGCAGGACTGCCAAGAGAAATTTTGACTGCTTCAGCATCTGTTCTTTATATGGCATCCTGGGAGCTCACGCTGGCGTGGCAGCTCACCTTAAATGGGTGCAGTGTCTATTCCCCTCCATTCCCAGCCAGCTCTTTTGGCCCCTGTAGAGAATGGGGTGAGGATCATAGCCTTTGCTTCCCCACTCATGAGGAAAGTCTATTGATGTTGAGGGCATACGTCCCTGTGCTCCCTAGCCATTATGCACCAGGCTTCTGTGCAGGGACACACAGCAGGGGAAGCTCCTTAAGCTTTCTCTTCCCCTCTGCTCCCTCCCAAAAACGTGACTGGACCATGGCATTAACTTGGCATTTTCCTAGTAATTCTGGAGTCTCCACAGTATTGCCTTTCTGTGCAAGCTCAATAGCTTTGCCTGCAATTTAAAGTATAACCAGATTGCTGTTCAAGCTGCATCAGTTCATGTACCCAGTATACTTGACATTTGGACATTTTGTTGATTATTTCAGAAGCGTTAAATGAATGCGTTCGCTGTCTGCGCTAGAGAATGGAAACTTCTGACAGCGAAACCATGGGGAGAGCTTCACAGTAAAAAGTCAGCAAAATTAGCCTTGTTGTGTGAAAGATCAAAAGTGGCAAAGAGAAGCATTGCAGTGTCTGTCTTGGAATAGAGAAAGAAATCATGTGAATGGCTAAAATGTCTTAGGCATAAAATAAAAATCATACATTAGATATGGCTCTCTGTCTGCTTCTAATGATAAAGGCAAACCAGGGCCTGTTTAGTGATGACCAACTAATGTCACTGGTGGTTCACTAGGGCTATGTCTACACAGCAACGTTATTTCAGAATAACTGATGTGTGCATCTACACACAAGCATTTATTTCGAAACTTCTTACTTCTTACTTGGACTCCTGTAACCCTCATTTTTCAAGGATTAAGGGAAGTCGGAGGAAGAGTGCTTTATTTTGAAATAATTGCTGTGTAGATGCGCCCAAAGTTGAAATAAGCTATTTCAACTTAAGCTCTACAATTAGGGTAGCTCAAGTTGCGTAGCTTATTTTGAGTTTAGCGCTGCTGTGTAGACGTACCGTAGAGGAATGTGGACAAAAAGATTCAAAACACTTTGCAAATATTAATTATAACCATAGTCTTGAAGGTACGTGTTATCCCTCCTTTAAAGACAGGGAAACTTAGCAAAAGAGTTTGCACGACTGTACTAATATAACACAGAGTTTTGATGTTCCTATTTCACAGTCTGCTGCTCAGAATTACTTGTCTATAACACCTAGTAGATTGTTATTGGACATACTGGAATATAAATTTCTATTGTACCTAAATGTTGAAGCTTAAAAAGAACAAACCATATAAATTACTAACTGATTTAGTTAAAAAGTGCACCAAACATCTGTAAGAGGTTTTATGGAGTATAAAAACTTCATTAAATACCCAAATATTACAAAATATATTTTCAACCTACATTAGTTCTGTTTTCTCAAAATCATAGCAGCTCCTTGAGCAGAGATGCCGGTTGTAAAAGGTGCCCACTAAGTTTTCTTTTCCTTCCATATAAGTCCCTATTTCTTTTAAGAAGGTTCCATTTCAGAGAAGAGAATTTAATTTGCAAGCCAGTATTTTAGATATATGTATTTAAGACCTTCTTGGCAAATAATTACTGCATTCTACTCCTAATACTGTAGGATGCATAAAGGACACTGGAAAAATTTTGATAAACTTTAGTAGCAGCTGTTCCTTCTAATCTTTTCCATCCATTCACAGATTTTTTCCATCCATGTGAAGAATAATGTTTATGTGCATGACAGTATGTGCACCATCAGTTGAAACAAAAAAACGTAGCTGCATGTGCTCTGGTAATCATCTGGGTGAAATTTTAATCTCTTCTGAGTGGCCATGCAAGTGCACACCTTACAGGAAACACCGGGTTTCCCTGTATTCTGACCTATTCACACTTTAAAAGTTACTTGTCTGAAGAAATAGAATCATTTGGAAAGAGAAGTCAACCAACTTTTTAAAGCACTACATGGCTCACTGATCCCTGCCTATATATCAGTAAACTTCAATATATTTTAGAATACAGACTTATTCTGTCCCAGTTTGAGCTGAAAAATAGTGTGTCAGTTGCTGTCAATGGGAATGCAAGACATTGTCATTGTCCAGAGTCCCATAAAGTGAGATAGAAACGGGAGATGTGAATTCATATTTTCTTTCCTGAATAGTAAATGTAATTTCATTTCCTAATCCGTTATCCTTTTTCATGCAATAGAAGTGAAGGCAACTGTATATGAACCATTTGGCAGCAGCTGAATGTTCAGGTTATTTGGGGCTCTAATAAATCTTTTATATGAAAACTCTTGAGCAAACTACTACCAGCTGATCCCTGTCTTCTGCATCCTGAATCTAGCAGAATTACATACAGTTTTTCTAATGACGATATTTAATTGCTGAAAAATTGTCTCTATGCAATAAGGGAATATATTTTGGGGAAATTAGGGCAGTACGTCCCCTTTCTCCTGTCTTCCATTGCTATTCAGTATAATAGAGATAAGATAGTCTTGATAATGGATCTCAAATTAATTTAAAGATAAGGCAACATATACGAAGCTCTATACAAAGTAAATACTGTGCATTCTTGTACTATAGACAGGACTCTTGGCAAGCAGAGAAATAAAAAAGAAAAGATACGTGTGGGGGTGTATATATTTATGTATATACTACATGTCTGTGTGATCAGAGAAATCTTGTAACAGATTCATGTGGGGGACATAGATGGCAATCCTAGGAGCTGCCAGTGACTGAATTAGCCATAGGCATAAATTAGAGAAGCATCAAAACCTTCCATTAGCCATAAAAGCCATTACAATAATAAAACAGTGCAGTCAGTGCTGGAGAAAATTTTGTCCTCTTGCTTCTTAGGGGCCCAATCCAATCCCTCTTAAAGTCAATGGAAAAAACTGCCATTGACTTTAATGCCAGTTGGATTAGGTCCCAGAAGATCGGACCTCAGAATAATAGCCATTATCTAGGAAAAGCATGAAACAAGGATTATATCAACACTTCTAGGTGTCAGAATTCATGTTTCCCCCTCTCTTTGCACGCCCATCCCTCAGCCACATGATGAAATTCTTGGCTAAATGAAGATAATTCCCATTAACATTTTCAAGAAGCCTGAGAACAAAGATTTCTAGAGAGCTTGAATAAATTGGGATGATTTTGTATTTTCTTGGTGCAATTACATTTCATAAAACTTATTTATTATGATTACAGGGTACAAGTAGCTTTCATCCTATTCTCATTCAGTACACTGTTTCTGGTTTCCTGCATGTAAACAAGAAGCAAATAAAATTAATATACCACAAAATACATAGTAAGCTATTACAAATAAAAAACATTAATTTAAGGTTGTCCATGACTCTTAGAATATATTTCCGGCTTCTTAAAAATACAAACTGAGAAATCCATGATCTTCAAATGGTAACGTGAGTTAAACTGAAAGAGTTTTTTCTGGTTTTAGGGTGGGTGTTCAATTTTCATGTCTAGCCCCCAGATGAACTACATATTATAACATAGCATTGCTGTTTTTAGGGACTTTTTATATCTATAGCTATTTTTGGTTAGAGTGGTATAGGCAGTAAGGAAATGATAAGGGTAGTATTGTTTCGTTATAGTCTTCTAGTTTTACACAAAATTGCTCAGGTCCATAATCTGTGAATTCTGTTTAAGTGTATTTTGTTTCCTCATCCCCATAAACTCTTTATCATTCCCTATGTTTTAACAAGAAAGGACTACAGTCAATGGTCTAGACAGTGCTTGGTCCTGCCGTGAGGGCAGGGGACTGGACTCAATGACCTCTCGAGGTTCCTTCCAGTTCTAGTGTTCTATGATTCTATGATTTAATTTAGTTTGCAATAACATTTCCTTCTAATTTTCAAACTTTAAGCATTGATTTAGCTGTGCCAAAAGAGAGCGCTAGTCCAAATTTCTGTTTTAGCTTTTTTCTGTGTAAGATTTATTGAGAATCAATCCTATTCCAGGTCCATCCTATTTTTATGGCTCATCTTGGCTCGGTCTCTTTCAAGATTTGCTAATTTATGTCAATTTTGAGGCCTGTACTTGATTTGGTGACTTTGTCTCTTTTCTGTTTGATTTTATGAGAAGCAATCCCATTCCAGGCATATTCCATTTTCCTGGCACAACCAAAGGTCAACGTTGCTTTAAGTTATGAAATGAAGAAGCTTCATATCATATTTGATGGTCCTGGCTCTTACCCTGTAGGAAGACAGCAAATAGTCTAGTAGCACCTTAAAGACTAACAAAACATGTAGATGGTATTATGAGCTTTCGTGGGCACAGCCCACTTCTTCAGATGGCAGGACTTTTTGGATCTGTGCATGTTTCTTTGTGTAGTTGATGGATTTCCACTCCATACAGCGGAATGCAGTGCCTTGCATGTTCAAAAGCTTCAGAGGGGTAGCCAAGTTAGTCTGTAACAGGAAAAACTTAAAAAACAACAAATAGACTAGTAGCACCTTAAAGACTAACAAAACATGTAGATGGTATTATGAGCTTTTGTTGGCACAGCCCACTTAGAAGTGGTTTGTGATCTGATACTTGGAGTTGCTTCCCCACTCAGGTTTGGCTTGGCTCCCTCTCTGTCAGTGCCCCCTACTGCAATTCAGTACTTTCCACCCACTGAATCAGGAGGCTACATCTGACCCTGCTAGAAAGCCATTCTTATACTGATTAATTCAAATAGGAAATAATAGAATAATCAACCACTGGAATAGCTTACTAGGCCTTCTGGTAAAGTCTCCATTGGAAACTCCATTGAAGTCTTTCAATCAGCATTATGTATCTTTCTAAAAGATGCGCTAAAATTCAACCATAAGATACTTAGTTACCTTCAGGAATCATTGGGTGAAATTTTATGGCCTGTGTTATACAGGAGGTCAAATTAGACTAACATAATGGCCCCTTCTGGATTTAGTCTGAAATTAGAGAGGCTGCTTGAAAACTCATGAGTTTGGGATAGGCTGGAAAGAGGTCTGTGACAACCACGTACAAAGAATTTCACAAAAGAGCTTATTTTCTCCTCCCAAAAGAGTATATAGCCAATAAAGTTTAAGGATTGGATTCTCTGTTGAGAATCCCATTCCTGTTCATGATTTTCATGGACAGGACATCAAGGTGCAGCAGCCAAACTGTGGAGTGCATCTGGTATGGGGACTCAGAGGTGGCAACTCTGCTGTTTGCAGTTGATGTCCCTCTTGCTTCTTCCACTTGTGATCTCTGATGGGCACTCAGAAATTTCAGTGCTGAGTGTGAAGGAAGCTGGGATAAGACTCAATACCTCCAAATCAGACATCATGGTCCTGTCCTGAAAGAAAATGGAGTGTTCTCTCTAAGTGGGGAGGGAGCAGCTGCCCTTTTTAGAAGAGTTCAAGGATCTATGGGTCTCGTTCACAAGTGATGGTAAGCAGAAGTCTGAGATTGATCAGCGGATTGGTGTAGTGACGCATGTACTGTACTGATCCATGGGAGGCAAAGCGGAAGCTGAGTTCTCAGGCAAAGCTCTTGATTTATCGGTTGATCAACATCCCCATCCTCATCTATGATCATGAACTTTGGGTAATGATTGAAAGGATGAGATTATAGGTACAAACGTTGTAAATGAGGTTTCTGTACAGCTGATTGGGCTTACTCTGAGTTTTACAGGATTTTTCTAAAAAGCACCCCGTTTTCGAAAGAACCGCGTCTAGACTGCGGTTTCAATTTTGAAATAGCGCTTTTTCGAAAGAGCGCCATTACGTGATTATACAAATGAAGTGCGGGATATTTAAATCCCGGCTTCATTTGCACTTTCCAAGTGCTTTATTTACATCCCTCTGCTGACAGAGGGATGTAGTCTAGACGTAGCCTAAGACAGGTGAAGGGCTCAGCTAGTCAGGAGAGCCTCATTGTAGAGCTGCTACTTCTCCAGATCAAGAGCAGCCAGCTGAGGTGGTCCAGACAACTGATAATGCTGGCCCCTGGGAGGCTTCTTTTGGAACCCAACTGGGCACATGCCACTAGGAGGAGGGTCCCAGGCTGACCTGGGACACAATGATGCTGGGGAATCTCCCAGGAGGAACTGAAAACTGTTGCAGGGGGAAAGGAGGTCTGGTCTTCCCTACTCTCCATGCTGTCACCATGAGCCTCACCAGGACGAGCAGCACAAAGGGAAAAAAGAAGTGTATTCCCTCCCTTCCCCCAAAAAGGAGTATATAACCAGTAAGACTCAGAGATCAGATTCTCAGTAGAGATCTATCCCTTTTGTATCTGTCAGGCAGCACAAAGGTGTCAAGCTGTCTACAAATGGCCAACAGAAAATTCCCCCTACATAGAAAACTGCCTGTTAGAGTCTCTGCCCTTCTGTTTATCTGCTGCAACTTAGGGGATGTATCAGGGAAGAGAGTGGCATACCAAGCAAAGAAGGGGATGTGTCACAGGGCCTCTACTGTACCAACTGTCCATGGACATAGGAGTCATTAAGGATCTCTTATTAATAGCATATGTTAGAATAGCCCAGCAGTAGGGATGTAAATGAGTAACTAGTTATCTGGTAAGCATCACCCTTGCAGGGTTCTTATAGGTAACTGATTAACTGGAGTCTAGCCCAGTCAGAGCTGCTACCACCCATGACGCGCTGTGGATAGGGGGCTGCTCCAGATTAGTCAGCTAGTCAGGAGCCTGGCCCGTCTGGAGCAGCCCCTTCCCGGCAGAGTGATGCAGCAGGCCCTGTTCAGCTATGGCTCCCACCCGCTGTGCAGTGGGCCAGCTAACCTGTTAAACATATAGTTTAACCGGTTAACATTTTAAACAACATTTTACATCTCTACCCAGCACCTCCTCTAAGCATCACTGAGACTGACCCAGGTTGGCACATACCAGCTGCCAGCAACAGAGAACCATAACTAGCTGCCTCAATATCGCCCTCTTCTGTGCTGAGTGGATAGAATCTGGTGTGAGGTGTCTATAAACTACAATGTCATTAATGTGACTAGCAGAGAGGAGGGTTTGTTGGGCAAAGAGATTGCTTTTATTATTCTCAACAGTTTTGTTTCCAAGATGAATTATTGTTTTTATATCACACACTTGCAGTGTGTGCAAAACTGTTTTTTATCAGAATCACAAGAGAGCAAACACCTGGATCCAGGGGGCCAATCCTATTCATTTGCACTTGAGTTCATAATACCCCAATGCAGTATGAAGCAAAAGGTTTGTGGTGTTATAGATATCTTAAAATTCTTACAAGTTTCCTTCACCTTTTTCTCCCCATCCATACTAGTAAACAAGTCATTTGCTCATCATTTTTCAAAGGTTGAAATCTTGATTTCATGATTTCTAACTCCCACTCTTAGTTAGCTGCCTGCTGGCAGGTTTTCTGACTCTGTATCAAGGAACTGTGATTTCCAGGAGCAATAATAAGCTATTGGTTTGTGCTTACTTGTTCATAATTGCTTTTTAAATGCCTAATCTTTTATTGACAAGTATATTTCAGTTAAAAGCAACACTATGTTGAGATCTAAAATAGAAGGTAGTTCCAGAAATAGCACATAATGAGCTTTGTTAGAGGATAACATTACAAAATCACCCCCAAGTTTTAATACCAAAGTCTTGTGGAAACAGAAAAGGAAAAAGAATAGCACCAGAGAAAATAAGGCCATACAGAAAAGAGAGGTGGATGATTAAAGCAGACAAAGAAGAAACCAAAGAAACATTGTCAGAATTTACCAGCCTGCAGTGATAATCTTTATGATGTTTAGTGAATCTGTGCTGTGGCGCAATGATCAAGCTGAATAACAACTGTATGATACCCGCCATGCAGAATAAATATTGACATTATCTAAAATATAGTGCTTGGTTCATCACTGTGTTATTCGAGATTAACAACAGAGTTGCTATAATTTAATCACTATTCATTCTCAATAATGGACATGATGCCAACAATTGCTGGCACTAACAGGTGAATTGTGTCATCTTATTTTACTCTTCAGTTCTGATCTTAATGGCCTTACTGCAGTGTAAAGATGGAATAACACACATTGAGTAAGGCTTGTAATCTTTTTCATATCTTTTGCCAACATGACCTCTATTTCTAAAGAAATGGAAAAGAGGAACAGCTATCAGCAACTGAGTGTCAGTTGCAGCTGTTAACTACTAGTTTTTCTACTTCTGTTTCCTTTAATAAAAGCAAGTATCATACTGGGAAAATAAGTTAGAGTTAATAGAGAGATTTCATCATGCAGTCATATGTACCCAGGATTAGGAAACATTTATTACCATTATGCATGTAACTGGTAACTTTGGTGGTTGCAAGTGCAAGAAATAATAATCAGAGAAAATAAAGTGATGATAACCTTTAACGCCCATCTGCTGCTACAGGGAGCAGATAGCAGAAGCTTGGTTTTACATCTTTTTGAAAAGTAAACCTTTTAACAACTAGGTATTTGCATAAATATTTAAATCTATGACATTTTTGTTCAATAGGAATCGTATTTCTGACTGCAAGATAATACCCATAATTTTAATTTGAATCCCTAAATCAGATGTTTTTACCAATCTAATTGTAACTAGCTATTATACTATCTCTTTTTAGCTGTAATATGCCCATGATAATTTTATAATATTTCCCATTAGTACTTGAAGATTATTATTAATGGAAGCATTTTGGAAGTTTGGAATAGTTTAATGTATTAGTTTGTTTTTTTTCCCTCCATGTATGAAACATCTTGTTTGATTTTGATATGATATAAATATTCTCTTTCTAATGACATTACTTCTCTCATGTCATGTATCTAATATCCTGGGACCAGCACGGCTACAGTACTGCATACAACAAAAGAAGATATTGATTTTTTCTAGTAAGTCACATTTAGGGCAGTCTTAGCCTGTTGTTCCAGATGAGGTGCTGTATGAATAAGCTGCCAAATTAATTTTTTAGAAAATGTGCGCACTGCTTTGTAATCCTAGGTATGTCTGATCATTAAAAGAAGACAAACATAATTATACCATGTGTAGAATTTTTATTAGCTCATGTAAAAATAGTTAACTTGATCATTAAAGTTTCATTAGTATACATGAGAATCACAGAAAGACTTTCCAAAGGAAAAATTAGTCAACATCCACAATCAAGTGGACTGATTTTGCAGTATTCCGTAGGGCTCGAGCGTGGCAGTGGGAGAAATAACAAATTAACCATTTGATACCAACAATTGCTACCATCATGTCTGCTGCTGAATAAACATATCAAGGACAAGAGCTCATGCAATTTGATTTATGAAAGGTGATGTATGTGTGAAGCTCTCTCAGTTAAAATCACTCCCAAATTCTGCTTCAGAAATACTTTGATCACAATGCTTTGAAGTCAGTAAGGGTACTAAATGTAGAGTGCTGAGAATAATGCCGCCTGCAGCTTACATACTGATTTTGAGTCTCATTTAACTTGATATTTCTATTTGTGTATCTTTCTGACTCTGTATTTTCCTTTGGGATCAGTGTTTTTAGATTCACCATATTCTACTTCTTTTGTAACTTTTGTTATGTGTGTAAGAGGTTCTTTGTTTTTTAAAAAGTGTCAACCTAATCCAGCAACTTAAAACTCTAACGAGAGACAATATTGCATCCAATTGTTATTATATGTCATTTGCTATTTATTCACATCAAGTGCAAGGCTTAATAGAGTCTATTAAAAGACTCCTATTGATTTCTATGGGCTTTCTCCATCAGGCACTATTCCGTGTGACATTTAATACTTGAATGCATTATCACACAATGTAAATTATCAGTGATAGATAAGGAAAACACAAAAATCTACCCTAAACCATAAGAATGCTTGACAACAAAAATATAGTCCCATTCTTAAAGTAGCCTGAGAATCCAAGGAAGTGATAAAACATATCACTAGAACTTATTTTATACCTTTAAAATGTGCTAGTGTGAATTAAGTGTGCAAAATCTTTAGTCAAATAAGAGTGGCAAACAACTCAGACTGAATTTCTGTCTAGTGGAGGAAATCAGTACTGAAGGAAGAGGGTTGATACTAATAATATGGGATTTGAACATATATTTAGTATTTTAGCAGTTAAGCCTTTGTTTTTCATTACATCATAAATATAATGCAAATACACATTTCAATTGCTTTCTGTGATATGAACTAGATTGCTATGCTTTTTCAGAATATATGGAACAGAATACCAGTAATAAACTCTGTGACAGATAAGTTTGTCAACAGTTCACATTTGATACAGAGTAGAGCTAATGTCAAGAGGAAAATCTAAGAATTCTATAAGCCATGTCTGTTTAAAGTCAAAGACAGTTCAGACAATGAGCTGTCTCTAAATTGATATTTTCAGACAAAGAGATTAATCATACTCAAAAAAGGTCTTCTAACAACAGACAATCAGCCAGAGAGTTGGGTGAGGGAGCTGCAAATGTGGCTAGAAAGTCTCTACTATAGTTGTTTGGCTCTGTCTTCAAAAGCATATTTAATGTAAAAGGCAAAAGGTGACACAGAAAAAGGAATGCTGAAACTGTTTAGCCACAGAACTGAATACAACTCAATGAATCTGGAGACAGACAGAAAACCCCACTTTGGATCCACGTGTAGACGATGAAGTGTGGTCAATATATGTTATTCTGGTTTACAGCTGCCATCTTATATATGTCAGTCTGGCATATGTGCAGTTGGCTGCTCATGTTGATGCTGCATATCCTCATCACAAATAGTTTCACTGATAGAAAATGTACAGCATGGGTTGGTATTCCAGTGTGTCCTGCACTACTATGTGATACAAAATCCAGGAGAATACTTTTAATAGTACTTTGTGGGATACCAGCAATTCAACCAAGGATTATTTGGGAATTAGGTATTAAATTCCCATAATCCCATGTTCTTCATCCCATGATATAATTTCATGCCATTTTTCAGATTTCCATAGTCACACTCACTGCTTTGCGGTCTTCGACATCTCGCTGTCAGATGTATGGCTCCTGCACAGCTCAGTTAAATTCTTATGACTATTGATAATACAGGACACATAATTCTCCTGTATCTGAAACTTCAATGACTACTACAACAAGCAGTGTGATGAGCATAGTGAATAGAGGAAGGAATAAAAAAATTGCCAGGTTATTGCTGGCATTCATACAGCAACTCCACTTGTTCAATTAGCATTTCAGATCCCAAAAAATGAGCACCAACATCCCACAGAGCACAGTGGACCATGCCAGACAACACCATGGCAGGCATACCATTCTGGCAGTTGTGGCACTCCCGGGAGCTGGTTTTGGATGTGTTGGATTGGGGATGGTGGGCCCATCTCGGCACGTTGCTCACACATGACTCACACAGGGAGAATGGAGTCTTGGCGAGAAAAACCTTCACATAAACCTCAAACAGCTCAGAGATGTACAAAGGGCATGCGAGGTGTTTCTCCCCCTTCCCATTGGGCAGAGTGGTTGGAGTCCTCACGGACAACAGAGCCACAATATTCTACATCACGTTGGGGACCTCAGGCCTGGGGGCCAAATGCAGCCCCTGGCTTGCCTGGACCTGGTCCCTGAGGCTCAAGCCTCCCACACAGTTGAGGAGCCCATTGCCCCACCATGGTGCAGTAGCACACAAAATCTACTAGCCTGCCCCCAACACCCTGGCTCTGGAGTGTGAGGGGAATGTGGGGAGCATCTTTCTCCTTTCAGTCAGGGGTCACATGAGTGGGTTTATTTATGTATTTATTTAGCTTCTCAACTTGTGTGTGGCCCATGACTAATTTTTTCTGTGGGTCAGTGGCCACTGGCCAGAAAGGTACCCCACCTCTGTTCTACATCAACAAGCAAGGGGAGGCCTGGAAGTGAGGCAAGTCCTCTTGGAAAGCACTTGGTCCACCTATGTAGTGAAATGGACTTGACTCTTGATCTGGGCCACTCAGAGGGGGATCAGTCCCATTGAGGCCCCTCTGTAGATGGTCCTTGACTACTTCCTTCACCTGAAACATACAGGTCTTGATTTGGCTTCAATCAGGATGCACCTGGACACAGTCTTGGCCTTCCATCATCCCATTAAAGGCCATTCTGTGTTTTCCCACAGGTTGACAGCCAGATTCTTAAAAGGCCTCAAGATACTTTTGCCACATGCCCCTGTACTTCTTCCCCAGTGGGACCTTGGTTCTGTCTAGGCTGATGGGGCCTCCCTTTGAGCCACTGGACTCCTGTCCCCTTTTGCTCCTTTCTGCTAAGGTGGCCTTTTTATTGCCAATTACATTGGTTAGAAGGGCATCTGAACTCTGTGCCCAAACGTTAGAAACCCCTTATATGGTCTTCTTCAAGGATAAGGTGCAGCTTAGACCTCATCTGCCCTTCCTTCCAAGGTTGTATGCACCTTCCACATGGGCCAGGATATCCTTCTTCCCTGAAACCTCATAAGACTACTTTGGATGTAAGGAGGGCACTCACTTTCTACCTTGACCATACAAGACCATTCCATGAGTCCTCCCAGCTCTTTGTGGCTTATGCTGAGTGTATGAAAGGTCTTCCAGTATCCTCACAAAGAATTTCCAAATGAATCACCTCCTTCATCAAGACATGCTATGAATTAGAAAGTGTTCAACCTCCATCGTTAGTGAGGGTGCACTTCACCTAGGGCCCAAATCTCCTCAGCTGCATTCCTAGCAAACATTATGATCTCAGATATCTGCAAAGTTACAATGTGGTTTTCGGTAAATACCTTCACATCACATTAAATCATTACGCAGCGACCAGAGTGAATGCAGGGTTCAGCAGAATCATACTTCATTCTGCATGTCCTTAAACTCCCACCCACCTCCACAGGTAGTGCTCAGAGTCACCTAAGCTAAGTTGAATGGACATGAGCAATCACTTGAAGAAGAAAAGATAGTTACCTGTTTCTGTAACTGGTGTTCTTCAAGATATGTTGCTCACTTCCATTCAACATCCCATCCTCCTTCTCCTCTGTCAAAGTTTTCTGGCAAGAAAGAAATGGGGGACAAAGGGACCCAGAGATGCCCCATATAGCTCCAGGGGGTGCTGGAGCTGTATAGATACTGCTGAGGGAAAATCTTGCAGCACCGGTGCTTCTGGCGAGCACATACACCTAAGCTGAATGGACATGAGCAACACATCTCAAAGAATACCAGTTACGAAAACAGGTAACTGTCTTGTCATGTCAAATCATGTCAAATGAACCAGAAATGCAGAAGAGGACTGTGAAAGAGACCTGGTAATATAATCAACATGGGACCGTTAGGCTTGGTGACCAAATGGATCACAAATGAGAAAAGGAAAAAAAAAACCCCTCCCTAGAAATGTAAGCTACTTTACTGTATCTAACCATTAATATGTACCTGCCTAGCTTAACTTTTTCCAAGTGTGATACTAGATTTGTTATACAGTCTATTTCTTTTATCTCGTTAATTTTTTCTTAAAGGACCTTCTTTCTAAATGGACCATTTGAATCTTTGTCATTTGTCTGCAATTTCATGCAGCCCACCCTAAGTGCTGAAAACAGCTAAGCAACAGCAGTGAAAGAATAGTGTCTGGACTGGAGCACTATAGGGCCCTGATCCCTGGGGGAAGCTTTTAGGATTTAGAGCATAAAATAACACATACAGATATGAAGAAAAGGGCTTGCCTGATTCATTGGGTGTGCCATCCACAGGACTGCAGTCACATGAGTGTACTAGAAGTGGCTAATGACCATAGATGGGAATTGAGTTTAAAGGATACCAACAAAATTCAGATACAGATTTTGATCACTCCAAAATTTGGGGATGTTTGGATGTGGGGTTCTCATTTGGCCTCTTATAAAGGGTCAAAACTAAAATTCTGATTCAGATCCAGTCCAGATTTCAGACATTGTCTACAGTCTACAAGCATCTGAATTGGCAACTTTGTACAGGCCATGTCTAAAGAGAACCTAAATTAAAATGGGCCTGATTCTGCTGAGTGTTCTTTCCTCCCTCCCCCCAAATAGTTTAATTGGCACTGTGCTGAATACCACACACCCTAGATACTAATCGATACAGTTACAGTCAGATTAAACATCAAGCAAAGGTCTATCACTATCATCTACTTTTTTTGTGTGTGTGGTTCTAGGTGTGTATTGTACAAAAGAGAGATACAGAGAAGATGTATGCCATGAAGTACATGAACAAACAACAATGCATCGAAAGAGACGAAGTTCGAAATGTGTTTAGAGAATTAGAGATCCTGCAGGAAATTGAGCATGTATTCTTGGTGAATCTCTGGTGAATATAATTTTTTTTTAATTTACACTTCTGGTGACTGCATGCATTCACAAACACTTTACCTTAACATTCATAGTCCGTTTCCCCTTAACAAGGGGCAATGAAAGAAATCTACTGAGTTGTCTCCATATCATCAATAGATTTCTTGCTTTTATGAAAACATGGGAATCTGGGAAAGGCACATTTTAAAAATGTATTTGATAGATTATTTTACATGATTTCTTTGGAATAGATTTTTTTTTTAATTTGTGAAGTTCTCTTTCAAATCTGTCAAGTTAAATATAAAATAATTTTTCAATACAACATGTTAAGTAAAGTTTGATGCAGTCCAACCTTGATTCAGTCCAACAATTTAATCATGGTATTTAATTTAATCGATCATATATTATTGTATTTTACGTATGGATATACTGATCACTCTGGTTCTGTCCATATTCTTTTTTTCCATCATGAATTATCTATCTGTATATTATAGAAATGTCTGTCTGTTCGTATGTGAGTCTTATTGTTCAAGAACTCCTCCTAAACAGTGAAGAGCTAGGACCACCACATTTGTTGTGCAGCTTCCTCTTAACCTAATTTAAAGCCATGTCAGGGATTGGTTGTGCCAAGCAAATGGGAAGTTCCAGGAATGGGACTGTTTTCCATAACATGGAAAGGAAGGGAGGCAGAGAGAGAAGGGATGCGAAAGGATGGGGAGCAGAGAGGAAAGGTGCAATACTGAGAGAAGCCACTGGAGGCAGCCTGCAGGGGAAAGCTATATGCAGAATGGCTACTGGCGGGAGCTGCACTACCAAGAGTGTCCAGCTGGGCTGGGGCTCCACCATCTTGCCTGCCACTAGACTGGGTAAGTAACCCCCCTACTCCAAACCTTTTCCACCCTAGCTCTTAGCCGCAGCACTGGAGAAGGGAAGGCCCTGGTGGCCAGGGAGCATGGGAGGAGGTAGAAGACCCCTGGCAGCCTGGGTGGATGGAAAGGCCCAGCTGCCTAGGGGGAGAGAAAGCTCTGCTGGATGGGACCCTCCAGACCCTCCTCACCCCCCAATCCTCACTCTTACACCTTCCCAAGCCCCCAGCTCCTGCCCTGCTTCCCCACATCCCCAAGGCTCTGCCCTGACTCCTGCACTCTCCCACACCGCCAGACCCCTGCTCTGAAGGACCCAGGCAACATTGGGTAAGCCATCTACTATTCTGTATTTTGTTATCCTTGCATCAGGCACAAACTTGAATTTAAAGGGTTAAAAGAAACTGGTAGCTCTCCAAAATATAGATTACAGTTGTAATTAATAAATAAATTAATAATTAATAATAATGTCAGCAACATTTAGATATGATACAATGTGCTAAAGGTGCATGGAGCTATACACATGATTTTTGTCTTGGGAATCTTTCATTCTAAAGGGCTTATTCTTGAAAACACTTGCAACCGGACTGCGTAAATGGGACTTCTTTGTGTCAGAATCACTGGAAGTAAGCATTTACTAGGTGGACCCTACTAGAGGAGCCCCAGTTCATTAAAGCACTTTAAATATTCACTTTAGTTTGGCACATGTCTAAGTACCTTGCTCAATGGAGGCCTGGATGACAAAAGGAGGCCTGTGAGGATAGTGGCCAGATTAAATAAAATATGGTCATAAGGATGCTCAAGTGGTGCAGTACATCTCACACTATACAGTGAGCATCCAAAGATCTATTTGAAAAACCTTTTTATGAGTTAAAACAATTTGTAGATTTTAGTTGTGATATAAAGAAATCGTTGCAAAAATTAAGAATCAATTCATTGGTATTTGTTACAGTCAACCACTTATTGCATAGTCTTTGCCAGTGGATACATGATCACATTAAATGGTTATTAATACTGAGCAATTTCAAATTTAGATACTTTAGCTAGTGTTCTCCTTTTGAGACATATTTTAAGTAGCCTATTCAAACTATCAGCCGTATGGTATGTATTATTGAAAGCCTCATTGCAAACAAAACACTGTATAATAACTTAAACTGGTCAATTAAAAGTGCATCCCTTTATAATTCAGACTTATTTTCATTATTAACTTGTGAACAGAACATATCTATTGGCTGTTGACATAAAATGATCCAATAAGCCCCAAAAAATCAGAGGAGTTCATTTTCATGAGCAAGTATGCAAGTGTGTGTGTGTGTGTGTGTGTGTGTGTGTGTGTATGAACCAATGTTTTTATATGCCTTCCACCATCATCTTCATGACCCTCTAATGGGTTCTGTTCCAAGTTACCCCTGCTGCCATTGCTCCTGCCTCCCCACCACACATGCTCTTGTGCAGGGATCAGTAAATCTCAGTATCATCTTCTTTGATTGGCCCTGGAAGCTGAATTTTGCATGCTCAGAGACTGTGCCCAGAGAGCATTTTATGCATGAGTGCTCATTAGATTCATTGGCATCCAGGCTGAATAAACATATTTTGAGAACTATTGAGTAACATGATAGAATCTTCAAAGAAAGCATTATGAAAGAGGTAATATTAGAAGATACAGGAATAAATCCATGACCTATATTTGTAAACATGGGGAAAGTCAAATCTCTATAGCTTGGTGGAAGGAAACTGGGTTCAGGTAAGAAGGATATAAGGAGAGAGGATGAGGTGGCCATACAGGGAAAAAGGATGAGAGAGAGAGAGAGAGAGAGGGAGAGAGAGAGAGAGAGAGATGGGCCCTCCTTATTCAACCTGAAATTGACATTGGGCTGCTTAAAAGTTTGAGTTGCTTTTCTGTTTTTCAAATGGCTTCTTCACACATCCTTTGTTACAGTTTATGTATGTTATTTCAAACAATGAAGTACCTTTTTGTTAAACCCCATTTGAAATCTGGAGAATACAATGAAAGTCAGATAGTCAATATTTCCAATTCAGCAATTTTTCAAATTACCTAAAGACACACGCAATCACATCTTCTCTACTATTAAGAAAAGTGTGTGATAATGATAAAATAAACACTGTGTTCAGAAAATAACAGGTAAATAAAGTGGGGTTTTTTTTCCAAAAAATAACAGGTAAATAGTAGGGTGTATTGACAGTGACATAGTTTTCCCTAATAGGTTCCAAATTTCCTGTTGGATTCCAAAGTTTATGTCACAAATTAAATGTGTTAGTCTAAAATTAATCCCTGTTACATATTGTTTGACTCACAAAGACTCATCAGGAATAACTGGCATTTTTTCCTCAAAAAAGGTCCACAAATCTGATATCAGACAGGCTGAATCTGCATTGACAGACTTGGCAGGGGTGTTTGCTTCAAGGAATCAGTCTCTATTACAGGGGCCGGCAACCTTTTCAAACCAAATAGCCAAACTACATAAAAATTTAGAACAAGTGGTCAACAAAGAGCCATATAAGAATGCCCATTTGCATGACTATAAATATACAACTTAATATTATTGATAATTGATATAATGATTAATAAGAGCATAAATAAAACATTGTACTCACAGACTTTATTTAATGGGACTTTTGCTGCTGCATCTTTCTGCACATTTCTTTGAAGTTTACATCATAACTGGTCGAATCCAGTTTCATGCATGTATTCAGGCTGTCTTTGTTATTCAGTGGTACTTTGGCCACTGTCGGCAGACAGCATACTAGGCTAGATAGACCTTTGGTCTGACCCAGTATGGCCGTTCTTATGTTCTGTCTTCTGTCAATCTTATGGCAGGGGGCTGCGAATGTGGGGATGCAGGAGTCTGGGCTGGAGTGTATTAGGGGATTAGGACACGGGATTTGGGTATATGATGAACTCAGGTCACTAGTTTGGGGTGTGTGGGGGTACAGGAGTGTTATGGCAGGGGACTGAGGATGTGGGGGTGCAGGAGTCTAGAGATAGGGGGTGAATGAGTTTGGGGATGTGGGGCTCAGGGCAGAGGGTTCAGGTGAATGAGATAGGGATGGGGGTGCAGGATCTGGGTGGGAGGTAGCATGTAGGAGGGAGTGAAGGTGGGAGGTCTGCATGGGTATGGTGCAGGAGCAAGCTGGGAGTAGGGTGTCTGGCCGGGGGAGGGGGCAGGAGCAAGGGGAGGCAGGAATGGGCTGGGACAGGCTGTCTAGCCAGGGAGCAGGGGGCAGGAGTGGGCTGGAGTCAGGCTGTCTGGCCAGGGGACAGGAGTGGCCAGGGGGTAGCGTGTCTGGCCAGGGGGCAGGAGGCAGGAGCGGGCTGGGGGCAGGCTATCTGGCCAGAGGGGAGGGTCAGGTGTGGGCAGGGGACAGGAGTGGGCTAGGGGCAGGGTGTGTGGCCAGTGGGCAGGGTGTCTGACCAGAGGGGAGGGGACATGAGTGGCCAGAGGGCAAGGTATCTGGGCAGGGGTATGGGTGTCTGGCCAGGGGGCAGGCTGTTTGGCCAGGGCAGAGGGGGTAGGAGTGGGTTGGGGGTAGGGTGTGTTGGCAGGGAGCAGGAGTGGGTTGGGGGCATGATGTATGGCCGGGGGGGATAAGTGAGGGGTGGAGGTGTGGAGTCTGGGCATGGGGGGGGGGGGGCACTTCTTTTCACACTGTGCTGCAGGCACCATGTAACACAGCCTCCCACTGCTCCCATTTTAGGGTTGCCAGGTGTCTGGTACTGACCCAGACAGTCCGGTATTTTCACCTCCTGTCTGGTAAAAAAATTCAGAAAATACCGGACACCTAAAATGTCTGTTATTTTCTGGGAGGGGGGGGGGGGGTTTCCTGCCAGAAGGTGAAAATAGCGAACACCTGGGAACCCTACGACACACTCAGCAACTGGGCCCAGCCTCTGCCCCCCCTCCCCCGACCCCCCTGCTTACCTGGTTCCGCAGGGAAGCTCCCTTCTGGCTCAACCAAGAAAACAAGATGGCCACTGGCAAAAAGCCTAAAGACCTGAGCAAGGGGAAGCAATGCCTTCCCTGGGTCTTAGTGCTCAACCTCTCCTCTTCCTATCCCTATTCTGACTGTGCACGCATGTAAAGGGACCATGCTGTTTTAATGCTGTTTTATTTATTTATTTATTTGCTTGCTTAATAACTCTTGGGGTTCTTTTTTTTTTTGCTCAACAGCTTTGATCTCCCCCCCCCCTTTTTTTCCCTCAACAGAATTTTTTCCCCAGTTTTTTTTGGGGGGGGGAGGGGAGAGGGAAGTTGTTCAGTATTTTTGGTTAAAGCATCTGGCAACCCTATCCCATTTGCCCGAAGAAAGCCTCCAGGAAAGATTCGCAGGGGAAGTCTCCAGGAAGTGTGCCGTGGGGGAAGGAATATGGTAGTGCATGTTCCCAGATTGTTCCCTGCATGCCGGATCCCATGCAGAGGTTCGCAGCTTTCTCCCCCCACTTTTCCTTCCCGGCAGGAAGCCAGCACTAGCCATAAGGTTGTAGCACCAGCACTGGCTCCCTGCTGTGGGGGGAGTTAGGGGAGCTGAGTTGGGGCTCCAGAAGAGCCATATCTGGCTCCCTAGTGAGCCATATTTGGCTCACAAGCCATAGGTTGCCAACCTTGCTCTACTAGCTGGTGTTAATGAGCAGTGAAATTTCTTTAAGATTGAAAAAAAACACAATAAAATAAAATTATGAAATAAAGTCAACGAATGATGCCCTAGGATTAGATTGTATAGTCAAGACAATCAGCCTGAGTTTGTCAAACCATTTTAATAATTGTTCTACTGAGGCTATTAAAGTGTTTTCTCTTAGCATTATCAGATAATAGAGTTGTTCACTCATTTCTAGCATACATTCAGTATAAGAACAGAAATTTGTAATGCATGCATTACACAATCCCACATGTAATTCACTACGTAATATATTGTTGCTACAAAAAACTATTAGAAAGTCTTTGAGGTATATCCAGAGTGTGGATTTTCTGGCAAAAGCCAATTGTTTCAGATTTTAAAAGACTTTTCTATTTTGTAACTGTTATAAGGCTTCTGCTCTATCATTCTGAGAGTTAAGTTAGCCCTTGTGTTTTCTTACTTCATTTTCAAAAAGAAAAAAAAAGAGAGAGAGAGAGAAAAGAGAAAAGTCGAAAAAAACTTAATTTGGAAAAAGTCTTAAGCTAAAATGAAATGGCTCTTTAGTAGAGGCCCAAACTTCACTTGTTAATGAGGTGAGTGATTCATAAAAGATAATAAGGAATTCTGTGGCTATGGGTGAATGACTTGTAGGAACTGACTTAACAGTACTGCTCACAGGGAAAATCATTAGTGTTAAGTGTTGAAACTCGAGGCTAGATTTTCATAGACTTGCCTCCCTACAGAAGCAATTCAGGTCATTTTCCTGATAGTGCCACAAATCAGGTAACTGGGTGTCTAATGATGTGATTTTCAGAACTAAGTGCTCAATAGCATTGGCAAACAGTTGGAGCTGTAGAACTTAGGCTTAGACTAAAATTGAAATAAATTGCCCTCTCAAAGAAGTGTGGGAGCCAGATTTCACATGCAATTATTTCTGCTGGCAAAACTAGTCACAAAGGCTGTGTCTAGACTACATCCCTCTTTCGACAGAGGGATGCAATTTAAACACTTCGAAATTGCAAATGAAGTGGGGATTTAAATATCCTGTGCTTCGTTTGCATAATCGCGTCATGGCGCTCTTTTGAAAAAGCACCAGTTCAGAAGTAAAACCGTGGTCTAGACATGGTTCTGTCAAAAACGCCAGGCTTTTTTGAAAGATCCTGTACTCTTTCCAGAAAGCCTGCCGTTTTCAACAGAACTGCATCTAGACCGCGGTTTTACTTTCAAAATGGCGCTTTTTTGAAAGAGTGCCATGACGCGATTATGCAAATGAAGCGTGGGATATTTAAATCCCTGCTTCATTTGCACTTTTGAAGTGCCTCATTTACATCCTTCTGTCGACAGAGGGATGTAGTCTAGATACAGCGAAAGATTGCAGGCCTGATTAAGGTCAGGCTGAAACTGAGACCCTAGAAATCTCAAGTAACTATTTTCCACTAAATAATTAGGGCCTAATCCTGTGAGTTGCTCAACCCCTCCCATTAGGTGGTAAGTGCACTCAAAGGGCCCTCTCCTCCTACTGAACATGTCACGAGATGAGGTCTTTAATTGTGTTTGTCTGAGGCTATAAATGATGAAGGTTTTTTAAACAATACATAAGCTAAACTTTTGTTAACATATGAAGCTGCCATGATGTGTGCTGTATGCAGTTACATTGACCTCAGAGGGTTTACACGTGATGGTAGGGCAGAATTTGCCTCACTGAGTAAAGGGTGCAGATTCTGTATTGGCTTTCTCAGTATTCATTGGAGCAGGGACTGGAATACAGGTGTCACTCCTACCCAGATGAGTCACCTAACCTAACCACCAGGTTCTCACTCTCCCTTTCTAGGGCTCAGCTAGATGGTGAGAAACCCAAATTCAAATCCTGCTCCAATGACTATTTAAATAATTTATACAAAGAACAACAACTGCTGAGACTGAGAATCCCACCTAGGGTATCCCCTATCTTAGTGCACCATCTAAAATATGGGAAATCAAAGGTTAACTCCCTGCTCTGAATCAGACAGAATGGTTGAGCCTGCGTCCCCACTCTACCATTCCAGCTGTGTGCGCTAACCACAGGGCCATTGGATAAACAAAAGGGTTCTCAGTTTTCTGAGTCTAGCCCAAAAATTGAGGGGGGAGCTAAAAGTATTTAGTAAATTGGGATCAAATCTGTGAAGTTTTAGTTGGCCTGCAACTTCATTTTTCAGTAGCTAAATTATTTATCCAAAATTGTTTTTCCCAGCTCAACTAAGAAGTATAGGTATACCCTTCACAATGTGGCTTTTGCAAAGGTGCAACATAGCAGCGTATACATTGACCTCATACCACTGCTGAAGCAAGTACATTCTCCTCTGCCCGTCATAGATGCTTCACTCTAGATGTCACCAAAGAAGTGGATAGAGTCTCAGTCAGGGGGCTAGAATCAGCACCAACATTTTAATTGTAGACTGTCTCTAAGGAACCTATTTTTGGTGACTCATTTGAGCTGATAGTAGGGAGTTTTATCACATAATTATGTTTGGTTTACTGCTCATTATTCCAGCACAGTATTGATTATATCAGGAGGAATAAGTGTGTTAAGAATATAGGAGTTAAATGACAGTGCCCTAGATTATAACAATGGACTGTGCATGTAGGGTAAAATTAACGAGTACTGCTGCCCCTTCACAGAAATTTTGCCTGGGATAGTCTGTTAACAGTTACAGAATGAGGAAGGCATCAAGCAGATTAATTAATCCAGACAGAACATAGCAGTAATGGGTTAAAAATATGAGAAAGTCTATTGAATCATGCACACACAATTAAAATGATGTAAATATTGAAGCCAGGATATTTCTGTAACTATACTTGGGCAAATGGAGAGCATATGGTTGTTCACATGTAGAGTATAATTAAGGTAAAAAAAACCTCCTTCGTTGTGTAGCACCTGTGAAATTTGCAAGGTGCCATGCTGTTTACTCTCCTGTGTTTGTTTTCTATAGGTACTCTTTTCAGGATGAAGAAGACATGTTTATGGTAGTGGATTTACTCCTAGGTGGTGATCTACGGTATCATCTACAGCAAAATGTTCAATTTACAGAAGAAACAGTGAAGCTTTATATTTGTGAGATGGCACTAGCTCTAGACTATTTACGAAGTCAGCATATTATTCACAGGTAATAGCAAAATCTGTTAGTCTCAGCTGTTGAAAACTGGTGCCTTAAATAAACATGGATAAATGAGATGGTCAGGATTATTAGAGAATAAAGGATCAGATCATCAGATGGTGCCAACTGGCATAGGTCCATTGCAGTCTATGTTTCAGGTTAAGGTGGAGTTGTCCCCATTGTGTTGTACACTAATGAGTATCCCAAAGTCATTAACAGTTGGTATTCAGTAAACAGCTCCTATTTAAACTGCACCTGCCCATACAACCCCTTGGTTAAAATTCTGCCCTCATTTATATCGGAGCTGGTCTTTAGCTATCTGTGGACTTACTCTAAATGTACCCCTGCATAAATTTGACCCAGTATTTTTGATTCAAAATTATAAAGTTCTTCATAAACACCAAATCTTGCAGTATTAATTTCTATGGGAGTTTGGAATGAGCAAGCGTCTATCCCCCCCCCCTTTTTTTTTGGTGTGTGTGATTGCACAGGAAAAAACATTTATCTATTACACATAAGAGATAGCATATGCATGAATGATTTCAGTCATACTAGGGTACTTTGTTGTATATTTTCTACCCTAATTGTTGAGTCATAAGATATAGCTTTTCTTTTCTTTTGAGTTACTTTTTCTATTTGCATAACTTCTTACATACATTCTCATTTCTTTTCCCAGAGATGTAAAACCAGACAACATTCTCCTAGATGAGCAAGGTAAGAAAAAACAAAGCCTGTGTATCTCTGCAGCTCCTGCAAGCCTATGTCCTGATTCTCCTTTTCCATGCAACTTGTGTGCATTTTTATCCCTGGGCAAAGTGGGTGCAAGACACTGCTGCTCTGGGATGGAAATATTTTACATTAATTTTGCACACAGGTTATGCAAGGCAAGGGAGAATGAAGTCTCAAGTATGTTTGTCATAAACTAAAGCTTATTTTTACTAGCTCTTATATTTTTAGGACTAATGGTATTTCTGGCAGAGAGTAAAACGTGCCGTTTTTCTTAAAAGATTTTAATGTTAGCTTCCAATCAAATTAACTATTAGAAAATAATTTTGTGTCCTACCAATCTGCTAGTTGATAAACAATGCTGGGGTCCTATTTCCACAAATACCTTATGCTAAGGTGCCATAATTGTTTGTCATCATTGGTTCTTTAGAGTCATGAAAAGAGGTATTTATATATTTGTTTTGAGCTTTAAAAATGTGGCTGTATTCACCTATCATGTGCTTTGGATGCTTGGGCTATATAATAAAAATCACACCATGAATAAAAACCCTGCCTATAAATATCTTCTCTTCAGCCACACACTCTCTTTATCAACCATAGCGAGGGGGTGGAAATGGATGGGCTTTACAACCTGCTTGGAAAGTTAGCAAATCTGGTCTCTGGTGGAACTAAGGGGGAAACAAGATCAGGACTCTTCACTGAGAATGTATTAGCAGCTCTCTGCTTTAAAGTGAGGGAGTTCCATCTTGCACGCCTCTTCTGATCTCAACTACAGTAGTGTATCATGGGGAGAGACAAGCAATCTCTCAGGCAACCAAGTTTTAATCTTTTTCTGTTTTTAGAGGTTCAACCAACAGCTTTAGTTCCACCCAAAAGCATATTGGAAGCTGATGCAGATCGCAAAGAACTATAAAACTACTGAGCATAAAATAGAATGACAGGAGAGGAGAAAACAAGAGGAGAAAATGGATTATACTCTGCCCTTGATTCAGACATAAAACATCCACAGATGTCAATGGGGAAGCCACGGGCAAATACAGAGCAGAAAATAGCCTCACAAAAGAGAGAGAGTGGTTTGTGTTGGACTAGATTTCTAGCTTGGCTTGAAAGTAATTATCCCTCCAGCAAGTTTTGGAATAAGTGGTTGACCTGCTGCAACTAACATTGGATTTCTTTCTTGTTTGCCTTGACAGAGTAGATGAATTGGTCACAAATTTTATATGCTGCACCTAAAGTAGTTGTATTGTGATGTGTCTATTATATAAATAACCTAGGAACGGCCACCTTAACAGTATGAAAATGGAATTTGGCTTGTAGCCAGCTGCTTTTAAAGAGCAGACTTGGTTATATCACAAGCATGATGAAAGTTAAAGAGCTAAGGAATACTGGTGCTCACTACAACCCAAATTTACCTCCTTCACTGCTATATGGAACTGTATATCTCTATGCTTGGTGTTTGGAAATCTCTTTCAAGGACCAAAGAGAAAGCGTTTCATCTTCCTTCATTAAAAATGTTTTTGCTCTGGAGAAGACGCTTGAATGCAAACAGATCAGTGAGCTTTTGATGATATATAACCAACTGTCTGACAATTTCGCCACATATCCCTCTGTCTTCATCTCTTTTCAGGTCAGGCAGCATTGGTCTCATATGCATAATTCATATAGCTATCAGACAGCCTCCCACAAGAAGGAAGAAATGGCAGGGATTTGGTACTGCTAGTTTATTCTGACCACAAGCTGTTTGGAAGACTCATGAATAAGCCACTTTATTTTTAAGTCATGTTGGTTTATACATGGGTTTATGCTATAAAGAAAAAAAAAAAAGAGAGAGAGCCAGCCCTACCTGAGAGAGCAGGTTTTTTTTCCAGCCAGAAGACAAGATATTTGCTGTCTATTACCTAGGAGCCCCAAGTCCAAACTGGGATGGGGGAAGACAAAATTGCCACTGCCGCTTAGGAACAGCTAGATTCCTTAGTACATGTAAGCATCTTTGGACTTGTGGGTCCTACATAGTGAGCATATTATAAAACTTGTAGAGAACATAAAATACACATACTGCAAGCTCTTTATTTGCAGTAAGAGCTGCTAGCTGGAGATTGCTGTCTCTTCTGCCACCTGGAAAATGGGCATACCAGTCAGGATTAGCTACTCCTGTGGCAAGTACAGTGCTCACTTTGATACTCCCATAAGCCAATTCTTAAAAGCGGCCCAAAACATCAGCCGGGATATGTGTGCAGTAATTTCACAATGAGATAGATTTCAATCTATCTATACTTCTTAGCTATACAAAAATGGGCTGCACATCTAACAAGAATAGGTATTTTCATGAGCTTTTCTGTCAAATACATTTTGTCATGCTGTTATTTTGGGATTTCTGGTTCCAGTCCTGGCCAGAAACAGGAAAAGCAGATGTAACCACCAACAGGCAGACTTGAACCTGAGACATCTGTGTAGGAGCCTCTTACAGCTTGAGCTATAAAGCCAACTGGCTCTCAGCTTAGGCTGTAGAACTTCCTTGCTCTTATCTCTCACTGTACGTGGTCTAAGTGCCATTACTTTGGACAGTGAATCACACTAGGGGAAAAAAATAGTAGTGAATTAGAGTGTTCATGCTACATGAAGCTGATCGAGAAGGTGCAAATTGTTCTTAAGTACCCATTGTTTGGTTGGTTAAGTCATTAGGACAGGAAGGCAGTGTGCTAGCCAAGTGATGTCTTTATTCATACCCTTGTGATGGGTCCCAAACTTGTAAATGAAGCTAAGTTCCAACGTTTTCCTATGTATATGGCTTGTGAAATTGGCCTGAAACAACATGATGACTTTGAGATCCATTAATCAGTGCCTGGGCAGGTTAAAGTATTCTCCAACAGGTTTCTGTGTGTTGCCTTTTTGGATATCTGATTTGTGTCCATTAATTCATTCCCGTGTATACTGTCCAGTATGGCCAGTATACATGGCAGAGGGGCATTGCTGGCATTTGATGATATAGATCACATTAGTGGATATGCAGTTAAAGGAGCCTCTGAAGTAGTGGCTGATATGGTTGGGTCCAGTGATGAAATTGCTTGTGTAGATGTGTGGACAGAGTTGGCACCAGGGTTGATTGCAGGGATGGGTTCCTGGATGATTATGATGGAGTTGTGCTGCATGGTTACTAGAAATAATTTGTCTGAGGTTAGGGACTTGTCTGTAGGTGAGGATTGGCCTTTCCCCCAAAGCCTGTGAGAGTGAGGGGTCATTTTCCAAAATAGGTTGTAGATTGTTGATAATGCGTTGGAGGGTTTAAGTTGTGGGCTATAGGTGATGACAAGTGGAATTCTGTTGTTTTCTGTTCTTGGCCTGTCTTAAAGTAGTTCATGTCTGGGTACTCTTCTGGCTCTGTCAGGCTCTGTCAAGCTGTTTTTTCACTTCTCTGGGTGGGTATTTCAGTTTTAAGAATGCTCTAGATAGATCCTGTAGGTGTTTGTCTGTGTGGAATTGGAACAAATTTGGTTGTATTTTAGGGCTTGGCTGTAAACAACAGATTGAGCAATGTGTCTTGGATGGAAGCTAGAGGCATGAAGGTAAGTGTAGTGGTCGGTAGGCTTCCGGTATAAGGTGGTGGAAATGTGTCTGTAATGTAATTGTACTGTAGCGTCAAGGAAGTGGATCTCTCATGTGGACTGATCCAGGCTGAGGTTGATGGTGGCCAGGATGGTGTTTTCAGGAAGATTATTGATGTTCTGTAGTTTCCTCAGGAAATCGGTGGCATCTTAAAGATAGCTAGGTGTGTGGGCAGCATAGGGTCTGAGAAGAGAGTCAATATAGCCAAATAATCCGTTGTAAGTGTGCCAATTCTTGAGATGATGGGTCATTTGGGATTTCCAGGTTTGTGTATCTTGGGTAGCAGATAGAAATCCTGATCGGGGATTAGAGGAAGCGTTTGTGTAAATTTGGTCCTGAGCAGTATCAGGGAGCTTCATGAGTAGTTGTTTTAGGGGTGGGGTTTTTTTAAATTCTTTAGTAGGATCAGAGCACAGAAGCTTGTAGAATCTGGTGTTGGTGAGTTGTCTGGTCACCTCCTGTTCATAACCTGTTCTGTTCATGATGATCACTGCATCCCCTTTGTTAGCCTCTTTGATTATGATGTTAGAATTGTTTTTGAGGCTGTGTATAGCATTGTGTAACTGGACTTTTAATATTCCATTCATCTGAAGAAGTGCGTTGTATCCACGAAAGTTCACGATACCATCTCCACGTTTTGTTAGTCTTTAAGGTGCTGCTAGACTTTAAGGTGCTGCTAGACATTGTTTTTTATGTTTTTTCCAGTTACAGACTAACTCAACTACACCTCTGAAGCTTTTGAACATAATAGGTTTGTGAATTACACAGTGATAGGGAGAAAATATTCAAACTTTATTTGTATCTTTAAGGGTCTCATTTGAAGTTTTAAGTTAGAGTTTGGAAAGATTGTTTCTGATTTTATCTGAACTGATTTGCCCATCGCTAATGTCTACACAGAAAGTTATCCATGTTACTCCAGGATTGGACATGGGAGATTTTAATAGGCACCTTCCTCTCAGCCAACATGATTCCAAGAAGCATCTTTTGCCATTTTGTTTAAGACAGGGGTCGGCAACCTTTCAGAAGTGGTGTGCCAAGATTTAACTTATTCATGGATCTGTGTGCCAGGGGGAGGGAGGAGGGGAGTGGGAAGCAGGGACAGGCTGGGTATGGTGACCATATTTTCTGAACCAGCTGCAGCTAGGGAGAATGTTTTAATTTAAATTATTTAGCAGATTAAGCATTTTAACTTTCTCATGTGAGTTTACCATGCTTCATTTTAAATAAAGTAAAATATTAATTTTCATCCAACACAAAAGGTTTCAATGTTTTCTTTATTTATGGCAAAGGTGAGGAATCTTTTTTGGGTCAGGGTCACTGACCCACAGAAAAATCAGTTGGGGACCACACAAATGAGAAGCAAAAAAACCTCCCCCAAAACCCTCCAACCCTTACTCATGTGACCTCCAACTGAGACACCTCTCTCCTCTGGTGTTCCAGCCTCACAGGGTGAAGGGAAGGGGTAAGGAGGACTGAGGTTCAGCATTTCCCATCGGCCAAGTTTACTTTCCTCGGGTGCTGAAGTTACTGGATTTTATGGAGCCCCTTAAGCTCTGCGGTAGGGACAAAAATGAGGGGTTTAGTAAGTGAGACAGGGCTGCCAGCGAGTGGGATAGGGGTGGAGGTGCAGGATCTGGGAGGGAGGTGAAGTGCAGAAGGGGGAAAAGTTGCAAGGTCTGGCTGGGAGGTAGGGTGCAGAATCAGGCTGGGAGTAGGCTGTCTGGCCAGATGGAGGGAGCAGGGGCAAGGGAGGGTGCAGTGTGTGGCCAGCAGGGAGGGTGCAGGAGCAACGGGTCAATGCAGGAGCGGGGTGGAGGTAGGTGTCTGGCCAGGAGGGAGGGTGGAGGAACAAGGAGGGTGTCAGAGGAAGCTGGGTGTGTGAGGTCTTGGCAGGGGGGAGGGGAGTGAGTGAGGGGGACTGGGGTGTGGCGGTCTGCGCATGAAGTGGGATGCTTACCTGGCTTCGTGCCCCCTTGTAGCAACTGCTGTGGCCACACAGTCCCGGGCCGGCTCCAGTGGTGGCCACGATAGCAGAGCCTTCAGCCTCCAGGATGGTTGGAGGCCGGAGGCAACACTGCCTCCGCCCCAGTACTGCCTCCTCCCACCGCAGCCTAACCTGCTGCAGGGAAGAGGGAGGGTTCTCCAGTGGCTGCACAGGGGAGGAGGGGCCTCTGAGGATAGAACAAGAAGCAATGGGCTTAAACTGCAACAAGGGAGGTTTAGGTTAGGCCATTTTTCTGAAAAAACTTCATTTATGTCCACACTGCAATCACTTTCTTTAAAAAAAAAAATTGAAAGAACAGAGGGGTTTTTCCAACATTGGTAAACCTCTTTGTACAAGGAAGAAGACTTTTTCCAAAAGAGCTCTTTCGGAAGAAGGCACGTGTGGACGGGGAAGAGGGAGTTCTTTCGAAAGAAAAGGAAAGAAGATAAAGCACAGGTGCCCTGGTGGCCACTCCATCCATAATAATCACAGCTTAAATGCGAGAGAGCGTCCATTCAGTGTGGACGCTATCTTTCGAAAAAGCAGATCGTTTTTTCGATGCGCTTTGGCAATGTAGATGCTCTCTTTCGGAAGATCTCTTCTGGAAAAGCTTCTTCCAAAAGAAGCCTGTAGTCTAGACATAGCCTCAGTCTTTAATGTATTTATCCTCACCACACTCCTGTGAGAAAGAGAAGTACTCTTATCTTCATTTTACTCATGAGGTGCTGAGGCATAGAGATACTAAGGGCTGGAATTTAAAAGGTATTTGGGCACCTAAAGATGCAGAAATCATTGGCAGTTAGGTGCCTAGACACTTCTGAAAATCTCACTAGGTGCCTATCTGTATCATTGGAGGCCACTTGTCCCCTGGGAACTGTGTGGCAAAACAGGGAGCTGAATGTGGATCTGCTGATGCCCAAGCTCTTACCCTAACCACTGGACCACTCTTTGTCAAAACAACAACAACAACAACAAAGTGAATAACGTTATCTAAAGATTTTTTTAAATGGCACTTGATTGACCGCTGTTTCTCTCACTATCATCTTTGATTCTTGGTCTGTCAAGCTAACACATCGTAAAAGCATTAAAGATATTTTTAAAAGGAGGTAGTTCATTGCAAACATGAATGACAACAGGTGTTTATGAATGCATGTGTAATTGTAATGGGTGTCTTATGTGAAGTTAATTTATGTACTGTGAAGATGAAAAAAAAAAGCATCTTCTTGTCCTTTGAAAAGCCACTGTAAGTTACAGTTGATAACTCTGCAACCATTGCTGTGTAGGTGGAAATCTGTATATTCATTTGCCCTTATGTAACTCATTTTAGATCTGATCAGATGCTTATATGAGCCGGAATAAATTGGACATTTTTAATTACTAGAAAACAGCTCTTCAAGTTTGCTATTTAGTAAGGCAGAAAAATAATGGGGTTTTTTCCATCTGAAAAAACTGGGACCTTAAGAATACCTCCAGGATCTATTCTGACCATTTAATGAGGGGCAGGTGCCACATTGCCTGCTCCTTTGGTAAACAAGCATCAAATGTTTTCTGAATAATTTAATGCATGTCTAGGTTATACAATGTTCCGTTCATGACTATTTTATTAATACATCTTTTAAAATGTGTCTATTTCTAAGGTCATGCACACCTAACAGATTTTAATATTGCGACAATAATCAGAGATGGTGAAAGAGCAACTGCATTAGCTGGAACCAAACCATATATGGGTAAAAAATATTATCTATTCATCGTCTCTTCAATTTACTTTGAAAGGCTACTTACTGCAGACCACTTTATAATTCCTGTTTAACACGAAGTAAATGAACTAATTTAACATATTAATGCATGCAACTAAGCCATTCAGAGAAGTTAATCAGTCCATCAAGATGTGTGAATGATGTTCCCCAGAACACCTCATTACCTAAGTACCCTGTAAGCTGTTCAGCTTCACACCTCTCTGTTTAGCCCCATGCAGGCTGCACAGGGCAGGAACCTGCAGCAGCCAGGGGAGAGCCGACCAACCCTCACCCAGTCTTTGCCATGGGCAGGGTAGCCCAGTCCCAGCCCAACTATACTACAGCTGGGGCAGGTTGGACAGCCTGGCCTCGGCCCAATTCTGCAGTGACTGTGGCTTGTCCCCAAACAGCCCCCATCCTCCACCACAGACTGGCCCTGGAACACTGCCCCTCACCTGCTGTAGCCCAGGTGGCCTGGACTCCCACACACACATACCACCATGACTAGAATGGCCAGGCCCCGGAGTTCCTCAGTCCCACACTCGCCCACACACATTTGCACCCCACCCTCTGTCTTAACCCTACCCCCATCCCAGAGCCCTTGCCCCAAGCCCTCTATCCCAGCTAGCATTTCCAACTCTTTCAGACCAGACAAACTGGACAGCATTAGTGGCAATTATGTCCAGTTGATCCAGTCCTACTGAGTTGGCAAACCTAGTCCCAGCCCTGAGCCCCTCATCCTTGGCCCTGCTTCAGAGCTTGCACCCCTAGCCAGAGCCCTCACACTCTTGCTCCCCAAACCTCTGCCCCAGTCCTGAGCCCCCTCCCACACTCAGAACTCCTTGGCCACATGGATTTTTGTCATGTGCCTTGGTATGAAGGTGATGTCACACATCACTTCCATACTGGTGCACATAAAATTCATTCCTCTCAGGGATGGGAAAATTCACTGCTTATGACCTTTTTGTGTTTGCTTTCCTGCACCTCCCAATATCTTCATCAGATCCAACTGTTCCTGGAAGGTGCAATTCCCACTGGCTTGGGTAGGAACTGAGGGCACTCAGCACCTTGCATGACTGAGTAAACTATCTGGGACAGGAGCTCTTTCTTGTTTGTCTTGTAAGGCCCCATCTATGGCATTAAATAAAACTTATGATGGCCATAAACCAATGTTTACTCCAAATCTGCAGCTGAATGAAACATATAGTAGATACAGAGTGAATAAATTGTTTCCTTTTCTGTTTTTATTTAGCTCCAGAGATTTTTCACTCTTTTCTGAATGGAGGAACAGGCTACTCTTTTGAAGTTGATTGGTGGTCGTTAGGAGTGATGGCTTACGAACTTCTTCGTGGATGGGTGTGTTGTCCTCTGATGTTTTTATATGCTGGTGTTTTGAGATTTTTCTTAATGATCTTCAAAAGGAAAGAATTGTATTTTTTCATATTTCTATTTTATTTTCCTCAGAGACCCTATGACATCCACTCCAGTAACCCAGTAGAGTCTTTAATTCAGCTGTTTAGTACTGTAAGTGTGCAGTATTCATCAGTATGGTCAAAAGAAGTGGTTGCTTTACTGAGAAAGGTAAATACTATTTCTTCAGTACAATTTCAATTGTGTGGTCACAGATTCCATACTGACTACAATATGTACAGGGCTAATTAGAAACTAGTCTTCTGTTCTGCTTCAAGGCATTAACACATTCCCAAGCATTGAAAAGGGACAGCTCCTTTATGACTTTATACAATGCTTAGCACAATTTAATTGCTCCAAAATATAATTTGATTAGTCATTTGCTGCTTTATCCATCTTCTTTTCTGTTAGTTAGCAAGAGAGGTGTATTACTTGATTGGTTTAAGTAACATAACCATATACTTACTCAAGTTAAGATACTGAAGTGTTAACATAACTGCCTGTATGGAAATGTATTACCTCCAATACTCTGAAAGTCATTGCTGACTGTTGAAATAACTACCTCTCAGGATAGAATGATTGCAGCGTAAAATACATAGGTGTTTAGAGTTCCTGCTGTGGTAATGCTTTCTTTCTTGCTTTCTTTCTTTCTCCAATTCTGCACTCATTGAATCAGATTCCGATTTGTCTAGTAATTAGAAATGTCTTTGTTCCTTTTTTTCTGGGAAAAAGGTGCTTTGTCACTTTCATTTGATTGTTTATATTTAAGAAAGTCTGTTGATTTGAAGCTGATGTTCGTTTCCTGGCTTCTATCTATTATAGGATTCAGAAAAGTAGCTGATAGTATAAAAGAGATAAACTCTTCACTGACAGCAAATAAGTGACTTCAATCAATGTTAGAGTTGGGGGGACAATTTACATAATTAGATTTTACTTTAGTGCCGTGGTCACCAACTGGTCGATCGCGAGGGCTCGACCAGTCAATTGCGAGGTGTTCGGGGGCCCCCCCATTTCCCCTACCCCGAGAAGCCCCACTACCTACCTCCAGCGAAAACAGAGGTAGTGCCAGCTTCCTGCAGGGTGGACAGAAGTCCTGCAGCTGTGCGCCACTTCTGGAGGTTCCGGAAGTGCGCTGGCTGCTCCCCTCCCTCAGGTCTGTGGCGTGCCGGAACTTGCGGGGGGGGGGAGGGTGTCCCCACAGGAGGCACTTGCTGGGGCTTCCCTCCTCTGCGAGAAGGGGAGTTGGCCCCAGAGGAGGCACGCGCGTGGGGGCTTCCCTGCTCTGCGGGAGGGGGAGTTGGCCCCAGAGGAGGCGCACACGGGGGCTTACCTGCGCTGTGGGGGCGGGGAGACCTTGTTATGCTTAAACGAAGCACACGAGTTCTTTTATGGGGTAAAAGGCAGTACGCCGCATTTATTGAGAATACAACAGTTGCATACAACAAGGAGCTGATAGAGGAAGTATCTGAGCCTCTAGCTATCATCTTTGGAAAATCATGGGAGACAGGAGAGATTCCAGAAGACTGGAAAAGGGCAAATATAGTGCCCATTTATAAAAAGGGAAGTAAGAACAACTCAGGAAACTACAGACCAGTTAGTTTAACTTCTCTGCCAGGGAAGATAATGGAGCAGGTAATTAAGGAAATCATCTGTAAACACCTGGAAGGTGGCAAGGTGATAGGGAACAGCCAGCATGGATTTGTAAAGAACAAATCATGTCAAACCAATCTGATAGCTTTCTTTGATAGGATAACGAGTCTTGTGGATAAGGGAGAAGCGGTGGATGTGGTATACCTAGACTTTAGTAAGGCGTTTGGTACGGTCTCGCATGATATTCTTATCAATAAACTAGGCAAATATAACTTAGATGGGGCTACTATAAGGTGGGTGCATAACTGGCTGGATAACCGTACTCAGAGAGTAGTTATTAATGGTTCACAATCCTGCTGGAAAGGTATAACAAGTGGGGTTCCACAGGGGTCTGTTTTGGGACCGGCTCTCTTCAATATCTTCATCAACGATTTAGATAGTGGCATAGAAAGTACACTTATTAAGTTTGCAGACGATACCAAGCTGGGAGGGGTTGCGACTAATCTGGAGGATAGGGTCATAATTCAAAATGATCTGGACAAATTGGAGAAATGGTCTGAGGTAAACAGGCTGAAGTTTAATAAAGACAAATGCAAAGTGCTCCACTTAGGAAGGAACAATCAGTTTCACACATACAGAATGGGAAGCGACTGTCTAGGAAGGAGTACGGCAGAAAGGGATCTAGGGGTTATAGTGGACCACAAGCTGAATATGAGTCAGCAGTGTGATGCTGTTGCAAAAAAAGCAAACATGATTCTGGGATGCATTAACAGGTGTGTTGTGAGCAAGACACGATAAGTCATTCTTTCGCTCTACTCTGCGCTAGTTAGGCCTCAGTTGGAGTATTGTGTCCAGTTCTGGGCACCGCATTTCAAGAAGGATGTGGAGAAATTAGAGAGGGTCCAGAGAAGAGCAACAAGAATGATTAAAGGTCTCGAGAACATGACCTATGAAGGAATGCTGAAAGAATTGGGTTTGTTTAGTTTAGAAAAGAGAAGATTGGGGGAGACATGATAGCAGTTTTCAGGTATCTAAAAGGGTGTCATAAGGAGGAGGGAGAAAACTTGTTCATCTTGGCCTCTGAGGATAGAACAAGAAGCAATGGGCTTAAACTGCAACAAGGGAGGTTTAGGTTGGACATTAGGAAAAAGTTCCTAACTGTCAGGGTAGTCAAACACTGGAATAAATTGCCCAGGGAGGTTGTGGAATCTCCATCTGTGGAGATATTTAAGAGTAGGTTAGATAAATGTCTATCAGGGATGGTCTAGACAGTATTTGGTCCTGCCATGAGGGCAGGGGACTGGACTCGATGACCTCTCGAGGTCCCTTCCAGTCCTAGTATTCTATGATTCTATGATATGCTTTTCAATCACACACAGACACAAAACATCATGCATACATCATCCTGCCAAATGATATCATAGTTACCAGTCCAGAGTCTGTGTCAATCTAGTGGCCAGCTCGATCGAACACAGGGGGGAGCGGGGCCTTTTGTCAGTCGCGATCCGATGCTCCTCTCGGGATGGTGTCTTGGCAAGATGAAAACTTGGCAAGATGAAAACAAAGTTCCATAGCAAAGCACCCTGCTATTTATAATCCTTCTTCTCTGTTAAAATCCACGGATTCCGCTCTGTCAGCTTGTGACCGGAATGTTATCTTTTTGATGTGAGTGTTCCCAAAACATCTCTTGAAGGTTCATCCTGTAATCAATCGTCTTTTCGGGGTGCTTCTTTGCTTTAAGGTCGTCAATCTGCCAATTATCCAATCTTCTTGTGAACAGGGGGTATATACTGGTGTTATAGATGGCTCCGGTGTTATATACTGGTTATAGATGGCTCCTCTGCAGCCAGGTTGTCTCGTGCTCTGGCCTTGCCCATACTCGCTCCACCCCCTTCTTTGGCCATCTGGTTCTAAAGCCATATAACTTTGCATCTTATCTTGACACATTCACACTACTTACATACACAACTTTCCGAGGTTATAGATCTGCATGACAAAGCAAAAGCGCTGTAAATTAAACAATTGGCCTTCAACATTAGCAGAATTCCTCTAATCTTATTAACACAGCCACAATACCCAGAACTGTTTTGCTACTTTAGAACATTTACTAAACTTCAGAACAAAATTAAATAGACCTTCAACTGAAAGGACTTAATTTGTAAAATATTAAATGTATGTTTATATATATATATATATATATATATATATATATATATATATGCCTTATATTGCTATATTATTGCTACATTACTACTATATTATTATACCTAAAATAAGAAATATAAAAAGAATAAAACTTTCAATCCTAACATCCTGGGAGGAGGCTGGTGCAGGGGACTCCTTGCCCCCACTGGCACCCTGTCCCCTGCTGCAGAATCCTGTCCCCTCTCCCCTGTGCCCTGCTGCAGAACCCTGCCTCCACCCCAGCACTCTGTCCCCTGCCCCAGCACCCACTATCACCCTTCCCCAGTACCATCTCCCCTGCTCCCACCAGCACAGTTGGGGCCACATTAGTGAGGCTTGGGGGGTTTTTGGAAGGAATTTTTTTTTGCATCTCCCTTGTGTGGCTCCAACTGACTTTTCTGTGGGTCAGTGACCCCCTGACTCAAAACAGGTTCCCTGCCCTTCTCATAAATAAAGACAATGCAGAAACTTTTTGTGTTTGACACAGTATTTTATTTAAAAATGAAGCCTGGCCAACAAACCCGCAATTGGGGCCTAGCCCCCATCTGGCTGCAGCATTATAACACTCCTGCACATACCCCCCCAGACCCTAGATCTGAGCCTATCATACACTGGAACCCCCTGCCCTGAGCCCCTCACATACCCCAACCCAAATTCCTGCACCCTCACAGCTTCTGACCCCAACACTCCCCAGCCTGAGTCCCCTCCCTGAGCCAGCATCCCCTTCTCCGTCTCCTCCTGCATCCAGATTTCTTCCCAGAGCTTGCACCTCTCACCCCTTCCCACACCCAAATCCCTCATTCCCACCCCAGAGCCCACACATCCTGTCTCAACCCAGTGAGGGTACGGCTAGACTGCAGAAGTTTTTCCAGGATTCCAGAGATATCCTGGAAAAACTCTTCCACATCCAGGGATGCATTTGTTGTTCTGCTTTTTTTAGTGGAAGAGCAAACATGCTCTTTTGGTAACCCCTTTATTCCTCTTTCCAAATGTTGGAAAAACCTCACCCTACATAAGAATTGGAAAAAAAAAGTGGCAGTGTAGAGTGTAAAAGGGCTGGAGATAGCAAGTGATGGAGAGGAGGAGAACAGAGAGGGCGGGACTTCAATGAAGGGGTGGGGTCTTGGGGGAAGGATGGGGCGGTAGATTTTTGCTTGTTCTAAGAATTAAAAAGTGATCTTGGGTGTAAAAAGTTTGGAGACTACTGCTTTAGTGAGAAGCAGAGTTGTAAGTTAATATTATAAAAAAAATTGCTTAGCAAGATCACATGCGCCATCTACTGGGTTAACTCATAGAATGCATGCTTTTAAAAATATAGAAATTAATAATAAATATCTATAATCCAAAAGTTATCCGTTATTACCCCTAAACCAAGAAGTCTCCTGTGTCTCCAAGAATCTCACTTTTTTTTTTGTTCTTAAACATTGCTGTTACAATTTTTCTAGCTGAGGAGACCTGCATGAGACAATCTTTGGAGCCCAGCTTTCCTAAATCAGCTGGCTGAGGAATTGCTGAATAATGTGGGGCATTTCTATACAGCACTTCCTGATTTTACCAGGCAGACCAACAAGTGATCAAGACTAGTAATCAAATGTTTCTTCCTCCTGGCCCCAAGTTGAGGAATTTTCCCCATCAATTAATCCTGATAGGTTCAGTAATGAACCACTGGTAGTTCTACAATACCTAAAAGCATAATGACATTGATGTAGGATATCTTATTAGCCCTTCAAGGCTTATAAGTAGGACTGTATACAAGAGTGAAATATGGGGATGGCCATGGATGGTGGGTTACAAGAGGCAAGCCCTCAGCCCCACCCCTGCTGTCCAGGGCCCTGTGGAAGCCAAGCGCCTTCCCTCACTATAGGGGCAGGCCACCCTTCCCACAGTGGGTGGTCTGTGGGCCCAGCCTTCCTCTCCCACCCAGGGAGCATGGGGGAGTATGGGTGGCACGTGGCTCTATCCTTCCCTGGCCCTGGCCAGAGCACTGAGGGTGAGGAGTGTCTCCCAGCCTTGGCCAGAGCATGGCCCTGGAGAGTGGGCAGCCCCACCTGATCCTGGAGCATGGGCAGCATCTGGCCCCAGCCCCCCCAGCCTCAGTAGGGCTGAAGCCTAGCCAGTTCCTACAGACTGGGGGAGACGTGCTGAAGGGGGACCAAGTGGGAGGGGGGCGGGCAGGCAGTTTGGATAGACGTTGCTTTTTCCTGCCTCCTATACCTGCTGCCTGTGAGGATGATGGGAGATTCCTAGCTTTCCACTGGGATCTAAGGCCTGCAGCCCTGTGCCTTCTGCCTTAGACCCCTACCCCTGCCACCAAGAGCCCCCATGGGAGCTAAGCCCTCCCTATTCTAGGGGAATTCCACCAAGTAAGCTCCCACCCCTCCTGAGCATGGGTGGTCCACCCATCACCCCAGACCATGGGCAGCCTGCTATCTTCCCTGGCCTCTCCAGAGCACAGGCAGTTCCCACCCTTCCCCCCCAACCAGTAGCCACCCCCAAACATGGGTGGCCCATGGCCCAGTCCTTCCCACCCTCCAGCATGGGTGGCCTGCAGTCCAGCCCTCTCCCTCCTCCCTCTGGGCAGGGGCCGCTAGTGGCTCACTCCCCAGAACACAGGCAACCCATGGTCCAGCCCCTCTGGAGCATGGGGGGCAGACAGGTGGGTGGATAGGTGCCTACCCCTCCCCCACCTCAGCCTCCCCAGCCCTGGAGCACGGGGAGGGTTAGCAATGCAGGACTGACGCCCAGGCAGCCCCAGGAGACTGAGGGAGACGTACTGAAGAGAGGGGGGGGCTAGGAGTGGAGTGTGGGTGGAGCCAGCCAGGCAGTTTGGAAAAGCATTGCCTTCCCCTGCCTCTTAAACCCACCACCTATGCTAACGTTTGAGTTCTTGAGTTTGCAACCTTACTAATTTTTCTTTTAATTTGCATCTGAGGAAGTGGGTCTTTGCCCACGAAAGCTTATGCTCCAATAAATCTGTTAGTCATAAGATGCCACAGGACTTCTTGTTGTTTATTCAGATTCAGACTAATACAGCTACCCCTCTGATACTTGTCATCTTTTAACATAAGTTTTTTGCATAATAAGTTTTTGTCATTTCCCACAATTTTTTTTTCCCTCTCAGTTAATTATAAGAACATGATTAAAGGCAGAATACCTGTTCTTTCTCAGGCCAGACCATGCCTCATTACAGTGTTTGTCATTTCAGCTATTGACAGTGAACCCTGAGCATCGATTTTCCAGCCTCGCTGATGTTCAAACTTCAGCTTACTTATCAAATGTCATCTGGGGTGATGTCTGTGAAAAGAAGGTGGAGCCAGGCTTTGTTCCTAATGTAAGCAAATGTGATGACTTATCAGCCTCCCCTTGTTGAACAATGATCACTGTTTACTTAATAAGGATTTCTATGGCTGAAGGAACTCCTAAACGGATTAGCTGAAGCATACCATTTTTATAACTCACAGAATTAAGTCAATGCCTTTATACCATTCTAACAGAAAGGCCGTCTGCATTGTGATCCCACCTTTGAGCTAGAAGAGATGATCCTGGAGTCAAAACCTTTGCATAAAAAGAAAAAAAGACTTGCAAAAAACAAGTCCAGGGACAACAGCAAGGACAGCTCACAGTCAGTAAGTCCATCCTTCAATAGCTCAAACAAATAATCCCAGGACAATAATCCCGCGACAAAAAGCAGAGGTGTTGAAATCTAATTGTTTTAAAAGAAGTTACTTTGCATGGTGGTTTTTCATTCATATGTACTATAATAAAAATGTTCAGTCAAGTGAATTAGTAAAATGAGAGGTGAGGCAAGTTGGAAATATTGATGACACTAATAAATATTAATGATTCAAAGTTTTGAGTCCCTCACTTGAAAGAATAATACAAAATTCTGCAGTATGTATGTATTAACATGTTATCTGTGTAGAAGGGAAATTATTGCACCAGAAAGGAAAACTAAACACAGTAATTTAAAAATGTGAAAGAAAACAAATTCCTCCGTTTTATTATCAATTTAGGCTGAAATTCCTGCTAGTTGGTTAGATTACTTCATGTGCATATAGACATAGCAATGAGCCTCTTGTTTCTGTAGTGACTTCTCATGCACATGATGTTTTGCTTATTTTCAAAACAGGAAAATGACTATCTCCAGGAGTGCCTTGAAGCAATCCAGCAAGACTTTGTCATTTTTAACAGAGAGAAGTGAGTGAGGGGGGATGTTTTCAAAAGGAAAAGGGGCTTCTTTTTATTTAGTAGAATTGGAATTCACAAGAACAGATTGATAAATATAAAAATCCAGTTCTGCATTGTTGACTTCAATGTAGCAGATTCGGGTCCTATGTTTTGGGGTTTTTTTAAACTTAAAAAAAGGGAATTGAAAAATAGCTCCAAAAGCTTAAATTAAGATTTAAACTCTATAGTTTAAATCAAATATGCTAAAAAATCATGTGGATTTTAAAATACTTATGATTCTGAGTCTTGAATACACCAATAATACCCACTATATTTTGGCAATAAGGCAAATTAAAGAAATATGGTAAAATATCCTCCTTGCTCGACAATGGGTGAATGAAAGAACTGCAATTAAAATATCTGCTTTTAAATTAAATAATATGGTATGTCTACACTTGCACCCTAGTTCGAACTAGGGATGCAAATGTAGGCCTTTGAAATAGTCAGTGAAGCGGGGATTTAAATATCCCATGTTTCATTAGCATGATCTTGCCGGCGTGTTACTCAGATCAACAGCTGTTTCGAAAGTGAAAGTGCACGCTGGGATGCTTTAGTTCAAACCAAACCCCTTTGAGTAGGAGTAACATTAGTTCGAACCAAGGGGTTTGGTTCGAACTAAAGCGTCCCAGCGTGCACTTTCACTTTCGAAACAGCTGTTGATCGGAGTAACGCGCCGGCGAGATCATGCTAATGAAGCGCGGGATATTTAAATCCCCGCTTCATTGACTATTTCGAAGGCCTACATTTGCATCCCTAGTTCGAACTAGGGTGCAAGTGTAGACATACCCTATGATAGGGGGCAATTCACCCTAGGCGAGAAAATAAATAAGGAATCCCTCTCTAAACAAGTCATGCTCTCGAGTAAGCACATCACAGTAGGATACTAGATATTCCTTTATGACTTGTACAGCACTGCATATGCCATTGTGTTTAAAATATAGTAAGAATATATCTTCAGCTGTTCAGAGTTCTGGTACCCTAGAGTCAAAAAGGCTTTTAAACACAAGGACTTATAAAAAAATTATGAAAATGTTAAGCTATGGGTTGGATGGATCTCAAATTAGCAATGTTAAATAGTGAATTTCCATTGGCTACTTGATTAATTGATAAGGGGGTTTGCTGTGGCTCTTACTACATTTAAAAAAGGCAGAGCCACAGTGCTCTGGCTCTGAGCACAAATCGGGACAGCTGAGTCCCTGTGGAGATGGTGCTGGAGGGAGCTGGCTTTTAAACTGGCTTCTGCTCCCCCTCTCCCCCCTTGCTGCTTCAGATTCACAGGCAGCAAGCGGGAGAAGCAACTAGTCGAGTGGTCACTCAAATACCCAATAAGCCTAGGCTTTTCGGGTAGTTGACTAGACATTTGCACCCCTATCTCGAATATGCATCAAATTTGTTCATGCATTTGTTTTGTGTATTTTAGTTGATACTTAGCACATAAAGAGAGAATTTGCTGCATTGGCTAAGTCATTCCTTGTCTAACTTTCCCCAAACTGGGTTTTCCCTCCCATTTAGAAGGAATCTAGCCATGGCCTGTTTAGCTTTCTGAGACCTACAGGGTAGTTGTGACCCCTGCCAATAAGTTAGCACATGTGGATGGTAGGGGCACCTTAGAACTCATTTTCCATGTCAGGTTTTTCACTCATTGTTTCTACAAACATTTTAAGTGTAGAGAAAGCTTTTAATATGTTACTCATATGTTCTGCATAGGTTGAAGAGGAGTCAAGATCAAATGAATGAATCTATTTCTCCTCCTGAAACTACTGATGAAGCCGAGACAGAAGCTGAATCTGAGAATTCCAATATAAATATGTGTAGCTCAGTATGTTCTTCTACAGGCAGCAGCTAGGACTATAATTTCAAGGCAAGGGGCCAAAAGCCTACATGTCTCTTGAATAAATCATTCTCAGGTTGCACTGATGAATATATGCTATACACTGCGTACTATAATTGAAAAAAGTCACACAATCAGTATTGTAAAGCTGTAACAGAGGTAGATAGTTCTTAAAGAACTGAATTCATGGATTTAAAAGATTGCCAGTTCTAAACACTGGCTTACCTACTATGAGGAAGAATACTTGCTATGCAACACCTCGGAGAAAATAGTTCAGTTTCTTTCTTTGCTCTTTTTTAATGGCAGACTGCTGACTCAGGCACATTTGAACATGGTAAGTGGACAGGTCAGATCCTTGCATCTGAGCAAGGAGCACACAGCAAAGGTATGTGTATGGAAAAGATTATGACATTTCACCTTTGAACTTCCCTAGAACTATCAGTATTGTAAAGATTGCTCTTTAGAGGATAGGCCTCTTGTGTAAGTTAGAGCAGCTCTGAGGCTTCTCTAATTAATCATAGGTACTAACAGCCTCATGGGATTAAATAGCTGAGGAGCAGATAATTTAAGAGCACCTCAGTCACACCCTCTTTCCGCTGGCTGTACTCTTTACATGTAGAAGCCTCTCTGTCAACTCAGTGCTACTGTATGCTTCTCCTTGCACTGGGCTAATCCTTGAGGGGCTGGATATACTGGCTTTACAACGAGAATCTGTTAGTGGAGTGGCACAAAGTTGTTGCACTGCACCAGAAGGTCTAGTCTAAAATATTGTATGGCTATCCTTAGCTGCAAAGAGCTGAACAGATTATAAGCAAATGATTCAAAAATTACTCTATTTTTTCAACTCCTTGGATTAGTAGGGCATAAGTTCTATTGGATTTAGATTTTACTGGAAACGTATACAGTGGGTAGCTACAAAATGCTGCTCAATAATGGAAGAAAGGTTTTGTCAATTTTACCCTTTTGTTTACCTTATTCGAAGTGTAAAATAAAGAACTGTACATAATCTATTGATACCTGTCTTAACTTTTCATTAGGACAGGAGATCTCTTGACTTTGCTCCAACTATGGATATTGCTTAATTGTTTCAGAAGCCTTTTCCAGATTAGGCTTAGTGGGTTATTTTACTGTATAGCGGCTTTAAGTTACTGTTACTGAAATCAAGCCATCAATTTGACTAAACCATTCAATTATTGTGCTGTGCATATGTCTCATATTTACATCCACACAAAAGCTATCAAAATGTGTTACCAGATCTTAAGAAAGTTGCCATGTTTGCATCCTCACTGTACATTCCTGGAGCATAATGGACAGAGAATGTTTTTACCAGGTGCAGACTCTTTTGAGGCAATTTCTGCTGTGTTGATGTATAGTTTTTAGTGTCCATGAATGAAACAAAAGGAATAACCAGTGTAAAACAATTTTATATGTAAATTAACAAGACATGCTTACCTTTCCACAGTTTTATGTGGAAACTAGTAAGTGGTGAAAATTGTGAGAACCAAATTTCCATAAAAATATTCAAGTGTGCAGGCACAACTTATGGGGGAAAAAAGACACCAAAGCTTTTATACCAGTTGCACAATATATTTAGGACACAGCCAGGTAAATGGTATGTCCTGATAGTAAATAAACTATAGAAGACAGTTCTTGGTTCTTGCTAGCATGTCAACATCCACATCCTATCATTCATACTATAGTCAGAGCTGTGAGAACTTGAATAGGCCCTAACACGGGGAGTCAACTCTTTATAGAGAATAAATACCATCCAATTACATTCATGTTCCTAGATATTACTGTAAACTATCCCTGCTCTAATAATAGGTTGAAATAAGGGTTGGCTTATTTTAGTAAAATAGATGTAAAATAAATACTCTCCTCCCTTTTGCCCCTTCCTTCCCAGCTACAGAAGAATATTTACCTCCCCAGTTTCTACTTTAAAAGAGAGATTTCTTTTCCTTGTCCTTCTGCCCTGTAGTAGCATTCCAGCTGATTACCAGTTCGCAAAAGAATTCACACAACCATCCTCCTGTGCTGTTCCCTCCAAAGGCACATTAAAGCATGTTTGAACAGAATGTATGATCTGGTCCTATGCTTTCAAAAGCTATGTTTACACAGCAGCATTATTTCAGATAACAAAATGTGTGTCTACACTGCAAGCCTTTATTTTGAAATAATGTCAAGCTGGAGGACTTCTTACTCCAACTCCTATAGCCCTCATTTTACAAGGAGTAAGGGAAGTTGAAGAAAGAGTGTTCTTCCTTCAACTTTCTGCTGTGTGGACAGCACCAAAGCTGAATCAAGCTATTTCGACTTAAGCTACGCAACTGACATAGCTCAAGTTGCATAGCTTAATTCGACTTTTGCCCTGTTTTGTAGACATACTCAAAGATATTAGTGAACATTTTTCTAGGAACACTTTACCCCTTTACTCATTCATTTTGTTGTCAGATTTACATTACATTTTCATAAAGGCAATGGATCGAAATCCTCACATTTTTGTCTTGATCCAAGACTTATCTTGCTTTACTCTATCTCCCTTCTCCTTTCTGTTGCTGACTCCCAACCAGCCCAGTGCCCCATGGCAGAGAAATCACTTTTTAAAAAGAAACAAAATTAATACGTGCCATAAGCACCTTCCAAAATTACAGCTATTTACTGTTATTGCCAATTCCAGTGGCCATATTAGAACACTCAATATTTTCATTTGGAATTGTGTCTTTCTTATTTTTGATAAAAAAGATCTGTGAGATAAGTAGGGGCAAACACATCTCAGCTTCCCAAGGCTCAAATGTGAGTTGTTGTGTGTGGCAAACAGGCAAAGATGCAAAATGAAGGGCACAAAGAATTATTAATACAGGACACTTTAAAATGTTGTGAGTCTCAGTCAGTTCATATAAATAGCTCTGTTGTATCAGTTTCATTATTCTTTATTTCTCATGTAAATAAATGTTCATCAATAAAATGATGGCACGCCAGAATTGTGAGGAAAGTAGGTAAGAATGGGAATGAAGTGAGCAACATTTGATAGGTGTGAATGCACTCCTATCCACTTACTGTCAGAAACTCCCTCAGTTTAAAGGGTCTCTCTGCAGCCCTATTAGAATATACTGTAATAGCAAAAGCAATAGAACCCATTCACTGCTGTATTTAGCACAAGGTGCAAATAGTCTCTGGAGTTAAAGTTGAAATTTCTTTATTGTTCATTACTTCCATTTTTTGTCACATACCTTTTCCTAATCAACCAAGCAGAAATATGCTCAGTAGCACAAACACTAACAGCAAAGCTCCATTGAGGACATTGCTTCTTCTAGGTCATTAGAGGCCAAATTCTGGTCCCTCAGAAGGCACTGTTGAAGTGCAACATATTATTTCCTAAGGAAACAAGATCTGGAAAATGCTTGTGCACACACTATTTCTGCCTCGCTTAAATGCATTGCTAAACCTTGATCTCTAACAAGCAAATGACACAGCAAAGAGATTTTTAGAATTATTGTCCCGTGTATTTAAATCACCATGATACAATACAATTTTAGCACTCATTTTTTATCTTAAATAATGCATTCAAATGTACTTCACGTACACCCATCCAGGAAATAGTTTTACTGATGCCTATTTACACATATTCTCTAGAGAAGAGACTACATGCATATAGTAACTGTAAAAAGACAAATTGTAATGGGGATCTATCTTTGCTTTATCGTTAAACAAAAAAGTGAGACTTAATATGACGGGCCAAATTCATCCCTTGTGTAACTCATCTGAATGTTTTATAGCACTTATGTTTCAATGTTCTCAATATAAATTTTATATTTTGCTTTAGAAAAAATATGTGAAAGGATTCTGGACTATGCACTTCCGCATACTTTTACTAGTTCTCCTTCTCTTTGCTGTCTATGGTATATGTATTGTTTGAGGTGTGGTAGAATCTATAATAGTGATATTGTGAGAGTTTTAATGTTTCCTCTTTATTTGACTGGGCTGCATTGTCCTGATTTCTATGTTCCTATTGGGAGTCTTTGATTAAAATTGTATAATCTTTTGGACAAATTAGGCCTAATCCAAAGCCCTTTAAAGTCCATGGTAGTCCTCTTATTGACTTAAGTGGACATTTCATTGGGCCCTTTTTGTCTATTTCAAATAATGCTCTGTGTAAAACTTAATTTGGTATGTGTAAAACTTTTGAGGGCAATAGGATTTTTTATTTTGTTCACTTTTCATCAATACCATGCCCCTGGTACACAATTTTTACACAGACACAGACCTCTTTAGGAATCAAACGTTTAATGCATAGGTTTTTTGCAACACAGTTAATTAATGTATTTTCTAGTCTGTACTTATATCCCTTGAGCCATGTCTATACTAGGAAATTATTTCAAAATTAGTACATTCGACTTAATAACTCCTGAGTTAACACATTCCAACTAGCATGTCCATATTATGGGGAAACCTTGAAATTAGTCCAAGGCAGGCTCCGTCAATGTGGATGTGCTACTTTGGACTTAGAGCCCCAGGAAGCACTGGGGGGAGTAATTAGTTCAAATTACTCTGGGGAGTAAGTAGTTTGAAATAGCGGCACCAGAGTGTCCACAGTACCATTATTTTGAAATAACTATTTCAGAATTAGCATTACTCCTGATGAAAAGCAGGAGTATAAATTTTGAATTCCATGGCCCATTATTTTGAAATAACAGTGTTGGTGATGTAGATGCTCTGCTTATAAATTTGACCTTGGGGGGTGTTATTTCAAAATAAAGTCCTAGTGTAGACCAGGGCTCAGTTATGACTAAGCCTTCCATGAGCTGGATTGTAAGTGTGATAAGATCACAGAGTTCCTAGCTTTCTAATTTTTCTACCCTTGCAGCCAAGAATATTAAACATTTACTTTGAGTACTAAAGCCATCAATGCTAATCCTTGACTGAAGAAAGGAATCATTCTTTTCTAATGTTGTTTATATTATTTGCATTCATAGCTTATCAAATCTGTTATCTAATATAATTCAAGAAGTGCTTTTCACATTCCATAGGTCTTGCCCTAGGTAAAGATTTTAGTATTTTATCATTTAAACAGTTCTTAAGGGTTAGTAGAAGCAATTCTTTGACCATCTGGAGTTCTGAAAATTGAGATCACACTGTTTTCCCTAGCTTTTAAGTTTATATGCAAGGCCCTTTAGTGTAAGGAAATTTAAGAACACTTGTGATAGATAGTGTGTACTTATGGCTCAATTCCAACTTGTTACACCCCTGAGAAACACAGTGGGAATTTTGGGAGTACAATAATGGCATGATAGGCAGTATGTGAATAATAAATCCCGCAGCCAGAAGTGCTCTTGAACAGGGGGTGGGCAAAATACAGCCCAGGGGCTGAATCTGTCCCGCTGCCCAGCGGGAGCCTCATGCAAGCTCCCTGCTTGCCCCACCCTTGCATACCACTGAAGGTGGCCAGCTGTGGGTCCATGTGCTCTCCTCACGAGGTGTGCCCCAGGGGGGACTTTGTGTGCTGCCCCAGGCCCCAGCACAATCTCATAGCTCCTGTTGGACAGAAACTGGCCAGTAGGAGCTGCCTGGACCCTGTTTGCAACACAGGCAGCACACAGAGAGCTCCTCTTCTCTCGAAGGGTATGTGGTGCACAGAGAGCACATGGATCTCATAGCCAGCCGCTTTGAGCAGTATGCAGAACATGGCAGCCAGGGAGCCTGCCTGTGGGATCCACTGGGATGCTGGGCGGGAGCCTCCTAAGTTAAGCACCTCTTGGCCAGAGCCTGCACCTGGCATCCCACCTCCTATGCCCCCAACTCTCTTCCCCAGATCAGAACTCAAACCCTGTGCATGCCTGCTCCTACACCCATACCCCCTCCCAGACCCTGTACCCCAATCCCCCTCCCCAGGGCACAACCATCTCCTGCCATAGGTCACAACTACAGATGTAAGCAAAACCTTATTGGTTAATGCTATCGACTATATGCATTTCCACTCCCTCCCCACTCCGCCAGTAAATTTTTTAGTTGGCTGGCCAGCAGCCTGGCTCAGTGTCAGCTCATGCTGGGTCTGGGACCTAACCCTGCTGCGGCTGTGCATTTAAAGTGTATTAGGAGCTGGGCGGGCAGGCAGGCAGGCAGCCTGACTCAGTCCTGGCTTGCACAGGCTCCAGGACCTACCTCTGCACCGGGTAAGCCAGGCATGAGCTGGGACTGAACTGGGCTGCCTGCCCAACCAGCTCCTAATACATTTTAAATGCAGAGCCACAGCGGGCATAGGTCCTGTACCCGGCTTGAGCCGGGACCGAGCACTTTAACTGCTTCCTTTATCAACTAATCATGTAGTCGATAAAAATTCTATAGACTATATGATTAGCAAATTATCCACTTCTTAACATCCCTAGTCATAACCCAACCCCCTATTCCCCTCCTTCACAACTGCCCCAGGTCTCAACCTCCTCCTTCATCCAAACGCCCTCTCAGATTCCACACCCGCTCCTGTTCCCCAGTCACCTCCCCCAAGCTCCCTTCTGCACCCAACCACCATTCCACACCCCATACCTTCTCCATTAATATCATGGAAGAATGCAGTCCTTAACCATTCACCAGATTCTTGGAATGCCCCCTCCCATCAAAAATCATTGCCCACCCCTGGGCTTGACACACATGGCCTGGACACTTTATTTGAAATAAAATATGAAGTACATGCCACTTATGTCTGACTTTACCAGTGGCAAAAACAAGACTAAAAATGTGCTTTTTTTATTGTAGTGTAAGCAATGAATGAAATTTAAGTTATTGTAAAACATTTTCTTTCTGAATGGGCTGGTTCCTATTAACAATGTACTTTTTTGTCTGAATCTTTCTGCACCATTTCTCTTTTGTACTCTCTCTCTTATTTTAGAGCCTTATGCTGCACTTGCTACACAAACGAAACTACTGGTGCAATTCATGGAATACAGCTCTCATTTGCAATTATTTCCAGAGCTGATCAGTAACTCTGGTTGACATCTCTAGTTCTCCTACCAGAACCACAATACTAAATTGAATCTGCATAAAATATTCAAATGATCTGCATATTAATCATTCTTCATAATGCGTCGACACAATCTCTTTGTAGTTTGCCATAACCCATTGTACTGTAGTACCCATACATCATTTGTAGTACTATTATCCTCAGTTCATTGCTGTAAGATAAGTAATGTCCTCTTTTCTCAGTTTGTTGCATTGGACATTTCTGAAAATACTTTAAAAACCTTCCAATGAACTCCAACTGTCTTTCCTGGGAATTTCACATGACAAAGGCATATAGGATTTGTCCCTTAAGTGTTAATTTTTTTGCTAACTATTGTTGGTCTATTCCTTGCCCAAAAGAATAAAAGTACTAATAATGATTTTAAAAATGTAAGAAATGTCTACAACAGCATAAACTTGACTTAGAACAGTGCTGAAATACTGATACTTTGCAGGCGCCGCCTTCTTTTTTTAAGTTATTTCAGTGCAAAATCAGATATGTAAGTATATCTTTGTATTTTATGATAATACAATTCTGTAAATTTTATTGCATGAAAATAACATCATATTATACAAGACAATTTAAGTTCTGGCAATATATTTGTGTTTTTGCATATACTGCAGAGAAACCATTGCATTTGTGGAGTAATAAATGTGTATTTTTAAGATACCTGGATATTTGCAATTATTTCTAGGTTTATTGCTTAATAGAACTAAATTAAGTATTATCAGGTAGAAGTTGCATTTCTTATTTACATATTCATAGGCTAGATATGTTTACAGCTCGGTATAAGAGTTTAAACATACAACAAACCTATTTTAAATCTGTCATTATGACCATGGCTACTCTAAAGGCATGCTCAGTAGTATTATTAGACTAATTTAATATGCCAGTCAGTAATCCATATAGTAGTATTTGTAATTTGCATCCAAGATAAAAATGCAATTACATTCTCCAGTCTGGTATTTTGGTCACTTATCCAAAATTTAAGTATCCTGGTTTTTAGGTGTAGGACACATTCAGTTTAGCCAATTTAATACAGTCCATCCAGAATATTAAGAGAATGCTCCGAGGGTGCACTTTTTACATGAGCACTCACAGGATCCAGCAATACAGCCAGTATTCTTCCAGGAAAGTATACACTGTCAAAGTAGAGATTCTCTAGGCCTGAGGAAGAAGGTAATAAATTATTCCAGGAAAGGTACTGTCTTAGGCCTCTCACAGCCAGTGCATACAATATAGTTTACATGTGTCCACCATAACCATCTTCATTTCTTCCCACATATCTAGGAATTGCCTACAGTCTGGAGGCCTGGATTTGTCCTCTTAATCTGGCCTTTCTGGTTTTCACCAAAATCAAGAGGAGTTTGTCTATTGATGCCTGGCACAGTCCCAGAAATTTGTAAATGATCAGATGCAGTGTTCCAAAGCTACCAGATTACAAACAGACAAAGCAACTCCATGAATTTGAGTGTAGGGCCTGACTTCACTTGCCCAGTTATTTATTTGTATTGTGGTAGCACAACTAGCAGCCTAAATTATGCACCAGGACACCATGCTGTTAGGCACTTACAAATACAGAACAAGTACAGTAGATGGTTCCTGCTCCATGGAGTTTACCATCTAAAGCAAAGAATAGCCATGAATATAGTCCAACAGAAGAAGGATCATAAAAAAGCAATGAGAATATCAGGAATCATCTCAGAGCACACTAGTTGACTGTTGTCAAATTCTTTGTAGGTACCACAATAGAGAATGTTTATAAGGAGGGATTTGAAGAAAGATAATGCTATAGCTTTGTGGATGTTACAGGAGAACTTTTCCCATGAAAGATGGCAGCATGAAGATGCTTCATTGCAAATCTAACAAGTAGGTAATGAACCTGCTTGTCATTGAGAGTGCAGAACCAGCAGTAAACATCTCAAATAGCAATTGAGAGATCGTTTCAATTGAGAGGTATTTAAGAGTTTTATACTGCCACCCAACGGTCCTGAGTACCTTCCATATAATCTCAATAGCAAAGTCCCCAATAGTCTTTATAGAGTTTCTGGCACTTCTTCCTTTATGGGATCCAAACTCTGCTTGAGGAAATTTTTTGTGTTTGTTTTTTCCTCATACTTATTCACTACATAATGTTTTAGCTTTAAGTGCATAAACTATTAACAAAAGTCCTCCTATGACAAAGGGCACAGATGCAAATAAATGTCTCATAATTCCTTTTCATTCAAAAACCACTTTGTAGATTGTGACACTGCTGAGATTGCAGGTTCGCAGATCCTAGACTCAGCTCGTTCACCTGCCCAGCTCTCAGCATTATCAAATTCCAGTTCCAGTATTTAGCCCATTTCATTCCTGCAAAAAGAGTGGTTTAGTTACTTTAAAAATATAATTTCCTATGTTTGGCTCAATTAACATTCCACAGCAAAAGCATGAAGCAGGAAAAGTGCCACAAGCAGAAAAGGTAAGGGGTAGCAGGGAAAAGGCAAAATGGCCTCTTAATAATGCTTTTCAATCCTGACTTCCATGTCAAACCACTAGCACTCAGCATACTCTACAGACCACACACACAGACCTGCGGTGCTTATCAGACACAGTGTTGCAAACCAAACTGCTCAGATAGTATTTATTGGCTAACCAGGAGAAATTGATTTGTAGAGGTCACAAGGGTGACTCTTCTTCATGTGGTGCATACAGAGTTGTATTTATCCACATCATTAACTGTAATTAATTCTAATATAAATCTTCCCCTTACACAGATTAAGGACTTCAGCCATTTCCCACAGTTACCCCTTCCTGGATTGCTAGCCTACTTCACTCACCCTTCTCCTTATTCCCAATGTAGACTATCTAGGTAGGATTAACATTGCCACAGGTAATACAGTCAATGTCAAATATAAGTCATAGTTTAGATGTTACACTGTTCTACCAGAGTAAATCATTAGCTACTGCTGTATTTAACAGTTGGCCTAAATGCTGCTAAGATCTTTGTTGTGACCACCAGAATGTGGTGCAGGTTTCTTGCCTGAAATTCTAATTCTGCTCCTGCTTTGGAGTCCCCACCCTGCAACATGCAAAGGCTGGGGCACTAGAACAGCTGCCTCTCCCTGGGCCCTTGTGAAAGTGGAAACAACTAGGGTTTTTCTATTAACAGCTGTGCATGGTATATTGAACTAAAGCTCAGGCAATTATACTTTTTATTTGACTTTACCAGTGCTTCCCCAAGCAATGCAACTGTGTTCCATGTATCTCAGTGGCAGATAAAAAACCAGCTGCCTATTCTGTAGTGGCTAGTTCACTAACAAAAGTAATTTCCTCCCTTTTGGCACTCTCACCACCTTATCAACAGTTGGGGGTGGTCAACTTCCACCCTGATTGAATTGGCCATGTTAGCACTTGTCCTCCACATAGTAATGTAACACTCCATGTTTGCAGTTGTGTGTATATCCCTACCACACCGAAGATTCCACTTCATGCATGCAACAAAGTAGATTTCTGTCCACAAAAGCTTATGCCAAATAAATTTGCTAGTCTTTATGGTACCACAGGACTCCTTATTTTTGCTAAAACAGACAACATAGTTACCCCTCTGAAATTTGCCTATTGTTTAGTTTATGTAGCTTTGCCACCAGTTTTGCACCTGATGTTTTCCCTCTCATTTTAGTCAGTGAAGTGGAAGGATGGGTCACTTATTGAGCCAATTCTTGCTCAGGAGAGTGTCTTTTTTTTTTAAGTTTGCAGTCAAGTGCTTATATATGCTCTATAAATGGCCCTGTTACAAAAGACTCTTCCTGATGATGGCACACATGACAACTGAAGTAAGCCTTTTGCATGGACCTTAATCTCTTCATTTCCTGCTACAAGTCTTTATCGAAGAGCAAAAAACCCTGTGAGGAAGTTACAGGCATCTTGCTATGCTTTGTCTCAGAAAGAAGGGGAGACACTTATACCTTGCATGGCTGACAACACAAATGTAAGGATAAAGCCCAGATGAAAACAGTAGCCAGCCATAAGGCAGGTTCAGCATGTTACTTCTAATATGAAGCAAACCTCTTCATCAACCTCACTCCTTTCTCCTCCCTAGCAATCTTCCATTCACAGTGCTTGATACCTAGAGTGGGCATCAGGCCTTTTTATAAGCTGCTGACTGAGTGATGCTTCTGTGCTGAATAAAAGAGGCTGAACAAGCCTCTCAATTTAGTTTCACTCTCAGGGATTGACCATATTTAAGCCAGAGCTAAGATTCAGACAGGCTGGCATTTATTAATAGAGACTACTTTGAGTTTTGATGTTCCTAGAGACAGATGACAGTCTTTGTACAAAGCCAAGCCCTCTGCTCTTAAAAATATAGAGTAAGTAAAACAGGGGAATCTGATGCCCAAACCCATAGCATAGCTGCTCATGCTGTATATGGTTATTCCCACTTGAGCCATGACTCAGGCAATAGCTGTTTTCCAAACAAACACAGCATTTAATTGAAGAGCAGACGGACTTGAAGCTGTTTTAACAAAATAAGAACATTACGGAATCCTTTATACTCTCAATTCATAGACATTCTGATTTCCCCTTTTCTGTGTAATGCTTTTAATACTCTCCCTATCACTCATTCAGCAAAAATACCAACCAGAACTAAAACTAACTCATCCGCCTTTGATCTCATCACCAGAGTGGATGCCACTAATCTGATATTAAGCATCGCTAATAGTTGTCCTAGTGTATAAATTCTCATCTCTTTCACACTGAGCTCCTAAAGATAAATCCACTTGCCTATCATTGTCTTCTATGATTTATTGCACCATGTTCTTGGCTGGTAAGATCTGATTGAGTGGTAGCTGCTAAGAATGCATAATGATGGTTTTGAATGTGGAGAGACAAATTACCCTCTTCATCCACTAGAGGGTAGTTCATGGCCAGGTTTGGGATGAACTGGAAAAACAGAAGCAGAGAAAAAAAAATACAGAAGTGCAGCACTGGTTTCATGTTTGATTGCTGTCCAATGCAGCAGATATGCACATTCTTCTTTAAAGAACCGGTATTTCTTTCATACCATCAAATGTCTGAGATTGATAAGCTAGAAAATGGAGTAACAGAAATCAAATTCATTTTTAATATCACAGCTGCTGAATAACATAGCTACTTTCTGTATGGTAGTGCATGCAATCTGCTTGAGAACCAGGAAAAGAAAGCAGGTTCATAGAAATATCAGTCTCCCATACTACTTTTTTAAGTTCATCAGAAACAGGAAGCCCACCTACCTGCCAACCAGTGGGGCTACTGGACAGTCTAACTGCTAAGGGAGCAGTCAAAGAAGACAAGTCATTGCAGAGAAGATAAATGAATTATTTGCATCAGTTTTTGTTGAGTATGTGAGGGAGATTCCCACACCTAAGAGGTGACAAATCTAAGGAACTGTCTAAGACTGAGATGTCAGTAGAGAAGGTTTTGGAACAAATTGATAAATTAAAAAAATAATGCATTCACTCAAGATTTCTGAAGGAATTCAAACATGAAATTGCAGAAGTACTAACTGTGGTATGCAATCTATTGCTTAACGCAGCCTCTGTTCCAGATAACTGGTTGATAACTAATGTGACAACATGTGATGGAGCAGAGAAACTGCTGCCCGGCACAGCAGGGGTTAAAGAAAACTTGTGGGTTGACTTAGCCACGCCCTGCAGTTAGTGCTAGGCCTGGAGGGGGAAGAAAAGAAGGGAGCCTGGCTCAGTTAGGGGCTGACTGGTAAAGAGGCAGAAGCTCTGTGTGCCTATGTGAAAGCATGGACCGGCAACCTGCTAGCCAATACAGCAACTGGGAGCAAATAAATCTTCCTCTGCCAAGGGGAGCCTGTTTGTTTGCTCCAACTCTGGGGTACCCAGCTCAGCAGAGCCACACTCCAAACTAAGAGGACCTACGTAGGTTAGCCCTATTCAGAACAGGTCCTGAACACCCCACCGTGGCTTAGGGAGAGATCTGCCACCCTGGGTTAGCAAGTGAGCAGCACAGAGCCTGGAAGCAGGATCAGAGACAGGAAAAGGGATCCAATCTACCATCAGACCTGTTACCAATGCTCTAGACACTAGTCTGTCTGGCCACTGAAGACCCTATCACACACCAATTTTGAAAAAAAAAAAGGCTCCAGAGGTGATCCTGCTAATTATAGGCCAGTAAACCTAACTTTAGTACCTGGCAAATGGGTTCAGATGAAGACAATATGTTGAGGAAAATTCAACATGGTTTTTGTAAAGGGAAATCATGCATCACCAATCTATTAGAATTCTTTGGGGGAGTGAACAAGCATATTGACAAGGAGAGTCACTGGATATAGTGTAGTTGGACTCTCAGAAACCTTGGAAAAACTCCTTCACCAGAGCTTCTTAAGCTAAGTTGGCAGTCATGGGATAAGAGAGAAGGTCTTCTCTTGGATCAGGAACTGGTTAAAAGATAGGAAACAAAGAACAAGAATAAATGTGTCATTTTGCAAAATGGAGATAGTGGGGGCTATCCAATTTATTGCACCCAATATAGCATGTACGATTACCTGCCTTATGGCATATGTGTGCATTTGGTGCAAAGAGCTCCAGGCCCTCAGAGACTTCCTATGGACTTTGGAGACCAGGATGGCTGAATTGGAGGAGTTAAAGGTGGGAGAGGGGTGCATAGATGAAACTTTCCAGGACACAGTAGAATGGCCCCACCCCAGTTAGACAGCCTCTCTGCTTTTGAGGAGGGTGAAAGCCTCAGGAAAGGAGAACATACAACTGGAGCAGAGGGAAATGATCCCATAGTGGAAGTTAAATTCTAGTGAAGAAAATAGAAAGGAGCACAGACTCTGTCACATGAAATGTAAAAATATAATTAAGAAAGCCAAAAATAAATCTGAAGAATAGCTAGCTAAAAATCCAAAATGTAATAGTAAAAAAAATTTAAGTACATCAGGGGTATGTCTAGACTACATGGCTCTGTCGACGGAGCCATGTAGATGAGTTTACTAGACATAGGAAAATGAAGCGGTGATTTAAATAATCGCCATTTCATTTACATCAAAATGACCGCTGCGCTGTGCCGATCAGCTGTTTGGCGGCACAGCAGGGCAGTCTGGATGCGCTGCGGTCGACAAGGGAAGCCTTTGTCAACTGCTCAGGTATGCCTCATGAAATGACGTTTACCTGAGTGGTCGACAAAGGCTTCCCTTGTTGACCACAGCGTGTCCAGACTGCCCCGCTGTGCTGCCAAACAGCTGATCGGCACAGGGCAGCGGCTATTTTGATGTAAATGAAGCGGCGATTATTTAAATCGCCGCTTCATTTTCCTATGTCTAGTAAACTCATCTACATGGCTCCGTTGACGGAGCCATGTAGTCTAGACATACCCCAGAAGCTGGAAGGCTCCTAAACAATTAGTGGTGCCACTGGATTACAGAAATGCAAAAGGAGCGCTCAAGGATGATAAGGCCATTGAGGAGAAACTAATGAATTCTTTGCATTGGTCTTCAGGGCTGAGGATGTGAGGGAGATTCCCAAACCTAAGCTATTCTTTTTAGGTGACAAATCTGAGGAACTGTCCCAGATTGAGGTGTCATTAGAGGAAGTTTTGGAACAAATTGATAAACTCTAAACAGTAGCAACTCACCATGACCAGATGGCATTCACCCAGGAGTTCTGAAAGGACTCAAAAATGAAATTGCAGAACTACTAGCTGTGGTTTGTCACCTATCCTTTAAATCAGCTTCTGTACCAAATGACTGGAAGTTAATGTGACACCAATTTTCAAAAAGGGCTATAGAGGTGATCCTGGCATTTATAGACTGATGAGTCTAATTTCAGTATCAGGTAAATTGGTTGAAACTATAGTAAAGAGCAGAATTGTCAGACACATAACTGAATATAATTTGTTGGGGGGAAAGTCTACATGGTTTCTGTAAAGGGGAAATGATGCTTCAGCAATCTTCTAGAATTCTTTGAGGGGGTCAACAGGCATGTGGTCAAGGGGTACCCAGTGAATATAGATTTCCAGAAAGTCTTTGGCAATAAACTGTAAGCCCTGAAACAAAGGGCAGGAACAAATGGTCAATTTTCAGAACATAAGAACATAACATAAGAACATAAGAATGGCCGTACTGGGTCAGACCAAAGGTCCATCTAGCCCAGTATCCTGTCTGCCGACAGTGGCCAGCACCAGGTGCCCCAGAGAGGGTGGACCGAAGACAATGATCAAGCGATTTGTCTCCTGCCATCCCTCTCCAGCCTCTGACAAACAGAGGCCAAGGACACCATTTTATCCCCTGGCTAATAGCCTTTTATAGACCTAACCTCCATGAAATTATCTAGCTTCTCTTTAAACTCTATTATAGTCCGAGCCTTCACAGCCTCCTCTGGCAAGGAGTTCCACAGGCTGACTACACGCTGTGTGAAGAAGAACTTTCTTTTATTAGTTTTAAACCTGCCACCCATTAATTTCATTTGGTGTCCTCTAGTTCTTCTATTTAGGGAACTAATAAATAACTTTTCTTTATCGGCCCTCTCCACACCACTCATGATTTTATATACCTCTATCATATCCCCCTCAGTCTCCTCTTTTCTAAACTGAAAAGTCCCAGTCGCTTTAACCTCTCCTCATATGGGACCCGTTCCAAACCCCTAATCATTTTAGTTGCCCTTTTCTGAACCCTTTCCAAGGCCAAAATATCTTTTTTGAGGTGAGGAGACCACATCTGTACACAGTATTCAAGATGTGGGCGTACCATAGTTTTATACAGGGGCAGTAAGATATTCTGGGTCTTATTTTCTATCCCTTTCTTAATAATTCCTAGCATCCTATTTGCCTTTTTGACCGCCGCTGCACACTGCGTGGAAGTTTTCAGAGAACTGTCCACAATAACTCCAAGATCTCTTTCCTGATTTGTCGTAGCCAAATTAGCCCCCATCATACTGTACGTGTAGTTGGGGTTATTTTTCCCAATGTGCATTACTTTACACTTATCCACATTAAATTTCATTTGCCATTTTATTGCCCAGTCACTCAGTTTGGTGAGATCTTCTTGGAGTCCCTCACAGTCTGCTTCTGTCTTGACTATCCTGAACAGTTTGGTATCATCTGCAAACTTTACCACCTCACTGCTTACCCCTTTCTCCAGATCATTTATGAATAAGTTGAACAGGACTGGTCCTAGGACCGACCCTTGGGGGACACCACTAGTTACCCCTCTCCATTCTGAAAATTACCATTTATTCCTACCCTTTGTTTCCTGTCTTTTAACCAGTTCTCAATCCAAGAAAGGACCTTCCCTCTTATCCCATGGCCATGTAATTTACACAAGAGCCTTTGGTGAGGGACCTTGTCAAAGGCTTTCTGAAAATCTAAGTATACTATATCTACTGGATCCCCCTTGTCCGCATGTTTGTTAACCCCTTCAAAGAACTCTAATAGATTAGTAAGACAGGATTTCCCTTTACAGAAACCATGTTGACTTTTGTCCAACAAATTATGTTCTTCTATGTGCCTCACAATTTTATTCTTTACTATTGTTTCGACTAATTTGCCTGGTACTGAAGTTAGACTTACCGGTCTGTAATTGCCCGGATCGCCTCTAGAGCCCTTTTTAAATATTGGTGTCACGTTGGCTACCTTCCAGTCATTAGGTACGGAAGCCGATTTAAGGGATAGGTTACAAACCACAGATAATAGTTCAGCAATTTCCCATTTGAGTTCTTTTAGAACCTTTGGATGAATGCCATCAGGTCCCGGAGATTTGTTAACATTAAGTTTTTCTATTTGTTCCAAAACCTCCTCTAATGACACTTCAATCCGGGACAGTTCCTCAGATTCATCACCCACAAAGGACGGTGCAGATTTGGGAATCTCCCCAACGTCCTCAGCCGTGAAGACTGAAGCAAAGAAATCATTTAGTTTCTCTGCAATGGCTTTATCGTCCTTGATTGCTCCTTTTATATCTCGATCGTCTAGGGGACCCACAGGTTTTTTAGCAGGCTTCCTGCTTCTAATGTACTTAAAAAACATTTTGTTATTTCTTTTTGAGTTTTTGGCTCGCTGTTCCTCAAAATCTTTTTTTGCTTTTCTTATTACATTTTTACACTTGATTTGACAGTGTTTGTGTTCCTTTCTATTTATCTCACTAGGATTGGACTTCCACTTCTTAAAAGATGCCTTTTTGTCCCTCACTGCTTCTTTTACATGGTGGTTAAGCCACGGTGACTCTTTTTTAGGTCTCTTGCTATGGTTTTTAATTTGGGGTATACATTTAAGTTGGGCCTCTATTGTGGTGTGTTTAAAAAGTTTCCATGCAGCTTGCAGGGATTTGGCTCTAGTCACTGTGCCTTTTAATTTCTGTGTAACTAACCTCCTTATTTTTGTGTAATTCCCCTTTTTGAAATTAAATGCCAGGGTGCTGGACTGCTAAGGTGTTCTACCCACCACAGGAATGTTGAATGTTATTATATTATGGTCACTATTCCCAAGCAGTCCTGTAACAGTTATTTCCTGGACCTGATCCTGCGCTCCACTCAGGACTAAATCGAAAATTGCCTCTCCCCTTGTGGGTTCCTGCACCAGCTGCTCCAAGAAGCAGTCATTTAAGCCATTGAGAAATTTTATCTCTACTTCTCTTCCTGAGGTGACATGTACCCAGTCAATATGGGGATAATTAAAATCCCCCATTATTATAGAGTTCTTTATTTTGGTAGCCTCTCTAATCTCCCTCAGCATTTCAATGTCAGTATCACTGTCCTGGTCAGGTGGTCGGTAATATATCCCTACTGCTAATTTCTTATTATTGGAGCATGGAATTACTATCCATAGCGATTCTATTGAACATGTTGATTCACTTAATATATTTATTTCATTTGATTCTACATTATCTTTCACATACAGTGCCACTCCGCCACCCACCTGGCCTGCTCTATCCTTTCGATATATTTTATATCCCGGTACGATTGTGTCCCACAGATTTTCCTCATTCCACCAGGTTTCAGTGATGCCTATTTTGTCAATCTCCTCATTTAATACTAGGTACTCTAGTTCACCCATCTTATTAGTCAGACTCCTAGCATTTGTGTAGAAGCACTTTAAAAATTTGCCACTGCTTTTTTGTCTGCCCTTCCCTGGTGCATTGGATTCCTTTATATGCGGTTGTTTGTCTGCTCTGGCCCATGGTTTGCCCTCTCCCCTCCTCTCTATCTGACTACAGCTTAGAGAATCTCTATCAATGGATTCTCCGCTAAGAGAAGTCTCCCTCCGATTTACATGCATCTCCGCACCAATCGGCTTTCCCCCATCTCTTAGTTTAAAAACTGCTCTACGGCCTTTTTAATGTTTAGTGCCAGCAGTCTGGTTCCACCCTAGTTTAGGTGGAGCCCATCCTTCCTGTATAGGCTCCCCCTCTCCCAAAAGTGTCCCCCGTTCCTAATAAATCCAAACCCCTCTTCCCTACACCATCGTCTCATCCACGCATTGAGACTCTGAAGCTCTGCCTGCCTACCTGGCCCTGCGCATGGAACTGGAAGCATTTCCGAGAATGCCACCATAGAGGTCCTGGATTTCAGGCTCTTTCCTAGCAGCCTAAATTTGGCCTCCAGGACATCTCTCCTATCCTTCCCTACGTCATTGGTACCTACATGTACCACGACCACCGGCTCCTCCCCAGCACTACACATAAGTCTATCTAGATGCCTTGAGAGATCCGCAACCTTCTCACCAGGCAGGCAAGTGACCATACAGTTCTCCCGGTCATCACAAACCCAACTATCTATGTTTCTAACGATCGAATCACCCACTACTAACACCTGCCTCTTCCTAACTGGCATTCCCTCCCCCTCAGAGGTATCCTCAGTGCGAGAGGATACCGCAACATCCTCTGGGAGGAGGGTCCCAACTACAGGATGGTTTCCCTCTGCTCCCATTGAATGCTCTGTTCCCTTGAGACTTTCATCCTCCTTAAGAGCACTGGGGCTCTCAGACTGGAGGTGGGACAGTACTAGTGTCCCAGAAAGTCTCATCAACATATCTCTCTACCTCCCTTAGCTCCTCCAGTTCAGCCACCCTGGCCTCCAAAGCCCGAACTCGGTCTCTGAGGGTCAGGGGCCCCTTGCAACGGGTGCACACATATGCCACCCGCCCACAGGGCAGGTAATCATACATGTTACACTCGACACAATAAACAGGATAGCCCCCACTCTGCTGCTGGGCTTCTGTCTCCATCTTTCTAATGAATAAGTTTAAGCAGAAACTGGGATTCTTTTTAAACCTCTGGAATATAGATTATTATAAGAGTTATGTTTTAAAGAAGCTCAGAAGTCCCTAGTGCCCTCTAACCTCCCCCTCTAAACTCCCTCTCCAAACTCCCTGTTAGCTGTTCCTGGTTCGCTGAGTCACAGGCTTATATAGCTCTGGTAGCCCCTCCCCCTGACTGAGGCTCAGCCAATTAACAGAGGCTTCTAGATTTCAAACCTTTTAGAAGCTCCTTCAAACAAACAAACAAACAAACCAGACAAACACAACCTCAGCACACAGCAAATAACTCCCCCACACACAAACACACACTCCAGACAGCCACTTACCACAAGGGTCGCATTTTTACTCCTCTTTTACCTGGAGAACTCCCTCTCCAAACTCCCTGTTAGCTGTTCCTGTTCACTAACAGGAGAAGTAATTAGTAGTGTCCTACAGGGGTCTGCACTGGGACGAATCCTATTCAATTTAATTCATAAATAACGGAGAAAAGAGTAAAAAGTGAGGTACAGTAATTATTCACTTAACACGTGCCCGCTTACCACGTTTTCGTGATAGCACAATTTTGGGGGGGGGGAACGTTTTTTGAACAACATGACCGTCCCCAAAATAACATGGTTTCCCCAGCCAGCCAGTCGCCGGTGGCTGCGCGGGGCTTCCCCTGCCTCCCTGCAAAGCGGCGGAGGGCTTGCTGCGCCGTTCCCCGGAAATCCCCTCTTGCCGGACGCCTTGCTCCCTCTCCTCCAACCCAGATTGCAGGCTGGCAGCTGGGTTTCCCCATTCCCCACCGCTTGAAATGCAGCCCCCACTTTTTCCATTCTTTTCAATGGGAAAATTGACCCCGCATAACACGTTTTCACTTAACATGATCATTTTCTGAAATGTATCTATCATGTTAAATGAGGAATTACTGTAGTGATAAAATTTGGAAATGATACAAAACTGCTCAAGATAGCTAAGTCCAAAGCAGGCTGAAGAGCTTCAAAAGGATCTCACAAAACTAGGTGACAGGGCGACAGAATGGCAAATGAATTTTAATGTTGATGAATGCAAAGTAATGCATATTGGAAAACATAATCCCAACTATACATATAAAATGATGGAGACAAAGTTAGCTGCCACCACTCAAGAGAGATCTGGGAGTCATTGTGAACAGTTCTCTGAAAACATCCATTCAATGTACAGCAGCCGTCAAAAACAAACAAACAAAAAAAAAACCCAGAATGTTGGGAAACATTAAAAAAAGGATAGAAAATAAGACAGAGAATATCTCATTACCATAAATCCACGGTACACTCACATCTGGAATACTGTGTGCAGAAGTGGTTGTCTCATCTCAGAAAAGATATCTCAGAACTGGAAAAAGTTCAGAAAATGGCAACAAAAATTATTAGGTATTTGAAACGAATGTCATATGAGGAAAGATTAATAAAACTGAGACTTTTCATCTTAGAAAAGAGGGACTAAGGGGGGGATATGATACAGGGCTATAAAATCATGACTGGGGTGGAGAAAGTAAATAAGGAAAAATTATTTACTTGTTCCCATAACACATGAATCAGGGATCACCAAATGAAATTAACAGGTAGCAGGTTTAAAACAAACAAAGGAAGCATTTCTTCACACAACACAGTCAATCTGAGGAACTCCTTGCCATAACATGTTGTGAAGACCAGGAGTTTTAACAGGGTTCAAAAAAGAGCTAGATAGATTCATGGAGGATAGGTCCATCAATGGCTATTAGCCAGGATGGGTAGGAATGGTGTGTCTAGCCTCTCTTTGTCAAAAGCTGGGACTGGGTGACAGGGATAGATCACTCACAATTGCCCTGTTCTATTCATTTCCTCTGAAGCACTGGCCAAAATTCAAAAACAAGATGCCAGACTAGCTGGATCATTGGTCTGATCCAGTATAAATATTTTTACATACTTATGTACCTGCCATTATACTCTGAGAAATACAAGAGCTCCATGTATTGTTATCTTATCCCTGGTCTACACTAGGGCATTATTTTGAAATAACCCCCTTAGGTTGAATTTATAAGTGGAGCATCCACACTACCAAATGGTAGCATCATTATTTTGAAATGATGGGCAGCTTATTTCGAAATCTGTACTCCTGCTTTTCTCAGAGAATAACGGTAATTCTGAAATAGTTATTTCAAAATAATGGTAGCGTGGATGCCCCGATGCCGCTGTTTTGAAATAACTGCTCCCCAGAGTAATTCAAATGAATTACTCGTTAGTGCTTCTTGTGGTTTTACATTCGAGATAACACATCTAAATTAACAGAGCCTGACTTGGACTACTTTTAAGATTTCCCCATAGTGTGGACACGCTAGTTCGAGTTTGTTAAATTGGGAGTTAAGTTGAATTTACTAATTTCAAAATAGTTTCCTAGTGTAGACATGGCCTCAGAGAACAAGACGTACAATCAGTGAGGGTAGCAAACTTTACATTAAGGGGGGGGAAATGTTCCTGATATGTAATGTCAATAAAATACAGGCCAACAATCTCATTTTGCAGATCTTGTTTTTTATTTTGGTTGGTATGGTTGAAATGTAATTCTGAATTAGCCATGTTCATCTATAAATGGAATATATCCAAATGGCAACTTCTTTACCCTACTTAACTAGCTAGAGAGACTCACAGAGAACAAGAACACTTTCTACATAGCATTTTATTTTCAGAGGTTCCCCTCATAAGGCCCTTTGTACCACTCGAGTCCCACATCCAGTTCCCATGTCTGCCGTTACTATAGGGCTTATATGACACACAGGGCATATATGGCACTTTCTCTCCACATTTGAATTTCACTATAATTGTAACAGAAGAATGATAGGCCAGACTCCCAGATGATCTGACGCAGAACAGTCAGAGCGACACCAACTTACACAAGTTGGGCATCTGGCTAGTGCCTTACCCTTGCAACTCTGCCACCTTAACTTCACGATAACTGTCACTGTTTTCTGCCCAGAAACAGCCTGGGAGGCATCTGTTGACCTCTCTGACAGCTAGCTTCCTGTGAATGTTTCTAAGCAATCACCAGCTGGGCTTGCACGCAGCTTTCTCACTGGTTGACTTTTAGTGATGGCATGGAGTTGGGAACCTTTATAAAAATCAGATTTCTTTCCTGAACCTTCATTGCAGCTGTCCAGATATAAATTAGGGGAGAATCTCTTTCAAATTTTTGCCTTTCTCCCCTGCTGTCTGCATCTTTACATATTAAGTCCTCTCTGTAGCTAACCTTTCAGATGAGTGCCTAATAATGCCACCTCCTGACTGGGCAGCAGGATACATCATCGTGCATCATGAGTTGAACAAGTTGCCCTTTTTCTAAAGTGACTAGCTTTAGAACAATAGCAGTTAGGGATGAAGTCGGCCTCCTCCCCCCGGCATGTAGGACTCAAGATACATCCTGTTGCCAGTGTTATTATAAAATATTGTGCTGGGTATTGAATAAGAAGCCAAAATGAGTAGCTCAGAATTGGAAAACAATTGTAGAGAACAAGCCTGCAGTGACTGGGGGGGGGGGAGGGGGCGATGGGTTTTTTTACCCCATACTTATTTTCCATTTCTAGCTTCTATTACTCTATGATATTACATTAAATTAAGTATGTGCTTGACTTTACTAAAAAAATGCCAAGATCTTGCATGATGTGCTATATAGTGATCTATAAATGAGCTTATATTTCAAGACTATCATACATATTCTCATAGGTTGTGTCTAGACTGGCCAGTTTTTCCGCAAAAGTGGCCACTTTTGCGCAAAAACTTGCCAGCTGTCTACACTGGCCGCTTGAATTTGCACAAGAGCACTGACGTTCTAATGTAAGAAATCAGTGTTTCTTGCTCAAATACTTTGACGCTCCCATTCGGGCAAAAGTCCTTTTGCGCAAAACCTTTTGCGCAAAAGGGCCAGTGTAGACAGCTCAGTTTTGTTTTGCGCAAAAAAGCCCCGATGGCTAAAATGGCGATCGGGGCTTTCTTGCGCAAAAGCGTCCGTGCCAATCTAAACGCTCTCTTGCGCAAATACTTTTAACGGAAAACTTTTCCGTTAAAAGCATTTGCGCAAATTCATGCCAGTCTAGATGCAGCCATAATGTCTCTATGGTATTGAAATATTGGCTTAAACTATTATCGATGTGTTCACTTTAATTTTAACAAACAAGATGCTGGCACTTTAGATGAGAAGAGTGTCATATTGTATTTGTACCTATTGCAGCCTCCCCCTCTCCTCATTTTTCTGCTGACTTTGCAATAAATGCCAAAGTCCTGCTGATTTCACTAGCTGGTGCAGAGCAGGCTCTGAATTGCTTACTTTGTAAGACCTGTGCTAGTAATTATATGCACAAAATATCCAAACACTGAAGTATAAGCCTTTCATTCAGAGTATTCATTATGTCTCTGTACTGGGAATGTTCACAGGCTCATATTTTAGACCACAATCAAAACATATCTGATCAGTGAGAGCCACCAGAATGCAGAAAATGTGTCAAAAGAAATTAAGGACAAACTAATAGTTGCTTTAGTCCCCCACACTCTCTATCTTTCTCTTTTTATCAGGGGCATCATTTCCTGGAAGCACCAAGACTGTTTACAAATAACCAAGTGTTCTGAGATTTCTTGTTAATATTTCTTTGTACAAGGAGGCCTGCGGAAATATTGACAGACACTGTGAATTTGCATGTCAGGAAGCAGATAAAGACTATATGCTACCATTTGTGGATACTTGCACCAGTGACCCTTAAGAACATTGATTACCACTTCTCTCCCCTCAAATGGCCTTCTTAAGCATGTGACAGATAAAACAAATGTCGAAAAGCTCTCTGAGATATGATGGATGGTGATAGAGGGCCACCTCCTCAACTGCTATAAATCAATGTTGATTTATTAAATTCAGCTACATTGACTTACAACCACCTGAGAATCTGGCCCCTAGTATTTAGTGAGTCCCACTTCCTTGTCCTGATAGGCCTTTTAACAATTGCACATTAATACATGTTTGATTGTCCTACACCATCCACCATGTCTGGTCTGCTCTTCAGGTGTACATGGGGGTTAGGACATCTCTCTTCCTTTTTTGTGGTGATGAATACTTGGGGGGAAATGGAAGGAGAGGGACTGCAAATGTAATTATAATAGGCCTGTCACAGAGGGGAATGCAGTAGAGGAGAAGGCTCCCTGCAGCTTCCACTGACAACTAGACTCTTTCCATCACTCCTACCTCCCTTACAGGAGTCATACACAATTCTTTCTAAAAGCTGCTCATCAAATGGAAGACCTCTGAGGGTTGCACAAATGATATAAGAGCTCAGATGTTTTGGAAAGGGCAACAAGGCCCAGCAACCACATTTCCTGATCCAGCATAGACAATCCTAGTGGCCCATCAACTAATAGAAAGAAACTAACAGCACTAAACACACACTGATGAGGAAAGGGAAAGGTTTCAGATTTTCCTGGTAGGATTAGACTAATGGGCTTTTTCTGCACCATGAAGGTATTCCATAATCACAGGTTCTTTTGGGTAAAGACCTGACTTTGTGAATATCCTGGGGTCTGGTCAGCAAATCCAAGCAAGATGCTGTGAAGAGCAGTAATGAGGGTCACATAAGGCAGCAGGCAGGCCCTGCAATCGAAGTTTTGCATCAAGTTTTTGTATTCGTTTACCAAGTTTTTGGATGGCCTGTGAAGTGCTTTTACCTTTCTGCTTTCGAGGTCAGAGACCCAGCAGGTACTGTGATCTTTGCTATTTCACCCACACAAGGAACTGCCTTCTGTGGCTAGCAGAGGTCATGGTATGAGGTTTTCTAGGAAGCACGCCAAGATTGCAGAGTACGACAGTTTGAAAACATGCGTTATTATTTGTGCATCTTCAGTGCCAGTTATATTTGGACAGTCACTAGATATCATTGCTTTAGAATCAGGGGCATCATGTGTACAGCTGTGCCCATTCCTGTTAAACTCTGCAAACTAGCTTCTTGCACAGCTACATTTTTCAGCCTATGTGTGTCAGTGTGTGGGTCAGGTTAGCACTGTGCTGCTGATATGGAATGGTGTACTGCATTATGACAATTATTTTTATCCTTTTTGAAAATATTTCCATCCTAGAAAAACAGATTTGTGGGCAATTCATAGAGAATAACTTTCAAGAAGAGTAATTTATAATATAGAGTATCAGGTCAGCAGTACTGCTAGCAAAACAGAGGCACTTGGAGGTTGCTTTTAGGGGCACCTACATTTTCACAAGTGAAGGCTTCTACGCAAAGGCTTTCAGAACCTAGACAACCTGTCATCCTTCATTAGTCTGTACTCTCCCACACAAGATATGTTCATTGTGACAGAATATTTATTAATGCCTTCAGATGGCAAAAATGACCTAATTTCTCAGTGGGATTCTCTTACCCTTAGCTTGTTACTATACCAGCACTCAGCTTTGTTCAAATCCCTCATCATGATATGCTTGCCTAATTGTTCGCCCCCAGCTTTCATCCACTGTGCTGTAAATGGTGAGGTGTATGATAGATTTGCATATAGCAAAAACATGTTTAAGAAGTTTAACCCTCAAAATGTATTTGTATCTCCTGTGACAAATGTAATGTCATGCCCCACTGTCCACAGATGAGTAGCCATGTGGAGCATAAAGTTGCCCCTTGCATGTTTGGAGATCCTTGCATCTTTTCAGAGTTGCTCAGATATTTTTCTATGGTCAGTAATTTCGTTGTGTACTGTGTCTTGATGCCTATCTGCTTCAGTGGAACTGAAACACATGCTTAAACTTAAGTGCTTGCTGGAAACATGGCCTTTCACAATTAACAAAAACACCAATTGCCTTTTTTGATACTGGCATAATAGTTTAGATTAAACAGGGCTGCATGCCAGTACCATAGATTCCTCATATTATGGACACTGAGTTATGGTAAAAGTGTATTAAGATGCAAAGATACCATGGGTTTTTTACAAGAATTTGGGGATCAAGGCATGCCAAATGTTCATCACCAAAACAGAATATTTAACAGAGCATTTTCCTATAAAGACATCATGGAAATTACATTTACATCAATAAAATATGGAGCTGATATTTTTCATTTGCCTTGAAATTAGCCCCAGATTGTTCACAACCCAGGTCAAGTAAACATCCATAGACAAAGGGAAGAGACAAGTGCAGCATTTCACTACCTTTTCACCTCCTACCTTGAGGATGGTGGCTCAAGAAAAGAAAATTATGCCCTGGATGTGCAGTAGTTTGTGGCTAGCAGTTATGCTTGCCTTTCCCTATTGAATCTGGGTTTCATTCTGGCATAGGATGCCCTTTTGAAATTCACTCAGGTGTTCTCTTAATATTTTCCTTCTGTATGGGTTTTATGGCTCATTTACTCTTTAGAATGACATGTAAAAGCTGGGCACAACATTTTGCTTGGTGTGCTGGTAGATAATAGCAGCCATGTTCAGCTACAAGATGGTTCTGCTTCAGTTGTTACACATGTACTTATTTGGATGGAGCCTCCAAAGATTTCTGAGTTTCTGTGATGAAAAGCTCTATTTAAATAGAAAGAAGGTGATAACGTATGGGCTACATCACCCCTCATCACCATGTTTACACATTGAATCCAGTTCTGTTGTTTCTCATACTAGTGTAAATTCAAACAGTAGGTGGGTGGGGTGTAAAAGGTGCAGTCCCTGTTTGAGAAGTGGAGCTGAAACCAAGTCATGATGGAGGGGTAGCCAAGACAAGCCTGAGTGACCCTGCAATTCAATGCACCAAGTCACAAAGCCTAGAATGGGGAGCTAGTCCCATAGGATAGGAACTTCCCCAGTGGGGGTAGAGGGTGCCTAGGTGTGTATGGGGCACAAAGTTCCCTCTAATCTTTTCCATCCGCATGTGGATTTTTCCCATCTATGTACACTGGGGCAATAGAAACAAAAACCTAGTTGTGCTAATCAGCTGGGTGGCATTTGAGTCTTTCCTAAGTGGGTGGACAAGCACCCAGCTTACAGGGAACACTGGGGCAGGTTCACTCCCCAACCCCCCATTCTATGCCTCCTCAGTAATTTCAGAGAATACTAGAACTGGAAGGGACCTTGTGAGGCCATCAAGTCCAGTCCCCTGCACCCATGGCAGGACCAAGCACGATCGGGGGGGGCAGGCACTTTCAAATTTTGACCTGAATTCAAGGGGAAAATCATGGATTTCAGACGTGTTGTGATGGCTTTACACAAGTAGTATTTAGCTTTGTGGCGTTCAGGTTCCATCACAGGTGGCCAATGCCCTAACTTTTAAAAAATCTAGCCTTGGCACAGGTGCACCGATATATTCAAATATAATAGAAAGATTAAGTTGAAGGGAGTATAATTTCATAGGGGCTTGATGCAGAAATTGAGTGAGGTTCTGTGCCTTTTGTTATGCAGGAAGACAGGATAGATTACCAAATTGTCCCATCTGGCTTTAAAAATCTATGCTTCAATCCAATTGACACATTGTATCCATACTTAATGCTGGGTTACATATGGTCAGTAGAATACTTAGTAGAAGAAAGGTCTCTTCATGTGGAATTTTCTGCTAAACTCCCTCCAGAGTGTCTGTCTTGGGAAACTATTCATGCGTCATGGGTCATGAATTCCTTCTAGCTTGGTTTTTTATAAGGGCACCCATCACCCTAGTATTAAGCACTGTGACTGAACAGTGGACAGAGGTAGCCAGCCAGTCTCTTCTATCCCTTTTTGGCTCTTTTACTCACAATACCATCTGCTAGTGTTTTTCCACGGAATGGATACCTTAAACATGTCCTGCACCAGTTTAAAAAAAGGAAGCGATTCCTTGAAAGCCGGAGCTATCACTTACATCTGAAAATATCAGTGAATTATATTTTGGCACAGGCCACACCAAATGTTATATAGCTTTCACAAAGTTTGAAACAGAGAGGCCCATGCTCCCTTGCTAATTGAGTAAAGGGTGGAGTAATTAGTCGATGCTCATCTGTTTTCTTTTTTCTTAGGCCTTGTCTTGGTGGAGAATTAGTGTGTAGCAGACTGAGGTGTTTACATGGTTAGCTCAGTGTGCAGTTGGGGACTTTTAGGGCAACAGGATGCATACACCCAGTTAGTGCACTGTCTGGTAGTACGCTGTACATTCACACTTCAGCTTGCCATTCACTAACTCTTAGGGTGTGGCTAGACTGCGAGGATCTATCGGAAAAAGATACGCAAAATGCGCTCTGCATTTGTTGGAAGAGGCTTTTCTGAAATTTGGCCCATCTAGACTGGGCCAAATTTCAGGAAAAAAAAACCCTCTTTCAAAAGCTCCCTTCTTCCTTGTGGAACAAGGAATACAGGGGCTTTCAAAAGAGTGCGTTTGCTCTTCCGCAAAAAAAAGCAGAAGAGCAAACGCATTCCCTGGACATGGCAGAGTTTTTTCTGGATACCTCTGGTATCCTGAGACCCCCCCCCCGCAGGCTAGCCGTACCCTATGTCTAGACAAGCCCTTATTTGTTGTTGCAGGCATAGCATGGCTTCCCTTCTGTGTTACCCAATCCTCTAGTAACAGGGCTAGCTGTTTTAGGATTAGATTTCCACAGCTGTCTAGGGGATTTAGATGCCCATTTCCCATTTTAATAGAAAGCAGGCATCCAAACCCCTCTACTAGCAAACTCCTATACTTGGGAGTAACTGACATTACAAAATGTTTAACTACTGCTCATCACAATTTGCTTAATATCATAAGTAAAACCCCGGCTCTGTTGAGGCTAATAGCAAAACTCCCTTTGACTTTAAAGGAATCAGAAGATTTTCACCCCATTTCTTTTCTTAGCTGTGTTGTGTTACTGTGAGCAATGCTTACCTCTATCAGGTATTTGCACTGAGTGTTCCGCTCTGTAACTGGAATTTACCAAAATTAGGAAGCAGGTGGGTTCCTTAATGTAATGGTTTTATACTGTCACGAGGGAGGGGCAGGAGCTGTTTCACCTATCAGAATTCCTCAACAGCAATAGTGTGACCCTTCAGCTTCATGTGGGAGCAGTCAAGGGCCCTCATTCAGCACATGCCTAACTTTATACACAGGGGTAATCCACTGACATCAATTGTGCTGAAATACTTTTCTGAATCAGGACCTTGGTTGGGAAGATGTAGTAGTTCGATTCTTTCTCTGCCTTTTCTCGTGCATATTATTGCCAAAGTAACTTAGATAATAATTTTCGTTTTCAGACATGATCTGCTTTTTCCTGCAATCATTCAATATTTGTTTGATAAAATAAACAGCCCAGATTTTCAAAACTGACTTGTATTATTGGGTGCATCAATTACTGGGTATCTAATGTGAGACACTGTAAATGTAGATGATCCTCACATCTGTAAATAAGGCAAAAGAATTGCATTTGTTTTGGCAATGGCTGGTGGGTTTAGAAGCCATTAATGCAATTAAAGGAATGTGTACCCCCCCAGTGATATACTACCCATCTCTTCAGACACTCTATCAGAGTACTGTCAACAATTATTCCGAACTCTGAATGCATTGAAAGTAACTCACTGTGTCATGAGCAGTGTATCTATCTTAGCATTTTATACTGTAACCCATCACAATGATATCTGAGCTTAAGAAGGGTAAAACAGTCTATTACCAATAAGTACTGGCCTCAATCATTCCCCCAAACCAAAATCTTTTGGGAAGTCCTACCAAAGCTGAGAATTACTAGCAATTTCATGAATCATTCTTTTTGAGATTTGCTTACTGTGAATTAATGGAGTATGAGTACATGGTAGAGAAAACTCATATAGAAATGAAAAACGTATGATTGCAGCTACGTCTTACAGCATCAGGACTTTTATGTGAGCAGGTTGAGGTTTCAAAGCTCTGAGCTTTTTCAGACTGTAATGAAGTTTGGCATTCTAGTAAACATTCACTAGAAGTCTGTGAGCTCACGTACACCCCTGGGAAAGATCATCTGGTGTTTTCAAGTATTTGGTGTGTATGACTTCTGAATAATGAAACTCATTTTTCTCGGGGGGAAAAGAACCCTTAGGTTTTTATTATTGCCCTACTTCACCCCTGAAGCTCAAGGCAATTTTTACATTTATGGCACATTTTTTCACTCCTAAAATATTTCACTTTCCTAAAATGCATCAGCTAGGGAGGATAGACTGTCCCTCCACCACACATCACCAAAAAAATATACAAGCTCATGGTTTTCTTTCATCTGAACAAGTGAAATAACAATAGGGCCATAAACTGAAGAAATAATTCCAAACAATTAAACACTCCAATCAAAGACTATAATTTTGATACATCCAGATAAAATTTGTATTGAAACACTATAATCTAAACTGGAAGTTTGGGAAGTTTTCATACATCTTTGCCACGGTAGCAAATGCTGAACTGTTGTCTTTCCTTCCTAATTTCAGATGAGGCAAAAAATGGAAGCATGGAGTAGTCTAAGAAAATTAATTCTCAAGACTTTCACTAGTCTAGGAGAAACCAGGAAGTCTAGTTATAGAGCTCATTGTAAATCTTAGTATTTGGAACCTGATCCAGTTTCTCTGAAGTCAATAGGCTTGATAAAGGTAGTCAGATCAAATTCAAAGTGTGTGAGTTTTATGATTCATTATGGATAAGAGCCCATAGTAGGAGAAAGTAGACAACAACTAATCAAATGGCCTTATAATTTTGGTGATTTCCAACAAACTTTATTGAAAGCAATGAGCAATAAACAAAATCATAAGTGATTTTGTTGCAATTACATGCATAGTTTTATGGTATGATACTGCATATAGGATCACCTTTACTGTACATAGTGTTAAATATAATAAACCTGTTGTATTAAGCTTTATAAAAAGAGTTCATCAGATGCAACTGGCTTTCAAATATGCCTCTGCTTAGTACTTGGAAAATTTTATAAATAATCTTTAAAAAACAAGTCTAACAAAAAGACTAAAACACATTGGAACTTCCACTGTCATCTCTGAGTTCCAGAAATATGACTATTAAAAAAAAACAACCAAAACTCAGATGCATTAGTATGCCTATATTGACACTATTACAACTAACTCCATGAACATTCAGACGACACGTTGATTTCTTATACTCATGCTGTCACATTGGTACAGAGTGACAATGATTCTCAAGGCATGTTCAAGGCCTGTGCAATGAGATAGTATAAATATATGATTATTGATCGTTTCAACAACAAGATATATAACTGACTGTATTAAAAACATACAGAGTTGAAACTGTTTATCAGTTAAAATTCCTTAGAGTAAAAAGGGCAGTAGCTGTTATTGGAAAGGAAACAAAGAGCCTATTAAACACAAAATATGTCTTCAGCCTTGTCCTGATTACAACACAGCTAGCAGCACCACTGAACACATTTTAATGACCTTCTAATTGTTTACATGCATGTGTTAAAGATCTGTTGAATATATCTATTTGAGAGAGAAATATTTTTAAAATAGCTGATGAGAGTTCTATTTCCTGGGGTATTTTTTAGCCTATTTTCCAATCAGAGAAGAATGGGGGGTAGGTGGGTAAAACTGACACAAGGTTAATTTCATCCTGAGCTTGATGGCAGATCAGTTTTTTATTTCCAAAGTATCCACTCAACCCAAGATGCTTGCCCTGGCAGTGTGTATTATGCCCATATAATTTCTTATTAAGATTGCTACTTAAGAGCTGTACTTCTGTTGCTTACAGCTCATAAAGCAACGTGTTCTGGGTGAGTATAAACAAGGCAGAGTCTTTTAAGATACATTTTCTGTAAATGCAAAAATGTTGTTGAAAAATGCAGTTCCCTATACCACCTGCTCCAGTGGAAACCAAGGTTGATTTTCAAGGAATACAATACATTACATTTGGAATCCTTATGACAAAGATGTAATATTGGAACGTCCACCAGGGGGTGCAATGATTTTTTGAGCAGTGCGTCTTGCAATATGGTCATCTGCTTGAGATCCTAGAAGAGATGACATAAAAACTGAAGGACTGAAAACAAAGTGCTGACTCCATTGATTTACATAAAGGTAATTATTAAATGAAATGTTTTTGTTCCTAATGATATATATGTATATATACACTTGGGTAAATAATAGCAATTTATTTGTCCTTAATGTATATTGATTTGGAAACTGAATAGTAAAATTCAAACACAAATAACTACCTACATTTTTTACACTTTGGGACAACTTTATAAATAAGGTATGCAGCTGTAACATGACCAATGAACTGTATGATCTGTAGATTTTTGTAATTTTTAGTTAAAATGCTTTTGAACCCTCCTAATCAGCAAAGAAGCTGCAATTTATAGTAATAATTTGAAGATTAAATAATATTATTATATTTTCATGTTCAGACTCAGTTTCAACAAAACGTATTTCAAACTTAGTAGTGGGGAAACTAAACATGCATAATGAGAATAATATAAAAAGTTAATTATAGGAAATGCTGTCAAATGCAAAGAAAAACTACGTTCTGATTGGAAAGAACTGGAAAATTCTAATTGGTTTCCTGGAAATATCTTTTATTTACATGCTGATTCTAAGAATTTTTTGTAATGATTTGTTTCTCCATGAATAAATAGCTTCCAGATAATAACATTTTGGAACTTCAGTTCATGTGGAGCTCTCAAGGACCTTAAAAATTTACCTTAAAAATTCTTTTTCGCCGTGGCACACAGGTTTATGTACTAAGCATAGTGTGACACTAAGCTGAGCAGCATCACATGCATGGTATTCATATATGACAAATGACTCAAGAAAGTGCATGTGGTACTCCCATGATTCAAATAAAACTCAAAATTGCATCACTGTGGATAAAATAGCAGTGATATGTCTATGGAAATTACCTTTCTCAGTATGATTTTTTTATGCATAAGTAAAAAAATGTCAACCTTATTTACACCAGGTTTATATCAAAATTAACACGAAATAAGTTTAAACCTATCATAGTAAAAGTAGATATGTAATACTCTTCCCTTTCCTAATGAAAGGAAAAAAAGGGATGGCTGTCATAACAACTCGTTTGCATCTTCAGTTCAGGAAACATAGCTTACAAGCAGTACATCTGTGACGTGAGTGTTTTACACCTTTACAGGGATGTAACAGTCTCCAAGCCACTGGCTGAAGCACTGCTGCTCAGAGCATTCACCATAAGATCTGGGTGATCATTCTCCTCATTTCTGCTTCCCTCATTAGCTACTAGTTTAGCTGTGATCCTCCCTTTTCAAAATAAAATCTCGAGGAACCGTCTTTTTCATCTACCCAGTGACCTTTCCTAGAACAAGCTAGTGTACACAAGCATTTGTCACCTCACCTCCACTCTAGCCACAGTACTGAATTCACTTATTGCAGTACATGTGCTTATTAATTTTTTCTTCTTCCCCCGCTCCCTCTAACTGCCTGGACCTTTGTACTTTAACCATATAATACAAACCGATGCCTTTTCTTAGTTTGTATCCCAGGCATCTTCCTCTCATAGGTTTCCTATGTATCCAACTACTTCTATTCTGGAATTGGCAAAGGATACAATTCAGAGTGAATTCCTGGATCCAATCAAGTCAATAGGAATTTTGCCATCAATTTCAAAGGGGCCAAGATTTCAACCTCTGTTGTCAGATCTCATCATTCTGATGACTGTCCTTGGCTTCTTTGTCTTCTCTGCTTCATCCCCATTGGCCACCTCATTTTTTAATTCAGACTTGACATGCATCCTCTCTGGTAGCTTGTGACCTACATTCTTTAATGTATTTGCAATGACAGCTTTCAACCATCTGGAATAATTTTGTGTTGATTTTGTATATAAGATACTATAGTTCTGCAAATTGTACAATAATGGGAACAGTGATTTCTCAAGAGCAGCAAGGCACTCATCACATAAACTTAGTTAATTCAATTTGTCTTTTGCATTAGCAGACATTACTAATACAATTCCATCCCTCCATCTTTTCCTCCTCTTTGAGTAATATACCATAAGCTCTGCTCCTGCCACTGATCTCAGTGTGAATGATTCCCTGCATTGGTTTGAAGCTGTGTTAACTTCAGCAGGGCTCCTCATGGGTGAGTAGGTATGCGTGCATGAAGCTCACTGCAAGACTGAGGTCTGGTTTGTAAATAGTATTTGCACTTCTCAGTTAGTCTAAGCCACCCATGTTTACCTCTACCTGCAAATGCTACTGTACCCACTGAGTGAACTTACCAGACAAGCTGAATCCTGACTGATGCAGATTACGGACAGGAAGAGTTGGTATTTTGCCTGAGCAGGGAGCCATCCTTGAAGTAGGAGTGGGGGCTACAGCTTTCGCAGACACGATGACATCATGTACAGGCCCATCATAAAGCCCCCTGGGAACACCATGAATTTCCGCAAGCTGTAGTGAGGTAGATGACATACATGTGAGGTGATTCTGAATGAAATGATAAGAAGCTTGAATGTGAAATCTTTCCCTTACTGATTTTTCTTCTCTCCATCATAGATATCCTGATTTATTAAGGAAGAGTTGTACATAAGTTCAGGTTATTTGTTTGAGAAGTAAGAACATTAAACATTTGCTCTGGGAAATTATTTTACAAGGAGTTATGTAGCTTTAGGCAGGCATAAAAAAAAAAGAAAATGGCAGGTCAGTTTTGGGCTCTATCAAACTTGTCAGTCTCCCACACAAGTTAAATTGGCCACTTAGTGATGATGCTGTATCCTGGCTGCTCCAAAATATAACAAAGAGAGATGAAATAGGAAGTGTTTGCTGTCACTGTGTCTTGGATACAGTGAACATGGTTCTCATTTTATACTCAGACCCCTTTACACTGTTCTCATTTTAAATTACAATTATACCCAGTTTGGAATTGTGTAAATGGGCCTTTGGGGAAATTAGAATCAAGCCCAGTGTGTCTTCAGTGATCTATTATTAATTTTAGTATTATTAATACTGTTAACATCTTTATTTTATAGTGCCTCAGTGCATATGTGAGCACTGTACACTACCACAAAGATATGGGTCCTTCCCTGAACAGTTGATTCTTCAAACCAGTATTCTTCACTTTCTAACATTGAGATCAATAATTGCACTTCCAGGTGCTAGCTTTGCACCTTGAATGGTTAATGAGAAAGGGGCGGTGCATAATTTTGCCTTATTGGCAAAAGACTCACTGGATTTTTATTTTTTTGTTATGCAGAACACACACAAAAGGAATTTTTTTCCAACTCATATTCCATTCTGGTTTTCCTTTGGTATGTTGTGAGTTCTAATGTGACACAACAGAACTTGACATAGCATGATTATAATGTCCTATTGCATAAAGTCTTTAAATTATCCATCTTCCTGACTGATAAAAAGATCTAAAGGTGATGTGGAGAAGTACTCCATTCACATTATTACCTGTGGATAGCCATTTCTCATCCAAGTCATACAATATACCAGTCATTTCATAATAAAAAACTAGAACAGAGCACTTAAAAATAGAAAAAGGTTTGGATTTGAGCATAATGAAGTCAGGACAGATACAAATTGTAAAGAATAACTATTCTGAATTTTAAAACAGCATTTCAGTTTCATTGCTAATCTCTGATGCCATTTGATCTTCAATCTCTGTAATACTGAAAACTGAGTAAAGTTGATATCCACTGCAATATTTTCCATTTTGAACCTTTTTCTGCCTCCAAAAAGCCACTGCTAGACAAGGGACCAAGAAATGTAGTGTAGACAACCAGAATAAATGCCCACAGTTTCAAATGTGGCTGCCAAAATGAATTAACTTCACAAGCAATCAGCAACCACATGATCTGATGCCAAATTATTATTTAATTCGGAGTCCAGGAACCTCCAGCTCCATGTAAGCAAAAGTTTATATTTTGCAAAGTGCCCTCTTTGGATGATGAAAAATGACACAATGTTTTTACTTTCAAACATAACAGAAATGGAGTTTGATTGGTAACAGCCTGAAGGCCTTCTGTCAAATCAAGTGTGATCAACCAGACTTAGCAATGGCTTATCTGCAAGTTAAGAAGGGTGCAAGATGTGAGGGGAAAATACAGGTAAAAAATCATACAGGAGCAATTCTTATTTTATGGGATAAGTGTCAGTTTCTTGGCCATACCAAAAAGTTAGGAAGGAGTGGAGGTGGGTGAGAGGGCAGGTAATACAGTCACTGCATTGATCATTGCTTCCATTCTAGTTTTAAATGAACAGAGATGGCAGCTTTAAAAGCTGAGGCTAGTTGCCATTAACAGGATTTAGAAGGGTTGTTTTAAAGGTTCTGTCAGTTTCTCTTACTTGTTTGACCTTCCATGATTGGACCTCTATTACAGCAATGAATTCACAGACAGGAAATCACATCATGTGATTATTGCTGTACTTGTCAATGTGACTTGGTGTGTTTGGGAGAAATGAAGTGGTGACTGATATTTGCCTTCCATACATCAAATAATGAAAACATCCACAAACCACATGGAAAAAATGGAGGCGAGTTGCAGCTAAGCATTGATGATGTAAAGAGCCATCAAAGAAAGCTAGGGTAGAATAAATCTTATTGGTCCTATAAAATAAAGGAACTACTGTAAATATTTCTGAGCTCCTTGTATTGGTACCTTATCTATTAATTGTTTGTATACATACAGAAATAGATCATTCCTGTGACAGAATTGCAATACCAATCCTTCCCCAGTCTCCACCACAAGGGATATGACTAGCAGGAAGGGAGCATCCGTGCATACCAGCAATCCAGGGCAAAATGAGCAACCTAAAGAATAAGTCCAATCCTGAAAAGTACTGGGAACTCCCTGTTCCCCTGCAAATCCCATTGACTTTGACATTTTTTAGGATTTACTCCACTCTAAAAATTCTTATAATCACATGTGTGAAACAGATTTAAAGTGTCTGTCCAGAACATACTAATGATCAATTTGCACAACTGGAAAATTCTTATTGGCTCCAAAAATTCTTAAAAGAACTTTATTAATTTCATTATGGGATATATCATCAGGTGTGGTTGCCTACATTGTCTATTTGAAATGTAGACCTACTAAGGCCAGGAGATCTCTAATGAGAAATATCTATAATGAAATTATACAAATGTTGCTATCATTTCATAATAACCCATCATGTCATTCAAATGAAATACATTGTTTCATTATTATATATAATCTTTTATCTTTCAAATGTAATTCAGAAGGACCATGTAATGAGATACATAATGCATTTTACATCTTTGTACATTTCCTGTCTACTCTCCTATAATTAGTAGTACACTAGTTTATCCATGAATCTCTTTGAAGACATTCCATTTGTTTAAGGAGACACACATACCTTATCAGCCAATATTAAATATTTGATGGAACTGTATGTAAAATCCAATACAATTTTCTTTTAAGATTAATGTAAATTAAGAGGTGGCATTAGGTGAATGAATTGTCATATAAGACAAGCAATGCACAGTAGCAGTTGATAGTTTAACACCTTTTCAAGGCCTAAAAGTAGATAACATTAATATTTTTGTTCCTGTAAAGGGCCCCCTTTCCCTTCTCAGTCCTACCTGGCTGTTCTGGGATGCTGTAACACAACACTAATAGCAATCTGAGAATAGATATAAATTAGTAGAGGGATGGTTTTCTTGCAAATAAAAGTTCTCCTTACCCTGTTTCTTGCCTTTATTCTTTTATAAACAAAATCAGGGAATGTCTTTCTAGGAACAAAGCGACCAGATCCTTGGGTGACAAAGAGGTTTCCATCTTCCATCACAACTTTTCCTTGACTTATAACCACAGTAGGGGCACCACGGCACTCTAGTCCTTCAAATATATTATACTCCACATTCTGACAAATCCAAACCAGGATATTCAGTGTTAGTTTAGGGTTAAAAACAAAAAAGCCCACAAACTACCCAATAATATACACACATGTATGTAATACTTTCTTCATGCATAGTTAATCATTCCTTAAATAATCCTTTACAAAAGATTTGAAACAATATGAACCTCTATTAGTTTGGTGAGCTAAAACAAACTGGAATGGACAGACAAAACTGATGAACATTTAGCAATGACCTAACACACACATTATGCTACTTGTGAAGCAAACCAGAGCCCAGTTTTAAGTATGGATTGCTTAACCTCCATCTCCAGCAGGCTTATGATGAAACTCACCTTGGACTGATAGAATCTTTTGCTATGTTTGTTCAGCAACTGCTATAACAGAACTGATTGAAAAATACCAGTTATATTTTATGGGAAATTTGAAAACATTTCATTTTTCAAAACTTCCCATAGAGTATTTTTTTCTTATTTTTAATAGTCTCCCACCTTCAAATGATTTTTTTTCAGCTTTCAAAACCAGTATTTATTAAAAGGTAATAATTTCAGGTTTCTGAAGAGCAAAAGTAAATTTTTCTGTATTGCATATCAAACTGAAACACAAGTTTTAACTGAAAAAAGTCAGTTTCCTGTTCAAAGAAAAAAACAGAAAATTTCATTTTCCTCAAAATAATTCATTTTGGTCAAGAACACGTTGTGTTAAAAATGTTTCAACAAAATAATGTAAACCAGTTCTACCCTTTACATTTGATTAATATTACCGGTTGGTTTACTGCTAACACTTCAAATGTTACTCAAGTTCCAGATGAATTGTCAAACCCTAGGAAAGGTAGAGTTTGAACAGACAATTCCCCAATGGAATATTCCCAAAGATAAAGTGACAAGCCTATCTGGGATCAGGGAAGCAAAGCTTGGGTCTGGATCTCCAATAAGACTCATGTTGATTAAAGAATCCCTTTGGCAAAAGGTTTTTGAGAGTGGAGGTAGTTTCTCAGCTAATGAATCATTTTCACAGATAAGAATGAGGAGGCATTCCTTAGCAGCTGGCATTCATCTTCACAAGTTAACCTAAAATTCCAAATTGTTGAAATGGGAATTTACCTCAGAAAGACTGAGTAAATAGGAACCCAGGATTTGTTCCAGTATGAATGGCCCCTACCCAACTGTTCGAATTGGATCTTGCCTCCTCTTTGTAGTTTTATATTTGAAAGAGCATATCCCTTGAACTTATCCAACCCTCAGTGAGTATATCAACAATCCCAGTAATTTACTAACTAAAACAAATGTTTAGCTCTATAGTTCTGTTAAATCTTCATTACAATTGTATCCCTTTAGAATTCCACATGTTCTGCAAAAAGGGAAGGTTTTGTTTTGTTTTTCCTTTACTGCATTTCAAGGTTATTCAATAGAATTTAGGAGAAATGCTTGGGCAGGAAGATGTTAAGGGAAGGACTGTACCTACTCTTTTTCTATGCCTGTACAGTACAGACTAATAGCATCACATTTATAGTAAAAGAATGGTGTTCATGTATTGTTTTCCTTCTTCATGTTCTATAGCATTACTCCACATGTTTTTGTGCCATTGCAGTCAATGCCAAGAACAAAAGGGATTGATTTTCCTCTTCCTCCTTCTGAGATTTAATAAATAATAATACCAATATTTTACCCAAATTCATCTTCTTCTGGGTAAATGTTCCAATTTCTCTCTGATTTAAGGGAATACAATACTTCACTGATACACCCTGGTTGCAAAACTCTAGAATATTAAAATTAATTAAATCTCAAAAATGATTTTACCAGATTGTGAGTTTTTGCTGAGACAATTTTTGTAGCCTTGGGATTCCATATAACTAGGTCAGCATCAGAACCTACAGCAATTCGCCCCTTCCTGGGATAAAAATTAAAGATTTTGGCTGCATTTGTGCTGGTCACTGCTACAAAATCATTCTCATCCATCTTCCCTGATGCCTGGAAATCAGAAAGAAAGGAGATTGGGAAAAGAAAGCTATTACCAAAAAAGGAGATCTTATCAGAAATTATTTTACAATTTTATCTCGACTTAATTATATTTTACCCCTTTGTATACATGGAAGATCGCATAATCTTGGACCCAACATTCAAAAATGGCTATCCTGTAAAAATGTAATAAGAAAAGCCAAAAAGGAGTTTGAAGAACAGCTAGCCAAAAACTCAAAAGGTAATAACAAAATGTTTTTTAAGTACATCAGAAGCAGGAAGCCTGCTAAACAACCAGTGGGGCCCCTGGACGATCAAGATACAAAAGGAGCACTTAAAGATGATAAAGTCATTGCGGAGAAACTAAATGAATTCTTTGCTTCAGTCTTCACGGCCGAGGATGTTAGGGAGATTCACAAACCTGACCCATCCTTTGTAGGTGACAAATCTGAGGACTTGTCACAGATTGAAGTGTCATTAGAGGAGGTTTTGGAATTAATTGATAAACTTAACAGTAACAAGTCACCGGGACCGGATGGCATTCACCCAAGAGTTCTGAAAGAACTCAAATGTGAAATTGCGGAACTATTAACTGTGGTTTGTAACCTATCCTTTAAATCAGCTTCTGTACCCAATGACTGGAAGATAGCTAATGTAACGCCAATATTTAAAAAGGGCTCTAGAGGCGATCCAGGCAATTACAGACCGGTAAGTCTAACGTCAGTACCGGGCAAATTAGTTGAAACAATAGTAAAGAATAAAATTGTCAGACACATAGAAGAACATAATTTGTTGGGCAAAAGTCAACATGGTTTCTGTCGAGGGAAATCAGTCTTACTAATCTATTAGAGCTCTTTGAAGGGGTCAACAAACATGTGGACAAGGGGGATACAGTAGATCCAGATTTCCAGAAAGCCTTTGACAAGGTCCCTCACCAAAGGCTCTTATGTAAATTAAGTTGTCATGGGATAAGAGGGAAGAACCTTTCATGGACTGAGAACTGGTTAAAAGACAGGAAACAAAGGGTAGGAATAAATAGTAAATTTTCATAATGGAGAGGGGTAATTAGTCGTGTTCCCCAAGGGCCAATCCTAGGACCAATCCTATTCAACTTATTCATAAATGATCTGGAGAAAGGGGGTAAACAGTGAGGTGGCAAAGTTTGCAGACGATACTAAACTGCTCAAGGTAGTTAAGACCAAAGCAGACTGTGAAGAACTTGAAAAAGATCTCACAAAACTAGATGATTGGGCAACAAAATGGCAAATGAAATTTAATATGGATAAATGTAAAGTAATGTACATTGGAAAAAATAACCCCAACTATACATATCATATGATGGGGGCTAATTTAGCTACACCTAATCAGGAAAGAGATCTTGGAGTCATTGTGGATAGTTCTCTGAAGACGTACACGCAGTGTGCAGCGGCAGTCAAAAAAGCAAACAGGATGTTAGGAATCATTAAAAAAGGAATAGAGAATAAGATGGAGAATATCGTATTGCCGTTATATAAATCCATGGTACGCCCACATCTGGAATACTGTGTACACATGTGGTCTCATCTCAAAAAAGAAATACTGGCATTAGAAAAGATTCAGAGAAGGGCAACTAAAATGATTAGGGGTTTGGAACGGGTCCCATGTAAGGAGAGATTAAAGAGATTAGGACTTTTCAGCTTGGAAAAGAGGAGACTAAGGGGGGATACGGCAGAGGTATATAAAATCATGAGTGGTGTGGAGAAAGTGAATAAGGAAAAGTTATTTACTTGTTCACATAATACAAGAACTAGGGGCCACCAAATGAAACTAATGGGCAGCAGGTTTAAAACAAATAAAAGGAAGTTCTTCTTCATACAATGCATAGTCAATCTGTGGAACTCCTTGCCTGAGGAGGTTGTGACGGCTAGGACTATAACAGGGTTTAAAAGAGAACTAGATAAATTCATGGAGGTTAAGTCCATTAATGGCTATTAGCCAGTATGGGCAAGGAATGGTGTCCCTAGCTTCTGTTTGTCAGAGGGTGGAGATGGATGGCAGGAGAGAGATCACTTGATCAGTACCTGTTCAGTTCACTCCCTCTGGGACACCAGGCATTGGCCACTGTCGGCAGACAGAGTACTGGGCTGGATGGACCTTTGGTCTGACCCACTATGGCCATTTTTATGTTCTTATGTTCTTATCCTTGAACAACTAGTCATTAAAGACTGTCAGTGTATCATATGTTTGCAAACTGATTGCAGCTCCCATTTTATAACTACTATATAGGTACACCTATGATACAAATACTGCTCAACACAACAGTCATTGCATCCCACAATACTGAATAATAAATGCAGATGGTGAAGTGAGGCTTCAGAGCTCTCTTGCAACTGATGTGTATCCTTTATCATTCATCTGGCAGCACTTTCCTCTACAGGACTCATTTCCCTCAGCAAGTACAGGGCTCGCACCCAGAGCTTCTTAGGTCAGTTTTGAGATTATATAAATCCTTAGATACCATAGTATCAATTTTATTGGAACCAGGCCTTTCTAAGTGTTATTGATCTTCAAATTTATTCTGCTAGAATAGGGGAGGACAATAATTTGTTATGGGGGGGTGGCACTCCAAGATTTGGGTAAGTGGTCAAGAGCCACACTTTTCTATGGAGGGGCTGCAGGAACTGGGATGGATGTTGGATGAAGAAGAGAGCTTGGGGTAGGGGATTTGGGGGGCAAGAGGAAGTGTGGGGCCTGAGACAGAGCTTGGGTGAAGGAGGAGATTGTGACCTGGGACGGGGGATTGGGGTGCACGGTCTGGTACTGGGTATGGGTTCAGAAGAGGATTCTGTCCTAGGAAAAGGGTGCAGGAGGGGGTACAGGCAGTGCTCCCCATAAGATAAGTGCTTGGGCGACCATCCAGCAGAGATTCAGGTGCCACCCAGGTGATTAGCAGAGCCCCCACAGCTACACACAATGGACAGCATGTGTTTCTATTGGTGGTGCACACCTGGACATTCCTCAGTGCACATAACAAAATTTATTCTGCCCATGGATGGAAAAACTTTGAGGGAAAGTTGGTGCAGGATCTGGGGGGGGAGGGTAGATGTGTCTGGAGGAAGGTACAGAGGGTTTGGGTTGTGACATGGGGCAGAGGATTGGGGTGCAGGAGAGGATTTTGGCCTGGTGGAAGAGTGTAGGAGGGGGTCTCAGATGGAGTAGGGTCTCAGACGGAGTTGGACGGTTGCAGGGGGTGGAATCCCAGAGGCCGGGAATCAGCTGTCCTGGCTTGTGCTGGGTCCCTCTTGCTGCACTTTAAACTTTTAAATGTATTAAGAGCCAAAAGGCTCCTCAGCTTATCAACTAATCAATTAGTCAATGGAAAAATCCATCAACTAGTCGATTAGTTGATTAAACTAAATTTAACATCCCTAGGAGGTACCAGATGAAAGGGCTCAGATAGTATAATCATGGGTAAGATATAAGAACCTAGACATAGAGACAGAGCTTCAGTGAAGATGAATATTTTCAGAGGTGAACATTGTTAGTATAGGCTAAACAATTAGTGCATTGTGAAAAATACAGCTCACATAAAAACAAACAAAGCCAGGAGAGCTTTATGTAGCTTGAAAGATTATCTTTCTCCAGCAGAAGTTGGTCCAGTACACGGTATTACCTCATCCTTCTTGTCTCTCTAGTAACAAACTACACTGAAGATTCATTGTGGACCTAATCCAAAGTCAACACAGAGACTCACAACTTATTTAGAGGGTACTATCATGTTTCAGAAATTACAAATGAACAAATTTGATATAGCTCGCCCAGTCCTACTGGAAGAATACAAATGGAAACTCCATTTTTTTGCCTTGAGAAAAATGTTCTGGTTAGACTTTTAGTTCTGATCACAGCTCAGACTGGGGTAGAATATTCTATGAAAGAGCCCTTTCAAGATATTTACATTCAAATGTTACATTTTTTCTCATTAACAAGCTTTTAAGTAGATAGATAATGTTACCCAAGGAGGCATTTAGCAATGTAAGATGATAATGTACCACTTTCCATTCCATTAAAGAAAATCTTGCTATTACCTAAATCCTCATATTTAACAAAAATACCACTTGCATGTACTTGCATTGATAATCCAGCAAACATTCACACTTATTTAGTTACTTACCACACACTTCTCCCAAATTATAGACATTCTTTCTTCAATGCCATTTGTTCCCTCTGGAATAAGGGTAAAGTTATCCTTTCCTACTGCCTTCTGCGCAGTGGTAAATGTGCAGTGGGCACTGCCTGCAACCTGAAGATCCCCACTGAGTTAAAACAAACCAAAAAAATGCAGTTATTGGACAAAAATGCTTAAATTGTAATGTTCAGTGTGATAATTCAGGGTGCATCTAACACAGCAGGGCTTAACTTGAAATAAGCTATGCAAATTGAGCTATTTCGAGTTTTGGTGTTGTTTACACAGCACTTATTTCCAAATAGAGCACTCTTCCTCTGACTTCCCTTACTCCTCATAAAATGAGGGTTACAGGAATCAGAGTAAGAAGTCCTCCAGCTTGACAGTATTTCAACATTATATCTAAATAACTGCCGGCCATGAAGACACAGACTATGTTATTTCAAAACAACGCTAGTTATTTCACAATAATGTTGTTGTGTAGACAGAGCCTCAGGGGCCTTTTCTATACAACTATATACTCTTTAAGAGTGAAATTCTCCCCCATGTAGTAGATTAAGTGTGACATAAATGGCCTCTGTGCAGCAGTGAATTTCATCCCTAGGGTAAAATTTTCGAAAGTGCCTAGAGGATTTCAGCTCTTAAATCCCATAGGATTTAAGGGCCTAGATGCTTTTGAAAATGTTACCTTAAAAGCCTTGTACAGATTGGACGTCACTGGTCTGGCACCCTCGGGACCTGAGCAGTCCTGGATGAGGGAATTTGCTTCACCAGGGAAAGTCTCCTGCCATCAGTCCCCTCAGTCTGCCGCCCTTCTCCGCCACTGGCTTCTTCAGCCCCACTACGAGCCGGGTGACACAGCTACTCCGGCCCCACTGACGTAACTGCTGCTCTAGCCCTAGCCCTGCTGCTGACTGGTATGCAGCCCCGATAGGGCTGCTAAACTGCCACAGTCCCAGCTGGATTGCCACGGCCCCAGCTCCGCAGCTGTAACCACAGATGGTCTTATCCTGCTGGGCTGCCATGGCCCGGCCTTAGGCTATTGCGGCACAACCCTGCTGCTGGGCTGGCGTACATGGAGTGCCCTGGCCCCAACTGAGTTGCTGGGCTGCCTCTGCCCCACTAGTGGGCTACTGAGGCCCTCTTCCCGCTACCACCAACCTCACTGTGTGCAGGGCTCTCACCAGCTGGCCCTCCTTCCCCATGAGAATCCTGATTTAGAGAGGTGCAACCTGTATTTGCACTCCTTAAATCAACATCCCAGCCATGAACCTTATTCTATTCTTTTGGCCCTGACAGCCTTGTAAGAAATGATTCTAAAGGACCTTATATATATATTTCTGGTGATGGAATATATATAAAAGGACAAAATCAGTTTCTATAGATCAGAATCTATTATAACTCAACAAATCTGAAGGAGGCTAATAGGAATGAGAGAAGGAAAGGAGGGAGCCGAGATGGTTCTCTGGAACAAGGCTCTCTAGAGACATCTGTTCATGAAGCCCTGAGACACCCTTCCTGATTTATGTCCAGGCTGTATTTAGACTGAATTATATGCATATTTTATTATGAGTTTGTGGACGTAGTTCTACAGGACAAAGATTAATCAAACCAAATCTGTTTGCTTTCCTATAGTCTCATACTACACAGTCTTCATGTGTTCTTTGGGGCCTGATTTTTCCATCCCTACTCAGACTGAATAGTACTATACTTCACAAGGAGTCCTATTGAATGGCTCTATTCAATGAGGTCTTTAGTGATGACCAAAGACCCTAAGCCAAACCCCCAAATCCAACCAGTGTGAAACTGTACAGATTGGCTCACAACTCCATTCTGCTCTTTGGGCCCATCTCTGTGGGTGAATATTAATAGCCCCAGGGACTCAGTTTTGTTCCCCACGCCACTGTCATTTCCTGTCCTTGCCAACTCACCATGATAACAGTGAAGTGAGATAATCAGATGTAGTAGGGTCAGGGCTAATTGGAGGAGATGTAACAAAGGCTGCAGCTTTAGCCCAATTCTTACTCCAGTAGTGTGATCCATCAGTGCCAAGGCTCGCTGTAATTGGCTCTCCATACACAACTGTGCCTAAAGAATAATAATGCTAATACATAATCTGAAAATATGTAGTATGCTCCCCATGGTGAACTCTCTTTTCCCACAGAGTAGACAAATGATTAGATTAGCAATAAAAATGGTTTCAGCCAGTTTCTCTGTGTTTCAGTTTCCTGAATTACTGTCAACCAATTGGATTGCTACAATCGGATTGTAAAAGTACATCAGAAAACAACCCGCATCAAACCCTCGAGTACTATTCAGTACTACTTTTTTCTGAGAAAGACCAAAACAAACACTTCAGGGCATGGCTCCACATTTGTAACAGGGCAAGGAGATATACCTATCTCATAGAACTGGAAGGGACCTTGAGAGGTCATTGAGTCCAGGCCCCTGCCTTTACTGCAGGACCAAGTACAATCCCTGACAGATTTGCCCCAGATCCCTAAATGACCCCCTCAAAGATTGAGCTCACAACCCTGGGTTTAGTAGGCCAATGTACAAACCACCGAGCTATGCCTCCCCTCCAGGTAAAGTGTCTAAAAATCCCTCTCAAAGGGATACCAAAAATTACACTAAAAATATGGGCACAATTTACCCTCCTGATTTAACTCAATTTAAATCTGTTCATTAACACCCTGGATAGATTCAGTCTTCTATGTTTATGACTGGATATTTCTGTGTGTCACTCTATCACCCTGCACAGTGGGCCAGATTCCCTATTGATGTAAATCAGCACAGCTCCATTGGCTTCAATGAAGCTACACCAGATGAGGGATCTGTTCTTATCACTACATTCTAGGTATTGTGTTACCTTGTTTCCCTGGAGAAATATTTCTATTACTTTCCAGTGTGTCAGCACTTTGAATTCTTAGTCATTCCCAGGGATATTTTTTCCATTCAAAGCATGACAAAAGGTTGGAAATGAATTTTTGACATTTTTTTCCAACTCTACCTAATGAGGCATGTTTAGCAAAGTCTTCAGCCAATCTCTCCGATTCTGTTGAGTTCACTTCAGTGCAATTAAACGCCAGTATATTTTGAAAACAGAAGCTGACATTAAGATTTGTGCTTTTCAGATATACCCAAAATTGGCTAACTATGGGCCCTTAACTCCCTTTTATTGCAGTGATACTCATGGAGACAAGTAAATAGTTTTAATTAGGATGTAAACATGAAGTGGTGTTTTACCTTTTCGCTTTGCTTGCGCTATCACATCTGCAGCACCTTTGCTCATTACTTTTGTGACATACAATGGGCAGTTCGCTTGTTTTGCTATTGTAATTGCCCGGTACACTGCCTCTGCTTCAACCTTGGGAAACAAGAACATAGTCAGGCAATGTCTTACATCATCTCTTTTAGTTGCATGGGCATGAGTGGAGACTTCTCTAATGCTCTAAACACATCCATTTTAAAAACTTAAGATATTACCTCCTCTGGATGGCTAAGAACATGCCCTTCTGGCCCAGTAATTCCAAGTTCCAACAGTCTCTTTTGCTCCTAATTAAAGGTAGAAAAACGAGAGAAACCATAAATTATGGGAACAATCTAAAACAACATGGAATTGGAACATCGTGTGTAGAAATAATTGAGGGTTATGGAAATTCCTAAATAATATCCTGGAATACCATTTATATCCATGACAATTAAAGCATCTTACCAGAGACTAGAGTATCTTCCTATGACAATAATAAACAAGACATTCTACTGGGATTGGTCTTACTACTCAGCATACTACACTCGAGTGATTTGACAACATATTGGTGGTGTTTACTTGATCAGAAACAATTAAGCAATAAGTAATAACTATGAGCTTTTCCTGGACTATTCATTCAAGCACTTCAAGCTCACTGTGAAACAAGAGGCCGAAAGCCGGGTAGTTCCATCACTTAAGGCATTGCTATCCTTTCAGAAGTGCAGTCATCTGGAAGAGCTTGAGACGTCCCACACATATTCCTTGTGGCAATGATTTATGCAGGTCATCCCAAATAGGCATCAAAAAAGACTTTATACCAAACTGCACTGTTTAACCTTCTGTGTATCCCTTCCTATGCACACTTACAGGGGAATGTTATCTTTATTAGTACTATTTGTCCTAGCCTTCAATATAGTTTTCCCTGTGTCCTGATCCAGTGCATAATTTCTAATGAAAGAGGTGCTGGGATTCAAGCAATTTTTTTACTTTCATAACTGATGCAGCAAGCCCAAAGGTGCTGGGGCTAGGAACTGCCAAGCCTAGTGCACTGCAAACATGGCACTGGAAAGCCTTGGCACAAATTAAACACTAGCCTGATCCCAGGAGGCACTGAGCACATCCACAGCCACCATCAACTACTATTGAAGAGGTACAGGAAGGTCAGATCCTTGCTCTTAGCATTAGGCCAAAGCATGGGCCTCAGAGAGAGAGAGAGAGGAAAATATAACTAACTTTGTAGAAACATCTCGAGGGCTAGGAACAAATGCTGTGTTTTCTGTCAGTAAGCCAGGAATCTTGCCATCCACCAATGATCTACCACTCCCTTTGCCAGCTCTGCAGAGGTCACTAAAGATAATTTGCCACACTAGAAAAAACTTCAGTGTTCTTCTCACTTCTTCATAAGCTTAGGGTGGAAGATCTGGCCCGGCCACCTTTGCCACGATGGAGGCAGCCAGGCTAAATCTACTGCCATAAGCTGCTGCCCAGAAATCTACCATCCTAGGCAGCTGCCTAGGTTACTTCTTGGTAGAGCAGCCCCTGCAGCTCTGAAAGAGGGCAAGATATCGAGTCCTAAACCTGCCATTTTTGAAGGGCTATTGCCTGTCCTGACCCGCAGGCTGGTGTCATGTTTGTGAAGAAAAATCCCATGTTAGGAATAGCACAGAGAGGGGAAGGGAGGATAAAGGAAATAGCAGACTATTCAGGGGCAGGCAGGAATGTGGCTGTTGGAGGTTGAGATCAGCATGGAACCATACCCAACAAAGATGGACTAATAGGCAAAGTGCCATCTTCAATGCCATTTCTCTACAATGAATCATATAGATACAACCATGTATATTTTATGCCTCCTTATGCCATCTTGGTCTTCTGAATCATATAAGAAGCCACCCAGGAGTATTTCAACTGGCTGCCTTCTCTCAGGCTTTTTGCAATTGTTGCTAATTATTCCCATCAGCAAAAGCTGTTCATGGGATATGCCGAATCAGCACATCCTGGCCACAGCCCTTCCAAGCGAGTATTGCCCACATTTTGTGCAGTGTTGGCTCCTACCCACTACCAGTGGAAGGGTGGATACTGTAATTTTCTGCTGCCCTCTGTGGACACTCTGCCACCAAATTTACAGAATTTTTATTTCTGTACCATCCATATTCCTTTTGCAGAAATCCTGGAAGTTTACTGTTAGGGCTCTAATAATATCATGCTGGCGGCTTAAATAAATACTTCTCAAGATATTGAACTGCTTGGGATCATATTATATTTCACAGCCACCTAGGGAGAATGAAAAATCCTACTGGGGAAAACTGGTTTTAAGTTTAGACTTGTTTGGTATGAAAAAGCCACTTGAAATGTTGGGAAATGGCATTTAATTATAAAATTCTCTCTTATATAATATTGCCTATTCAATTACCTGATTCATTTTTCAGAATGAATGAAAACTTTACTTCTGTTCTCATTGTACATTCCCGATATTTATTTCACATTTTGCTATTCTAAACTAGAGATAGGTAGAACAAAAATCAATACAAATTTTGCATGCAAAATACTCTCTTGTTGCTACTTGCGCCTACATTTGGGGCTGTGGATCTAGTTGAAATGTACACTACTGTGAAAATCTCAAATCTTTTGAATGCTCAGAGCTAGAGCCTCAGACTCTTAAACAACATGGGAATAAAACTTCTCCAAGTCAGGCATATCTTAGAGAAGCAAAAAATTCTAAAATGTGCCGATAGCTGTTATAAATATACCTGTGATGATAACCCACTAGATGCAAACAGTCAGTATGATGCCTCTGCTTTTAATAAGGATATCCTTCCAAGCTCTTCTGCTAATATATGATGTCACAACAGACTTTGCTGCTAGTCCACTCTCTCTAAAGCTTAGGTAATCAGATTAGCTTAAAGGTCAAATCCTGCTTAGTTGCGTGTGGGCAGAAAAAGCAGGGAAGAAGAGGAGAACATCCATCCTCTACTCCCCACATGCTGTAGCAAGGCAGAATATGAAACAAACACTTCAGGGAACATTGAAATGAGAGACCAGCTTCTGCACTGGCTACCACACTCCAGATCCAAGAAGATTTACTCTGCAGGCAAATTTATGGAATATTTATTTCTGTACCATCTATATTCTCTTTTGCGGATACCCTGGAAGTTCATCTCCAGGGCTCTTGTGTTTCCTTAACTCAGCCACTGACATCACTGAAAGTTTTCCCAATAATTTTACTCGGAATATGATCTGGGTGATAGTGTGGCTGGCAGCATGCATCACTGGAACATATGCTGATCCTTTTCACAGAAATAGCCAGGAGCCCCCGCAGCATATACTTTGTACCACCTGCTCCTGAGCTGGCAAATGCTCAAATGCTGGAAGTATGTCTGGCACTGCTCTGCCCTCTACTGCCCAGTGTGCAGACAAATTTCAGGGAAGCATTTTGGCCTAAATTAATATTGTGGCTAGTTTTTAATTTAAATGAATAAGTTTAGTATACCTCATCAATGATGTCTCCATTTTCAGCATGCACTTGAGCAATAGCACCCAGGTCACGAATAATGCTGAATATTTCATACATCTGTCAGGAAGGAAGGAAAGAATTTTCTAATGTCAGATAAGTCACTCTTTACAAAAGGTGCCATTTTATTTTTACTTTTATTATGTTTCAGTTATTCTTTGTTACCTGGGCATCGGTGCACTGGAGTTTGTCTTTATAAGCCATGAAAACTAGAAAGGAGTTCACACCTTTGAAAAAATAAATGACATGTGCATTTATTCTCATAGCTGAAAACAAATCACTCTTGTCTACTAGAAATGGATGGAAAAGGTGGTGTTCAGATGTGGGTGAGGTTTTCAGGCTACTATTGAGGACTGAGACTGAATCAGGGCTAGGGATCACACATGGATTAATAAGCATAAAAACTTGTACCTGTTCTTATGAGATTTGTTCCCCAAATGTTGTAGTTCATGAAAGATGTTGTATGTAGTCTTATTGGGTTTTGGGTGCATTTAAGCCAGAACCAATAAACAACGCATTTCTAATTTTTGATCCAACTTGGAACCAAAACCACATTAGCGAATTCAGATTCATAAATCTGAACCGTAACCCTTTCTACAAACAGGTTGGAATTCTAAGCCCTAATGCTGGCTCATTTTGAAATGCTATGTTTGAATCATTTTATTCATGCAAAAACTAGAAATATAAAGCTAAAAGCACTCCATTCAAAATGCCATTAGTTATATACCTACATACACAACATCTATGTATCCTGCATTGCACAAAATTCATAACTCTCTAAGGCTGTATCTAAACTACACCCCTCTGTTGGCAGAGAGATGCAAATTAGACATTTCGAAAGTGCAAATGAAGCGGGGATTTAAATTTCAAAAAACAAGGAGTACAGGATCTTTTGAAAAAGCGCCCCGTTGTTGAAAGAACTGCATCTAAACCGCGATTTCACTTTCAAAATGGTGCTTGTTCGAAACAGCGCCATGACGTGATTATGCAATGAAGCATGGGATATTTAAATCCCCGCTTCATTTGCACTTTAGAAACATCTAATTTGCATCCCTCTGCCGACAGAGGGGTGTAGTTTAGATGTAGCCTAAAGTGTAATCTGATTCAGGCTATGTCTAGACTGCAAGCTTCTTTTGAAAGAAGCTTTTCCGGAAGAGATCTATACAGCCAAAGTGCAATGAAAAAGCCATGTGGTTTTTTGAAAGATAGTGACCACACTGATTGGACGCTATCTCGCATTTGAGTTGTGATTAGTATGGATGGAGTGGCCACCAAGGCACCTGTGTTATTTCCTAAAGCCCTCTTCTTTCGAAAGAACTCCCTCTTCTGCATCCACACGTGCCTTTTTCCGAAAAAGCCTTCTTCCTCGTAGAAAGAGGTTTACCTCTGTCGGAAAAACCCCTCCATTCTTTCGACTTTCTGTCGAAAGAACACAATAGCAGTGTGGACGTAAGAATAGTTTTTCCGGAAAATGCTGCAGTGTAGACATACCCTTATTTAGTGTTGAGGCCTAGCATATCCTCCTCTGTGGGAGGCAGCAAGGGGGGAGGCAGGAGGCTGGGTGGAGCCTGCCTAGTATATCCTCCTCTGTGTGGAGAGCTGGCTTTCAAGATGGCTCCCTGTGTGTATTGGCTCCCGCTGAACTGCCTCCCCACTGCGCTGCTGCCTCCCACAGAAGCAATGGGGGGAGGGGAGGCAGGCATGAGCTAACACGCATGGGGAACTGGATTCCGTGGAGCTACCTTCCCCACCCCACCTCCCACAGAGACAGCAGCGCAGGGGGGCAACCAGCTCCCCCAGAGAAGCGGTTCCCGTGGATCCACTTGCACCTCATCATGCTGCTGCCTCTGATAGAGAGGGGGGGCAAGCGGGAGGCAGTAAAAGCGAGAAGCAGCTTTCAAGCTGGCTCCCCACACATTTCGGCTCCCATGGAGCTGCCTATCCCCCGTACTGATGCCTCTTTATCAGAAAGCTAGCTCCTCATGAGCACCAGCTCCCTCCTATCCCCTGCATGTAAATATGTAACCACTAAAAATTCCAGCAGTTACACATTTACAGAAATACATGATAGACAACATCCCTAGTTTTTATGTAACTAAGAACCACAATAATTTTCAAATTATAGTCATATTACAAAATCCTCTCCCTTTTATTACTATACGTGAGTAACTAAGAAAAATGTCGGGTTTCAGCTTTCAACAGCTATTTTCTTAACTACCACTGAGAATTTTAATGGAAGATTCATTAACCATTTCTGTGTTAACTGACAAATTCTGTCCCTGAATGCATGGCTGCATTTGCCATTGAAGCCACTTAGATTTGTGCCTGTGTATCTCAGTGCAAAACAGTTCCTAATATGTGACTAATGTAACAGATTAGTGAAAGGCACTAATCCTGTGGTGGATGAGTTCTTCAGTAGACGATGTCCACCAGGTTGGTATCCATGGGTTCTTATATACAGGAACTACAGGTACAAGTGTTTGTAAAGGACCTTCAGTGCACATGAAACACTCTACTTTCAAGTACTGCAGGCTGGGGTTGCACTGCTTTATTCCACTCCATTGCAGAGTGCCTGGGGAATGGGGAATCACCCACTAACTAAACAAGAGGTGAAGCAGGTATGGTGGATGGCTCCAACCCATAATACTCTGAGTAACCCAGTTAGCCTCTTGTTGTCCACTTTATTACACAATTGAAGTAATATTGCACAATTGGGCCCTGTGGGCACGATTCTAAAATTCCTTAAACAAATACATTTCCAGTGTAGTCATGGGAGTCTTAACTGTGTAAGGACTTCAGAACGGGGGCCCAATCGTTTTGTTCTGAGCTACCAAAGGTGGTTTCTTGATGTTAGAGGAATGCATAGTGTCTTAAAAAGTAGCTTATCTTTTCTTCTTGTGTTAGCTTTCACAATTGATGGTAACTAGGTTAGTCGAGCACTTGTCTCTTTGTCCTTACCTTTGTCTTTCACTAGAGCTTCCAGTTCTTCTTTTATGCTCTCATGCCAGCGTGTGATGTCAATATGTAGTGAATAATCACAACAGGCTTTGCTATCAGCACACTCTCTCCATTGGTCATATGCAGCAAGCAGATTCATTCCAGAGTCAGGGAACACATGGTCAACTGAAGAAATATTGCAGTGTGTCAGCAGCCTTTATATTATGGGGTAACAGTGGGACATTATTATAATGTTGATAAAATATGTGTTTATCTAACAGTTTTCTGTGGTAGGAAGGAGTCATTTTAATGTAAATTATTCTGTAATTAAAAATGAAAGTTATGAAAACATCCAAACTTAATTACCATTAAGACTGAGTCAGAAATCACCAAACAAGTCAATTCTAAATTGTGGATTATAGTACAACCTTAATTCATCCTTTGTGTCTAGATAATATGGTAAGCTGAGACCGGTGTGTGCATATACATGCAATGGGTCAAATTTTGCCCTTAGATATTTGTGCACAGCTTCCTTTGACATTAGCAACAATGGCATTCATTGATAGGTTCTGCATTTCCCATTACACCTGTCCGCACCCTCAGCAGATTGTTCATAGTTCAGTTTAGGGATGTAAAAAGTTGTTTAAAAATGTAACCGTGTAATTGCTAAAAATTTGAGCGGTTACATGCACTGCGGACTCTGCAATCTAAAGCTTATATATAAATAGCCCACAGTGAAGTGAATCCCTGGGAGTGGAGCTGCTGGCCTCCATGTTAACTGTAATGGAAACCTATAAGCTGATGCTTATCAGTTAACCATTTAAACGGATACACTTTTATGTCCCTAGTTCCGTTCTGTGCATCCACTACGTAAACTGGACTGAACTCTGTGGTGCTTTTATAAAGCCTACTTTGGCTCAGATTGAGTAACTCAAAATCATTTTTACTTTGAACCTCAACAGTATTTGCTCTCACAATCCCAGAGCTGGAAATTAGTGCAAAATTTGATTTTACAACCAAGTCACTTTTCTTCTTCTACCCACAAAAAGCAAAGTATATAAATAGAAATGTCTTCTGAACACCTATTTTAAAAGGTAAAAAGGGGCCTTCTATTGTTTATCATGATAAAGGTGTAATGGACTCATTAAAAGTAGACTCTTTATATTTTAAAAGGTAACATATAACAAAAGTAGAATTTATTGACGAGAACTTACTTAATACATGGTACAACTGTAATTAACTTTTCACTGGTGACACACCTACTTTCCTTTTTGAAAGATGTACTTCCTAGAGGCATTGCAATGATGCCACTTACGTATCATGGTTGTTCCTCCTGCTAGGGCTGCTTTTGTGCCTTGGTAGAAGTCATCAGCAGAGGTCATTCCCATCACAGGCATTTGCAGTCTAGTGTGGACATCTATGCCTCCTGGCATAACTAACTGGCCATAGGCATCTACAGTTTTGACACCACCAGGAACTATCAGGTTTTCTCCAATTTGCCTAAAAACAGTATTAAAGAAGTTCTACTAGTTGCAAATAACATTTAAAAAAATACATTAACTTCCCATTGTTTAAAGTGAGCATGTGGGGGTGCTCATGTCCATTTCTGTAAGTTTTCCCACACTGCTGTCAATGCATATTGGTTATGCTCTCCTTTGGGAAATGGGGGATATTTGGGGTCCTCAGATGGTGAGCTCTGAGTTTCTCCCATTTTTTCCTGACTTAGATGCTTGTTATGAGGCCTCATGTCACAGTCACCATCCTTCTGGCAAAGGAAGATTGGATGAAACTTCTTTCAGACTCATAATTGCTGCTCTTGAAACTCTCTCATCTCCACTGGCAAAGCACTGCCTCCAAAACTTTCTCAACTTTAGGATAGGATTGATCAGATCTGTGTCTCCTAGGTGACCATGCAAAGCACCAATATCAGCCTCACAAGCCAGCCCATTTGAGGGCATCAAATGTAACCCAAAGCTCTCTTAATTCATGTAATGCTGAACCACTCCCTAATTGGTTCTGAAAGTTATTGCATATCAGATAGTAACAACTAAGGAACTAAGATCATTAGGGACTGAGATAATTTTGCTTGTTACCTTAAAGAACACAAGAAGATCTTGAGAAATAAAAATTCCTTTCTACTTTTTCTTCCAATGCCCTATGAACTATTGATTTTTTTTTGTCCAAAAGAATATTTTGAACATATTTCTGAGATAATTAAAGGGGTCTCTGGAAATTATTATTCTTATTAAATTACACCAAAAATGTTAAGCATTGAAATTGTAATACCAAAGATTTCTTATGGAACTTACTTTATCAAACTGTCCTCCACATAGATATCAGCATAAAATGATTGATCATCATTGACAATCTTTCCTCCTTTGATTAGAAGCCGGTCACTCTAATGGAAAAAATGTGATTTACAAGATTATTTTATTTAGAAGTTGCTTTACTCAGTACAGGCCTTCATGCATAATAATTCTCTATAATTGCTTGCTGCAGTTACAGTCTGAGAAAAAATATAGATACTTCCAATATATTTTAAGAATACATTCAAATTATTTCCTATCAAAGTTTAACTATGCCACATAAAAAGTATTTAAAATGAAAACAGTATATTTTATATACAAATAAAACATGTTTTAACATTTTGAAGTCAACCAAAAAGGAGATTTAAGCTATATTTTCCACAGCTCAGAGAACTTCTAGTTTTTTCTAGTGTGACAGAGAACATCACGCTGGAGTGATTTAAAAAAATTATTACGGCAAAGTTACAATAAAACAGTCACATTCGACAATGCACATTAGTTATTACTGATTTTTTCATTAATTGCAAAGCCACAATTCCCTTCACAGCTTTGAGTAACTCTGCAAAACATTTTTTGCTTCACCCTCCAATATTAATGTCTCCTGCCCAATAAGATTATATTAATATACACAAGGGCATGCTGCTAGTTTTGAAGAGGGTTGATACAATGAACTTTTTGGTAAACTTACACTTAATTGACTCATTTTATATAATTAAGAGATAAAGGGTCACTACCAGTCTCCTTCTGCAGATGTGGAGGCCAGTTGTTTATGCTACAGTCTGTGTGTATAAACATTCTAAGAAGAGTTTGCATTTGACAGTTTTGCAACTAAATCATGGATACGAGGCTGCTTGGCCTCCCCCAAAGCTGTTTTCTGTGCATTCATGTGCATTTTATATAAGTGACTTGAAAACATCAATTAAATAAGTTACTGTGCCCTCTTTCGGAGGAAAGTAAGAATGTAAGAACATAGTTTCTTTCCCTGTGTCACTGATGAGGAAACTAAAGCAGAAAGTTTAAGTGGGTTGACTGAGGCCACAGATGAAGTCAGTGTCAGAACTGAGATTGGATACAAGTGTTACTTGCTCTCAGTTTTGTGTTTAGGCCACTAGACCATGCTACTTGTCATGATATTAAGGCATCTCTCATTGTGGCCAGTGTCCACTTTGGCTGCTAAGCTAAGGATCCATTGAATATGTGGACAGTTAGCTGGGAGGCAGCTTGCAGCAGGCCTAGCAACATTAATAGCATGCAAAATAATACTGTTTTCCTACACATGGCAACTGGCCAAAGGTTCTCCCAGAAATTGAGGAATCTATTGGCATAAGTGTCACAAATCTGAAATGCCAGCCTCAGGAGTCAGGGGAGCTAATGGAATGGCTGTGATTTTTTGGGAAATCAGTGAGCAATTTTCAACTCTAGCAACTGATTTGTATATGTTTATATTTTCCGTGTTCTCTTTGCAAGGAAAAGGGCTAGGAACTCACTGTTACAAAAAGAAAGTGGAGATTAACTATAACATTTCCTGGTTCTCAAAATCAGATCTTCCTGCAGCCACAAGTTTCACAGTCCTAAAGGGTTCTGACACTAGTCAAAGGATTCTTCGTTAGTCTCTGTCATTTTCCCCACTGAGTATTTTAGATGCATAAGAAAATGTAGGATCACGCTCATATTCTTTTTCAAATGTGAAACTGCAGCATAGTTGATTACAATTATGTCTCCAACTGTGACCTCTACAGTGACTCTAGAGAATTTACTCCCAGGGCAACAATGGCCACTGCTAAGGATTCTGATGCACATGTCAACATAATTGCTAGATGTAACAACATGTGACAATACAGTTTGGGAGGGTGAGTTACAAGACCAGAGAAATGCTCAATTATAAAACATTTACAGAACATCACTTCTGAGCTTTGATTTTTTTAATCTGAGTCTAAGGGGTCTGAATAAAACTATTAAACAATTTTACTGTGTTTATGAAAACTCTCACACGTTTAATTTGTATTCCATGGTCCTTAGTCTGTTTTTCAACAATATTTCTTGCCTCCCAGCCAAAAAGAGACACCACATTCACTGACTCATGGGAGGTCTGTCAGCCTCCTACACCATGCAACTATATAGACTGCTCTCTGGTCTGAAAGTGCACCCACTCTGTAAAAACCACAAAATGCCAGATGTTCTTAATGGGCTTTTACTGAACTCAATGAGTCCCTTTACAGCCTGTCACTGATTCAGGCTGACTCTCTCTGGCTTACCTAATATCAGCTAGCCAATGAACACTACTAAAGGGGTTTCAGTGCTATTTCTCTCTCCCCTCATGTGGCTCCACTTTAAAGCCCACTAGCCAATAAGGAAAAATGCTACCCATAGGTGCTTCCTCACCACCACAAAAATCCTGGCAATCAGGGTAAGCTGTTTCCTATTACAACAGTGATAGGGATCTGCAGGATAGGGTGGCACATTCCTCCAAAATACAGTGGAGATAAGAGGTGGTGGATGGAGTGAGGCCTACTGCAGTGAGTGAGCACAAGATCCCATAGCTACAGTATTCTTGCATTTTTTTAGTATTGAGGGTTTACAGCCTGGGCCCTTAGGGTGTGGGTTTATGTACCAGAAGTAAGAAGGCCAGGGGGATCATGGCTGATGGGGAAAAAAGGCAGGAAACATTAAAGCCCCATTAAATACAGTAAAACATAATGTTTGTATTTGTTAATTTCCAAATATAATGTGGCAGTCCTTCAGAGTGGACCCTTCAGACTCAAAGATACATGTGTTTGGCTTTCTTTTAAAAGCAATATTTGTATTCTTTTGGGTAAACTGGCTGGCCTGGTGTATGAAAGATAATAAGCCGGTGTACACAAGATCTAAAAAGCAGGTGCCCGTTGTTGTACAAGGGCCTCTTCCTGAGAATATAATGCTACATTAAACCCTGTCTGAGTTGAAGCTAGGTTATGCTCAACAAAGGACCATGCTAATTCTCCAAAGGGCCTCTATAGGAAGCTTGTAGTAACAAAGGCTAAAGACAGATCCCCAAGAATACTCTTTCATCCTCCTCCTGTTTTGCTCTCAGGGTTTGATTTCATTTCAGAACTAAAATCCACTTCCCCTCTTGCTAAAGGAATAATGTATCTAAAAATGGCGCTTTAGAAATATATTTTAAAAATACTGATTATTATGAATAATCATTCTTTTCCCAAGTACCCTAAAATTATGTAAGAATCATGTAAAAAGATGGCCCTATAACCTAAACTGAGAAAAAATATGAGACATTCAAATGAACACTTAATTTTAGGCACATAAAAAAGCCCAAAGTTATCATAGCCCATGCTAAGCCAGTCCTGTTATTCTGTATTTTCTGAATGCAATAAGGAAAAGATGTTGGAAGAAAAGATGTTGCCTTCTAAGGATAGGTAAATACAAACCCATTTAAACTGCTGTGTCCTTTGGGCCCTTCAACTCTTTATGAGAAATTAGGGCCCGAAAATGAATGAGCTGGAAAACAAGGCAGCACCAGCTTCTCAGCAGAAATAAACCAGATGTAATGGCCTGGCTGATTTGCCAAGTTGCTGATGAACACACAGTCTCCTCTTCCTCAAGGCCGCTACCTTCAGTCTCCTTTGGGACTCGGTAGGTATCTGCCACCTCGCCATGGGCCGTGCTCCCCTGAGGTGTTTGCTGACTGTCCGATGGCTTTGCCGCTGCCCGGGACCTTTTGGGCTGAGGTCTGGGGCACGCAGGGAAATATCTGGGAACGCCAGGTACCCTCCCCGGTTTACAGGGGCCATACACAATCATGGCAGAGACGCGCTCCCCCACCTCGCTAGTGAGCTGCCCCACTCGCCTCTCCGCCCAGCCACCCCAAGCTTACCAGGGCCTGAAATCCGCCCCCCCGGCCCGAGGACGCGTCTCCTTCTGCCAGCTGCCCGGCAGCCGCGCGTTTGCCCCTCAGCCGCTACCAGGGCGCCCGGCGCTGGGGAGGTTCATGGCTCCATCGCCATCCTGCCATGGCGCAAAGCCAGCAGGGCCCGGGCCGTGGCTGCCGCCCGCGGAGAAAAGGCCGAGCGGCCCAGAGACGTGCCTCCCAAAGGAAAGGGGAGCAGCCCCAGCCGCCACCCCGCCAGGCCCTGGCTGCCTCGGCCTCCCTCTCACCGTGAGCCGCGGGATGTTCTTCTTGCCCTGGTACGACATCTTCCCGCCGCGGCCTCTCCCTCCGAGCGGGCGCCCGCGGCTGGAATTCGCCCGCGGCAGGTGCGCTGCGGGGCCGGGCGTCCCTCCTGGGTCTCTGCTCGGCGGAGCGGCCGGAGCGGGCGGCTTTTTGTGGCGCCTCCGTGCGTGTTTGTGCCTGTTGTTCTTGGCTAGCTCGGTGGCTCCCCCTGCGCCGGCCGCCCCGCAGCCTCGCTGAGCAGCTGCCTGATTAGCATTCCGGGCTCATGCTCCCCCGCCAGCGAGGCAGCCGCGCAGACAGCCCGCCGGGGCCTCTCCCCAGCCAGCAGCCACTTCCCTGCTCTCCTGACACCAGCGAACAAAAGCCGCTTCCCCCACCCCGCCACCAGCCTGCCTGCCAAGAAAGCGCGCCAGCCTGGGCCAGGCCAGCAATGGCTGAGATCTCTGGGCAGGGCCCCAGGGACCAGCGAGGGTGGATGTCAGACAGAGCCTTGCCAATGGCTCATTGTTTCCAGCCTGACCCTGCCCCCCCCCCGCCCCCCCCACACACATATTTCTGTGTGTCCTTAAGTTCTGAAGATTTATGCGCTGCAGATTTCCATGTATTCCCCTAACATCTGCCTAGGATTGTACGCAGGGCAGTGGGGTCACCCGGGAAGCCCAGTGCAGGCTTTGCAGTTATTTACTACACATCAGCACAAAATAGGCCTCTCTTTCCGCCGCGACCCTGCAGCCCAACAGCCCTCATGGGAATCATAGGGAGTCTTGGCTTGTCCACATCGGCACCAGAAACTTCTACCCGGTTAGTGGCCTCATCAAAGGCTCCATCCTGCAGCCATGAAGCCCTCACGCCTTTCCAGTGGCTCCCATTGGCTTGAGTTGGAATTGGGTTGGTCTCCGATACAGCAGGGATGTGAAGCAGAACCTGGAGTCCCGGGCTTGGAAAGGCTCCTGTCCTTGGGCCCGCAGGAGCTGGGGAACTCCCTGTTCTTTTTACTTCCTTTGAAGCATCAAGCACGGCCTCTCTTAGAAGGCAGAATCCTGGGCTAGATGGACCATGGGTCTGCCCCACTGGGGCTCGACTGATGTTTGTGTGGCTGGTAGCAGGCAAATGGCTCATAGGAGGCTCCCTCTCTACAAAGCTTGCTCTGTACCCCGCATACCTCACCGGTGGCAGTTCCAGCTCTGGGCTGGTTTCAGCCCCATGGCCTGGAGTACATGTGGGCTGCACTTAACAGGCAAAGGCAAACTGGTCGCCTGACAAACTCAAACCTCCTTCTGAAATGAAGGGAAAAAACCCCAAACTGTCTGCCCCTGACACCTGCCTCTCTGCTGAGGCTCCTCGGGATTCAGGGACAGGGGATGGAGCAGCTCCGCACACCGGGAAAAAGGCAGCAGCCTTTGCCCACCTCCTTATTTGCTGTCCACTGGGCAGCGGCTCACAGCTGGGCCCTCCCATACTGCCGCTCCCATTGACTTTGGGGCCCCTGTTGTGCTCCCCCCCCCCCCCCCAACACTCCCTCCCGTGGCTGAGTTGCGGGCGCCGCGGGGTAACTGACAGCGCCGAAGTTTTGCAAACTAGAGGGCTGGTTCCCAGTGCGGTGCGCGCTGCGCTGGCCGCTTCCCCAGTTACCTGAGCGCAGCCAGCGGGCGCGTCTCCTGCAGCTCCGGCGGCGGGCGAGGACGGCTCGGTAGAAGCCGGGGTGAGGGCAGGGGCGCTGCGGCTCCCAGGCGCCTCGCCGCTCTCGCTGCCGGCCTCACTCTGCCCTTCGGAGTCGCTGGAGAGTTGGCGGCGCGCCCCTCGCCCGGGCGTCGGGGCGCCTCTCCTGCTGCAGCCGCTCAGCGCCTCCAAGTCCAGCGTTTTGTTCTCGAAGGCTCCTTCCACGCTGCAGAACATGCCCCCGAATTTCTGCCGCGGCTTGGGGCTGCCCGAGCCCAGGGCCGCGAAGTACCCGGGCAATTCGGGCTCCCTCCGCTCCAGCTGTGGCTGCCGCTCGGCCATGGCTGCGGGGCAGGGGAGCGGGGCCCGCCGGAGGGCTGCACACGCAGCACTGGGGGAGAGCTGGCAGAGAGACTCCTGTCGCGTGGGATTCGTTAGCCAGGTACCGCCGTTGGGCTCGCCTGTGAGCCCGGCTGACAAGGAGCTGTCCAAGGTGGCGGTGCTGAAAGCATCCACGCCACTGGGGTTCATGACGAGGCCATCCCAGGGAGAGCCCACATAGGACTTCGAGCTGCTAAGGAAAGAGTCGTTGGAAAGCACCTTTGTGGCAGGGTGGCTTTACTAAAAGCTGAATCTTTCGATAGTCACCTCCCCTTTCCATAACTGTGCTCACAGTGTCACAGCTTCCCTTAGCCTCTGCCTGCCTGTTTCAGCCAATTAAACCTACCTTTCCTGTCACCTTTTCCCCTCTGGAACCAACTGACCTTTGGTAAATGCATGCTGGGCTTTCGATGTTACCCCAGTCCACACCACTGTGCAGGAAATGTGTCTTTGGGCTGAACTGACAGTGAAGCCATATATAAGCTCCTTTAAGTAATAATAAGGAGGGTGCCTGCAGTTTTCCAACACTGAGAGTCAATAGCTGAAAGGCCTTTCCCCTACAAACTGATCTTCAGCTTATTTTTTGGTCCTTTAAATTTGTAAACAGCAGTGCAGTAGTGAATCTATCATGTCTGTTAAACATTCAACACCATTCTTTTAGAGTGATTAAACACCGAATGCCTCTTCTGAAACATAGCATTTCCTGATGTAAACTATCAGCTACGTCAAAGCCACCCACTTTTAACTGAATTAAATTTGCAGGCTTCTCTGGGTACTGACCTTCAAAGTTTCAGTCTCTTTATTTCGTTCCAGTGAATAGTTCTGGTTTTCCTCAGTAAAAACCTCTAATTTCTTGCATTATTATCCTGCCAAAAGAATAATATTAGTGCATGTCTGAATAGAATTTGCAATGGTAATTTATATCAACCTTCTTTGCTAACTGGAATAATATTTAATTTGGGGAAAAATATGGATAACTTTTGAGACACACACTAAATTATCTCTAGACAGCCTCTGATCTCAGCCCTGCCAATGAGTCACATTTTGTAAAACTTTATCTAGCTTGAATGAGCTGAGGTAGGATTATAGTTTCTGAAAGGAGTTGCTCCTTACAATGTTGAACAGAGTTAGGCCATCAAACATAGGACCTGATATAATACTGGTTGAGTTCAGTGGAAAGACTTTTAGGGGCCAATCCTGCAAACTCATAAGCATGTGTTTAACTTTTACTCATGCGAGGAGCCTTATGGAAGGCAATGGGAGTAAGATTATTCACATGCATATGTATTTTTAGAATAGTTCTTCATTTATGATGGAAGAGATTAAGGTGATAATTTCATAATATTGCAGTAGAGTAAGTAAAATATAACAGATTCAAATTCTTCCTTGTTCTCACCTCAATAATAATAAAACACATTTTCTATGTTGGTTTAAAACAGACTTTTTTATTAAAAGTTTACAATCATTTATGTATTTTACAAATGAATAGAAAGTCTCTTGATATATATTATATGAATCACAATACAAAAATATGTGTAAAATTTTGTAATTGAACAACATACAGCCCTGTTTTAGGCCTGTCAATTACCATTTCAGCACAGAATCAACCATTATATATTTAGGATATGGTTATTAAGAGATTACATTGGAGAACACAAATAACTCATGGCACAGTTGCCATAGGAGAAAACATTTTAAATAATTTATATTTTGCATAAATTTACAATAGACCTTTCTATAAAATTTACAATAAATAAATACATGGTTTAATACACATATTCACAATATGATTTCCTGAGTCTAAACTAAATCCATTACTGTGCTAAAACACACTACCTATTATAAGTTTTAATGGTAGCATTATAGATGAAAAGCAATTTGGCATCAATCCACCAAGAATGACTTTCAGGTACAATGTTTTTCTTAACTACTAGTGTTTATGTTAACAAGCTGTGTAAGGCACTCAAGGATATACTGAAGGCTACAGATATTACTAGAGTTGAACACTTTAAATAACAGCCACAGTCCTTCAACAGCTTGAACAATAGGTATAGGCCTGAAATACACAAAATGCAGCTGTCAACAAATTAAGCTACAATTCAAATGGATTTTAGTTTAGACATAATCAAAAACATTTGTGTTGCAATGCACATGCTGTCTAATCAATCAATATAATTAGTGTTATCTAGACAGTGAACATTTAAGACTACTTCAGTGTCTCTTCAGAATTTCTGTTATTATGAGTCAATACATTTACACTTAATTTTCAAATTCTCATAGGCAAAACTTACCCATAATAATATATCAATAACCAACTTAATGTTATAATTTTTATCCAGGCCTCAGTCTTATAATAATTTGAAAGTAACATACAAGATTTGGGGTAGGTTAAAAAAACCACAGAAAAATTATGATTTAGGTAGTCCAAACCTTAACAACATTGGTGAAAACTTATTCACTGGCAATAGCCCAATGAGACTTACTTTTGTGAGTAGTAAGTGCTCACCAGTTTAAATAACGTTTATTCAAACAAACTTCATATTTTAATTTCCACATTTCATTTTTATATTAAAACACTTTATTGTGAAAACCTAGATTTAGGCTAATGCCCCAGCCTGTAATCCTATATTTTTAGGATCAGATTTTTTAAAAGGTGCACAAGACCATAAAAGAAAAAGATAGCAACAATCACATGATCTGATACTGCTATCCTTACATAATAGCATCAATGACACTGTCATTGGCATAAAACATTATTCAATATAAATTAGGGTGGTAGAATCAGGCCCAAAATGATTTAAAGGTGACAGTAAAATAAAATCTGCGCTTAAAATATGTAGCACATATATGTGAACATGAGATGTGTGTAAAGGAAATATTTTTAAAACATTAATTGAGCCACTTTTTTCTTTTCTATGTACATTTTTTTTACATATAAACATTAACATCTTCATAAATATCATCACTTATTTACATACTTCTTTGTCTTGTGCATTTAGCTTTTTTAAAAGTGGAGTTTAAGAATATTTTATTTGGGGATGAGGAGATGAGGAACTGAATTCTAGACATATATACAACATGCAAAACCTTGGCTCAAGTAAACAAAAGTTAAATGTATTCTAACTAGTTTCAAATATAGTTGCCTTTGTATTCTAAACTCCTAATCAGGGCATCAAATATTAACATGCATATCCATACCAGTAGCAGCATTTGAATTCCTAAGCTCACTGGGAACATTAGGTCTGTATAGTCAGGCATTTAACTTAAGGCATTTTTATAGATGCCTGCATAGTACATTCCATCAAACATTAATCCATCTATTTCTTATTCAGAGTTCAGTAAATTCTCAGCTAGAAAGTGGTTATATTGTTTGTCATTGTTCCAAATAAATATTTTAAGACAACATAATTAAACTGTACATTTAGCATTAAACATTGTAAGCATGAAATGCAAAAGTAAAACAATTCAACCAGCTATATAAATCCTAGAATTGGCATCTGTATCTTATCCAACTGTAATTAGTTGAATTACTTCTATAGTACAGTCAGATTTTCATATCAAAACTCACATTTCTTGATTTAGAAGGTCTTGACATGCTAATACATTACAAATAGAATATTTTGATAAAGAAACACATTTCCTCTTCTGTCTTTGTCATTTCCATTCCTTTTTGTATGGTTGCTCACAGTACATGTACCCAGTTCCATTTGAAACATATACACTGGATGTGCCAGCTTCTGAAGGACTTTCTAGAATTTAAATTCTGAAAGATTTTCTTCTTAGCTTCATTTATAAAATAAATGTTTGGAAGCAGTGCAGAATTAAAAAAAACACAAGAATTTACTACAGAAGAGATGGTCTCATCAGCATGTAATGTAAGTCCAAATTGTTTGGGTGTTTCTACTTCATGAAGTTTCGTTGGTGGCATTAGATAGATATCAATTAAAACCACAGTTAGAAATGGCTGTTTTCTTGCTGGAAGAAAATTGAAAGATAATGTAAAATTTTGAAGCTATATGATGGACTTCATGCAGTATACAATTCATATTTTTTATCCATAATCCATAAAAGAACTAAAGCAAAAGGAAATTATTAAAGTGACTATAAAAATGGCACCCTTCACTTGACAGTTCTAGAACCTATGTTTATGCAAAGACTTATAAACATTTCATAACAACAACAAGAAGTTTTTACTACTTTAAGTTTGTCAGCACTGCAGAACCAGTAAATTGTGGAAGAATTAACTAAATTCTTCTCCACTGTGTGTTTCATCAAAGGAAAGGTCAACTAAAATCCAATTATCAGCCCAAATGGCATCTTGAAATTAAATCTGTGAAGTCCCAATTAAAACAATGTAAAGATGTAATTAAAAGTCAATCGGATTGCACAGGTATAACCTAGGGCAGATTTGCAACAGTGGAATATTTATTATCGGAGATGATATACAAGCCAGAAAGAACATAACTCGGCTACCTGGTTGAGTCTGATGGTCTGGCATCAGGAAAAAAGTCTTCTATACTAAGCAAATTTTGTAGTGATCACTGTTTGATTCTGCAAACACTTATGCATATACTTAAGTCTACACACCATAATACCATTAAATTAAATGGGATTGCTCACAATGTATAAAATTAAACATGTGCATAAGTGTTTGCAGGACCAGAGCTTAAGACACTATATTCATGAAACTCACAATGTCACACCTTCCATACTTAGATGCAAAGATCTTGGTTATTAGATAACACCATTGTGGAACAGAAATACAAATTTATATCACATCAAAAATATATTGCCTTTTTTAAGTTTAAAAACTTTTCTGGAATCTTCTGATCAAAGAAAATGGGTGGAATAGCAACAGAGCATGAATGCATGAGATCCAAATATTTTCCCCACAGAAATTTTAGACAAAAACGAAAAATGTTTTTCTTTTTCATTGTCCTTTTCTATGGAAATTTTTGAGATTTCAGCAAAAACTCAAAAGCAAAAGATTTTGTCCGAAAGACAAAAAGTTTTTTTTTCCAGAAGCAAGAGTTGTCGTGTCTCATGGAAATTGTTCACTTCTGATGTACCCAGCTTTCTGTATGGACCATGATACCTAACTGAACTATATCTTCCATAATGTCTTACAGCTTCCCATTTTTGTGGGAAGAAGCAATACAACATAGCATCCTTAGTAATGCACAAACAGTGACCCAAAATTGCCAAAGGCCATGTCTGTGCTAGACGTTTTTGGCAAAAATTATCCATCATTTCAAACTCTGGTCCAGTTTAGCAGTCATCTTCATGAGCACTGTATCCTGTAAACCTGCTCTGAAAAGGGTAAGCTGGTAATGTGGTAAAAATTCTACTGGCTACCTGAAGTCCTGTCTGTACTAACACTCTCATTGGTAGCAACAATGGACAAACGTGGACAAAAAAGGCCAGTGTAGACCACCAATACTTGAGATCTTTCCTCCAAGAACATGAATAGTGCAGCATAGTGGTTCTAAATTTTCCATGCCATATTGGAATTTTTCCATATTGAGACAGCCTTCCCACATAGCCAGGATCTTGCTGGGAAGCCCCTCCATTTTATCATGGTTTGCTTTAGCCAAGGCAAATAGATATATGTGGTTAAGTTCAGCAGCGCTCCAGAGAAAAAGAGGAATCCCATATCCCACCCCCTCCACAAATTTTCCATTCTTCCTTGTAAAGATCCTTCCTCCAGGACTCCCACTCGCAGGCTAAATCCCAGCTCCCCACAGGTGCCCTAGATCTGCTGTTGGCAACTTTATCTCTTTAGTAGAAGGAAAGAATAACCCCTTCCTAGTAGGGATGTTAAGTAATGATTAATTAGCTAAATACGTAGTTGACGGAATTTCCATCAACTACTCAATTAGCTGGTAAGAGGGAGGGCACTTGTTACTGCCGTTACGGCTCTGCAGTTTAAATGCAGTGGGAGATGGGTGTGCAGGCAGCCCAGCTCCTACTACATTGAAACTGAAGAGCTGCAGCGGGGTTAACTCCCAGGAGTGCTACAAGCTGGGACTGAGCAGTCCCAGCTCGCGCTGGCTCAGGGACTGCTGTGCCTCTGTCTTTCAAATGTAGTAAGAGACACCTGGGGACCCAGCACCAGGTGGCTCTTACCACAATTAAAAAGCAGAGGCGCAGTGGTCAGGGACCTGGCACGAGCCAGGATTGAAGCAGTCCTGGCTTGCGCTGGGTCGCCTGCTGTGCTTCTGCCTGCTTCACTCCCCCATCCCCTCGCAGAGATGGTGCTGGGGGGAACTGGCTTTTAAGCCGGTTCTCCCCCTACACTGGCTCCTGCTCCTCTCCCCTTGCTGCCTCTGATACAGAGGCAGCAAGGGTTGGGGGAAGTAAGTAGTCTAACAGTGACTCGATAAGCCTAGGCTTATTGGGTACTTGACTACTCGACTAGTCGCTTACATCCCTACTTCCTACCCAGTTTCTGGACTGGATGTATATAGCATATGAATAGTAAAAACAAACAAACAAAAATAAAGAGACAGAACTCAGAAATACAAAACAAATAAAGGTGGGTATTCAACATCACTTTTCTGTCTGAACAATTGGAACTCTAATTCCAAACACCACCACAATCCTTAGAGAACCTAATAACAAAGAGAAACAAGAAGTACCAAAGGTGTACTCAAGATAACTGAAGTAATTCTACATAAAGGCAAATGGGTGTATTTAAGTGTGTTCATTGAGGACCATGTCCATACCAATGAAGTGTCATCCTTTATCTGTTTTGCTTTAACTTTTCTATGGAAGTAGCAAGATGATTTTTTGTTTATTGATTTTAAATGTAATTGTTTTCATCCATGTTCAATTCAAAACACAGCTGAAGGGGGTTTTGCAAAAATTTTACACATAAAAATCATCTTCCAAGTATGGAAAAATTCATCTGAGAAGGTGATTTTCTCAGGTTATAAACATGTGGAAATAGAATTTATCCTGGAAAATTTTACAGAAGTTAGGATAATAGCAAAACAGTGATAATTCTGTAAACGAGCTCTTGTTATTGATGACACATTATGGTATTTAAAAATCAACCTTAAATTTGGAGTGATCAAAGATTATGGATAATAATTCCCACTGAAAATGAACAATTGCTTAGTTTTCATGTTACTGCACATCCCACTACCAATACTGTAATTCAATGGCATATATACTATAGCTAAAGGGATTTACTAGCAGTTTGCTTAAACACATCACCCTGAGCTGAAAATCACATTTCACATGATCTTGCCTTTGGTATTCTTCTAGTAGGAGGACAGGAGGATAATGGATAAGACCATTCCCAACTGACACTCAGCAGATGGTCCATCTGTCCTTACAGGCAACATTGCACCAGGCATTAGTAGCATAAGCCACCATATGGCTAAGAGAAACAGACACTTTTAGCATTACAAGTGGGCTATTTTACTATTCTTTGGAAAAAATTGGATGTTTATCTTGAATAATGTAAAGTCATTCCAACTTACACTGAGCAGCCGACTCAATACTTTATTTGCTTCTTTAGATTAAGTTTAAAATATATATTTTTCATTTGCATAGTTATTCAAAGGAAGAAATGATTTGCACCAACTCATTTGTGTGATGCTGTTATCCTAGGCTAAAAACGTTAAGGAAAAGTAGAAACAAGTAATAGGAATGCTAAATGAACACAGTGTTGGAAATAGTAGAAATAAGCAATCACAGGGAAGTTTATTGATTGGAATTACAACTGCAAAATAATGTCTTCTTTTCTCTGATCTAAGTGGAAAGTATGAGACAGCTGCCAGAAACAGACATACTTTTCTCAAGGGAGGAACCCCCCCTAAAAACTACAGAATGAAGTCAGGATGATGTCCCAACAGATTGTCATCAGCTGACTAAAAAACAAAAACAAATCCCCTGAGTAGCTAGGATCTATGTTTGAAATAAGAATGATGTGTGCAAAGGCATAAGATAAACTCTTTCAGCTATACTGAAAGCCTCACTGGAGACAGGGAAGGCAGGAGGGCTTACTGGATTAGTCAGACATTCACCTGAAGACAGGTTCTAGAGGACTATGAAGCTGGTGTGAAAATACGAACATTTTGTCAGGAAGAGAATAAAAGTACATCTAGACAATGTTGATTTTATTATAGTTAGTATGGATCCACATTAAGGAGCCACAAAGTAAGAAAAATATTTTGAAGAAATAACTAAGGGTATGTCTACACTAGCTCATTAGTTCGAGCTAGGTAGGCAAATGAGGGCAACCGGAGTTGCAAATGAAGCCCGGGATTTAAATATCCCGGGCTTCATTTGCATGTTCCCGGGCGCCACCATTTTTAAATCCCCCTTAGTCCGAACTAACTGCCCGCGGCTAGGCGCGGCAGTTAAACGTTAATTCGAACTAACTCCTTAGTTTGAATTAACTGTTACTCCTCATTCCACGAGGAGTAACAGTTAATTCGAACTAAGGAGTTAGTTCGAATTAACGTTTAACTGCCGCGCCTAGCCGCGGGCAGTTAGTTCGGACTAAGGGGGATTTAAAAATGGCGGCGCCCGGGAACATGCAAATGAAGCCCGGGATATTTAAATCCCGGGCTTCATTTGCAACTCCGGTTGCCCTCATTTGCCTACCTAGCTCGAACTAATGAGCTAGTGTAGACATACCCTAAGAGATAATGAGGTATACTGAAAATGTATGGACTTACTTTAGCTGGATAACATCTGATATACTGTCATACCAAATATCACTCGATCTGGTGTGTTAGTGAGAGAGTGAACTACTTAAAAGGCTAGACACCCCAAAACAAATCCAGTATCATAATTGGCCTTAACTGGCAATCTTGACATCAATCTCAGCAAAGAAACCAAGGATGGAATAAGCACAGAGACTAAACAACCTTTTAACAGCTGGAGATAATCCATCTAGAACTAGACCAAGGCATATTTTTAGACAATGAGCATAAATAAGTGATTTCTGTCTCCAGAACTTGTCAGTCTAATACTTTTCATGAGCTAAATTCACTTAAATACTGTTTCAAATGCAATGTCACATAAAATAAAAGTTATTGTGTAGGACTGGAACAGCCTACACAGAATTCATGGCCTCTTTTATCATGAATATGTGTTCCTATGTCTACCACTTAGCCACACATTTGGTATCCCCAGGGTAGCTTTCCTCGGGTTCACTCATAAAATGTCTTGAAATAAAAATGATAATACTGAAAGTGGGAGTAATAATGAACCTCAGCTGTGTAGCAACTACTGATCAATTTCATTGTTAAAATATTCATCCCAGTGTTTGCTGTGGACTAAGTAATTCTAACAATGAGACATTCAGCCCAAGCAGGGTTCATTCTTCCGGAGAGAAAGGCAGCACAGTATGAAAATTATAGGTATGAAAGATAAAAAGAGATGGAGCATGTAGCCACCTTATCACTAGGTGCAGAAGAGGCAATCAGTCAGTGAAAGGGGGTTATTTATTATATGCAATTGGAAACTATGGCTGCAGAAAAATATTATAGAAACAATACAAACACCATGGTTTCAAGTCTACTCCCTTTGAAGTAAATAGAACTTTTGCTGTAGACCTTGAATGGAAAGAATCTCAGGCCCTATCTACCCAATCATCAATCCTGGTAAAAATGAAAACACTGAATTCCATTAAAAAGAAAAAAACTATACAAGACTGTCTATTATTACCCTCATAGTTGCCCTATCACGAGCAACTTATTCAGTGTCATTGAGAATCAAAAAGTGAAAGGAGCCAATTTATAGCATGTAAACATCATATTCTTATTACATGAAGATAAGCTAGTGCTCATTTTACATAGGGGAGGAGTCATCAACTAAATGAAAAGAGGAATGATAAGTTTTAAATATATGACAATGGAGATGGCAGGCCCAATTCTTGGCTAGTGTAAATTGGCAATACTCCATTTGCTTAAACAGAGCTATATATATCCATTTACACCACCTGAAAATCTGGCCATATAATTATGTGTACTTTATAGCTTGCAGAACCTATGACTGCAGCTCATCCCTAGGAGGAATTTGCCTTATCCTCTTTTTGAGGCTTTGTTATTACTAGTATCTGTTTGAGCCTTCTGAATGCTAGAAGAGTATTCACATGCTTAAAGTTAAGCTCAGAATTAAATGTCTTGCTGGACTGATGCCTAATTAAACAGAACAAAGCTTTAGAAAATTAAGAAACTGCCATGGAGCAGCATCATGTTCAAGGCTTAAGTACACAGCTGATTACTAAAGACAAATTTTTTTTTTAAGAATTCTGAGTCACATTCAGCCCATTGATGTTTATGTGTGACCTCATGAAATTAGTGTCTGTGCCTTCTCAAGAGCAGAATTTGGTTCGCTTTTTGGTTTTGATTAAAAACTTTAATTTGAACATGACATCTTTTATGGTGGAATAAAAGGCTAGACAAGGTGGTGTAAATGGCCATAGCTACTGAGGATTTGGTCTAAGATTTTTCTAGAGAAAATAAAGCTTTCACACCCTTGTACACAGTAATGGGTAGAGCACTTTTTGCATGGCAGGCATACTAGTCAGGCCACAGAAAATCTAGGGAGAGGAACTAAGAGATTGCCACACTATAATACAGATAGTCTTCAGAAGGCATCTCTATTCAGGGAAAAAATATTCCCTGGATAGTTACACAAAGTGATGTACTGTAAAGGTCTGATGACAGCGAGATTTAATTATATTCCAGGTTTGAAATATAGCTAATGGCACCATAGAAAAAATATATAGGTCATTGGGAATAGAACTTCTCCCAGATAAGAGAGGGCTGCTCCAAAAGAAAGCCATTTCAGGGGGATATTTTTTACAATAGAAAGCTATATGGACCCTTCATGATTCAACCATCTAGAGAGTTTTTTTTCATTAAGTTTAATTAAGAGATATATTGGCCTTCAGAGCTCAGCCCCAAGCACAGGGTGGTATATACCTGTGTCATCCCAGGAGGCAGTCTGGAGCTTCTCCTGTTTCCCTGTTGCTTTTTGGAGTAGGTGTGAAGGCACTTAGTAGGTTACTACAGCCTGTTCTGTGGTGCAGTGTACTCCCTCCTTTCTTTGACTGCCAGCTCTGCTGGATGGCACATGGAGAGCAGAGCTATGGGTCCACTTGCTCTCTGTTCACTTTCTGGTAGTACTGGACCCATCACTCCTACTCTTCCCCTTGCACTGCAGACACACTTGGAGAAAATTGTACATGGTCACGCAGTGGGTAAAGTTCATGGCCTTGCTACCCTGCATGGCTATGTAGGACTAGCACACAATCTTGTTCTAAATATTACACATTTAAAATAACAGAAGTATATGCTTGTAGGAGCCTGGGCCAGGTATGATATGCTTGCAAAGTGACTAGTATATTTTGACCTATGTTACACTAAAGTAAATAAATGCATAACAAGACCAGAGTTGTGTATCTTTTAAACACGGTTTTAATATTTATTTTCATAAATAAGATCTTTAGGATGAAGTTTTCAAAAGCACCAACCATTAGCCTAACTGCTCTTGTTCAATACAATGAGGAAACTCCATTAACTTCACGGGGGGCAAAATTAGACCAATGATGAGCACTTTTGAATTTATTTACTTTATATAAAAATCAATAATGATCCTGTTGATTATATAATGGCAACATTTCCATTGTCTTCAGTAGAAGTTTTCTCTGGTCTCAATTAGGGTAGTCGGAGGGTGGGAGTTTGCATATCTGTAAATGACGGCAGAATTTGGTCCTATGGAAGGAACAAACCAAAGTATATCACCTCAAATCAAACCAACTCTGCAGGTACTGAAAATGATTTTGTCATGAAAATTTCTGCAATTCAGATCTTGCAGACTGACACATGGGGAGACTGAACTTCTCTGATAATTCTCAAAACAAAAAATAATTTAAAAATAAGTTAAGGATGCTACGTGATAACAAAAATCATTTATAAAATCCCAACACCTAAGAAGGAGGCAATCAGTAATTCAGGATAGACTAGATCTTATGTTGCCCACAAAATGAACTAACATTGTGCTTCTCAAATATAAGGATATTTAAGAGCAGGTTAGACAGACATCTATCAGAGATGATATAGATGGTGCTTGGTCCTGGAGTAAGGGCAGAGGACTGAACTTGATGATCTCTCAAGGTCCCTTCCAGTTCGAATATTCTATGATTCTATGAAATGTATGATCACAACACAACTATTTTAGTTCTCCATTGACCTGGTATTTGTAATGTAGTTTAAGAGTCTTGACTTTGGTATTTAAATATTTTCTTTTAAGGGATACTGTTACATGAAAAATATCAGCGAATATGTTTATTGACTTATGGGTATTTTGGTAAATTATTTATAATTGTTGTGTCTTGAAAATATTTTTATATTTATTTCAATAGGAAAATACTATTACATTATCAATTAATTTTCTGAATATTTTCATGACTAGCCACACTGAAGTCAATGAGACTACTCATGGGCATAATATAATTCACATGCATATAATTCACGTATCTATAGGACAAGAGTTTAAATATTAAATCCAACCTCCCAAGCCTTTTGAAGAAAATCTGTGTTTCTCATATATAGCTGGCATATTAGTTTTTAAGGAGTTTAAACATTAATGGAGTGCCATCAAATTCAATAGAGCTCTACATAGAGACAAGATTCTACCACTCACATTAGGTTGCAGAATCGGAGCTACGAAGTTTTATAATGAACACTGCTTGCCTCTCTCTAATCCAGAGATGAGATATTGACCTAGATGAGAGGGCAGTTCTGTCTCTGGGTTCAATCACTATACACTTTATTTAAATTACTAACAAGGGTGATGATGAAGCTATCTGCTTTTTTACTATTGTCATTGAGTCATCCTTAAGGCTTTATGTTACAAATAGACCCTTATAAAAATGAAGACAATAAATTTTGACTCCTTTGGGTTTCTGAAATGAGCAACACCATCAGAAAAAGTGCAGCTGCAAAATGACATAGGACCTTGCAGCATTATTAAGCCTACCTTCCCCTTTTTAATAGTGTCTTGAGGAAATCTAATGCAGCCATGCTATAAAAATGCTTTTGGTAAAAGATGACATAATGTTGATTCATTAAGGCTTAGCAGTAACATTTTAACGGCTGTTTTTGGTCAATGAATAGTGATTTTAAAAAAATCATTAAAATCTTTCAGTAATTTACACAGTATAACATTATTTTTTTAAAAAGGGAACATTTAACATTTTAGTCAAAATATGTAAATCAAAACTAGGGAGACCCAGGAGAAGGTGAGATTTTGAAGGGGACCATGGGCTATAATTACATGGATAAAGAAGAGATGAGACAGAACTGGGGAGGATCAAATCAGTATCTTAGATTAATTATAGGGAATAAGCAGGAAGAACTCGAAATGCTAGTAAACAAACACAACTATGACATAGCTGACATCATAGAGACTTGGTGAGATAGCATGAATGACTGGAATAGAAGGGTACAGCTTGGACAGGAAGGACAGGCAGGGGAAAATGTGTACACTTGGATTGAAGCTAAAATAGAAATTGGAAACAGACTTAGGTATGGCTAAAAGGGATAAAAAACATGGATGATGTCATGGTAGGGGTCTACTACAGACTACCAAATCAGGAAGAAGAGGTGGAAGAGGTGGATTTTTTTTAAACAACTAAAAAAATCATACAAAGCACGGGATTTGGTGATGTTGGGAGACTTCAACTATCCAGACATAGGTTGGGAAAATAACACAGCAGGACACAGATTATCCAACTGGTTCTTGGAATGTATTGGAGACAGTTTTTAATTTCAGAAGATGGCGAAAGCTACTGGGGGGAGCAAGGGTGGAGTTTTGAGAGAGCAGGGGAGGCGGCAGCAGTGTGCACCGGGTTGTGGCTTGATTTTCTTCCTGTTCCCCTCATGATAAGGGAGCAAGGGGAAAGAAAGTACTTGGATTCCATGACTTACACTGCTGTCCCCTCCCTTCACCAGCCAGGAGTGAGAGGCATGCATAGAATCCAAGTACTTTCCCCTTGCTCCCTGATTGTCAGGGGAACGGGAAGAAAAGCAATCTGCATGCCAGTGTACACAACTGCTGCCTGCCCTGCTTTCTCGATACTCCGCCCTTGGGGGGAAGCTGTTCTACATTTGATTTTGACAAACAGGTAGCAACTGATTGAGAATCTGAAAGTGGAAGGTGCAGCTTGTGTGAAAATGATCATGAAATGACAGCATTCATGATTCTAAGGCAGGGGTTTTCAAACCTGGGTTGTGGACCCATCAGGGAAAGCCCCTGGCAGGCCTGCAATAGTTGTCTACTCTAAAGTTCCACAGCCACAGAGCTACGGAGCCTCATCGCTCCCATTGGCTGCAGTTTACTGTTTCCAGCCAAAGGGAGCTGCAGGAAGCAGTGTCTTGGTCCACGGGAGTGAAAAACAATAACTGAAAATGTGGAAATGGTAGAGATGCTTAATGATTTTGTTTCAGTTTTCACCAAGAAATTTGGTGGTAATTGAACGCCTACTATAGTGAATGCCAGTGACTATGGGGTATGTCCAGAAATTAAAATAGGAAAAGTACAAGTTAAAAATTACTTAGACAAGAAAGATGTCCTCAAGTGATCAGGGGCCTGAAAATATGCATTGTACACTACACAAGGAGCTGACTGAGGAGATAACTGAGTCATTAGCTATTATCTTTGAAAAGTGATTGAATACGTGAGAGATTCCAGAAGACTGGAAAAGATCAAATATTTTAAACTCCCTGAACACTTAGGGTACATCTAGACTGCTTTCCTTTTCGGAAAGAGGAAATGCAAATGAAGTGCAGATTAGCATATTTTCATGCTTCATTTGCATATCCTCTTCCGATCCTTTTTGCGGAAGAGGTTATTTTGCCAAAAACCGAAGTGTAGACATGGCTTTTTCATGAAAAAGCCCCTTTTTCAAAAGAACCCGTATTCCTCAAAAAATGAGGTTTATAGGTTATTTTGAAAAAGGGTTTTTTTCACAAAAAAGCCACGTCAAGACTGTGTTTTTTGGTGAAAAAATGTCTTCTGCAAAAAGGGTCGGAAGAGGATATGCAAATGAAGGGTGACAATATGCTAATTAGTGTTTCATTTGCATTTCCTCTTTCAGAAGAGGAAAGCAGTCTAGATGTACCCTTAGTTACAGACTTGAAAGTTGCCATCCTCAAGCAAAGAACTTTAAAAAACAGGCTGCAATGTGAAATTACTGAGCTGGAGTTTATATGCAAATTTGACACCATCAGAATGGGTCTGAACAGAAACTGGGAATGGCTCTCTCATTATAATACTTATTTTTCCACTTTAGATATTCTCACCATTTTATCCACATCTAATCTGGTTGAATTAGCTCTGATGTATATCTCTACTATCTGATGTATTGAATTAGCTCCCATCTCTGTATTCCTGCTATCTGTTTCTTTTTCTTTCACTTCATGCATCTGATGAAGTTGCAACTCATGCAAGCTTATGACATAATAAAATTGTTAGTTTTAAGGTGCCTCTGAACTTCTTGTTTTTATAAAAAAAAGAAATAAGGACAAACCAGGGAATTATAGAACAGTCCATGTAACTTCTGTGCCAGAAAAGATAATGAATCAACTAATTATGAAATCCGTTTGTAAACATTTAGAAGATAATAAGGTGATAAGACACAGTCAGCATGGATTTGTCAAGAACACATCATATCAAACCAACCTGACAGCTTTCTTTGACAGGGTAACAAGTACTGTGGATAAGGGGGAAGTGGTAGATGTGTACTACCTAGACATTAAAAAGGCTTTTGATACAGTCTTACATAACCTTCTCATTAACAAACTAGGGAAATACAACCTAGATGGAGCTACTATAGGGTGGATGCATAATTGGTTGGATAATTGTTCCCAGAGAGTTGTAACTAATGGTTCAACATCATGCTGGAAGGGCCTAATGAGTGGAGTTCTGTAGGGATCAGTTCTGGGTCTCGTTCTGTTCAATATCTTAATCAATGATTTAGCTAATGACATAGAAAATATACGTATAAAGTTTGTGGATAAACCAAGCTGAGAGGTGTTGCCTTTACTTTGGAGGACAGGCTTATAATTCAAAATGATCTGGACACAACTAGAGAAATGGCCTGACATAAATAGGATGACATTCAATAAGGACAAATGCAAAGTACTCCACTTAGGAAGGAACAATCAATTGCACACAAAGTGGGAAATGACTGCCTAGGAGAGGGTAATGCACAAAGGGATCTGTCAGTCATAGAGGACCACAAGCTACATATGAGTCAACAGTGTAACACTGTTGCAAAAAAGCAAACATCATTCTGGCATGTATTAGCAGTAGTATTGTAAGTACGAATAAAAATTAATTCTGATCTACTCTGCACTGGTTAGGCCTCAACTAGAGTATTGTTTTCAGTTCTAGGCACCACATTTCAGGAAAGATGTGGACAAATTGGAAAAAGTTCACAGAAGAGCAACAAAAATGATTAAAGGTCAAGAAAACATGACCATTGAGGGACAATTGAAAGACTTAGGCTTGTTTAGTCCAGAAAAGAGAAGATGGAGAGGGAACATAACAGTTTTCAAGAACCTAAAAGGTTGTTTCAGGAAGGAGGGAGAAAAATTATTCTCTTTAACCTTTGATGATAGGACAATTAGCAATGGGCTTAAATTGCAGCAAAAGAGGTTCAGGATGGATGTTAGGAAAAACTTCCTAACTGTCAGGGTAAGTGAGAACTGGAATAAATTGCCTACAGAGACTGTAGAATCTTCATCACTGGAGATTTTAAAGAGCATGTTAGGGAAACACCTGTTTGGGATGATCTAGATGCTTAGTCCTTCCAAGAGTTCAGGGAACTGGACTTGAGGTCCTCTTGAGGTCCTTTCCAGTTCTGTGATTCTATGGCTTTCTTTTAAATAATATTTTTAGAGTCATGCTAATAATAATCCTGTCTTTCAGTGATGAAAGATGGAACAGAAAAAAGAATTGTTGCTAAAACTGACTGAGGATGTGTGCGTCATCAAATAACAGCAATATGACAATATGGTTTTGGTTTGTTATGCTTGTACCAGAGTATGATTCATTGGCTCTATTCATCTTCAGCATGTTTCACTCCAAGAATAATGGCTAATTCCATACCAAGACATAGCAATTTTGCAGCTTAGAAAACACTGGCCCAAATTCATCCCTGCTGTAACTTCCTTGAAATTAGTGGTAGTATATCAGGAGTAACTCTGGATTACTGGGTATGCTTAATATGAATACTTAGAGAGTTGATGTCAAATCACAGTCATAGTTAACAACCTTAAAGTAGAATTATGGTAGAAAAGTGGCCTCTCATGGCTGCTGGCTATATTTGCATTCAAAGAAGGAGATGCTGCAGTTGCAGGCAAACAGCTGATACTTAGCCAGATTGTGACTTACAGATGATATGAGGGTCCCATACATACACAAACCGGTCAAGGCTGTGAGCTTTATGAACAGCCAAGAGGTACAAGACAGAATGAGAGGAACTCCCCATTTCTAGGAAAGGAATCAGTAGTGAGATCATTCTATTCCATCTGATTTATCTTTCACCTTCCTTTTTTCTCATCAGCTGCTCAACCTCAGCCTTCTTCCTATTTTGCTCAGTTTTGAGACAATTCTTCACCTCTTCAATATAGGACTCAAATTTTAATTTAATTTTGTTTAGACATTTCACAGTCAGTGTTCCCTCTAAACTGCGAAGTAGCACAGCTCCGCAGCTGCTTAATGAGCCCTGCCCAGTCAGGGGCTCAGGATTTGCACACGGAGCTTCTTAGCTGTGGGAGGATCCCTTCTTCAGTGACAGCGGCAGCTCCCTGTTCTGACAGAGCAGTGAGTCTCTCCCAGATGGTAGGGCGTGGTGCGTTCCTGCATGACTGTGCTCCTGGCCTTTGGCCCCAGGGCTCCGCAGCCACTCTGCTTCCTCTCCCAAGTGTCCCCTCCCAGTCCCTGCTTGGTCAGTGTTGGGTCCTCTGTTGACATGAGAGGCAGAATCCTGCAGCTAGTGGCAGCAAAGAGGCATTGACTTCCTTTTGTCTGGCAATTTCCCTGGTTTGGAACTGGTCAGGTCCCAAGTGTGCTGGATTAGGGAGGTACAATCTGTATCTCAGATGCAATTATCCCATAATCAGAGGCTTTAGAAATTAATTACAGATTCCAGTTATATTTCTCTTTCCTCTTAAATGCAGCATTGTGGCTATATTAGAGCTCCAGAACTAGACTCCAATTCAGAAAAGAATTCCTATTCAGCACAGAACTAAATACATGATTAATGTTAAAACATGGTTAAGTCTTAGTGAAATCAATAGCCATCAGAAGGTGGCTAAAGTTGAGGACATACTTAAGTGTTGTCCTAAACTGCGGCCCCAATAGTCCAGTGTAAAGATAGGCTACTTCAAAATTCCATAGAGATGGACTTACATTTCCATGGTGATGGAAACAGTCTACATGGGGATTGGAAAATAAGAGACAGATGCTTGTTATGCAACATTTTATAAACAAAACAAAACATATATGAACATTTTATGTGCGCTGACTGTTGTGATGAGCTCCTGTAATGGGGGCTTCTTTCCCTTTTGGAATGAAATCAGTTTGGAATCGGCTATAGATTTTTTTTAGAAGAAAAAAATTCTGCTAGGAAAGAAATACATTGGCTTTGTAATGGTATTTAGGAAAGGTAACGGTATTGTGTATAGCAAGCAATTTGTAATGTTACTTTACTGTTTATTGTATATTTCCAGTAATATGGGGAATACATTGTGTTAGTTTATTTCCTCAGAAAAGAAAAGTAGTTTAACTATTTCTCTCCTATGATTATTGAGTTTGTAGGGCTTTCTTGAGTCTCTAAAATCAGAACCCATTATGTAGCACAGATGGCTGTCCGTTCTGCCCCAATCCATGAAGAACTTGAGTTTGACTATACAGAGTTTTGACAGATAGCACAAAATGAATGTTACAATTTGACTTGCTGAAAATTCATGGATTGGGAAACTACATTATGAAAATTCTGTGCAAACTGGATAGCTATAGAGCTGGGATCAATGCATAAAGTGTGATTTATGGTATATTCACAAAGGGCTCAACTTTTAAAATTAATTTTCTGAAGAGCACAATGAACACTCTGGTGACAATGAATAATTTCACATCTAAACGTGCATTTGCATATGTCAATGAAGGCTCTGTATACATATTTTAGGCATCAACTTTTGAAAACTGAAACTGAATACATTCTTTACTCATTCTCTGGGCATTTTTGTTGTGGACATACACACTGAAATTGTGGACATACACATTGAAGTGCAGCAGTTGTCACCACTTTCATTAAATTTTAATGGAAGTTGTGTGACTAAATCCCCTGCACTGCTTTGAAAAAAAGCATCTATAAGAATTATAGTAAGATTCTGGCTCACTGGTATAAAATACATCTGATCGTTGTGTATTGTGCTGACCCCAAACGAGATCTCAGCAAAATACATAATTTCAACTGATATGCAAGTACAGTGGGGCATGAAACAATGGAAGAAGAACAATCTTTTTCAAGAACCTGGCTGCTGACATGTATTACTTTTTATTACTGATCTCTAGGTCACTGATGCAGGAACATTTGCTGTCTGAAAATATGGAATTTAAAGTGAGAATACTTACGCTGTAAATCAGCAAAGAGCTTACTCAAGCCAGAGATGTACAGAAAATGCAGAAAATCTAGGCTGACATTCTGCCCATAATTCATGTTTCTTTGGGGGAAAAGTTGCCCTTATTCTTGCCATTTAACTAAGTGTCTCTCTCAATTTTCATTCATATCATGGAATTCCTTTCCTCCTCTAGACATGTGCTTAATCTTACTTACATATAGTTCTCTTTTCTAGCCAACCTTTTTACAGTAGTCTTTAGAATATACACTTAGAATTACTACACCTTTTAAATACTTTATTATAGAGTTACAGAATCTAGGACTGCATAAAGGTACTCTTGGTATAGACATCACATCCAATCAGAGACACAACAATTTTTAATAATTGAAATAAATTCTTAGAAAAATATTTATTGTGGCCTGAATCACTCCATCCAGTTTACAATGCTCTAACTCAGTGACCATATTATTTTTTCTAGTACATACTAGTATTCTATGGTTCATGTTGTCCATTCTAACTATCTTTTTATTCATTCTCTGTATCTCAACTGTGTTTTCTTTCTTACAGAAGTTTAAGAGTAAAATTAACTATAGATTAAACTTTGGAAAAACCCATGAAGAGGCAAAATGTCTCCAAAATCTCTGTGTGGAGCTCCATGCTTCCTTCATAGCTGAAAGATTTGGGGAAGGAGTAGACGGCACAGGTTGAAAAACTGATCTCACTGAAGTCAATGACAAAACTCCCATTGATTTCAATGGGGCCAGCATTTTCAGTTAGTCTGAAAACTGTATGATGACCAGGATTCTAGACGGCAGTATTCTGCTTTCCTCCAAAGAATACTGGACCATTTTTGGAATGATATTTCCCTTCACAGTTAATAGCCAGTAAGGAGATGTAAAACTGATTCTAGCAGAATTAATTGTTGCACAGATTTCCAATGAGAAAACTGCTGAGTCCAATTGAAGCAAGCCACAGAAAATAGATACTCGATGGAGACAGCCTCTCCCATTTTATGTTAATTTGCAGATATTTGCAGAGTCCTGACTGTGGAGCTCACTTGGAGGGTCTTCTGCTGGCTTAGGGTGAGCTAGGTAAAGAGAACATGCTGTCTTCACCTTACACACATATTCTCTGGCTTTCTTAAATGTTAGTATGCTCCCCTCTGTTATATTTGCAATGGCCAATTTAAATGTTACACTGTATAGGCCTTTATTTATAGATTTTATAGTCATTGTAAGATTAAAAGTTGTCCTAGAATTAAATTGTTTTAACAGTGCCTCTATAATAAAAAAGAGCCTTCTAAAATTTTAAAAATCTGATCACCTAAAATTGCAACAAATTCAGACAGTAGGTCAAATCCTGCTTACAATGACATAATCAAAACAGGATTCAAACAAAGCTTAGCAGGATTTAAAATATGGAGAATTAACATTAACTTGGTATTTCTAAAAAGCCCCATTATGGATATATTTTACAAAGTATTATAAGATCTTCAGTATGTTATGACTGTGATACAAGATGCTAAAATACAGTAAACTATCATCTTCCTATATTATTAAATATATCACATTCTTTCCAATTTTTTTATGTATAGGGTATGTTAAAAACAGTTGAATTCACAAAAAAAGATTTGAATAGAACTATATGAACTATTCACTGCAAAATCCTGAATCAGGTGCTTCTGCTTGGCTTTGGATTTACATTCAAAATTCAGACCAGTAAGGTTTCATTCAAGGTTATTTTTAAGTCCTAATTCTTTCATCAAAATTGGAGGGAACATATTCTTTCTTTGGTGAGACAAGAATGTATAGGTGAATTACATTGGTTTACTTCAGATTTCATCCAATTTCATGGCAACATATCATGTGGTAAGTCATGCTAGATTTTCTGAGTTTCTTATTGGGACAACATGGGATTTAAAGGATTAGCTGTGGTACCATTTGCACTCAGATGTTCATAAAGGGAGGCTGTGAATAGCTGAGTTTTGCTCTTCCAAATTCTAAAAGTAAATACATTCGGAATTAATGAGTTAACCAATATTTGGGAATTTGATTTAACATATAGGCTGCGTCTAGACAGTTAAAAGCATTTTCGGAACAGAGCGTCTAGATTGGCACGGATGCTTTTCTGCAGAAGCACTTTTTGCGGAAAAGCATCCCTGGCCAATCTAGACGCGCTTTTGCGCAAGAAAGCCCCGATCGCCATTTTAGCCATCGGGGCTTTTTTGCGCAAAACAATACCACGTTGTCTACACTGGCCCTTTTGTGCAAAAGCATTTGCGCAAGAGGGCTTTTGCCCGAACGGGAGCAGCATAGTATTTCCGCAAGAACACTGACGATCATACATGAGATCGTCAGTGTTCTTGCGGAAATTCAAGCGGCCAGTGTAGACAGCTGGCAAGTTTTTCCGGAAAAGTGGCTGATTTTCTGGAAAAACTGGCCAGTCTAGACACAGCCATAGTGTATTTTGAAATACCGGTGGAGGAAACACTAATTCCTGCATTAATTCACATATCCCTTCCTCTGTATGTAATTGCAGAGCTCCTTTCACAGGTGGGGGCAGAGGCTGAACAGTTTTTGAGCAACCTCGCACTGCTGCCTTCCGGCAAGCCCATTGGGGGCTATGCACATCCGGGAGGTCTTGAGGGAGAATTTCAGCCAAGGCTACCTGTGATACTCTCCCTGGGACCTCCCCACAAAGGACCTCTGCATTGCTGCATGTGCCTTTCCTCCCCTACCTCTCCCTTCCCCTGCCCTGTCTTCCTACCTTCTCCCCTCCCCTCCTGATAAAATAAACCAGACTTTTTGTTTTGGAACAATAAACTATATGATATTTATTTGGGAACTATATAACTAGGGAGGGACTGGAGAAAGAACCTGGGAAAGGGGAGGAAGGGGGCGGAGGGACTCAGGGGTGGGGCTGAGACTGGTGCTGCAGTCCCACTATCTTATATGTGAGGCTCTTGGCAGCCTTGGGGGGGCTAAGAGAAGCTAGAGGGGCAGGGGTGGGTGCTGGGGGGTTTTGAAGGGGAATGGGTGGGTGCTGAGGGGACTTGGGAGGGACCGGGTGCTAGGGCTGCTGGACCACTCAATGGTGGTGACCATGTGTTCGATGGTGTTGGTGTGTACCACTCACATCGCCTCGTGCTGCCTGGACAGCTGTTTCCAGATGGTGCAGCACAGCTCCCTGTCAGCATGGCACTCCTGGAGGTCCTCCTCAAAGTTCCTCTTCATGGAACAGAGGCACTTAAGGTCTTTCCTCGCCAGGCCATACTGCGGTTGCCTCCACTGGCGAGTCTTGTGGAGTCGGGAGGATGGCATGGGAGGTATTGCATGAACCCCACTTGCAGCTGTGATGAAAAGTGACAAGAGTAGTCATCTCAGGAGACACTGTTCATGAAGCCTAGCCCTAATCTCTGAGCTGACACTGAAAGGTCTTAGTTCAGACAATGGCGATGTGCGTCAAGCAAGGCCATCTGTGACCTAGACAGTGGGCACTTCCCTGCAGGGGCACGGACGTCCCAGGGGAGCCTCATTACCCTCACCCCTCAGGGACAAGCAGGCATGAGAAGGTGCTGGCTAGGCTAGGAGCTGGTGGGCAGGAGGGGGGGAACAGGCTGGGTTTGCTTTCCTCTATGCCCCACACACGCTGGGTCTGGCAATGGCGATGTCCCTCAGGGAGAGAATTACTATCCCTGCCCACTGAAGGAGAGGAAGAGGAGGGTGTTGGGGGAGGTGTGTGAGTGGCAGATGCTGCTTGCGTACTGGGGTCCACTCCACTTCCTCCCCCAGCAGGTTCCCCTGCAGGGAATCAGTGTCCTCTGCTTCATCGTGCTTGACCAGGAGCGGATGCTGCCTGAGAGTGTGGGCATAAGCCTGTGCCATGTGCGGCACTGCTGTGTATTTCCCTGACCCCAGCCTCCTTAGTGGTGGCTTGTGGTGGGAAGGTGTCCCACCACGGAATACGGAGTAAGGCAGGAACCTTGTGAGGAGCAACAGGTTCCTGTGTGACAGCTTCATAGGGCTCAGTGCTCTGGACTGGTGTTCCATGTGCACAGGCTGCCATGCGATCCTTAGGCCGAGAAGGCCAAGTTAGGAGCACACAGCCTCTTGCAGCCTGCCACCTCCCCCCATGTGTAGATAGGGAAAGTGATGGAACTCACCTAGTGGGCCTTCCCCAGTATTGTCCGAGGCTGGGAGACATCCTGGGAGGGGGTACTGGCTCAAGGGTGATGACCACCCTGGTTGGCAGGCATGGTGTCAATACTGGCCTCCTCCTTCTCTTCCTCAGACTCTTTGTCCTCTTCTATAGCCCTGTCCTCCTGGAGGCTGACAACGGACATGTCCAGGCCAGAGTTGACCACGAGGATAGGGGAGATGACCTGCCCCCCTCCCAGGATGGCATCCATCTGCTGGTAAAAGCGGCAGCTCTTGGGTGCTGCTCCACATTGGGAACTTTGTTCCCTGGCTTTAGTGTAGGCCTGGCACAGTTCTTTAATTTTTATCCTAACCTGGTCCAGAGTGTGGCTGTGCCCCCTCTGGACCAGGCTGGCAGCCATCCAGCTGTAGATGTCCGCATTTTGGTGTCTAGTGCAGAGATCCTGGAGGTTGGACTGATCCCCCCCAGATCTCGATCAGATCCAGGAGCTCTACATCAGTCCATGAGGGTGCCCTCCTCTCCTGACTCTGGCCAGAGGCTTCTGAGGTGGCTGCCAGCATGCTTGCAGCCTTGCGGGGGGGGGGAGGCTGAGGGGAGCTCTGGCATGGCAGCAAAGAAGGCTGTGCAGGGTTCTGCTGTGTGGCACGATGAGAGCAGGGCCTGCGTTGTGCCACATGCACTTTCCCTTCTGCCTGTACCTTTAAAGCTTGTAGGGGAATCACAGAGGGTACGTCTAGATTACATGCCTCTGCCAACAGAGGCATGTAAAATAGGCTACCCGACATAGTCAATGAAGCGGGGATTTAAATATCCCTGGCTTCATTAAAATAAAAATGGCCGCCGCACTGTGCCGGCTCAGCTGATTGTCGGCACAGCGTGCAAGTCAAGATGCGGATCGGTCGACAAGGGAAGCCTTTGTCGACTGCTTCTGTAAACCTTGTTTCATGAGGCAGAAGGGAGCAGTCGACAAAGACTTCCCTTGTCAACCGATCCACATCTTGACTCGTGCTGTGCCGATGATCAGCTGAGCCGGCACAGTGCGGCGGCCATTTTTATTTTAACGAAGCCGGGGATATGTAAATCCCCGCTTCATTGACTATGTCGGGTAGCCTATTTTACATGCCTCTGTCGGCAGAGGCATGTAATCTAGACGTACCCAGAGTGGCCACCAGGGTAGCTGTGAAAAGCCCTGGAGGCCAATTATTTCAAAATAAGCATAGCTGCACCATTCATACTCACCCTAGTTGAAAATAGCTATTTCAAAAATAGGTATTATTCCTCGTGAAATAAGGGTTTACTATTTCGGAATAAAAAAATCTGTTATTTCAAAATAATTTCAAAATGAAATTTCAAAAAAACTGGGTTTGCTGTGTGGATGCTTACCTTTTTATTTCGAAATCTCAGTTCTACTGGCATGAATCCAAAGAGATTAGCATGAGGTGTGTAGTAAGATGAGGATCTGAAACAAAAGCCCATGTAGCACAGGCCTGGTTTGAGGCCTGAGGCCTAGCTAACAATGGACAAAACTTGGCTAATATAAAGCAAAGCTAAGTTGTGAGCAAGAGGCAAGCCCCTGCTCACAGAACTTGGCATAAACGGTGTTGAGAGTGCAAAACACTAATTGGTAATAGGCCCAGGTGTAGAACAGTTATTGGTACTGGTAATAAGTTGAAAGCACATTCCAAAAGAATGGTAACACCAGCTCTTTAAAAAAGACCTTGGTACCCACACTCCCCACAGATACAGACTCCGGTTCAGGAACGGATCTAAAATGACAGCATGATGGATAGAGATGTTCTAATTGAACCACAAGAAGCAGAGTGATGTATGGTATCTAAGTAGCATCAGAGGGTGGCAACCTGACACATCAGGAGTGATGTGTAACTTATATATAAAGTGATGTCTTGGAAGGACAGTTTTTGTCCAGCCTAGGGTGCAGTGGGACCTCCCACTGACTGAGCTGAATCCATTATTATGAGTATGTATGTGTAGTGGTTCGGTAGAGTCTACTGACAACTATTACTGTATTTCACTTAACAGTAAGCCTGGCTGGGCACCTTCGACCCTTATCTGATTTGTGGTCTTTGCGGCCTCTCTTGAGGTCTGCTGTGGTGACTAATTGTGCAAGTCAACACGGCATGCATGACTGAGCACACACACACATGCAGCCTTCTGGTTATTATCGTTGATGGAGCAGAAGACCTGTCAGGACACCATGACAGTAAATCCTAACCTACTACTTTGGTGAACCTACTACAAGGTGTACCCTTGAATTCCTCTCCCCCACATAATACCAACAATATTTTCGGCTTAGAACAAAGGCATATAAATATTTGTTTGAATCTGGCCTTTAGCAAATAGCAGGTAATAATATAAAATTAATAATACTTAGCAATAATTAATCTCAAAGTGCTTTCAAAAATGAAAACAAATAGGCATTATTATTCCAATTTACATACGCAGAAAAAGAGATGAGATCTAACCATGGACCACACTTCTTCCTTATTTATAGAGATGAATATTATTTTCAGGAACTAAATAAGAAGCCCTCAATAATCTATGCATGTTTTTAGTACATTGTGACAACATGTCAATGTAATAACTTTCTTTTGATTATTTCAAGTCTTGAAAAGAAATATGTTATTTAGCAAAAAGAATAAAAATTGGACTTAATGAGAAATAATAATATAACATTAGTGATTCACTTATGCAATACTTTTAAAATTAAGTCATAGTACGATGTTAAACCCAACTTTAATAACTAATTAAATCTTTACTTCAGGCTAATAATGAGTTTGTTGTGTTGTCTATGGCCTTCACATATATAATGATAGCAGTTAAATCATAACATATGCTGGTTTTACTTATTGTATCACTGCAAACTGCCAGTGTTAAGAAGCTTGAAATATTAAAGTGTGGTGGGACATCAGGTATTTTTGAAAATAATGATTTAGAAACCCTGTATTTATTCCAAAAATAACTTACTGAGCTAGATTAATGAGGAGCCAATACCAGTTCAGTAGTTAGCTAAGAATGAGTTTGGATTCTATTTATTAAATGATAATCCACTGATTTTAATCTGCAGAAAAGAAAGCTTTACACTCCTCCCTCTAAAATAACACTCCTATAAAGGAAAATTGTTTGAGGCCAACATAGTGGCAAAACAGGGACAGACTCATACTGGCAATTTATAGCAGGCCACAGATTTTATTAAACTTTGACACAGGGCTACTTGCTCATCAGCCACACACTCCTACATTTAATTAGCATTACAGGTCACCTTACCATATAATCCATAATGCCAGGTACGTGTTCTCCAGCCTACCCTTCAAGACACTGTCAGAGTCCAAGCACCACTCTCCCCAGCTGGGGGCATGAGAGTCAGAAGAGTAGGGACCTCAACCTGTGAGGGCCACAAAATCTGACCTCAGCATGAAAAGGCCCATCACCAAAATTCAAGGTCTTTTATCTTGGAAACTGGAAACTGTTCATTTTATTCTCTTAATCATACTGGAAACTGGCCACAAGCTGTGACAAATAAACAATTCAGCCAGTACCTCAGTTAGGTACCAAGCACATTCCTATTTAATCCACGGTGACTTGAAGGCAAAAAACTTCCTGGACCTCTGCCAATTGGCCTGTGAGAGAAAAATTTCTTCCTGACCTGCAAATAGGTAGCTGGCTAGACCAGCAGGAACTGTCAATCTGGGTTCCCATTCCTAGGTTGGGTAGGAAAGAGGGGACCACTGGAATGGAGCCCACAGAGGATTTACCTGGCCTCTATGCCAGGTTAAATCCTGGGAGCAAGAGAATACTGACCAATCAGCCCCTTTCCTGGCCCATGAGTGCTAGAGACTACAAGGAGGAGGTGCTATCTAGTATCCCTTAGTGCAGTGTTTCTCAAACTGTGCTCTGCGAAGCCCCAGGGCTCCGCGAGACATCTCCAGGAGGTCCGCAAGGTTGACAAACTGGAAACATTGATAGGTACAACACATACAATCAGTGGACCGCTGAGGCTCCACATAAATTTTTACACATGTAAAGGGCTCTAGAGCCCAAAAAGTTTGAGAACCACTGCCTTAGTGAGTGTCCCCCATCACATTTGGCCCCATTAAGTTCCCCCCACTTGGTGAGACAGATGGGAGGCATATCTTGTTATACTATTGCTTTAAAAAAGCGAGTCACTGAAAATTGAGCCACTATGAGGATGATCAGAACACACTTTCCCCTTTTATTGTTCTCTGAGACAATTCCGGAAACCCATTCTCCTTAATTCTTCTATTGTTATCTGGAAACTTTCTTCCACTGCTGCATTTGTTTAAGCAACAAAGCATGTCAAGAATCAGTCATCTTAGGTAGAGGTTATCTAGTCTGTTGATATGGTAAAATGTTTCTACCAGCTACGTTTTCTTTTTTCAAATGACAGTCTCTACCATGAAGACACTGGAAACTTTCCGGTTTGTTTCCATATAAACACAAATGCGACTAAACAGAATAAAGCAAGTCTGTTGTATACCTCCTACCAGGGACATCACAGCGTATCACTGGCAGATGGGACCAATCAATTCTTTACCAATAAAAATGGTAACTGCCTCAAATACAACAGCTGTGAAGAAGCCAAACTAATGTAAGGACCCTTTTAAATGGTAATTGAAGTTTTAACCCTGTATTTTATAAAGGCCTGAAACAGCTGAAATTCAGTCTCTCCAGAGCTCACTGTGCCCCGACAGGGTAAACAGCACTGCAAAAAATCTGCACCATTAATATGCACAAAGTTTTACAGAACTTTAAGAATGGAAAGAAGATTATATTGGTTAATTTAATGCCATCATAAGTGAAAGGACATTAATCAATGGGACTTATAAAAGTAGTCATAGCAACAAGTTAGAATGGATGTCTATGTGACTTCTGAGACATTTAAACAAATAAAACATTGTACCAGAGATTGTCTAGTAGTTCTCTATCTACCCAGAGTTCTGTATCAAGAAGAAATGGGCCTGACCCAAACATCATATGTGAGCATCATTGAACTTCAGGAGAGTCCAGGTCTGCATCTGAGCTTTGCAATTCTGGTCCATCTTTAAATTCTAGCCATACCTCTCCAATTGTGTTCTTTTCCCGGATGGATCTCAAAGTTCTGTATCTCAGGTCAGATATAGTAACAGTAGTTTTTCAGATCTTTTATTCTAGTCTTGACAGCTTAGTTATCAAGGAGATGAGGCAAGAATGATCTTGCCACAATCTCACTTTCACCCTCAAAAATTAGTAGAGGAGCTTCCCAGAATGTTGATGGCATGACTTCAAACTGAAAAGAAATTTTGCCTGGTATTTAAGTTTTGTTACCAATTCAAAACTCAGACTAAGATCATGAAAATGTTTGTGATTCTTTTTGAGTTTTGAATTGGCAACAAAACTTAGAAACCAGGCAAAATGTCTTTTCAATTTCCAGTCACATCATGAACATTTTACAGTTTCCAATAGCTTCACTTAGTAATGTCTGCTGCAGAATGCACTAAGTATTGGAGACAGCACATACTGAGCACAGAGGCAATTATGTACTGCCATTTCCCCTTTGCTTCTAATGTAATGAATGCTATTAGAACTCTCAAGGGTGTGCTTTCCAAGTAGGGTGCTGAGAAATACATACACGTGTTCTGTAATTTATTTGGACGTGCATGCTCATCTCCTCTGTACTGATCTGAAACAAGCTCCCTTCCTGTATCTCAGGTTTGTTTCACTTGATGACTTTGGTCTGGCTTCATTTAGCATTCTGTGTAATTTGATTATTTTTTAAAAATCAGTTGTAAGTACAGGTTGAAACTCTCTTAACTGGGACTCTCTAGTCTGGCTGGACCACAGATGTTCCAGGAGCAGAGAGTCCTGGTGGACAGCTAGAGACTGGAAGCCCTGCAGGCTCACAGGGCAGGGGGAACCTGATGGGTGGTAGTGGGACTTCCCAGCAAGGAAGTGGGAGCCCCACGCATGATAGTGGGGCTGCCCAGTAGGGCCATGGAAGCCCGGTGTGCAGAGGCAGTGGGACTGTCTGGCGCAGCAGCAAGAATAGGTGCACATAGGCAGCGGGGCCGCCTGGCAAGGCAGTGGGGGCCAACGAGAGTGGGGAGCCAGCCAGGGAACCAGCAGTGGGGTCAGGGCTAGACGGGGCTAGTGGCAGGGGTCCCGAAATGACCTCCCTTGGTCCGTCAAAACCTATCATCTGGATTGACCAGTCCCAAGGGTGCTGGACGAGGAAGGTCCAACCTGTTCAGCTACAGCTAGTAGAAATAATATCCATAGCACATAGTACACTACCTGATCACAACTTCCAAGTGGTAATTCGCAGAGAGGTACATATAATCAGTGTAGGGTACACTAATGATCTGGGAATATAGAATCCAACTATTTTAAAGGACAGCATAGGATTATATTGTTATTCAGAGAGAACCCGTCAATAAAATAGTTTTGGTCTTGGATGCTTAACATTTTAAGTAATATAGTTCATAGTCAAATTATGAAAATGCATATTTTTCAACTTTTGAATCATGTAGTAGCCATTTAATTTTTCTGTTTTGTTTTTTACATCTGCCAAGTTCAATTTAACAAACTGTTTTTACTTGAGGGTCTGTTTGGTACTAAGACACCATCTTAAATGATGACAGTAATAAAGCAAATGCTTAAATTACAAGAAGAAACACAGCAGGTTTGGTTTTGTTTTGTTTTTTTCAAATTGTCAGCCAGTAGGAATCACTAAAATAGGAAATAGCCGAAACTCTACAGGACCTAATAGCTTCAATTCTGCACTGTCCACAAGCAATAATGATGTCATTATTCCTGCCTCAGGACATTTATCTAATCTCATCTCTGCATGTCATAAATTCAGGTCGGCATTGTCATCTCAATGCATTTCTGTTTGCTTAAAACCACTGAAACACTGAAGCAGAAATATTGTGCAACCAGACATCCTATGCTCTTATACACATTGGCATTTTTTTATCTCTAGGAAAATGCTTGCAGGGCAATATAATTCACATAGTTTGAACCAAATTCCATTCCGTATTGAGGTCAAAAAAGATACTCAAGATTCACACTAGTGCAAAGGAGAACAGGATTTGCCCCTGTAAAATAAAACAGTTGCTGCTATTTTTAGAAACAAAATGAATGGAAATTTATATAAAGAGTACAACTGATCAGATATTAAAATAAAACTCAAGCACTTGCAGTTCAGAAACTCCCCCATGTATGGGTGCTGACTCTGTGGTGCTCCAGGTTTCACACACCCATAGAAAAAATAGGGGGTGATCAACTCCTGCAGGGTTGGATTAATCTTCTGTGATCTCACACCCCTGCGCTGCCAGTGTCCAACCCTTAGGCTCCATTCCTATTTGGCCTCTTTCCCTTCAGGTCCTGCCTGCTGCTCCGCCTAAGACGATGCCCTTGCTCAGCATTTTCCCCTGAGGCCCTGACCCCACTTGGCCTCTTTCCCTGCAAGGCTCCACCTGCCACTCACATGACGGTGGGAGGAGGCAGGCCTTCCCCCATGCACTTCTTATGGAATATTTTGCTGCCAGGCCTCCTAAAAACAACAACAAAACAATCACTTTTGGAAATTGAAGCACAACAATAAAAGGAGTAATCTGATCATTTACTAAGAAAATCAATTCGAAGAAAACTAATTCTCTATAAAAAGGAATGGGATCATAAGGACAAATTGAGCCCCAGTGTAAATGGCCATGATTAGTGTTTGCTAGGGAGGAATGCAGTTCATTGGTTTTCCGATCACCTTCAGTGAAGCACACCTCATGTAATGATAGTGCACAATATACACTGGTCATAATTTAAATAGCAAAATGTGTAATGCCCACGATCCATTTAGAGACATTATATGAGATACATTCTTTTCAAATCCTTTCTTAAAGAGCTGTGGACATACCAACACACCTCAGAGAATTTAGACTATCTAACAAATACTAGAACTAAAAGCTCCAAGGAACATGCAATATACATGTAGGATCCCTGCCAATGACAGGACCCAGTTAGGGCCTCTACTGATTAAAATTATTTATTATTCCTCTTGGCAAACTCATCTAGCTACATTTCTGAAGCATGCAATAGTGCAATCATCTCTCACAAAACCAATAAGGAATGCCAGTGACCTTGAAAATTGTTAGGGTGTCTTCAACCTTCCATTTCTAGGCAAAAATCATTACAAAAATGTTACGAGCCTTGCTCTAGCAGCAACTACCCCCCACCAATGTCAGGAAGCCACCCTAATCAAAATTCAGACTGGGTCACACAGCACAGAAACAGTTCTAACACTGATGAAAGATGTCCGTACAGCTATGGACTGGGACATATCTCTATGTCTTTGCAGCTTCTCCTGAGTCAATCTTTGACATAGGCTACCACAAGGTAGAGCTGAACTACCTATGGCCTGGCAGGGTGGATGACACAGAGCTCTAAACTGGCTTCGGTAATGTATCTCCAGCAGATCTTGGACAGTAGTAATGAGCAGCTATTCTTCTTCCTCAAGAACATGGGGCCAATCTTCCCTGTCCTGTTCTATATGCACATAAAACATTAAGGGAAATCATTGGATACCAAGGACTTTGTTGCCATCAGTATGCTGAAATATACCAGCAAGTGCTGAGCAGATGTAACCCACACTGTTACACAGAGAATTCACTGGCTATGAGATCTAAGCAATTACTACCCCATATTTGTTATCTAAAGACTAGACTGCAATAATTCTCTACCAAGAGCTATTCTTCATGGCCAAGCAGAAATGCCAGCTTGTCCAGAACATAGCAAACCACCTTCTAAATGGAACTAGTCACGGAGATCACCTCTTACCAGTCCATTTGTTCCCGCTTTCTCATCCAGGTCCAATTTCAGGCCCTGAGACTAACCTACCTCAGGGTCTGCTTCTTCATCCATATCCCTCGCTGCGAAGAGACTATATGTGGTCCTATGCATCAATTACGTTCCACTGAAATGTCATGCTAAGTCTTAAAATGGGTGTTCAGTGATTATAGGGCCCCACAAATTTGACCATAAATTGTTAAAGCTTATTGGCTACGCTGTATAAAATATGGCACTAATTCTGAGAAATGCTGACCATCTGCAACCCCCCTTGAAATCAATGGGCTCAGCGCCTCTTAAGATTTTGCTGAATGTGTAAATATGCATACATTTGTAATTCACAAAATATGAGCCTGCAAATAGCTGCTTGTGTGTAAAGGTACTATTTTTGATCATGCAAGCTTGTGTTTTGTGAAAACTATGGAGATTTAGTTCTGAAAGTCTTATTTCATAAAGCATGTGTGTTTGTGTGTGGATGGGCGTCTATGCCTTTGTTTGCATTAGACATAACAGAGGGACAAGGCTGGTGAGGTAATACATTTTACCGGACCAACTTCTGTTAGTGAAAGAGACAAGCTTTCAAGCCATAGAGGCTTTGTCTACACTGCAGGGTTTTTGCACAAGAAGCTTTTTGCGGAAGAGATCTTCTGCAAAAACTTCTTGCGCAAAAGCACGTCCACACCTCAAAAGCGCATTGCAAAAGCGATGTGCTTTTGTTCAAGAGAGCATCCACAGTGCATGGACACTGTTGTGTAAGGAAGCTCTGATTGCCATTAACAGAATAGCCATCACAGCCCCTGTGCTTTTTCTGATAGGCTCTTTTTGTGCAAGAAACCCCTGCGGAGCATCCACACATGCCTTTTTGCACAAGACCTGTAGCGCAAAAAGGAGTTATTCCTCATGGGGAGAGGAATAACTCTATCGGCAAACGCCCTCTGTCCTGTTGATTTACTGTTGTTGGGTTTTTTTGCGCAAAAACGTGCTTGAGGTGTGGACATTCCACTGGTTTGCACGCAAAAAAAGGCTGGTTTTGTGCAAAAACCTTGTAGTGTAGACGTAGCCAGAGACAGCTCTGTACATAATACATAGATGCACTGATCTGTGTGTGTGTGTGTGTGTGTGTGTGTATGCATTTTAAGGCCAAGTTTCCACTGAACTGTATGCTACCTTTGACTATGAACAAGAATGGAGCCTCCTGTAACTGCCTGTATATCATCATGAGAAGGTATCCCTAAGTAATTCATTTTGTCAGCCTACTGGTACTTCAACAAATCCACTGTTTATAAGACTGAAATTTAGAAAAAAATGAATGATTGTTTATATATGGCTGAATGACAATGGCTAGATTTCTGAGTAGAATTACTTGAAGGTATTTATTTATTTTGACTTGTACAACTAATACCTATACTTACATATCTAAGATATCAAATATAATCTAAAATACACATTATAAAATAAATAAGATAACACAGTCATCCTAAAACTCCAAACTGAGTAACAAATCAAGCAACCTGACAACACACAAAACCAAGTATTGTACTGCTTATTTATTTTTTGGTTATAGCTCCCTCTTGTGGCTGATATTGAACAATTCTATGTCTCAAAAACTATTCCAGTGGCATTATTTCCAACTAACAAAACTCACTATTTGTTGAGAACTGGCTTCATTTCATTTCAATAACCAAAAGGGCTGTAGCTGAGCCTCACACTGATGAGTGGAAACAGGTTCATTTCAGCAATTCAGCTCATAAAAGCCCTTCTATTCACCATAGCTCTCTAGCAAAGTGAAAATGTGTATAGCAAACACATAGTAGGAGGTCAAGTTAGATAACTGGGTAAAGTGGAAGCATTTCAGCTGGCAATTGTTTCAGTTTTCAGAAGAAATCTGATTTTGGGGGAGAGTTATAAAAAAAATTGAAGACAATTTTCCATGAAGAACACACAATTTTTTTGGGGGGGGGGAAAAAAGAATTGAAAGCCCAACTTTTTGTTGAAAAATAGTTTCAACCAAAAATTTCAAACAAGTCCTTTTGAGAGCAAACTGTATTTGCAACAGATGCAAATCAAATGAGATGACAGAATAGTACACATTTTATGACTAGAGATATATAATGTATATTTATCACCTTCCATAAGGATGTAAATGGGAATGAAAACAAATGTATACATGAGAAGATGTATGATGTGAGAATAATTATACTGTTTGGTAGATTTTTGCTGAGCTTACTTTGGGGTATAAATGTTGCTACCCTTCAAATGTTATTAGCTTCAATTTCTCTCCACTATCATCCATGTCCCATGTGAGCAATATCTAGGAAGTATAACAGTGCACAAACTCAGGGTGCATATACACTGCACCTTTAGCTCAAAATAAGCCATGCAATTTGAGCTTTGCAAATTGTGTAGCTTATTTTGAGTTAATTTTGAAATAGCTTATTTCAAAATTAATTTTGAAATAGAGAGCTATTCTGAAACATCCCCTAATTCTTGTGGAGCGAAGTTTACAAAGATGTTGGAATAGTGCACCTGTTATTTTGAAAGCTATTTCAAAATAACAGGCACACTGTCAAGACATGGAAAATGCTATTTCAGGATACTAGAAGTATCCCAAAATAGTGCTGCTATCTAGAGGCACCGTCAGAGAAGTTACAGGGATAAGGAAAGTTTGTTTTGACTGGAACCAGTTTATCTTTGCTCTTTAGGAGTCTTTCTGGTTGTTGTTGTTTTCATTGTCACTTTTTACCTGATTATCTGAAATTCTAATCTGATTACATCTGATCTGAAATTGTTTTCCCTATTTTACTTCCTTGAGTTTCTCTTCATGTGCTGCCAAACGTATAAATCAATTGGTGGTTAATCTTAATTTAGCAGTTGTACTCTTACTGGGCATATCTACACTGGGGAGTTATTTCAAAATACCAGCCCTTATTCAAAATAACAAAGCGAGAGTCCACACTATCAAGCCTGTTATTTTGAAATAATTGGCTTGTTATTTCCAAATAATAACTCCTGCTTGTGAAGAGGAATGAGCTTATTTGAAATAGTTATTTTGGGAGTTATTATTTTGAAATAACTTATTTAAAAATAACCTGGTAATGTAGTCATAGCCACTGTCCTTAAGATGTTAGACCACTAGATTTGAGAAATAGCAGCTACTTTAGGACAACTGGACTGGCTTAAGGGTTCAAAGAAAATGATACAAAGTAGGAATAAGAATGAACATGACAGCAATTTATGCACCTGTAATTATATGAGAACAATATGCATTACTAAACCTGACATTACCAGTTCAGAATGATCATTTATAACACTGCTTATATATCCCATACATACTGTCCTTACATTCCCTTCTTTGTTTAATTTTTTTAAAATGTTAAATAAATGGGACAAAACAATACTCTGCATCCAAATACCTTTAAACTTTGGGGGAATTCAAATCAAGATCTGATCTTTCTGCCTTGATTCAAACTCATGTTAAAAAAACCCTAAAAGTATCAGGAAAAAATATTACAAGAGGAGGGACTTGTAGGTGAAAAGGAAAGAGACACTGTTTATGATTTTTAGTCCTCTTCTGCTAATGGGGATATGATGGATTGCACAGTGAGTTATAGTCTATCAAGGTAATCTCATTGGAAACAATGATAATTCGGCCATAATATCTTATAACATTTCTGTATGGAATTGGATGGTGGATATTTTTCCATATTGCAACACTTTTTGAGATGGTAAAAAAAAATCATGTCCCAAAGCTAAACAAAAAATTAAAAAATTCAGTTTTGCAAATTGATAATCTTGAAAACATTTCTGGTTTAGGTTAATCAAAATGTTTTGTTTCATAACTATGAAATATTTCATTCAGGTTTTGACTTTTTTTAAAAAACAAAATCATTTTACCATAAGGTAACGAAATTTTTAAAACAAAAGTGATACTTGAAAATGTCAAACAGGATGTTTTTACAATTTCAAAACTTTCCTTTAGAAATGTTTTTAATCAAAAGAGTCACTGAAACTGATCCTTTCTCAATCAATTTTGGTTCAGTGAATCAGTACTTTTGTTCCTAAATAAGTTTCATTAGAAAATTCCTGACCATTTGATAAGAGCTGTGCAAACTTACAATTTCAGTGCCAAATGGATTCACAAAGTTTTGTAGAAAACCTGATTTGTATGGTTCACAGGATTCAAAGTTTGAAACAGATTATGAAGGAATTAATATCACTTTCCCCATTATGAACCTGAAAGCAAGGTTGTGGTATGAAATTGGGCATGCTTATCCTGATGCATAGCTCTAATGCAATGACTGAACTCTGAACTCGCAAAAACAAATTTCACCTTGTAGAACTGGAACACAATGATGTGAGTTGGATATAAAACAATAATGCATCAATTCCCATTGCTTACTACTACTTGATCATACCAATGAAATGTCGAGCTGGCCAAAACCAAATGATGTTTCTCTCAATCTGTGCTCTTGCACTTTATATAAATAATTAAATATCAATTTGGCCAGAGACACAAAGAGAGAGAGAGTGAGTCCTAGAGCCCACTGGTTAGGGTGCTCACCTGAGGCTACGTCTAGACTGAAGCTTTTTTTTGGAAAAAGATTCACAAATTGTGCTCTGCAATTTGCGTACATTTTTCTGATTGTTTTTTTTGGAAGAGGCTTTTCCAAAATTTGGCCTGTCTACAATGGGCCAAATTTTGGAAAACCTCCTCTTTTGGAAGAGCCCTTCTTCCTCATGAAATGAGGAAGACAGGGCTTCCAAAAGAGCATGTCTGCTCTTCTGCAGAAAAAAGCAGAAGAGCATACATGTTCCCTGGATGCGGTGGAGTTTTTCCGGGATACCTCCAGTATCCCGGAAAAACTCCATAGTCTAGACATAACCTTGGTGAGATGTGGGAGACCCCTTTAAATCCCTCTAAATCATGCAGCATGGACTTGAACTAAAATCAATTTCAAATAATGTTGCGGTTGAATTTAAAAAAAGCAGGCACAGTTCTCTCCTTGATATGCATACAAGTAATTAAGCACCAACATAAACTACTCTGCTACAGAAATGCTGTGTGAAAGAATTAAACAAATATGCACTATCTAGCAAAGTTTGCAGTCTTTTATGTCCCACAAGGAAACAGCTCTTCTCTTCTGTTACGTGTACATGATCATCAGGGAGCTTGTACAAATGTGATAGTCTTTGATAATTTTACAGAAATTTTGACTAAGAAGAAACATTGATCTAGAGAATAAAATGATCAGTTGTTATTTATTATACTGAAATATAATACATGAGCCACTGCCTAACATGAATGGGGTATACAACATTTATAAAAAATACTGATCAGGCCAGAATTTCTTCTACATTGTACTTAAAACAATGTTGGCCTGAGTGAGGACTGTGGGATCAAAATCCTATTATTGTACTTACAAAAGTGTAAGCAAATCAATGGTCCACTAGACATTTCTTCTTACCTTTCAGTAACTTCTTTAGTTATGCTTTCTTGGTTATAATTCCAAGAGAAGAGGCACAGTTTCTTCGTCATCTCTTTGCTTTCTATTTTAGATACACAGCAGTTGTGGAAAAGGCCAGATGAGATTTTTTTAATATATTCACTGGTAAATCCAGATTTTGGCACTTTGTTTCAGTTTTCTTGTTACTTTTTGGTGAAGTACATTTGTGTGCTTTCTCTCAGAGTCTTTTGTTTGTGTATCTTTCCACAGAAGACTTTTTCTTTCATTTTTGTGACATTTAAATCCAAGAGATACAATCAGCGATCCCCCCCACTTCCTTGCTTGTGCTTTCTTTTCTCAGATGAAACAAATCTTCTTTTAATACACCTTCCGACCTTCCAGCATTCTGGACATTCACATCAGTAATGACACACTTTCATTTCTATTCCCTTTACAGGTTGAAGGTTTCCATGGGACACTGCTTAATGTTTCATCTTCACTGAGAAACTTAAGTGCAGTATACATTATTGTGCCACTTTTCTCTTAGTGTTACAGAGCACAGTTTACTGAAACTTCAGAACAAAATGAAAACCTTCACATTCTGAAGGTTCAGAACTTTGCAGACACAGCTCCCCACTATCATTAAGTGCTTGGGATATTCAACAGACCATTACACATACCCTGTGCTATGGAAAACAAATACATTCTTCTGAGATTATCAGATGAATTAGTTCTATTTCCCACTTCAGGTAATGGAAAAACATGTTGGAACACAATGCTTCATTTCATTCACTTATATGTTTTCATCATAGATTAGTTTCGAACGCTTTTAAAAATCTTCCTTCAAGACATATATTTAAATAACTATGAGTAACACATATACATGAGTGATGTATAAAACAGGACATGATCACTTCTTTACAGAAGCAGTTTACTACCTGCTTAGCAGGGAACCAAAATATATTCATTTTATCTGAATTAGTGTACTGCTTTTTATGTAAAGCTGAAAATTGTTTTGAGCAGCAGAGATTGGGCTTCCTTTAGGGAAGCCTATAATTGTTAATTTTAAAATTTTTTAAATTTTCTTTTTGGCTTTCTTATTAGATGGTTCTAATTCTAGATTGTAAAAATGTTCAGTCATAGACATCAGAAGAGCAGACTCCACTTTAAGAAATTCCCATAAATCCTAATTCACTGTCTAAAAGGGTCGAAAAGATTATATCTTCAGTCTTCAGTGACAAAATATAATATATATTTGGGTTTCTGGAAATTGCAATGTTTTCTTTTTTATTTCATCTTGGTGACCAATGCTGTCTTGCTCAGTATGAGTGTAAGCATTTTTAGCTTCCTCAATAATCTGAAACAAGAAAATTTGCAAAGACATAAGATCAAATAAAAGTATAGTCAGTAAAAGAAATAACATGTCTAAAGTATCTATAGGGTTCACATTAACAATCTATAATAATTTAAATTAGATGGATAATAGAGGATTTGCATTATATTGTATTGACATGTTCTGTACAGTAAGAATTGTCTCACACAATGCCATCAATTAGAATGATGATAGTACCAACAAAAATTTTCCATTATTTCCTTACAGACATGGTTACACTCACCAGAACTGAAAATTTATATATACAAAAAATGTAAAGGCCCTGAGACATACTACTTTTAAAGGAAACAATTTCTGGCAGTTTGCTCTGAAAAAATGATAAGATTACAGAAGTGGCTCAGCTTAAACCCTGCATCAAGAAAGCCTAGCTGGATACTGAAAGTACATAATGGATTCATATTCAGTAAGATTATTGAATAATGGCTAGCTACAGTGAATTGTTCATACCAGAATATAATCTTGTCATCAGGGGGAATACTGATAAAATGACATTATTTTTCAATTTTCTAGCAGCTTCATGATGTAGTTTAGTAGTTAGTGTCCTTCCTGTCTTTCCCTTTGGATGAACAAATCTTAAAATAGAGTTTGTTCAGGTTAAATACAGAGACCATTTCAGGATGGTCCATTTTCAGGACCATTTACTCTTTTCCATATGTTTCAAAGCTGTTAGCTATTTTCATTATCAAGTGACTCTCGGCTCACTTGAAGACACAACAGATGGAGCCTACATAGTGACGGCCGAGCACAAGCGCTCGATAAGAATTGGACCAGAAACAGGAGATAATCAGTAAACAAAATACTTACCGTCAGTACGTGGGCTGATGAACTATGACCAAAGAATGAAAGCTAAAGAGAAAAATAAAAACAAAAATAAAAACTGAAAAAGAAATAGGGGAGGAAGGAGAAAAGGAAAGAAGAAAAGAAAGAGAAAGAGAATTTACAGTGTGTCTAGTGAGAAATAAGTCATGGTTACAGACAAGAGGAAGGCAAAACTGTCATTTGAAAGAAAGAGAAATAAGTAGTGATGGGTGAACTTCCAGAGGTTCAGAGTCTCTGACTGCTCAGCTGAACCTCTTGAATCTGCAAATCTGAGCAGACTCTCCTGTGATTTCCTGCACTTTTTCATCCTGGCCTGGCTGGAAGCAAGAAGGGCAGGAATAAATGGGGTGGTGGGGAGGTTTGGTTAATTCTTTTGAACCTCCAAAATGGTTTTCTTTAAGTTAGGTTCTAGTTTTGGGTGGAAGTTCAGACAAATTGCTATTATACATGAACTTACTGGACTATTCTTAGGAAAAAATACTTTTAATGTGTTTTATTATATTTTTAGGGTAAAATTTACCCATTGGTCCAGAACATGAGCAACGCCTCCTATATTATGAAATCCCTGATGTTCTCTTGTGTTGAGCTGAGTGGAAGTATGACAGGTGAAGTGGTCAGGGGAGGGGCGCTCTGAATCTCCTTTTTTGCTGGGAAATGAGCCTCATGCCAACTCCAAATGTGTCAGGATGAGGGAGTACTGATGGCAGGCTGAGGACAGTGTATTTGGAACCTGTACATAGGAATATGGACAGCAAAACCACAGTTCCACCAAAAGGCTTGAGAAGTGGTTACAAAGGTGATGCTCTGCAGTCCCATGACCTGCTTCCAATTTAGAAAGTTTCCTCCCTCTTTAAAAATCTGCATGGTTCTCCACACAAAACCCATGTACTAGTCATCTGTGTAGGGTAAAGAAAGGAAAAATCAAAGGGCAACCTAAGAGCATTATTTCCCAGATGGATGCTCCAGTATTAGCTTATTCTGCTATACATAGAGTATTGAAGTGATGCATGTTAGATACTGTGCTGATGCATCTCCTCATATATATTCTTGCTTTTTAAGCTCATTGGTTCATTTGAAATTATTGTTAATTTTTACAATAATTGTAAAAATGATTGCCCTCTAGTAGCACTTAAAATGTGCATGTGACAGGTGATTCCAAACACAGAGAAAGGCACTGTCTTCCTCAAAGAGTTTATGACCTAAAACCTTTCTTGTATTGGTACAAGTTACAATAAAATGACAACTAATTTAAAATTTTGCCCCAAATTCAAACCATCCAACCATCCATCTGAAAAGGTCCAGTGAATTTGGTTGTTTCTTTGCTCATATGTCTCTTGGTGCTTCCTGTTTTTATCCAAGACTGGAAGCCTAAGTGTTGAAATAACTAGGGAAAGAGTTCTGTTGTTGTGCTTCCTATCCAAACAGAATGCAGAGAACTGGTGAGAATAGGCTTTCCAGCCCAAATAGCCAGGGCTAAGTTTGGATAAACTTCAGAAACGCATCACCATTTCAGATGCTTAACTGAACTGAACCTTAGTCTTAAGAAGTTTGTCCATCTCTTACACAAAATTTTGCAATGATACCATCTACACCAAAAGTGCAAGAGTGAATCGATATTAAAAGAACATTTATTTTCAACTTTACTTTCTTGATAAAGTTATTTTCTTAAGATATATGCATATATTGCTATATATATATATATGTATATCTTATTATTGGTGTTTCATTTCTATTACCATACCTTTTCTTCTAATTCTTTTATTTGTCTTTTTTGACCTTCAATTCTTTCTTCTAGTTCCTTAATTCTCTGTAAAACATAAACCATAAAATAATGTGTTAGTAACAAAGTTTTCTGAACTGGGAGAATGTCTTTTTAAAAAGGAGACTATAAATGATATATTGTGGATGCAAACTGATTTGTGTTTTCATTTGTAGATGTGTCTTGAGCCAATACATTAACTGCATGAAAAAGACTTCAAAAAAGCAAACACAGGGCTTATATAGGGCGAATAGGAATCTGGCTCAAAACCTGAGGGTTCTGAATGAGGTTTTCAAAACTTCCTAAGTGATTACTTTTAACTTCAGCCAAACATGCTGCCTTGTTGGCAAAAGACAAGAACCAAAGGAAACACTTGATTCACAAAGCTGAAATATATACTGATGCTCATTCAGTATAATAAAATAATAATACGACTTACCACTTGTAAGATACAAGAAGGAGCATAGTCAAGAAGAAAGGGGCAGTGCTCGTGTGTTCATTATGCTTAAAAATGAAAGAGACAAACATCTTTGTAGCAGGGCGTACCTGCTGTGCATGTTGAATGAGCTCCATTCTTTCACGCAAAATCTGGGCATCTCTCTCTCGGAGTTCACTCGAAACTTGACGTTTCCATTGTTCTACAGCATTCTTCAGCTTGCTTTTCTCCTCTTCTGAAAGAATTTCTGACATTTTGGCTCCAGCATCTTGCTGCAGGGCATCATACAGCATGGCTTCTAATTCCAGAATTTGCTAGACAAAACCAGAATAAGGGTATTTGTTTATCTTTTTCTCTTACAGGAGGGTCGAGGATTTTGTCAACGCCATTGAGAATGATTTTTACTGTTTAACACAAGGTCATTTCCCAACCTTGTTTGTATTATTAACCACCTCTTAGAAACTTGAAACTGACATGGAGATTATATGGGTTTCTCATTTTCATGATATTACACTATGTTGCTAATATAGCAATGAGGAGGCAGACTTTTGTTTGACAAAGTGTTGAAGCAATTATTTAATAATAAAATGTATCCAGGAAAAGAATTAGATGGATCTTATATGAAGGAAAGTCAAAGTTTGGGTCTGTCTATATGTCCTATAAAGGAAGATGTTACCAATGTTTATTAGAATTCTTCTCCAATCCTGCAGAACTTAAACAGTTCCCATTGACTTCAAACATCGTCTTGTACTAGACTGTAATCTTGTGCCTTCCCTAATATATTTGAGGGTTAAATTCTCCCTTAACTTTGTACAGACAAATTGTCATTGCCATCAGTGGGACATCTATGCATTAGAAGAGGCTGGAATATACTGATTTAATATCTGGACACCTTAGGGTGTTGAGTAATTGAATGTAAACTCTTATTTCAGGAATGTGCTGAAGGGAGGATTGTGCCCAAGTCCTGGCTCCTGTACACCATTCCAGCAGTGCACAAGGGACATAAAGGAGACATAAGGGTCGGGGCAGTGCCTCTGGCTCAAAAGTGCAAGGGGTAGCACATAGCTGTAGCGCTCAGGACTAATCTGATGCTGGGCTGCACAAAGGCAGGTGTGTGGCCTGCAGGTGAGAGTACTCCCGGGGACTGTTGTAATTACACTGCCCTTTTTGTCTGTCACTGCAGTCCAGAGTCCAGGTAACAAGAAGGGGGCTTAAAGGAATCTTTGCTCCCTTCCTGATGGGCTGTGCTTTTTGTGCTGTGCATCTCAGGTGGCTCAGCACCAAGTCTGCCTGTATCACTTCCCGTCGTGTCACTGCTTGGGACAAGCCATGTTCTTCTACCCTGACAATGTGTTTTAAAATGCAATTTTTGTGTTCACACACAGAATTTGGTTACAAACATTGTGAAGAAAATATTTCCTTCAGGGTTCTGGCAGGAAGTATTTCTCTTAAAGGAGCAATACATAAAAAGAGCAAGTGGTCTGACTTGTGTGATTAATAAACACGTGGGAAGGCATATTTGCTTTTCACATGTGGTTTGCTTTGGTTTTATATTTCATTGAACTTGAAGACAGAAAATCGACTGTTCACTTTTTAATTTTTTTTTCTCTTCTCTGTTTCTTGTCACTTGCATTTTCTCATGCTGGCACCATGTTTTGTTTGCAGGGAATTGTTTAAATCTCAGCAGAAAAACATGTTTATAGACATTTGGTGTGGACACAGAAATGAGACACAGACATTATAATATGATGAAACTCAGAGGTTACAACTTTATTCAACTTTATACAACTATTACCTAACCAGGGTAAGCACCTCAGACTATACAGCAGGGATGTTCCAGTGCAGTTCTCAACTGACACCAACTGCTCCAGTGGGCTATTAATCTCTGGTTGAGTGTGCAGGCCACACTCCCTTTATAAACTCAGGCCTGCCATTGGACCCTGCCTGAAAAGCAGGGTTCTGACCTGCTCCCCTCCTCCAAACTGAAAGCAGGAGAACTAAGGGAACTACCCAAAATATTGTGGTTTATCTTGTCACCTGCAATTCTATGCTCAGATTCATTGCCCAGACTGCCCACTGGGGTTATGGGACCTCATATTAAAATCATAGAATACTAGGGCTGGAAGAGACCTCAGGAGGTCATCGAGTCCAGCTCCCTGCCCAAAGCAGAACCAATCCCAATTAAATCATCCCAGCCAGGGCTTTGTCAAGAGAGGACTTAAAAACCTTTAGGATGGAAATCCCACCACCTCCCTAGGTAACCCATTCCAGTGCTTCACCACCCTCTTAGTGAAATAGTTTTTCCTAATATCCAACCTAGACTTCCCCCACTGTAACTTGAGACCATTGCTCCTTGTTCTGCCATCTGTCACTACTGAGAACAGCCTCTCTCCATCCTCTCTGGAACCTCCCTTTAGGAAGTTGAAGGCTGCTATCAAATCCCCCCTCACTCGTCTCTTCTGCAGACTAAATAAGCCCAAATCCCTCAGCTTCTCCTTTTAGGTCATGTGCTCCAGCCCCTTAATCATTTTGGTTGCCCTCTGCTGAACCCTCTCCAATGCAGCCACATCCTTTCTATAGTGGGAGGCCAGGTCCCAAGTCCTTTTCTGCTGAACTGCTACTTATCCAGTTGGTCCCCAGCTGTAACAATGCTTGGGATTCTTCTGTCCCAAGTGCAGGACTCTGCACTTGTCCTTGTTGAACCTCATCAGATTTCTTTTGGCCCAATCCTCTAATTTGTCTGGGTCACTCTGGACCCTATCTCTGCCCACATTGGACCCTTTCTAGCCTATCAACTGACAAATTTGAGACAATTGTAAGTTAAGTCCCCATACCAGACCTGCTGGATGTTGGGTAAAAGGATGAAACACAGTAGGTTGCCAATTGTGCCATATGGGAAAAATCTCTTCCAGACCACAAAACTGGTACTCAATCTTGACTCCAGCATCACCAGAGATCTCTCAGTTAGATTAAGACTGGGGAGCCCACAGTAGCTATCGTGCCAAGGCAGAAAGCTATATTGACCCCTCTTGACCTCTACAGCCACCATTCAGGAGCCAAATTCCAAATTAAAAGACATATCTGGAAACCAAGGATTTATGAGGTAGGTCCAAACGTAGCCTCACTAGTACTTACGTGGGGAATCTGCAAAGGCAAAAAGAGAATTAGATGCTCAACTCCCATTGATTTTCACTGGGAGTTGGCCACCACATTCCAATTTGCCCCTTTGAAACTCTTCTATAACATGACTGCCACAGAAAAGATCAGGGAAGCAACCAAAAACATGAGGAGAAAAGTGTCTCATTTCTGAATTGTATTATAGACTCTCTCTAAAGATTCATCTTCTCAGCTCATCCTTTTCCCGAGTAGCTGGTATGAGATAAATTGTGTATCTTGAATTTAAGAATCAAGTTAAGGGTGTAAGTGCTGGAACAGGGGTGTTGTTACATGCCCTGGCTTGGAGTGGTTTTCATCATATAGAGGGCTTACAGTTTGGTTCAACAGCTCTCTGCACCCCCACTATATAAAATGTTACAACATCTCTGGCTATGGGAAGATCTATTCGGTTATCTCATCCATCTCTTTGGCAAAGCAAAATTATTCCCTACTGTATATTTACTCATGTTTAGTCCCACCTGCTTATAAATCTCCGGTATGTAGGGGGGTGTTCCACCACTTTGTTTGATAGACTATCATATAGTCCAATAGATCTCACTGTCAGGAAATTTTTTCCTGATGCTCAGGCTACGTTCTTTCCTTTTCTCAGATTCATTTGATTGTTCCATATTATACTCCATTTTACTATTCTAAATAATGCTTCTCTTTCCTTACTATATATACTCTCCAAGTTCCTGTAGACCTTTGTCCTCTTTCAATTATTGCTTAGCTTAGATAAATAAATAGAGATAGATACATTTTATCTATCTATAAACATGCAAGCTCTCAGTGTAAATCAATCTCTCCAGTCCACCAATTATTTTTATTGCTTTTCTTTAAATTTGTTAATATTTCATGGGACATAAACTGCTGAACAGACAGGAAGCTGGAAGTACTGAATAGCAATACAGCAGCCTGCCCACCAACTGCTGAGTTTTTGGTGGGATTATACACAGATAATGGAGGGGGAATGGTGCATTCACCAGGAATTAAATCATTCTATGACACCCTGATAAAACTTCATTCTTTGTTAAATAATATGGATAAATATTTGATCTGGGAAGATTTCCATATTCAAATCAGTCCCTAAAGATAAAACTGGTAAAGAAACATTGCTCTGACTATGATAATTCTGAACTGCATTCTCTATACATTAGGCTCGGTCTGCAGGGCTTTTTCTCATTTCGTGCATCGTTTCATAATCCCAGATAAATAACATTCTGCATATGGCACAAGAGTGAGCAAACCTGACCAGCAGGATAGTGGACATCAGATAAATTAGTGGCTGAGCTACATTTAATTTCTCCAGAGATGACTAGTTACTTCTTAGGCTTGCAATGTTATAGTGCTTTCCATAACCTCTGTACAACTTCCATCACTGAGATATTCCTTCCCTGATATTAAGACAGATTGCATTGGGAGGATGCAATAGCTGATTTACAATATGCTCAACTGCACTCAAAAATTGCTCCAATTTTCTTCCTCTTGCAGATGATGCTGGTGGTGATATTGTGATAGCACAACAACAACATTATTTCTTTGGTTTGTTTTATGCTGTGGGAACTTTGAGGAATATGTGAGGGAAAGGATTTCCTCTGCAACAGAGAAAAGAATATGAGGGTGCAGATAATGGCCAGTGGAGTAGACTCACTTGTCTAAATTCATATGTGTGCATGTGTGTGTGTGTGTGTGTGTGTGTGTGTGTGGTGGAAGTTTCAGGAGGCCACCAGCATCTATGAAAGCCTGACAGCCCATGGAAGCAAGCAGCTGTACTAGAGATCCACATCCTTACATGGGAATACTCTACAGTCTGTGTAGATGTCTCCTGAACAAAGTTTACACTAGGGATTGGGACTTGACCTTATTATATGTAGAAATATAGCCTCATTACAGCACTGGACATATGAATATGTGGTTCTATAGAAGTATAAAAATAAACACATATTAATAGTGCAGCTCAGGTGCAGTTAAGGGTCTTAAAGTTAGCAAATTATTCTTACCTTTTATTAAAAATGTCTATAGCTGGTACTTCTTTAACTTCTCTAGGAAGAATTCCCACTCATATCTGTGACACTATCAGACAATATATGTCTGCTTACCAGTCCATTTTTCTGTTTATGCAGTTCTAATTTTCCCGGTATAACAGTATCTCTTTGTCATGGGATATGGAAGCAGAGAGATGTGCCTGAATAATTACATCTTTTACTATTCACACATCTGTCTGAAGTAAAATGTTGCTAATTCCTCCGGAAAGCATAGCTCCTTATAACTAAATTGCTGAAGTTCTGCTGATGTGCTAAAATCACTTACTTTGAAAAACTTATCCTGGCAGAAATCCAGCACTCACAAAGACAATTTTTCTTCATTTAAAATAGTTTTCAGATGTAAAAACTATCTTTTATTTTTGTACAGAAAACTGAAGAACAAGCAAAATATTTCAATTTTGCATTAACTTTGTACAGTTGGAACCTCTCTAGTCCAGCAAAGAGTGAAAAGCTATATTAAACAAACTTACTATCTATCATTGTTAATCTTGTAGTTTACAGATGGTGTCAGAAAAAGGACAGACTCTCCTTTTCCTGTAGAACACACTGCGTGATGATGGATGTGAAACTTCCAATAGCAGATGAAACGTTCTTTTGCCACTGGAATTGTTCTCATCGTTTTTTTCTCTACTTTTTAGTACATGCCTGGTGTGATGCCCACTGCTCCACGGTGTTCCCATTTATGAGAAAATGCAGGGGATCTTCAGCCAATTACAAAGGTACTAACAAAAAATCTTTCACTCTTTCATTTTCTCTGAACAGCAATCCTGAAAGATTATTTGCTTTGAGATTCTTTAGTGAACATAGGATCCCAGAACTGATCATGCATGAAGTACAAAATGAAAGAGTGATTGGCATAAAGCCATACTAATGTCATGGAATTACATCTATAACAAATCAATATCCATTGATTGGTGCTGAGTGGACTATTCTATAGATTCCATTACAAAATACAGATTTTTGGACAATGCCAATCATTCTTCCCCTCTTTACTAATATGTCCACTTTCAGAAAACTTCAGAAATAGTGAGCAGTTTTAGAACTGTTTATTATATGCAGTTCTTGACCAGGGATCATCTCCACATTGTTCACGGATGTTAGTTCCAGGAAAAGCTGAGCACTTGATAAGATCAAGTTCTTTAAAAAAAAAAAGCAAAAAACCCCTAAAAAGCGCATTGAATTAAAGCTCCTCCAAATGTTTGCACACCATAGCACATATTAGACAGTCAAAAAGATGACTAAAATACTCTTCTCAGCCATTGGAAGACATAATCATATCCAAGATACAAATAATTCCCAAAGCACAGGAAAAAGCTACAACTATGCAACATATTGGTATAAATATTCATAAGTATGATTAGCTAGTTTTTCCAGTAGTGAGAATCTGTTGGTACAGCTGTAAATGTAATCACAATTGTAGGAAACTGTTTACTGTGTAAGTAGAGAGGTCAAATTTATGTCAGGATTAGCAAATATGTGCTAGGTAAATCAAATGTAAACTTTTTGTTTGTCCTAACACAGATGCAGAGAACACCTTTAACTTGATTTTAGCTAGTTGATTTGTAGCCTAGGTTCCTGGGACAAACCCTGAGATAGAAGACTTATTTTTGGAGAGGAAAGAGAATACTTGTAAAATATTGTTCCATCACTTGCAGAGTAGAGTATCAACTGTGTTAAACTGTTTGAACAATACAAATGAATGATAATAACAATACCCAAATACTTAAGGCCCTGATCTTGCAAAGAGCACCATACAACATTAAAAGCTTGCCCATGTGTAGTTCATTGTTGCAATAGGCTCTAAATCAGTGTTTCTCAACCTTTTTGAATAAAGTACCTCTTTCTTAAAAAAAATAAGTACCCCCATTTTCAAAAAAATTATAAGTACCCCCAGTACCTACAGTTTTCAGACACACATTTTTTTTCTACCATTGCAACACATTAGGGCAATGAAATTTTTGATTGTAAAAAGTAGAAAAATAATAAAGCACTGTAAAACTTAAAACAAAAATTCTTTTTTTTCCAAATTTCAGTTGTGTTGAGGTACCCCCCAGACTTCTCTCGAGTACCCCTAAGGGTCCTCATACCACTGGTTGAGAAACACTGCTTTAAATAGTTTGCTTACAATTCAATTTCCCTAATCTTCCAGCCACTGCAACTCAACAGGAGTTCTGTATGCCAAAGGACTGTAGAATTATACAATGCAATTTATTAAAAGTAGTATGAGTCTGCCAAGAGTGACTTTTCTTACCTTGTGTGCTTGATCCAAAGACTGTTTCCTGTAGTCAAGTTCATCATCCAAATATCCCTTTTGTTTACTAAATAGCTCCTAAGGTTATAAAGAAGACTAGGTTATCTCTGAATTACATTCAACAACTTGAATGACTGTTTTTTTTAATTGTCAGAACACTCCTTATAGTACCTTTTCATTCTCAAGATCGAGCATCTTTTGCTGCAGTGCAGATTCTGTCACTTCTATCTGCTGTAGCCACTGTATATAAAACATAACGAGAGGTTAAGTCATAAATCTTGATAGATCAGTTTCCAGAGTCAAAATGGCAGCATTCGGCTTCTGCCAAAGAGCTTTCTCTGCTACTGAACTTTTATTACAACTCTGTCATGCTAGAAGAGATACATTTAATTTACAGCCACTAAGGAGAAGGGGGGAGGAGGGGAAATCAAGCATATTAGATACAAATTGATGACTGGTAAAGGGACACTTTTCCAGAAGCTTGCAATTTATCTTTTACAAGTCAAATGACATTCATATAACTGATGGTACAGTTTGAACATTATCTTTATATATTTTTCTCTCATAAATGACTAAGTTTTACAAAAGCACAATTGTGCTTAAAAATCCTATCATTTTGTGGCGAAACAATGATTTACATTCCCAATGTGCTCAAGTCAACTCATTCAGAGATGGGAAAACTTTGTATAACATGATTTCTCTTCCTAGGGATGTATAATTTTTACCTTTTCAGCCAGCGTTAGAACTGTCCTTGCTTGTATGACAACTACTTGCTCTTCGTTAGTCAGATTCTGCACCAAAAGGAGAGCATAATAAACCTCAATGCCTTGGTATTATTTTGGGGACAGCGCTTGCTTTAAATACACACAAAGTTAATGACTCTCATGGAATATTACATAAAATAAACATTCATATCTGAATATAGCACATGTTTGGAATTTTTAAAATTAATGCTGAGTTATTACAGTAAAAATATTTCCTAGACATTCTCATACGCAATCATGTACCTGTAAGTACACCTAATTCTCCTTAAAAGCATGACACTTACCAACAAACTGTTGGCACATCAAAAACCAGCTGATTTTTATTAATGGCACTGTTTTCTTTCTTTTCCCAACACAGGATAACCGCACAATTACACAAGACAACACATAGTAAAGAAAAGAAAAGACACAGATGTGAAAGTCCCAGAAGCATTGGTTGCTGAAAATGTCCAATTAAAAACTTCATTTTATTTCACATTTTTATTAAAAGTGAACACATTGTCAATATGGATGTGTGTGTTTATTGTTGGCAATCTTTAAGTTAATAAAACTACACTTATGAACTGCAATGAAATTAAAATATTCATGGATTTGAAATTATCTGAATTTTGTATATTATCCAGCCAGCATGTTATTTTTTATGCCTTTGATTCTGTTGCAAAAGTCTTAACAGACCTCATTCTTTGTCACTGATAGCCAGGTGGCATTACTGGAATTAGAATTAGAGAGGCTACGGGGCATCCAGTGCTGAAAGCTGAATCTCAGTTTTTTATTAAGCATTCTGGTGGTTCACATTGATGTATTAAGCCATGCATTGCATAAGAATGATGTCACCAATCTAATCCTGGGCCTGGACTCATTTGCACATTGAATATCAACATGTTCATGATATAAATGAAAATTTAGAGGAAAGAAAAAATAAGAAGGGCTCCAGTCCTGCAAACTCCAATGCACACAAGTAGTTCACTGAGTTAAATGGGACTGTTCACACATGTAAAATTACACACATGCATAAGCATTTGCAGGAACACGGCCAGAGGCAATAACCTGACATGGGCTGGGAAGGTTGTATAAGTATCAAGATCAACTAGGCGAGGTCACAGTGTACAGATTTGAGGCTGAATTTAGGCAGGGCTGAGGGATGCTGAAATGTCATGACATTTCTGTCCTACAGAACCCAAATGTTGCAATATTTGTAATCTCACAAATTTTCTACCATCTTGAATGGCTGAAGTCTCACAAGATCATCTTTTTTTTATCATCTTTTGTGCCTCTGAAGTCAATCAAGGGAACAAACCTCTTCCAGGTTGGGATGGGTGTGCTTTGAAAGCCAGGCATTGGAGCCCCTCTGCAGGCTGGGTGGTTGGGGAGGATGGTCCAGAGCAGGCCCATCTCTCCCCATCATCCTTTGCACGCATATTGCGGTGCTAGAAAAGCAATAGTGCTTTAGAAAATGACATTGGCATCTGGGTGGTGTGGATGGCCTGTAATATACAGGAGGTCACACTAGATGTTCTAGTGATCACTCTGGATTTGATACTAAATAAGTTAACCAGGTAATTCCTGCACACAGCAATAAGACTGAAAAGATAGTGAAGGTCAGGAAGGGATTTGAGTCCAGAATTCATTAGGCAGCCTAAGGCAAATATAAATAATGATCTCCTATCTGAATACAATTATTTAAAATGTTTATTGACTGGTACTTGAAAATAAATAACATTATTTAAATAAAATAGTTAATTTTCTCAGCATATTGACAAGAACCTTGTTGGGGTTTTGCTGCTCTGAAGAGTATTTCCTCAGCTGGTTTCCTTTGACTGCGTGCACTGGGGAGGAGGGATCGTAATTTGTGGACATAATCCTTCTATGTTTATGTTTCTTTATAGGGGGCCAGAAGATTATATTTTATCAATTTATCCTCTGTGTCTACTTCACCTTCAATGATACGCTTCCTATCCTTAAAGTGAACCTTGAACTTCTAAAGGTTAGCTGGGATCAGTTAAAGGCCTCAAGTCCTCAGGGAGTTTTTAGAGATGAAAGTAAAACTACAAAACAAAACAAAACAAAAAACCAACAACAGTCCCATCCCCAAAACCCCCTCAGTCCCTTCAGGATAATGTTTGGCTCATTGATCAAACTAAATAAGAAGTTGGTGACAGACAGATATGAATCAACAGAGACTTTATTTGGCAGAGAGACATCTATACATTATAGAATCATAAAAGTGAAGGGCTGGAAGGGACACTGAGAACAGTCCAACTCCCTGTGCTAAGGCAAGACAAAGTAAACCTAGCCGATTCCTGATAAGTGTTTCTCTGACCTGTTCTCTAAAACCTCTAGTGGGGGGGGAATATACAACTTTCCTTGGAAACCTGTTCCAGAATTTAACTATCCTTCTAGTTAGAAAGTTTTTCCTAATGTCCAAAATAAGTCTCCCTTGCTGCAGATGGAGCCCATTACTTCTTGTCCTCCCTTCAGTGGAGAGAATTTGGAGAACAATTATCACAGTCTTCTTTAAAGCAGTCTTTGACATATGACAGACTGTTATTAGTCCCTGTTAGTATCATTTTCTCAAGATTAAACATGCCCCCATTTTTGAGCTTTCCTCACAGTTAGTTTTTCAAAACCTTTATCATTTTTGTTTCTGTCTTCGGGATGCTCTGCAATTTGTCCACATCTTTCTAAAGTGTGGCATCCAGAAATGGAAACAATACTCCAGCAGAGGCTCACCAATGACAAATGGAGCAGGATGATTACCTCCTATGTTTTATATACAACACTAGTGTTAATACATCCCAAAATATTAGCATCATGTTGTTGGCTCACATTCAGTTTGTGATGCAATATAATCCCCAGATCCTTTTCAGCAGTACTGCGACCTAGCTAGTTATTTCTCATTTTGTAGTTGCGCATTTGATTTTTTTTCCTAAGTAAAGTACTTTTGACTTATCTCTATTGAATTTTATCTTATTGATTTCAGACCAATTCCCCAATTTGTCAAGGTCATTTTAAATTCTAATCCTCTTCTTCAAAATGCTTGCAACCCCTCCCAGCTCAGTGTTATCTACGAATTGTATACATATATACTTCACTTCATTATCCAAGACACTTATGAAAATATTGAATAATAATACCAGATCCAGGAATGACCCCCTGCTGGACCTCATTAGATAAAATTGGTAGAAAAAAACTATGTAGATGGAAACCAACAGAATGTGGCAACCTTGCATGTGGGCAATGGTAAACAAAAGGTCTTGCGGACCATACATAGAACCCCAATGTGCTACAGGTTGCCCACCACTGTTCTTGATGAATCCATGTTGGCTACTCTTTATAACCCTGTTCTTTTTTAGGTGCTTAAAAACTGATTGTTTAACAATGTATTACAGTATCTTCTCAGGTATCAAAGTTAGAATGACTGATCTGTAATTCCCTAGATGCTCTTTGTTCCCCTTCTGCAATGTCCTTCACCCATCTTTCATGAGCTCTTAAAAATAATTGCTAATAGTTTTGAGACTGCTTCAGCAAGTTTCTTAAGTAGCCTATGATGAATTTCAGCACGTCCTGCAGACTTGAATATATCTAACTTATATGAATATTCTTTAACCTGTTCTTTCCCTGATTTGGCTTGTGTTCCTTCCCCTTTTTTGTTAATATTAATTGTGTTGAGTAACTGGTTGCCATTAATAGTAAAACATTCTATGTTTCCTATGTGTATCTACATTGGAAACATTTATGTATGGGGGTAACTTTATGAGAGAGTTAAACTGAAGACTTTTCATGTTAGTAAATTTACTCACATGCAAGGTTGTAGGATCAACACTTAGATTGTTAACTCAAACCTTTGTATGTCTATAAATACACTCTTGGCTACCCAATTAATATTCATATTGATGTTAATATGAATATTATTAATAATAGCAATATGCTTATATTCTTCTTCTGACTCATCTCAGCTGCCTGGTTCTGTAGTCCTGGATCTGGGCAACACAAACTAGGCTGAACCTCATGAGTATGTACTTGGGGTGGCTAGTTCATGTCACTGCTGTCCGAGATTACGCTACTATTTTTAGCAGACTAGTTCAGGTGTGAGTTAGTGCAAGTATGCATATGTGAACTGAGAATCACATCCATAGCTCACAGTGTATATGTATCCCGAGAATGATTCAACAGCCCATGAAGAAATGATGACCCACATGGACTCACTAGAACTTCACTGGAAAAGAGAGGCTATTTAATCTGTCTTTATATGTTCCTGACTGAAGCTTTGAGGCTGGCTAGCCACATTCAAGTCTTACTTTCTACTGCAAAAGCTAAATAGAGGATTTTTTAACAGACCTATCTCAGCTTTAGCAAAAGAAAGCATTGCAATCCTGCTGGCTATAAGCACTGAAGATACATCTGCACTGCAAATATAGGTGTGATTTAACACTGGTAGTCATACACGTGTTAATCCAGTTCACTTTAATCTCATTAGCATAGATAATAGTATCAGGGTAGATTTATCAGGGAATGGGCTTCCATTCATGAGGACAAATCAAAAAGCAAGCCCTCCAGGGATACTTTGTATTCTGGTTGCTAACTTGTGCTGAAGCCTGTGCTACCACGTCTACACTGGTACTTTTACCTGTGCCAGCTAGCTTAAAACTAGCATTGGTATGCCTACCCGCAGTGTAGGTAAGTGTCAAACTCACCCCTGGTGCAGAGGACGAGCACAAGACCCTCCACATCATTTAAACTTCACATAGAGGCTGTACTAGATGTTGATCAGTTAAAAAACCCTTTTGCACCATGGACCTAGACTCTGCAGGGCTATTGTGAAATGTTACCAGAGGAGAGAACTGGGGGCTGGCCAGGTTAGAAACTGCATCCATGTTTATGTAGATCTAATGATTCCCGGTTCCAGAACAACCATTCACGGCTTGTCTTCATTACATGGAAGATTGCTACTGCTGTGATTGATCTTCCGGAATTTGATTTAGTGAGTCTAGTTAAGACTTGCTAAATCAAACTTAGAGGACGCCCTCACCAGCCTCCAGTACTCCTTTTGCAAGGAGTAAGGGAAGCTGATGAAAGCATTTGCTCCTGTTGGCCGCCTGCTGGGGGGATGCCACCAATCTCAGTTTAAAGTAAACCGACTCCAGCTACATATTGTATATAACTGGAATTGTGTACCTTAAGCCAAGCTGCCAGGTCTTCTATGGACATTGCTTCAGAGATGGTGTGTCTGCTACTTCAGCCCCGGTAGATAGCAGGTGGAGAAATGGGGCAGGAAGACTGTGCAACAGCCCTGCAGCTTGGCCCTTGGATTAAGTGGGTGAATTTCATCTCCCCATTATCCTTACTCTGAACCCAAACAAAGATTGTACCTCAGGCTTTATGAAAAAATCCAAAAACATAAAAAAGGAGTGTGAAAACAATTTTAAAAAATAAATGCAAATTATTTTAAAGTGGTGGGAAGAGACCACAATTGTTAAATACCACCTGCTCTTTTCTTAGCACTATTTAAACTATTTCTATTTAATTCATATATGTATTTATTTATTTCAGTTTAAAAGTGCCTATATCTAAGGCTGAAGGTGCCTTACAAAGTTAAAATTCAGTTATTAAAATGCAAAACCAAATAAATACAAGAAAGCAAATAAGCAAATGAATAATGAAAAGGTATAGTATGTTTTCTGAAGAAACATAGTTTTAAAAAGAATTTTACCAACCTTTCAAAATTGAAAATCAAACTCATGTTATAACACTGAGATGCTTTGGGCATATCTGAAAGGCCAATTAACACATTATGTTAAGTTGAAGAGAGCATTCTGCTTGCAGCCCAGTGCCTCATTTACAAGGCTAAAGAAGTGTGCAATCACAAACCAAAAAAAGCCCTAGACTATCTTATTACTACATTAATAAAAGAACAAATAATTAACAGAAACATGCACAATTTATTAAAGGAACATACACTTACGGCGTTATCTCCTAAAATGTCCAACTTTTTCATTAGCTCCGCTACTAGTATATCCTAACAAGAGAAAAGTGTAGAGAAAAAACAAGGAGTCAGAATGAAGCATCATCTGGTATTTAGAAGAAACAATCCTAAGAAATGGGACTTGCTTACCGTTACACCTTCTGCCTCACAGTAAACTTGGAGAGGACTTTTTCCCTCAGTAAAAGGAATGTGATGAAAGTTGATAGCAGGTGATCTTCTTTCTCTCTCCTAAAATAAAAATAATTATAATTAAGGAGATTCAATTTTTAATTTAAGTGCCATATTTTACTATAAGTTTCAGCTTTATTAAAAAATATGTTATAAATATGGGCATTCCAGAAAAATGTACTCTAAAAAATTCATAAGCACTATTCATAAGAATCTATATTTACTGTACAAAAAGATGGGAAATCTTTTATAGCTATTTATTCTAAAATGCGAAGTAAAAAGTGCTGTTTATCAGAGAAGATGTAATGCCTGTGAAAGATTTCACTAGAATGGCAGGTGGTGAAAATCTCTGTTTCTACACAGGGAGGATAAAGCAAGTTTACATTGTAGTAAGTGACTTCAGTTTCCAGCACAACCATTCACACTGCTTCATCAATTTTCACAAACCACGACTGTCTAGTCGTTATTTTGGTTATGTATGTAGGCTACATTTGGGTAGCCTGGTTGTGTTTTAAACCAAAGGCATGTGGGGCTATGTCTAGACTGCAGGCTTCTTTTGGAAGAAGCTTTTTTTGGAAGAGATCTTCTGAAAAAACTTCTACTGAAAGTGTCCACACTGAAAAAGTGCATTGAAAAAGTGCTCTGCTTTTTCGAAGGAGAGAGTCCAGACTGAACGGACGCTCTCTCATATGTAAGCTCTGATTGCTATGGACAGAATGGCCACCAGGGAACCTGTGCTTTTTCCTCTTTCCCATCCACACGTCTTTTTGAGAAAGAGCTCTTTCACAAAAAGGCTTCTTCCTTGTAGAATGAGGATTACCAATGCTGGAGAAAACCCTCTGTTCTTTCGATTTTCTTGAGGAAGAATGCAATTGCAATGTGGACTTTCCTCAAGTTTTCTGACAAAACTCTGTAGTGTAGACATATCCTAAGTGACATTTGTTTTGGATATTCCTGTCTGACAAAAGCTGCAAACCAGCAGTGTTGATCAAGGATTGAAGGTTTAGGCTCTCTATAAATGCTATAAAAAGTCTATGTCATTAAAAAAACCTCACCAAAAATGAGTACAATGTGAAGGGCCATGAAATGTCCTTGGTCTGCATGTGGAACAACAATATATTGCTGAATGATTTTTAGCAATCAGTTAAAAATTTCCATAATTATTGTTATGTGTCTTACATTTTGATTTTGCTTCACTTGCTAAATTTTCAAACAGATGTAGGGGAAGAACAGCAGAGTAAAAAGATAATCTATGACATAAACTGGGCTCTAGTTAGAGTTTAAAGGGCCGGGTCTTTAAAAAGCGTATGCAGTAAGACAGACAGACACCAATGTTAGTCCATTTTGATACATTATTCTGTGTGTTTTTTTTAATCCTCTTTTAGTACCACTGTATATCAGTCACTGATACCACTTTTAAGGAAGCACCCATATTCAATATAAAAGCAGAGGGGTTCCTCAAGTATTGCTGCCTTAGAAAAACATAATGCAAAAAGAGTGACAATGGTTGTAAAGATAACTGTTGCTTACTTCAAGCTCTAAAATTCTGAACTCCAGGAGTTCATTTTGATCTTTAGCATCCTGGACATCATGTTTTAACCGAGCTTCTTCTGTTTCCATTTGTTTTATCTGAAAAATAAAATATAAAAAAAATATTTCATGGTTCATTTCACTTTTGTATCAATCTGCTAAGAATTCAGTTTCTCTGAGCAATGCTCATGGCTTAAAAAGCAAATATTTTGGATTCATGATATTTCAAGATCACTCTGCAAATCTTCTAGGTCCAAGATGTGATTCTGTTCTTCGCAGCTCTGATAGCATTCCACTTAGATCCTACACAGAGTGGAACAGAATTGATTGGTCAAGGCTTAATTCTCCAGCCCTCACACTGTTTCTAATTAGAAGACTTGCTGAGTAAAGTACTACTCAAAGGCCTGGTTTACACTACCATGGAAGGTTGACTTAAGATATGCAACTCCAGCTGCATTACTTACGTAGCTCGAGTTGATGTATCTTAATTTGCATTTCTACAACGTCCACACAGTGGGAGGTTGACGGGAGCAAATGCTCCCATCGGCTTTCCTTACTCCTCGTGAGGAGCAGGAGTACTGGTGCTGACAGGTTGTCCTCTAAGTTCAGTTTAGCAGGTCTATACTAGACCTGCTAAATTGAACTCCAAAAGATTGACCGCAGCAGGGTCAATTGTTCATGTAGTGTAGAGATGGCCCAAGTGGGTAAAGATGCAGATTCAAAACCTATATATGTATTATAAGTCCACAGTAAGAATAGACTCTGCACAGCTGGATACACAGAATTAAATGAAGGGATTGCTGAGTAAATAGACCAGATGTGTGGAAATTCAGAAGCCACTCCCCAGAGTGACCTGGCCTTATGGCAAAGGGAGCAAGGTGACTGTCTTCGGCGCTGTGCTTTCAGGGCCTCGTGCTGCCTGGCACCCGCCCACCTGGCCACTTGCTCGCTGCCCGGCTGGCCATGTGGCACAGCCAATTGTCTTGGGCCCTGCGGCACAGCCAACTGTCTTGGGCCCTGCAAACTCATTGGCCAGACCTGCTTACTTCCCCTTATTAAGGAGTTCTAAGGATGGTGAAGAGCTCCAAAAAAATCACCTTATCCATCCATTTGTACTGTGGCATGATGAAGATATCATTACTATATGCAAATTTTTCCAATTAGAGCTGTGTGGACTTTTTAAACATTATATAGTGGTACTTAATTAATACCAACAAATCTCTTGTATTCCTTAAGCTTCTAAAAATATAGCACTAAAGGCCAGTACAAACCACTGCATCATCTGATCTGATTTCCAGTATATCACAGGCCACCAACTCCCACACACTAAATCCAACAACTGAAATGAGGCGATTACAACCCACAGGAAATTAGTTTATTATTTGTTACAGGCAGAGATAATCCAGAAAATCCTGGCAACAACTCACACCCACATCCTGCAGAGGAAGGCAAATGCTTCCCAAGGTCATTGCCAATATGAGAGAAAATTGCTTCCTTACGTCACATCTGATGGTCAATTAAGATTCAGAACATATGAGCAAGAACCAGCCATCCAAGCACCTGAGAGAGAGACTGACTGATGTCACCTCAGAATCCTGACCCATTCTGTCCAATGTCTTGTCTCTTGATGCTCAGAGGAAGGAGATGATAAAAACCTCCCAGAATATATTGAGGGGGAAAAATCCCTTCTTGACCCTTACCAGTGGCTGTCTGAAACCTGAAGCAGGAGCTTTAGGAACAAAAGGCATAAAGCCAAAATGCGTCGCAGAGCTTTGGAGCCCTGTTTTTTGCCATCACAAATAATCCCGTCATCCAATCCCAGTCATACATTTTCCTAATCTCCTTTAAAATTAATTTTAGTTGTTTACCCTCCTCCTTGTACCCAACTCCTACCTGGAAGCTATTCCCTTCTGCTGATTAGAAACCTTTTTTCTAATTTCCAGTTTGAACTTTTTCATGGCCAGTTTGTATCCATTTGTTCTTATGCTCACATTGTCTTTTTGCTTAAATAACTCTTTGGCCTTCCTTTATGTATTTATAGAGAGCAATCATATTCCACCTAAGCTTTCTTTTTTGCTAGGCTAAACAAGCCAAACACTTCCAGTATCCTCTCATAATAAGTCCTTCATTCCTCTGTTTCTATGTAACTCAATCTTTCTTTAACATGGGTCACCAGGATTGTACCCAGTATTGTATTAGTGCCTTGTACAATGGCATTAATACTTCTCTCTCTCTACTAGAATTGCCTTGCCTAATATATTTTAGGATTGCATTTCTTTTCGTTTTTGTTTGTTTGTTTGTTTTTTGTATAACCACATCAGAAGAGTGGCTCAGTCACCCTGTGATTGATGCACACATCCAGGTTTCTCTCTTCCTCTGCCACTTCCAACTGATAAGGCCCCAGCTTGCAAAAGAAAGTCTCATTATTAGCCCTTATTGCATGATCTTTCACTTGTAATAATGAATTTAATCATCCTGATCTTTCAGTCGAATATTATCATTCTCTTCTGTAGTGACAATGCCTCCCAAATTTGTACCACCACTAAAACTCATTAGCTCATCCTACTTTTGGTGCAGCGGTAATTAACAGAAATATTGAATAAGGATGGTTGCAAGGCCCATCTTCAGGGAACTCCACTTGTAATCTCTTTCCAGTCTGATAATTCACCTTTTAGCACAACTCATTGCCTTCTTCTCGTTAGCCAGTTTCTTATCCACCTTACATGTTTTGACTCCCACGATTCCCTGTTTGAACTAATAGTACCATGTGAAATGCTTGACTGGACTTCAAATAAATTTATCTATTGCACTTTCCTTATCTAACATAATCAGTTATTTTCTCAAAGAGGGAAATCAGGTTAGCCTGTCATTATCTATGGGCATGTCCAGACTGGAAGCTTCTTTCAAAAGAAGCTTTTTCGGAAGAGAGCATCTGCACTGCCAAAGCGCATTGAAAAAACAATCTGCTTTTTTGAAAGATGGCGTCCACACTGAATGGACGCTCTCTCGCATTTAAGCTGTGATTACTATGGATGGAGTGGCCACCAGGGCACCTGTGCTTTTTCCTCGAGGCCTCTTCTTTCGAAAAAAACTCCTTCTTCTACATCCATACATGCCTTTTTTCCGTAAGAGCTCTTTCGGAAAAGGCATTCTTCCACGTAGAATGAGGTTTACCAATGTCGGAAAAATTCCTCTGTTCTTTCGATTTTCTTTCAAAAGAACACAATAGGAGTGTGGACGTAAGTGAAGTTTCTTCAGAAAAATGGCCGTTTTTCCAAAAAATCCCTTCAGTCTAGACTCACCTTATCTTTGGTAAACCTATGATGCACTGCATTCCTTTTATTATTTATTTTTAATAAGTTAATTTTTCTTTTATTCACAATTTGTTCTAAACATTTGCATGCCACAGACAGGTCTGTAATTGCCCAGATTACTTTTTTTTGCTTTCTCAGGTATAGGCATTAAGTTAGCTATTCTCTGATCACATGGTAGACAGACAGATTTATTACAAATTGTTGCTACCAGACTAGAAATCTCTTCAGCCAGTTCTTTTCATATTCTGGGATGGAAATTATCTGTTCCCCTGGATCTGAGCACAGAAAACTCAAAAAAAAAAAAATTCTTCCACCTCAGATGTGATTATTTTAATTACTGGATACTCATTTCCATCACCTGTGCAGCCTTAATACACATGTACCTAATTGACATCTTTACTGAAAACAGATACAAAATATTCATTTAGGTGTTGGGACATATCTAGATGATCTTTAATCTCCTTCCCAGCAATACTACATAGCAGCCCAACCTCATCCATCTTTAGTCTCTTTTTATGAATATAAATAAAATACATTAAGGAGTAGAAAAGCTGACAATAAATACCTTTTCTACGAGTTCTTGATTTCTTCTATATAATGCTTGCTTCTCCTCAATCCACTTCATGTCCTTAAAAGAGAAATAATTAATATTATAGAAGAAACTGACAGTGCTGCCATAGTACATGATTATGTAATTAAAGACTATGTCAAAATATGTACATGCAAGAGGCCAAATTAAAATTTAATGGGCAATCTTAATTGTGACATTTTCTTACTTTCCCCTCACTATGTATTTTTTAAAATGTAACTGGAATATAAATACGCCAGTTTAAAAAAAAACACAACAAGCATCCTGTCAAACAATCACCTGAATGATGATTTCAATGAAAGTGAGGTGGTATAACTTAATAAACAGATAATAGCAGTTATAATATTACGATTTCTATGCTTCCAAAGATTCAGAAAGATACAACTTATTTTTAGATGGGTAAATTATTTTACTGGATTGAAATGGGGAAAAAACAATTGGAACATTAGTTGCTCACTAAGCTCAGTGATGCTTTGGGCTGGGCTAGCAAGCAAGTGATCAGTTAAAGTCTGTAAATCCCTTTGAAAAGTGCTCACTATGTGAGGGGGATTAGTAATCATCTCATCATCATCTTCACCATTATCATCTCAAGTTGCCATATACCGACCATGATTTGAACAATTAATTTTCCACTCTGTTGAAAATAGAAATCAAAATGTCTTTCTCCTGCAAAATTCAATTCTTTGTAATGATTCATTGCATCTTTTGAAGAAGTTCGTAACAGAATGACAATGATAGATCCACTATGTTCTATCATTTATATGACCTAGGGGGACCTATCTCCAGCCCTAGTTGAAGAGGTGAAGGCTAGTTAATAGAGACCCATAATGGAAATTCTACCCCTGGGCTGGAAAAACCAGGTCCCTTCTATTTTCCTGTTGGAAGGCATGGCAGTGACTTGCAGAGTCCTCCAAGCTTGGAAGATCCCAGTTGAAACAGTTATAGGGAGAAATGCAGGCAGACAGGATTAAAAAACCTGTACAGCAGGGGGAAGAAAATGAAGAATGGGGAATTTATCGTTCTCCTTTAGGCACCTTTTAGGGGGCCAGAACATGGAGAACCTATTCTCATTGGGTAGTCTGCAGATATCACTCATTTCAATTGGGACTAACATTAGGGTTTTACACAGAATTATAATAATATATAAGCATAAAACCTGTTGCACTTTTCATTTTCAAAGTGCTACACAAAACCAGACAAGGCCACAGCTGGTGCAGAGAGGAAAGCGGCCAGCACATCCCCACTTATTCTCCTTCCACCAGGAGAGACAACTCGATGACAATGCCCCAATGGAAATATAAGTGAAGACATCATCCATCTGCCTATTTGCCTTACTCATGCCCCCTCTGACCTTTGAGTTCCCACGTAAGAACTGAGGTTGTGGGGACTTTTCCCAGCTACTGTAACACTAGAGTAAACTAGCCTAGTCTCTAATGGGGCCTTGCTGTGTCTGTGATTTATGTAAGTGTTATCAGCCTCATTTTACCAATGGATAAACAAATATGGGTTTCATTCTAAAAACTGCTGAGAAGCTTCAAGTAAGACAGGTCCATATGCTGGGGAGGCTAAAGGGTGTGAAAGCACACCCCCTTGATCCTCCACAGTCCCCCATGGGACTGATTCTGGCCGGGGGAAGGCAGGAGCAGTTCATTGCCCCAGCTTCCCTCCCTTGTGCTCCAGCCAGCTGGGTTGGGGCTGATTCCCCTCCCTCCCCGAGGAGTGAGGCTGGGTGCGGGGCTAGGCCCCACTCTTGGGGGTAGGGGTGGGAAATCAGTCCTAGCCTTCCCCAGCCAGCCGGAACATGCTTACTTGTGGGAACACAGGAGGTTACGTTCACACTCTTGCAGTCCACGTTTACAAAAAAAGCATCCCCCCCTTAAAATTCCTGTGTACGGGCCTGTAAGAGTAGAACAGCATCCGCTCACACTGTAATCAAATAATTTGCCAGATACTGATGCTGATACTTCTGGCTTCCACTTCCATTACCAATCCACTAGGTTTTTAATCCCCTTTTTGAGATGTTAGAAACAAAGTTGTTAAAAAAATAATTTTGTGTATCATCTGATGGTTTAAAGCCATCAAAAAAAAAGTTAGAAAACAGCCTGGCAGTAGTTTTGGTATTTTCAGTGGAGCTAGCTATCCATCCTAAAGAAGTATGGATATTTGTTATCGGCAAGATATGAAGATATTCATATTCTATAAATGCAGGGTTTTTTTTCATTACTTATGGAAACAAGTGGGTGAAATGTATTTTGAATCCAGCACATCTCCAATTTGGCTGCCTTTGGCTTCTCTTTTTTACAGCTCAACGAGCAATGACTCTCTACGATATCTGCAGGTTCTGTTCTATGCTTGGGATTCAAGCTAGTTCAGTAAAGGCCTTAAAAGGAAGATGTTTTTATAGTGTTCAGAAGATGATGTCCATATAGAATCCATTGTTAAAATATCTATGACTTCTTTGGTTCAGAGTTGGGGGTCATAATAAACTATTCATTTAACTTGGTATCCAACAGATAGCAAGGCTAACTGCAAAAATACAAAGCTGCTCAGATGTATTACTCACTAATTCATAAATAATGAATTAGAAAGCTGATGATGGAATCAACCATATCTATTAGGGGCTGTTACTTTTGAGGCTATTTTTTAATATTAGTTATATAAACATTTACATGGATGCCAAGTCTCCAGACACCAACACTGCAGTCAGAAGGGATCAGAATGGCACGCAGAGACAGAGACATAATTAACGGATTCCAAGACCAGAAGAAATTATTATGTTTGTCGGCACAGCGCGGGAGTCTGGACACTCGGTAGTCGACATCAGAAGCCTTTGTCGACAGCCCCGGTAAACCTCATCCCATGAGGCATAACGGGGCGGTCAACAAAGGCTTCTGATGTTGACAGCTGAGTGTCCAGACTCCCGCGCTGTGCCGACAAACAGCTGATTGGCACAGCGCGGCAGCCATTTTGATGTAAATGAAGCGGCGATTATTTAAATCGCCTCTTCATTTTGCTATGTCTACAACCCTCATCTACATGGCTCCGTCGACAGAGCCATGTACTGTAGACATACTGCTGTGCTGGTCTACTGCACAGACAGGCCTACTAATGGGGTGTGGGCAAATGGAGCAATTGACCTGGGGCCCAGTGATTTTAAGGGGCCTTGAGTAGCAGCAGTGGCTGGAGCCTCAGCCCTCTTGCTCTGAGGGCTGAGGGATGGTCCCACCCCTTCTACCTGAGGTTCTGCCCATTCCACAAGGTGCAGAGCTGGTCCCCCTCCCCCCACACACACACCCCTTACCTTGGGGTCTGCAGTGGCTGTCAGCCCCGCTGTGCATAGGGATGAATTTCATTTTGTGTGCTTAGTTGTAAGTTTACCTGTGTGCTTTCCCCATAAATCTCTCTTAAAATAAAAATTAACAGTTATAAAACTAAATTTGGACCCTTAATTATATGACTAATTATGCTACCTGAAGATTCAGTTAGGTTGTAACAGTTTCTTTGCTTTTAAGTATCACTTGTGATACTAAATGCCCATACAGCTCCATGGTTAAATGTTAGAATGTTTCACATATGCTAGATAAAATTTCAGAAGAGATACATATCTATTTTAGGCACTTATATAGCCACCATTACTCTAGTACCTGAGCATCTCACTAGCTTGAATATATTTATCCTCACACAACAGCTCTGAAGTGCCATTTTACTGATGGGGACCTGAAGAATGCAGGATGAGATTTTTAAAGGCACTTAGTCAGATAGGGTATGTCTACACTACAGCACTAATTCGAACTAACTTAGTTCGAATTAGTTAATTCGAACTAAGCTAATTCGAATTAGCGCATCTAGACTTAAAAACTAGTTCGAATTAGCGTTTTGCTAATTCAAACTAGCATGTCCACATTGAGTGGACCCTGAACTGAAGTTAAGGCTGGCTGGAACCAGTGCTGTCAGGGCATCAGCTTAGGACTTAGAGCGTGGAGCTGCTGCCTCAGGCTAGCCGAGGGCTGTGCTTAAAAGGACCCAACCCCCACCCCGGACAGACATTTCTCAGGGTTCCCCGCTTGCTTGTCTACCTCGATGAGGGACAGCAAAGCAGTCGTGTCTTGGAGTGCCCTGAGTGCCCACCCTCGGCACATCACAGCACTCGGCCATCAGCCTGGCTGCACTTGCTGCAGGCTGCCATCCGGGGTGGTCATTCGGGGGGCTGTCAGCATCCAGGAGGCCCTGCAGGAGAGCTTCCACCCCGAGGAGCCCACAGAGCCACCCCAGTCCTCTCCATCAGGGGCTCGAGCCCCATTCCTCCCTCACCTCCTTCCACTTACCCTTCCCTAGCCCCCCTTCCTGATGTAAAAAATAAAGGACACGTGTGTTCAAAAATTAAACTCTCTTTATTTAACAAAACTGAGGGGGGGGATTAACCTCTGGGGAGATTGGGAAAAGGAGGTGGAAGAGGGGAAGAGAGAGGGTGGGAGAGGGGAGGTGGAAACCTGGGAGGAGGGAGCTGGAAGGGGGAAGCCAGGGGAAGAAGGAGGAGGGGAAGTCTAAAACTATGGTACGCCATATCTTCAGTATTGTGTAGAGATGGGGTCTCCTCACCTCAAAAAAGATATTTTGGCCTTGGAAAGGGTTCAGAAAAGGGCAACTAAAATGATTAGGGGTTTGGAACTGGTCCCATATGAAGAGAGGCTAAAGAGACTGGGACTTTTCAGCTTAGAAAAGAGGAGACTGAGGGGGGATATGATAGAGGTCTATAAAATCATGAGTGGTGTTAAGAGGGTGCATAAAGAAAAGTTCTTTATTAGTTCCCATAATAGAAGGACAAGAGGACACCAAATGAAATGAATGGGTAGCAGGCTTCAAACTAATAAAAGAAACTTCTTCTTCACAAAGCAAATAGTCAACCTGTGGAACTCCTTGCCACAGGAGGCTGTGAAGGTGAGAACTAGAACAGAGTTTAAAGAGAAGTTAGATAAAGTCATGGAGGTTGGGTCCATGGAGTGCTATTAGCCAGGGGGTAGGAATGGTGTCCCTGGCCTCTGTTTGTGGAAGGCTGGAGATGGATGGCACGAGACAAATGGCTTGGCCATTGTCTTTGGTCCATCCCCTCCGGGGTACCTGGTGTTGGCCGCTGTTGGCAGACAGGCTACTGGGCGAGATGGACCTTTGGTCTGACCCAGTACAGCCGTTCTTATGTTCTTATGTTCTACGCTCACGGTCGGGGGTCTCACTGGACCAACTTGATTTTCATGCAGACCTGCTCCTGGGTTCGCATGTGGCCTTTGATGGCCAAGCTGGCAGCTATCCTGCCCTAGACGGCCACTTTCCTGTGCCTAGTGCGGATATTGTGGACGTTGGAGGCCTCCCCCCAAACCTCGATGAGGTCCACGATCTCCACACTAGACCAGGCAGGCACCCGCCTCTTGTGGCCCCGGGCAGGCTCCTGGGAGCCACCAGCCTGGTCCTGGGAAGAGGGGGAGGGCTGGGTGGCAGCGGGTGGCTGGCTCGTGCTGTGCCAGGTGCAGGGTCTGCTGTCTGGGTGCTGGCAGGCTTACACCTGGCACGGGCACCGTAGCCAGACCGTGGCCCTTTAAGGGCTCCGGGGCTGGCAGGGGGCAGACGAGTTTCCCTGGCTTGGCCCAGAGTGGCCACCAGGGCAACCTAGGAAGGGCTAGCTTCCAACTAGTTTGAATTAAGTGGCTACACAGCCCTTAATTCGAACTACTTAATTCAAACTAGGCGTTAGTCCTCATAGAATGATGTTTACCTAGTTCGAATTAAGCGCTCCGCTAGTTCGAATTAAGTTCGAACTAGCGGTTTGCGTGTGTAGCGCCTATGAAAGTTAATTCGAACTAACAGCTGTTAGTTTGAATTAACTTTGTAGTGTAGACATACCAATAAAGACAGAGATAGATACCTACTGGGATTTTCAAAGGCAGGTAGATACCACTAAATGTCTGTTTGCATCTTTAGGTACGTAAATACCTAGCCCTAACCAAATTGATCAAAAACACATAAGAAGTCTATGGCAAAGTATGAACTGAACTAGGGTTCTCTAGGATCTACAGTAATGTCCTAAACATTGGACCATCTTTCCTCTTCTGACAGCTGAATGATGTATATTTCAGTGTGGTGGCATTTGTCTCATGTCCGAGGTTAAAATATTTTTAAAATTCTGAGCAAAGAAGCTGTTCTCCCATAAAAGTGATTTTTGACAGTAGCTAAGATGGGCAAATAATCCTTAAAATATATTTTTTTTAATTAAATTTGCTTCTTTTTCTATTCATGAACTGTCCAGTAATGGGTTGCAATTTTCTCATAATGTATTAATTATTCAGTTAGTTGCCAAATACTCTTTGTGAAATATTCTTGTTCTATCCATGGACTGCTGATATCAAAATGCAAGCTCTGTAGTTTTGATCAGGTACTTATGGGCCAGATACTCATGTAAGTAAATAAATCTGCATAGCTCCATTGACTTCAATAAAGCTATGCAGATTTACACCAACTGAGAGTCTAGCTCCTGAGTAACATACAATATTACATGCCCTGATGACCATAACTCTGATTCAGCAAGGAGTCCTGTGGTATTTCATTGTTTTTGCAGATACAGACTAACACGGTTACCCCTCCTAGTCTTTGATTTATTTAGTATATAACAGTCACATTTACAAATGTAAAGTTCTCTTTATGAAAATGAATGAATATTCACAAGTATTTTCTTTCAGTATTCATTCAGCCCTAGATAGCATGGATTTAATGTTCCATTCTAATGAATTATTCAACTCATTTGTTGAATAATGTGATATTAATCTCTCCTAATCCAGTGGTACACAGTTTGAAGGGCAAGAGAGTTAAATAGATTAAAAAATGTCAGCAATGACACATAACTGCTGCTTGATAGATGTATTTTGTAATTTATAAAGAGCCAAATATTTTAGGAAGTATTATCAACGACATATATAATATGATTTGATTAGATTATATATTAGATACAAGTCAGTAGTGTGGTCCAATTGCATGCTCGCTCTCTCTCTCTCTCTCTCTCTCTCTCTATCTCTCTCCACACACACACTGTGACGGTTCCGCCCCTCCCCACCCATGTTTTATGAAATTGACTTTTGGACACAAATATGCAAAACTTGCAGATGTTTTGGACAAACTACCTCATGTAACCTATCAATCTTAATGTCATACTCCGCTGAATCAGTATATCTTATTTTGGTGGTATGTAAAGTTAGAAATATGGAGTATAGGAGTGGTTAATGGTTTTAAATGTACAAATGAAAGCCATCAAGGATGTTTCCCTCTATGTTTGGGTGATCACCTATAAACAGTCTCTTTTGTCCTTTGAGCCCATGCAGTGGTTGGTTTTAGAAATACATGTGACCATCTCCACTAGTAGGGTCTGACCAGGTAATTTTCCATAGAGAGTGGGGGAGAGAAATCCAAGTTGCTACCCAACATGGACTCTCTAAACCAGTGGTCTCCAACCTTTTTACACCCAAGATCACTTTTTAAATGACAGAACAAGCCAAGATCTACCACCCCGCCCCTTCCTTGAAGCCCTGCCCCTTCCTTGAAGCCCCGCCCTCTCTATTCTCCTCCTCTCCATCACTTGCTATCCCAAGCCCTTATACTGCTGCTTTTTTTTTTCAATTCGTCTTTAGGAAGAGGCTTTTCCAACATTTGGCTTGTCTAGACTGGACCAAATGTCAGAAAACCCCCTTTTTTTGGAAGCCCCCTTATTCCTCGTGGAAAGAGGAATATAGGGGTGACCGAAAGGGCATGTTTGCTCTTCCACTAAAAGAAGCGGAAGAACAAATGCATCCCTGGATGCAGAAGAGTTTTTCTGGGATATCTCCAGAATCCTAAAAAACTCCCCTGCAGTCTAGCCGTACCCTCGCTGGGTTGAGACAGGATGTGTAGGCTCTGGGGTGGGAATGAGGGATTTGGGTGTGGGAAGGGGTGAGAGGTGCAAGCTCTGGGAGGAAATCTGGATGCAGAAGTAGGTGGATAAGGGGACGCTGGCTCGGGGAGAGGGCTCCAGGCCAGGCAGTGTTGGGGGTCAGATGTAGGGTTAGGATACTAAGGAAGCCAGGGTATGTCTACACTACAAAGTTAATTCGAACTAACAGCCATTAGTTCAAATTAACTTTCATAGTGTCTATACATACAAACCGCTAGTTTGAACTTAATTCGAACTAGCAGAGCGCTTAATTCGAACTAGGTAAACCTCATTCTACGAGGACTAATGCCTAGTTCGAATTAAGTAGTTCGAATTAAGGGCTGTGTAGCCACTTAATTCGAACTAGTTGGAGGCTAGCCCTTCCGAGATTGCCCTGGTGGCCACTCTGGGCCAAACCAGGGAAACTTTTCTGTCCCCCTCCTGGCCCCAGAGCCCTTAAAGGGGCATGGTCTGGTTACAGTGCTCCTGCCAGTTGCAAGCCTGCCAGCACACAGCCAGCAGACCCTGCACCTGGCACGGCATGAGCCAGCCACCCGCTGCCACCCAGCTCTCCCCCTCTTCCCAGGACCAGGCTGGCGGCTCCCAGGAGCCTGCCCGGGGCCGCAAGAGGCGGGTGCCTGCCTGGTCTAGTGCGGAGATCGTGGACCTCATCGAGGTTTGGGAGGCCTCCAATGTTCACGACCTCCGCACTAGGCACAGGAATGCGGCCATCTAGGGCAGGATAGCTGCCAGCCTGGCCATCAAAGGCCACATGCGAACCCAGGAGCAGGTCTGCATGAAAATCAAGTTGGTCCAGTGAGACCCCTGACCCTGAGCTTAGAACATAAGAACATAAGAATGGCCGTACTGGGTCAGACCAAAGGTCCATCTAGCCCAGTAGCCTGTCTGCCGACAGCGGCCAACACCAGGTACCCCCGAGGGGATGGACCGAAGACAATGACGAAGCAATTTGTCTCGTGCCATCCATCTCCAGCCTTCCACATACAGAGGCCAGGGACACCGTTCCTACCCCTGGCTAATAGCACTCCATGGACCCAACCTCCATGAATTTATCTAACTTATCTTTAAACTCTGTTATAGTTCTAGCCTTCACAGTCTCCTGTGGCAAGCAGTTCCACAGGTTGACTATGTGCTGTGTAAAGAAGAACTTTTGCTTATTAGTTTTAAACCTGCTGGCCATTCATTTCATCTGGTGTTCTCTAGTCGTTCTATTATGGGAACTAATGAAGAACTTTTCTTTATTCACCCTCTCCATCCCACTCATGCTTTTATAGACCTCTATCATATCCCCCCTCAGTCTCCTCTTTTCTAAGCTGAAAAGTCCCAGTCTCTTTAGCCTCTCTTCATATGGGACCTGTTCCAAACCCCTAATCATTGTAGTTGCCTTTTTCTGAACCCTTTCCAAGGCCAAAATATCTTTTTTGAGGTGAGGAGACCACATCTGTACACAGTACTGAAGATATGGCGTACCATAGTTTTAGACTTCCCCTCCTCCTTCTTCCCCTGGCTTCCCCCTTCCAGCTCCCTCCTCCCAGGTTTCCCCCTCCCCTCTCCCACCCTCTCTCTTCCCCTCTCCCACCTCCTTTTCCCAGTCTCCCCAGGGGTTAACCCCCCCCCCAGTTTTGTTAAATAAAGAGAGATTCTATTTTTGAACACATGTGTCCTTTATTTTTTACATCAGGAAGGGGGGCTGGGGAGAGGTAAGTGGAAGGAGGTGAGGGAGGAATGGGGAACGAGCCCCTGATGGGGAGGCCTGGGGTGGCTCTGCGGGCTCCTCAGGGTGGAAGATCTTCTGCAGGGCCTCCTGGATCCTGACATCCCCCCGATTGACACCCCCAGATGGCAGCCTGTGGCAAGTGCAGCCGGGCTGATGGCCGAGTGCTGTGATGTGCCGAGTGTGGGCACTCAGGGCACTCCAAGACAGGACTGCTTTGCTGTCCCTCATCGAGGTAGACAAGCAAGCGGGGAACCCTGAGAACTGTCTGTCCAGGGAGGGGGTCGGGTCCCTTTAAGCACAGCCCTCGGCTAGCCTGAGGCAGCAGCTCCACACTCTAAGTCCTAACCTGATGCCCTGCCTGCACTGGTTCCGGCCAGCCTTAACTTCGGTTCAGGGTCCACTCAATGTGTACATGCTAGTTTGAATTAGCAAAATGCTAATTCAAATTAGTTTTTAGGTCTAGATGCACTAATTCGAATTAGCTAAGTAACTAAGTAACTAAGTAGTTCGAGTTAGTGATGTAGTGTAGACATACCCCCACAGACTTCTGGATGTGATGGTTCAGGAATTTGGGTTGGGGTATGTGAGGGGCTCAGGGCAGGAGGTTCCAGTGTATTATAGGCTCAGATGTTGGGTCTGGGGGAAAGGGGAGTGCAGGAGCGTTATGATGCTGTGGCCAGATGGGAGCTTGGCCCCAATTGGAGGTTTGTTGGCCAGGCTTCATTTTTAAATAAAATACTATGTCAAACACAAAAAGTTTCTGCATTGTTTTTATTTCTGAGAAGGGCAGGGAACCTGTTTTGAGTCGGGGTCACTGACCCACAGAAAAGTCAGTTGGGGCCACACAAGTGAGATGCAAAAAAACCCTCCTCCAACCTCCGCCCCCCCAAGCTTCACTAATGTGGCCCCAACTGTGTTGATGGGAGCAGGGGACATAGTACTGGGGAAGGGTGCTAGTGGGTGCTTCGGCAGGGGACAAGGTGCCAGTGGGGACAGAGTTCTGCGGCTGGGGGCAGGGGAGAGGGAACAGGGTGCTGGGAGGGGAGAGGACAGGGTGCCAGTGGGGAACGGGTTTCTGCAGCTGGGGACAGGGTGCCTCTGGGGACAGAGTTCTGTGGCTGGGGACGGGAGTGGGGACAGAGTTCTGTGGCTGGGGAGTGGGAAGAGGATTCAAGGGGCAGGGAAGAGGGAACGGGGGCAGGGAGGGAAGAGGGAACAGAGGGCAAGGAACAGGGGGCAGAGAACAGGGGGTGCAGGGAGGGCAGGGGGCAGGGAGGGCAGGGAACAGGGGGCCGAGGGGGCAGGGGGCACAGGGGGCCGAGGGGGCGGGGTGCCAGTGGGGGCAGGGAGTCTCCTGCACCCGCCTCCTCCCAGGATTCCCCCCCCACCAGAAGGAAGCCGGTGTGCACCTCCTCCGGGCCCAACTCCCCCCTCCCGCGGCATGGGGAAACCCCTATGTGCGCCTGCCCCGGGGCCGACCTCCCCTCCCGCAGCTTGGAGAAATCCCTGCGCGCGCACCTCCCCCAGGGCTCACCCCCCCTCCCACGGCGCAGGGAAAGCCCCACGCACACGCCTCCCCTGAGGCCGATGCCCCCTCCCGCAGCGCACCCGGCACGCCACAGACCTGTGGGAGGGGAGCAGCCAGCACACTTTCAGAACCCCCGGAAGTGGCGTGAAGCTGCAGGACTTCTGTCCATTCTGCGGGAAGCCGGCACTTCCTCCATTGTCACTGGAGGTATGTAGTGGGGCTTCTTGGGGGTGGGGGAAAAATTGGAAGGGGGGACGAACGCCTTGCGATCGACTGGTCGAGGCCTCACGATCGAGCAGTCAATCACGATCGACCGGTTGGTGACCATGGCTCTCAACAATGGAAAGCTAACTATCCCTCTGTCTTTGGCTGGCATGTCACTCCCAATGGAAAAAAACAGAGACCCCAGGGAGAAAAGATCTTCCCTGGCTTAAAGATTTAGCTGAAATAAGAACAGTTTTAGAGTAAGTTTGTAATGAGCTTTCAGTGTTCGAACTAGTTATGTGTTTTCTGATATTTTAAATTTGTAATTCACTTTGCTCTGCTTGTTTTCACTTGCAACCACTTTAACCTTACTGCTTATACTTAATAAAATCACTTTTATACACTATCAAGCCCAGTGTAAATAATTGTTACCTGGGGGGAGCAATCAGTGAGTACATCCTCCTTTCATTGTTATATGGGGCTCACCTGAATGATTTATCTGGGGTTGGGTTCCTGGAAGCTGGGCCTGAAACTACATTCTCCTCAGACCTGAAAAAATTCAGTGTCTCTATTGCTCTTAGTGGGGGCAATAATCTCAGCTCTCTCCGTGCCTTGGCTGGGGGAGACCAGGTGAGCTGGCCCACCAGGACAGGGTGGTGAGAAGCCCCACAAAGCAAGGAGACGAGTGTCAGTAGCTCTGTTAGTACTCCAGGAAGCACCCCCAAGGGGTCTTCTGTGACTGCACCCCGTCACACATACGTCTATCTTTTCTCATATATTACAAACTTTATAATATATTTTGACTGAAAATTTACAGAACAGTTACTGTATATACTTGAGCATAAATCTGTTTGTTCATAAGACGACTCCCCTCAACTTACCCATGCTGCTTCCCATAGCTTCCATTGGCTGGGAATGGTGAACAGCAGCCAATGGGAGCTGAGGAAGCAGTGTGAGCCAAGGCATGTGCTAGTCACCACTTCCTGCTGCTCCTGTTGACCCAGAACAATGAATGGTAGTGCCTGGGAGCTGAGGGACTCTGTGCCGGTAGACATTCCAGGTACATAAAATGTCCCGATGCACCTGCATTTTGCCCTACTGAGCTGGGAATTGAAGTTTGCCGACCCCTCCCTCCAGTGGAAAAAAAATGTGAAGCACAATGACCCGATCATAAACTGACCTCTGCCCTTTACAGTGTGCTTTTTCACCAAAAAAATTTGGCTTATGATTGAGTATATACAGGAATTATATTTAGAGTGTGCAGTAATTCATATTTTTTTCTTGGAGTACATTACCTGTCCCTGCTCAGCAAGTGCCTTTTCTAGGTCCTCAATCTGAGCTTGTGATCTATGTATTTCTGCTTGGAGCTGCTCACGCGTCTGTAGGAAAAGAAAAGATACATCAAACTTTCTCTAAAAGCCAAAATGCTAATGTAGATATATCAAACACTTAAAATATATCAAATACTTATTTAAGACCTTTGGGGGAATTAATTTGCAGTGAAGTACTTATGACAGTATCAATCATTAGAAATTTTAAAAGGAAAACTTGAATGATGGGTAAAAATTTTAAGATTTAATTTAAGAATAAAATGAATATTATCCAGTTAACTAGCCATTTAGACAGCAAAAGATCAATTGCTTGTTAATAAGAATACCTGTAACACTCTTTGTTGATAGATCAGAAGAGCTTTTGCCCTTACTCAGTTCTATCAAAACAGGATGTTTAAAAATGCAAATGTAGTAATGTAGAAATTTGTCTTCCCACAAGAATGTGAGGATAGATACATTAATAGGCTGAATGGCATGAGTGATTTTTCCCTTTATTTTTGCTGTTTCAAACTGATTTTAAAGAGACCAACAAATATGATGGCACCAATTGTCAAAAGCAGCCTCTACATTTATGGCCATAATTTTGAGTACATGAATATTTAACTCTGCTATATGTAGATTACAAGCAGAAAAACTAATGAAAAGCTAGTTCACAGTCTAACACATTTCTGTAAATGGGATGTACATATTTTATAGAGAATAAAGCTAATTCTTACTCTTATCTGTTTTTATACATAAAACATGGATAAATGGGTATGCTTCCTCAGTTAGGGAAAGTATGTAACCCACACACCTATGCTACGTCTAGACTGCATTGCTTTTCTGGGACACCAAAGGTATCCCAGAAAAGCAATGTTGCATCCAAAGAACATGTCCACTTTTCCAGAAAAAACAATTCAAAAAAGCGGACGCGCTTTTTCGCCATTCCTGTAAACCTCGTTCTATGAGGAATAAAGGATGTGTTGAAAGAGCACTTTTTTCTGAAATTTGGCACCGTGTAGATGTGCCAAATTTCGGAAAAGCCTCTTTCCAAAGTAAATTGGAAAAAGGTATGCAATTTGTGTACTGCAAATTGTATTTCTTTTTTTGATTTAACATTGCAGTGTAGACCTAGCCCTAATGTGGTTCACTGTCCCATGTAATGGCACTTAGACCACTTACAGTGAGCAATAAGAACAAGGGAGCTCTACAGCCTAAGCTGGGTGCCAGCTGGGTTTATAGCTCAAGCTGTAGACTTGTAGCAGCTCCTTACCCTAAGCTCCAGATGAACCCAGGTTCAAATCTGCTAGGTGGCAGTTATATTTGCATCTTCTACTATGACAGAGCAGACAGCAGGCTGGCCTTAAAGAAGATTAATTTCTAAAATTGTTTCATGGATCAAATAGAGTGAAAATATATCTCTCTCAATCTGGCCAGCTGAGAGGCAAAGGATTAGTCTACTTCTGAGCACATTAGAGAAACCCAGAAGTGTAGGCTGCTGTGGAGTTAGCTACTCATTACTTTAACTTAGTGAAAATGAAGCATTAGCTAAATGGCCAGGTTAGGAAAGCCAAGGTTTTGATTCAATCTTAGAACTCAAGCAGAGGAACTTGGGGTTATCCATTTCATGTTTAATTTGGCTCAAGGGATTGCCGATGGATTGGGAAAGCATCATAATACCCTAATGATGTAGGAAATATAGTTTTACCAATATTTGAAACTTTTAATAATTTTAATAGAGTTCTTGCTAATTTGGCCATTTTACCCTAACGTTGTATTGGTTTCTCCTGGAACAATATGCTTATGAAAAGTGAAAATGACCGATCCATTACTTACATAAACAGATTTAGGATCAATTTAAGAGCTTGTAGGCACACTTCCATCGATGGAATTGCATAGAATGGAGGTCAGAGCAGAATTAATATGTACCTTTTTGGTTCTTTTTCCAAAGGAGATACGTTCTAAACTTTTCACTCCATTTTCAAATAGTAGAATTAAATTTGACTGTATTAATTGTCCTTCCAGCACTTTATAATGTCTTATTTATCCATATTGCAATACATATATTTGTTTATAATGTAAATTAATGCAAGATAATTACATAGCTGCATTTGCCTTTCTGAGGGGACATCTGAGCAAGATAGGAAGGCACAATGGAATAATAAATTTTGCAATTTAATTAGGAAAATGAATCTCATTTTGAACTATAAGCCTCTTTAAAATGTTATGCAGAATCATGTAATCTCAGTAAATCCAGGTTTGAATTTTAGACATTAACTATTTAAGAATACTGGTAATAGATTTTTACCGTCAGGGAGCTTAATTTTCCATAAAATATTCTGCTTGACAGACTCTTAAGCTGATCAGTGTTATAAAATATAATTGCATTAGCCATGGTTTCTCCAGCAACCAGCACTTCAGTATATAAGAGAGTGGAAATTTAACTGCTTTTAGATACCATAAATTATGACACTGCATTGAAACAGCAGTATAGATGCATTAGATATTCACAGCAGACAAAATTATGGAGAGACACTACCAGGAGGAATATCAAACAGATTTTTTTTCTGACCACATTAGTAAGTGGTATGGAGGATTAAAGGAAAATCAGGAGGAAAAAAGAGAGAAACATCCTAAAAAATGTTGAAACCAAGCTTAACTCTTTTAAAATTACTGCTGACATATAGTTGGGTGCACAGTACACTCTGGTCAACTTCCAATCTGAGTAATTATTTTCACTCAATCCACAGTCCATCTGCAATTTTAATCTTCACTTACTGTTCCAAATTTCTGCATGCTGTTGCAGTGTTTTGGCCCAGAAATAGTTGCATTTAAATGGTTCATGGCTAAGCTGTGGTCTTACTCTGTGTATCACTTTGGAACCTATGATCATGAAAGGTGCTTTATAAACTTATGATATATGCATATTAAACTACTACAGAAACAGATCCTCAGCTGGTGTAAACTGACATAGATTCTTGACCTTTGATGGAGCTACTCCAGTTTACACCAACTAAAGATTTGGCCTATTAGTTATGACAGCAAGCCGAATAAGCAAAATTAGAAAAAATGTATATAATTGCAATCCTTTATTTTCATGTAATATAAGCCATTTAGACCTTAACTTCTCGTTCTGCATCCAGTGTTCCTCCGACCTGTTCTTGCAACAGAGCATATGCTCGTTGCAAAGCCTGATATTCCATTGTCAACTGCCGAAATCTCAGTTCCGTTTCTTCTTTGGCCATGCCCTGAAATGAAATATATATATATTTATATATATATAATTTGATTCTTCCAAAACTGAAAGAAAAGAAAGACTAGCAGCAATCTATATGATTTCTCTGAAGAAGGAAGTTGATGGCATTAGAACCAACTATTAATACTTTTAATAGACAAGTCCTCAAGTGTTGTTCATAAGGTCTTGTTTATGTGCTCTCTAGTTACTTTAGTCTTCCCAGTAAAATATCACTTAAACACACTGCACTGAAATGCAACATCTTTCTTTCTTTCTTTCAGTTGACACGACTTGCCAGCACTGTTGATCAAAACCACTAAGAAGAAAAGTTCCTCCTTTTTGTGGAAAGAGGCAGAGTATATAATCCACGAGGCACTGTGAACCAAACCTCAATCATGGCACCATACACAGTCATCACTAGTGATGCATCAGTGGCATTTTTGTACATAAGACATTTGCATTGGGAGCTAAGTTCTTAAAATGAGACAAAAACCAAGGAGTGAATGGATGACCCAATTTTCAGAAACACAGCATTCACAGCTCCCCCTGAAGTCAGTGGATATGTCTACATTGCAATAAAAACCTTCAGGGCACTGAGACTCAGAGCGTGGATCAACTGACTTTTTGCTCATGGGGCTTGGGCCTAAAAAAGTGCAGTGCAGATGTTTGGACTTGGGTTGGAGCCCAGAAACTGGGCCCTATCCCCTCTGAGTTATAGAGCCCAGGTTCCAGCCTGAGTCCAAACACTGCACTGAAGTTTTTAGCCATGCAGTCTGAGCCCTTCAAGTCCAAGTCAGCTGATCCAGTGCAAATGTGGCTGTGCTGCTCATCTTTTATTTCAGTGTAGATGTACCCAATGAGAAATATAGATCTTCAGCACCTCTCGTTGATCTTCTTTACAAATCCTGCTTTACTGCTGTCATACATTTGTATGGTTCATTAACATCATGAATTCAAATGAGTGACAATCATTCTGTGCAACAGCCAGGGCTATTTTGAAGGCTTTTAGAGAATTTCAGTGGTATATAGAACTTAGGCCAACTGTCTGAACATGAGTGAATTTCATGCTATAGGAAGAAGAAGAAGAATCTGTTCAATGTTTGTATTAAAAATGAATCAACAGATTCAAGTTTCTCTCTCTCACACACTCACCCCCTTTTAAATCATGTAGCCTGCTAATAGACATGAATCATTACATTCCCTTCTTTAAAAATCTGCAACTGACCTGTAAACAGATGGTGAAGGGCTTGTTTAAATGATACAGCCATTAGAGCATCAGATGTTGTAAAAATGTAGATCACTATCATGGGGCTTTTGTTTTGTATGGGAAGGCTTTTGTTGGAGCCTAGAGACAGGTAATAGCACATGAGTGGGGCTGACAGACTTGGGGGGCCTAAGCAAGGTGGGGGGATGGCTCCATACACTAGAATGGGTGGGGCCTTGGATAGAAGGGGTGGGGCTGGGGTAGCCACCCCTCAGCGTCACCTGGAGCGTGCCATGCTGACCACCACCCCTAACCAGAACTGAAAGCTGCCCAGATTGCGCTGCACAGTGTTCTGGTGGAGATTTAAAGGGCCTGGGGCTCCGGCCGCTGCCGCTTCTGTGGTGGCAATGTCAGTAGCCGGGAACCCCTCTCCCTTTAAATCACCAGGCTCGAGGGCAACTGTTGCTCCCGCTCCCCCCACCCCCTGCCCCTCGCTGGTCAGCAGGCCTGTGATAAACAGAACTGACATGAGATTTTGAAACATGCACTGACTTTTGGGAATCATCTTCAAAATACAAGTGTCATTTGGCCACCGGTGCCTGCCTGCAATATTTCTTAACAGCTACCTCTTCTTATTCTGACATCAAAGCAACACAATGGTTGACCTAATTATATTTCTCAAGCCTCTGAAACATTTGATACCCTATGCCAACACAATTAGGCTGACCTAACCTGTGCTGGTATTTACAGCTAAGTGGATGAAAAATTCTTTAGTCAGCCTAACTACTGCCTCTTAGGGGTTGAATTTACTACAATGTCAGAAAAAAAAAACCCTTTTGTCATTGCTGTGTGCACATTACAGTTCTACAGCAGTGTAACTGCAAAGCTGCAGCTGTTCCACTGTTGTACTTGTAATGTAGACATACCCTTTTGTGGAGCTCAATTTATATGTGAAGCTAAATATGCATTCAATCCCAATATGAATCTTCCCAGCCAAAACACTTCAATAAAGTTCTTACAGCCTTTTCAGAATCCCGACCCCAAACAAATCTGCTAAATCCCACACTCCTAGGGTTGGAAATTATATAAAGTTTTAGGTTTTGCCAACTGTGGGGGTGATTAAGGACTTGCCTCAAAAAATATCAGCCTCCATGCATATGTTTAAGCTCATGGTTATTTGACTACACCATAGTTTAGTTTTCTCATCAAAGGCCATATCAATGTGGAATTCTCCAAAAACAAGAGCAGGATAATTGGTTTTATACCATGATCAACAAGAATAAGAATATGCAGCATAAATTTAAGTGTCATCATATAGTCTAGATTAATGGAAAAATACCTCTTCCAAATCATCATCTGGAGTGCAAGGCGTTTGATCTGTTCTGTCGGTTTGATACGAGATAGAAGAACCATCAGACTCCAGAGAAGCTTCTTCATCATAGCCAAAAAATGTCTCCACAACCGGCTTCTGACCAAATGACAATGTGTAAGTGCAATTGAACAATACAAATATACCTTATAATATGGCAGAAGCAGCTGGGCCTCTTAAAATGTTTGAAAAAAACCCTCTCATGGGTATCCCCAGTAGTTCTGAAGCAGAGTTTGGCTTAAACAAGAAATTTGTATTCAAGACTTGTAACTCAGCATATAGCGAGGTGCTTTTCAAAGTGTGGTTTCCATCTATTTGCTTTAATGTACTCTCTTAGGTGAAAACATATTGTTCTCAAACTAAAATATCAGGAGGATTTCCAATACATTAGTTATTTCAAAATACAGAAGCTACTTCTTTATAAATTTGTGGTAAACTTTTTCATCCCATTCATAATGAAAATGAACAGTAGAATAGTAAACATAGAAAAATTGTATGTAGCTTTAATTCACTGGGTAGATTATTTTATTTGTTATTTGGAAGCATGGAATTCTTTTTTACAAGACCTTTGTCATATTTATTTTACTTAGTTTGCCTCAAATTTCATGCAGTAGGTGGTTCTTTAGCCACATTACCCATTCCCCTTTGCATCTGAGTGTATGTGTGTGAATACATACATACAAGCACACACCTAACTTCAAACAATTAGTCTGGGATTTGTTTGGCATTGACAGTAGTCAGGGATTGAATTTCACATAAAACACCAGGGCCACTGCTCTGACTTACACTTTCTGTAATCCCACTGAGACTTTGACCCTTCCTGAAGAGTATAATTTACTTCAGGTTGAAACTCTCTTAACCGGGACTCTTTGGGCTGGCAGGACCACGGATGTTCCAGGACCACAGAGTTCTGGTGGAGAGATAGCTACTGGGAGTCCTGCAGGCTGGCAGGGCAGCAGGAGCCCGACACGCAGTTTTCGGGCTTCCCAGCAGGGCTGTGGGAGCCCGGCGCGTGGTAGAGGGGCTGCCAGTAAGGCAGTGGGAGTCCAGCGCTCAGAGGCAGTTGAACTGTTTGGCACGGAAGCAGGAATAGGAATGCAGAGGAAGTGGAACTGCCAGACACTGCAGCAGAAGCCCAGTGCACACAGAGGTGGCAGTGGGGGCCAATGAGGGTGGGAGCCAGCCAGGACGCCAGTAGTAAGGGAGGGAGCTGGTGGCAGTGGGGCCAGAAATGGTCTGACAAAATCCATCATCTGGGACCAGGGGTGTCCAACCTGTACTAATTCAAATCCTTGACATTTTGTTTCACAAGTACATTAGTTCTCCATCACATCACACGCGCTCTCTTTCACATTTCTTTCTTCTATCCCACTAATTTTCTTATATGTTGTTGCATTTTATAACGAATTATTTACTTCTTACTTTATTTTCAGGCACTGTTGTAAAAAATAAGTTAACGTCATGATTTTCTAATTCTCAGAAGCTGTCTATCCTTTACACAACTATCATCTGTTACTGAGTTCCTGAGGGATCCTCAAGCTACAAACAGTACAGTTTGCATATTAAAGCACACATATTAAAACATAAACAATGTGCCTTTTAAACCATTCACTTTCTGAAGCACATGGATTATATATCACTAGTAAATATTACTGACATCAACGGAGAAATCGGGGGTGGGAATGCTCCACCCACAAAATCAATCCACATTTTCTTATTGTAAGTCACCATAAGTCAGGATTTTTCCTAAAATGCTTAACCTAACCTAAGACATAAGGGACCAAATTTTTCAAAAGTACTTCTAATTTTAAGAGTTAATTTTTGCTTGCTCAGCACTAGATCCTGAGGGTGAAATCCTGTTCCTATGGAAATCAATAAGAGTTTTCCCATTAGCCTCAGTAAAGTCTGGATGCTAACCTTGCTGTCAGATTTGAGAATTGCTGAAAGCTTGTATTGACCACTGATGTCACTAAGCAAGATTCTGTGCTCATCGGAACTACACAAATAAATCAAGATTTAAATCTTTTTTGTTTTTTTACCTTAGGGAGCTTTGTCATTTTCTTCCTTTGTTTCCTGTACCTTAAAAGCTTGTCACGTTCCTGGAAAAATTAATTAGATACATTTGTTAACTAATGTCAGTGTTTTATCATTTAATTGTTCTTTTTAAATGTTTGCATTATTCCTCAAACTTGCAAGATTTTGGAGAGCAGTTAGCATTTGATTGATGGAAATTACTTTTTCTAATTTTTGCCAGTTTGCAGTGTGAACATATCAGTTGCTTGAGTATATACAGGAAAGTCCTGACAACTAAGGAAAACTGATGCTCCATACCGCACATTGACATCCTGGGCCTGATTTTACAGAAGCTCTGTGGGCAGAACACTCATTGAAATTTTGTGGTATAGTGCTCTTCTGAAAGATAGGCTATCTGAGCAGTACTGAGATGTAAGGTAAATGCTGTCTGTGGATAGGTTTGTAGCTTCTATTATTTTCAAATGAAACCTGTCATCTGCTCCTAATTGTAGAAAACTCCAGGCCTGATTTTGAAAAGCATTGAACTCTCATAACTTCAGTTGTCCTTAACAAGAACTGTGGGTATTCAGCACCTATGAAAATCAGGCTTCAGCTTCTGCTGTTATCCCAGAGTATTTTTATTCAGTACCTGTTATCAAAGATCTAATACTAGTGGTATTGAATTTTAGCACACTATGAAAAACATTTTGTTCTGGGTGGTTAAGCCCCAATATTGATAAAAACAATACAGGTTAAAAGAAAAGACCAATCCCTATTTTCCTCCAGCTTATTAATTTCTTCACGTGATTCAAAACTTATTATGGGATAGATTGATAACATGTTCTTACTGCCTATGACAGAGATCGTCCAAACACAAAACTAATGCTAATGGTTTTGTGAATGGCAGAATGGAATGTAAATCATTTTCATTAGCTTCATTGGCAGCTATGAAAACAAACTTTTGCCAGTAAAAATTACAAGATGTAACTTGCATTCAATAAATGCCCATCTATAATAGCAAAAGTGATCCTTAGCCGATAGCAATGGATCCCCCTGCACAGGTTCCCAATAGCTAGTATGGATAAGCCAAGACTATTTTCAGGCCCACTGTAGAAAGCATGACAGGCAGCTTGGTGGAAACTGTCCCTGGGTATGTCTACACTAGCCCCCTAGTTCGAACTAGGGAGGTTAATGTAGGCATTCGAACTTGCAAATGAAGCCCGGGATTTAAATATCCCGGGCTTCATTTGCATGTTCCCGGGCGGGCGCCATTTTTAAATCCCCCTAGTCCGAACTAACTGCCCGCGGCTACACGCGGCAGTTAAAAGTTAATTCGAACTAAGTCCTTAGTTCGAATTAATTGTTACACCTCATTCCACGACTTAGTTCGAATTAACTTTTAACTGCCGTGTGTAGCTGCGGGCAGTTAGTTCGGACTAGGGGGATTTAAAAATGGCGCCCGCCCGGGAACATGCAAATGAAGCCTGGGATATTTAAATCCCGGGCTTCATTTGCAAGTTCGAATGCCTACATTAGCCTCCCTAGTTCAAACTAGGGGGCTAGTGTAGACATACCCCCTGTGGGTTTTAAGCTCACAAAGCAGCTCCATAGTTTTAGGGGGGCTACAAAACCCCACTACTCAGGCTACCAAGTCGATGCCCTAATTAGTACATTGGGCAACTGCCCATGCTGACATTTTAGGCTGTGCTATCTTTCTATATATCTCACTGGTGAAAGGGAAGTTGAAAATGTTTTCCAGTATCACAATCATGCTCAAACATCAAGAAATTTACATTGCTAGGGTCTTCCTGGATAGAGTCCCTGGGACTCTGAGTATAAAGGAAATGCATAAGAAGCATTACTTTGGAACACTTCATTAATACATGAGAACACGAGATGTTGTAGCTGGCCTGTGCAATCTTAAAGAACAACTGTCTAAAATACACACAAATGAACATAGTGAAATTACATAGATGCCTTACTTACTATCACACTCTTCACATAGCCAGCAGTTTCAAGGGTCTAATAAAAACAATTAGAGAATGTCATTAGGTGCAAGGATATATACATTTGATTTGCTTTAAGATTAATTGCAAAGCCTGTTTACACTTCTTTTAAAAAAAAGTATGAATTATTTTAATTTAATTAAAAGACACAAGAAACCTGTCACTTACTCAGGAAAAACCCCACCCTGCAGGAGACACTGCTGACATGTTAGAAATTCCATTCTGCGTGACTACCATCCTGTGGTGGTGCCACTTTAATGCTGTAATCAATATTGCAATAGACAGAACTGACTACAGACTTCTCCAGGCCCTGGGCAATGTGGGAGGGGCTTGGCCCTGGGTCCTCTGGAATGGGTGGGGTTAGAGACAGCCAGCCTGGACTGCACTGCGCCTAGCCCAGCCAACCCCCAGCATTGCCTGGGGCTCCAGTAGCTGCTGCTGTCATGGTAGCAATAGCCAGGAATCCCAGGCTATTTTTAAATTGCTGGGCCCCAGGGCAGCTTCTCTCTTTACACACATACCCTTGACAGCCCTGGCAATAGAGCATTATTTAACTCATTGAAAATCCCATTTTGTAGTCCATACCTAGGTTTAACTCTTAGTCACTGTAACTGGAATTTTACCTAAGTAAGGACTAATGATTGGGACCTTTCAAAGCCAAATCATCCTCCCCAACACTTCATGTAGAGGGAATCAAACCAGGAGGAGGAATGAGGAGGTGTGGAGGAATTCTGTCTTTACAACATCATATTGCTCTTTCCCCATCCAGGAGTACTTCATGTGGGTTGGGATCCCCTGAGGTGAAGGGGGTGAGCCAGGAAGACACTCGCTATCTGTGGAATAAACAATCCTCAACCCAGCAAGATTCCTCACCAGAAATTTATGATGACTTGAAGTTTCTTAATGCCCTTACCCACAATGGAAAACTCAGTAAAAACTCAGTGAACTTCCAATACATTATGCAGCATTAGCTCATGTACATTACCTATGGTCCACTGTTGTTCTAGACCTGTTTCTGAGATGTTTAAAAAAATCCCCCCCCCAAAAAAAAATTTACTAACAAGCTTGCTTTCATTTTCTCCCCTATACACTTGGGATCTAGAGCTACATCTTTGCTGATCACAAGTTATTAAAAGAAAATCACATTTTAAAATCATGGAAAATATTCCTTTTCATGAGTCTTCTGCTTTTAGGCTTGATCTTGTTCCTATTAATGTCAAAGAGAATTTTTTCCCATTGACATTAATGGGAATAGGATATGGTCATCAGTGTGTTTCCAAGAAGGCTCAGAATATCTGAAAGAAGCTCAATTATACAAATACTCAGCTGTGTGAACAAAGATTTATCAAATAATGTTCCACACATTCCTTTAGGTTCAGTTCTAAGGGGAAGCTCATGGAAATCATCACCATATATTTACTGACAAAATAGACTGTTTCAGCTTGCTTAGTGTTTTCTTTTCTTTTGCAGTAACCTAGTGCACTAGGACAGCTGTGCTATTTGATTACCTTAGAGAGTTCGTCTATGATATTTTGCTGTTCAATAATTTGTAGCCTCAGAAATTCAACTTCTCTTTCTTCTTGACTTTGGTCTAGATCATTTAAAGAGCTTGGTCTCCTAATTGTTCCAGCTCTTTGTCTCTGGAAAAAACACCCACAAAACAAAACTGCAAATTATTAAAAGTCTTTGCCAAAGCACAGCATGCAGTCCTATCCTTTCACAACCAAAAAATGTAAACAATGAATAGTTCTACAGCACCTTAGAGACTAACGAAAAAGGTAAATGGTATCATGAGCTTTTGTGGGCACAATCCACTTCAGATGAATGCAGTAAAGAGTCCAGGGTACAGTTACAGACTAACACAGCTACCCCTCTGAGACTTTTACAACCAGTAGTTCATCTAGGCTACGCTAACCTGGTGGTGATTCTTACTCTCTGTCTCCCCCATCTCCTCCTACCCTCCCCACCTAAACAATAAATATAGGTTGGCATTATAGCTTCTCAGGCCAGAAAAAAAAAGCTAGAAGCTAGGGCATCAGTAAGGCATCATGCTCACAGTCACCAGAGAGGAAATGCAGTTTAAATAACTCTCATGCATCATCTGGTAGCCCACTGAGGACTCAGGTTAACATCAGTCTTGGAAAAGACAATCTGTTCAGTTTTATATCTCTGAAGGAGGAATTGAAAGATGTGGCCAAAGAAGTCCTAAACTGAGATTAATTTTTTTTCTGCATTGTTCCCATTATTCAGCAAGACTGGAACTGGAGAGTGTGGGAACAACTGATTTTTTTAAGGGAAAAAATGGTTTTGGTCCTGTAGCTTGCATGCAATTTCTTACTTACTCAGCTGCTGTTAATGTTGAAATTTAAACATAAACAAATAAAAATATGGAGTCACTGCTGCAAATTCCAAATCACCACAAAGCAGTTGTGATATAAAACTCATAAGTCAAATGAGATAATTTATAGCTCAGAATTTTTTTTTAAAAACAGTTAAAATAAAACATTGGCTGAATTGGATATCAATTCTTGAAAAGCAAACTGTTTGTTGACTACCTTTCCACTATATAACTGGAACTCATCTATCAATAAGGAAAACCCATAAGTCATTCATTACATATTTTACAACATCATATAAAAACACTTAGAAAAATGAAAACACTTGTTTAATATCCTGCAATATTATGATATTTTCGTTAAATACCTGATTTCCTCAAAATCGTACATATTATTTGCTCTTCTTATAGATGATAGTGGCAGGAGGGAAACCTACCATTTCTATGTTCTCTTGTGTTACAAATTTCAATTTATTTTCCATTCGACGTAAGGCATGGGATAAATCTTCATTCTTCCTACTGAGACGCTTATTTTTGTCCAGGAGAGGTTTATACTGACTTTCTGCTTCTCTTAGACGTTTTAACTAAAATATTTAAAAATGAATTCACATAGTAGTTATTTCTATTTATCACTGTAATGCATATTCATATATTTTACTACAATAATAATAGAATTCACTTTCAATTTTGAAAAAGGCAAAGCAGAATTATCTTGGATTCCTACGTTCCATTCCTGTTTCTGCCACTGACTCACTGTGTGGTCTTGGGCAAGACACTTGACCTCTTGGCCCCTCACATCACCCACATGTCTAGCCCCCACCTTTCACATACATATAATGCCTACACACATAAACCCTTCATTCACATATTGAGCAATAGGGGTACAGGAAAAAAAACTAGCAACAGAGCCAAATGTGATATGACAGCAGCAGTTTTTTTAAGATCAGGTCCCCTCTAATTTCTGATGGGACTAAATAATCTACTAATCTTCTCCCAAAACCCGAACCAAGCCCAATTCAGAATCCAAAGTTGTAATGAATTTTATGGTGATAAGTGTTTCTTATGATGTTTTCTGCCAGCTGGAAAGCACCTACAAGAAATGGCACCCTTTTGTGCCCACTTTCACAAATTCCATTCTGCTCTTCATATCTTCTACACTGCCTGGATAATGTCCCCATTCACCCACTAGGGATAGCTGAGAGTTAATAGTACCTAATGTTTCAATCTTCCAAAACAGATGTTTTCTTACTCTGTGAATATATTCTGCAACAGATCATATATGAACCATGACAGAGGAGCTTAGTGTTATCTCTGGTGAGGCTCCACCTGCCAGTGCAAATTCTGATGTGCACTAATTTCCTAGAAATATAATGGTAGTTCCTACTTACAAGCTCATTTCTTTCTTCGGACAGCAATGCATTCCGATCTTCCAGCTTCCGGATGATTGCACTTAGCTCCGCAATTTTAAGTTGAAAACGCCGGGCATCTTTTTCATCCAGCTGCTGTTCCTAAAACAAAGATCAACTGCAAATAACTGTTCATAAGATCAAACAATTTCAAAGAAATCAACCTGGTCCTTGTCTGAATTCAACCATTTCTAACCTATTACACAGGAGAATGTAATCTGTGCCTTAACACAGGGGTTCTCAACTTTTTTTTTCTGAGGTCCCTCCAATGTGCTGTAAAAACTCTATAGCCCACCAGTGCCACAACAATTGTTTCTCTGCATATAAATATGAGGGCCAGCGTTAAGGGGTAGCAATTCAGGCAATTGCCCAGGGTTCTATGCCAGGGGGGTCCCTGCAAGGTTAAGTTGCTCTGGCTTCAGCTTGAGCCCCAGTTGGAAGGGTTGGGAGCCTCACACGTTAGCCCCACACAACCTGTGACCCTAGTAAGTCGAACATTGGTCCTGTTTGGCTACCCTGCTGAAACCTGCTCTCAAATCCCAGGTAGCCTTGGATCCTTGACTGAAAACTGCTGCCTTAGTAGAACTGAAAACTTCAAGATGAGACCAACAGAAAATTGAAAGAGCAGAAAAATGTAAGAAAGTATGAAAATGCAAAATTATGTATATGCAAATACTGAGTCACAAATGTTAAACTTGGAAACATGAAAGACAAAAATTAAAACTAAGGGAATGTTTCCAATATATGCCACTGTTGAACTGAGTTGTTTAAGACATGTGACTCACTCTAAATATTCTGTTATAGGGAAATGATATTTAGAGGTACTGAAAAATACATGTAGAAAATCCATGCAATTACATCATTGCATAAGTTTCTCTTCTATGAAGTTATGGCTCTACTTTAGCTTCTAACGGGTCAATCATAAAGATTTATGCTTTAATCAACCAAAAAGTGAAAATGTTTAAATCAAATTCTAAATGAATACAAATATAAAAAGACATGTTTTTATTCTTCTAAATCAGAGAGCAACTACATTATATTTACTAAAGTTATAGGATTTTTTTTCTTTCAATAGCATTATTCTAATGTTTGATAAAACTTAAGTACAGAACTTTAGTCAGAACAAGCAAATTAATGTCCATGATCTTAATGGAACTTTCAGAAGTTCTGGAATTCCTCATTCAACAGGTGCAGGAGAGACTCAGAATAATGAATAAAAAGAGATTTTTTTGTTTGTTTTCTATTATCTATACTTTTACTGAGAAAATTAGGAATCATTGTAAAATAAATCTTGATGAGAATCAACAATGAAAAAAGTTAACATATGTCGCGGACATATGAAGTCAGTTAACTCAAAAATTTTACTATTAGCAAATTAATACAGAAGCAGGAACGTGGCATAGTTACATAGAAAGCCAATATAAAAAGGTGACTAAAATTTGATGCCATAGGTTATTGCATAGTATGAAAGAAACAATAGAGAATAGGTTAGAAAGTATTTAGTTCACTTCCTACAGCAATGGTTGAAAGCAAAAGCACTTAGCATGTAAATAATGTAAATATTTATAATAGAGATGTACTAGTAGGACTGCAGTACCCTGTAAGCTTGCATGCTATTGGTTACACTACCTTTGCTGATTTCCCTTTGTAAATTGTTCTTGTACATTTGCTTACAACATATACTGTTCATAGTCTGGAAAACTAGCACGCATACATTACTAGAAAGCATGTGCATAATTTGTTAGCAGATACTATGTCAAACTGTCAAATTAAGGCAGGCGTTTGAAGTATGATACATTTAAAAAATGAATATTTCACCTTGCTAAGAAAAAACAAACTAAACCAAAAAAAAAAAAGCAAAAGCTCTCCCATGATGATTTGATTTTAATTTTAAAGCTCCTGCTGTTGAATTACAGTCTTAAAGGAAATCTCTTTGGTTTGCTCTGTATTGCTAAGGGAAAGCTGTTGCTTAAATGCACACTCATCAAGATTCTGTCATTTTTTGTTTGCTTGTTTAGGTGAAACCACGTGAAAGTGCTTACGGGGCTTCCTGAATGATCTGAAGCGTCTCCTGCACCACTTGCATAAGGAAGTTCCCGTTTGGGGCTGCTCAGATGTCGATCAGACTCTTTGATCTGGGAAAGTTGTTCATCTAAAGCCTCCTTTTGGAGCTGAAGTCTCTGAGCATGCCCGGCTTGAACCCCTAACTCTCTTTCCAGCACGTAGACTGCTCTGTCTTTAAATTTTATTTCCTCCATCTACAAGGAGAACAAAATACAATCATACACGCATGCACATTACAGGTCTCTGGTTACCATGGAAACTGGCAGCATCACATCTTGGATTGTACCCAAAGGCAACCATAGCACAGTCAGTTTCACAGATTTGACATTCCTTAACACATAAAACACCATCTTTTGGAAAATAAAATAGCAATGAGTGTTTGACAGTGGCCATATGCATGGACTTGCTTAATTGCTTCAGTAATATTACACTATTTCTACACTTTCAACCACTTTTTGGGAGCCATCCAGCAGAAATGATCATTTTGTATCAAGAGGTTCTCAACAACTCAACTCATCTGAAGAAGTGGGTTTTGCCCACAAAAGCTTATGATACTATATATAGTTGTTTTTTTAAAATTACAGACTAACAGTTAGTTACTAACTACCCCTCTGAGACTACTACTTGATTATTGTCATTGAATTCTTAGTATCAGTACCAGGCACCTTTGAGTTAGTGATGGATCTAAAACTAGGTTCAAGAACTGTCCCTCCCCCCTAAAAAAACTGCAGAGTATATTATTTGAAATTTATATCTGGGTGCTAATTTCAGAGCTGGACCCTACCTCTATGCTGGACTGACCTTGCATACAAAACAACCAACTTTGGGATTGGAGAGAGGCCAAAAGATTAATCCCCCCAAAATTGGAATGGTGAACATTACCATCTTGCTTACTTTAAGGATCCAAATGTTACTTTTGTGCATAGGACCAACCATGCATTGCTTAATGAATAACAATTTTTCAAGAGCAGCCTGAATGGTTCTTTTATGATTGTGATAATATATACTACTCTAATAGACTGCAGCATCTTCACCACTGGGGGCAGCACTTGCAGGCATAGACAGCAGTGCAAAACATAGAGATCCCCTCCCCTCTCTATCTCCCTCCAGAGGGCACACACAGAAGGTGCCTGCACTCAACCTGCAAGGCTGCGTCTAGACTGGCAAGTTTTTCCGGAAAATCAGCCACTTTTCCGGAAAAACTTGCCAGCTGTCTACACTGGCCGCTTGAATTTCCGCAAGAACACTGACAATCTCATGTATGATCGTCAGTGTTCTTGCGGAAATACTATGCTGCTCCTGTTCGGGCAAAAGCCCTCTTGCGCAAATGCTTTTGTGCAAGAGGGCCAGTGTAGACAACGTGGTATTGTTTTGCGCAAAAAAGCCCCGATGGCTAAAATGGCGATTGGGGCTTTCTTGCGCAAAAGCGCATCTAGATTGGCCAGGGACGCTTTTCCGCAAAAAGTGCTTTTGCGGAAAAACGTCTGTGCCAATCTAGACGCTCTGTTCCGAAAATGCTTTTAACGGAAAACTTTTCCGTTAAAAGCATTTGCGGAAAATCATGCCAATCTAGACACAGCCCAAGTGTTTTCAGGAGCAGTGTAGGGCCACACAGACGCAGATTGTTTGAGCCCCACTGTGCTACCAACCAGGAACTGACTGTGGTAAGCACCTCCTGACCACAGCCTGCACTCTTACCCCTGTGCCAGCCCTGTGCCAGCACCTAAACTCCCTCCCAGAGCCTGCATTCCTCATTGAATCCTGCACCCACTACAAAGGCAATTTTCCCTCTCTTGATATTCACACCTCCCCCTCAACTGCTGAGATGAGCCATATCGACCCTGACTGTACTGGTCCTACACTTGATAAGTAACTCCTTTCTTTTGATATGTTCGTATATACATATATCCTCCAGCCTCTGTGATTTCCACTACATGCACCTGACAAAGTGGGTTTTACCCGTAAAAGCTTATGCCCAAATAAATCTGTTAGTCTTTAAGGCGCCACAGGGCTCTTCACTGCTTAATGGAGGGAATGCCAGACTGGACTCTGAATTTCCTTGTTTGAATCAATCTGGTCATTGTTTTAATAGATCTGGGAATAATATGTACACTAAACTGCAAATCCATTTGCACTGAGCCTTGGGCTAGAAATGCTACATCTGAAATTCTGGCCCCATTGAAGTCAAGGGGCGTTTTGCCAAACACATCAGTGGAGTCAGGATTTTACCCAATATGAGAAGCTGAGCACTACCCCACCCTACTTGCTCTCCTTCCTTAAAAGCCTCAGTAAAGGCATCTATGATGAGAAGGGAGAGGAATATAGATCTATTAGGCTACGTCTAGACTGCACTGTTTTTTTCAGGATACCTCCAGTATCCCAGAAAAGCAATGCCACGTCCAAGGAACGCGTCCACTTTTTTGAAAAAAATTTCAAAAGAACGGACGTGCTCTTTCACCATCCCTGCTAATCTTGTTCTATGAGGAATAAGGGATGGCTTGAAAGAGCACTTTTCCCCAAAATGTTGTGCCATGTAGACGTATCAAATTTCGAAAAAGCCTCTTTCGAAAGTAAATCGAAAAAAGAGACGCAATTTGTGTACCGCAGACGTAGCCTAAGTCTTGCAACTCCACTGATTATTTTGAAGATGCAAAGCTCTCGTAGTGTGCAGACTTTAGGATAAGAACAGAATACACAATACTTAGTTTTCATTATCCAAAAGTACTAGCAGCACCTGCAGTAATAATGGAGGGATATGTGCTCTATCTAAAGTATTCAGAATTCCTCACAATTCTTCACCAGTTATACACATATTAAAATAAAAAGAATAAACCCGTAAGTAAGATATACAATATTATAGGAAGTGGATACAAAGTCTAAAATTGTTTGAGGAAAAATAAGTATGATTTGTAAACTACCTGCTAAAAGGATGTGTAAAAAATTTAAATATATGCATGTACAATTTTCTTCTATGCAAAATTATGCAAAATTAGATTGCCTTAGAAAACTGAGGCAATAAAATATATTTTATGTAGTACTCTATTAAAATGCTTTAAAATATTGAATACCTAGCAATACAGAATTCTACTAAAGTTTGCCTCATAACAAAGAGATGTCTGGTGAACTCTTCCCATGGCATGCAAAAACAGTAAACAAAGAAATTCTAAATGAAAAAAAAATCTACATTGCCAAAGTCCCACTTATATGAACATAAAGAAATTCTGTAACACAGACTACATTTTCAACTAAGAAAAACATGAAATTAGTACGATTACAAAAAACTCAATATAAAAATTGTATTCTAGTAAGGCTCTGATTTTTGCAGAAAGAAAAAAAAAGAATATATATTAGCTTTGGGAGGAAATAAGAAAGCATCAATATTCACATCTCTCTTCTTTATGCTCATAATTATGGATTAAAGACAAATGTTCTTACATTTACAGTTCATTGTTAAACATTGATATATTCATATAATTTTATAGCAGCAAGAGGTAATCAATAAATGAATAAAGTTTTTTAAAATTATTTTATAGTTTTCTTCTTCACAGCATTAATAATATTAAGGTATTGTTAAAAAAGAAAATTGTTTGCAACTCACTGGAAAATCTTTGTCAATTTCCAGAAAAAGCTATCACACACACTTGTTTCATTACTCTACACAGAAACACTGAACTACCTTCAATTAATGTGCCTACCTTCCTTACATTTGTATCTGGTTGCTTTAGATAACAGGACGACTTGTGAAAAAATGTCAATGAATATATATTAGCACAGTATCCAGTCATCTAAAAGAGAAAGTCTTGCTTACCAGCATGGATATTCCCACTTTATTTTTATCAGGCTGTCTCCGCCTACAATGAATTTTTATGCCTATGTGCTAATTAATAAACAGACTGTGAGTGTAGCTACTGCCAATTATGCAAAAGTAAAGACATGAAAAGTTGGGTCCCCCAAATCCGTTGTGCTCGTAAATGAAATTTCTAATATTTTTCATCATGCTGATTTCAAATCCTATAATATGATTTTTAAGGCAATATAAAAATCAATATGTGACCTTCAGTGCTCTAGAAATGTTCTCTTGTAATGTTCATGGGACATTTATAGCTCTACAGTCTCCATATGCATCATTAACATGACTGTAAACAGCAGAAAAAGTCTGCTTTTGAAGCTTCCTGTGTCTATGCTAAAAAAGCCAAAGCTATTCCCAGAAAAAGGTTTTTTTAATTGCAAATGAGAAAATCTTTGCCAAGGCAGAGGCTGTTACATGACAAACACTTCCCCATGGGCAGCATGTCAGAGCAAGCAATTAGAATGCGTAAGAAAATCTGCATTAGTGCTCAATTTCATACAGTGTCAGAAGTGCAGGTGAATGAGCTGTCAATCATTTATTAGTGGAACAGTAACTAAAAGTGCTAGATTAAAAGAAAGGAGATCTCTTCTCAAGTTTCCCTGATGTTATAGGGATGTACACTTGCATTCTGGTAGAAAGAGAGACCCAGTAAACCTCTCGATATGTAATAGCACTTATCCTTATTCAGTTTAACTTCATATTCCTTCTTTCAACATGAAGGTTTTTCTCAGTGTTTTGAAATTCATATATATTTGCCTCTTTGGTTCTTTTCTAATGTGTGTCGCTACAGAGGAATGGCTAACCACTTAGGCTATGTCTACACTCTGTGGAAGATCGACACTGCCACAGTTGAGCTTCTGGGGTTTGATTTAGTGGGTCTAGTGAAGACCCGCTAACTTAAACTGAGAGGGTGCTCCCTGTGACAACCGGTACTCTTGCTCCTAGTGAAGAGTAATGGAAGCTGAAGAGAGCATTTGCTCCCATTGACCTCCTGCTGTGTGCATGGTGATTTAAGATTCATCGATTCCAGCTACATAACGAACGTAGCTAGAGGTGTGTATCTTAAATCAGCCTTCCCCTTTAGTGTAGACGTGCCCTTGATGTCCTTGTTAAACCACTCACACTGCAGGGAATAACTCAGAACATTGCATGGGTATTACACAATTGTGCAGATTACTGTTTTAGATTTTATAAACTGATTGGATATGACAGCATCCCTCTGAATGGACACTGTCAATTAGTCAAAGTCCAAAATATAACTTTACTGCTAAATATTCCAAACACATCTAGGCCAAACATATGCGTTGTATCAACACATTGATTTCAGTCCATTCAGTTATAGCAACACAGCAGATGCAGTGCAGGAAAAGCAGTGAAAGGGTGATACTGCTGCTGATGAAATATCCTTCATTTTCCTAAACAGTTTTAAAAATTCACATTCCAGCTCCAACACAAAAACAATGATAAACTCTATTTATTGATTTCATTTTTCTTATGCATTTATTTTGCCTGTCATCCATCCATTTAGTGTCTGCACACAATCCATATGTTAAATGAAAAATTTAATTAAATCAAAACTGGTGGTGGATGAACAGTGCCCCTTCCTGAACTGTCCTAAGCAATCAGACATAACTCAGACATGGTCCATGGGCAAAGCAAATGCCAAATGGACAAAGTCTACTCTGAAGGTGTGTAAGCTTCTAGTGAAAATTTACCAGAAACAACCCACTTGCTAGCCTTGACCTGCACATCTAAAGCACTCAAACAAGCACTTGAGTGCATGCACTTCATAAAACAGACTGAATTTGTGCCTGCAATTCACAGCTGCTAAGTTCTGTGCATTTTCATATGTGACATTTCCCAAAATGTAAAATATCAGATTTCCCTTCCAGGTGCCCTATGAGTAGCAGGAACCTATTGTCTAAAGATTTCAGAAGCTAGTGGAGTTGGTGGAAACAAGAGGCAGACACGTATACTGGGGAAACCAGGGGTGACCAAAATAGTTGCCATTAAGTCACTGGACTAGGACTTGGGTGATCTGGGTTCCCAGTTCTGCCAGTTCTGTGGGCTCTTGGCCAACTTTCTTGGTGTCTCAGTTCCCTGTAAAATGGAGGCAATGATCCTCCCATTTTTTTCTCATCAGTTTTGACTGTAAGCTCTTTGGGGCTGGAACTGTTGTTCCAATATTTATATAGTACATAGCACAATGGGTCTCTGATCACAGCAGTGGCCCCTTGGAGTTACCATCACAGAAACAGATGTGTATTAGGAATTTAGGGAGACCCTTGGACAGTTTCTTTCTTTGTCCCTATGCCTATTAGCCTCTGAAATTTTGTCCCATTCCAGCCTCTGACCCCCAATTCAAGCCCTCTCTGCTCTTATGCCAAGCCTGTCCCTCACTCTCATTCTCCCAGTCATTTCCCTACCAGCCATCACCACCTCCCCTTGTTCCTGAAAGGCTCCATGTTGCACATTTGTCCATGCACATGAGGAAAGCCCATTTGCAAACATAAATACAAGGGATATTTTTTTCTTTTGTCTGCACAACATCTGTGGTCCAAATCATCAAAACTGAATTGGCATGGATGCACTAAAGCTGCTGAAGATGATTTCGATTTACACCAGTAGAGGAGATGGTTTTCTGTGGGCACTGATAAAAAGGGCAAAGTTAAAGCATGTGGACCTAAACGCTAAAGATTATTTTGAATGCATTTTTTATTATTTTTTATATTTCTTTGAAAATATAGGGTTATAATTCAATATGAAAATATAGTGTTATCAGTCTTGTAAGCACCACCCTGTAATAGTCTCCAGCTGTTGCTTAAGTTAGAAAAAGAGATGATTTTCAGAGATGTAGTGTTCCCACTGACTTCTCTCAGCACTCTGAAGATCATTCCCTTAACTTTTCCCCACTTTCAACACAGCCTTTTATCTGAGACCCTGAATTGAAAATTTTAGCTCAGAATATTTGGGAAAATAAGGAGCAAATGTGAACAGGGTGTAATAAAAACAGTTTTTCCACCATAACCACAGTATTCCCAAGCTAGCAAATATTCTAATACTATTGAAACTAGCCTGAGAGATTGAACACTACTTCTTTTAGTAATCACTAAGGTTAAAAAAGGTAACACTAATGTAAAAAAAAATTGCAAATGGGGTTATATATCAGTAGAACTAAAAATGGATGCACAATGTACCTTGAGAGGAAAGTTTCCAATGTGCAATATGAAAGAAAACCATCCCACAGAACAACATCTCAAATGTATAAGAGCTTTGGGTAAATTACTAACGTATGTTATATACAAAAAAGCACATTATTGGTATATGATGGATTTTAAATTGAAACGCCATTCTGATTTGAAAATCCAGATTAACGTTTGATTTTTTTTCTTGTAATGTTGATCTGAAATTTCACAGTGTGATAACTGTAGGAATCCTGACCCAAAGGATTTTTTTTGGGGGGGGGGGGGAAGGAGGAATAGGGGGTGGTGTTTGCAAGGTTATTGCAGGAGCACTGTGGCATTGCCACGCTTAGTTCTATGCTGCCTTTACAGATGAATAGCCACAGAGCAGCCTCATAGTGGAGGACCCCCAGTCTTGGGCTGTAAATAGCCCTGTCTCAAAACAGTTCACCCTGATTTGTCACTCTCAGCAGTGCCCCCAGAAAACCCTCTATATAACAATTTGCTTCTTCGGGAAAACCCACATGAAAAGGGTTTATTTGTTTGAATGATGGAAGAAAATCTTCACAAACAACAATTTTCACATTTACATCACTATTTGTTATTCACTACTCATCATTTGAATTTCAGAATGTTTAAGTCATCCTATTATTGTTTATTATATGATTTAAATGACCATCACACAAAAATAATGAATGGTCAATACTCAGTTTGAAAGCAAGCTAATAGCTGATAATTGTTCATCTGAACTATCTAGTGGGTAGATATGAATATTAAATACAACAGTAGAAATATGGCTGAAATGGCAAACAGGAAAAAGCAGCTATATTTTCAATTAATATTATTCTCTATTAATAATTTGATCAGTTTCAACTACAGGAAACCTGATGGAGATCCCATTAAACAGAGAAAACACCTTTATTATTGCACATGGAAATTTTTCACTAGAATATCTTCCATTCTTGTATTTCCTAATAAAGGACTGAGTCAATCAACTGTGAAATGGGCAATTTAAAGACTTTTGCTTCCTATTCTACTCACCTGACACTTTACTTTAACACCCACATTTCTTCAATATGTTATCACTTCCTAAGGAAAGTGAGAAGTGTCAGATGCATGTGTCTGTAAACATATAGTGTGCTTGGTAATCAACAAGATTCTTGCCTTTTTTGGGGGGCCTATGTGCTGGAATATCTTTATAAGATATTTGGAATAATGCATAGTGGTGGGCTATTAATCTTTTAAATGGTCACTGTCAACAAGAGTAATGTTAAAAAATCCGGTCCATAATTCAGTTCCCTATTGAATGTTTTATCCTCTTGCTTCTCACTTACCTTTGCTGACCAACACACATCTGATATGAAATCATTAATAGGTCATTTCCCCTTTGATATGCATATATAACTTCCATTAATGTTAACAGAAAGCATGCATGTATTGGAGGGAACCAAGACTCTAAGAATGTAATTAAAGCCAATTTGGTAGTATTTTATGGTATTTATAGAGTCACAAATTAAAAAATGAAAATCAAATTAATTAAAGAATATAAGTTTTTAAGATGACATTGTTTATATGTCTACTTGTTACAATATTATGTGATTTTCATCTTTCACAACTGTATTTAAGCTAGTGAACCAGGGACAGCTTGACTGTGCTAAAGTTGTGCTTCTCTGGAGATCAAACCTTCCAGACATAAAGAGGTTGTGCCATACATGCAAAAAGAAAAAAATGTCTTGGGTTTAGGAGCTATAACTTTCACTACTGATTAAATAGATAAAATAATGTTCCATGTGACTAAAACTCTTCCAATTTCTTTAAATGTGGAATACATTCTTGCAACATTTTTCATAAGGATGGACAATAGCAGTGGAAGAGGACTTTGATTTAATGCATTGTCACAGACATAGAAAGTCACAGAAACTAGAAGTGTAATGAGAGATCACATACCAGATGTTAAGTTGGGGTGATAAAAGCTACTTTAAATTCTGTCGTCTCCAGCAGGAAACAGATGTTACTGAGTAATGATTTATAAACCATATGCAAAATCTCAGCTTTACAAAATCACATTTTGTATTATTTTCAAAACAGATGTCACATTTTAAAAACAATAAGCCCTGTTCATTAGAACTTCTTTGACACGAGAAGTGGAGTCAATGTCATCACCTGCTCTCTGCAGGCTTCTGCCTCCAGTGAATGGTTTTTGCTAAAATACTCAATTTAAGTTCAGTACTTACACAGAAATATTTATTTTCCACTCAGCGTTTGCCTTTGATGTTGAAATGCACTTGTGAACTCAATTTTAGTTCAGCTATAAATGGAATCTTTTTTATGTGACAATGAAATTTTTATTGGATTTGTGTATGTCTGCAGTCATACAATCAAGGCTGTGATCTCATTTAGTCTCAGAAGCTAAACAAAACTGGTAACTCCTTGGTTTGGATCCTTCTTGAAAAATCCATTACTTATATAATAATAAGATAAGGGGAAATAACCAGTACAATTTTAGGCTGTATACTAAACACATTATTTATTCCTAATCATATGGGACCAACTGTATTCTCTGTATAAGTAGAAGGTAGCACATCTGAGACAATCATGGTTAGGGTGTACAGGAAGGTCAGCTTCACGATGGCCTTACAAAGTGATGATTCACTGGGCAAGAGGTTAAATTAGATTATCGTGATAGTTCTTTCTGGCCATAAAAGCTATTAATCTATGAATCAGGTACAGTTTGGCAAAGCAATGACTAAAGGTGATGTGATAACCATAGGTATATACAAATATTAAAGAAGTAAACAAAAGAAATTATTTTTAGCATGGGCCAAGAAAGCTTAAGTAAGACTGGTAATGGGATGCTGTTGAGCAAAGGAATAATTTCTAACAGTGTGACTCTTACATTGTGGAAATTGGAATAATATCTCAAAAGAAGCAACGAAGGACCATTTAATAGTAAACCAGAAACAGCCCATTTGAAAATCCACCACATTGGGACAGAAAAGATGGCTACTAGGTCTGATCCATTTCCAGCTGCTACTGACTTCTGAAATATAAATTTATGATACTACATGTTACTACAGATTTTACCTCCCTTAACCGGAACTCTGTGGTTTGGCAACATTCGTGGTTCAGCTGGTAGCAGCTGCAGAGTCCCAGCAGCCTTGGTCCCATGGAACCTTGGTCCCGGCAGCTACAGCAGCCCCAGAGCCCTGGGCAGGCAAAAGCGGGGCTCAGCTGGAGTCCTAGCTGGAGGCAGCACAGGCCATATTGGGAGGGACCGCCCCTCATTTGGCAAATCCCCTTTTCGGGACCAGTCAGGTCCTGAGGGTGCTGGATGAGGGAGGTACAACCTGTCATGTAAAACTCTGAAAATAAATGTTCAACAAACATTTTGACCCTGTGTGTGCAAAATAACATATACATTGTATTCCAGAAATATTGTTTGATGGGCAACATTTGCTTTCAGATAATCAGCAATGGGCTATTAAAATCTGATCTAATTAGAAGTGCTCAGATACAAGAGACATAAGTCATAACTTCATGACTCTTTCATATAAAATGTCTGAAAGGTCTATTGAGTGAAATGTTTTACATACTCTGTTAGAAGATGAATTAATATACCCATTTTCAATCCTAAATTTTCTTTTCTCCAACGTTCATAGATGCAGGCAGTTGCATCCAAATGAGTCCAAAGTCTATTATTTCATGGATCACTGGTATTAACATATAAATGTTCCCCAGTCACTTGGTAAGTAACTTGCTGAAGTGGGTTGTGCCCACGAAAGCTAATGATACCATGTACATTTTTGTTAGTCTCTGAGGTTCTATAGGACTATTCACTGTTTTTAATTTTTTTTTCAGTTAGGGTACGTCTACAATTGCTCCCTAATTCGAGCTAGGGATGCAAATGTAGTCAACCAAAATTGCTAATGAAGCGGGGATTGAAATATCCCACACTTCATTAGCATAATCTCACCCACGCGTTATTCCACTCTACAGCTGATTCGAACCAGGAAGTGCGCTCCGGGACGTGTTCAAATCAAACCTCTTGATTCGAACTAACATTACTCGTCAAAAAATGATTGAGGAGTAACGTTAGTTCGAACCAAGAGGTTTGATTCGAACTAATGCATCCCAGAGAGCACTTCCTGGTTTGAATCAGCTGTTGAGCAGAATAATGCACGGGTGCCATTATGCTAATGAAGCGTGGGATATTTAAATCCCCGCTTCATTAGCAATTTCGGTCGGCTACATTTGCATCCCTAGCTCGAACTAGGGAGCAAGTGTAGATGTACCCTTAGGCTGCATCTAGACTGGCATGAATTTGCGCAAATGCTTTTAACGGAAAAGTTTTCTGTTAAAAGTATTTGCACAAGAGAGCGTCTAGATTGGCACGGACGCTAAAGCGTCCGTGGCCAATCTAGATGCGCTTTTGCGCAAGAAAGCCCCGATCGCCATTTTAGCCATCAGGGCTTTTTTGCGCAAAACAAAACTGAGCTGTCTGCACCGGCCCTTTTGCGCAAAAGGTTTTGCGCAAAAGGACTTTTGCCCGAACGGGAGCGTCAAAGTATTTGCGCAAGAAGCACTGATTTCTTACATTAGAACGTCAGTGCTCTTGCGCAAATTCAAGCGGCCAGTGTAGACAGCTGGCAAGTTTTTGCCTAAAAGCGGCTGCTTTTGCGGAAAAACTGGCCAGTCTAGACACAGCCTTACAGACTAACATGGCTACTCCTCTGAAACTGCTGCACTCTGTAATAGGTTGGAATTCCCCTTTGGTAAATACTAACTGTGAAATTTATCATCTGAGAGCCTCTTTTTTCTATTCGCTTTTTTCATTTGCAGGACAATTTAAGCACCTATCGCATGAAATTACAACATGAGGGAGGGAGGTGTATTCCAGGTGCTTAAAGTTAAGCACACAGTGAAATACTTTACTGGATCATGACCAGAATTAATTCTCATCCCCTCTGGGTTAAATTGACTCTCTGGAGAGTCCCCTTTTCATAATGCTGCTCCTTGGTTGATTAACTAGTGCTTACCCTGCAGCTCACAGTTTAAGACTACTGAATTAGTCATGCATTATTTATTCAAGTTGAGGTTGACATAATATTTATGACTTAAAAGGATATTTTATATTTTTCTACAGGTCTAAAGTGTGATGTGATCATCTTCTATATTGTATCTAGATATAATATAAAAAAGGAAAATAATATCAATCTTAATTTGAAAAGAGAATATAGAAAAAATACAAAATTACCTTTTTAAAGCAAATTTATCATCTGTATGGATCTATTTTCTATTTTACAGCTAAGCCTGCCATGCTGCAGTAGAATACCTTCTGTGAGTAATTATAAATGAATAATTTGCCTTAGAAATTAAAAAGTGTACATCTCAGCAATAAATAGCTTAAAAGAGTTTTTTATTTAAAAAGCTGTAATCTCATTGCAAAATTATTGATTATCTTTGAGTAGAACCCATTCTCATCCACACTCACGAAAAGCAGTATTTTTTTAAATGGGTGGAATACTTGTTTGTTGGCATGGTTTGTCAGACCTCTTTTGTTAAAATAACTAACTAATGAATTGCAAATAAACCAGGGAACTTTTAATACCCTTGTCATGATTCCACTAACAGTTCAGAACTGAATGTCTGCTGTGCACATGTAGTCCCTAAGAGTGCATCCACACTGCACCTGTAGGTTGAAATAAAATACCCAATTTGAGCTACACAATTGCGTATCTTATTTAAATCTAATTTTGAAATAAACTGCTATTCTGAAATGTCCCTTAACCCTCAAGGGTTATAGGGACATCAGAATAGTGAGCTATTTCAAAATAACGGGCTGGTTCAAAAGACATGGAATAGCTACCTCTGGTATCCTGAAATAGCGCCGCAGTCTAGACGTACCCAAAATGTGCAATAGGGCATTTGCACTTCAGTGAAGAGCAAAGCAATGTTTATGAATTATAGGCCAAATCCCCAGCTGGTATAAATCATTGGAGGTCAGAGGAGCCAGTTTTATACTCTGTTGGAAGAAGGGCAGCAGGAATATTGTGCACATATCCAGCCTGAGCCTTAGCTGTGACCTACCTGAAGCAAAGATGTTACCCTACAAAATCAGTGCTAGTATCCCACAATTCAGAGAGCTGGAAGACTTCCCCAGCTCAGCATCACTCAGCATCACTTGGGGTGTGTCTACACATCAGCGTTATTTCAGAATAAAAACTCCGAAATAGCTTATTTTGAAATAGCACATCTACACTGCAAATGCCAATTTAAATAGCACTGAGCTTTTTCGAAATAGAGTGTCCACACTGATTGGAACCTCAATTGCATTTAAGACCCCCCTGGAAAAACTTCGGGCAGGGCATCAGGACAGCGATCACTTCCTGAGGCTATCTGAGGCTTGTGTTTAAAGGAATTCCCCTTCCCCCCTGCCCCAGTACAGTCATGTCTCAGGATCCTCTCGTTTGCCTACCTTCTTGAGGGACAGTAAACCAATTCCACTGCGTGCTCTGGTTGCCCTTGTGGACACCGCAGCACTTCCGCCATGGAAGCAGACCTGCTGCAAAGCAGTCTCCAGCTCCTGGACCTCATGCTGCACCTCCTGGTGCAGTTTTTGCAGAACCTCGTGGCACTGCAGAACCAGGACCCACTGCTTCCTGTGGGCACCTCAACACTCTCTCCATGTGCTGCTCATGAAACACAGCCCCTCCCTTCCTCCTCTGCACCCTGTGCATTGCCGCTTCTGGTGACAGGACGCCAGTTTCAACTGGTGGGACCGGATCATCATGGAGTAGTGGGATGACCAGCAGTGGCTCCAGAACTTCTGCATGCAGAAGGACACCTTCCTGGAGCTGTGTGAGTGCTCGCCCCTGTCCTCAGATGATAGGACACCCACATGCAACCCGCCATTCCCCTCCAGAAGTGGGTCACCATTGTTATTTGGAAGCTTGCCACACTGGACAGCTACCGCTCCATTGGGAACCAGTTTGGTGTGGGGAGATCGACCATCATGGTCATGCAGGTATGGTGACCTCGTGCTATTGTCCCAGGAAAGAAGTGAACTGCTGGAATGGGGCTCCTTAGGGAAGGGTGGTTTTCCAGTCCCGGCTTCACAAAGCTCTGCCAGGGGATGGGGTTAGTTGAGGTTGGACCTGGTGTATGGGGGAAAGGAGGTTGAGCTGAGGGATCTCCCAAACTACCTGTTATTCCTCCTGGAATGAGGTTTAACAGGTAGTTCGAACTAGGGCTTTATTTCGAACTACCGGGTCCCTGCCGCGTGTAGACGCGGGCAGTTAGTCCGGACTTGTAAATTTCAAAAATGGCAACCGGCCGGGAAGATGCAAATCAAGCGCGGGATATTTAAATCCCGGGCTTGATTTGCGACTTCGAATGCCTACGTTAGCCTCCCTAGTTCGAACTAGGGGACTAGTATAGACATACCCATACACACCTGCTCCCGGGTGCACATCTAGCCCCTCTGGCCCAGGATGTTGGCCCTCCAGCCGTATATGTCAGCATTCCTGTGACTGGTGCAGAGATCCTGGAGGTTTCCCTCAGCTCCCAGATCTCAATGAGATCCAGGAACTCCACACCAGACGAGGAGGGGGCATGCCTCATGCACCCCAGGGCAGGGGTTTGGGAGCTGTCTGCAGCTGTGCTGGCAGTCATGGGGCGGCTCAGGTGGCGTGCTGGGGTCTGCCATAGTAGCAGGGAAGTCACAGCTGGGCCCTGCTGTATGGCACAGGGCTATCAGGGCTTGTGTCTTGCCACAAACTGTTTTCTCTGAGGATGCACCTTTAAAGCATGCAGGGGAAAGGGAACTATAGAGTTCTGATGAGTGTGGGCAGAGTGGCCAGCAGGGCAGCTGTGAAAATCCCTCGAGGCCACTTATTTCTAAATAACCTCAGTTGCCCTGTCTCCACACGCCCTATTTTGAAATAACTATTTCGAAATAAGCATTATTCCTCATAAAACGAGGGTTACGGAATTCAGAATAAGAAGCTCGGTATTTCGAAATTATTTTGAAATAACAGGCTTGCTGTGTAGACACTCACCTAGTTATTTCAAAATAACACTGGTGTGCAGACATGCCCTTGGAGTAGCTAATCTGTAACAATGGGAACAGTCACAGAAACAATGGATTTTTGAAAAGCCTTCTAAACTTCTCCATGGCCACTGAATAAACTCCAATGAATACACTCATCTTGCTATATGACAAATAATTTCCAATACACAAGTGGACAGGTGCTTGAGAGGGAATGATTAGAACAAGGCAATTTTTGATTGATCCATTCCCTGTTGTCCAGTCCCAGCTTTGACACCCAAAGCATGGGGTTGCTTTCCTGACCATCTTGGCTGAGAGCCTTCAATAGACCTATCCTCCATGAACTTACTTAATTACTTTTTTAACCCAGTTATAATTTTGGTCTTGGCAACCAGTTCTACCAGTTCACTATGCATTATGTGAAGTGATTCCTTATGTTCTTTTTAAACTTGCCACCTATTAATTTCATTAGGTGAAATTGTATTATGTGAAAAAAATTTCCCTACTCACTTTCTCTACACCATTCATGATTTTATAGACCTCTGTCATATCCTCCCTTAATCATCTCTTTTTAAAGTTGAACAGCTCTAGTTTTTTTAATCTCTCCTCATAAGAAAGTTGTTCTGTGTCCCTAATAATTTTTGTTTGCCCTTCTCTGTGCTTTTCCTTATTCTAATATAGCTTGTTTGAGATGGGGACACTAGAACTGTAAGTAAAGAAATGTGAGACACCAGAAAGTGAACAGGGAAATGATTTTTGCCTCTTCACATAACACAGTTTCACCGAATGAAATTAATAGACAACAGGTTTAAAATGAAAATAAGAAAGCACTTCACATAATGCATATTGAACCGGTGGAACTATTGCCAAAACCAAAATTACACAGCATTCTAAGTGTGAGTGTACCATGGATTTATATAATGGCATTATGATATTTTTGTCTTATTAGCTATTCTTTTTCTAACGGCTTCTACATTGTTATCTTATTTAACGGCCGCGGCACACTGAGAAAATGTTTTCAGAGAATGATCCATGATGGCTCCAAGTTCTCTTTCTTGTAAGGTAACAGCTAAGTTAGATCCCATCATTTTATAAGTATTGTTGGGATTATGTTTTGCAAAGCTCATTACTTTACATTTATCAACACTGAATTTCACCCGCCATTTTGTTTAGCCACTCAGCTCCCTTGTGAGATGTCTTTGTAACTCTTCACAGTCAGCTTTGGACTTAATTATCCCGGGTGATTTTGTATGGTCTGCAAATTTTGCCACCTTTTTGCAGATTATTTACGAATATGTTGAACTGCACAAATCCCAGAACACATCCGTGGGGAACCGCATTATTTACGTCTCCCCATTATTTTACTGCAAATATTTTCTACGTTGTCTGATCAAATATTTCTAAATTTGCTACTTTCCCTCAAAAAAACCCCTCCTTTCCACATGACCACAAATGAAGAAGCTAGCATGTGACATATACTGCTGAGGGGATCAGCCAAAGTACAATCATACAATCAGACATATTGGCACATGAATGGTGCAAGGTAAATTGGGCTTTCATTTGTTTTAGAGTTTTCAGGATTTGTTGTGGAGTCCGTATTTGGATGCACATGAAACTTATCTTTCTAACGATGGGGACATATTGAGCAATTTAGACACATGATACAAAAAATAGCAGAGAAAGTAAACTTCACAGAAAAATACCTGTTCCAATATTGAGCAAGAACTTCAGGCAGGGGTTCTCAAACTCTGTGATACTGAGACCCCCCTCAAAGTTGCTCGCGGCCCCCCGGGGGGTTGGGACCCACAGTTTGAGAAACGCGGACTTAAGGAATCACAACTCCATTGAAAGTCCCATTAACATTTTACTACGACCTTTCCAGGGCAAGGATTATGCCTTTTATGTGCCCCATACAGTATCAAGTACATTGTCCCAATGCAGCAAAAGCAGGCCCACCAATGGGGGAGCAAAGGGAGCAGTTGCTCTGGGGCCCAGTGAGTACTGAACTGGGAAATCTACTGAACTGGGAAATCTACGCAGCCTTGAGGGCTGGGGGATGGGTGGCATCAAGGGCTGGCTGCCCGGGCCTTGCCCCTTCCACCCAAGGTCCCACCCTTCCAGGGGCAAGGAGCCTGCTCCCCCACACCTTACCTGGGGGCCCGTGGTGGCTGCCGGCTCTGCTGAGCAAAACATTAGCTTTATGCTTAATTTTAAGAACTGATTTCAATGGGAATTAGGCATATGCTCAGATCTAACCTCATGCTTAATGGCTTTGCTGAATCAGGTTTATTATTAACCTATAGCAAATAAATACAAATACAATACTGATTCTGAGGGCACACTAACCACACCAAGTTAGGTGAAATGAAGTCCATGAAAATCTTCAACTTTCATTCTGAAGTTTCTAATTTTAAAAGACTGAAAAAAAAATCTAAGATCTGGCGTATCCACCAACTTCTTGTAAAGTTGTAAAACATTTTAATACTCTTAGTCTCATGCTTTCATGATCAGTCTATTAATACAACAACCATTATTAAAAATGAATTTTAGATGCATCACAATTCATTGAGATGAGCTCAGAAGGGAAATTTGAGCTACTTGCTGCATCAGTAGGTTTTTCAAATGATCCCTGGTAATACAATACTTACCTAACACATGGACATAGTATTTAGGTACTCTGAAATGACACTTAAACAATGCAAGAACAAGAAACTCGGCGCAAATTTGATAATGCATAACAAGCTACTTAAACTCTATGCTGCACAAGATGGAAAAACAGTCTGCTGCTACAAAATTCTATGTTGTGTCTACTCACATGAATAGATCTGCAGAAGGATTAACAGGGCACATCTACGTTGCAGGGTGAAAGCCAAATTAAGATATACAACTTCAGCAATGTCATCTGTGTAGCTGAAGTCAAAATAGCTTAACTCAACTCTTGGTGCTCTCTACACAGCAGGAAGTTGAAGGAAAAACAATCTTCCTTCAACTTCCCTTACTCGTAAAAAGAGGATTACAGGGGTCAGGGAAAGAAGTCCTCCAGCTCAACATTATTTCGAAATAAGGGCTTGCAATGTAGATGCTCACTATGCTATTACAAAATAACGTCAGTTATTCTGAAATAATGCTGCTGTGCAGACATACCCATACTGACCTACCCTTATCCTTGTACTGAAACTACTCTGTGTTTTATTTTTCAACTAAATCTGAAGTTTAGTGGGCTAACTGCTAGTTCTTCAAAAGGAGTTGAAAATCCTTATTTTTATACTATATCCCCCATTAACTATTAGCAATTTATAAATTCATAGTTATCTGTCTATAATTGTGATGGTCATGTGCTTTTCCTTAGTTGTTTGCATTCTCTTTCCACAAACTGCTTTGGAGATCAACTTGGCTTCAAAACAGATTTTCTTCAGTGGAAACTAACACATTTTGCAGAACTATTAAAAAAGGAATTTTAAGAGACATACTTCCAGTTTGAGATGAAAACTACATACTTTGCTACCTGGCATTAACATTTTCCCACTAAAATATTCTAGACTGCTATGCCATTCTGTGAGTTGATCAGCTGCAATTATTGTATTCACCCAATGCTAATGACATAATAAAGGGACTCAGAAGAGCTTTTCTGTGGAATAGTGGTTGAAAGAATCAGAAAACAAAATAATTAACTCAAATGTGTTTGCTTCTGAAAACAGCTGCATTTGCAGTATAGATATTGCACAGGAGTACAGTGTACAGCAAAATGAGGCACCCATCTCTACTGGGGGCTCTAGAGGCAACATAAATTCGAATGCTCATTATAATAATAATAACTTCTGTTCCAGGCACAGAAATCCCATTCACATAAGTGGCAGTTTCATATGGGGAAGACGTGCAGAATATTGAATAGAACAGAAATTTACTTAGTAGATAAGAGAACCCACATCGTGGATAAGATTTGCAATGTGGATTGGTGCAGGGAAATTTGCATAATACTTTCCCTTTTCTTTTATGCTCCCATTATCCTTCTGCAGGCACTGAGTAGTTAAATCTACAGCAAACTGAAAGATAACAAGGGCAAATTTAGACAGATGGAATTAGGATTTCAGCTCATTTCTGTTCGCAGCTTTGTGAAAATTACTGTTTTCAAAGCCACCTTATATTGCTCACCAGTGTGATGAAGTAGCTTTTCTTTTGGAACAGAAATTATAATTTCAACACATGATGCTGCAGTACAACAAGGAAAAGCTTTGAACTAAATTTCTGAGAACTGAGAAACATCATCATTTTTCAGGATTTCCCTTATCTATCTTATTAACAGAATGTTTGTTTCAAGCATTTGACAAACTTTGTTCAGAACACGCTTTTTATTAGTGGTAGAAAGAATACTGTAAAAAATATGTTAAAAATGTAGCATATGTATTTAGCCATCCTCATTTTAGACATTGTCATTGTGATGTGTGAACCTCAAAGTTACAGAAGAACACGGCTACCCCTCTGAGACTCAAAGTCATCAGAGATCCTGCTTGAATAACCATCCAAAAGTTTGGATTCTCAGACATGTGCATTTGAACCATTAAAAAAGAGCTCTGAGCTGGAGTAAACAGACAAAAACCAAACCAAACCCATATATATTTACATCAACACATACCAGTCTGCGAATTTCTCTTTCACATTCCCTCTTGATCCTGCTGATTTCCTCTTGGTGTAAGTGATATACACTCCTTATCTCTGCTGCTTTAATTTTGTCAGCTTGAATGACCAAAGTTAGGGCTTCCTCCACTTGTCTCTTAGCCCCCTTAAGTTCTGAAATTTCTTGCTGCATTTTTATTTTCTCCGATTCAAACCCTTTCCTGGCTTCTTCTTTCGCTTCCGTGAAAAGCACTGTTTTAACCTTATCGGGAGCCCCATCTCGCACAGCATTAAGAAGGCCTTGTAATCTCTGGTTTTCATTATCTTTAATCTTTATGACTCTAAGAAGCTCAGCTTCATGCTGTCTCAAAAGTGCTTCTCGAACAGCCTGGAGTTCCTTCATTTTCTCTTCATGAAGCTTAGCCTTCAGTTCTGTGACCAACACCGTGTTTTTATGCTGTTCGTGCTCTTTGATCTGCTTAACTTCCTGATTTTTCTCTCGTTCCAACTTGCTGATCTAAAGAGAGAATAAAAAATATTGTTTTTTGTAAGCAAACTAATTCTCTGTATTCTAATACAGTGCATCCTATCCTGGGAGTTGTCTTTTCATAATTTTGTAACTCAGAGCTATAATTGTTTATTAACTCACAACACAAACCTACTACAGTGTGCTATAGAATTAGATTTTATTTGGTATTTGGTTCATATTTTTATAATCCATCACTCTATTATGTGGTGAATGTTTCTTTTTCCAATGGCTCCAAATGAAAATCATCACTGAACTCAGGTGCTTAACTCCTTTGATGTCCAGAAGACATATTCATTGGTTTACTATAGACTTTACTGCACCGAATTCCTTTATGCTAGAAATAGCCTTAAAATGAGGGAATACAATACATTTAGAATAGTTAAAACACAAGCTGAATGTTCATAGAGCTAAACAAAATCTATACCGCAATATTTTTCTGGGGAGGAGAAAGCTTTTTCAAATGTTAAGAAAAATGTTTTATTTCAGTGTCATAATCTTTGGTTACAAATATAGCAGATCTTTTTAAGGAGTTTATTGCAACCAATCCTGGTCTTGAAATTCCACCATATGATGACTTAGTCCAGGGGACTCTTAGCTGATAATAGCCAATTCTATTTGCAACAATAACACTTCTTTGTGAACATTTATAGTCTTAGTACCAAGTAAACCCATTGCCTCATACAGCTGATCCAGAAGCCCAGATAAGTGTCTTCTTTGTAATTCTTATATATTCAGTTAACATCATCCTCTAAATCAGTTGTGATACAAAATATAAAAGCATGACCAGTATTTTAGAACGTGGTTGGTCATTACATTGGAAGTAAGCACTGACTAAAAACCTACATCCTTACATTTCTTCCCCCTTTCTCTTAAGTTTAGGTTAATGTGCTATTCACTTGTTTGTATGTGCCTGCAAGAATACTCACAATTAGTGGGTGAACCATACATAGGGTTGTTCCTAGGAGGGTGCAGGGCCTGGGGCAACCCCCCCAGCCTTCTAGGCATAGGCCCCAAAGCAACCCTCCACTACAGGCCTTGCCTCCTGCTCTGCCTCTGCTCCACCCCTGCCTCCACTCCACCCCTTCCCCCAAGCCTCACCCCTGCCCCGGCTCCACTCCCACCCACCCCTTCCCACCTGTGCTCCGCCCACTCTCCTGAAGCCTCCTCTCCTGAGCAACACGAACCGGGGAGCCTGGAACACGGTGGCAATAGGGGTTGCCCCCTTTCCCTGCACTCACTGCAGCAATGGGAATCGAAGAGACCTGGCAGTCTGTTCCACTCTACCCAGAAGTGAGTTGTATTTCATGAAAGCTGATGTCCTAATAAATGTGTTAGTCTTTAAGGTGCCACCGGACTCCTTATTGAAGACAGGGGGACTATTTGCATGACTATGGGCCACTTTTTTGGTAAGAGTTTCAGGAGTCAGTTCTCTTCCTATCAAGTTAAGTTTAATTTCCCATTGAAACACAGTGTTTGGAGTATAATACCATAATGCAATTTCGGGTACAGTTCTAGTTAAAAATTGGTGTTTTAATTATAATAAAAGTCATAGATATACTGAAATAAAATGGCTCCTCATCCAACTCTCATATTCCACATAAACAGACTTGAAATACCACTTATTCAGGGGCGTGATGGGGCATCTGCTCCATACTGGCCCTTCAAGGGTAAAAGCCAGCCCTGGGAGAGGGCTGAGAGCAAAGCCCACAGCTGAGGGCCCAGCTGGGGGCTATATAAATAAAGGCTCCAGGATGGGAGTGAAGACTCTGGGTATGTCACACCTGAACAGCTAAAAATTAACCTTTCCCTTTAAGGCGAAACAGAGTCATGTTACTGGCTCCATCTATGTTGTTACATATCAATTAACCAAACTCCAGGGGGACATGGTGCTGGCACATAGAGTGTGAGGTACATAATGTAATTTTCCATAATCTCTTCTGAGAATAGTCATGTATGTGAAATAGCTGGTACTTATGATTATGCTATTTCTGTGCATGTATATTCATCTTAATATCTGAAGTTAGCGGTATTAGTTCTATTTACTGCATGTGTGCTCCTGTGAAAACACCCAGAGGTATTTAGCCAGCACATGAAGGGACAAGTCAAGTTGAATGGCCATTAAAGAACACTTAGCTCACAATGGACCCTGGAAAACACCAGCCTACACTTAATGGACATTGCCTGAGAACATTCTAAATATAATATGGGTGGGGATGATGGACATGCAACTCTAAATACCATCTTTCATAGCAAGAACGAATTTCCCTTTACTTGGCCCTCAACACAAGTTAAAAAGTCTGTGGTGTGGAAACATCTCCATTTTGCCTCTGGACTATAAACATATACTAATGGAAGCATTCTAATCAGGAACTGAGGACATTAAGGTAATCTGGAGCTTTCATTCTTAAACCTTTGCAGGTGGATGTATGAGTTGGATATGGTACAGAAACTGTTCTAGCCTCATTGATTGCTGATTTCTCCCTTGCAGTGAACAAAAATCAGATGTCAGCTGACTTACTCACGAGTCAGCAGCTTGTGATACCTGTGGTATAAGCCCCGGCTTGAGTGGCTTTGTTCTTTCCTCTCCAAATGTCAAAGCCTATTCCCATTGAACTCAATAGCAAAACTCCTTTTGATTTCAATGGGAACAGGATTTGATTCCATGAGATTACAGAATGAGATTTTGATCAATTGCTTATCTGCTCAGACACAGCTCTCATGCATCTTCTGCCAGATGGATTTGGATTACCTCCTGCTTTGTGTTATGCTGAGGAAAATAAAAAAAATCTGGGCTGTAGTTCTAGTAAGATGCATGTAGCACACCCAGTTCTATTCCTCTTTTCCTTTCAGCTCAAATGGCGTAGCACCTTTGATTTTCTAGTGCCTGGCAGAGAGCAGGGCTATGTCCAGACTGCAGAGTTCTATTGGGAAATGAAATGCAAATTGCAAACTGCAATTTGTGTATCTTTTTTAGCTTTTTTTTTTTTTGGAAGTGGCTTTTCTAAAATTTGGCCCATCTACACGGGGCCAAATTTCAGAAAAACCTTCTCTTTCGGAACATCCCTTATTCCTCATACAATGAGGAATACAGGGATGCTGAAAGAACGTGTCCGCTTTTTTGGAAACTGTTCTGAAAAAGTGAAAATATTCCTTGGATGCAGCAGAGCTTTTACGGGATATTCCACCCAGAATATGATCCAACCAATTGTGAGGTTAACAAACAAACAAACAAACAAAAAAAACAACAAACGTTCAGTTCTCTTTAGTCCCAGGTGTTTTCAAGACAGTGTTTCTAGTTTCTAGGCAGAAGCAGCAAAATACAGTGAGAGATCCTGTTCTGAGAAGACATCTGGTCTAAACAGAAATTGCAAGTGCTGGGATTGCACAAGAAAGCATATTCTAACTAGATTTCCTGCCCAGTTTCATAAGAAAAAGATAGTATTCTGATCTGCAGCACAAACTGATAAGTATTTATCTGAATCAAACCTTTCACTTTTGGAGACCTGCTGAATTCAATCCTATTTATTGAAGGTTAGAGGAGAATGATTGGAAGATGGCTACAGTTAGGTAGTCATTATTAGTAAACTTAGTAATCAGACATGTGTCAGGGTAAAAAATAATGATCATAGATAATAAGTAATAGATAGTACCCACAAGACTGAAGCACCACTCCAGAGTTTATCATCATCATTTTAAAATTTCCCGCATTAGAAGTTGTAAATAGATTTCATATAGGTCTATTTATGCCCTGTTTAAAATTACATGAACTCAGGATACAGACTTGCTGTTATAAATTTGGTAACTAAGGGTATGTCTAGACTGCATCCCTCTGTCAGCAGAGGGATGCAGATTAGGCAGGTCGATATTGCAAATGAGGCAGGGATTTAAATATCCAGTGCCTCATTTGCATAAAAATGGCCACCGCCTTTTGCCGACTCAGCACTTTGTCGGCAAAAAGTAGCAGTCTAGAGGGGAATCTGTCGAGAAAGAAAGGCTTTTTCAACAGATCCTGTAAACCTCCTTGCAGGAGGCATAAGGGATCTGTCAAAAAAGGCTTTCTTTCTCGACAGATCCCCCTCTAGACTGCCACTTTTTGCTGACAAAGTGCTGAGTCGGCAAAACGCGGCAGCCATTTTTATGCAAATTAGGCACGGGATATTTAAATCCCTGCCTCATTTGCCGTGTCGACCTGCCTAATCTGCATCCCTCTGCCGACAGAGGGATGCAGTCTAGACATACCCTACGGGTCCAGGGAGCAGTGCTAGCAGTTCCCTAGAAAACTAATGAGAGTCTTTTCCTTGCAAAGAGTTGCTAGGAAAGAAAGGAGGACCCTAAAAGTGTTCCTGTCCCAGTAGTAATTCGGCTTAGTTTAAAAGATCTCAATGGATTGTAGTCTACACTGCAAAACACAGAAAATCTGCATTGAAAACCTCTCTCAGTACCAAAGACCTTTTAAGTCTATTGAAAGACTCACATTATCTTACATGAGGTTTCAATCAGGCCCTAAATGGGCCCTAAATGGGCAAGACAGTGATAGATAAAAAACACACAAGAAAATTGTTGGGTCTCCTCCTGCTAATATATAATAATAATAATAATAATAATAATAATATATTAGAGGAACAGTGATTAGAATATTTTACAGCAACTCAAGTTTCTGTCATTTTTTCATAGTAATAAAAACAAAAGGTTACTCTATTAACCTGCCTTTGGAGTTAATTTAATGATTAATATGAATGATTAAGTTAATGCAAGGAAGAGCCAGCAGAATTAGAACTGATAATAATTATCCATGAATTGTGAACTATTGCCCTGGATTTCCATACATTAATAAATGCTACATTGCAATACAATTTTAGATACATATACATATATATGAATTTGTTATGATCCATTAAACTGTTACATGATTCACACTACACTGAATGCAAAAGTTTAATGACAAAGCATTAGAAATGAAGTATTATCAATTACTTTTATTAATAAATGATTATTCCATGAGCATGTATGTAATGGCTCATCATCAGGACAAAAATGTTTTCCAAAGAGGCAGAATTTGTTCTGACAGAATAAATATAAGGCTGGTGACCAAACAGCACACGGTAAGTAAAATACTAATTAATTAAAAGCTAAGATTTTTTAAATGTTAACATTCCATTTAGAAAATAGTAAAAATAAAACTGTGTTTAGTTTTTATTTTTTCTGCATTGCTCCCACTGGTAGGCACAGTGCACGCTGTAATAAAAAGCTCATGAAATCAGTTTGTAGTCATTTGAATTGACAGCAAGCTACCCTTAAGAGATCCCCATAAATGACACTCTGAAATTACAATTATTGCTTTTAAATGATGCCTCAGTACTCACCTGTAGACAAAATGGTTTCAATATTTGTTCACCTAATCTTATAGTCTTACTTTGATAAAATTATCCAAAAAGAATGTTCAGTGAGTTTGTTCTCAAACATACAGAACAAGCTACCTGCATATAAACTGACAAAGGACAATAAATTGTTGAGAAGCCATTGCACACTTTAAATGAGTGTTTCTTGGCACAGCTAGTTGTAGAGCAAAAAAGAGCAGAGGGTATTCTCAGTTTAGGCCAGGCGTACACACACAAATTGCTTGGATTTAACTACAGCAATTTAATATAACACCTTTAGATAAAACAACACAACATCTCTGTAGACACAAGCCTGTAGGCATAGAAAACACACAATTAACGAAAGTGGAAACAATATGAAATAGTGACCACAATCTAATTAAGTTCAACATCCTGCTTGGAGGAATTGCATCAGAAACTAGCCTTGTGACTAGAGCCCTGTGCGGATACAAAATTTGTATCTGCATCTGTATCCGCAAAAATGAGCAGCGGATATCGGCATCCACAACCGCAGATGTGGGTACCAATGGATATAAAGCAGATATCTGTGGATTTTCAGGGCTCTCCTTGTGACACTTTCGAGAGTGGGTGATTATTAAAAAATAAATGCACATTCTTTTCAAAGAAACACAAAAGTAAGGCAATTAAAAAGTTTAGATTCACCATGGTGTCTAATTAAACATGTTATCTAAAAAGTCATCTGGGTCAGACAGGTATGTTTTTTCAGTAGATAAATGTTTCCATGATAAATGCTTACCAGTGCTTTAAGCAAACCCTTTGCTTATATCTAAGATCAAACACCAAATCCCACTGGCTTTTCTCACATAAATATATCCACCCTATAATTTTAATAGAGAGGTAAACATGTTAGTCTGATCTTGCTAAAACAAAAGGAAAAACTATGTAGCATTTTAAAGACTAACAAGATGGTTTAATAGGTGATGAGCTTTTGTGGGCTGAGGAAGTGGGTCTGGCCACGAAAGCTCATCACCTATTAAACCATCTTGTTAGTCTTTAAAGTGCTACATAGTTTTTCCTTTTCTATAATTTTAACACACTTTTAAAGCATCCAGGATTTGGCTGCAAAGGCATTTTATGCTGCTGGGTTGGCTGGATCCAAAATCCATTAATGCTAATGGGAAGACTCCTGCTGACTTCAGTGGACTTTGAATCAGCCTCTACATGAACATATCTACTTTCTACTTCCTACACATTCTTACTTTCCTCAGAACTGACCAAGGTCAAACATATTGAGTCTGGATCACAGAAGAAGTACTATGCTTGCACTCTAGGGACCTCATTCAACAAAGCACTTAAATCCATGCTTGGACCTAGAAAGAGAAACTACTACTCCAGCATTAGGAAATACTGTCCGAGTTAGCAAGCAACTCAGCTTGTTGGATTAAAAGGTTTGGATTAAAACTGCTGAACACTACCTATTGAGCTGTTGCTAGATCACATGTTTTCCCTGCAGAGCCCCCTAGCCTGTGAACAGGACTAGCCTCCTCCTCCCCCCAATCATCCTGAAATTTAAAATGACACCCTATAATTTTCACATACTTTGGGTATGTCTACAGTACCACCCTAGTTCGAACTAGGGTGGCTAATGTAGGCATTCGAAGTTGCAAATGAAGCCCGGGATTTAAATATCCCGGGCTTCATTTGCATCTTGCCGGGAGGGCGCCATTTTTAAATCCCCTTAGGTTGAACTCCGTGCCCGTGGCTACACGCGGCACGGAGTAGGTAGTTCGAATTAGAGATCCTAATTCGAACTACCTACTCCGTGCCATGTGTAGCCGCGGGCACGGAGTTCGACCTAAGGGGATTTTAAAATGGCGCCCGCCCGGCAAGATGCAAATGAAGCCCGGGATATTTAAATCCCAGGCTTCATTTGCAACTTCGAATGCCTACATTAGCCACCCTAGTTCGAACTAGGGTGGTACTGTAGACATACCCTTTTAAACACACCACAAGTCTCCTAACAAAAAATAAGGTCAGAACATCAACTCACACACACTAACAAACTATCTGTAAGAAAATAGACTCCCAAGTCTAAAAAAATTATTAAAATTACAATGATAAAATAACAGTTAAATAAATGTAGGCCATTTTACTGACTATTTGGCTGTCTGTTTGGGAGTTTCATCAGATCTGAAATTATTGAAAATAGAAGCAGTGTTTTATAGTACTTAGAGCTCTAAACATTTGCTGTTTGTGTGTTGTTAGACTGTATTTAATAATGTCATTCCGGGAACGCTTCTGTGTTACATAAATGATTCAGTGCTGCAATAATGTTGAACTGGTTGAATACCTAATTTGCAGGAGAATATTGGAACAAGCATTAAATAGAGGCTCCATGTATTTTAAATGGAAATGAATTACAAGTATGCTGTCTATTCAAAATTCTGGAATATAATTGCTCATCCATAGCAAGATATCTTTTACTTATACCACTTACATCTGACATAACTTTCTTACTTTTTAATTCATGATTACTGGTTTTGTTGCCTTGCATACATGTTTATTTCAACAAAAGATGCACTGTTTATGTTGTCAAGCTGGTGTTATCATGGAAAGAAGAAGAAATGTCCAAATAAATACCACCTTTAATGACACAACAGATATTCATTAGGGAGCATTGGAAGCATGTTGCTATGAGGGTTTGTAAAGGCTGCAAAGAGGAAGGGGATAAAAATAAATATGCTTTGTAATGTTCGGTTGTCAGATCAGTTATGATTTAGAAAATAAAATTACACTTAAGAACTATGGGGAAGATATAATCTAGTACAACAGTTTACCACACAGTTGTTGATTTCCTAACTATTTAAAGAGCTCTGTGAGTTCATTGTCCCAGAGATGTGCCATACCGCCTCCAAGACTGAAGCATGATCTTTTCAGCGATGTAAATCAACATAGTTCCATTGACTTAAAATGAGCTACACTGATTTACATCTGCTGCGGAACTGACCCTAACCTTTTAAAATAGCTCAGGTTTAACATCTCACTTCAAAAGTAGTTTTTTTTCAGTTTAAAGAAAAAAAATGGTCACGGTGCTTTAGATTTTGAGCTAGCAAGAGGTTTTTAAATGCCAATGGACTATCACTGCAGCACACATAAGTAGCACTAAGAAACACCTTAAAATAAGAAATGTTTACAAGAGAAAATAAAGTACTTGAAATTTTTCTCACAACTAAAAACTGCCTCTTATTTCTAAAGCTTATTCCACAAATACAGATTGAGAAACAAGTCTATTTTAATATCTTCAGGGCCATTCTTGTGCAAAATGAATTAGCCATATTTAAGGAGAAGCAACTCTCCTCTCAAATCACTCTGACAACTGTTAATAAGGAGCTCTGTAAACAAGCATTTTCCTTGTGGATCTTGGCAAAGGAAGTGTCAATCCTCCAGCCTTACCACATTATCCTTGTTGCACTGGTTCAGTGCTTACATTATTTTCACATAGGGGAATAAATGACTAGTGTGCATGGCTTGTGCAATGATCTTCATGCTGCTTAAGCCCCTTGAATATCTGGAGCCGAGTGGCCTCCATATGCTCTGTGAGCCATGACTGGGGATGTCAGTCCATGGATTCTTCAGCTCCAGCAGCCCAGAAAAATGGCATGAGTGGGGAGGCAGTGGTGTCAGTTTCCTGGTGTGAATGCACTTCCATGGAAGATTTGAAGGGTTTTTTAATATTATTTCATTATTTGTTTGAGATTAATTTTTATTACTAATAATATTTTTCAAAACTAAACTGTGTATGGGTTTCCCTATTTTTCACACCTTAAAAGCTTTCTACAGATTAGCATGAGAAGTAACTGAGACTTTATCTACACTAAAAAGTTTAAAGCACAGCTGTGGCAGCACTTTAAACTAAAGTGGGGCCACTGCACAAGCACAGTAGCTAAGTCTATCTGCAGCTTCTTCCGCAAAAGCTCATGCAAATGAAGCGCAGAGTAGAATATTGCCATGCTTCATTTGCATAATTAATTAGCAGCCGTTTTTGCGCAAGAGACTTTTGCGCAAAAAGGAGCTGTGTAAATGGCTCCTTTTTGTGCAAAACCCCCCTCTTGCGCAAGAGCCGTTCTTCCTGAAAAAATGAGGAAGAACGGCTTTTGTGCAAGAGGGGGTTTTTGTGCAAAAAAGAGCCATGTAGAAAAGCCTCTTACACAAAAACAAAGCCTCATTAATTATGCAAATGAGGTGCAGCAATATTCTACTCCGCGCTTCATTTGCATATGCTTTTGCGGAAGAAGGCTGCAGTATAGACATAGCCTCAGAGAGCTATGGGTTCACACTGGCATTTTTAGCACTGTAACTTGCTGTGCTCAGTGGGTGAGTGTTTTTTCACACCCCTGAGCCAGAAAGTTAGAGCTGTAAAGTGGCAGTGTAGACCTAGCCTGAGAAACCCTGATTCATTGTTCTTTAGTGACTTTAGTGAGAAAAATATCTTCCTGAAAGTCAGTGGGAAACCATTATGTATTTCTAATAACCTTGTATAGACTATATTACCATCAGGACACATCATACCTGGGGTGGGATACATTAAGCTGTTGAACAGAGCACGGAAAAGCAGAGATGGATGTAAAGATGTAAAGACAAGCTCAATGAACTAGATAAATTCATGGAGATTAGGTCCATCAATGGCTATTAGCAGGCTTGGTAGGAATGGTGTCCCTAGCCTCTGTTTGTCAGAGGCTGGAAATGTATGACAGGAGAGGGATCACGTCGTGATTACCTGTTCTGTTTATTCCCTCTGGGGCGTCTGGCATTGGCCATTGTTCAAAGACAGGATACCAGGCTAGATGAACTTTGGTCTGATCCAGTATGGCCATTCTTATGTCCATTCTTATGTTTTCAGATGATACCAAGCTGGGAAGGATTGCAAGTGCTTTGGAGGATAGGGTCATAATTCAAAATGATCTGGACAAACTGAAGAAATGGTCTGAGGTAAATAGGATGAAGTTCAATACGGACAATTGCAAAGTACTCCATTTAGGAAGGAACAATCCGTTTCACACAGAATGGGAAGCAACTGTCTAGGAAGGAGTACTGCAGAAAAGGATGCAGGGGTCATAGTGGACCACAAGCTAAATATGAGTCAACAATGTGACACTGTTGCAAAAAAAGCAAACATGATTCTGGGATGCATTAACAGAAGTGTTGTGAGCAAGACATGAGAAGTAATTCTTCTACTCTATTCTGTGCTGATTAGGCCTCAGCTGGAGTATTGTGTCCAGTTCTGAACATCATGTTTCAAGAAAGATGTGGAAAAATTGGAGAAGGTCCAGAGAAGAGCAACAAAGATGATTAAAGGTCTAGAGAACATGACCTATGAGGGAAGATTGAAAGAACTGGGCTTGTTTAGTTTAGAAAAGAGAAGACTGTTTTCACGTACCTAAAAGTCTAAAAGGGTGTTACAAGGAGGGAGAAAAACTGTTCTCCGTGGCCTTTGATGACAGGACAAGAAGAATTGGGCTTAAACTGCAGCAAGGGAGGTTTAGGTTGGACATTAGGAAAAACTTGCTAACTATCAGGGTGGCTAGAAACTGGAAAAAATTGCCTAGGGAGGTTATGGAATCTCCATCTTTGGAGATATCTGAGAGCATGTTAGACAGACACCTGTCAGGGATGATATAGTAGGTGGCTGGTCCTGCCATGAGGGCAGGGGACAGGACGTGATGATCTTCCAAGGTCCTTTCCAGTTCTAGTGTTCTATGATTCTATGACCTGCCTGGTCTCTCTTACAAGAAGTGAGAGTGTCACCGGATGCCAGATGGAGAAAGAACCTGCAACACCATGTCCAGCTGTGGAGGGACGTTCCAGTGGTGGGGTCCCACAGGGCTGGTGGAGCCTAGATGGGAGTCCAGACAGGCCAATTAGAGTGAGTGGCACTGCAACCCTAGGTCACAACTCCACTCACACAAATATGACCCAGTCAGGAAAGCTGGGGCCAACCTAAGAGATGCTGCAGCCCCAGAATGGAAAGCCAAGCCTAGCTAGTGTCACAGCACAGGAGCTGGCAGGAGTGGCCAGTGGGTGATGAGTTTCGGGCAGGAACCAACCTCCCCAAAGGAGGCAGGATCTGACTGAAACCACCATAAGGCCTTCACTCCCAGATTATTTACTGGATCATCATCACAAAACATTTACAAATGAGTCCTGAGCCCAAGAAGATTGAGAACTTCGGCTGTAAATTATGAGTTTCAGTATTACAGCATGAAAAATTACCCTGGGCTGCAGTTTCCCACACACAGTTAACCTGCACACATGTCTAAGAAAATCAAATTTGATTTAAATTGGTTTTGACGTCCATTTTGGAATTAATTTTACACAGCTATACAGCCACAGTAATTTGTGATAACTGGAGTACCTCTAAGGGCTCCGTGATAACCAAGGCACATACATCCACAATAACTGTAGAATGCCAGAGGCATCAGCACGGTTGGTGATGGAAGGGCTTTTTATTTTTTAACAAAAGAGCCAGAAAGAAGAAACAGGAGACAAAAATATATAAGAAATTAGGGGACTTCAGTTACCCTCAACCACCACTTCAGAACTCTGATTCAAAATAAGCATTCCTATCTAGGATAACATTTATGTATCTGACTGACATTAATGCAGATGTGTTTAAGAGATATCCTGACCTGGGATGGACTTAAGCGCATATCTACGTTTTTTCTGGGCTCAGAATCCAGACTTGTGCAAGTATCCTTTTGATACTGGTAATTCACTGAATTGTTTAGAACAATCTTTCCAGTTTATCAATGAGGGCCTGATCCAGCTCTCACTGAGATCAACAGAACTCCTGTTTGTTTCAATGGTAACTGGATCAAATTCCCAGAGCCTTTTGGTGATAAGGAAACTTGCATCTTTCACTTTTGCAAGCAAATTTCCTTCAACAGTGCCCATAAACATAATTGTACTGATTGTTTAAACTCAAACTCCAAAATTACACTAATTCCATTACAAAATTCCCACCAATAACTTGAAGGCTATGAGACAAGATCATCCAACAGCATTTATGACATATTTATAAAACACCCAAGCTACCCAAAGCATATATATCAGCCTTTGTCTCCACTCTCAATTGACCCTTCTCCAAAATAAACTACTCAGAGGGACTTAGATACTCCCAAAATCAGTAGCAAAAATCTTGTAGCTGTGTTGACCCTAAAACTAGTTCACAAAGGAGGAAACTCTGAAAATAAGATATTTGCATAAGACAGATGTATAAATCTCTCTTGAGAAATAGCTATGTAGTGGTATGGACAATTCCTCAATTGAAAAGGTAAATTTTGAAAATAAGAGGAAATAAGTCAAAGGAAAAGACCAAATGTCTTTAAAAGTCAACACAACATAAATCATAATTAGGATTGGAAAACCAGAAGTAAAATTTAACAGCCCTTTGTACAGGTTGGACCTCCTTGGCCCGGCATTCTTGGAACCTGACTGGACCTGGATGAGGGATTTTGCCAAACCAGGGCAGGTCATTCTTTGGGGGCCTCCCCATCATCAGCCCCCAGCCATGGCCTCGCTGCCAGCCTCCCAACCAGCTTCTCCCTGCCACCGGCCCCTCCACATGCAGGGCTCCTGGCCCCACTGTGGCAGTCCCACTGCTGGCACCCACAACCCCACTGCCAGGCTCCTGGCCCCATGAGGCAGCCCCCCTGCTAGGGTCCAGCTGATCTGCAGGGCAACAGCCCCACTTGGGCTTCAGCCTTGCTCAGTAGCCTTGCTGCTTCCCAGCCTCACTGGGCAGATCTGTGCTGCTGGGCAACAACTCTACTCCTAGGTTCCTGGTCCCACTGCCAGGCAGCTCCGCAGTAAAGCTCCCTACTCCATGGGGCAGCCACACTGCCTCCTAGTCCTGCTGCTCAGCTGAGCTGCTTGGCAGTAGCGGGGCTGCCAAACTCCAGGGTGTGCTGCCGTGTGGCCCCACTACCTCCCAGTCTCACCAGGCAGTTTCGCTGCTGGTCTCCAGCCGTACTGCTTCCCGCCCCCCTCACCCGCACTCCCTGAAGTGTTGGCACCATGCAACAGCCCTACTCCTGGGCTCCCAATTTCGCTGCCACAGGGCAGCCCCATTACTACTCTAGCCCCTCTGCAGGGCTCCCAGCAACCCGCCCTCCACAAGCACTCTCTGGCCCTGGGACATCTGTGGTCCTGCCAGACCAGGGAGTCCTGGTTAAGGGAGGTTCAACCTGTAAATGATCAGTAATGAAGATAAAAGTCTGAAAGACAATATCCTGATTTTTCTAGATTTTATCACAATTAATCAAACAAATAACCTTTTCACTTCTAGGAATCCTTCATCCACAGATCTCTAAGGGTATGTCTACACTAGCCCCCTAGTTCGAACTAGGGAGGCTAATGTAGGCATTCGAAGTTGCAAATGAAGCCCGGGATATTTAAATCTCAGGCTTCATTTGCAACTTCGAATGCCTACATTAGCCTCCCTAGTTCGAACTAGGGGGCTAGTGTAGACATACCCTAAGTACATTATAAACATTAATTTATACAATGTAAGTATACAGATAAGTATTTATCATTCACATTGATTAGAGTAGTACATTGAAGAACACAGAGGTTAAGTGACTTCCCCAAGGATACTCGTCTACTAGATTATTTAATAAAAATATACTTATGCAATACCCTGAGTGTTAGCAATTTATATTATACTCACATAGTACATCTAGATAGTTTACCCATTGGGAGCAACAACATTGATCTTATTCCAAAATGTAAGAGCTTCTCTCCTAACCTAAAATTTCCTAATCAACCCTTTCTCTCTGAAAAATTCTCGAATAACCAAATAGACTTTGCACTGTGCCCAACTGTCAGCAAACTCTGACTCCATTATATGATTGGGTTACAGCAGGGTTCACCAGGATTCACTGCAGTGGTTCACCAGGATTAGCCCCTGGTGGCCGCTGCCACTATATTTACATATACCTCCACAGGAACAGGAGATCTCAGCTCCCATTGGCCAGGAACAGCAATCTGCCGCTAAGGGGAACTATAATCCCCTGTATCTGTAGAGTCTCAGGGTATGTCTACACTACAGCGTTAATTCGAGTTAACTTAATTTGAAATAGTTAATTCGAATTAAGCTAATTTGAAATAACGCATCTATACACAAAAACTATTTCGAAATAGCTTTTTGCTATTTCGAAATAGCACGTCCACACTGAGTGGACCCTGAACCGAAGTTAAGGCTGGCTGGAACCAGTGCCAGCAGGGCATCAGGTTAGGACTTAGTGTGTGGGGCTGCTGCCTGATGCTAACTGAGCTCCATGCTTAAAGGGACCCTATCCCCACCCCAGACAGACAGTTCTCAGGGTCTCCCGCTTGCTTGTCTACCTCGATGAGGGACAGCAAAGCAGTCCTGTCTTGGAGTGCCCTGAGTGCCCGCACTTGGGACACCACAGCATTCGGCCACATGGAGCCAGAGCTGCCCCTGGGCACGCCAGTGCGTCTCGTGGGGTCGTTGCCATCAGCCTGGCTGCACTTGCTGCAGGCTGCCAGCTGGAGGGTCCATCGGGGGGCTGTCAGGATCCAGGAGACCCTGCGGGAGAGCGTCCACCCCAAGGAGCCCTCAGAGCCACCCCGGTCCTCCCCACCGGGGGCTCGTGCCCCATTCCTCCCTCACGTCCTTCCACTTACCCCTCCCTAGCCCCCCTTTCTGATGTCAAACAAAAGACACGTATGTTCAAAAACAGAAACTGGGTTTATTGAACAAAACTGGGGGGGATGAACCTCTGGGGAGACTGGGAAAAGGAGGTGGGAGAGGGAAAGAGAGAGGGTGGGAGAAGGGAGGGGGAAACCTGGGAAGAAGGAGCTGGAAGGGGGAAGCAAGGGAAAGAAGGGGGAGGGGAAGCTCAGGGCCCAGGGTTGGGGGTCTCGCCAGACCAACTTGATTTTCATGCAAACCTGCTCCTGGGTTCACATGTGGCCTTTGGTGGCCAGGCTGGCAGCTATCCTGCCATAGATAGCCGCATTCCTCCATCTAGTGCGGAGATCATGGACGTTGGAGGCATCCCCCCCAAACCTGAATAAGGTCCATGATCTCCGCCCTGGACCAGGCAGGCACCCACCTTCTTCAGCCCCTGTCAGGCTCCTGGGAGCTGGCAGACTGCTCCTGGGGAGCAGTGGAGGGCTGGCTGCCAGTGGCTTGCTGGCTTATGTTTTGGGGCCAATGGGTCAGGGGCCCCGGTGGCCACTGCTGGCTCTGGGCTGGCAGGCTTGGAGCTGGTACAGGCACTGTGGCCAGGGTCTACTCCTTTAATGGCTCCAGGGCTGGGGGAGAGGAGAGTAAGTTTTCCTGGTTGTGCCCAGAGTGGCCACCAGGGTTCCCTGGGAAGGGCTGGAGGCCCCCTATTTCGAATTAAGTGTCTACACAGCACTTAATTCGAAATAGCTATTTCGAATTTGGCATTACTCCTTGTAGAATGAGGTTTACCATATTCGAAATAAGCGCTCCACTATTTCGAATTAAATTCAAAATAGTGGTTTGCATGTATAGACGCTATTAAAGTTAATTTGAAATAACGGCTGTTATTTCAAATTAACTTTGCAGTGTAGACATACCCTCAGGTAAGGATGGCGGTGTATGGGCCCACCAGAGACTGACCTTGGTGGACCACATCTGGCCCGGAGGCCAGTATTTGCCCACCCCTGAGTTACAGGAAGAAAGTTGTAGAGTTCAAAAGTCTGGCCATTATAAATACTCTCTGTGTATTCTCTCCTTCTCCATCTCTCTTCCAAGCCATTTCTCCTGTAATTCTCAGACCATTTTCCTCTCTATTCACATCCCAACCTTCAAACTACTGTTCGGTAGTACTTATGTGCTGTCGTTCAAACTTATGTGCTGGTGAAAATATAATCTCTGAAGTTTCAAAAAAATGTTGGCTTCAGTTGTCCCATCCACTTTGAGGCACGTCCTAAAAAGAAAGAAGTGCAGTGCATTCAACAAGACTGTTGGCCATATGTGCAGCAGAGGGCAATAGCAACAGAACAAATGACACGCACACAGACTTAATGCAGCAGATGAAAATAAGGCATGACAGCAGAAAATTGAGGCGTGTCTACAGGAAAGGAACCTGTGCTCTCCAGATGCCTGATGTGACTCTGAAATGCCTCCACTTCTGTTCATTTATTCTTGATTTGAGAGGACACAAACTGGCTGCATGGGAAGGGTAGTGAGGCACGCAGGAGAGTAGGTCACAACTGGAAGATGATGTTTCTAGGAAATGGGGCCAGGACTAGTCAGTACTTAATGAAGATAAGATTCCCAAACAGGCCTCAACTCAAGAAATACTCCCTCTCTCCTCAGAGCTCACAGTCACCAACTCTTAATCCTTAGAAATTAACTAGTGTTAAACACTAAGCCCTGGTCTACCCCTCTTATTTCGAAATAAGTGGAGTGTCCACACTACCAAATTACTATTTTGCAATCTGTACTCCTGCTTTCCTTGGGGAATAAGCTTATTTTGAAACAGTTATTTCAGGAGTTATTTTTAATTTAGTTATTTCGAAATAACTTCCTAGTGTAGACATACCCTTAGGAATTAGTTTACTGATTGTTAAACTAAAGTCCTTTCTGTCCTTCTTTTGTCGCTGACCAGCTGAAATAAAAGATGGCACATTCTGCAGAAGTAGATACACTTTATGTTGTATTTCAGCTCTTCTGAAAAATTAAATTCTAATAGATGGTTAACTGAGATAGGTGGGACGACTTCATTTTAGCAAATTCAGCAAAGCATAATTAGGAGTAAGATCCAAAACACTTTTATGCCTGGAAGTCCAGATCCAAATTTCACTGTTGGCCTATAAAGACATGAATCAAACCTGTGGTCTGGTTTGTGACTAGAGATTGGAAAACCAGGGTCTCAATTTTGGAGCTTCATCTAAAAGAGTCACATACATGCAGCTTGAAGGATTGCTAGTAGAAACCCCAGATACATTTGGCATAAGTGTGAAGAAGGAAAGGACGAGAATAGTCCCTGCATCATACAAAGTCTCTGTGAGGAAGAGAAAAAATGTAAACATTTAGTGGAAAAGTATTCATGAGAGAGACAAAAGACTGGACAGCATTGAGCCTACTGCTACGAACATGCCATCTGTCTGGTTTGGGATGGAGGCTTATTTTCTTGCAGCTTTTGCTGGCATTTAGCTGTACTGTTTTTCAACTTCATTTACTCCTGTCTCAAGCATTCAGTATGCAGCTGAGTCACTGGCTGCCAAGGAATTTGATATCAATATTCCTTTGGTTTTCCACCAAAAGGCTACAACCTTGAAAGTACTCTATATGATGAACTGATGGATTCTGACATGTATAGGGAATAAAATCTTTTAGCTCATATCATACTTTGAAATACAAATGATGAAATTTAAAAATGAGGAGTCCTGTGGTACTTGAGAGACTAAAAGATTCACTAAAATTGCTAATTTTAGTGAATCTGTTAGTCTCTCAAGTGCCACAGGACGCCTTTTTTTTTTCAGCTACAGACTAACACAGCTACCCCTCTGAGGCAGTTTTAAAAGTCATGATCATCTCTGTCTGCCTCACACAGAATGTCAGTAAAGTTGTTAAGTTTACATATATTATAACAATTTGCTTTCATGAAGAATCTTTTGCAGAATTTTGCTACAAGGCACAAAATACTTTTACTATTCCTAAACAGGTCAGCAAACTTCTAAAAGCAAATCCAAGCTTTATGTTTCTGAATACTCAGCCATGTAATCTAATTTGCTACCATAGTTCAGAATTAAGGAACAAATTGTCCTGAGTATAAATTACCATGCCTGCCTGTTTGATGTGTACCTTTAACAAATTAATGGTTGTATTGTCCATTCTTTTTCTGATGGATAGTACCTCCTGATAATACGTCTTCTTCCACCAGAGGGGACAATTAGACTATTAAATAAGGCATTAAGACATGGATTTGTGCAAAAATATAATTCATCAAACATAACTTGCAGATTTCATACCAAAAGTAAAAAGTAAAGGAATCCACGTAAAATTTACTGCACTATTCATGAGCAACCTTCTCTCAGAAATGCTTAGCACTATTTTATTAAGAGTTATTGCATATCTTGGCTCTAATTTACTCAGATTATGAACTTTCCCCAAAGAGCACATAGAATGCACCCCAACAAAAATGCTGCAGTGCAAAGCCAGTTTTGACACTTTAGAGGAACACCTACGCTGCAGTGCTATTTCGGGATACTTCCGGTATCCTGAAATAGCTATTCTGTGTCTTTTAAACAGCCATTATTTCAAAATAGCTTTCGAAATAACGGGCTCACTATTCCAACATTCCTGTAAACCTCATTCCAGGAGGATTAAGGGACGTTTCGAATAGCAATTTATTTTGAAATTAAAATAAACCATTTCAAAACACGCTCGAAATAAGCTATGCAATTTGCATAGTTCAAATTGAGTAGCTTATTTTGAATTACGACTGCAATATAGACGCAACCATAAATGAAAAAATTCCATATAGTAGTTCTCAAATAGCATTATACCTCACCCACCATTGTGGAGGGCTGGGAAGGAGGGGTGTTTAGAAAATAACAGATATATATTTTTTTAATTAATGGAAAAAAAAGATGCACACCTTACTCTTCTCTTGTTGGAGCTCTATTTGAATGTCTGTGAGTTTTGTCCTGAGCTCTTCATTGGCAGCTTGTAAGGCAGCTAAGGCATCAGGCTTTTCTCCCTTAGCTCGGCTGCTGGCACTCTTCTTTGACATTGTGAGGCAGCGTGACAGGGAGGGTGAAATCCCAAACAGAGAGAACCCTCCGTTCCACCACTTGAGGCTTCTCTTCCTTGCCTCTGTCCACTACATTTTCTTACTCACCTAGAAAGAGGGAAATCACAACTGTTATGAAAGTGCCAGAGTTTAGCAGGCTCCACAATTAGCAAATAAGAATATAGCAAGATCCTTTGTAGTGACTTAAGGCCAGACTTCAAAGCAGTTCAGGATGAGTTACTTCAGAGTAATACAATATGTCACAGTGACTAATAGCCTACTGTTTCCCCAGTATATCAACTTGCATAACTCAGCAAGACTATGGTAAACAACTGCCAACAGATTTTTTTTAATTTTCATGCATCTACAAGGATGAATTAATGTATCAAATAACAGACTACAACAATGATATTTATAAAGAGAGACAGTGCCTGCGAGTCCTCTTAAAAGTAATATGAACTGTATGTTAATACTATGGAAGAAGAGGCCTGAAGATGAGCTCTGTGTATGTTTGAAAGCTTATCTCATTCATCAAAGAAGTTTGGCTTCTTTGGCTATGTCTACACTGGGAGTTTTTGCGGCAGAAAATATGCTAATGAGGGACTCATCAGCATAAGTTGCAATCTCATTAGCATATTTTCTGCTGTTTCTTTTTGCTCAAGGGGGTTTTGCACAAAAAGAAGCAGTGTAGCCCCTTCCGTTCTGTACAAAACCCCCGTTTTGCGCAAGATCCTTATGCCTCACACGAAGGCTTTGTCTACACTGCAGGGATTTTGCGCAAGAAGCTTTTTGCGGAAGAGATCTTCCGCAAAAACTTTGTGCACAAAAGCACATCCACACCTCAAAAGCACATTGCAAAAGAAACGTGCTTTTGCGCAAGAGAGTGTCCACACTGCATGGACGCTCTTGCGCAAGGAAGTTCTGATTGCCATTCACCTGTGCTTTTTGTGATAGGCTCTTTTTGTGCAAAAATCCCTGTTGAGCATCTGCACGCACCTTTTTGCGCAAGAACTCTTATGCAAAAAGGAGTTATGTCTCGTAGAAGGAGATATACCTACACCGCAAAAAGCCCTCTGTCAATTGACTGTAGATTTTCTTGCACAAAAACGTGCTTGAGGTGTAGAAGCGCCACGTGTTTTTGTGCAAAAACAGCTGGCTTTGCGCAAAAACCCTGTGGTGTAGACATAGCCAGAGTGGCATAAGGATCTTGTGCAAAATGGGGGGGGGGTTGTGCAAAACAGAAGCAGCTACACTGCTTCTTTTTGCGCAAAAACCCCTTGCGCAAAAAGAAACAGCAGAAAATATGCTAATGAGATTGTGACTTATGCTAATGAGCCCCTCATTAGCATATTTTCTGCCGCAAAAACTTGCCGTGTAGACAAAGCCTTTGACTCTCTACTACTTTAATGTCAGCCACTGGAAGTAGTGTTCAAATGATTGTTCCACAACAAAACTTCTGAATTGGGGAAAGTATAATTAAACATACACAGAATGTCCAATACTGGATGTGTAGAAATTAGGATGTCAAATTATCAATGAAGATAAGTCAGTACTCTTGAGGTAAGATCAGTAGAGTTACTGAATTTTTATGCTGAACACATTCTGTGCATCAGAGGTTTAGTAGGACTTTTTCTATGTTCCTGGCAAAATGAAATAAAGCTAAAATAAACATTTTTGTCAAAGTGGATGAAATGCATCCCCATAGGAAAAGATATAGCACAAAGGCTATGTACAAGTATCCTCTTCTGGTTGTTGAGGCTAATCTTACATGATGCATAACCCTTGTCCTGTCTGCCCAGAAGCAAATTTCACCAAAGGAAAATAGTTCTAAAATTTGTCTCTATTTAATCCAATTTTACATAACTCTTAGTTTACAGACACTTCATGAAAATTGTTGTATGTCCATCCATGGGAACAAAACTTGCTACACAAGTTCTCAGCAAATCACTCATAGTACCTCATTTCTTCCTCATGATCTATAATTACCGTTCTATTTTTCAGTGGCTCAATCATACGTCATTTCATAACAACAAAAATCGTCAGGAAAGACTATTCAGAATGTTAACCTCAGTCCACACATGGTCTATTACTAGGTCAGGAGGATGTGGACACATTTATGTGATTTTAAAGTCAATAATCCTGTCTATCTTCCCTTAATATTCCTTCTTTCATTCAAGGTAAAATTTTCTGAAGCTGCTGTTTTTATAACAAAAACAAAAGGTTAGGTCCATCTTTTAAACTATTAGCCAGGATAGGTAGGAATGGTGTCCCTAGCCTCTGTTTGTCAGAGGCTGGAAATGGATGACAGTAAAGGGATCACTCAGGTTAAGTCTAGACAGCGGTGCTATTTGGGGATACTTCCGGCATCCTGAAATGGCTTTTTCCACCACTTGACAGTGCGCCCGTTATTTCGAAATAGCTATTCCTACATCCCTGTAAACCTTGTTCCAGGTTTTGGAAAAGTGCCCTATTTTGAAATTTGATGCTGTGTAGACAGTGCCAAATTTCTAAATAAGCTATTTTGAAATTAAGTCAAAATAAACTATGCAATTTGCGTAGCTTATTTCAAGCTAAGGGTGCAGTGTAGATGCACCTTCAATGATTACCTGTTCTGTTCACTCCCTCTGGGGTATCTGGCATTGGCCACCGTTGGAAGACAGGATACTGAGCTAGATGGATGTTTGGTCTGATCCAGTATGGCTGTTCTTATGTAAAAATCTTATTAAAACACTGTAAAGATACCTCAGGTACGTGCAAACTAAAGATTGCTAATTATCCCGACTGTGCCAAAGTTTCCTTTAATTCCTTTCACTGTGCTGCTTAGATGTGACAATCACGTTTGAACATTACCAAATCCCCATTACAATTCATGTTTCTTGCCACTTTCATAGAACTGGGCAGAAAACCTTTTTTCCATACCAGGAGAGTTTTAGAGATTTTTAAAAAAATATTTCAGTCTTGAAATGGAAGAAAAAGTAAAAAAACCTCAAATATTTCTGCAAATGAAAATCAGAAGAGAACAATCATTTTTGAGCTAGTCAAGAAAAATATTTTGATAATTTCAAAACATTTTATTTGGATTTTGACCTTTAAAATGTAGCAATTTTTAGTATAAATTAATTAAAATGTCACAGTGAAAAGTTGTTTTAAATCAAAGTTGTTTTCTCTAGCAGCATGGTCAAAAAGAACAAGAGAAACTGTTTAACTGTAATGTCAGTCTCATTAGATCAAATCACAGGACCCCCAGGAATGGGCAGAGCTGGGTTAAAAGTCCTTGGTTCGAAGAACTTGAGGCCCACTATAATAGTTGATGAGACTGCAGCAGAATGCCAGCAACCTAGCTGCAAGCAATCCATTACTGAGTGTTGTGGTTCAACTTGATTTCCAGGAGGAAATGTTAATGACAGAGAAATCAAGAGAGTGTGTTAAAGAGAAGAAATGGATGTTCCTTCCTGCACTCTCTTTGGACTACAAATGAAGAAGCCCATTTCCTTCTTTCTTTAAAGATGAAACACAACACGCACAAGCAAAAACCATCATCTAATTTTACTGCTCCTTCATATAAAAAAATAAAGACAAAGATTTCTTTAAATTGTTTTTCTTCTTTATAATAGAAATACCAATAATTTTATTTCCTAGGGTTTTTTTTTCCCCTCAAGGACTACCTACCTAACATTCAATGAAGGTGCAAACAGCTCTTTGTGTAGATTCCTGTATCACTAACCCCGCCCCACCATCTATTGACTTTGATCCTTATCTGCTTCATTTTTACTGGCCAATCTTCAGATGCTTACTGATGACCCTTCTGCCTTCCTGTTTTTCCCTTTGATTTTTTCATAACCTCTGCTCCTTGTTTCCCGCCCCCCCTCCTTTTTTTTCTTCCCTCTTCTCCCCTATTTATTTTGGGTCTGCACATCCTAAACTCAAAACTCTGGTCATCTGAAGAAGTGGGCTATGCCCTCAAAAGCTCATGATACCATCTACATGTTTTGTTAGTCTATAAAGTGGTACCAGACCAGTTTTTGTTTTTTAAGTTTATCCTGTACAGACTAACTCGACTACCCCCTGGAGCCTTAGAATACAGAGTTTTTCCAAATATCTAACAAACCTCCTTTGCTGCATATTAAGCTGATGACTTCTTCTCCTACCTCTGGTAGACATGAAGAACAATTAATCACAGACCTTTTTATAACAGACGGTAACTTATTTGAAAACAGACCAATCCTTTGTCTGCTTGTGTCAAGACTAAACATGCTCAGTTGTTTTAACCTTTCCTCATAGGTCATGCCTTCTAACACTTTTATCACTTTTGTTGCTGCACTGAGGATTCTCTCCAATTTGTTCACATCTTTCTTAGAGTGTGGCACACAAATCTGAACACAATTCTACACTGAAGCTCTACCAATACAAATTAGAACAGAACAATTACTTCCTGTGTCTCACATATGACACCCCTGTTAATACACTGCAGAATAACAGCTTTTTCACAAGTGCATCACAGTATGGCTGTCATTCAGCTAGAGATCCACTGTAACTCCCAGATCATAGGCATGGAAAGGAGAAGTGCAGGGTTGTTGCAGCATCCCCGGTTTTGGGCATTTCAGCCACATAGCCCTGCTGCCCAGGTTTCCTGGAGGCCTTGCAAAGAGGGTTCCAGCTGCTGGCCCTGCTGTTCCCCGGTGGTTCTGCTTCCAGCCCAGGGGCTCTGCTTCTGGCCCTGGGCTCCTCGAGGCTACTGTCCCCATGCAAAGAGTCTCAGCTGTTGGCCTCTCCCCTCAGGCCCCACTTGCAGGATCCTGCCCAACTGCTGGAGCCAGGGTCCTGGCTGCCAGTCTCACCTGCGGGGTCCTGGCTTCTGGCCCCACTCTGAGGGGGCAGTGAGGTTCATAGACTGAAGTAAGGGGGTCCACCTTAACACCCCCACTACAAAAATTGTTCCCATGCTACTGTCCCAGATTATTTTCTGCAGTACTACTATGTAGCTAGTTATTCCCCGTTTTATATTTGAGCATTAGATTTTTCCTTCTGAGTATTGTACATTGCACAGTAATTTGGTTTTTTATGACATTCAGATAGCACTGGTGAACATTTTATGAAATCAGCTAAAATAGTGGACTCCCACACACAGCAAAAGTATATCCCCATACAATTCAATCAGGCTTTGACCATATTGGACTATTTTAATCTCAAAATTTAATCTTTTCTTCCCTTCTTATATAATAGAATAAATGTGTGTGTGTGTTTTGGAGCAGGGGCGATAGTGGATTTATAAACCTGTAAAAACAGAAGTTTACCATATTGAAACTCCTGTGGGAACAGCTGGGTCCATTATAACAGAGCAAATTCTGAAGGACTATGAAGGACAATCACTGAGTCAAATATGCTGTACTGTAGTCACAGATTGAACTTCAGGTTGCAGTGATTTTGTAATTTTATCATATGTATAGAAACTTTGGAATCTGGGGTTTTCAAAGAGTGTTAATGAAATGGACTGATATCAATTTCCTTGCAGGATCAGCCTTCTTTCAAAAGGAGTTAGTTATGCACTGTCATGGGAAAAAGCACCTGGGTCTGAGGACTCAAAGTTGCAAAATTGCTAAATCCTGATTCCACCTGTTTGAATTTACCTTATTCTTTGTAAATTGATTGGCTGATGTAAAGTCTCAAGGGAAAGGGCCAAATCCTTAGCTGATATAAACAGATATGGCTCCAAAAGACGAGTTCAGCACCAAAAGACGAGTTCAGCTACTTCGACTTCAGCTAAGCAATTAACACAGCTGAAGTTGCATATCTTAATTCAGCTTTGTCCCATAGTGTAGACATACCCTAACAAAGGATCTATCTAAGAATTCTGAAAGCTGAAAAGCTTTAACAGTGGTTTATAAAATGTGCACTTCTATGGAAGGTTTATTTTCCTACAGCCTAAAAAATGAGTTTATTTTTTTCCTGCCAATTCATGAAATATATATCAGGGTTGATATTCATCTGCAAGAAAATATTTGGGAGCTACGTAGAAGCATCAGAAAACATTGTTTCAGATAACTCCACAGGGTTTAGCTAAAAACTTTCCGTGAGTTTATGAGAAACAAAAAAAAGCAACAGCAATAAGCATTTTATATAGTATCTTACATTTGTTGGTGTCCCTAAATGTCTTACAGAATTAAAATCTACAGGAATAATAAATAATACATGCTTTATGTAATACAATAATTATTAATTCAATCTAGATTTTTAACTTTACAGTCTGCCTAGAGTAAAGGACAGTTCATAGCTCCTCTGTCTCAGGAACAGATCAGAGAATTAATTGTAATTCAGAGTCTAAATCCCTCCTTTGCTCAAGCTAGGGGAAATAAATCATTTTACCTCTTTTCATGGAGCAGCTCACTCCTTCCCTCCTGCCCCATTCTGCTACTCAGCTTGATAAATGGGGGAGTGGGGTTGAACCAATTCTCCTCCTACTTTGCCCCTCTGCTTCCACTTCTTCGTACACTGCATTGCCAACTTGGCAGCCAGAGTCACAATCTGAGCAGGGTCAAGTAGGAGAACAAGAGGAGCCCCACTTCCCTTTCTACCATTGTGTGACCAAGTGAGGCTGTGGCAACCTAGCTTTTGCATGGACCTCTCTTGCTGGGTTATCTGGGTATGGTACCAAGAATAAAAGGGAAAAAATATGAATAACTATTGGCCCAAAATGGAATTACAGCCCCACCCAATACAATCCCAGCTCTATGCCTCTACAAACCACATGGAAATAATAGTCTTGGCTACAGATCTAATTGACAAAAATAAGTCAAAGTAGACAAGGTGTCTTGCACTGCTGCTTAAAAGTAGCTACATTTGGGTTCTGGTACATGAAGAAGTGAATTCCAGAGTTCGGGACTCTAACCAAAACTGTCTAACGAGCTAGATCAGTGTCCAGTATAAAATACATTGAACAAGGAGGAGATCCATATTAAGTAGTTTTAGGAACTGAAAAATGCAAATACACAGAGGCTGCACAAAAATGCGTCATTAGACTGCTCAGAAATGGACATGCATAGTTTAACATTATCAGTCCATCTGGTATGCATATGACCAGCATTTCTCACACTAGGGTTGGTGGCAGTGTTCCCGCTAAGCTGGGCAACAGCACAGCTTCACAGGTGATTAATCAGCCCCGCTCAGTCAGTCAGCTCCCTGCAAGTGCATGGGGCTCTGAGCTTCTGACTGGACAGGGCTGATTAATCACCTGTGAAGCTGTGCTGCTGCACAGCTTAGAGGGAACACTGGTCTGCAGACCCCTGGGGATACACAAGGGGATACACAAAGGTACTCCCAGGGAGTCTGCTTGTCAACTCACCCCCCCTCCCTTTGGCAATTCTAGGTGCTGGGGTCACAGATGCGGATAACTGAAATCCTTTGAGAGAGATGAGCCAGGCAGCGGCTACACGGGGCCTCTGTGCTTCACCACTGCTCCCTCTGCTCCCCCCAGGTGAGGGCTCCCTGCTGGACAGCTCCTACCTCCAGGACCTGGACTTGGTCACTGAGATCCTGAAGATTTTTTCCCCAAGGGCTGCAGAAACCACTAATCCCACCAGACACCTTCCTGTAGCTATTGACAATGGCCTGTACGTCCTCATGTCTCCCACACTTCCTCGGATCCTCTTGTTCTCATCCCAGCCCCTTCTCCCAATGGAGGGATCTCTCACTGCTCTCCGCCCCCCCCCCTTCCTCTGCTGAGTGATCTCCTTAATCCCCATCCAAGCCTCTCTCTCACCTCCACACATTTGTATCATGGCTCCCTGTGCCTGTTGTCATCGTCCTGCAATATTTCTTTGCCTTCCTCAACCACTGAGTGCCCGTGGGGCATCATGAAGTGGGTTGGGGGCTGGGCAGGAGGTGGGCATGACTCAGCAAGGGGCACTGTGGGATATGGAGGACTCGGCAGGGGGCACTGTGGAACACCAAATAAAGGAAAGAGGAGGAGCAGGGGTGAAGCACAGGTGTGAAGAGGTGTGTTGGGGGTGGGGCATAGAGAGAAGGGGTGGAGTGAGGTTGAGGCCTGCAGCTAAGCAGAGGGCCTGAGGGTCTGCCAAAAAATTTAAATCAAAATAGGGCTCCTTGAGTTGCTAAACTTTGAGAACTGCTGCACTAAACTATTATTCCAAGGGATAATAATGGGAAGTTATACTGGCTAGATTAAGGCAGCTTTCTAGTGATGTCCATGACATTCTTTGTGTGTGCTAAGACAAGAATTGTTATAGGAAGTCATGAAATAATTGTTAAGTTTTGTCTTAAAAAGTTGTCCTAGCCTTGTGATACACAAAGAAAGCGAGTGCTGTCTGCTGGTGCATGTCTGTGCACCCAAATGATTAATTAAAACCATCCGGGGATTGGGGGGATAAATGCCGGTCTTAAAAGAACATTGCTTTCAAACAAACACCAGAGGGTACTACCTGCCATGATCTAACATATTGCTCAGCTCCAGGGAACAAAATTCAGATTCAGGTATCATAGAGTTTACATGGAGAACAATTCATCTGCTAGCTCTTTATTTAAATCAAATCATCAGTGGCAGATTGGAGCAATCCAGCTATATTTTGCTTTGATGATGATGTAGTTTTAGTAAAGAGCAATCATGTAATCCTGGAATGTATATAATTGATCATTTGTAATAAGTTTCTTAACCTACAATCCTTAAAACCCATGCTTTCTTTTAAAGCTCTCAGGGAATGTCTACAGTGCCACCCTAGTTCGAACTAGGGTGGCTAATGTAGGCATTCGAACTTGCAAATGAAGCCCGGGATTTAAATATCCCGGGCTTCATTTGAATGTTCCTGGGCGCCGCCATTTTTAAATGCCCCATACTTCGAACTACCTGCCCGCGGCTACACGCGGCACGGACTAGGTAGTTCGAATTAAAGCTCCTAATTTGAACTACCATTAAACCTCCTTGCAGGAGGAATAACGGTAGTTCGAATTAGGAGCTTTAATTCGAACTACCTAGTCCGTGCCGCGTGTAGCGGGCAGGTAGTTCGAAGTATGGGGCATTTAAAAATGGCGGCGCCCAGGAACATGCAATGAAGCCCGGGATATTTAAATCCCGGGCTTCATTTGCAAGTTCGAATGCCTACATTAGCCACCCTAGTTCGAACTAGGGTGGCAGTGTAGACATACCCTCAGAGTGCTCCAGGCTGACAGACATCTGCTTTTATTTTTATTTTTTTAAAGTAGTAGTTCCTATATTCTGCAGAAAGGGCTTTATTGAATTATCCTCTGTGGGGAAAAATCCACTAAAATTCACATTTGGGGGACCAGTCTCTTTCCCTCTTCATCTTTGCTCCCTTGTATTCTATTTCATTCCCTGACCCTCTGCCCTACTCCCACCCTTTCACTCCTTTTTACTCTTGCCATGCCAGACTTATCCCCTCCAGTCCATTTCTCCCTGTCTCACTACTATTCAGCTTTGAGGTAAGCATACGAAAAGATTTTCAATGCAACATACTGATTTAACCAGAGCTCAGCTGCAGCTTGCCAGCAGGATGAATGCATGGTGCAACATGGCTTTAAACCATCTTTGTGCTCTCTCAATCCTGAACTGGTTGTGGACCAGGCAGGGTCTGTTTTAATGCTCTAGAATGTTTCAGCTGCCAATGGCCTTAAAGACATGTGGTGGCTGGTAATCAGCTGTATATAGTGATGCCCTAGGCATTCCCTCTGACCCCTGCCACAACCTCTATGTACTATCCACAGGGTGATGGTAGAGGAGCTCTCTACATCACCAGAAGAGCCCCTTACTTTGAGGGGGACACTTCCAGGACCAACTACATGAGTGTTTACACCAATGCTGAGATACAAAGTCACTACAGTGCAGCTCAGAATCTGGGCCTACATTTTCTAAGTACTACTTCATATAGAGCTGGCCATATTCTAACCTGTCTGTTTATAATTAGCCATCTTTAGCTGAAAGCTGGGCTTGAACCAGGATCTTCATCACTGCAAGGTATGAGATATCTATCTGAGCAACAGAAAAAGTCCACATACTGATAGCTATAGTATTCTCTTATATTATGTGAGCCAGACACAAGAGGGGGCCAAAGGCTAACACTTTCCCTATTATAGGTTACTATACACTTGATGAAACTTTACTGAAGTCAAAAAATTGTTGCTACACAAGCAACAAGAAGGTGACCAAGAAGTCAATAATCTCCAGAGATATATTTGTTATCTAACAAATGCAATGAACATGCTTGCTCCTTATAGAGCTCAGTGATTTTAGCAATTTACAAATACTAATTTTGTTTAAATGCTTTTGTTTTTATTTTCATTGCTACATTTAGCATTATTTTTAATTTTGTAGCTTCAGTAACTTGGTAGCATTTTATTAGAACATTGTACATTGATATTTCTTTGTAAAACTACCAAATAACCCCCCTTTCCGCTATAATTTTTATCTTAATCAATATTGCTGCGTGGACAAAATGTGGCAGCAGATAAGAGGTTCATGCCTCTATCAATGGCAGTTAGAACATGGGTACTCCTGCTACAAAATAGGATCAAGTCAGTGACCCAAAGACAGACCAAATATGTTGCTACTCATGCTCCATGTCTCATACTTCACTAGCTGAGGTAAATGTCAGCATGTTGGTCACACCTACAAATAATGCACTTCATATGATGTAGTAAAATCCATCTTCTTTTGAATGCTACATTTTTTGGTAAGGGCAACAGAATGAGCTCACTTCCAGACAACGGGTGTCTTTGTCTGACAAGCTGGAAAAAGGGGTGTTGCCCTTTAAGGGGTCCCTTACAATGTGTGAGAGGAGAAGAAAAGTTTATAGGGATGAATAGGAAGAACAGGAAACAGTCAAGAAAGGTCAGGAGAAGGTGATTCTACTGCCAGTCTAGTGATGCATTTTTGTGCATCCTCTGTATATTGGCATTTTTCAGTTCCTAAAACTACTTAATATGGATCTCCCCCTTGTTCACTGCATTTTATACGGTATACTGATATAGCTTGTACTGCCAGTTCATGCTGAGTGACAGAATCAAGAGATCTTAATACTCTATGCAACCCCCAAAATACCCATGGGAGCTATTATTACAGGGCATCTTAACTTTGTATGCCAAGTAGTGCCACCACAGGAATAGTCATTTTATAAAGAATAATAAAGAGCTAATGCAGGATTTGGGAACAATTTCTGAACTAATTTAAGAAGGCAGTTTTGGAGGGAGGAATGGACGATAAAGACAGTTTCATTCAGATACATCAGAAGAAATAGGTTTTTCAAGTATTTTACCATTAACTGGATTGCCCAGAAATGGCCTCTGGACTGAATAGAACAATCCTATTCAACTTATTTATCAATGATATAGAGAAAGGGGTAAACAGTGAGGTAGCAAAATTTGCAGAAGATACCAAACTGCTCAAGATAGTTAAGACCAAAGCAGACTGTGAAGAGCTTCAAAAAGATCTCACCAAACTAAGTGATGGGGCAACAAAATGGAAAATGAAATTTAATGTTGATAAATGTAAAGCAATACACACTGAAAAAAATATATATGCAATATGATGGGGACTAATTTAGCTAGTCATTGTGGATAGTTCTCTGAAAACATCCACTTAGTGTGCAGCAGCAGTCAAAAAAGCAAATAGAAAGTTAGGAATCAATGTTAGGAATGTTAGAAAGGGATAGAGAATAAGACAGAGAATATCTTATTGCCTCTATATTAAACCATGGTATGCTCATGTCTTGAATAGTGCGTACTGATGTGGTCCTCTCATCTCAAAAAAGATATATTGGCATTGGAAAAGGTTCAGAAAAAAGCAACAAAAATGATGAGGGGTTTAGAATGGGTCCCATATGAAGAGAGATGAAAAAGATTGGTACTTTTCAGCTTAGAAAAGAGGAGACTAAGGGGGATATGATAGATGTCTATAAAATCATGACTGATGTGGGAAAAGTGAATAAGGAAAAGTTATTTACTTATTCGCACAATATAAGAACTAGAGGTCACTGAATGAAATTAATAGGCAGCAGGTTTAAAATAAACAAAAGGAAGTTTTTCTTCACTGAGCGCACAATCAACCTGTGGAACTCCTTGCCAGAGGATGTTGTAAAGACTAGAACTTTAACAGGGTTAAAAAAAAGAGCTAGATAGATTCATAGAGGTTAGGTCCATCAATGACTATTAGCTAGGATGGGTAGGAATGTTGTCCCTAGCCTCTGTTTATCTGGAAATGGATGACAGGAAAGGGATCACGTGATGATTACCTGATATGTTCCCTCCCTCTGGGGCATCTAGCATTGGCCACTGTCAGCAGACAGGACACTGGGCTAGATGGATCTTTGGTCTGACCCAGTATGGACGTTTTTATGTTCTTATTCCTGGAATTCTTTCCATTTTGGTAGGAGAAGCTATTAGGGAACAGAATTTGCAAACAAAATCATGCCTTTTTGGAGTGACAACAAGGCAATGGTATTATCAGTTGTCAATGTTGCAGATCACCCAATGCTATGGCTATGTCTACACTGCAGGCTTTTTGCGCAAGAACAGCTGTTCTTGCGCAAAAACTTGCAGAGCATCTACACTGTACGCACGTTCTTGCGCAAGTAAATTTACAGTACAGCGTCGGAAAACAGGGCTTCTTCCGGAAGAATTATTCCTCTCCCCACGAGGAATAAGCCCTCTTGCGCAAGAGCTCTTCCAGAACAAGGCAGAGTAGACAGGCAAGATGACTTTCTTGCGCAAGAAACCCCTATGGCTAAAATGACCATCAGAGCTTTCTTGCACAAGAAAGCATCCACACTGCCATGGACGCTCTTGCGCAAAAGCATATGGCAGTGTGGATGTGCTCTTGTGGAAGACCTTTTGCACAAGAACTCTTCCGCAAAACAGTTCTTGCGCAAGAAGCCTGCAGTGTAGACGTAGCCTATCAGTTTGGTAAGGACATTTATATTACAATGTTTGAACCCTAACATATGTTTTTCTGCCAAGCATATGTCCAAGATTGATAATGGCATAGCGGCACATTCTTTCAACTTCAGATGGACAAATTTCAGGACCTGGCACCCACAAGGAACCAGACTGTATGGTGCTAGCACTCTGGAACCTTAGTGTGACACCTCTTGTGGCAATACTGAGATTAGAAGTGCTGTGAACATTTAGGGCCTATGACAGGAGTTTTAATGATTTGGGGCAATTTCAGAGGAGATAGAGCCTGTTGAGGATATTGTCCTTCTGGCAGATGGGATACTACAATACAGGGTTTCTCTGGCAACCTATGGGCTGCCATTATACCCTGTGTCTGGTTACCTATCAGGCCTTATGTTTGGCAGTAGGATGAGAGGTTAGACAGATTTTTGCAGTGGATTCTTAGTCAAGAGGTTTTTCACAAGATGGTCTGAAAAACAAGATGGCCCTGGACAGGATCAACTTCATCCCATTACTGTTTAAATGCTTAGAGATTTGGTGCAGGTTCTCAGTCAAATCTATGGCCGCTGACAGGAGGTGGCCTTGTTGAAGGCTGTTCATGTATACAAAAGGAGGCTTAAAAAGTTGGAGGTACTGTTGCAAGAATGGGATTCCCATTGTTTTCATATGGGTTTACTATAGCTGCCACCCTGACCAGACAGGACAAGGGCCAGAGTGATTCAGGCAATTGGATGATGGCATTCAAGTGCACACAGAATGTGCATCAATCTTTAGGTAGAGAATCAGAGCTAATTTTCTTGTATTTCTACTTTCAAGGATCATGCAAACGGGCCAAGCAAGCAGTGGTGTAGATCTGAGGGCTCAGGGTTATATACTAAGCACATAGGTACTGTCTTCTAGTCCTTGGCAGCTCACAGCTCTGCCCAGTGTGTAAGGCAATCCTGAACTGACGTGGGAGGAGGGGCCTGTTCAGGACTAGCTGAGTCCCCTCATATACTCTTTAACAGCTTGGGAGCAAGCACGAGATGTGACTATGGTTCACATCAATTTAAAAAAAGAAAGGAATCAGTGAATATCTGGGAACTGGTAGGGAGTGGGGAGAGGATGCAGCCAGGCATCATCTGGTGCCTCCTTGTGATTGATGTCCACTGCAGGCATTCAATATGTATGAGATACAATTATCAGATGACATGGATTGGTCCAGGATTTGAAATAAATCATCCATCAAAGGAGCTGAGGAAGAAGTTTGAGGGTCCTACATTTGGAATAGAGGGGAGCTGACCCCTCTTCTCACAGCCCCCTTTCACCTCACAGAAAGGAACGGTGGTGGGAGGGGGTCACAGCTGCAAGATAGCTGGCCCTGGGTGGAGAATATGTGGAATTGATTAAGGAAGGGATACCGACAGGCACTGTACAATTTGTTGCCCGGTGGTCCCAGATATTTAAGTGAATAAAGTTGAGGCCTAAATTAAACCATATCCATTGCCTCCTCTCTGTCTTCCACTATGGCCCAACAAAGGGAGAGCAGTGGATTTGTTTGCAGATCTTAAAGCCAGAAGAAACCAATAGATCACCAATAGACCTCCTGTAAAACACAGGAGATGGAATTTCACAAGTTATCTGTATAGTAAGGCCAATAACTTATGTTTCACTACAACACATCTTTCAGAAAGGCATCTAGTTTGGGTTTTAAGCCATTTAGAGATGTGGCATTCACTACTGCGCTTGCTAATTTATACCAATGGTTAAAATGCCCCTTATTCTAATTTGAATTTGTCTGACTTTAATTTCCAGCCATTATTATGCATTTCTCATCTAGGTTAAAGATTCCTTTATTACTTGGTATTTTCTCCCTGATGAAAGTACACCAAAATCACATCACCTCTTGGTTTCTTTGAGGTTTTTTCCAGATTTTTTGTTGCTGTTGCTTTGGATAAGCTAAACAGATTGAGCTCTTTATGTCTCATACTGTAAAGGATTTTTTTTTCAGCCCTTGAATAATTTGCATGGCTTTTCTCTTTGTACATGTACAAAGCAGAGCAGACAGCACAGCTACAAGTGACCACAAAAAATCTAGAAGAGGAAGCGTCAGGCAGTTTTGCAAGTCTTGCACATTCTCAGCACAGGAGATGAACCAATCAAAGCTGAAGGGAAGCTGAGGAGAGATTTTATACAGGGACATCTGTAAGTTCCAATCAATCTTAGCTGGGAGATTAAAGCCAGAAAACTTGTCTGTGTCACATTCCTATAATTTTTTTGGTTGGAGAGGGACTTGTTCCCCTTAGTCTGGGAAAGTCACATTTAGATAGTTAAGATGCTCTAAAATTTGGATTTTCTCTTAGCTTTACTGCTGTTCTTGTGTTCATTAACTAAGACTGAGGCTGTAAAATCTCTTATCTGATTCAGTGGAACCTATTCAGCAAGGACAGTGTCCTCTGTGGTAAAGCCCAGTAGAAATCTTGAGCGCATTTTTTATCTGCAGATATCTCATACTTATAATGGCTATAGAAAAGGTTAAACAAACTAAGGAGAGTGTGTCAGCTGCTCAGAGAGGACTGACTGCTCCCAGCAAAAGGATGCACAGGCCAGACTTTTCTGCCTGCCAACAAAATAGAATAATATAGAGGTGAATTGAGTGACACTGCAATTATCATTTCAGGTAAAGCATTGCAAGATCAGGAGTCTCAAACTCCTGGCTTGTGGATCTGGCAGGCTAGGGAATGGGGCCTGTCTATTATTGGCCCCCAAGCCTCACCTTTTCCTGCCATTGTACCATCCTCTCCCCCCCCATGGCACCCTGTTCCCAAATATGCAGCTTTGGGGATCACTGAGGGGAGGGGACCTGGCACTGCACAGTGCATCCTCCCCCCTCCTCCCAATCCCTGCAGCTGCAGAAATTACAGAATGCAGCCCAAAAAAATTGTGCCCAGCACCCAACAGTCCAAGGTCAGTCACAACCAGACTGACTGGAAGGATTGAAGAAAAAGCAGGCAGTGGATCCTGGGCAGTGGTTGGGGTCAGTGTTCCCTCTAACATTTTCTATCTTTGGGAGGGTTAAATTTTATTTTGGGTGGGTTGAAAATCCTTATGTACAACACCAATATTAATGCAGTGTGTGGATGTGCACTACCAATACAAACAAACACACACACACACAATATAGATGTAGAAGCCTCAGAATAAATTGACACATGACTTCAGGGTTTGTGGACAGGCGCATATTTCAAAGAGCTTGCAAATAAGGTTTCATACTACAAAACAACTAGCGTCACACCTAGTACTTGCTACTTCTGACTCACAACTCTACCAGATAGCAAAGATCTGGCCTTAATGCAATACAGCTTACCATGTATTAATTAGTAACATAGATTTTAAAAAAATCATTAAGATCAGAGTTTAAGATATCTGCAACACACCAAAAAATCTGTTAAAAGAATATTTTTCTTTCTTACCTTAAGCCATTAACACCTATGTAAACTTGGTATGAAATGTAATCATACAAGTGTCCTGGCACAGATACACATCCCATGTAGCCTGCTTCCCTCCAACCCAGTCAGACAGCGAGGACTGCAGTGAGTCACGGCACCCCAAACAAATGCCCCCCTGCTTCCACCTCACTGCACAGAAGCCAGCATCCATCCATTTCCTTTCCCCCACCTATCCCTGTGTAATCTGCTCCCCCCAGACCGGGTGGGGGCTGGGATAAAATCCTGCTTCTCAAATTAGCAGGCACCAGCAGACTGTCCTGTCCTAATTCCCAGCTAAAGCACAAACAAATTATCCACACCTCCCCCACCGCACAGCACAAACTCACTCCCCCCTGCCTCCACCTCACCCCAATGCCAGCACCCACTCCCCCCTTCCTTCCCCCACCTATCCTACGCAGTCAGCCCCTTATGTCCCCCTTCTTAGGAAGCTTGAGAGTGCTGAGTTCCTGCCTCTCCCTCCTCGTGCAGATGGGACCCTCCAAACTTCCCGCCCCTCTGACTTCCCCTCAGCCAATTATTCCTCATTCTCCTCCCCCCAGCCCCTTAGTCTCTCCTTATCCCCCTTTACCTGCTCTGGGAGCTACTCCATGTCAAGCATGGAGCAGCCCTGATGACCGTGGCCAGGAACTGCATTACATGACCAACACAGAGCCAACCACCCTGGCTGCCAAGTCCATAGTGTCCCAGACCCTCTGGAAGGTGCCTCTCACCATTGCTTTGCCCTTATCTACTCCTGAGTTTGGTCCTGTGGAAGGCCTGCCATGAACTTGTTTTTGGAGTCCCACAGGTTGTAGCTGTACCTGCCCAGCAGTGCCTGATGGTTAGACATCCAGAATTGCTTGGTGGCTGTTGAATAAATTTTCCTGCCAAACAATTCTAGCCTCTTGGCATCTTTGTTTTTTAGTGTACCACTGACCTGCCCCTGCCGGTCTCTTTCATCATAGCAGAGACTACTAGGGACCCCACAGAAAGGTGGGTAGACAGGTATTCAAATCCATTTGCCGAGACATACTTGTTTTCTGCTTTCTTGGTAACAGGCAGAATGGAAGCGAGTGTCCGCCACAACAACTTCCCCTGGGTGGATAGGCGATGTGACCCAGGCTGGGGTGGAGGATGATATGATGTTGAAGGGGTTGTCAGATTTCTCCACTAGCTATTTGACCATCAGGTTCAGGTTAGTGGCCATCCTTTTGAGCAGTGAGTCCCAGGCTGGACTCTAATTACTAAAACTATCTTACACTTAACTGATTGATCACACTGAGTACCTAAAATCTACCTGCAAAGAAGACAGAACAATGGGCTGAAGGAACCACTAATGCTTTTGCAATGCAATACATTGTGCTCCAATCAATCATCATGGGAGGCGAAAAGGGAGAGAGAGGGTATAGGGTCAGTGGCACCTGATATATCAACACCAATGTGTCACTCCAGAGGCACAGCTGCTGGTCCTAAGGATAACACTAAGGCAAAAGTCTCCAATGACTCTGCATGTCAGACAGAATGGAATCAACATGAGCAAGCACTCAAAAAAGAACAGTCTTTATAGAAGTCTGGATACCCTGGTTAGCATACAATAGCTGAATCTGTGTTTCACTTTCTGAAAAGTCCCTAATAAGCAGAACTCTGGGCTGTACAGAATTCAGCCACAAGAATCTCTTACACGCAAGAAGACATAAAAGTAGTTCATAATTTGCCCCAATTTTCTGCTTGCAGTAGCTGATACTCAGTTGCCACTCTTACAACTTTCAGAACAAATGCTTTGAGGAATGACATTAAATACAGCAGCACAGTCACTTACATAGACACGGGCAGTATGGAGGCAATTATCTGAGGCAATCCATTAATAGCCTTTATTTTAAATGCCTTTTTTCTGCTATTACAATTCCCGTTTTATTGCAATAAGAATGAATCATGCAAGGCCAATGGGGGCAATTCAGCTTACTTCATCTAAACAAAATAATAAATGCTTCATATTTCTGATACTGGGGGAATATATTATGCATACAATGCCTGGCATGTTTTATATTAAAGATGGCTTGCAGTGCATTATTAATGCCATCTTTAGTCAGACTCATAGCTCTTTTTGCCTCCTGACCTGTTATTCAAGATCAAGACTGGAAAATGTGTTTGAGATCGCAGTGTCTGAAATCAGTAGTCCAGCATTGTTTTTTAATTTTTAAAGTAATGTCTGCAGTACAACTATGCTTCACAGACTTGAGTAGAAACCCCATACTATCAACGTTTACCCATTTTAAATAGCATGACGAAGGATTGTGAGATGTTTTTTCTCTGTCCTTTTTATGGAAGAATTCATTTATAATTTTAGGGTTACTCATAAATATTTGTTTATTGCACGAAACATTTATCATAAAAACAGACTGGCAGTGTTGCTGATGCCTGAGTCCTCATTTCCAGGATGCTACACGTGTGCGATTTCTTCTTGTGTAATCTCAATTCTTCATTTAAGATTGCAGAGTCTGCACATCCCAACACAAGAAAATTAGATTTTTTATGATAAAGGGTGTGTTTTACATTAGACCAAAGGTTCTGCTAATGTAATCATTTCATGTGCTATTTTTGTGCATATATTTCTCAGACAAAATACATTACTGTGCGAATCTTAGAATTTGAACTGTAAATTAGTTTATCTGGCTCCATCTGAACTAAAATCAATACAGATTTGGTTAATGGACTCTGACAGGAGAAAGCTAGCATGACAGTAGTAGCTGTTCACCTGGGACATGAACTCTGGCAAACAAAAGTGTCCAAACTTTCTTACACCTTATGACTTTCTTATTCCTTACACCCAGGGAACAACTAAGTCACAGGAGGTAACATTGAGGGTGAAAACAGATTCTCTGTGATCTTGTGCAAAATCATGGGACAGCATGATAACCTCCTTAGTAGCCATGACCAGTGCTATCCACAGAGTTGGCCTGCTGAGAATAGTGCCTCAATGAAATCTGTTTTGGAAGGGAGATGGCTCTAGTCCAGTATACTCAGAAGACGAAAAAAACCTTTTTTTCCAGGAGCAAATGTGAGTGACTATGTGTGTGAAAGAACCTTTAGTTTGACTATGTTGTTGGGCTATGTTAGGATCATATGAATCCATGCATAAGTGAAAGTCTGGCTGGCTATTTTTACCTACATAGGTACACTATATCAGTGTTTCTTAACCTTTTTTTATAAAGTACCCCTTTTTCAAAAAAAAAAAAATTATAAGTACCCCCAGTACCTACAGTTTTCAGACACGCCATTTTTTTCCCTGCCATTGCAACACATTTGTTTAAACAACTTAATCGTAGCCGGGCAGGCAATGAAATTTTTGGGTGTAAAAAGTACAAAAATAATAAAGTGCTGTAAAACTTAAAATAAAAATTCAGTTTTTTCCAAATTTCAGTTGTGTTGACATGCTCCCCCTCCCCCGGACTTCTCTCAAGTACCCCAAAGGATACTCGTACCACAGGTTGAGAAACACTGCACTAGATACACACTGTATTATTGACTTTAGGTTAAGAAAGCTATCCATGCTGTTATATTCTTAAATTATAAAAAGCTGTGAAATTTCTCAAAAATTCTCCCTTTCGACTGAAACTTTCCATATTTGACTTCTTCTGAGTTATGGAAGAGAAAAAACAAAAAAGAATTTATTTTATAGCTGAAATGATATCTGACTTTTCCACCACCAATTACTCAAAAGATTGCTAAACAAAAAGTATTTGGCACTGTCACCTTAATATTCCTTCAGAAGGCAAGATAAATGGAAGTCCATTTCCATCTTTGTAGTTTATAGTCATTTTCTTTAATAAGCACCTTCTGTTCATGAAGAAATGTGATTTCATATATCACAACAACCCATGTGCTTTGAAAAAATATCCAGACCATGGTGAGATGGGCACAGTGGAGTTCTGTTAGGGAAATGACATTAGCTCTAGGGCCTTAGAGGGACAGACGTGTTAGTTTGTAACTTTAAAAATAACGAGCAGCCCAGTCCTATGGTACCTTAGAGGCTAACATATATATATACACATAGAGAGAGAGAGAGAGTATCCTGAGCTTTTGTGGACAAAACCCACTTCTTTATATGAGCTCTTCATTGGAGAAATAGGTTTTGCCCACAAAAGCTCATGATACTATATATTTATATTATAGTTAGTCTATAAGGTGCCACAGGATTATTATCTCTAGGGTTTTTTTTTTCAGATATAGGTGCCTTGGAAATACCTAAAATATATTAGTAGATGAAGATCAGATGGTGGAAATGGCCTCGTCAGGACAAGATTAAGGTGTGATCGGGGATGGAAGAGAAAGGAAATAAATTTGCCATGTCCATCTCCTGGGTAGATCTGCGTGAGCATTGTTAATATAATGATACATGGTAATCATTTTCCTCTGATGAAAGTCTAGGCAAAGTTTTTGTGTAGGATTAGTACAATTTTAGCAACAGCTTGAACAGACACATGTTCAATCCTGGTGACCTGGATTTTACTCAAAAGATTAATCCTCCAGTTATAGTTCAGAGTAACCCTTTCTTGGTCAGACTATTTGTGAAATCATGAACATAATTTTAATTCTTATAAACATTCTTTATATATTCATTCTGTGTTTTATACAAGAGAATGTGTTTCCAACGTATAATAAATGTTGGCTTTTTATGTAACATGTGGATATACAGCCTACATAGTATTCCTCCTAATTAACACAGGGAATGAAATATATTAATAGAATATACTATATAAATAATTTAAATGCAAGTGGAAGATGTGGTGGATATTGCCACGTTTGAATAATGTATAGAACACTTGAGATTCTGAGACTGAAAATATAAGATTTCTTGAACTTTTCAGCAGTTTCAGTAGTTTTCAGCCCCTTCCTTGGAACAGTAAAAAGGAAGGAAATGCAGCTGATTCTTTCCTCTATACTAGACAAATTAAGAGCGGACTGTGTCTCCAACTCTAATTCCATCTGTTTAACTTTATGTCAGCCTGTTGTCTTGAACACAAACAAACTGTTCTAGCAACGACATCCATTTTACTGTAGAATTCATGTCTGTATAATTAAATGTAATCAACTTTAACACAGATGGCATTACATGATCCAAAAGCTCTTTATGAAATTGTTCTTAAGCATGTTATTAACAGGCCTAAATAATTATTTTACTTTACTTCCCCAAACCCTTTCAGCATGAACACACAACACAGCTGGATTCAGAGCACTGAAGACAGGATTTAGCTGAACATTGTCTATAGAATTTCAGTTCTTTGGATTTATTCAATTTATGAAAGAGCTTATAATGATCTCCTTAGTGTGGCTAAAAAAGCATTTCCTTTTAGATCTATTTAATAAAATAATAATAATAATAATAATTAATAATATAGTTCCCAAATGACTCACCCTGAAAATTGGACATTGAAAATTGGATGAATCAAGGGAGTCTTACTGCCAATAGTATTTTTGTTCAAACTGGGAGTGAGTGAAAGCCAGTGCTATTTGATAGTGTTTTGGATATGCTCAGTCGACACTTAGTAGATAAGTACACATATTTATAAACTTTCATCACTGTTTTCACACATCCCTAGAGGTTTTTAAGTCCCAGCTTGACAAAGCCCTGGCTGGGATGATTTAGTTGGGGTTGGTTCTGCTTTGAGCAGGGGGCTGGACTCAATAACCTTCTGAAGTCTCTTCCAGCCCTAGGATTCTATGACTCTATGAAAGTCTCAGAAGAAAGGCCCAAAATGTTAATGGACACAGAGTGAATGAACCTCTTAGCCCCCAAAAGTGTGAATGAAAAGCTACACACTTAGGGTACGTCTACACTTGTTCCCTAGTTCGAACTAGGGATGCAAATGCAGGCGACCGAAATTGCTAATGAAGTGGGGATTTAAATATCCCACGCTTCATTAGCATGATCTTGCCAGCGTGTTACTCCGCTCAACAGCTGTTTTGAAAGTGAAAGTGCGCGCCTCAAAAAATGAGAAGTAACATTAGTTCGAACCAAGGGGTTTGGTTTGAACCGACGCGTCCCGGCGTGCACTTTCACTTTCGAAACAGCTGTTGAGCAGAGTAACGCGCCGGCGAGATCATGCTAATGAAGCGCGGGATATTTAAATCCCTGCTTCATTAGCAATTTCGGTCGCCTACATTTGCATCCCTAGTTCGAACTAGGGAGCAAGTGCAGACTACCCTTAGGCAAAAACTCTTCCTTTTGGGGCTTTGTTTAGTAATGGAAATATTATTATGAAATACCAGGCCTTGGAGCTAAATAGTCCCTTGCCTAAATCAGCCCTGTATGCTTGTCTACAACTTTCTTCTTTCTCGTGTTAGCTATCCACAACTCTAGATCTTTTCTCTACATGGCTTTTCTCATCTTCTGTATATCAGTGTGGAGTCTAATGAACCACATTTAGCAGGGTTCCAGCAGCTGCTAAAAGGCCAGGGAAGGAAGAGAATTTTGCTCTTCTGTTCCAGTGACCTTACCAAATCACGAATGAAGCACTCTGATGGGTCAGTCTGAGGAAGCCTGCATTGCTCCTGTCTGTGCAACAAAATACCCTTGCTTTGGATTTAAAGCAGTGGTCATAAACATTTTTAAGCAACAGATCACTTTCTGCATTTAAGTCAAGCCAGGATCTACCTCAAACCCCAAAAACCTTTCCCCCACCTTTTTTCCAGTCCCTTTTCTGAGGCCCTGCTTATTCTGTGGGGATGGGATACAGGGATAGTGAGAGAGGGACACCCTGACATTAGCATCCCCGTATCTTCCTCCCCCTTCCTGCAGAGCAAGCAGGAGACACCCAGGGAGCAGCTCCAAGGCACAGGACAGGAAAAGAAGAGCAGTGGGGGGAAGGGCAACTGAAGTGCCAACAGTCGATAGCTTCCTGGCCAAACCAGTCAGGATCACTTGTCAGAGGCTCCAGGATCTACAGGGTTGGTGACCACTGGTTTAAAAGATTGCAAACTCCAGAGCTATTAATCTGGCACTTGGTGTGAACATGTAAAGTTATGTTAAATAACATCTTAAATTTTTTTAAGCCCCAGGTTATTGTATAATGTACAAATCAACTTTACATCCCTCTACAATACCAACACCTTTTTATCCTCAATGCTTAATTCCAAGTCAAATCTCCTACTGTAGTTGTTGATTTTCCAAGCTCATGGTTTCTTTCCATGGTCAGTTAGAACATTCAAACTTCTGCAATCTCTCATGAACATGTAAATGGAAGTGTTATGAAAATATTAACTCCTTTGTTAAGAGTTTGCAGTTACTTTGTTTTTTATTTTAATGAGAAAGGCAGAAACAAAACCCACAGTAGAGCTATACTGTAAGAAATAATGTAACGGTCTTCAGTTATTGCAGCATACTTGTGCTTCACCCTTCCAACCAAGTGCGCTTTATAAGCACTGATAATTCTATCTTGAGTCCCATCTATAACAATCAGAAAATGTACCATGATCAGGGGACAGTATTAGCTAACACAAAATAGGAACTGGGAGCTCATAAATAAAGATTAAATATTTGCATTTAATTGTACTCCAGCAAAGTGCTTTGCTGATGGCTATCCGTTGTGCACATAATTCCACCTTATAATGCGATAAATTGGAGGGAATTGGAATGGATATAAAAGGGACTGGATGAGAAAAAGGTGGTTAGGCAGATGGACACATCAAGAGCCAAACTCACTTCAAATGATTTCATTTGCCCTCTACTCAACTCCACCTCAAAAATAGTATGTGCTTAGAGTCAGCATATCAACAGGTAACCTACAGTTAACAAAATACAAGTGATTTTTGGTGAAGGAAGGGTATACTAATCCTGATGTTAATCAGTGAGGTTAATGAACATTGGAAATGAAATAGGAATCACTAGGGGTGTGTCTAGACTACAGGGTTTTTTCGACAAAAGTTGGCTTTTGTTGAAAAAACTATACTTGCGTCTGCATTACTGGCAGTTTTGTTGACAGTGGTAAACTTCATTTTATAAGGAATAACACCTTTTTTCAAAAGTACTCTTTCAAAAAAAGGCTCTATTGCATGCAAACTGTGCTGTTTTGAAAGAGAGCGTCTAGACTCTCTTTCGAAAAAGTGGCTTGCTTTTTCGACAATACTGATCGTAGTCTAGATGCTCTTTTTCAACAGAGGCTTTGTTGACAGTATCTGTCGACAAAGCCTCTGTCAAAAAAGGCGTGCAGTCTAGACATAGCCTAGGTGAACTTCTGTGCCTGTGCTATGCAGGAAGTCAGACTAGATTATCCTAATGATCCCATCTGGCCTTCAAATCTAGGTATCTTTGCTCTGTCATTCAAAGACCTCAGATAGTATAAATATATATTTTTAAAAGCAAATAATGATTTAAAAAATTCAGCAAAATGGGTTGTAAATCAACAGAATCTGGAACACTTGATACAAAACTACTTGTTGGGATAGCAGGTGCACAACAGAGTGTATCCTGCACATCATTTCTACATACTGTTATAGTTAACTGGCAGCATGACAGTCAGCAGCTTTACCACAGGCAGAGGTAAACAGTCAGGCAAAGTAGTTTTCATATCCATGTTCGTGTGGTTAATGACTTATCCATAAAACCTTACCCCCAGGAAGTGGGGATGAAATGTCAAAGGGAATAAGAAAGATGCACCCAGTGCTGTAACACCAATTCTTATTATCACCAGTTCTGATCCAGGAGCTATTCAGTCTATTCTTCCAAGACAGATTAGGAAGGTGATGACAGGGGCACAACAAGCAACTTAAAAGGTTTTGTCATTTCAAAGGAAACAAAGCCTGAGAGGAAATATCCAAGCAAGGGAAGATGAATTACAATAATACAACATATAGTCACCACAACAGACACAAAAGAAGCATGCTATTAGGGTCAACAGTTTCAGAAGGAAAGAATAAGCTATGATGGCTATTTCAGGTTTTGAACTAAAATTAAGAACAACAAATCACAACCAGCTCAAAGTCATATCAACAACTTCTCCTGGGTACAATGTACCTTAGAGTTGACCAGCATCCTCAATGGTATTGAGCAGAAATCAATACCAAAAAGATCAATTACCATAAGGCACTATTATAGAAATTACACGGGGGCAAAAAGTTAAGTTGCACTAGGAAATAAAGATGCAGAATTAAGATGCTTTTCAACTGGATAGACAGATCAGGATCAAAGCCGCATGAGACGTGACTGGTATAAATCCCATCGTTCTTGCAGAGATGCTGAAAGAGCTCTACATTATACAGAGATTCTGATATGTCATTGTCTAATCACTAATTTCGGTGACTGAGCTACTGATATCAGACCAGTTCCTGCTCTAGATATTAATATACCAACATGGGAATAATGATGAGGAAATAAACTGTGGCTTTCATGTTATTGGTACATTGATAACTGAGCTTGATATCTATCTTAGTCTCTCAAAGTACATGATTGGCTCATTACATTATTAATTGATTAGTCTTCTATAACATCTGCAAATGTGAATTACGCCATCATGTGCCAGCAAGGCCCCTCTGCCATGTATATTGGCCAAACTGGACTGTCTGCGCCAAAGGATAAAATTGACAGAAATCAGACATCAAAAAAGGTAACATACATAAATGGATAGAACACTTTAGCCTCCCTGGACACTCAGTAACAGATTTAAAAGTAGCCATTCTTCTACAAAAAACAAAAACCTTTAAAACCAGACTACAAAGAGAAATAGCAAAGCTGTAATTCATTTGCAAATGAACACAATCAAATTAGGACTGAATAAGGACTTAGAATGGTTCTCTCACTACAAAGGCAATTTTCTATCTCTTGATATTCACACCTCCCCAGGAGCTGCTAGGAGTGAACCACATCCACCCTGACTGAATTGGCTCCATTAACACTGGTCCTACACTCAATAGCTTCCTTCTTTGGTATACAAGTACATATATATGTATATATCCCTGCCTCTCTAATTTCCACTCCAGTGCATCTGACAAAGTGGGTTTTACCATGAAAGTTTATGCCCAAACAGTCTTTAATGTGCCACAGGACTAGGGATATTAAATTGTGTTTAATCAGCAGTAGTAGTCGATGAATTTCCATCAACTACTTGATTAGTCAATAAGGGGGGAAACTGCAGAACCACAGCAGGGTTAGCTCCTAGCCCCGCTAACCCTGCTGTGGCTCTGCCTTTTAAATGTATTAAGAGCCACCAGGCTCTTAATACATTTGAAAGGCAGAGGCACAGCCAGGGGGATCGGGTGCGTGACTGGAATTAGCTGGCAGCCAGCTCTTAAAACATTTAAAAAGCAGAGGCACAACATCTGGGACCGGGTACAAGCTGGAACAGGTGATTTCTGGCTCGTGCCCAGTCCCCCTGCTACGCCTCTGTCTCCCTTGCCCCACCACGGAGATAGTGCTGGGGGGATCCTGCTTTTAACCTGGTTCCACCCAGCACTGGTTCCTGCCTTCTCCCTTGCTGCCTCAGGCAGCAATGGGGGAGGGAAGCGACTAGCTGAATCACTACTTGACCACCCGATAAGCATATGCATATCAAGTAGTTGACTAATTGCTTACATCCCTACACAGGACTCCTTGTTATTTTTACTGTTGTCTGAAAACTTACATGTTTTTGTGATAGCTTACAAGGGTCTGAACAAGAAAACCTTTGGCTCCCTGTGGCTAAACACACTGGATAAAATTTTCAATAGTACCTAAGTGACTTAGGAGCCTAAGTCTTGTTGACAATGACTGGAGACACCTCATGGCTAAGCACCTCACCCACGTCACAGAAATAGTATGTGGCAGAACCAGAAATACAACCTAGGTTGTCTGGCTCCAGTTCTGTACAGGACAATGCTTCTTCCCTAGAGTAATGTCTCAGCATTTCACGAAGGTGTATTGTACAAACCGCATATTAGACACAGAAAGGGGAGCATTATAATATTACATTTTTTTCACTAACAGAAAAGAGCAACCATAGAACAAAGAATTATTGCTGCATTACATAAGAATGGCCAAACTGGGTCACACCAAAGGTCCATCTAGGCCAGTGTTTCTCAAAGTGGCCCACGGATCCACTGTGAGAAACCTGCTAACTGGCTGCTCTGGTTTGTTTATTTACTGGCTCCTGGTTCACCATTTGCAGCCAAAGGGAGCTGTGGGAAGTGGCAGCCCACTCCACGCTGCTTCCCGTGGCTGCAAATGGCAAACTGGAACCAATGGGAGCTGCAAGGCTCTGTGGCTGCAGAGCCAGTAAGTAAACAAATTGGCGTGGCCAGTTAGCAGAGTGGTTTCGTGGACCACTTTGAAAAACACTGAACTAGCTCAGTATCCTGTCTTCTGACAGTGGCCAATGGCAAGAGCCCCAAAGGGAATGAACAGAACAGGTAATCATCAAGTGATCCCTCCCCTGTCACCCATTCCCAGTTCTGACAACAGAGGCTAGGGACACCATTCCTACCCATCCCAGCTAATAGCCATTGATGGACCTATCCACCATGAAATTACCTAGTTCTTTTTTGAACCCTGTTAAAGTCCTGGACTTCACAACATCCCCCAGTAAGGAGTTCAACAGGTTGACTGTGCATTGTGTGAAGAAATACTTTCTTTTGTTTATTTTAAATCTGCTACCTACTGATTCATTTGGTGACTTCTAATTCTTGTGTTATTGGAGGAAGCAAATAATTTTTCCTTATTTACTTTCTCCACATTGGTCATAATTTTATAGACTTCTGTCAAATGTCTATCATAGTCTCTTTTTTTCTAAGCTGAAAAATCACAGTTTTATTAATCTCTCCTCTTATGGCAGCTGCTCCAAACCCCTAATAATTTTGTTGCCCTTGTCTGAACTTTTTCCAATGCCAAGATAACTTTTTTGAGATGAGGTGACCAAATCTGCATACAGTATTCAAGATGTGGGTGTACCATGAATTTATATAGAGGCAATAAGATATTCTCTATCCCTTTTTAAATTATTCCTAACATTCTGATTGCTTTTTTGATTGCTCCTGCATATTGAGTGGATGTTTTCAGAGACCTTATCCACAATAATGCCAAAATCTCTAGTGGAAACAGCTAATTTAGTCCCCATCATTTTATACGTATAGTTGGGATTGTTTTCCAATTGGTAATATTTATAGGTGAGATTAAACTACACATTACAAGCAATGATACCCAGACAATTATTTTTGAATACTTATATATCATGCTCGGGATAGATAAAACTTCACCAATTGTTAATTACACTTTCTACCATATGTCACTGGCAAGATTACAAATACATACAATACCTCAGCCTGGATGTGTATATTTCACACTATGGCAAAGACTTAATAGAAACCTGAAGGCATTCAGTTGAGTATCATATAACAAGTTACAACCAATTCAAAGTCATATCAACAACTTCTCCTGGTACCATGTACCTTACAGTCTATCAGCATCCTTAATGGGAGCAAAAAGTTAAGTTTCAGTTTTCAACCGAAAGTACTTTTTACAACTTCTTGGACTCCAATCAGAATGGATGAATCAAATCCAATGCTATACATTACAACTATGGCATACTGAATGTTTATCTAATAATTCATATTAGAGTTGTCCTAATTTTCTTCCTGTTTGTGTAGACAAAGCTGCTGAATTTTCTCCAGTCTTATTAATGGGGGTCATAGTTTTCATTTTTTAACAGTATTCAGATCACCACCAGTTTCATTTTAAGGTTCCCCCCCCACACACACACACCTCCTGCTGCTAAATTTGAGCAGATATGAAGATTCATCCAATAATCCATACTGAAAATATGTTATAAATGATTCATTATTCTCCAATAGAAAATGTTTCAGCCATGAAGCTAGGGGTTTGAAACAATGCCACCTGGCTTAGGTGACCAATCACACATCATGAATAATATATATTAAACAGAAGTAGACATAATCATACCAAAAAGCATACAATCAGGCTGAAATTTGTTTGTATAGACTATTTAATAAATCCCTGTAAATAATGAATGCTTTGTAGAAATCAGAATCTGCAAACTATTTGTGAATGGGGAGAAAAGGAGCTAGATCAGTTGAATAACTTAGTCACAGCACATTATTTAACCACATCTAAATGCACATGTTCAGGGAAGGGTCCATTTGTTCAAGAATTAGGGGGTGAATTAGTTGGATGCAGTGATCTGATCTCAAACAGCCATGGTCCTTTGCAGCCTCATCTTTCCACTGATTTCAGGGCTTTGAATTAGCTCCTTAGGTCTTAAGGCCTGGGCCAATTCCCACCAAAGCCAATAGGAGCTGGATCATGTCTATTAGTAAGCCAAAAAGGCAAATTCCTCAGGAGCCCAAGTTGAATAGCCACAAGTTTGCTTCTTCAAAAACACAAAGTATTTACAGCGGTAAACAATATAAGATAATACCAGGGCTTTTGTGTACTGGAAAATATCAGTCTTCATTCAGGCTCTTAGAGGTGCCAGTGGCTGGAGGCATTAGAAGAATTGCTCCCAAGGATTTTGGAAGTAGTCAGGAGTAGAGGTGGAAACACAGCAGTGACCATAAACTTCCCAGATGTGCCCCTTCTGGAGATTGGTGCAGTGCCATCCACCTTGATTTATGGCTGTAACACGCTAACAATGCCCCCAAGCCTAACAGCTGGTTTTTCTCACTTCCATTCCTCCCTCTGATGGGAGGAATGTTAATGGGCCACTTCGCCTTGACTGGTCCTTTGAAATGTGTTAACTATAGGTTGCACCTCCAAAAACCGGCACTTTCTGGTCTGACAACATTCCTGGTCTGACAGGGTGCTCCTGGACCAGAGAGCCCAGGAACCTAATGGCAGGAGGGCCGGCCAGGGCTGGGGGAAGTAGAGCTGGTAGCCTGTCTGGGGGCAGAGCCCCATGGCAGCAGGTGACAGGAGCAGAGCCCCACAACAACTTCTAACAGCCCGTGGCAGTACAAGGCTGGCTCCAAAGGCCCCAGCAGCCCGTGGCATTGTATGTCATTGTGATGGGGTGAGCGTACCCCTCACTGGGCTGGAAAGGGTTAACATCATACTGTGTGTGGAGGAAGTCCCATCCCACTGACCATACCAGGCATGCTCAAGGTGCTGAGCCAGTATAAAGGGAAGCTGCTCAGCTCAGTCTAGCTGGGAGGTTGGAGAAGAAGGATGTATGATGGAAGCACCTGCTGAGAACCAGCAACAGCTCCTGCCCACAGTTTTAGATTCGGTTTCCATGGCCAATGGATCATCGGGGAGCAGCCTGCATTGAGGAACCTGGAGCTCCTGAGGCTTCATGGACTGACACACCAATGACTATAGCAGCAAGCGGCCCAGGGTGGGTGAGCAAGTGCTACCTCCCACCCAGGTGAGCTCAGTGTGTTTTGGTGGGATTCCCTGCTGAGCCAGTGGTGGTCTGCTCTGCCACTATCAGGGTCCTGGGCCATTGGCTCTCCTTTCTGGGCCCCCAGCCCTTTTTGGAGGTCCTTACTGACTCTGGCTTGTAGGCCACGCTGCCCCGGAGCGAAGGGCCACTGCATTGATTCTGGCTTGTAGACCATGCTGCTCCAGGGACACTGAGGCAAGTGCCTTTGCCCTGGACCATGGAATGTGGGGTCACAAGCCTGGGAGACATCCCTATAGAATGAATCCCAGTGTCCACAGACACCTAACCATACTTGAATGGGTTGGGGTGCATGTACATTACAACAGTCATTCATATGTAAAACTATTCTTAAATTCTGGCGATAAAAATGAACAAAACAAAAAAGAGGAATTTGGGACAGAGCTTGATAGCATGGACATGCATGTTAAAGTGTGAATGTGTTCTGGAAAAAATAGTGTAATCAAACTGGGCTAATTCATAGTCTGTGACAGTTTGCACACAAAGCACTTATTCAGCAGATCAGCTATGTGTCTACTAAATTGATTGCATTTTAAGGGTAAATATTTTCCTATGGATTTCCAGAGTATACAAAAACAGTTCCCAGGAGACACAGCATTAAACCTCTGCATATGAGCTGTGATGTGAAGGCTAAAATGTGTCTGTTTTTTAGAGAGCTGGACACTGTGTGTATATATATATAAAATATAAATGGTTATTTTGCTTTGAAAAATGTAAAGTACCAAGAAAGGGATATGTTTTTATTATGCTAAAGAACATATAGTATGTACTATTTCCAGAAGACCTGAAGAAGGTATTTTTACAGGATTGCAGGTTGTGTAAGGCAATACTATATTAAATATACACACTAATCTGTGTTTGGCCAACACTTGGACACATGCCAATAAGTAGCTGTGCATTTAAAACATTCATTTGGATGAATAATATTCAGCCACAAAGCATAACTGAAGAATTGTTTAACAAAAAAGGAAAGTATGGTCCTGCAAACCAAGGGATGGCTCCAAAGCCCACTGTAGCCAACAGCAAAACATATTGATTCCAATAGAATTTTGAGCCCATCCTTCCTATATGATATAAATTGACTAAGTAACAGCCTGCATTTACAGCTCCCTCGTTTCACACAAAAATCTCAATATATGAGTGCCCTTCCCCTTACATTTGGTTAGGTTTCTTAATGTGTGGTTTTTACCCATAAAGAATTTTTTTTTTAAAGGTAGATGATAAACTTCCCCTGAGAGACAAAGCAGAGAGACTGATGTCTTCTGCAAAGAGGGAGCTGTTATTGCTAGTGGTGGAAAACCTCAACCAAAGTGAGAAAAATGCTCAAATCAACAAGAAAAAACAAGAAATGCTCAGTGAGGTATGAAACAGAGCCTTCCTATGTCTGAAGCACATCACTGAAGTTATTGTTAGGCTGGAGATATGCAGATGCATTGTTTTGTCACTGCTGACCTTGCCAGGGTAATTTTCATTCTGTATAGGTGGCTGTGCAATATCCAGACCTAGAGAGCTGAACATTTTAAAGCTATAATCTGATTTTTTTTTTTAAAAAAAAGCTGATCTGATTTTGGATGCTGCTTCATCCTTTCTAGTCAATTTGCTGAAATTCAAATACCAACTTCTGTGCAATTTCATGCAGCAGAGCAATAAGCAGGTTGAACACTTTCTGTCCATAACACAGTCTAAAACCCCTGGTTAAAACATTCTAGGTTTTCAAAAGGAACAGAAAGACTATGTCTCAGGGCAATTTTAACACTCAGATTTCCAAATGCAGTGGGGTTTTTTGGGGTTTTTTTGTTTTTTGTTTTTTGAGGCATGAACTGTTTAATGCTTTCATTAAGACGAGCAAGGCACAGGGTGAGGGTTGAAGGCTGTGTTTCCTAATGAGAACACTGTCACCACTCCCCAGGCTAAATGACTCTAAATTCTCTCAGAAGCAGAGCAAATACATCAAAAGTTGCTATATTACCACCTTCAGCAACAATATATGAAAGAAGGGAAAGAACAAATAAAAAAACAACAAGCTAGACCACTACAGATTGCTGTCCAAAACTATTACGCAGCCAGGGCTGCCAACAGGGAATGGAGGGAAGGGAGGAAGAAGGAGGTAGTTAGTTGCTCCAGGGCTTGGCAATTTAAAAGGAACTGGGACTCTGGGCCACTATTTTAGGAACAGCAGCGACTGGGGCCCAGCGCCCTTTAAATTGCCAATGGAGGTCCATTTGGCCTGGTCTGGGCAGTGCTGAGAGGTAGCTGGGGGAGCTAGCCCCAAACCCCACCCCTTCCAGGGGCCCTTAGCTGAGCCTCCTCCACATTGCCCAGGGTCTGGCAAAGTCCATCGCCAGCCCGGCACACAGCAGACTATCTCATCACAGTGAAATGTGAAAAACTAATGGAGGCTCTTGCTAAATGCAGAACGAACCACCTCAGCCAGAGGTGGAAACTGGAAGGCCTAAGGCACAGTCTAAATCCAAAAAGGGGAGACTGTGCAGCCAACACGATAGAGGAGAAATTCAGGCACAGAAGTTCTTTCCTCCAAGAAAGAAGACATTTCCTCAAGATATCAATGTCCTTGAGACATTTCCTCAAGAAATATCAAGAGACATTTCCTCAAGATATCAGGAACCATAAAAGATGTCTCATCAAAAAGTGATGAGGAAAAAAATGTGTCTGATCCTGGGAGAAATAAAGCAGAGATGGCTCCATTCCAACATATCAATAATGGACAGCAATGAGAAATGGATACATGGACTCAGACCCCAGGCCAAGACCCCTAACCAAGAGGACTTGAACCCACCTCCAGCAGATACCAAAAGGGTATGTCTTTTTCTTACATTTTGACAATACTTGTGTAGCTTGTCATGCCAGTAGTCTCATTGGATTGATCTAAAACTGAGTAGCAATTTCTGAAGATCCAACATCTCTTCCCAGTCAGGCAGCTGCCAGGTAAAAAAAGTCCAATGCAATCCTGTATTAAACACAAGAAAAGCAGCAGGAATTACACAATTAAGTGACATGCTCTGGTTACAGGAAGGAGAGGCTGTAAAAAAGTCAAAGAGACGGTGTGTTACTAAAATGTCTTTCCATTGTAGTGTTGAGGAGACAGAGGAAGAAGGCAAGACAAGCAAGGCAAATAAAAGGTAAAACAAAACCAGCTACATGGTCTTGAGCCAGTCATGGCCTCTGAGACAGCAGCGGTCAGCTGGGGAAGAACTCCAGGGAGTCCAGCATGAAAAGAGTAACCAATGAGTATGTAGTGATAAGGAAGAAACAATAGAGAACATCAGGGTGGAACCTAAGTCCTCTCTAAGCTGTGAGGCCACAAGACTGAGCAGGAACGCAGGCCTTCAGGAGGGAGAGATCCCTCTCCCCGAGCCTTGAAGCTGCCACAGCCAGGGGAGAGGCATCTCTGCCCATCAGCCCTACCCAGAGCTGCTGTGGCCAGGGAGAGGCACATCTCCCCACCAGTCCTCTGCATGGACCTACCTCAGAGCTACTACAGCCAGGAGACAGGTGCCCCTTCTCTGGCCTCCACCCAGCCTCATCCAGACCTCCTCCAGCCAGGGGAAAGTGCCCCTCCTCCTGGCCATAATGGGGACAAATTGAAAAAAAGCCAGAGAAGAGCAACCAAAATGATTAAAGGTCTAGAAAACATTCTCTGTGAGGGAAGATTGAAAAACTGGGTTTGCTTAGTCTGGCAAAGAGAAGACTGGGAGGGGACATCACAGTTCAAGTACTTACAAGATTGTTATAAGATGAAAGGAGAAAATGTGTTCTTTTTAACCTCTGAGGATAGGGAAGAAACAGTAGGCTTAAATGTCAACAATGTGGTTTGGGTTGGACATGAGGAGAAACTTCCTCAGAGTCAGGGAGGTTAAGCACTAAATTGCCAGGGAGGCTGCAGAATCTCCCTCATTTTAAGCAGGTTAGACAAGCACCTGTGAGAGATGATAGAGAATACTTAGATCTGCCATGAGTGCAGGGGACTGGACGATGGCTAGGACCCAAGGTATTACCTGGGGGGCTGGCATGGGCCGGCAGCAGGGGTTTCCCACCCTACACTCACTGAGGCAGGGGGAGCCAGAGCGGCCCGGCAGCTTGCTGCCCTCTCCCAGCCTACTGCGCTCAGCTTCTCCATTCTGCCTCACCCTACTGTGGAGAAGCCGATCACAGTGGGTTGGGAGAGGGGGGCAGAGCAGGGCAGAGCAGGCTTCTGGGCTGCTCCTGCTCCCGCTCCCACTGCCATGCCAAGCCCCTGGTAATCCTCCAGCTTGTGTCACACAGGGGAGGGGGCAAGGGGGCAAATCAGGGGTGGAAATGGGCAACGTGGAGTGGGGCTTAGGGAGGGGAAGTAATGGGGGCACAGTGGGGTGGAGCAGAGCTGGGGAATGTGGCGGGGAGCTTGTCCAGGCCCCATACACCCCTAGGGATTGCCTGACCCTTCTTACCCTTTGATTCTGTTTATCATTTATACCAGGGGTGGCTAACCTGTGGTTCTTGAGCCACATGCGTCTCTTTGCTTACAGAAACGCGGCTCTCAGGGTTACGGCTTGTTCGGAGCCGCATGCCCGCTTTGTGCATGTGCCCCAGTTCCTAGAGGGAGAAGTGCGTGGCTGTGGTGGTGGCAGCTCCGGTGAGACCCAGGAATTGGGTTACAATGGGAGGGGCCCGGGGATGCCTGACTCTGGGAGAGGGGGAGGTCATTGGGTTAGAGTGGGAGGAGCTGAGGAGGCCTGGGTCTGGGGGAGGGGGAGGTCATTGGGTTGGGGGGGCTGGGGGTGCCTGGCTCTGGGGGAGGGATGTGTGGCTCTTTGCACTACTATCCACAGCTCTTTTGGCTCTTCGTGTCTAACTGGTTGGCCACCCTGATTTATACTTTGATTTGAAAATCTGTGTAACCATTGTCTATGCTCTGGCCATATTTACACCATAAAAACACAAACACAATTTAGCATTGTTCTGCCCGCAACATGAATTCTCCTTGAATTTACAATTATACACTTCCACCATAATAACAGACCTAAGGGCCATGTCTCCTACCTATTCCCAGTGTCATCCTGTCACAAAACACCACCTTTTAAAAGCACAAATGAACCTATGCCCTGAATATTTTACAGTCTCATTATTCAACCAACAGGGGATGTACCAAGAATGCTCTGTCCCAGGCCCTAACAATGTTAAAATTTGGGGACAGTGAGAATAAGTGAGCTGTTCTTAACTGCTGCAGTGGTGCATGCAGTGGTGCATGTCTTAGGATCTAAATCATGCACAGCTTCAAAAATTCAGCTCAACATCCTGAATCACGCTCAGGAGTGAAGCAGAATCCAAAGCAGTCTCCACAGCACAGGGTTAATGTGCCCCCTCTGTTCAGTCCCATTAAATGAACAGACCACCATATTCTGCATCAGGAAGTCTATAGTATAGTGCTCTAATTTAGAGGTCACAAAAGCATGGGCTGTTATAACAATATCCGTATCAGTAAGAAATAGGTGCAAATGGCGCACCGAGTGCAGGTGAAAAAAGTCTTTTCTAGCCCTTGAAGTTCCCTGAGTCGCTGGAATCAAACAAGGAGCCAGAAGAATCCCCACAATGGAAGCCTGATTTCTGAAGGATGTCCCTCAATGGGGGCAGACACCATCTCAGTTGAATTCTCCGGTATTTCTCCATTTTATCTATTTTTAAGCATCTTCAGCTCATTTTTATTTAAGTTCCTATCTCTGCCGGGCTCCAGGATACCACATACTGCAGGTCCAATGAAAACTAGATATATTTATATAGTCTCAGAAGGGTAGCTGTATTAGTCTGTAACTTTCAAAAAAAAAATGAGAAGTCCTGTGGTACCTTGTTTGTTTAGAGACTAACAAACAAGGTACCAGAGGACTACTCATTGTTTTAAATATATTTGTGTGTGTCAACAACATGCTGATGGCAACATAGGCCCAATTATCTCATTATCTTCCTCAACAGCCTCACATTCATGTTGAGCAGGTGAGGTGACAGACTAGAACTTTTTCCTTCCTTCACAGAAGTGCCTTCTGGCTAGATGAGCAATTAGCCAACACCACCATCATCTCTCTGATAGGAATGAATTTAGCTACTCAAGAATGATCCAATCAACTCTTCTTAAAGGACCCATCAATCCTGGTCAAAGGCAACAAAATCATATGTCCAATGAAATTAAGCGGCAGTGATAGATCAAAAAGAACATGCATGGACATCTTGGCCTTTTTCCATTGGAAGGAGATGGTTAATTAACACAACAGAGCAGCCACAATATCACTCCTAGGAAAGAAAACAGATTGTCTGGGAGCAGGCAAATATGAGGGCTCCAGAATTTACATGTTAGCCTTCCAACACATCTTATGTGTGCATGCACATGCACACACACACACCCTTAAAAATATGCTTTAATATTACTTAAAATAATATTTGCTATTAATACAGGGTGATAAAACACCACTGCATTTAATTTGACTGTATCTGTTTTTAAGGGTTAAAAGGGATAAAAAAAATTAAAAAAAATTAAAAAGTATTTTTCAAAATCCTGACATCAGGGTCTTTAGAGAGCAAATGTCAGAAGACCATTTATATATTCTCATTCTCTCGACAGTTCAGTTTAATTGTTATTATTGGAAAGTTCATACTATGCTTTATAATGTTTAGTACAATATAAGCCATAATACTAGTTTGTGCTATATACAATTAATATTTAAATGAAGCTATCAATTGAATATAATGAAATGAGTGAAGTATGTTGGCCTCTTACAGAAAACCAAGTTCACCTACACGTCAGAGCATATCAATAATGCTATAATGGAAATAAAAGAAAAACTGTACTACCGTCCAGATCTTACCCTGTATGTGAATGAAAATACTATGGTTTCAAAAAAAGTACTTTTAATCTGAATAAGGTGTAAGTGATTACAATAAATTTGACTTTCTGCTTTCCGCATAATTTAATAATATACTCATTGGCTGCTGACAATTTTTATTTCATGGCTTGCCCATCAAGAATGCCAAAATTTTCCCACTCTTCCTTTTTTTTTTATTTTTTGGAAATGTTGGTGCATCCTGGTACAAACAACTTGCAAACTCTGCCTCAAACTCTCCACCAGTTACTTACATTGCTTATTTTTAAAATTATTCCTAGGTATGACTCCCTCAAGATAATAGTTTTGAGCACTTAGGACAAAACTGCATGGGGCTATGTATATCTGTGCTGTCACAAGAACATGCCAGGAAAGAAAGTGATAACAGAGTTGGAAGTAATCTGCAGCAGCCATTTACAGGATGCTGTTTATTCTTCTCTTTCCCCCCCCCCCCTTCCAATCTTCTCCCCCACTTCCATTGTCTTAGCTCATTAACCAGCTTCCCCCCCACCCCGCGCTGCAATAAGTCAAGGCTCCATGCAGCCTGCTCTCTCCTCAAAGCACATAATGATGTTCCAGGAAATCTGTGTAATGGAAGTTTTATGCCACTTACTCCATTGCACTGGGTTGTAAAGGTACAGAGCTCTATATAAAGAGGAACCTTTTGCAGTGAACAACATGTTTTATTTGTCTTATAAAACCCAAGATCTATGCTATATATTCAGCATCTTATCTATTTTAACATATTCAGAACATCATATTTATAAATCACTCTTGTAACAGTAGATCCCCTTTAGGTAGCATGTTGCACCTCAGAAATCGCTGTAGAAACATATTAACTAATTCTCATAAGCATCTCTGAGCCAGTTAATTATCTCAATTTTACAGACAGGAAACAGTCACAGAGGAGCTGTTACTTACTCAAAATCCTACAGCAAGTAATTGGCAGTTCTGGGATTAGAACTTTATTTCATGGTGCCAAGTCCGATACAAATTCCTCTAGACTACCCTGCTCTTCACGTGCATCATTGTGTGCCAGTTTTCTCTTTAACTGAGATCACAGATCAGATTGGTTCATTATTTTCACCCACAATCATTCATTTGTTCCTCTGAAAAGCAGCAGGTCAAAGTCCATCTTGAAGGCATGGACATTAAATTCTGCTTGTGAAAGTAAAGTCTGTCTTAATTTCAGTGCACAAAAGAACTCCTGCATATATATATATATATATATATATATATACATACACACACACACACACATACAGGGCTCGACAAATTCTGGAAAACCCTACTCGCCAGACAAAAAAGGGACTCACCACCCTCCCCCACAAAAAGTGTTTTTTTAATGGCATAAATTCCTAATAAGAATAAGAACAGTAATTACTAATAAGTTATTAATAAATATCACCCAAGTTATTAATAAATATCTTATAAACCTCTACCTTTTCTCTCTGCTGCCATGTCTCCTCCCCTTGCTCCATCAGCTCCCCTGGTGCCTGCTGCCCCCCAACCCCTCACCCTCCTCTGCTGCCCTGACTCCTGCCCTTCTCACTGCCCTCAGCCTTCCTGAGACCTGCCCCCCTCCACCAGCCCTTCTCTCCCCCCTGTGCCCACTCCTCCTGTAGCCCCACTCTGATCATGTGAGCTACCCCTCCTCATCCCCTCTCCTAAAACCTCCCTCTACACACCTGCCCTGCCTCTCTCCTCTGGTGCTGGTCCTTCCCCTGCAGGTGTCTACCCTTCTGCTTCACCCCCAGAATCCCTTGGCACCTGCACCCTCCTGGTGCCTCCCCCTTCCCTCACTGCCCCTGCCCCCTTTGCCCTCTTTTTCCCTGATACCCACCCCCTCACCACCCTCTGCCCCCATTCCCCTCATGCCCCTGTGCCCTCACACATGCCTTGCTCCATCCCCGCCTTCCTCATGCCCACCCCTTCTTTCAAGCCTTCTCCCAGCACCTCCCCCTCCCTCTCTAGCCCCCAGTGCCCTTACCCTCTCCTCTCCCAGCATCACTGTGTTCCCCCCTCCCACTGACACCTCCCCTCCTGCCCTTTTCCTCATTGTCTGCACTTGGCCCCCTGGGATTTGTCTCTCCTCCATGCTGTCCCTTGGTGCCTTCCCCTTTCTTCTTCTTCTTCTTCTCCTGACCTCCTCCCCTCCCCTCAGCACAAGCCCCTTCCCCATATTTTTCCCCTCCCCTCCCCACAGCCCAGCCCAGCCCAGCCCCTTCCCCTCCCCCATGGCCAGCTCTAGGTTTTTTGCTGCTCCAAGCAAAACATTTTTTGGCCGCCTCCCCATCCCCCCCCCACTTTTGTTGTCTTTTACACATTTGCATTTTGCAATGGGTTTTTTTTTTGTTTTCATTTTTGTCCCCACATTTTAGCCCTATAAATAGCAAATAGCATTTTCATTTGTTTTTTTCCATAAAGGCAAAGGCGCTTCAAGTGAACTCCCCCTTTCACTTGCTGCTGAGTCACAGCAGCCTTTTCCCTGCCCTGTCCAGCCCCTCCCTATGGACAAGCACCCCTCACTCCCGACCCACAGGGGGAGCAGGGTGCAGGGACAGCACAGAGCCAGAGGGGTGCAGGGAACAGTGGGGGGGGGGTACAGGGATGGTGCGGGGAATGGGAGGCACAGAGCCAGAGGGACGCAGGGATTGGGGGGAGCAGGGTGCGGTGGAGACACGGGGAATGGGACACGGGGAACGGGAGGGGCAGAGGGATCGGGGTCTAGGGGCAGTGCAGGCAATGGGCAGCACAGAGCTGGGGGGGCAGGGATCGGGGGGAGCGGGGTGCAAGGGCGGCGCAGAGCCAGAGAGTCGCAGGGAAGAGGGAGAGCAGGGGGTCCGGGGTGCAGGGGAGCAGGGGTGGCATGGGGAACGGTTGGCACGGAGACAAAGGGGGGCTGGGACCGTGGCAGGACTGGAGCCGGTGGGGCGGGGCCTGGCTGCACCGCACGCTGCAGCCAGCTCCTGGGGACACGCGGCCAGAGCTGAGCTGCCGCGGCCCTTTAAAATCAGCAGGGCCACATCACACCAGCGTCCTGGCATCCCACCCTCTGGCTCGCACCCCGCTTCCTCGCGCTGGAGCTGCACGCAGGCAGCCCGGTAGCAAGAATTGCTGCACTTCCCCCTTCCCAGTGGCACTCTGCTCCTCCGCCGGCCGGAGGATCGGATGAGGCCGCGCCGCCCTTAGTGTGGGCTTCGGACAGCCTATCACAACGGCCCACTGGGCCAGTCCGCCACTGCACTCGCCAACTGGTAAAATCTACTTGCCATGGGCAAGCAGGCGAGCGTATTTGTCGAGCCCTGTATATATACACACCCAGAAGAATTTGCTGGAGTTGTTAGTGGAATGACTATGTTGGAATGCCCCCATTTTAGGAGTTGCAACTCCACTGGCTTCAAAAGAACTTGACCCACATACACATATGTTCTATTTGACCTATTATCTCCTCTGAATAAGATAACCAATTGGAAAGTTTCCAACATAAATTTCAGTTCTGCACAAATAGCAACACATGTAGGGCCCTGTACTATCCTAGAACTATGCATGAAATTTGCAGTTACATCAATAATAGGTTCATTTGTAGGTAAAGAATAATATGTTAGCTTTAAGCACAAGGCATATTCTACTATTTTAAAGCAACAGACATACAGTCGGTAAGTGTCATCCCTAGATTTATTAGTGCTCAATTGAAAAAGGGATGTGTAAGTGTATCATTAAAAATGACTGGGCAAAAATTACCAGAAGTTGTGGCTGCCCAATTGTGGGTTTCTATGGAGTTTTTACAATAGAAAGTCTAATTGCAGTCTAAAGTTAGTTGCATTTATTCCAGATTGTAGAAGTGATAGCTGTTCTATGGCTCATCAGGAAATCTCCATCCCCTCTTTTTATTTCCTTGACCATCATCTACTCAATCAGTAAATATTAAATACCAATTAGTGTCTTGTGGGGTAGATCATTTATATATTACTTTTCTGGTTGCTTTGTACTAGAATGGCTCCAATTTGTGAAGGCCAATTTTAAAGCAGCATTGCCGATTAATAGTTAAGCACTTGAACAAATATGTTTTTAATCATGAAAACCAGCATCCATACTGGAGAACAATGATAAGCTGTAAACCACTTTTTAAATAGTGTTAAGAATGATACCACTTCTAAGCCTCTTTTTTTTATATATATATACCACTGAAAGGAGCAATAGTTCAGAAAACCATTCATGATACATTTTAAAATGGGTAAAGTACTGTGAATTTTTTCTCCCACTAATGAGCATCTACATACCCAAGTAAATCCAGTGACTAGCTGGGATAATCACTGGGACTATCTTATACAAATAGCTGGTCACTAATGGGAGTAAGGAGGTCGCAATCTGGTCTTCAGATGAAGTTCATCAATAACAGAGATAATATTAAATCAGCCCCCAGACTTCTAAATTATACTCTGTGGAACAGGGGCGGATGAGAGTTTTGCGGGGCCCAGGGCAGCACAATTTCGCAGGGCCCCCCCTTTGGAGAAAAAATAGAAAAAAGGCATCCCCCTGTGCCCACTCCTCCAGTAGCCCCACACTGATCATGTGAGCTACCCCTCCTCATCCCCTCTCCTAACACCTCCCTCTACACACCTGCCCTGCCTCTCTCCTCTGGTGCTGGTCCCTCCCCTGCAGGTGTCTGCCCTTCTGCTTCACCCCCAGAATCCCCTGGCACCTGCACCTCCCCTTACCCCTGCACCCTCCTGGTGCCTTCCCCTTCCCTCACTGCCCCTGCCCCCTTTGCCCGCTTTTTCCCTGATGTCCACCCCCTCACCACCCTCTTCCCCCATTCCCCTCATGCCCCTGTGCCCTCACACATGCCTTGCTCCATCCCCACCTTCCTCATGCCTACCCCTCCTTTCAAGCCTTCTCCCAGCACCTCCCCTTCCCCCTTTTAGCCCCCAATGCCCTTACCCTCTCCTCTCCCAGCATCACCCTGTCCCCGCTCCCACTGACACCTCCCCTCCTGTCCTTTTCCTCATTGTCTCCACTTGGCACCCTGGCATTGGTCTCTCCTCCACGCTGTCCCTTGGTGCCTTCCCCTTTCTTCTCCTGACCTGCCCCCCTCCCCTCAGCACAAGACCCTTCCTCTGGCATCCACCTTCTGCCTTTCAGTTTGCAGGGCGGCCGCGACCCTGGCCCAGGCTCCAGACCACATGCCGAACTGAGCGGTGCAACGCTGGGCTGAGCAGTTTTAAAGTCCCAGGCTGTGCTGTCACGCCACACCCAGGCATCTCCCCTCTTAGCTATTGCATGGCGTTTCAACACGCCATGCATGCATTCCCTTGGCCCCACATGGCCCATACTGGCCGGCGCCAGGGAATTTAAAGTGCGGGGCTGTGGCACCCCGTCACAATCCCCCTCCTCTTCCAGCAGCCACCAGCTGGCCCTTTGGCAGACGGCCCACCGGGAAATTCCCGGTATCCAGCCGGACCAGTCCGCCCCTGGTGCGGGGCCTATTGAAGTGTGGGGCCTGGGGCAGCTGCCCCGCTCGCCCTGCCCTATATCTGCCACTGCTTTGGAATTCCTATGCAGGTCTGAATTTCACAGGCTGAGAACTACTACTGACGGGTTCTTAAAGAAAGAGTAACATGATGTGAAAGATAAACCCTTGCGCTGTCTTAGGGTAGGAAGCAAGCAGTAGGAATAAATGGCAGTTTGTGAGGAAAGACATTAATAACAGAAGATTTCAATGCTCAGCACTAAGAGTGGTGGTGTTTGAACTCTTTATTGGTTACTTGGAAGACAGAATGAATTGCAAGGTGTCAAAATCTGTTGGAAATGCAAAATTATGTAGGTGAGTCAGGTACAGGGAAGAATACAAAACACAAGCAAAAGAAAGTAATTAGGCAATATGTAATTCAGGATTGATTAGTACAAGATAATATCCATTAGGAGGCACAGAATTGGACATATCCTACACACAAAGATTGTGGACTAGCTGTTATCTTGTAGAGAAACAAGCAAGTCATTGTTGTGAGCATGTTGAATATGTAGCCTAACAGGTGAATAAGATGTTAAACTGCATTGAGCGGGAGATAGGAAATGAGAAGAAAACATTATATACCATTGTAAAATAAATCATGTATACTTACACTAACCATATGTCCCATTTTTTCTGGGACAGTCCCGAATTTAAATGCTCCGTCCTGGTGCCCCATCAAGTAGGGAAATGTTCTGAAAAGCCCCACCAGATCTGGCTAGAAATGGAACTACAATTTCCCTCCCCTGTTGGGACAGCCTCGGAGACACTAATGTGGCACATCAGCAATGCCTCCCTTCCCCAACATGTAGGTGGCTCCCTGAGTGCTTTGCCAGTGAACAGCCAGGGCCGCTTCCAGTGGAGCGTGGTTTCTGGGTTGGGTCGGAAGCTGGAGCCTGGAGCATTCTCCAAGCTCCAGTGCAGTGTACACCGCCACCTGGCAACCCCCTGCCAGCCCTTGCTCCACCACTGTGTGGCCCCCTCTCTCCGTCCCTCCCCCCGTGGGATGCCTCTGCTGCACTCAGCTCAATCCAGCTGTGCTGCCTCCTCCTCCATCCCCAGGCGGCAGCTTGCTCTTTGTACAGCAGCTGCTGCGGGGGCGGGAGGCACTGGGCTCGTCCAAGAGCGTGCCTCGTGTGGCTGCTCCTCAACTCCAGCTGGAGCTGGGGCCACCCATGGTGCTATTTTTAATACCATGGTCCCAGTCCCTATGGGCGGCCCAGGCTCCAGTTGGAGTCAAGCGGCAGCTGCACAAGGTGTGCTCTTGGGCCCACCTGGCCACCCTCACCCCCCAGCCAGAGTAGCCTCACCACAACAGGCCTCATGCAGCTGCCGCTTGACTCCAGCTGGATCAGGGGCCGCCTACAGGGACCGGGACTGAGGTACTAACAATAGCACCATGTACGGCCTCTGCTCCAGTCCCAGCATGAAGTTCCACCCCAGGAGCAGCTGGGGCCACAGCTGCAGGGGCCCTGGCTCCAACCCCCGCAAACTGTTTCCCACGTGGAAGGCAGAAGGTGAGGGAAGGGGCAGGGAGAAAACTAAGGGCAAGGTGGGGGTGAGGAGAGGAAGAGGCTTGTGCTGCTGAGAGAGGAGGAGGCCAGGGCAGGAGAAGAAAAGGGAAAGCACCAAGGGGTAGGGTGGAGGAGATACAAATGCCTAGGGGTCACGAGGAGACAATGAGGGGAAAGGGCAGGGGGAGAGGGGAGGGAAGGTGTCAGTGGGAGTGGGGAGAGGACAGAGTGGTGCTGAGAGAGTGGAGGGACAATGGGGGCAAGAGGGAGGAAGAGGGGAGGGGATGGGTGGATGCCAGGAGAAGAAGGATTAAAAGGAAGGGTGGGCATGAGGAAGGCAGGGGACAGAGCAAGTCATGTGTGAATGCACAGATGGGCATGAGGAAACTGGGGCAGAGAGTGGTGAGGGGGTGGGCACCAGGAAGAAAGTGGACGAGGAGGGCAGGTTCAGTGAGAGAAGGGGGAGGCACCAGGAAGGTGCAAGGGTAAGGGAAGGTGCCAGGGGTATTGTAGGGGTGAAGCAGAAGGGCAGACATGTGGAGGGGAGGGATGGGCACCAGAGGAGAGAGGCAGTGCAAGTGGATAGAGGGAGGTGTTAGGCGAGGGGATGAGGAGGGGTAGCTACAGATGATCAGAGTGGGGCTAGAGGAGGAGTGGACACAGGGGGGAACAGAAGGGCTGGCACAGGGGAGGGGGGCAGGTCCCCAAAGGTCTGAAGAGAGTGAGAAGGGCAGGAGTCAAGACAGCAGAGCAGGGTGAGGGGTGGGTGGCAGCAGGCACAAAGGGAGCAGTTGGGGCAAGCGGAGGGTAGGAGACATAGCAGCAGAGGGAAAAGGGAGAGGTTTATAAGATATTTATTAATAACTTGGGTGCCACAGTGGCACACATCCAAACAAGTGCACGTGGGCTCAATACTGGTGCACAAGACAAAACTCACTCCTCTCATGGGTGGAAAATCTTAGAGGGAACACTGCCCCCGGCCTCTCCCCTGGAGTTAAGGCAATGCAAGTTGGGTTAATGCAATTGTAGGCTAGTTGCATGGGGGGGGGGGTCTTATGGGGGTCAAACCCATCCCTATTGGTAGAGGGTGGTGGGAGGAGTTCTTAGAGGGGTCACATGATACCCTTTACTTCCAGTCATGTGTCCATTTTGATCCCTGGAGTACTACCTCCAGGGGTGGGATTTCTTGTGTCAGGGGGCATGGCTAATGAGGGTCAGGAGGTGTGGCTAATAGGGTTCAGGAGGCATGGCTAACGTGTCCTTAATTTTGGTTCAGAAAATATGGTCACCATATGTATGAATATTGCACGCTTCTGAAAGAACTATAGTATAAATATGAATGGAAGAAATTAGGAGGAATATAAATTAATAAGTGATGTATAGCGGGTCAAGAGAATATTCCCATTTACCCTTCTCAATAATATAAGACCAAGAAGTAACCTAACAGCTCTAAACACATTTAAAATAGAGAAAAGAACATTTAAAAATGAAAATGTTTATTTAACCTAGAGATATCAGTCTTCATGTTTTAGGGTATAAATTATCAACAGCAGCTTAGAATAAAATCCAGTATTCAGCTTTTATTATTCTCTCTCTGCCCCCCCCCCAAAAACAGAGAGTATTTCAGAACAAGATTATTACTGAAGTTTTATCCCATCTTATGCAGCATTTGCTACTGTCTGAGAATGTGTGCAAGATTAGTTAGACCATTGTAAATTATCCAATTTGGAATGTTACTACATGCAACGGGTCATATTCTTTATTCTAGTAAAATATATTCCACTTCCAGTCAACCCTTTCTTTGCCCTGCTCCTTGTGCGGTCATTTACAACAGTACAAACTAAGTGCAAAGCAGGAAGAAAACACAACCCTCTGGTTGGTAAACCCACATTGCACTGATGCAAATGAGTTCACAAGGTGCAGGACATCATAAAATACAAGCCCACTGCTCCCACTACATACAGGAATAGTCATCACACAGCCTGAGGCAGTATTATGACTAAATGCTATAACACCACCGTTCAGTGTCTGTGAGTCCAATGTCAGTAACAACAAGCAGCAAAGAAAACAGATCCTATTTTAGTTGTTGCTATGGATGGTTCCCAAGTATTGTCAAGTGCAAGCCTATAGTAAATAATTGATCAGAAAGAAAGCCTGGCTTTGAATATATGCAACATATATCTTTTGCATGGTCAGGCACACTATATTCTGTGGACCAATGTGCTATTGGCAACAGAATTTTCACAATCATTTTTGGCCTTGGCCATTTTATGATGGAGCCAACATTTCAAAATCTTAACTCTAAAGATGGCTAAAGGGCCTGCTGCTAGGAACTGAAGTAAGAGTATCGAAGCAAGGCAAATATCTGAATTTTCAAATATAGCTTATGCACCTGCTTTAAAATACCTGAGCTTTCCTCCCCTTTTTATCCAAAGGATGTGCTTTGATTACAGACCAAAGGAACATTTTAAAAGGCTTGTTGGTTGTGGTTTCTGTCTCAGAATCTGTCTTGGTAGTGCATTAGTTCCTCTTTAACTCAATGAAGTTTACCAAGAAAATAGCTGCTGAGCTTGCAAGAATATTTCCTATCATGTGTAATTTATAAGGCCTATTCTCAATTACCATATTGAATCCTGATTTCTTCACTTCTTTCATCACATATTTTAATTCTGAAGCTCTTTTAAAGAAATGTAGCACTCTCCTATGAGGAAATAAGTCAGAATGTTAGGTTCCACATAGGAGACATAGCAGGATATTCACGTTCCTTTTCTATCTGCTTTATTTTCTCTCTAACTTCTACTCTTCATTGAACAATCATCACAGACTTTCCTGCATGGATGAGTGCAGATAACTGAGCCGTTTCCACATCAAGTTAATATTAAGTCTATGGGCTAGGTAATATTCAACTATATTATCTTCTATAATAGGATTCTGGAGTCCACTCACATTAAATGAAAAGGTATTTCTGTGATGTACTTAACTCTACCAATGTCTCACATCACCTCAGACTTGCATCATTTAAACAGCAGTATCTAGAGCTATCCTGCCACTATAGATTATCCAACAGCAAAATCATATGTGTTTAAGATTCATTAGGGTGTCTTCATACATACTATTATTAATTTGTATCACAGTGCAAAGGAAATGGAATATTACAAATTATACATTCTGACAGCCCTTAAATCTCAACTGAGATTGATGCCTCATTATGCTACATCCAGTGGTGGATTTAGAGTTAGTGGGGCCCTGTGCTCAGCTTCATTTTTTGGGACTCCCCCTGGGACCCTGCCAAGAAAAAGAACATTCACTCTTCTTGTCCCTCCCATTTTTCATTCTTTTTTTCTTCCTCCTCCTCCTATATTATAAGCAATAAAAAATAAATGAAAATAAAGTGAGGTACCTTGATTATTTTTGTAGTCTCAACTTTTTTTCCACAGACCAACTGAAAATTGCCGAAGGTCTCATTGGACCACTTAATGATCATTCCATATATTGTTTGTACCATTGTAAAGTGCTTTTAAGAGCGCTTTATAAAAACAAAAAACCATAACAACTTTTCCTCAGTTCACCTGAATGGAGTTCTTGGGGCACAGTTTGAGAACTTCTGGTCTAGATGAAAGCTTGAATTTGCATTAAGCCAGCATGGAAAATGTGTACAAATAAAATGTATAGATGATGCACAAATGGAAAAATAAAAGTTGACTTCCTATAAAGAAACTTATTCAATTTGACAAAAAAATCAGCCAGCTTTTTTTCTACACTTTTTCTTTACAAAATCAACAATTCAGTCATTGTAATATTTTGTAAAGAGGCACTTTCAATTGTCAATGTTGCTGAACTAGTCAAGTGCTTCTCCCTGTTCTCTTGCTCCCTCCAGAGCCCTCGCTGCAGAGCGACTGTCCCCGCCACAGAGAAGCTGCCCCCTGTGCAGGGATGGGGGAGTTGCCGGACCCAGTGCTTGACTGCCCAGCCCTAGGGGCCCCATGTTGTTGGGGGGGGTGGTTGGGCGTGCGAGGACATGGTATGTTTCATTGTAAATTCGCCCCTGGCTACACCGTTTTCAAACACATAGTAAGAACAATCCCTATCTTGAAGAGTTTAGGCCCAAATTCAGGACAGAATCCCTATTTGAGACAGCATTTCAGCATGTGATTAATTTTAAACATGGGTTCAAGTTCCCTTGAAATCATTGAGTTCTTAAGTGTGGCACTGAGAAGGGATGGTCTAAAGTGGACCTGATTCTCATTTACATGGTAGGTGCTGTCCACTAGTTAGGCAGTGCAAAGTGGCATTAATGTGGAGGCAACTGTAATTTACACCAACATTAAAGCCCTTTTACACTGGCACACCATTGTAAAACATCTATAGTGGCCCAAGCACACATTTCAGTGATTCTTTGAATCAGGGCCAAAATCAAGGGTGAGAAAAAGGGAATATTATTATCATGTATAAAATGGGACACTGAAGCACAGAATGACAGAGAAAATCTATGGCAGAGCCAAGAACTGAACTAGAAATCCTGGGTTCAAGTAGAATCCCGTCCTCTCTTTGGCATTACAGGCAGTACAACTTGTTTTTTCAGAGCACTACTAATTAATGAAGTCACCTTGCTTGGTGCGAAGCTAGTGCTTCTATTTGAAATGGCACCCCCCTTCTATTTGAAATGGCTATTTCTCTGTTCTGCTCAGCTCCTCCTTTTTATTCTTTAAAGGCCTAGGAAATTAAATGTAAAAAATCCCTCCATTAATGCAACATTAATGTGATTCAGTGAAATAAATCGCAAGAGCCAGGACCAATTGGGGAGCGGGGGCAGGAACATAAGAACATAAGAATGGCCATACTGGGTCAGACCAAAGGTCCATCGAGCCCAGCATCCCATCTGCCGACGGTGGCCAATGCCAGGTGCCCCAGAGAAGGAGAACAGAAGACAATGATCAAGTGATTTATCTCCTGCCATCCATCTCCTGCCCTTGTTATGAAGGCTAGGGCACCATACTTTATCCCTGGCTAATAGCCATTTATGGACCTAACCTGCAAAAATTTATCAAGCTCTTTTTTAAACCCTAATAGAGTCCTGGCCTTCACAGCCTCCTCGGGCAAGGAGTTCCACAGGTTGACTGTGCGCTGTGTGAAGAAAAATTTCCTTTTATTAGTTTTGAACCTACTACCCATCAATTTCATTTGGTGTCCCCTAGTTCTTGTATTATGGGAAAAGGTAAATAATTTTTCTATAATCACTTTCTCCACACCATTCATGATTTTATATACCTCTATCATATCGCCCCTCAATCGCCTTTTTTCCAAACTGAAAAGTCCCAGTCTCTCTAGCCTCTCCCCATATGGGACCCTTTCCAAGCCCCTAATCATCTTAGTCGCCCTTTTCTGAACCTTTTCTAATGCCAATATATCTTTTTTGAGGTGAGGAGACCACATCTGCACGCAGTACTCGAGATGTGGGCGTACCATAGTTTTATATAGGGGAAGTATGATATCTTTTGTCTTATTATCTATCCCTTTTTTAATAATTCCTAACATCCTATTTGCCTTACTAACTGCCGCTGCACACTGCGTGGATGTCTTCATAGAACTATCCACTATAACTCCAAGATCCCTTTCCTGATCTGTCGTAGCTAAATTTGACCCCATCATGTAGTACGTGTAATTTGGGTTATTTTTTCCAACATGCATTACCTTACACTTACCCACATTAAATTTCATTTGCCATTTTGCTGCCCAATCACTCAGTTTGCTGAGATCTTTTTGTAGTTCTTCACAATCCCTTTTGCTTTTGACTGTCCTGAACAACTTTGTGTCATCTGCAAACTTGGCCACCTCACTGCTTACCTCATTTTCTAGATCATTGATGAACAAGTTGAACAGGATTGGTCCCAGTACTGACCCCTGGGGAACACCACTAGTTACCCTCCTCCATTGTGAAAATTTACCATTTATTCCCACCCTTTATTTTCTGTCTTTTAACCAATTCTTGATCCATGAAAGGACCTTTCCTCCTATCCCATGACCACCTAATTTACGTAAAAGCCTTTGGTGTGGGACCGTGTCAAAGGCTTTCTGGAAATCTAGGTATATTATATCCACTGGGTGCCCCTTGTCCGCATGTTTATTAACCCCTTCAAAGAATTCTAACAGATTAGTTAGACACGACTTCCCTCTGCAGAAACCATGCTGACTTTTGCCCAACAATTCGTGCTCTTCTATGTGCCTTGCAATTTTACTCTTTACTAGTGTTTCTACTAATTTGCCCGGTACTGATGTTAAACTTATCGGTCTATAATTGCCAGGATCTCCTCTAGAGCCTTTTTTAAATATGGGTGTTATATTGGCCATCTTCCAGTCATTTGGTACCAAAGTGGATTTAAAGGATAGGTTACAAACCACTGTTAATAACTCCGCAATTTCACATTTGAGTTCTTTCAGAACCCTTGGGTGAATGCCGTCTGGTCCCGGAGACTTGTTACTATTCAGCTTATCAATTAATTCCATAACCTCCTCTAATGTCACTTCAATCTGAGTGAGTTCCTCAGATTTGTCACCTAAAAAGGCTGGCTCAGATTTAGGAACCTCTGTAACATCCTCAGCCGTGAAGACTGAAGCAAAGAAATCATTTAATCGCTCCGCAATGGCACTGTCTTCCTTGATCGCTCCTTTTATATCTTTATCATCCAAGGGCCCCACTGCTTTTTTAGCGGGCTTCCTGCTTCTAATGTATTTAAAAAACATTTTACTATCATTTTTTGAATTTTTGGCTAGCTGTTCCTCAAACTCTTTTTTGGCTTTTCTTACTACATTATGACACTTAATTTGGGAGTGTTTATGTTCCTTTCTATTTTCCTCACTAGGATTTGACTTCCACTTTTTAAAAGCTTCCCTTTTCTCTCTCACTGCCTGTTTAACGTGGCTGTTTAGCCATGGTGGTTCTTTGTTAGGTCTCTTACTGTGTTTTTTTATTTGGGGTATACATTTAAGTTGGGCCTCTAGTATGGTGTCTTTAAACAGTTCCCATGCAGCTTCCAGGGATTTTAGTTTAATTACTCTCCCTTTTAGTTTCTGTTTAACTAGCTTCCTCATTTTAGTGTAATTCCCCTTTTTGAAATTAAATGCCAGAGTGTTTGACCGCTGCGGTGTTCTTCCCAACACAGGAATATTAAAAGTTATTATATTGTGGTCACTATTTCCAAGCGGTCCAGTAACAGTTACCTCTTGGACCAGATCCTGCGTTCCAGTCAAGACTAGGTCGAGAATCGACTCTCCCCTTGTGGGTTCCTGTACTAGCTGCTCCAAGAAGCAGTCATTTAAGGCATCAAGAAATTTAATCTCTGAATCCCGTCCTGAGGTGACATGCACCCAATCAATATGGGGATAATTGAAATCTCCTATTATTACTGTGTTTTTTATTTTGGTAGCCTCTCTAATCTCCCTTATCATTTCAGCATCACTATCACTGTCCTGGTTAGGTGGTCGGTAATATATTCCTAATGCCATATTCATATTAGAGGAATGAATTGTTATCCATAATGATTCTATGGAACATTTTGATTCCTTTAGGATTTTTACTTCATTTGATTCTATATTATCCTTCACATATAGTACCACTCCGCCACCCGCACGACCTGTTCTGTCTTTCCGATATAATTTATATCCCGGTATGATAGTGTCCCACTGATTGTCCTCATTCCACCATGTTTCTGAGATGCCTATTATGTCAACTTCCTCCTTTGATATGAGGTACTCCAGTTCACCCATCTTATTAGACAGACTCCTAGCATTAGTGTAAAAGCATGTTAGAAAACTACCACTATTTATATGTCCGCCTTTCACAGACACATTGGATTTTTTTATGCACGATTGTTTCACATCTGATCTTGCCCATATATTATTTCCCACGTTCCCTATCTGACTAACTTCTAGGGAATCCCTACCTATGGAGCCTCGTGTAAGAGAAGTCTCCGTCCGATCCAGGTGCTCCCCCGCACCAATCGGCTTTCCCCCACCTCTTAGTTTAAAAACTGCTCTACGACCTTTTTAATATTTAATGCCAGCAGTCTGGATCCACCTTGATTTAGATGGAGCCCATCATTCCTGTATAGGCTCCCCCTACCCCAAAAGTGTCCCCAGTTCCTAATAAATCTAAACCCCTCTTCCCTGCACCATCGTCTCATCCACGCATTGAGACTCTGAAGTTCTGCCTGTCTATCTGGCCCTGCGCGTGGAACTGGAAGCATTTCAGAGAATGCCACCAAAGATGTTCTGGATTTCAGTCTCTTTCCTAGTAACCTAAATTTGGCCTCCAGAACATCTCTTCTACCCTTCCCTATGTCATTGGTACCAACATGTACCACGACGACCGGCTCCTCCCCAGCACTGCCCATAAGTCTGTCTAGATGCCTCGAGAGATCCGCAACCTTCGCACCAGGCAGGCAAGTAACCATACGGTTCTCCCGGTCATCACAAACCCAACTATCTATATTTCTAATGATCGAATCCCCCACTACTAAAACCTGCTTCTTCCTAACAGCTGGAGCTCCCTCCCCCAGAGAAGTATCCTCGGCACGAGAGGATACAACATCACCCCATTTGGCCTGAGCCTCAAACTCAATGGAGGCCTCAAATTTAGACACTTGGGTTTTTTTAGTTAATTTTTTTTTATATAACGTGTGGAAGCAGATAAAGAACTATCACTGTTCAGCTGTGGGACAAGAGCATTTGAATGGGCTCACCATGCTTAATATCAACTGTGACATTGCACAAAAGCTAGATTTTCCCTCTGTAATTAGCGCTTTTGCACAGAAAAAAGGCTAGAAAAGCATTTGTTAAATAAAATATATTCAAATTATGTCTCACCCTTTTTTTGGTGCCTTATTTTATTTTTATTATAGCTCAGGACCTCAAGAGCTAGAAGTGGCCCAGACCTCTTTGGACTTTTGAGAGGGCCTGGAGCCAGGATATACAACAGGTTTGAATGACAATGTTAAGTTAGCCACCTTCTGTTATGCAATGTTTCCTATTCCTGATTTTTAAGTAACTGTCAGTTCACATATTACAGTGGTTTTCATTAAGCCTCCATTTGAGTCAATGACAAAATTCCTTTAAGTGTGTATCATAAAACATATAGGGTACATCTAGATTACATGACTCTGCCGACAGAGGCATGTAAAATAGGCTACCCGACATAGTCAATGAAGCGGGGATTTAAATATCCCCGGCTCATTAAAATAAAAATGGCCGCTGCTCTGTGCCGGCTCAGCTGATCATCGGCACAGCGCACGACTCAACACGTGGATTGGTCGACAAGGGAAGCCTTTGTCCACCGCTCCCTTATGCCTCTTGAAACGAGGTTTACAGGAGCGGTCAACAAAAGCTTCCCTTGTCAACCGATCCGCATCTTGACTCGCGCACTGTGCCAACGATCAGCTAAGCCGGCACAGTGCGGCGGCCATTTTTATTTTAATGAAGCCGGGATATTTAAATTCCCTCTTCATTGACTATGTCAGGTAGCCTATTTTACATGCCTCTGTCGGCAGAGGCATGTAGTCTAGACATACCCATAGACTGTGCAACACATATTGAACTAATAATACTGAATTAACATCACCGTTGCAACTTTAAAGACTTCCTGACTTTCTGAGTTAATCTTACACGCCACCTAAAACTACATTCATGCGTATCCAACACAGGATAGCCAGGGCTGATAGTGCTGCCTATTATGAAGGTTGCCTGACACTTCCCATTACAAGACCTGTTTTCACTTGCTTGTAACTTTGCAAAATTTTAACAGTTGGGCTTGAATTCCTTCCATGCTCTGAATCAGCCACAAGTTGAATCTTCTAAAAAATTCTAATATAAACAGTTCAACCATTTCTAAGAACAAGGCTAAATTCAAATATGTTGCTTTGCCCATGTTAAAAATTTTGACAACCTTTTATTTGAACAATTCTAGTATCCTTGTGATTTGAAGCTGGCACTTAAAAAGACAAATTCTGTCAAATTTAATCAGGGATGCACCTTTTGTTATTCCTGTGAAAATCCACCCAGATTTGGCCTATTTATAAGTCTTTAGGGAAGGGAGGGGGCCCAGCTGAAACATGCTAAGACACTTCTTCATTTTTGGCAACTATATATCTCTTGAAGATTTGTGTCCTTAATGAGCATCCCCTCACAGCTTCAAAGCTGAGTAGATTGCACATGCATGATTTCCACAGAGTAACTGAGTATGCTCCATGGTCCAAGGTTATAGGGGCCAAGCCAGATCTTCACTGTAATGGCTGCACCAGGGACCCAGTTGACCAGGGATGAACACTGAGTTTACACAAGGGAGGAGAATGGGATTAGGAACCCTACGAGGAAAAGGGGTAAGAAGAGAGAGACAGATTTAACAAGGATCTTTGTGTGGAGGGAGAACTGGGACAGGTTGGGCAAATACACATGGACAAAGTGCTCTGGAGGGCTATGGGAGACAGCCTGTGGAGGGAGAGTAGGACTGGGAGTGAAAGGGAGGGAATAGACATAGGTCACCTGAAGAACGGAGAAGAAAGTCCTGAGAATGCTGGTAAAGGGACTAGGACTGGGTTGGGGAGGGGAGAGACTGACAGTGGGGAAGGGAAGATTGGGACTAGATGGTGAGCAAGAGGGGTAAATGAGGACTAGCTGGGCAAGGAGACTGGGACTGGGCAGGTGAGGAGAAGGGAACAAAGAGCTGGGGTGGGAAAGAGACAGGTTATAGGGACCAGGGCAGAATGGGTCAAGCTTGGGAGAAATGGTCAGAGGAGTTGATGTCAGCTAGAGTACACTCCCCTCCATAGCCTGGAAAGGAACCCAAGATTCCTGAAACACATTCCTTTGCTGTCAGAAAATAGCTACAAAACCCACTCTCAGAATAACAAAACCCCATTCCTCCCTAATGCAGGTTCTCACTGAGGATGTCAATCAGTGACTCGGTAAGCTCAAGTGGCAGAGGTCTGTGCAGTGGATCTAAAGATTCCAACCTGGCTGATGACCCCTGTGAACGTGAGCACAACAACACTGATGGAATTTCTATTAATTCAGTTTGCTTTTTTAAAGCTTTAGGAAATGACACACCAAGCTAACCCCTCCCCCCCCCCCAAGAAATATATCGTGCAACCTTAATTTTGGCATTTCCTAACTTTTGTGTGCGTGTCTTCTGCAACTTTAATAATGGTCTCTTAACAAAGTGTGTGTGTAATATATAAAGTGATCAGCATTTTAAAAGGTTGTCGTTTATCTTTTTAAAATATTCACCATGACAAATATTTCTTGTATATAGTAGAGTGTATAGGTAGAGAGCCACAAAAATGCTGGTTAATTTCAATTTCAAAAGGTTAGTGTCACATTTTATTGTTTGTACATTATGGAAAGGTTTACATAGGGATACCCCTCCCCAAGCTGGTTCTCGTCAGTTGACATGGATTTGCAATGTTCATTGTGTGGATGTTTGGACTCAGGCTGGAGCTGGAGCTCTGGAATCCTGCAAGGCTAGAGGCTTCAAGAGCAGGGGCTCCACCCAAGTTTAAATCTCTACACCGTGATTTTTAGCTCAACAGCCTGAGCTGCACAAGCCCAAATTAGCTGACCTGGGCCAGCCATAGCTATGCCACACAGCTTTTATCCCTGTGTAGACGTACCCTGAATGTGTACAGTTTCTCGATAGTAAGTAATTAAGACATACGCTCTACCAAGTAATCTAACTCCCTCCTTCCAGCTTGGTACTTTGGGGGGGGGGGCGTTCTTTGGCTTTCAAACGCAGCTCTTTACACTTAAGTAGATGGATAAGCTTCAGATAAGAAAGGTTGAATGGTTAAATGAACTGCATAACTGCAAGTCCAAATATAGCTACTGCACCTGCGGATCCTGAAAAGCAACCAAAACCTAAGCCAATGGCTGAAGAAACCTCTCAGACAATTAGATTGAAACAGACACTTTTGGTAGAGTTAAGGAAAGTCCAGAGAGATCACACAACACTGAGGAAATGGATTGTAAACCAAGAGTTAAAAACAGCCACAGAATAGACAGTTTATCTGGTACCAGCAAATTCCACCATTGGAGGAACCCATCCTCCTGACCCTTCAGTCTGGTCACTAGATCGGATAAGATGACAAAAATTATTCTTTTACTAACTATGCCTTCTCTCAAAATTTTTATTCTGAAGGAAATGTTCTGATCAGTTCCTCTAATTACCCAGTCTGCCCCATTGGCAAAGTGCCCTTTTTCCATCGCAGCTGCCTTCTAAACAGGTTTTCCATCTTTAGAGAACTATATTATTCTGTCTCACCATGTACATCAATCGATGGCTAGAAAGGTACAATATAAAATGAACAATATAAAAAGAACACACAAACCAGTGTTCGTTGTACCCAGGATCAGGTTTACTAGCAATTTAATTTTTGCTATTTCCAGTTGTAGCACTATATTCTGCCTTAGCAGAGGGATGGAGTCCATACATACGTTTAGAATGTGATTGGGCACTATGGCTGGTCCATACCAGCTGACATGGGTTCATAGGGCTCAGGATTTGGGGCTGTTCAATTGTGCTATAGATGTTCCAGCTCCAGCTGAAGCTCAAGCTCTGGGACCTTTCCTCTTGAAAGGCCTACCTCCAGGGCTCCAGCTTGACCATGGTCATCGGCACTACAATTAAACAGCCCTGTAGACTGAGCCCTGCAAGCCCAAGTCAGCTGGCACAAACCAGCAACAGGTTTTACACTGCAGTGTAGACATACCCTTGGAGCAAGCTGTCGCAATTCAAATATTCCCCCTACATTTGCCTTAGAAGAGTTTGCATTCCAAAGCTCTGTAATACATGGAAATCAATGTGAAATTATACAGACAGAATTAGCCTTATAATATTATTGACAATCACTTTGACAGTAAGGTTTTAAAGAAAATCTTAAGACCACAGTAAACTACCCCATCAAAAATTGCAGAATAAAGCCTTCCTCACCTTTGCTTTAAGAACACAAGCATTTCCCTTCTTGTCTAAACTCCAGCTATTGCACTTCAGCTCCGAAGAGGCTATGACTCAGCAAAGAGATCAGCTTTTATTTTTCAGATGGAACTTACCAAACTGTCACTACATCAAGGGGAGGAACTCTTTCCACAATGCATGCCTCTGCTGTCCTCTAAGACATCTTCACAAAACCCTCCCAATCTAGTTACATTAGAACAATGGGGAAGAGTTTCTTTCTGAAAAATAAAATGTAAGCCTGTGTGGAAAGAATATTGTCTTCGAAATAATATTTGTACATGCATCTGCACCACATCTAAAGAAAAGGTAGAGTCTTATAACTCCAAGTGAAAGCCCTAGTCTAAGGAGTTACGCTGTAAATTAGGACTGCTCTGGATTGGTGAATACTTGTTATACAGTTAAAGCCAAATCATAATGTAGTACAGATTATCTGTTGCACCAAGATTCTTTCAAAGCATGGGAGAAGAGGCATGGTGTAATTAGAGACCCACTCTGCTCCTATCACTGGCCTTACAGGCTCCTGCTGAAAACTCTCCCTAAGGAGGATCTAGAAAAACTGTGAATTTGCCAGATCACACCATACTCCCAACCACACATACAGCCATTAACAAGGCTGGGTGTAGGATGGCATAGGAGGTGGATACTCCAGGTGAGAACTTCTGGAGGCTAAGGGCATTCTTAGCAGGTCAGATCTAGCTGCTTTCCACACCCTTTGTGCTGCCAGGACAATGCAAGAAGGAGAATCAGAGAAAAGAATCTGGCCCTGGATATTTTAATTATTTTGTAAAATATTAACACCTCCTCCTCATGCCTTCGTCAGGGTATGTTATAAACATATCCATATTTTACACAATTATACCATCAGTAAAATTAGCATGTTACAGCTATATGAATGTGAGATCAATATTTCCCATGAGGATCCTTTTGATAGCCGCCAACATTTTTATTTAAGAAGGACAAATATTAAAGTTAACGAGGAGAGGAAAACTTTAAGCACATTCTTTTGTTTCTTGTATTAACTAAACTGTACACCTTGATGCAATAATTTTATTTTTATATTCATCTGAACCCGTGAGAAGAAAAAGTGCTGTTACAAAAAATGTTGCCAACACTTGAAATTTATTGTGAGTCTTGGGATAGTTGATGTTTTTCTTAATGCCCCAGCTCAAGAGATTGCATAAGAATATCAGCTTTCATTTAAAACGAAGACCTCATGCGTGTGGAGAAGAGTTTGAAAATGTGACCTAAGTGCACATTAAAGGCTCAGAAACCTGAAGGCAAAGAAAAAAAAAATATATATATATATAAAAGACAATGTCATAATAATTTGGGTTCTGAATCACGAACACCTGGGGTTGGCAATACTGTGTTTAGATACTATACGCCTGATTTTCAAAGGTGTCAAGAGTCCACAGATTCAAGTCAGTGGGACAAATGGGTGCTCAGGAGCTCTGAAAACCCAACCCTACTATACTGCAGTCCTAGTGCTCTTTTTACTCTGCCAATAGTTTACTTGGACATTTCAGAATGTAGAGCCTCAGCTGGTATAAATTGGAGCAATGTCAGTTTCCACCAACTGAGGATTTGGCCCTTAGTATTTTAAAAATATGAAGGAGGCCTAATGATTAATTATACTTGGTATTTTCCTAGTTGTAGTTGCCTGCAGTTTAAATTAGGATAATTTGAGTTTGTATTTGTGTCAACCAACTGAATAGTAAAGGTCAAAATCTGAGCTCCTGTGACCACAGAGAAGCTACATTGGCTTGATGACCCTTGACTATAACCTTTCCTTTGTTTGTTTATTTTCCAGCAAAGTGAGGACCATTTTTGACAAAAGCATTATGCAGCAATCCACATTACCATAAAATACAAAGAGCAGCTACATAAAGACCATTCTTCCCTATTGCCAGAAGGGCACTCTAATCTAGTTTTTCTGTTCTCCCTCTTCTCCACCCCCTTCCCCGCAACTCCTTATGGCTTTGTAGCCTTTTGTTTGCTTTTAAAGTCAGATTAAATGCCATACTCACACTTGACTCTGAAATGAAGCAGTTTTGCCCCATTAACTTTTGATATCAGTCAGGAGCTCTGAAGGACAGGCGGAAGTTTAGGCTAATATTTGATTAGCTTATTAAAACCAACATAAGAATCAAGCCAGAAATGTAAATCTTTGTCTCTAAGTAAATAAGTAAATAAATCAATCATTTGAAATCAGGACTCAGACCTCAACTACAATGAATGATTAGAAATGAAGAAATCATAGTTGTCCAAACACAACCCTATAATAAATGTTCACTCTTCTACACTCTTTATTATTACACTAATCATTAACATGATTCTGGAAAGGTCTCAATCCTGCATGGAGTGGCAGTTAATGAGAGCCTAGGGAGATGTGCACTTCACAACAGTTTCTCTGCACCTTGCAAGATCAATTGCAGATTTCTAGTTCACATGTAAACCAGTGAATGAGGAAACATGCCATCGTAAAGACTGTTCAAAATACAAGTCTAATAGTCTGTCTAATGTACTGTCCATAAATTCAAACTATAGAAAAGACTGGCCAGATCCAGAATGGGCCAGAGCTCTGCTAGTGGTATGATAGTAAACATGCTGACTATGTTGGGGAATTATATACCCTTTTAAATAATTTCCCTCCTCAACTTCAGGATTAACCTAAAAAATACTTTCCCTATTTTATACTGTAAGGACTTTGTTGTGCCTGTTCTCCTGGCTAGTAGCATTAATACATGTTCCCTCTCTAACTTTTGCTCAAGTGTCACTGTCCAAGAGGAGGAGCTTGTCAGCCAGTAGATTAACATGGCAGCAGAGTTTTAAAATTAGAACATGATCTCCTGTTGCCAGAAGTGGACATAGTCAATTTCTAGGTTAACATACACTACACATGGCCAAGCTAAAGTTTATTAGTGTAGTGCAAAGGTCTCCAATCTGTGCAGCATGTCCCCCTTAGGGGGCATAGAGCAATGTTGGGTGGGCACAGCAGGAGCAATGACCAGCCCCGACAGGGGGCAGAGAGGAAGAGCTCCCAGCCATGGCCCCAGCCTCAGCCCTCTTATCTCTGCACCTTCCACCTGAGCCATGGTCCTGGCTCCATGGAGAGGGTGCAGACAGGATTAGGGAGAGGCACGAGATAAAAAGTTTGGGGATCACTGGTGCAATGGTCAACCGATAATAAGGAAAACAGAAGAAGTGTCCATAGAAGCCTTATTGCTTCTACAAATGTCAGTCTGTTAGAAGTAACATAACACTGTAGCTCACTGTGGTCCATACATCTGTGTAGGCTAGGTTTGGACTGAAAGAGAAAACACCTGCTGACAGCTGGTGTCTAGAGTGTTCCAACATCTGCTATTTCAAATGCAAATCACTGATTCCACGCAAAATTTTACAATTACATATAACTAGTTTGAGGGCCTTACACAAATGCCTCATTCCCTTCTCCCTTTTACTGGTGTAAATTTCAGATAAATCTGTTGAAATTAGTAGAGTACTTGGTGGTACAGAAAGAAAAACTTGAACTATATAGTTTAATAACAATTTGAACATGAATGACTTTATAAGAAAGCACTGCAACAGAATATCAGACTATTTCGTGCCTTATTAAATGCATTTAGAAAGTTTTAATCAAGAAATACAGCAATAGCCTAAAACAAATATCACTATTGTCAGTAGTAGAACATTGGACTACAACTGCAGAACACTAATGTCCATAAATGTATAGAAGGAGTTTGTGTGTTACATAGGGTAGGAAGCTTTCTTTAGATCAGTGTTTACTAAAGTGGTCTGCGGATCCACTCTGAGAAACCTGCTGATTGGCTGCTCTGGTTTGTTTATTTACCAGCTGCACAGCCACAGAGCCTCGTGGCTCCCATTGGCTCGGGTTCGCTGTTTGCAGCCTAGGAGAGCAGTGGGAAGCGGCGTGGGCTGGTCTGCTGCTACACGCAGCTCCCCGTGGCTGCAAATGGCAAACTAGAGCCAATGGGAGCCATGAAGCTCTGTGTCTGTGCAGCCGGTAAATAAACAAACTGGAGAGGCCAGTTAGCAGGTTTCTCCCAGTGGATCCGTGGACCACTTTGAGAAACACTGCTTTAAATATTTGCTCCTGTTTTTAAAATTAGACCCAGTTGTTCTTGCCATCAACTTACTGGTGGGGGGGGGGAGGAGGGGGGAGGGATTTACAGGCTTCTGAAAACACCAGTTTTAGTGGGTTATCTACCCTTGGTTTAGAATGCCTATTCTATCCCTCTCTATTTCACTCTCCAGAGCTAAGAAGGGCAACACAGTCTCACATGCTTCTCAACCACAATAAAACAAAGCTGCATTATGTGTGTTGCTAATTCATGTATTTAAAGACAAAAAACCCAGACAATACTATATGGAAGGGATGAATTAGCTGTATTCAGACTGTTTGGACTGGCCTGGTACAGTACTTGTTGCTGATTGGATTTAAAGCTGACAACACATTCTTCAGTGTGTTTAGAGTATTTGCAGCCTATTTACTTTTTAAAAACAGAAGTTCATTCTAAAGGACTTGGAACCAACTTTTTTAAAAACAAATCTACATAGAATTTCTAGTGGCTTCAAAAATAAAATTGCTGCAAATTTAAAGCTTTCTTCAGCTAAATGGGCTGCAGTTGCTAGGCAACACGGACCACATATATGGAAGTGTCCTTTGCTGTGATGTTTTGTGATTTATTTTAAAAACTCTTGGTATATGTTTTATAGTAAGTGTGAATGTGCATTAGCCTGATTTTTTTCTGTTGTACTGCTAAATAAAGATTCTGAAAAATAGGGGCAGTAATTTTTTGTTTCATGAGTAAGTTCCTCATACACTAGTGCCTCAGAGGACTGTGGGGAGAGCTAAAGCATACAAAGCACATAAACATTGCTGTATAGTTCACTGATTAAATATACATGGGGTTTCCCTTCATCGTGACAAAATAGTCAAAAACTCAGTGTGTCATAGGGTAGGCTTCCTTGTGTGCAAAAATGATCCCAGGGGCTATAGGCAACTACACAACCTGATTGCATGAGGTGCTGAGGGCTCTGAACTCTCATCAGATGCAGTAACAATTAAGGTTGATCAGTATCTGAAGAATTTATACCAGGTACATAAACTGGCATAGCTACATTTCGTAGATGCATGAAAAATCTGCACTCCTAAGAGATGCAGCTATGCTGACCTAAACTTAAACCTAACCACCTAAACAGTGTTGTAGACAGCACTAGACTAATAGAAGAATTCTTCTGTTGACCTAGTTACCATCTCTAGGGTAGGTGGATTAACTACAGTGATGGGAAAATGCCTCTCACTGCTGATGTGAATGATTCTACTGAAGCACTCCAGTTGTGCTGGTCTAGCATTTTACATGTAGACATACCCTGAACTGATGCCCTAGAGAGTATCAGAGATAAGTAAAAAATCATTAGCAGACACACTTTGCATTTAGATAGAAACTTTTATCTGATGATTACAAATCACTTTAAAAGCAATTAATAAAACCACAACAACCCCTTCAAGTAGCAATAGTAGTAGGTTTTTTTTTCTGTTATACACTTTAATAACCCAAAGCACAAAGAGTTAAGTAACTGGCCAAAGGTATACAGGAAGTTAATGGCCTGGCCAGGAGTACCAACCAGTAACATGTTCTAACTCAGCAGATATGGTACATTGAAACAAGAGTGGCAGCTTTCACAATGCCAGTCAAAGAAGAGGAAGAGAGCTGCTTACTTTCAACACCGGGCAAATTAGTTGAAACTATAGTAAAGAATAAAATTGTCAGACACATAGATGAATATAATTTGTTGGGAGAAAGACAACATGGTTTCTGGAAAGGGAAATCATGCCTTACTAATCTACTAGGGTACGTCTACACTAGCTCGTTAGTTCGAACTACCTAGTCCGTGCCGCGTGTAGCCGCGGGCACGGAGTTCGGACTAAGGGGGATTTAAAAATGGCAGCACCCGGGAACATGCAAATGAAGCCCGGGATATTTAAATCCCGGGCTTCATTTGCAACTCTGGTTGCCCTCGTTACCCTACCTAGCTCGAACTAACGAGCTAGTGTAGACGTACCCCTAGAGTTCTTTGAGGGGGTCAACAAATATGTGGACAAGAGGGATCCAGTGGATATAGTATACTTAGATTTCCAGAAAGCCTTTGAAAAAGTCCCTCACCAAAGGCTCTTAAATAAAGTAAGTTGTCAAGGGATAAGAGAGACAGTCCTTTCGTAGATTGATAACTGGTTAAAAGACAGGAAACAAAGGGTAGGAATAAGTGGAAGAGGTCCCCCAAGGGTCTGTCCTGGGACCATTCCTATTCAACTTATTTATAAATGATCTAGAGAAAGGGGTAAACAGTGAGGTGGCAAAATTTGTAGGTGATACCAAACTGCCCAAGATAGTTAAGACCAAAGCAGACTGTGAAGAGCTTTAAAAAGATCTCACCAAAATAAGTGAGGGTATGTCTACACTACAAAGTTAATTCGAACTAACAGCCATTAGTTCGAATTAACTTTCAAAGCGTCTATACATACAAACCGCTAGTTCGAACTTAATTTGAACTAGCAGAGCCCTTAATTCAAACTAGGTAAACCTCATTCTACGAGGACTAACGCCAAGTTCAAATTAAGTAGTTCGAATTAAGGGCTGTGTAGCCACTTAATTCGAACTAGTTGGAGGCTAGCCCTTCCCAGATTGCCCTGGTGGCCACTCTGGGCCAAACCAGGGTAACTTTTCTGCCCCCCTCCTGGCCCCAGAGCCCTTAAAGGGGCATAGTCTGGCTACAGTGCTCGTGCCAGTTGCAAGCCTGCCAGCACCCAGCCAGCAGACCCTGCACCTGGCACGGCATGAGCCAACCACCCGCTGCCACCCAACCCTCCGCCTCTTCCCAGGACCGGGCTGGCGGCTCCCAGGAGCCTGCCCGGGGCTGCAAGAGGCGGGCACCCGCCTGGTCTAGTGCAGAGATCGTGGACCTCATCGAGGTTTGGGGGGAGGCCTCCAACGTCCACGACCTCCGCACTAGGCACAGGAATGCGGCCATCTAGGGCAGAATAGCTGCCAGTCTGGCCACCAAAGGCCACATGCGAACCCAGGAGTAGGTTTGCCTGAAAATCAAGTTGGTCCAGTGAGACCCCTGACCCTGAGATTAGACCATAAGAACATAAAAACAGCTGTACTGGGTCAGACCAAAGGTCCATCTAGCCCAGTAGCCTGTCTGCCGACAGCGGCCAGCATCAGGTACCCCGGAGGGGATGGACCGAAGACAACGACCAAGCCATTTGTCTCGTGCCATCCATCTCCAGCCTTCCACAAACAGAGGCCAGGGACACCATTCCTACCGCCTGGCTAATAGCACTCCATGGACCCAACCTCCATGAATTTATCTAACTTATCTTTAAACTCTGTTATAGTTCTAGCCTTCACAGCCTCTTGTAGCAAGGAGTTCCACAGGTTGACTATGTGCTGTGTGAAGAAGAACTTTCGCTTATTAGTTTTAAACCTGCTGCCCATTAATTTCATTTGGTGTCCTCTAGTCCTTCTATTATGGGAACTAATGAAGAACTTTTCTTTATTCACCCTCTCCACCCCACTCATGCTTTTATAGACCTCTATCATATCCCCCCTCAGTCTCCTCTTTTCTAAGCTGAAAAGTCCCAGTCTCTTTAGCCTCTCTTCATATGGGACCTGTTCCAAACCCCTAATCATTGTAGTTGCCCTTTTCTGAACCCTTTCCAAGGCCAAAATATCTTTTTTGAGGTGAGGAGACCACATCTGTACACAGTACTGAAGATACGGCGTACCATAGTTTTAGATTTCCCCTCCTCCTTCTTCCCCTGGCTTCCCCCTTCCAGCTCCCTCCTCCCAGGTTTCCACCTCCCCTCTCCCACCCTCTCTCTTCCCCTCTCCCACCTCCTTTTCCCAGTCTCCCCAGAGGTTAATCCCCTCCCCCCAGTTTTGTTAAATAAAGAGAGTTTCTATTTTTGAACACGTGTCCTTTATTTTTTACATCAGGAAGGGGGGCTGGGGAGGGGTAAGTGGAAGGAGGTGAGGGAGGAATGGGGCACGAGCCCCCGATGGGGAGGACTGGGGTGGTTCTGCGGGCTCCTCGGGGTGGAAGCTCTCCTGCAGGGCCTCCTGGATCCTGACAGCCCCCCGATTGACACCCCTGGATGGCAGCCTGCGGCAAATGCAGCCGGGCTGATGGCCGAGTGCTGTGATGTGCCGAGCGTGGGCACTCAGGGTACTCCAAGACAGGACTTTGCTGTCCCTCATCGAGATAGACAAGCAAGTGGGGAACTCTGAGAACTGTCTGTCCGGGGTGGGGGTCAGGTCCCTTTAAGTACAGCCCTCGGCTAGCCTGAGGCAGCAGCTCCATGCTCTAAGTCCTAACCTGATGCCCTGCCTGCACTGGTTCCGGCCAGCCTTAACTTCGGTTCAGGGTCCACTCAATGTGGACATGCTAGTTCGAATTAGCAAAACGCTAATTCGAATTAGTTTTTAGGTCTAGATGCACTAATTCGAATTAGCTTAGTTCAAATTAACTAATTCGAACTAAGTTAGTTCGAATTAGTGCTGTAATGTAGACATAACCTGACTGGGCAACAAAATGGCAAATTAAATTTAATGTTGATAAATGTAAAGTAATGCACATTGGAAAACATAATCCCAACTATATATACAATATGATGGGGACTAATTTGGCTACAACTACTCAAGAGAGAGATCTTGGAGTCATTGTGGATAGTTCTCTGAAAACATCCACTTGGTGTGCAGCGGCAGTGAAAAAAGCAAATGGAATATTAGGAGTCATTAAAAAAGGGATAGAGAATAAGACAGAAAATACCATATTGCCTCTATATAAAATCATGGTATGCCCACATCTTGAATACGGTTTACAGATGTGGTTGCCTCATCTCAAAAAAGATATATTGGCATTGGAAACGGTTCAGAAAAGGGCAACAAAAATGATTATGGGTTTGGAATGGGTCCCACATGAAGAAAGATTAAAAAGACTTGGATTTTTCAGCTTAGAAAAGAAGAGACTAAGCGGGGATATGATAGAGGTCTATAAAATCATGACTGGTATGGAAAAAGTGAATAAGGAAAAGTTATTTACTTATTTCCACAATATAAAGAACTAGGGGTCACCAAATGAAATTAATAGGCAGCAGGTTTAAAACAAACAAAAGGAAGTTTTTCTTCACTCAGCGCACAGTCAGCCTGTGGAACTCCTTGCCAGAAGATGCGGCGAAGGCTAGAACTTTAACCAAGTTCAAAAAAGAGCTAGATAGATTCATGGAGGTTAGGTCCATCAATGGCTATTAGCCAGGATGGGTAGGAATAGTTTCCCTAACTTCTGTTTCTCTAGAAGTGGGTGACAGGGGAGGATCACATGGGGATTACCTGTTGTGACCCCTCCCTCTGGGACATCTGGCATTGGCCACTGTCGGCAGACAGGATACTGGGCTAGATGGACCTTTGGTCTGACCCATTATGCCTGTTCTTATATTCATGGAGAGGATATGGAAGCTCTTCCTATGCTATTAGGAGAAGCAGCAAAGCTGTGATTTTCTCTACTGCCTTGACTTTAACACTTCTTCTAAAGCAGGGGTGAGGAACCTAAGGTCTGGGGGGCTAGATGCTGCCCCTGACTTGCCTGGATCTGACCCCTAAGGCTCATGGCTTGACTCCCAGCATTGGGGAGCTGTTGTGGGAACTCCAGCCCCCCTGCTGTCCCTCTGTGGGGCTGGAGCATACAAAATCTACTAGCCTGGGCCCCCCAGGCTCTGTTGTGTGAGGGGAATGTGAGGAGTGTCTTTTTCCTTCTCAGGGGCCACATCAATGAGGGGTGCAGGGGCTTTTTCTGTTTTTGCTTCTCACTTGTGTGCAGTCCCAGACTGACTTTTCTGTGGGTGAGCAGCTCCCAACCCAAAAACGGTTCCCTGCCCCAATCTAAGTAGTTGAGCTGAATGAACTTCTTATTGCTGAAAAGTGCAGCTTTGAGTCAAGTGAAACATTTCTGAATTTATGTTAATTTTGATGAATTTTTTCAGTTAACACCCCCCTCCAGAAATGTTGAAACAAACCATTTCCACATTCACAAATGTCTCACTCTGATTTTACACATTGGAAGACAAGGTGGAGCCCTGCTTATATCTTGAGCCCCGTGGTTAGGGCACTTACCAAAGACGTCAGAATCCCTCACTCTGGTGCAGAGACTGGAACCCACATGTCCTTCCTTCCATGAGGGTACCTAACTACCAACTACAGGTTCTTCTGGGGGAAAGGAGGTCATCTTTCTGTCTTCCCTGTTGTAAATGTTCTACTTTTAAAATCAATTAGACAGTTATTGGAGCAGAGACCCCCCCAGCGGAGTGCTCAACCCCTGGGCTACAGAGTTACTTCCACCTTCTGTCTCTAGCCTAATGATTATTTAATCATTCAGACAGAATGGAACAGCTTCAACAGGTGAGATAAAGAAAGACCCACCCTGGAATACCCCATAGCCCATTGATGGGAGAGATCTGAGTTCAGATCCGTGCTCCAGGGCAGGGATTCAAAGCTGCATATGCCAAGGACAGCTATCTAAACAAGTACTTTAAAGAACACCTATATGGCCCCTAGAACTGCTATACTCATTGATTATAATGAGAAATGTCAGTCAAGTGATCACAGTGAATTTGTCCATGTTACAAGGGATAGACCTGAGGTGGTGACATTCAAAAGTGGATTTAAATGACTTAAAACTAAATTGGAGAGAACTGAAGCCATCCTTATATGCCGACAAATCATGGGGTAGCTTGTAGGTCACATTCCCAGAGACAGTGATAAAAAAGAACAATGGGTGCTAAAATGGAATGAAAAGATGAGGCTTTGTGCCAGGGTGTTGGACTGGGGGCCATAGCAGTACATTTCAGTTTCCAGGCCAGATTTCATTAGTGGCTGAGTGACTGAATTTTGGCATAGTGCTGGTATGTGATAATGCATTCGTGTTCAGAGATTTTCCTCTGAATTCTGTTTTAAAGATGATTCTGTTTTAGCAAATCGGTTTGTTTGTCACTTCCATCTTTCACTTGTGATTTGGAAAGAAAGAAGCCCATTTCTAATTGTGAGGGAGTGAAGAGAGGAGGGCCTGGCATCGCAGGGGTTAAACAAAGCCTTTTTGGCCCAACTAGCCCCACCCCATTTTACCTATAGCCAAAGCCAGCCTGAGGGAGGATAAAAGGAAGGAGCCTGGCTCATTAAGCTATTGACCAGCAAGGAGACAGGAGTGTGGTTCTCCTGTTTACAGGACAAGAACCAAAGACAGTCCACTTGGCCAGCCATAGCAGCAAGTAAGCCTCCAATCCTACGCCTGGGACGAAGGCGGAAACCTGCTAGAACCCTAGCTAAGGGGTCAAGTATCAGAGGGGTAGCCGTGTTAGTCTGGATCTGCAAAAGCGACAAGGAGTCCTGTAGCACCTTATAGACTAGCAGATGTATTGGAGCATAAGTTTTCATGGACAAAGACCCACTTCGTCAGATGCATGCATCTGATGAAGTGGGTCTTTGCCCATGAAAGCTTATGCTCCAATACATCTGTTAGTCTATAAGGTGCTACAGGACTCCTTGTTGCATTTGCTAACTAAGGGGAAAATCCATTCCCCAAGCTCAAGGACTATACTGATATAGTGGGCTGGAGTTTCTAGGGATACCAGTGGCAGGGTTCTGCACCCCTTTTCTGCTGGCTAATTCTGGGACCTAACCACTAGGCCACCCCGCTGCCAGGGAGATCCAGCCACACTAATATTTTTGTCTCAATGTCAAATGCAACCTTTCAGTGACCTGTTTTTAAGGGATACCAGTGTTGGTCTGATTTGTTTGCTAGTGATATTACATTTTCTTCTGTTTGATGTTTTTCAATATGTCTAATTTAGTGGACATCTTTTCTCTCTCTTTAGGGAGGATTTTCAAAAATGCTCAGCTTTGGGGTAAACTGGTTCCTATTGTAGTCTGCTGAGCACTTTTGAGAATCCCACTTTTATTGGCAAAAGGGAGAAATTCTGATTGGGGCTGTTAGTAAATGAGATGTAATAATCTGTCTCTCTTTTCAAGTGAGTTTAGAGCATCTGAAAAATGCCCATTTGACAACACTGCTTATCTACACAAAAGAGGTTACAGTGCAAACTGATGTAGAGGCTTCCCTTCATGGAAAAAAAATGATGATTTGCTTTAAATATCCATTGACTACCATGGCAAAGTACCAACTGATGTCTAGTGCTGTGATTGGTTTTCTGAAAAAGGAATTGGAAGATCAAGTTAGACTTAAAGCCTCATCTTGAAGAAGCCTCCAGCTCTTGAGATCTGAATCAGATCTATGTAGATTTTTTTTAATTGAAGTACATGCTCATAAAAGTAAAAATACATATATATTCTTGTGCCCTACATTTATTACAGTGCAAGAGTCCCATTTTAAGCCAACATTCTTTAAAATAGATATTCCCATTTTTCTGCTAAACCTTGTTTTTTTGGGGGGCGGGGTTGTTCTTTTTTTTCATGGAAAGGAGGGAAAAGCCATCTGATACAAGTATTCTGCCCCAGAGTGTTAATCTTTCATTCCAATGTCTCACTGTAAAGTAAGAGCTATCAAGCCAACACAGATACGTATATATTTTGAACATGTGAAAGTCTGAAAAATACTTTTATTTTTAATTTTCTCTCTTCGGTTACAATCCCAAATTCCATCTCCCCCACCTAACATGATCTCACTGATTGCAAGACAGCTCTGAAGGAAGTAGTTTCACATACCTTAGAAAATTTCCTTTCTATTTAAGTATCTTTCTCTTTTTCAAAAACCCTGTCAAAGCTAAAGGTACATCTAGACCAGTGTTTCCCAATTTTATTTGGCCATGGAACACTTTTAAACTCGGAAGAATTTTGAGAAACTCCTACAGCCGGGCCGGGGGTGAAATTTGTTGAGAAAAAAAAAAAAAGGAAAGTGGACCAAGGAGATTTGTGGGCTTTGGAAACACAGAGGGGGAGGAGGTGTCTGAAAGCCAGCTCCTCTCTGTCTCTTTAAGGGGGGGAAAGATGGAGTTCTCACAGAATCCTTACTTTGACTTCGCGGAACCCTGGGGTTCTGTGGAGCACCATTTCGGAAACACTGTTCTAGACTTCAGAGCTTTTCCGGGATACCAGAGGTATCCTGGAAAAGCTCTGCTGCGTCCAAGGAATGCATCCACTTTTCCGAAAAATGTCGGAAAAGCGGATGCATTTTGTCTGCATCCCTGTAAACCTCATTTCACGAGGAAGAAGGGAAGTTCCAAAAGAGGGTTTTTTCCCGACATTTGGCCCCATGTAGACTGGCCAAATGTCAGAAATGCCTCTTTCGGAAGAAAAGCAGAAAAAGATGCACAAATTATGGTTCGCAATTTGTGTATCTTTTTCCAACTTTTTTTTGTAGTGTAGACATAGCCTAAAGGAGGCAAGAGGAGGGTATGTATTCAATTGTGTTCCAGTTCATTGCCCTATTGATGATGATCACACTTCGACGGTGCTTCTCATCAGTAGATATCAAAGAACTTCATGATCTTTAGTGAATTTATAACTATATATTCAGCCTAATAAAGAGAGCGAGCAGCATGAATCTAAATGCAATATAATCATCTTAGCCAGGCTTTGGCCCCTGCTCCTTTCTGCTCTTCTTGTCTCCCATTACTCTGCTTTATAAATCCCTTTCCTGCCACCTTTCTGCTGAGAAAAACCTCCTGTGTCCTCAAGCACTCTTCTCCTTTTAATTCGCTTTAAAATCTACTTATTTCATCAAGTCTTCCAATGATGATTTCATTTCCTATTTTTTTCTGGGTTGCTTTCCCATCTTCTGTGTTTTTTCTCTCTAAATCAAGATTGAAAACATCCTGGAGCAAAAATCGTTGGCCAGTTCTAAAGCATATTCTAATCTTCTTTGTGAAAAATCTACAAAACAGACCAAGGAACCTTTTTTGCAGGGGGGAGGAGGGAAAATGTCCTTTCTACATGTTCTCTGGTATGATTATGTGAGACCCTTGCCTAAGAAGAGGTCAGCAGGTTTCAGCCTGCTGGGTTAATTGACAGTGTAATGAGGAACACCTGGTAGCAAACCGGACCAAACCCTGCTGAGTTTGAATGTATCACAAGCGTGGTTAAGTCTAATGAGATTCCTTTTCAGTTATATGCTTTTGAGGCGGCCAGCTACGGTCTTCCCCTGAACCCTGATGGCCTGGCAGATATTCTGTCAAACAGACTTTTGGGGATATGTCTTCAACAGGCCTCTGTCTTATGAACAGAAACACTGTACTTGTACTCAGTTACGCATACAAATGGCATTTGTGTGCACAGTTCATGTAATCAGATATCTAACTGATCAGTATGTATGTGCAAATCTAGGTTCCATAGATGCACATTTAGTACACTCCCTTGCTAAATACACAGTTTAAGTAGAAAAACTGGTCTTCTATTCCAGAATCTTCTGTAGAATTGGAACTATGCAGCTAGAATCTTCTAATTGTGCAGTCTCATAAGTGGGAATGAGAAGGTTCCATATTTATTTTCTGGAACTACTAAGTCAGCTAAACTTTCTCCATGCTCAACATATACTACTTTGAGCTGGCAACCAACATCAAGGAACAAAAGCACGTAAAGTATACTTGATGGTAGAGAAAATAGTAAATAAACAAGAGCGGTGGACTAGCCCACTTAACAAGGCATCGAAACCCCCCTAAGTGTGCTTCCTGTATGTAGAAGAGCAGGATAATGCCAGAAAAGGGAAAAGAGTAGAACAATACTTCTGTCTTTGGGGTGTCATGTAAAATGATGAGGACTTAGAAGACATTACAACCCTTCTGTAATGAATCTGTCTGCAGATAACATGAATAATAAACCACACGCTTCCCTCCCCCCCCCACACACACACTGTGGAGACTGGTCCTTCAACTGCAAAAAGCACAGTCCTCAACCCAGGGGTGGGCAATAAAATGGTGGCAGTTTCCCCCAGGTTAGCCCGCGCCACTATTTGTACTTGTGGCTCCTTAGGTGCATGTGGATAGTTAGCCATGGATAGTTATTCCTGGCCAAAGGGAGCTGCAGAAAGAAAAAGCACTTCCCTAGCCCTAAGTGTGTCTGGATGGAATCAACGGGGCTCTCTCCTGTGTTGCATACCTTACCGTAACAAAGTGTGGATTGTACACTCTTTGGGAGAGGGAATATCTTTATCTTCGTATCTTTTTCTGCCTTTTTTTCTTGTTAAGGCACTGTAGTGAGGTGGAGTGGCCTCTTGGTGAACTGGAATGTAAGGAACTGCTAGTCTCCCCTGCGTGGATGGAGCCAAATCTGTCCTACCTCCCTCACCGGAAGTATCAGGGTGGGACAGGAAGTACAAAAGGAGAGCCCTGGAGCTCAGTTACTTAGACCAGATGCCACTTCTGAGGAGCAGTCACGTCTGCAAGAGTCCAGTCCAGCCCTGCAGTGTACCAATGCTTTGCCATCAAGGAGGGCAGACGAGCCCCAAGGAGCTACTGAAACTCCCGGTAGCCAAGTACCCCAAGGATAAAAGGGATCTTTAGACCACAGGACTCTACTCCCAGACTGTGATAGGAAGTATCCCAGGGCGTAGTCAGGTCCTGCTGCCAGAACAAGAGTCAACACGTTGCAGCTGGAAACTGCGCTGACCTAGTGGCCTATCCCCTTGCCACTCTTAGAACATAGTGAGCTGAGCAGGCCTGCATCCCCCTGTCTCCAGCTATCCCAACCCTGGATGGCAGCCTCCCCACCAGGCAAAGAGGCCTATGTGGAGCTCACCCCAGCTCGCTTTGGTGCTCACCCCCGGCCCGTTTTGGCACTTGCTACAGGCCTGAGCCCCTAGGCTGCTACAGCTTTGTGTTGAATACAGGCCAGAGCCCTGTTTGTGGCTCTGCCCCACCCAGAAGGAGCCAGAGTCTCTCTACAGACTATTTGTAGCTGCCTGTCCCAACCAGGTGTCTGTTTGTGGCTCTGTTCCACCAAGAGGGCCAGTGGTTTAGGCTAACAGACTGCTAATTACAGGCTATTAATTATTGTCTGCCCCAGTGGGCTAAAGATGGTTGTGCTTCTCCCCACCCAGGGGCTAGAGCTCTCCCCTATAGGACTGTTCCTTGCAATCTGTCTGCACTGATGCAGAGGGGACTCCCTCCTCCACTCGAGAGCAAGAGACCACTGCAAGCACTATCCAAGTGAAAGAGAAAAGTATTATATTTTCAAACTATTTGAAAATAACTCAGGAACGTAGGAGATAAAAGGAGGACCATGGAGATAAAATATGTTTCATGTTAAATTACTGGGAGATTTCTAAAAGTGTGAAAGGAATTTAGGAGCACATGTCAGCAAGTCTTGTGCTCATAAATGCCGTGGGCATTTTTTTGGAGGGAAAAAAAAAATCTCACCTTTAGTTTCAAGAGTGTTGCCTTTAATGTTAATAGAGATTTTGCCATTGGCTCAAATAGAAGTAGGTAGGATCAGACCATCCAAGCTTAATTATTAAAAGAAAATTAAGCAATATTAATGTGGAATCTTATTCAAATTTGCATCCTAGTAATGTACATTAATGCCATTTTGAGTTCATTAGTGTTGCTCTTTATTTCTGGCATATGTCAAGGGACACATCCATTATGAAGCCAAGGGACAGACAAGGCAAAAGATAGCAGCATCAGCAAAAACAAGAGAAATCTTTGTGCATCCAAAGTACTGATTCCATCAGCTAATTAAATTTATACAGATTTGCACAAAGGGTTGAAATAAAAGTCAGGGCTACCATGGACAGATGGCAGGTCTAAATATCACTGAATAGTACATCAGGATTGCATAGCTAAAAGTCTGTTGTTCAATTAATATTAGATTACTTCCATAGCAACCTCAGGAATAAATGAAACACATTCTAGTCTGACTTACGATAAAATAATCCTCACAAAACAACAGATGTAACTTGGTTACTAGCTTTATGTGGATGAACCCATATTTGAAATAAGCCTCAGGACACTCTCATCTTAGCTTGAGAATGCCCTCTGTGATTCTCTTAGGCTCTGTTCTGGAGCATCTCTAAGTAGCTCCATGTTTCCAGGGTGTCAAATAACCAGCAATTTCATCAGTAAAGCAATTCAGCCTGATGGCTGGTATTACAATACGAAGATTTGGAGTGGGATGTAGAAAAGGAGAAAATAAGAACCCAGGAAAAAAACAAACAATGTGATCGTATCAATATATTTCTAAATTTGAGCTGACCTATAATATTGAGCCAGTTACTATGAAAGATAACACCTACGGCCCTACCAAAATCATGGTCCATTTTGAGCAATTTCACAGTAATAGGATTTGAAGTTTGTAAAGTTCATGATTTCAGCTATTTAAATCTGAAATGTCATGGTGTTGTAACTGTAGGGATTCTGACCCAAAAAAAGGAGCTGGGGAGGTTGCAAGGTTATAGTGGGGGGAGGGGTTGCAGTTCTGCTACTCGCACTTCTGCACTGTTGCTGGTGAGAGCTGGAGGGAGGCAGCTGCTGGCCAGGAGCCTAGCTCTGAAGGCAAAGTTGCTGCCAGCAGCAGCACAGAAGTAGAGGTGACATAGTGTGGTATGACTCCAATTGTGTGCAGCTGCCTGCAGAACTGGGCCCTCAATCAACAGCTGCCACTCTCCAGCCATAGAGGTGAAGCAGCAGTGCAGAAGGGTGTATGGTATTGCCACCTTTACTTCTGCATTGCTGTTGGAAAGGTGCTGTCCTTCATAGCTGGACACCTGGCCAACAGCTGCTGCTCTCCAGCTGCCCAGCTCTGAAGGCAGTGTTAAAGTAAAGGTGGCAATAGCATGATCCCACTGCAACTCTCTTTTGGGTCAAGATCCTAATCTGAGAAGCACTGGTCTCACCCCTGAAATCTGCATAGTGTTATATAAAAGTAACAAAAGACCAGATTTCACAGGGGAAGACCAGATTTCATCCATGATGTGGCTTTCATGGCTTTGAATTTGGAAAGACCCCAGTAATAAACTTTTCTTCACATGCCCTTGGTCAAGGTCAAGTGCTTCTGGGGTTGGTGGAACAATGTGGCAATTACAACACCAAAGAACATCCATTGGTGTGATTTTAAAGTATGTCAACGTACTGCTCCCCCAAAAAGCATAAGCACTTATTTTAATAAATGCAATTTGCTCCCGAACTGTTTTTCTGATGTTTTAACGTAAATACTTTTTGTATCGTGAACAAAAGTGAGAAACTAAAGAGTAGTGCTGGAATAACTGAATTGCTGGATAATTGTCAGACTCTACTGAACCTATTGTTTGTCTTTTGTGGCATCTGTTAATAAGAAATCCCTTATTAAATGGTCCTGGAGGCAGTAAGAGTGCAAGATAACATCATAGATTTTTGCGACCATTTATGGAAAATAGTAGAAAATTTTGAGCCTATTCCAGAATTGTACAGTATAGATCAAAAGGAAGGCTGCCATTCCCTATTAAAGAACAATTTCTAGAGAACCTTATTTAATTTCTTTTGACTTTTGGTATGTCTCTATCCACTTATATAGGACTTTATCATGAGAAACAACATAGGAAAATAAGATAGGCTATTGATTTATCAGGCTCAGTATCCTGCCTCCAGTGATGGCCAGCACTTGATACTTCAGAAGAAGGTGACCTCCTCTTTCCTTTCAACCTAGCCAGTTCTACAGAGATGGAGATGGGGGTCAAAGGCAAGACTGATTCCGTAGTAACACATACTCTGATTAGCCTATATCTGGCTTACACTTATTACAATATGCATGACTACAGATATTACTATTGGTCATAAAGTTATTCAGGCCTGTTTAAATTCAACTACATTATGACTATTTGACATAATGATTTTGGCTACTTTATTGAATCAAGATGTGTTCAAATTCCAGATTCAAGTCAATTAGCAAGACTGCCTGAGCATTTCTTCTTTTCACCTCCATGAAAGAAAAACTTGAACCAGGGTGGTTAATTACTTATAGAGTAAAATAAGATTCACACCTACTGACAAACTTTTGAGATGTTTGCCACCTTCCTTCCAAAAGATAAATACAGATGTTTTGAAGGAAGGTGTTAAAATGAAGGAATCATCATGCAAAAGCATTCTGTTATTGAGACAAGCATTCATCTGTAAGTACAAATTTGCCAGTTAGTTTTGAATCTGAACCCACTACAATACAAGGCAATGCTTAAAATTTAAATTTTAACAAGTGCAAAGCCAAATTGTACTCTTGCTTAACTAAATGGATAATGCACATAGAAACTTTTAAAAAAGTTTTATAGTGCAGGAGATCTTAGCAAATATCTCTTTCTAAATATATACTGTACTAGGAAACAGAGAGACCTTGATTCAGGAAACATATTTAAGTCTGTTTCCTATTCAGAAAAAATAGTGAGACTTAAGCATGTGCTTAAAATTAAGCTCATGCTGAAGAGTTGTCCTGAATAGAGAAGTTTTCTTGAATCAGGATTTAAGTTACAAATGCAGGTTTCTCCTGTTCCAAGAATGTGTCTATTCCTATTCTTGTAGAATTTGTTGAGATTTTTTTAAATTCAAGACCTGTTTAGAATTAATTCCTTTATTATCTTGAAATGTATATTTTACTCCAGAGAATAATCATTTTCCAATCAGAAGGCTGACAGCTAATATGAAATAAGCAAAACTTAAACTTTGAGACTAAAGTACTAAGACAGCTCCCATCCCAAAATCTCTTATACTGTGTGTACTTCAAACACCTGTAATACATTCACAGTTGTACATTGGAAAGCAAACATTTATAACAACATACTACCCATTGTGTGTAATCAAGAGCACTGAGTCCAAACTGCTAATGGCAATAAGCAACTATATCTTTCAAATGAATGATGGATCCAAGGAATAATACCATAAATGTAGACTTTGCTATACAATGCATGGGTTCTCTGTAAGTATCCTGGTGTAAGAAATAACAGGCAAAAACCAGTCTGATTTAGATCTAATTTTTTTTTCTGTATAGATTCTGTATAGATTTTAAACAGTGTCTAGGTAAAGATAGACACATTTATTGAAAGGAAAATAAGCTTAATGGGAATAAATGTCATGTATATACAAAAAGGAAGGAGACATTTGGGAAATAGCAGCTTCTCTTTTAATCTAACAGGTTAAAGATCATTGAATAGGAAGTGGTTCTCATTACATCCAGTCTTTGAACCTATCAAAGTTTAAAAAAATAAGAAATGTCAAAATAATTAATTTAGTGAACATGGAAAGGACCCAGTACAATAAATAGTTCACAACTTGCAAGGCCCTGAAAATAATGCAACATTGACATGCACAAATGCAGAAGGGATCTATATTTACAAACATAGGTTCTGGTGTTTCAGTTCAACCACATTTAATTCAGATTCCATGAAGAGTCTGTGACTTAATAGCTACAGCAAGAAGAAGTGGCTACTTCTCTAATAAAATATAATACCATTACAGCAGGAAGGCCTCCATGCTTCCTAAATGAAAGCTGCTGGGAATCATAGCTGCATTTATTAATCATATCAAATATGCTAGATATTTTAAAAAATTATGCCAAAAACAGCATGCAAAACAGGATGTTTGAAAATGGATTAGATAAAATATATAAAGTAGATCATTCTTATGTAACTGTACATATGAAGCAATATATGTATTATATACATACATAGATATTCACAAACATGTATAGAAACTAACCTTACAGGCATGCTCCATCATGATGCACACTGCTTGTCTGCTTTACCTGAGGATAGTACCATTCCTTGTATGCAGTGCACTTCATTCTAAAACCTGTGGGCTGTTCTTAGCAGACAGATTTTAAAGGATTTTTTCATGATTCACATTGCAAAAGACTTTTTTTAAAAAAATCCATCCCTGCTGCATGAGATTACATTTTCCATTTCTGTCCTCTGAACAGTGGACCAGATGAGGAATGATTCATCAATCAGTCCAGGGAAGCATTTAGAAGAAGGGTGGGGGAAAGGAATGAACCATACAGTAAAATCTGCTCACCATGTTCACACCCCCAAAGTGAAGAATCAGACCAGCCTAACTGAGGAGAAGCTAAAGATGAATTTCACAGGAAGGCTGCAGTTGCTGGGTGATGCACTGTAAGCCCTACTCCCTCCTGGGAGAATGAGCTCATTGCTAACATCCAACAGCCGCCCCTCAGCCATTGCAGTGTCACTGCAGCTAGCAGCTGAGTGCAGGAACGTCATCACAGAAGCTCACTTATAAAAATGAAAACCCTCCCTTTTAGAAAGCTAAGTCAAACACCCAAGCAGGGATGTAATATTGGAGCACCCCTCACAATGAGCACAGCCAACAGTCCCTAGAAAATAGGAGGCAATCATACAGATTTGCCTGTTCTGTTGTTTTTAGTAAGCCCATAGCTTGCATTCTGTACAATGTGAATCTGGATTTAACTCTCCCTGTTCCAAGGGTTGTGTTTTTGAACAGGATACTTAAGATTTAAAGGATATTCACATTTAACTAGAACTGATAGCTTTTGCATTGGATCATAGCAAAGGAGACATTTCAAGTGCATAATGTTAAACAGAAAGTCTCGCCCACCCCAGTGCAGGGCCAGGTATTAGCAGCTTATCTTTGTCATTACTGAGCATTTCTTCATTCTGCAATTATGTGAAAATGGAAATTTAATGGAAAAAAGGTAGGTGCTCTCTCAAGCTTGTAAGGTATTATTTGAAAAAAGCACTGTAGACAGTACAAACTGTCATTACCCCTTATTTACTGCCTCTTGCAATCTGAGCATTTTCAGCAACCATACACAGTACAAGCATCCTCCCTCCCATTATTTCTATGCTAAAAATCAAAGATTAGTGGGCCAATGAGTGGCATAAATTGTACTTCAGATGCCTTTTAAGTTCCCATCTCTCTGGGGAAAGGTGGATTTGGTCACAAGACATTTTTATCTTCACCAGAACTTTCTATGATCCAATATATGCTTTTTCAATCCCTGGTTCATATATTGACTGAAAATGTTACATGGTTTTAGATTTAACATTCCAAGTAAAAGCCCTTATTAAGTAAAGATTCCATATCACATAAAGGTGGGGCTTAGTGGTGTGAATACAGGGTTGGAAGCCAGAAACACTCAAAGCTTTAATGCCTGCTCTGAAATGGACCATTTGCAACTTAGAGATCAAGAGTTTATTTGATTTACTCAATTTCCCTGTCTGAAAAAGTGTGTATTACATTCTGCAAAGAGACACTGTGAGGACTGCTTAGCTTGTAAACTCCTTTGAAGATGAAAAAAACCTATATAACTGCAAAACACTATTAACAGAGCACTCAGCTTTTCACCCTTGTTTTTATGACTGATATCCCTGCGACACAGGGTCATTCGGCCACTGTGCAAACAGGTGGCAATGCAGGTAGCTGGTATGACTAAGGAAATGAAGGCAGAGGAGGCGGCACCATTTCTCCTTTCTCACCCTCAGTGGGATTCCCCTGTAGCCCTGTCACTGTTAGTTCATTTCCTCTTATTTTCTCCATCCCTCGGGGATGCAGCAGGAAAAGCTATGAGAGATGCCAACTGAGGAAGACTATATACTTGGTTTAATTTTATCAATTTGTTATGCTATTTAAAAGGGAAGTAGTAGTTGTTAACATTTGTGCTTTTAAACAGTTAACAAAAGTGGAATTGGTATCACAAACAAATTAACTCTAAAAGCCTTGGTAAAAATCGTGTTACTAACTCTTGCTTAACGTACTCAGTAAGGGAAACCAATACTCCTTCACGTGGAAAATTGCGCGCATCTATTTTAGCATTTAAGAATTACATTAAGTATAAAATATTAATAATGCACCTCATGTGAAAATGAATGTCTATGCCACAATTACAAAAGAATAGCTTGTGTTATAAAAGATTTGGTCCCTATTACATTATGACTCTACCTCTTTCTCCATTTTGTTAAGCCTCTTCTTAGATTATAAACCCATCAAGGCAGGGAATCTGCTCGATATTTTGAAACCAACTGGGAATTTAGCCATACAGTTCCCTAGTTATATTAATGAGACCTATGTGGCTAAATGCCCTAGTCCGTTTGTAAATCTCACTTTGCCATTTGTTCCATGGCATCTACCATACTTCGGGGGGGACTCACTGAATAAATACTAAATAATAAACACATGCTCCAAACTGCTAGAAAGTATTTGACATTAAGCTGCCAAACAAATCCTATTGAAAGCTGGATATCAAACATGTAAAGATGAGAGGAAAGCTTTGTCATCAAACAATAACAGCCTCACAAAAAAGTAGCTAGAATTAAATCCAGTCAGGATTAGATTTATATCAGAAAATAGAACAAATTAAAGCCAACGGTAATGAAAAAAAGAGGGCAGCCACATCCAAATGAAAGATTAGATGAAAGCCAACCAAGACCAAATGAAAGACCAAATTAAAGCTATCCAGAAAATAGCTAAGATCTTGAGACTTGTATCAGTGGAACTGGAGTCAGAGGGCCCATGTAACTTGGAGGGACTGCTATTCAGGGGACACCAAAGGAACAGGGAATGCATGGATTTAGGCTGGAAGCAACTCAGCCACTTGGCCAGAGCAGACCACAGGATTTAACAAAGTTCCATTGACAGAAGCTATGATACCCATTGGAAACTATTCCCCCATTCCTTTGGTCATTGTATATAGTAGTCAAATGATAACCATCCAACTGGAGTAGGCATGTAAAATCCCATTTAATTAGTTAATCAGTTAAACATTATATTTAACTGGTGAACAGATTAAACAGCAGGGGGGAGGGAGGGAGGCTGCGCTGGTTAACCATTCACATCCCTTAAGGGAAGTTGCCTGTAGTTGCCTCTTGTTCGCTTACCACAAAGAAAGCAGTGTTTTGTCATAGCCCTGATCCAATAATGAGTTCTGTGCAAATGCTTCAGAGGGGTAGCCAAGTTAGTATGTAACAGGAAAAACTTAAAAAAACAACAAACAGACTAGTAGCGCCTTAAAGACTAACAAATCATGTAGATGGTATCAGGAGCTTTCGTGGGCACAACCCACTTCTTCAGATAACTGGAGTGCTTGTTCAGAGTCCCATGGAAGCCAATAGGTGTCATGTGGGTACAAGGGTCTGCCTAATAGAAGCATATTGTAGGAACAGCGCTTTAAACTCACACATTAAAGCTGCTAAATATAATGAGAGGGGGAAAAGGGTTGTAAACGTCAGAAAATTCTACAGTTTTTTAAGATTTGGCTAAAAAGATTTACATATAAAAAAACTTGATGCTTATTCCAACTTTTCTTATACTTCATTGTGCAAATATTTTTAATGTGGATCATCCTTCCTCAATAGTACAGCTCAAACTTTTCTCGTACTGCTCTGCCCCCCACACTCTCCTATATTTATCCAGTCTCGACATGGACCTCTTCTGATCTGTCTGTGAGGGATAGGTTAGTTATAACTTTGGACATCTGTCATAACTCCCACATTAAGAATTCCTGCACTAGAACCCTGTAGAAGAGATCCAGGGGAACACTAGTGTAGCAGTATGATGATCCTTAGCATTGAAGAATCATACACCACCATATTTTCCTAGTACTAAAATCACGTTAAATAAGACTTTAGCTTTTATATAGATAAATATTTGAGGATTGTGTGAAATTTGGACTATCTCTGATCTATTAGTGCTAATATAATATGTAATATAGTTAGTAAGAACTAAATATTGTGCACATTAGAGCGATTGACAGACCCCTTTGCTCAATTTACAATCCATGGATATTCTGACATTCTCCAAAAAGTGCAGTTCTTCCTGTTTGCCTGTTGTTTGAATCTGTAGTTGCCAAAAGGGAGGATAGTTTCATAGGCAGATTAGAAGTAATTGCAATGAGCATAAATAAGATTGACTTTGGAAGGAAGAATATCTGCTTAAGACTTTGCAGGAGCTTGATATTAATCTCTGGTATGATAATCATGTTTGGTGCAATCCAGCACTCATGGACATGATTCTTGGAGGGTGTTTGGTCAACAGAATTAATGACTTAATTACCATCACCATAAATGCAGTTGGTGTTTTTCCACCTCTGACTTACATTTCACTAATACCCTTAACTAACTCCATACATCACAGTGAGTGAGCAAAACATAATGGAAATCTGAGAAGAGGCTGCAGAATTTGATGACATGAGACAAGCCTCTCCATGAAGTTAGAGGTGTATTGCCAACTTTTCCGATGTAATCCAAAAAGTTTTACATTTTATCTATCCGAAGAGAAATATATTGAGAAAAATTCCTGAGCTAATAACCAAAAAAAAGATCGGGGGGGGGGGGGAGAGGGAGAGTGGGATAAATGCAGAGATGTACAAGAGGGAAGTTATTTACATTGGCATAAAGCAAGAGGCCATCATAAGTTTACATCACGCAGAATGCATCACCCTGGGCTTGTCAGCTGACTACACTGACAAACATTATTTGGGCAATTCATGTTACTTAGGGAACTCCGCCAGAGATTTTCTAGTTGGTGATAAGGCTCACAATTTACACTTTAACTCTGCATAAGGTTTCTAGTATGTTTGCTAAAGATGAACTATTAGAGTTGAATTAAAATTTTAAAATTCATTGGGGAAAAGGGAAGCTGATAAAACTTCCACAGTATTTCTCCATGTTTTTGATATATGCTAAAGTTGTCACTTTTTTTTTCAGTTTTTGGACAAAAATATAGATTTTTAAAAAAAGTTATGACCTTTAAACCGTTCTCTCTATTTTGTTTTATAATTTATTATGTAGACCTGATGAAGAACAAAAAGCCATGCTGGTGACAGTGTGGATAGTATTCTGCAGTGCCTGGGACTCCTTTCCCAGTCTCCTCTTCTATAAGAGCTCAGATCCTTGTGAAGGTAGCACAGCCAACCTATCGGAAGGACTGCCCCATATTACAGTGTCAAAACTATTATGACCAAGCCAGGAACAGCCTTTTCTCTTCCCAAGGTGTATTAAATCTAGGCCCCTTGAGCAAGAAAATATTGCTATGATATGACATTTTGAAGTAGAAGGGTATTAAACTCAATGTAACTTTTAGGATCAGAGATAAAAGTCCTCTGTTGAGGAATAAAAAAAGTGGAAACAGTTAATATCTATTATTATTATTACAGATTTCCTCTGCCAGAGATAGACTCTTTTGCACATCCTTCCAGGGAGCACTGTCAAACACCTGGAGGCTATGTAGTCCTAAGGGAGTTTTCTTTTTATTTGTATTTCAGATAAGTTCACATTCTGCATTTTGAAATACATGTTTCTTGCCAGTAAGGAAAGAAGCAGAGATGTCTGGCTGTCGTTACTTTGGAGCTTTTAAGGTATTGTATCCTTTAAAATGGATTATTTTATCTTTAAAACAATTTACTCTTAATTAGAGTTGATGAGCTGTGTTGCTTTGTTCTTCTGTAAAGTGCTGTGCACACCTAAGTTTTTAGGAATAAATCACCAGATTATCATCATCATCAGACCTCCAGAAATTGATGCAATCAAAAAATAATACACAAAGGCAAACACCCATGCCCAGTGTCAATGTTACAGTATTGATAACCACAAACAATCAAGAATCATGAAACAATCCAAGAACTCGTGAGATTGGCTTAAATATGGTTTTTTATCTGCCTCTAGACTTTATTTCTCCTTTAGCAAGGAGCCTTCACCAACTGATGCGAGATCATCTCAAAATTCAGCCTGTAAATACATATGCACAAATGCAAGTTTCCCAGTTCACTGATCGAAGAAGATGGTTCTTGCTCTCTTCTATACCCTGGGTTGAGGGAAACTGCCATGCCATGCCTCTATATCTTTCTCCCTGATTAGACAGGATAGCTGTCTCAGGGTACGTCTAGACTACAGAGCTTTTCCGGGATACCAGAGGTATCCCGGAAAAGCTCTGCCACGTCCAAGGAACATGTCTGCTTTTCTGAAAAAAATTTCAGAAAAGCAGATGCATTTTTTCGGCATCCCTATAAACCTCATTTTATGAGGAAGAAGGGATATTCCGAAAAAGGGTTTTTTCCCAACATTTATGTCAGAAAAGCCTTTTGGCAATTTGCGTATCTTTTTCTGACTTTTCTTTGTAGTGTAGACACAGCCTCAGTCGCATCTCCAATCTACCTCTAAATCAGTGGTTCTCAAAGTGTGGTCCATGAACCACTAGTGGTCCATGGGCTTGAGGTCTCTCCCTCCCAGACCCCTTTAGCCTCACTCTGCTTCTGAACCCTCCCTCCTTCCCAGACCCTCACCCTCATCCCGCTCCTGCATCCTATTTCCCACCCCATCCCCAACCCCCGTGCACCTATATTGTCATCATGTGTAGTTGGCTGGTGGGCCATGTTGAGCTGGGTGGGCTGTGGCCAAAGAGTTTGAGAATCACTGCTCTAAATTCACGTCTACATTCACAATTCTATTATTCTATGTCCTTATCTTTTCCTTCCCTTTTGGCTCATAGTTGCCTCCTCTTCAGTGTGTACTACTGACAGCCCCAAACATGGAAATTCAGGCCCTCAAAATCACTCTGGTGTAAAACAAAGGAGAATATTTGGTGATGTTAATTTTATTATTAACCTTCCAATTTCTAAACCTTTAACACCCATGATATGTCATAGCCACATGACTCTTATTTTATACCACACCAGGTCTGCAAAAAGGGAAACCATGATGCATCAACTCCTTTGAGGCACCATAGACATGTATGTGGGCATCATTTAATGTCCAAGTGACCCAAAAGAAAACATTTCAATGAGGTCTGAAAAAGCAAAACTGTCCCATTCAGGTCAACCAGACACAAAACCTAGTGTTTCATTTCAATTTTCCTTTTGGAAACTTCATTTCAAGCTGCAGGTTTTTGGGGATTTAATATTGCCAGCCCCATCAAAGCTTATCAATCAGATCCCTCTCCCCAAAAATGAGATAAAAAACACATAGTATATCATGCCTTTTGGTCTGCTTTGACTATTAACTGCCTTTTTCCACCCTGTTTGTGTGGCTAAGTCTACCAGATCTATACAGTAAGGCTATGTCTACACTCAGTGCTTCTTGCGTCAGAAGTATGCAAATGAGGCTAAGCGTGGAATATTGCCGAGCCTCATTTGCATACCTAATGAGCCGCCATTTTTGCAGAAGAGGTTCTTGTGCCAGAAGGAGCTGTCTACACTGCCCCTTCTTGTGCAAGACAATCCCTCTTGTGCAATGCCGTTATTCCTGAAAATAATTGGCGTTGTGGTATTGCGTAAGAGGGTTTTTCTTGCACAAGAAGAGGCAGTGTAGACAGCTCCTTCTGGTGCAAGAACCTTTTCTGCAAAAATGGCAGCTCATTAGGTATGCAAATGAGGCTCAGCAATATTCCAGCAATGAGGCTTAGCCTCATTTGCATACTTCTGACACAAGAAGCCGCGAATGTAGACATAGCCTAAGTGTCTTTGGGGCCCTGCTACTGGAGCTCTCACTGGAAAATGTAACTAAAATCAAATTACACAGCTTTGTATAAAACATTACTTGGTAGCGCAGCGCTTTCAGCTGCGTCACAAACCCATTCTAAGTCAGCCCTTCCCCACCTCTGCCTGTCCCCCAGTCCAACAATTACTTATGCAGTTCCCCACTCACACGTCAGGTTTGCCCCTCCAGTTGTGACTCCCCCTTCATCTGTCCTCTGCAGTGTACCTCTGCTTCTGCTGTAGATCTGGGCATCCTTCATTCCTTTTTCCCAGGTGTGGGAGGCAGCTGCTAGGAGATCCTCTTCTCCCCATTTCCATGCCTAAGGGGAGGGGCAGCTCAAGTGGTTCTCAATTCCCTTGCCACCTTCCCAGAGGGGAAAGCTCTAGGGTTTCTTCATCACCTTTCAACCTTCCCAGGTCTGCCATTATAGGGAAGGAGACAGAGGTGTGGGAAGTACAGGTGCAGGGGGTGTTGCAGCACCCCCAGATTTTCCACCCGGCTTCCTCACACTTAGTGGATGGCTCCACTGGTTTCGACACCCATGGGATCCTACAGAGGTGAACGTTACATTACTTGTGATTAAATCATGAGCACTGGTAACACTGGGTTCTTGACAAAAACCTGAAAATTTCAGTGGACATTTTTCAACAAAAATATTTTCCCTATTTTTTCAATATTTTCCAGGGGCGGTGGCAGTGGAGGAAATGTATGACCAGCTCTACTACAAGCAAAAGAGAGTGGGAAAGGCTGTAACAAAACAGTGATGTGTCATATTATATGGAGAGGTCCCATAAAACCCCCTACTTCCTCTCTCTGTCTATCTGAAACACCAAGCGCACAGCATGCAGTGCAAAGAGGAGTAAAGGACTGCCAAATCTGTTTGTTTGATTTCCCATTTAATTAAAAATGCGATCACAGCCAACAATATACATGGGAAAACAAGTACACTCAGGACTGTTCCCTATGAATGTGTGTTTATACTCTATTGCTCTATGGAGTGTTTGTGAAAACCGTGCAAGTGGATCTTGGAGGTATCCTCCCCAAGCGTGTGCCTGGTAAATATAGGAGACTTTGTGCATTCTAGTGACCACAAAGGTTTTTTTTAAAGGTCTTTTGAAGTACATTTATGAGATACAGAGATAAATCATCTCTGTTAGGATGATTTAATGTTTCAGAGTGGGGTGGACTCAGAGTCATGGAAGTCTTCCTGAACCCCCATTCAGTATGGTAGCATAATTTTAATATGGGGCTTCCAACAGTACGAGAACTACAACAAAAATAACCAGAACAGAACTATGTGCAAATTGGTTGATTTGTGTTTGGCACACATCTACTTGTTGCCAACATGTGTTTTATAATTTTTCTATTAATGAGATTTGAATTTTAAGGGTCTGATTGTCCTTTACACCAAGACTCCTGTACACTATTCTGGCAATGTAATAGGGCATTAAGGTGGATGTAAATTACTGATATTGATTTAAAGCTGTAGCAAACCAAATTAAGTTAAATCAGTATTAACCATTATTAAACCTATGTGGCTGCACCAATGTAAATCAATTTAGAAACATATTTAGTTTCACGGGTACATTTTTTTTTTTTTAGTATAGACCAGATCCCTTCATTTCCTTATTTCTGCACAGTAGGTATAAAGTCAGCCATACTGGGGCAGATCTGTTTTGGTTTTTAATTTACATATATAAGAAACAAACAGTAGATTGTGCATATCTGTGACATGTCTTATGAGCAACCCAATTGCCTAGATAAGATGTGTAATAGACGTGCATGATCTTTTCAGCAATGATTAACTCAATCAATCAATGTCCATTTCAACAGTTAATGAGTGAACACTGTTCTGTAAAATGCACAACCATGGATGTAATTATACTGATTTGATTTAAAGAGACCAGTAAGTGTATGACAACAACAAAAAAAGGTTAATAATGGAGCCAACTTATGCCCTGTGCAAAAGAGAAGCTGAATGGAGAATGTCAGAAACATTCAGGGATCATCTTTTAAGCAAGTGTTCAGTGTCTGAGCTGCACAATGCCAATGGAGGCCAAAGTGACCATGTTTCCCCCTTCCTCTCCATGTTGCGCTTCCCACCAATGTGCTGAGTATTTAGTCATGTTTATATCATAACTTTGTCTTCTCTCTTTCCCCCGCACTGGTTTATTTATTCACTTATTCCATTGTATCTAAATCTTAAATTATGAATCCTTTTACTTTGCAGAGTATGGCAGAGCTCTGATCAGAGATCCCTAGATGCTTTTGTAATAAAATAAGAATTAAAATGTGCTTTAAGCTAAATACTAGGTAAAGTGAATCTGAAACATAATTGTGGCTTTAAAAAAATTGAAATTTTGCACCTTTTATTTAGTTGGTCTAGCTGGAAGTGATGGGTTAGTGTCTTATATTTAAACTGAATTAACCAACATGTGGTTTTTGTGTTGACATGCAACTAAAGACTTTGTAATGGGTTACAACATGGGGCAGGATCATAAGTTAACAGCTCAATAGGCTTGTAAATGATTTAGTCCAATATAAAGTACAATTGGGAGAGATAAGAGCAGGGTGCTTCTGTGCCACTACCTTGTGGGCATTAACCATGCAGATTTACACGGAAATGCAGACTTCCAATTGCTAACATAAGGCTCCAGAGACAAGCAACCTTTACATATCTGTACTGACATTTCCTAATGCATGTGAAATTTAGTATAACACTGTTTTTTTTATTTCAGTCAGTCTTAAAACCGACAGAGAAAGGCCATTTTATAATCAGTCAATTTCCTGAATTAATATTCTGCCATCAAGAGAACTTTTATTCTGCCCATTTCAAAGATGTTTGCTACTAAGGACTATACTCCAATTTCGACTCTCCTCCCCTGCAACTGTGGAACTCAACTGTTGGGCCAAGTTAAAAAAATGCATAAATTCATCTCCTACTTGTGATATGGAGATGTACCGGGATTCAAAATGAAAGTGGATTTCACCAGTGAAAAAGCAGCAGTTTTATGAGTCAAATCCTCAGCTGGTGTAAATCAGCACAGTAGGCTGTAGCCAATGAAGATCTGTCTCTTTACACCAACTAAATACCTGGACCTATGCCTGGCATATCAATGCGCCTGTGTGAATGCTATGAGTGCTACACAGAGCTACTACTTACCACTGCCTCTCGGCAGAACTATGGCAAGCACAGCCATTGATTGGCATTTGAACAATAAAGCATAATGGACCCATTATTGCTGCTTATTTTCTAGGGCATGGCTCTCATCCTTCCTAGTCTACTGTACTCCTTTCAAGAGTCTGATTTGTCTTGTGTACTCCCAAGTTTCACCTCACTTAAAAAGTTACAAAATCAGACCTAAAAGTACAAGTGTTGCAGTCCATTATTACTGAAAAAAAATGTTTACTTTCTTGTTTTTAACTATACAACTATAAAATAAATCTGATATCACACTTGATCTTATCTAAAAAGTGTGGGCAAGTAAAATAAAAGCTACATAGTAAAATGTTCTATGCAGAAAAGAGGGAGAGGGAAAGAGACAGTGGGTGAGAGTGACAGTCGCTGTGTGAGTTTGGACAATCCTCTGTAATTGTATTGGCCCGGAACATCCCACTCAGATTTGCTCACAGGTGAATGGAACAAATGCTCAGACATTTCTGCAGCACCATTTCCCCACTCCTCTCCTTTGAAGGATGTAGTACAGGTCTGGGTTAAAGGAAGAGACAAAGAGAGCTAGGAGAAGCACTAGGCAGAAGTGGACACAAATCATCCTCCTAGTTCTGCAACAGATTCTCTGGAAAAGATAATTGAGCATAGGTCTGTATTATATTTGGTGCTGAGAAACCTTTCTCCACCTAGCATCCTAGACAACAGATGTGTCCCATGATGCCATGCTGCCAGGCAGCTGGGGAAGCTAAGCGTCACTGGCAGGGGAGCACAAGGTCTCTGCTTAGATGCGTTGAGAGCTGCTGCCAAATTATGAAGAGTGCACTATGTCCTATTCTGCAAGGTAGGGCGTACACCCTGTCTACTTCCCCCCTCACTGGAATAACAAACAGTAACCACTTCTGTACATGCGGAAATCTCATATAGATTTCCTTCCTTCTTCTAGCTTTCCTCCCATTGGTGCTTAACACTGACAACATCAGAAGTCGGCTCTAAAGCAGTGAGTGAGACATGAAATACATTCTGATTGTACTGTGTTTTATACAGAATATGCTTGGTATTTCACTAGCTCTCAAGTGTAAAATATTTGTCAGATTTTCTTATTAGAAGGCAGATTTTAAAAAGCATGAGAGCACATTTATGCTTGACTTTTCCACATTCTTCTGCCACATGAAGTACATTATTGCTTGTTCTGGGGGTGAGCACAGTGCAGGTATTGACTGTTGATGTGACTGAACAGATAAAAGCTAGTGTCTTCTCTCCCATAGAGTCTTTGGTAGGCACAGGGACTGAAAAGGTGAAACAATTACATTAATGGTCCTTTCCCCTGCCCCTCCCAGTCAAATGAACCAATCAGAGCATGTCCTCCATGCCATCAGTTCTTGAAACACTGGCATAAACATTCAGAGTCATGTCAATACATAATATGCAGCTAGACAGAACAAACAAAATTATACTGTTTTGAATGTTTTAAAATATGTTTCTCATATCAATGCTTTGGACATTGAGCTTTCCTGGAGACATTTATTCCCATCTAGAGACTAGTATCAGACTTGATGGACAGCAGAGGGCAATGGAGAGCTAGTAGCTTAACATGGTATATGAGTACATTAACTCTTAGAATGCTATCATTTTCAGGGGCATGTGTACATTCAGTTCTTAGGAGGAAAATGCCCGAATCACTATTGTGATGAGCACATGGATAAACTGAAATAAGAGTATTTCTTAAAAGTTTAAATTATAAAGGCTTCCATTTAGTTCTATCTAAGAGCTTTTGCCAACTCTTGTACCATGGTGTCAGCAAGGTCCATACCTTTAATTCCATTTTCCCCACTGGAAAATTAATGTAATACTTTGCCCCTCTATTTTTTAATGAATTAATGCTGGTGTTAGATTAATAAAACCTGGAGACTAACATCTTCTGTTTACCCACTGACATGCAGAAAATTGTCAGCCCCGTACAACTTTCTCCGTAACACTAGCCGCTTGTATGGAACATTATTCAGGGTTGGGAACAGAAAGGATAACTTTCAGAGAGGAGGTGGTAACTCCAGCATAGGGGATAATGTTGCATTAAATGTGCCATTTATATATCAGCATCTGCCAGACATCTGCTAAAAAAGAGATGACTAGCCAATATTTTGTAAAAAACCCGGTATGTAACCTGACATATCTGCAACATTACAAAGACATGCATGCTTATTCCCAATTTAAATGAAGATGTAAATAGAGATAATTAATTAACCTAATTTTATTACAAATTAGCACAATTTAAGAGTTCATTTGTTCATTACATAATGAGTGCTAATTCTTAAGATTTAGAGATATATAGATCCTGAAGCATCTTTGCTTTATGGTATGTTACTATTTATGTTGGTATTTCTATATAGCACTGTAGCTGTACCAGAGATCTGTCAGCCTGAAGGAACATGAAATGCCCTCAGTTTGTGAAGGTCTGGGCAAATAACACAACAACTTTTTGTGGTATATGCTTGAATTTTTAAAAAAGATTGTATCCCTTACGTGTTTCCTTTTTCTTGAACATTTAAAGTGAATGAGTTTTTCTCACATGAAAGTTCATTTAAATTGAATTTTGCGTTCACCTACTGGGTGTTCTCGCCAGAAATGGCATATTATGGAAGGACAACATCCTCTTCATAGATAAAGATGCAACCACCTTCCACTATCAAAACTCATGTCAGTCCATGCTGCAGGCCCAATATCAGGAAAGTGAAAAGATGACTTAGACAGTAAACTTGGCACAACTGAAGATTGGCCCCAAACTTCTCATTCTGGTTTACTGAGTTCAGTAACCTGATTCTGATGATAACCAACCATCTGATACTTGAGATAAACATTTGTGCTGTCATCTTTATGGCCTACTCCAAATATAATACAGCAGCTAGTAGGGCTCTAATCTTTACTCTCCAGGTATCCCATTCACTGGGGCTCTGCATCATTACAGGGCTTTGTCAGAACAGGATTAGGGCCTAAAGGGCTTTAAGAGCTGAAAGGAAGATCACAGATTGGTCTTGCACTCCCAGCAGAGTGTTTCAGTGAAAATTTGGCTGTACTGTAAATATTTCCTCTATGCTTCACAAGCACCATTGCAGAAAGAAACTCAGTCAGAATGAAAATTTTCACCTAGAGTAAATTAAAGTTGGCATCTCAGATTGTTTAAGAGAAGCAAAACATAGCCCCTCTGTCACAGAAGATAGTTCATTTGTTCTCCTTGGCTGGATTAATTCACTGCAGTAACCTGTTACCTTCTGTCAGATGGCAGCACTCCTTTTTAATTAATAATCTATCTTTGGAGACCACTTATTTTCTAGAATTATGGCATTAAACCCTCCGTCAATATTTGAGAGAGATAACACTGCCTTACTATTTTAAGACTCTCATGGCAGTTCATCTCAAGGTTGCTGTGGATTGGTCTCAAGGCCCGAGTTTGTGCTTTTGCATTCAGGTGTGTAATATCTTTTGAAGTTCAAGCACAATCTTCCTATTAGCTGTGCTGTGCATAGTCTTTTTTTTTTAAAGGTATGCTTTGGGCCAAATCCTCAACCAATGTAGAATAGTTACATTCAACAGCTGTAGACACACCAATCTGTGCCTGGATCTTATAGACTTATTTCGGATATGATCACACACAGAACATTTGCTAATTCGTCATTGGAATAGTTAATTCCTATATCTCCTTCTCACTTAGACTTCCTTAGTGTTCATCTGGCAAAAATTGATAAACAACATTTGAAAGACACAGAACTGACAGCTAGTAGCTCTGCAGATTAAATGCAAGCCAGATCATTAGCTGGTGGAAAGTGTCATAGTTCCACTGACTTAAATGGAACTCTTCTGCTTTACATGAATCTGGTCTTGGGTTGGTTAATGCTGTAAATTGCAGAGAATAGCTCTGCAGAGCTGTGTTTAGGGGTAACTACCTGTGAGCTTCTCAGAAAACATACAAGTTTCTGTTTGACAGCTACCCAGCAAACTCACGACACTCAAAGTACCGTCTGTGGAATTTACCGACTGGTGATTGGAATGAGGCTGTTCCTTGGGTTACCTTGCACAATTTAAAGAACTTGCATCAGATTATAAAAGCTAAGTGAATTTCATCATTGGTAGGTTCTTCCAGTTCAGCTTTAATTATAGTAGATCACACATGTGGCTCTCAGACAATCTAGCGTAGCCTTTTTTCTGAAAGATTTTCTAGTATTGCTAACATTAGTGTGGTCAGGGTTCTATTAGTTTCCAGTGTTGTGATCACTGCTTGGGGATGTCTACACAACAGGGTTGAAGCCAAAATAAGCTACGCAACTGCAGCTACGTCAACTGCATAGCTTAAGTCAAAATAGCTTATTTCGGCTTTTGGCGCAGTCTACATAGGAGGAAGTCGGAGAAAGAGCACTCTTCTTCCGACTTCCCTTACTCCTGAAAAATGAGGGTTACAGAAATCTGAGTAAGAAGTCCTCCAGTTTGATATTATTTTGACATTGTGTCAAAATAACTGCTTGCAGTGTAGAAGCGGACTATGTTATTTCAGAATAACACTGCTGTGTAGATGTACCCTTTGATTTAAACCTGCACAATGCAGTTTCACACAATAGGCTAGTAAAAATGTGAGCAGGTCTTGGTGCCTTCTCTATACCAATGCTTCCATTATTGCTACCACCTAGTCAAGGTGCAACATTTTTCAGAAAAAAAAGATAGTTATATTGGTGTCCTCTTCAACCCCTTTAGAAAACAAGATGACTCTACCAGTCATCATGAATTTGTATTAATCAGGTTGAAATTCCACTATTAAATGTGGAAATATGTTATCTAAAACTGTTACTAAAACTCATCTGTTTCTGTTTTGGAAGCTCACACTCAATCTAGTCAAAGATGATTTCCACTTTAAGTGAAGGCACTATGTATAGGTCACCAACTTCTCAGATTCAAAGACACTGAAGATGACTTCACTGAGACTGATTAATCTCTGTATTTTATCCTAAATATGGGTACTCCGTTCTTTTGGATAATGGTTCGAAAAGTTATCTTAATGTTATACTGATGCCGGTCAATAAAATGAAAACTGTAGTGGATCTTGATTTGGCTTAAATATTACTGAGAACAGAGCTTGGTTCATGAAGTTTGGTGGTCTGCTTCTATCAAAACATTCCCTATACATCCCCTTGTATTTTAAAAAATGCAACCAAATGATCCAAGGGGGAGCAATGAGCAGTTTATTAGGACCCAGTGCTTTGTTTCCAAAGCAAATACACCAATTAGATCACAGATTGTTTGACTTCGAATGACTCTGACCAACCGGAGTAGTCCTAACTAGGGAACAGTTTTATTTATGGTTTCCTAATGCTATATTTATTCAAAAGTGTATACACCTGAGTAATTGTGAAATACTTGGTTAATCTTTCAACCTGTAAAAAACATTGTCCCTGTGCATCACTAGCATGACGTCAGGGGAGCCGATAGCCAGGCCAGGCCACTAGGTGAGGTAGGGGCCTGGCCACTGTGCTCTTGGAAGTAGCAGAGCCTCTGGTAGAAGGGGTGGGGCTGAAGAACCCACCTGCAGTACCACGCAGGGTGCACCACGCAGAACTCACATAGCCCTCAGGATTGCCCAGAGCACATCGCATGGTACTTTGGTGGTGATTTAAAGGACCTGGGGCTCTGGGCACTGCTGGTGCCACATGCCCCGAACCCCAGGGCAGCTGCCCCCTTTGCTACTTCCCTTCTCCCATTGGTGAGCCTACGTGAGGTATTAGGGCCTGATCCAAAGCCTAAAATCTATTAAAAGATTCCACGTGCCTGAGATCTATTAATTTAATGGAAGAACAGTTTATGGTTATGAATAATAATTTATATTGCACTAATGATCACAGGTCCTAACCTAAATTTGGATTGGTGTCTCATTATACTAGGACATGCAGAAACACACAGAAGGATCTAATCCTTGCCTCAGAGTTGACAATCTAATGAGACTTGCTAAAATGAGTCACACTAATGGAAGCTTGTTATTTATGATTCATATTAATTGGAAGCTTGCTTTGTCCCCATGTCTATTATCCCTTGGAAACAGAAGAGGTGTGATTTGGCTCTTAACATTAACAAAGTCAGTCCAATTCTCTTGTTGTCATGAAGATTGCTTTTTCAGTTTCCTAGGAATAACAGTGAAGCAGTTCAGCATCTGGATCTCCTAAATTTGTCAAGGGTTTTTCTTTCCTCCTTCCCCTTTTTAATTGTTTGAGTAAGCAGTTAAAAAGCCTCTTACGAAAGCTTTCAAGGCTTCATCACACACCTTGAGTCACGTCTCCTGTGCAAATGACTTCTTTGAAAACATAAATATGGGAGTTGATAGCCAGTAAACAGCTCTCCATAGGGGATAATGGCATGCAGTTTGGGAATATATATAAACTGACTAACACTGCTATAGCTATCAGACAAGAGTCTGGGTTATTTTTCAGAGTCTGTTTTATGAAGTTTACTGTAGGGTACCTAACAGGCATGTCTAAATTGGGTGGAGGCTTATCCATGGTAGAGAAAACACAGTGTTTTAGATTAGGTGGTGCTCTCTGCACATCTACCAACTCTAATTCAGCTATAGTAGATACAGATATGGTCTATTTTCATGGTCTATAGCATCCTGAGAACATTACCTTTTTTCCCACTTGAACATCATGACAGAAATTAAAGTCACCAAAGTAATCATTATAATACATTTGTGGCCAAGCTCTAAACATGACTTTTTGAGCAATACATAATTTCAGAACCTAGCATTATCATTACAGTACATGTATTTGCTCTTTCATTCTTTCACCATCTTGCAATATTTTAAAATCACAGTATCGTTATTATGAGGAAATGGTTCAGAAAAGGGCAACAAAAATGATAAGGGGTTTGGAATGGGTCCCATATGAAGAGAGATTAAAAAGACTGGGACTTGTCAGTTTAGAAAGGAGGAGACTAAGGGGGGATATGATAGAGATTTATAAAATCATGACTGGCGTGGGGAAAGTGAATAAGGAAAAGTTATTTACTTATTCCTACAATAAAAGAACGAGAGGTCACCAAATGATATTAATAGGCAGCAGGTTTAAAAAAAACAAAAGGAAGTTTTTCTTCATTCAGCACACAGTCAACCTGTAGAACTCCTTGCCAGAAGATGTGGTGAAGACTAGGACTTTAACGGGGTTCAAAAAAGACCTAGATAGATTCATGGAGGTTAGGTCCATCAATGGCTATTAGCCAGGATGAGTAGGAATGATGTCCCTAGCCTCTATTTGTCTGTAAATCGGTGACAGGAGAGGGATCACGTGAGGATTACCTCTGGGGCATCTGGTGTTGGCCACTGTTGGCAGACAGGATACTGGGTTAGATGGACCTGTGGTCTGACCCAGTATGACTGTTCTTATGTTATGTTCTTAATCTTTTCCTCCAACATTTCCAATCTTTGGCTTCTGCTGATAATTTGTACTTTCTACAGGTGTCTTATAGGTGACAAGCGAAATATAGTAATTGACCCTCTTTTGTCTGAGGTAGGTTTTACCTTGAGTCCATGTAAGCAATCATGCACAGAGACTTGTTCCTTTTGATAGCCAGGGCAGCCACACTTTAAATCCTGGAGGCAAGTGCAATAGATATTTCTGGTATCAATGCAATATAGAATCATAGAACTGAAAGGATCTTACCTCACAAGGTCATCAAGTCCAGTCCCCTGCACTCATGGCAGGACCAAACACTATCTAAACTATCCCTGACAGGTGTTTGTCTAACCTGCTACTGGATTAGCCATCATTGTGTGTATTCCCCCAAGAATGACACATCAGGAGTCACATAAAAAGGACCTTTACTCCCAGTCGGGCAGAGATAAAAGGTGTAAGACAGGAGATAAAAGGCAGTGGTTAGTTAGCACATTGAGTACTTCAGTTAAAGTGGTTATACTAAACTGCATTAAGAAATATATGAAGAAATAATAATGTGGATGTATAAATACAAATTAAGAATTCTAATATCTGATTGGTCAGAATTAATTCTTTCAGTCTACAAATCATCTAATTCTCATAACCTACATGATCTTGTAGGTCAGGGAAGTCGACAGCTTCTGCATGCCCCTGGGCAAGGTGTGGGGAGGACTGGCTCCGTGTCCCCAGAAGGGGCAGGGCCTCAGGTGGAAGGGGCAGGGCTGGGGGCAGCCAGCACAAAGCACTCCCTTTTTTCTCCACTCATCTGAGGAAGTGGGGTTTGCCCACGAAAGCTCATGATACTTTCTCTCTCTCTTTCTCTAAATTGCTAGTCTCTCAGGGTATGGCTACACTGCATTCCTCTTTCAAGAGAGGAATGCAAATGCATCCGAGCGAAATTGCAAATGAAGCATGGATTTGAATTTCCCATGATTCATTTGCATATTGATTCCAGGCGCTTTTTCGAAATACCCTATTTTGAAAGAAAAAACGCAGTCTAGACGGGGTTATTTCGAGAAAAAAAACCTTTCAAAGTAACCCTTACTCCTTTAAAAATGAGGTTTAAGGGTTATTTCAAAAGAAGGGTTTTTTTTTAAAAATAACCCCGTCTAGACTGCATTTTTTTCTTTCGAAATAGGGTATTTTGAAAAAGTGCCCAGAAGCCATTATGCAAATAAACCAAAAGATTCCTCCTTCCCTCTCCCCCCCATTGCTATAGTAAACCAACCTCCTTGAGAAGAAATAGCTGGATTGTCAAAATAATTTTTCTATTGACTAGCATTGTATAAAATGTGGGTTAGGTTGGTATATTTTTCACAACCACGAGGTAGCTAGACTGATCCACGTTTTGGGTGTAATACAAGGCTTACAGACGGTGTCTAAAAGCCACTACAATTAGTAAAGAGTAGGGAAACACTTCTAGCCACACCGGTCAGTAACAAGTTGCACAGCAAGTCGAGGAATGAATACGTGATCCTAACATTAGTGCTGGAAAATGATGTCATGAGCCGCGGCGTAGAAATCAGTGCACATCAGTGAACTTGGGAACTGAACATTTTGTCCCTCCCCATTTCCCACCCAATCTGAAATGAGGCCAACTTAGTGTCCAATGCAAACTAGCCATGGCTCGATATCTTTTTAGCCAATCAGGAGTGAGTTCTGACTTTGGCGCTTCCTGAGCAGGGCCAGCTGGTGGGGGGCAGGGGAAGCGTTAAACGCCAAGGTGCAAAAGCCGGGTGCTCCGTAACAGCCTAGTAACAGCCTTTCCCCATGTTGCAATGAAAGACGAGGCGCCACTAGGACCCAGAGGGCAGTAGCCGCTCGGAGACATCCAGGCTTTGAGCTTGTTCCCAGCAGCTCCCGGGGTCGCGGGCAGCCCGTGCACCCGAAAGCGCTACAGGAGCAAAAGGGGAGGAATGTGATGACAGCCAATCAGGGTGGCTCGTTCCCTCGAGACGTCATACTCCCCAGCAAGCCCCAGAACCTGCAGTCGCAATCACAACAACAGAGCCTGTCAGCTGCTGGTCACTGATCAGCCCGCCCCGCGTACGTGGCCGCAGCCAGCAGCTGCAGCAGCAGCGGCCCCCGCCAGCCGCGTCGGGACGCGAGAAGCGCAGGCTGAAAATAGCAGCGCCTGCCCCGAAGAAGCCGGAGACGATGTCGCAGGGCGAGGGACTCAGCCAACCAGAGGAGAATTTGCACGGTAAGAGCCCCCCCTTACTAGCCAGGGTTGGGCCCCTAGTTTGCAGGCCTCCTAAGGAAAGCGCCCCACCCCCATCCCATCAGCCTGTGGGGACCTCACCACTGGCTGTCCGGAACGGGAGCTGTTTGGGACTCCGGTTCCCTTTGTTGCTAGCCCGTGACGCTTTCGCAAGACAAGATCTGCTGTTATTCTCAATAAATAACCCTGCAGTAAACACGACACTTGACAAGCAGGGGGTAGATGCCAGCCCTGGTAAATAGGTGGTGATCGGTCCTGCATGCGCAAGGGCTGTCGTTGAATCCAAGTAGTGTGTGATTGCGTGCGGGCTTTATTGTACCTTGTCTGGAGCCAGGGTTAATGTGAGCAATTTAGAAATCATAGTCAATGGGGTATCTCGTTACACGCGCCGCCTTTCCCCACCCCCATGCAGTGAGGTTGCCATTAGCAGCAATCCAGTTATCACTAACATGGCAGGTACAGTTAAGGCTTCATGGATGGCTAGCTGTGGGGTTAAGAAAGAAAAGCACCTCCTTGCCAGCTCCGTGATATAATTGATGTTCCTTAGACTGAAACTCCATGGGACAGATGTGATGGATTTGGGTCGTTTGGAAGCACCCTATTTTCTGTTGGAAATAGTATATAATAAACATCTTTTTATGTTCAGATTTACCTATTCTAGTTTTGACATCTCCCCACAGCAAACTATAATCCTTTGGCTGAATATATTTTTTCTTCCACAACAGAGGAATGGAAGAATGTGAGATAGGATTTTAATAAATAAGCATGTTTTAGTATGGGTGACAAAGTGAAATCAGGGCTTATACTTGCCATACTTAAAAATATTGAAATCAGTTTGCAGAAGATATTTTATGAATTCTCCCTTATTCACCTCAATTTGGGGAATGCAGGTATTTCCTGCATACTTTGAAGATTTGAAAATCAAGATCAAAAAGTCTAGTTTACATTCCCAAATCTTCTCTATGATTTCCCTGTGTGTCAATGTGAAAGACAGAGAGGTGTGGTTATTTAATTGCCTAAACTATATATAATGCCAGTTATTTTACCTTGTCATTTTAGGGTTTAGAAGTTTTGCACGTAGCAAAACCACAAGAGGGTGTTTCATAACTCTCTCAGCCCTGGAAGATTTTAAAAAAAAAAGAGATTCAGATGGTCTTATTTTTCTATCACTGATATGTGCAGATAAGACACACATAGCATAAAGGGACTTAGCCTGATATGTCTTTTCCTCTCCTGGTGGTTGGAAAGGTAATAATGGTAAATATTATACATAAACATTTGTGTGCGTACCACATTTGGACTGGAACATTAAGACAAGTTTGCATGATAAGCTCATGCTTACATTTGGGATATAAATATACAGTTTCCTTTGGAAATAAGGTTCCATTTTATAGTATTTCTGGTAGGAGATTCTCAAGGCTCATGAAGAGAGACAGACAGCTGCTTCTCTATCAGGGAAGTCAAGGCTGGCTCAATGTCTTGGTGACCAAAAAATGAACATAATTCTGAATAGGAATGAAAGGAATGGAACACATTAGAAAAACACTGAAATCTCAATCACACAGCCGCACACCAATGAGAGAGAGCTAGATTAGGATAGATTTTCAAGAGATGTGCACTCTCGTAAAGAACAGAATGTGTTATTTGTGAGCCAAAAAGTACTATTCAGATGTGATCTAGTGTAATTGCACATGTTCCTTGTATTTAGAATGTTGGAAGTGCAAAGGAGTTTGTTGAGGAGCTGAGGAATAAGATGACTGTCAAAGCATGTGAAGGACAGTTGTTTTAAATGGGGATTTCACTGATATTTCTGATAGAGGGGGACTGGCATTCTGTGCACATTGAATTTTGTCTGCTCTCGGAGCAATTTGTCATTTCAGACATCAGAATTTTTTCCAAATGCTCTGTGGCAGTGACTAATATTGGAAGTATTGTATTAAAGATATTCACAGATCCAATAATATCCCACCAGTTATTCCATCCTTGCCTTGTCTCATGCTAGCCTTTATTTTTGTGTAATATTGCCTAGTCCAGTGCACCAGTTAACCTTATTTTTTTTTCCCTTCAAGTCCCTCCCCATAACTCATTCCACTCAGGTTGCCTTCCAGCTCTCAACCTCTCCTACCTTCAGATCTGTTTGTTCCTGTTTTTTGGTTAAACATCAGCCTTCAGTATCTAATAACTATTGCAAGAGCTCACTTATAGTAATCTATCTATAACACCAATCACTAGAACCACCAATACACAAAGTCATAATCAGGGACTGTGTTTAGTTGACATGTGAAGCAGTTTGGAATGGCTGTGGAATTGTATAAATATGAAACGGATGAGAGCTGGAACTTTGACAATTTTAACACTTATCAGCACTGGCCATTATCCGAAGTTTTGCCTGTACAGCACATACAGATTAGGTCCGGATCTCTTGCATCATGAGAGAACAATGTTAGAACATGTAGTGTGATCTTGTTCAAAGAGTAAATGATGGAACTATGATCTAACTCAGTTGCAACAGAAGGCTCCTAACACTTGTATCTGTAGCGTAGATGGGCCCTGAAAGGTGGCACTAATGAATCAGCTCCTAGATGTTAGCACAACATGCCACTAGAGCAAACAGGGAATTACTTGTGTTTTTCAGTTGTTTAAGATGGCTTAATGTAGCTGTCAGGGCTGTTCCTCATTGTGGCACTCCGAGTGCAGAAGGTGGGGGACCGCAAGAGACATTAAATAACTTCCCTCTGTAGGCTCTGTTACAAAAACTTCCCGGAGTCACAGATTTACTGACTTTGAGGGGTAGCTGCCACCACCAAGTAAAACAAACCCCTTTCTTCTTGAACCCAGGAAAAAAGTACTTGGACTTCCTTCCCCAGAGTACCCCAAACTCCTCTGCCACAAGAGAGCTTGAAAAAGAGAAACAAAAGAAAACCAACTGTGTCTTTGATAGCTGACCTCTCAGGATAGGCAGACACACACAGACAGACCTCCTCTTTCTTTCCAGGACACAAGAAACAAATCGCCTTAAAAAAGGTGATTTTATTAACAAAACAAAAAGATATATTTAGTAAAGCATACTTGGTTGCTAGGTGTTACAGAGCAATGAGTAAAAGAAATTAAAACACAGAGAACATCTCTGGTATGATCTTAGTGAATGGGGGAGGGAAGGCATAGATTCCCACAGAGAAGTTGAACCAAAGCAAAGAAAAATGCCCTGATTGTGACTAAATACACATTTTCCCTTTATTTACTCATGACCCTTTTCTGGTTCAGTCCACTTACATGCCCTGAATTCCTTGTAGACATGGTAATTCTGATTACTGCATGTTGCTCGTCTAGCCCTTAACTTAGAAGTCACACAAAGGAAGAGCAGACCAGGTATCTATATACAATTCAGATTTCAGCACTGTATCCCATTGGTTCTTCTGGCCCCCTACCAACACCCCATTGGTTCTTCTGGCCCCCTACCAGTGGCCTTACTAGCTACTTGAGTTTAACCCACTAGTCACCAAATGCTGGCCAGCAATCCTCCTATCCATCACACCTAGCCATTTACTTTCATCAGATACTGCTGTGCATTCTAACTGCAGGACTACAGAAATGTTTCAAAGTCTAAAATCAGTCATGAGAGCACTTAATTATCACTGTTTATCTAGTCTTTAATTTGTATAAGTATTCTGACATTCTAGAACTCAGAGAATGAGTAGCCACTTGCAATCAGAGAAGAATGCTGGGTAATTACTGTGATAAAAAAGTTTAGAATCTGTTCAGACACTAACCTAGCATTAAGATAACATGTTTCAAGGTCAGAGCACTATAAACATTATTTAAATAAATAACTATAAATAGATTGTGTCCAGATTCACAATAATAAGGTATGCTAAATCATTGTGGTACAACACTGACAGCATGTAAGGTAACAGTTGGTACACTACATGTATTTACAAAAGCTAACTATATTTCTGGTGTGATTTGGACAATAGTTTTTGTATTTATACTTTTCTGGTATGCTAGCTTATAATTTAGTAGACGACTTATGGACCAATATGATTGTAGCATGCAAACAGTCTGTACTGTATGACTGACGTTTGAGTTATGTGATTACCACCAGTGCACCGTCCATTGACAAGCTAATTTGTTTCTTGTAAAGGTGAGTACAAACAGGCATAGTTTCAGTTTAATTTCTTTTATATCTTATGGCTAGTAGATGGAGGAGCAAAAGGCGAGAAGGGGCTGGAAAGAGGCATTGGAGCAAAGCAGGGCAGGATGGGAGCCAGATGGGCCAGTAAGGCCACATCTACTTACATCCACACTAATGACTCTTCTGAGCCTGTTCAAGATTTCCCCCACAACAGAACAGAAGGGTGAAGAAAGCTGTTTCTGTAGACAATCAGATGAAAAGGTAGGAAGGCAACAGGTGGGGGTCAAGTAAAGTTTTTCCCAACTTTGTTATCCCAAGTTGTTTTCATGCAGAGGATTATATGGATTTCAAATTTTAGAGGAAAGTTCTTAAATTGTCCATGTAGTCATCCACAAATTGATTTGATTGGATTCCTCTTCTTATCTCTTGAACACAGCCAGCAAGATCCACACTCTCTTATCCTCTGATTACATTTCAGACTTCACAGATCTATCTCTACATTGGCTCTATTCCTTCTGCCATCTATTAAAGCTACTGCTTTATTTTGATTTCATTTTTTTTTGTATGCCATGCACCCTACAATCTGCTCAACCCTTTTTCCTAACTTTTCCTTTCCCCTATCCTTATTTATTGGCTTCTTTTAAACCTAGGGTATGAATGGTCCCCTCTATTTAGTACATGTCAATACCATCCCGTTTCCTCATTCACATTAAAAGTCCCATCTATTATCTTCACCAGAATGCAAATAGAACTACACTGTCATCTTCTATTTGTGTTAATTGTACTGTGCCTGGAATACCTTTAGATTACAAATTATTCAAGGAGGGACACTATATTATGTGTATCTTTACTATTATAAACCTCTGTTTATCAGCATTTTATGTAAATAATGTCCACTGAATTGTTTGTGTATAATATATACACACACACTTATTATTTACTGTTATCCACTTAGCTGATTTTATAAGTGAAGAACTCTATCTAGATCCTTTGATATACTAGTGGTGCTTTTAACATGGAAGGTAGTTGTTACTGAATACATTTTGGTAAGAAAAACATGTGTCTGTCATATTAGATAGCAATAGCTGATCTAGCAATTGCCAAACATCTTATATTGCCCAACAGTGATGCTTTAAAACGTGCTCAATGAAGAAGTGAAACAACAAGCACTGTTTTTATGTCTGAGGGGTAGCCCTGTTAGTTTAACTTAAAAAATGACTAGTCCTGTGGCACTTTAGAGACTAACAAATATATAAAAAAGTACCAGGAGCTTTCATGGGTAAAACCCACTTCATCAGATGAGCTGGAGTGGAAATAGCAGAACCAAGATATTTATAACAGAGGAAGGGAAAAAAAGTACCTGTCAATTGTAGGACTGATGCTAATGAGGCTAATTAAGTGGGTTGGAAATAGGAATGTAAGCCACCAGTCGACTATCCGATAAGCAAATGTTTATAGGATGGTTGACTCGACTAGTTACTCCCCCCACCCTTACTGCCTCTATCAGAAAGAGGCAGCAAGGGGGGGAAGAGCAGGAGTTGGTGCTGGGGTGAACTGGTAAAGCCAGTTCCCCCCAGCACCGTTTCTGTGAGAGGCAGAGGCATAGCGGGGAAATGGCACGAGTGGGGACTACTTCAGTCCCCGCTCGCACTGGTTCCCACTAGAGGCGATTCTACTTTTGAAATGTACAAGAGCCTTCTAGGGCTCTTATACATTTCAAAAGCAGAAGTGCTGCAGGAGCATGGGGCAAGCAGGGACTCAAGCAGTCCCTGCTCACCCTGTGCTCTCTGCGGCTCCTCCCACTTGCTGCCTCTATGAGAGGCATTAAGGGGAGGACAGGAGTCAGTGCTGGGGGAAGCCAGCTTAAAAGCTGGCTACCCCCACTGTCCCCAGGGTGCCGCCTGCACCCCCTGCCCGCTGCCTCTATTAGAGGCAGTGGGGGTGGGCTGATAGGGGATGCTGCTGCGAAGCATCCCCTGTCCGCAGGAGTCCCAGCAAGGAGCTGCCCTCCTCTGTGGACAGGGGCTGTTGCTGCCAAGCAACTCCTTTTCACGGTGGCCAGCACACAGGGATGTCCACTGCGAACAGGGGCTGCTGGACTCAGCATGAGCCGGGACCAAACAGTCCCGGCTCGCACTGATCACTGCACCGCTGCATTTTAAATGGAGTAAGAACCCAGCAGGGGAAGGGGATGTGAGTAGTCGACTTGAGTACCCAGTAAGCATAGGCTTATCGGGTAGTTGACTAGTCGATTACTCCTTTACATCCCTAGCATGGATACAGACACTTTGTACTGTCATGTTTTTCCTGTGAATCAGAACTGCATGACATTTAGCTTTCTAAGAAAAGCATCTAAGCATTTTAGTAGACATTCTTCTTCCCTAGTTCATTAGGTGGCATACTAAAGGCATCATTCCAACACTTTCTGGTACATTTTACATCACGCTGAAAAGTCACTCCTGGTGGGAAGTGTGACATTCTAGCTCTTACAGTTCTTTTTACACAGTGCCACTTGTCTATAAGTGTGCAGTTGCTATAAAACAAACCATATTACACAAATCCATGAGGATCCTGTTCTAAAGCCCATTTAACTCATTTCAGAGATGTCTACTGACTTTATTGGACTGTAACACACAAGAGATTGGCATAACAACAGTATGAACAGTATCAGAGGGGTAGCAGTGTTAGTCTGAATCTGCAAGAACAATGAGAAGTCCTGTGGCACCTTATAGGCTAACATTTATTGGAGCATAAGCTTTCATGGGCAAAGACCCACTTCGCCATGCATATACATGCATCTGATAAAGTGGATCTTTGCCCACGAAAGCTTATGCTCCAATAAATCTGTTAGTCTATAAGGTGCCACAGGACTTCTCGTTGTTCTAGTATGAACAGTGTTTACCACAGGGAAAAAATAAAGGCTTGTTAGAATATAATTTTACTGTTAACCAGCAATCACCTGTGCGTACTAGATGTAGTCACTTTGCAGAAAGCATGATTGAAGTCATCAGACCTAACATAAAAGTATTATGTGGGCGTTCAACTTTTAATATGTGTCTTTGTGGCTTTTTTCCTTTTTTAATTATGCCAAACAGGCTCCTGGGTGGAACTGCACTTCAGCAGCAATGGTAATGGTAATACTGTCCAGCCAACAAGCCAAGAGCAAGTACCAGATTCTATTTCTGTTTATAATGGTGACATGGAGAAAATACTCCTAGATGCCCAGCATGAATCTGGAAGAAGCAGTTCAAGAGAAAGCTCGCGCTGCGATAGGTAGCTATAAATATATTATTGTAAATACAGAAGTGCTTATGATAGTGCAGTTTTTCTGGTGTGTGTGTGTATAGTGTGTGAGTATTTATATTTATATTATGCATGTGCTTAAATTTATAACAAACAGATGGGTTACTTTTAAACATAGAAACGCATTTTCTGAAGCAGTCCATCCTGAAACCAGAAGGAAATAATATAAGGGAAAGAGCCATGGAAAAATTATCATGCATTGTAAAAAGGTCTTCTCATAATTTTGACATGCTCTGACTTCTTAGGGGACGTGTACCACCATCAACTGAACTTTGCACAGACACGCTGTTAAATCACTGGCAACATTCCTGCTCTAATAAAGTCTGATGCTTTCATCCTGGGCTTGCACATGGTGGCTGTATGATCAGTCCATGTGGAAACTATGCCACTTTATTAGCTGCATGGAAAAGCAACTGTAAAAAAGGGATGATACAAATGAAATGTACCATGTATTTACTTAGAAGTCCTTCGGTAATTGCTAAAATGATATTTTAGCTTTGTCTAATGTGCAGACCATAGAGCTGTCTAGTAGCAGCATTTAAAAACAATTTCCATATGGGGTAGCTCTTATAAATTCACTGATGTAATTGGGTCTGTGATAATTTAGACCAGTGGAGGATCTGCACTATAAAGTTTAATTTGATTGAAGGAACTGGAAGACTTGTGGAATGGGCAAAGGAATGCGGGGCCTCTTATTTCTACGTGGCTGGTTTGAATACAGTCCTAAAGCCATTATTGCCTGTTTTTCTCCAATGATATTTATGAACTAAGCTGTGGGTTCAAATCCAGTAACTCCATATATAGATGTTTATATCTGCAAAAGGTTATATACCATGCAGTAAACTGGCTTCCTTCTTTGCAGCTGTAATCAAGCGAGCATGGAGGATGGATTATGTTGCAATCCTAGAAGTATTTCCATTAGGTTGGGGTTGAGCCACATTAGTGCCAGTGAAACCTGTGCTCTTGTTGCCCCTGCTGTAACTGTCCAGTAGCAAAGTTTGTTTGCTCACTTAGTTACCAGTATACCGAATATCAGCATGAAGAGTTTAATGAGATTTTTTTTCCCTTCTTTTGCTTCTCTTGACAAAGCCCTCCTCGTTCTCAGACACCCCAGGACAATAATAGAGCTTCTGAAATGGAGAGTCACAGCAGTGGAGAAAAGAACAGTTCTCAGGTAAAAGTGAAGTTACCCTTCCTTTGAGAATGTGTCTGTGACTATCAGGGTGCCAAGCCCAGCATAAGAAAATATACATAGAAAAAGATGAGACTGATCCCGCAAAGATTAAACAATTAAGTTACTTTACTTCTGAGATTAAAAGTGATTTCTCCCTGGAGTCAAGATCCTCAGTTGTTTAAAGCAGGGCTCTCAAACTCCTGGCCATCTACAGGAAGAAGCATATTCACAATCCAGCCCAGGAGACTCAATGGCTGGGGGTGGGAAGACACACATCCAAACCTGTCCCCCCCCCCAAGCTCCGCCCCCTCCAGACACCTCCTTAACCAGTCCCCCGAGGGATCTGGCTGCGGGGATTACTGGGGGGCCTTGGTGTGAGGTGTCAGCAGCAAAAGCCCACCCTGCATTCCCCAGCCACTGAATCTCCTGGGACAGATTGCAAATATGCTCTGGCCCATATATGGCCCTGCAGGCTGTGAATTTGAGACCTCTGGTTTAAGATTACATATACCCTGCAATATAGCACCCGCGGCTGGCCATTAAAGCTTGCGAGATGCTAAGATATTATAATAAAAGTGTCCATATTTCACTTACATCATATAGATCTAGAAGACAGAAATCACCTCCTGACCTGACTGTCATCCCCTTGCATTGGCCAGTTTCACCTAACTTGGGCTCTGGGACTCAAGCTGCAGGGCTGCAAAACTGCAGGGTAGAGGTTTGGGCTTTGGCTGGAGCCCAGGCTCTGGGACCATGTGATGGGACAGGGTACCACAGCCTAACTGTCTGCACTGCAGTTGAATAGCTCTGCAGCCTGAGCCAGGTACCATGGGCCAACCAAAGGTGTTTTATTGCAGTGTAGACATACCCTGAGTCTTTGCAGGGGCCAGCCCCTACATGGACAGTTCTAAGCCACAGACTTGCTTAATTACTTTTTTAAAAAACATACGAGCTGGGTTTTTCAAAGGTATTAGGTCTTAATGACAGTTTAGCACCTGGTTCCCTTAGGCCTCTTTGAAAGTCCCATACAGAGAGGTCATAATGTTCACCCTCTGAATTTACAGTGATTAGGAAGGATGGTTCAGTAGATAGGCTACAGGGACTGGGACTCAGGAGACCTTGGTTTGATTGCCAGCATAGCCGCCTACATCAGGTAAGACCTTGCCCAATCTACTCATTATCACAACTGCCCATCTATAGAACAAGGATAATACGTCGCTGCCTCACAGGGATGTTAGGAGGATCAAAGCCATTAAAGCTTGTGAGGTGCTCAGATATTACAGTAATAGCATCCATATTTCACTGATGTCATACAGATGTACAAAGCAGCAATCTTCCTCTTCCTGACTTGACTCACTCCCTTGCATCTCTCAGTCTTACACCAACAGGTATTTGTTGAGAATCATTAGGAAAGGGCTAGATCAGGGATTCCCAAACTTTTTGACACGGGGACCAGTAAATCCATTCATGAGCTTTTGGAGGACTGGTAACATTCATTTGCATATTCATTAAGCAAATGATGAATATTCAAATACATTATTTCTGGTCCTCCCAAAGCCCCCAGTGCCAGCTTTATCAAAAGTTTTGCTAGTCACCCACAATATTCTTGCCAGCAAGTTAAGGGAATATGGATTGGATAAATGGACTGTAAGATGGATAGAAAGCTGGCTAGACCAGGGTTTCCCAAACTTTTCACTTTAGTTGGAACCCGTTTTTTTTCAGTCCTGTTTTTTGCAGCCCAAAAATATAAACGCATATAAAAAAAGAATTAAAAATGAATAAATTTTCAGTGTTTCTCCCGGCTGCATCTTCCGCCCAGCCTGGGCCAGGGCTTGGGGGACTCGGTGCCGCATGGGCACTCCAGGAGGCGGGAGCAGGAGCAGATTAGGGGTAGGGTATCTGGCTAGGAGGGAGGGTGCAAGGAGGGGTAGGGTTGCCAGGTGTCCAGTTTTGTACTGGACAGTCTGTTATTTGAGGGTTCTGTCCTGGAAACAAATTGAGAAAATACCAGACATATAAAATGTCCGGTATTTTCTAATTAGGTAAGTTTTATTACTATTAGGTGTATCAGTCCATAGTTGCAAACTGCCTGGCTGGTAGATGTGCTCATGCTGCGTGAGTGTGTCTACCAGCCAGGCAGTTCACAGCTACTCGAGGGAGGGTATGGGGGGGGGGGCAAAATGGAATCTCCAGGGCCAGACTCACTCATGTGCCTGGGCCAGACCCGCTTCCCACCGGCGGATTCGCCCGCCCCCCCCCCCCCCACTTCTCCTCCCCATCTCCCCTGGCTAGCCCCACTGCCCCTGTCCAGCCCTGCTTCTGGCAGCTGGTTCTCCCATCCTCCTCCTCATGATCTCCCCCCGTCCCCTAGCCAGCCCGCTGCCCCCATCCAGCCCTGTTTCCAGAGGCTTGTTCTCCAGTCCTCCTCCTCCCGATCTCCCCCCGCCCAGCCCTGCTTCTGCCACCCACCACCCACCCTGATCTCCGCCGGACAGCCTTGCTGCCCCCAACCCTGCTTCCCGGCGGCCGGTTTCTCCCACACGCACACCTCCTCCCAGCCCACCCTGGCCCGCTCCCTTCCTGTCAGCCACGCTGAGGCCCGATAACTTTTTTCCCACGGCCCATAGTTTGGGAAATGCTAGGCTAGATAATAAGCCAGAACATACTGTGAAGACTGCTGGCAACCAATACAGCTGGTAAATCAGGATAAAAAAAGAGTATTTACTGGAACCAAAGAGTCACATTTTGCATACTGAGTATTGTCACATTGCTGAAACAAGGCTAGAATCACAGGTCCACACAATCCCCTTATTAGATACTTGCTATTAATCTTTAAAATGTTCATCTACAGGCTCTTGTAGATAAAGTGTGGTAAATAAGTCCTTTAAAAGTACAAAAAGATGCACTGCCTATCCAGAGCTTGCTTTGTCCCAAGTAAACACCTGTCTAGATCAGTGTTTCTGAGGTTCCAGCCAAGGGGAGCCACGGGAAGCAGCAAAACCAGAGCCAGTGGGAGTTGCAAGGCTTTATGGCTGCAGAGCTGTTAAGTAAACAAACTGGAGTGACCCATTAGGAGCTCTCTCAAAGTGAGCCCACAGCCCACTTTGAGAAACACTGGTATAGTTGCAGTGAGAGCATCATCCTGAGTGTGTGTATGCATGATTTGTAACCTATGTGACATAGCACTTTTTACCCTAACAGTGTAAATAAACACAGATCACTGAGAAGAGGGTTGGCCTTGTGGTCAAGGACTTAGGAGATCTGGAGTCATTTTCCATTTCTGCCAGTTTTCCTGTGTGACCTTGGGCAATTCACTCTTCCTCCGGAAATCTGAGGCAGAGGAAGAGTGAATTGCCCGAGGTCACACAGGAAAACTGGCAGAAATGGAAAATGACTCCAGATCTCCTAAGTCCTTTCTCTTGTTCTCTGTCAGATTGAAATGTCTTCAGGACTGGGGCTGTCTGTACAGTCCTTAGTACAGTGAGGTTATGGTCTCAATAGAGACCTCTAACAACTACCAAAAGTATAAAGGATACACAGTAGCATATGCTAAATTATTCCAACATTATTTTTCATGCTGCTATATTTTCTCTAAATCTGAAAAAGAATGCCACTATTATTGCATTTAACAAACAGAAAATTAATGTGCATTTTCTCTCTCCTTTTACTCCATCTCAGTAAATCATGTTTTGATTGCATTGATCCCTATCTTCTGAGGTGGTCTCCGAAGCCATTTCCTCTCCTCATTTAAGTCTTTCCCAAAGACCCAATTTCTCTGCAGCTCCTGCAAGAAACTGACTAAATTAACCATGTAGGCAAACACTCTCAAATAAGTGAGCTGTCGATATATATTACACACAAAAGAAAACCTTCATTGAAAGTGTAAGATTGCAAACTCAAGCACTTTAAAAGTTAGCAAATGCCAGAATTAAAGTTCTCTATAACTTTAATTTACTTCCCTGTCATGATTACATACAGTGACATGATTACATACTCTTCCCTCCCACCCTAGCATTGTTGCTTCAATTCAGTGGACACTTAAATGAACAACTCTTCAATATTTTTGTTCTTCCTCAGTGTTCAGTGAATGGACTCAGGCTTTATTTACTCTATATTAGGGATATTAGATATTGTGTATTATAGCAGTTGCAACAATTTTTAGCAATTAAACGGTTACTAAAATACTCCCCGGGACGGGGCCGGCAGCCAGTCACTCAGCCCCACTCCTGGGGAGCCCCCTGTGACTCTGTGCTGCTGCCTCCATATCAGAGGCAGCAGCGTGGGGTGGTAGGTGGAGCTGCTCTGCAAGGGGAGATGGTTTAAAAAACTGGTAGAGAAAGCAAGGAGAATGAACTGCGTTTGGATTAACCAATAGACTTATTGGTTAATCATTTAAATGGATATACGTTGACATCCCTATTGTATATTATTCAAATGCTGCTCTGAAGACAGAATTATTGATTTCCTCATGGGTTTTTCTATAGTGCTCAGCACTATAGTATCTGAACTGTTCATAAGTGTTAATGAATTTATTTCTACAACACACCACATGAAAAGAAGGCACTGTACACTGAGTTGGAGAAATATGTGGATGCTGCAAGTGAACTTGAGAATTAGCAAGGGGGACAGATGAGAGGGTTGCATTGTGGTAGTACAACCCGAAAGGGCCAAATTTTGTAAAGTCAGTTTGGTTTCTAAAAGGATGGTGATGGTTGTTTGCACAGTCATAACCATCCAGTACACTGTTTGATGGAGACTCTTTATTTTAGTCTGAAGAAGATTTTCTTGAAAGAAGAAAAGAAGTAGAAAGGCTCTTACAGAAAAATTCAGATTGGATATGGGATTGGTCCAGTAGGCCTGAGAACATCCCACCAAAGTGAGTATCCTCAGCCACTGCCGTTTCTCTAATGGGGCTTTTATTTTTATGGTGGTAAATGTGTATTTGCTAACATGTTTGTTTTCCTCTCCTAAAATAGGGAATTTCTTTTCAAACACCCTAAGCGTACTGCCTCTCTCAGCATGAGAAACACAAGCATGATGAAGAAAGGGGGCATATTCTCAGCAGAATTTTTAAAGGTTTTTCTTCCATCCCTGCTTCTCTCTCATTTGCTTGCTATAGGTCTAGGGTAAGTTCTCTTCCCCCCCCCCCCCCGCTTCTACTGTAATTTTCTCCTATCTGAATAATGGCATTCCAATTTGTAGTTCTTCACATGCCTCACATGTAATTGGTACAACTATTTTGCCACATGGCCAGTTATTTACTAACCGGGTATCCACTACTTCGAAGCTATTGTATCACAAAAGCAAACCTGACTAGACATCTTATGTTTTGCAAGTTTCTTACCTGTTGCCTGTGACATTGCTGCATGGGTCAGTTTTCTTCAATGGCTGTTCATTACTTGAGGACTTACCTAAAGAACTGTCAGAAGCTGAAATTAAGAATTATACATAGTATCCATTTTTGTTGTGTTGGATGGATTTTAACTTTAAAGGGGAAAAAAAGCCAGTGGTTTTCATTCTGCATGTTTCTGAAATGTGATCCTTTATAAAAACAATGGAAGGGGTCTTCTTCATATTAGCATTGTGTCTAATTATACTGATCTTCAATTGCACTTGTAGGAAAGGGACTGGGGGGAAGAGATCATTCCCCCCCCAACTCCATCCATTCAGAGGCTACGGTTGTCCTACCTGTGGAGGGTGCTTCAGGACCATCCCTAAACCCAGAAGATCCCCAGGCATCCTTACAGATGCCAGGGAATTTGTGGGAGGCCAGGCCCAGTCACATTAAGACCCCAGCGAGATTCACTAGGGGAGTGAGCTTTGTGGAAAGGTGATACAATTCTGGACTGTCATGTCTTTCCCAAGGAATCTCTGTCAAGTTAAAGGGGGATCATCTACTTCCCGACCAAACCCACTTTCCTTTCTCTCTGATCTGCCCAGTCTCTGCCCTAAATCCTAAACCTTTGGAGGCCTTTGGAAATTCCAGGGAGATTGGTGCCAGATGTTGCAGAACCACTGTAGTATAACAAATAAGGTGCAGCTTACTCATTCCACTGGGTAATGTGACTTGTAATCTCATATCAGCATAAAACAGCACTAGGTAACCTACTGGACCGTAGGCGACACCATTATAAAACTGTTGAACATGAGAAGAATTAGGCTCAACAACTTGCTGGTGCTGTTTACAATGATCTCATTGGGTCTCCTGCACCAGTATTCCTTCCCTGATGAAGATGTCCTTCTTTCTTCTCAGTTCACACCCCAATCCAGTTGGTTAGGGTCAGACTGCAGATAAGGGAAGTATCTGAAAGGAACATATACTTCTAGGTATGTCAGGGGGCAGATTAGCTATTACACGTACAAATTTCAGATCCCATCTACCTAACTTAAAAAAAATTGAAAACCAACCAAACTTTACTTTCCTTCAAATCTTAAATATATGTTGAAACTCACTTAAAATTAGGCTACAACACTGATTATAGAAATAAAAAAAAAGTATACCTGACTGATCAAGATATTATAGAAACACACAAGTTTTCCTTTGAGGTAAAGCAAAAATACTGTAAATTTATACATTCTTCATTACTTGACTTGCAAGGTCAGAACAATTCTAGAAACATTCTAGCTCACTTATGGACACAGTGGCACAAGATCACAACTTGTAACAACTTCATGAAGAGCTGTGTTTAAATATGGTCAAAATGGTTACTTTTCATAGTGGTCATTTCTTTCACCTGAGGCAAACAAATAAATACAGGAAAGAACATAGAATAGTGAACTACTATTGAGCTGAAAAATAGTGAACATAATAAAAAGTGACTGATGAAAATACTAAGTCAGATAAGCGAGTGTTGTGTAAAACAGCTCAGCTGACACTGAGCATGTTATTTAATTTCTAAAATCTGACGTGAATGAAAGGACAAGAATACGCACAAAAGCATGAGCAAATGAAAGCAGGTGTTTATAGTAGAAACTCTTTTGCAATCTTAGCTATAGCAGATGCTGCAACTATTACTGTATTTGCATGACTAGTAATCTGATGAGAGGAAAAGCATTCCTTACATGCTGTACATTCTTTTTTAAAATGAAATGTAGTGCTTATTCATGTATATTCTCTTCCCCAAGGATTTATATTGGAAGACGTCTGACAACCACAACTACAACTAGCACTTTTTAAAGGGAGAATAAAATTTGGTCAGGCTGAAAGCAATGAGAATTACCCATCTGGGATTACAAATGGTGAACAGCAGGAATTTCTGAGCTAGTGATCGCTACATGACCTGTGCTATTTGTTCTGTAAACATGTTCCTACTTTAGTAGTAGATGGGGGAGAAGAGATACTGAAATCCAAGCTGTCATGGATAATTTTTAGATCAATGTATAAAGCATGTTTCAGATTGATTAATATCTGCTGTAATGCTTGGTAGTGAAATATCATTGAAAATAAATAAAACCCTCAATGTTAAAATAAACTAATTCTTAGCTTTCATATGATGGTTGTGATGTAGCTAGGAATTCATCTAAACCATTATATCTTTATATCTCTGAAAAAGTGAATATTGTCATTAAAGTGTGGCCTTATATATGCTATTAGAGAAATCCTGATTTGATGGGACTCTTTTTTTTTTTTTTTTTTTTTTTTAAAGATTAGCTATATTTTATTTTGCATAGGAGACACAAAATGTTAAGACACTCTAGATCAGGAATGGAGAACCTTTTTTGGATTGGGGCTGCTGACCCTCAGGCAAGTAGGCTTTGTATGCTCCAGCTCCACGGTGGGATAATGGGGGGGGGAGGAGGTGGACTGGAGAGCTAGTGCAGTCTCCCCAATGCGAGGGGGGAGCCCTGAGCCTCAGGGGCCGCAGGTTCCCCACTTCTGCTCTAGATGCTCAGCTGGTACATACAGCATAGCTTTAGTGGATCTGAGCTCTCTTAGCAGCTATTAATTCGGTCTACAAAAAACTCAATTAAAATTTGGATCTCAGTGCCTAACAAATTTTATTTTGCAGTGTTCTTTATTGTTTTTCATTTAACTGAAAGTCCTCTTGTTGTATCATCTTGCAAAATATAGCTTTAAAAGTGTGGGTTTTTTTTATTTGCTGGCAAAAAAAAAAAAATTGCATTTCCATCCTAACTTGGCCTACTTATTTCCCTTAAACTGAAGGAACAGCATACTTGCTTTTTTATGTATACTAATGAAACTCATTTTGATTCAGGAATTTTATCTTACTGTAATAAGGAAAAAGGAGAAAAAAAAATCTTTGCCAAATTCATAGGAGGTCTTATGTTTAAAAAAAAAAACTTGTAGATTCAGTTTCCTTTTTAAAAAAAAGAAGGCTTAAAATCAATTTCTGAAAGCTGTTTAAAAGATAAGTGTTCCTTTTGAACATTTTCATACTTAATTCATCTTACAGATAGCAAAGAAATATTTACTTAAAAATGATTTCATGGTTTATTTTTAGATAGGAATAACTCTAAACTGCAATTTGATTAAGAGAAATTTCCAAATAGAAATAGTTGAAAGGTATCTGTCTTCAATTACACATGCGGGATCTGCATATATAGATTTGACTTTGCTTTGTTTATGATAGCATCATTCTTTAAAAATAAATTTGCTTTGAACATTGATTTCCTTATTTGGTAAACATTGACTTTTTTTCTTTTGTGCCTGGAATGGAACTGAAATTAACATGGCTGTTAACAACAGTTCCATTGATTCTATATGGTGAGCACCTGTGATACCATAGGATATTTCTACATATCAGGGCTGAAGTCAGAATAAGCTTCGCAACTTCTGCTATGTCATTTGTGTAGCTTAAGTCCAAATAGCTTAATTCAGCTTTTGGTGCTGTATACGCAGCAGGAAATTGAACACACTTCCTTCGACTTCCCTTACTCCTTGTAAAATGAGAGTTACAGGAGTTGGAGTAAGAAGTCCTCCAACTCGACATTATTTTGAAATAAAGGCTTGTAGTGTAGACACCCAGGGTGTGTCTAGACTAGAGGCATTTTTCGAAAAAAGCGACCTTTTTTTGAAAAATCTTTACCTACATCTCTAGACTGCCACTGCGTTCTGTCGACAGTAAATCGAAATAATGCGGCGGTTTTGTCAACCGTGGAAAAGCTCATTTTATAAGGAATAACGCCTTTTTTCGAAAGTGCTCTTCCGAAAAAAGGCGCTATGTAATGCAAACTGTGCTTTTTCAAAAGAGCATCCAGACTGCCTGGGTGCTGTCTTTCGAAAAAGCAGCTTGCTTTTTCGAAAGTACTGGTTGTAGTCTAGATGCTCTTTTTTGGAAGAGGCTTTTTCGAAAGTATTTCAAAAAAGGCGTGTAGTCTATACATAGCCCCCTAGTGTTTATATCCCATCACCAACAATCTCATCACAGTTTTGGGAATAGTTGTTTGTAGCAAAGGTAGGAAGTAGCACATCACCTAGCCCCGATCCTGCAGACAGTTGCACAAGTTGACTTTTACATGTGAATAGTCCTTTGGGGGTGCAGTGAGACCCTTCATGTGTATGAAGTTAAGTACATGTGCAAGATTCAAAATCTGTTTTTCTACTTTTTTTTTTTAAACACTTTTCTTAATGTTTCAAGTATGGATTGATAGGATTTTTTTAGTTTCTAAATAATCTTCCCCAACAAATTGTAAGCATTTAAAAGGAGTCTGTTTGAAGCCTAACAATCCTGACAATTTTATCTCCTGTGGATACTTGTATCCATGCAGATTTTTTTCCATTATTGGGAGCCAAAGTCATGAGGCGTTATAACACTTTTTATTCAATATTTTTCCTCCAGACAAATATTCCAGACCATTGTTTTGGTATTTGAATGGCTGTCAGATCAAGAAAAAAATACATTGTAGTGTAAAAACTTAACACCGATTATTGATTGTAATTTTCAAAAGCAGAAGTGAGCACTAATAGAGTTTGTTTTAATTATTAGCAGTAGATACTAAATATTCTTCAAATTGGAGGGTTGGTGTTATTTCCACCTCCTCCTTTTAGTCAGTGTGTGAGTATCACATTTTTATGCAACAAGCTTGTACAACTGCCCCCTCTTTAATTGTTTAAGATTGATACTACTGGATTACTTTCATGTAAAAAATAGTCTACATTGGAAGTTCCTTGCTTTTAAATATACTCAGGCATAATTAGAGCAAAATTTAACAGAAGCTGATGAATGCATTTTAAAGTGTCTTTTTGGGTATCATTGATGTAATATTCAGTTAATTACCATAGCAGATTGTGACATACATTTGTAAGGAAAAATACCAACAATTAACAAAAGAAAGGAAATAAGTTTTGCTTCATTTTCTTATACTAATAATAAAGCAAAGAAACGAACACAGTGAAACAGTTACGATTGTGGTGTCCTTAAGGTGGGAAGGATGCTGGGGAATGTATCTTTGTGAACACCAATTTACAGTTGATTAAAGTGGTTTAAAACCTTTTTAGCACAAGTATGTCATCCTGTTGAGTCTGAGCCATATAGATCCTCAAGGCTGTATAAGAATCTGAGCCACAGTGTTGCTTGCATACTACAAAAATATAAAACCTATTTAGCTATGTTTACTGCACCACCGTTTTGCTTTCTACTATTTTGTTCCATTTCCTGTATAATTTCTTATAAATTAAAATAATTTGAGTTACAAATACCTCTCCTTTAGATCAACCCTTATGACAAGATGAATATCTTTACTCCAAAAAGAATCCTTGTATATAGGTGACAAATAACAGGTTATTAAAAATAAAGGATAGTTTTTTCATCTGTCTAAATAAAAATCACTTTTCAAGCAAATTTCACTTGGTACCTGCAATGCTTTCTTAGAGGTTGTGAAAGGTCTATCTTGTATTATTTTTATTCACTGGCCCCAATATACTCTATCAGGATCCTATTTGCTAGGCTCTATAAAGGCTTACAGTGTAGGGCCCTGATGTAGGATGGAGCTCCTGCTGGGTGCATCAGCACCTCATGAACTGAAGTGAGGGCTACCAGCAGATTCAGGAGTCCATCTTTAAAGAGCGCCTTTCAGGGCTGTGGCCTAAACTGAAGCATGATGCTACAAATGTATGTTATCACACACTGTAAGGAAGAGAGTGGGAGGGAGAAAGAGGACGAAGATAACAGTAAGATCATCTAATTACATTGGCCTGCTATATGCAAAACTAATTGACTAGGGACCATAATTGGGAACTGTTAGATTTTATATACCTAATATAACTATTAGGGAACATCCTGAACTTAGCCATCACACTGTACGTTTATTTAATCCAAATGCTTAACAGACAGTTGTAGGAAAGTCCTTTTGTCAATGGTTTAACACTTCTCCCCCTTCAATGAAAGGCTGAACATGCTTTCAGTCTAGATCAGGGGTGAGAAACCTATAACCCAGGAGCTGGATCCAGCCCCCAAGGCTTGGGGCTCCCTCTCCAGCACTGGGGACCTGATGCTCCAGCCCTGCGACTCCCCTCCCACCCAGACCCCACACCCAAGCAGGTTTCCCAGCAGCCCACTCCCACACACTCAATTCCTCATTTTTGGCTTCACCTATGAGTCTGTGTGTGTGGGGGGGGAGGAGGGGGAGTGCACTAGCCTGGGCCTCCCTAGACTCTGGTGTGCAAGGGGAATGGGTATATGTGTGTGTGTGGGGGGGGGGGGGGTTGATTCTCACTTTCATGCAGCCCTGACTGATTTTTCTATGGGTCAACAGCACTAGATCCCCCAAAAATTCCCCATGCTTGGTCTACATCATTGCCACCATCCTCCCTGAAAAGGTCCAGCAAAACAAAGGAGGGAAGACTTGACATTCCTTATGATTCCTCTACATGCAAACTGAACTGAAGCAAATGAAGGCATGAATTAAAACCAATTGTCATTTTGGATCAGACAAGCAGACAAGCCCTAAGGCAAAAATCAAGCCAAACTTTTCAATTTAAATTTCAAAAAGAAATACAGCGCATATACATTCATCATCATCTTCTTCAAGCCACTTTGACGGGTAGGGCTCAATCCCTAAAAGGAATACTGAATAGTGCAGTCAGTCCATTCAGAAAGAATTAAGTGATTCAAAGGCAGCATTTAGCTTTCAGATTGCATTCCTCAACTAAAACTCGACATCTTGACAGTACTGTGTGCGGGTAATATAACTCACTGGGAAAATTCAAACTCTAGCATGGATTAAGGATGTTAAGTAGCATGTAATTCACTAATCAAATAGTCGATGCATTTTTGCATCAACTATTCGATTGGTCAATAGGGTGGCATTGTTCCTCCCCAGAGGACCACATAACTCTGACAGAGGCAACAATGGGGCGGGGGAAGCAACTAGTCAACTATCCTGTCGCCTATCCAATAAGTATTTGCTTATCGGATAGTCAACTACTCCTTAACATCCCTAGCATGGTTCTTGGTCTAGTACTACTGATTCTGGCACAAAAATAAAGGTGACTGATTTTCTGGATTGGGCAGTATGTCAGGTCAACACTAAAGGGGAAGGTCGAATCGAGATATACAACTTCAGCTATGTTCATTACCTTGTTTCAAGTTTTCCCACTGTCCCTACAGTGGGAGTTGGCTTTCCTTACTCCTCACAGGATCAGGAGTACCAGCCACTGACAAGAACACCCTGTGAGCTCAATTTAATGGGTCTTTACTAAAGCCACTATATTGAACTTCAGAAGATCAATCACAGCAGCGTCGATCTTCTGCTTAGTGAAGACATGGCCTTAGGTTCAGAACCTCATTTACCTCAATAAGAGTCCATCCACATGGAGCATTTTGCAGAACTGGGCCTAACATTGCTGAGCTCTAGTACAATGCAGAATATATTTCTTGAAGAAAAATAGTGGAAATGCCATTATTTGCAGTTTTCAAACTATATTGACCAACACATGATAATGTACTCTGTGGGAACAATCTTGTGCCAGCAGAATAGTATTGTATAAACAATTTTCATCTCCAATTGACGTTAAAGGAAAATTGTACTCTATGTGCCAAGACTAGTTGGGTCCATTAAAACCAAGTGTCACCACAGAGAAGAGGTCCAAACATACCTAGCTAATTTAAATTTAAAAAAGCTCAATTTAAATTTAGATATATTTTTATTTTTAGCTAATCGAGGAAACCAGGTCCCCAATTCAACAAGCTTTGGCAAGGAGAAAAATCATGATAGAGTGCTCAAAATCATTGTTACTTTATGGGCATATCTACACTACATAGGGAAGATCAATCTAAATTACATAACTTCAGCTACATGATTAGTATAGCTAAAATCAATGTACTTAGCTTTGCTTACCACAGTGACTTCACTGCGGTGCATTGACAGAAGACACTGTCCCGTTGACTCACCTTGCACTTCCTATTGAGGTGGAGTACTGGAGTCGATGGGAGAGTGATCAGTGGCTGATTTGTCACATCTATACTAGACTCAATAAATGAACCCCTTCTGGAACAATCTTTGCCCGTCAATCCAGCCAGTAATGAAGACAAGCCCAAAGTATAAAATGAGAGATGTTACTTCAGGTTCCCTCTGTTCCAGGTTCCTCATCCAGTAAACTTGCATTCACTATCCTGACATGCAATGCAAATCATGAAAAGTATTCCAAAGAAAAAAAACACTCATTTTACAATGACTTTAGATGTCATTTTAAAATACATCTTACAGGCAACTTCTAGTGTTATACACAAGTGATAGTAGGATCAAGATTTCACGCTCATTGCACTCTAAATTTGTAGTCATATGATCAGAGAGTTAGCACAAAGAGCAACAACAGCATTCTGAAGTCTGCACCACAGCCACAAAATTTCTGCTAGAGAAAACCCTTTTTCGGCAGAAGATCAGATATTGTACTGAGGCCATTAATACTGCACCTGAAATTTATTGCATTAATGGAAAATCAAGATCAACTTGACCTAGTAAAAATTCAGTATGCTGCACAGGAAAGAAAAATAATACCCATTTGAACTTTTTACATGGTTGAAAAAAAAGGCTAAGTTGATGGACAAATGTAACCACATTATCATGGCAGTATTCATCTAGCATTGTTATTACTACAGTTTGAAACTCTCTTAACCGAGACACTGGTCTGGCAACATCTGAGGTCCAGCAGGACCACAGAGTTCTGGTGGAGAGCTAGTGCCTGGAAGCCCTGCAGGCTGTCAGGGCAGCGGGAGCCCGAGGCACAGTAGTGGGGCTTCCCAGCAGGGCAGTGGGAGCCCCACGCATGGTAATGGGTCTACCCAGTAAGGCAGGAGGAGCCCGGTGCACAGAGGCAGTGGGACTGCCTAACACGGCAGCAGGAATAGGAGCACAGTGGTGGGGGGGGGGGGGGTTGCTGGCTGCTGCAGCTGGAGCACAGTGTGTGGAAAGGCGGGGGGGGGTTGCCCAGCAGGGCAGTGGGGGCCAGGGCTGGATGGGGATGGTGGCAGGGGGGGCCAGAAATGACCTTCCCTGGTCTGGCAAAATCCATCATCCAGGATCAGTCGTCTCGAGTGTGCCAAACCAGAGAGGTCCAACCTGTATATTGAACATTTAACAGTATTAAACTATATGGTATATACATTACTGGATAGAGAACTAGTCTAGCTCAATCTTGTGGTCAAATTATTAATTTCTTTTTCTATGTGCTGTTTCTACATGTATTTTCTGCTTCAACTCTCAGTTCATTTATACAAACGTAGAGAACTCAGAACACACTATAAATACACAAGTATAACTAGTGGAGAGCTAATGTACATATTACACTGGTCTACAATTTTTTAGAAGTTGTCTGCTTCAGAGATAAAATGTGCTATTTATTATGTATTTTGATGTGCTGAATTCAAATATGACAATTAAAACAACTGATTGGCTACTGTTTCCAAGATATTTAAGTTTTTACATTTTACGTCTATGTATAGTGTAGATAGTAGAGTTTTAATCATATATTGTAAACCTAGGTCTTTTCATGTGTTTATGGTTGCTTTACATGATAATGTTTCACCTGTCCTGTTTATGTAACACTTTAAAAATCAGCAAAAGGATTATATAAATAAAATTTATTATGAAACAAAAGGCAAAAAACTATTATGTACATAGTTTAGTCCTATTCAGTGTCTACTCGGCGCTTCTTGGCTTGTCGCTTGTATTCATTAAATGGAGCATCTCTTGTCACTGTCCAGCAATAGTCTGCAAGCATTGATGGGCTCCATTTGCCCTGATAGCGTTTCTCCATTGTTGCAATGTCCTGGTGAAATCGCTCACCATGCTCGTCGCTCACTGCTCCGCGGTTCGGTGGAAAAAAAATCGAGATGAGAGTGCAAAAAATGTATCTTTAGTGACATGTTGCAACCAAGGCTTTTATACGCCTTGAGGAGGTTTTCCACCAACAACCTGTAGTTGTCTGCCTTGTTGTTTCCGAGAAAATTTATTGCCACTAACTGGAAGGCTTTCCATGCCGTCTTTTCCTTGCCACGCAGGTCATGGTCAAATGCATCATCTTGAAGAAGTTCACGAATCTGAGGTCCAACAAAGGCACCTTCCTTTATCTTAGCTTCACTTAACCTTGGAAATTTTCCACGGAGGTACTTGAAAGCTGCTTGTGTTTTGTCCATGGCCTTGACAAAGTTCTTCATCAGACTCAGCTTGATGTGTAAGGGTGGTAACAAAATCTTCCTTGATTCAACAAGCGGTGGATGCTGAACACTTTTCCTCCCAGGCTCCAATGACTGTCAGAGTGGCCAATCTATCTTGATGTAGTGGGAATCTCTTGCACGACTATCCCATTTGCAGAGAAAACAGCAGTACTTTGTGTATCCAGTCTGCAGACCAAGCAAGAGAGCAACAGCCTTCAAATCGCCACAAAGCTGCCTCTGATGTTGGTCATAGTTTATGCACCTCAAAAGTTGTTTCATGTTGTCATAGGTTTCCTTCATATGGACTGCATGACCAACTGGAATCAATGGCAAAACATTGCCATTATGCAGCAAAACAGCTTTAAGACTCGTCTCCGATGAATCAATGAATAGTCTCCACTCATCTGGATGGTGAACGATGTTGAGGGCTGCCATCGCACCATCGATGTTGTTGCAGGCTACAAGATCACCTTCCATGAAGAAGAATGGGACAAGATCCTTTCGACGGTCACGGAACATGGAAACCCTAACGTCACCTGCCAGGAAATTCCACTGCTGTAGTCTGGAGCCCAACAGCTCTGCCTTACTCTTGGGTAGTTCCAAATCCCTGACAAGGTCATTCAGTTCACCTTGTGTTATGAGGTGTGGTTCAGAGGAGGAGGATGGGAGAAAATGTGGGTCCTGTGACACTGATGGTTCAGGACCAGAAGTTTCATCCTCTTCCTCGTCTGACTCAAGTGAGAATGATTCTGGTGCATCAGGAACTGGCACTCCTTCTCCGTGGGGTACTGGGCGTATAGCTGATGGAATGTTTGGATAATGCACAGTCCACTTTTTCTTCTTTGACACACCTTTCCCAACTGGAGGCACCATGCAGAAGTAACAATTGCTGGTATGATCTGTTGGCTCTCTCCAAAGCATTGGCACTGCAAAAGGCATAGATTTCCTTTTCCTGTTCAACCACTGGCAAAGATTTGTTGCACAAGTATTGCAGCATATGTGTGGGGCCCACCTCTTGTCCTGATCTCCAATTTTGCTGCCAAAATAAAGGTGATAGGCTTTCTTAACCATAGTGGTTATACTGCGCTTTTGTGATGCAAAAGTCACTTCACCACAAACATAGCAGAAGTTATCTGCACTGTTCACACAAGTACGAGGCATCTCTGCTCACTTTGGCTAAACAGAAATGTGTCCCTTTGCAAAATCAAACACTGACAAATAAGAGAGCACGACACTGTATGATTTCTAGAGCTGATATAGGGCAATTTGTTCAGCAGAGTGATGTAAGCTTCGTTATGATTGCATCATCCATGACTTCTAGGAATAACATGATGCAATTCATATCATGTATGACGCAATACCAGCTTCAGTTTGCATCATTCATTGTTTTGCCTAAAAAGCAAGTACCGTCCAAACCCAGTCAGATTTATTCATAGATCCAGTCAAAGATGTATTTTAGTCATTTCTGGTTTAAATTGAGATCCCTTCCCTTTATAACTCACTTATCCTCCGCCATTCCCAAGTCAAGGGTCGTATATACTGACCCAATAGCATATCTTGAAAACTAGAGCCAATCAACAATTTTAAGCATCATTTTCGTTCTCAGTGACCCAGAATTAGTAAAGTTTGACTACATTTATTTCAGAAGCATTTTGGCTGTAGAGCAGTGTTATGTGTACAGAACTCATTACATACTGGGAATTAAACAAAAACCAAACGGTTACTTACCTAACAGTAACTTACAGTACATTAAGCTAGAAGCAATAGATCACCACAAGTCATAGCCAGATTCTGACTCAAACAGAACCCAGAGACTTCCCATTACAGGCAAAGATGACAGCCCTAGTTGATAAGCCCACTTGCTTGCCACCTGCTTGGTTTTCTTTATCAATTACAGGACAAGGGTTTTTTTTTATTTTTATGGCTATAGTTGAGTCTTGACATACCTATGTAATGTATCCTTAATCTTATTTTCTGTGGGGTCTTTTGAAAGGAAGTCTCCTGCTGAAGTTGTAGCCTATGCCTTTCACTGGTGAGGCAGCTGCTTTACCCACACTGGGTTGCTGTTTACAGGAGGGAGATAGCACATGGCTCATCCTGGTCTGGGGACCCATTCACCAAGGAGGAGGAGCATGGTACAAAGACCTTGACTGTGAGAAATAGCCTGCGGGATGGCCCCAGGATCCTAGAAGGATGCCTGTCTGCTTCCTCAGGATTCTATCACAGCTGTAAATACTGTAGAAGACAATCAAGACACCTCTCTGGGCTTTACCCATTAAAAACAAGATTCATGATTTTTCAATTACCTCCCTGTAAGTGATGGTGCAGCCCAGATGAGAAATGGAGTCCTTACCTCTCTCTGTTCTGGTCAGACTGCCTGAAGGGCTCTTAATGCTCAAGTGCAAAACCAGCCTGTGAAGAAGGCAAAGAAACTTCCCTTACCACCAGGGTCAGAGTAATGTTATTAGCAGCCTAAAGGTCTAAGTACGAATTAAATATGACAAATAAAATTATAAAGTCAAACCTTATGTATGTGCTAATTTTACATAAATATGCATATTCTACTCATTGCACTCAATTCTTCAAACAATTTTACCTCCAGCTTTAGCTGCGACAGTCATGAATGAATCATAATTCAAAGACCTGATGATTTCATTTTCAATGCTCCTGAGTCATGGTGGATGGGAGGACATGTTTGACCCTTGCTAGAAGAAAGAAGGAACATTCGCCACACAGTTAGTGGTCATTAGTGACAAATACGCAGTTTCAATATTTGGGAAACACTATTGCACTGGATTCAGTGATAACATGGTACATCCAAATAGATAAGCTTTTGTCATCTTTTCTCTCTATATCTGAGTGTGATATGAATTCAACAAATTGAAGAAATTCTATAGTAAAATCTACTGGGAGATCATCTGGGGACCTGAGAGACAGACATTTGATAAGACCCTGGGCCTTGTGTGGGACTCTGGCTACTACCAGGTGGCGTTAAAGTTAGTATACAAACTTTAAACAAACTTAATTTAAAGCCTATCAGCTTTTGAATGAGGAGGACAAAACACAGCTATTCCCATTCTATGCCTGCCTAAACAAAAAGATTTAATTGAAAATCAGCATCTTTAAAGAATCTCTGGCTGGTGTTTGTTTACTAGGCTGGTATAGAAAGAAGGATCAAGCAGATAGCAGACAGACCTTGTGTTCCCTCTCCCCTCCCCCGAAATGTTCAGAATTTAGGGGAGGAAAGTGAATGAGATTCTGATTATCCTATCCATGTCTAAAATTAAAGCGCAGCTGTGGCACTGGTTTAAAGTGAAAGTGGGGCCATGGCAGGAATACTAGGAGAGAGTTCTTCCTTCACTCTATGTAAACTACCTCCACAAGGGGAGGACCTAACAGCTACTTGTGCTTTATAGTGCTGTAACTTGCTCAGCCAATGTAGACATAGCCCAGGTGTGATAAAGCAGAAGAGACCAATATATATGCGTGTACAAAAAAATCTATTCTCCTGGACTCTGGCCTGAAGTCAAATAAGGCTACACGGTCAACAGGAATTGGTCTTTATTCTCACTTCCTTCTCTAATCACACTTATTCCATGCTTGCCCAACATTTCCATTGGGAAAGAAGTTAGTTTGCATTGGGACTACTTGCTGCAGGTCAGGGAACCAGGGCTGGTGCAGTCTTCTATTAGGGTGTGTCTGCACAGCAAAGTTATTTCAGAATAACAGCCGTTATTCCAAAATAACTAACTATGTGAGAGTCTACATAGATATTTTGAAATAATTTTGAAATAACAGTCGGCTTATTCTGACTTCTGTAAACCTCATTCTATGAATAACACCTATTCCAAAATAGCTATTTCGAAATAAGGTGTGTGTAGACTCTCCACTTCTGCTATTTTGAAATAGCCCCTCATCAGGACCATTCTAAGTTATTCCTCCTGGGGCTCTAAATCGAGATAGCATGTCTACATTAGGGAAGCCTGCCTCGGACTAATTTTGAGGCTTCCTTGCAGTGTAGACATGCTATTTCGGAATAACTATTCCAGAATAGTTTATTCCGAAATAACACTGTAGTGTAGACATAGCCTTAGAGCGGATCTTGCAACTATCTTCATTTTTCATGATCAGATCCAGAGACAGATGATCTCCTGTGATATGATGGTGAAATTTCTCTGGGGCCTCAAGTGACTTTATCCACAAGTCCAAGACCCTGTTGGGCAACGGGAACTCAACCTGGTCCTCTCCTGGCTCACAGGGCCACCTTTCAAACAATGCAGTTCCTGCTCACTTTCTCACCTGTCCTGGAAAGCAGTGTTCCTGATGGCAGGGTATTGGCAAGCCATGTCTCAGGGATCAGAGTTCTCTCCTTGGAGCCACCATACACGGTCTTCTATAAGGAAAAGGTTCAGCTGTGGACTTCCTGCGAAAAGTAGTTTCTGCCTTCCATGTTAACCAGTACATATTCCTGCCTATCTTGTGTCCCAAGCCTCAAAAAAATTGCGAAGGAAAAACATCTCCAAACACTGAACATCTAGAGGGCCTTGGATTTTTACCAGGAATGAACCAAGCATTTCCGTAGATTGACATAGCACTAAGCCAAAAGAATGAAAGGCCTGCCAGGGTCTGCACAGGAGCTTTCCAACTAGATCACCTTGCACATGCAGTCCTGGTACAAGCTGGGAAAGGTCCATCCACCACCATTTGTTTGAGTCCAATCAACCAAGGGCTCAGGCTTCTTCAGCAATTTTTCTAGCACACAGGCCAATCCAGGATTTCTATAGAGCTGCGATATGGTCCTCAGTCCCCCGCTGTTTACATCTCACTGTGCCATTACTCAGCATGCCAGAGACAACACTGGGTTCAGCAGAGCTATGCTGCAAACAACGCCTGTCTCTGCGCGTACTGCTTAGAGCAGGCAAAAGTGCCTCTGCAGGTCAGAACAGGCCCACCAAGCGGGTTGATCCGGCCCATGGAGGCCCTGCTGCTCCCCTGCCCCGAAGCCAATTGGGGCCTGTGGGCGGGGGAGTGCACAAAACTTCTTCCCGCCCTGCGAGGAGCACACTGCACTTCAAAGTGTTATGTGCTCCTCGCAAGGCGGGAGGAGACGTCACACGCTCCCCAGCCCACAAGCCCTGATCGGCCTGGGGGCAGGAGGAACACGCAAAGTTTCCTCCGCCCTCCCTGCCCCACGAGGAGGGCACGGCACTTCAAAGTGCTGTCTGCTCACACAGGGCAGGGGCAGGGCAAAGGAAGCTTCATGCAGCTCCCCTGCCCCAGGCCCTGATTGGCCTCGGGAAGCACACAAATCCTCCTCCTGTCCTGTGAGGAGCGCATAGCACTTTGAAGTGCTGCATGCTCCTCGCAGGGCGGGGGTAGGGCAGGAGGTGGCTTTGGGCGCTCCCCCCACCCATAGGCCAATCAGGGATTGGGGGCGGGGGAGCACGTGACCTCTCCTCCCGCCCTGCGAGGAATGTGAGTTGTGTGGCTCTCAAACCTAAGGAGGCTCCTGAGAGTAAACTTCAGAGTACATTTCTTCTCTCACAGTCTCCCGACACTGCTATACCCCTTCACTCCTCCTTTGAGGAAATTATTAGGGATAAATGGAACAATGGGAAGTATATTACAAGAGCAATCTCAGGCTCTATGACTAGCCAAGAACCAAAGACCCTCTGAGAACAAAGGAGAAGTTCCCTCCCCCGCAAGGAACCCACAGATGTAAAGATGGAGGCCACTCTCAAGATGGGCTTTAAGCCTCCTCTACCACTCAGTTTCCCAGGTAGCTACCTGCATTGCCGGAGTATCTCCTTTCTGTCTGGAAGATCTCAAAGTCCTTAAGCAGCGAGATCACCCCAACTTTGGCTCCAGTTTAAAAAAGGTTCCCTAGCAACAGAATTTGTAGCTGATACCTCAATGGATGTAAGGTCCTCAGCTGACTCCATGGCTTCCAGTTTAGCAGCCAGACACCCCTTACAGCTTCGTAAATAGTCACTCTAAGCAAGTCCTGTGATCAGTTTCCTCATTTTTGTGGAAAAGCAGGATAAGGTGGAGGCTGACAATACAGCAAGATCCAAAAAGTCCCTCCCTGCCCCACTAAGTGCCCTCAGAAGAGAACAGAGGCTGGCTTTCAAAGAGAGGTGTTTCTTTCACTCTTCATCAGCACAGAGGTACCAGCAGATTCCCCATGGAAAAACAGAAGACTCAAGGTCTGTGGGTAAGGGGAAGTCTCAGCCTCCCCCCACCCCCAACTCACTTCATGTCAGACTGCAGAGGCCTGCAACCAGAATTGAATCTAGGAGGTAGAATTTCCCATTTCCAAAATAAATGATTTTCACTGACCAGACAAGTGAGTCAGCAAGACAGCAAGTCAGGAATTTTTCACTGAGCTGGGGACTCTACATCACCTGCCTTCATCCAGTCACTCAGCTTCCATCACCCCATTGAACAACCGGATTCAGAACCAAATTTTTTATCTTCTGAATTAGGAGTCAGTGTTCCCAAAGAAAGCAAGCTTCTCCTGCTTCCCTTCCATCACTCTCATTGTGCAGAGCCACATGAGGGTATCAGCCATTCGCATCTTCAAAGGGACTCAGGTTGCAAGGAACTCACATATACTCACTTGGAATGGCATCCTGATCAGAGACCCATCTAACCAATAGCACAAAAAACCACATCTTGGATGTAGAATCTTCAAGTGCATAGCTTCATCATCAATGCCAAGAAAAGCTCTCCTGTTCAATACAGAAATTATGTTTTTTGCTCCAGAGCCACGAGGCCTTCCATAGTGATGCCTTCAACTACCAGGACACTTGGGTGTTGTGCGTCACTCCAGGGGCTCAATCACATATCAGAAGTCTTCAAGCCTTCATATTAAGGGTGTAGGATCATTGCACAGAATACATGAAAGGTAAGTACAGGTTTGAAGGCAGGTGTTCAGCTCCTTACAGTGGTAGTTAGCGCACAACAATGTCCACAAAGAAATGCCCATTTGCCTTCCAGACCCTTTAGTTCCTGCAATCAGTGCCAGCCTGGAAGGCTGGGGAGCTCACTTGGGGACCTTAACAGACCAGGGTTTGCAGACTCATAGCATAAACCTCTTAGAGCTGAGAGTGGTCAAGCTAATATTGTAAATATTCCTGAAATGCCAGAGACTCAAAGCTTCCAAGTCCTCCATCGCTAGGTGAGTTATACTATGTAGCTTGGAAGCCTACAAATGAGAGGTTGCTGTCCCAAGAAGGAATTGAGGAGCACTCCATGAGATCCCTAGCAACCTCATTTAATGAACAAATGCAGCCACTTGGACATTTTCAAAGTGGCTACTTGATCTCCAGCTTCATTAAACACCACAACATTGGCCTTCTATTTTCTATCTGCAGGAGGGTGCAGCAGGCACTGGCTCAGAAATAATACTGATTTCTGAGTAAGCTCACAAAAAGGGCACAGTAGACCGTACTTCTTTCCTGTTGAACTTTTGTTTCGTGGTCCCTCATCATATAGGTCACTGTTCACTACTTCCCAGATGTCCAGAATTGTGGAAACAGTGGGCTGCAGAATAGAAAATTTCTGATAAATGTCATGCAAGCTTTACAATTTGGAAGCTGCACCTGCTTTGCTGTCAGCTGAGTTGCGAAGATTTAACCAGATGATGTGACACAATACTGATGCCTCTGCAAGCTGCAAAGGGAGCCGAGTAACCACAGATGTCTGGAACTGTAGAAGATGCTGCTAGCTGAAAGAAAAAAAAAAAAACAAGAAAGAAAATTTTCCATTTCATCTATAGCTCTCCAAAGCACTTTAATCATGGTTTTACAGATAGGGAAACTGAGGCACAGGGAATGAACTGACTTGCCCCAGGTCACCCAGCAAGCAGAGCTAGGAACAGAATTTGGTTTCCTGAATCCCAGACTGCTGCTTTAGTTACTAGGAAAGTTAGTATCAAAGAATAGATCAAAAAGGAAAATTTTGACATCTGTAAATTCTGGTACAAAGGTTCAGGATAGTTACACACGAAGGTTAGTCACCTTGTGCAGTAATGAGTTCTTTGAGATGGGTGTCCCCGTGGATGCTCCACGTTTGGTCTTGGTGCCATCCCAGCACCTGGACTGAAGATTATGAAGCAGTCTCTGCGCAGGCCGCACATGCATGCTACCAACTAGCGCATGATGTACCAGGAGGCACCATGCGTGCGCGGCCCACATCCTCCAGTTCCTTCCCTACCTAGAGGCCCTCCAAATCTGAAGCAGAAGATAGGAAGGTGGGTCGTGGAGCATCCACAGGGACACCCATCTCGAAGAACTCCAGTTACTGCACAAGGTGAATAACCTTAATTTCTTCCTGGAGAGGTGTCCCCATGGATGCTCCACGTTTGAGGATTAACAAGTAGTTTCAGCCTGTGGTGGGTGGGGCTTCAGAATATTGCAGAAGGCCAACAATAGAACTGCAGAGTCCACTGAAGTGTCAACCCCATAAGAAAATGCAAAGTGCTTAGCAAAAGGTAAGTTGTGATGCCCAAGTGGCTGCCTTGCAAATGTTCACTAGTGGCACATTGCGTAAATATGCAGTAAAAGAGGATATAGCTCTGGTAGAATGAGACATCAATTGTAATGGTGGTTGTAGACCCTTGAGAGTTTAGCAAAGATTTATAGAGTTGAGCCATTTGAACAGTCTGTGTTTCAATTTGGCTTGTCCTTTAACATGCTCCGCGAATGCAAAGAAAAGACAAGGGGTTTGTCTGAAGGACCTAGTTCTTGGCAAATATAAATGCTAATACTTGCCTGTCATCGAGAGAATTCATGGAAGCCTCAAATGCGTTTGCATGTGGCTTTGGGAAAAATAAAGGTGAGTTCTCTGGTTCATTTATATGAAATGAGGCAGCAACCTTAGGTAAATATTTCAGATTCGTGTGAAGAGTGACCTTATCCGAATGGAATATTGTAAAAAGTGGGTCAGCTATGAGTGCCGCTTTATCTCCCATGCGGCGAGCCGATGTTACAGCAACCAGCAACACAACTTTCATGGGGAGGTGTGAAAAAGAACAAGAGGCTCGAAGAGTGGTCTGGTCAGGGCTCGCAGTACCAGACTGAGGTCCCAGGAAGGTATGGGTTGTGTGATATCAATATGAAGGAGTGACAGCCCTTTGAGGAACCTTTTTATTGTAGAGTGAGTAAAAACAGACCACCCTTCAATTTTGTGGTGGAAGACTGTAATGGCCGCTAGGGGTACCTTGATGGAACTGAATGAAAGTGATGATTGCTTCAGAGTGAGGAGGTAGTCCAGGATAAAATATAGGGGCACTGATACTGGGTCCTGCCCTTTCAAGGTGCATATGCTGAGAAGTGCTTCCACTTGTAGGTGTAGGAGGCACGAATGGAATCCTTACATCTGTGGATGAGGATTGTGTGCATGTGCTCTGAAAGTCCTAGTTTGGAGTGGGAGAGCCACGGAGGAGCCATGCTGTTAGATGCAGTTTGTGTAGGCCTGGGTAGGTTTGTGTTATCCAACCCAGAGAGATGAGATTGTGCTGGAGAGGGCTGGGTGCTGTTGAACATGTCAGCGATGCCAATGGTGGTGGCAGTGCTGTGGGTTTTGGTACCATTGAGATCGTCAGTACCTATGATGTAGCTGGCAATACTGAGGGGCCAAGCCTGATGACCATCTCTCTGTGTTTGAGGCTGGGTTCGGTTCCTGTTCGGATTGTTGTCTGGCCGTTGGTTGAGATAGGCTGGGTAACACAGCCATTGATAGGGCTGGTGCCGGTACCGCCTATGTCTATTGGCGGGCGTATGGATACCCAGGGTGCAAAGGGTGCACAAGAGTCCTTCGTGGTATTGAGAACTTCGCTGGTTTGGCCTACACACAACTTCTCCCCATCAAAGGGCAAATCCTCGACCATGGATTGTATCTCATGAGGGAATGTGGTTGGGAGAACCAGGAGGCCCCGTGTATCACAACTGCATTTGCTGTGGTTCTAGCCACAGTGTCTGTGGCATTGAATGTGGCCTGAAGGGCAGCATGGGAAATAACCTGCCCTCTGCTACAATTGCCGTAAATTGAGAGGTCTCTGCCTACGGAATGTCCTCTGCAAAGTCCATGAGCTTGGAGTAGTTTTGAAAGTCATACTTTGCCAACAAAGCCGAGTAGTTCGAGATCTGAACTGTAAAGTTGCAGATGTGTAGGGCTTATGACTGAAGAGATCGAGTCTATTATCCTTGTCTGGAGGAGTGGTGCAAAAGCGATTTTGCTTCACCCTCTGGGCTGCTGCTTCCACCACCAAAGAGTTCAGAGTAGGGTGGGTTAAGAAAAACTCCAAACTCTTCGTGGGTACATAGTATTTTTTATACGTTCCCTTGCATGTACTGAGTGGCTGTTGCACGGATGAAGTTGTATGCGGTGTATAAAAACTAGACTGTCTGTAGGGACTAGGCTGCAAACCATGGTGTCTCCTATAGGAACTCCAAGGGCTCCAGTAAGGCCATTGTGCTGGATGCGGCACTGGTGAAGGCATCCAGGGATGCTCATACCACAGGCGAACTCATCGGGGATCATAACATGGCTTATAGTATTGCATTGGAGGACTACGGTGTGGAGAGAAGGAGGCTTGTAAGCCTTCATCCTCATTGCTGGAGAATTGCGATGGTACCAGGGACAACGCTAGAGAAGCAGTCGGTCTAGGCAACGCATTGGTGCCAAAAAGTGGTGACTGAGGGGCAGATATCACTGCAAGATCCACATTCCACTTGTATGGCAACGGTGCCACAAGTATCAGCGCTGGAGTCTGTAGCGTTGGTTTATACAATGCCGACGGTGTTGTCGGTGTGGATGGTAGCGACTGTTGATATGATGGCGGTACCAAGTACGTGTTTGGTGTCGCTAATCTGGTCAATGCCCAAGAATAAGTGGGTGCTGTTGGCACTGATGAACACATTGGCGATGCTGATGGCAAATCCTACTCCTTAAATTAATTTTTCTTCCTTTGGAATTCCTTTCCAGAAAAAGGTGTACCCTCCACCTTCTTCTCTTAGATGTCCTTCCTGTACTGGCAGGACCTGAACGCACCACCCAGGACCCGAACACACCACCCTGCGTTCCCCAGGCATTTGCTCTATCCCCTAGGCCACTCCAACCGCCAAAGCAGCTATGTCGATGTTAAATTGTCGGAGCTTGTGGGTGATAATTACCATGCGCCTTTTGGGTCATCCACTGTCTGGAAACTATTGCAGCAGCTCCTGGCAATGGCAAGAAAAAAAATCTTAGCTCCAATCCTTGCAAATCAACTCCTGCTACACACAAGAAGAAATTCTTCCAGAATCCCAGTGTGGCTTCAAACCATCTGAGGAACAGTGGACATGATCTTCACTGCTTGGCAATTGCAAGAAAAATGTTGAGAACAAAATCAAGCCTTACACATGAGTTTCATCGACCTGACCAAGGCGTTCGACTCAATCAATCGTAGTGCCCTGTGTAGCAAAGATTGATTGCCCCAAAAAATTCTCAGGAGACTGAAGGCCAAAAGCAGGACCTCCACAACTTCGATCATAGAGCTCCAATATGGTCGCTGTTTTTTCTCCCGTAGCTCTTCAGACCATCTTAAGTGCCTTCACTGAAGCATATGAGAATCTCTGCCTCACACTGAACATCAAAAGGACCAAGCTGCTTCATCAACCATCACTGACAGGACAATCTCATGTACCATCTATTGAAGTCAACAGAGAACTACTGGAAAACGGAGTATTTCCCGTACCTCGGAAGTCATCGCTCCGCCAAAGTCGACATTGACGTAGAAATCCAGCATTGCCTGAACTATGCAAGCTCTGCTTTTGCCCGCCTAAGATGAAGGGTCTTTAAGAACCGGGACATCAGTGCCAAGACAAAGCTCCTTGTGTACTGCACAGTGGTTGTTCCAACACTGCTGTATGCATGTGAAACCTGTACAACATATAAGCGTCACCTGAAGGCACTTGAACAATATCATCAATCAATATCATCATCGCTGCCTCAGGAGAATCCTAAATAACCCTTAGGAGGACAGGCACATGAACACTAGTGTCCTGGAAGAGTCAAACATGACCAGCATTGAAGCTATCAACAGCTATCTACCAACAACTTCACTGGACTGATCAGCACCTCCCAAACAGATTCTGTTTTCCGAGCTGTAGTAGAGACCGAGGAGCATTGAGGGCCAGAGGAAGCAATGCAAGGACATGTTGAAGGCAAACATGAAAAAGTGTGGCATCAGTGTCGACATTTGGGTGAACTTTGCCCAGGACCATCCCCGGTAGAGAGTGGTAATCCGTGAGGGGATGGTGCAACTTGAGAGGTCCCACTGCAGGGCAGAGGGGGGGAAGCAGAGGAGAGAAGAGCAGCAAAAACTGCCCCTTCTGCAGTAAGACCTGTGGCTCCAGAATCAGGCTGGTCAGCCATCAACAGATCCACAAATAGGAGGGTGACAGGAAGACGTCCTATTTGTTATTGAGTGACTGCCGGGGAGGGGGGGGGTGGTGCCGTATGTTTCAGTACCATTGAGGTCATCGGTACCAATGTACCTGGCGGTACTGAGGTAGTTGTTGGTACAATAGAGGTTACCGGTGTGGCTTTTGGGCATTGTTGGGACCCTTTGTGGTCAGCACCAGCAGCGGCCGACAGCTACTGATGCGTGACCTCTGTGCTGATGGCCTGGGGGTGAGGGACCATTTCTTGGAGAAGAGTTCATGATGAGGCACTGAGGAATCTCTCCTCTTTGGTGCCTTCTTGTCCTGAGGAGAACCTGGAATGATCGTACCTTCCTAGGTTGTAATCCCAGGTCCGAGGCAGGGTGTGTACTCTTCTCCAGTTGAATTAGCTTTAAGCAGAGGTCTCTGTTGCTGTGAGCCTTGGCCTTAAGTTTGGTGCAGTCCTGAGGTGAATGATGTTCTACCAGACATCTGACGCATTGTGCACGTCCGTCAGATATCAGCATTGTCTCTCTACAGGAGGCACAGCGTTTAAAGCCTGGAGAACCAGGCATGGTGAAAAAAGTTGGGTTTTTTTTAGATGACTAACAACTAACAAACAACAAAAAGAACTAATTACTAATCTATGAAAATCTTTCAGAAATGTCAAATAAAGCAAATAAACTCAGGCCGAGGGCAGTTGAGAAGGAATTGGAGGGCTCGAGCCACGTGTGTGCAGTGCCTGCTGGCATGTCGCATGCTGCTTGGCACCGTGCATGCATGGCTTGCGCAGGGACTGCTTCAAAATCGCCATTCCGGGAGCTGGGAAGGCATCCAGTTCAAATGTGGAGCATCCATGGGGGGGACCTCTTGAGGAAGATTCTCCTCAAAAGATTTATGTACCCTTAGACATTTGCATAGAATAAGGATCCTTATTTCTTAAACTGAACATTTTTACCTGCCAAGATGAAAGTTCGTGATTTAATTTCTCTTGCAATATTTGCAACTAGAAGACTTACCCGGCATTGCTCAGGTCCTTCAGAATAGGGAACTGGGGGCGGGGAAGATGCAGGAGTCAGGACAGGGGCTGGTTTCAGACATCAATCAATTGATTCCATTAATTTCAATTTTAATACAAATAAAGAATCCCAACCACCAGAAGAAGAAAAATTGTTTTCAGGTAAGATGTGTGTTGAAAGCTTTTACTGAACTACAATCATCTGTTTAACCAAAAGAGTAATATAAAAAAATAAGTACCCTAATATAATCTCCCTTGCAAAAATTCCTTTAGTTTTCTCCTTAATCCCATCTATGCTTTGGGGTTTGCTGAACCCAACTACAATGGCTCTCTAACAGGGATGTAAAATCCCATTTAGTTGTTTAATTGGTTCACCAATTAAAGGGGAGGGTTGCTCCAGACCTGCTAGAGCAGCCCCCTGACTCATCACTGGGCTCAAGCAGCCCCTCTCTGTGGCAGGCCAGGGTGCCCTGCAAGCAGGGGCTGTTCTGGCATCCCAGACCAAAATGGACAATGGCTGCTCTGGCCGATCTGGCATCCCACTTGGAGCAGCCCCTGCCTGCAAAGTGCCCAGGCCCACTACAGACAGAAGTCGCTCTGGTGGGGAGGCCAGAGCAGCCTCTGCCTATGGGGCTCCTGGGCCCACTATAGTTGGCTCTGCTCCAGCCCGGCCAGAGCAGCACCTGTCCATGACAGGTCCCCCACAGGGCAGAAGCAGCCCCCTGCCTACCTGTCCAATGTTCCAGCCCCCACTGGTTAACCTTTACCAGTAAGCCTCACCCGTTAAGGCTGAGGCTTACCATTTGATCAGTTAAATGGTCACATCCCTCCTCTCTAATAGGCAGAACAACATTATTTAGTCATCCAGTATGGACCTTACAAATACTTAAGCCTGGTCTGTACTAGAAAATTACGTCGGTATAACTACACTGGTCAGCGGTGTGAGAAAGCCACACCCAAGTTGTGTCAAGCAAACCCTGTGTATGCAGCACTCAGTCAATGGAAGAATTTTTCTGTCAGCCTACCTACTGCCTCTTCGGGAGGTGGATTACCTACACTGATGGGAGAATCCCTCATGTCAACATACATACTGTCTACACTGACGCACTACAGCAGCACAACTGTTCCACTGTAACAATTTAAGTGTAGACACAGCCTTACTTTGCTCATTGGAATATTAATGGGACTAATCCAGCTACATTTGGTCATTTCCCTTTCCTAAGTAGTATGCTAATTTGATATGTAAGTCTACACTGAATTATGATGGGGGAAAACATCTAGAATTTAAATTTCAGAAGCAAAAATAAGGAAAAATTGTCAAGATACACAGAACAAGTTCAGGTAAACATTTAAAATTTATTAAACTTTTTGGTCAAAATAATTGAACAAGTATGTACAATCCCATTGTATTAGCTCTATTATGTATTTTAAGAACAAGGTCAAATCTAATGCTTAAATGACCTAGTTCTACATTTCAAGATTTGCAAATAGTGTCACAACCAATATACAGTATAAGATTTTTATTTAAACTTTATTTGTAGAACCCCCAAAAGTTAGCTGTATTTACTAGCTTATTGTGAACAAGAGTGGCACTATGGACATTAATTGAGAGGGTAGGAACAGACATTTTTCTCTTGCATATCTTATCTGATTGAGTAATCATAATACACCTTCATTTTATTAAAAATGGAGTGTAAACCACACTTCTGTATTTCATCAGAAAAGCTCAAGGGGCTAATTTTTGAAAGACACCTTTGATTTTGCAGGCACATTTCATAGCCCTTACATATCTAGATAACGTAATGCTATTAAAATGCACCTACACCCTCACCTGTTCTGGGTGAAAAACTGATGGATGAGTTCTAGACCCTTTTGAAAAATAGTACCAAGAACTATTCTTTAACCTCCTGCTGTCAACAGGAACAGACATTACCACAAATGCATTTCACATCAGTATGTAGCCTCCATAGAGCCTGATCTCTTGGTGTCAACAGGCTAGACTATGTTATAATTTATTTTGTTGTGATGCTGCTTAGCATAAATTAATTATTTTAACTCCAATGTGAAATTCAATATATATGCCAAAATTTTAATTTAAAATAAAGTATATTTTTTCCAAACCAAAAGTACTGAACAGGTGAAAAAAAGTAATGTGTATAAGGTATGTGTCTGTCTCAAACATTTGAGAGGCCTCTGTTAAACTGGATTTTTAGTTTTCAAAGCAGCAATTTTGTTGAATATTTTCAGTTATTTTTCCTTCTGTGCAAGATGGTCTCTCTCTTATGGCTCTAGATGACTTTATACCAAACTTTTCAATCTCTAACTTTTTTTGCATACAGTATGTAATTTTACAGAAAAAACAACCTAATGACAATCCCGTGGAAACTAATTTCAGAGTTTGAAATATTTCATGTTATATGAAACTTCAGATTTGCCTGTCAAAAATCAATGTTCTGGAACAAACTTGTCAAATCTTCCCATCAGAATTTTTTTTCCCACAATTTCAATACATGCGATAAAAAAATAAAAAAGACTGAATACATACTTTCAGATTTAAAAACACTTTTTTATAGTTTGTTATTTTTATTAAGTGGTTTACACCCGAAGGTGTGGTATAGATACAGTTGGTGAGTAAATATACATGGAAACCTGCCTACAAATCCAACTCAAGACCTACCTAAGTGCTCAGAGATAAAAATACCTAAGCCTAGATGAAAGGCCAGAGGAGGAATGTTTACAGGCATAAAGCACAATATATGTTTTGAAAGGCCCAAATATTACAGCAGAGAAAGAGCGCGAGAGACAGAAATTACATTTTTTTGACAAATTTTCTTCTTGGGTGTTAAATTTTTGGTCTATAAACTGGAAAGGAAGGCTCAGACTTAAATAAATACATTTGAATATTGGCCTTTATTGAGTACTGTCCATCAATTCTGCTTCTAGTGGGCTTTTTCTTGTTGAAAATTGCAACTCACATCCCCCCCTCATTGAAGGCAGAACTACACCATGAACTCAAAATCAGGCAAGCTTCTCTCCTTTATCTATAAAAGGAAGTAAGTGCATCAATGTTCTTTACTGGTAGGACAACAAGGCCTTCTCTTTTACAGAAACAACTGAGCTTAACTATGCAAGAAGATGACTGTCCTCAAATAAGCCATCTTTAATTAATTTTGTCCTGGAATATATACAAATTATTGGTGGCAGCTACAGCAATGATGTTCTCTGTAGGGTGCCATGCTGTATGAAGGATCTTCTTGTTGAAGTCCAGACTGTCAACACTTATCTCATCTTTCTTTCTCTTACCACCTGTACACACTTTGCGTGGCTTTAAGATGGCACGAGGTTTGCTACTTTCTCTTGATGCTTCTAATGTAATATCCCGTCGTGTGTTACGATCAAACATCCTAAAGAAATTGTTGTAGGAGCCAGTCATGATAGCACTGTTTAAAACCAGAAAGGAAAGCATTTTACTGGGTTTACTAGAGACCATAACACATTAGTCCACTGCAGCATTCCTCTAATTTACTACTTCTGCACACAGAATGAATGACTTCCAGAGTCCATTTTAAAACTAGCAGTATGTTCCTTTCCCTCTTACTTTATGTCCTCCCTCATTACTTCTCCTTTGATCTGTCTTCCCACATCATTTATTTCATATACCACATTCACCACTGGCCTCTTTCTCCAGCTCTCTTCCCCCCTTCCCCCCCGGCCATCCTCTTTCACACAGAGGAATCACTTGTGACTTTTCCCTGCATGAACTCTCTGGATCAGCACAAAAGAAAGTGGCCCGTGAAGCAGCAGTACCCTCCCCCTCACAGTTCATAGCAGAACTGCTCCTTTTCCTAATATAGTACTCTCTCTATATCCTCCTTATACTACAGCAGTCAGAGGAAAAAGTCCTTGAGCAACCACCCAAATCCAGCTAGCAGTACCAGAAATGCAAGACACTTCTCCTGTACTGAAGACACTTGTATATTTATTTTTAAAATGCATCTTGAAGTCCATAGCTACTTCCCAGATACCTATTATCTCTACCTCCCCGATGAGAGCAAATTATGAAGACCAATGCAAATATCAATATCACTGTGAAAATTTAATAGAGAACAGTATAAAATAAATTAACTTCTAATATCAAAATTCTATACGGATTGGATATACTAGAGGTATAAAGAACTTCTCTGGGGTGGAAACAGTGCCATAGGTTATGCAAAAAGAATGAGATAACTCTTGACTTTGAGAACTTAAAAAGGTAACGCAGAAAATGATCAACTTTGTTAAAGATATTTAACTCTTGTATTAGCAGAAACAGATTGACACCACTCCTTTTTGGGACATGATGCAAGGGTAGGATTGCTAATATTATAAGTGAGATTTTTCCTATGATCCTAATAAGCTTTTTGTTGTGGTTACAGATGTAGCTGCACCTCTGTCCCCTTTCTTCTCTCTCCGAGTGCACCACTTCAGGTGTTAGGCCTCATTCCTTTAACTATCCGAGGGTGGAATTTTGCAATGCTACAGTTCTCCTATCAATAATTTCTACCATGTGAATGGTTAACCTGAAAGCATCACCCTTACCAGGTGATGCTTACTGGCTACAGTTAACCAGCAGGGACTGAAGCAGCACAGCAGACGGGCCTTGAGGATGCATAAGATAATATAAACCTATGCTGAAGTGTTTTCAGGATTGGGCACTAAATTTATTTCACAAATTAACCTTACCTGTCAGAACCATTCCAGCAGCATTCAAACTTGTCAAAGATGCAGTCATTTTCATACAGAGAACAAAGCTTGCTTCGAAGATATTCATGAACCTTAAAACATTTAATGAAGTATTAGACAGACCTAAAAAAAGAAAAATGATGCTTTTTAAATAAAAAATTACGAAAACTTTACCTGATACGTCTCTACAGGCCTGTTTTCCATATTGAGATCCCACACTTTAACTGAAAGGTAGTCTCTTGTCATCATGTATCGACCACTGTGACTGAATTTTACATCAGATATTGAAGAAATAATTTCTGAAAAGAATGATCTGCTGCTGGGATCTTCAGGCTCTTCAAAAACTGTAAATTAAGATGTAAAGTAAAACTGCATCCAATACAACAAATTTTACAAATGGCAATGCTATTCAGTATTTACACATTTTAAAATCATGGACCTGAATACTAAGTCCCCCATTTAAAAAAAGAAAAGAAAAAGAGATCATAGCCTGGATTAGTTTTGTGGGGATTTTTTTTAAAAGGTGATCTTTCTTTATAAAGGCACTAAGTTCTGGTATATCTAGACTATCAAGAAGCTGCAATTCTTGGACTTTGGGAATGAACATTAGAGAGGAATTAACCAAAAAAATTGTATAGGAATCTAAATTAAAAAGTAATTGCATTTCCACTAGGACTACTCATTATGATAAAGCTATAGAATAAAGCAGAACTACAAAAAATTAAATATGAACAATAATAATGCATCTCCAGTGTATATTCTTTTCTAGATCCCATATCTCAGAGGTGCTGGAGAATATGCATTTTATAAAGCAAATATAAATTGCATCACACACAAAATATATTGAAAGAGCACATTTGTATTTATACTGGAATTGTAATCAGGATCTATGTCTACTTTTTTGAATCATACTACTTGGTGATGTTGAAAGTTCACGTACTCTTTATCCTTAAAATCAATGACAATACAAACCATCTAATACCAAGAGAATAATACCAAAGTTCGTTCTTATAAACCTTGTATAAAAACATCACAGACTATGGTACATTTTACAGAGTAAAGGAAGTTAACAAAAATGATAAGCTCGACTGGCTACTGACATTTCCAATTATATAAACTCTTCATCTTCATATAAACTAGGCTGACTATAAAGGATGTTTAAAATATCTCTCTTCTGGAATAAAAAAATTGCTCATCTTTTCTACAATATATGAGCTTACCTGGAAATATCAATGCTATTTAGGTCAACCCCAGGAAGGAGTGATATATAAAACTATTACTATTATGAAACCAAGAAACAACAGGCTGTGTGTAAACATGGGTCCTATTCCTTATGGTGGAAATATAAAAGCTTTCCTCACCTATATGAGGCTGTGTGGCTCAGTGGTTCAAAAAACACTGGCCTTTTACCTCTGGGAACTGGCTTCAAATCCAGCACAGATCATTATGAATAAAATTCATTCCGATAGCTGTAAATGGTCACAAATGAAATGGGTTCTGGCAGCCTCAGCCCAGTTCCTAATGCACAAAGGTAGATGTCAATAAATTGCCCTGAACTGGCACTTGTTAAGCAGATACCTTTGAGAAGCACCAAGACTGAGTCTGGACAGAAGACAGGTCTCACTGGTGCCAAAAGCACTTGAGCCACATCGTCAATTGTCTCATGCTACACTTCTGCTTGTTGATGGCCTAGAACAAGACAATTAAAATGTTCTATTCTACAAAACTACGACCCCTTACCTTTGTAAGTTCTTTACCAATAAGCAGAATTTGACATTTTAATGTTTAAATAAGTAGAACACCTACACGTTCTCCAGGAAAATGTACAAGACAAACAAGTTTATAAAGCAAAGAGATATTTTAAGTTACTTACATTTTGAATGCCTATCACAGAGGGCCGAAGAACGCATATCACAGAGTCGTATAGTTCCTTTGCTACTACTGTAGACAAACACATTACAATGATGTGGGTGAAACTCTGCAGCAGTAATCACTTCTGTCAGTTCCTCCATATTAGCAGGCTTAATATCTACAATGTCTGAAAATTTGTTTGTAAAGGTGCCAAATAGCATCACATGATTGTTTTAAAATACAATTTCAAAAAAATTGTTAATTATGGTTCTTGTATAATTTTAGAAGCATAAGGCGAGTTCATCTCTTCTGCTGTGGGGCCATTTACTCATTGTAAAAGGATATGAGTAAGAAAAATAATCCTGGGCAGCTGCTAGCATCTGTACCCAGTATCATGCATAAAAATATCTGAGTGGAAATATTTTTGCAGGATCTTACAACTGAACATTGAATGGCCTTTGTTCCCCTTATGCTGTAAAACAACTTAAATGCTATTTTATATTTCTCAAATCTTTGCTTTTTTTGAAGACAATGTTATTTGCCATAAATCTCTCAATTGTCATGGACCATTTTGGCCTGAAATAGGCAAACCTTAAGCCATACCGAAAGGGTCACTTTCAGCATTGTCTACAAGACACAACCATTCTTGGTGTGCAAAATTCTAAAGTTTTACTTTATTTCAAGATAAACAGAATACACACAGGTGACACTCTGAATACAACAGGAGGCAGCACTCTAGCAAAATGGAATCCTTTATTTTTTAAATATATTATCAATAATCTCATTTAATAGAAGACTGATACTCACAATTAAGAAATAGCATAGCATTTCAATTTGTTTTCACTTTCTGCTTTGCAAAATTACACTACCTCAATCCAATATGTGTCCCAGCTTGGAGCTTTCCATTTCAAAAACAAGTTTCACTGTGAATTAGAGCATTTGAACTAAGGATGTTAAGTGGATAATTCACTAATCGTGTAGTCGATACAATTTGTTGCGTGCAGGGAGCCCAGCTCCCATTACATTTAAAATGCAGCGCCTCAGCGGGGTTAGCTCGCATTGGTTCTGCCTCCCGTCACCCAAGTTGGTTCCCCCCCAGTAGGGATATTAAATTTAGATAAATCGGCTAATCGAATAGCTGATGCAATTTGCATCGACCATTTGATTAGTCAATAAGGGCGCCTCTGCCTTTGAAGTGTAGCAACATCCCCAGCATTGCTGCTTTGGAGCACCCACTTCTTCCCCCCCCCCTTGCTGCCTCTTTTTGATAGAGGCAGCCGGGGAGGGGGAAGGTGGAGGAGGGGAGTGACTAGTGTGTCAAGCAGTCGTTCACCTCCCTCCCTCTCAGCACCAGCTCCTGCTTCCACACCCCTCCAAATTGCTGCCTCTGACACAGAGGCAGCAAGGGTGGGGAGGGAGTGAATAGTCTCTCAACTACTCAATAAGCCTAGGCTTATCAGGTACTTGACTACTCAAGTAGTTGCTTACATCCCTAATTTGAGCTAGTGTTTAATTATATGACTGGAGTTAAATGAAAGTATTTAGGCGTTTATGTTTAATAAAAATGCAGATAAGCACTTTTCTATTAAAACACAGAAATGTATATACTATCCTAGAATTCATACTGAAAAAGGATACTAAAACTTCTATCTGTGATTTCTAAATGCCATAGGTTAATTCTTAGGTCATCTGCAGAAAGGTATGTTTCATGATCACTGTTTACTGAAATAGAGTTTATGTGATATGTGTGTGCATTTGCAAATATCCTTCGGGGACTTGCTTCTACCATTAGGTCCATGGGTTTCAATATTGGTACCTGCAAAGGGCAAGATACAAGAAAAGTCAGTTTTCATTTGCGGGGAAAAAAATTACTATTTCTTTTGCCTTTATAGTGATTTGTGATTCACACATTTACATTAAAGATAAATTATATTCAACTACTGTATGTAGTCATTTTTTATTATGTAAAATAATTTAGATTACAGAATAGGGATGTAAAACCCTGTTTAACTGGCTAACCGGTTAAACATATTGTTTAACCATTTAATCTATTAAAGAGGGGAACAGGGGGTCGCTCCAGCCCAGCTAGAGATACCTCTCCCCACCTGCCGCTAGGCTGGAGCCCCCCCCGAGGACAAAGGCTACTGAGGATGGGATACCGGAACAGCCCCTGTGCACCGTGCCTGCGCCCCCCCCCCCCACCCCATGGGGCTGAAGCAACGCCCTGCCCATGGCAGGCGAGGAGCTGTTCCAGCCGTGACCAGTTAACCTTAACCAGTAAAATCTTTGCACCCCATCACAGAAATCAGATTCTCTCTCTTTACTGGAAGAGCATTCATTTAGTTCTGGGGCACTTTCAAATCCACTGAGCAAAAAAATGTAGCAAAACAGTTGTCCTACTTTGACTTTCCATATTAGCACACACAAACCAGGCCATGGCTTAACTTTTTTTGCATTTCACACATGTAAGGCTCTCCCATACCTCCACCATGAAGAGACAAGTACAAGTACATGTTTATACTGAACAATTTGGCTAACATATATCTGAAAATATATCTTCTGTAATTACTTTTAAAATCTATAACTGAAAGAAATTAGCTAACCAAAAAAGAGCTCAGATTATTTACTTTGAGCATGTGATAGCTCTTGGTATTCATGCTATTTTTCCTCTAAAAAAGTCAATTAACTCCTTGCAAACATCAATGAGGCAGACTCAAAACTCTTAAAACATTTTAAAATGGAATGAAAAACAAAACTATTTGAAGGATGAACCACCAGAATGTGGACTTTTAGAAAAAAGTTGGTTAATTTAAAAATTAAATCAATTTGACCATGTACTCATAACAATCTGATACTCTTCTTACTAAATTGTTGAGAAATTATTTTTAACGCACCAAGTGGAAAGCTAAGAGAATCACTGTTAAAAAAAACAAAACAAAACAAAACAAAAAAAACCACCACACATCCTTTTTCTTACCACTAACGATGTGTCACATTTTAACATTTAAGGTAAAAACATAAAAAATATAAGGGACAAAGTGGAGTGCTGAGATGAAATGGAAAAAAAAATATTTGAGGGTATACGATAGGGATGTTAAATATCAGTTAATTGAATAGTCGATTAACTATCCTTATGAATTCTTATCAGTTACTCAATTATTCTATAGTCCCCGGGTGTGGGGCCAGTAGCTAGTGTGCTCCAGCCCTATTTCTGAGGAGCCCCTTGCCACTCAGCGCTGCTGCCTCCATATCAGGCAGGAGCTGGTCTGAGAGGGCAGCCAGTTTAAAAACCAGGTCCCCTTGCAGATCTGCCTGTTGCCCTGCACTGCTGCCTCAGATACAGAGGCAGCTGCGCAGGGTAGCAGCAGCCCCTTCCCAGGGGGCTGAGCTCCCAGACCCGGCACAAGCTGGAACTGAAATGGGCTGTGCCTGCCTGCCTGGCTCCTAATACACTTTAAATGGAGAGCTGCAGGGTAGGTCCTGGACCCAGCGAGAGCCAGGACTGAGCTGGGCTGCTGGTTAGCCTGCTAAAAAATGTATTTGGGGGGAAAAGGGGGAGAATGAGTATAGTCTATAACATTAACCGATAAGCAAAAGTTTATAGGTTAATCAACTACTCTATTATATCCCTAATACACAAGTCTTATAAAAGACAATCAACATTCAGAAACACTTGGATTAATGTAATTAAAGGAAAGTTAAACAAAATCTAAATTACAATTAATGCAATTAATTACAATTAAGTGTGACATTTTTCTTGATGTAAAACTCTGCACTAAGGCTGCAGAGGAAAAGTGGAGCACATGAGCCACACAGAGAGCTTCAACTCTCTGTGTGTCAGTTTGGAAGATCAGTGTTGAAAGAATGAGGATGGCTTTATGTAAATCCAGTAGGCCTAACACCCCAAGTGTACAGGAGTAACTACAACTGCAATTCTGCAGTAGCTGCTATTGGGAGGGGAAGGCTCTATGCACCACAGTAGGGATGTTAGCGTATACTTCGGTAAACGAATAACCGATACGCCTGAGCTTATTGGTTAATCCTATCTACTACATGCACTTCCTCTCACTTGCTGCCTCTGTGCCTGGGGTGGGGGGTAGGGCGGTAAGGCGGGATGAGGTGCCCATGAGGAGATGGCTTTAAGCAGGCTCCCCACAAGCACCAGATCTGACCCCCACCGTGCTGCTGCCTGTAATTGAGAGGCAGCAGTGCAGGGGTGGAGGGCAGCTGGAGTTGATACACACAGGGAGCAAGCTTTCAAGTTAGCTCCCCATGCATATGGGGTCCCACGGACCCACCTGCTCCCCCCATTGGCTGCCTCCTACAGAGGTAGCGAGGGGGAGCAGGCAGGCACCAGTGCTGGGGATAGCCAGCTTAAAAGCCAGTCGTCCCCCCCTGCCCCCCGCTCTGCAGTGCTGTCTGTCCACCGCCCTCCCCTGCTGCTGCTGCTGCTGCTATCACAGTGTTTCTTAAACTGTGTTCCGTGGCACACCGGTGTGCTGCAAGGCAGTTGGAAGTGTGCCATGGGAGAACAACAGAGTTCAAAATGGCTTCCCTTAAAGGGGCAGGCAACCTTTTTTTGCTCAATAACTTCCCCCCCCACCCCTGGGGGGGGGGGAGGCGGGCACGCTCAACAAATATCCTTGGTGTTCCTCAAAAAAAATTATTGTTTGGTGTTCCTCGGTCTTAAAATGTTTAAGAAACACTGCTCTGTCAAATGTAGCAAGATGTGGGGGGGGAGGCGGGGGAGACCTCTGTGAAGAAAAAATTAGAGGACTGAAGGCCCAAGTGTTGACCCTACACTCGATCAGAGAGGATGAAGACTTCCTCGATAGAAGGCAGCGTTTAATCCTTCAAGCATGGGAGGCGGAAGAATCAGAGAGGGCAGTACATGACCAGGAAGAGAACTGGCAGCATGTAACTTCTAGAAGGGGAAAAAGGCCAGCATGGGAATCCCCCAATGCTATAGAGGTAAGTAATCGCTTTCAGGCTCTCTCCACAGGCTCTGTGGTGGTGAATGCTTTGGAAGGGACCTCACAAGGAAGAAACCGGAAGGGAACACCATCTACTGGAAGGCATGGGATGCGTAGTCCTAGGGATGGGGGTTCCACGGCCACCACCCCCAAAAGAAAACGATGGGTGGTGGTGGTCGGGGACTCCCTCCTAAGAGGGACTGAGCCATCCCTCTGCCGTCCGGACCTGGAATCTCGAGAGGTGTGCTGCTTACCGGGAGCTCGCATTCAGGATGTGACTGAGAGGCTTACCAAACTGATCAAACCTTCGGATCGCTACCCCTTCCTGCTTTTCCACGTGGGAACTAACGATACGGCCAAGAATGACCTTGGGCGGGTTACTGTGTATTATGTAGCACTGGGAAGAAGGATCCAAGAATTCGGAGCGCAAGTGGTGTTCTCGTCCATCCTCCCTGTTGAAGGGAAAGGACTGGGCAGGGATCGTCAAATTGAGGATGTAAATGCGTGGTTGCGCAGGTGGTATCGCAGAGAGGGCTTTGGTTTCTTCGACCATGGGACTCTGTTCCGGGCACAAGGATTGTTAGGAAGAGATGGGATCCACCTAACGAAGAGAGGAAGGAGCATCTTCGCGGGCAGGCTTGCAAACCTAGTGAGGAGGGCTTTAAACTAGGTTCATTGGGGGACGGTGACCAAAACCCTGAGGGGAGTGGGAAAGTCGGATACCGGGAAGAAATGCAGAGAGGAACGAGCAAGAAAGGAGGACCCCTGTTTCGAATGGAGAAGATAGGGCAATCAATTGGTTACCTGAGGTGTTTGTACACTAATGCGAGAAGCCTGTGCAACAAAAAGGAAGAACTGGAGGCCCTGGCCCAGTCCAAGAAATATGATTTAATTGGGATAACAGAGACTTGGTGGGATGACTCGCATGACTGGAGCGCTGTCATGGAAGGGTATAAACTGTTCAGGAAGAACAGGCAGGGGAGAAAAGGAGGAGGAGTTGCACTATATGTAAGAGAGCACTACGATTGCTCTGAACTCCAGTATAAAGAGGGAGAAAAACCTGTTGAGAGTCTATGGGTTAAGTTTAAAGGAGCAAACAGCAGCAGTGATGTTGTGGTTGCTGTCTGCTACAGGCCACCGAATCAGGTAGATGAGGCTTTCTTCGGACAACTGAGAGAAGCTTCCAGATCGCAGGCCCTGGTTCTCGTGGGGGACTTTAATCACCCTGACATCTGTTGGGAAACCAATACGGCAGTACACAGGCAATCCAGGAAGTTTTTGGAGAATGTTGGGGATAACTTCTTGGTACAAGTGCTGAAGGATCCGACCAGGGGTCATGCGCAGCTTGACCTTCTGCTCACAAACAGGGAGGAACTAATAGGGGAAGCAGAGGTGGGTGACAACCTGGGAAGCAGTGATCATGAGATGGTAGATTTCAGGATCCTGACCAAAGGAAGAAAAGAGAGTAATAAAATACACACCTTGGACTTCAAAAAAAGCAGATTTTGACTCCCTCAGAGATCTGATGGGCAGAATCCCCTGGGATGCTAATACGAAGGGGAAAGGAGTCCAGGACAGCTGGCAGTATTTTAAAGAAGCCTTATTGAAGGCACAGAAAGAAACTATCCCGACGCATAGCAAGAGGAGGCAAAAATGGTAGGAGACCGGATTGGCTTACGGGGGAAATCCTTGGTGAACTTAAGCACAAAAAGGAAGCTTACAAAAAGTGGAAACTTGGACAAATGACCAGGGAAGGGTTTAAGTGTATAGCTCGAGAATGCCGGGGGGTTATCAGGAAGGCAAAAGCGTAAATAGAATTGCGACTGGCTAAGGATGTGAAGGATAACAAGAAAGGTTTCTACAGGCATGTTAACAAGAAGAAGGTGATCAGAGAGGGTGTGCGGCCCCTACTGGATGAAAGAGGTAACCTAGTGACAGATGATGTGGGGAAAGCTGAAGTACTCAATGTTTTCTTTGCCTCTGTATTCACGGACAAGGTCAGCGCGGAAGTCCAGGAGCCAAGTGACGCAAGATGGGATGAAGATGGACAGCCCTTGGTGGGTAAAGAACAGGTTAGGAACTATTTAGAAAAGCTAAACGTACACAAATCCATGGGTCCGGACTTAATGCATCCAAGGGTACTGAGGGAGTTGGCAAATGTCATTGAGGACCCTTTGGCCATTATCTTTGAAAAGTCGTGGAGATCGGGAGAGATCCCAGAAGATTGGAAAAAGGCAAATGTAGTGCCCATCTTCAAAAAAGGGAAGAAGGACGATCCAGGGAACTATAAGCCGGTCAGTCTTACCTCGGTTCCTGGAAAAATCATGGAAGGGATCCTTAAGGAATCCATTTTGAGGCACTTGGAAGAGAGGAAAGTGATTAGGAATAGTCAGCATGGATTCACAAAGGGCAAGTCGTGCCTGACCAATTTGATTAGCTTCTACGATGAGGTAACTGGCTCTGTGGATGTGGGAAAGTCAGTGGATGTGATCTACCTTGGCTTTAGCAAGGCTTTTGATACGGTCTCCCACAATATTCTTGCCAGCAAGTTAAGGGAATATGGATTGGATAAATGGACGGTAAGATGGATAGAAAGATGGCTAGAAGGCCGGGCCCAGCGGGTAGTGATCAACGGCTCAATGTCAGGATGGCGGTCGGTTACTAGCGGAGTGCCCCAAGGTTCGGTTCTAGGACCGATTTTGTTCAATATCTTTATTAATGACCTGGATGAGGGGATGGATTGCACCCTCAGCAAGTTTGCAGATGACACTAAGCTAGGGGGAGAGGTAGATATGCTTGAGGGCAGAGATAGGGTCCAGAGTGACTTAGACAAATAGGAGGATTGGGCCACAAGAAATCTGATGAAGTTCAACAAGGACAAGTGCAGAGTCCTGTTGGGACGGAAGAATCCCAAGCATAGTTACAAGCTGGGGACCAACCAGTTAAGTAGTAGTTCTGCAGAAAAGGACCTGGGGGTTACAGTGGATGAGAAGCTGGATATGAGTCAACAGTGTGCCCTTGTAGCCAAGAAGGCTAATGGCATATTAGGTTGCATTAAGAGGTGCATTGCCAGCAGATCCAGAGATGTGATTATTCCCCTTTATTCAGCTCTGGTGAGGCCACATCTGGAGTATTGTGTCCAGTTCTGGGCCCCCCACTTCAAAAAGGATGTGGACGCATTGGAGAGGGTCCAGCGGAGGGCAACCAAAATGATTAGGGGGCTGGAGCATATGATTTATGAGGAGAGGCTGAGGGAGTTGGGTCTGTTTAGTCTGCAGAAGCGAAGAGTGAGGGGGGATTTGATAACAGCCTTCAACTTCCTGAAGGGAGGTTCCAAAGAAGATGGAGAGAGGCTGTTCTCAGTAGTGACAGATGGTAGAACAAGGAGCAATGGTCTCAAGTTGTGGTGGGAGAGGTCCAGGTTGGATATTAGGAAAAACTATTTCACTAGGAGAGTGGTGAAGCACTGGAATGGGTTACCTAGGGAAGTAGTGGAGTCTCCATCCCTAGAGGTGTTTAAGTCTCGGCTTGACCAAGCCCTGGCTGGGTTGATTTAGTTGGGATTGGTCCTGCCTAGAGCAGGGGGCTGGACTTGATGACCTTCTGAGGTCTCTTCCAGCTCTATGATTCTATGATTCTCTGTCCGTGGGGGTCAGAACTCCCCACGGACAGAGACGACTCCACATCCCTCAAATCAGTCTCTCTCCATGGGGAGCTCGGACCTGAAAGGACAGCAGCTGCTGCCACCTGTGCTGCTGCCTCTGTATCAAAGGCAGCAACGCAGGCAGGCAGACAGCCAGTCCATGAGGGGAGCTGTTTTTTAAACTGGCTCCCCTCATGGGTCAACTGCTGCCTGCCACCCTGTACTGCTGCCTCTAATACAGAAGCAGCAGCACAGGGTGGCAAGGGGCTCCCCAGGAGTAGGGCTGGAGCACATAGGCTGCCAGCCCCACTCCTGGGGACTATCAAATAGTCATGTAATTGCTAAAATGTCATGAGGTTACATGACTATTCAATTACCTGATAGCTAACATCCTTACACCACACTGATAAAACCATAAACAACAAGATGCTGGGAATGTATCTTTATGTGATTGAAGCAAATTTCTTCTAGAAATGCACAAGAAAGAGTGAAGTAAAATTCACCTAATGAAATCTAAAAGTAACTTTTGAGACTATAATGTGAAAATGAAATATTAGGTGAACCTATTAAGAGATCACGTGTATCATTCCTGGGGAACTGATTATGAAAACATACAAGTATAAATATCACCAAATTGGATATTAATAGGTTCCTTTTATAAATTACCAGTAAAATTAAACCCTGAACCACTAAGCTTTCTAGTAAGTGTGATATGCAAGAAGTTTTTACTACTTACCAGTTATAGGACACTAAGCAAAATATTACTTACATATTACTTTACTTGCTTTGGAGGAAAAAAAAAAAGACTTAAGAGTTTCAACCTGAAATAGCTCAACAGCGACTCCCTAGTCCTGCAATGAGGTTTAACAGGTAGTTCGAAATAGGGCTTTATTTTGAACGCCCGTTTCACTGCCGCGTGTAGACGCGGGCAGTTATTCCGAGCTTGTAAATTTCAAAAAATGGCGCCCGGCCGGGAAGATGCAAATCAAGCGCGGGATATTTAAATCCCAGGCTTGATTTGCAATTCCAAATGCCTACATTTGCAGCCCTATTCCGAAATAGGCTGCAAGTGTGGACATACCCACAGTGTTTAATCATATTCTTCCTGCCATGGCTTTATATTTTAAAAGGGCAAATCAGGACTAGGAATGGATCCAATTCTTAGTTTATGATGCAACAGAAGCAAATGCTATCAATAATATTACTCTACAGATTAAAAACATTAAATCTACAAGCACTAAATCAAAACCATTAGGAAAACACTTATTGACAGTTTCCAATTTCAGAACAAGCTCCACTCAATCAAATACAACATCCAAAGACTCTTGCAATGCATCCTTAAAACAATTAAATTTAGACCTAGATGATCAACATGGCCAAACATAAGTTTCTTTTAATTATCGAGTTGACAGTTATCATTGAAAAATTCTTTCAAATTATTTTTCCACCAACGTCCAAGATAACCACCCTATTTTAAGTGCAAATTGATCGCGTGTGCCTCCCCTTGGCAGCACTGCATGGAGCCCAGGATCAGCTCGAGTCCCCAGCTGACCCCAGGCTCCATGCAGCACTGCCCCTTTGAAGCACCGCGGTGATGCATCAAAAGGGCAGTGCAACACGGAGCCCAGGATTAGCAGGAGTGCCCAGCTGATCCCGGGCTCCGTGTTGCGCGGCCCCTTGGAAACACCGCCCCAGCGCCTCAAAGGGGCAGCACATTAGGAGCCCGGGATAAGCTGGAGTGCCCAGCTGACCCTGGGTTCTGCTGCATGGGGAGCCCAAGATCAGCTGGGAGTCCTCAGCTGCCCCCGGGCTCCACAGCTGCCCCTTCAAAATGCCACCTCTGGCATTTCAAAGGGGCAGCTGCCATGGAGACCAGGGTCAGCTGGGGACTGCCCAGCTGATCCTGGGCTCCATGCGGCATTTCCCCTGAACCCGGGATCAGCTGGGAATCCCCAGCTGACCCCGGGCTCCACTGCCCCTTTGAAACACGTGGAGGCGTCATTTCTAAGGGACAGCCGCGGCACAGCTGATCCCCGGCTCAACTGTGAGGCAGCTGCTCCTTTGAAACGCCGCCTCTGCGCATTTCAAAGGAGCAGTGGAGCCCGGGGTCAGCTGGGGAGTCCCCAGCTGATCCCGGGCTCTGCACTGCACTGCCCCTTTGAAGCGCCGCAGCAGCATTTCACAGGGGCAGTGCAGCATTAACACCTACGATTAACACGTTAAAAATGTAATGCGTTAATCCTGGACTGCGTTATCGCATGTCAATTGACAGCCCTAGTGCAAATTTATGAATCCACACAAATATTGCAAGATGGTTCACTAACAGAACAGGTTATTCAGGGAGATGAGAAGTAAGACATTGTCTAGGTTAAAAGATAGTTTAAGAGTCTGTAATGTTAAACTGACCATTCAAAAATATTCTCTCAATTTCAGTGTCTTCTATAAATTATTTATATGACTGAAAAGATGCACCTAATGAAAAATTTTATGTATTAATTTTAAACAGACTTTAAAAGCCTTATATTTACAACAATATTAAGATATTCCAAGATGTCAACCACAACCACAAAAGAAGCCAACCACAAAATATTTGTGTCTGAAGTAGTCTTGTCTTTAATCTCTGCAAAGCATCTATGCAGTGTTTTATGGGACCATGAATTACTGAAACTTCAGTAATGTCTTCACATTTAATTCTGCATGTTTTGTATGATCCTGAAATACCCAGTACACTTCTGACTCCACATAGTACAAACTGCAACATAAGACAACTTTATACATGAATAATGTTTCTTTTTAAAATGTACAATGGTGAACTTGCACATTCAAAAACTAGATTTAATTAGAGTAACAGGAAAAGAAAAACAAAAAAAACATACTCGTAGTGCTGTGATTCTAAATGGATCCCGAAGTCGTCCATCTTCATCTTTCAAGTTATACCCTTCAGCTCTTTTATCCCTTTCACTTATTTTCCATAATTTAATAGTTTTATCTAAAAACAAAAATTCACATTCTTGAAACTGAAATTACAAAATGAAAGATGCTTCAATAAATCATAAAGTTATATGCCAGATTATGAACTTTCCAGGACAGGGACTGTTTCTTCCTCTGGATTTCCCCTGTACCAAGTACTAAGAGGAGGCCTTTGAGCACTACCATAGTAATACCATTTTTAAGAACACACACACACACACACACACACACACACACACACACACACACAGCATACCAAAAGTATTTTACTTTGTACGAGCTGCTTATGGAATCAATCAGAATTCTGTCATTAAAGTTGCCTATTTTAGCTAGTGATATACAATGTTCAAACATAATATAAATGTTAGGTGTTGTTAAAGCTGGGAATACATATCAGTAATGCCGAGCTATTGTTATACCCCAAGCAAGCAAGATAAACCGAGGAAGTTTGGAATTAAAATAAGAAATGCAGATATGTTACTGTATAGAAATGCACAGTTAAGGTACCCTAATGCCTTAATTCTGACTTGTAGTGAGTGCCAACATCAAATAATCATCCAAAAGGTATTTTAGCATTTGATTTTGGCATTTGATATGCTGGATTAGATGAAGTTCAGGCAGACAATAGATATTCCATATTTTCCCTCTTATGATTTCTCTATCCACTATATATTAGAGTTGGTCTGACTGTGTTTGTTCAAGAACTCCTCTTAAACAGTAAGAGCTAGGACTATCTAATTCCAGCTTCCTCTTATCATAACTTAAAGCAAGGCAGGGATTTGGTTGTGCCTGGAAAATGGGATATGTCCAGAGAGGAATCGCTTCTCATAAAACCATAGAGAAAGGAGACAGAACTATCAGGCAGGTGAAAGGGACTGACTGGGGGTACCCTATCTCCTGTCCAGAACTGCCCCAGTCCCAAGCCTCCTGCTCTCTCTCAACACCCTTTAGGGAGGGTGGGGTCAAAGCTCCCCCCTTGTTGATTTGTATGTGGATACAAAAAAAACCAACCAACCAAAAAACAGACACACACACACACCACCACCCAAAACAAACACACACACACACACACACACACACACACACACACACACACACAGAAAAGAGACAATCACCAGGAGGGTGAAGTGAGCAGGCTGCCTCCCATCGTGTCCGAGACTACCCCAGCTCCAAGGTTCCTACCTCCCAGGTGCCCTTTAGCTCACCTGCTTTTTCAGTAAGGTTCAATTGTATTCTGCTGGAAAAACTAGCCAGGAAAGAAGTTTATTCTCCTTCAGGATCACCAGTCCTTTGATACTTGTGCACACAAGGATACTGAACTATTAGACAGAAGAGCTCTTTTTCCACTACAGAAAGATGGAATATTCAGCCTCAGGGACAAGTTAAAAGGAGAATTACTCCGAGTGTTGTGTAATAAGATTTAAAGAAGTTCACTATCTTTCCTTGTTAAGGTCAGGAGCATTTTGGTCTGCTGGTTTAGACAAAGAATTGAACCCTGGACTTCTTGAGACTAGCAGGTCACCTTTGTGAAATAAAAATTGTTCAAGGATGAGGTTGTGTGTTTTTCTATAACAGAAAGCTCAGGCAAAATTATTCTGAGGAAAACCAAAAATGAGTAGTAATGCAAGTGTGTCTTTTAACTGACTTGGTCTCCCCAGCTTGAATGTTAAAAGTTCTTTTCCAAGAAGGCATATGTTTACTCTATACCTGCTATGCTAACTGGAGAACCCAGGTATCAGTGTGCTTCTGAGAGGGAAGAGATGCAATATAGGATCAGTAAAACGATGAAGATGTAAGCACCGAGTATATTTATATCTAGGGCCCTAACAAATTCACAGTCCATTTTAGCCAATTTTAGTCATAGGATTTAAAAAATCATAAATGTCAAGATTTCAGCTATTTAAAACTGAAATTTCATGGTTGTGTAATTGAAGCATTCCTGATTCAAAGCAGCTGGGGAGGAGTTGCAAGGAAAACCTCCTGAGGATTCAATTTTAAAATTTTAAAAGAAAAGCCAAAAAGGAATTTGAAGAACAGCTAGCCAAAAACTCAAAAGGTAGTAATAAAATGTTTTTAAATACATCAGAAGCAGGAAGCCTGCTAAACAACCAGTGGGGCCCCTGGATGATCAAGATACAAAAGGAGCACTTAAAGATGATAAAATCATTGCAGAGAAACTAAATTAATTCTTTGCTTCAGTCTTCACAGCTGAGGATGTTAGGGAGACTCCCAAACCTGACCCATCCTTTGTAGGTGACAAATCTGAGGACTTGTCACAGACTGAAGTGTCATTAGAGGAGGTTTTCGAATTAATTGATAAACTTAACAGTAACAAGTCACCGGGACCAGATGGTATTCACCCAAGAGTTCTGAAAGAACTCAAATGTGAAATTACGGAACTATTAACTATGGTTTGTAACCTATCCTTTCAATCAGCTTCTGTACCCAATGACTGGAAGATAGCTAATGTAAAGCCAATATTTAAAAAGGGCTCTAGAGGCAATCCCGGCAATTACAGACCAGTAACCATGCACATTAGTTGAAACAATAGTAAAGAATAAAATTGTCAGACACATAGAAGAACATAATTTGTTGGGCAAGAGTCATCATTGATTTCCCCTTACAGAAATCACTTACTAATCCATTAGGGTATGTCTACACAACAAAGTTATTTCAAAATAAGGGCTGTTATTTCGAAATAACTTTCCTAGGGTCTAGACAGCCAAACCACTATTTTGAAATAAAGTCGAAATAACGGAGCACTTATTTCAAATTTGGTAAACCTCATTCTACGAGGAGTAACACCAAATTTGAAATAGCTATTTCGAAATAAGTGCTGTGTAGACACTTATTTCAAAATAAGGGGCCTCCAGCCTTCCCAGGGAGCCCTGGTGGCCACTCCAGCCTCAACCAAGAACACTCTACTCCCTCCCCAGAGCCCTTAAAGGGGTAGACTCTGGCCACAGTGCCTGTGCCAGCTCCAAGCCTGCCAGCCCAGAGCCAGCAGTCACTGCCCCTGACCCAGTGGCCCCAAAACATAAGCCAGCAAGCCACTGGCAGCCAGACCTCCACCGCTCCCCAGGAGCAGTCTGCCAGCTTCCAGGAGCCTGCCAGGGCCTGGAGAAGGTGGGCGCCTTCCTGGTCCAGGGTAGAAATCATGGACCTTATTCAGGTTTGGGGGGGGATGCCCCCAACGTCCATGATCTCCGCACTAGGCGGAGGAACGCGGCCATCCATGGCAGGATAGCTGCCAGCCTGGCCTCCAAAGGCCACATGCGAACCCAGGAGCAGGTTCGCATGAAAATCAAGTTGGGCCTGCGAGACCCCCGCCCCTGAACCCTGAATTTCCTTTCCCCCCTCTTCCCCCTTTCAGCTCCCTCCTCCCAGGTTTCCCCCTCTTCTCTCCCGCCTCCTTTCCCCAGTCTCACCAGAGTTTCATTCCCTCCCCCCCAGTTTTGTTAAATAAAAAGAGTTTGTGTTCATGAAAATACGTATTTTTTATTTGACATCAGGAAGGGGGGTTAGGGAGCGGTAAGTGGAAGGATGTGAGGGAGGAATGAGGCACAAGTCCCCAGTGGGGCAGACCAGGGAGGTTCTTTGTGCTCCTCAAGGTGGAAGCTCTCCCGCAGGGCCTCCTGAATACTGACAGCCCCCCGATAGACCTCCCAGATGGCAGCCTGCAGAAAGTGGAGCCAGGCTCGCAGCAACACATCCAAGAGAAGCACCAGAGTGCCCAGGGGCAGCTCTGGCTCCATGTTGCAGAGTGCTGTGGTGTCCGGAGCAATGGCAACCAGAGCACGCAGAGACAAAATGCTTTGCTGTCCCTCATCAAGGTAGACAAGCAAGCACGGAAACCTGAGAACTGGTTGTCCGGTCGGGGGTGGGGGAGGGTGTCCCTTTAAGCACAGACTTCAGATAGCCTCAGGCAGCAGCCCCACACAGTAAGTCCTGACCTGGTGCCGTGCCAGAACTGGTTCCGGCCAGCCGTAAATGCAATTCAGAGTCCACTCAGTGTGGACGTGCTATTTCAAAATGCATTGTGTGTGTAGACACATTATTTCTAAATAAGCTATTCTGAAATAACTATTTTGAAATAACACTGTAGTGTAGACATACCCTTTGAGTTCTTTGAAGGGGTCGTCAAACACGTGGACAAGGGGGATTCAGTGGATATAGTGTACTTAGATTTCCAGAAAGCCTTTGACAAGGTCCCTCACCAAAGGCTCTTACGTAAATTAAGTTGTCATGGGATAAGAGGGAAGATCCTTTCATGGACTGAGAACTGGTTGAAAGACAGGAAACAACGGATAGGAATGAATGGTAAATTTTCAGAATGGAGAGGGGTAACTAGTGGTGTTCCCCAAGGGTCAGTCATAGGACCAATCCTATTCAACTTATTCATAAATGATCTGGAGAAAGGGGTAAACAGTGAGGTGGCAAAGTTTGCAAACGATATTAAACTGCTCAAGGTAGTTAAGACCAAAGCAGACTGTGAAGAACTTCAAAAATATCTCACCAATCTCAGTGACTGGGCAACAAAATGGCAAATGAAATTTAATGTGGATAAATGTAAAGTAATGCACATTGGAAAAAATAACCCCAACTATACATATAATATGATGGGGGCTAATTTAGCTACAACTAATCAAGAAAGATCTTGGAGTCATCGTGGATAGTTCTCTGAAGACGTCCATGCAGTGTGCAGTGGCAGTCAAAAAAACAAACAGGATGTTAGGAATCGTTAAAAAAGGGATAGAGAATATCTTATTGCCCTTATATAAATCCATGGTATGCCCACATCTGGAATACTGCGTACAGATGTGGTGGTCTCATCTCAAAAAAGATCTACTGGCATTAGAAAAGGTTCAGAGAAGGAGAACTAATATGATTAGGGGTTTGGAACGGGTCCCATATGAGGAGAGATTAAAGAGACTGGGACTTTTCAGCTTGGAAAAGAGGAGACTAAGGGGGGATATGATAGAGGTATATAAAATCATGAGTGGTGTGGAGAAAGTGAGTAAGGAAAAGTTATTTACTTGTTCCCCCGAACTAGGGGCCACCAAATGAAACTAATGGGCAGCAAGTTTAAAACAAATAAAGGGAAGTTGTTCTTCACACAGCGCATAGTCAATCTGTGGAACTCCTTGCCTGAGGAGGTTGTGAGGGCTAGGACTATAACAGGGTTTAAAAGAGAACTAGATAAATTCATGGAGGTTAAGTCCATAAACGGCTATTAGCCAGTATGGGTAAGGAATGGTGTCCCTAGCCTCTGATTGTCAGAGGGTGGCGATGGCAGCAGGAGAGAGATCACTTGATCATTACCTGTTCGATTCACTCTCTCTGGGACACCTGGCATTGGCCACTGTTGGCAGACAGGGTACTGGGCTGGATGGACCTTTGGTCTGACCCAGTATGGCCATTCTTATGTTCTTACGTAAAATGGTATGAAAAAAAGCATGACCCATACATTTGAATAAGCCTCTCTTTCAGAAGGTTGTTGTATGAAATATTTTCATAAACAAACAGGAGACTGATATACAGCATTGAAACATGCAGGGATTTGTTCTGCTGTGTTTCAGTTGGTGACCCTGGTGTTCTCTTTAAAAGGTGACCATGACATAATGGACAAGCCCTTGTGAAAGGATATGGGTTCTCACGTCGGAGGTCATGATCACCCTCCTTTCCACCACTCTTCATGGGGTGGGGAGTGCTGAAATTACACATTTTGGATTCTCTTACCATTCCTGTAGCAATGGTATTGGATTACAGAAAAGCTGAAAACATACTGGATTAAGAGACTAAAGAATTCATTTGTAGACAAAAGTATAATGAAGAAAAGTGATTTAGTCAGGAAAGTAAGGCTATTTTAACAGAAGCTATTGTCAGGAAAGAAAAAACACTTTATTTTACAAACAGGAGGAGACTGTCTAGTCAGAAATTCAACACTTTCACTCAGTGATGATGAACTGACTTTCATAAAAGGTGGGTGTTCTCACTTGATAGGATAACAAGTCTTATGGATAAGGAAGTAGTGGTGGACGTGGACTTGCAGGACCTCTACATGACTTCAGTAAAGCATTTGATATGGTTTTGCATGACCTTATTAATAAACTAGGGAAAAACATCCTAGATGGGGTATGTGCGTAACTGGCTGAATAACCACTCTCAGAAAGTAGTTATTAATGGTTCACAATCATGCGGGAAGGGCATGACAAGTGGGGCTCCACAGGGGTATGTTCTGGGACAGGTTCCAATCAATATCTTCATCAACAATGTAGATAGTGGCATAGAGAGTATGCTTATTAAGTTTGCAGATGATACCAAGCTGAGAGGGGTTGTAAGTCTTTTGGAGAACAGGTTCATAATTCAAAATGATATGGATAAACTGAAGAAATGGTCTGAGGTATGGTCTGAGGTAAATAGGATGAAGTTTAATAAAGACAAATGCAAAGTGCTCCACTCAGGAAGGAACAAATCAGTTTCACACTTACAGAATGGGAAGAGACTGTGTAGGAAGGAGTACTGCTGAAAGGGATCTAGGGATCACAGTGGACCACTAGCTAAATATTTGTCAGCAATGTGACACTGCTGGAATAAAACCAAACATGATTCTGGAATGCATTAATAAGCGTGTTGTGAGCAAGACATGAGAAGTAATTTTTCCGCTTTACTCCGCAATGATAAGGCCTCAGTTGGAGTACTGTGTCCAGTTCTGGGCACCATATTTCAAGAAAGATTTGGAGAAATTGGAGAAGGTCCAGAGAAGAGCAATAAAAATGCTTAAAGGTCTAGAAAACTTGACCTATGAGGGACGACTGAAAGAATTGGGCTTGTTTAATTTAGAAAAGAGAAGATTGAGAGGGGACATGATAGCAGTTTTTAAGTATCTAAAAGGGTGTTACAAGAAGGAGGGAGAAAAATTGTTCTCCTCGGCCTCTGATGACAGGACAAGAAGCAGTGGGCTTAAACTGCAGCAAGGGAGGTTTAGGTTGGACATTAGGAAAACTTCCTCTCAGGGTGCTTAAATACTGGAATAAATTGTCTAAGAGGGTTATCGAATCTCTATCACTGGAGATATTTAAGAGCAGGTTGGACAGACATCTGTCGGGTGATCCAGATGCTTGGTCCTGCTATGAGGGCAGGGGATTGGACTTGATGACCTTGGTCCCTTCCAGTTGTAGCATTCTATGATTTATACTTAAATGTTGGGTAAGATGACAAACATTCTCTAAGGAGATGGGTTGTGTTTTTCCTGAAGGCACTACAATGTCAATAGTACAAAGATATAGCTTTGGCTTTCAAAAAGTCAAGACATTTCTACCTGGTAAGGAACATGGTAAGGAACAAAGTAAATAAACTGTAAAATTTAAGTTACAAAATAACTGGATAGACTGCAAGTAATTTTAATAGAATCCATATAATAAATATTAAATGAAAACTTTGTAGGTTTTCTTTCCATTCGATAAATTGTCTTAATTCAATTTACAAAAAGCAAAATCTGTATTTGTAGAACTGATGTCTAGTGGAAATTTCTAACATTCTTGAAACTGAATTGTATATGGGAGACAAGGAAGAATGAGCCTTGTTCCCAAACCCCCAATGCTAATCAGTATCACTTTTTTGAAAAACAAAAACTGGTACCTTGAAGGTCTCTGAGTACGGGCCCTTCCTTTAAATCAAGGGTGGGGAACCTTTTTTGGGTTGGAGGCCGCTAACTCAGAATAAATCAGTCAGGGGCTGCATACAGGTGAGAAGAAAAAAAAAATCCTCACTGACATGGCCTCCCGCCTGAGGAGAAAGACACACCACACATTCCCCTTGCACACCAGAGCCTTGGGGGCCCAGGCTAGTAGATTGTGTGCTCCTGCCCAGGAAGGGACTGTAAGAGGGCTGGAGTGCCAGCACAGGCTCCCCAATAATGAGGGAATGCCCCAAGCCTCATGGGCCAGATCTAGGCAAGTTGGGGCCACATCTGGCCCCCAGGCCTTAGGTTCCCCACCCCTGCTTTAAATCTTATAGAGTGGCTAGTTCAGGTTGCACCATTGAAGTCCATCACTCTCTGGTCCAACATCATCTGTGATCTGGCAGGACCACGGATATTGCTCGACCAGAGAGCCCACCTGGGAGCAGGTCTAGTGCACAGCCTCAGTTGGGGCCAGTGGCAGCATGACAGGGAGTGCAGCCCTGGTGCTCCAGAAGGGCTGACGGTTGGGAGAGGAGGCTTGCCCTCCTCTGGTTCAGCAAACTCCCTGGTTTGGGATCACTCGGGTCCCGAGGGTACCGGACCAAGGATGTACAACCTGTGTATCATCAGCAAATAACAGGAAATTCTGTAACAGTTAGATGTACAATAAAATGCAGGATTCCAAAGGCAAAGATATTTTATGATAAAGAACACCAGGGCAATGGTATATTGCAGTATTCCACATGAAATAACTACGTGTTTTAAGACAGTGGTTCCCAACTTTTTTTTTTTATGCTGGGGACTGGCAAACCCATTCACACTTAGTGGACCGACAACATTTTATTTATTTGCATATGAATATCCAAATATGCAAATAAAATGTTGCCGGTCTGCCTAGACCCAGCCCAACCCCTTGCTCCCCAGTATCTAATACCCTTTGACCCTCCCACCTATGCCCCATGACCTTTGACCCCTACATTTCATGTCAACATCCTCTTGCCCTGTGACCCCACCACACCCTCACCCATCACCCCTTTGTCCCCACCCCACCCCTGCACTCCCCAGACTCAGGCTGCCCCCTCTGGGGAGCATAGTCATTACTGCTGTGTGGGCAGGGAGAGTGGCCCCCCTCCTTCATGCCCCCTCCTTCCCCAAGCACGTCTCGCAACCGCATGGGCAGGAGGGGAGGGGAAGCGTGGAGCCCAGGCAGGGCGCCATTACTGGAGCGGGGTGGGGGGGAATGAGGGAGGGAGGCATCTCCTGCTCTGCCTCCTCCTGCTGCCGCCTCAGCCCCAGTGCTGCCGCCAGCGAAAGTGGCCACAGGGGCTGGGGGAGAGGAGTCCGGGGAGGCGCCTTCTGCCCCATCTCCTCCTGTTGCTGCTGGCAAAAGCAGCCACATAGGCTGAGGGAGCGGCTGTTGGCAGTGTGCGTGCCCTCCCTCCTCCTTCATGCTCCCTCCCTCTCCAAATGCGTCTCCCCAAGCACGGAGGAAGGTGCCTCCTGTTCTGCCTCCTCCTGAGCCACCACGGCTGAGGGAGCTAAGCTGCTGGGAACAGCTGGCTTGAACTCCAACAGCTGCTACAGCCCGGCAGCCAGCGGTTCGCTGTTTTAAGAGACACTTAACTTAAAATTACACTTGCCCCATTTTTTAATCTGTTAATTACAGTTAACCATATGATTAAAGCAAATAATTTTTATTTCACTTATTTTCAGCATTTGATACTACTTGTGTATTTCAGTTTCACTACTTCCTCATATAGTTTCCATCTCTGGTCATCTTTCACTCAGTAACAGGGAAGGAACAGTTATAAATTAGGAAAAAGTGATTGCCTGCCAATTTTTGTTTTGCAATCTGGGTCCAATGTAATACTTGAAACTATTGCTGATTCTTTTTAAAAAAACAGTTAGATTTCATGTTCGTGCTATCTCTTTAGACTTGTGAACTGGCATTTTCAAGACAGTGTAGGAGTAATAACCTACAAAACACGCTTCCCTATTAATTGAGTATTATAATGAAAACAGCAGTACCACAGTGCCTAGCACAATGGGACTGCAGTTCTGAATGGAGTATTTTGGTGAAAACATAATATAAAGATTTCAGATTTTTTAAGTGAGACTTTAATTTTAGGTATGGCACTTACATATCATGGTCATGTATGTAATGGAATTACAGATGCATTTCTATAAATACGGCTGATCTTTTTAGTTTGTAAGCTCTTCCAAGCAAGCGCCATGCTTTGATGTTTGGGAAACATATCACACTGTGGGAGTAGGCAGAAATAATATTGCCTTGCTAACAAATTTTATTGAAGAATGGACCTGACATCGGATAATGCTAAAATCAGAGAAGCACAAAGGAGGCTTAAAGTCTCCTTTTCTAAACTTATACTGAAAATATGGGGCTAGATCCCGCCATCTGCAACAGTTGTGAGAGACAGGGAGAGCAAACACACAGAGTTTTGCATTGCTTGCCTGACTGAAGACTGAGTAACAGGCTGGGAAGGTACTGCTGGTTATTATATCAGCCTACATATTATATCCAAAGACACATTCAGGGAATTGGGTGGTATATTTTCCCATATAATAGACTAGCTGAAGTTGACATACTACTCACTGTGGCATTTGCAAGTGGTAAGGCTCGCAAGGGCTGCTCATCCATCGACGCCGGCTACTCTTCTCATCTTGGTGGAGTACCGGTGTTGATGGAAGAGCACTTGGAGATTGATTTATCACTTCAACAGTAGATACAATGAATCAACAACTAGTGGTTCGATCACTACAGCATCAATCCTCCATGTAATGCAAACAAGGCCCAAGACAGGTAATGTATAGCTACTTATATTGTTGAGCTTTCACTATTCTAAAAACATATGGTATCAAACCTAAACATGTCTTGCATGGAATCAAAATTATGAAAAAGAATACTATTTTACTATATGAAAGTAATGAACATATCCAAGGCAAGACTATGAAATTCAACTGGAAATATCAAGAGATCTTGCAGTTTTAAAAATAAAAGTACACAATGAAATGTCCTTACCATTTGTAGACAGCAGGAAATGAGCAGCATTCTGTTGTGGTAGCCACCTAATTTTATTAATTTTTTCCTCAATTTCTAGACTTTTCAAGTAGTCAAATTCAGGTTCATGACTCTGAAAGGTACTGTAAACATTATACTCTCCCCGAGAATGAGGACGGCTTTTATTCTGCAAGGAAGCATAACATTTTTATTAATGAAGTAGAACTTTTTTATTTCTGTACCTAGAAAGTGACAACAATGTAAATATGCTCCAAGAACAGATAAAATCAGTCAGCTATGCATCACAAAATAACTGTGAACTAGGAATTGAGAAATACTGGGCAAAGATTTGATGAACGGATCAAGATCCAACAGAATGCTGTTTTGTATAACTGGTCTTGTACAAAAAAAATTGTAAGTTTTAATTAAACTTCCATTTATGTTTAGTTTTAGAAATTTCAAAATCCAGTCTGTTCTTGATATGTTTGATGCACCAGTACGTCCTCTGCTGGCAAATGTTCTAGGGACAATTAGGCATGCCTTATCTGGTTAAGGGAAGACCACATTTCTCACAAGATGTGTGGTTTTGTAAAGTTTTGAAAATGTGTTTATATTCCATTGTTAGAACATATTACAAACTCTACAAAACTGCACATATTGGAAGACAGTGGACTCTTACCACTATCAGGCAGCTCCAGTCCACAGTAGGTTTCTGTGGCTGGTATGTCAGCAACAGAGAACATGTGGTGCACCAAACTACTGCTCCCTTGCTGATCTGCAGCTGGTCTTGAACTAGAGATCTGCAGAGAAACAAAGAAGTTTACAGTACATTAATACTATGCAATGTTTCTTTTTTTGCCTGGTTATGTGTGACAGTCAAATAATTTCTAAAATTACTGCTTTACTAAATATTCAAACTGACATTAATGCAGATTTGCATTAATAAATGACCTAAAAATGGTCATCACCCTTACCAATATGTTGTAAAACTCCAAAAGTGAACCAAAGATTGGTCCAATCCTGCAGTGTGGCAAGCATTTTCAACTTCCATTAATTTCAACGGAAGGTGAGGACACTATCTACTATTCAAGAAGTCAATTTGGCTTCCACTTTGTTTTAAGGCATTAATGACATCCCATTCCTCACTCTCATCAGCAGGCTCTTGTTCAGATGCTTCACTATGCTAAAAATAAACTCATAGAATACAACCAGAATATGGAGCCAGCTGTGGACAGAGACTGCTTCACGGAAGCCTCCCCTGCGCCCCACATGCTGCTGCCTCTGATAGAGGGGTGCACAGCAGGCAGCACTGAGGAGTCAGTGCTGGGGGAACTGGCTTTTAAGTTGGCTCTCCCCAGCACTGGCTCCTGACTGCCCCGCCTACCCCAGCTCTGTAGGAGGCAGCAAGAGTGGGGGAGGGAGGCTGGTCCACAGAGCCAGCATGCAAGGGGAGGCTGCTAGAAACCTGGCTCCCTGTGCATATCAGCTCCAGCCTACCCCTCACCCTCTGCACTGCTGCCTCTCTATCAAAGGCAGCAGCACGGGGATGGGGAGGGCAGGCAGATCCAGTGCTCGTGGGGAGCCTGCTTAAAGCCAGCTTCTCACGGGCACTGGCTCCCGCTCTCCCCACACACCTTTGCTGCCTCTCATACAGACACGGCCCGGGGGCGGGGGCGAGGAGAATGCATATAGTCAACAAGATTAACCAATAAGCCTAGGCTTATTGGTTAATTGTGTAGTCATCTACACAATGACAACCCTATTGTGGATAGTCACCAAGGAAGAGTCAGGTGAACATCACATTAACAGCTATCATAGATGGAACAAGTAGTAAACCTTACAGTTAAGTTTGACCAACAATGCCAATTATAATTGTGCTTATAATTGTGTCCAACTTCAAATGTGTGAGTTGAAATTTTTCATAGCAAGTGTCTGTCTCTGAGTTGTTTTAATAACAACAATTTTTATTGTTGCATTTATTGTTAAAGACAGTGCCATGTATAATAACTCAGTCATTTCAGCCTGATGTTAAAATTCTTGTAACTCTTTTGCTACTCCAAGCTTAGGAACAATTGCTTGAAATTTGGCACCTGGCTAACCTTATTAACCAATACATGCCTTTGAAAACCCACCCAAACCTAAGCTAACTATAAGCCTCTGAAATCTATTTGCAGCTGCCCAGACGACACTTAAATTCCTCAAATATTGTCTGTACTGAGCATCCTCTAGCCCAGGGGATATCAAATTTCATTGTACCATGATCACCTTCAAACAACAAAAAATACTACAAGTTGAACCTCTCTAGTCCAGCACCCTCGGGACCTGACTGTTGTGGAACCAGAGAATGTGCCAAACCATGTGAAGTCACTATTGTATAGCAGCATCACCAACATTTCCACTGCATACTGTGATATTAGAAAACATTTAGGGTGAAATTAGAGCTAAATAGCACAGAGAACACTAAGAGCCAGGACTGGTGGCTGTAAACAAACTTTATGGGACCACCGGAAACTTGGCCCGACTCATGATAAGCAGACATTTAGCTAACTAAAATCATGTTAGACCACAGATGCTACCGGACCAGAGAGTGCCAGACTGGAGAAGATCAACTTGTACATGACTTCAGGAGGGGTTGGGGGGGGAGTAAATGTTGAGCCCCATCACTCCAGGAGGGGTAGCCAAAGCTTAAGCCATACTACCCCATGTGAGACAGAGACCAAGGGCTTCACCCCAGATAGAGGCCTGTAACCTGAGCCACACTGCCCAAGATTGAAGCTTAAGCCTTGGGCCCCAGCAAGTCAAACACCAACCCCTAGTGAACCCATTCAAATGGGGTGATGACCCACACTGGTGTCCCAAGGCACAGTTTGAGAACTCCTATTCTAGCCCATGGAGATAAGCAGTACTTCCCTGAAATTGCTTGTCCCGGCAGACAGGGATGCTGTGATGCCAGACACCAGAATTAAAAGCAGGAATAGCGTATTCTGTCTTCCCAATATTCCTACTGCTGATGTCCAGAAAGTTTTGATAAAGTAGCAGCAGCATGACTAGAATGCAAAGGGATGAGGACCCAAGGAAGAGAGCCGGGGACTGGACAAGGAGTCAAAGGGAGGCAGTAGGAAGGCAAGACTAGAAGTGGAACACGATCAGGTTGGCAAGACCAAAGGCAGAACATTGAGAATGCTCCCCTCAGAATCTGGTTTAAAACTCAGGATTCCTGAATCTCTACATTCTTCTATCAATAAACAGACATTAAACCTTCTAGCAAATTATGTGCTTTATCTCCCTCTAGTGGCTGAGCCACACAGAGGATGACAAATCACTACAGTTACCCTGTCAGGTCAAATGGCAGAAGAGTGGTGGAGATCTCAAGGTTTGTGACACACACACACACACACACACACACACACACACACACACACACACACACACACACACACACACACACACACACACACACACACACACACACACATTTTTTTTATATATATCTATCCCAAAAGTATGATTTTAGAAAGAAAAATACTTTTTCCTGACTAAATTAAAGTCTAACCTTCAACCCTAATTTACAGAGTAAAATAAAATGCTGCACAAAACTGAGTCAACAAGAACGAAAACATTAAAAAAGATGTTATGAGCAACTGTTGATAAAACACAAACAGTTCTATGTGTATGGCTCAGCCAATGTCTTGTGTAGGACTTCCTATTTCAATTCCAACTTTCATAGCTTTGTATTTTTTTAATTACTATTGAGTTCGGGCTTCATTAGGATGGTGAAAATAATGTCTCTGAACCAACCCAAGAGTTTATGCATCTCAAAATAGTTTCATACCTCGGACTTTTTTGATCTGTTCGTTTTCTGACCTGAAATTACTGTAATCAGGAAGTTCTTTGTTTGATAAAGGTGACCTAAATTGGTTCCAATTGGGCTACGATCAATTTTGATTCCGCAATGGACACATAAGGTGCTTTTCCGTAGAGAAGAAACCACCTAAACTGCTACAGAATGAACTTCTCTAGTCAGGCACCCTCAGGACCTGACTGGTGCCAAACCAGAGAATTTGCTGAACCATGAGAGGTGAGCATTGTCTAGCAGCATTACCAATACTTCCACCGCTTACTGGGATGTTAGAAGACACATAGGGGTGAACTAGAGCTAAATAGCAGCACAAAACACTGAGCGCTATGACTGGTGGTTGTATACAGACGTTATGTGACCGCAGGAAAGTTGGCCACACCCATGAGAAGTGGACATCCGGCTAACTAAAATCATGCTGGACCATGGATGTTGCTGAACCAGAGAGTGCCAGGTTAGAGAGGTTCAACCTGTATCTTCAAATAGCTGAATTAAAGTTGCTAAAGCTTGTGGGCCTGTTTGCTGACCAATAGCTTCTGGCATCTGACCATTTGATACCTCCATGCCTGTAATTTGCTCCATCGTCCAAATGGCCATTAAGGGTAAAGTTGTAGCTACTTCTAAAATTCTACATTTACGAGCCTGTTATCTATATAAACGCAGCAACTTGTCAGTGTTTAAACATCCAAGCTGATAAAACCATTAGCTAATATTTTCAAACATATACCAGTATCCTGAAGTTGAATTAAACCACAAAAATATCAAATTTTCAAGGTTTATATGTTTTTAATTTTTGTTGATAGACCTCTCTAATAAAAATGCAAGAATACTAATGTATTTTTTTTTAAAACTCCAATAGATAGCCAGTATCCAACAAGTATGTGCACATGTGTAGGACTATACACAGCTAAAAGCCACAGAATGAGACACATTTGCAAGGAAAGAAAGTTTATGTAAGAGCCAAGCATACAGGCCTTTTATTGTTACACCTCTTTCTTTGAGTGCTACATTCATTTTGGTAAATAATTCTGATAAATAAACAATGCTTTGTTCTGAGAAGCTGTTTTTGAGCCACTTTAATCAGATGTTTGACACTGGTCCCTATAGGAAAAGAACTTACAAGTGCTAGACACAGTTGGGCTTGTACTGTTCTAATAGTTAGAAAACATGGGGCTGCCACCGACAGATCCTGTACCACTGCGGTTGGAACATGTTTCCATTCTTGTGAGAGATGAAAGATTCCAAGCCTATTACCTGAAGGACGCACTCAAGGGAGACCAAAAGTGGTCTAAGATATACCTCCCATAACTGATGCGCAAAGAGAAAGTAAATTGACAAATACATATATGATAATTTCTTAGTGGGCTGCACAACCTCTGAGTACCCAGTGTAACTATTACCCACTCAGTTTAAATGTATCTAATCCTCTACAAGCCTATACTCCTCCCATGGTTCATCAGAATGGTCAGCCCATGTGCAAGTCAATACAGCGCCACTTGATGGTGGTTTTTTTCAATTTACCTATGTTGTTACAGAAACACATTAAGGTTGCAAAAACAAGCACTCATCTAACCCCAGAATTAAGGATGCTTTTACAACATTTGTCTCCCATGTGTATATGCATTATAATATTGTCTTGAATTACATGATCATTTATTAGAGAGACAAGATAAGTGAGGTAATATCTTTCATTGGACTAACTTCTGTTGGTGAAAGAACCTTTTAAACCAAAGGTTTGAGAAAAGTACTCAGATTATTGTAGCTAAATATAGGGTGGAGCAGATTGTTAAACTTAAGTAGTTAATATATATTGTAAGAGACTACTCAAGGTGGCCAGCTAATCTCTGAATTCATAAGACAAAAAGGGAGGTAAAAGTGGCTTACAAACTGTTTTAAATCCAATGCTTTTATTAAGTCTGTGATTCTGAGTGTCTAGTAAAGTTATGAATTCAAGCTCCAAGGTAAGCCTTCTGATGATGCTGTACAGGTTTCCCTGGAGGACGAGGACTGAAAGGTCTAATATAGAAGAAACGCACATGAAAAACAACACTATATAACTGTGGCAAACACTTTTCAAAAACCAAAATTATCGTATATCTAACTCATCCTCAAAGAAACCTGCTCAGCACCTTCAAAAGAGGAGCCTGGGAACTGAAATCCACCTGAGAGGTGGATTATGTACATCAATGGCAGAACCCCTCCCAGCAACATAGGTAGCATCTATACCGAGTGGTATAGCAGTGCAGAGGTAACATTTCAAGTATAAACAAGTCCTCATTACAACAGACACCTTTCCCAGACCAGAAGATCTCTGGAAAGCTAGTCTCTTTCACCAAAAAAATTGGCCCAACAAAAGACATCACCTAACCTATTTTGTCTCTCTATTGGCATGGGACCAACACAGCTACAGCATTGCAAACAATGACAGCACACTATTTTTTCCAGGGAATCCCTGCCTCCTTCAATGTACTGTATGGATGACAGAATGAATCCGGGTGGGGTAGGAAATGAGACTTTTGTGTGTTGGACCTTGCCTCAATTGCTGCACAAGCTGGAAACTGTGCAATGAATAAGGAAGGGGATTAAGGGAAGAGAAGAGATAGTCTTCATGATTTACAAGGCTGAAAGCTACCCTAAAGAGCTGGATTTTATTTCCTGCCTCTGCTACAGAATTCCTTTGATACTGAGCATGTCATTTAAACCAAACTTTTCAGAAGTGACCACTAATTATACGTTCCTCATTTTCTGAGTACCTGACCTGGGGTCTGAAGTGAAGAAATACTGAGCAGTCTCAACTGCAACTGAAGTCAATGTGAGCTGTGCTCTAAACATATAAAAAAAGTTACGAAATGCTCAATTGTCTAAAAAAAGAGAGAGTCAGGCCAGAAGTACATTCAATTATTACCTAAATTAGTGGATTTGTTTACCTGTGTCTGAGAAATACCATTACCTAATCTCATGGCTTGTGAATATTAACGTTTGTGAAGCATTCAGATGCTACAGCGATGAGTGCCACAGACAAGCCCAAGAGAAAATTCTGTATGTAGAATAGGATTTGAATTGTTTTCAGTAAATAAGGCACAGATCCACACAGTGAACAATGAGGCTAAAATGAAATATCGACCCATTAACTTCACACTGCCCATCCTAAACACTTAATGATGCAAAAATTCTGTGAGAAAATAGTATGCAATTTTGAATTAAAGACCATGTCAAAATGTGTACTTATAAGGGGTTATTTCTAAACTTTTAAATGCTTGACTTTGCAACTTGAACATCGTTTCAATGTAGTTTTTTATTTATAAAATGTACACATACTTCAGAAGGAGGGCTCAGAGACAGGATTTTCCATAGGCTATAAAACAAATGATAAAAATGCTCTTGGAAGACAAAAAGAAAAAAAAATAAATAAAAACAAGTGAATATTCCACTTGGTAACAACTACCATATGAAGATGTCTTTTGAATATATAGCAGTGGGATGGTAATTCAAGTATTTGGCTGTTTAAGGCTCAAGTAGTAAATCTGTGTTCTTTACATACCATGATATTAAAGCATCACATTGTATGTCATTTGGGTGTCATAATAAACTGGATTATTAACCTTTTAATTTAACAATCAGTATATATCAAAGACTGAGGACGAAGAATTTTTCTGTTTTTTCCCCTTCTGCTGTGAAGACTACGGTACATACAGTATGCAAATATGAAGAGTATATAGACATGCGAGCCCACTCTGAATAACACAGGAAAAATGTAACTGGTGCCTACCATCTAAATGACATTATCTGCCAAAGTTTCTGCAGGTGGTATTCTCTATGTTCTAACTTGCCAGGTTGTCACACATTGTTGGAAAGCTGCTGCTCTGCTGATCCTAGAATACAGCAAGCTGCTGATGCTTCAATTTTCAAGCACCCTCTGGTTCCCTCTTTGTAGCTGAGCTGTCCATGCCTTCTTTCTGAAGACTGTTAAATATTTCTAAAAGAGACTGTAATTTATCTTTTAAGTGACCCTGAGCTTTGAATTCAACAGCAGGTCCCACAGCAATCTGCAGAATAATTTTAGCTGTACAGGAGAACAGAAACACAGGCAGCCCCCAACATGCGACGCGATCAGTTCCTGGGGAAGTGTCGCAAATCGGGGGCGTCGTAATTCGAACCCGCATTTTCGATAGGCGCTGTGCGCCGTCATAAATGCGGGACGAGGATGTAAGTTGGGGTTTTTCAGCCCATCCAGACTTACAAAAAAGGTCATAAGTGCGGGGGGGGATGGGGAGGGGTCGCAACTCGGGCCGTTGTAATGCGGGGATTTCCTATATGTGGAATGGCTACTACTTCAAATACAGCATTGAGTTCAAAAAAGAGATTGGGACAATTTCAAATTTTCTAAATAAATACCATGAACTAGAACGCAACATGGGAACATATGAAAAGTTTAACAATAGAATGTATGTTAATAAATAAAAAACTCAAAAGCAGCTTCTTTAGGCAAACTTCATTGTTTCTGAAGTCACTGACCTCTTGTTCCCTTTGAAATATAACCACTCTGCCACCCTTGTCTCCTGTCGCAAGAAGATCTCCAGAGTAATTAAATTCAACTGTTGAAATAATATCAGCTGTAAACATAAAATAGAAACAAAGTAGCATTATAATGTGTAAACTGAGCCAAGAAGTTTTAAAATCTAGAAACTGAACACAATACTCTGCAAGACAACTATTCCACTTTATGACAGCAAAACAATCCAAAACAAAACTTACAGCATTACTGTCCAAAACTAGAGACAATACATTTTGCATAAGTATACCTTACGTCTTATTGCTGTATATTTGCTCAGTAGCAACAGTATGTTCTGTGCTGAATGGAACAAGGTAGCAAGCCAAGCTGACAAGGGTATGTCCATGCTGATACAGGATAGCTGTGAGTATCAATTGACTTGGGCTTGTGGGGCTATAAAATTGCAGTGTAGATGTTTGGGCTTGGACTGGAGCTCAAGCTCCGGGACTTCCCCCAGGAAGCAGGTATGAGGTAACCTGTCCTCCAAGAAGGTTTCTTCCTAAAATAATCTCTAACTCTTGGATTGTTAGAAACTAAAATGTGAGATTTATATCCTCAATTATTTAATTTTTTTGCATTTATTACAACAATTTTGGATATTCTTGATATCCAAATAAATATCTAATCTGGTTTTGAATCTTGTTAAGTTTCTCCTTATTGATATTTTGCAGCAACCAGTTTCACATTCTAACTATATTTTTAGGAAAATGCCTAATATCTATTCTATTCGCCAGTTCTAACTACTAGAATACTCATTGACTCATTCTCTTAAAAATATTGAACAAAAAGCAGAAACCGGTATTGCTAAAATGTTGGGGGACAATTATAAGTGTTTTTCTTAATGCCTACAAGTAGCTGATGTCACTTGGCATAGATCTGTTATTTACTATTTGCATTGCAGCAACACTGAGATTAAGTTCCCCTTACAAATAAGATACAGTCCCTGTTCCAAACACTTTAGGCATAACAAAGGAGGGCAAGGAAACAGAGGCACAAAATGCTGAAGTACAGTAGGCAAGCTCACATAGGAGTTTAGTGGCACAGCCAGCATTAAAACACACTTCTCCGTTGATTCCCAGGCCAGTGCTCTGAATTATACAGCCTGAATTTTATACAGCACCCAAAAAACATGCTGTGTATATTAAAGACATATTTGATCTGGAAAAGCAGGCAAGTAGAGGTGGCATAATGACAGTGAGTAACAAAAGATGCGGCGTAGTGGTGTTAGTGACAAAGTTCAATGGTCAAACAGACATTTAAATCATAATGCAACTACAGTAGCCGTTTAACAGCTATAAAGACTATAAAATGTCTCTGAAGACTAAAAGCATGGGATTTTCTCGTGGCACAATCCTTTTTGTATGCCACTACTGAAAAAGTTATGAGGCCATTTGGGAGGAGCAGCCACTAGGATGACTTTTGGATTGGGCTACTGAAAAATATTGTAAATTGCTGACAATACATACAGGAAAGTAAGTTTTGGAGAAGGAAGCCAAACAGGGTACAGAAAAGAACACAAGATTACTCCACTGTTCTGCTGTTGCCAGGCGTCTGAGGAAGCTGCACAGAGCACAATGGAGCCACCATCATAACTCTGTGTTTGGAAAACATCCCTTATCTTCTGCTTCTCTACCCTATCACTCTAAGAATATGTTTTAGAATGCTTCCGTTCCTTTTTTTCCCAAAATGTAGAGCTTTCTTATTGAAGTCTAAATAGTTAATGTTTTTAGTATCTATATATATATAAAATCAGGGCTCAACAAACCGCTGAACCTACTCGCCCGTGGCGAGTAGATTTCAGCCGGTTGCTCCGTGCGCCCCATTCACCGGCGCTTCGCGCATGCGCAGCGCAGATTGGCAAGTAGCTCTCGCCGGGGTTTGTCAAGCCCTGTATAGAACAGTATATATAATGGGTGTGTGTGCGTGTGTGTACACACACACACACACACACACACACACACACAGGGCTCGCCAAGCAGCGGCAAGCCCCACTCGCCAGCCGTGGGGTTCTGCAAGCTGCGTATGTGCAGATCGCGCAGCGCCGGCTTGTACTCTACTCGCCACGGGCGAGTAGATTACATGATTTGTCAAGCCCCGTACATGTGTGTGTGTGCGTGCATGCGCATCAACAAAACACAGGAACATCAGTGAGAGCCACAGGTATTAGGAGGAAATTTTATAATTAAATACATCTAAATGTGCTTTGGCTCTTTTGGCCGAAACTGTCAAGAACAAAATTTGGAACATGACAAACAGCAATTCAGAACTATTAATCTCTTGACGTCAAAATTATTTTTTCAGGAATATATCAGGCAATCTGTGAGAAGAGGGAAGTAATCATCCCTGGTACTTCCTATAAAAAAAGTGAGGAAAGAACCATTAGTATCAACATCATAATAGCATTTCCCAGTCCTTTCTGAAGGGAAAGAATAGATTTCTGGGCCTATTATATCATGAAGAATTAGTGCTGGGAGTGGCACACCCACAGAAACCTGTGACACTATGCATTACTTGGAAACACATCTGAGGCCTTGTCCAACTTGCTATGCCACACGTTTCCCTGTGGGTGGCTGAGACTCACTCTACCCAGGAAGTGTCACAGGCCTTAGTAAGTTCACTTGTAAATTAAGCAAGACGACAGGTTTTTTTATTTTTATGGTTCTATAATGAACTTATTAATCTGGCAATGATGTGTTGCTTTCTTACTGGACAGAATGGATCTGAAGGAGTACATTCTTACTGGAAGTAGTTCTACTGATTTAATGTAACTAGGGATGCAAGCGACTAATAGACTATCCGATAAGCAAAAGCTTATCGGATAGTCAACACACTAGTTGACTAGTCATTTCCCACCCCCACACTTGCTGCCTCTATCAGAAAGAGGCGGGGGGGGGGGGGGGGGGAAGAGGAGAGGTAGCTTGAAAGCCGGTTCCAGCCAGCTACAGCTCCATGGGAGCAGGTAGGGAGCAGCCACTGGGGCTCTTGTACATTTCAAAGTGGAACCACCGCATGAACCCCAGGGCCAGCGGGGGGGCTCAGGGAGGGTCCCAGGTTCCATATGGAGTTTCAATCTTTGAAATGTACAAGAGTCCCCACTGGGGCTCTTGTACATTTCAAAGGAGGAACACTACACAGCACTTCCACCTTCGAAATGTAGCCACAGCTGGGCAGGTTCTTGATACATTTCAAAGTGGAAGTGACCTTATCAACTAATCAAATAGTTGATGGAATTTCCATCGACTATTCGATTAATCAACTAATCTAATTTTAACATCCCTAAACTTTACTACTCTTTGCAAATCTACTATGCAGCTTTGTTCCTTTTAATATAATGGTATAGGGAGGAAGGAATGTTCAGGGACACATGATACAGCTTCAAAGTTGCCAGTAGAAATTCATATGGCCACTTTATCATCCTGGAATTTATGACAGTCAATCACTATGGGTGTGTCTAGACTACAGGGCTTTTTTGAAAAAAAAGTAGCCTTTTTTTGAAAAAACTTCCCCTGCGTCTAGACTGCTGCCGCGTTCTGTCAACAGTAAATTGAAAGAACGTTGCAGTTTTTTCGACCGCAGAAAACCTCGTTTTACGAGGAAGAACGCCTGTTTTTGAAAGTGCTCTTTCGAAAAAAAAAAAAAGGCGCTATGTAATGCAAACTGTGCTTTTTCGAAAGAGAGCATTCAGACTGGTTGTAGTCTAGATGCTCTTTTTTCGAAAAAAGCTTTTTCAAAAGTATCTCTCGAAAAAGCCTCTTTTGAAAGAGGCTTGCTGTCTAGACGTAGCCTATAAATGGGTCCCTTCCTTTTTTATCTGATATCAGGACATTTAAAATGACCGTCTTTATAAAGCAGTAAATGGAAGTCTTCCTCAACAGCCCAAAACACTATTATTAATGCGTGCAAAAGAAGGTTAAAATTCACTAGGTACTCTCAATATCAAGATGCCCCAGTTCTTCACTGACATGGTGAAAATCCTCATTATTGTATATCTTAGCAGATCACAGCAGAGAGAATAGCTTCCCCATAGGTAAGGTCACAAACAGCTTCCATTATTAAAGTCATATTATTGCCTGTTTGCTTTGGTCTGCCTAATTGTTTTGACCTGAAGACTGTTCCTGTAAGTATGCAAAAAATTCAAAGCCTTTTAGAATTATAAGTAATTTTAAATGTGTCCTGATTTGAAGTTGATTGTTGTCTGTCTGTCTCCTTGTACCTCCAAGTCAGCCTAGAACGGACCCTTCAAGTTTGCCTGAAGTTAAATCTTTTTTGAAAACTAGCTGCATGTAGAGAAAAAAAAAGTTGTACTTAAGTAAAAATAAAGTTTGGTGGATCTTTTGAGGATCCAATCGTGTCCAATTTCATTAAGAGTTTAACATGCATTAAATACACTCGATGTGTTAGCTATAAGAATAAAAATGAAAGAGGGAAAGGGCTGAAGGACATAATGAACACCACAGGAAGGGAAGAACAGCAGTTGCTTAAAGTCAGCCATGAAGAGGGAAATAACTTCACTGTCACCCTCTCCATAGTATGAAATTCTCTCCTAGAATAGCAATCTCCAAGCTTTTCATGGCCATGCTCCTCTTTCTCCTAACTGCATCCCCCCCTGGGAATGGAGATACAGTTCCCAGTGGGAGGGAGCAGCCAGGGTTAAGGGGACAAGGTCGGGGATGGGAGTGGAGCACAGCACTGAGGGGCAGGGCTAGGAGTGGAATCAAAACTGAGGCTAGGGGTGCGCTGGGAGAACTGTGACTGGGCCAAGGCTGGGGTTGCAGCAGAGCTGCGAAAGGGGCAAAACGGAGCTAAGTAGCACTCCCACCCCATCCCACTGTGGGGGCTGGCCCATGCCCCTCCCCCCCAAACATTCCTCTGTGCTCCCTTTGGGGCTGAGGCACGTATGGGACAGAAGCAGGAAAAGGTAAATACTCAGTATTAGGCAACCAGAATGCAATCCTATACCTTCAAAACAAATTTATATTATTCCCGAGACATATTTCCTAACCCCTGGAAATATACCAATAATGTACATCTACTAAAAGAGCATTAAAATAACTTAAATTATTCTGACATTATTTGAATTGTAGCGCTGGCAAAGTTGTTTAAATGAACACTTAATTATTACAGAATCCAGCTGGTACAGAGGTTAATACAAGCAGCTTGTTGACATAAGTTTTTTTTTAATTACACAAATATACTTACACTAATTGAATGTTCCAGTGTTCACACAATTATTCCAGTGGAAAAGTGGATTTTTTTTTCCAGTTTAGCTTAAACCTTTCACAGGCAACATAAGCTACACTGAAGACTGTCCACTTGGTATTTAAACTGTGCTTGTATAAAAGGTAAAATTTTGCTATATGAACAAGTCCACATGACCCAGGGTCTTTACAAGACCCACCTCTGTCAGTCTGTTCAAGGTAATAACCAAGTATTTTTGCTTTATAAGAGCAGAGTTGAATGACAGAGAGCAGTAGCTTTAAGTGTTCACACATTACAGACGTGCTGAAAGGAACCCAGCTGCAGGTTCATCATCTATTGTAAGCTTCCAAAGACTGAATAGAAGCCAACTAATATCTCCGTCCTTGGGTCCTGAGGTATATCCTCAGGGTGCAGACCCTCTAAGTCCCTCCACCCTCATGAAAGTGGGAACCCACTCAGCCGTACAGGTTCTAGATTTAGATTTTCTGTTGCTTCAACTCACAAACCCCAGAACTCTACGAAAAGGTGAGAGTTTCTCTGGCTTACAATTCATCTGAAGAAGCGAGGTTTACCCACGAAAGCTCATGACGCTATAGGTATATTTGTTAGCTTCTAAGGTGCCACAGGACTACTCGTTGTTTTTCAAGTTACAGTCTAACACAGCTACCCCTCTGAGACACTCTGGCTTACAGTTTACCTCCCATGAGGCAGTGCACTAGTTGTTGCATATAAGCCGCAACATGCTAAGCTGCCAATGCCTTTTCTTAAGCTGTAAAAAGTGGACACAAGAACTCATACCTTTCTGTAACTTTTTAGCCCCTTTGTCAGGGGACATTCTGCTCAGCCTCCTCAGGTGATGAAACTCCTTCCTCAGCCTCACTCTAACTATTCTGTTTAGAGTAATGATTCTTAAAGCATGTTCTGTGGACCACTAGTATTCTGAGACTGTCTTGCAGGTGGCCCTTGGGCTTGGGACTTCCTCTACCCCCCCAGAGGGGGAGCTCATGGTAGTGCTCCAGCCCTGCACCCCTTTACACAGCGAGGCTGGAACACCAGTGCAAGGCTCCCGCTGCAGGATGGGGGGCAAGCCTTGCTGGCTGGATCCGGCTTGTGGGGTGACGAAGGGCCGGAAACCACTTGCCTAGAGGCTTTCGCCCTGCTCCCACTGGCTGGAATCACAGCCAGTGGAAGCAACAGGATGTGGTGCCTGGGAGCGGTGGGAGGCATGGAGCAAGGTAAGCACCCCCCATCTTCCACATGCCCAAACAAGGCACCCCATCTCCCTCACACACTCTCCTCCCGCCAAGACACCTCAACCCTACCTCGTTCCTGCATGCTCCCTCCAAGACCCCTCCCATCCTCAGCCTGCTCTTGCACCCTACTTCCCGGCCAAACCCTGCAGCCCCACCTGCATCCATTTTGTCATTATGGGTGGCTGGTTGGCAGAAAGATCTGCATTGAGCGGGGTGGGCCAAAATGTTTGAGAACCATTAGCTTAGAAGTATTCCATTTCAATGGCAGAGCACTTCAGATTTAGACCTTCTATTGTTATCCCTGTACATCTACTGTGTTGAAATATGGAACCAAAAGGACAGACAAAACAAAGGGCTGAAACTTCAAAATGGAGTTTGTAAATTGATAGAGATTCATGCAGCATATTCATAATTTTAGAGAATACAAAAATTGTACAGAGACCTCAAATTGTTAGAACATGACAAGCTGATTTTAACGTCTCCCATTTCAGAAGTGACAAGAACATACTCCAAATGTTCACTGTTCTTCCTTTTCCAAAGGTTTAAAATGGGAACTCTTCCTTTTCCAGTGGTTTAAATTCTTGATTTCTAGACTTCATAGGTTACATTGTACTCATTTTTTAAAAGACAAGTTATAGGATATAATGTTAACTGCTTTGTTCCTTAGGATAATGTATTTTGGGGAAATTATACATTTTGGGACAGAGGAGGAATGAAACTTCTCAGGCCAGATTTTTTTTTTTTTTTTTAAATAAGTGGTTACTGCTTAGAAGGTTCAGAATAGTCTTGGTGAAAACGGATTAGCGAGCAGAGTGTGAAGGTGCAGGATAAATGCAATTCTCATATGACTATGTTCATAATATGTGGACATTAGGGATGTGATAGTGTACATGTTTAAACAATAAACCAATGAGCCTGGGTTCATTGGTTAACTTTCATGATTACACGCAATCTCTCTCCCCTCTGTGCTGCTGCCTTTGTATCAATGACAGCAAAGCAGTGGGGGGTGAGGCGAAGGGAACAGGCGGGAGTCATAAAGCCAGCTCCCTGCGCTTACGGCTCCTGTGGAGTCACCCTTCCCTCCCGCTCCTTGTGCTGTACTACTCAGCCTGCAGGAGCCAAACACACCCAAGGGATCTAGCACACAGTATGTTGAATCCCCCTCAGAGTTATACTCATAAGTGGCCAAAATGGGGCACTTGATAGAATGCGTGGTACCAACATGCAGTCAGTTGCAGATCCTAAACACATCCTTTTATTTCAAGAAAGGATCACGATACACCGAAGTCCAAAAAAGCTTAAAATATGAAATTAATTCAAGCTACATAAACTCTTAAAAGCAGTAGTTCTTTTGTGAAGTATTCATACAGTTAGAAAGCACGCCAAATACAAGTAGCAAAATATATATAGTTAGTATTTGATTACAAAAGACAGATATTTTAGCATAGTCCAAACAACACACACAATGCTTTCAGGAGAAACATATTTATAATAGTTTTAACAACCTTGGGAAGCCTAAAAAAACCTCAAGATGTCAGTCTGATAAGGATCTTAGGTTCCTTCCAATATTTAGGCAGCTCCCTGACTTGTCACCCCTGAAATTAAAACAGGAAAAAGGTCTGTAATGACAGCCACATAGATTTTAGAGTTATCCAGAGTACTCCACTAAGCAGATCTGAAAGTGACTAACGCTTACTCCACACTGCAAAGGTAGGTTAGAACATAAGAACAGCCATACTGGGTCAGACCAAAAGGTCCATCTAGCCCAGTATCCTGTCTGCCGACAGGGGCCAATACCAAATGTCCCAGAGGGAGGGATCACAACAGATAATCCTCACGTGATCGCTCCCCTGACACCCACCTCCAGAGAAAGAGAGGCTAAGGATACCATTCCTACCCATCCTGGCTAATAGCCATTGATGGACCTAACCTCCATGAATCTATCTAGCTCTTTTTTGAACCCTGTTAAAATTCTAGCCTTCACTGCATCCTCTGGCAAGGAGTTCCACAGGTTGACTGTGCGCTGAGTGAAGAAAAACTTCCTTTTGTTTGTTTTAAATCTGCTGCCTACTCATTTGGTGATCCCTAGTTCTTATATTGTGGAAATAAGTAAATAACTTTTCCCTATTCACTTTTTCCATACCAGTCATGATTTTATAGACCTCTATCATATCCCCACTTAGTCTCCTCTTCTCTAAGCTGAGAAGTCCAAGTCTTTTTAATCTCTCTTCCGATGGGACCCATTCCAAACCCCAATCATTTTTGTTACCCTTTTCTGAAGCTTTTCTAATGCCAATATATTTTTTCTGAGATGAGGTGATCATATCTGTACGCAGTTCTCAAGATGTGGGCGTACCATGGCAATAAGATATTTTCTGTCTTATTCTCTATCCCTTTTTTAATGACTCCTAACATTCTATATGCTTTTTTGACTGCCGCTGCACACTGAGTGGATGTTTTCAGAGAACTATCCACAATGACTCCAAGATCTCTCTTGAATCCTGAGTAGTTGTAGCCAAATTAGTCCCCATCATATTGTATGTATAGTTGGGATTATTTTTTCCATTGTGCATTAGTTTACATTTATCAACATTAAATTTCATTTGCCATTTTGTTGCCCCATCACTTAGTTTGGTGAGATCTTTTGAAGCTCTTCACAGACTGCTTTGGTTTTAACTATCTTGAGCAATTTGGTATCATCTGCAAATTTTGCCAACTCACTGTTTACCCCTTTCTCTAGGTCATTTATAAATAAATTGAATAGGATGGGTCCCAGGACAGACCCTTGGGGGACCCCACTAGTTACCTCTCTCCACTCTGAAAACTTACCATTTATTCCCACCCTTTCTTTCCTGTCTTTTAACCAGTTATCAATCCATGAGAGGATTTTTCTTCTTGTCCCATGACAACTTACTTTACTTAAGAGTCTTTGGTGAGGAACCTTGTCAAAAGCTTTCTGGAAATCTAAGTACACTATATCCACTGGATTCCCCTTGTCTACATGTTTGTTGACCCCTCAGAGAATGGTAGCAAATTAGTAAGGCATTATTTCCCTTTACAGAAGCCATGTTGACTTCCCCCCAACAAATTATATTCATACATGTATCTGACAATTTTATTCTTTACTATAGTTTCAACTAATGTGCCCGGTACGGACGTTAGACTTACCGGTCTGTAATTGCCAGGATCACTTCTAGAGCCCTTTTTAAATATCGGTGTTACGTTAGCTATCTTCCAATCATTAGGTACGGAAACTGATTTAAAGGATAGGTTACAAACCACAGTTAATAGTTCTGCAATTTCACATTTGAGTTCTTTCAGAACTCTTGGTGAATGCCATCTGGTCCCAGTGACTTGTTACTGTTAAGTTTATCAATTTGTTCCAAAACCTCCTCTAATGACACCTCAATCTGGGACAATTCCTCAGATGTGTCACCTAAAAAGAATGGCTCAGTTTTGGGAATCTCCCCAACAAGTTCAGCTGTGAAGACTGAAGCAAAGAATTCATTTAGTTTTTCCGCTATGACTTTATCATCTTTGAGTGCTCCTTCAGCATCCTGATCGTCCAAGAGCCCCCCTGGCTGTCCAGCTGGCTTCCTGCTTCTGATGTACTTAAACATTTTACTATTACTTTTTGAGATTCCGGCCAGCTGTTCTTCAAACTCCTTTTCTGGCTTTTCTTATTATATTTTTACACTTAATTTAACAAAGTTTATCATCCTTTCTATTTTCCTCACTAGGATTTGACTCCCACTTTTGAAAAGTTATCTTTTTATCTGTCACTGATTCTTTTACCTGATTAAGCCAAGCCACGATGGCACTTTTTTGGTTCTCTTACTGTGCTTTTTAATTTGGGGAATACATTTAAGTTGGGCCTCTATTATGGTGTCTTTGAAAAGTTTCCATGTGGTGTGCAGAGATTTTACTTTTGTCACTGTACCTTTTAATTTCTGTTTAACTTCCTCATTTTTGTATAGTTCCCCTTTCTGTAATTAAATGCTAGTGTTGGGCTGCTGAAGTGTTTTTCCCATCACAGGGATGTTAAATTTTATTACATTATGGTCACTATTTCCAAGCGGTTCAGTTATATTTACCTCTTGAACCAGATCCTGCACTCCACTAGGACTAAATCAACAGCCTCTCCCCTTGTAGGTTCCAGAACCAGCTGCTCCAAGAAGCAGTCATTTAAGGTATCAAGAAATTTTATCTCTGAATCCCGTCCTGAGATGACATGTACCCAGTCAATATGGGGATAGTTGAGATCCCCCACTATTATTGAGTTTTCTTAATTTGATAGCCTCTCTAATATCACTTAGTATTTCATAGTCACTATCTCTATCCAGATTAGGTGGTCGATAATATACTAATATGCTATACTCTTAGTAATTCCATGCTCCAATAATATCCATAGAGATTCTATGGAACATTGGCTCATTTAAGATTTTTACTTCATTTGATTCTACATTTTCTTTCATGTATAGTGCCACTCCCCCACCAGCACGACCTGTTCTGTCCTCCTAACATATTTTGTTCCCTAGTATGACTCTGTCCCATTGATTGTCCTCATTCCACCAAGTTTCCATAATGACTATTATATCAATATCCTCCTTTAAAACTAGGCACTCTAGTTTACTATTTAGACTTCTAGCATTTGTGTAAAAGCACTTTAATAATTTGTCATTTATCTGTCTGCCATTTCCTGATGTATTAGACTCTTTTTCATTTGATTGTGTCTTGACTGATCTGACCTATACTTCCATCCTCTCCTCTTGACTAGAACACAGAGCATCTCTATTAATAGAACCTCCCCTAACAGATGTCTCTGCCCGTTCCATGTGCTCCTCTGCACCTGTCAGCTTTCCCCCAGCCCTTAGTTTAAAAACTGCTCTACAACCTTTTTAATGTTAAGTGCCAGCAGTCTGGTTCCATTTTGGTTTAGGTGGAGCCCATCCTTCCTATCCCAAAAGTTTCCCCAGTTCCTAATAAATCTAAACCTCTACACCATTGTCTCATGCACGCATTGAGACTCTGAAGTTCTGCCTGCCTACCTGGCCCTGCACGTGGATCTGGAAGCATTTCAGATAACTCTACCATAGAGGTCCTGGATTTCAATCTTTCCTAGCAGCCTAAATTTGGCCTCCAGAACCTCTCTCCAACCCTTCCTATGTCATTGGTACCTACATGTACCACGACCATCGTCTCTTCCCCAGCGCTACACATAAGATTATCTAGACGTCTTGAGAAATCCACAACCTTCACACCAGGCAAGCATCATATGGTTCTCCCGGTCATCACAAACGCAGCTATCTACGCTTCTAATGATCAAATCCCCCATTACTAACACCTACCTTTTCCTAACAACTGGAGTTCCTTCCCCCGGAGATGTATCCTCGGTGCAAGAGGATACCATAACACCCTCTGGAAGGAGGGTCCCAACTACGGGATCATTTCCCTCTGCTCCAGTTGAATGTTCTCCTTCCCTGATGGTTGATGTAAACTGCTTACATAAGTGGTTCCCAAACTTTGAGCATAGGACCCCTTTTCAATCTATTAAAATGTCATGGACCCCCTTCCCTGGGGGAGGAAAAAAAAGGAAAAGAGAAGTAAGTAAAGAAAAATAAGAATTGGGCCCACGATCCTTATTTTTAAAAACCTTCCACAGACTCCCTGCAGTACCGTCGCGGACACAGGTTGGCAACCGCTGTCTTACACCAACCTAATTATGGCAGTGTCTACACTACAAGGCTGCTTCCGCTGAAGTAAGAGGCACACTATACAACATAAATTACTCCACCTCCATGAGAGTGCTTATGTCAATGTAGTTAGACAGATACAGCATCTGTGTAGACACTGTATTACTTACACTGGCTGTTAGCTCCCACTGACAGCCTTTTTCCTGCCTGGTGCTGACATCATCCCAGAGCCTTGATACCATCTCTTGGTGAGGGACTGAGTGAGAAGGGGAACCTGACTAGGGTTGGGATCTCCTTCCCTACCACCTCCCTCACCAGGAGGGGGCAGCAGGATGCCCAGGTGTTAGCAGGGCTCACAGTGGGAGCCCTGGGGCTGATCAAGCTGCCAAAAATTAAAATCATAGCAGAGAGATCACCAGCAGTGAAATTTGTGTCAGTTTCACAGTTATTATTTTTCATTTGATCTCCAGCTCTGGTGGTTAGCTTCAGATCAGAGGGGCCTCCAGCTGAATCACCTGAGGGGTGACAGCCAGAGCCGAAATTTCACTGCTGGCTGGTAGACTCCCAGCTGTGAAGTTGAGGCTCCTCGTGGCTCACAGGTGTAAGCCCAGCATGCGCCCAAGAGCCAAGGGAAGAAGCTGTGAGTTCCCTGCATACAGCTGAAGTTATCAACCTCAGGGCTGCCAAGCTTCAGGTATCAGGCTACATCTAGACTGCAGGCTTTTTGCGCAAGAAGCTTTTTGCAGAGGAGATCTTCCACAAAAACTTCTTGTGCAAAATCACATCCACACTACAAAAGCGCATCACAAAAGTGATGCACTTTTGCACAAGAGCGCGTCCACACTGCATGGACGCTCTTGCGCAAGAAAGCTTTGATTGCCATTAACAGAATGGCCATCAGCAGGGCTCGACAAATCAGTGAATATACTCGCCCGTGGCGATTAGATTTCAGCCGGTCTCCCTGTTTACCGGTGGCGCGTGCATGCGCAATGCGGGTCTTGCGCATGTGCAGTGTGGGGCTGGAGAGTAGATTTCGCCGCGGTTTGTAAAGCCCTGGCCATCAGAGCACCTGTGTTTTTTCCAATAGGCTCTTTTTGTGCAAGAAACCCCTGTTGCCCATCCCCCACACACCTTTTTGAGCAAGAACTCTTACGCAAAAAGGAGTTATTCCTCGTAGAAAGAGGTATACCTACGCTGCAAGAAGACCCTCTGTTCCGTCGCTCTACTGTTCACAAAAATGCGCTTGAGGTGTGGATGCTCCGCGGGTTTTTGCGCAAAAAAAGGCCATTTTTGCATAAAAACTCTGCAGTATAGACGTAACCTCAGTGTCCCATAGTGTCCCACTTCATTCAGTGGGACAGCTGATGAGGACGTGCACCACCGACAGAAGGAGCAAGTGTAGACATGAACAACCTCTGATTATTGTTGTGGCTGTCAGCTGATTTAAACTGACCCAATTCTGTAGTGCAGAGAAGTTCAAAGGAACCTTTTGGCCTCAAGGATCCAAGCTGATGCTGATATACACAATGGGATAAGGTTTTTCAATAATACTGTGCAAATTTATTTGTAAAGGAATTACTGTGATTAGCAAGCAACAAAATGTGTCTAATTTGTTTTACAGAATTTAGCACAGGCCTGGGCAAAACATGGCCTGCCAAACCACCGGATCCAGCCTGCGGACACAGCAGGGACCCCAAGGCAGGGTCCCCTGCAGACCACTCAGAAAAGCAGCTGTGGGACCATTTCTCTTTAAAAACTGTGAGCCTGGGGGAGGAAGAGGGGGGAGAGGAGGAGGCTTCAGGTGTAATTCCTGCCCACAGAATAATCCCATTGGCTGGCTTTTGGCCAGAAACTGGCCAATGGGAGCTGCCTGGTTTAACAGGCTGCACTTAAAGCACCATGCCCCCCCTTCCCTCCAGCTCAGTTATTCACAAAAGCACATGGCCGGGCTGCCTGTGCAGGCATGGGGGAGGCAGGCAGGCAGAGAAACTTTTTAACCTCTGCAAACATTGAGCTCTGCAGGCAGGCAGGCTGGCTGTCAAGTCTCCTGGCCAGAGCCTGCCTCTGGCACCCCAGTCCCTCTCTTCCCCAATTCTCTGCTCCCCCCTCAACATACCCAACTCTCTGCCCCCCTCCTGCATCCATATCCCCTCCCAGATATGGCACCTCAAACCCCTGCCCCAGATCACAATCCCCTTCTAGCCTAGGTTACAACCCAAACTCCTGCACCCCAGGCTCCTCCCCAGGTCACAAACCAAACCCCTGTACCCCAGTCCTCTAGCCTAGGTCACAATTGCCTTCTTCACCCAAACTCCCTTCCCGACCCCACTCTCCCTCCTGCACCCCAATCCCTTACCCCAACTTCCTTCTGCCCCCAACCCCCATCCCATACTCTGTACCTCCTTCCATTAATATCATGGAAGAGTAGGGCCGCTGACCACTTTCCAAAATCTTGCAGTGGCCCCCCATCAAAAATTATTGCCTACCCAGATTTAGCATTATGCCTGCTGAGAAACAGTTAGATCTTCTGTTGATGAGATTGGTCAAATGTAGGGATGTTAAGTAGCGGTTAATTAACTAATCAAGTAGTCGATGGAATTTCCATCGAATACTCAATTAGTTGATGGGGGGGGGCACTACTGCCACTGCGGTTCTGGATTTTAAATACAGTAAGAGCCACCAGGCTCTTACTACATTTCAAGTGCAGAGCCACAGCGGGGTTAGCTCCTGGACCACTGTAGCTGGCTCTGCCTCCCTAGCTCTTCCCCCCCATCAGATTGAAGACAGTGATGAGGGAATCAGCTTTTAAGTCAACTCCCGTTCCCCCCCCCACCCTGCCACCACCCGATACAGAGGCAGCAGGGGTGGAGGGAATGAGTAGTCACTCCACTACCTGATAAACCTATGCTTATTGGGTAGTCAACTACTTGCTTCCAACCCTAGTCAAAATTAGAAAAAAGTAGTGAGATCAAGCAATCAAACACAGATCTAATTGGTGCATACAAACATTAAAAAGGAAGCCTACATTTATAAAGTTAGGCATCCCAGAGGTTTCTTTCGACGTGAAATTCTAGGGATCATCAAAATGGAAGCTGTAGGCAAAATGTTTCCCTGCAAAGAAACAATCCAAAGAAGTAATCCGCTTTTAAGAATTTCATTTAAAACCAAGTGTTTCAGTTACTATCTTCCTCCAATATTGTTCTTCAGCTGTTCTCGAACACTACTTTGAAAACTGCACCCTTCTCGGTGCAATAAATTAAATGTCTATAATTTTACATGACTGGTTTGTAGCTATCACTGATACCTTGAAAGAATGCACTGCCTATTTGTTAGATATACATATGAAAACAATTTTATCAATCACTCTCAAAAATGATTCACTATAAATTTATAAGATCTGTTTGAGCACAGGAACCACATCAGAAAGACAGCCAGCTTCAGTTTTCTATATTAATCAAATAAGTTTTAAAAAGTTTTGAAAATGTACATTTCAGATACAAACTTACCCTATCAGCACACAGTAACAATCCTAAAGTATTCTCTCACAACTCAGTATATTTTAATTAAACAGCGTCATATCAGAAACATGTTCCACATGATCTTGTACATTAAAGAAATATCTCTAACTTTAAAACTAAAAGCACACTTAACTCCCTCAGTAATTGCAAACTAAATACGAGTATTCTAATGAAAAGTTTAGAGAAAAAACTTCTGCATTTATGTGTTTGACAGCACTTTGTGCATTATCATTTGCAGGTTTATTTGTAGAGTTATCTTCCTCCTACTGACATCTCTTTTTCCACAGAGGAAAAGATAAAAACATGTATTTGTAAGACCACAAAAAGCAACAGGAGAGTTGCAGTTAGCATAGTATCTGCAACATGACTACATATCAAGCTGATAATGCCCCATCAAATCAGTTTATATGGACAAGTTGGTAAAAGATTAGATTAGACACCACTGTTCAATAGTCAAAGTCCAATCCCCAAGAACAAGTACTGCAACACTCACTAAAGGTATAGACTTTCAGACTTCAGTGATTGCTACATGGACAAAGAAATTCACACTAGCAGAGACCAATGAAGGAGTGGGGGACCAATATGTGATTATAAATATTCCTGTTTAAAGACAAAAGGTGAGAGAAAGAACCCTAACACATGGTAAAGGTTACCAGTATTTCAAGTGTAGCAAATGACAAATTTAACTAAGGTATCAATCCTGCAAAACATGTACTTTAAAGTCAGTGGGACTACTTACAGATGTAAAGTCAAGCACAAGGCAAATTATTAAGCAAAATCAGGAGCAAATAAGTCTACAAGATGTTGATTTGTACTGGGAAAAAATAAAGCTACTCTTAAAATCCTTATTATAAATGAGAGAATGGTTTTCCCCTTTTAATGGGTATCCCAATTTTGGTTAGCAGCAATTTCAATAGTTAGGATTTTAAAGTTATTTATACATTACTTATTTCAGCCAAACTGAAGGTGTGTTATTATTAGAACAAGATAAAACATTCAGATAAACAAGATAAAAAGGAAGTAGTGGTAAATAATCACAATTCCACAAATTCCAATTGTACAGCACTCCCTTTTATCCAATGTGTGTGTCCCCTACTGCCCTACTATTATGGTTTTTTATTTCTCTCCCCTCCAGCCCAATTCACAAACTATATTCATGTCAAGAAAAAAAATATTTTTCTTATGACAAACTGGCATAACTTATTTTAAAAACAAATTTTAAAAATGAACTTTGATACAATGCTAATGAAATGCCCCTCATCTGAAGTCACAAATGATTTCATGACACTGTTCTAACACACTTAGAAATAAAACAATCCAGCTAATGCTTTCAGCTTATTCAAATTTTACTATGACAACATTTTATGAACTATTTGATTACATTTTAAATTTTAGCCAAAAGACTGAGAAAGAAAGCCAAGAGTCAAAATATCACACTGGTAAACTTTTACAAAATTGAGCAAAAAGCACAGTTGAAGGAATGGGGCTGAATACAGCCTGGATCTCACTTCTCATGCCAATAAATAGGCCAGCTACAGACAAGGGGGATTCACTCATATTATATTGCAGCAAATATCGCCATCATTCTCTGTGGAATTCACCATGGAAGACCAATTTTAGGATGGAGATGATGTGTTAAACAGGAGACCTCCTAGTGGCTTGTTCAAAAATAAGCTGAATCAGCATATTATCTAGTAACCCTGGCTGTGCCCTTGCTAATGGATGTACTGTCTACTTTCAGATTGCACAGACCAGAATTACGTGAGCCTTGCAATACGAGAGGCCATTCTTTGGGAACACTCTGCCACCTTGAGCCAAGATCTTTGCCAGATTTAATGCAGTTTATGATACTAAAGTGAATGAGACCATTACAGGTGCTTCTGTTTTCACTTAGGCAGAACTCTTGTTGATTTAATATGTACTAAAAATCATACCCATAGGTGGAAAGTACATTGCTAGAGTTTTCTAAGTTATAGTGATATGGTTTTTCCTATTACATACTGACTACGTGAAGGAATGGAGCTTATGTCTTTCCAAGTAGCCAATACCTTCTGGCTCTGATAATACACATTTCTTTCACATTGAATTCTGATGTTACAAAATCACTGAGTGAGGTAGTTAAACTTACTGGCTATTTAGAAAGGGAAGAGCATGTGATTATAAACAAGTGCTCTCTACTTTTTAAATAGCAGGAGAGAACAACAAATATGCTGGTAATGAACAGTGACTGGAACGTAATTTTATCATAGTAAGTATTTTGCCAAAATTGACTTGTTTCTTAAAATACAAGCAGAGATGGCACTTTAAACCTCATCAGTGTAAAAACTTAAGAAACTGAGACTTTATTAATTTAAATAAAAACATCAGAAAGTTCAAAACTTTAGAATGTGTTACAAGAATAGAAAATCGGGAAATGCATACTCCCATCTCTATTCTGAATATTATCTCCTCCAAAAATTCATAGCATTATAGACTACTAGAACTGGAAGGGACCCCAAGAAGTCATCAAATCCTCACAGCAGGACCATCTACAATCATCTCTGATAGACGTCTATCTAACCGGCTCTTAAATATCTCCAATGATGGAGATTTCACAACCTCCCTAGGCAATTGAGTCTCTTCCCATGTCAGGCATTTGGGGTGCAATGCTGTAACTCCAAAATAAAAGTAAGATGAAAACTAAAACTTCATATTGTTTTCCACTGGAAAAATATTAAGAATGAAACAGACTAGGCACAAGCAAAATGCATTCAAAAGTCATTCCAGAACCAAAAACACACATAAGTAGCTAAAGTTTGAGGATTTTTTTAAAAATTCATGTAGTAGAAACTCAAATATACGAGGAAAACGTATGCAACCTCATGACATCCTCTTTACAAACATATATTTCAACTGGAATAATCTGAACATGTCAGACCTTTTCAAAAAAAATAAGACCGTAACTCCTTGAAACTCATATAGCAGACTCTAAATGTTCATCTTGCCTACTTAGAAGGGACGTACTTTTTAAAGCAAAAGTATTCATCATTTTAACACTCTTATCCCAAAATGCTCTGCAAGTCTAACATTTCAATGGCACTTAAAAAGGTACCTATTTCCCACACAAACCTCCTTATTTATAGCTTTCAAATATCAGCAGATAAGAATGAAACCCTTCACTATCACAAGGAAATTTTAAACACTGCTTTTGAAATTAATCCCTAATGAAGGAGCCTCCCTCTGTGCGTGAGACAGAAGCTTGACACGTCTGACTACTTTTTTTTCTTTTTTTTTTTTTTTCCATTTTACCACTGTCGATATCCCATCTCCCTGGTGATCATAAATGAAGAGGAGGAGGAAGACACCTTCTCTGACATGCTATCTGGTGAGAGCAAGCCGTTGTGAAAAGCACAGGCAGGAGCTTAGTCATCGCACCCCCCCTCCCACACACACACCGCATCCTCCGGGATTCACGCCGGGCAGGAGAATGGCAGCACCAGGAGAATTGTAGCGACTCTCTGTGCGAAGCGGACACGTTAGACAAAAATAGGTGGTGTCCGGGATGGATTAAAGCGAATGAGGGACAGGGAGCCATTGACACCCCCGGCTAGGGACCCTATGACACGGCGATTCCCGCACAACCGAGGGCCGCAGCGCCCGATCCCCCGCGCTTACCTTCCGCCACGTCCTCGTCGATAGCTCCCTTCACCTGGGAGAAGCACCACTGGAAGTCGTTACCTCCGCCGCCGCCACCTGCCACCCCTGCGGAGACAGCGTGCGATGAGGGCGAGCGGCGAAGGCAGCCCGACCCGGCCGAGGGCACCTAACCCTCAGGAGGCTTGGCCTGACCCATAACCCAGCCCCGGCCATGTACCTCCGCACTCGGCCCCAAACCCGGCCAGGCCCGCCTGCCCATGGCCCCGCGGAGCCAGCTCGGCCCCCCGTGACCTAGATCCGCGCTGCCCGGCTAGGCCCGACTCGCTGCCCGCCCCGGTTCCGCAGGCACAGCGCCTCCGCCCGGCCCCTGCCCTAGGCCGGCTCCAGGCCCAGGCCTCCCCCGCTGACGGCCGCAGCGCGGCGTGCGTCTCTCTCACCTGCCATGTCGCGCACTGTGTGGGGGGCGGGGGCCTGCGGGGCCCACGATGGGGAGGCGCCGACCGGGACCAGGTCAGAGCCGCCGCCGCCGCCGCCGCCGCACACAGCTGCAGCCGCCGGAGGTTTTGGGGTTTCAAAATGGCGCCCATTGCCGGTCGGCCTGATCCGGTGACGTCATCCGTCTGCCTCCCTGTGGGAGGGGGAGCTGGGAGCACCGGGCGGGGAAGGAAGCAGGCGGGGCTGGAGCTACACGGCGGGGACCAGAGTAACTGAAGGGGCGTGGCGGGACTTCGCGGGCGCAGGCTACGGCTGGGGTGATCGGGTGTCCCGGTTTTACAGGGACAGGCCTGATATGCGGGGCTTTTTCTTATGTAGGCGCCTATTACCCCCCACCCCGATTTGTCACACTTGTGTCTGGTCACCCGAGCGCGGCCGGAGGGGCTTGCTGGGCCGGGACAGGCTGAGGTGCCTGCACCCAGAGGGGGTGGCCTGCTGGCACCCAGGGACACAGCTTGGGGGAGCTTGTCAGCTGTGAAGGTCGGCGGAGCAGACGGTTAGCTGGGGCGAGAGGGGACAGGCTGGGAACCTCCGTGAGGCGGGGGTGTGGGAGGCAGTTAGGTATCACCCAGCGCTTAAGTTGTGCCACTCCAAGGCTGAGCTGGGTCTGTCAGTAATGAAAGTAAAAATATTGCTTGAGCTCCTGTGTTTCTTTCATTACAAACTAAGCACCGGTAGGGCCAGGCGAGGGGAAAACACTCCATTCAGGCTGAGATTACAAGTCTGGGGACATTGCAAATCAAAGCAAGAGAGGAGCAGATGGGTTGAAAAGGCTGATGTGTTGTCATTACTGTGTTTAAACACAACACTAGCTAACCCTGTTTCTGTCTGTTTGGCTCATGTTGGATAAACTGAAATGAAGGCCAAATTCAGAGGGAAAGAAAGCAACGGAAACCCCACTTTGGTATGCCATGCGGATAGGGAAAAGGATTAGTGCTGAGAAGGCTAGGCAAACATCATCTCCACTCAGAATCAGCATTGACAAGACTGAGCCTTGGTATTGCACAAGAGTTGCTCAACCTTACCCTGAGAAATCAATCAGGAAAGAGTGAGCAGATCTGTACTAGTGTTTCCATTCCTCATACCAGTTTATGCAGTCATTTCAGCAAAACCATACTCAGCAATATCAAAGGCCACTAAAAGGTGTAACACTGTTCATAGAATCATAGGGCTGGAATCAGGAGGTCATCGAGTCCAGCCCCTTCCCCAAGGCAGGACCAACCCTTAGTAAATCATCCCAGCCAGGGCTTTGTCAAACCAGGATTTAAAAATCTCTAGGTAAGGAGATTCCACCACCTCCCTAGGTAACCCATTCTAGTGCTTCACAACCCTCCTAGTAAAATAATGTTTCCTAATAGCCAACTTAGACCTCCCCAAATGTAACTTGATATCATTGCTCCTTGTTCTGTCATCTGTGACTACTGAGAACAGCCTCTCTCCGTCCTACTTCCCCTATTAGTTCCTTCCTGTTTATGAGCAGCAGGTCAAGTTGTGCATGGCCCCTGGTCAGTTCCTTCAACATTTGTACCAGGAAGTTATCCCCAACATTCTCCAAAAACTTCCTGGATTGTCTGTATACTGCTCTGTTGGTCTCCCAACAGATATCAAGGTCTATGTATACACTGCAGGGCTTTTGCACAAGAAGTCTTTTGTGGAAGAATTCTTGCACAAAAACTTCTTGCGCAAAAGCACGTCCACACCTCAAAAGTGCATTGCTTTTGCAATGCACTTTTGCGCAAGAGAGTATCCACACTGCATGGATGCTCTTGCGCAAGAAAGCTCTGATGGCCATTCACAGAATAACCATCAGAGCACCTGTGCTGTTTTGGATAGGCTCCTTTTGCGCAAGAAACCCTTGTGGAGTGTCCATACTTGCCTTTTTGCACAATAGCTGTAGCCCAAAAAGGAGCTATGCCTCGTAAGAGGAGGCTTATCTTCGCCAGGAAGAGCTCTCTGTTCTGCCATTTTACTGCCGATTTACTTGCGCAAAAGCGCCTTTGAGGTGTGGATGCTCCACAGATTTTTGCGCAAAAACCCTGCAGTATACACGTAGCCAGGGTGATTCAAGTCCCCCATGAGAACCAGGGCCTATGATTCTTCCTAGAATTAAACTTGTTTTGATTTTTTCCCCTTCATTCTCCTCTTGAAAGAGGTTCCATTGTCATCTTAAGATTAGCCATATCTATATTATAGAACATATGATAACCTTACTGCGCATTGGGATGGTTTGTTCCTGCACCTTCAGTAAGGCATCTTTAAAATACAGTCCGCTCTCCTGGATTCCTTTCCCCTTTATGTTAGCATCCCAGGAGACCCTGCCCATCAGTTTCTAGAGGGAGTCAAAGTCTGCATTTCTGAAGTCCAGGGTGTGTATTTTGCTGCTCTCCTTTCTTCTTTGGTCAGGATCCTGAAATCGACACAAATAGTACTTCCATGGGAAAATGCCCTGAATCTTTCCTTTTTAAAAGGAAAATGATGTCAGTGTATATTAGAATCTCATAATATCTTTTAATCCTTAATTAATTGAATCCAGCATACTATTGACATTGCATGTTACTCATTAATGCCAATTGACTTTTCTGTTCTAAAAAGTTTCTTTTTTAAACTACAGCCTGGAATGATACAACATGAAGTAATAATATTGTCCCCAATCCACTCAGGTGTAACCATTGGCTCCACATGAGTGCAGGGGTCCACCCAGGCATATTATCCTGTGCTTGTGGCAATGGGATTGAGCCTGCTACCCTATACTCCCCAGGTAAATGCTCTAGCCCCCTAAGCCACTCCAGAACCTACCACATTGCCCTACCTTCAGGGCAGCCCTTATCAGGCCTTCCTAATGTGGGAGCCAGCTCCATCCCTGAGGCAGCAGGCGTTGGCTATCTAAAGGCCCAAATCTCCATTCTGTTCTGACAAAATCATGTTGATATTATAAATGTAGGACAAATGCACAATTGTGATTTCAATTCATATTTATATTAACGTGTTTTCAAACAAGTATAAAATCAACTAATCCTTCTTAGGAGCAGGATGTGAATGTCTGCATTACAGGCCACATTTTATTTATTTCTTCTCCCATAGTTTCATTTATCTAATTTTCTTGTTGACTGGCTTGTTTGATTAAATATATAATGAAAAAAGAAGACACATGTTATGAAAGAGCCATAGCAACATCATAGTAAAAATTGTTCTCTGTTTTGCATGTAAAGTGAAAGTTTAATCTTTGCTTTATGAGACACACACAATGGATGAAATTCTGCTTTTATTGAAGTCATTGCATCTGGGAGATGTGAATCCCAGCAGCACAGTTAGATAAAACAGCAATGTGACTGTTACAGCACAAGTGGCAGCTTGGGCTAGCCATCTGACATTGGACCGAGGGGGTGGATTAGCCTGGACTTGGGCAGCAAGCTATAATGTCCATGCTGCTCTTTTAGGCACACTAGTTGAACCAAGCTAGCACAAGTTTGTCTACCTGTGCTGGGAATCATATATTCCAGCTGCCGAGCAGATATTCCCTAAGACTTTTATAATTAACTTCAGTGGAGTCAGGATTTAACCTAATTAATCTGCTTCAAATTTTCAATCAGAATCTCTCTCTCCAGTAAACCCTAAATTTTCTGAGGAATGCCAGTAATGGTTAAAATTTTCTGAGTTTGAATCAATTAAAAATGTGCTCTAAAATTTCTGAGGCTTATAATTTTTTGAACTACTTTAGCTTAAAATGTATATAATGAATGTTTAGGCTCTGTGGCGTTACAGGAAACCCACGACATGCGACCGCCCAAGTTCTGACCCCTCGCACTTACAACCATTTTTATAACTGTGGAAGGAGCCGAAAACCCCCGACTTACGTCCTTGGTCTGCATTTACAACGGTCATGGCGCCTATCATGAATAAGGATTCGAGTTACGATGCCCCCGACTTGTGATGCTTCCCCGGGAACCAATCGCGTCACAAGTTGGGGGCCACCTCTATGCAATTATTTTATGTAAACTAAAAATAGCATTATTAACTGCTATTTTAAAGGGTGCCCTAGAAGCAAGGTGGTGGGGCATGGCCTAATGGCTATGGTGTTTGCCTAGAGAAGGAAGGATGGTAGGTTCTAGTCCTACCCACCTGGGGAGAGGCAGAAGAGCCAACTCATGGTGTGCCCCAGTGGACATGTGTGAATATCATTTTTCCAAAAATGTGCAGAACAGATAGTATGGTAGAATGTTTGGAAGATCTCTGGTTGATTGATGGTAATGGGAAATTTGGAATAGGGACTTTTGGAATCCTGACATCCTTACTGGTATAGATTGTGATTGTTGTATTGTGTTTATACTAATGATGAGCTGTGTATCTATAGGGGAGGCAGGAAAAGGTATGTACTGTTAAATGCCTTAAGTTTTGTGGTTATATATTAATATGTTAAGTATGCAATAATAACTCACAACCTAGCGTTTTTACGTGTCAGTATATTTATGAAATGAGCTAGCTCTTTTAAACATAGATAAGAAGATATGAACACAAGTTAACGTATTTTGGGGGCATCATGGGAACCATAAGTCCAAAACTTAAGGCCACGGATGGGTGGAATACATTCAGTATTCCAATTTGTGGGTTTTATATATTTGAAGAATTTCACCCAATTTTAATTGAAAAATGTTTTTTTATTAAATACATACATAGGTGCTGGAAGTAGGAATCCTGGGGGTGCTGCTGCACTGCCTGGCAGAAGTGATTTTCATTATATATAAGGTTTACAGTATAGTTTTGTGGCTCTCAGCACCCTTCTATAAACATTGTTCCAACATCCATGAATACATATGCACAGCATTAGGCTGCCTGACCTATTTATTTGTTTACTTTATTAGAATGTTACACTAACTTTGACTACTATTTTCTTGTTATGCAAACTTACTCAATTTACAGCTTAGTTTCAAGACAATTCTGAACAGTGAAATGGGGGGAAGTGAGCGGGTATAATCTGATATTTAGATTATGGGCTGGAACTGTCTTTTTTCTGTTTGTAACAACACCTAACACATTTTGGTCCTGAGGTTCACAGGTGCTATAATACAAATTAATAATAATAATAATAATAATAATAATTACTGATAAGAAATAACTTAGTCGGTCATCCTCTTATTTTGTTTGTATGCTATAAACCTGGTTAAAATGCTTCAAAGATTGCTTGAGTTTTGCTTACATCTGTGAAATTTTGTGCTCTGCTCACTCCCTCGTAAGTGGGAAGTTCATTTTTACCAAATAAATGCCAGTGAATTTTTTTTCATATGTAAAACAAGACGGTGTATTCTTAATTAACAGATGAAAGAATGGTTATGGTTTGATGCTATAGACTAGAGACAAAACCATATATTCAGCCTCTGTACCCACAGTAATACAGAAAAGTACTTTTAGTACCTCCCTCGACCTACCACTGGAACAAGAACGGGTGAGCAGGATGAAAAGTGGGCACGATGCAAGAAAAAAGGGCAAAAAAGATGGTGTGATGCAGAAACCTCTTGGCGGCAGAGGGCTTTCCTTGGGTGTGCATAATAATTCACTAGGGTAGCATGTGAGGTCTCTACCAAGAGCAAGTAGCCCACTGGTCACCATAATCACAGTGAAATGTATAGATGGACAACACAGTATTTAAAGGATGTCCATACAGAGAATTTTATTCTTACGGCAGGTAACCAGGAAGTGACGCATCTTGGATGAGTTTCTTTCAAGCTAGAGGTAACAGACACTTCTCTCTGTTCTGGCCATGTATGTATTGGGCATTGTACGTCTCTTCACAGATGCCTAGTCTCATACTAAGCCAAACATGTATCAAGAGATTTGTAAATCTTAAAGAGAAGAAATATACAGGAGTAAATACACAACAAGAAAGGAACCTGTAAAAACAATGGGTTGTTGGGGTTTATCCCAGGGTGAACAGAAGAGGAAAGCTGACAGTGTGACTTGTCTCAAGAATGGAGTGGCATAGCCAAGTGGGGCTGTAAAATGCTAGAAGGGCTTTGTTACTTAGATACTTGATAACCAACTCTAGGTCCTATACTGTTTCTTCTTCTTGAATCTATACTTTATTTAATAAACTTATACTTATTTTCAGTATAAACTTATCTACCTGCTATATGTTAAGTGGAGTGGTGATCTGAGGTGTGACTGGTAAGCTGTGATATATTTTCCTTTGGAAGCAGTGAATGGGTAAATACTGTGAATGTCCAGTATAACAGGCTAGGCACTACAGGCCAAGGGTCGGAGGCTCAGGATCGGAGTGTTCCCATCCTGCTGAGAAGGGGTGGGGGGTTGTGTAGGCTTAGAGGAGAGTGATCATATTGCCTATGTCTGTTGGAGTCAGGGAGCTGACAAATGGCAGGCACAGACAAATCTTCCTTCCGCTAATAAGACCCTGAGATATTGGCTCACTTTACTAATGATCAGGCAGCTGCCCCCCGTTTATAGAGTGGCTAAAGAATTTCCCCTTCTTTCTGCTGTTGACCATAACACCTGTCTTGTTTAGACCAGTGGTGCGCAATCCATGGGTTGCGACCCCCAAGGGGGTCACGAATGTCTTCCCGGAGGGTCGTGGCACTTAGATCCAGCTGGCCGGGAGCTGGGCCCGGCCATTGGTGGCCCCCGTGGCATGGCGCTAGTTCTGGCTGGCCAGGGGCTGGGCCCAGCAGTTGGCGGCCCCCATAGTGCGGGGGTCGCAGATCAAAAAAGGTTGCACACCACTGGTTTAGACTGAGAATTAGCTAGCTGGTTTTTATTCAGATTCCAGCTCTCAAGGGATGTTCCATCTGGGGTGAATGACAGGGAGCTATAAAACTAGGCATACTGAGGACACCGCAGCCCATATGGTTGATGATCTAGAGATACTTCATATGTTGAACAACAAAGGTGTTAGGATTGAGCCTGGGGCCTATACTGCTGAGAGTGATTGCCCCAAACCATTGTGTGGGATTTGTCAGAACAGCGTGAGCTTCTGTCCACCTATGCTATGTCTTGTAATGATTTGAGCAACACCCTGTGATCAGCAATATCAAAGGCCACTGAAATGTCTGGAAGTGTTAGGCAGTGCATCTTTCCTCTCTCCCATATCCTAGGGAGATTCTTAACCACGCAAGTTAGTATCCTGTCCTATCAGAAGTCCAATTGGATAATATGCGGTACATAGGTATTAATTTAAGGGCAGAACCATGGCTAAGAAATGTGTAATTTAAATTACCTTTGCCCTCAAGATTCATGACCCTTGTAATTGTGAAAGAAAACAAAACAAAACAGTACTGTATGTTTTTCTGGATTTTATTACACATTAAACAAACTTAAAATTAAACTTCCAGCAAAAAACTAATTACTACACCTTTTACTAAACTAAGTATGAACTAAACACAGTTATGAAATCAATGTTACAATGGGAATTGAATCAATAAGCCCAGGAGTTAACAATAATATAGAATGGAGTCAAAATCAAATCATTAGATGAGCACAGTCAAGCTCAGTTCATGAAGTTTAATACACTGCGTGATTCTTTTAGATACTAACCATGGAAACCTAAAGAAGCATACTTTACTTTTTGTCCCGTTGAAGCTGTGTCTAGATTCTTGAAAGGCTGCCATATTTTCAATGACTTCTTTCCTTGCCCATTGTAATAGAGTAGTCAGCAACACTTTACCTTTCCTTTTGACCACAGTGATTAATACAGGGATGCTTTTACAACCCAGGGCAACACAGTGATTTGAGGCAGAACTTGCTTAGGACTTTGATAATACTTGTTGTTGTTTAACATTCACTTCTGTGCATCTTAAAAAGCATTAGAGGGAAAATCAGGAACACAGCTATCACAAATCCTTGTGATCACAAAGTATGAAAAGAAAAAGGATTATTTAGAGAAGAGATTCTCTAGTTTTCATAGTCTTTGGAGAATCAAAGGCAGGACTGGAGTTCAGGGGATATGGTGTTATGTTTAATATCTCATGCTGGTTGGCTTTCTCTGCTCACTTGACTGGTTGAGCTGGCATGGCCTGTGGAATCTTGGCATCCTCTTTCCTTTGAACTTGCCTCAGGAAAGCAGAGGCATTGGCTTTTCTTAATGTTGCAATGGCCCAGGAGAATCATACCATCTTCTATATTTACCACTTACTTAAAGGTTGCAGTCCTTGCTCTATTCCCATGGCACCTTCCTGGAGATTGCAGCAAATCAGGGGATCACAGATCTCACTGCAGTAATGTGTTTGAATCAGGGTTAATGGTGGGCAAAGTTTGAATGTCAGTTTGGAAAGTGCCCTCCTTTTATGAGCAGTCCTTTGACAGTATCCATCACCATGCTACAAACCAGATGCATTTCCAAAAAGTATTAAAAGCATAGTTTTAATGGTAGATGTCTTCACAGACATGATTCTAGGCCCTCTTCTCTCCCCCAATCCTCCACATCTTCTCTGAGTTCAGTAGGTGGGGGCAGATGGTACCAAGCTCCTTAAGTGTCCTACATAGTCTGGATGTGATCAGTGACCTGATGAGACCTATTTGGGTACAGTAGCTCACACTTGTCAATATTGCATTCTGCATTTCTTAACATATTCTGGGGGTTTTATTGACAATTGGGGCAACAGTTTGTAGCTTTATCAGATAAAGGCTCACTTCTTTGTAAAGGAGAAAAAGCTGTCTGAGCTGTTCTTAGAAGATCCACTTAAGCTGAAAAGCTCAACTCTTTTCTAGGTAGGTGAAGTTTGAGACTGGAAGAGAGGTGGGAAGGATATTGGTAGCCAAGTTTTTTTCTTTAACCACACCTTGTTGAGGGTTTGCCAGCTATTTGCTCTGACATGTTGTCTAATAAATGTCCCAATTTCATCAGCCAAGACAGGCACAGATCCAGTTCAGATGAGGCATACTGCTTGCATTACAACTAGAGTTTCAGACATATATTTCATGCCAACTCTAAAATCAAGATAAATTCCCCTCAGTTCACTTGAAAATTATTTCATTTTCCATACATGTCTTTGCTTTGCCCTGTCCATAATTAACCTCTGCCAGGGGCAGCATTCAGCACAGTTCTAATCAGTCGCTGTAGTAAAGGCAATGCATGGGATTTTTTATACAGTGGGAACAGCAAGCAAGAGTTCCCCAGTGAATCACTGAGTATGTCTACACTTCAAAACAAAACAAAAAGCACCTGCTGCAGAGAGTTTCAGAACTGTTTTGGGCTTCCTATGCTCATGCTGTGGAGCTAAAAATAACACTTAGATATTCCTGCTCTCAAGCTGGAGTCTGAGCTCTGATACCAGGTAAAGGGTGATGGGTGTCAGAGCCCAGGCTCCAGCAGGAGCAGGAATGTCTACACTGCTATTTTTAGGTCCAGAGTGTAAGCTCCCATCAGTTGACCCAGGGTCTGAGATTTGCTGCTGCAGGTGGATTTTTATTTTTATTGCAATGTAGACCTACCCAATATTACCTTTTCTCTTAGAAGAGAGATCAAACATTATTAACTTAATACAGAGTCATTATTTTTTGTTTTGCCTGTGATGTAATTTTAACATGCAGTTGATAAGTGAACAGCATCCGTCTATGATACTTCATCATGAAGATGCTATGGAAGGGCACAGTCTTTAATTTGAAGTGAATTGCTCATCCCCTGGATGCTTCCATGATGAAAGTAACTGATTTCACAATTCTCTTAGAAGACAGACCAGAGACATATTCGTGAATTAGTCATAATTGTAATAATTATTGTAATAAGATTTCTATTATGTGATACTTTGTTAAATGTCACAGTTACATCCCCACCCAGCTTACCTCTGCGTCATTCTGTGGAAACCAATTAAAATGTCAGAAAAATTCCAAACATTTTGGGGTTTGCCCAGCCCTACCTAGATTCTAAATACAGCTTGTGTCTTTTCCAGGGCAGAAGAAATGTTATGAATTTGTCACAGCTAAATTGTGAGTCACTTCATTAGGTGTGGTTCCTGATAACCTACCCATGTTCTAAAACTAAGAAGACAGTCACTATCTGGGATTTATAACTAAGGAATATTTAGCATGACAGCACTCAGACTTTCAGGCCTTTTCTATCTGTGCATTGCGCTAAAATGGATATTTAAATAAACAAACAAACAAACAAGTATTTCTATTTTGGTGAGGTAGAAATTCTTAAAACTCTTTGTCACGGCATGCTGCTCTAAATATAGACCAAGTATTTGTTTGCCTGAAACTTAACACTTTATGAATATGGTGCAAGAGAAGTTTATACAAGGGTTTTATTAAGGGGAAAAAGAAAAATGATTAAGATGGACTGCAGCCTAATCTTTTTTTGTTTTGTTTTTTTCCCTCCTGGAACTTTTCTCCTTTGGATGCAGTAAACAAGGGCCAATTTATTAAATAGTAACTTTTACTTTGGCCTTTAAACAGATACATTTATTCTTCATTTTCTTTTGGTTTGTCTAAGCTTCCACTGGAAAGGGTGAAGGTCCCTGGAAGGAAACCACCTCACATTTTGAGAAAGAGCCTCCTGGAGTAAATTTTTAATTGACCACAAAGTGAGGTTAACAATTTATTTTAATCTTGTGACTGCACTTCAAATCAATGTCAGTTCTTATGTTCAGTGTGCATGTTTGCATGCTGATTTCAGCTGTAGGAAATACATTTTTGGATGACATCCATGTATACCAACTGGAGGAAAGAATTGTTGTACATATTGCTACAGTTGGTTCAATTGCAGAAACAGACTATTTCTTCACTTCCCAGAACATACAATGTCGAGGACGGCAACATTTCTTCCCCTGCTACTTTCTCTTTAGCCACTACTCCCAAAATAAATATTTAAGAGCAGCAGAAATGTTGATGTAGATATATAGGTGTAGATCTATTCTGAAATTCGGATGCTGAAAAAAAGGTGTAATAATTTAGTGAAAGTGAGAAGCAATTGTGTTTAAAAAAAGATATCAGTCTGGAGATGTGGGACTAGATGGAGGAAACTCTGGATCCTCTCAGAGCCAGCTGCAGGCATACTGGCTGATATTCCTTGCCCAACAATATGATGTCAACTTGCTTAGCGTACAAAAAGCGATGCATCCATCATTTTGAAAATGTTTGACCTTTCAATAAAAATGGAGTTCTCAAACTATGCAGAAAAGATACTAAGCAGAAAAATACTTAAAGATGTGAGATCTTGGATTCTAGTGCAGAAATAATGGGTCCAGTTCAGCTGTGAAGTGACCAGGGATCAGTTTATGCCAGGGCTAAATTTGGTTCTACTGAAGGACTTAAAAAGAGCATTTACATTATTATTAGATATTGTTGGCAGTGTTTTGAGATCAGCTACTAGTGTGACATGATATACTGGCTATTTGGAAATTTTAAATTATTGAAACACACTTAATAATTGAAAAGCTTCAGAGAGGTAGCCGAGTTAGTCTCTAAGAGGAAAAACTTTAAAAACAACAAATAGTCTAGTAGCAACTTAAAGACTAACAAAACATGTAGATGGTATCACGAGCTTTCGTGGGCAGATGAAGAAGTGGGCTGTGCCCGTGAAAGCTCATGATACCATCTACATGTTTTGTTAGTCTTTAAGGTGCTACCAGACTATTTGTTGTTTTTTTAAGTTTTTAATAATTGAAGCAATCTTGTTGCTGTCTGTTGTATGTTCCATGCATTTATTGGCAATAGAGATTGTACCCCCAGAAACCAGCATTCTCTGGTATGTCAACATCTGTTGTCTGGCAGGACCATGGATGCTTCTGGACCAGAGATCCCAGGAGTCTAAGGGCAGGAGGGCCGGCTGGGGCAACAAGTTTGGCAACCTGGCCGGGGAGATTGTGAGACTGGGGCCGGAGCTCCATGGCAGCCTCCAACAGCCCCCAGGAGCTTGGGGCTGAGGCCAGAGCCCCACAGCAGCGCGTGGCCAGAGCACCGTTGCAGCCCCCAGGAACATGGGGCTGGAGTCGAGCCCTGTGGCAGAGCAGGACCAGAGCCCCACAGCAACTAGCTGGAGCACTGGCTGGGGCTGGAGCCCTGCAGCTGCCCCCTTGAGTGGGGGGCTGGGGCCAGAGCCCCATGGCTGCCTCCTGGAGTGCTGTGCCGGGGCTGGAGCCCTGTAGCAGCCTGCTAGAATGTGGGGTTGGGGTCAGAGGCGAGCAGCTGCCCCTGATCCATGGGGCCAAAGCCCCATGGCAGAAGCTGGTGCCAGAACCTGTGCTGCCTAGGGAGCCAGCAGCAGCTGGGCAAGCAGCCCAGCCAGATTGGGGGTGGGGAGAGGCAGCAGGTGATGGGCTTAGGGGCCAGTGCCAGGAGATCTCCTCTTGTTCGGCAAATTCTCTCATTTGGGACCGGTCAGGTCCCGATGGTGCTGGACTAGGGAGGACCAACCTGTAGTATAAATATAAAAAGAGAATAATATAAAACAGAGGATACAGTCTGTATTTTAGATATTAGGAGTATATCAATCTAGATATAGATATTATTGTCAGTAGTTAAATTGATGACATGCAGCTGTAGTTTAACTGGGACCCAGGAGCTTTGGTTTTAAAAATGTAGGCCTTATGAGATAAGAGAGACTCTCCATTAATTGTCACTAGGGACAGAGGCAATGTGGAAAATCACAATAAGAAGGTTAGATCTGAAAATCCCATTTGTTTTAATAGGAATTAGGCAATTAACCTTACACACTTTTGAAAATCCTATTAGTCAGCTGCCTCTGTCTTTAGGCACCTAAATACCTTTTGAAAACCAGGTTCTGTGGGCCAGATTTTTAAAACAGCCTGCACACAGTTTCCTATGCAAATATGTGCACAACTAGACACCTAATTTGTGTGCAATTACCAAGTAAGTATTTGTAAATTCAGTTTTCTGGCTAGACATGTAACTGTCCATTTGCACATACAGATATAATTGTGGCAATTTATGTATTAAATAATTCTATATGCATCTGCACCTCCAGTTTTGAATATCAACTTAATGGGCATAAATAAGGCCCATAGCTTATAAAAGTCACTGTGTGCCAAATTTTTCTTGCACTGCATTGAAAAATTACCAGAGCTACAGATTTCCTGTACTACCTTGGGAGAAGCATGTAGGCCAATGTTTGAAAAGAGATGTAGGAGAAATTCAGAGTTTACCAGCACACCCTTTTGAAAATGTCTTGTGTGACTAGTGGAGATAAACAGGCCCATATGCAGGAATTTCTGTGAGGGGTGTGTGCTTTTTTTGTAAATGTGGACTGCAAAGGTGTGAATGCATTCCCCATGGTCCCCCAAGTAAGCATGCTCTGGATGGCCAGGGGAAGGCAGGAGTGGCGCACTGCCCGAGCCTCCTCTCCCCCATTCTCCAGCTGACCTGGGGAAGGCTGGGGCTGATCCCCGCCCCCACGCTTTCCCAGGAGTGAGGCCCAGAACCGCCTCCGGCCTCTCTCCTTGGGGGGGGGGGATTAGCCCCATAATTCCCCCAGCTGGCCAGAGCACTTACTTGAGGGACCATAGGAGGGCTGTGTTTATGCCCTTCACCACCTCCCCGCCCCCCACAGGCCTGATAAAGTCCAGCAGTGAAGAGGCATGTCTTCAGAGACTGCTCTTCCTCCTGTCTGTGATTGGCCTGTGCAGAAGGGACCGAGAGAAACAGCAAGGGGCAAAGAAGGGGAAGTTGTGGACCATCAGCATAAGAAAAGCTCTGAATCCCTGCCATCATCATAAGCAGGGCTCGACAAATCATGTAATCTACTCACCCATGGTGAGTAGATTACAAGGCGGCACAGCCGGCACAGCGCGGTCTGTGCATGCGCAGCGCGATCTGTGCATGCGCAGCTCGCAGAACCACGCGGCTGGCGAGCGGGGCTCACTGCCACTTGGCGAGCCCTGATTATAAGAATCTCCTGCTGGTGCAGTGTCTGCATTTTACACTTCTTTTGGCAGGAGCAGCCTAACTTCATCGGTGGCCTCTGGTCTAATCACAACTGAAAGGCTGTGTCTAGATTACATCCCTCTTTCGACAGAGGGATGTAAATTAGGCACTTTGAGATTGCAAATGAAGCCGGGATTTGAATTTCCCATGCTTCATTTGCATAATCATGTAATGGCGATCTTTCAAAAAAGCGCTATTTCAAAAGTAAAACCTCCATCCAGATGCGGTTCTTTTGAAAAGGGAAGGCTTTTTCGAAAGATCCTGTAAACCTCATTTTTTTGAGGTTTACAGGATCTTTCGAAAAAGTCTTCCCTTTTTGAAAGAACCGCGTCTAGGGCTACGTCTAGACTGCAAGCCTCTTTCGAAAGAGGCTTTTTTGAAAGAATCTTTTGAAAAAGCTTCTTTCAAAAGAGATTGTCTAGACAGCAACCACTTTTTTTAAAAAAGAGCCAGTTTTTCGAAAGAGAGCAGCCAGACAGTCTGGATGCTCTCTTTCGAAAAAGCACTGTTTGCGTTCAAGAACACTTTCGAAAAAAGGCGTTATTCCTCGTAAAATGAAGTTTACTGTGGTTGAAAAAACTGCCACGTTCTTTCAATTTAATTTCAAAAGAACGTGGCAGCAGTCTAGATGCAGGTGAAGTTTTTTCGAAAAAAGGTCACTTTTTTGAAAAAACCCTGTAGTCTAGATACACTCTAGACTGCGGTTTTACTTTCAAAATAGCACTTTTTCGAAAGAGCGCCATTACGTGATTATGCAAATGAAGCATGGGAAATTCAAATCCCAGCTTAATTTGCAATTTCAAAGTGCCTAATTTACATCCCTCTGTCGAAAGAGGGATGTGATCTAGACATAGCCTAAGTGTGCAGAAATACAGGTTGGACCTCTCTTGTCCAGCACCCTTTCTTGACCAGTCCCAGATGAGGGAATTTGCTGGAGAACGGGAGGTACCCTGACACCAGCCTCTAAGCCTGCTGCCCCTCCCCACTGCTGGCTCCTTTGGGCCATCCCAAGCCCCAGCTCCATTCCCGGCTGGCTGGGCAACTCCAGCTCCACTGCTGAACAGCACGTTGCCCAAACAGGCTGCTGCAGCCCAAACCCTGCTACTGGGCAGCACGTGGCCCCAGATGTGCGGATTCTGCTGGGCTGCCACCGCTGGCTTCCCCTTCTGAGCTGCTGTGGCTGCACTTCCGGCCTTGCTGCCAGGTGGTAGGCAGCCTCAATCACGCTACCACCACAACCTCTGCTGCCTGGGCTGCTGTGGCCCTGCCGCCTCCCAGGCTGATGCCGCCTGGCCAGGCTTTCCCTCTTGGGCTGCTATGGTCCCGGCCCCACTGCCAGGTGGCAGACAGTCCAGATCATGCTCTGCCCAGGCTGTTGCAGCCCTGCTGTCATCAGACTTGCAGGGTTGCACTGGGCTCACAGTTGCTGGCCCTCCTGCCCCGGGGCTCTCTCATCTGGGAAAATCCACGGTCATGCCAGACCACAGATGTTGCCGGACGAAAGTCCCAGATTTGGGAGATGCAACTTGTATGAGGGTGAGAAGGTGAATGAATGAGGAATTAGATAGATTGAACTATCAGTGACTTGGGGCCACTTGGTGAGGTGTCAACAGACAGAGGCTTGCATAGGGAGTGAAGAGAGGTGGCAGTTTTTCAAAGGGACATTATTAAGAGTCCAAAAGCAAACTATTCCACTGCATAAGAAAGATAAAAAGTATGGGGAAAAAACATCTTGGCTTAACCAGGAGATCTTGAATGATCTAAAAATCAAAAAGGCGACATAAAAAGTGGGAACTAGGTCAAATTACAAAGGATGAATATAAGCGTGCGTCTACACAGCACTCTGAACTCCAAATAAGATACACAATTTGTGCTACTCAAATTGCGTATCTTATCTTGAATCTATTTTGAAATAGCTTATTTAGAAATTTGGTGTGTCTACACAGTGCCAAATTTCAAAATAAGTTCTATTTCAAGCCATCCCTTAGCCGTTGTGCAACAAGGTTTACCAAGATGGCAAAACAGCGTGCCTGTTATTTTGAAAAATATTTTGAAATAAAGGGCAGTTTGTGTAGACCTTGAGTATCCCAAAATAGTCATCAGTGTAGATATACCCTAAGCAAACAACACAGGTATGCAGGGGCAAGATCAGAAAGGCAAAGGCACAAGACAAGCTCAATCTAGCTAGAGCAGGGGTGGGCAAAAGGGCCTCTGTGGGCTGGATCCGGCCTGCCAAGTGGGTAAATCTGGCCCGTGGAGGCCCTGCCGCTCCCCGCCCCCAGGCCAATCAGGGCCTGAGGAGCATGCAAAGTTTATTCCTCTCTGTCCCCGCCTTGTGGGCAGCGTGCAGCACTTAAAAGCGCCATGTGCTCCAGGCAGGGTGGGAGGAGGCTTCACGTGCTCCCCCACCCCCAGGCCAATCAGGGCCAAGGGGCGGAGGACTGTGTGAAGCTTCCTCCGCCCTGACCGTGCCCTGGGAGGAGCATACGGCACTTAGAAGTACCGTGCGCTCCTGCCAGGGCGGGAGAAGGCTTCACACGCTCCCCCACCCTCAGGCCCTGATTGGCCTGGGGGCAGGGGAGCGTGGGAAGTCTCCTCCCAAGCCAGGGGCATGGGCACCTAGGGGGAAGAGGGGCGGGGTGGCAAAGGTGCTCCCCCACCCCCAGACCAATCGTGGTCTGGGGGTGGGGAACCTGGAAGTATCCCGGCCCTCCCCTTCCGGAGCAGCCAGGGGCCACTTCAGAAATTTTTGAAGTGGCCCCCAGCAAAAAATTATTGCCCACCCCTGAGCTAGAGACATAAAGGGTAACAAGAAGACATTCTATAAATATATTAGAAGCAAGAGGAAGACCAAGGACAGGGTAGGCCTGTTGCTTAGTGAAAAGGGAGAAAGAATAACAGGAAATGTGGAAATGGCAGAGGTCCTTAATGACTTCTTTGTTTCGGTCTTTACCAAGAAGTTTGTTGATGAAGGGGATGCCTAACATAGTGAATGCTAGTGGGAAGGGGGTAGGTTTTTAGAAGATAAAATAAAAAAAGAACAGGTTAAAAATTACTTAGAAAAGTTAGATGTCTTCAAGTCACCAGGGCCCGATGAAATGCATCCTAGAACTCAAAGAGCTGATAGAGGAGGTATCTGAGCCTTTAGCTAACACTTTTGAAAAATCAGGAAAGTCAGGAGATATTCCAGAAGACAAGAAAAGGGCAAATATAGTACCCATCTATAAAAAGGGAAATAAGAACAACTCAGGAAACTACAGACCAGTCTGTTTAACTTCTGTGACACAAAAGATAATCGAACAGGTAATTAAGGAATCCATCTGCAAACATTTGGAAGAAAATAAGGTGATAGGTAACAGCCAGCATGGATTTGTAAAGAATAAATCATGTCAAACCAATCTGACAGATTTCTTTGATAGGATAACAAGTCTTGTGGATAAGGGAGAAGTGGTGGACGTGGTATACCTAGACATTAGTAAGGCATTTGATACGATCTTGCATGATCTTATCAAATACAACTTAGATGGGGCTACTATAAGAGGGGTGCATAACTGGCTGGATAACCATTCTCAGAGAATAGCTATTAATGGTTCACAGTCATGCTGGACGGGCATGACAAGTGGGGGTCCACAGGGGTCTGTTTTGGGACCAGTTCTGCTCAATATCTTCAGAGATTTAGATGATGGCATAAAGAGTATGACTATTAAGTTTGCAGATGCTACAAAGATGGGAGGGGTTGCAACTGCTTTGGAAAATAGGGTCATAATTCAAAATGATCTGGACAAACTAGAGAAATGGTCTGAAGTTTAATAAGGACAAATGCAAAGTATTCCACTTAGGAAGGAACAATCAGTTTCACACATACAGATGGGAAGTGACTTCAGAAAGAGATCTAGGGGTCATAGTAGACCACAAGCTAAATATGAGTCAACAGTGTGAAACTGTTGCAAAAAAAAAAAAAAAAAAAAAAAGCTTATATGATTCTGTTGTGTTGTGAGCAAGACACAAGATGTCATTCTTCTGTTCTACTCTGCGCTGATTAGGCCTCAGTTGGAGTATTGTGTCCAGTTCTGGGCACCACATTTCGAGAAAAATGTGGAGAAATTGGAGAAGGTCCAGAGAAGAGTAACAAAATGATTAAAGGTCTAGAAAACATGAGCTGAGGGAAGGCTGAAGGAACCGGGCTTCTTTAGTTTGGAAAAGAGAAGACTCAGAGGGGTCATGATAGCAGTTTTCAGGTGACTAAAAGGGTGTTACAGAGAGAGCGGGAGGAATTGTTCTCCTTGGCCTCTGATGATAGGACAAGAAGCAATGGGCTTAAACTGCAGCAAGAAAGGTTTAGGTTGGACATTAGGAAAAACTTCCTAACTATCAGGGTGATTAAACACTGGAATAAATTGCCTAGGGAAGTTGTGGCATCTCCATCTCTGGACATATTTAAGAGTCAGTTGGATAGACACTTGTCAGGGATGATCTCAACTGTGCTTGGTCCTGCCGTGAGGGCAGGAAACTGGATTTGATGATCTCTCGAGGTCCCTTCCAATTCTAGTATTCTAAGTTTCTATGAAGAGAAAATATCCATTGACAAGACCATAACCTGGATGGTGCCAAATGGGCCAGGACATAAGGAAGTGGCAATCTCAATGCCTCCTTCAGAGTTGCAAGAGGTGGAAGAGCACTTTGAATGTACAATGAATTAATTGCTGTTACTATGTTGTATGGCTAAGTGTCTCAGCACTTTTTGTTGCCTTTTCCATTCATCACTTCTCAAAACTGAGTATTTGTCTGTACACAATTAGACTATTGTGAAGTGTTTGGTAGAAAGTTTGTTAGTCTAATGGATTTCTATATTCTAAAGTGTTGAGATACAGAATGCTGGCCCTTATCTCCTGCTTTTCTCATGTTTAGAGCCATCTGTAAATATTTGGCAACGTTTGCCTTACTTATCACCCATAAAAATTTGCCATATTTAATACATTCAACTTTCCTGTTCCTCTTTTGATTTTGTTATGTGGTTTCACATATATATCAGGGTGGAGGGTAACTTTCCATTTATATTGCATTTTCCCATGGCTATATATGCTCATTTTTTTTAGGTCTTTCCTTTCTCTTAGGGCAGGTCTACGTTATGGGGAAGGTCAGCTTAAGGTACACAATTTCAGTTACATAAATATTGTAGTTGGAGTCTATGTACCTTAAGCCAAGCGTGGGTGCTGTCCTCACTGCGAGAGATCAACCATTGATTTCCCTTACTCCTCGCCACCGCGAGGAGTACTGTTGTTGCTAGGGGTGCCTTCAATGTTCAGTTTAATGTGTCAACACTAGATCCACTAAATCAAATGACGAAAGACAGACTGCCACAACTTCAATCTTCCTGGCAACGTAGATGTGTCCATACTTTGTCCATACTTTAGTCCTATTAACATGAGCCATTTTTGTTTTCTCCTCCCCACTGAAATCCCAGAATTTCATATATTCGTTTAGTATTTCCTATATCTTTTACCCAAAAGTTTAAGTCCAGTAATTTAATTCTTAGTGGTATAGGCATTTCATCAGCAGCTATCTGCATTACACCGAAAGGGATTCTGATGAAAGCACCACATGGAATGCATAATGCCTGGATTTGGATTGAGTCTAAGCTTCCTTGGGCTCATTTTTGAGCTGAACCAATTACTTGGCATCTATATTCAATCTCTATTCTTATTAATGCTCTATAAAGCATCCCCATTGACTTCCTATCTATGCTCCAGGTGGTTCCAGCAATATTTTAAGGTAGGTTGATTTTACCTTTACATTCATCTGCAATATTTTCAATGTGATCCTTCCATGTTAGCTTGGTATCAAATGTCACAGCCATGAATTTGTGGCTTTTATGTATACCTATTTGCTATCCAGAAATAGCAAAACCATCTTTTTTTTTTTAAGTTTTTTTTTTCACAAAACCTTATGCCCTAATAAATCTGTTAGTCACTAAGGTGCCACAGGACTCCTCACTGTTATAACATTTCTTTAATTTTGAGAAATGAAAATGTAAACCCCCCATACTGCATTTTTTCTAAGTACTTCATTAATTCACTTCACAGCTATTGCCTGGTTTCTGTTTAGCCCATATGGCACAGTCATCGGTAAACAAGGAAATGCTTATTCCTTGTGCTCATCCTTTTCAGGAGATCATTTGTCATGGCACTGATTAAGGCAAGGCTAATGACACTTCCTTATAGAGTGCCATTTATGATTGTACATCTATTAGAGTAGCTTTTTCTTACTTAAGAAGTCCTTTATCTACCTGTACCTGTATTCTCCCTTTTTAGCCGCTGAATGCTAATTTATGCAATAAGACCTCTCTCCATAATGTATCATATGTTTTTTTCAACAGTTAGGAAAGTTTATTTCTCATACTTTTTTGTACTTCTAGCTGTACTCTTAGGCCAGGATCAGTGTTCACTGTAAGCTCAGCACTTGGGTGGCCACCCAGCAGAGATTAAAATATGCTCAGCTGATTAGCAGACCGCCCACATAACCTACAGCTAGCAGCATGTGTTTCTATTGGTGATGCCCATCTGCACCTGCCTCAGCATGTATGACAAAATTTATTCCATTCATGGATGGAAAAAATCAGAGGAAACATTGACCAGGGTTACTCTAAAAAGTGCAGTTGACCCAGGTATGTCACTCAGGGGTATGAAAATCACTAAAATTCCTACATCTCTGGGAGATGGATTAACTATAGTGAATGGAGAAAACTTACGATCACTGTAATGAATACTATGTTGAAACGTTACAGTGGCACAGTTACAGTACTGTATCTGTGCTGCGGTAGCAGCTTATATGAGACACAGCCTTACTCTGTGTTCATTGATACTCCTTCTTCTCATGAATACTCTGCACGTTGAGTCGATTTTCTCTTTGCCCTTACGTGATGTAAAGCCAATTGGCCTGTATGCATCAGAGCTGCAACAACTTAATAGATTTCCCCACTGGGACTACCCATTGCATGTTTTCATTCCATTGGTAGCTCACCTTTCCTCCATATGCTGTTATGCAGTTTTAGCAGTATTTTCAGACTCTCTTCATGCCATATTTTAGTATTTTGTTATATATGCCATTCTGGCTTGGTGCAGAATTAGGATGATCAGAAATCCCAATTTTATATGGACAGTCTTGATATTTGGGTTTTTTCTTATGTAAGCCTCTATTCCCCTTCACACCCTCTCCTGATTTTTCACTTTTTATTTGATAACTCTGTGCAGAATTTTTCATTTTAGATATAGCTTTTTGAAGTTTCCTCACACAGAAATTTTCATTTATTATTTTATCCTCATCTTCCTCCCACTTCTTCCCAGTCTCATAATTATCTTTAATGTTTTTTTCTTCCTCATGTGAGTTTCCATCCTTTGATTTTCATCATTATTAATGTCATGGAATATTTCTGCTAGGGCTTCTGCTTTTTCTTCAAAGGATTAAAAGATCTAATGGCATTCTACAGTGAGGCCTGATATAGAATTGCTCATCATCTCTATTTGATTCATTGTCGTATACTACATATGTACTGCTCATGTTTTAGTATCTTTATTTACTTTCTCATTGTACTTTCTCCAGCTTTCTTTTTTTCATTTCTAATATGCCTTTGCATTGCCTTATTTTATATTTCATGAAGTTGTCACTATACATTATATTTTTGGGTTTCTTATATGTGTTGTTCCTTTCCTTGATTGCTTTTTTTTACATTATGCATTCTGCCATGGGCCATGGTTTGTAGCTTTACAGTGATTTGATATCTTAGCTATAGTTAACTATGCTGCCGTTGTGATTCCTTTAGTTACATTGCTACTAAATTCCTCCATGTCAGCACTTATACATTCTTCACTAATGTTTTTATTACCTTTTCTTCTAAATAGTTCCTAGTTTTGCTTTTGTTATTTTCCAGGCAGCGGATCCTTCCTCGGCATTGCCCGTACCTAGTAAAGCTAAGATTTTGTCATGGATATTTTTAATAAAAGTCTTGGACAGACAAGGGGCAATAAAGAAAAAATTCACAGAAGATGTGACCTGTCAGTGTCTTCTTTTAAAAAGATCTGTGACAAACTGGGGATCTGCAACTCACCCCACTGCCTGCAGCAGAGCAGCTGCACAGCGGGTAGGAGTTGCCGGGGGTCCCTGCTGTGGATTGGATGTTGGAGGTCAGGATCCCCTGCAACCCATGTCTGGGAGCTCTGGGGGCCCTGCCCCCTGCAGCAGCTGGTTGATGCAGGGTACCGCTGCCACCTGTACTATTTGCTACGGCTGGAAGCTGTGTGTTACCCCTGCTACCCAGGAGCAGCATGGTACCCCCTACTACCCATTTCTCTGGAAGCCTCTTCTGCAGCTGTGAGCTCAGGGGTTCCCCTACCACCTACAGCTCTGGGGGCCCCATAACTGCTGGGAGTTCAGGAGTTTACCATCAGCCATGGCAGTTGGAGCTGTGTGGTACCCCAACTGCCTGTGATGTCATAGAGCCCCAGGGGCCATTGCCTCCAGAGGCAGCAGGGGTACTCCATTGCTCCCTGTCTCTGTGGGCAGTGTGGAACCCTACAGCTCCCAATCATCACAGGCTGAAGTCATCATCGAGGGGGGTCTCTCCATGACTTCCACATACTCTGTGACTACAACATAGCCTTAATTATATGTACTATTAAGGAGGAGGGAATGGGAAGTGGTCACTTATTGACTTCCTAGCTGCATTTACTTGCTATACTAGCTGACACAATTCCCAAGTCTGCACAAGAAAGATTTTCCATCAGTGGCATTAAATCTAGTGGGCATACAATAATTCAGTATTACAAAATTGTTTTCACCAATTAATTGTTTTAGATACTTGCTGTTTTGTAATTTTTTCAGTGCCCCATAATATCTTATGGGTACTTAGGTTTCTACATATAGTATATGGCCCTTGTGTGTCTTCAGGCATTTCCAGGTTTCCCTAGAACTTGTGTATGTTCTCAAATACACAGATTTATTTTGAATTAGAATTTCTGTAGTGTTCATAGAGTATATTTAGTTTTCGTTAATTTTCAGGATAATTTAGGCTTTCCTTAATGAATACACAAATGCCTTCTTATTTCTCTTCTTGCTTATAGATGCCATATCCCGAGATTCTGAAATCTAGTTTTCCTATTAACCATGTTTCTTGTATGCAAATGGTATCCGATTTACTAGCCATACCAAGGATATTTTTCTTTAGGTCCTTTCAATGTGCTTTTAGTAGAGCCTTTTGCAGATACAAATTCCTATCTGTGGATATCCACAGATATAAATTTGTATCTGCTGATCCGCAGGGCTCAGTGAGCAGTCAGTCATGTGGCTGTACTCCCCCAAGTACAAACCCAGACAGGAGACAGGGGTGGGAGTGTGGCTGGAGTACAGCCACACAATTGCTGGTTCCTGGGAGCAGATTGGCCCTAAGGGTCTGTGTAGTAGAGCCCTTCAGGTTAGCAGATACCAATTTCTATGCATGAATTCTGCTTTGTAAAGAGGTTAAAAATTCAAACTCATTAAAGAAAATATTTATACCTACAGCAAATGTAATGAATACTGTATTTTGCAAATAATAAGCAACATAGTGTTAGTATTAGGGTCTCTCTGTAATTTTATTACATTAACTCTAGACTTGTAATTTTTCCCCAAATCAGAGAGCTGTATTTCAATTTTGAAATGGTGTTATCGTCAACTTATCTGGTGTAGCTCAAGACTATAGGTGTCGGCCTCATGGCACACTGTTAAGATTCATAGCAGATTAGGGTGGGAAGAGACATCAGGAAGTCATCTAGTTCAACCCCCTGCTCAAAGCAGGACCAATTCCAACTAAATCATTCCAACCAGGGCTTTGTCAAACCTGGCCTTAAAAATCTCTAACGATGGAGATTCCACCACCTCACTAGGTATCCCATTCCAGTGCTTCACCACCTTTCTAGTGAAATAGTTTTTCTAATATCCAACCTAGATCTTTCACACTGCAACTTGAGACTATTGCTTCTTGTTTTGTCATCTGCCACCATTGAGAATAGCCTCGTCCATCCTCTTTGGAACCCCCCCGCCCTTTCTAGTAATTGAAGAATGAGGGGGGATTTGATAGCAGCTTTTTCTTTTGAAGATTAAATAAGCCCAATTCCCTCAGTCTCTCCTCAGAAGTCATATGTCCCAGGAACCTAATTGTTTTCATTGCCCTCCACTGGACTCCCTTCCTGTTTGTCCACATCCTTTCTGTAGTGGGGGCCTCAAAACAGGACAGCACTGCAGATATGGCCTCACTGGTGCTGAATAGAGGGGAATGATCACTTCCCTTCATCTGGTGGCAATGCTCCTATGAATGAAGCCCAATATGCCATTAGCATTCTTGGCAACAAGAGCAAACTGTTGACCCATATCCAGCCTCTCATCTACTGTAATCCCCAGGAACTTTTCTGCACAACTGCTGCTTAGCCAGTCAGTCCCTAGCCTGTAGCAGTGCATGGGATTCTTCTGTCCTAAGTGAAGAACACTACACTTGTCCTTGTTGAACTAATCTGATTTATTTTGGCACAATCCTCCAATTTGTCTAGGTCACTCTGGACCCAATCCATAACCTCCATTGTATCTGTCTCTCCCCTCCCCTCAGCTTAGTGTCATTTGTGATCTTGGTGAGGGTGTAAACCAACTCATCATTCAAATCTTTAAATGAAGATCTTGAACAAAACTGGCCCTTCAGGTACTTCACTTGATGCTGGTTACCAACTAGATATCGAGTCACTGATAAATACTTGTTGAGCCTGACAATCTAGTCACCTTTCTATCAACTTATAACCTTTCTATCAACCTATACTCCATTCATCTAGACAATACTAGAACTTGCTGGCAAGAATACTGTGGAAGACCACATCAAAAGTTTCACTAAAGTCAAGGTATATCTCTGTTAAGCCAAGATGGATGCCTGCCATATTTGCTATTTTTTCTGCAGATTGGGAAGGTTTGTTCCTGTACCCTCAATAGGGCTTCTTTATAATAGAGCCAGCTCTCCTGGACTCTCATCCCCCCCACATTAACCTCCCAGTGGATCCTGTCCATCAGTTCTCTGAGGGAGTCAAAGTCTGCTTTTCTGAAGTTCAGAGTCCATATTCTGCTGCTCTATTTTCTTCCTTTTTTTCAGGATCCTAAACTCAACCATCTCATGGTTGCTGCTGCTCTGGTTGCCACCTATTTCTACTTCCCCTATCCATTCTTCCCTGTTTGTGGGCAGCAGGTCAAGAGAAGCATGGCCCCTATTCTGACATCATTGCATCTGGAAGTTGTCCCAAATACTCTCCCCAAAAACTTCCTGGATTGTCTGTGCACTGCTGTATTGTTCTTAAAGCAGATGTCAGGGTGATTCAAGTTTCCCATGAGAACCAGGGCCTGTGATCTGGAAACTTCTGTTAATTGTCTGAAGAAAGCCTCATTTACCTAGTTCTCTTGGTCTGGTGATCTACAGAATATGCCCATCACCACAGTCTTGTTGCTCTCATTGCTTATCTTAACCTAAAGCCTGTCAGCAGGTTTTTTTCCAGTTTCTTACTATAGCTCTGAGCAATCATACTTCTCTCTAAGGGTACGTCTACATTTGCTCCCTAGTTCGGACTAGGGAAGCAAATGTAGGCGACCGAAATTGCTAATGAAGCGGGGATTTAAATATCCCGCACTTCATTAGCAAGATCTCGCTGGTGCGCTAGTTCTTGTTGCTTATCTTAACCTAAAGTCATTTATTCATTTTTTGAGGAGTAACTTTAGTTCAAACGAAGGGGTTTGGTTTGAACTAACGCGTCCCGGCGCGCACTTCCTGGTTCGAATCAGCTGTGATTCGAACTAGCGCGCCGGCGAGATCTTGCTAATGAAGCATGGGATATTTAAATCCCCACTTCATTAGCAATTTCGGTCGCCTACATTTGCATCCCTACTCCGAACTAGGGATGCAAATGTAGACGTACCCTAACTGTGAAATCTTCCTCTTTTTCTCTTTTCCTGTCCTTCCTCAGCTGCTGCTTGGGTGTCTGCTGTCTACCAGAAAATCAACAATCTTCAGGAACACCCTTGACACTTCCAAGATGATGTGGATAAGCAGTAAGGTTAGGAAAAAATCAGTGCTTGCCTGAAGAAAACCCCTGAAGATGCTACTGCAGGGAGATCTTGCATCTCGAGGACAGCTTTTCAGGATCTCACAATGGTTCATTTGGTTTCAGTGGGCCTTCTTGGTGGTTTCTTTCTGTAGGAAGCTCGTATTGTACATTGTTTCTTTCCAGTTTAACTTACACAATTAGGCTACGTCTACACAGCTTCCCTCTTCCGCAAAAGCCTGTACAAATGAAGTGTGGATTAGCATATTGCCATGCTTCATTTGCATAATTAATGAGGAGCCATTTTTGCATGGGATTCTTCTGTCCTAAGTGAAGACCTGCACTTGTCCTTGTTGAACTAATATGATTTCTTTTGGCACAATCCTCCAATTTGTCTAGGTCACTCTGGACCCAATCCATAACCTCCATTGTATCTGTCTCTCCCCTCCCCCCAGCTTAGTGTCATTTGCGATCTTGGTATACACAGTGCCTTTTTGCGCAAAAACCCCCTCTTGCACAAGAGCCATTCTTCCTGAAAAAATGAGGAAGAACGGCTCTTGTGCAAGAGTGAGTTTTTGCGCAAAAAGGCACTGTGTAGATGGCGCCTTTCTGCGCAAAAACCTCTTGCGCAAAAATGGCTCCTAATTAATTATGCGAATGATGAACGGTAATATGCTAATCCATGCTTCATTTGCATAGGCTTCTGCGGAAGAGGGAAGCTGTGTAGACGTAGCCTTAGAGAGGATGACCTTATAGCATGGGGTACAAACATTATAAGTGAGATTAATACATGCAGCAATTTACAAGCAATTCATGAACTCTAAAACCACTAAATGCATTTGTATAACTCTAATACCTATTTTAACAATGCTAAAATCCAGGAAAGGCCAGATTGGTTTCAGCTATGTATTTGTTCAATTGAGACCTAGGAGTCTTGCATGAGCTGGCAACTGATTTGCCAGCTTCACACATGCCAGTCTTTGACCATTTGCTTTTATTCCTTTGGGAATTTAGTACCTTGTATTCAGATTTTTTGTTTATCAAAGCTTCCTGAGCTACCACAAATCCTTAAATCTTATTTTGAGATCAAATGTCAGCTTGAATGATAGGATGATTCTGAGAACTAAATGAGGCATCTAATTAGGTAAGGCAATACAGTTTTTTCCCTTAAATCATTATAATGTTGAAACATATATTTGTTTGCTTCCTGTGGCTTTGTTAGTCTGAGAGTTCAAAAATACCTTATTGCTTTTTTAAATTATGTTTACAGTAACTCTAACCTTCACTGCCTCCAGAATGCTGCTGTGTTCCATTAGCTTTCATACCTGTTACCATCTCTTTTAATAGTTATAGAAAAAAAGTGGCATGTATTTGCTACAATTATGCTTATCTTCAACAAGATCTTGCTATTTATATTGTAGGTAGAGATTTACATAATGTTCTGGCTCCTAAAATTCATTTCTGGATGAATGGTGCCCTCTGCTGCCAATGAATCATAGCCTCATCCGGCATATGAATTACACACTTTGAAACCAGCTACAGCAGGAGAGGTAGGGAACCTTCTGTGGGTCAGAAACCACTGACCCATAGAAAAATCAGTTGGAAGGCCACATGCAAGTGAGAACAACAAAACCCACACCCACCTTATGGATGTGGCCCGCAACAGATAAGCAGTAAAAAAAGACACTCACTTCACTCATGCAACTCAGGGGGCTTGGGTGGGAGGGAGGGTGCAGGAGGCAGGGATGTAAATATCGTTCAAAACAGTTAAGCAGTTAAACCATTAAAATGATATCATTTAGCTGGTTAATTATTGGTGGGTGCACACAAGGCAGGGGTCTCAGGGAGCTGTGGGCAGGCATGCCATTCATCTCATAAGTACTCACTGAAATGCTGCCCATTAGTATTTTAAATTTTCCTTTGTTTGTGAAGACTGGCCATATACTTAGCAGGTCATAGTGCTTTATGAGCCTTTCAGAGTTAATCCTCTCAGGTTGGTAAATGCCATTTCCCCTCTTGTAGAAAAGATGGGGGGAAAATAGCTCTTGGAGGTATGAAATAACCTCATTCATCTCAACAGAAGTTCCCCATTGCTGTGGAATACAGTTTGTTGTGGAATACCATTGTTTAAGGTAATGTCATTATGCCTGTCAGTTTTAGAGCAACTGGAACAGTAAAATTTTCTTCTTATTTGGTGATGGCAGAGACGAAATCTAAGGAATGCCGGAACCAAATTATTTCAAACTTACACCAATATCCCTGTAGTGGCATACCAATAGCCTAGATAATCTCATTATGCATGTGGATTTTACAGTATTTTGAAAATTAAAAAGACTTATGATAAAGTGGGAAGACATATACTGGGAACTTCTTCATCAAAGGAGCTAAATTTGCACCATAAATTGCTCCCCAGTTCCTGAATGGCTTTCAGATTTGCTTTCCCAAACGATGGTGGACATTATCCATGATCCCAAGATGATAATATCAGAATCAGAACCCTAGTTTGAGCTCCTAATGTGCAAAAAAAAGTATAAAATTTGGATTTTACATAATTATGTTTGTCTAGATCAGGCCTGAGCAAAATACCCTCTGCGCCAAGCTGCCAGATCCATCCTCTGGATGCAGTGGGGAATCTAAGGCAGACTGCCTGCCTGCCCCCCACACACTGCTGAGAGAAGCTGCAGCTGGGTTCTGTCTGAACAGCTGTGAGTCTTCACGCACTGCTCCTGCTCCCAGCACAATCCCATTGGCCAGTTTTGGACAATGCAAGCTGCCTGTTAACAGGCAGCTTGGGAAGCACCCTCCCCTCAGGCTCATAGCTGTTCAAAAACCACATGACCCCTGCAGCCCATGTCGGGGAGGCAGGGAGTCTGCTTGAGAAGGCTGCTGGCTCAGAGTCAAGCAGGTAAGTCTTCCAGCCAGAGCCTGCCTCTAGCACCCCAGGCCTTTGCCCTCCTACCCAAAGTAACCCAACTGCTTTGCCACTCCTGCACCCATATCCCCTCTCATATCTTGTACCCTTACCCCATGTTACAGCCCAAAAGATTTTAATCAAATTTATTAATAAAATAAGCTAGGTAAATCACAAAAACCTTATAGCGTAGTGACAAATAAACTAAACTAAACACTAAACTAATGAATGGGAATACATACAAAATGTTGTTCACCAAGATGCTAAGATTCAGAAAGCCGTGCTGCATGCCTTTGTTGCTGCTAGTGTGACATTGCTTGTGAGAGGCAAGATTGAGAGCCACTGCATTCTCCATAGACATGGGGTAGAATTGGAGTCTCAGGAGATTAAGATACAAGGCACATCTTTGGAGCACATGAAGGAAGCTGCTCAGTCCTTTTGCTCCCCTGGGCACAGGGTCTGCTATTCTCTCTGCCCCCTCAAAAGGAATTGTTATTATCAGTACTTCTTGGTCAAACCCTTCCTTTAAGAGCTACACGGGAATGGATTATTTTAGATTAAATATTTACCCTAAAATATGAGGCACAAAAGGCAGGTTGCTATTTTGGAATAGCATCAGATTATGAAATGAAATGGTGGGTGAAAAATCTGAGTGGGTCAGAAGAAAGGGGTAAATAGTGAGTTGGCAAAATTTGCAGATGATACTAAACTGCTCAAGACAGTTAAGACCAAAACAGAGGGAAGAACTTTAAAAGGATCTCACAAAACTAGGTGACTGGGCAACAAAATGGCAAATCAATGTTAATTTGATAAATGTGATGAAAAGTAATGCATATTAGGAAAAATAATCCCAACTATACATACAAAATGATGGGGACTAAGTTAGCTATAACCACTCAAGAGAGATCTTGGCATCATTGTAGATAATTCTCTGAGAACATCCACCCAATGTGCGGCAGCAGAATGTTTGCAAAAAAGCAAACACAATGTTAGGAATCACTAAAAGAGGGACAGGGAATAAGACAAAAAATATCTTATGGCCTCTATACAAATCTATGGTACTCCCACATGTTGAATACTGCACACAGATGTGGTCGCCTCATCTCAAAAAAGATATATTGGCATTGGAAAAGGTTCAGAAAAGGGCAATAAAAAGGGGTTTGGAATGGGTGCCATTTGAAGAGAGATTAAAAAGGCTGGGACTTTTCATTTTAGAAAAGAGGAGATTAAGAGGAGATTAAGAGATTAAAAGGAGAAAAGTGGGGATATGATAGAGGTCTATAAAATCATGATAGGTATGGAGAAAGCCAGTAAGTAAAAGTTATTTACCTGTTCCCATAACATAACAATCAGAGGTCACCAAATGAAATAGATAGCTGGTTTTAAAACAGACAAAAAAAGTTTTTCTTCATGTAGCGCCCAGTCAATCTGGAACATCTTGCCAGAGGATGTTGTGAAGGGCTTTAACAGAGTTCAAGAAAAAACTAGATAAATTCATGGAGGTTAGGTCCAATACTTATTAGCCAGGATGGGTAGGAATTGTGTCCCTAGCCTCTGTTTGTCAGAGGCTGGGAATGTGCAGCAGGGATGGATCATTTGATGATTACTTGTTCTGTTCACTCCCTCTGGGGCATCTGGCATTGGCCACTGTTGGAGGACAGGATATTGGGTAGATGGACCTTTTATCTGACCCAGTATAACCATTCTTCTGTATCTTTCAGTGGAGTTCTTCCTCAGTTTGAGCTGCTCTGCAGAAGCCCTGGCAGCTCCCTTGCCCCAGCTGCACTTGCCCCTTACGCGTGATGCTTGGCCTACTGCTCAAGGCAAGCTCCATGGTGTCAGATGGGGGCTACATCTTGCCTGAGCCAATGCCCCTCCTGCAGCACTCTGGCCACTCCTGACATACCAGGGCTGCAATTTCAGATTGTTTTGGGGACAGAGAAGGCAACTTTAACTTATTCCTGAGAATACTTATGCACCTGAAATCTAGGATTTTTTTTTTAAATAACTTAGAAATTAGCTGTTGATTTCATAGTACACACAAATCATGAAGTATTTCCATCGGTAATTAAATTATTTACAGATAGGGAAAGCAAGAAAAATGCTGATTGAGAACTTGTTAGAGTTAAAATTCAGTGATATACATTTTTGAACTGGGCTTATAATTGAACAAAGAGTTAAATCAATAAATCACGTCTGGTTTTAGGATATTTATTTTGTATATCTAGACATGTGATATTGACATTTAGTCAGTTTTGCTGTAGTCATATTGGTACAAGGATGAGAGCCACAGGGTGAGTGAAGTAATATATTTAATTGGTCCAAATATGGTTGATGAAAGAGATAATCTTTGGAACTCCAGAGAACTCTTTTCCAAGTCTGTGGAGCTGAAAAGAGCTCATCTCTCACCAACCGAAGTTGGTCCAAAAATAAAAAAAATATATATTACCTCACCCACCTTGTCTGTTTGCATTTTAACAGCTATAAAGCTCCAACTCTTTGAATCTCAACTTCTACTCTCATTAAAAAATTATCAGGCCTCCCCCCATAATTTTCCACAACTGTAAAGTTATTAAAAAGACAAAAAGCTTAATATATATATATATATATATATATATATATTACACAAAGTTATAAAAATAAAAAGTGCATTCTACCAAGCCTGTTTATAAGCCAGAGCAGCAGAGGTGAAGCATTGCAGAGGAGGTGGTGGGGATAGGGTAGAGCCTATATTCCCATTGAGTTCCTTCTGAGTTTAAGGGCCTGACTAAAAGTGCAAGTCACAACAATCACACATTATCCTCATATCCTCAGACTAGGAACCACAGTGACTTCCAGAGCATGAAGAAGATGTGCAGGTTAAAATGGAAGCAAAGAAAATGTCCTTATTCTTAATATTGATGCAGTAACAACAGTATGCCCAACAGCTTTGGCAAGGCCCTCCGTTCTGAGGAATATCAGCGTACTGTTAAGTACATCTTGTAGATAAAACAAGCAGAACCTGAGGATGTGGATAGATGATCAAGAATTAAATGAAGGTAAATGTGTTTCAGCCAGCCAGGCAGGCACCACCCACTGTGAACCCATTTTCCTCCCCTGTTGGGAAAGGGCACATGAGATGTCTGATCTCCTCTACACCAACCCACCTGCCTCACATTGGGGAAGCAGCCCCTCCACAAAAAAAGTGAGCGAAGCTCCTGAGCCAGGGGAGTAGGGAGAACAGGATCTTCAGCTGCTGGAGGAGGGGGGGCACAATTTAAAGGTCCCCCCAATAACTCAAGTGTCATATCCCCCTTCCCAGCAGGTAGTCCAACCCTCTCCCTCAGTTCCCCTATGGGAAAGCAACTGTTCCACCCTTTTCTTACCTCTCCCTGCATAGCTGAAGCAGCAGCCTTCCCTCCTCCCTACTACTCCAGTCTCAGCAATTTGGTGCACATGCTACTTGTTTATCTCTCCTCTCCTGGGCCCAGGCTGCTTCCAGTAAGCAGGAGGGGAGAAAGATGGGCCAGCAGACCCTAGCAGAAAACTGGGTGGAGGTATTGTGAGCCAGTGCAGTGCATGTCCCCTCCCCCCCCCCATGTGTCACCTCTCTACAGGGATGTGATAGGAACACAAATGTGTGCATAGTACACCAGTCCTGCAGGTAGGGCCAGGGGAAAGCCCTTTCCAGGAGAAATGGGTTGCTTAGGGGAGAAGGGGAAGAAAAAGGAGAGCGGATCCAGACCTGCTCCACACTAACGCACCCAGATAGCAGGGCTGCTCCAGCCGGCTAGAACACAGAGAGAAGCTGCACGCATGCATGCACGCACGCACACACACTCCTTCAATCCCTACCAAACTCAGCCACACACCCCAAGCCTCTTCCAGCACAGACTGCCCCACCCACTCCCCACAGGGCTTCTACAGCGGGCCCTCTGTCCCTGGGAGAATAGGGAGACCCCACTGGGCACCCACCCCTGCTGCTGCTCCCACCAGAGCAGAGGAGTTACTTGAGAAAACTGAGTGAGTGCCTCTGCCCTCCCTGGCTCTGGCTGAGCTGGCTGTAGTGTTTCCCCTCCTGTTTAGCTGGCTGGCCACAGGTAAGGTCATGTGAGACTATTCATTAGCACTTGTCTAGGGCCACCAGTACCTTCCCAGGAGATCTAGGCAGGGAGCAAGCTGGGCTTCTGTAGAGCAGAAGGAGCCCTGCTCTCCTCCACCCAACCCTGACAGGAGCAGGTCAGTGAAGCTGCTGGAAGAACTGCCCCACTTTCCATGGAGGGCTGAAGCAGGGCTGGGTCAGTCTCTGCTACAGTAAGCCCAGAGGCCACAAAAGTGAAACAACCATCTACCAGATGGGAGCAGGGCCACCCAGTAACTACTGATACCTGGGGTGCAGCACTGTTGTGGATGGGTGCTAAACACACACAATTTTTTTCCTTGGAGCACCCACTGCCTCTGCACGTATGATCTAAAGTATGGTGCTTTCAGCACCCTCTTTAATTATTTGCACAACAGGAGTGTAACTCCTAAATTATTTGTCCAAGATCACAGCAAAAGAAATCATGATCTCAAGGTCCCTAGCCCAATGTTAATATCACTAGACCAAGGGTGGGCAATATTTTTTGATGGGAGGCCACGCTAAGATTTTGGTAAGTGGTCAAGGGCTGCACTTTTCTATGTGGGGTTGCAGCATCTGGGGTGCAGGTCGGGTGCAGAAGGGAGCCCTGGGTAGAGGACTGGGGTGCAGGAGAAGGTGTGAGGTCTGAGAGGGAGTTTGGGTAAAGGAGGGAGTTGTGACTTGGGGCAGGGGATTAGAGTGCAGAGTCCAGGAGGGTGCAGGAGAGTATTGTGGCCTGGGGGAGGGGTGTAGGAGGAGGCAAAGAGCCTGCGAGGGAGTTGTAACTGGAGCGGGGGTTGCGGAAGATATTGGTGGTGACCTGGGGTAGGGAATTGGGGTGTGGAAGAGGCAAGCTCTGGTCAAGAGGTGCTTACTTAGGTGGCTCCTGGCCAGTAGCCCAGCGGGACCCTCAGGCAGGCCTCTTGCCTGACAACAGGACCATGCCACTCAAAGTCGTTGGTTGTTCCATGTGGCTCTCTGTGCCACATGCACGTGTGTCTGTGGGAGAGGCCTCATGCTAATACTTATTAGTATTCTAGCTCCTATTGGCTAGAAACCAGCCACATCAAACACCCAAAAGGCTGGCCCTGGCCAGTTATTTAGCTTGATCCAACTCCCTGTGCATGACCCTGATTTTGGGAGTGCTCGCAAATTACATGTTTTAGAACAAGAATTTAAAACCAGTCTTTCAAAACTGAGTCACCCTTTCTGTCAATTATACCCCTGTACACATTACTCCCATTATATGTGGTTAAGGATCTTGATTTTCACAAATCTATTCACATCCTCTGGAGGGGTGATGCCCTGCATGGTCAGAAACTGTCCTAAAGGGTCCATTTTCTCTTCCCAGTGAACCACCTTTTTGGCAAACTTATCAGACATATCCATAAATCACTGAATTGCTGTTAAATCATATGAGAGCACACCAGTGACCTGTCTGGAAATGGATAATCAGTTGGTAAAGTGATACTCACATTTCTCCATATTGAATAATCTTGTAAGTAGGACCAAAGTGCTGAAATGAGCTTCAGAGAACCTGCTTGTAACTAGTCGAGGGTCACTGCTACAGCACCTCCTGCTAGTCACATTGGGAATTAGTTCTGTCCTCAGCAAGGCACCCCCTTTTGGCCAGTGTATCACCTATCATTGCTTAGCACTCTCTACATGCACTGTTTTGGACCCATGTCACTTCCAAGATCAGGACTTTCTCTTCAGGACACTGCCAGACCACACTGGTCTCTCACTCCCCCTTCTGGGTCTACCAGCAGTCCTCAGTCTCATGCCTGCCACCATGTCCAACTGCAGCCTCAGTCTAGCCCAGGGGTGGGCAATAATTTTTGATGGGAGGCCACTCCAAGATTCTGGAAAGTGGTCGAGGGCTGCACTCTTCCATGATATTAACGGAGGAGATGCAGTTGTGACCTAGAGCAGGGGACTGGAGTGCAGGGGTTTGGGATGTGACCTATGGTAGGAGGGGATTGTGATCTGGGGCAGGAGACTGGGGTGCCAGATCTGGGAGGGGGTATAGGTGTAAGAGGGGTACAGAGGGTTTGGGTATGTTGAGTGGGGGAGGAAAGGGCTGGGGTGCCAGAAGCAGGCTGTGGCCAAGAGACTTACTTGCCAGCTGCCAAATGAGCCTGCCTGCCTGCAGAGCTTAAAATGTTTCCCAGACAGCCAGCCTGGCCATGTGCTTCATGAATAACTGAGCCCAGGAGAGGGGGGCGTTCTTCTTCTTAGCTGCCTGTTAGGGTGGCTCCTAAAACTTTCCCTCTCCCGCTCCAGTTTCAAAACAGAAATGGAGCCCTGCAGCCGCATTTCTGCACGGTATGCAGGGCAAGCTGGAGAGCCTGCCTGGGGCTCCCCGCTGCCTCTGTGGGCTGGATCCGGTGGTTTGGCAGGCCAGATTCAGCCCAGGGCCGTATTTCACCCAGGCCTGGTCTAGCCCCTCATTTCAGTCACAAGCCACAGTTTATAAAGGCCACTTGTGTGGTTTGGTGCAGTGCAAAGGGGGAACCCAGGTCCACCCACTACTCTGGGTTCCAGCCCAGGGACGCTCAGGCAGAAGCCTTTTCCTACCCTCCTTCATTCTCCCTTAACTGCCTACTGTTCCTGGGCCACTTTCCCATGGCCCTTGTGTCAAGGCCTGCCAGGCTGGAGTCTGTCTACGTGTCTCCTGAGTCTGCCCAGTACTGCTCTAAAGTGCATCTTCTCTAGGAACTATGCATACACCCTCCCTACTCAAGAGCCAACTGCTCTTTGTTGGCTGAGCAGCTCCTTATATACAGGCTGCCCAAGCAAGCTTCCCTCTGATTGGCTTCTTAAAATCCTTTTCCTAAGTGATCAGGGCTCTGTGCAGGCTCCTTTCATCCTGCTTTAATCTTTCCCTGCTGGGGTGGGGCAGGTGTCCCATTGCGCTACTCTTTTATCAAATGCATTAGAAATGGGCAGTGTCAGATTTTTGACAGGCTGGTTCTAGTGACATTTTCTGCCAGTGAATGCAGAAGAAATAAAAAAAGCTAAATCCAGTCGTAAAACAGAACTTCTGACGTAGACCTGTGAAATACCATTTTATAGCCTCTGGTCTTAAAGGACCACATGATACTGCATTTACATTTAAAAAAAAATTTGTCCTTCGAAGTATGAGAACATTGGCTCCTTCAAATACCCTGCTCTCTTCCTTTGTAAAGATGACATCCTTTCTGGGCCAAAGTGCTATAATGGCATTAATAGCTACAACTGGAGAAAAGGGAACCAAGTTAGAGCTACCTCTCCACAGAAAGATGTTGCATGTTAGGTGATGCAGAGGGACAGTAGTAGCTAGAACCATGGGAAGTGGGCTACATAGGGGCCCATTTATTTACCTGTTTTTAAGATCTAGGTGCTAATTTGGGTGCCCAAATTTAGAACTAGGTGTGCAAATGAAGGTATCCAAATGTGAAATCTTTAACAGGATTAAAAGTCAGCAATCCTCTGCTGAGGTTTAGGATTTGGTTTTTTGCAGCCTTCAGAAGTTCAGTATTGTTCCTCTGTATTAAGATTTTCTTCAACATTAAGCAGGCAAATTATACAAAATTATTCTGCAGTATAGCAAACACTCTGGTTCTCTAGGACTATCTATATTTGATACCTCTGTCAGTCACCGGAGCATTCTAGTCACTAGATTCAAAAGAGAACATTTGTTCATTTAAGGAAGTTAGCTCTTCTCAAGAAATATTGCATTTTTCTTTTCATTAGTTCTAGATGTTCAATTAATGTGTTGAGTGAAGACTTTTTCACTAAGGCATTCTAACTTTGTGAAAAAGCAGCTAAAGAAATGGACGAGGCAATGTACTAGGTCATCTATGATACAAACTTTTGAGTACTCTCACATGTAGAGAAAGGCTGCTGTGTTCCTTCTTTTGGTTTGTGCTTATATTAAAACAGTGGAGTGGAAATACATGGGCATATCATTTGCAAATAGATGACAAAGATTTCATGAATCTTTTAATGAAATTAAAAGAAAATATTTCCTCTGTGATATTCTTTATGAACAGCTAAATTCAGTGTTTCTTTTTCAGCATCATGATGCTTTAAAGATCAAAGTAACCAAAAGATCCCAGATGCTAAAAAGTTAGATGAAAGGATTTAATACAGAGTGTACATTGTTATTGATTCATTAATTTTGATGGAATGAGTAATGGCGTCCTACAGTCTTGAGAGACCACAGGTGTACTTAAAGCCATAGAAAAGGAGTCTGAAACTAATGATTTTCTGGGTGAAACATCTAGTCACTTGGTGGCACTATTGTTCCTTATTATAAAAGTTTCACTGTATAACATTTGATTGCAGTGACTGTCTCCTAAAAATTCTAGATAAAATGTTTAAATTGTGCCCCCCTTTTAAAAGCAGTTTCTAAATATGACTCAGAACGGGGGCATAAAAGATAGTTGTTTTTCGAAAAATGGTTAAAATTCTATGGAAATTTATTATTCTGGATTGGGTTGTCTAGGTTATGGGGTTTTATCTTTAATGTGGGAAAATATGTAAAACATACGGAAATGTTTCAGACTCCGTTTTCCAAAATTTGCATCCTTTGAGTCCATGGGTGGAATATCAATAATGGAAAACCTTGTTTTAAATAGAAACACTCCATCAAAGTTAAAGGATTTTTTTTATACTGTATAAGAACAGCTACATAATTGTTATCTGTTAATTTAGAAAATCAGATGATGGATTAGTAACTAAAAGACGAAGGGTATATCTACACTACAGCGTTATTTCGAAATATCTTATTTTGAAATAGTATTTCGAAATAGCTTATTTAGAAAATAATGCATCTAGACACAAAATGCATTTCGAAATAGCATTTTGCTATTTTGAAATAGCATGTCCACACTGATATGATGATGAATCGCATTTAAGGCCGGCCGGAACCGGTTCTGGCAGGGCATCAGGTCAGGAGTTACCTTGTGTGGCTGCTGCCTGAGGCTATCTGAGACTTGTGCTTAAAGGGACCCCCCTGGATAGCTAGTTCTCAGGTTTTCCTGCTTGCTTGCCTACCTCTCTGAGGGACAGCAAAGTGTTTGTTCTCTGCATGCTCTGGTTGCCCTCACTTAGGACACCACAGCACTCTGCAGCATGGAGCCGGAGCCGCCCCTGGGCACTCTGGTGCTTTTCCTGGATGTGTTGCTGTGAACCTGGCAGTACATTTTTCAGGCAGTAACAGTCTCCCTGGTGTGCCCCACTGGGGGCTTGTGCCTCATTCCTCCCTCACATCCTCCCACTTACCCCTCCCTAACTGCCCTTCCTGCTGTACAATAAAAGACACGTGTTCATTACAACAAAGCCTCTTTATTGAACAAAAATGGGGTGGGGTGGGGATGAAACTGATGTGAGACTGGGGAAAGAAGGTGGGAGAGGGGAGGATGGGAGAGGGGAGGGGGAAACCTGGGAGGAGGGAGCTGGCAGGGGGAGGCAAGGGGAGAGAGGTGGAGGAGAAGCTCAGGGCTCAAGGTTGGGGGTCTCTCTGGCTGTACTGTCTCCCAGCACCACATCCCTGGGGGTTTGGGGAGGGTGTGGAGGAAGAAGCGGGAGGGGGAGAAGGAGTGGGAGGAGGGGCGGTAGCTGGGGAGGCAGCTGGGGCTGGAGCATCAGGAGGCAGCAAGCTCTGCCCCAGGGTTGATGACCACCTGGGGGGGCACGGACTGTCCTGCCCCCCAGGATGCGGTCCACGGCATCAAAATAGGGACAGGGGTCTGGGTCTGCCCCTGTTTGGGAGCTGCCCCCTGTGGCCCTGGCATACTCCTGCCAAGGCTCCTTTATTTTCATGCGAAGCTGCTCCTGGGTTCACATGTGGCCTTTGGTGGCCAGGCTGGCAGCCATCCGCCTGTAGATGGTTGCGTTCCTCCATTTAGTGCAGAGATCATGGACTTTGGAGGCATCCCCCCAAACCTGAATTAGGTCCCTGACCTCCACAATGGACCAGGAAGGCACCCGCCTTTTCTGGCCCCTGGCAGGCTTCTGGGAGCTGGCAGACTGGTCCTGGGGAGCGGTGGAGGGCTGGCTGGCACTGGCTGCCTGGCTCATGCTGGGGCCACTGTGTCAGGTGCAGTGACTGCTGTCTCTGGCGCTGGCAGGCTTGGAGCTGGCACACACACTGTGGCCAGAGTCTGCCCCTTTAAGGGCTCCAGGGAGGGGAGTAGGGAGAGGAGTTTTCATGGCTGTGCCCAGAGTGGCCACCAGGGCACCCTGGGAAGGGCTGGAGGCCCCCTATTTCGAAATAAGTGTCTACACAGTGCTTATTTCGAAATAGCAATTTCAAAATTGGCGCTATTCCTCGTGGAATGAGGTTTACCAAGTTTGAAATAAGCCCTCCGCTATTTTGATTTCATTTCGAAATAGCGGTTTGGCTGTGTAGACGCTGGTAAAGTTATTTCGAAATAACGGCTTTTATTTCAAAATAACTTAGCTGTGTAGACATGCCCTAAGAGAAGATAGAAGATGGCAGAGAAGATAGATAGCATAGTTGGTAAAAAACCACCCCTTTTTCAAGGTAATCTGCCATTAGTAGCCTTTTCCTGCCTAACTGTTTTCTCATGTTTGTTTCTTATGTTTACCAAGGAAGGGGAGCTCACCAGAGAATTACAAATCTATACTGTCTGCATAAATAAAAGCTGTAAGTTCAGGATAACTGACTGCTTGATTATAGTGTTTGGATCAGAATAAGTCATGTTGGATACTGTGCTTTATAAAATGGTTATCGGTACATTTAGGCTGCTCAAGTAAGGAAAACACGATGTAATGGCATCCAACAGAAAGAGAGATTATTTCTAAAACAGAACACTGAGGCTGCGTGTACACTGCAGGCTTCTTGCGCAAGAAGCTTTTTGCAGAAGAGATCTTCTGCAAAAACTTCTTGCGCAAGAGCGTGTCCACACCGCAAAAGTGCATTGGAAAAGCGATGCGCTTTTGCGCAAGAGAGCATCCAAACTGCATGGACGCTCTCTTGCAAGAAAGCTCTGATTGTCATTAACAGAATGGCCACCAGGGCACCTATGCTTCTTTTGATAGGCTGTTTTTTCGCAAAAAACCCCGTTTCCCGTCCACACACACCTTTTTGTGCAAGAGCTCTTGCGCAAAAAGGAGTTATTCCTCATAGAAAGAGGAATACTTATACTGCAAAAACCCCTCTGTTGTCAATTCACTATAACTTTCTTGCACAAAAACGCGCTTGAGGTGTGGACGCTCCGCGAGTTTTTGCGCAAAAATGGCAGTTTTTGTGCAAAAACTCTGCAGTGTAAACATAGCCTGAAGGACTGATTCCCAAGGTATCTCTTCAAATATCTATTGGTAATGGTGAGCAATCAGGGGTGTGGAAATGTTCCCTTTATGGAAAATAGTTTGATCACCGTACTGAAGGGGAACATTCTGAAGCTGCACTTCAAAGCTCCACCCATCCCAGAAGTGCTTTCTGGGGCAGTGGGAATCAAAAACCATTTAGACTAACTTTCTGCTGTGTCTTCCATTATTATAGTACCAGAGCACCTTCTGGTCTTTAATATAGTTATTACAACATCTCTATTATTCCAATTTCACAGACAGGAAACTGAGACCGAGGTAGGCTAGATGACTTAAACTACAGACCAGTTAGTTTAACTTCTGTGCTAGGGAAGATAATGGAGCAAGTAATTAAGGAAATCATCTGTAAACACTTGGAAGGTGGCAAGGTGATAAGGAACAGCCAGCATGGATTTGTAAAGAACAAATCATGTCAAACCAATCTGATAGCTTTCTTTGATAGGATAACGAGTCTTGTGGATAAGGGAGAAGCGGTGGATATGGTATACCTAGACTTTAGTAAGGTGTTTGATACGGTCTCGCGTGATATTCTTATCAATAAACTAGGCAAATACAACTTAGATGGGGCTACTATAAGGTGGGTGCATAACTGTCTGGATAACCATACTCAGAGAGTAGTTATTAATGGTTCACAATCCTGCTGGAAAGGTATAACAAGTGGGGTTCTGCAGGGGTCTGTTTTGGGACCGGCTCTGTTCAATATCTTCATCAATGATTTAGATATTGGCATAGAAAGTATGCTTATTAAGTTTGCAGATGATACCAAGCTGGGAGGGGTTGCGACTGCTCTGGAGGATAGGGTCATAATTCAAAATGATCTGGACAAATTGGAGAAATGGTCTGAGGTAAACAGGCTGAAGTTTAATAAAGACAAATGCAAAGTGCTCCACTTAAGAAAGAACCATCAGTTTCACACATACAGAATGGGAAGCGACTGTCTAGGAAGGAGTATGGCAGAAAGGGATCTAGGGGTTATAGTGGACCGCAAGCTGAATATGAGTCAGCAGTGTGATGCTGTTGCAAAAAAAGCAAATAAGATTCTGGATGCATTAACAGGTGTGTTGTGAGCAAGACATGAGGGCTATGTCTACACTGGCAGCTTCTTGTGCAAGAACATCTTGCGCAAGGGTTCTTATGCAAGAAGTCTTGCGCAAGAAAACGTCCACACTGCCATGTGCGAGCTGTGCTTTTGCGCAAGAGTGCCCATGGCAGTGTGGACGCTCTCTTGCGCAAGAAAGCTCTGATGGCCATTTTAGCCATAGGGCTCTCTTGCTCAAGAAATCCCTGCCGAGCGTCCACGCTGCCCTCTTGCGCAAGAGCTCCTGCGCAAGAGGGCTTACACCTGTTAGAAAAGAGCGTAGCTCTTGTGCAAGAAGCCCTCTCTTACCACGCCATACTGTAAATTTCCTTGCACAAGAGCAGGCGGGCAGTGTGGACGCTCTGCGGATTCTTGCGCAAGAACGGCTGTACTTGCTCAAGAAGCCGCAAGTGTAGACATAGCCGAGAAGTTATTCTTCCGCTCTACTCTGCTCTAGTTAGGCCTCAGTTGGAGTATTGTGTTCAGTTCTGGGCACCACATTTCAAGAAGGATGTGGAAAAATTGGAGAGGGTCCAGAGAAGATCAACAAGAATGATTAAAGGTCTAGAGAACATGACCTATGAAGGAAGGCTAAAAGAATTGGGTTTGTTTAGTTTAGAAAAGAGAAGATTGAGGGGGGGACATGATAGCAGTTTTCAAGTATCTAAAAGGGTGTCATAAGGAAGAGGGAGAAAACTTGTTCATCTTGGCCTCTGAGGATAGAACAAGAAGCAATGGGCTTAAACTGCAGCAAGGGAGGTTTAGGTTGGACATTATGAAAAAGTTCCTAACTGTCAGGGTAGTCAAACACTGGAATAAATTGCCCAGGGAGGTTGTGGAATCTCCATCTCTGGAGATATTTAAGAGTAGGTTAGATAAATGTCTATCAGGGATGGTCTAGACAGTATTTGGTCCTGCCATGAGGGCAGGGGACTGGACTCGATGACCTCTCGAGGTCCCTTCCAGTCCTGGTGTTCTATGATTCTAAGGTCACCAACAGAGGAATTGAACCTCATTCTCCCAAGCCCAGCCTAATGTCCTAGGCCTGGTCTACCCTAGGGGATAAGTTTGAATTAAGATACGCAACTTCAGCTACATTAATTGAGTAGCTTAAGTCAAAGTATCTTAACTCAAATTTTGACACCGCCCACACTGCGGGAAGTTGCAGGGAGCACACTCTTCCTTCAACTTCCCTTATTCCTCTCACTTCAAATTAGTGTCTTCACTAGATCTGCTAATTTGAACCCCAGGAAGATTGACAGTGGCTGCTTCAATCTTATCTTTAGTGTAGGCATGGCCTTAATGACTAATTCTAATTTTCTCACTCCTGTCACTCTGATGACTGTCTTATTAGGGGAGGATGTGTTGTTTATGTCCAAACTATCACCTTTCAAAAAGGCAGATGTTTGTTTCTTTCATGTCTTCCCTCCTACCTGTCATGGGGTGGACTCACCACCACAGTGCCTCCTGCTAGTCACTATGGCTGCGTCTAGACTGGCATGATTTTCCGCAAATGCTTTTAACGGAAAAGTTTTTCCGTTAAAAGCATTTGTGGAAAAGAGCGTCTAGATTGGCACGGATGCTTTTGCGCAAAAGCACTTTTTGCGGAAAAGTGTCCATGCTACTCTAGACGCGGTTTTGCGCAAGAAAGCCCCGATCGCCATTTTCGCCATCGGGGCTTTTTGGCGCAAAATGGTTCTCAGCTGTGTACACTGGCCTTCTTGCGCAAAAGAATTTGCGCAAGAGGGCTTTTTTCCGAACGGGAGAGTCATTGTATTTGCGCAAGAACACTGACGATCATACATTAGATCGTCAGTGTTCTTGCGCAAATTCAAACGGCCAGTCTAGACAGCTGGCAAGTTTTTCCTCAAAAGTAACTGCTTTTGCGGAAAAACTTGCCAGTCTAGATGCAGCCTATGGGTATGTCTACACTAGCCCCCTAGTTCGAACTAGGGAGGCTAATGTAGGTATTCGAAGTTGCAAATCAAGCCCGGGATTTAAATATCACAGGGTGTAACAGTTAACTCGAACTAAGGACTTAGTTCAAGTTAACGTTTGACTGCCGCGTGTAGCCGCGGGCAGTTAGTTCGGACTAGGGGGATTTAAAAATGGCGCCCGGACGGGAAGATGCAAATAAAGCCTGGGATATTTAAATCCCGGGCTTCATTTGCAACTTTGAATGCCTACATTAGCCTCCCTAGTTTGAATTAGGGGGCTAGTGTAGACATACCCTATGGCAATTAGCTTTTTGGTGCTGGAGTGCCCCCTTCTGGCTGGTGTCTCCCCATGTCTCTGCACTCTGGGATCCTCCCCTTCCCCCAACACCCTCCTTGCCTCAGTGACCCACTGCCAGTCTCCATAGCCCCTAACCTTTTAGGGCAAACTGCAGCCTGAAATGGCCACTCATCATTGGCAAGGGGGTGAGGACCTGCTGCCTTTGCCTACCCTTGCTGCTTTTCTGCAGCCTTAGTACACTTGGTGGCTACGTCTAGACTGGCATGATTTTGCGCAAATGCTTTTAACGGAAAAGTTTTTCCGTTAAAAGTATTTGCACAGGAGAGCGTCTAGATTGGCACAGATGCTTTTGCGCAAAAGCACTTTTTGCGGAAAAGCGTCCGTGCCAATCTAGACGCGGTTTTGCGCAAGAAAACCCCGATTGCCATTTTAGCCATCGGGGCTTTTTTGCACAAAATGAATCTGAGCTGTCTACACTGGCCCTTTTGCGCAAAAGCTTTTGCGCAAAAGGACTTTTGCCCGAACAGGAGCATCAAAGTATTTGCGCAAGAAGCACTGATTTCTTACATTAGAACGTCAGTGCTCTTGAGCAAATTCAAGCGGCCAGTGTAGATAGCTGGCAAGTTTTTGCACAAAAGCGACCGCTTTTGCACAAAATCTTGCCAGTCTAGACACAGCCAGGCCTTGCTTCAGGCCCTGCAGTCTGGGAGCTTGCCTGGCTAGAGCTTCCCCAACTCTGTCTGCCTTTCTCCAGTCCTGCTTTAACTACAGCCCTAGTATTCTCAGGCCTGGCAGCGAGGTCAGACCAGAGCTCCCCAGTTCTGCCTTCCTCTTCCCAACACTGCCATGTCTCAGAAAGCCTTCAGCATCCCTTCCTGCTTCCCAGCCAGAGCAAAAGTGGGTCTGTCCCTACCCCTCCAGGAGCCTTTATTTATACAGCCCTCAGCTGGGCTCTAATTGGCTCATACTGGCCACAGCTGCTAGCTCCACTGCTCCAGTCCTATACCAGAGCGGGATTTTAACCCTTAAAGTGCCAGTGCAGGGCAGATGTCCCTTCACACTGCTCTACCACCACTCTTGTGTCTTGGGAAAGATATTCCTTCCCTCCTTGCTAAGTATTTTTGGGAGAAGGGGAAATAGTTCATGTTCCTTTCCTGTCCACCCTGATCAACTTAGGGTTTCAGTGTGACTTCTAATCCAGACACCTCTCACCTGCTTCAGGGAGTCCTGCAGAAGGAGGCAGCATCAAGTCTTCATTTTGAAATACTATATTGGTGTATACTGGTCTTCATATTAGTGTTCCATACTTCCCTGAAACAGCTGCTTAGATACCATCTCTGGTTTCCTGGTTGGTGGCTCTCACTAGACTTACAGTGCTGTGGGTAAGGCTGGTTAGGAAATCTCCCCCCTCTCCCACAACCACAAAATAAAAAAATAGAGAACAGAATATTTTTGGTTTTTCACTGAAATTTTTAAAGTTTGAATTTAATCAAAACCAAGGAATTTTTCCCATGAAAACAGATCCTTTTTTGGGGGGGTGGGGGGGAGGGAAAAGTTCATTATCCTGAAAATTATTTTTCATTAAAAAACATCAGCGAAACATCTTTGACCAATCTTGTGGGATAGTGGAATTTGCCCTGTGACTTTCCTTTCCCCCTAGGGCTGTGTCTAGACTGCAGAGTTATATCAGAAAAAGATATGCAAATTGCCAACCACAATTTGTGTACCTTTTTCCACTTTTTTTTCCTGGAAGAGGCTTTTCCCAGATTTGGCCCGTCTTCATGGGCCTCCTCTTTCAGAACATCCCTTCTTCCTCATACAATGAGGAATACAGGGATGCTGAAAGAACGCATCTGCTTTTTCGGAAACTGTTCCGAAGAAGCGGACACGTCCCTTGGATGCGGCAGAGTTTCTCCGGGATACCTTTACAGTGTAGACATAGCCTAGGACTGATACATTTCATTTTCACACCTCACAGTTTTTGTTTATATTTTAATAGTTCCATTTACAAAAGTACATCAAGTTCCAAAAATGTGAAAGATAGACTAAACTGAAGCAAAAGCTATATTTGGCCTCTTCTCCTTTATTTGTGAAGTTTCCACACACTTTCTTCTTCACTTGGGAACACTGCACTTGCTAGAGCAAACAAGAAGAACAAACAATGTTTTGTAATTCACCACAAAATGAGAGTTTCAAAACGATACCATAAATAGGTAAATCATAAAGGAGATAAACTTAATATAAAGGTGTTCCTAGTTAATGGCAATCAAGAGAATGTCAGGAAAGAGTATCCACATTAGAGCAGCACCTTCCTACAGCACAGTGAGGCTCCGTCTACATTGCGCTCTCTTGTGCAAGAACATATGCAAATGAGGCGCGGCAATGAATATCGCCATGCCTCATTTGCATACTTAATGAGCCACCATTTTTGCACCAGGGGCTTTTGCGCAAGAAGGAGCAGTCTACACGGCTCCTTCTTGCACAAAACCCCCAACTTGTGCAAGAGCCATTCTGCCTGAAAATAAGTGGCAGAATGGCTCTTGCGCAAAGGGGGCTTTTGTTACATATTCAATATCAATCCCTGGTTTCTAACTTGGGAAGGGTTGGGAAATTGTCAGGTCATATTTGAAATTTGATTACAAATTACATTTTTAGGGCCAAATTGTGATCCAGCCTTATGAATCATTCATAAACATAAGGGGAAGAAATATGATTGTGGACGCCCTCCTGTTATATGCATGGGATGGGAGGTAGGTAAGCCGGTGTTGTCAGCCTGGTACCCTAACCTCCCCATATATTTTCCAATACAACTGAGCCAGTGCATGGGCCAGTAGTAGTTTACTACCTTCTGACAGGAAGGGAAGAACAAGGAAGGAATCATGTCTCTCTAGAATATGTCTGGAGTGCTGCAACTGTTAGCTGTTCCCCACACACGAGTGGTTGTGTGAGCAGATGTTAATATCTAGTTTTCTAAAGTGATTCATCTTTGTGTCCAAAATAATATAATTTCCTTCCCTGGAACTGGAAATCTCATGTTGTCAGGAAGCCTTAGGAACTATTCATTTTTTCCTCTACTTTCCACTGTCTATTTCAAGGCCAGTGCCCACTTGCAGAGAGCTTTGTCTGGAACAGTCTTCAGAGCCCACTAATGCTGCCCTTTCATGGATTAATAACACCAGAGGCCACACACTGGTGTGTTGTAGATAATGGAGCCAGCATTTGAGGTTCTGACAACTGCTCTAGTTAAATATTTAACAAGGTTTTACTAAGTTTGTCTCATTATTATTTTTTTTGTTTAAAGCAATAATCAAAAAAGATATTTCAAACACCTGCACTTATCTAACTCCTTATAGATTGATTCTATGGCTGATGCAACATGACCAACAAGGGGCATAATATCTAGATTCTAAACAACTCAAAGCAAGGAGGGGGCTCTTTTATTTGTTTTTAAAGATCCATGCCTGCATTTTGGAACCATGTTAATTATAACATCTGAGCAAGGGTGGGCTTCAGCACTTTGATCTACAAGGAGAATGAAAGGGAAATAATGTTTTAGTTGTTAACTTATGGAATACTTTTTTACGCTGGTGAGATGTACAATAAAATACAGGTTGCTAAAGATGATGGCATTTATGCTAAATCCATTTGGAGACCATGTCCTCCACATATCTGTCCTTAATGTAGCTACAAAGGAATATGTAATGATATATTAAACTGCTTGTGAGAAGCACAGTTCTCTATCCTGAACATTCCTCACTCCTCTTTACCATAAAAAACAAATCAAAATTAACTGTGAAAAATGTTGTCTTTGGTGGACCGATATGACCAGACCCTGCCTTGTGAGATAGCTGTTTTATCTTTTGCCACTGATGCTAAGCATCCCTAGAGCTGATTAACTTGTGTGTGCGTGTGTTGTTATTTTTCCTTGCACAGGGAGACCACTGACAGTAAGTGCAAATTAGAGCAGCTTTTGGCTGCTCCACTTTATGTTGGGGACCAGATGGTATCATATTTGGAGGTTGAATTGTGTATCTTTGCTCATCTGCAGGTACAGATATCAGCCTATATGTTTGGGATTGACAGGAAGCATGCATCCATATTCTTCATTCCCTCAAGCAGTCTTGGGTGAAATCTGTAGGAGGCACAATATCCTCTCACAGATCACAACATAATTTTAATCTTATATCGCTTAAAAGAGCAGATGAAACTGAACAATGATACAAAGATCCCTGTGATCTCACAAAGCTGTAAGTGTTTAAAGCTTCCAGGAAAGAATTTTCCTTGACTTGTATTTTGTTAGCTTCCTAGCACAGACAGAGAAATTGCTGGATAATACTCAAGACAGATATATTAACAAATCAGAGATAAAAACAGTTGACAAAGAGCAACTGAAGGGTTTTCCTTTTGGTGGATGTTATGTCATACTAGTATTTTCCCCGAATACAACAGCAGTAGTAGTTAGTAATCATCTTTTCAGGACAGCTTGTCAGTGGTGTGCATGGAGAGTTAAGCTGGGCATGACCATTGTACAATACTGCACCTGCAGCCCAACAGATATTTCCCCTCTGATGGCATGAATAAAATCTACTTGGATTAATACTTTACGCAATGGAAAAAGAATTATTCACTCCATTGAATACACTCACAAGTAAAAAGCTTTCTAGTGTTCTGCCTTCTCTATCCTGTTCTACAGCTTCTCCCTGTGAGACTCCCTGTGGAAAGGAAGGACATTAGCTATGAACAAAGGTTTTATTATCAAATACTCGTCATCCTAGTTATAAGCCAAAGAATTAAAATATTTCTTCTACAATGCCTTTGTCAAATTTAATTTAGTACTACTCCAGTTAGAATAGGTAATACAGTATGAATAGTCTCAGAAGGGTAGCCATATTAGTCTGTAACTAAAAAAACGTGAAAAGTCCTGTAGCACCTTAGGGTACATCTACAAAACAGTGTTATTTTGGAATAACAGCCATTATTCCGAAATAACAATGTGAGCATCTATACATCAATTCCATTATTTCCAAATAAATTCAAAATAACGGACGGCTTATTCTGACCTCTGTAAACCTCATTCCACGAGGAATAATGTCTGTTCTGAAATAGCTATTTTGGAATAGCAGTAGTGTGGCTGCTTCACTACTACTATTTCAAAATAGCTCCTCCCCAGGGTCATTCAGAGTAATTACTCCCCAGTGTCCTCTGAGGCTCTAAATTGAAGTAGCATGTCCACATTAGGGAAGCTTGCCTCAGACTAATTTTGAGGCTTCCCTGTAGTATAGATGAGCTATTTTGAAATAAGATATTTTGTAAAAAAAATCTGAAATACCTTATTTTGAAATAAGCGTGCTGTGTAGACATACCCTTAGGCTATATCTACACTGCATGCTTCTTGCACAAAAACAGTTTTGTGCAAGAGAGTGTCTACACTGGTCACAGCGCATCGTAAAAGCCATGAGCTTTTGAGCAAGAGAGCATCCACACTGGTGGGACGCTCTTGCGCAAAAACTTCACCCTGGAACTACTTTGGAGAGGGCAAAAGGGCACCAGGACTTTCCGGGGGCGGCGGCTGGAGATCCTTTGAGACACATGCTTAAAGGGATCTCTCTGGACAGCCATTTCTCTCCTGCTCCATGCTTTGGGTCCTCTTGTTGGGACTGAAAACTGTAGCAGTTCTAGTTGTGGTTGCCCTCTACCTTATTGGACACCACAGCTTGTGCCCTAGTGCCTTTTGTGCATTTGGCCTTCTCATTGCTATGCCATGGAGCCAGGGGTGGTCCTGTGCCTGCTCTGGCCCCACACGGCCATCCTGGAGTGCCTGCAGCTGCTGTTCCATGCTGCTGCACTACTCCTACAGGAGCTCGAGACCGAGCTCGCTCTGGACTCCCTCTGAACGGATGCGGTGGCATCCCTGTGGCATCCCCACCCGACCGTGGAGAGGCGATATTGGAGACTGGACACCAGTACCGACTGGTGGGACTGGCTGATCCTGGAGCAATGGGATGACCAGCAGTGGCTCCAGAACTTCAGAATGTGAAAGCAAATGTTCCTGGAGCTGTGTGCCTGGCTTGCCCCTGCACTCCAGAGATGTACCACCCAGCTGCGGCCCGCCATTCTGGTCAACAAGAGGGTCGCCATCGCCCTATGGAAGCTGGCCACCCTGGACAGCTACCGCTTGGTGGGACACCAGTTTGGAGTGGGCAGGTCCACAGTCGGTGCTGTCGTGATGCAGCTAAGTCCGGGGGTGGGGAGGGGGCGTGCTGCACTCCCTGCCCGGGGAAAGGGAAGACTCCAGGCTGGGCGGGGGGAGAGTGGGGGAAGCCCTGTCACCCAGGGACTTGTGCCATCTCTCCCTCACACTGGCCTGCTGTTATGGAGGGTGGGGCTGTGGGGTGAGGGGGCCCTGGTGTGTTTGGGGGAAGAAGGCATCAGAGGGCATCACACGGGGGCGGGCACCCCCCAAGGGCTCATGCACCTACCCTGCCTCATTTGGTGCATTCCCTGTGTTTCTGTATGCCCTTCTGCAGGTTGTCCATGCCATCAATGACATCCTGCTCCAGAGAGTCATCAGCCTGCGGGATGTGGACGCAATGGTGGCTGGCTTCGCTGCCCTGGGGTTCCCCAACTGCGGGGGAACCATGGATGGGACCTACATCCCCATCCGTGCCCCGGAACATTGAGCGGCCCATTTTATTAACCGCAAGGGGTATTTCTCCATGGTGCTCCAGGCCCTCTTTGACCACCATGGCCACTTTGCAGACATTTATGTGGGGTGGTCCAGCAGGGCATGAGGCGGGCCCTTTCTTCCCCCAGCGGGAATTTCCAGTTGGGGACATCCACATGCCTCTCTGCATTGTGGGGGCCAACCCCCTCATGCCCTGGTTGATGTGGCCATACATAGGATGGATGGACCCCGGCTGGGCACGTTTCAATGACCACCTGAACCGGGCCTGCAACCAGGTGGAGTGCGCCTTTGGCTGGCTGAAGGCGCGCTCCTGTTGTCTGCTCACCCATCTCGAGATGGGTGAGTAGAACATTCCTGAGGTTGTGGCAGTGTGTTGCATGCGCCTCAACATCGTGGAGTGGAAGGGGGAGGCCTTCCTCCCAGAGTGGATGGCAGCCGAGGGTCAGGCATTTGAACAGCCCCGCACAGCCGCCATCCGCCAGGCGCACCATGATGGGGTGCGCATCCGGGATGCCCTGAAGGAGATGTTCTCCCAGGCCTCACAGTAGGGTCGCTTCGGTCTCCCATCTACATCTCCCTCCCATCCCCAACCCTTCCCTTCCCCGCCTCCCTTCACCTCCCAATAAACAAAACTGTTTTTTGTTCGAACAACAGAAAACTTTTATTTGTATTTACAATAGGGAAGAAGGGTGGGCAGTGGGAGAGGCTCTGAACTGGGAGGGGGAGCTATTGCTGGGAGGGGCGGCTCCTGCCAGTGCCTCTGCAGGTGCGGAGGCCTCGCCGTCCTTCAGGCCAGGTTGGGGCAGGCAGCACGGGGATGTGGGCAGGATGGGGTGCAGCAGGTGGGGACATGGCAGCGGCTGGAGGGGCAGCAGGAGGAGCAGCTGGAGGGACAGGGAGGACTAGGTTCAAGGCCTCAGGACAGATTATTTCTTCTGGGGTTCCAGGGTTAGTGGATTTTGTGCCTCCCCAGCTCTTGGGGGGGGGCAAAAATGAGAGGTTCAGTGTGTGGGACAGGCCTGTCAGTGAATGGGATAGGGACGGGATGCTGGATCTGGGCGGAGTTGGGATGTAGGCTGGGAATAGGATGTCTGGTCAGTGGGAGAGGGCAGGAGCAAGGGAGGGTGCAGAGTCTAGCCAGGGGGGAGGGTGTAGAAGCAGGCTAAGGTTAGGGTATGCGGCTAGGAGAGAGGCTGCAGGAACAAGGGAGGGTGAAGGAGCAGGTTGGGGCTGTATAGTGTGTCTGGCCAGAGGGAAGGTGCAAGAGCAGGCCGGGGGTGCGGAGTCTTGGTGGAGTGTATGTGTGAGGGGGCTGCAGGTGCAGGGTCTCAGCTTCAGGGGTATGAGTGTGGAGGCTGGGGGTGCAGGGTCTCAGCTGAGGGGTATGAGTGGGAGGTGGGAATGAGGGGTCTCTGTGGAGGGGTATGTGAGCGAGCTGGGGGTGCAAGGTCTCAGTAGAGAGGGTGTGTGAGGGGGCTGCAGGTGTGGGGTCTTGGCTTGGGGATATGAGAGGAGGCTGGTGGTGCAGGTTCTCTCAGGGTGATGAGTGAGGAAGCTGGGGGTGCAGGGTCTCGGCGTGGGGGATATGAGTGAGGGGGCTGGGCACTGTAATGGGCACTGTAACTGGGGCCCTGCTCCACTCTATCCTCTTCACTTGCAGAAACTGCACAGAGTGCTTCAGGTGTGTGCTCAGGGTAGCTTGGTATCAAGACCCCTTTACCAATATCACCCCAGTCCCCTGTGCTTCCACCTATTTACAGTGTTTGCCAAGTATTAGGCCTGCTCAGAAGGATGTGAGAGGAACAGAGGTCTTCCTCCTCTGAGCCCTCTCTATGACTAGCCCTGTTCCTCTCTCTTTCTCTTCTCACTCCCCTTGCACTTCCTTCCCATATCTCTTTTTTATCAGTTGGCGGCTGATGGGGCCAACTGAGTTCTTAACCAACTGAGCCCACCAGCCTGATTAGCTCATTATCCCCAATCAGCTTCTTTTGGGAGTACTAATTGTCCTCCAAAGAATCAGAGTGCAGGCCTACCTACTCACTCCTGGCAGCCACCTCATGCCTCTTGTTGTCTGAGAGCTTGCTGGCCTTCCTCCTAATAAGGGTCTCTCCTAGCTAGCTGCTAGTGCTGCCACTGTGTCTGCTACCACTGTTGCTGGAGGATGTTGTCATGAAGATCTGTTGTTGGTGCTGCTATCTGGAATGAGCCTTCATTTCCATCATTCTCTGCCAGTGGCTAGGCAAGCATTGTTTCTGCTGTTGTCAGGGGCATGGAGCTCTCTCCCAAATCTGTCTGCTCCTTCGCAACCACTACTGTCCTTTCCACAACTCCCAAGAACCACTTGGGACTGCCTCTACTCAGCTACTCGCCTCCACCCCATTTGCCACCTGAGACTCCAATAGCAACTAGGACTTTGCTCACAAGTGCACACAGGTGCATGTGTCTTCTTCCCCTCTTGGACTTGCCCCTCTATCAGCTGCACTATGCTGGTGCCCTCATGCCCTCTGGTTGCCCATCAGCCTCCCTTTGTCCCCTTTCCCTTCATTCTTTGCCCTCTTTCTCTTTACTGTTGTGGTTATTAGCAGGAATGATGCTTTATATGTTCATTTACTGCAGGAGAAACAATCATCCATACAGTTACACTGGATTTACATTGCTATAACCAAGAACAGAATTTGGCCTTATATTAGTTCAAGGAAGTGAGTACATAGAACATGAACTGCTTGTGGAATAAGCAACTCTGGATCAATGGGACACAACTATTAGGCAAATTTTCAGTAGCTTCTTTATAAATAAAAGGTCAAAATACAAGAAATGGGAGAAAAGGAAAACAACAAAAATGTGTTTTATTTTTGCTCCTATTTTCCTAATTACAAAAGTGCAGTGTTATACTAATTACTTAGCTAAGATAGCTTTATGTATTGACCAACACTATTGTTAACAAGCTTAACTTTGTGAAGCAAGTTAATTAAAAATGAAAACATTAAATGAGAGATATCAATTTGCTTTTACTGAAGGGAAGATCAAATCCCAGCCTAATTATACATAAAAAGTAGAGATTTTAGTAAACTGCTAACTTAGTAGCTGAGTATACAAAGAAGTATTTTGCAAACAAACTTACTAGTGATTTTTTATGAACATATAATCATTTGGTACTACAGTAGAACTGCTTGGGGGAAAAAGAACATACTACATAGTCTGGCTTGGGGAAACTAAGATCACGTGATAATATATATAGCAAACGTAATGTCTAAAAAATAATGATCCCCATTGCTTTTGTGAAGTTAAGAAACAAGGGAACTAATCAAAGCTTAGTTAAAAAACATGATTTAATTAGGAGACAAAGGGAACTGCACTAATGCAAAAGGTCAGCAAAAATATTGTGGGATTGTATGGAATCTTTAATGAGTGCTGATGTTCTGATGTAGACCTTTAGCACTCAACAATTATAAAAGCTGCTCAATTAATTATTCCACTAAATAGGCAAAATATTAATGATCAGTCTGCTTCAATACATTCTGAGCCTAATCTTGTTCTGAGTGGAGTAATGCCAAAACTCCAACTGATTTCAAGAAGAGCAGTCCTGAACCCACAAATGCCACATTTGAAGGATCAAAGATCTGCAGCACTGTTGCCAAACAAGTTATCAGTCTTTTTGATGAAGCTACCCTAGGGCCAGAGCCAATTCACACTGAAATCAGTGTGAGTCTTTCCATTGACATTAATTGAAACTGGATGAGGACTAGAGTAAAGAATAAAGCATCATATAGCAGTACCAACAGTTGGATATATACATAATAAAAAATAACTTTGTTGCAATGTGTGACTGAGTGCATTCCTGTATTAATACTTTGCACACTACTTTAAAAATCTTTGTACAAAATATGCCTGTGAGGTATCATTTGAAAACGAATAAACTCACTGGTCAATAATACCATGATGAAATGTGTGCAGCAACATTATATCTAAATTATAAACATAAACTGAGATTATCTGAGATGTGTTTATCAGACAAGTCCAGGTAAACCAGTTTTTCAAAGAGAGGGACAAGCTGATGGAATGAACAGACCTGCATTTTAGCAAGCAGAATGAAACCTCTTTCACCAGGAGACTTCTTGTCTCTGTCTTCACAGGTAACCCTCATGCAAATGCATTTCTAAGAGGGACTGGATTATGAAAATAAGGAGCAAAACACCTCAGTGTATCTCTCTCACACACATACAAACACCTAAGAAAACAAAAGGAGTAGCTTTTGGACTTTTAAGAGCAGATCCTGCCCTGAGAATTTGATCAGCAATGTTACTGGGATGGGCAATGGTGGCACCCCCCCCCTTTGGGGAGGCTAGCCCCCAGCTTCAACCCTTCTGCCTGTGCTGTCCTCCCACACCCACAGCCCTGAGACCCCCTTACCCCTCCCCTTGGCTGGAGCTGCAAGTGACTCCCCACAGCCAGAGGAGCCTTGAGCTGGCTGCAGTCCAATCCCCCCACCACACACACGAACCCCTCCTGGGCCAGATGAGTCCTGGGCCAACCAAAGCTATGCTTCTCTTCCCTTCCCCAGACACAATCTGCTGAGGAAAAGCATCTCTTCAAAGATGCTTTTGATATGTCCCCTGCAGTTCCAGGGCAGTTAAGACAATGGTATTTTCTACTCAGCTTCCTGGGTTCCTCAGTAATCTCCTGAATCCAGGAAATGTGGCTGCCTCAGCCACCCTAGAACCAGCATGGGGCATAATAAAATAAAAACTTCACTGCAAAACCCTGCACTGGGGGTTCTGCAGCTGTGGCAGCATGGGGGGGGAGGGGGAGAGGGAGAACCTCCCCTGGTCTATTATACCCACTGCCCATGGTCACTGAGATCCTGTGCTAAGGGATTTCATCATGAACCATGTCTTGTTTGTTATGTGTTAGTTTTTATTTCCTTTGTAACCATATCTGAATGTAATGCTTTATATTTGTATTTACTTTGTAGCTCAATAAACTTGTTTTCTTCTTCAATCAACACTAATCCAGTGCTGTGTTTAAACTGAATTGTGTGGGTAAACCCATTTAAAGTAGTAAACTTTTGAATACTGATTCCCTGAGAAGGGTAATCAACCTAAAATATTTGAAGTGTCCAGCACTCTTTTGGGGGGGGAAATTCAGGACTGTGTGTGTAATGGGGTCACTCTGCAAGTGGAAATCAAGGCTGGTGGAAGCCTGAGTGTGACTGGAGTATTGCTGAATATTGTCTGCTCATGCTGACACAACTGCTTGCAGGTTTGAACTAGAAAGAAAGTAGTGCTCTCTCAAGCTATGACAACACACCAGGCTCCATCCATCTAAGGTGCAGGAATAGCATTACATAATGAGATGCTATTCACAACGGGATGGGCAAATGTACAACATGGTCATCCATTCTCTGTGTTCCCCTATGGTGGGTTTAATTGTTCCCTATAACTCTGCTAGACATATTGGGCATGGCTTTCTCTTTGGTAGAGCTCAAGATGTCTTCTTTGCTCTGCTGCTCTCAAACAGGTTCCTCTCACTTTGTTCCCACTTGGTGGAGCTTACCTGCCATCATGGTTTCTTTGCATCCCCTGTGGTCTGTTGGATCCAGGGGTCAGATTGTGAAAGCAATTGGTGATATTCTATCAAATTCTGCTCCAAATGCAAGGTTCTTTCACTCAAGTCAATATCAAAACAAGATATTCCTCAAAGTTGATTTTGCAGATCCCCATACTACTGATATAGGCTGGGTGAAACCTTGTTATGGGCTGAGCTAAAACTTCCTTCCAGTTAGGAAGTTTGAATACACCCCCAACTGACAACTGTAAGCATAAATCCCTCCTGAAAGAAAGGGTGTGTGTGAACCCACTCATGGGCTCTTGGCTGAGTATAATTTTGGGTATGTGTGAGAAGAGGGATCTCACTGAAACTCAGATCAGACAGGAAGAGACAGAGTGAGATAGGGTAGGCTGAAGGAACAGCTGCCGGGTCTGACTCTGGAAGAAACCTAGGAAGACGTTTTTGTGGCAGGGGTGCAGGCTAAGAAGAGTGACACATGCTTCTATGAGCAAAGGAATCTGTTTTCTGTTTGATTCTGATTGTTCAGAGAGATGGGTCTTTGTACATTCTTTATAAATAAATTGCATCAGAGAAATACCCTCTACTACATTTTCAAGGTTGTCTTTCTTTTCATAAATGAAAGCTTAGATTCTGGAGTACAAGATGGCAGATGCTGCTTCTTCCCAAAACCAAAACAAAGAAAAAACCTCAACAACCCACCACTTACACGCTACCGCAAGATGGCACAATGTAAGCCATGAATGCTAACTTGCAAGGCAGAGAAATATTAAAAATTATGCAAACAGAGGGTCATTAAGATAGATGGAAATAGACCAAACCAGCTGTATCCTGCTTTTCTCTTTCTTCCTTTAGAATCAGCTTTTTAGAATCTTGCTGATTAAGGTCTTGACATAGACACTTCTTTTCAGAATACACTTCCAGTATAAATAGACACTGAAGTGGGTAGAAGGTAAAGTGGAACTCTTATTAGTTTCAGAGGGAAATAGAGCAAGCCAGCTATATTTATTATGTACAATGACAAATTTTAGCATGGAAAATGATGAATGCAGAATTCTGAATGAAGTTACACTCTGACTGGGGAAGAACAACAAGACTTGACCTGTTGAGATAATTCAAGATGAAATTTTGCAAACAATTGCTACAGCAAGAAAGTCAGTTATTTATTATTCATTATTCTTGAAGCATACATCAGATATCAGCAAGAGCGGATGTCAAGTTCAATGGAACCTGCTTTGCTGTTCAATACCTGCAGTGATCACTTGGTGGTATATGGATCACATCTTACTTGTTAAAAGCTGTTTCCCATGCTGCTAATTTATTTTCTGCATACTTTACAGATTATTGGTTTTGTGGTTATAGGGATCAGACTGGAAGTGACTTATTTTGATTTCTATGACATTTTCAAAGTCAGAAAATAATGTTGCATGTTTGTGAATACCAGAGGGGTGCAGATAAAGAATTGAACAGCTTGTGGAAACACTAGTTAGAGCCATTTTTAAGGGCATTGACCTTTCATGACAAAGAAATATCTGCTATTTCAAATAATGGATGTCCTAGATCCACGCTACTCCTGAGAACTTTGCCTCAGGGTGTTAGAATTCTTCTTCCTGGCATCATGAGGAGCAGAGCCTGATGGTATATCTCTTTAGAGGTGTATTTTACTTTCCCCACAGCTTTGGTCCTACTTTGTGAACCAGTGCAGAAGGGGATGGTCATCTTTCCCCAACCCCTTTGAAGCATAGGGACAGTTATTCAGTGTTCCCTGTAAGATTTGCACTTGTGTAGCCACTCAGGAGAGATCCAAATGCCTCCCAGGTGATTAGCAGAGTTGCCTGCAGCTAGGTTTTGTTTCTACATAAAAAATGGATTTCGCTCATGGATGGAAAAAATCCACACATGGATGAAAAAGATTAGAGGGAACATTGCTGCTATTTATACAGTTCATTCATTCATTACCTGCCCAGCCTTGGAGTACATTCACCAAGGGCCAATCCTTCTCCTGTCCCCTCCACCAACTCCACTGTGCAACACTTAAGTGCCAGCCACAATATGGCCCTAGATGAAAACTTTGATTATATGCACATATCTGATTTGAAAAATGTATAGTTTTATCATTCGATTCTGTCAAGATCATGTGATCTGATGAGCTTAAAGGATCCTCCCTTTCCCAAATTGATCCTTGAAACAGAATCTCACAGTAGTTTGATGTGCAGACCTTTTCTAGCTGTTGTAGTTAGTGCAAGTGGAGGATACAAGAGGTTGAGTACATAAGAACATAAGAACGGCCATATGGGGTCAGACCAAAGGTTCATCTAGCCCAGTATCCTGTCTTCCAACAGTGGCCAATACCAGATGCCCCAGAAAGAGTGAACAGAACAGGGAATCTTCAAGTAATCCCTCTCCTGTCACCCATTCCCAGCCACTGACAGAGGCTAGGGACACCATTCCTACCTGTCTTGGCTATATAGAAGCTATTCCTTAACCCTAAATAATTTTGGTTGCCCTTTCGGTACATTTTCCAAATCCAATATATTTTTCTTTAGATGGGGTGACCAAATCTGCATACAGTATTCAAGACGTGGGCATACAGTGACTTTATGTAGAGGCAATATGATATTTTGGCTTATTATCTATTCCTTTCCTAATGATTCCTAATATTCTGTTAGCTTTTTAGTTTTTAGGCTGCTACTGCACATTGAACAGATGTTTTTGGGGAACTATCCATAATGATTCCAAGATCTCTTTCTTGAGTGGTAACAGCTATTTTGTATCTATAGTTAGCATTATATTTTTCTATGAACATTAATTTACACTTATCAGCACTGAATTCCATCTGCCCTTGTGTTGCCTAGTCACCCAGTTTTGTGAATTCCCTTTGTAGCTCTGTGCAGTCAGTTTTGGATTAATTTCCATCCACCCCCTTTTCAAGAACATTTGTAAGTTTAACACAGTAATCCAAATGCAAATCCCAGCAGCTGAACACACATTCCTATACTTCCCCCCTCTATCTTTTAAGTGGAGTACCTGACAATGTTTTCCTGATGATCCAATTATCCTTAAATTACTGGTATGCCCAGCCTTTTGTTATTCTTAATCACCCTGCCTTCCTTTTTTTATAACAAACTCCCTGCCTCAAAGGTAAAGCTGCAAGCAGCTCATACTCTGTTGCATTTAAGAACTGCCTGTGGAGCCAGGGGATGCAGCTTTAAGCAGACATCAAGTATGAAATCCAGGGGATTCAAACTCTGGAGAGGGGGCTACTACCCCTTAACCCCCATAAATGGTCCCCTTGCCCTTACTGCAACAGAGAGGCTTGCAAGCACTAGCCTTCCAGGTCCTAGAGAAGGGGCCAGGGAAGAGTAGTTGGGAGCTTTCTTTAGGGCTGAGGGCTTAGAGACACGAAGGGGGGCAGAGCCCTGAGCTGGATGCTTGACTAGAGATGGGCTGATGAGGGACTGCAGCCTGCCTGAAATCCTGGGTGGAGGAAGAGTTTGACAGACATGGGCAAGCTAAAGCTAGCTTGCAAAGGAGATCCAGCTAGGATGAAAATTCAGTTGGGTTTTTTTTCTGGGTTTTTAAGTGAACAAGTTTGAGTTTTGTGGGGAATCAAGAGGTAGAAAGTGGTCCAGGGAGGCAAACCTGAAATGCTCTGTGATGTTTGCTATCACTGCCTTTCATGAGGCCCTGGGTCAGACACAGGTAGAGAGGGAAGGACCAAGCTCTGCTACCAATATTCTTTTTAGTGAAAAGGGTATTAAACCCCTTTCTTCCTAAAAATGGACAGGTGACGAATGAATATGCTGCTGATGCTTATAGTGTTTATCCTTAGATGCTTGGGAACGATTTCACTCAGCCTAGATGTTGACTGATCTTCATCATATAGAGTTGGGCATAGTCCCTTGGGGCAAGTGCTTGCCTTGAAAGATCTAATTCCTTCAGCCATAGGAATTATGATCTTCCAAATGCAATGTAGGTACATTAAGTCACATGGGTTGAGAGTCTTCTCAGTGTGATCCTATTGTACAGTAAATTCTATATTTTATAAACCTAGGTTTTGTCCTTGCAGTTAGTTATAATTGAATTTTACAATCAATATGTGTCTTGTGGCAGTATGTATGTATGCCTGGAAATGTTAGTTGTTCATTCTTCTAGCAGTAAGGAATCAGATATCTTTGCTTGGGTGTGATCTAAATACAGAGACATTTATTTGTACTGCTTCTAACCAACTGAGTCTTTATGGTAGTGCAGATATTGTTCTTTCAACAATTAGATACTGAAGCATTGTATAGATAGGGCTTGCGCTGCATAGCAATTACTGGATTTTGCAGCTGGCTCTGCTGCAAGTGGACAAAGCAATAAGCTCTAACACTGATGATCATTACAACCTCCACCAGAGGTTTGCCTGTGCTGGGACATGGGAAGCCGCTACATCAACTTAAACATAAAGAAAAACAACACGAAACAGCAATACTTGGCACTTATACAATTTTGTATCTTCAAAGTACTACACAAGCATTAACTAATGCCTTTGTGAGGAAGGTGAATATAATTATTCCCAGTTAACATTTGGGGGAACAGAGGCATAAAGAGGTTAAATGAATTGCTTAAGGACAAACAATGAGTTGGTAGCAGAGTGGGGATTAGTTACTGATTCCCTTTCTTTGGGATCATTACTAATGAGTGTTTGATATCTCTGCTACTCCCTAGCTCACATTTTTAGTTAGTAAAATAGGCAGGCAATCAAATTCTACTTTTATTTACACCAGCGTCAATCTTGCATATGTCCTTAAACCGAGTGCACTAAATCAGGCACTTGTGCCTAAACCTTAGCTATCAGAAGAAAAGTGCCTGATTTTCAGATCATCTACACCTCCCACTGAAATCAAAGCCATGGATTGAGGTATCTGACTTGTGCTTATTTTTTAAAATGAAAATGTTCACATGTGCACTGATTGACCCTACAACCAGTGTACCCTCTAAGGTACATGGCAGTACAGCTTCACAGGTGATTAATCAGCCCACGTCAGAGGCTCAGGGCTCAGTGCTGGGAGCTGACTGATTGGGTGGAGCTGATTGATCACTGTGAAGCTGTGCTGCCATGCAGTTTAGAGGGAACATTGCCTACAACACCAATCTAGTTCTGAACATTTCACTCAGATTAATTTTCCTAGTAAGGTTTGGTTTCTTGTACTTGGATTTCTTGTACTGTATATACAACAATGCACATAAACTGCTATGTTAAAAGAATATTATGCTTGCAATATCAAGCACTCATGCTTCGCGTTCTCTCTATACTTTGTTCACTATACTAAATATAGGTCTTCCAAAAAGAAATGGCCCCTGAAGAAATATGACAATCTACATCTAATCTTTTTACTAATCACAAAAACTGGTGAGATGTTGTTATCCAGTATTCTGTCTTTTTCCTCCAGTTTGCCAAACTCCCTGTTAAAATGATTTACTCATTTTTATACTCTTTTCCTATCACTCTCCACCCCTTCCTTTCCCCCATAAAGAATTTCTCTAATAAATAGCATATACAGCATCTCACCCCACCCCCACCCTCACCCCGCCCATTTCCTTTCCAGCTCTGGCCTCTTGTTTTTATACAGTTGCCATCTGGAAGAGCTTATTTTCATTAATCTATTCTTTTACTTGTTATTCACTTTACTATTTTTTCCTAGTTACATTGATGTTTGCTTAAAAGTATGGCACATGCCCACCACTTGCAGCCAATATATTTTGCTCCACAGGAGCCAATGTAACACTCATTAAAATACAAAAGGTACTTGTTGAGTTCAGTGAATGCTCCCTGAATGTTAATGAACATCTGGGTTCTCACTATGGATGGGAGAACTTGTTTTGCCTGAATTTGAACCTACTCTAGTGTCATGGATTTGAAAGTTGTATAGGTTCTGAACTTCTGATCCATCTTTAATTTAAACATTTGTTAAGCCTCACTAACTTTCTATTTATAACAGTTTTATGAGTGTGAAATTAATGCTTGTGATAGTCCTAAAGCCTTAAATTCCTTTTTTATCCAAGGAATGGATACAGATCTCCCTGCCCCTAAAAGAGGTTCTCTATCAGTGGATTGAGGACTGGTGGGGCAGCTTGGTAAAACTTGCACTGTTGCTGCCTTTGCTAGGTTCCTGGTTTGTGCATGCCTAACTCCATAAGTCAATGAGTTTTGTGTCCAAGGCTGGCACTCTGCTACAAGCATTAAATTCATTCTAGGTGAAATTTACCCTTCCTGAGTAAAGCAGTGACAATCAATTTGTGTATGGAACTAAACATCAGTGTGCCATTTTTTCCCACTCTCGACACACAGGCAACACTGAAGGGCTACAATTTGGCCCCCTCTCTCTGCTATGTGGAAGTTTTGCACCACTGAATCTACATTTCTATGGCCCTCTTATAACCCCAGTCCATACTCTTGGACCCCCTGTAGATTACACAGTGAGGCCTAGTCTACACTATGCTTCCAACCCCTGACAATATAAGCTATACAACTTCAGCTAAGTGAATAGCGTAGCTAAAGTCAGCAGACCTACCACAGTATCTTCCATGCAGTAAGGTCAGCGGGGGCTGCTCTTCCGTTGACAATGGGTACTCTTCTTTTCCCGGTGTAGTACCAGAGTCAACAGAAGAGTACTCAGAGGTTGATTTATCACATATAAGCAGACGTGTTAAATCAGTCACCAGTGGATCAATTACTACAGCATTTAAAGACAAGTGTTTCTGAAGACAAACCCTGATTCACAGCTACTCCCCACACAGTCCTCTTGAATAGTATTGCAAGGGGGCTTAAGTGGCACATAGTGAGCTTGTGAACTGCGGTGGTTGTCAACCTTACTTATGTCTGAATTCTAAGATGATGGAAGGCTAACACTGGAAAAATCATAGATTTTTCAGTTTGTTGTCAGTTTTAGTAAGTTGAAGGAAAATAATTTTGAATCAGATGAAAAACAAATTTTGATATTTTTATATAAATTGGACCTTGCTCCACAAAAAAGCCCAGAGCAAAATCTCAACTCTGTGTGTTGAACACAATTTTATCGTTCCATTGGAAGATTTTGAATTTTTTTTAAATATTCAAATATAAAATTAAAGGAAATTTCTAAGCAAAAATAAATTTGTCTAGAAAAATGAAAAAGTTGTTTTGAAAGTGTGAAAGGAAAACCACTGATTTTTGTTTTACAATACTTGTTGCTTTTCAAGATTAACAGCTTGGAAAAGCTGACACAAATTTGCGAAATGCTTTGGTGTCACCAAATTTGCATCTTTCACTGTAAAAAGTTTGGATTGAAAATTTTTGCCCAGCTTTGTGAAAGATCTGTGTAGGTCCTAGCATCATTGTTCTGCACAAAACTATTCTGTGCAAAGCTTTCACTTTTCAAGAAGTGAGAGCTTCTGGTCTCTAGCTTTTTTCCAATTTCAGTACTATGTCCTGAATCATGTAAAGCCAAGGAAGTCCATGTATGCCAATGGTGTTCAATATATTTTTATTTCAGGTGAGATTGCAGGTTTCAATTCCCAAGCAGAGGGTAGTATTCAGACATGCATGGACATTAGTATCTAACTTTTCCTTCTCTCCAAACTGATTATCAAAAATGTATGTGTTAGAGTTTTAATAAAAGAATAAGCAGTGTTTTCAATTTGTTAAATATTCAATGATCAAGGCTAGATTGTCATTTAAAAATCCATACTCCAGTTTCAGCAACTGCCTGCCAGGAAGCATGTTTTAATATTTGTTCATCACACTGTAAAAGGCAATCAGAAGAACAAGCCAATCGAAAAAAGTGTGTTTCCCTAAATTATTCTTCTAATTACAGATTTACAGAGATTTAGCTTGTTAAAGAATGAATTTTTTAAAACAATGTTTTCAGGTATTTAGAACAAAACAAGCAAGGAATGATTAGCCTATCCCAAGAATCAAGGATGAACTGTTAATTTTGATAAAAGCTCGAATGGAGATATTTTCAAAACAGCCCACCTTTCTAATCCAATTTACCATGGAAGTGCTTAATCCTTTTATTTTTGATTCCACTGACAGCAGACTGGGCCTTTACTGTCCACCATAGTGAATGTTTTCCACAGTGCCCTCAGTTTTTATTGACAGAGGGAATTAAGAATTAATTAGAGATGATGCCCCAAGATAGAGGAAAGGGATGGGCAAACCAAAAAAGCAAGATGATGGTGTAAGCAAAATTCTAATTTTGTCCATCTATGCATGGAATAAATGTGTACACCAATGCATGTGCAGATGTGCACCACCCCTAGAGACAAATGCTGCACCTGTGAGTGGTTGTGGGTGCTCTGCTAATCAGCTGGGTGGCATTTGAATCTCTCCTGGGTGGCCACCCAAGTACACAGTTTACATGGAACATTGGGTGTAAGTCAAAAATGTTGGCAGCTAATGGAGAAAGTAAAACAAGTACGGGTAGAAAGACTATGTAAAGTTTGGAAAGTAATACTAGTAGTTACACTGCATAGAAAACACTTCAGGCTTTTTTTTTTTTACATGTTTATGGTAATACCAGAGGCCCTTATATTATGTATGGTGTAAACACAGAGTAGTAGACTGTCCCTGTACTGAAGAGCTTATGATCTAAACAGGCAAAACATAAATAGGAAAGAAACATTCCTATTGGGTATGAGGTAGAACATTCAGGCAGAGTGAACAATGATGGCAGCAAAAAGTATGTTAGTTCTGTGATTATTTTGGGGGGCAGTGGACAGGGGAGTATAGTTAGGAGGGAGTATGCTAAATGGAAAGAAAAGGGACTGGAAGGTGAGAGGATTGATACCTCCTGGGTGATATTCAAAAATAAGGATAAATTGGTGTCTGTGGTTAAATAGTCCTCATATTTATTTTGGGTTAAGCACATTAATTTTTCTTTGATTCCTTGACTGTAACCTTCCAGATGTTAATCCATTTGTATTAGGAGAGGGAACTGTGTTCTTAGCTACCATAATTAAATAGCTGATGCATAGTCTATCATAGAAAACTAATCTATAAATAATAGCAAATCAATAGCATCTCTGGCCACCTTCCCATTAAATGTATCTTTGGTAAAAGGGACAGCAATAAACTCATTATATCCTCTGAAATATTCATGCCCTCAACTCCCATTCATCCAAACTTTCCAATCCTTACTCCTGGCAGGACTCCCATTGCCTGCAATGGGAAATGGGGGCACACTGTACCTTGCAGGATTGGAACCATAATTTCCATGCTTATACCCAAAACTCATACTGAAATGATTTTCCCCCCAAAAGGGGCAGTGTTTGCATCTTAAGGTGTGTTAGTAGGGTCACTTTCATCGAGAGAATTATTCTTCATTTCTTTTATATTCTGAAAGCTTTTTTAAAAATGAGATGGTTTTCCATATATCTTGGTTGTAGTACACATTGTGCTCTATGAATCTAACAGGCATAAATACCAAACAGAATGAACATATTGCTTACTTTTAGTGTTGGAACTTAAAAAAGATCTATCTCCTTCCATTTATGTACATGGTTCAGTTTTTACATTGGCTTTATCACTTATGGCCATCTTGAAGTATTATCAACCAGGCCTGGCCAAAGAGTTTGTGCGGCCCAAGGCAGTTGGCTATGCTGCATGTCCAGATGGCTCCCAGCCAGGGCAGTGAGTGAATGAGCGGCCGGGTGGGTGGGCGCCAGACAGCTCAGGGCCCTGAAGGTGTGGGGCCCAAGGTAATCGCCTTGCTCTAAGGACGGGCCTGTCATCAACAACTTGGTGAATCATTTGGTGACATTTCCAGTTAGATAAGGTAGAACATGTTTGAACAGGTTTTTCAGATATGCAACACAAAAAGTACTTATGTCCAATATAAGTTATACATGGGCTGCCACTTCAGGGAAAATCATTTCAGAACCGGTTATCCGTATTTGCCACCACTGTGATAGAGAGGGAAAAATGATCTTATGGTCAAGGCCCTTGAGTAGTTTTCAGGAAAGTTGGGTTAAGTTTCTAACTCAGCTGTAGATTTTCTCTGTACACCTGGGCCTAGTTTACAGATTTAGAATCTCTGTTTCTCAGTTCTCCATCTGTAAAACTGAGCTGATACACTACAAATAGACAAGAAAAATAAAGGGAGGGAAAATAATGTAAAACATTGAGGGCAGGGACTGTCTTTTGCCAAGGGCTTGTCTTCATGGGGAAATTTACCAGCATAACTATATTGGTGTAATTCTCCTGCTACCACAACATAATATAAACTGGAAAAAAGCTCTATTATTCTGGAATTATGATGTTCATAATGGGAAGTTATACTAATAAACTGAAACACTAGTAATTTTCCCTTGTAGACAAGAGGTTTCTACAGTAACCAGCACAATAGGATTCTGGTATCAGCTGGAATCTCTAAATTCTACTGAAACAATAATAGTTTATATTATTAGCACAATTCAGAGATGAAAATGAAGATATCAGCCGATGTGTAACAGACTATTTCCAGGAACAGAGAGGTAAGACATATGTTTCATAAAAGAGTGGGAAGCTCCAACTCGGAATGTTTTTACCTATGATGGGTTTCTCCACAACAGTTCTGTGACTTTACCTACCAAAACATACCCCACTTTCATAACGCTGTGAGCTTTTGATTCCAAGTAAACATGCAGTTTCCTGGGGCTGGAAGAAACCTCAGGAGGTCATTGAGTCCAGCCCCCCCCCCCCACATAAAGCAGGAACAGCCCTAATTAAATCATCCCAGTCAAGACTTTGTCAAGCCGGGACTTAAAAACCTCTAGGGATGGAGATTCCACCACTTCTCTAGGTAACCCATTCCAGTGCTTTACCACCCTCCCAGTTAAATTGTTTTTCCTAATATCCAACCTAGATACTACTTCCCACTGCAACTTGAGACCATTCTTCTCATTCTGCCATCTGTCACTACTGAGAACAGTCTCTCTCCATCCTCTTTGGAACCTCCCTTCAGGTAGTTAAAGGCTGCTATCAAATCTCCCATCACTCTTCTCTTTTGCAGACTAAACAAACCTAAATTCTTCAGCCTCTCCTTTTAGGTCATGTGTTCCAGCTCCCTAATAATTTTCCTTGCCCTTCACTGAACCCTTTCCAATCATCCACATCCTATCTGTAATAGGGGGCCCAGAATTGGATGCAATACTCCAGATGTGGCTTCACCAGTGCTGAATAAAGGGTAAACATGAAGGCTATGTCTACACTGCCCCCTCTTGTGCAAAAAAATATGCAAATGCGGCAAAACATGGAATATTGCTGCACCTCATTTGCATAATTAATGAGGCTCTGTTTTTGTGCAAGAGGAAGTCTCCTGCATAGCAACCAAAACAGTGTCAACAACACAGGTGTCCAGCACCTGATCAAGAGAAAATATGATCAGGAGCAGCTAACAGGGAGTTTGGAGAGGGAGTTCTCCAGGTAAAAGAGGAGTAAAAACGGGACCCTTGTGGTAAGTGGCTGTCTGGAGTATGTGTTTGTGTGTGGGGGAGTTATTTGCTGTGTGCTGAGCTTGTGTTTGGTTGGTTTGTTTGTTTGTTTGAAGGAGCTTCTAAAAGGTTTGAAATCTAGAAGCCTCTGTTAATTGGCTGAGCCTCAGTCAGGGGGAGGGGCTACCAGAGCTATATAAGCTGTGACTCAGCGACCAGGGAGCTTGCGACCAGGAGCAGCTAACAGGGAGTTTGGAGAGGGAGTTTAGAGGGGGAGGTTAGAGGGCACGAGGGACTTCTGACCTTCTTTAAAACATAACTCTTATAATAATCGATATTCCAGAGGTTTAAAAAGAATCCCAGTTTCTGCTTAAACTTATTCATAAGAAAAATGGAGACAGAAGCCCAGCAGCAGAGTGGGGGCTATCCTGTTTATTGCGTTGAGTGTAACATGTATGATTACCTACCCTGTGGGCGGGTGGTGCATGTGTGCACCTGTTGCAAAGAGCTCCTGACCCTCAGAGACCAGGTTCGGGCTTTGGAGGCCAGGGTGGCTGAACTGGAGTAGTTAAGGGAGGTAGAGAGATATGTTGATGAGACTTTCCGGGACATTGTAGTACTGTCCCACCTCCAGTCTGAGAGCCCCAGTGCTCTTAAGGAGGATGAAAGTCTCAAGCGAACAGAGCATTCAATGGGAGCAGAGGGAAACCATCCCGTAGTTGGGACCCTCCTCCCAGAGGATGTTGCGGTATCCTCTCGCACTGAGGATACCTCTGAGGGGGAGGGAATGCCAGTTAGGAAGAGGCAGGTGTTAGTAGCGGGTGATTCGATTGTTAGAAACATAGATAGCTGGGTTTGTGATGACCAGGAGAACCGTATGGTCACTTGCCTGCCTGGTGCGAAGGTTGCGGATCTCTCGAGGCATCTAGATAGACTTATGTGTAGTGCTGGGGAGGAGCCGGTGGTCGTGGTACATGTAGGTGCCAATGACGTAGGGAAGGGTAGGAGAGATGTCCTGGAGGCCAAATTTAGGCTGCTAGGAAAGAGACTGAAATCCAGGACCTCTATGGTGGCATTCTCGGAAATGCTTCCAGTTCCACGCGCAGGGCCAGGTAGGCAGGCAGAGCTTCAGAGTCTCAATGCGTGGATGAGACGATGGTGTAGGGAAGAGGGGTTTGGATTTATTAGGAACTGGGGGCACTTTTGGGAGAGGGGGAGCCGATACAGGAAGGACGGGTTCCACCTAAACCATGGTGGAACCAGACTGCTGGCACTAAACATTAAAAAGGCTGTAGAGCAGTTTTTAAACTAAGAGATGGGGGAAAGCCGATTGGTGCGGAGATGCACGTAAATCGGAGGGAGACTTCTCTTAGAGGAGAATCCATTGATAGAGATTCTCTAAGCTGTAGTCAGAAAGTGAGGAGGGGAGAGGGCAAACCATGGGCCAGAGCAGACAAACAACCGCATACAAAGGAATCCAATGCACCAGGAAAGGGCAGACAAAAAAGCAGTGGCAAATTTTTAAAGTGCTTCTACACAAATTCTAGGAGTCTGACTAATAAGATGGGTGAACTAGAGTACCTAGTATTAAATGAGGAGATTGACAAAATAGGCATCACTGAAACCTGGTGGAATGAGGAAAATCTGTGGGACACAATCATACCGGGATATAAAATATATCAAAAGGATAGAGCAGGCCGGGTGGGTGGTGGAGTGGCACTGTATGTGAAAGATAATGTAGAATCAAATGAAATAAAAATATTAAGTGAATCAACATGTTCAATAGAATCGCTATGGATAGTAATTCCATGTTCCAATAATAAGAAATTAGCAGTAGGGATATATTACCGACCACCTGACCAGGACAGCGATACTGACATTGAAATGCTGAGGGAGATTAGAGAGGCTACCAGAATAAAGAACTCTATAATAATGGGGGATTTTAATTATCCCCATATTGAGTGGGTACATGTCACCTCAGGAAGAGAAGCAGAGATAAAATTTCTCAATGGCCTAAATGACTGCTTCTTGGAGCAGCTGGTGCAGGAACCCACGAGGGGAGAGGCAATTCTCGATTTAGTCCTGAGTAGAGTGCAGGATCAGGTCCAGGAAATAACTGTTACAGGACTGCTTGGGAATAGTGACCATAATATAATAACATTCAACATTCCTGTGGTGGATAGAACACCTCAGCAGTCCAGCACCCTTGCATTTAATTTCAAAAAGGGGAATTACACAAAAATGAGGAGGCTAATTAAACAGAAATTAAAAGGCACAGTGACTAGAGCCAAATCCCTGCAAGCTGCATGGAAACTTTTTAAAGACACCATAATAGAGGCCCAACTTAAATGTATACCCCAAATTAAAAAAACATAGCAAGAGACCTAAAAAAGTGTCACCGTGGCTTAACCACCATGTAAAAGAAGCAGTCAGGGACAAAAAGGCATCTTTTAAGAAGTGGAAGTCCAATCCTAGTGAGATAAATAGAAAGGAACATAAACACTGTCAAATCAAGTGTAAAAATGTAATAAGAAAAGCAAAAAAAGATTTTGAGGAACAGCTAGCCAAAAACTCAAAAAGAAATAACAAAATGTTTTTTAAGTACATTAGAAGCAGGAAGCCTGCTAAAAAACCTGTGGGTCCCCTAGACAATCGAGATATAAAAGGAGCAATCAAGGACGATAAAGCCATTGCGGAGAAACTAAATGATTTCTTTGCTTCAGTCTTCACAGCTGAGGACGTTGGGGAGATTCCCAAATCTGCACCGTCCTTTGTGGGTGATGAATCTGAGGAACTGTCCCGTATTGAAGTGTCATTAGAGGAGGTTTTGGAACAAATAGAAAAACTTAATGTTAACAAATCTCCGGGACCAGATGGCATTCACCAAGGGTTCTAAAAGAATTCAAATGGGAAATTGCTGAACTATTATCTGTGGTTTGTAACCTATCCCTTAAATCGGCTTCCGTACCTAATAACTGGAAGGTAGCCAACGTGACACCAATATTTAAAAAGGGCTCTAGAGGTGATCCGGGCAATTACAGACCGGTAAGTCTAACTTCAGTACCGGGCAAATTAGTCGAAACAATAGTAAAGAATAAAATTGTGAAGCATGTAGAAGAACATAATTTGTTGGACAAAAGTCAACATGGTTTCTGTAAAGGGAAATCCTGTCTTACTAATCTATTAGAGTTCTCTGAAGGGGTTAACAAACATGCGGACAAGGGGGATCCAGTAGATATAGTATATTTAGATTTTCAGAAAGCCTTTGACAAGGTCCCTCACCAAAGGCTCTTGTGTAAATTACATGGCCATGGGATAAGAGGGAAGGTCCTTTCTTGGATTGAGAACTGGTTAAAAGACAGGAAACAAAGGGTAGGAATAAATGGTAAATTTTCAGAATGGAGAGGGGTAACTAGGGGTGTCCCCCAAGGGTCGGTCCTAGGACCAATCCTGTTCAACTTATTCATAAATGATCTGGAGAAAGGGGTAAGCAGTGAGGTGGTAAAGTTTGCAGATGATACCAAACTGTTTAGGATAGTCAAGACAGAAGCAGACTGTGAGGGACTCCAAGAAGATCTCACCAAACTGAGTGATTGGGCAACAAAATGGCAAATGAAATTTAATGTGGATAAGTGTAAAGTAATGCACATTGGGAAAAATAACCCCAACTATACGTACAGTATAATGGGGGCTAATTTGGCTATGACAAATCAGGAAAGAGATCTTGGAGTTATCGTGGACAGTTCTCTGAAAACTTCCACACAGTGTGCAGCAGCAGTCAAAAAGGCAAATAGAATGCTAGGAATTATTAAGAAAGGGATAGAAAATAAGACCCAGAATATCTTACTGCCCCTGTATAAAACTATGGTACGCCCACATCTTGAATACTATGTACAGATGTGGTCTCCTCACCTCAAAAAAGATATTTTGGCCTTGGAAAGGGTTCAGAAAAGGGCAACTAAAATGATTAGGGGTTTGGAACGGGTCCCATATGAGGAGAGGCTAAAGAGACTGGGACTTTTCAGTTTAGAAAAGAGGAGACTGAGGGGGGATATGATAGAGGTATATAAAATCATGAGTGGTGTGGAGAGGGCCGATAAAGAGAAGTTATTTATTAGTTCCCTAAATAGAAGAACTAGAAGACACCAAATGAAATTAATGGGGAGCAGGTTTAAAACTAATAAAAGAAAGTTCTTCACACAGCGTGTAGTCAGCCTGTGGAACTCCTTGCCAGAGGAGGCTGTGAAGGCTAGGACTATAATAGAGTTTAAAGAGAAGCTAGATAATTTCATGGAGGTTAGGTCCATAAAAGGCTATTAGCCAGGGGATAAAATGGTGTCCTTGGCCTCTGTTTGTCAGAGGCTGGAGAGGGATGGCAGGAGACAAATCGCTTGATCATTGTCTTTGGTCCACCCTCTCTGGGGCACCTGGTGCTGGCCACTGTCGGCAGACAGGATACTGGGCTAGATGGACCTTTGGTCTGACCCAGTACGGCCATTCTTATGTTCTTATGTTCTTATGATTATTGCAGACACCACTCCCATAGTTTACTCTTTTAAAATTCCACTTTTGTATCTATTAAATATTGTTATCTGTGTCCCCTTTAGAACTTGTCAGCTCCAAGAACACTGGACTGAGCCTTAAAGGGACTTTTCCTATATGGACTACAACAGTGCCTCCAAAGCCTTGTGCATCATTTTCCAGACTGCTTAGAGTCTTCTGCTGGAAGAGAATAGATGGTTAACACCTATAAAAGTCAGTAGGGAGGCTTGTGATTTGCACAGACAATTTGCTCAGTCAATGAGAAGCGAGGACTGCTCAGCTCTTTCGTGCGAGGGGATAGTCTGAATTATAGTCCAAGGGACTCAGTTTAGTTTCACTTTTGGAGCTTTTAGTTTGAAGTTAGAAGGTGAGTGAGAAGAAATGCATTCAGGAGTCTCTGCTTAGCCCTTTACTTCCCTGGATCCTCTGCTCTCTGCCCTCCAGGAACCCAACCCCAAATGGGATCAGAATCCCAAAGAAATCACTTAGGTAAGGCCCCTTTAACAATGAAACACATTGATTGCTCCCCCAGGTAACAATTATTTACACTGGGCTTGATCGTAAATAAAAGTGATTTTATTAAGCACAAGCAGTAGGATTTAAGTGATTGCATGTGAAAACAAGCAGAGAAAAGTAGATTACAAATTTAAAATAACAAAACCACATAGCTAGTTCTAACACTTATTACAAACTTACCCTAAAACTGTCCTTATTTCAGCTACACCTCCAAGCCAGGGAAGATCTTTTTTCCCTGGGGTCTCTGGTTCATTCTCTTGGGAATGACATGCCAGCCAAACAGAAAGGGACTGAAAAACTTTGCATCTTAAATAGCCTTATTTTTAGGTGAGAATTCTTTGTTACTACATTCCACCCTTCCATGGAAAATTACCTGGTCAGACCCTACCAGTTAGGGAGGTTGCATGACTTCCTAAAACCAACCACTGCTAAGACTCAAAGGGCAAAAGAGGCTATTTACAAGTGATCACCCAGACATTGAGACTATGTCTACACTACAGAGCTTTATCCCGGAAAAACTGTGCCATGTCCAGGGAACGTGTCTGCTCTTCCAAAATTTTTTTTGGAAGAGCAGATGCGCTTTTTTGGTATCCCTGAAAATCTCATTTTACGAGGAAGAAGGGATGGTCCGAAAAAGGGTTTTTTTCCAACATTTGGCCCAGTATAGATGGGCCAAATGTCGGGAAAGCCTCTTCTGAAAAAAGAAGCGAAAAAGCTACGCAAATTGCAGTTTGCAATTTGCGTAGCTTTATCCAGAAGAACAGTGTAGTGTAGACATAGCCTGAGGGAAACACCCTTGATGGCTTTCATTTGCACATTTAAAACCATAAACCATTCCATACTCCATATCTCTGACTTTACATGCAAGAGTGATACATATACCAAAATAAGATAGATATATCCAGCAGATTGTGACATTAAAATTGATAGGTTACATGAGATATTGTGTCCAAAGCATATTCGAATTATGCATATTTGTGTCCATAAGTCAATTATAAAGCATGGGTGGGGAAGAACAATCACAATGCCTTCTCTTCATGGACAACTACAAAATATCAACAGGAATTAGGCACCTACCCTGCTTGGATGTTTTGAAAATCTTACTAGGTCTTATCAGCATCATAAAGCACCTAAATACTTTGAAAAGCTAGCCCTTCACCCTCCAAATGATGAACACTTCTATGAGATGTGGAACCCCCTCAACCCCTATTTACATCAGTGGTTTTAGAAGTTTGTGGTGTTGTGAACTTTTAGAGTGACCACTCAAGGGCACAGAGCACAGAGATATGAGACCAATGTTCCCTCTAATCTTTTCCGTCCAAGTGCAGAGTTTTTCCACCCATGCGAGGTATAATTTTTATGTGCACCAAGGCATGTGCAAATGTGCACCATCAGTAGAAAGAAAAAACCTAACTGTGGGCACTCTGCTAATCAGCTGGAAGCACTTGAATCTCTCCTTAGTATCTGCATGAGCACACATCTTACAGGAAACACTGGATGAGACCATATATAATCAGGAAAGAAAAACAATCTTGTGTTCACATTAACCACATTGTCCTGGGTCTCTAATCTCTACATGGTGTCAAATTAGGATCAGATAAATCCTGAACAGATCACAGAACTCCTTTACAAAAAGGGAAAGTGAAACAGGGAAACAAGCCCTCCAGCTCAGTCAGAACAATGAAAAGCTGGACAGATCTAGCAGCAAAACATGCGGAAAAGATGTTTGAAAATCCAGATCCCAGAGAGAACTGGTAAATCCATAATGGGAAAGTAAAGGAAACTGGGATTAAGGCTTCACTCACAGCATATTAGTTTGCTTTCTTAAAGAGCCCATGACACCTTATTCCTCATAGAAACAAAGGAAAGTGGGTGTGTGTAATCTATAATCCGTAAAAGAATAGAGATGACTATATCTGACTCAACCTTTTTTTTCCCAAATACAACCCCCAGCAGAATTAGATTTCTAGCACCCTGAAGAATGACTACTTATCTGTCAGGGTTCCAGTCTGTGTTGATCAGTAATCAAAGGAAAAACAAGCTACCTGCCCTGCACTTTGCAGGGGGACCTGAAACAGAGGAAATTGTCTTTTCAGAAGCCACACAGTTACTTCAACACAGCTAAAGAAAAAGTGGATAAGTAACATGACAGGCTGTAATGTGAATGTATTTGTAAAGCAGGCATGATTTCACTTGTGCAAGCAAAAGTGAGATGAGTCAGTGAATGATTTCATCACAGCCCTGTGCGACCTGATCCAATACTGTGGGTATGAGGTGATGATTGAAAAACTTGTTGCAAAGCAGAGGGACTCCATACTCCAGAGACTATCAGATTCCAAAATGACCTTAACCTCACACAAGAGACAGCCAAGGCAGTATTTACAAAAGTAAAAGACTCTTCTCAGGATTATCTTAAAGGAAAACCCCACTGTAGCTATTGTACACACGAGGAGGGAAATACCTCAGGATGCCCAGAAACAATGCCCACCCAGACTACAGCTTGTACCTCTCTAAACTGGGTCTCTCTAGTCCGGCAACATTTGAGATCTGGCATTGACCACAGATGTTCCTGGACCACAAAGCCCAGGAAGAGGGAAGTCTGTCGGCAGGGCAGGAATGCCATGAGGGGCACCAGCAACTCAACTGAGAGCCCCAGTGTGTGTGTGTGTGTGTGTGTGCGGGGAGGATGGATGGCTTCACCGGGAGTCCCAGAGGCCGGGGAGCTGTAGCCTGGCCATGGCCATGGACCTTTGTCCCCAGCCAGGGAGCTCCGACCCCAGTGGCAGCCAGGGAGCTCTGGCTGCATCCCTGACTGTGGAGCTCTGGCCACGTTCTGGCTCCAGAGACCAGGGAACTCCAGCCCCAGCCCCAAAAGCAGCCAGGGAGCTCTGGCCCGGGCTGTGGAGCTCCAGCCCCATACCTCCACCCCGGCCACAGAGCTCCAGCAGTAGCAGGGCCAGGGAGAGCCCCGGGGGGCTGAGGCAGTAGTGGGGACAGGCTGGAGCCCTAACCCAGTGGCAGCATGGGCCGTGAGGGGTAAGACCTTCCCTGGTTCAGCAAACCCCCTCATTTGGTACCAGTCAGATCCCGAGGGTGCTGGATCAGCGAGGTCCAACCTGTAGTACAAACACAGAGGGCTCTAGAGAGGGCTATATTATCATGGATAAAAACAAGAATAAAACAAGAGCATGAAAGAATGCTCATGGGGTGATAAACCACCATACATCAAACAGCTTTGTCAACGAAGGGACACTACAAAATGGGGACATTATATACCAGTCTGACAGTCTACATGTATAGGAGAAGGTATCTTTCAAAAAGATCCAAAGGACAGTGAGATTGTAATCCTTGGAGCCTTAGAAGATGCCCCCAATAGATAATGATAGATCATAAAAGATTAGGTTTAAAGAGACCTCAGGGGGTCATCAAGTACAACCCCCTGCTCAAAGGAGGATCAAGCCCAACTAAATTATCCCAAACAAGGCTTTGTACTATGTTCTTTGTACAATCACCACAGGGAAAGTATGATTTAGACTTCAAGATAGTCACAAGCGCTAATGTGATTCCAGAATCATTTTATCAGAGAACGAAAGCACCAACACTTCAAGAACTCCCCAAAATGTTGAAAGGGCCAGGAGAGTCCTCTTTAGAACAGGGAAGGAAACATTTTTAGAAACTCTGAAAGAGAAGACTACATCTCCAGAGGTTGATATTGTAGCTGGGTCTACATACTGCTCTACCTGGCTGCCTAGCAATCACAGGGCCAGACCTAGTTATAGATATTGAACTAAGTTACCACAGACATAAAAAAACATGAAGTTAGGAAGAGGTTCTCAAAGTTAATCCATGGACTGGGAAAAGTGGAGGGGGAATATTATAGAAAAATTATACCAAGTGCAAAACCATTTGCTCTGACTATTTCTAGGAAAGTCTTCCTCTCTTTTCTGCCCAGAGTGAAAGCAGAGCTCAGATACATGGAGCAGATGGGTATTATTTTGACCTGATGCCCCAACTGAATGGTGTGCAGGCATGGTAGTGACCCAAAACAAAAAGACAAGGTTCAGATCTATGTAGACCTTACCAAACTCAATGAGAATGTGACATGTATGCCAATGTGTTGACCATACCTTTGGACAACATAGAGAAGCAATAGGAGTCTGAAAAGCAGATTCTCACTTTGGGTTTTGGAAGTTGCCACTTGCTGCAGAATGTATGTTACTAATGGCCTTCATCACATCCTTTGGAAGGTTTCGTTTTAATAGGATACTGATTGACTTATGACTTGTTCCTGAATACTTCCAGAAAAAAAAGTCACAACTTCAGGAGGGTTAGAAAGGGCCCTCTGCCAAATGGAGGATATCCTTATCAACTGAACATCTCAAACCCAACATGACCAGCATCTGTTCTGCAGTCCTGGCAAGACTGGAGAAGCCAGATCTAAGATTTGTCTAATATGAATTCTCAAAAGACAATCAAGTTTCTAGGCAAAATTACTGATGAAGGAAGAGTCAGAGCAGATCCAGAGACTGAAAGTAGCTATCCAGATGAAGGAGCTTCAGGATTTCAGTAAATTACACTAATTCATGAGCATTGTAACATTTGGGGAAACTGACTTGTCCACCAGGAGTGGTAGGAAAGCCATTATTAGATCTGTGAAGTTCATAAAATTCCTGGTATTGGGAAACTAAGAAACAGCAAGTCATTCAGAGAAATAAAGAAAGATCTGAGTTCTCTTTTGGGCTAAGGAGCTCAAGACAGATATGGAAAGAGATGGAAGTTAATGAGATGAAGGTGAAGTTTTCTTTTTAAATTCTGACTGGTCTCTCTGTGACTCCTCAGTTAAGCCAAGCATTTAAAGTGTCAGGTTTATGTTTCTGGAATGTAAAATGTCACTTCATCATTACTCATTTGAGCAACAGAGTGGAAATCCGTGCAACTTGACAGCACATACATTTGCCCGGAGCTGCCTTAACTTAGGCAAAACCATTTTTGTCAATTTTCCTACATTTGTTACTAAATATAGATTCCCAAATATAGTGCTCTGAAGCAACCACATTTCTTTTTCTGCTGATGCTTCTTTTTTACACATCATATATCCCTTGGGCACCTAATGGAGAAGTTGCCACTTCTTAGCAGGAAGAAGAAAAGTTCTAATGACTTTCAATGAGATATATTTTATTTGGAATAGTGGCTTGGACACTTTCCTGATTATTATACCCATAAGTTGTATGTAAGTAGTGTGTTAAATACTAATGAATTGAAAACCTACTTTCTAATGTCATGTTTGAAAGCTAAATGAAGAGCTCACCTGGTTTATTGTCTTTTACATCAGTGCAGATCTAGTTTGTAATAGAATCAGTCTTGTTTTTCTTTTATTGTTACAGCAATTTTTTCACCAAATGCCAACTAATCAAATATAGACATTCCCATTATCAGTGTTTATTATCACCACTTATAACTGAAGGTCAAAAAGCATCATGGAATATTTCTAAGGATTTCTATTTATTTTTAGCAATGTTAATCTTGAAAATAAATGGTTCATGTCCTTTGTGTATTCATATTGCATATTTTGGATATTAAAAATATTGGATATTAAAATGATTTCAAGGTGCATTGTGTCAAAGTACTTAACAAACAATGATTAGTACTTGTTGTTGGAAGAGCTAGATACAAACAAATCCTTAGGCTCAGTATGCACTAAGCAAAATTCACTTCACACATTTGGATGTGAAATGTAGCATCAGCCAGATGTGTTATTTCAGGGGTATTATAAATAAAGTGAAGGAAAGTATTAACAAGATTCCTGGGCTCCATCCATCCCCAGTTTAGAAAAGCAGCTAAGCCTGTGCATAAAAGTGTTAAATTGTGCTGAACAGTCTCAGAGCAGCTTTGCACTCAATAGCTTAAATTGATACAACTTACATCACTCTGGGATGTCAAAATGTCCGCCTTCCCATGATGCCAGTTTCATTCTGTTCACAGTCACACTGCTGTTATGTTGAGAAATGAACTCCCACCAGCATAGCTTCTGCTTCTCTTTGAGAGCAGCACTGATGTAACCCTGTAGTGTACATTTGCCCTCAAAGATTAAGTGTGTGTTTAAATGCTTTCCCAAGCAGAGATTGCTGTCCCGACTCAGAGCCTCCTTTTCTTACTTGTTTGTATGCCAGAGCCGATCTTAACTACTAATCGCTAACATTTTAAACAATTCATTTGAACCTCTTTTCTATTTAACTTTTCATGAACAGACTGATTTTTAAAAAACGTGTTGATTATTTTTAGATGAGTGACAAAGACTTTATTTCAACACATTCCGATCTATTGATTGTGAACTGAGGGGCTGTCTACACAGCAGCGTTATTTTGGAATAAGTGACGTTATTCCAAAATAACACCTAATATATGGAGATATACTTATCTCATAGAGCTGGAAGGGACCTTGAAAGGTCATCAAGTCCAGTCCCCTGTCTTCAAGGCAGGGCCAAGTACCATCCCTGACAGATTTGCCCCAGATGGCCCCCTCAAGGATTGAATTTATAACCCTGGGTTTATTTTGAAATAACATTGAGCTGGAGGACTTCTTACTCTATCTCAAGGTAACCCTCATTTCATGAGGAGTAAGGGAAATCAAAGGAAGAGTGTTCTTTCTTTGTCTTTCTGCTGTGCAGACAGAGGTAAAAGCAAAGAGGTAAGCTATTTTGACTTAAGCTACATAATTGACATAGCTGAAGTTGCATAGGTTAATTTGACTTTTGCCCTGCTGTGTAGATGTACCCAGAATTTCCTGAGTATACCAGTATTTCTAACTGTGATCACACAACAGTGTTTCTATTCCCTTACTGGATGAGTGAGAACTAACATAATGAGGTGAAGGATGTCGTAGAAGTAGAGAATTATATCCTTCTATTAAATGGTTCAGACAATCAGTAACAAAGTTAGCATTACTTTTTGTGTAGATATTTACAGAGACTCCCATAAAATCTTCTTGAATGAATACCTGTTAAATAATACCTTTCCAAAAGTGTTCTAGTGGTGGTCTCTCAGGCAAATTCTGATTCAAATAGCCTACAAAGAAAAAGCTTTACAGTAACCCAGATATTTCCTGATTCTGCCATCCTAATTTCTCCTTACTCTGCATTTTGCTTCTGCTTAGCTGCTGAAACTGAAGAAGTTTTAGTTTTGAAAATTCCACTTAAAAACTATTTGAAAAGTTCTGATTATCACCTTTTCCAAAGAATATCACTTACTGCAAATGTAGCAGTTTCTATAGATGTCAGTTCTGGCCTGAATAATTGGAGGATGGTCAAATCCCATGATTATATGGGACAGCATGCTTCTGATCGAAAGAAGTTAATTCACTGGCTACTAAGCTGGCAATGAATTATGTTAATCATCCAGTACCTAAATTTATGTCTACCTTTGTCAGGGCTGTTCCCCATCTCAGCACTCTGAGTGCAGAAGATGGGGATCCACAAGGGACCTTAAATACTTTGCATCTATAGGCTCTACTTACAAATACTCCCCAGAGTATTTACAGATTTACTGACTTTGAGGGGTAGCTGCCACCACCAAGGCTATGTTTACACTGTGCTGGTTTTGCACAAGAAATATGCAAATGAGGCTAAGTGTGGAATATTGCTGAGCCTCATTTGCATAATTAATGAGCATCCACTTTTTGCACAAGAGGGGAAAAATGGCTCTTGCACAAGAAGGGGTTTTTGCGCAAAAGCCTCTTGCGCAAAAAGCAGCCGCTCATTAATTATGCAAATGAGGCTCGGTGATATTCCACGCTTAGCCTCATTTGCATATTTCTTGTGCAAAACCAGTGCAGTGTAGACATAGCCCAAGTGATTTAACTCTAAAAAAACAGGAAGGAACACTTGAATCCCTTCCCCAGGACTATCCCCAAGCTCTTTTGCCCCAAGAGAGCTTGAAAAAAAGAAGCAAAAAGCACAAAAAACCAAACTGTATCTCTGATAGCTGACCTCCAAGGCTAGGCAGACACACACAGAGACCTCCTGTTACCTTCCAAGACACAAGAATCAAATAATCACCTTAAAAAAGATAATTTTAGGAACAAAACAAAAAGATATAATTGTTAAAGCATACTTGATTGCTAGGTGTTACAGAGCAATTGAGTAAAACATATTAAAACACAGAAAACATCTCTGAGTATGCTCTTAAATAGTGAATGGGGGAGCGAAGGCATAGATTCATACAGAGAAGTTTAACCAAACAACCAAAACAAAGAAAAATACCCTGACTAAATACACCTTTTCCTTCTACTCATGATCTGTGATGATCCATACTTCAAGGCCCAGTTCACTCCCATGTCCAATATTTTATATAGACATGGTAATTCTGATTACTGCATCTGCTCCCTCCAGCCCTAAACTTAGAAGATACACAAAGGAAAAGAAGATCAGGTATCTATATCCAATTCAAATTTCAGCACTGTATCCCATTGGTTCTTCTGGCCCGCTGCCAACACCTTTGCTAGATCCCTGAGTTTAACCCGTTAGTCACCGAGTGCTGGCCAGCACTCCTCCTATCCAGCACAACCTTCAACACTGACTTCTGTGTCCTGATGCCTGTCCTTGCATGCTAGAACATTCCTGTTTGCTTCTGGGAATTGTTCTGCTTCATTTTATAATAATTCTCAATATATCAGAGCAATTATTTTTATAATATATTTTACTGTGTATGTTATCACTTCAGAGGCTAAAGATTATTGCACACAGTAGCACCTGAACATTTTTCTTAATGAATGAAACATTTAGGTAGGCTTCCTTTATCCAATGAATTTCTATGGATACAATAAAACACCTGGAGATCATAAACATTAGATGTAAAAGGACCATTATTTCATTCCCAGGTGAATCTCAAAAATGAACACAGTTCATGCAAACTAATAGAATTTTAAATGAATGTCGGTAAAATATGATAAACAATATTTACATTTCAGAATTCTAGTCAAATGCTAGAACAAAGCCTTTTAAATCCAATATATAGTAAGATTTATTTTGTTTTCTTATCAGTTTTCTATTCCTGGCCAATGGGGATTGCAGAAAGTGGTGGGCTGGCCCATGCCATTTCCTAGTCTTCTCATTGGCCAGGAATGGTGAAGCACAGCCAATGAGAGCAGTGAGCAGCCAGACCTGCAGATGCTCAGGTAACCAAAGCATCTCAGGTAACCCCATCATATATAATTCACAAAACCACTTGCCTTCAGTAATTTTCAGGTAACCAGTTACCTGGATGGAATATCTAAAATATTTAGTTTTCCTTAAAGTTAGAGTGAGATTCAGTGTGTTTCTTCCAACATTGTAACTAAAGCTTGAGCTCAGCCGAGTTCAGTGAAAGAGGCTATAGCCATTGCTCTTCTTCCACTGGCTAAGCACATATCTAGACCATATATAATGAACCATATGGTTTTAAGAAAATAACCTGTATGATGCAATAGATTTTGAGTCACAGTCTCCCCTACATGGTCATGGAAAGCTTTGTGTACCTTGTAAAATCACTGACTCCTATTAGGTAATGAGCACATATTGGTCAGAGAGAAAAATTCCTCAACCTTCAACCCCTGGAATTTTGAATGACAGATGCTGGTGCTTCCCAAGTCAATTCTTTCCTTGGAAAGGTATTACCCAGGTTGAGTAATAGAAGAGTTTGTACATATTTTCAAAGAGGTCAGATGGTATCTTCATATAAAATATAAATGACTCTTTAATGTACTTGATGCAGACACAGGCTTAAGCTAGTTATGAAATGTGCTGTCAGTTATATCTCCTGATATTACTCATTCACTAAACACCACTGAAAATAAAAGTAGATGAATAAGTTTCAGGAAAGAAAAAACAAATGTAAGGAATGTGAATCAGTGATGCAGTAACGAGGCCCATGAGTTTTAGATTAAAATTAATGAGGGAAGTACATTTTCTTTTGCACATTGTTTAATGTACAAACTTAATTAGATGTATGAGCTGTCTTGATAAAAACAACTCACATAAGTAAATAAAAGGTTTAGATTAACTCTGTTTTCAGAAGTAATGTTTCACCAATGGGTTAGTTTATCTGTTACTCTGATCTAAGCTGAAATTTCAGATGATTGAAAAGCACAATATTCACTACCATTAGAGGAACACACTCCCATGCCCACATATCAGTACACAGTATTTGTAGCTATAGAGAGCTTTAACTGAAACTTTAGCAAAGCAAAAAGAGAACAATGCCAATAAAAGGAAATAAAGGCAGAGCTGGGCATAAGATAAGACATTTATAGTTCACCAGGTTTTTGTTCTCAGTTCTGTGACCTTACTATATTAAAGTAGTATCAAATGTGAAGAGTGTGCTCTTGTATGGATGTGAGACCTGGCATACTAAAAAGTCTTCAAATCACAAGCTACAGACATTCATAAACAGATGCCTGAGGTACATCCTTCACATCAAATGGCAAGACTATGTCACAGATGAGGAGTTTTGGAACAGAGCAGGAAAAGAACCACTTGACTTTCAAATCAAGAGAAGAAAGTGGGGATGGCTAGGCCACACTCTCAGAAAAATCATCATCCAGCATAGTCCGTCAAGCTCTCACATGGAACCTGCAAGGAAAACGCAAAAGAGGAAGACCTTGGACAACGTGAAGAAGATCTACTGAAATTGAAGGACTACAACTGGGGTACTCCTGGAGTCAGCTAGAAGTTTTGTCTCAAGACAGAGTGAAGTGGAGGAGACTTGTAGATGATCTATACTCCACTCGGAGTACAATGGTTTAAGAAGAAGAGACTGTATTAAAGTTCATGCTGTTCAAACAAACCCTGCTTATGATGTGATCTGGATCATGCTGCATTACTTACTATCTTGCCATCATTATTCATAAGATTGAAACCTCTTTGGAGCAACATGGATCTGACAGTTCCTGTCAGACAGTCCCTGGTCTAAAATTTGCTACATGAGGTTTGCCTTCAAAATTTGATAAGTATTCTGTAATGGTCTCATTTTCTGCATAAAAACAATCAACTTCACTTAGCTTAATTAACGTATGTGGAACTCAAGGTTTGTCTTCGTATAGAAGTGCTATAGCTATTGTTGTAATATGTTAGTGAAAATGCTCCTATGCACACAGGAAAGCATCTCCCATCAGCATAGTTAAATCTACCTCCCGTTGAGACAATAGCTAGGTTGATAGGAAAAGCTCTCCTGTCTATATAGTACTGTGTACGTGGGGATTAGTTTAAGTGTAACTATGGAGCTCAGGTGTGTGGATTTTCCACAGCCCATGGTAGTCCCATATAGGTCTGTATTACAGATCCGGCCTCAGACAACTGCTAGTATGAGCATATGGATATTTCCAACATCATGCCTAAGTTGCCTCTTTAATCTCCTAGTAAAAGGGTGTTCATTTAATGCAGTGAGTGTTTTGTTGGTTCTTAATGCTTGTCAATGGGAGCCATTCACACTATATATATTTACCTCTACTTCTATCTAGATCCTATTTAAAATAATGGTCCAGGTTTTTTCCAAAGTGAATTTGACCAAATGTTTATATTTAGTGTATTTATAGACTTCATTTTCATTAAATATGTTGCTAATATAATCAATACATGGAAAAGGTGAACTTTAAAGTGTGTCTAGACTACAGGTTTTTTTCAAAAAAAGTAGCCTCTTTTCGAAAAAACTTCACCTGCGTCTAGACTGCAGCCGTATTCTTTCAAAAGTAAATCAAAAGAATGCGGCAGTTTTTTTGATCGCAGTAAACCTCATTTTACGAGGAATAATGCCTTTTTTCGAAAGTACTCTTTCAAAAAAAGGCACTATTGAATGCAAAATGTGCATTTTCAAAAGAAAGCATCTAGACTCTCTTTCGAAAAAGTGGCTCACTTTTTCGAAAAATCTGCTTGTAGTCTAGATACTTTCTTTCGAAAGAGGCTTGTAGTCTTGACGTAGCCTAAAATAAATTCTGTAGCTTCTGATATGTTAATGTACAATCTCCTTACATTCCCAATTAGGTACTTAGGAACTAAGAATCATATATGCTGTAACAATTAAAGAAATCAAAGAAAGTTTCTAGTATATTATATGAAGAGGGTGGCCTAGTTCTCTAAAAATGATACAAATTGTAACATAGCATCTGTTGGGAATTGTTTTTATGCAAAGACATGATATCCAGTCTTCTCCTTTTGTTGTCACTGTTTTCTTCCTGCAAATGGAATTTTTGTTGGGTTTTTCGTTTAGCTCTACTTCAAAACACTTCATTTGTATTTTGAGTACTGACAGTGCGTAGAAGGTGAATCCTTAAATGAAGTGAAACAAGTTAGTGCTTTGCAATTGTAAATAGTAAGTTGTAGTTGGAGTTAAGTTTTTATTACTAAAGGCTTTTCTATTCAGTGCCTTATTCTGCACCAGCTAGGGTGTACATTTTGAGGAGCACCAGTGTTTTCCACACTAACTGGCCATGCTGGTGTACACTAAAAGTTTCCTGGTGTGTGTTAATATAGTAGTTCCCTTTCAATCAGTACAACGTTAACATTCCCTAGAGAATTGTTACTGATGCACCAGCAGAGCCCACCTGAGCCAGTCAGCACATGACACACTGATGTCCATTTAGAATTTACATCCCAGCTGGTATAGACTAAGGTCCTGTGTAGACAAGATTAAAATTCAGGTTTAGCTAAATCTTCAAAGTGGTCTTCTAAATGGTTTATTCTGAAGAATACATCTTGCAATGTCTTCTGTAAAATCATTATCAGTTATTCTCTTTTATCATATTAGAAGTACTCTCTCACTTCTGCTCTGGTGAAGCATGGGCATTCACTTTTCAAAGATTTGGCTTTGGTGAAGAACTGCCAATGATGGCAAGATAACAAAAGATCCAATCTTACTTTCCCATTGCTCTATTGACTCATTCAAAGGTTAAAGGAACATCAAGTAATTATGACATTCTTGTCAGAAAACATAAGCTGTTCTTACTTAAAATACATTGAAGAAGCAGATGTGTTCTTATTAATTTTTATGTAACTCCTTTTCCAATCATAACTGCATTTTTTGGATGCACACTTTGCATGAGCACATTGGAAAATTTAGACTGTGATAATTTCCTCTTAAAAATCTCTAGTAAATTCAGTCTCTACATTATTCCATTGTTAGCATCTCCTTAGTGCTGTGTTAAACTGTTTAGCAAAATGCTAGTTGGACAGATATGGTCTAGCTTGTGCTCTGAAGAATGTTAAAACTTTTTGGCAAAGTGATTTCACTGTAGAGAATCTTCAATCAACAACATTCTAATGCCACACCATATTCTAGTAAGCTATACCATTAATAGCTATTCCATTAGCATCTTTCCAGGTGAGCACAGGAAGAGCACAGGAAGAGAAGTTGGCTGTTAATAGGGGACTCTGAATAGGTCTTTATGGATCATAAACAGTCAACTGAAGTGAAATCTGCACCAAATAGAAACGTGGGCTCTAATTCAGCATCCATTGGATATAGACCCTCACTAACTGTACAGAACCACTGTACCTTCTTTGAGAAATTTTCCCTTACTGACTAGTAATGCTTCCACTTCACATGACTTTCATTAGAGTCCATTTACTTTTATCCAGCTCTCAGTCTCAGCAGAACATTCTGAAGGCATAAGAATCCCAGAATCTAGATTTGATTATCAGTGACACACAGACAAATATTGGTGGTTTGCTGGTGATGTATCACCACACAATGTATTTCACATCTGCTAAATTGCTCTGAAAGAATAGCTGACATATCACCATGGTGCCCCATATGCTTCAGGTTTCCAGGAGAAGTTATGCCTCACTAACATTAGGGGCCACCTAAAGACTTGCCAAATGACTATGACAAATAGTTTTCTATTTGTTAAGTCATCATTATGCAGGCAATTATGTTCTGCCTTTGACCTAAAAGAGCCACTGAACAATTGCTCTAGGTCACTTTACACCTAAATCCTTTGAAGAGCCATCAAAACAAGTATGGATTTTTAATGGGAGGGTGAAATTTGGGTAGATCAGCAGTTCATGACAGAACACCAATGTTATTTCAAACTTTAGAAATCTATGAGGCTGAGCTCATTTGCAGAATCAAGCACTGCTGTTTTTGTATTCTGATTATTTGATGTATTATTATGAGCAGGAAACCACAGCAAAATATGTATAACAGAAATCTGAAAAGAGGCAAACACTAAGATGTACAGTGCATAGCTGCTTGCACAGGTGCATTATACTCCAGGATAAGTGCAAAAACTATGCTAGGTTGCAAATAACTGTAAGCAAGGAACCTCCATCCTGAAGTGAACTGTGAACTCAGTCTAAGACAGATCTAAGGGTGTGTCTACATGACATGATTATTTTGAGATAACTAGTGTTATTTTGAAATAACAATGCGAGAGTCTACACCATCATTCAGTTATTTCGAGAGATCTTGGAGAGAGAGAGATCTTGGAGTGATTGTGAATAGTTCTCTGAAAACACGCAGCACTCAGCATGCAGCAGCAGTCAAAAAAGCAAATAGAATGTTAAGAATCATTAAAAAAGGTATAGAAAATAACAGAAAATATCTTATTGCCTCTATATAAAACCATGATACGCCCACATCTTGAATGCTGTGTACTGATGCGGTCACCTCATCTCAAAAAAGATATATTGGCATTGGAAAAGGTTTAGAAAAGGGCAACAAAAATGATTAGGAGTTTGGAATGGGTCCCATATGAAGAGAGATTAAAAAGACTTGGACTTTTCATCTTAGAAATGAGGAGACTAAGGGAGATATGATAGAAGTCTATAAAATCATGACTGGTGTGGTATGGAAAAAGTGAATAAGGAAAAGTTATTTATTTATTCCCACAATATAAGAACTAGGGGTCACCAAGTGAAATTAATAGGTAGCAGGTTTAAAACAAACAAAAGGAAGTTTTTCTTTACTCTGCGCACAGTCAACATGTGGAATTCCTTTCCAGAGTATGTGGTGAAGGCCAGGACTTTAACAGCATTCAAAAAAGAGCTAGATAGATTCATGGAGGTTAGGTCCATCGATGGCTATTAGCCAGGATGGGTAGGAATGGTGTCCCTAGCCTCTGTTTCTCTGGAGGTGGGTGACAGGGGAGGAATCACATGAAGGTTACATGTTGTGTTCCCTCCCTCTGGGACATCTGGCATTGGCCACTGTCAGCAAACAGTCTGACCCAGTATGGCTGTTCTTATGTTCGTGATAATTTCAAAATAATGGACAGCTTATTCTGACTTTTGTAAACCTCATTCCATGAGGAATAATGCCTATTCCGAAATAGCTATTTCAAAATAACGCATGTGTAGACCCTCCACTGCTGCTATTTCAAAATAGCCCCTCACCAGGGCCATTCTAAATTATTCCTTCCCAGTGCCTCCTGGGGCTCTAAATCAAGATAGCAAGTCTACATTAGGGAAGCCTGCCTCAGACTAATTTTGAGACTTGCCCTATATCAGCTCTAGAAATCATACAGTGTCATGCCCTGATAGCGTTTCTCCATTGTTGCAATGTCCTGGTGAAATCGCTCGCCGTGCTCGTCACTCACTGCTCCGCAGTTTGGTGGAAAAAAATCTAGATGAGAGTGCAAAAAATGTATCTTTAGTGACATGTTGCAACCAAGGCTTTTGTATGCCTTGAGGAGGTTTTCCACCAACAACCTGTAGTTGTCTGCCTTGTTGTTTCCGAGAAAATTTATTGCCACTAACTGGAAGGCTTTCCATGCCGTCTTTTCCTTGCCACGCAGGTCATGGTCAAATGCATCATCTCGAAGAAGTTCACGAATCTGAGGACCAACAAAGACAACTTCCTTTATCTTAGCTTCACTTAACCTTGGAAATTTTCCACGGAGGTACTTGAAAGCTGCTTGTGTTTTGTCCATGGCCTTGACAAAGTTCTTCATCAGACCCAGCTTGATGTGTAAGGGTGGTAACAAAATCTTCCTTGATTCAACAAGCGGTGGATGCTGAACACTTTTCCTCCCAGGCTCCAATGACTGTCAGAGTGGCCAATCTATCTTGATGTAGTGGGAATCTCTTGCACGACTATCCCATTCTCAGAGAAAACAGCAGTACTTTGTGTATCCAGTCTGCAGACCAAGCAAGAGAGCAACAACCTTCAAATCGCCACAAAGCTGCCACTGATGTTGGTCATAGTTTATGCACCTCAAAAGTTGTTTCATGTTGTCATAGGTTTCCTTCATATGGACTGCATGACCAACTGGAATTGATGGCAAAACATTGCCATTATACAGCAAAACAACTTTAAGACTCGTCTCCGATGAATCAATGAACAGTCTCCACTCATCTGGATCGTGAACGATGTTGAGGGCTGCCATCACACCATCGACGCTGTTGCAGGCTACAAGATCACCTTCCATGAAGAAGAATGGGACAAGATCCTTTTGACGGTCACGGAACACAGAAACCCTAACATCACCTGCCAGGAAATTCCACTGCTGTAGTTTGGAGCCCAGCAGCTCTGCCTTACTCTTGGGTAGTTCCAAATCCCTGACAAGGTCATTCAGTTCACCTTGTGTTATGAGGTGTGGTTCAGAGGAGGAGGATGGGAGAAAATGTGGGTCCTGTGACATTGATAGTTCAGGACCAGAAGTTTCATCCTCTTCCTCTTCCTCGTCTGACTCAAGTGAGAATGATTCTGGTGCATCAGGAACCGGCACTCCTTCTCCGTGGGATACTGGGCGTGTAGCTGATGGAATGTTTGGATAATGCACAGTCCACTTTTTCTTCTTTGACACACCTTTCCCAACTGGAGGCACCATGCAGAAGTAACAATTGCTGGTATGATCTGTTGGCTCTCTCCAAAGCATTGGCACTGCAAAAGGCATAGATTTCCTTTTCCTGTTCAACCACTGGCAAAGATTTGTTGCACAAGTGTTGCAGCATATGTGTGGGGCCCACCTCTTGTCCTGATCTCCAATTTTGCAGCCAAAATAAAGGTGATAGGCTTTCTTAACCACAGTGGTTATACTGCGCTTTTGTGATGCAAAAGTCACTTCCCCACAAACATAGCAGAAGTTATCTGCACTGTTCACACAAGTACGAGGCATCTCTGCTCACTTTGGCTAAACAGAAATGCGTCCCTTTGCAAAATCAGACAACTACAGGTTGTTGGTGGAAAACCTCCTCAAGGCATACAAAAGCCTTGGTTGCAACATGTCACTAAAGATACATTTTTTGCACTCTCATCTAGATTTTTTTCCACCAAACTGCGGAGCAGTGAGCGACGAGCACGGCGAGCGATTTCACCAGGACATTGCAACAATGGAGAAACGCTATCAGGGCAAATGGAGCCCATCAATGCTTGCAGACTATTGCTGGACAATGAAAAGAGATGCTCCATTTAATGAATACAAGAGACAAGCCAAGAAGCGCCGAGTAGACACTGAATAGGACTAAACTATGTACATAATAGTTTTTTGCCTTTTCTTTCATAATAAATTTTATTTATATAACCCTTTTGCTGATTTTTAAAGTGTTACATAAACAGGACAGGTGAAATATTATCATGTAAAGCAACCATAAACACATGAAAAGACCTAGGTTTACAATTTATGATTAAAACTCTGCTATCTACACAATATACATAGACGTAAAATGTAAAAACTTAAATATCTTGGAAACAGTAGCCAATCAGTTGTTTTAATTGTCATATTTGAATTCAGCACATCAAAATATATAATAAATAGCACATTTTATCTCTGAAGCAGACGACTTCTAAAAAATTGTAGACCAGTGTTATTATTTGAAAATAAGGGAGGTTATTTCGAAATAACTCTGTAGTGTAGACCAGGACTGAGAGACACTGTAGTAATCCTTAAACCCCTAAGTACCTAGACCTGTATTTGCAAGACTCTCTTGCCTCTTCTCTAGATCTTGCTCATTACTTTTTACCTGTTCTTATATGCATAATACTTACATGCTCCACAAAGGACTAAGCCCTGAAAGTCACCTTTTTTGTTTGAAATTTAATCTTAAAGTAGTAGAACATCAAATGGGACTTCACCTCTTTTAAAATAATTATGTGCTTATACATTTACGTTATCCATACCATGTATTTTGTTTATAAAATTGCAGGTAATTCTAATGCTATAAAAATCAATCCATCTCAAGGTTATCATACGTTTTATAATATTGGTATGGCTAATCTCAAGATGACAATGAAACCTCTTTCAAGAGGAGAATGAAGGGGAAAATCAAAACAAGTTTAATTCCAGGAAGAATCATAGACCTTGGTTCTCATGGGGGACTTTAATCACTCTGACATCTGTTAGGAGACCAATATAGCAGTACACAGACAATCCAGGAAGCTTTTGGAGAATGTTGGGGATAACTTCCTGGTGCAAGCGTTGAAGGAACTGACCAGGGACCATGCACAGCTTGACCTGCTGCTCACAAACAGGGAGGAATTAATAAGGGAAGTAGATGTGGGTGGCAACCTGGGAAGCAGTGATCATGAGATGGTAAATTATAGGATCCTGAGTAAAAAAAGAAAGGAGAACAGCAAAATACACATCCTGGACTTCAGAAAAACAGACTTTGACTCCTTCAGAGAAATGATGGGCAGGATCCCCTGGGATGCTAACATGAAGGTGAAAGGAGTCCAGGAGAGCTGGCAGTATTTTAAAGAAGTCTTATTGAAGACACAGGCACAAACCATCCCAATGAACAATTAGAAAAGCAAATATGGTAGGCGACAAGATTGGTTTACAGGGGAAATCCTTGGTGAGCTTAAACACAAAAAAGGAAGCTTATAAGAAGTAGAAACTTGGACAGATGACTAGGGAGGAGTATAAATATATTGCTCAAGAATACAGGGAAGTAATCAGGAAGGCAAAAGCACAACTGGAATTGCAGCTAGCAAGGGATGTGAAGGGTAACAAGAAAGGTTTCTACAGGCATGTTAGCAATAACAGGGTGATAAGAGAGGTTGTGGGGCCCTTACTGGATGAGGGAGGTAACCTAGTGACAGATGATGTGGGAAAAGCTGAAATACTCAATGCTTTTTTTGCCTCTGTCTTCATAGACAAGGTCATCTCCCAGACTTCTGCACTAGGTAACGCAGTATGGGAAGGAGGCATTCAGCCCTTGTTGGAGAAAGAACAGGTTAAGAACTATTTAGAAAAGCTAGACATACACAAATCCATGGGTCCGGATTTAATGCATCCGAGGGTACTGAAGGAGTTGGCAAATGTCATTGCAGAGCCTTTGGCTATTATCTTTGAAAACTCGTGGAGATCGGGAGATATCCCAGATGATTGGAAAAAGGCAAATGTAGTGTCCATCTTTAAAAAAGGGAAGAAGGACAATCCAGGGAACTATAGACCAGTCAGTCTTACCTCAGACCCCAGAAAAATCATGGGGTGATCCTCAAGGAATCCATTTTGAAGCACTTGGAAGAGGGGAATGTGTTCAGGAATAGTCAACCTGGATTCACCAAGGGCAAGTCATACCTGACCAATCTGTTTAGTTTCTATGATGAGGTAACTGGCTCTGTGGACATGGGGAAGTCAGTGGATGTGATATACCTTGGCTTTAGCAAAGCTTTTGATACGGTCTCCCACAATATTCTTGCCAGCAAATTAAGGAAATATGGATTGGATAAATGGACTGTAAGGTGGATAGAAAGCTGGCTAGATTGTCAGGTCCAATGGTAGTGATCAATGGCTCAATGTCTGGTTAACGGTCGGTTTCAAGTGGAATGCCCCAAGGATCGCTTCTAGGGCTGGTTTTATTCAACATCTTCATTAATGACCTGAAGGTGAGGGGATGAACTGCACTCTCAGCAAGTTTGCAGATGACACTAAGCTAGGGGGAGAGGTAGATATGTTGGAGGGCAGAGATAGAGTCCAGAGTGACCTAGACAGATTAGAGGATTGGGCCAAAAGAAATCTGATGAGGTTCAACAAGGACAAATGCAGAATCCCAAGCATTGTTACAGGCTGGGGACCAACTGGCTAGATAGCTGTTGAGCAGAAAAGGACCTGGGACTTACAGTGGATGAGAAACTGGATCTGGGTCAATAGTGTGCCCTTGTAGCCAAGAAGGTTAATGGCATATTAGGGTGCATTAGAAGGAGCATTGACAGCAGATCTAGAGGAGTGTTTATTCCCCTTTATTCAGCTCTGGTGAGGCCACACCTGGAGTATTGTGGCCAGTTCTGGGCCCCCCACTATAGAAAGGATGTGGGTGCATTGGAGAGGGTCCAGCGGAGGGCAACCAAAATGATTAGCGGACTGGAGCACAAGACCTATGAGGAGAAGCTGAGGGATTTGGGTTTATTTAGTCTGCAGCAGAGAAGAGTGAGGGGAAATTTGATAGCAGCCTTCAACTTCCTGAAGGGAGGTTCCAAAGAGGATGGAGAGAGGCTGTTCTCAGTAGTGACGGATGGCAGAACAAGGAGCAATGGTCTCAAGTTACAGTGGGGGAGGTCTAAGTTGGATATTAGGAAAAACTATTTCACGAAGAGGGTGGTGAAGTTCTGGAATGGGTTACCTAGGGTGGTGGTGGAATCTCCATCCCTAGAGGTTTTTAAGTCTCGGCTTGACAACGCCCTAGCTGGGATAATTTAGTTAGAGGTCTCTTCCAGCCCTATGATTCTATGATTCTAAGAAAGATAAGACAGAACAAGACATTTCTCAGGACCTATTAAGAAAGTAAATAGTATATATTTTCTAGGATACATACGTAAAACATTTAGCAAGATTGCCTCCAGAGACCTTCTGTTAAATCCTTTAAGAAAATAAATGTATTTATTGCTACTAATATTTCCCAATCCAAGTAACATCTCATAGTCTACATTTAATTATACGTGGGTTCTTTTCCCCTTATGTGCATTAAGGTATAATTATTAGCAATAGATTGGTCACATCACTATGAAACAGCCTCAAGCATCAATAGTAGTAAGAAAAAAAAGAACATCCTTCAAATAAAACCTACAGGAAAGGCTTGGTCATCACAAAGTAAGCTTTACAGTGTAAGAAGTCATAACAATCCATAAAAAGGTATTCTAAACTAGACCCATCCAGCTGTCTAATAGTGTGAGTGAGGGAAAGCAGACAGAAAAATAGTAGTACTTAATGAATACTATTGACTGAAGTCATCAGTAGTAAGCCAACCATAACAAACTTCTCATTTTGGAAAGCCTATTAATATTTGTAGTACCTGAAAACAATGTCGTTTTCAGGTACTCACATAGAGATTTTTTTCACCAAAAATATGATTTTCTAGAAATATAATAACTTTAAAGGCAAACAAATGTTAAATAATCATGTCCTCCTTCCCTTAGGTCACTTTGGGTATGTCTACACTACAGCATTATTTTGAAATACCTTATTTCAAAATAGTTAATTCGAAATAAGATATTTCAAAATAACGCGTCTACACACAAAATGCATTTCAAAATAGCGTTTTTCTATTTCAAAATAGCACGTCCACACTGATTGGATGCTGAATCGCATTTAAGGCCAGCTGAAACTAGTTCCGGCAGGGCATCAGGTCAGTAGTTACTTTGTGTGGCTGCTGCCTGAGGCGATCTGAGGCTTGTGCTTAAAGGGACCCCCCTGGACAGCTGGTTTTCAGGTTTCCCTGCTTGCTTGCCTACCTCACTGAGGGACAGCAAAGCATTTTTCTCTCTGCCTGCTTTGGTTGCCCTGACTTGGGACACCATAGCACCCAGCACCATGGAACCAGAGCTGCCCCTGGGCATGCTGGTGCTCATTTTGGATGTCTTGCTGCAAGCCTGGCAGCAATTGCTGGAGTCTGCCTCGCAGAATGTGCTGCAGCCCAACCCTCAGGCCCTCTTCCAGACCCTCCGGGGGGACAAGGAGGAGCAGCAGCAGTGCCTGGACGCCAGCGTGCCCCGTCACATCTGGCATCTGGACACCAGCAGTGACTGGTGGGACCACATCATCCTGGAGCACTGGGGAGACCAACAATGGACCCAGAACTTCAGAATGAAGACGGACACTTTCTATGAGCTCTGTGAGCAGCTCGTCCCTGCTCTGTGGTGATGGGACATGCACATGAGGCCCACCATTCCCCTCCAGAAGCGTATGGCCATCGCCCTATGGAAGCTCTCCACGCCAGATAACTACTGATCTGTGGGGAACCAGTTCAGCATGGGGAGATCCATCGTCGGAGCAGTGCTCATGCAGGTATGGCAGTCTCCAGCCACTGTGCTTGGGGGGGGAGGGGCAAGGAGGTGATGGGCTGCCCCAGGGAAAAGTGGGGGGAGGTGGTGCAAGTCCCCTCCCCAGGAGGGTTTGTTCTGTCCCAGCCGCACTGCAGACTGCCCGCGGTGGCCAGGATTTCAGGGGGTGTTGCTCCTGGGGAGGGGGTGTGGGGCAGTGGCAGGGAAGGAGCACTGTCAGCCACCCTGGCACCCCAGTGGCTCTTGGTTTCGTGTGTCCCTCTGCAGGTGGTCAAGACCATCAATAGAGTGCTGCTCCGCAGAGTCATCTGCCTCACTGATGTGGACGCAGTCATTGAGGGGTTTGGCACCCTGGGCTTCCCCAACTGTGGGGGGGGGGGAATCGATGGGACGCACATCCCCATCCGTGCCCCAGACCACCAGGCCTCCCTGTACATAAACTGGAAGGGATACTTCTCAGTCATCCTGCAGGGTGTGTCTGACCACCGGGGCCACTTCCTGGACATTAACGTGGGCTGGTCCAGCAAAGCACACGACACACGGGTGTACTGCAACTCCTCTGTGTGCCAGAGGCTGCACGCCGGGATTTTCTTCCCCGACCGCCACATCAGGGTCAGGGACGTGGACATGCCTGTGTGCCTGGTGGGGGATGTGGCCTACCCACTACAACCCTGGCTCATGAAGCCCTACACGGGACACCTCAATCCTTCCTGGCAGGCCTTTAATGCCAAGCTCAGCAGGGCCTGCATCATGGTGGAGGGTGCATTTGGCTGGCTGAAGGCCTGATTTAGATGCCTTCTCACCCGCCTGGACCTCTCTGAGAGGAATATTCCGCACATGGTGGCAGTGTGCTGTGTGTTGCACAATTTGTGCGAAAGGATGGGGGAGGCTTTCCTGCCAGGCTGGATGGCAGAGACCAACCACTTGGCTGGCTTGTACATGCAGCCCTGCACGGCTGCCAGCTGGGAGGCCCATCAGCGGGCTGTTGGTATCTGGGAGGCCCTGCAGGAGAGGTTCCAGACAGAGGAGTGAAGTCTCCCTGGTATGCCCCACTGGGGCCTTGTGCCTTATTCCACCCTCACGTCCTTCCACTTTCCCCTCACTAACCCCCCTTCCTGATGTAAAATAAAAACACGTGTGTTGCCAAAAACAAACTCTCTTTATTGAACATAACTGGGGTGCGGGCGGAATGAGGGTGGGAGAGGGGAGGCGAGAGGGTGGGAGAGGGGAGGGGTAAACCTGGGAGGAGGGAGCTGGCAGGGCGAGGCAAGGGGAGGAAGGGGGAGGAGAAGCCCAGGGTTGGGGTTCTTGCTGGTCCACCTGTCTCCCAGCACTGTGGGTGCGGGGGCCTCGGTGTCCCTGGGGAGCAGTGGGTATGGAGGGTGGGGTGGGTGGCGGGGGGGAAGAAGAAGCGGGAGGGGGAGCAGGAGTGGGAGGAGGAGCGATAGCAGCGGCAGCAGGGGCTGGAGCGGTAGGAGGCACCAATCTCTGCACCAGGGCCTGCAGATGGTCGCACATGGCACAGCCCTTGGGCAAGGAGCTCCCACCAGCTCTCCCACCGCAGTTGCAGGTCTTCATGCACCCAGTGCTCCAGGATACAGACCTGCCTTTGCAGGATCCCCAGGTGCTGCCGCTGGTACTCCTCCTGGTTTCGGGTCACCCTGGTGGCCTGGGTGCGGGAGGATGTCCTTGGCGTGGTGGTGCGCCCTGCACTCGCAGCTGCTGCGGCCGTGGAGAAACAAGAGGAGTGGTCGGTTATCCCTGGGGACACAGTGGGTGAAGCCCAGCCCCCCTCTGCATGGCGAGGACGGCAGGTCTCCGCACCATCAGAGCCGATGTGCTTGCACACAGGCCATGTTTGGCCTGTCCTGCTATCCCCGGGAGTGTGAGCTAGCCCGGGACTGCACCCATGCCCCTGTGCTGTATGTAGTTGGGTGTGGGGGGGAGGGGAGATGTGCCCTGCCTCTGCATAGAGGGGGCTTGTGGAGGGAGGGCATTGTGCAGTGTCCCTCCCCAGGGTCAGGAGCATGTCATGTGCCTTCATACAAACACACGTGTGGGTAACAGGCCAGGATCCCTGTGTAGCAGCCAGCCGGGGCCACATGCCCAGGGTAGCATAGCACATGCACAGGTTGCTGCATGTTCTGTGGTCAACAAGGCCCACACGCATGGTCCCTGATCTCCCTCTCCACCCCCCGCTCCCACCCAGCATAAGGGGACATTGATGGTACTCACATGTCGAGGCCTCCCCGGCCTCAGACGACACCGGTGACATTGCTGCTGTGACGCCTTGGGAGTCCTGTGTGAGTGCTACACTCCATCCAGGCTCCTGCAACTCCTGGCCGCCGTCTTCCTCCTCCTCCATGCCCTGGTCAGGGCCCTCTTCCCCAGAGTCGATGACCACCTGGGAGGCATGGACCATCTGACCCCCCAGGATGCGGTTCAGGGCATCATAATAGGGGCAGGGGTCTGCCCCCTATGGCCCTGGCATAGGCCTGCCACAGCTCCTTTATTTTCATGCGCACCTGCTCCTGGGTGCGCATGTGGCCTTTGGTGGCCAAGCTGTGAGCCATCCGCCTGTAGATGGCCGCGTTCCTCCATCTAGGGCAGAGATCATGGACATTGGAGGCCTCCCCCCAAACCTGAATGAGGTCCATGATCTTCTCACTGGACTAGGAAGGCACCCGCCTTTTGCGGCCCCTGGCAGGCTCCTGGGAGCTGCCAGACTGCTCCTGGGGAGCGGTGGAGGTCTGGGTGCCAGTGGGTTGCTGGCTCATGCTGGGCCAGGGGCAGCGACTGCTGGCTCTGTGCTGGCAGGCTTGCAGCTGGCACAGGCACTGTGCTAAATGGCTTGAAGAATATTGAAACAGTGACATGTGGGCAAGACTGTTGTTCATGATATGCATCTATGCAGAGGGTTAGGGGGGATGCAAGGTGCCTTCCTTCCTGTCCTGTGAAGGCTACCTACATGGCATGCTACTCCCTTTCCCAGTCAGAGACTGGGTAGGAAAAAAGAACAGACAAAAGCCATAGGCTACGTCTACACTGCAGGCTTCTTGCACAAGAACTTTTTGTGGAAGAGATCTTCCACAAAAAGTTCTTGCGCAAGAGCGCATCCACACTGCCATGTGCTTTTGCACAAGAGATGTGCTTTTGCGCAAGAGAGCATCCACACTGTCACGGACGCTCTTGCACAAAAAAGTTCTGATAGGGGTTTCTTGTGCAAGAAACCCCTGTTGCCCATCAACACGCGCCTTTTTGAGCAGGAGCTCTTGTGGAAAAAAGTTTACTCCTTGTAGAAAGAGAAATAACTCTTGCACAAAAAGCCTTGTCTTCTGACCATCTACTGTACTTTTTCTTGCACAAAAATGTACTTGTAGTGTGGACGCTTTGCGAGTTTTTGCACAAAAACAATTGTTTTTGCGCAGAGCTCTGCAGTGTAGACATAGCCTTCGACAGCAGCTGGAAAAATTAGTTGAAACTATAGTAAAGAATAAAATTGTCAGAAACATAGATTAACATAATTTGTTGGAGGAAAGTCTGTAAAGGGAAATCATGCCTTGCTAATCTACTAGAGTTCTTTGAGGGGGTCAATAAACATGTGGACAAGGGGGAATCCAGTGGATATAGTATACTTCAATTTCCAGAAAGCCTTTGACAAGGTCCCTCACCAAAGGCTCTTAAGTAAATTAAGTTGTCATGGGATAAGAGGGAAGGTCCTCTCATGGATTGATAATTGGTAGGCAACAAAGGGTGCAACCATGACTTTGTGGGTCACAACTGAGAACAGCAAATGCAGGTCACACTGCTGAGAAATAGGGTAAATTAATTCAAAAAAATGCTGTTTGTTATTCTTCCATAAGTTATACCAAACAAGCACAAAAATAAACTTCTGTCTCACCATACTGGCTAACATGAAATCATAAGAGCAGTTTCCTGAGGCATTCCAGTCTTTGTATCATCCCAAAAATATTGGATTCAGGGATATAAATAAAGATTCTTCTGATCTCAAAGTACCACCCGAATGTCCATGTGTATATGCAGCTCAGATCTTACCCAAAAATCATGCTGTTGTCAATCCGTTAGTATCTAAAGGTTTATCTATGAAAGAAAAAAAAATAAAGGTGAGAGTTGAAAATGGTTGAAAGAATCAAATACACACAACAGTTGTAAAGTTCTTGGTTCAAACTTGTAGCAATGATGGAATAAACTGCTGGCTTAAGTCACATCTGGTTACTTCCGAATCATTGGAAGGGCCTTATCCCTTTGTTGGAATGCTCCCATTAGTATAAATCCAGTCTAGAGGTTTGAGCAGTAAAGAGGCTGGAGCAGGAAAGGGGCAAAATGGAGTTTATAGTTTTTGCAAGGGGGGTGGGAATCCATCATTTCAAAGCAAACCCTCAGCACAGCTAGTGGAAAATCACAGGGAACAAGATGGAGTTTGGAGTCACATAGGCGAGTTACATGTCCATGCCTCATTTTGCTTAATCACTGAAGAAGCCATTACATACACTTTATCTGAAAATTCACAGGAAAGTCCATTAGATGCAGACAGGTGTCTTCCATGGTCCACTGTGAATATAAGTGCCTTTTGATGAACCACTTAGTTTGAACAGCCCCTTCAGGATGTGCTGGCTAATTACCTTGTGGTTGTTACAATAGGAGCAAACATTTGGAATTCAGGTTTAGAGTAATGTTCCTTCTAATCTTTTCCATCCATGTGTAGAATAATTTTTTTATGTGCACCCAGGCATGTGAAAATATACACCACCAATAGAAATAAAAAAACTTAGCTATGGGTGCTCTGCTAATCAGCTGGGTGGCATTTGAATCTCTTGTGAGCAGTAGCACAGCTTGTAGGGAACACTGGTATAGAACCACTACTCATAAATTGACATTCAAAAATGATACACGCGTATAAATAACAATCATATTCAGAAAATCATAACCTTCTCATAGACATCTTACATGCCACATTTTCTACAAGATTTGTTGCAAATATAAAACAGCGGTTGCAACAATGATCTATATGGTCATATTTAATCAAATTACATCATACAAAGGCACTGGGAGCTGGGCTGTCTTTTTGTTTTTGTTAAACCATATGAACATAAGAATTGGGTCAGACCAATGGTCCATCTAGCCCAGTATTGTCTTCCAGAAGAATGCTTCAGAGGAAGTGAAAAGACCAAGGCAGTTTTATCAAATGATCCCTGTTGTACAATCACAGATTCAAGCATTCAAAGGTATGGGGACATTTAGAGTCTGGGGTTGCCTCCCTGACCATCTTCGCTAATTGCCATTGATGGAGATATCCTACATGAACTTATCCAGTTATTTTCTGAACCCGGTTATATTTTTGGCCTTCATAGTGTCCCATGGCAATGATTTCCAAGACTGAGTATTCATCGTATGAAGAAGTACTTCCTTATGGTAGTGTTAAACCTTCCACCAATTAATTTCATTGGGTGAGCCATGGTTCATGTGTTATATAAGGGGGTAAGTAACACTTCCTTATGCATTTTGTCCACACCATTCTTGGGTTTATAGACCTATAATATAACTCCTCCTTCCTTGTCACTTCTCCAAGCTGAAGTTCCAGTCTTTTAAATCTCTCCTTATACAGAAAATGCTTCATACCCCTAATCAATTTTGTTGCCCTTCTATGTAGTTTTTCCACTGTAAAGATATCTTGTTTGAGAAGGGTTGGCTAGAAGTGCATGTAGTATTTACGGTGTGAGAATACCATGTATTTATACAGTTCCATTATGATATTTCTGTCTTATTATCTGACCTTTTCTGAATGGTTCCTAACATTCTGTTAGTTTTTTTATTGCTACACATTGAGCAGATGTTTTCAGAGAACTATCCATGATGACTCCAAGATCTTTCTTGAGTGGTAATAGCTAATTAAGGGCACATCTACACAGGAGGACTAAACTTGAAATAAGCTATGCAACTTGAGCTATGCTAATTGTGTACCTTAAGTCAAAATAGCTTATTTTGACTTTTGGCGCTGTCTACACAGCAGTTATTTTGAGATATAGCCCTCTTCCCCCAACTTCCCTTACTCCTTGTAAAATGAGGGTTACAGGAGTCGGAGTAAGAAGTTCTCTGGCTGGACATTATTTCAACATTATGTTGAAATAACTGCTTGCTGTGTAGATGCAGATGATGTTATTTCAGAATAACATCAGTTATTCCCAAATAATGCTGCTGTGTAGACATAGCCTTAAATCCCATTGGTTTGTGTGTTTTTCCTTTCATCTGCCTTTTTTTTGCACAGATATCCAGTTTTGTGAAATCTCTTCGTAATTCTTTACAGCCTACTTTGAACGTATCTATTTTGTGTAATTTTGTATTCTGGGCAAATTTTGCCACTTCACTATTTACTCTTTTGTCTACATTATTTCTGAATATGTTGAACAGCTCTAGTTCCAGGATAGATCCTTGGATGACCCACCATTTACCACTGTTCACTGTGAATAAATCCAAATACATAAATCTTCAAACAGGCCTTGTGTTGAAAAAGTAACTTCTCTTATTTAGAGACACCAGCATCATTATAAGTCATAATAAAGGGGAGGAAAACATGTCTAAACTCTTTAAATCTCTTTTTATTTGTAATGCTTGTAATGAATAAATATTTATTTGCCTATCAAAGTATCACTAATTTCAGCAGCTTTCTTTTCAGATCCTGCCTTCAAACAATGACCTACAGGCTTCTGAGTGAATTTTTTTAGCATTCATGTTCACACAAAGCCATCAGCTCTGACACTTTTATAGAGCAATCTTTACCACACTAAAGCTGTCATTTACTACACATTTTAAAAAGGCTGATATGCTTGTTGCCGCAATACTTCCCAAAGAGGCTATCACTTGGAATGTACACATCCTGCTTATTTCCACTGTGCACAAAACGCTCACTCATTCAACAACTAAAGTGGCTTTACTTTTAGCACTACCTCTTTTATCCAGATGCTCAGATTTTCACATATGCACTTTGGCTGATTTGTACCTCCCAAAGACTTTCATAGGAAAAAGATGAAAACTAAAACCCAGCAGAGCTAAACATCTTATTTTACAAGGACGACCTAGATTTATGTCTTGCTCTATACTTAGACTTGGAGCTGGGTAAGATAGATCTCTGAAACTGAACATTGTGCGCTGATTCATTATAATCACTTCTTCCTATTCACCCACTCACACACTCTTATAGGCCAGATCATAGCATTTCTGTGGCAGGCATTGCTAAATATCTGTATGTTTAAAACTTTGTTGGTAAGACATGTAGAAGTCAATGGCTAATGACTTAGGTGCCCAGGAGCATTTAAAAATTTTTTTTTGCAAATATAGCCATTATTTCAGCCCAAAGACACAGGCATTAGTAGTTCTTTCTGAGTTGCACACTTCACTTATGGATGAACATTTCCTTTAGAACTGAATACTCAGATCTCATTAAACACTGTACTTTATTTTCAGCCACAAGAAGAATGAAACAATAATTTTGTGAAGAAAATTTGAGGTTTGAAAATTTTCATTCCCCTTCTCCCCTGAAATAAAAAAAAATTAAATAACATTTCTGGAAATGTTATTTAAAGAGTTAATAAAATAATTGATTAGCAAATGAAAACTTTTAGTAACCATTTCTATGTATTTGATAATTAAAAAAAATAAAAATACCATGTTTGTGGAAAACAGTAAAAAAATGACAAGTCAATAACTTGTCAGGATTTTTAAAGGACTTTTTTCGAAAAAGATTGGTTCTGGAATATTTAAACATTGTCCAAAATAGTTCAAGTTGTCCTTGTCAAGCAGTTGAAAACCCAATGATATCTGCACTTGATCTGAGGTATACTGGTCCAGAAGCAGTGGAAAGAAAATTGACAAGGCATCTTAAGAAGAAATTGATTAGATGGAATTTTTTAGCTGAGTTGGGCCTTTTACCTTCACTCTGTGCCCAGCAGGTATTGTCAGGTGATTAGTGAGTGACTTTTCAGTATCTGATTTCATTGTGGCTGCGAGAATCTTATAACTATCACAATGTGTGCTTTCATCAACACCATGGCCGATGATGCAGCTACATATAATTTTTACCAGCAATTGCAGTCAATCCTTAATGAAACTCTGAGAAGCAATGTTATCATAATCAAGGGTACTTTTAGTACACAGGTAGGAAAGGATATTGCAACTTGGGCAAGGATTCTTGGGAAGTTTGGTATTGGGCAGAAGGTCAGGAATGGGCAGCCACTTGAGAAATTTGCTGCTGCCCATTTCTGTGATATGTGATTTGCTTTTCCATCACTCAAAGATACACAAATAGACCTGGTACAATCCAGATGGTTTCACTAGGACTGTTATTGGTCATGTCCTTGTTAATGATCTTTGGTGACTAACAGTCACTGAAGTATGAGTTTACAGATGCTGACCATTGACTTCTGCTGACAGAAGTGCACAGCTTTTGACTTCAAAGCCCGATAAATACGAGTACAAAATTAGTCAGACTTAGCCAAAAGCTCTTATTACAGCCAAGTTATCAGATGACTTTCTATTCTGATTGCTTAAAACCATCTAAGCCTTAGAGACAGAAGTTTCACTTCCTTTGTCATCTGATGAGAAATTACATCGTTTCAAGTAATCAGTGCTGACCACTGCCAGCTGAATGGTGCGGTTATCAGTCTTCCAGAAGTCAGTCCTGGATCAGTGAAGAGACATTTACAGCAGGTGGAAGTAGAAAAAAGCTAAGCTAGAATTTGAGTTTCAATGACATATATGTTGTTGGCTGAATGGGTTTGACTTTGGAACATTGAGTCACTGTGTAAGAAAGATAAGGAAACCTGGTAGTCAACTCTAGCAGCCAGTTTAGAAAAGACTGCCACCAAACATGATCTTTGCACCCTTTATTCAACTTAGCGGTGTCAGAGAGGGAAGGTGGCACCAGCTTGTCCAGCAAAGAATCAGGATGGCAGCATCAGGAACAGTATTCAGTATCGGTTGCATCAATGGGAAGATCATAGTAAGTTATTTTTAATTGTCTATGACTCAACGGTCCCTGTTTCATTTGAAAAGGGACTGGAAATTCTTTCTTCAACCAAGAAGAGATCCAAATTGCAGTCCACAGATTAATTAGAGGCTTGTAACATTACTCCTGAACTGTGAGAGTATTGTATCATGGCTCTGTAAGCTCTTCCAGACCATCTGGCACACTAATATCACCCATGAAGGCTGGAAAAGAGGGGTTACTCTAGCTCTATTAAAAAAGAGCAATAAGAATAAATGTAGCAATTATAGAAGAATTACTGTGTTGTTGGACAGAGGGAAAAATCTTTGCTTTTTTGTGTTACTATCTTGAATCAATGATGCATTTGTGGCAAAGATCAGCATACGTAGTGTGACTTTAGACCTGGGCATTTTGCTGTTAATCAGATCTTTACCTTTATATTTCTAGCGTCATTTATTATTAAATATTTATTATTTCTATAGCGCCAGCCTTGCATGTGTCTAGACTACAGGGTTTTGTCAACAAAAGTGAACTTTTGTCGACAAAACTATACCTGCGTCTACACAACCGCCGAGTTCTGTCGACATAACGTCGACAAAACTTGGCAGTTTTGTCAACGGTGGTAAACCTCATTCTGGGTACATCTAGACTACAGGCTTTTGTTGACAGAGGCTTTGTCGACAGATACTGTCTACAAAGCTTCTGTCGACAAAGAGCGTCTAGACTGCATCCAGTTCTATCGACAAAGCAAGCCGCTTTGTCGACATGAGAGTGTAGACTCAAAGGACAGTGTAGATGCAATAACGCCTTCTGTCGACAGAACTCTGTCGACAAGAGGCGTTATTCCTCGTAGAATAAGGTTTACCGCCATCAACAAAACTGCCGAGTTCTGTCGACGTTATGTCGACAGAACTCGGCGGTAGTGTAGACGCAGGTATAGTTTTGTCAACAAAAGTCCACTTTTGTCAACAAAACCCTGTCGTCTAGACACACCCTCTATGAGGAATAATGCCTTTTGTTGACAGAAAGTGTTATTGCATCTACACTGTCCTTTGCGTCTACACTCTCATGTCGACAAAGCGGCTTGCTTTGTTCACAGAACTGGATGTAGTCTAGACGCTCTTTTTTGACAGAAGCTTTGTCGACGGAGCCATGTAGATGAGTTTACTAGACACAGCAAAATGAAGTGGCGATTTAAATAATCGTGCTTCATTTACATCAAAATGGCCGCTGCGCTGTGCCGACGATCAGCTGATCTGGCACAGTGGGGCAGTCTAGATGCGCCGAGGTTGACAAGGGAAGCCTTTGTCGACCACTCCGGTAAACCTCGTTTCACGAGGCATACCGGAGAGGTTGACAAAGGCTTCCCTTGTCGACTGCGGCGCATCTAGACTGCCCCGCTGTGCCGGATCAGCTGATCGTCGGCACAGCGCAGTGGCCATTTTGATGTAAATGAAGTACAATTATTTAAATCGCCACTTCGTTTTGCTGTGTCTAGTAAATTCATCTACATGGCTCCGTCGATGGAGCCATGTAGTCTAGACACACCCTAATTTACAGTACATTTTTTTCTGTTGTCCTTTTTCACTATTTAACCTCAAGAGTGAGGTTTCCAGTTGTCTGTTTCTCATGGAAGTGCTATGGAAATTCACCTTGGGAGACCCTGCATGTTTGCTTACTCAGCCTGTGCTGTTCTCAAGTAAATTGTTCTGAGGAGCATTTGTAAGGCCAAGCCTCAGTATAAAGAAAAGACACTAGATGACATGTGCTCCACTCGATCCTTCAAAGGAAGCAGAAGTGAGACACGTGGGGATATGATATTGGTCTATAAAATCATGGATGGTGTGGGGGAAAAGCAAATAGAGTGTTACACTCATAAACTCTATGAGGATTTAGATTTCAACATGTGTATGTATCGCTTTGCTTGCTTTAACCTGTAAAAAAACCCCTCGTCTCTTTCCTAGTTAATATACCTTTAATTAGTTTATTACAGAATTGGCAACAGTTTTCTTTGGTGTAAAGACAAATGGATCTGAAAACCAAATGATCTCTTGGGACTGGAAGTAACCTCAATATTTGATTTTTGGTTGAAGTGACCATTTATCACTAAGTCCAATTGACCTGATAGTGAGATAGACTGGAAATTCTAAGAGTACCTTTTGTGACATAGTGACCCAGAAGATCTCATTTGTGAAATCTAATTATAGAACATACATCCAGTTTTGGGTCTGCTCTGTTTTTTGACATCCTGTCCTGGAATGTCTCATTAGAGCCATGAGCCACTACCTCCGACTGCATGACATAAGGAAGTATTTACACTTTCACAAAAACAAGGGGCCAGGTGATGACATTAATAAGCAGTAGGTTTGATAGAAACAAGAGGAAGTACTTTTCACTAATCATTTAACTAGTCTATGGATCTCATTGTCATGGGATGTTAGGATGGCTAAAATATAACGGGATCACTCCATAAATTGCCTGTTCTATACATTCCTCCTGAACCTCTTGTATGGGCCATTCTCAGACATAGGATACTGGGCAAGATGGACTCACCCAGTATGCCAGCTCTTATATCACCCTAAAATGCCATGCTTGTCAATTAAATGATTGGGTGGGCAATTAATATAGCAGGTGAGGTGTTAAACTATGTATAACTATTATTACACTCCCCTTTCCTGTGTCTCAGCTGAAGCTGTTGCTGAAACATCAGCCAGAATTATGTCTTTTCAGGACTTTTTGGAAAGCTTTACAGAATCAATCCCCTAGGCTATTGTATTCAAAACCTTAATGTAGATGTGAACAAAAACTTCTAGTCAGCTTCCAAGAGAAATAATATCCCCTTAACAAGCATTTACCTTCATACACACCAAAATGGTAATTTGTGTTTAGTAAATCTTCCAATGTTTTGTCCCGTAAAGATTTGCACAACACTACTACTACTACTGTACACGTTCCTAAAATGAAAATGGGTTTTGTAACATCTGCTTTATGAGAGAAAGCTTCAAAAGGGCACTTACACTTCTATACTTTAGCAGACAAATATAAACACATTCTTGCCCCATCTTCCTTCAGAGATGATTTCTTGTCTATAATTTAGCCTAAAGTAAAAAGTTTAGAAAGACTGAAAATCCAAACACTTTTCTCTTGTCCTCAAACAAATGTCTGGTGGTTCCTTCTAGACAGCAGCATTCTGTCCTTTGGTTCATACGTGATTTGGTTTCCTCAGTTTGTGATTAGGTAGGCCTGATATATAGGAGATCAGACCAGATGATCTACTGGGCGATTCTGGCTTTAAAGTTTATTAATATATTAAATCTGCAGCCTGTATCCAAAGAATTAAAATTTTTGAGAACTAGCATGACAGCAAATAACTTTCCTGGTCTTACATCTTATTCCTTTGTCAAATCCATTTGAGCATTTGTTCTTGTATATATAACCTCTCCTCCCCCTCCAGCCCTTGAGCTGTTATTGACTCATCTCTCAAGCTGTGAATGTGACACAAAACTGTCCATCCTTAATGGTGCCTTTTTACAAAGTTTTTTAAAAAATGTCTAGTGACTACAACCAAATCCTCTTCTTGGGGATGTTTCTGGGCCCTTTCAGCTGTGTTCTCATTTGCATTTGTCACCTGCATGTGTCCAGAAGCACAGATAATTCAAACAAATCCATCCCTTCTTCCCTATTGTTTTTCTCTCTTTCTTTGGAAACAAATAAAATGGTGCAGTATAAACCAGTAGTGCCTCAAGAAGCCTGTGGATATCTTTGGGCAAGATTCATCATTGCCAAGTGGGTATAAACCCCAACCATTCTCATTTGACTCTTCCCCGAAAATCATGTTCATGTTTGTTTCTGATAATTTTTTACTATAATTTAGTCCAAATGGCATGGTACAGATTGGACCTGCCTGGTTTGAATGAGGGATTTTGCTTGACCAGGAAAGGTCATTTCTGGCCCCTCTGCTGCTGGCCCCACTCCCCCTGCCCTGCCACCCCACAAGCCTTCCCAGCTCCCACTGCTCAAGCCTAAGTCAGCCATGCTGGCCTTCACAGCTCCCCCTGCAGCCCAGCTGAGCCGCAGCCTGGTTCGCCCAGTGGTCACGCATGCTGAGCTTCCCATTCCTATACACAGCCCTGCTGAGCCATGCACCGGCCTTCATGGCTCTCCCTCCTAGCTCAACTGAGCCATATGTCAATTCCTGCCCCTCTCCCTCTCCCAGCCCAGCTGGGCCATACAGTGGGCTCCCGCCCCCCCCTTGATTGGACTGGGCTCCCAATCTCCCTGCTCCCTGAAGGGCACCAGGACTCTTGGATCCTGGAACACCTGTGGTCCTGCCAGACTACGGATGTTGCCGGACCAGAGAGTCCCGGTTATTAGAGGAGCAACCTGTATTGAAGTTGGCTTACTTTGAGAACCTTTTAAAAAAATTGATGTCACATTAGCTATCCTCCAGTCATCGGGTACAGAAGCTGATTTAAATGATAATTTAGATACCACAGCTAGTAGTTCTGCAATTTCATATTCAAGTTCCTTCAGAACACTTGGGTAAATGCCATCTGGTCCTGGTGACTTGTTACTGTTTAGTTTATCAGTCTGTGCCACAATCTCCTCTACTGACACTTCAATCTGGGAGAGAAAAAGAAAGCGGAGGTATGTGGAGTCTCCCTCACATGCCCTGCAGGAAGACTGATTCAAAGAATTCGTTTAATTTCTCTGCAATGGCCTTATCTTCCTCTGAGTGCTCTTTCAGCATCTTGATTGTCCAAGTCCCTATGAATTATTTAGAAGGTTTTCTGCTTCTGATGTACTTTTTTTTTTCTTTGCAAGTTGAGTCTTGGGCTAGATGCTCTTCAAATTCTTTTTTGGCCTGCCTAATAATACTTTGATAGTTGACATGCCAGAGTTTGTGTTTCTATTTTCTTCAGTAGGATTTAACTTCCAATTTTTAAAGGACAACTTGTTGCCTCCAAATGCTTTTTTTTTTTTTTTAACTTTGTTTTTTTTTTTTAGCCATGGTGACACTTTTTTTTTGGTCTTATTAGTGTATATGTATATATATATATATATATATAAATTTGGTGTATACAGTTAATTTGAGCCTTTATTATGATGTTTTTAAAAGTTTCCCATGTAGCTTGCAGGCATTTCACTTTTGGGAATTTACCTTTTAATTTTTGTTTAACTAGCTTAAGTATTATGATTTGTTTGTATTAAGTATATGTACTATAGTGGGCTGGAATTTTATGTTTTTTCTCTGTGGGGTGTGGAGAGGAAGGGTTAGACTTTGGAGTTCAAAGGGCTGTATTGAAAATATACCAGACAAAAATGGACTGTGGGAACAATAAGTGTGAAGAGGATTTCCTTGGGAATATCTAGGGAGAGGTTAATGCAAATTCCTCATCTCCAGGTATGAAAAAAATCCATTATTTTATAGCTATTCTCTGGCTAAGTCTAGACTACTGAGAAAAGTCAGAAAAAGATACGCAAATTGCGAACAGTAACTTGCGTGCTTTTTTCCCCAAAAGAAGCTTTTCTGAAATTTGGCCCATCTACATGGAGCCAAATTTCAGAAAAACCTCCTCTTTCAGAACATCCCTTATTCCTCTCACCAAGAGAAATACAGAGATGCCAAAAGAACATGTCTGCCTTTTCGGAAACTGTTCCGAAAAAAATGGACATTCCTTGGATGCAGCAGAGCTTTTCAGGATACCTCTGGAATCCCGGAAAATCTCTGCAGTCTAGACATAGCCCCTGAGGAGAGTACTATTGTCTGCTGATTATCTGTTCTGTGAGACTGGAGATCAAAGGCATGAGCTATACAAGGAAACACATGAACTGCCTAGCATTGGTTCTGGTTCTGGATCTGAGACAGATATGAACTTATAACCACTTGGAAAACCAAGTTGTGGATTTTGAAGGGCTCATACCTATCAGAGTCCAAGGCTAGAATTTGGAAGGGGAAATATAGATGCAGCTACCCAAAATTGTGACAGGATTTGCAGCAATAGTTTTGAAGATGATTTAAAGTTAAACCACTACATCTTTGAAGGGAATAAAGGCTTAAGATACCCAAACCTCTGATATTATATAGCACATCTTTATTGCAAGATGGAAAGTTTTGTTTAAAAGACACGTTTATAAAGCAAATTTTATCTGAATTTTCTATAGGCCCTTTTCTTTTCTCTTGACACATTCTTTGTTCTTTTGCAGCCTATTTTATTGGCATTTCACTGTTGGGTGACATATGTTTGGAAACAAAGCTTTTGTTTAAAAATGTAAATTATTCCTCATATTATACTTGTGAAACATGATGCATTTCCCGGTACTATACACCAGTCTATTACATCTCAGAGATCAGTATGTAGCTGTTAGCAAATACAAGCATTAAGGCCTTTGTTTCAGTAATTGCTTTTTTTCAACCATTTGCCAGAAAGAGAATAATACCCACTCCCATCCGATATTATTCTTTAGGCATTAAAAACTTGTTTGGATTCCATCTCATACACCCACATTGAGACACTGATTGTTTGTAGCATTTGAGGTGATTTTCATATCAGGCTTAATGAACTGTATATACTATGAACTGTAGTTTCCTGCATGGAAATATTATTAAATCTAACAGTTTTTAATAGCTCACAAAGGGGATATTGTGTATGCTCTTCAGAAAGGAAAAAAAAGTGCAAAAAGCTGCATCTTTCTTCACATTAGATATTACTCAACCATAAATTTACCTAATCGCAAACCTTTCTGAGAATTAAACATTCCTTTTTTAAAAAAAGATTGGTATGGGCTAAACATTTGTTTTATTATTGCTTGAATATACATACATTACTGAGGGGCAGTGGGATAAGTTCAGTTTCCTAGTTGGTTCTTCAAAGGAAGGCATCAAAAGTGGAGGAACTGATATTTTGTTTCAAGATTTTACTGATCATATTTGCATATACAGAAATCCTTTAAGGTTCTTACAAACAACCTAGCCAGCTGGGACCAGCTATCTCAATGAAATAAAATGATAGTTTGTGGCAAATCTGATATCAGCAACTCTCCTATCTTTGGAATTCTGAAGCCCCAATACTATGCCCCCATATGCAGGCCACAAGCAAAATAAATAAGCACTGTAAACTCTTCCAGGCACAGGCTGTCTTTTTGTTCTGTGTTTGTCCTGCACTTATGACAAACAGATCCTGGTCCATGACTGGGGGTTCCGAGTGCTACAAGGATAGCAGAAAGAATATTTCTTTCCATATAAGAGATCAAGTAATGAAGAGCATGCACTTGAGGGTTTTGTATTCCTGTACACTGAATGTCAGATAAAATAACTGTATTGTTTTAGTCTGGACCAATTATGCATAATGAGTTACAGCAACACATTTGGAGCCTGAAATTCCCAGATAATATTAAACTATATGAGAGCTATGAAATCTACTATGGAAAACACAGATTGTTTTTTTTTCAAAGTCAGAGACCACAGTAGAAGTCAGAAGCCTTATGTCAATATCAATCCCGCCTACCATGATTATATCACTCCTTTTTTTATGCCATTTGAAGAAACTTTAGTGGAGCATAAGGAGGTTAAAATCTTTTAAAAAATGAATATACGCTACCTGGGATTAGGTGAGCTAATGATGGAGGAGGTACCAAGGTGAGACACCCGTTTTTGTTATGGTCATAAGGGTGTGGAGCTCAGAAAGCAGCAGCCAATCAGAGTGGAGATATTTGCATAGTGTACCATTATTGAGGACGTTAATATTATTATAATATAGATATGCAAATTGGAGAAACTTCAGTCTCCAAGTTGGTTCTCCAAAGAATTGCTGAAACATGGTCTTGCAATATGGATTGTTAAAGTACAGCATATCTCCAACCTGAAACAATTTCATTTCAGTATAATTCTTTATAACAAGATTTTATGAGACAGTTGTGACACTGTTGCAAGATTCTCAATATATCTGCAAAAATAAGATATAAAATTAGATATGTAAAATAATGAGGAAAACCAATGTGTGTAAAGAAGACATAAGATAGGAGTTAAAATAAGAAATGAAAAAAATAAAGCATGTTTTAAAAGAGTAGTAAACAATCTGATTAAAAAAGAAAAGGATGTAGTATATAAAATAACTGTGATGGGCATAAACAGAAAGTTACATGTGGAAATAACTATTAAGGTCTGTGCATGCCTGGAATTCTCTTGCAGTTACAGTTTGTGCCTGCCAAAAGAGAGACCAATCATCAGATCAGGTGAAAGTGCACCTGCTAATGCCCATCCAAAAAAACAATGTTATATGTTCCCCTCAGGGCCTTTTCCAGTTCCCATCAAAGTCAACGGAAAGACTTCTGTTGACTTCAGCGGGCTTATCTCTGCAAATTGTGTTAGCACCGATACAATGTAATTGTTCCTCGAGGCTGTTTTCATTGCTGTCAGAAGTAACTCAATTCTTCACAATATCAGCATACGTGATTAACTGAAATACAGCCTACTATCTTTTGCTAAATATTACCTTGACCCCAGCAAGTCCATCCAGAGGTAGAGACTGAGAGCAAGGACTCTGATCCTTTTTATTTTTATTTTATAGTAATAATTAATTAAATATAAATATATCAGTTAATCTGAACAATCTGCATATTTCTTGCTTTTACAGATGTAGGTGGAAACATCCTAAAGAATTGCAAAACTTCATACAATGAAGAGGATTTTTAATGCAAACATATTTTTTTGACATTCATCCAGATGAATTCAGATGAAATTCTCATTTAAATATTGGAAAGACATCAACAATATTTAACCCCTTTAAATAAGTCTGTGGGCATCAAAATTAATTGTAGGTGGAACATGGAGACTATGGCTATGTCTAGACTGCAGAGCTTTTCCGGGATACCATGTCCAAGGAATGTGTCCACTTTTCCAAAAAAAAATGTTGGAAAAGCGGAAACATTTTTTCAGCATCCCTTTAAACCTCATTTTATGAGGAAGAAGGGATGTTCCAAAAGAGGGGTTTTTTTTCTCAAAGTTTGGGCCTGTGTAGATGGGCCAAATTTCAGAAAAGCCTCTTTCAGAAGTAAATCGGAAAAAGATATACAATTTGCATACCACAAATTGTATTTCTTTTTCCGATTTATCTTTGTAGTGTAGACATAGCCAGTGTGTCCTTAGAATCAGTTAGCAACAACTCTAGCTCATACATTCTATACATTCTATGTGCATCCTCTTTTACCTTCCCCTCCTAAGTTACCAGTAAAACACTCTTGAAACAGAATGGCGTCCCAGGGGACTTTTGACTTTGTGCCCAGGTAACAAGAACTGGGACACAGGTTATAGCAGGTTGCAAGCTGTACTTATACTATGTACTGTATTTGAACTGCCACTTGAATTGCCATCCATACTGTCACAGAGCTAGTGTAGAGTTGTACTTTGAGGTAGACATTTTATTAATTATAAAATGCTGAGTTTATGACAACCCTGCATTCTGGTGAAGGGGTGAATTTTAATTATGCAGCATGGTTAATTAGATTAGATAACGTTCCTTAAAATGGCTTCCCACTGTACCACTGAGGTTAATTAAACGAGATTATTGTGTTACAGTGACTGTGACAAGGACAGCACATTGTAATGGAGATTTCGTCCTCTGGTATTGCATCAGATGCAGAACAGCAATACATTTGAACAGCTTTCATGGTATTCTGAGAATAAAATTAACTTTCCTCCTCTGCTTCATGGAGGCGTTTGCAGTAGAAACCAAATGGATTAAAAGCACCATTTTTGTTGGCAATATTTTCTTGGTCCTTAGCTCAGTAGCATGATTGTGTATAATGCCACATCCTAGAGTAAATTGATGTTGCTTCTATTCACATTCATGGCCCTAAATTCTGTCATATAGAGAACATAGACTTCAGCTGAACTGTGCTCATTTACACAACTTGAGAAGCTGGCCCTTATTATTTAGATTGTTCACTAGGTATGTTTTCTGACCACCTCTCTCACCTTCTGCAAAAGCACTGTAGTAATTTTCTAACAGTTACAAGGTGCTCGCTCCTTGTGACCACATCTGCAGATTAGCTCAGTTCCAGTGCACACCCCCTTTCTACTCTTCACTGTACTCCTTCCTACAGCTTCCAGCTCCCCTTCTCTCCCCACACCCCATGTTGACACTGCAGGCTATTTGCAGAACATCTACACTGCATGCACATTCTTGCGCAAGTAAATTTACAGTAAAGCGTTGGAACATAGGGCTTCTTGAGCGAGACTTATTCCTCTCCCCATGAGGAATGAGCCCTCTTGTGCAAGAGCTTTTGCGCAAGAAGGCAGTGTGGACGGGCAACAGGGGTTTCTTGCACAAGACACTCTATGGCTAAAATGGCCGTCAGAGCTTTCTTGTGCAAGACAGCATCCACACTGCCATGGATGCTGTTGCGCAAAATCACATCTCTTGCACAAAGCACATGGCAGGGTAGATGCGCTTTTGCGCAAGACCTTTTGTGCAAGAACTCTTGCTCAAAACAGTTCTTGCGCAAGAAGTCTGCAGTGTAGATGTAGCCCATGGCTAGGTCTACACTTGTGGCTTCTTGTGCAAGGAATATGCAAATGAGGCTAAGTGTGGAATATCGCCAAGCCTCATTTGCATACCTAATGAACTGCCATTTTTGCAGAAGAGGCTCTTGCACCAGAAGGAGCTGTCTACACTGCCCCTTCTTGCACAAGAAAAACCCTCTTGCGCAATGCCGTTATTCCTGAAACTAATCAGCATAGAGGCATTGCGCAAGAGGGTTTTTCTTGCCCAAGAAGGGGCAGTGTAGACAGCTCCTTCTGGTGCAAGAGCCTCTTCTGCAAAAATGGTGGCTCATTAGGTATGCAAATGAGGCTTAGCAATATTCCACACATAGCCTCATTTGCATATTACTCATGCAAGAAGCTGTGAGTGTAGACATAGCCAAGGAGTGATGGCAGCATACTTACCTTACAGCACCTTTCCACTGCCAGTTTCCTGACTTTATACCAGTTCTGCTTGTTTCTTCCCAACTGGACTCCATCTTCAATCAATCCTTCATGCCATGCTCTTCCCCAGGTGCATCCCATCAGGTTAATTATCTCAAAGTAACCTGCTCTGCCTTGTGTGGAGTGAACACCACATCACATATACATAAACCCTTTTTAGAGATGAAATGGATATCAGATTGAGTAACAGGCCCCCCCATGGGGAGGCAATGGGGTCAGTTGCCCTGCAGCCTGTGCTGGGCTGACTCAGCTCTGCTCTGTAGAACAGGCTGTGGGCTGGGCCCAGCTGGCTGAAAGGCCCCTCCCCACAGCCCTGCTGGACATGCTCACAGGTGAGCCTGAGTATAAAAGGCCCTGAGGCAACTCACTTGGGGTGGACTGCAGAAGGGGGAAGGATCTGCTGAGAGAGGTCCAGAACCAGAGGAGCAGATGTGGCCCAATCAGATGCAGCAGCAGCTGCCCCAGCCCTAGCCAAGGCCAAAGAGGCAGTCTGGAGGTATGGCAACATGGAGATGCATGGGGCAGTAGGAAGTAGCCCAGGGTGGGGAATTACCTCTGAATGCTCAGCATGTTGTGGTGGGAATCCCTGCTGAGCAAGTAGTGGACTGAGCCATTATCAACAGAGACCTGGGCTGGGACCTGGTGGAGTAGGAGGGCCTGGGTCCTCCTATCCTCCCTCTGTAGTGCTCCTGGGCAGAGGTAGTTTCCCTTGGGCCTGTGAACTAGGCCTCAGTACCATGTTTTACCCCAGTACAGGGGGTTGCTATTAAGGTCCAGGCCCCTGAGCTGTATTGACCCCTATAGAGGGGGGTGTTACTTGGACTCAGGCTGCTGGGCCATATTAAACCATGTAGAGGGGACTGCTATTTGAGACTCTGGTGGTCAAGCCATATATACCCTGGGGTGGGGGGGGGGGAGAACTGAGACTTGGACTCCAGCCATATGGACACTGATAAGTGGACCCATGGGGACATTGACCGTGGGATCTTGCCTGTGGAGGGGGGGGCAGACCCCTCAACAGGGCCCTGTCACTATTTCTGGTGGTGGCCAGAACCCCTGGCCCTTTAAATTGCCACCAGAGTGCAATGTGGCATGCTCCAGGTGTCTTTGAAGGCTGTCTGGGGAGGAGGAGGACACAGTGCATTGTGCTCCAGGCTGCACAGAGGACTGGCTGCTCCAGCCCTTCCCCTTCTGGGGCACAGATTTGTTCTCTCTTCTTCCCCCCCCCCCTTTGCCCTGGGGTCTGTCAAGTTTGTCAGCTCCCCTGTTCAATAATAAAAGCTTGTGGGAATGTGAAGAGGGCTTGCAAATGCATTGGGAAATAGGATTAAAATTAAAAATGATCTGGAGAAATGGCTTGAGGTACATAGGATGAAATTAAATAAGGACAAATGCAAAGTACTCCACTTAGGAAGAACAATCAATTCCACAAGTACAAAATGGGACACAGCTAGGAAGGATCCCTTTCTGAAGTACTCCTTGTAATTCAGAAACTAATGAGATCCTTGGGATGTTTACTGGAGGTTTCATGCAACTTAGCATGGCTACTCTTAATTAACATTAAACTGCTTTTTATGATAATTATATTTCTGCCACCTTTGTATTGGATTTTTACATTCACATTGTTTAAATTAACATCTCCACCAATATCCTTCCTTTACTATCAATATGGATAGCTTTTTAATAGAATATTTACAGTATCCAAAAAGCCTGTTCATACCAATTTTAACCAAAACATAGTGTAACTTGACCCTGTGTCATGTCCTTGCTTACTTTTACCTTCCCATAGCACTTTTTCTCCAACTTATCTTTGACTTTCCCACCCTAGCAACTTCAATTTTCTCCACTCCTTTGAACCTAAATTTTGGGTTTAAATTAGCCAGATTTCTATCAGATTTTAATCTAATCCTGCCTATTAGCTACAACCTGCATGGTAGCTAATAATTTTTTTTAGATTCAAAATGCTTGCTTACACAGGTGAGTGCTCCTTTCTGACACAGACAGTCCTTGGTTCTGTAAAGAAAAATCTGACTCCTTAGAAAAGCCAACATCATTTCATCCTGAGCAGCTTTAAAACATAGGGCATTGTGCTGTCCCTCTGCTAAGAGTGCCAGAAATGTGCAGCTGCATTCCACTTCCCCAAGCAGTATGATGTGATCCCATACTACTTATATAAAAGGAGTCAGTTAAGCTTGGGATGTAACTGAAAGAACCAAGGCTCTAATCTCACTGTGTATGTCTACACTGCAAAGTTAATTTGAAATAACAGCAGTTATTTTGAATTAACTTCAATAGCGTCTATACATGCAAACCGCTATTTTGAATTTAATTTGAAATAGCAGAGTGCTTAATTTGAATTTGGTAAATCTCATTCTACGAGGAGTAATGCCAAATTCGAAATAGCTATTTCGAATTAAGTGCTGTGTAGACACTTAATTTGAATTAGCTGGCCTCCAGCCCTTCCCAGGGAGCCCTGGTGGCCACTCTGGGCACAACCAGGAAAACTCATTTGCTCCCCCTTAAAGGGGCACACTCTGGCAACAGTGCCTATGCCAGTTGCAAGCCTGCCAGCGCACAGCCAGCAGACTGTGCACCTGGCACAGCATGAGCCAGCAACCCGCTGCCACCCAGCCTTCCACTGCTCCCCAGGACCAGGCTGGCAGCTCCCAGGAGCCTGCCAGGGGCTGCAAAAGGCGGGTGCCTGCCTGGTCTAGTGTGGAGATTGGGAACCTCATTGAGGTTTGGGGGGAGGCCTCCAATGCCCACGATCTCTGCACTAGGCACAGGAATGCAGCTGTCTACAGCCGCATGGCTGCCAGCCTGGCCACCAGAGGCCATATGTGCAGCCAGGAGCAGGTGCGAACCAAAGTGAAGAAGCTGCAGCAGGCCTATGCCAGGGGCTCCCTGGCTGACCTGGACACCTGCCTGCATTACGAGGCCCTGGACCACATCCTGAGGGGTCAGATGGTCCATGCCCCCCTGGTGGTTATTGACCCCGGGCAGAGGGCCCTGCCCCTGACACAGGGGAAGAGGAGGACGACGATGGCCAGGAGCCTCAAGAGCCTACAGGGAGCATGCCCTGCACCCAGGACCCCTGAGCCGTACCAGAGAGCCCATCAGCGGTCTCATCCGAGGCCGGGGAGGCCTCCCCATGTGAGTGCCATCATGGTCCCCTTATGCGGGGCGGGGCAGGAAGCCCAGGGACTGTGCATGTGGGCCTTGCCGACCACAGAGCAGGCAGCAACCTGTGCATCTGCCGTGCCAGCTGGGACATGTGGCCCGAGCTGGGTGCCATGCAGGGGCCCTGGACTGTTCCCCACATGTGTCTATGCGTGAAGGCACATGACAGGCTCTGACCCTGGGGGGAGACACTGCCCACTGCCCTCCCTCCAGATGCCCCCTCTACACAGAGGCAGGGCACATCTCCCCTCCCCACCCCACACACCACACTATAGGCAGCAGAGGGGCTGGGGTGCAGTCCTGGGCCAGCTCTCGCTCCTGGGGATAGCAGGACATGATGGTGCAGAGACCTGCCATCCTCACCTTACAGAGGGGGGCTGGGTTTCACCCACTGTGTCCCCAGGGAGAACTGACCACTTGTCTTGTTTCACCAGCAGCTGCAGCACCTGCAAGTGCAGGGTGCAGCACCCCGCCTGGAACATCCACCTGCACCCGGGCCAGCAGGCACACCCACAACCAGGAGGGGTACCAGCAGCAGCACCTGGGTTTACGGGAAGGCAGGTCCATAGCCAGGAGCACTGGGTACAAGAAGACCTGAAGCTGTGGTGGGAGATCTTGCGGGAGCAGGGCCGTGTCCTCTGCAAGCACCTGCAGATCCTGGTGGAATGATTGCTGACTCCTACTGCTCCAGCCTCTGCAGCTGCCCCAGCTATCGCTCCTCCTCCCACCCCTGCTCCCCCTCCCACTTCTTCCACCCCCGCCCCGCACCCTCCATACCCACTCCCCCCCCCCCCCGGGGATGCTGAGGCCCCCGCACTTGCAGTGCTGCGAGACAGGAGGGCCGGCAAGACCCCCACCCTGAGCTTCCCCTCCCCCTTCCTCCCAGGTTTCCCCCTCCCCTTTCCCACCCTCATTTTCCCCCCCCCACCCCAGTTATGTTAAATAAAGAGACTTTTTTTGTGTGTGGCAACACGGGTGTTTTTATTTTACATCAGGAAGGGGGGCTAGGGAGGGGGAAGGAGGGGGGGGGGTTCCAGTGGGGCACGTCATGGGGACTTCAGTTCTCATTTGCCTGGAAGCTCTCCCACGGGGCTTCCCGGATGCGGACAGCCCCCTGAAGGGCCTCCTGAATGGCAGCCGTGTGGGGCTGTGTATACTGGCTAGCCAGGCAGTCAACATCTGCCATCCAGCCTGGCAGGAAAGCCTCCCCTTCCTCTCACATAAATTGTGGGGCACACAGCATGCTGCCACCACGTGCGGAATATTGTGCTCAGAGAGGTCGAGGCGGGTGAGAAGGCCTCTAAATGAGGCCTTCAGCCGGTCAAAGGCCCCCTTGACCACAATGTGGGCCCTGCTGAGGCTGGTATTGAAGACTGGCCAGGAGGGGTTCAGTTGTCCTGTGTAGGGCTTCATGAGCCAGGGCTGTAGGCGGTAGGCCGCATCCCCCACCAGGTAAACTGGCATATCCACGTCTCCGACCCTGATGTGGCGGTCGGGGAAGAAAGTCCCAGCGTGCAGCCTCTGGCACACGGAGCAGTTGAGGTACACCCGCGCGTTGTGTGCCTTGCCGGACCAGACCACACTGATGTCCATGAACTGGCCCCAGTAGTCAGACATGGCCAGCAAAATGTATTTTCAATGACAAATGACAGCTTGTCAAAAACCAAAATGTTGGCTTAAAGGAATGTCTGATTCAAGAAACTTTTGAAAAGTTTCAAAATTGTCAGAATACCCCACTTTGATATTCTCAAAATGAACAGTTTCATGTTTCAGTTCAAAATGGCTCTTCACTTAGATTTTAGTTAAGTTATACTAAAATTTATTTTAGGTTGAAGTAAAAATAAATTTTAAAGTTATTGAAATGAAATGTTTGACCTGTTCTGGATTTTTTTCAACATTATCAGATCATGAACATTTTTAAAATTTGAGATTGACTTTACATTCTAGTTCAGGACAGGATTGTTTGACATTTTCCCCAAACTCCTGGGGTATGGGAAAATTGCTTTCTGCATAGTTATTCTATTAACTTTCTGTTATAGATGCACAATTATCTAAGAGTAAATCTCTCTGTATTTCCTCACAACTATTAATCAAATATGAATCAGTTACAACTTTCCAATATGCAGTAATTTATAATAGTGAAGAAAGAACAGTATTCAGCAGAAGACAAAATACTTTGAATACCAGGGCTTCTGTACTATTCTTGGGTCTTCTGCTGAATATGAAGGTAAGAGACATGTTTTAGAACTTGGACATGATCAGGGTGTTACAAAAAGGAGAGAGAGAAATTGTTCTCCTTGGCCTCTGATAGGACACGAAGCAATGGGCTTGAATTGCAGGAAGGGAGTTTTAGGTTGGACATCCGGGGAAAACTTCCCAACTGTCAGGTGGTTAAACACTGGAATAATTGCCTAGTGGGGTTGTGGACTCCATCACTGGAGCTGGTTGGGTAGACATCTATCAGGGATGATCTAGATGGTGCTTGCTTTTACCATGAGGGCAGGAGACTGAACTCTATGATCTCTTGAGGTTCTTTCACAGAATCAGAATGCTAGAATTGAACAGTCCATTGTGTTCAAGGCTACATTAATCTCTGTACAGCACTAGCTGGTAAAAAGACAAAGGACAATGTTCAGTAGGGGATAAGGGAAGATATATTTTACAAGAGATTTTCAGTTACAATATCTAAAGAGAGCAATATTTTCTATTGCTCTAGTTCTGGAGTTTTTTTACCATCATTTAAGGGGGCTCTCACTTGAGCTTATTGATGTCTGAACAGTTGATGATACAATAAATTGTGAGACAAATGATTGAACTTTTTATAAGCTTCTGGATCATAACAGGATGCATCAGTCTTTTTTGCTAAATGGGAAAATTTTCAGTGGAAGCTTGAAAAGAAACTAGTCATCAGAAACCAAGAATGTTCTTTTTTTTTTAATTTAAAAGGGTTTAAATATCATACCTTTCCTTTAAGATAAAAGAGCTCCCTGACCTAGTTTTATCATGGTCTACATCTACCCATGCTCTACTTCCTCATGTATACAATGTATCTACACACTGAAATTAATTTTACTATTTGAAACCAAAGGTTTCATAGCATTTCTTCTCTATCTTGCAGTAGCTAAGAAGATTTTTCCTTATCTTAGTGTGGCTAGGGCGATATACTCAATGTAGTCTAAAAATTCTGAATATTTGGCAAAGCTTTTGTGATGCAGTAGTGAGAACAGATAGGTTTGAGTTTTATTTTCTAGCTGCAACTAGCTTACTGTTTGGTCTTTGTCAAATTGTTCAGACACAATCTTACTCTGCATAATTACTGAAGCCTCTGAATGTCTCTCCCAGAGGGTGTCCAAGATAAAATTTATAAAATAAAAATGTTGCTGTTCAGGAAAATGAAATAATTATATAATTCTCCACAGATACCCCCCCCCCCCTTAGTTAACTTACACTGCAATCGTCTTTCATTTTTAAGTTTATTGCTTAATGAGACAAACACTAAAAATCCCAGAAGTCACCATTAAATTGAAGAAACAACAAGGAGCCCTGTAGCTCCTTAAAGTCTAAGGGTATGTCTACACTTGCACTCTTTCGAGAGAGGGATGCAAATGAAGACATTCGAAATTGCAAATGAAGCCAGCATTTAAATATCCTGTACTTCATTTGCATAATCGCGTTATGGCGCTATTTCAAGATAGCACTATTTTGAAATAACAGACACTGTTAAGACTTGGTATTTCAAGAGAACCCTTAAAGCTTCTGTTATTTTGAAATAGTGCTATTTCGAAATAGCGCCATAACACAATCATGCAAATGAAGCATGGGATGTTTAAATGCCGGCTCATTTGCAATTTCGAATGTCTTCATTTGCATCCCTTTCTCGAAAGAGGGTGAAAGTGTAGACATACCCTCACATTTATTTGGGCAGAGACCAACTTTAGCAGATGCATCTGAAGAGGGTCTTTGCCCACAAAAGCTTATGCCCAAATAAATATATCAGTCTTTAAGGTGCCGCAAGATTCGAAGTTGCATTTGCAGATACAGACTTACATGGCTACCCCCTTTGACACATTTAAACTGACATTCACATTCTCACCCACGACTACTCATTCCTAATTCTTAGTATACTAGCCAATTAGCCCGCCATAAGACGGGATTTTCAGGTCTCTCCTCCACATCGGTCTTCTCTCCTGAGCCTCTGGTCTCTCGCTCCATCTCTCTCTCTCTCTCTCTCTCTCCTCCTCCTACTGCCTCCCCCCCTCTCTTTCAGCTCTCCTCCGCCTTCTGCCTCTCTCTCCGTCTCTCTCTTTCTCTTCCCCCCTCCTGCCTCTCACTCTCCCTTTCTCTTCTCCTCCTCCTCCTGCCTCTCACTCTCTCTCCACTCCATCTCTCTCTTTCTCTTCTCGCCCTCCTGCCTCTCACTCTCTCTCTGCTCTCCTCTGTCTCCGTTGGGGATGCACGCTTGTCCAGGCCCTGCCTCCTGGGCATGTACGTCACCTCCCCGCCCCTCTTCGCCTCCCGCCGTGGCGCTTGGCTGACTTCTGCGCCGCTCTGCTGGGCCGCTGCGTGGGAGCGAGTGGCGCAAATGGCCTCACTCTCTCTTCCCCTCCTACTGCCTCGCCCTCTCTCACAGCTCTTGTCCGCCTCCTGCCTCTCTCTCCGTCTCTCTCTCTTTCTCTTCTCCCCCTCCCGCCTCTCACTCTGTGTTTCTCTTCTCCTTCTCCTGCTGCATCTCTCTCACTCTCTCTAGCTGTCCTCCGCCTCCTCCATTCTCCTGTCTCCTCCACGTCCTCTGTGTCTGCTCCACTTTCCTCCTTTTGAACGCGGTGCCCTTTCCTGACGTCAGAGATGCACTCTCGTACAGGTCCCACCCCCTGGCTGTTCCCTGTGGGCAGTGCTGTTGCCTCCCGCCGTAGCGCTCAGCTGGCTTCTGTGCTGCTCAGCTGGGCTGCCACATGGGGGAGCAAGCGGCGCAAGCTGCCATTTGGGCCCCGTGCTCCCCATGCAGCACCCCCGAGCTGCATAGGGAACGTGGACCCCAAACAGCCACTTGTGCTGCTTGCTCCCGCGTGGCGCCCGGCTGAGCGGTGCAGAAGTCAGCCAACCACCACAGTGGGCGACAACAGCGCCACCCAGAGGGAACAGCCAGTGTTTCAGTGTTACAGAGTCACAGACATTGGGCTACTATATATATGATTATAATATTCAATACACTCAACTAGATTCCTCACCTCTGCAAAATCTCATTTTCAATTCAAGCATGTAACCAACCTCCTTGCATAACCAGCACTTCTCTATTGGTCCTATATGCACAGCAACTACATAACATTTTTTTGTACAAGTAGCACCATATATGTCACCAGATAAAACCTAAAATGGGCATCTTCGCTAGGTTTTTTCTTTTACATACTTATGATTTTTATAGTAAAAATAATCATGATTTCAAGCAACAGAGTTGCTGAAGAACATGCACTGAATATTTTACTATATAAATTGCACACCTGTAAAAGAAAAGCCTAGCAAAGAAGCCTATTTTAAGTTTTATTTGGTAACATATAATGCCACCAAGCTTTGCCAGGAGTGAATAGGTACCATTTTTCATTACTATATATATTACATCAATTCAGCAAAACACTGTTATATGAACTAGTCAACCACCTGCTGGGATGTTACTATACATAAGGCATAACAGAGTGCCTCTGACCTCCCAGGAACAGGATTGCTTCATGCCATCCACATCTCTGGATGTTATGAAATGCTATTTGAGTTCCTATAGTGAGATAATTTAATTTAAACTATTTTAATCACCAAAATCTGCCTGTTACTATGAAATTTACCAAGATTGGTCCACCTCTCTGGAGTGTTCAGCTGAGTAGTGTTGCCCTGGTCTAATCTGTTTTATAATCTGTTCCTGGAGATCTGTGGTATAGCAATGAGCCAAGAGTGGAAAAAACAACCTTGGATTGCTTGGCTTGGCCCTTCAACTAAGCTCTGAAAAGAACAAAAGAAACGGCACTTCCCTTAGATCCTGCTCACTGCAGCAGCAACCTGTCACAACTTTAGGGTAATTGCACCTATTTTCCTCTTCCAACATCCACCATGAGCTACCATGGAAAAGGTTCATATCTCACTCCTTAACAGGAGATCTTTCAGGCTGCCTACACTTTTCTATTTGCACTGTGATATCCCCAGCAAGCCAGACTGCTTGAAAGTCAAGTTTCCATGCTTTGCTTTCTCCCCAGTGGTTATGACCAGAGGCTACAAGTTCTCACTCTTTCTAGAAAAGCACATTTATTCTTAAGGCGAAAGCATTACAGAGAAAACATATTTTAAATAATAAGGGACATACATGCATGCTAAAACACTTACTAGAGGTTACCTCACCTCTAACCTCAGCTCCTGATAGAAGTCCATCCTTAAAAGCCAATAACTTTTCTTCCCCACAGTTAAAAGTTGCTGTCTCAGATTCAGAATCAGAACAACCAGTTGGGCAGTTCAGCCCTTTCTTTATACTACTTGGGCCTTTGATCTCCAGTCTCCAGGAACTGGTAATCAGCAGACAAAGAGCCTCTCCTGAGGGTGAAGCTTCAAAAAAAGCAGAGTTTTTATATATGCATAAGTGGGGAATTTGCATTCACTCCTCTCTAGGTATCTCTTAGGGAATTCTGCTTCATACTTATTGTCCCAAAAGTCCGTTTTTTGTCTGGCAAACATTTTCAAAGATAGTCCTTTGAACTCCCAGGTCTCACACGTCACATCTCCCACCTAGAGAGGTCACATACGATCCTGGCCTACAATACATACACTTACTACAATAAGGTATTTTAAGAATATTACAGGAAATTACCATATGTGTCACAGTCTCATTAGAGGGAGAGGGCAAAGACTGCAGATGACATGTCATATCTGCTTCAGCACTGAGTGGAAGACATGATGATGAGGTAAACAGATCTTGTCACTTAAACAGGTCACTTAAACACTAAATTAATTCCCCCTAGAGTTGACCTGACAGGACCTAATTAGTGGATTAGAATGGGCTGAGGGAGGACTAATGAACAAATTGGCCCATTAATACAGGAGGTATAAGAAGGCACTGGAAAAAATGCAAAAGGGAGAGGCAGGCTAGCTGAGCCAGAAAGGATTGCTGTGTAGAGAAATCTCCTCTCTTGCCTCTGCCAAGGACTGAGGTGAATCTGTAAATAATATAATGCATGGGTCAGTAATATGATGGGAAGAACCAATATAAATAAACTACACTGGATGTTTAAATATTGAAGGTCTCTGTGATGGTCTAGACAGGTTAGAAGACAGAAGGGAAGGGATATGTCCCTGTCATATGATCCATAAGAGCCAATGCAGAGCTTGGGATCTGGTTTACATTACAGAGTTAGGTTGACACAAGACAGTTTGACTTAACTATGGAAGTGTCTACAATAAAGTTTTGTTGCTACCAGTGTAACTTCCCCACAACATCAGCTTAATAACTCTGTGCTACTTGTGGAGGTGGAACAGAGGTTGATGTAGTTAGGTCAATGCAGTGTTAGTGTAGACACTGTGTTGCTTATGTCAACTGTTGCCGGCTTTCAGCATCCATCCCACAATGCCCCACTGACAGTACAATTGATATGGGTGTTCCTGGTGAGGATGCACATTGCTGACACAAGGAGCAAACTATTGACATGCACAAGCGATGTAATTACTCCGTCACATGCTGACATAAATTAGGTCTTGATAATTTTGTTAATTCTGGGTCTGGCCTATGGTTTTTGTGCTGAGCCTGACCTTGTCAATTGCTTTCAAGGCCTTCTCACCTCCTGAAAGCTGCCACTTCTTTAGCATTACTTGCAAGGCCCATCAATCATCACTTGTCTCCAGCCAAATATATCCTGGTTACCAATATATGTTTTGTCTCTGGGGGACATGGAAACATTTTACAGCTATCAGGCTCTGTTGTCCCTAAGATCGTGTGCTTGCCATTCCTACAGTTTTCCCTGCTTCTGTCAGGGCTGCAGTGCTGTGCAACATTCCATGTTTCCCAGCTTTTCCCACCCTACAAGCTAGGCACCATCACCAGGCAGTTACTGCCATGACACACTAAAGCCATTTGATAGACAGGGGCTAGAGTGAGCTTTGGGATTCTGAAGAGATGATACGGAGAAGGCACCTTAGTCCAAGCGTAGCAAATGTAGAAACACCAGGATCCTCTAGAGGAGGAATCACATCAGTCAGGGGAGCAGCCTGATATTAGTGAAGCAGTATGGCACAATGTATAGGGCTTACACTGAGAAACATGGGTTCTCTGACTGGCTTGCTATTGACTTCCTGTGTGACTGCATCTTTCTGTGCTTGTTTCCCCCTCTTAGCCTTCATCTGTCTTGTATATTTAGATTGCAAGGACAGGCATTACTGTATCTTCATACCATATCTAGATTTATTGGATCCTCATTTGGGCTGGACTCTAGGTACTACTGAAATACAAAGAAATGCTAATAAGTAAATGATTGGATCATGAAACATTGGGGGCAGGTATTAGGAGATGTTGGCGACCTCAGGGAGCAAGAGGCCTCAGGACCTGCTGTTGGAGGATGAAATGGAGTCTGCACACGGAAGAGCTAAAAGAAGGTATATCTTGGCAAAAGAGTCAAGAGCAAGCTCCATTCTGCTCTGAGGAAAATGCTGGAGGTGCTGAGTCTGGCTTCTTGGTTGAGCAGAGGGAATTTCCTTTGTGAAAGTTTCCAATATACAGCATGAGAATGCTTTGTCCTTTGGTAGTTAGAGTCTCTTGACAGATACCCCATTAGAGACATGGTTCAGCATACGGGACCCTTATTCACAGGATGCTGGTGTCCAACAACCCAACCCAGCCAGGGGAAGCATCTGCTGAACAAGAGTGTATGCTCTAAAGAAAGTGGGGCATATGGACTCTCTCAAGTGCCCTCTACAAGTACAACAAATGTGGGGAATAGCACAACTTTCACTGGACAGAGCTTAGAAAGAACTCAGGGAGCCTCAAGAAAGGAATTCAAAGCTTCTCAGAATCCCTTGGTTAGACAATCTGCTATATGGTTATCCCAAGTGTTTGTAACACATTTGGAAAGTAAGTTTCAAGGTAGGATTTTGTATGCCATGCAAAGGCTCCAAGTTATGTTTTGTGTCATACAGCTAGGAGCTAGCTGGGTTGGTCTTGCTAGAAATATTTTTCTATCACGTTTATGGCAGGGTGCATATGTAATACTGGCATGCCAAATGCTAGCTTTTAGCAAGGCTGCATTAATTAGCTAAGAAGACACACTTATAGCTGGAGACCAACCCAATTCACCTGTATGTTAGTTTTTCTTGAAATAAATATTAGTATTATAAGACTGAATTTAGTGTTTAGCTTCTGTGACATGCTTGTAAATTATTCCTGTTTATAATTCTGTCTTCCATGCTGAAAGAAAATGCAAAAGTATTTTTCTATAACTTTGAAAATGTTTACTCTGAACTTGTGAACCCAGGCATGGGAATTATCTCCCCCACTCATCCAGAAAGTCAGATAGGTCATCAACAAACATCACAATTCAAAGGATAAGTTAATGGCCCTATCTTAGGTTATGTCTCGACTGCACGCTTCTTTCGAAATAAGCTTTTTCAGAAGAGAGTGTCCACACTTCACAAGTGGATCGATAAAGCGATCTGCTTTTTTCGGAAGAGAGCATCTACACTCATTGGATGCTCTCTTGCATAAAAGGCCACCCAGAACCACTTCAACCAGGGCATTAGGTCAGCAGTTAGTCTTGGGCAACAGCACCTGGAAGTATCTGCGACGTGCTTAAATGGACCTCCCGCCCCAGACAGCTGTTTCTCAGGTTCTGCTGTGGGCTTGCCTAGCTCTCTGAGGGACAGCAAAGCTTTTGCAGTGTGTGCTCTGGTTGCCCAGTTTGGTTGGATGCCACAGTGTTTTTTTTTCTTTTTGCCATGGAGCTGGAGCTGCCCCTGGGCAGGTGATGGCCCCACACTGCCATGCTGCAGCTTCTGCAGCACTTTCAGCAGACCATCATGACAGTCCTGCCCCAGCTCAAATCTGAACTCAGCATTGCAAACCAGTAGCAATGCCTTTGCCCCCATACCCTACAGTTGAGAGGTGATTTTGGAGGCTGGACACCAGTTCTGACTGGTGGGACCACCTCGTGATGGAACGCTGGGATGACCAGCAGTAGCTCCAAAACTTCCACATGCAGAAGGCCACCTTCTTGGAGCTGTGTGCCTAGCTCAACCCTGCCCTCCGACAACAGGACACCCACCTACGTCCTGCCATCCCCTTCGAGAAGAGGGTCACAATTGCCATGTAGAAGCTCACCACCCCCAACAGCTACTTCTCGGTGGGACACTAGTTCACCATGGGGAAGTCTACCGTCGGGGTCGCCTTTATGGAGGTAAGGCACTTTCAGTGTAAACTCTGTGGGGGGGAGGTGACCGGGGGGGCTGAAAAAGGGGGACCTTTGGGAATGGGGAGGGGAAGAGGGGGGTGGGAGTGTGGCTGGGGGCAAGGCCCATCCCTGGGGGGGTGGGTTGTGCTATCCTGCCCTTACACAGCCCTGCTGCTGGGGGTGCCCTCATAGGAGGTGGCTCCTGGGGTCTTTGGAGGGGAGGGGAGGAGGGCAGGCAACTCCCAAAGGCTCAGGCACCCCCTCTCATTCTTTGTTTTGTGTTTTTCTATGTCTCCTTCTTCAGGTGGTGAGTGCCATCAACTCCATCCTGCTGCGCAGGATTATCCACCTTGGAGACCTGGACCCGTCATGGCCGGATTTGCTGCCCTTGGATTCCTGAAGTGTGAAGGAGCTATTAATGGGACCCACATCCTCATACATGCACCACAGCACCGAGCCACCCAATATATAAACAGAAAGAGCTACTTCTCCATGGTGCTGCCAGCCCTGGTCGACCACAAGGGACAGTTTTCAGACATTTTTGTAGGGTGGTCGGGTCAGGCTGGAAACACAATGCCTGCATATTTAGGAGCTCTAGCTTCTACTGCAGGCTGGAACATTCTTCCCCCAATGGGACTTTGCAGTTGGATCATGCAGATGCCCATTTGCATCATGGGCGACATGGCCCACCTACTGATGCCGTGGTTCATGAAGCCCTACACAGGCCACCTGGATCAGAGCAGGGAACAATTTAATGCACATCTGAACCAGGCTCGCATGCAAGTGGAATGCGCCTTCAGGCACCTCAAGGCCCAGTTCAGATGCCTACTGACATGCCTCGATGTGGGGGAGTGCAGCATCCCCAAGGTGGTCTCTGCATGTTGTGTGCACCACAACCTTGTGGAGAACAAAGGGGAGGCCTTCCTTCCAGGGTGGGGGACACAGGCTGGTGGCAAGGGAAGGCTGTTCAAACAGCTGCAATCCTCCAGGCCCAACAGGCTGTAGTGCACATCTGGGAGGCCTTGAGGGAGAGGTTCTCTGAAGGAGCCCAGTAACTCTCCCCAGGGCCTTGCAAATGGGGGCTTGTGCCTTGCCCCCTGTCATAACCATGAGGGTTGGCCAGCACCTGGGGACCAAGGGGTTAACTATTTACCCTGTACCTAGCCAGGTATCTGATCAGTGAATAACAATGCAGGAAGGGATTTCAAACTAGGACAAAGGAATTTTTAACTTTCACTCCTTTGTCTGAGTCAGCGGTTTTCTTCCAGGTAACAGGGAGATGGGAAGCCATCTCTCTCTCTCTCTCTCCAAGAAAAGTCTTTTCACAATATGTAAGTAGAGTAAAGTTAGTTAACCCGTCAGGCTTTATTGTTTTCCTAGTTTGGGAATGTGGGAATGATGTCTGTGCTGTTAAGTGGGTTTTTCCTCTCTTTTGTAACTAGTCCTGAGCTCAGGGGGTTCCCCTGGGTATCTAGCTTAATTGGTGGCTCTTTTCATCTAGCCACATTATTATGCTTGCAACTATGGTATTGTTTTGATAATAAAAGGTTAACCTTTTATTGGTTCCTTATAAATAACCTGGTATTGGTTCATTTCTGTGTCCTGGAAAATCTGTCTGTGGGTATTTGTATGCCTCTGGCTAGGGAGCAGCTACCACAGACTGCAGCTTGTATTTTCTCTATTCTTTTTCAAGCTTTTTGGGGAAAAGCTTGAGGTGCCCCTGAGGTTTTTAGGGAGGAGGTTTGCCAAGTGATCTCTTCCCTGGTTTTCTTGGAATACTTGGGTGGTGGCAGCGGTTTTTATTTTCCAAAATCCAGATATTAGGATTTTGGGGAGAAGTTTTTGTACCAAATCCTGTAGAGATTAGGTTTTGGGGTGATTTTGTGGGCCCCCCACTTTAGCATTTATCATGCCAGAGTGGGGAACAGCCTTGACACCCCCAATACAATTCCCACCACAATCCCTCCCTGCCCCCATTTCCTGTCCAATTAATAAAGATACCAGTTTTGCTTTCAAAATAAACTTTGTTTTTTGTTCTTTATAATTAAAGTAACTGGGGCAGAGGGGGGCTGAGAACCTGGAGGGGGCGGGAAGGTGGAGGGGGTTAGAGAACCTGGAAGGGGGCTCAGGGCTGGGAGTGGCACGTGAAGCACCTGCAAGTGCTGCCTCAGGTCCGGGGACCTTGACGGACTCTGGGTTGGGTGGGGCCTGGGACAACAGGTGGCTGGGCAGGAGGGGGGGCTGCAGTGTAACAGATTTTTGTTACCAATCTGCTTGAGGTGTCAGGTGAGCAGGCTGAAGCCACAGGATCGTTAAGGGAGGAGATGACGGAACACACCAAGTGTCTAATTTTTAAAACTTTATTGATAAAATAACAGCAGAGAGTGATGGGTGCTTCCCACGTCACTCAGAGGAAGGAAGAAAGCCCCGAGCCCCGAGCCCTAACCTAACTACCCAAGGCTGGCCAGGCCTGGGTGTAATGTGAGAAGAAGAGGGGGAAGGGTGGACAGGAGTTCAGTTCTGTGCGCACAGGTCGTCCAGGGTCTGCCGTGATCTCTCTGAATTGCTTTAGCTCTCAGGAGGGTTTTAAGTCCTGGGTTCCTTTGGGGGTGTTCCATTCCGCGACCTCTGGTCCTGGTGCTCTTTGTGACAGTCCAAACCAGTTTTCTGTGGTCTCCTTGACTTTCCCAAACCACACCGGCTAGACTCTGTTGTTCTCTTTGTTTTTCCTCCGTGTTGGCCTTTGCTTGCCTCACGTGTTATGGGCTGGCTCTGCAGCTCTGTTCAGTTGAATCTATCTTTTTCACAGATGGTCGGTGGATTCCAGGCCCCCCTCTTTCTTGGCTGGCAGCTGAGAGTCAGATGTGTGCTGTGGCCTTGAGCTGGCTGGAGTCAGTGTCTTATCTTTGGGCCTAGCAGGAGCGTTGAGTTATCCCATTCTCTGCTCTCTTCGTCTCTCCCCCCTGGCCCGGGCCTCTCACGACCTGCAAAGGAATCCTTCATTCATTCCACACTCACACCTTAGACCCTTCCCAAAATGCCCTGCGATGCTTGCAACAGCGTTAGCAATATACAATGCTGACCTGCCTCCCCACGGGGACCCCTTGAGGAAGGGGGCCATTGGGGTGTGACAGTCCCCCCCCGACCCCGAATCAACATTTTGGGAGGGGTCACCACTTAGGTTTCCACCCTCCCTCCAGTATGGTGGCCAGGGTTACTATTAGTTTTCTACATAAGCAGCAATACAGCATGCACAAAATTATCAGAACAGCAACAATTGCATACACTAGCCAATAATGACTTTTGGCTTCATTAGTAACATAGCATAACACATCCCCCTTTTGATCCCTCAAGAACAATTCTTGAGTGGGTCACATCTTATATAATTGTTTCATGGCTATATATTGGGAGGCAATCTGAGCTTGTGGTTGCAATTTAACAAACTTTTTTTTTGTCCAGCAACACAAATATCATTTCAATTAGGCAAATGCAAGACAATATCAATACAATCATCAATGGGCGAAGCACAAATGACAATATACTTTTAGACATGGGAGACCAGCCTGTAAAAACATCATACCAGTGATAAGCAGTAAGTTCTTTTTCAGCACCAGCTATTTTAATCATATCTCCATTTGCATGTGTTCTTCTATAAGCAAATGACCAACTAATTCTCCCCAGTCCAAACCGAGGGAGATGGAGAAGTTAACTAAGGGGGCAATTACAGTGCTCTGGGTTTTTTCTAGCGTAGGAAGGTAATAAGTATGATTCTTAGCGTACAAGATGCTTGCATTGCAGCTACACTCATCCACTGGCAGTTGGCTAATGCTGTTATCCTCCTAAAATATTATTTCCCAGATACAACACATACACATTGTCCATTATATACCACACGGGTTACATTTTCTAGTTCATCCCAGACACATGTGCCTAATGATGTATCCCTACTGCATGGTTCTGTGGTGGCAGGCAGGGAGAGGAATACCCATCTGCGAGGGTCCCACTCTATACACTGCTGTGTGTCCAATAATTCTTTTTCTTTCCCAGCCCACTGACCCATAATATGGGGTAACCAGAAAGATCTCATGGCCAGTTTCGGTAGTGGACTGACTTTCCATAGCTCTGCCTCTACAGATGGTTGATGAGCCATTTTGACAATAATTTCTCCTAGTAACAATTCAGGTCTAACCCTGCTGGAGACATACTGTATCCATTCATGCTTATAAGTATCAAACAAAGATCTTTTTCATTGTTTTAAAAGGTGTTCCAGTACTTTAACATTGCCTAATATTACCCAGAACATTTCATGTTTGAGTGATGATAAACTAAGAACTTGCATTTTGGTACATTCCATAGCTAAGGCAATCTTATTACCCAATTACCTCTAAATCTACTGTATTCATAATCCCTGTTCCAACACCAACCCCTCCTATTACGATGTCTGCTAAATCTCACTTGGTCCGACAATGGGGCTTTGGTGTGTCTTTATATTCATGATCCATTTCCCTTTATTCCAAAAGGGAGCAGCCTGACGTGCCCAATAAAAAAGAGATTCCATGCCTGTAGAATTCAGGGGAATCCAGAGAGTGGGTGAAATTTCCATCCAATGCCCCTTCTGCATATTGGTTCCTGTAAATATAGTTAAAATGCGTATTAATCCTTCTCTGCCTTATGCAGTATTCCCCCTTTGCAAACACAATTATTAACAATGCTAGCAATAAGACAGACTTCACAAGACAAGACAGAAAAACATAAAACACAATTTTTGTCACGACAATAAATCCATGTTATTTTAGTTGTTCTTCAGCTGCTCTTTAGCTGCTTTTCAGCTGGTACCAGCTTTTCTGATGTTCTGAAAGACAAAAGAAAAATTTTCTACCCCCATGGGGGTGACACATCATATTTTAAAATGCTTCTCTCTGTTGCAAGTATTCTTGCTGATTTTCTTATCAGCCTGCTGTTACCCAATAATTACTTATGTTTTTGTTTTGTAAACCAGCCAAGACTCAGTAATGTCCACTCTCTGGGTATGTCTAGACTACATCCCTCTGTCGCCAGAGGGATGTAAATTAGACATACCGACATTGCAAATGAAGCGGGGATTTAAATCTCCCATGCTTCATTTGAATAAAAATGGCTGCTGCTTTTGCCAAGGCAGCAGTTTGTCGGCAAAAAGCAGCTGTAAAGACGGGGATTGGGTGACAAAGAAAGCCTTTGTCACCCAATCCTGTAAACCTCGTTTTATGAGGCATAAGGGATCGGCCGACAAAGGCTTTCTTTGTCACCCGATCCCCATCTTGACAGCCGCTTTTCGCCAACAAACTGCTGACTTGGCAAAACATGGCAACCATTTTTATTCAAATGAAGTGAGGGAGATTTAAATCCCCGCTTCATTTGCAATATCAGTATGTCTAATTTACATCCCTCTGGTGACAGAGGGATGTAGTCTAGACGTACCCTCTGTGGGTTCCAGGTATATCATTCCACTGCTCATTTATTAAATTAATGGGGTAGTATGCCTCAGTTTCCCTCTTATATAGCAGACTAGGTCTTTAATAGTTTGTCTGTGGAGAAGCTTCAAATTATTCATGGGTGGTAACTGAGAAGCTTTACTCTTATAGTGATTTTCCTTTATTTAGCACTAAGTATTTGCCAATTACCATTTCAGCAAACCCAAAAAGTTTCTTTTCCTGAAAGAGAATCATATATATATAATGTTGCAGGGTCACTTATTAACAGTAAATTTATTCCGATATTAAACAGTAACATTGACATCAAATCTCTTACAAGTAGGTGCTTGTGAATATCTGGTTATATACCATGCCTTTTATTTGGACAATTTACTTTAGAGGACGGTGCATGTGTTATACTTTTTAAAATCTTTGAATTGCAGACTCCTTCTATAACAGCCAGGCCTGCATTCACACACAATTTTCTGGCTTGCTTTCAGATCCAAAGTTATAGACTCAGCCTTGGAAAGGGACTCTCAGTTCTTGATATTGTCTTCCTTATTAAAGTAACAGTCTGATTTGTTACCCCCAAAAAATAAGAAATCCAGAACCCATGTCCATTTTGCGGGTTTTGGCTGTTCCAAATATTAGCTACAGCTTGGCCTGTAACAAAATTTTGAACCTTATCAAGCACTGAGGTACCTGAGGGGTTAAATGTCAGAAGACAAGCAGCACCAGTCATCTGTCTGGCAAAGAGTGTCTTGTCAGTTTGCAACTCACATGAAAGGGCATTATTTAAAACAAAACCAAATTAATGGATTTGAAACTTACTAAACAGATTTACAATGCATAGATTTTATTCCCTTTTATGCATTTAACCAGTTAAGTTTCAGTAGAATTCCTTATTTTCCCATTTAACTAATTTTAACAAAAGTGTCCATAGCCAACTATTTAAATTAGTTTATTTCTTTACACATTGCTTAGGAAAGAGGCCACAAAGAGACAAGGAGTCTTTTTAAAGCAGTTTTTTTCTTACACATTACAACAATTGCTTAATTCCTTACACAGAGTTAACTTCTCACCTTCTCATACCCTCAATCACTTGCTTTGTTCCTCAAATGAAAACTTTCCTCATTCCCAGTAATTTAACTTTCCAATGCCTGTATTACTGCTTATTCCTTCTACTGTGCCCACACAGGGCTCCAAACCTCTTACCCCCTTTCGCATGCTTTTTTCCTTTTATTTGTCTGTACATGATTCTGCTTTTCCTGCTAAATGGCTCCTTCCCAGGGGCACAGATTTGTCCATTACTAATTTAGTAAGAAGGGTGGGCTTTTCAATTAGCCCCCACACCTTCTGGTTCCTTTCATTGGGTAAGTTCAAATGTTTATTTCTGCAGTCAGCTAATAATAAATTTTAAACTCCTCAGTACAGGTTTTTCATAACAGCCAGACAACAGCAGTATATATAAAACATTTTATTAAGATTAAGGATTTGTAAGCCAATAAATATTTCACCAATGTTAGTCTTATTTGTCATGTACTTTTAAAATTCTATATGAGGGAAGAACGGAAACACTCTCCCCCGCTTTCCCTCTCCCCCATGGACAAGCAGGCCAGGGAAGTGTCCAATGAAGATGGCACCCGGCATTTGGTGCCCCGGCTGGGTCCTGCTCCCTGGAAGGGCCAGGGGTGTCTTGGGGGGCTTGTGGCTGTGCCATGGCTTCTTCTTGGTGTGGCAGGGAGAGCCACATGGTCAGAGTGCTGCTCTGAGGCCAGCTTCCTGCCACAAGGCTTGTCCTGGTTACCTGTAGCTTTAAGAGCTGTCTGGAGACAGGAGCTTTAGAGCTGTGATTAGTGTGGATGGAGTGTCCACTGGGAAACCTGTGCTTTTTCCTGGAGACCTCTTTTTTCGAAAGTATTGCCTCTTCTATATCCACACACACCTTTTTCCAAAAGAGCTCTTTCAGAAAAGGCATTCTTCCTTGTAGAATGAAGTTTACCAATGTTGGAAAAACTTCTGCGTTCTTTTGATTTTCTTTCAAAAGAACGTGATTGCAGTGTGGACGTAGGTGAAGATTTTTCTGGAAAAACAGCAGTTTTTCCAAAAAAACCCTGTAGTCTAGACCAGTGTTTCTCAACCTTTTTTTGCTCATGGCCCCCTTCTGAGCCTCGTTTACCTCTGTGCCCTCCCTCCCCCCCATAGCCGCTGTTAGTTGGAGAAAAAGGTACATAATTTACCTAATGTTCCATTTTTTCCATGTGGCCCCCTAGAGGTAGGGCGTGGCCCCCAGGGAGCCATATGGCCCATGGTTGAGAACCACTGGTCTAGATGCACTCTTAGAAATGCCTTATGCAAGGAAGCTGAATAAAGGAAATACAGTCACAGAATTATTTTTTTTTTTTGGCTTTTTGAACTCAGACAGGTCTAGACTCTGAATCCTGAATCTGAATCCTGAAGCCAGAGATTTCCAGGATTGCTCCTTGTGCCCAGTTGGAAAGACACTTTTAATTGACAGACCACTACAACTCTTTCATTCTTAGATTTAGAGGATAACTTATTTGTGTGTATGTGTTTGCTTGCTTTAACCTGTAGATAACGGTTAGTTCTTTTTCTTAGTTAATAAACTTTAGATAGTTTATTATAGGATTGGCTGTAGGCATTGACTTAAGTGTAAGATCTAAAGATAACAATTGATCTGGGGCATGTGACTGGTCTCTTGCTACTGGAAGCAACCTGAACATTCTGTGATTTTTGTTGTAAATGGCCATTTGTTACAAAGTCCATTTTACCTGATGGCAAGATGGATTGGAGAGGCAAAGGTGACAGTCTGTAAAACTGGAAAACAGTTATTGTAATCCAGGAGTTCACATTTGTTACTAGCTTGGTGAAAACTACTTATCTACAGTTTGGGGTGTCCTGTTTTTGACAGTCTGCCATGAGGTAGGCACTCCTGGCCTCCAGACATCATACACCTCAAAAATACTCAATACCTAGTAAGAGTTGTGCATTAAAGTACAAAGGTATTTGCTACGACTCCTTGGGCTATTTTGGTTTCACACATCAGTGTGGTTGTCTTTTGGATATTCACTCTCTTAATTTTCTAAAAGGAAGAAATTTATACTTTCTATCCATTATAAAATATGTATAAAGTGAATAATATACAAGTTCTCTTTTAGGAATAAGGTATCAAAAGAGATAAGAACATAAGAACATAAGAATGGCCGTACTGGGTCAGACCAAAGGTCCATCTAGCCCAGTATCCTGTCTGCCGATAGTGGCCAGCACCAGGTGCCCCAGAGAGGCTGGACCGAAGACAATGATCAAGCGATTTGTCTCCTGCCATCCCTCTCCAGCCTCTGACAAACAGAGGCCAAGGACACCATTTTATCCCCTGGCTAATAGCCTTTTATGGACCTAACCTCCATGAAATTATCTAGCTTCTCTTTAAACTCTATTATAGTCCTAGCCTTCACAGCCTCCTCTGGCAAGGAGTTCCACAGGCTGACTACACGCTGTGTGAAGAAGAACTTTCTTTTATTAGTTTTAAACCTGCTACCCATTAATTTCATTTGGTGTCCTCTAGTTCTTCTATTTAGGGAACTAATAAATAACTTCTCTTTATCGGCCCTCTCCACACCACTCATGATTTTATATACCTCTATCATATCCCCTCTCAGTCTCCTCTTTTCTAAACTGAAAAGTCCCAGTCTCTTTAGCCTCTCCTCATATGGGACCCGTTCCAAACCCCTAATCATTTTAGTTGCCCTTTTCTGAACCCTTTCCAAGGCCAAAATATCTTTTTTGAGGTGAGGAGACCACATCTGTACACAGTATTCAAGATGTGGGCGTACCATAGTTTTATACAGGGGCAGTAAGATATTCTGGGTCTTATTTTCTATCCCTTTCTTAATAATTCTGAGCATCCTATTTGCCTTTTTGACCGCCGCTGCACACTGCGTGGAGGTTTTCAGAGAACTGTCCACGATAACTCCAAGATCTCTTTCCTGATTTGTCGTAGCCAAATTAGCCCCCATCATACTGTACGTATAGTTGGGGTTATTTTTCCCGATGTGCATTACTATACACTTATCCACATTAAATTTCATTTGCCATTTTGTTGCCCAATCATTCAGTTTGGTGAGATCTTCTTGGAGTCCCTCACAGTCTGCTTCTGCCTTGACTATCCTAAACAGTTTGGCATCATCTACAAACTTTACCACCTCACTGCTTACCCCTTTCTCCAGATCATTTATGAATAAGTTGAACAGGATTGGTCCTAGGACCGACCCTTGGGGGACACCCCTAGTTACCCCTCTCCATTCTGAAAATTTACCATTTATTCCTACCCTTTGTTTCCTGTCTTTTAACCAGTTCTCAATCCAAGAAAGGACCTTCCCTCTTATCCCATGGCCATGTAATTTACACAAGAGCCTTTGGTGAGGGACCTTGTCAAAGGCTTTCTGAAAATCTAAGTATACTATATATACTGGATCCCCCTTGTCCGCATGTTTGTTAACCCCTTCAAAGAACTCTAATAAATTAGTAAGACAGGATTTCCCTTTACAGAAACCATGTTGACTTTTGTCCAACAAATTATGTTCTTCTACATGCTTCACAATTTTATTCTTTACTATTGTTTCGACTAATTTTCCCGGTACTGAAGTTAGACTTACTGGTCTGTAATTGCCCAGATCGCCTCTAGAGCCCTTTTTAGGCGATGCCCTAGCAAAGTAAATAATACTGTACACTATTTACTTAAATAAAACCAGAGATTATAAAATACAGAGGGATACAATCTCTTACAAGTTATTTGTTTAAACTATTTATGGTCTGATGACAAACCAGATAAGATCCATAGAACAATGAATCACACAAATTTGTATCAAAACTTGATTAGTTTGTACCTGCTTCTTTTGTAAATCTAGATGTGTTAAATGTTTTAGTACATAAGCAAATGTGTAGCATGTGTGCATCTGAAAATGTTTCATTCCAAATCCCAAACCATCCAGCCATGTCTCCTTTGTATCACCCTATTATCTAGTGAATTGGTAATTCGAAAGCTCATGATCTTCAATGAAGGGTAATACATCTGTATGCAATACAAGGCTTTCTGAGCTCCTTAGCAGTACAGAAACAGTAAGCATAAACAGCAGCCATGTTCCATTGAAAGTGGTGTGCAACAATGGTTTTGCATAATATGAATATTTTTACATAAAAAAAATAAGGTAGCCTATGGTAGTCTAACCATAATGTAAAAGGATTAGAACTTCTCTATCATCATGGTAGATTAAATGTCAATGAATTTCTCTCTTTTGTATATTAATATCAGATGTGAAATTCCCAAACATATTTGTATTCATTATGTCAAAAACATAGTAACCATTTTCAATTATTATCTACTTCCCTAGATAGCCATGCTGACAATGTTTTCTTCCTTGATAAATAAGCATAATGGTGGAGTAATAATATATGGAGTTATGATGATATAGCACTTATTACACCTCACATTTTCAAAACACAATAGAGATTGAATGCTGCACTGAGTTTCTAGGGAACTGCAGGGACAGTGCAGACTTACATACTTACAGTCATGTGCTTGTGGGATGTCTGTGTGTACAACCGTGAACATATCAGTTTCCAGTGTTCATCACTATAAAATATACGCAAACATAACTTTGTAGACCTTAGGAATAAAGCCACTTCTGGGGTGGAATGTGTCAATTTTTTTAATAGTTCAAAGTAGTATCACACAACAGTATAGGAAAGGAAATTAGGAAGATCATTTTACCCAGCTGAATTACAGAGAACTAAACACTTAATTGCACTTTGATCAAGATTTTTGAACACCACTCCGCTTGCAAAATATTCCAGGGAATCTTTAATAACTCCATGTTTTCAGGATCCTTATTTTACATGTCATCTGAAAGAACTCTGCTGAAAACTCAGTGCCCCATAACTACACTATTTCAGGGACTTGATTCAGCAGTGAGACATCTACTTACTAAATCACTGCCACCTATAATTGCTGCCATCTACTGAATTACTTACATTACTCCCCACAGTTTCCCCAGTTGAGTTTCCCTAATTCAGGAAGGCACTTAAGCATAATGCTTAAGTGGTACTTTGAGGGTGTGGGAGTTTGGCCGTGTGCAAGGAAATACAAGATCCTGGACAATTCATGTTGTGTGTGCATTTATATGCTTTGCTAATTCTAAGTCTGCTTGAACTCCCGCATTAGCAATATATGCCAGTGTCCCTAATTCATTTGTATGTAAAACATGTCTGCAGCTTCTATATCAGCAAGCTTTGCAATTTCCTACTCGATCGTGTACATGTTTAGTAAGCCAAAAAATCTATTCACATTTATATTTTTGTTCAGCTTCAGAGCTTCCGCATATGTAGGGTTTGTGGAATGCTATTTGAAAAGTTATGTGAAATAAAAATTTTTTTTCCCTTGAGAATGAGTTTTGCTTAACAAGGCTTTTTAGTAACCATTGGTGTCTTTATATCTAATTTCAGTATGAAATTCTAAATAGTCTTCAGGTGCCATAGCATCTGTATTAGGCAGTACATTATCATAAGACAAAAAACTAAATGAATGACTTGTTGTGTTTGTTGTAAACAATTTAAAGCAGTATATTAGTGGTTTTTCAGCTGAATAAACAGTGACACGTGTGTTGGCTCCTCATAAGCCTTCATATATTCCTAATTACAACATAAATTCATCATCTGTATCATTGTCATCAATCTCTGCCTGTCTCCTGCACAGACAATGCCTGTGAGGCTTTTCACACTTTTCAATCCAAAGCTTTTACATTCGGAGTAGCACCTCAAATATTATGTCTTTTGTTCCTCTACCTGATACTTTGCTACCTCTCCATTCTTCACATCTGTTCTTGAAACTATCTTTGAATACCTTACCATGCTGTCATTGACTTCAATGGAGTTTTTCTCTTAAGCCTTGAAAATTCTCTTTCTGACCTTATAAATCTTTACTAAAGAAGGAAAGATAGAGCTTTGATAATATCATTTTGACACCATATGCACTTGGAACATGAAATCCATCTATAGCAGGGTGGCCAAACCATGGCTCATGAGTCTCATATGGATCTTGTACAGTTAAAGTGTGGCTCATGCAGCCCCCCCTCCATTCCCTTCTCCCCATTCTCCATCTACCAGACTGGGAGATGGGGCACTCACAGCTTCTGCCCTGCAATGTGTGTGTCGGGGAGGAGAAAGGGGAGAGGCCTTCAGCCCCATGGATTGCGCCTTCCAGGGCTTGGGGCTTCAGTCTTGTCAGGTGTGTCCTGCAGGGCTGAAGCTCCGTGCCCCGGCAGCAATTCCTGGTTCTCGAGCTTCTGAAGATAATCAGTAAGTTTGGCCATCCCTGATCTATAACATCTTTAGGGCAAGTACTCTTGTGCATGTTGTCTTATCTTAACAGTATTACTAGCATTTTCCCTACCCACTTTTGAGCTTCCCCGCCTCCCCCACCTGATATTGTTGTCAGTTGACTTACAGATACTCAGACAATGGCAAAGAGAGGCCAAAGTTTAAATAATTTATTATGATGATCCTATCATTAGCCCAGACTTCAGTAAGAGATATAAATCCAATATTTCATAGAAACTGTAATACCTTTCCCCCTCCTCCAAAATGTAATCTGCAGCTGCTTCTCTCTAGCTCCAGTCTAAACAGAAAATATCCCTGTATTTATTAGGTCAAACATCCGTGGTCCTGTAATGTTTTGTTTAAGTAAATGGTGTAAAATTTTGGCCTTTGTTATAAAACTTACCCTCACCTGAAGATGCTATGATGTTTTTGTTTGTTTTACTTTAGATAATATTTTCTGGCAGGTTATATAGATGTCAAATGCAAATGTCCATTCAGATTTTAAGCATAAGTCAAACAGTTTTGCCTACCATGAAGTATAGCTGTGCATGAGTTTCTTGTGCTTTGCATTTTAGAAATCAGTGGAATCGCTTTACTTGAAAGAGCATATCCACAATATATGCCCACAACTATTCCGTACTTCGAGAAAAGCAAAAATGTAACAACACTAACTATATTTTAGTCAAAAATTTCTTAGAGAGTCCAGGTAATTTAGCTTACACTTTATAGTTTATAACGCAAACTATTGAAGCAGAGGTTGTAATTATACAGGAAGAAGGAAATCTCAACTTATAAAATATGTTCTGTGGTCTGTCTGTATATATTGATGAAATGAGTAGGGTCATTTTTTGTTTTGTTTTAGGGGTTGTTTTACATTATATAACCTAATGTAAAATAAAAGGTAGATCTGGGACCAAACAACAAAATTCAGAAACTTCTAGTTTTCAATTACATTTTGTATGAAATATTTTCTTTATTTAGATTATTTTAAACTCCTGAAAACACATTCTAACATGTATCATTGGAAGACTTTGGCCATTATCTTTGAAAAGTCGTGGAGATCGGGAGAGATCCCGGATGATTGGAAAAAGGCAAATGTAGTGCCCGTCTTCAAAAAAGGCAAGAAGGACGATCCAGGGAACTATAGGCCGGTCAGTCTTACCTTGGTTCCTGGAAAAATCATGGAAGGGATCCTTAAGGAATCCATTTTGAGGCACTTGGAGGAGAGAAAAGTGATTAGGAATAGTCAGCATGGATTCACAAAGGGCAAGTTGTGCCTGACTAATCTGATTAGCTTCTATGATGAGGTAACTGGCTCTGTGGACATGGGAAAGTCAGTGGATGTGATATACCTTGACTTTAGCAAGGCATTTGATACGGTCTCCCACAATATTCTTGCCAGCAAGTTAAGGGAATATGGATTGGATAAATGGACGGTAAGATGGATAGAAAGCTGGCTAGAAGGCCGGGCCCAGCGGGTAGTGATCAACAGCTCGATGTCAGGATGGCGGTCGGTTTCTAGCGGAGTGCCTCAAGGTTTGGTTCTGGGACCAGTTTTGTTCAATATCTTTATTAATGACCTGGATGAGGGGATGGATTGCACCCTCAGCAAGTTTGCAGATGACACTAAGCTAGAGGGAGATGTAGATATGCTGGAGGGCAGGGATAGGGTCCAGAGTGACTTAGACAAATTGGAGGATTGGGCCACAAGAAATCTGATGAGGTTCAACAAGGACAAGTGCAGAGTCCTGCACTTGGGATGGAAGAATCCCAAGCATTGTTACAGGCTGGGGACCAACCAGCTAAGTAGTAGTTCTGCAGAAAAGGACCTGGGGGTTACAGTGGATGAGAAGCTGGATATGAGTCAACAGTGTGCCCTTGTAGCCAAGAAGGCTAATGGCATATTAGGATGCATTAAGAGGAGCATTGCCAGCAGATCCAGAGATGTGATTATTCCCCTTTATTCGGCTCTGGTGAGGCCACATCTGGAGTATTGTGTCCCGTTCTGGGCCCCCCACTACAAAAAGGATGTGGACGCATTGGAGAGGGTCCAGCAGAGGGCAACTAAAATGATTAGGGGGCTGGAGCATATGACCTATAAGGAGAGGCTGAGGGAGTTGGGTCTGTTTAGTCTGCAGAAGCGAAGAGTGAGGGGGATTTTGATAGTAGCCTTCAACTTCCTGAAGGGAGGTTCCAAAGAGGATGGAAAGAGGCTGTTCTCAGTAGTGACGGATGGCAGAACAAGGAGCAATGGTCTTAAGTTGTGGTGGGAGAGGTCCAGGTTGGATATTAGGAAAAACTATTTCACTGGGAGAGTGGTGAAGCACTGGAATGGGTTACCTAGGGAAGTAGTGGAGTCTCCATCCCTAGAGGTATTTAAGTCTCGGCTTGACAAAGCCCTGACTGGGTTGATCTAATTGGGATTGGTCCTACCTAGAGCAGGGGGCTGGACTTGATGACCTCCTGAGGTCTCTTTCAGCTCTATGGTTCTGCGATTCTATGACTGAAAAAGGCGTTCCTATAAATAAGTCAAATGGGCTAGTGGATGGAAGTAAAGGGACATACTGAGTTTTCTTGAACTAAGTGCCTGTTGCTAGGGCTGATAAAATTTTATAGCTACTCTATGTGGCACTTTAAAATATTATTCAAATATGAAATAGGCAAACACTTTCCCCCGCAATTCAAAGATACTCAAATTGAAGGTTAGTGTGACTGAATGAATTTCCCATTTTGGGCAGCTAGACTGTCAGAAGCAGTTTATTTAGAAACCATGTCTAAGCCATACTCTTATATTTGTAAGATAATTTATTAAGGACAGTCATTGGCAGAAGTAGAATCAGAACTCAGGGACCTCTTAAGGCTAACCCATTAGGTCATGTGGCTTTTGTAGACTGCTTCCTCCTGCCACTAGCACTCCTAGGCCAAAATGCTTTTTGAGTTTTCACAGAAAAAAATCACTCTCCCAAATTCATTTTAAAAAGTCAAAGTATTAGTGTTGTAAAGTTGCACATTTTCCTACTAATCTCACCAAGTCCTAATCTGGCATTATTTGCAAAATCTCTTCTATTGTTATGATACTCAGGTTACTTTTGACTGAGCTACACCTTTATAATGCCTGGAAAACTTTTTGAAAAAATGGCATTGATTAGTCCCAGAATATATACAGATTTTGTACAGGTGAATATAGCTAAATGTATTTCTGTATATGAAATAGTATGCATATAATCAGAGGATATTTGTACAGAAAAATATCTTCGTTTTGTTATGGGCCATGATTGGTTCAAAGGAGCCTGATTGACAGACTTCGCCAAGCCCTGGGCAAGGGTGTGTGTGTGTGTGTGTGTGTGTGATGGGGGGTTAGATTTGGGCCCCTGGAAGGGATGGGGCCTCAGGTGGAAGGGGTGCCTCCCTCAGACAGCACTTCAGCACCACCAATGGCTCTAGTGGCAATTTAAAGGGCCCGAGACTCCAGCCGCTGCTATTATTACTGCAGCAGCTGTGGTGGCTAGGAGTTCCAGGCCTTTTTAAATCATCAAGTCCCAGGGTAGCTGCCCCTTTCCTGCCATTGGTAGGCCTGGTTCAAAATGTATATCAAGACTTTCAAAATTATTTGTGTTTGAAATGCAAATATTTCCCTGTGTGTAAATTGCACCAGCTCTATTGAAGAAAGAAGGAGCACAGAAAATTATTTTACTATATGGCATCCCTTTTTGGAAGATACATCCAGAACAAGACTTCAAGATGGGGGTGAAAATATCCTTGTGCAGTTAGCACATCTTTGAAAAATATGTTGCAGATTTTGTTTTACAGCAGTTATTGTGTAATTTATGGTGCATTGAAGTTTTATGTTTAACTGACATTTATTACAAAACAGTATATTTTACATATTAGCTCTCTCTTCCATTCCCCACAGACTACTAGATTATGATGAACTTGCATTTCATAGTTTTACTTTTTAAATACGAGTACTTCAGAAAATTTTGCTCCTGATCACAGCACAAAATATTAAGACTTTTCCATCTGTAATACCATTGGAGGGTCGTTATATAATCAGAATTCTTGCAATGTGAAGTGAATAAATATAAATATATTAAAGTGGTTGAAATGTGTAAAGTTCAGAAATTCAGATAGTAGGTAAATTATGCTGCATTCAGCAATCCGGCTTCCGTCTCATCCACAGCTAGTGAAGATGAAGTGGCTAGGCAGGTCGTCTCTGGCAGCTTTGCTAATGTACATTCACAGACACAACAGTTTGTCATTTTGGCAGACTAAATCACGTCTTGTATTTCTCTCAATCAAATAACTTATTTGGGAAAGCAAATGGTCATTAATAAAACCTTTACATTCACTCTGTTATCCAAAGTCTTCCTTGTAATCTACTTTTACAAATGAATTCCAATGTTCCAAGTAAGGGCTCACTTTGTAGGGCACAAATAACCACACAAAAACTCTGCAATTACATCGTAACTATGGAAAATGCAAGTGATAATTACTAGGTGATTACAAATATCTGGTTAGTTTTATTTTTAAGCTAATTTTTTTGTAATGCTGAAGTTCCTTTGTTGATCTGGGATGCAACCTTAGTTTCTTCATCTGTGGAATGAGGATAATGATACTGACCTCCTTTCTAAATCACTTTAAGTTCTGCTGATGGAAAGTGCTATTTAAAAACCAGATATTATCATCATGATCTATAAAATGTAGACATGTGTACACATATGTAGAAATGCCCTGAACAGTGCTACTGAAATTTGCCTTGTATACATGGGACTATTCCAGGGATACATTGTACACATAATATATTATCAGCTACATCATGTAAATTTTAGTATTGCTGTATATGTATTTGTAACAAGCAGGAATTTTACCAACTTTGCTCACTTTCTTCACCCAATGTGGCCATTTTGACATATGTTTAATTCTAATGCCTCTAGACACAATGAAGATGACCATCAAACATGTCAGTTTTTTCATGTATTTTTTTCACCAAAGTAGTATGGAGTGACAATACCATAATTTAAAGGGAGAAACATTGTGATATCTTAGCTATATTACATTCCATGGCTGACACATTGGCTGCGTCTAGACTGGCATGATTTTGCACAAAAGCAGCCGCTTTTGTGCAAAAACTTGCCAGCTGTCTACACTGGCCGCTTGAATCTGCGTAAGAACACTGACGTTCTAATGTAAGAAAACAGTGCTTCTTGCGCAAATACTTTGACGCTCCCGTTCGGGCAAAAGTCCTTTTGCGCAAAAGCTTTTGCGCAAAAGGGCCTGTGTAGACAGCTCAGATTTGTTTTGCGCAAAAAAGCCCCGATCGCGAAAATGGCTATCGGGGTTTTCTTGCGCAAAACTGCGTCTAGATTGGCATGGACGCTTTTGCGCAAAAGCGTCCGTGCCAATCTAGACGCTCTTTTCCACAAATGCTTTTAACGGAAAAACTTTTCCATTAAAAGCATTTGCGGAAAATCATGCCAGTCTAGACGCAGCCATTGTGTTTTGTCTGAACATTAGAAAGAGCAGCTGTGGCCACTGAGTGATAAGGTTTCCTTTATAATTAAAAAAAACCAACCTAAATGGAGGCTGTGCTCTAAGAACTGAGGCATGTGTGCGATTGATAAATAGTCCATCATAAAATATTATATTTTGTGAACTGGTGCAGTTGAGTGCAGAATACTGTGGAGAGGAACAAACTGAATAATCAAAACAGAGATAGCATTTCCCTTAAGGGGGCTAGAAAACAGATGGAGTTTGCATGTTCCCTTCAAACAGAAATATGCACATTTTGAGCCTCATCCAGCTCCATTTATGTAAGTAGGAGTTTTTTTTCTTTTAATTTTCAAGAGGACTGGAACAGGCCTTTTACAGGGATATTCTATTTTAGTTTAAGAGAAAACATCTTGCTGTCTGGAAAATACTAGCTACATTTCTTTCAGAAGTTCTGAGCACACACAACTCCAAGGCAAATCTGCCTGTAGCTGTTCATAAAACTCTAGGAATAACTTGTTCAAATACATTTTTGCCCCCTTTCATGACATACATTCTGGTAGTACCTTACAGTGACACTTCTAAAGTGTCATTAGATGCTTTGCACACTGAGACAAACTTTATTTTAGAGATGGGCAAAGGGAGGCACAGAAAGGTTAAGCAATTTACCCAGATGACAGAGTGTGAATAGAACCCACAAATCCTGGTGCCTACTCCTTGCTCCAAGCACTGGGCTACATTAACTCCCATATGATGGAACGAGTCCACTAGACATTTCATTACAAAATGTTAATTCTTGCTCCTTCACAGTCCCACTGGTGCCTGTCTTACTGAAGCCACCACCTTGAACTCAGAGGGTGTGTCTACACTGCCACCCTAGTTCGAACTAGGGTGGCTAATGTAGGCATTTGAACTTGCAAATGAAGCCCGGGATTTAAATATCCCGGGCTTTATTTGCATGTTCCCGGGCCCCGCCATTTTTAAATGCCCCGTAGTTTGAACTCCCTGCCCGCGGCTACATGCGGAATGGACTAGGTAGTTCGAATTAAAGCTCCTAATTCAAACTACCATTACTCCTCATTGCAGGAGGAGTAATGGTAGTTTGAATTAGGAACTTTAATTCAAACTACCTAGTCCGTGCCACATGTAGTCACGGGCAGGGAGTTCGAACTAAGGGGCATTTAAAAATGGCAGTGCCCGGGAACATGCAAATAAAGTCCGGGATATTTAAATCCCGGGCTTCATCTGCAAGTTCGAATGCCTACATACCCAGTGAGACATACCCAGTGTAGACATACCCAGAGAGATTGTACAGGTATCAATGGGAGCAGAATTTTGCTCAGCATCTTCTCAGTAAAAAGATTTACTAAGTTTTTTTCTGCCATTATAGACAAACCCTAAAGAGCTGTTGTGATAGTTCTTCCATACTTTATGAAATAGGCTTACGAATATAAATATGCATAATTCAGAGATGCTTTGGACAAAATACCTCATGTAACCTATTGATTTTAATGCTACAGTCTGCTGGATCTGTATATTTGATTTTGGTGCATTTCTCATTCTTGTAAAGTTAGAAATATGAAGTATGAGACTATTTATAATTTTAAATGTGCTAATGAGAGCCATCAATGGTACTCAAGAAGCCTTAATGACGGGGACCATGTCTACACTGCACAGGTATTTTGGGATACCTCCCAAATAGGGGAGAAGCCTATTATATCGAAATATAACAGGTTCGCTATTCTGACATCCTTGTAAAACTCATTTCACGAGGGATAAGGGACGTTTCAGAATAGCACTTTATTTCAAAATCTGGCCCTGTGTAGACAGCACCAAATTTCAAATTTTAAAATAAGATTGAAATAAACTATGCAATTTGAGTAGCACAAATTGTGTAGCTTATTTTGAGATAAGGGTGCTATGTAGATGCACCCTGGCCAATCAACTTAATGACTTGTAGACAGCCTTGTTTGTCCTGTACGTCCAAAGGTGATTGGATTAGTAAGGCATATGACCATACCACCTGATACTGGGATTCCATTTTGACCAGGTAATTTTCCATGGAAGGGGGAATGGAGAACAAAGGATTCCCACGCCAGGGTTATGTCTACACTGGCGTGTTGTTGCGCCAGAAATATGCAAATGAGGCTAAGCATGGAATATCGTTGAGCCTCATTTGCATACCTAATGAGCCACCATTTTTGCAGAAGAGGCTCTTGCGCCAGAAGGAGTGTTTACACTGCCCCTTCTTGCGCAATGCCACTACGCTGATTATTTTCAGGAATAACGGCATTGCGCAAGAGGGTTTTTCTTGCGCAAGAAGGGGCAGTGTAGACAGCTCCTTCTGGTGCAAGAGCCTCTTCCACAAAAATAGCAGCTCCTTAGGTATGCAAATGAGGCTTGGTGATATTTCATGCTTAGCCTCATTTGCATATTTCTGGCGCAACAACCCGCCAGTGTAGACATAGCCCAGGGGAAAAACTATTTAAGCAAGGGAAGGTTATCGGGTCTTTGTCTTTGGCTGGTTTGGCACACCCAAAAAGAAGTTGGGGGATGCTGCTTGGGGAAAAAGAATCTCTGACCTGAAGATTATCACGAAGGCAAGAACAGCCTTCTAGGATATGAATTTGTTTGCAATAGGTTTTAATGCATTAGAACTAAATATATGTTTTCATTTTAATTTTGTAACTTACTTTGATCTGTTTCCACTTGCAACCACTTAAATCCTACAGTTTTACCTAATAAACCACTTGTTTTTACTATCAAACCCAGTGTAAATAATTATCAGGGGTTGGGGATGGGGAGATGAGCGACCAGTGTGCATATCTTTCTTTTATTGATAAAAGAGTCTTACCCGAATAAGATTTCATTGTGTAAAACTTTTACATGGAGAAAGATGGATTTATTTGGAGTTTTGATCCCTTTTGGAGGTTGGTTTCCGTGCCCTTGAACTTCATTCTCCCAGAGCTGAATTGGTCTGCATTTGTCTTCATGGGGGTTGTGACAACAAGTCTGTGCCTTGTGTGGGGGAGACCAGAGGATCTGGCCCAACAGAACATAGAAGTGGGGAGGCCCAGAAAGCAAGAAGGGGGGAGGGATAGTTCAGTGGTTTGAGCTTTGGCTTGCTTAAACCCAAGGTTTTGAGTTCAATTCTTGAGGGGGGGGCATTTAGGGATCTGGGGCAAAATCTATCAGGGATGGTACTTGGTCCTGCTATGAGGGCAGGTGACTGGACTCAATGACCTCTCAAGGTCCCTTCCAGCTCTATGAGATAGGTATATCTGCATAAGGCAGGTGCCAGTGGCATGATCAGCAAACCGCAGAACAGCCCTAAGGGTGTCCACACTTTGCATCAGCTCTTTCAGACCAAATTCCCATTGAAATAAGTGAGCAGTGCAGCATTTGGGGCCCAATCCCATATTCACTGAACTCAGTGGGAGTCATCCCATTAATGTCAGTGGGCTTTGCATCAAGCTGTTGGCTAGATTTGGTCAGCCAGTTTTCTTATGGAAAATGAAAGGGAAAGCATGAAGTGTGAACCTACTTTACTTGCAATAATACAGCTGTATCTACTGTGCGGCCAACAGCCTTGCCAGGTTCCTGGGCAAGGTGGAAAGACCCTGCTCTGCGCCCCTGGCAAGGGCGGGCCTTGGGCACAAGGGGTGGGACTGGAGTGAGGCAGCCCTCAGTGTTGCACCAGTGATTTAAAGGGCCTAGGGCTCTGGCCACTGCCACAATAGCAGCAGTGACGGCTGGGAGCTCAGCGCCCTTTTGTATCGCTGGGCCCCCAAGAAGTTACTCCCTTTATTCTCCGCCCCCCTGGTAGACCTGTGTGTCTAGCCTGTGAATGACTTTTGCACAGTTGGGCATTTTCCTAAAATCCAGGAATAATGGAAATAGATATTCCAAATGCAGTTCAGGCAGAGATACCAAGGAGAAAGTGTGAAAGTAGCTTAATTGTTAAATTGTCTGATATCATATAATAAGATTCCATTTTATCATACATGTGAATTTGCCTCTTCCACAGTTTACCTATCAGTCTCAGAACGAATTATTCTTCATGGATTATAGTATTTGCCAGTTTGTCATTAAAACACCTAGTTTTAAGAGATTGGATTCCTGTTGCTGGTCTGAGTAAGTATCTTTCAGGATAGTTATGTTTGGCCTTTGTCAGTTTCTATTCAATATTTATGGATTATAGCTTAACTAGATTGAAAAGTTCTAGCTCTCATCCCAAGGTGTTAGAGGTGAGTGAGTCAAAAATAACCAATGTCATTAATAACCTCCATGAAAAGAAATTCCCTGGCATTTTCCCAAATCACAAATAGCTCACCAGACTTCATGTACCTGACAGAATTTAGCCAGGAATGACTGCTTGCAATAGTTATAATGTCACATGTGTTCAGGACCCATGGCATGTGAAGGGGGAAAAATAGAAATTTAAGAGCCTGTTCAGGAAAAGTGAATAGCAAGAAGATAAATGAAAAGCTACTTCATTTTGCAGAGTTTGGACTTTCAACTGGGTTCTCCTCCTTTCAAAAAACTTTTAGTAAACCAATGAATATTTAGAAGAAGGTTTAGAAATGATAGCAACCATATTGTTATTCTGCTCAAAATTTTTAAAAAATGCTAACACAGATAAATACTAGACATAGTCAACATTGGAATGATTTCTTTTTGATTAACTGAAATGTTTCATGGGGAGATGTCAATTTTGCAAAACATTTTGACTTTTTCCTTGGGAATATCAAAATGACATTTGTGCTGCTCCCCTGGAAGGCCCTTCTTGATTGCACATTTGGCCTGCTTTCCCAAAGAGTTGGTGAAGCTTAGGCTACTACAACCATGATGCTGTAAGGTGTGCTGTGTAGCCGCTCTTTGTTGGCAAGAGAACTCTCCTGCCAACAAAATAAAAGAACTTCCAATGAGGGATTGTGGCTCTCTCAGTAGGAGAGTGTCTCCATCCAACAACATCAATAAAACTTTGTCAGTCGGGAGTTTTTTGCACCCCTGCCCAACAAAAGTTTTACTAACAAAAGTGCAGTGTAGACATAGCCTAAGTTCCCTGACTCTGCTTCATGGGGACCAGTGAGTGGCACCTCACTAAGGGTACGTCTACACTGCGGTGTGGGTATCCCGGAAAAACTCCGCTGTGTCCAAGGAACACATTTGCTCTTCTGCTTTTTTTTGTGGAAGAGCAAACGCTCTTTTGGGGAGCCCTGTATATGTTGTTCTACGTCTATACGGGGCCAAATGGTGGAAAAGCCTCTTTTGGAAAAGCAATCAGAAAAAGCTACGCAAATTGGAAAACTCAATTTGCGTAGCTTTTTCCAAAAAAACCCTATAGTATAGACTTAATCTAACACTATTGCACTTTGTCATTTTGTCCAATTTTGGACAAGATATTTTTAAAAAATGGGTAATTTTTTGCCAGAAGGGATTTCAGTTTTCAGCCAGTTCTTCACTGGTGCCCTGCAGTAAACTAGACACTAGTTTTGGAGGCCTGAAAATGGGTTATTCCAAAAGCATTAGGTTGTATTCATAAACGAAAGAATACAAAACAAAGGGGTTCAACTGTGATTTCTCTGTGTTCTATTTATCTTAATATAGTAACATATCTTTAAACGCTATGTCATGATCTCTACATGGCTTATGGTAGACTCTTCTCAGATGCCTATCTTCTAGAAATCAGATCAAAGAGGCCCATGTCATGTGCTGATTTACACCCACTACAATTCTGTATATGTCAATGGCATTGTGAGTGGTGTAAGTCAGTGGATAATTTGGCCAAGAGAGTGAAATTATGACAGAGGAAAGATATATGTTTCTTCAAAGCTCATAGTCTGTCTCTATAGCAAAACATACTGAAAACCCATCAGACATGGTGTGTAGTACTGGTAATACACAACAGGGAGCAGCATAAGGCAACAAAAATAAAACTAGATCTGAATACAAGTATTTCGGAGTAGCTCTACCAAAGTCTTCGGAATTACACTGGGGTAAAAATGGTGAAAGGGAGATTAGAATTAGGTCCACTATTACTAATATTATTCAAGGATATTTCACTGTGAAAAGGTATTGGGCATTTGTGTTGTGTATTGAATACTCACTGGGCACCTACAAGATTTCATTAATGAAAAGCTTAAAAGAAAAGATTTCTAAAGAGTGAAAGATCAAAATAGCAGCCTATCTAACTTGGAGGTAGCTCCTCTCTGCTCTGTCATCAGACTAATTCCTCACAGGTGCATGTTAGCATATTAGTTACAATTTACAGCTACAGGATTTATCATCCCTTGTCCATTATCAGAAACTTTTGAAAAATAGGAGACCAGTAGACTTCATTTCAGATCAGGTGGATACTGAAAAAATTAACTCTTTTTTGTGCAGAACTGAAATGTAATATTATCAGGGAAAACATATTGAAATGTTTGAACTTAAATGTTTAATATTCAAACTTGGAATTAGATTTCCATACAAGTCTCTTGCTGGACTTTCCTATCTATTACATATGTATTAATGTAGCCCCTACTACTGTAGTGGCACAGGAACTCATTGGTGGTTGTCTTGTACGACATTTGAATCTGCTAAGCCAGCATAAAGTGTCCAGATCTGGCCCCTGAATATTTTCTCCCTTTTCCCTCGTGGGACGATGATAGCAGCTCCTAACAAAGATCCTTCCCCAGAGTTCCCTCATAAATACTTTATCTCATGATGTGATACAAGAGTCCATGATAATCAGCACCATAAGCACACTTTTATAGATAGACTCATTGTAGTACTGAATTTCAATGACCCCTGCTGGATGTACGTTTTAACGTTAGTGGAAAATACATTTCTTCAAAGCTTAATGCTCCCTGGCTTTACTTAATTTGGCACATTTATTCAGTTGTATTTCAGGAGTCTCGGTCAATTTCAAAATGCCTTTAAAACATTCAAGATTAACGGGTAAAATTAATAACTGAAGTGTATTATACTGTTTGTTTTTTAAAATATTCTTTTTTCTGAATTGGGGTTGACCTTTCTCTTTAATTCTGCACTTGAAGAAACCAAATTAGAAACTCTTTTATTACACTTGATGGAGCCTTTTATATTCTTGGCAAGACAGAAAAGCTTTGTTATGCATACGTAGTCACATTCCACAGAAAAAAATTAACATGAAGATCCAGGTGATTTCATGAATATTCATTTGTACAATTTAATCAGCTTCTGTTCATTATCAGCATTTACATTTGAAACAGGTATGCAGAAATAAATAAAAGTTTCGGAGCGCTCACACTGACATCTCTTACATCTGGGGTGTTGTCTCTATCACTCACCTTCAATGTTTTGCTTTCATAGATGTGTGGGTTACAGTTACTTGTTTAGTTAAAAACTGGCAGGCCCAATACGGATGGTTATGATGAATTCCTGGAGTATTTACTGAAGCTCAAAGGGGCATGATGTCCTCTCTGCTTTATAATTATTGCTGCTTCTTGCAGCATGGCAGCTTTGTGCAATGTGTTTTCAGGTTGATTGCTTTTGGAAAGTACATTTTTTATATCAATTCCTTGACACAACTTTAAACTTTGAATATCATTAAAGACAGAAAATATATTTAAGACAGAAACATATCATCTGACAATTAAGTCCAACTCTGCCTTATGTGAGCATTAAAACACAAGGAAATCATACTGAGGAATGCCTCCCATATGGACTATATTGTACAACTTGTCAATAGGTGATTGGGGCTGGTTTACATGGTTATGGAAAATGCACCTACAGTGCTGCTAAATGAAAAAGGGAAAACGGTAACTGGGAAGGGAACTATGCCATCATTTTTTTAATTCTAAAATTGAGCAGTGTCTCTTATACCTCTTTTTCTGTGCATGATTATGTACTTGCCTATACATTCTGTCCATAATGTTGATTGTACATTCTGATGATACAAATAAGAAATGAACTGAGATGAAATATCAAAGGCAGTGTAGCTGTCCTATTTCTTGGGGTATGTCTACACTAGCTCATTAGTTCGAGCTAGGTAGGCAAATGAGAGCAACCGGAATTGCAAATGAAGCCCGGGATTTAAATATCCCGGGCTTCATTTGCATGTTCCCGGGCACCGCCATTTTTAAATCCCCCTTAGTCCGAACTCTGTGCCCGTGGCTAGGATCTCTAATTCGAACTACCTACTCCGTGCCGCGTGTAGCTGCGGGCACGGAGTTCGGACTAAGGGGGATTTAAAAATGGCGGCGCCCGGGAACATGTAAATGAAGCCCGGGATATTTAAATCCCGGGCTTCATTTGCAACTCCGGTTGCCCTCATTTGCCTACCTAGCTCGAACTAACAAGCTAGCATAGACATACCCTTGATGAGTTAAAACACAAATACTTTGTTTTTAAAAATACGTTTGTGGCTTTGTTTCTCTCTGTAGAATGCTAACTTTCCTGTGTTACATTTCAAATGGGGAACCCGTGTACTTTCAGAGCCCTCATTTTTCTGTCCTTATTCTGTTGCTTAATCCATTAGCAATCCTGTTGATTTCACTGAGGGTACCCAGGGAGTAATGTACTATTCCATGTGAATACAACTGGCAGATTCTGTTCTTTAGTTACTCTCTGTGATAATATGTATATTTAAACAAAAAAGGTAGGATCTGATTCCAAACTCATTAAAATCAATGATCAGTTGTGGTCAGCGATCTGAAAATTAACTGAAGAACTCAGAGAGTTGGATTTCAATTAAGTGATCCTCAAGGTACCTCAGCAGGTGTTGTCTTATGGCAGAAAGAACACAGTACAGGTTGAACCTTTGTGGTCCAGGACTCTCTGGTCAGGCAACTTACATAGTCTGGCAGGAGCACAGATGTTGCAGGACTAGAGAGCCCCAGGGGCAGAGGTTGCTGGCAGCTCAGAGCAGAGTTACCAGCAGGGCAGCGGAGCCTGTGGGACACCAGAGCCCACAGCCTTTGGGGCAGGGAAACCAGAGGGGGGCAGAGCTCATGATTGTACATTGAGTGGGAGTTCTGTTGGAGGAGAAGTTTGTATTTGTATTGTTTGTATGTGTAGAGGCTTGTAGGGGTAGTGTGCTGGGAGAGAAGCTGAGCCCTGATTAGGGGGCGGGGCTTCACTGATTAGGGGTCCTATAAAGGTAGCCTTCTAGTCAGGCAGCGGCACAGACAGCTGCAGCGGCACAGGAGCCAGCAAACAGAGCTGTAAACAGGGGAGTTTGAGTGGGAGTTCGTAAGGGGAGTTTGGATATTGGGATTTGTTTGGGGTTTGTTTTTGCTGTGGAGGGGGTGTTTTGGTTTGTTTTTGTGTTCACCGGACTAATAGGATTTTGAAGAGAAAGTAGATATAACAGAGGCAGTAGTGCCATGACCCAAGTAGTAGAGAACACAAGGAGGATGATTGGATGTGGTAGCTGCGGTATGTACATGATTCTGGAGGGGTTACCCGAAAGGAGTTTTGTTTGCATGAAGTGCCGCCTGATAGAGTTGATGGAGGAAAAGATCCGAGGATTGGAGATGCAGGTGGAAACTTTGGTTGAGTTTAGAAGGGGGTTTGAGCAGATGATGGAGCAAAGGCATGACGTGGCTAAAGGGGAAAGTTTAGATATGCAGATAGAAGCAGCATCAAGCCCCTTAGAGGGGGGACTGCTGGGTGAAGAAAATGGACAGTGGAAGCATGTGACTAAGAGAACCAGGCAGAGGAAAAGATGGGTTAGTGAAGGAAAAATAGAGCTTAAGAATAGGTATGTGGAGTTGGAGAATGAAGGAGGGGTACAACAGGCAGATAATGAAGATGGAAGGGTAAGGAAGAAGAGAAGAGTGGCTAGCCCTATAGATAAAGGGGAAGAGTTAATGGAAACAGCACCAATAATGAGTATTAGGAAGATACAGGATGGGTTAAAGAGGATTACAAGGGAAGACAGGAATGGCAAGGACTTGCAGCTAGAGGAAGCTAGAGATAGACCAGGCAATCACACTGTCACTAGGAAAAGGCAGGTCTATGTGATTGGGGACTCCTTATTGAGAAGAATAGATAGGCCTGTAACCAGAGCTGATCCAGAGAATAGAAGGGTGTGTTGTCTGCCAGGTGCTAAGATACGGGATGTGGAATTGAGGTTGAAGAGTATTATTAAGGGAGCAGGAAGGAATCCGTTGATCATCTTTCATGTAGGAACAAATGATACGGCTAGATTTTCGCTGGAACGAATTAAGGGCGACTATGCTAGGCTAGGGAGGATGCTCAAGGAAATTGAGGCTCAGGTGATCTTTAGTGGCATCCTGCCTGTTCCTAGAGAAGGGCAACTAAGATGTGACAGGATTATGATGATCAATAATTGGCTTAGGCAGTGGTGCTATAAGGAGGGCTTTGGGATGTATGGCCACTGGGAGGCATTTATGGACAGAGGACTGTTCTCTCGGGATGGACTTCATCTAAGTAGGGAGGGAAATAGACTTCTAGGATGGAGGTTGGCTCAACTGATAAAGAGAGCTTTAAACTAGGAATTTGGGGGAGATGGTTGGGAGATGTTCAGGTAATCTCTACGCCAGATTTTAACACTGAGGGGGAGGCAAATGAAGTAAAGGATATAGCTGGGGGTAGGAGAATGTACATGAGGAAGGGTAGGGTGGATACTAGTCTAACAGGTCATATTGGAGGTACAACGTCCGTGCCAAATTGGGTAAAGAATGTGAGTGAGGCCAAACAGCAAAAATTAAGATGTTTGTACACCAATGCGAGGAGCTTGGGTAACAAAATGGAGGAACTAGAGTTAATGGTCCAGGAAGTGAAACCAGATATTATAGGAATAACAGAAACATGGTGGAATACTAGGCATGATTGGAGTACAGGTATTGAAGGGTATGTGCTGTTTAGGAAAGACAGAAATAAGGGTAAAGGTGGTGGAGTCGCATTGTATATCAAAGATGAGGTAGATTGTAAAGAAATAAAAAGTGATGGAATGGAGAAGACAGAGTCTGTTTGGGCAAAAATCACATTGGGGAAGAAAACTATCAGATCCTCCCCTGGGATAGTGCTTGGGGTGTGTTATAGACCACCAGGATCCACTTTGGATATGGATAGAGACCTCTTTAATGTTTTTAATGAAGTAAATACTCGTGGAAACTGCGTAATCATGGGAGATTTCAACTTTCCAGATATAGATTGGAGGACAAGTGCTAGTAATAATAATAGGGCTCAGATTTTCCTAGATGTGATAGCTGATGAATTCCTTCATCAAGTAGTTGCTGAACCTACAAGGGGGGATGCTATTTTAGATTTGGTTTTGGTGAGTAGCGAGGACCTCATAGATGAAATGGTTGTAGGGGATAATCTTGGCTCGAGTGATCATGAGCTAATACAGTTCAAATTGAATGGAAGGATAAACAAAAATAAATCTGAGACTAGGGTTTTTGATTTCAAAAGGGCTAACTTTAATAAATTAAGGAAATTAGTTAGGGAAGTTGATTGGTCTAAAGAAATTATGGATCTTGAGGTGGAGGAGGCCTGGGATTATTTTAAGTTAAAGTTGCAGAAACTGTCAGAAGCCTGTATCCCAAGAAAAGGGAAAAAAATTATAGGCAGGTGTGTTAGACCAAGCTGGATGAGCAGGCATCTTAGAAAGGTGATTAAGAAAAAGCAGAAAGCATATAAGGAGTGGAAGATGGGAGGGATAAGTAAAGAAAGTTACCTTATTGAGGTTAGAGCATGTAGGGACAAAGTGAGAGAGGCTAAAAGGCAGGTAGAGTTGGACCTTGCAAAGGGAATTAAAACCAATAGTAAAAGGTTTTATAGCCATATAAATAGGAAAAAAACAAAAAAAGAAGAAGTAGGACCGCTAATTACTAAGGATGGAGTGGAGGTTAAGGATAATTTAGGAATGGCCCAATATCTAAACAAATACTTTGCTTCAGTCTTTAATGAGGCTAGTGAAGAGCTTAGGGATAATGGTAATATAACAAATGGGACTAAGGATATAGAGGTAGATATTACCATATCTGAGGTAAAAGCCAAACTTGAACAGCTTAATGGGAGTAAATCGGGGGGCCCAGATAATCTTCATCCAAGAATATTAAAGGAACTGGCACATGAAATTGCAGGTCCATTAGCAAAAATTTTTAATAAATCTCTAAACTTAGGGGTTGTACCATTTGATTGGAGAATTGCTAATATAGTTCCTATTTTTAAGAGGAAAAAAAAGTGACCCGGGTAACTATAGGCCTGTTAGTTTGACATCTGTAGCATGCAAGATCTTGGAAAAAATTTTGAAGGAGAAAGTAGTTAGAGACATTGAGGTTAATGGCAATTGGGATAAGTTGCAACATGGTTTTACAAAAGGTAGATCGTGCCAAACCAATCTGATCTCTTTTTTTGAGAAAGTAACAGATTTTTTAGATAAAGGAAATGCAGTGGATTTAATCTACCTCGATTTTAGTAAGGCATTTGATACAGTACCACATGGGGAATTATTGGTTAAATTGGAAAAAATAGGGATTAATATGAAAGTTGAGAGGTGGATAAGCAACTGGTTAAAGGGGAGACTACAGCGGGTAATATTGAAAGGGGAACTGTCAGGTTGGAGGAAGGTTACTAGCGGAGTTCCTCAGGGATCAGTTTTGGGGCCAATTTTATTTAATCTTTTTATTGCTGACCTTGGCACCAAAAGTGGAAGTGTCCTGATAAAATTTGCAGATGACACAAAGTTGGGAGGTATTGCTAATTCAGAAAAGGATCGGGATATCATACAGAAAGATTTGGATGACCTTGTAAATTGGAGTGATAGCAATAGGATGAAATTTAACAGTGAGAAGTGTAAGGTTATGCATTTAGGCATTAATAACAAGAATTTTAGTTATGAGCTGGGGACACATCAGTTGGAAGTAACGGAGGAGGAGAAGGACCTCGGAGTCCTGGTTGATTATAGGATGACTATGAGCCGCCACTGTGACATGGCTGTGAAAAAGGCTAATATGGTCTTGGGATGTATTAGGCGAGGTATTTCCAGTAGGGATAAGGAGGTGTTAGTGCCATTATACAAGGCATTGGTGAGACCTCATTTGGAATACTGTGTGCAGTTCTGGTCTCCCATGTTTAAGAAGGATGAATTCAAATTAGAACAGGTACAAAGAAGGGCCACTAGGATGATTCGAGGAATGGAGAACCTGTCTTATGAAAGGAGACTCAGGGAGCTTGGCTTGTTTACCTTAACCAAAAGAAGGCTGAGGGGGGATATGATTGCACTCTTTAAATATATTAGAGGGATAAATACTAGGGAGGGAGAGGAATTATTTAAGTTTAATACTAATGTGGACACAAGAACAAATGGATATAAGCTGGCTAGTAGGAAGTTTAGACTTGAGATTAGACGAAGGTTTCTAACCATTAGAGGAGTGAGGTTCTGGAATGGCCTTCCAAGGGAAGTAGTGGGGGCAAAAGATCTACCTGGCTTCAAAATTAAACTAGATGGGTTTATGAAGGGGATGGTTTGACAAGATAACATGGTCTTGGTAACTAATTGACTAGTCATTATCAGTGGTAAATAGGTCAATGGAGGGATGATAGGGGTTACTATAAAGAACTTTCTGGGTGTCTGGCTGGGGAGTCTTGCCCACATGCTCAGGGTTTAGCTGATCGCCATATTTGGGGTCGGGAAGGAATTTTCCTCCAGGGTAGATTGGCAGAGGCCCTGGAGGTTTTTCGCCTTCCTCTGAAGCATGGGGTACAGATCACAGCTGGAGGATTCTCAGCATCTTGGGGTCTTCAAACTATTTGAGGGCTTCAATATCTGAGATATAGGGGTGAGGATTATTCTAGGAGTGGGTGGGTGAGATTATGCGGCCTGCATTGTGCGGGGGGTCAGACTAGATGATCATAATGGTCCCTTCTGACCTTAAAGTCTATGAGTCTATGAGTCATGGGGCAGAGGAGGCTGCAGCAGATGGTGCCGCTGGGAGCTCCAGTCGGGGAATGGAGTGGGGGGGGCTGCCTGCAGCTTGTGGGGCTGGAGAGAGGATCCCAGGGACTGGGGAGAGGAGCCCAGAAGGGAGGTTGGCATCTTCCCTCCCAGACCTTCTCTGGTTTGGCAAACTCCCTTGTCCAGGACCAGTCACGTGCCAGACCAGAGACGTCCAACCTGTAGTTGTGTAAATCTGTGTCCATCCTTACATCTACCATCTCGATTCTAATATCCTACTAATATAGAGGTCTTTTCCCTATAGCTGAGCCACCTATTTTTGAACCTAACAAGAAACCAGGTCGCTAATAATTTCCAAGGTTCACAGAAAGTCTGTGAATATTCCAGTATGCCTGGCTGATCTTTCAAGTGAATTATGGCAACTTTTGAGTGAACTCAGGCCAGGTACAGTTTAGATAAAAACCAGGTAAAATGTAGAGAGGTTTATAGGTTTGAGTTTAAACTGAGATACACATTGCTAGTTTTGGCTCACTTTAAGAGTCCTGGTTCCTTACAGCAAGCAAAGAGAAGGTAAAGTTTAAGTAATAATAATACTGATTGTAAAATTATAAATGAAAAATAAAATTAATATGGAACATCCTGAAAATGACTCATGAAATTGGCTATACTTTTTAGAAAAATACACATTTGGCCTGTGGAACACTTGTCACAGCATACCACAACAAAGATCTCAGCAAGATTCAACAGTGCAGTGGGAATTTATATGAATAGCAAGAGTATTCAAAATCACAATCACAAGAAAAAAAAACCTCCTCCCCTTTTGTGCTTCAGGATGTAAACCAATCTCTAGCTAACTGGGGTTATGAAGAAACCTTTCCTGAGGGCAGGCTGTTTTCCTTATATTAGGGTTTATTATACCTTTCGGTAAAACATATAGTACTAGAAGATTTACCCAGCATTACTCGGGTCCTTTCATCAAATATTTTTTGGTTTGTTTTTGTTTTTGGTCTTCATTTAAATAATTGCTCTGGGGATGAGGGATTCAATATGCAGGCTGCCCCAGAAGTACCTATTCATGGCCACTGAAGCTGAAGTGGACACAGCCAGGGGAGGGTTGCTGATAAGAGGAAACTACGTACCAAATTTGGTGGTCTTACCTCTTAGGCTATGTCTAGACTGGCATGATTTTGCGCAAATGCTTTTAACGGAAAAGTTTTTCCGTTAAAAGCATTTGCGTAAAAGAGCGTCTAGATTGGCACGGACGCTTTTGTGCAAAAGCACTTTTTGCGGAAAAGCGTCCGTGCCAATCTAGACACAGTTTTGCGCAAGAAAGCCCCGATTGCCATTTTCGCCATCAGGGCTTTTTTGCGCAAAACAAATCTGAGCTGTCTACACTGGCCCTTTTGCGCAAAAGCTTTTGTGCAAAAGGACTTTTGCCCGAACGGGAGCGTCAAAGTATTTGCGCAAGAAGCACTGATTTCTTACATTAGAACGTCAGTGTTCTTGCACAAATTCAAGTGGCCAGTGTAGACAGCTGGCAAGTTTTTGCGCTAAAGCGGCTGCTTTTGTGCAAAATCATGCCAGTCTAGACGCAGCCTTACTGTTTAGGAGGACATCTCGAACAAACACATAGACAGACAGACACTCATTTACTCACTCACAGATAGACAAACACTCTCAAATATTTAGTGGATTAGTCACTGTTGGAAATAAGATAATGGACCACCTGGACTATCGGTCTAATCAAAGGTACGAACTCCTATGTTTCTGTTACAATCATCTGGTCACATCTCACCTAAGCAATTCCCTGTTGTCACAGGGGCCTTGCGCACTTATGGTGCATCTGTCTCTCCCGTTCTCTTTGTGGTACATGACAGTCTGCTGAAACCTAGAATTTTTGGTTTAACTCAAATCATTTGGCTCAGTATAAACTAAGTGATCTGATGGTATTTTAAGGCCTTAAATTCCATGAAACTATTGAAGAAATGCAGTACCATAAGAATTTTAGGTGCCTTACAGGTAAAGGGGGCTTCCTATGTTTACGAGGTTTCTATTCAGCAGACAGCTTCTTTTTTTGTCATTTCTTTATGTGAAGTTGTTGTGGCATTAAGAACATGGTAATATGCTATACAGAATACTACAAAAATTGATCTGTACAGTTCCAGAGGATAATGAAAATAAATATTATTTTTACTTATGGCACAACACCAAGAAGCAACTTATGAAATCAGCTATAATGACAGTGAGTGGAATGGATGTTATGTAAATATTATAGTGCAGACATGGAAGCTTTACAAACAGTCTTAATAAAACTTTGGATCAAGAATCATGTTGAATGATAAAATTGGATCTCTTATGCAAATCAAGTTAAGAAAAATTGTAGTTTTCAACCCAGGGACTCGCAAAAATAATTAAATGGCCAAATTAAAACTCTGGAAGATTTACATTATGATTGGATTTGAAAAAGCATAATCAAACTTGCAAAATGTGAGGTTTTATCAAAATTGAAAAACTTCATTTTCCATTATATCTCAGGTCATAAATTTGACACTTGGTCATGGGGATTCTTGTTAACCTTCCCAAGTTTGAACTGACTACCAAATTGGAAGTCTGAAAGAAATTTCTTTAGGGCATACAAGCACAGATCTTCAGGTTGTTTGTTTGTTTGGCATTTAATATGATGCTTTGGCACTGAATATAATGCTTCCAAAAGCTGCCAGATTCACAAGCCCAATGCCAAAAGACCATTGAAGAGGAAAGATCTACTCACCACATGATCTACATAATCTTACAGAACTTGATCATAAAAAGGAATCCCAACACTGACACTGGCTGTGACAGAAGTCCTTAGTATAATAATTTGTATTTTCCTGGTAAAAGAAATTAGTGAACTTGTTCTTTTTCTAGAATAGAAGCTGGATACATCCAGCATGAGGTAGGGATGTAATAGTGTAGCTGATTAACCGATTAACCAATAAGCAAAAGCTTATAGGTTAATGCTTTAGACTATACACATTCCCTTGACACCTGCCAGTAAATTTTTTAGCAGGCTGGCCAGCAGCCCACCTCAGTCCTAGCTTACACTGGGCCCGGACCTACCCCTGCTGCAGCTCTGCATTTAAAGTGTATTAGGAGCCAGGCAGGCAGGTAGCTGCTCGTGCAGGGTTCAGGACAGGGGCTGCTGCCACCCCATGTTGCTGCCTCTGTACCAGAGGCAACAGCAAGGGCAACAGGCAGCCAGTCTGTAAGGGGAGGTGATTTTTAAATTGTCTCCCCTCATGGACCAGCTCCCGCCTGGCACCCAACGCTGCTGCGCCTGATAAAGAGGCAACAGTGTGGAGTGGGAGGGGGCTCCTTGGGAGTGGGTCCGGAACACATTGGCTTCTGGCCCCAGACCCAGGGACTATAGAATAGTAACTGCTAAGAATGCATGAGGTGAATCGACTATTCAATTAATCGATATTTAACATCTCTAGCATGAGGATATGGTCTAACTCCTGTAACCAACAATAGTTATGTAACTCAAAAGTCAATCATTTTGCTGAGTGTGGTATTTCTAGGGAATGGAGTTCAAAATGACCCATTAAATGCTGGCCTGGGATACGAGAAGGTGGGGAACATCTCAGAAATAATGGGAGAACAATAGTCCTTGAATAAAGGGAAAAGACTGTGGTATTTGTGCGAGACAGTAGTCCTCATGAAACACTCCTTTGGGAACATGTTTATCTCAGTGAGATAAAAAGAATTCTAAGACCTGGGACTTGCTAAGTAGACTAAATGAGAAATAAGGGATTTTTTTCTCCAGACAGTGAGAAAACATTGTCAGGCTGACTTAATGATGGTCAGTGAAGAACTTTAGATCTGGGAATCAGAAAAACCTGGGGAAACTAATTATTTAAGTGTAGGAAGGTGGTGTTGTGTCCCTCTGAGTCAAAGGGGGAAGAATCACTCTGTCTGCCTGGGTGGAGTTAGGCCAGGTTTGATCCTTCCACCAGAAGTTGAGATGTGGGGAAAGAAGTAGTGAATTATCTGACTATGTCCATGAAAACCATTATTGCTACCAACTTTAGATAACTGCAATACATCTTATGCCAAGAATGACACATAGCCAGAAAAGGATAAACATTCTGCAGACTAACTGACCCAGAGCCAATCAGTAGAGAGCTGTCTCAGAGGGATAGGCATGTTAGAATGTATCTTCAAAAACAACTAGGAGTCCTGTGACACATTAAAGACTAACATGGGGTGGACAAGATACCTCTCGCAGGATGGATCCGGCCTGCCAAGCCAACAGATCTGGCCCAGAACCCTCAGGCACACAGCTGCCACTGTTTTAAGAGCAGGGCTTCTCCGTGTGGCTCTGTGCTCTGTAGGGAGGGGTAAGCTTCATGTGATCTCCTGCCTTCAGCCCAATCCTCAGCTCTTATTGACTGGAAACAACCGGCCAATAGGAACTGATCCCAGCCAATCTCTCAGCTCTTATTGTCAGGAAACAACCAGTGCAAGCCTCTGCCTTCTCCCAGAGCTGAGAGCCACATAGAGGGAGCAGCCCGCATCTTTAAGTGATCTGGGGCTGCAACAGTCAGGGAGCCTACTCTGCCTTGGGGATGTTGGCTGGGAGATGCTTAGGTAAGTGCTTCCCAGCCAGAGCTTTCCTCTGGCACCCCTGCCCCTCCCACACCCCAAATCCTTCCCCCAGATCACCATCCAAACCCTCTGCACTCCCCTGTCCCAAGTTCAACTCCCTCCCAGACCCCTCCTCCAGGCCAGAATCCTCTTCTGCACCCATATTCCCTCTTTGATCCTACACCCCTATTCCCTGACCCAGGTCACAACCCCCTCCTTCATGCAATCTCCCTCTCAGACCTCACCATCTCTTGCATCCCAGTCCCTTATCTCATGCACTCTCACCCAACCTCCATCCTGGACCCCACATTTCCTCCACAAAAAAAGTGTGGCCTCTGACCACTTTCCAAAATCTTGAAGTGCCCCCTTCAAAAATTATTGCCCATCTCTGAACTAACAGATTTATTTTAGCATAAGCTTTTATAGGTAAAACCCACTTCACCAGATACATTGGAATGGAAATTAAAGAGGCAAGGGTGTATATCTGTACTTATGTCAAAAGAATGAAGTTGCTTATGGAGCATAGGACCAGTATTAATGAAGCTAATTCAAGGCTAGTCAATGCTAGTTAGGCTATAACTTTGAAAAGCAAATCTGTATTGCTAGATATTGGAGGTGATAATAATTGTATGTGTTTACTTATATCTTGTTAGATGTTAGCCATGTAAGCAGACAGTTCCTGTCCATTACTATAGCTGTGGATTCAGAGATCAAAGTGCTCTTGGGTCAATTAATTTCATTGTCTACATGCCTCTTTAAAATGTGTGATAAACTGTTTAAAGGATAAATTACCTTATGTTTGGGAAACAGAAAGTTACACCACAAGCCAATTGTTAACACACTGTCTGAGGGATGGAACCTATAATGGCTGGTTAGCCCAGCCCTGCCCTGCCTGAGGGACCAGCGTCTGTTAGCTGTTTGGGGTTCCACCCTGTTGTGAAGGGCTGGGATGCTAATGTAACCCACACACCTAGTGTAGTTACTGAGCAATGCAAGTGGTACCTAGACCACAGCAACAGTTAAGATCAAGACACCTCTACAGCAGGGGCTGGGAGACAGCTGACTTTTAACTCAGAGGGTAGAAGCTCCTATATTCAGCTTCCCAAGGTCCATGTTCAAATCTGCCTGGGGGTGGTTACACTAACACCTACTCTGCTAATTCCTCTGACAGTAGGCCATGCTCCTGGTGATGCAGTGAGGTGGTGTGGCCTCCCTCTGACCTCAGTGGAGAGGGACCACTGTGACACCACTACACTTACTCTTCTCCTGCAGTAGAACCCACACACATGCTGCTGCTCTGTATCTTTTCTTATTCTGTTTTTTGTTGTCATTCACTTCATTTGAAGTCACTGCTTGTGAGTACTCGGTTCCCCTGACAGTACAACTCAAGTTGAATATCCAAAAATAAATGAACACTTTTGAAAATCCAGGATTTAATGTCTTTGATCCTTACTTATTGCATTTAGAAAATGGGGCTAATGACATTTACCAACTTGGTAGGGGTGAGGTGCAGTCTAAGCCATGCTTATAAAATGCCAAGTAAAAGCAAAATATTATTAAAATGGCAAAGGCTGGATTAGGATTAGGGAATTCTGAACCTTTGTGTGTAATTATCTGAGTCTTGAGGATCCTATGAAAGTCCATCAGTACTTTAAAAGCAGTTCTGCTGGTTAGTCATTTTAGTACAGAATGTAACAGCTATGTAACCGTGTATAGCATTCTTGTTTAAACTGATACTGTTTTCTATTGCACATACTCTATGCACATGCTCAAGTGTTTATACCTTTCAAATTCATAGCTGGTGACACAAGGAGTGTGAGGTTATATCTTTTATTGGGCCAGCTTTTGAATGTGAGAGAGATAAGTTTTCAAGTTAGACAGCTTTTTCTTCCAGCTTATAACTAAACATTTTGAAAAAATAGGTTCTACTTATGAGGAAGGAAGATAATTTCAAGCTATGTCAGAGCTAGTTGTATCAAATTGGAACAAAGAACTTCATCTTTATTCTCTAATTTATTATATGGGTAGATTTTCTTTTTTTCTGTTCTCATGGGAAGAGAAACATCTCAAAAGAGTTATCTTCTCCTTTACTCCAAGATCAACAGTTCGTAAGAATTATCATAATGAGAAAAGACCCTTAGATCTTCTGAGAAACAAATGTAACAGGAATGTGTGTGCGTGCGCCACACACACACACACACACACACACACACACACACACACACTTATACACAGTAACAGAAAATTTGTCAGAAGAAGAAATTAAAAACAGCTCAGGTTCTAGCTAAGAGGAGCAGTTTAGCTATAATCTATTAAAGGAAAATGCACTTATTACTTCTTGTTCATTGTAGGGTATTAGATGATTTGCTCTCAGTTTACCATTCTTTAGCTTGCCAGAGCATCAAAGCAGAAGTTCATTTATAATTCTAGGTCCTAATTACATTGTGAAATCTCTGGGACAGAGGCTATCTTTTTGTTCCCTGTTTGTACAATGCCTGGCACAATGGGGCTGCTCTCATGACTAGAGCCCCTAGGTGCTGTGCTAATATAAATAAGCATAATAGCTCCCTATCCTGCACAAAAATGGAAATAGCACTCTGGATTGTAGTCCTGCCACCTAATGATGCTGTCTGTAGAAATGTATCATGGGTGTGTGTACTCCATGCAAACCAGGAACCAAAGGATTAATACAAGCACTGCCAGCAACTTTTGTTTGGTAGTATCACAGCAGCTGGACAGATAAAAGGCCTGGGAAGCTGAAGGTTGGGCCATTGAGTGACTACCAGAGGAGTGAGCAGGCTGGAGAAAGGAGCTCCTCTGAAGAAACTGGGAAAGTGTCACCCTGAGACAAAAGACCAGAAGATGATGAACTGACCAAAGGGATGAAGAAGATGCAGAGACCCAAAGGCTACGTCTAGACTGCAAGTTTCTTTCGAAACAAACTTTTCTGGAAGAGATCTTCTGGAAAAACTTTTTTTTTGAAAGAGAGCGTCTACACAGCAAAAGCGCATCGAAAAAGAGATCTGCTTTTTCGAAAGATAGCGTCCACATTGATTGGATGCTATCTCATATATAAGGCCACCCAGAACCAGTTCAGGCAGGGCATTAGGTCAGCAATTGCTTCCGAGTGCTGCTGCCTAAGGCTAGCTGAGAGACACGCTTAAAGGACCCCCCTGGACAGCCATTTCTCTGCTTCTGCTGTGTTCTTGCCTACCTCTCCAAGGGACAGCAAAGCTTTAGCAGTGCATTCTCTGGTTGTCCAGCTTTTGGATGCCACAGCATTCTTGCCATGGAGCTGGAGCTGCCTCCTGGCATGTGATGGCTCCACACTACCATGCTGCAGTTTCTGCAGAAGTTTGTGCAGGCTGCCTTCATGGCCCTGCATGAGCTTGACACTGAGCTCATTCTTGAGACCCTCTCCCTGTGCGCAGGAGCAAGACCCTTTTAACCGCACCCCACAGTGAAGAGACAGTTTTGGAGGCTGGACACCAGTTCCAACCAGCTGATCATGGAGCAGTGGGATGACCATCAGTGGCTCCAAAACTTCGGCATGCAGAAGGCCACCTTTTTGGAGCTGTGTGCCTGGCTCGCCCCTGCCCTCCAGCTATGCGACACCCACCTGTGGCCTGCCATCTCCCTGAAGAAGAAGGTCACTGTGACAGACTTAACGGGTGCGAGCACCCCCTCCCAGCGTACCTTTGTCCCGGAGCCTGTGCCCCGGGACAGGGGGATGTGAGTGCGATCACCCGGCCCTTCAGCGGTGCCGGGGTTCCGCGGACTCACTGCCCGGCCCCTTCAGGGGTCCATGGGTCCCATGGGGAAAAGGGGGGAGGGGTTGTCCAGCAATCTGTTTACGATCTTGGTTGCCCGGCTCCCTCGGTGCTATGGGGTGGCTGGGTAACGGATTGGTGGAGGGGGCCGGAGCGGCGGCCAAAGGGGAGGGGTGTGGGGGACCCGGGCCTGCCCTCTCCACTGGGTCCCAGCCCGGGGCCCTAATGTGGGGGTAACTACCATGTTCCCTCCACGGCAGGTGGGGACTATCCCCATAACTCACCTGCCCACGGGCGCCAGAAGCGCCCAGCCCCAGGCTTCTTCCACTCCCCACTCCCAGTTCGCCCGGGCCACTTACCGCGCCCGAGCCATCGACCCCGTCTGGCTGACCTCCTGGGGGCTCCAGCCCTGGCCTTCTTGCCCTCCAGCGAGGTGGGATGTTCATTCCCCTGGGATGCGTCCGGCGGCTCCTTCCTGCCCCCTCTTCCACAGCCTTCTCCAGCCCCTTTTGACCTGGCCTGGGCCAGGACACCAAGGACGCCTGCCCCACCCCCCCCGGTGTCCCTCTGCTTCGCGGCGCCCTGTCCGGGGCAGGGAGCTCCGCCCCCTACCCTGCGCTGTCCGGCGTACCCGGCGCACTCGCTGGGCTCCCGGTGCGCCTGCCGTGGTCGCGTCTGGCCCCGCCCCCTTTTGTGCGGGGCCGTGTGCGTTCCCCCGTGTCGGCTCTCCCCCCTCCCTCTCCCTGGTCACCCGATATAGGCGGTCGTTCAGTACCTGGAAGTGTGGTCCTTGAGTCCCTTCCGAGCCTTCGTGGCCGACGGCCTGGTCCCATGCATGCTGCAGTGAGGGGTCTTGCCTCTGCTCCACCACAAAGTCGGGGGCTGCTCCCACCTCCAAACAGGCCACTCCCCCCTTCGGCTTCTCCTGTGTATCTCCTTTGGTGCCCTCTGCAGTCCGTTCCTCCGTGCTCCGCTGTCTTTGGCTCTGTAACAGCTGTCCAAACCCTGGCCAATCTCGCCCGATTAGCACAGGGTAGGGCAGATTCACAGCCTTCCCCACCTTCCAAACGCGGTCTTGTCCACCCCCGGTCATGCGGATCCAGACCGTGGGGTACGCCCGCACGTCCCCATGGACACATCTCATCCACACTGGCTCTCCTTCGGGCCGCCCTAGGTGAATCAGATCTGCCCGTACTAGTGTCACTGTCGAGCCCGAATCCACTAGGGCCTCGGTCCACCGGCCCTCTATCTGTATTTCCACGAGAACTCTGTGCTGCCCTGTCCCGGGGATCCCACTGGGGTCGGACCGCTCCACCTGACTCAGGGTACAGTCCATGAGGTGGCAGTCATGCTTGAAATGCCCTTCCTGGCCACACTGGAAGCAGGGCCCCCCGCGGGCCTGGTCTTGCTTCCCTTTGGGACTTGTCTGGGGCTTCTTCCTCTTCTGGTTTTTCCCTGGTCCTAGGAGGCCATACCGGTGCCAGCCTGGGGGTCTTATCTCGCCCCCGCTGAACCCCCAGGAGTTGACTTTTCTCTGCGGGCTTATCTTGGGGCTTCGGTCCCACTACTTTCGGGCCTGGTAGCGTTTCCCGCCTGCCACCCCCTTCCTCCGCCTCGGCCAAGAGGTGCGCCTCCATCAGGTTCACCGCCTCCTTCAACATCGTGGGCTGGTTCCTTCGTACCCACCGTTGGCCTTCCCGGGGGAGGATGTGTATAAACTGTTCCATAACCACCAGCTCCGTCACCTGTGCGCCTGCCTTGTGCTCAGACTCCAGCAACCGGGCAGCCCACTCCTGGAGTCACTGTGCTACCGCTCACGTCCGGTCCCCCCCCTTAAAGGCCTCCTGATGGAACCTCTGCCGGCAGGTTTCGGGGGAGTGCCCCAGCTGGTCCAGTATGGCTTCCCTTACTTTATGGTAATTAAGGGCATCATTATTCAATAGGCTACGATAGGTCAGTTGGGCGGGCCCGCTTAAGTACGGGCCAACAGCGTGGCCCACTGCTCCGGGGCCCAGCGGGCTGCAGTAGCCACCCGCTCGAATGTTGTAAGGAAAGCTTCGGGGTCGTCTTGCGGCCCCAACTTAGTGAGGCGTAAGGGTAGTCCAGGCCCCTCCCCCAGTCCCGTGGGTGCACTGACCGGCGCTTCCAGCCTATTTTCTACGGTCTGGCGCCATTGGTCTTGCTGGGTCACTAATTCACGTACCAATTGCCGCTGGTGCTCCTGGAACTATGTTGCCAACTGCTGGATCAGTTGGGCCTGTTGTTCTTGCTGGGCCTGTTGCTGTTGTTGTTGGGTTTCCTTGAACCATTCCAGCAACTGCCGCGGCTCCACGGCGTCGTCCAAGCTGCTCTTGTCCGATGCGTGGATCCTTCTCCAGCTGCCCGGCCGTCTAAGCTCTACAAAGTGTGCGTGTGGGGGGGGTGTCGCAAACCGCCAGGTACCCACATTCTCCACCACTGTGACGGACTTAACGGGTGTGAGCGTCCCCTCCCGGTGGGGCAGGGGGGTTCAGCGGACCCACCGTCTAAGTCCAGTGTACCTTTGTCCCGGAGCCTGTGCCCCGGGACGGGGGGATGTGAGTGCGATCACCCGGCCCTTCAGCGGTGCCGGGGTTCAGCGGACTCACTGCCCGGCCCCTTCAGGGGTCCATGGGTCCCATGGGGAAAAGGGGGGAGGGTTGTCCAACAATCTGTTCACGATCTTGGTTGCCCGGCTCCCTTGGTGCTACGGGGTGGCCGGGTAACGGATTGGTGGAGGGGGCCGGAGCAGCGGCCAAAGGGGAGAGGTGTGGGGGACCCGGGCCTGCCCTCTCCACCGGGTCCCAGCCTGGGGCCCTAATGTGGGGGTAACTACCGTGTTCCCTCCACGGCAGGTGGGGACTATCCCCATAACTCACCTGCCCATGGGCGCCAGAAGCGCCCAGCCCTGGGCTCCTTCCACTCCCCACTCCCGGCTGCCCCGCCGGGCAGTTCGCCCGGGTCACTTACCGCGCCCGAGCCATCGACCCCGTCCGGCTGACCTCCTGGGGGCTCCGACCCCGGCCTTCTTGCCCTCCAGCCAGGTGGGATGTTAGTTCCCCTGGGATGCATCCGGCGGCTCCTTCCTGCCCCCTCTTCCACAGGCTTCCCCAGCCCCGTTTGACCTGGCCCGGGCTAGGATGCCAGGGTCGCCTGCCCTGCCCCCCCGGCGTCCCTCCACTTCACGGCGCCCTGTCCGGGGCGGGGAGCTCCGCCCCCTGCCCTGCGCCATCCGGCGTACCCGGCGCACTCGCTGGGCTCCCAGCGTGCCTGCCGTGGTCGCGTCTGGCCCCGCTCCCTTTTGCGCAGGGCCGTGTGTGTTCCCCCGTGTCGGCTCTCTGCCCAGCCGGGGTTATTACGGCCATCCGGGCCGCCCGCCTGTCCTCTCTCCGCCGGGGGAGGGGGGTAATCCCTCGGCCCTGGTCAGTGCGGACCCCGCCAGGTCCGTCACAGTCACCATCACCGTCTGGAAGCTAGCCACCCCAGACAGCTACCGGTTGGTGGACAACCAGTTCAGAGTGGGGAAGTCCATCACTGTGGCCCTCCTTATGGAGGTAAGGGACTCTTGGGCTGCAGTCCCGGGGGGAAGAGTCGGGAGTCCTGGAAAGGGGGACCCGAGAGAAAAGGGGGTGGGGGAGGCAGAGAGGGGTTGGGGGTGGAGGGGAAGCCCCATCCCCGGGGGGTTGTGTCATCCCGCCCTCTCACTGCCCTGCTGCCGGGGGGACGGCCTCACAGGGGGTGGCTCCTGGGGTGTTTGAGGATGGGCAGGCACCTCCCAAGGGCTCAAGCACTCCCTCTCTCATTCTCTGTTTTGTGTGTTTGTTTGTCTCCTTCTGCAGGTTGTGAGGGCCATCAACTTCATCCTGCTGTGTAGGGTCATCTGCATGGGAGACTTGGATGTGATCATTGCAGGATTTGCTGTCCTGGGGTTCCCTAACTGCGGGGGAGCAATAGATGGAACCCACATCCCAATCCACTCACCAAGTCATCAAGCAGCCCAATACATCAACAGGAAGAGCTACTTCTTCATGGTGCTGCAGGCCCTGGTTGACCACCGTGGACTATTCACAGACATTTTTGTCAGGTGGTTGGGTATAACGCCCGTGTATTTAGAAACTCCAGCCTCTACCAGAAGCTGACTTTGGGGTTGGGGACATGCAGATGCCACTGTGCATCGTGGGGAACACGGTGTACCCCATGATGCCATGGCTGATGAAGCCGTACACCAGCCACTTGGACCCCAGCAGGGACCAATTCAATTCCCACCTCAGCCAGGCCCGAATACAGGTGGAGTGTGCCTTTGGGTACCTCAAGGTGCAGTTCAGGTGCCTCCTGACCTGCCTGTACATGGGGGAGCACAACATCCCTGAGGTGGTGTCAGCGTGTTGTGTCCTCCACAACATTGTGGAGAGGAGGGGGGAAGTCTTCCTACCAAGGTGGGGGGCAGAGGCCAGCCACGAAGAGAGGGCCTTCGAGCAGCTGTGGACATTTGCCATCCGCCAGGACCATCAGTTGGCGGTGCACATCGGGGAGGCCCTCTCTCAAGGACCCCAGTAACTCTCCCCAGGGCATCTCCACTAGGGGCCCGTGCCTTGCTCCACTATCACTTTCCCACCACAGTCCCTCCCTTCCCCCCTTCCCTGAATGCTGAATAAACACACCTATTTTGATTTCAACAAAACAAACTTTGTATTTTTCTTTCAATAAAATAAACTGGGGAGGCTGAGAACCTGGAGTGGGGAGAGAGGAGAGGGTCTCAGGGCTGGTAGTGGTGTGGGGGGTGGCTAGAAGTGCTGTCTCAGGTGTGGGGACCTTGGTGAACTTGGGGTTGGGTGGCACCTGGGACAACAAAATGAGCATGCCTGTGTGCTGTGTGCGGCACTCCTCGGTGTGTATGGGGTCAAGCATGTGCCCTTGTGCCCAGTCTGCTTCCAGCGGTGGCTGGTGGTGGGAGGGCGTCCACCCCCCCATGGGTCAGTTGTGTGTGTGGCCTCCCCTGAGCCTGTGAACAGGATCCCAGGGGTGCTCCAGGGCCACCTCCTGAGGCCACATGGCGCACACTGGCGCTGCACGTGCTTCCATGTGCACTGACTACAGCACAATGTCCAGGCAGCGAAGGCCGAGTGACAATTGCACCCCATCCCCTTTGTGCCCGCCTCCCTCACCCTGTGTGTGTGTGTGTGTGTGTGTGTGTGTGTGTGTGTGTGTGTGTGTGTAAAAAACTGAGAGCAGTCACCTGCTGATCCCTCCCCACTGTGAGAGGATGCCTGAGACACGTCCAGGCCCAGGGGTACTGGCTCCAGGGTCAGTGTCATGGTGCTAGCCATGTCCTCCTCATCCTGCCCCTGCTATTCCTTGTCATGCTCCTCTGCAGTGAGCTCCGGGCGAGTGACAATGGGCGTTTGAGCTCCGAGTCCACCACCACCAGGCTTCCGCACCCCCCAGGATCTGGTGGCGCTCCTGGTAATAGGGGCAGCAGTGGGGTCCTGCCCCGGAGTCAGAGCTGCGCTCCCTGACCCTGGCATAGCCCCGGCACAGCTCTTCCACTTTACTGTGGACCTGTTCCAAAGTCCAGGGGGTGGAGGAGGCGGGCATGTCCCCGCTCTGCCAGGGCCTCAGCCATGTGCCCATAGATATCGGCATTTTGGTGATGTGAGCAGAGATTCTGCAGGGTCTCCTCCTTCCCCCCACAGCTCGAGGAGGGACAGGATCTCTGCTCTGAACCAGGAGGGTGCATGCCACTTGCTATCTCTGGCAGGGTCCTGGGAGCTCTGGTGGTGCTCCCTCTCAGGGCCAGGGCAGATTTAGGGGGGCTTGTGGCTGGACCATGGGTGGCAATGCCTGTGGCAGGGAGAGTCGCATGGTCAGGTGCTGTTCTCAGCTAAGGTCACCATCCCTGCCCATTCTGGCTAGTAGCCATTGATGGACTTAACCTCCTTGAACTTATTTTGTTCTTATTGGAACCCTGCTATGGTTTGGGCCTTTCCACCGTCTCCTGGCAAAGATTTCCACAAGTTGATTGTGAAAAAATAATTTATTTTGTTTGTTTTAAATCTGCTGCCTACAAATTTAATTGGATCAGCTTCTTGTATTATGTTAGTGAAGGAATAAATAACATTTCCTTATTCTATTTTTCCACACCATTCATGATTTTGTAAATATCAAATAGATCTCCTCACCCTCTAGTCATTTCTTTTCCACTCTGAAAAGTCCTAGTCTTGTTAATCTCTCCTCATAGGGAAACTGTTCCTTACTCCTAATAATTTCTGTTGCCCTTTCTGTATCTTTTCCCAATCCAATGTATCTTTTTTTAGATGGGGTGACCAGACCTGCATACGGTATTCAAGATGTGAGCATACAATGACTTTATGTAGAGGCAATATAGTATTTTGTCTTATCTATACCTTTCCTAATGGTATTCTGGTAGCTGTTTTAGTTTTTAGACTGCCACTGCACTTTGAAGAGATGTTTTCAGGGAACTATCCACAACGATTTCAAGATCTCTTTCTTGAGTGGTATCAGTTATTTCAACACTGAATTCCATTTGCCTTTGTGTTGCCCAGTCACCCAGTGACTCTTTGCAATGAGCTTTGGATAAGTCTCTGTTCACTCCTTTTTCAAGAACATTTGTAAGTTTCACAGCAGTGATCCAAAATGCAAATCCCAGCAACACAACACTCATTCCTACTCTCCCCCCTCCCTATTTTTAAGTGGAGTACCCCCGCAATGTTTCATGATGATCTAATGATCCTTCAATTGCCTGAATGCCCAGCCTTTTGTTATTCTTAATCACCTGCCTCTCTCTTTTTATAACAAACTTCCTACCCCAAAGGCAAAGTTGCAAGCTCAAACTCTGTTGCATTTATGAACTGCCTCTGGAGTTAGGGCATGCAGCTTTAAGCAAACCTTAAGTATAATATCCAGGGGTTCCAATCTCATAAGTCTTCCCTAACCTCCCATAAATGGCACCCTTGACTGTGTGACCATGACTCATCAGTTAAGAGCAGATGGGACTTTGATCTTCTTTTCCTGATGGGGCTTTTGTGTCTCTCTTTCTTGGGTGAGTTCTTTTGCAGGGCTTCCTCATATTGTTATTCAGCCATCAAGGTAATGCTGGCAGCTGATCTCCAGACAGGCAAGCTTCAGGAACCGATTCCTTTACACACACACCCATATTCACACTTTTACATAGACACACACTTAACTTTAAACAGAGGTAAGGCAGTGCAAAGTTTAAAAAGGGGTTTCAGTTACAGTATATAAAAAAGTTCCAAATAGAAGTTATAGTATCATATTCTCCAAAGACAATTCTTAACAGGTTACTACTAAATTAATCCAAATCCCACTCATAAAAATTGGGCCACAGTTCATAAGGTTACATTGCTAGATATAATTTATTAAATGGGTGATTTCATGCTGCAGCCCTACATATTCAGACTCTTCTGATGTGGGTCAAATTTGCATATGAATTCCAGCTCAGCAGTTTTGCGTTACACTCTGGTTTTGAAGGTGTTTTTTTTTTCCTGAAGTACTGCAACTTGGAAGTCAGTAACTGTGTCCAGGGAGGTTAAAGTGCTCCTCCACTGACTTCCCCACCCTCCTGCTGCAAGTTCACCCCGTCAGTGGCCTCACGAAGTCACAAGACCTCCTAGTCAACCTCCTCCTGGCATTGGCCATAGTGACTATCTATCAGACGAGGAGGAGGACGCTGGATGGGGAGTTGGATCTGCGGCTATGGGGCCCATTGCTGCTCCTCCCTCAGGTTACATATGCAGGCAGAGTTTTTCTGAGCTGTGTCCACAGGCTCCTTGGTTGCCTTTGAGGAGCAATGTCTGGGGTTCTCTGCTCGGTGTCCCCATCTGGCCCCCTGACTTTTACCTTATGAACTCATTCCTGTTCCTGTTTTCCATTAGTTGTTCCCTGACCTAAGCTCAGTACTGTGGGAGAGGGACTTTACTTCTCCCCAGGAACTCACTAGATGCAGTTGCTAGCTCTCTCACACATCTTCATAGATTCCAATGTCAGAAGGGACCAGTATAATCAGCTACACTACACGATCCATTGTTTACAGCCAAGCACTGAGGTACAACCGCATATGCTCCAACCCCTCAGACAGAGACCTACACCTACGAGATCTTCAACAAGCATTCTGTAAACTACGATACCCACACGAGGAAGTGAGGAGACAGATTAACAGAGCCAGACATGTACCCAGAAGCCTGCTTCTATGGGACAAGCCCAAGAAAGAAACCAACAGAACACCACTGGCCATCACCTACAGTCCTCAGCTAAAACCTCTCCAACATATCATTAGTGATCTACAGCCCATCCTGGACAATGATCCCTCACTTACACAGGCCTTGGGAGGCAGGCCAGTCCTCACCCACAGACAACCCGCCAACCTGAAACATATTCTCACCAGCAACTATACACCGCACCATAATAACTCTAACTCAGGAACCAATCCATGCAACAAACCTCGGTGCCAACTCTGCCCACATCTATACACCAGCAACACCATCACAGGACCTAACCAGATCAGCCATACCGTAACTGGTTCATTCTCCTGCATATCTACTAACATAATATATGCCATCATGTGCCAACAATGCCCCTCTGCTATATACATCGGCCAAACTGGACAGTCCCTACGTAAAAGAATAAATGGACACCAATCAGATATTAGGAATGGCAATATACAAAAACCTGTAGGGGAACACTTCAATCTCCCTGGACACACTATTGCAGATCTAAAGGTAGCCATCCTGCAGCAAAAAAACTTCAGGACCAGACTTCAAAGAGAAACTGCTGAGCTACAGTTCATCTTCAAGTTTGACTCAATCAGCTCAGGATTAAACAAAGACTGTGAATGGCTAGCTAACTACAAAAGCAGCTTCTCTTCTCTTGGAATTCACACCTCCAGGTCAGCTACTAGAAGTGGGCCTCATCCTCCCTGATTGGATCCACCTCGTCATCTTTAGCCTGATTCTGGCCTGTATATTTATACCCGCCTCTGGAAATTTCCACTACATGCATCTGATGAAGTGGGTCTTTGCCCACGAAAGTTTATGCTCCAACACTTCGGTTAGTCTATAAGGTGCCACAGGACTCCTCGCCGCTTTTACTCTATAGAGTAAACCCGTGGAACTTCCCATAAAGTTACTGTTGATACTAAAATAGTTTCTAATCCTTAACTTGCTTTTCTTCTCTTTCCAGTAATAAGCTGAAGTCTGGGTAGAGACACCGATAAATGAACCTTAGGAGAAGAATGAAGATGAGTGTATGGGGAAGTAATAAGTAATTTCTTGCTAATATTCTAGCAAGAGGAAAGAGATACAGGGAAAACACCCCCAGAAAAGATTCAGTATTGCTCTTAGTAGTAGTGTGTCCTTTTTAGAGGCCATTGGCAGCTTTATACCTTAGCGAAATAGTGTATAATGTGTTTTACAGACATGATAACCTCGCCTGTCAGCCACCTGCAATAAGAGATTAGCTTCCTCATATATTATCAGAGCCTGGATTTAACCCTCACTATTTCCTCTATGTATAACTTCCTTTATTTAAAGTCATCTGATGATGTAATGATAGATCTCTACATTTTCCCTATAGAATGAACAGCAGGCATAGAGGTCAGATAGGCTTTCTTGCTGATGAATGGACTGAACATGGAACGGAGGATCTGAAAATGGAAGGCAAGTCAGTTCCTTTTCAGTGCGACCTTTTCTGTAAAATTAGGTGTTTCAAATATAAGATTCATTTTTCGTTGCCAAATAGATTTACTTCTATCTGCTACTATCTGGGTTGTTTTCAACGCCAGCACAAAATATGGTTTATACTCAGAACATGAACATAGAAATATGAACTTAATAGTATTATACATTTCATTAAGCCCCAAACACTGCAGGGGTTTTCCCACCTCATCTTGTCAATTACACAATTATTCAAATCTCTCAGAAAGGTACCTGATTGTATTTTGGATTGTAGGGAAGATAAGCCAAAACCAAGGCCCCATCTGAATGCTCCCAGAGCTTGGGAGAGGAAGATAATATTGTAGCAGTAATAATAATACAGTCTTAGCAACTGTACAGTGATTTTCTGTCTCTAGTCTTCAAACCTCTTTACGAAGGGTGGTAAAACATGATTTTCTGGATCCTGACGCATACCTGAATTTTGTGACACACCTAGATTTAGGGATTTGGCTTTTATGCAAATTAGCATCAGTTCTGTAAGAAATGAGAAAAAATCCATAGATCCATATCTGACTGACCATATCTTAGGTGTTTTGAGGGCACCTATCACTGACAGAATTAAGAGTTCAACAGTGAGGCAATGTTATCACAAGAACAGGTGCTTCTATGTTCATTACAGCATTATTTTAAATGTTTCCTTTAAAAGTACATCCTTCCTGGTAAATAAGAGATGTGGTCACCTTGTTTTGATGGCACAGGACACTGCCTTTGCTTTTTTCTCCAAAGAGCATTTAACACAGTTTATTTGCTTTTCTCCACATACTCTCCCCATGACTGTTGGTTCTTTGTTAGTCCAGCTACAAAAGTGGGGGGAGGGCAGATTTTCACTCCAAACCTCCCACCCAATGGAGAGGCTTTAAAGCTATAGGGAATTTTTTTCTGTTTTTTTCAATTGGCCAAATCTTGCAGGTCTACTGCAGCCACAGTAACCCCAGAGAACAGGTAGCAGGTCCTGCTTCAGCTGCCACCAAAAGCAAGCAATGTTCCAAAGTTGTTTCCCAAGATTTGTGAGATGCACATCCTCTTTATGCCCCTTAAGCATAACTTTGAGATCCCCACAACAGGATTAATAGCCTGGCTGCTGGTTTCCTGTTGATACTGATCCCATTTGCCACCCTCACCCTTCCTTTTTCTTTTCAAAGCACTTGGAAAACAGCAGCTGGATAACAAAATCTCACAATACTCCTGTAAGTATGTTCATTCTACAGCAGGGGTACCTGCAGAGCTGAAGTTAAATTACTTTCCTAAGGCAGCAGAAGGAATGTATGTCAGAGCAAGGGTTAGAGCTCATGTTCTTGATATCTGCTTGCATAGAAATTAAGTTGTCAAGGTAAAAACATTTCAAATCATGAATCAGGCCCAGTGCTACACTGAAAACTATTTAAAATTACAGTGCCTTGTCTCCACTGGGATTTTACAGTGGGATAGCTGGAGTGTACTAGCTATCCCATGGTAATGCACCTTTCTGTAGCAATGAGAAGAAAATCTCTGATTAACAGAATGGCTTTCAGAGGGGGCAAGATGAAGTGAAAAAATTATGGTTATCTTTAGTTTTCTCTGTGAAATGCAAATAAAGACTGTTGCTAAACTTACCACCCCATTGCATTTCTCTTCTGAAATAATCAACACTGCTGGGAAAGGATTTTAACTGTTATTGGCTTTAGATTTTAGCTATGTTAAATTCAGACAGTAATATTCAGACAAATTAGTTTCTTATGAGCATATGTAGAGTTTAGATACCCATGTTCTACCTTAATTGCTCTCAGTGGGAGATCCAGGAACTCATCCCCTCCCAGGATCTGTAGCAACAGTGAAGGCATGGGTATTGCAAAAATTAAGTGGAGCATGTTAGACTAAGTATTGGCACATCAATATGGTGGAGAGAAATGATGGCAGTGGGATAATGGCTAGAGAATGGCATTGTCAGGATTTCCTTGCTTGTGTTGCAAAAGCAGACTTGAGCCACCTTCATTCTAATTTAGCACAGTTTTATGTGCACATGTGAATAATCTTGATAATTTATACATCTGAATGAATTTTTAAATAACTTTTAATATTTAAAAAATTCCTTCCCCCTCATTACTTCATCTTAATTATTAACGATATTTAACAACAGCAAGGCCAGCAAAACATGTTCTGAGTTGGTAGATCAAGTCCTTTTGGAGGTATTAATGAACAAAAAGAAAATCGCAATGTTAGGAAAATATATCTATAGGGGAGCCTGGACGACCCTCCCTTGACCAGAACAATGTCTGCAGTGCTAGGCCTCGTTCCAGCCTTGTCCAAAGTATGGATCTCTAACACGCCACCCTAGGTCTGATTCAAGCTTGGGCATGCACATATGCACACACGCACGCAGGCCAGGCCAGAAAGGGTGGGGGAAAGTCAGGGGTGCTTGCCCAATTATGCATCACTTGTACAGGACAGCAAGACCAGGCCAAAAAGACCAGAAACAACCTGGTACTAGTACATCCCATATTTTGATAAGAGAAAAATTCAGGACATATCCAGAAAAACTATTAATTAAGCACTTTTGCAATATTTTGGCATAGCAAAATGTATCCTAAATTCTGGCATAATAGGTACCTTACGTAAACTGTAGTTGATTGGTAGATATTACTAGAACAACCAAGTCTCACTTTGCTATAAATTGGGTTTAGTAAGAACAATCAGTGGGAGGGATTGAGTAAGGTGTCCCCACTACCTTACTCACTGCAACAAGAAGGTGAACCAGTTCCTACTGCCCGATGCATTGTGGACGCCTCTGTGCATGCGGAAAGAAAGAGGCGACGACCTCCCGTTTGACAATCGTAAGGGTAACAGCATTGGAACTGTGTATATTTGTGTGTGTGTGTGTGTGATTCATAGGAATAAGTATATGTATATTCATATTCTTATAACAGAGTAGCTTGTGTATTGTCCTAGGTAAAGGTGTTGTTATACTGTCTGTGCTAACTATCCCATGTATTGAAATAGATCTATGTAACTTTGTACTGCTTTCCTTTACTATTCTGTGCACAATAAAGTTAACAAGAGTTCATCTGAGGTGTTTTTACTGGCTCCTCTCGTATCTAAAAACTGAACCACATGACATATACCAAAATACCAGACAGACATATTTCCAAAATACTAAATTTAAAACTTTTTTAAAACCTAGCATCTGCGGAAGACTTCAGACTGAGCTGAAATGTAGCATGTGAAGTTTCAGAAAGACACATTTGTATCTGCAGAAGCTGAAGGGGCAGAATTTGAAAACAGGATTTAGAATAGGAAGCCAGCTACGATCTTAACTCTTGAGCTGCTACAATAACACCACAATGCAGCTTTTGTTTCTGGAACTTGCCTAAGATGTTGAATGTGTAGAACAGGTGTTTTGTTACTGCTTGGCTTATTGGATGACTATCTCTGTGGATTTAGCAAGAGAGATTGCTTAATTAGGGACTGTCAGAAGTCTGGACACTCTTGTCAGGGAATTTATTTTAGTAATTTACCTCACAGATGGCATGGATATCAGTCACACATTAGCTGAACTCAGGTTTGCAATACTTTTGGAAAATCACTTTTTTGGGGGAGACAAAGCCATAAAATGGATACTGTGGTAGCACAAATGGTAAGATGGTGGTTTATCATAAGAAGACACTGACTTTTTGTAAGAGAGGAGAGACCAGTGTACCTGTGAGTGGTCTTGTGACCTCAATTAGGCTTTAGAGAGCTCCTGGGGCCTGAGAAAAAATAGGGAAGGTTAGCATTGCCTCAAAAGACTCAGGAGGGAAGCAAGGGACAGCTGCTTGAGAACAGCAGAAAAATTGAAGGAACAGAAGGTTGCCTAAGAAGAAGAACTGCAAGAGAGCAGTAGCTGAGTTGCTAATAAGGAGTTCTGTGAAAAACTGTTGGGAAGATGGGCTGGAGCTAGGGAACCCTGCCAATTTGTAGGAGGGCTTATGGATTGGCCCCTAAGAATGAAGGGAAGAACCTATTTGGTCAGTTGCAAGCCATGACCAGCAGCAAGGTGTTGACTTTGGAGGAAGGTCCTGAGGTACAGCAGTTGCATTTACAGACAAGGACACCTGGGGAGAGTGAAGCTACAGGGGGCCCCCCTAGATTTATAAATTCCAAGGCCAAAAAGGATCAGTGAAATCATCTAGTTTGTTTAACATGGGCCACAGAACTTCCTTAAGGTAATTCCTAGAGCATACCTGTTAGCAAAACAATCATGATTGAAAAAATGGTGTGACAAAGGCTCCATCATGACCCTAGGTAAATTGTTACAATAGTTAATTATTTTCACTTTCAAAAATGTATACCTATTGCCAGTTTGAATTAGTCTAGCTTCAATTCCCAGTCACTGGCTCACGTTATACCTTTCTCTGTTATATCCTCTGGCAGAAGAGCGGAGCAGAGGACTATGGAAGATTGGTCCAGGAGGAAGATTTCCCCCTTGGATAGGGCTGGGACTCCTTACACATATGATGCTCTTTACAATGCTTTGCTGCTGTAGTATCTAACCAGGACTGCTCACAAACAGCCTCCAGCATGTAAGTCACTCCCAGCTATGTCAATGAGTTGCACCCAGCCACATGTTGGTTTCTACCAGCCTTAAAGATGTCCATAGGGAGACTCCCAAGACATTCCCAGTCATGTATGTGCGAAACTGCCCAGCACTCTCCTGGACAATACAAATATATAGAATCCCTTATTCCTTTAAGGGAATAATAATGCATACAACTTCTTGCTCAGACACTTCACCTTAAACACACTGGAGTAGATAAAACAGTAAAACAACTTTATTAACTACAGAGAGAGATTTTAAGTTAATATAAATAATGAGGCATAAGAGCCAGAGATGGTTACAAATGAAAGATACAGAAATGAAGATAAAACACTTACTGATGCCTAATTTATCAAACTAGATTAGGTTCAAAGCAAAGTTTTCTCACCACAAGCTTCAGAAGATTATTAACTACATTCTCAGGTCAGGACCTTTCCCTCAGTGTCTAATGGCTGCTTCCTTTCTCTTCAAATGCAGTGAATGGATTGAGGGGGGAGGGATCTTGGGTGTCTTCCTCTCCTTCTTATAGTCCTGTCCCCCCCTTTGAAAGCACTTACAGCTGGGAGCAAGGCGGTCTATGTGGAAGGACATTCCACACTATTTCTTTGCAAAGGTGTAGATTTTTGTGTGTGTGTGTACATATGTGCCCCTGCCCCTTTTCTGCCAAAAATGGATAGTTAGCAGATAAAATAGTCAATCAGATTTGTTTACATCTGCCTGAGGCATCATCTTGCCTTTTGTCTCTGAGGTGCTGGTTTGGCAGCTTATATAATGTTAATTATAACACTGCTATGTGCATTTTGCCTTGATGTCATTGATCAACAAGTAATAGGCTTTTAAACAATACCTTACTAGACATACTTTGTACAAAGATATGACGATGTACAGGGGGGAACACGGGTACGTACAACTTTATGTAACACTTATGATCCAGCTTTACTCTTACTGCAAGCAGTGGTGTGTGTAATGCTGGTGTATGTATCCCACTTTCCAGAAAATGGGGCTTCCAAGCTTCCTTGTAAGGAAGGAAAAATATCTTGTTGCACCCAGAATTGAGAGTGCAAGTGCTCAGTCCTGAAGGAACCGTCTGCCAGCTGATTCTTATTAAGCATGCAGGCCCTTTAAAGCAATACTTTAGTATCTGTGACAGACTTTTAACTGCAGGGTTGGGTATACTGTTCCTGGGTTCTGGGCCAAGAAAACCTCCACCTGGGAGCTATAGGATTGAACAGCACAGAAAGAGAGACAGATTAACAGACCACACTCATTCTGTTTGGTAGTCCTGGGCCTCTTGCTATTAAGCAACCCCTCTAGGGAGCTTATTACAGAATTCGACTCAGTACATATGACTATGCCATGCCTCATTGCGTGAACTCCAAATCAGCAGGATGCTTCCTACCCCACTGAGTGTAGCTGAAGATGTATTAACAAGATTAAAATCCACAACAGTGAAGAATTATATTTTCTTCTTACTTCCTTCTCATGTTTGTTTTTTTCATTGGCTATGTCTCTAATACTATAAGCAGTTTCAACTGCAATCACAGGTTTTCAGGAAATTTAATTCACATATGGGAGATATTAGCAGTAATAGTACATGCTTCCTCAGTGTGTCTATAATCCACACACCTTCTGGGTATGGTGTATTGTCCCATCTAGTGGCACTGAGACCACTTACAGAGAGAATAATGCACTTGCTCTAAAGCCTTAGCTAATAGCCAGCTGGCTTTTAGCTCATGCTGTAGAAAAGAGAGAAAAGAACAGAAAAGTATCCCTTGCAACTTCCCTAGAAAATCTGCTGGTGAGGAACTTGTATCTACAGGTTGAACATCTCTAGTCTGGGACTCTTGGGACCTGACTGGTACCAAATTAGAAAATGTGCTGAACCATGGAAAGTCAATATTGTCTAGCAGCATTACCAACACTTCTACTGCTTACTGGGGTTTTAGAAGACATTTAAGGTTAAATTAGAGCTAAATAACAGCACAGAACACTGACAGCCAGGACTGTTGGCTGTAAACAAACTTTATGGGACCGTGGGAAACTCAGTCACACCCATGTTAAGTGGACATGCAGCTAACTAAACTCATGCTGGACCACGGAAGTTACCAGACCAGAGAGTGCCGGACTAGAAAGGTTCAACCTGTAGTAGGTTTATAATTAATAAGTATATCAAACAGAAAATGCATTTTAATAGTCCTACTGGCTTAAGGTTACAGAATTGGCTACATGAGATCTATACTGTATTAACCCGACATAGCACTAATGCCATGAAACAGAGATAAAATGTTGGGCCAGATCTTAGCTTTTCCTGTGCACACTTTGCCAAAACAATAACAAACACTACCAACATCAGTTTAACTGGCTACCCATTGGTGCACACACAGTGGGAAGGGATCAGCAGATCTCCAACTGGTGTAACACTTCTCGTGCTACCCATTCTTGACTGCTCCCTCTGAAGCAAGGCATTGCCAGAAACCTCTTTCTGTCTGGCAAAATGGTTCTATTGAATGTCTTACATGCCAGTGAGCCCTGAGTCTGATTTAATTTGTGCTTTCGTCTGGCCTGGCATCCCCAGGAACAGGAAAGTGTAGAAGTGCCTTAATGTCCCTTTCATGATTTTGCAGGCAAGATGTGTATAGAAATTGGAGTCATATTCTGTGTGTCAGCTTGATTTTGGAAGTAAATGGAAAAGTGTGATTCCTGATTATTTTGTTTTTGTTTCACTTACTGACCTCAAATGAATGTGTTCTTTTTCTTTATCAGAACAAATTGTGACAACTTCCTTGTGCATATAAATGAATTATTTTATGAGGCCTCTAAACTCTGAGTCAGATCCAAAGAAAGGCCCATTTGGACAGACAACTTATACTTTTTTAATGCATTTCAATAAGGCATTCTTGAGACTCAAATTACAATAGATCAGATCTTGGTTTTTTTATTTATTTGATTGAACAGATCAAGAGGAGACTTGGTCATTAGGCTATTGGAGAAATCTCTAGCACAATCACAATCAGCTGACTGTTTCAGAAGACAAGGGAATTTTGTATCTACACACCCTATAGGCAGATTATTTTTATTTCACAAGCATTATGAACCATTAGAAACTTATGAACTATTACCCAGAATGGTTAGCCCTCTGATACCTTTAACCTAACATCAGGAACACTGATAGTATGTTGCTAATTCATGTAACAGTTATCTTGGGACCTCTGTTCTCCAACCATTTCAGTTTATTAAACAATGGATCAAAACGTTTTCAGTCAAAATGCAGACACAGCTGCTTTTTTTTGCTAGTGGTTTGGGGTGCTTGCAAGAGAAGTGATTACTTATTCGCAATGGGACTAAAAGGGAATGATTAAATATGTATGGAAATATCATGACATCCTAACAGATACAGTTACAGGACCCCAAATCCTCATTCTCTCTGAGCTGCCTCAAAAGAGACATTAACAAATGCTAAGTGCCACATCAGATGAAATGGCCATATTAGATTCTTGGCCAATTATTATGAATGAGAAAATAAAAACAGGAAATTGTTAACTTGCCAAATGAAGAGAGAGAGGGCAAGACAGTCTGGTGAATAATGAGATTGCCTTATTCCTTCAGGTAATTACTTCAGAGTCCTGTGAAATAAATAGTGTAGTAAAAAAATTCCCCAGTACTTCTGCAGCAGGGATTGGCACTGAAAATTCTGGGCTTTCCTCCAAAGGCTGAATTTATATTTGATAGCCAACACTGATACAGGCTTGAGGGAATTGTCTTTTAGGAAGAAATACTAGAGGCGACATAGGAGTCACAAGGATAAACACCAAGTCCCGCACCATAAACTATCTGTAAAGTGATACAAAGCTTTTTAAGGTACATTGGCCCCATGCTGAAAGTTGCACTGTGCTGAATTTCATGGTACAGAAAAAGCAGAGTACAAAATGATGGCAGCTCAGAATCAGCCCAATATTATGGTAACAGATAAAAATGATGAGTCAGAAGCTGAGCAGTCAGTATCTTAGATGCATTGATAAACGCCATTTATAATTTTCTCTTTACTTGCTAAAGCTTTTGATTACATATTTGAGCATCTTTCGCCTATTCACACCTCAGTTTAACCTATAAATATGTAGTGTTGTTCTTTCCATCCTATTTTGTGCAGGTGTTGTGAACTTAAAGTGCACAAGGAGATGTGGTATTACTGAATGAAAGGAACTGCATAAATGCAAAATGTCATTAGTTATTGTTGTATGCTTGGAAACCTATTCTTCATAGTTTAATTTCTATTCATTGGAATTACCCATCTGATTCTGTTACTGTCAGAAGTTTGTCGTAAGTTTTCCCAGTTCTGTGGAAAAGAGACTGAGTTGCTCCCTTTTACATGTTGTATCTGCACTCATGTAATACAACAGCTGGCCAAGACAAACCCAGAAGAGGCTTAGGGTAAAAATGTACTTTAGTTAGGGTAAAAATAGAGGACAACTGGAATGCTATGTCATATTTTCTAAAGGTTCTGTTTTTTCCTTCTCTATTTTAGTAGAAGATTGACATCTCATTTCCGAGTTAAAGATTAATCAACCCAAAAGGGAGGTGAAACCATTGTCAGTATTTAATATTCATATATGCGAGCATTGGTATCTTTGAAAGGAGACAAGAACACCAACCTCCAGTTATTAAGGAGTGAATGAGAGTGCAAATTAGAATGATCAGAATTTGAACTATTCCACATTCTTCTCTAAAGGTCATTGAAATTAAACTAACCGTTCCTTGCACTGCAGAAACAGATAGCACTATAATTAAAATGAATATTTTAACTGTGTTTCTTGGCTCTAGATGGTTGAAGCTTTTTGAAGAGAAGGTAAGCTCAACTATAATTTCTGTTGGCTAGCTAGAAGGTACTGAGCTGGACTATCGCTTGACCAAGGGCGCCTCTGAATGAAGAGAGGTTTTTGGCTTGTCTGGGGTTGGCTGTTTGTTTGGAAGTGGGGGTTCCCTCTTTCTATTTTTTTATTCCCCTGTGTGAAAGAGTGGGGTAACCTTTCACTCCACCAGGGCTGCGCTCAGGCCCTCGACCTTCCCCCCTTGGGGTTTTCCAGTAGTCCAATAGTTGGTTGTCCAATAGTCTTTCTATCCGTACCCACTTTTGGCGGGCGGGGTAGGCAGACCCGGACCCGCCCTCTCTCATGGGTCCCAGACCAGGCCCGTGAAGACAGGTTCAAACACGTTCCTGTCTGGCTGACGGGGACTCCCGCTGTAACTCATCAGCCCGCGGGCTCAGGCAGGGGAGCCCCGCCCCAGGCTACTTCCTACCCTGGTTCCACCCAGAGAACACCGAACGTCCTCACCATAGTCTCCTCCACATGTGTGGGCTGTACATGGAGGCCGCCAAACTCCTCCCGACTGGAGAGAGAATCTAACCTCTGCTTGCCTGCTCACCTCCCCCTCCTCTCCCACTCTCTCACCTCCTTTTGTATCTCCCACCCCACTCCCACTGCCCGCCCCTCCCTCTGTGATGCCCCACCGATGTTCTCTGAAGCTCTGCCCCCTCTTCCCTTACATCATCGGTGGTGGGGCCATGCCACAGCCACAGAGCCCCACTCCGGGGCTGCGGCGCCACGCCGCTCAGCTGAGCCACGGCCAGCAAACAGGTGGTGCAAGTGACGGGCTGTGCCCTGTGCTCCCTGTACAGCGCGGGGACCAGGGCGTCCCAAGTGTGGGGTGGCGGTGCCCTGTCACACCCTGGAAAAGGGTAAACTCCTGAGGAACTCAACTGGAGGGCGGAGATACTATCTAAGGGTATGTCTACACTAGCTTGTTAGTTCGAGCTAGGTAGGCAAATGAGGGCAACCGGAGTTGCAAATGAAGCCCGGGATTTAAATTTGCATGTTCCCGGGAGCCACCATTTTTAAATCCCCCTTAGTCCGAACTCCGTGCCCGCGGTAACACGCGGCACAGACTAGGTAGTTCGAATTAAAGATCCTAATTCGAACTACCATTACTCCTCATTCCACGAGGAGTAATGGTAGTTCGAATTAGGATCTTTAATTCGAACTACCTAGTCCGTGCCGCGTGTAGCCGCGGGCACGGAGTTCGGACTAAGAGGGATTTAAAAATGGCGGCGCCCGGGAACATGCAAATGAAGCCCGGGATATTTAAACTCCGGTTGCCCTCATTTGCCTACCTAACTCGAACTAACGAGCTAGTGTAGACATACCCCTAGTTTCAAGACTACTGACTGCCCAAATCTAGATGACTGGAATATGAATGAGTACATAACCCTGTTGCATTCTAAGGGGAGACATCTATTCATGTTGGGTGAGTGGCTGCGTGGCTTTTTTTTAGGCTCATGTATCTCCACAGTGTAGATGTAGATTATAGTTGTTATATTTAGAGAAATAGAACTAGCAGAATCTTGTTCACGGGATAAGGCAATATGCCACATTTATTGTGAATGCAGAATTCATTTACTGTCCCTAGCTACTAAAGATATCCAGCACACATACACACAGTTCTAAGGATGGGATATAATTACCAGCCTCAGTTGCTCATACTAGTCCACTGGCCAGGTGGTCTGGACACAAGAAGGGGAGTTGGGTCATGTTGGTGTGCACCAATGCTCCTGGAGGATGATTGTAGAACAGACCTTATAGTTTTGCACCCATCTTTTTATATTTTAGTCCATGGAACATGTCCTGTCTCACTGCCCCAAAGCAGTGTATGACCATGAGTCATCAGTTCATGCTAGACATGACTTGGATCTTCTTTTCTTGATAGGGCTTTTGTGTCTCTCTTGGGTGGGTTCTTTTGCAGGTCTTGGTTGCATTGGTTTTTGGTTATCGAGGTAGTGCTGGCAGCTGGTCACTGAGGCAGGCTGGCATTGGGGACTGATCCCATTGGACACACACATTTACACTTTTAAATGAGATTATAGACACACATCTAATTTTAAACAGCATTAAAGCAGTACAACATTTTAAATGGTGTTTCAGTTACAATATGGAGTATAATATATTAACAGTTTAAAGTAGGGTTTTAGTTTATCTATTTATCTATCTATCGATCAAGTTACAATAACAGATTCCTCAAAATCAGTTCCTAACAGGTTACTAGCAAATTCATCCAAAAGTGATTAACACTGTTTCATTTATACAATTCTATTAATAAAACACTGGTCCACAACTCATGAAATCACATATCATCATATTGGCAGTTAATAGGCAAATTCATCCTTCAGCCCTCCATTGTGACGGAAATTTTTCTATTGATGCAGGAACTCCACCACTCTGAGCAACACTAGCTAGGCTGATGGAAGCATTCTTCTGTTGATGTAGCTGTACCCACAGTCTGGTTGTCAGCATAGTCACACACACATGTAAGAGATTTGAAAAATCAAGTCTTCTGCAATTTCTGTTTGCTGTAATTGACTTACCCAGGAAAATTCAAAATCTATGCCTTTATTAACTATTTCCAAATGAGTTAACTGAGGTCAGTGGAGATCAAATTATGTGCCCAAAACTATTGGGTAAGCTAGTTGTTCCGACGGAATAGGAGTCCACAAACATCCTGGATCAGGTAGGGAGGGCATATTAAAATGGTTCAACAAGAGCAATCTATTTTAAGTGCTTATACAGTCCAAACCTCTTCCTTCTCCCAGCCCCATCATTTCCTGCTTTTTAAAAGTTGGTTCTGAATGCTTAAAAGAGAAGGTTCTAATTTAAATTACCATTGCCTAACAATTCTGGTTCCTAGTCCATTAACCATGCTGCTTTCGGTAGTGCATACTGGAAGGTTTCTAGAATTGTTTGCAAGTAAAATGGCACAGAGATATAAAAATAAATGTCCAGGGATATATTCTCACTTCATTTTGTCTGTATTCATACAACTCCCGATATAGCTGATGTGAATTATTGTGGCCTGCGTATCAACTTTCTGTCAAGGTAAGAAGATATAATTCTGCCTTCTACTCAGCAGAAAACTGCTTGGTTTACGATGTCCACGTTTGTTTAATCTTTTAGTATGCCTTCAATAAAAAAAAACCACACCAACAAACACAAACAAATGAACAAAAGCAACATGGTCATCCTTCATTTACATACCTCTTTGTGATGAACAATAGGTACTGCTGAAAGCAACTCCAAGGAGAACTGTAAGACAATGTCTTGTTCAGGAAGAATTATAATATTGACATTTTGTGTGTAACTTATCACACAGACATCTGTGAGGCTGAAGACTAAACACTGATAATTTAATTATGTTTCATTCCAGCTAGCTATTGCTATTGATTGTCATGTAAACAATGAATTTTAGTCAGCAGGGATTTTGCTTAGGATTCTATTTTGAAAAACGGTCTGTCATCTTTAACATGTTCAAAAAGTTGAGATACATCTGCCATGTTGATATATTTACTTCATTTAGAGCCTGATCTAAATCCTCTTGATATCAAGATAAAGATTCAGATTGTTTTCAATGGGCTTGGGATTAGGTCCATGAAATGGCAGGAAGAGACCCACTTTCACAATATACTTTTCCACTTTTTGGGGATGCTAAGTAGGTAATTAAACATATTCTCTTAAATCTATGAATTCTTTCCTCACTGGTGCCCACTAACTTTTGAAAATTTCATTAAGAGAGTGCTGCAGCTTATGGATACATCTTTGTGGGTAGCTGATGTCATACTACTAATAGTAATATCCCATTTTCAGCTGAACATAAGAACGGCCATACTTGGTCAGACCAAAGGTTCATGAAAGTCAGCAAATTTCTCTTATTGCTTCTATCCAAGTACACTGAAATACTTACATTAAAAAACATAGCTAAGTACTACACTTTAAAACAGCCCATCAAGGTTCTATATGTGGCACGAGACATTTTGCTTACTGTTTTCCATGTGCAGTGTTGCCAGATTCCATTGTTTTCTGTCCGTGTGGGTTTTTTCTAAAGTGACACACATGTAAAGCAAGGGCACTTGACAGAGATGGCCCAAGCTACGGGCTGACAGGGCGATAGCCCGGGGCGCCCGATTGTAAGGGGCGCTGCGCGGTGCTGCTGGGCTGGGCGGGGCTGCGCATGCACCACGCGCTCGGGGCCCAGGACGCAAGAATGAGCCACGCGCCTGGGGGCGAGGCCGCGCATGTGCCGCGCACCCGGGGGTGGCACCGCGCACCCGGGGGTGGCACCGCGCACCCGGGGGTGGCACCGCGCAGCCGGGGCCCGAGGCGCAAGAATGGCTCGGGCCGGCTCTGGCACTTGAAGTGTGTGCTGATTGCACACAACATTGACTGTGAAATCTGTGCGCTCCCTCTTCATTCAGTCAAAGCGCTGTTACAGTTCAATCGCAAATTCTAGGTATGTAAGTACAATCAGTAAATTACTCTATCCTAAGAGACCATTTTTGTTACAACAATCCTGCCACCCACTGAGATGGAGGGCCTCTCATGTGGCTCACTCACTAGCCTAGATTGCCCATCCCTGACTTAAAGCCTTAACCTCTGCAACAATAAAACTTTAATGTGGGAACAGTCATATAATTTAGCAAAAAAGAGAGTGTGAGGATTCTTGGGGCATACAGGACAGAATCACCTTGTCTATTAGAAGAAGAAGATGATGATGGAGTTAAGTTTTTCTTTGATGCAGTTCTGATTATTTGCTAAAAATATGCATGAAGTCCCATCGCTCTTTCCAAAAGAATTCTATTTGCTTTTTCTAAGGATCATGCATCAGGTGTTTCTTTTGCTGTCTCTGGTGTTTCATTTTATTCCTTGCTCGTTTTTCTGTGTGCTTCTGTCCTCTTCTCTCTCACTTCCACAGCAATCAAATCAATGCGACCCTAGGAAATCCCTTAGACTGCATGGCTCAGTCACTACTGAGTTTGCATGTATGCTAGTTGGTGGATTTGCATTGTTTCATCTATTGTCAAACTAAGGGGTGTTTAACTGTTCCTTCATTTAGCCTAAACAGAGAACAACTATCATGTCCAACAGTTTCACTGTGGTGGTGCAATGCCCAGCATAACAGTATTATAAAATCAGGTGAAGAGATCACAAAAAGCCCAACAGTGTTAGGCACTCAAAGTTTGGCCCTTGCATCTTTTAGGCTTCTTTGAAAATCCCAGCTACAGGCGTCAAACTTTAATATTTAGGCTTGCCTTCTATTTAATGCAACATTCGTAATACCTACATTTATTTAGCACTATTTATTTACCCTCATGGACCCAAAGTACTTTTCCTGTACATACAGTCTGTACAATTTTACCTATTACTGACATGAAACCACCTCTAGGATAGAAATATTACTCTCCTTATCTACTTGAAACTTAAAGAAATGGTAGACCAGATCCTCAGTTGTATTAGTGCAGCTTGGTGCTGCTCTGTTGGAACCAAACTACCCTAACACTGCCTTAGACAGCTCCTAGAAAAACTCCCTTGGGAAGGGTCCTTTGGTCTTGTAGAGCTGTTGTAGTGGCTGCTAACAGCCTGTTCCTGTGAGTGGTGCAGAACATGTTGATCAGGGATGGGAAAACTGCAGGCTAGGCCATTGCTTCCAATGGCTCTCATTGGCTGGGAATGTTGAACCACATCAACTGGGAGCTGCAGGGCTCTGTGCTTGTGGACACTCAGTAAACAAACCATCTTGTAGCACACCAGCAGCTAACCCCGATGAAGCACATGCAGCCTGGGGACTGGAGGTTCCCATCTCCTAACGTAGACACAGGAAAAGAGAATCAGTGTGTGTGTGTGCGGAGGGGGAGTGGGAGGGGAGGAGTATCATGCCAATCATGGCTACTCGATTAGAATCTAGAGTTTATTTCAGGCTATGCAGCTCAGCATAGCATTCAGACTAATATAAATTGTGCTAATGTGCTCATCCGAGTGCAAATTGGAACAGGGTCAGGGATAAGCAATGGACACCTTTATACTTTTCCTTCTCCTTCATCTCTACTATCTTGAGCTGTGTTGAGTGCTCTTGGGTTGCCGCTCAGGTTCTGAGCCAGTGCACTGAAGAACCAAGACGAATAGTGCATCGTATTGAAACTGTAGGTACACTTAAGGCAGCCAGACTATCATTACAGAAGTTGAAATTTAGCCAGTGGTTTAGCATATATATTTTGTTGGTGGGTGTAAAAGGTGGGCAACTGAGTTGCAAGTCCACACAATTTAGGCCTAATCAATTTTCACCTTTTATTTATACATTTTGAGACAGAATTATTGTCACTTATAGTTTCTAAGCATGTTTATGACCAATAATAAACAGATAAGATTAAACAGGTAGTAGCAGTGGGCCAAGTTAATGACTTTTGGGAAATTCTCCTGCATTTCATGATGGTCATATCTCAGCCTTGGAATCCTGGTCTGGTCTTTCAATCTCCATCCTTCAGTTTTGGTCCAATGTTTTTCCTATTTGAGCCATGTTCACTTTTTTAAAATACCATTCCACATTATATAATCATTCACTTTTTCTCCATTCAGCATTACACATTTGTTTTATGTAATACATACAATATAAATATACAAGCTGCAATTTACACTTTTTACCCTATTTTTGTCATTATGTTTCCATATAACCTTTTTCTTCTTTTTCCTAATAAAAAGGACATTTAGTATTACTTTTGTGTAGTATACTAATTAACTTTCTTTTATCTAAATTTTTCAGTCACATAACAAAACATCAGCTTTGTATGGTCACCAGTAAGCAAAGCATTATTATAAATCTTTCTAAGAAAACAATTGACAAGACAACATTCATGTTCAGCAAAATGTAGTACAAGACCTTGACATGGGCATTGTCCTATCCAAATTCATTCACTATCCATAATTATAAACTATTCAAACATAACTCACTTTTTTTTTACCATTCAACAATTCTTAATCTTTATTTTTTATTTGCATGAGGAAGTTACAGTAATCTGTCATGTGAACATTTTTTATCTCGCATACCTGGGATTTTGGGAGACTTTTTATTTGAAGTCCAACATCATATTTGTACTTTTTATAATAGTTTAGTTCAGGATATTTAATTCTATTCAATCATTTCCCAATATTGCATTGGTTAAAAACTGGAGCAACTAGAGAATTTAAAAGCTGTGATTTAACATCCCTTCATTAATGTTGTCTTAATGAGTTAAGTATACAGTACTAGATTATAGCTCAGAAACAGAAAAAAGGGGTCCAACTATGTATAACTACTGGAATTGTTAAATAATATAGATTCAGGAGAACAAGGTTCCTCTGTATTGTGATTAGCTCAGCCAAATGTAGGGGGACCATCAGACTCCAGGCCCCTGGTAAGGTGGGGAGGGCATCTCCATGCTCCTGGAAGCCAGCCCTCTGCTCTGCCAGGAGTGTACCACGCTTTGCCCCACCCCTCCCCAGGCAGCCATCAGAGCTACCAGGAGTGTGCTGTGTAGCACCTTTGGAGGCAATGCAAAGTACAAGGGCTCCAGCCACTGCTGATGCTACCACAGCCAGCAGCCCCGGGCCCTGGTGAATTGCCAGGCCCCAGGAAAGTTGCTCTTTTGCCTTCCCCCTCCCATTGGCAGGGGTGGCCAAATATGATTATAGATCAGAACAGAAGAGCAGTTTTCTATTCTTCTGTTACAGATAGGTCCCACAGGTAGTTTCACAAATACCGAACACAGTGGGAAAGAAATTGGTTGAAAAAAAAAAAAAAAAAGACGCAGCCCCTTTAAATCCCACACACATAGACTGCCTCCTACACAATACCACAATCTTTCATCCCGTATTTAAGCAGGATCTGAAGGAATGTGTCCCTTACAGTTAGCTGGAAGTTGGGGGAGACCCTGAGTGAGTCTATGTAAATGCAGTTTGTTCCTGCTTTGTTTAGGTTTGTTAAACATTCAGCTGATGGAGTGAAGTTTTACTCATTGTAATCAGCTTGGCTGGTGTTGGGTCACAAATTGTGTGAATACTAATGGCAATGTCTACAATTATTGTGGGACTACAGAAAAGTCAGACTGTGCTTAACTCAGCTGAAAAGGAGAGAGACACTGTTAGTGTAAAGAACCTTGGATGGACAAGGGCTCCATTGCCAGAGCTCTGTGACGTTAAGCAGGGAGGCCAGGACTCTGAATCAGCAGGGCACATGTTCTCCAGGTGTGAGCTGTAAGACTGGTTCAACCTGTTTCTCCCCACTGTTTCAATGATAGAGCTAAAATAGGCTCCATAAGGAGTTTCTTTTATTTTTCAAATTTACTCCAGTGTGTGCTGAAATTTCATGTGGATGGTCTGTGCTTTGGGCCAAGAGCTGAAATCACTGGGTTTTGCCCAGTGCCAAATCTACCACAAGCCAGAGGAAAGAGAGAGCTGTTGGCAGGGTGGTCAGTGAGAGCAGCAGTGAGTGAGCAGCCAGTGGGAGCAGCACAGTGGCGGTGGCACAATTAGTGGCCAGCAGAATGGTGGTGGTGCAATGAGTGGGTGGCAGGGTGGTGGCAGATGGTGAGTGACCAGCAGAGTGAGTAAGATGTTTTTTCACCGCCCCTCCTCACACACATTCAGTATGGGAGGTGAACTCTGCAGATGCACCTCTGAGCTCTGGGTCTGCCCTGACCAAAGGCAGCAACTATGAGTTGGCAGGGAAGGGTTGGGCATGTGAACGGGACATTTACATTGCTGGACTTAAGAACCTGAGAGGAAAAGCACATTGTCCAATCTACTTGGGGGAGGATTGTTACTCATGGTTTTGGTTATGAATGCTGTTTGTGGTGTTTTCCCAAATTAATGCCACGTTACTTCTTTCCCCTTTTATTAAAAGTTTCTTTTCTACACTCAGGCTGCGTCTAGACTGGCAAGATTTAGTGCAAATACTTTTAACAGAAAAGTTTTTCCGTTAAAAGTATTTGTGCAAAAGAGCGTCTAGACTGGCACGGATGCATTTGCGCAAAAGACATCTTTTGCGCAAAAGCATCCGTGCCCAGTATAGTCGCGCTTTTGCGCAAGAAAGCTCCGATGGCCATTTTAGCCATCGGGCTTTCTTGCGCAAGAAAGTAAGGTGCCTGTCTACACTGGCCCTCTTGCGCAAGTATTCTTGTGCAAGAGGGCTTATCCCTGAGTGGGAGCGTCAAAGTATTTGCGCAAGAAGCACTGATTTCTTACAGTAGAACGTCAATGCTCTTGCACAAATTCAAGCGGCCAGTGTGACAGGCGGCAAGTTTTTGCGCAAAATCTTGCCAGTCTAGATGCACCCCTCAGACTCTGGGCTTGCGAGTGGGGAAGCATTGCCTCTCAGAGGCACCTGAGGTGGTGTATGAATTTCCCAGGTTACTGTGTGGAGGCTCAAGCCAGTTCTGTGTTAGATGGATGGAGAGGAATTCCTAGATACTGAACCTGGTCCTGGCTGCTGCTGGCTCTACTTGGCAGAAAGGTTATGGATACATACGATCTCATGAGCCATGAAAAATTTGTTTTAATTCTGAAATTACTGCTACATATTCTACATTTCTGAAAAATGCCCCCTTGCTATTTTTAAGATAACACCTACCCTGAGATTTCTATAAGTTTGCTGACATTTTGTAACTTTTTGATCATTATAAAGGTGTGATCTTCTGTTGATGTCTTGACTTTTTTATGTCAATGAACCAACATGGCTGCAAACATTTTATAAGGCAATTAAGGCTTTATTTTTCTGATTTTTTTCATTGAAAAATTATGATTTAGTCCTCCAAAGTCCATTTTTGTTGCAAGTTCACACTCAACAATAAGATCTCTAGGTGGCTCAAACATTCTTGCCCCATTCTAGAATGCCTGCAGTTTTTGGATGAGTGCTACCTTGCTGAAACTTCTTTCAGTTCCTTCCAGTTCCACAGTCTCTAGTGTCACATATTTTAAGTCTGAACAGAATGCAAAATAAATGTTGTTGGTTGCTTTGCATCTGTGCTCTAATTCGCAGATGATATTGTCCAAAGTTGCATCAAAAACACTCCTTCTGAATAAAGACTCTGGTTCATTTTCAGAGATGGTAGAACATGATTCCTCAGGCTCAGATGTGTCCTCATGAAATCTTTTCCATTTCATTTCCAATTCCTTCTGCTACAAGATATGCTTCCTGTAGTCAGGGGGACCAACAGGATTTGTGGGCCCCTGTGCAATCTGTGTGGGTGGAGGGGAATGGCTCCACATTCCTGGAAAGGGTGGACCTTCACGCAGAAGGGGCAGGCATAGGGCAGTCAGCCACCAGGGCTATGCCATGCCCCCTCTACCTCTGCCACCCCCCTGAGCTACCCAGAGCACCATGTGGCATAGTCCAGATCTCTACATGGTTTTTCACCAGCAATTTACCCCCTTCCTCCCCTACACATTGGCAGTCCTGCCTGTAGCATTTTGGGCTACTGATCTCTAAGTTGCTTTGTTTGTTCAATATCAGCAATGAGAGCTACCTCTGATTCAAGAGGGATTCTTCTGGCTTCTAAAATCTTGTTTCTGTCCTCAATACCTGAAAGAACGTTGTCTCGGAAGCTAGCCATCAAAGGGTTGAAAAAAGAGTTGAGGTACCTTTCCAGTTCTTCTACTTGTGATTGAGCTTCATGTGTAAAGCACATTCCAGTGCTTTTTAGAATTCCTCGAAGATGCTTTGTGAGAAGATGGACAGCATCAGCAAACGCAATCCAGCATGTATGCGACTGAGAGTGGCACGAGCAGTGTATCCTTTCTGTTTTAATATTCCACCTCACAGGGTTAGCACTGAAAAACACAAAAAGTTGCTGAACACAAGCCAAACATATTAATGTTTCAATACAGTTTCCAGCAGCGTTAACTCCTACAAGATTTAGTGAATGGGAACTACAAGGATAATGCATAGCAAGGTCATTTTTGGACGTAATTCAGGCCTGAACACCTTTTATTTTTCTGCTATATTAGAGCCATGATCAAATCCTTGACCTCTACAGTCATCCGGAGAATGTTAGGATGCTTCAGGATGTCAATGAGCATTTCAGCTATCTGTTCTCCTTTTATAAAATCAAAGTTGATAAACTCAAGAGACCTTTCTTTAATGTTAAATGTACCACTCTCTTTGTTTTGAACTACAAATTGCAGTGTCAACACATATTGTTCATAGTGAGAGACATCACATATGATAGAATAATATCTCTGCAAGGATGGCTTTCTACACACTACCACATAATTCAATAAACTCATTCTGACACCCCATGAGAAATAATGAACCAGTCCTTTCATTATTCTTCCTTCTGTTTGCTTCTGTTTGGCTTTAGCCAAATGGTCATGTGTGATGATGTCCTCAAGAGTTCCAACAAAGCTGCCGTTGTGTGGGTCACCTACCAGATTATTATCTACTTGGAGTGCTAAGTCTTGAACAACATCCAACAATCTTTCCAATATTTCTTTTCATCTTGTAGTTTCTGTTAATAATTGTTTTCTGAATCTCACTGGCCACTTTATGTGCACCTGACAGTGAGATTCAAGATGCAGTGACTGTTATAACTGCTTCCACAGGCAGTAGCAAGTTTTATGTTCTGTGCTCTTTTCATGCCCAGGAAGATGAGTATATAGTTTATGCCATTTTTCACAATTGGTAAATACCTCTTTTGCCAGCATATTGCATTGTTTATGTGTCCCTTAAGGAAATAGCTGACATGGAAAACAATACAGTGCTTGGTTGGTAGCACTCCAAATAAGCCCGTCTCTTGATATTTTTCTCTTGTTGGATGTCTTACATTTGAGAAGAAATGCAGGGAAATAATGCACATCAGTATCTTCTGATATTGACTTTTGCTAACATCTGCATTTCTTCCAAAGTCAGGAAAAAATAGGGTTTTTTGATGGGTAGAATCTGTTATGTTTTCAAGCTACAAGCCTGGATCTTTAAAAAGGCAAGCTTGTGCAGTGGTTCCCAAACTTTTTGGCATCATGTCCCCTTTTTGATTTTTGATAAAAAAACTCACACCCTACCCCCTTTCCCCCCCCAAAAAATAGCAGCAAAACTTGTTGAGCAAAAAAAAAAGTAACTGACCAGGGCCGAAAAACAGTCTCAGCACCTTAAAGGTTGCCCTTTTCAGGTGGCCATTTTTAAAGTCTGCCCAGGATGCTCCATCCATTCATTTTCTGAATTTTTTTACCAGTCAGACCGGGCTCTTTCTTGGGGGAGGATTGATGGGAGAGGGGGCTGGGTTGCCCTGCACCCCCCCTGGAATTTCTTCATGCCCCCCAGGGAGGTGGGCCCCCCAGTTTGGGAAGCTATGAGCTAGTGTAACATGACTCCTGCTTCTTGTGAACCTTCTGAATGGGGTGGTGCTAATTGTGATGCTACCTGACTATCTTCAAGCATTAGATTGGAGTCACATGATGAATATTCTGGTAGCTTTTCTTTGTCATTAATCGCCAGTGCCACAGACACAGACTCCATACTGAAATCATTTTCATCTTGATTTTGTTCATCTGCTTCCCAACTTAGTATATTGCCTGATGGTAGAAAGGCCTTATTTGTTTTGAAAAATTGGAGGATAGATCAGTGTCCTTTAGCTTAGTTTAGTTCCCTTTCTTTTACCTCCTTATATTTCTGGTTGCCTGATTTGTATTTATAGCTACCACCAGACATGACAGTATATGTGTGTGTGTGTGTGTGTGACTGTGAGTGAATTACACCAGTGTTTCTCAAGGTAGTAGAGAGAGCTGCTACCGGGCCATCCAATTTGTTTACTTATTCGCTCCACAGCCACGGAGTCTCATGGCTCCCATTGACTGCAGTTTGCCATTTTGCAGCCAAGGAGAGCCATGGGAAGCTGCTGCTTCCTATGGCTCCCCTTGGCTACACATGGTGAACCGTAGCCAATGGGAGCCACAAGGCTCCATGGCTGTGAGCCGGTAAGTAAACAAACCAGAGTGGCCCAGTAGCAGCTTTCTCAGAGTGGGTCCATGGATCACTTTGAGAAACACTGAATTAAACACTTACATACATTTTTGGCCTGCAGATCCTACCAGAAGCAGCAGCATGGGCTCCTACTCAACTATGGCACTTTGCTTTGCTCCACCCACCAGCTGTCCCTCTTTCCTGGCTATGCACAGGGAATTCTGAGATTGGTAGTTCTTGTTCTTAAGATGATAGATCATGTCACATACAGGAGCACAAATCTCGCTGTCTCTCAGTCTCACACTACAAGTTCTTGCACACACACACCACCCTACAGAAGGGCCAGGTTCAGCAACCCACTGTTCAGAATGTTGCTTGAGATTGCTCTAACCTGAGACTACTTTAACATTACTTCTTCTTTGAGTAATGTCCCCGTGGGTGCTCCACTCTGGGTGTTGGTGCATCCTCGTACCGGCGACTGGAGATTTTTCTAGCAGTGTCCACCTCACTGTGCATGCACTGTGGTGCCCCCTCTTATTGTTAGTTTCCATTAGGCACATGTACAGCGTGGCCCTGCAGTTCCTTCTCTACCATCATCATCAGCAGACGGCGCTTCTCTCCTTTCCACTGTTTCAACAAAAAATGACAAAAAAAAAAAACCCCAAACCCAACAACGGTTATTTCCCCTTAGTTTCCTCACATTTCCAAGTTTTAAGCCCCCTACCCAACAGTATAACAAAATAAAATGTCTGTCATCATTGGCCCGCTGCTTTTTGCCATGTCTGAAGCCGGGACCTCCCAGCTTCAAGAGGTGTGAGTTGTGCCAGGATGCTATGCTCATCTCTGCATGCATAAAGTGTCTCAGAGAATCTCACCAGACACAAAAGTGTCCTCATTGCTCCAAATTGATAGCCCGAGCACACCATAACCACACCAACAGGTTAAAAACCTTCCTTTATGAAAGGTCTCTCCAACCATCTTCTGAGGACACACCACCTGCCTCAAAGCTAACTTCTGAGCTGAAAGGTATGGACAAAACACATCCCTCTACCTCTTCTGGCACATCTCTCTTGAAAACAAGACAGTCTCCAGTCCAGTCCTTACCCTCGGCACCGATGGCCTCGAGGGTCAGCACCGCAGACAGGCACGGCACATCAGGCACGGCACCGTCCAAGATGCTGGCACCACATAAGAGGGCACACTCAAAGCCCAAACAAAAACAAGCGGCACCGATGGCACCAACCGCACTGCCGAGCCAACATAAGCACTGCTCAGCACCAAAGCTGACAACTCGGTTGGCACCGCCCTCAACACCTAAGAGACTCCACACCGAGATGCTGCATCCTGACCAATCGGTCCTGCCTGCACCAATGGCACCGAGTAACACGCGTACCTCGGTACCATCCCATAGACTTACTATGACATAAGTCTCCTATCAGGAGCTGTCCTTCACTGGCACCATTATCTCCAGGTTCCTCCATACAGTTGGTGCACTCATGCTAATCACCGAATCTGTCTTGCTCCCCAAGTGAAGCTGGCACCAAGCCATGCAGCTGCTTTTCTTCCCAGCATTCCAGCCCAGCACAGAGAGCTCCATCCTGGGACACTGGGCCTATTACATACTCATAGCCTCCACCACAACCACCTTGGTATGCGCATCATTACACATATCCACCTTGGAACAATCTAAGGGACAGAGAATCTCCAAGTGGATCTCTTCATGCATCCACAAATGCTACACCATCCACAACAAAGAACCACCTGGCACCATCAATGCCCATTCCACCAGGGCCATGTCCTCTACAACAGATTTCTTAAAAAATGTACCTTTCCAGGACATTTGCAACGCAGCCACTTGGTCATCAGACCACACATTTACACAACATTACGCTCTGACATCCTCCATCACATCATCCATGTCTGTGGGACAAGCAATATTATCCACGGTGATAATGACAGGGCTCCAAACCCGCCTCCATGGGCCGACTACTGCTTTATAGTCACCCAGAGTGGAGCACCCACGGGCACACTACCCAAAGAAGAAGAAAGAGTTACTCACCTTGTGCAGTAATGGTGGTTTTTCGAGATGTGTGTCCCCATGGGTGCTCTACTACCCTCCATCCTTTCCCTGCTTTGGAGCCCCACACTCTACTAGCACGGGTAGAGAAGAAACGGAGGGGCCGCGCCGCGTGAGTGCGCCTTATGGACACTAACAGCATGAGGGGGCGCCACTGCATGTGTGCGGCATGGCGGACGATGCTAGAAAAATCTCTGGTCATCGGCATGAGGACATACCAGCACCGAGAGTGGAGCACCCACGGGGACACACATCTCGAAGAACCACCATTACGGCACACGGTGAGTAATTTTCTTCTGATTGGCTCCAGCAAATCTCACAAGATCTGGACAATAGATACATAGGAAATACAGGGAAATAAGTTTCTAAAAATATCCTCAAAATGATTTGCAATTTAGCCTTAACTTTTTCCCTCGTGGGAAAGAGGGTTGCAGCATGGCCCAGGCCTCCCCAGAGCTTTCAGGCCTTTGTAAAGTTTTCCCTTCCTATCATGTGGTGCCCTGGTTACAGGGGGAGTGGAAAACAATTCAAATATCTTCGGAATTTATATTCTTTAAAGAGATGTCATCCAAGATATTACTATCTGGAAATTTTAGACAGTAAACACCCACTTGAACATCAGCCAACAATATAAAGACACATGTTAACAATGTATATTGATAGAAAAGACCATCAAATGCCCTGATGTGGTTTGAGAAAATGTCAGTCACTATTTTGGTTTCAAAAGAACAACAAAAATAACAAAAACTCTGATTTAATTTAATTCCTCCTATTTATGCCTTCATGTTTTCACTGAGGCATGGTGTGGGAAGGAGGAAAGAAAGTGGCTTTCAGCATATTACCGGCAAATGGTGCATATCAACAGACCAGCAATCTCATCCCTTTGATTAGGTCTCCAAGCATAATGACACCATAAATTCCAAAATCTACAACACAATTTTAAATTCCACAACCATTGTCCTGCACACTGTAGCACTATGCCCAAAAATCCATTTATGTCATTATCCTTGCCTTTTTTTTATGGTTGAGTTGATTTCAGAACAGTGGTGCTTTGTCCCCCCTTAGACTTGCTTCAGCGTCTTCCCACACAACAGGTACACCTGCTGTTTCTTCTGAGCTATAAAAGGGAATTTGTCTGCTGGGAAAGTTGTCTACTCTTCTTCTGCATATATAATACAACTAAGTTGGTTCAACTTCCTCAGCCATTCATGGAACCTAGTAATTAGGAGAAGTTCACAGTACAGTGTTTACTACTAGTTGCATTAACATTTTTGAAGAGTAAAACAAGCTGAGATTTTGCTGCAACAGCAATTTTGTTTAAAGACAAAACATTAATTACAGCAAATGTAATTAAAATGAAACTTTGTGGAAATGATCTGCGTGGTGGAAATCAGGGCCACATTGTCAGTCTGATAATTTTCTTAATGGCTTGATGAACTTGGCCTTATCAATTTCAATGTATTTTGGAGAAAAGGGTAAGACAGTATAGTAAACTATATAAAATTCAGCCAAAGGCATCTTAATCAACACACATAAAAATTAAATGAGCAATTCAGTATGTTGTAAGATGAAGTCATTTTTCATCAAGCTAGTCATACTAATATTGTAGATTTTCTCTGATGGCTTTATTAATATTAAAAACATTTTAGTGCAAAAGTGTTCCATTCTTCTTGAAGTTCAGTTCTGTCCCAATCTCCCTTTGAATTGTGAGTCCTATGTAGCCACACTAAGAAATGCAATGTTTTTTATTCATGTTTTTGAGTATAAACATAGCTAATGATTCAACATGAGCAGGGCAATTAATCCTTTCAACATATTTTTACCATGGGTGTGATAAAGCTGCTGATACTTGCAGTATATTCAAAATAATAAACAAGGTATGCAGATTTGCAAAATAACACCTGAAATGCATTTTATATATATCTAGCGTCTCACATGTCAAACCCTTTCTGTGTTACTATATTAATGATTTGTTTGTAGTATTTTGTAATTTGTGATGAAATTTTGGGCCTGTGGAAGTCAATTGACAAAGTCCTGTTTACTTCAGTAGGGCCAAGATTTCACCACTGATGCTTTGGACATGTGATAAAGCAGATTTATATAACTAGGACAAATTCTTTATTGAGATTATGACTATATCAGGTCTGGAAACAGGTTTCCAGTCCCAACTAATGCTGAGATTTTGATTTTTTCCCAACCCTATTTGGGACAAAAAGCCAAAATCTCAAACTTTTGCAAACCAATAATAAGAAAAAGATTCAACTGACTCAAAACAGTAGTTTTGATGAATTCAGAATGTTTGCTTTTTATGTTGACTTTTTTATTTCTAAATTTTTAAATAAAAATTAAATTATTCTAAGCAAAGTTATTTTAAACTAAAAAATAGAAGAAATTTTTTGTTTAAAAATGTTAAAGTGGGACCTCATAATATTTTCTAAAATTTGTTTTAAATGAAAAACTTGCTGAAACCAGTATTTTTCTGACAAATTTTGACTGTTTGATGAACATCCTTTTGATATGAAAAAGAAATAATCAAATTTTTTCCAGGTAGCTCTAATTGTGCGTTTTTTTTGTTGTTGTTTTTTTTTTTGTAGTGCTTGGCAGAAATTCACAGCAGCACATTTCCCTGGCTAGAGGCAACTGGTATCTGTGGATTGGGTTAGGGTGGCAATGTGGGGGAAGAGGGGCATGACTTAAAAGTTATGGTGGCATGTAGCAAAGTTCAAGGCAAGAACTCAAGAGACAAGAGTTTTGATTTTTAGAGCTACTTTTGATGTCATGCTTTAGGATATGTAAAGTGTATGTAATATGCTTGATCATTATCTGTTTGGTTCACTCCCTCTGGACATCTGGCATTGGCCACTGTCAGCAGACAGGATACTGGGCTAGATGGACCTTTGCTCTGACCTAGTATGGCCATTCTTATGTTCTTCTGCTATGTAATAGCACATGGAGACTGTGCTAAAAGACAGCTACAGATGAAGGAGTTCTGGATTGCACAGGCGAAGAACAGATATTTACAAACCAGTCCTTTGACATGATCTTTTGGAGCTCATGTGAAAATATCAGCACCCAATAATTACATCAGGGAACCAGTTCTATTTTAACTTTATAAAATTAGACTCACTTTTAACAACAACTGGACCTAAAACTAGGATGCAAAAGTCAAGCAGGTCAGAAATGTGAGGAAGATCAGATCTAGGTGCAGATTTCAATTTCACAGCTCACATTTATTTTTATGATGGCCCAGAACCCTGAATCTCAGTACTCTTGAGAAGTGGCTTGGGTTTGGATCTGAAGTTTGGGAACTTGAATTTGTATCGAAGTTTCACAAATGAATCACTGTTATTACCAACATTGCAAAGTTTAACAATGTGACTTTTCAGTTCTGAATTATTTATTATAATATATTCTTACAGAAGGCCTTAATCCAGCAAACTCTTACACCTATGCTCAATTATAAGCATGTGAATAAATCACTGAAAGCATGTGATTGAAATCAATGGAACTGCTCCAGTGCTTGGACTTAAGCATGTTTCAGTACTCTGCTTGGATTAGGGCCTTTAAAAAATGAAATGAAATATCATTGTCACAGTTTCAGGGGAACAACACTTGTATTCCATCCACCTCCCCATTATCCCTGGCTCCTGTTGCCTTCCCTGGCTCCCAGTTTGCTTCAGTGGCACTCACAGTTATGTGACTTAGGAGCCACCATTAGAGCCACATGACTACTATATGCCCTGTGCACCACCCACCAAACGCACACACATTTCCCTCCCAGAGGCAACTGATAACTGCTGATGGGGTAAAGGAGGGAGCATGACTTAAAAGTAATGGTGACATGTAGCAGAGTTCAAGACATGTGTCTTTTTCATTCCTTATTATATTTCTTTTCTTTTCTATCCCTCCTTTTACTTTGTGTTTAATAAGCGTGTGACTTAATCTGCCAAGACCTATATTTTTGCTACAGTACTGCAACCTCTGACCAGAAAGACAGAAAAAAGAAATGTCCAGATCGGCCTGACAGTGGTAAAAACTAGCCAGTCTCAGATTGTCTAATAAGACCATGTGTTATGTCTGTGTTTTTTCTAGCAATGTGGTTGCAAGTGAAAGTTAACACCAGAGACATTTTCTGTGTTTTCTGTGTTTGTTGCTCTTTTGTGTGTGTGCACATGTTGTCTATTTTTGTCTTTTGGGAAATGGGATCAAGTTTTAACAAGAACAGCCATGACAGCTCCAGTTTATCCCTGAAGATCTCTCTAACTTCTAAAGTAATGTAGTACAATGACTAATAATAAATCTAAATGAATACATTTGCATTTATATTTATTTAAAGACAGTCCTGAAGCAAGCAAATAATTGGAGTGGCAGAAATAGAAATAAAGGTGACACTGGTAATGTAAAGTAGTGAGTTTGCTCTAAAAAGTGATAACTGCCAGAGGCATACCCAGGAACATCAGTACAATGTTTCTAGCTGAAATGTATCTAGAGGATACCTGAGCAAATTTTAGTTTAGAAAGTGATCCACTTCACAGATGCAGGTCATGTTTTTGGAGGAATCATTATTTTGTAATATTTTAGGTTGATGGGTACATAAAATACCTGCAGAAGAGGCTCTTACTAGTCATTCCCTGTGTCATGATCCACATTTAAATATTATGTTTAGGCTAGCTGAACCTTAATTATTTTATCTTAGAAATGGGTTGTTTGCTCATATTTTCTGTCCTTCAGCCTCTTTCTTTTTTTCTCACCCTTAAATTACTTCTCTTCATTATCTCAAAAAAGTGTTTTCTCCCCTTTGTCTTCTCTAGTCGATGTTTCCCTATTGCCACCACCTATTTATTTAGTATAAAGATGCAGGATTTTGTGTGTGTGTGAGAATTCTGGTGAGTTTAGGTTATTTTCTCTGCTTTTTTGTCTAGTTATTTAATTACATGTTAGCCAGCAACATTAATATAAGAACTTCCATTCCTTCCCAAACTTGCCAAACTATAGAGTGAGAGTCAGGAGAATATAATAAACAGGAACAGAAGTAAATGATATTCACTAATGCTGTATGCCTTTACTTCCCCTCTCTCCTGTTTGTGTCTCACATTCTTTTCCTCTACTTTCACCTATGCTTCCTCACTATTTCAGCCAATCTCTTCCTTTAATGCCTGGGGAGAAGCTGAGTGAGAGAATGACTCATAGATAACAGTCACAACACTATTGGAAGGCTCTCGGATACTACGAGGCAGTATAAGAACATAAACAGAATAAACTTAAAAACAACAAATGGTCTGGTAGCACTTTATAGACTAACAAAACATGTAGATGGAATGCCTTCTGCTCAGAAATCACTGACTGTCTCCCTCTTCTCTCTTCTCACTTTCCCTTCTCTTTTTCTAACTTTGCAAAAATGTATAGAACTTAGTAATTGCTCCTTAGAAATTAATCTGCATGTCTGAGCTGAACAGGTATGATACTGGCTAGAGAAAAAAACAACACAGGGCCAGACTGGGTCTCTAGCAAACAGCCCAAGGAACATTACTAGCTGCCCGTGGACCCAGATTCTGGATAGCCTGCACATGAGAGTAAGAATGGAAAAGTTAAGGGTTGTACCCAAGAAGACTTTTTCAGTGCACTGCAACAAGAAATTTTAATGTCCGTACAAAAGACAAAAAAAAAGTGATGTGTTCTTAAGAACCATCTACTGGCACTTTATCATCCATATTTTCTATAGTGTTCTTCTGTAAGGGGAAGGGGGGAGTATAAATTTTCCTTTCTCACCTGAGTGGGCCTGGAGACACATAGAATAGCATGTCCTGTGATTGAAAGTAGTTGGGATTGCAATTTTATTCATAGGTTGTGCACAAGTCCTTTTAGAGGTGGCTGCTTTCTCTTTCAATGAACATATTACTTTATTAAGCACTTTCCCCTTTCCTTAGTGCTCTTCAGAGCTTGAATGCCTGCAGGCCCACCTTGTAAGTAGTCCTATATACCTCTGGTCTCCCACTGTCCATTTCTGAAGTGACTTACCTCTGGAGAGCTCACCTATAGCTTAGAGACTATGCCTTCAAGGAGGAAAGCTCAATGGTTATTGGAGAAGATGGGCTGGCTGAGACTTCTTTGTGTCTCCAGTCCCATCCCATCCCTCTCTTCCCACCTGATCTTGGCAGTAGTCTTCTCTCATCTCCAAAACAGCTGAGACCCTGACCTTGTCTCCTGCTGCTGTTGGATTATGGACCCTGCTCTATACTAAGAGCTTGACTATGCTTAAAATGCTACAGCAGCATCACTGCATTGTTGCTGCTTCATGCTTTAGTGAAGGTGCTACCTATGATGATGGAAGGTTCTTCTGTTGACACAGGTAACCCAATCCCTGACAGCAGCAGGAAACAGGGCCCTCAGATATTCAGGAGCATCAGGGGACTTCCTGGCAGCCCATTCACAAGAAGTTCCTTGCTGAAGATGCTGGCTGCTAAGAGGGTTACCAAGGAAGTGTGTGACCCTTTGTGTCCAACTTGCATTGCTGCCACTTTTGGGGAAACACTGTGGAAGACATCAAAGCTGGTGCTTGAATAAGTTAGCGATAGGTCTTATGTCTGTATCAGTGATAAAGAGCAGGGTGAGGGTAATGGGTAAAAAAAAAAATGGCCCAGGAATGTAATACTCCTTTGAGAATGTGTAATTCCTCTTTTGCTATCCACATAATTCCCCATGTCTCTCCCTTTGTGCCTGCCCAATATTCAGATTCCTCTATCCCCTCAGAAACACAGTTCCTTTCACCCAGCCCCTTATTCTTTCATCCCCTTCCCATTAGGTATTTTGGTATTTCTGTTTGAGTCAAGCCAGAACCTGGAAGTGAAAGGAAAATTGAAACAAATGGAATGTACCCAAGACTACATACAAACTCCATATAGCTCATCTGTGGGGATTGACCTTGGGACCTGTAGCACCCAGAGCAACCCTCCTACCAGTGTTCCCTCTAAGCTGCAAAGCTTCATAGGTGATTAATAAGTCCCCACCCAGTCAGAGGCTCAGGGCTCCATGAGTGGAGCTGACTGTCTGGGCAGGGCTGATTAATCACCTGTTAATCTGTGCTGTCCTGAAGCTTAGTGGGACACTGCTTCCTACTCCATTTGTGCTAAAGGAAAACTCCACTCGCAGTGAGCAAGTAGCAGGCTCTTATTCTAGCAACTAGTAATAGATGTTATGATCATATGCCCTAAAAGGGCTGATCCTGCTCCTTTTGAGGGCCATGGCAAAGCTCCAGTTGACCTATGAGGAACAGAATTACAAGAAAGCTTTAGAACCTTCAAAATGGTTTATCTCAAGTTTGGTGGAAGAAATAGCTAAAGGTTTGGATAGGTCTTACATTCTCAGGTCAGGTTGTCTATTCCTACCAATTCTACACAAATCATATTCCTTCTTGTAAGGGGGGAAGAGTAGTTTTAATTGAGCATATAAGACAAAATGAAATATTGCAAAGTATCCAATTTTAATGCTCTCATATTTCAAGAATTCTTTTCATTTTTATTAAGTCGTTTCATTTAGTTCACTAATATTACTCAAAATAGCACTGATTACAAAATCAATCACATTAAATGGAAGCTGTATAGTTTAATCTGTGAATACAATATTCAGTATCATTTCATTAATAAAATGCCTTTGGCACAATGTGGAATGTTTGAGACTCTCTCTCTCTCTCTCTCTCTCTCTCTCTCTCTCTAGCACAATAGTTTAAAAAAGCAATATTCTGATTATTACTATGAAGTACAGGTGAAGGACTTTGGTTAATATTCTTTAAACAGCCCATCAAAACTTGTTTCAGAGTAATTTTCTCTTCAACCAGTGAAAATAAGTTAGAACTTTGGGCCCAATTACCTGAAATAGCCTTCGATTTTTGTACCTGAAAACATGTGTATTTTATACAGCACAGAGGTGTCTGTTTAGCAGATTAGTCCTGCAAATCAGGTAGCTAGACACCCAAGTGCTATAAAATGCCCTGTAGTTAAGCTTGCACATCTGTGCTCACAAATGAACAAGTTCTAAGCATCCCCTAATGGGGATTAGAGGGGAAGGAGGGACAGTCGAGGAGGGAGCAGAGGGATGGGGCACTACAGGTGGAGAGGGGGGAAGCAGGGATCTAGAGGGAGGTGAATGGAAACGGGGAGAAAAAAAATGAAGGAACAATAGTATGCATGGAGGGAAACAAAGAGGACATAGAACCCCTTGCATGGGGGATCATTGGGGCCACACAGAATCACTGACATGGATGGGAGAATGGGGGACAATAGTATGGCGGGGAGGAAGACATTGGGCATATCCAGAAGCCTGATCGTAAAGACCTGGAGGGTAATGCAGAGTCCCTGAAAGGGACTGGGAAGGTGGCCCACAGGGAGCTTGTCTGGGAGAATGATGAGATGCAGGGGATCCCTGGTGTGTGCAGAACACTTGGCCTAGGTTAATTACATAGTATGAACCCTCCTAGAAGAGTCAGGAATATATACAGCTGTCCTGGACTACACATCTTCACATACTGCTTTAAAAATAATTTTACCCCAGATTTTGAAAACAGTATAATGCAATTGTATTCTTGTGGCATTAACCAAACTCGTCTTACAACAGCTTTCAGCCTGGAGTTATATCAACTGGGTATTTTGCTCATTCTTCTCCTACTAGTGTACTAACATGCTCCCATCCTGAATTTTGTGTAGGAGGAGTTTAAGTTAACTAAATGTTGTTAGTTTTTCGTACCATTAAAACAAAATATACTAGTGCCTATGATATTTGGACAGCTAATAAGTCATGCTAAAGTTTTCACAATTATTGTTATTCCATTTCTGCAGAGAGAAATAGTCCAGTGGCTAGATTAAGTAACTTTCCTTTAGCTATGGAGAAGTCAGTATGAGCACTGGTGTTAGAATTCTGGAGTCCCTATTCTGCGTTCATTTCTCTCTCTCTCTCTCTCTCTCTCGCCTTTATCTCCACCTTCTAGAGTGTTCTTTGATTTAATCACCTTAAGGGAAGGCTTATCCCACATGCTTATTATTCTTTACATGAAATAGTTCTGCCTGAGTTCACTGTGCAGTCATCATTTTTATATTATACTTTAGCCATTAGCTTTTCATCTCCTCACCAGTGCGAAAAATGTGTCTCTAGCACAAATTCCCTTAGTGATTTTGAAATGTTGTTGCATCTCACTTTGAAGACTCAATTCCCATGGGAATAAATTCAGTTTCTTTAGATCTCAGATTCATACATGCCAAAGCCAGAAGGGACTATTGCGATTGTCTTATCTGGCCCTCTGTATAGCATAGTCCATAGAACTACCCCAAAATAATTCTTAGATCGTATCTTTTAGAAAAAAAAACAGTTTTAATTTAAAAATTGTTTGTGATGGAGAATACACCACAAACCCTTGGTATATTGTTCCAAACATTCATATTCTCACTGTGAAAAAAGTAGTATTTTGGTATTATTATTTCCAGTCTGAATGTGTTTAGCTTCAATTTCCTGCCATTGGATTGTGTTACACTTCCCTCTGCTAGATTCCCCATGTAGTTGCTCACAGCCTATAATCAAATGGCCTCTTGATCTTCACTTTTTTTAATCTAAACATACAGAGCTCTTAAGTGTATCATGATATGACATGTTTTCTAACCGGTTAATCATTCTCATCACTCTTCTCTAAATACTCTCCAATTTCTCTTGCAGTTGTGTATAACCTGTTGTCCTATTGTCCTCATTGGAGCAGAGTAGAGACTTTTCATGTGAGAAAAGGTTTGTCAGAGCAGGACCAGTACTATATACAATGGTCCTGATTTTCATTTACTGGGAGGCCCTTTACACTATTCTGGCAGTAGAAAGGAATTTCAAAGGGAAAGTAAGTGTAATTGGTTCACACTTCAGAGGCCCTTTCTCCATGGCTATATTGGTGTAAAATGACCTTTGTGTAAATAAGAATCCGATTAATGTTTTGTTTGAGAACTAAGTGCATTTGATAGTAATACTAATTAGAATAGTTTTGTGTTCTCTTATAGTAGGAGTACAACCTACTACCTTGCTTATTTCCTTTCTTGCCACTGTGCAATGGTCTGCTTCTTCCAACAGTTTTTCTTTAACAATTTACTCCTATTTCCAGTATTATTTCTTTGATCAGCATTCTGGATGATTGTTCTAGTTAGCATACATTCCTTGACTGGTCCTTTTGTACTCAGATGAATAATTATTTTATGTCTCTATTTAACCGTAGTTGATAATCAATTACCAAGATTTTCAAACATGACTAGTGATTTTCAGTTCCTCAGTTTCTGGGTGCCCACCTGAGACATCCTAAAGGGATCTCATTTGCAGAAGATCAGAACTTAGCAGTTTGTAGGATCAAGGTCTAAGTCATTAATACATGAAGTTAAACTATGTCAAATACTTTTAGGAATCTAACCATGCTTCATCCACTGAATGTCCTCCATCATGACATGATGTAGTTCAAAGACAGTATAAGGTTGAATTCACTTAACTCTATGTCCTTATCCCTGTGCCTCAGCTTCCCCTGCTGTAATTTTTAGTACTCCAAGTTTTGTCCAATGGTTTCTTTTATTCTGTATCTACTGTGTCTAAAATTTGAAAAAGACATTGACACTATTTTGGCACTGTTTTCTGCAATTTATTTATGGTCTCTTAGTTTTTAATTCAGAAAGTTATGCTTGTTTTCTGATTATATAAATAACTTACCTGTTTGTATTTTTTAACAACATCTGTTTGCCATAAAAGCTCTGTAAACCCAGTGAGAGTACTAATGTGCTTTAAGTTAAGCACGTGTAGAAGTGTTTGCAGCCATAAGGCATTTTAGGCTGCTCTTGACTTTCCTACATAGTCACATGGGTTTCTGATGCATTTACCTTTTTATTTTGCTGAGATGACTATTACAGATATATTGAGAACATTTAACATTTTTTCCATTTTTAACTTCCCATTCGTTGCTGATATGTGGCAAACTTTATTTAGCTCATTTTAGGTTCCGTCAATGTCTGCTTTCATTTTTGTTCTCTTTTCCTTAAAACTTCACGACCATTTCAAACCTGCAATTTCAGGTTTAATTTATGAGCAATTTCAGCTTTAATTTACCAGATGTGGCTCATTTCTAATTGTTGGAGCCAGTATAGATTGGATCAATGAGTTGGATGGCTGTTCAATATACTCTATCGCTAGGACAACTCATAGTAAGCATTACACTACATAGCATTTACACTACATAGCATTTACATGAATGAGCCCTGGGGTGGGATAAGTTCCCACCTAAGCCAATCAGGGGTTCACACCTCGAGGTGAAATTGGCTCAGACCTGGTATACTTGTGATGCCTATTTCACCTAAAGGAGGATGGCTCCTTAGTAGGGAGGAACCAAATGCAGTAAAGTATTCGGACAGAAGCAGAGCTGATCACAGCCATGGAGTGGGAACTGCTGACTTGGAAACCTGCTGAAGATCATGTGCCACCTGAAATCTCTGGTTAAATAGAGGGAACCTTCCTCAGTTTGTTTTGCTTTTAGAACTCAGGATATTCAGGCTGGGTCTCTTAGACTGACAAGGGCTTAGAAAACTCTGCCCTTGCTTGGGGTATTACTTCATTTCCTTTACAGGAACTGAACCCAGACACTTTGTGGCTTACAAGACTATTATACTTTGCCTCTTTTGTGTGGGCTAGGGAAAACCACTAGAAGGAGAACTGCCTCCCTGAGACTTGTAGCCGCTCCTGCTGCAGGCAGTTTCTAGCAGCGCTTACAGTCAGGAAAAGATACCAGCTCTGATCTGAAAGAACATGGTCTAGAGCAGGGCTACTTAACACGCAGCCTGCAGTCCATCTGTTTGCGGCCTGCAGTGCAGTTTGGGTTTACACGGGGCTCAACATGGGAGCCAAAACAAAAAAGTAGTCAATATAATGGTCGTCTGTTGATACACATTTTAGTAGTTAAATTCTGGGACTATCATTGCTCATTAAAAGTGCTGTCATATGGGTAGAAAACAGGTAAATATTGCATATTATTAATATCAGCAGAACTGACTGAAATGGGGCCTGTGTGTTGTGTAGTCTTGCCTTAATCTTTGTATTTATGCCATCAGTGTGAAAGAAGCTATTTGCATATATATTTGCATGTATATGCAACCACACTTAAGTTGCAGCCCTTTGCATGTGCTGTGAGTATCACTGTGGCCCCTGGGGCTTCCAAAGTTGAGTAGCCCTGGTCTAGAGGCAGGTCTTTAGAAAGCAAATCCTGTGTTAGTTTGGTGCACAGTTACTTCCATACATAATCTTTGCTTACATGTGGGTGTTTTTATAGGATTGGGCTTTCTGATTTCTCCCCATGTCAACTGTTTACATAACTATTCTTCTTTCCAATAGCTACATTAATGTTGCTCTGCATTGAATTTATTCAGATAAATTGGATTCTAAAGAAATGTTTTATTCTTCTATGAACATCTATTAGAATCTTCAAAGTCCCCTCACCTTTTCCTTCCTTCCTTCCTTTAACTTTGGTGTTCACCTCAGATTTTCTGTCCCCAGTAGTGGGCCAATGTGGAAAATAAATGCAGAGAAATAAAACTTAACCATGGTATTAGCTTGTGTCCCTCTTATAAAACTGACTTTGTGAAGCACATGTGATGTCAAAGTATATAGAAACCTATTATTTTGCAGTATACTGATGGGTAAGATCTGCCAGCCTAGTAAGCCATTAGCCCTTTAAATAAATGAGAAGTTTATTGACCTTTCAGTGATTGAGACAAAACTAAAAGCCAAAATTACTCCAGCAGTGGCTAGGCAGCAAGGGCAATCAGACAAAAATTTCTTGGTTGCACAAAAGATAGCAGTAATGAAGGTCACTGTGCTGCTTATTGAAAAGCAACATGGATTACATTGATTTCCTAGAAACTTCTGCAAAAACTATCCCAAAGATTTTCAGCTTTATGCCCGCTTAACTCTTTGGGTGGGTGACCTATATATCTCTACTTCTCTCATGTGACGTGGAGCTGCTCGGTCCCTTGCTAAAAATCAAGCTAATGGCAGTGTGTCTACAGAGTATTTTGGGGTGTGTCTAGACTACATGGCTCTGTCAATGGAGCCATGTAGATGAGTGTATTCGGCAAAGGGAAATGAAGCGGTGATTTAAATAATTGCCGCTTCATTTACATCAAAATGGCTGCCGTGCTGTGCTGATCAGCTGTTTGTCGACACAGCACGGTAGTCTAGATGGGGATCAACCGACCCAGATCCCTTTGTCATCAGATCCCTTATGCCTCATGAAACGAGGCTTTCAGGATCTGATGACAAAGGGATCTGGGGTCGGTTGATCCCCATCTAGACTACCGCGTTGTGCCAACAAACAGCTGATTGGCACAGTGCGGCAGCCATTTTGATGTAAATGAAGCAGTGATTATTTAAATCGCTGCTTCATTTCCCTTTGCCGAATACACTCATCTACATGGCTCTGTTGACGGAGCCATGTAGACTAGACACACCCTTGGAGTTATCTGGAACAAGTGTGTGAACTTGGATTGACAAACTTGGGGTACAGAGCTTGTGCTAGTGTTCTAAAAAGATCTGCGTAGACATACCCTTCAGTTCTCATCCTGCAAATATATACATAATGAACTTTACTGTTCAGAGAAGTCTGTGATTTTTATTAGGAATACCTATTGTAATAAAGTTAAGCAAGTATATGTTTGTAGGATAGAGACCTTGGTAGGTGCCTTAAGATCCTAATTGCAGACATTCAATTTTTAAAACATTGGCCTGGACTTCTCTTGAATGTCCTTCATTGAGAATTATTGCTTAATCCCCCCCACCAATTTTAAATAACCAATTGTAATGCAGCAGGGATGATTTGTGAATACTTTAGACACTCCTAAGCAAAGGTGAAAGTAAGGGGGTGAACCCTGGTGCACCGCTCTGGCAAGAACTGGTTGAGCTGCGGCAAAAGCCAGCAGGGAGCTATTTAAACCTTGCCAACTTGGGTTGACAAACTTGGGTTACAGAGCTTGTGCTAGTGTTCTAAAAATATCTGCATAGACATACCCTTCAGTTCCCATCCTGCAAACATATACATAATGAACTTCACTGTTCAGGGAAGTCTGTGATTTTTATTGAGAATACCTATTGTAATGAAGTTAACCATCTGGCAGGGACCCAAGTTGCAACAGGGCTGTACCTGTAAGAAATTTAAGTTACTTTCACCCCTACTCCTAAGTTAAACTTCCCTCACATAGAGCCCTCCTGTACATGAGTGAATACTTTTAAACCAAAGTAAGAGTTCCCACAGAAGGGGATTGCACTTATTTAACTAAAATAGTTCAGTTAATCCAGAATCACTTTTCTATGTAGACAAGATTAGAAAGAGATTTCAATGCTGGGTGAAGGATAGGCATGTATAAAAATCCTTTTTCTTAACAATGATAATGAACAGTTTTAAAAGGCCTTTGTTTTACAGAACAGAAGAGAAACAGATCACAAGGAAATACAGCAATATTAAAAGTACTATTGTACTTACACTTCAGCAGGGGAAGGAGCTGTACTTTCAAGATGTTTAGTTTGAATGTTAGACCCCGGACAAGTGTATAATGAGGATGGAGATTAAGCAAGCAGAGAGTTTTACTTAGACATAGGCTAAAAAGGAAGGGCTAGGAACAAAAGGTCCAATCAGGCTTTCAGACATGATGCAAGAAATCCTATAAGAATAATTTCCTAATAATCAGAAAAGGGCTAATACCTTTAGAAGGTGAAGCTCTACAACTAATGGCTACAGGACTGAGATTTATGCCAAGCTGGGGAGAGTTTCTATTTCCATATCACCATAAAATGTATTTCTTTTCCTATTGCAAAATGTTCTGTCACTCACCAAGAATAAAATATAAACTTGTGAAAGGGAATTTGCTGGCCAAGTACTTAGTTGTTTTTTGCTGCTAAATTGTCAGATTCACTCTACTATCACACAGAACAACTGTACATCCAAAAAGAAGAGTGATTGCACTTGAACGCAGGGGGGGGACACTCAGCAAGTGGTGCTTCCAAGCATACAACTCTATTTCAAAGAGCTGGAAAGTGGCTGCCTAAATAAGAGCTTGTCTTGAGCAGAACATCTCTTTTATACGTAATTTGACTGTGATTTAAGATAAACCCCTCCCTAGATATTACGCGAACAAAAAGCCTGCAGGCTATGCTGTGAAACTTTGGAAGTGGTTCTTTACAGGAGAAATGCGCGATGAGTAAACGACTCACCAGAGAAGATCTGCTCCATTTCAAAGAAAAATCAGAACAGGTAGGAGAAATTGTTTATTCTTCAAACACAGATATTTATTGGTCTGCTCAGGTGGTTAAATGAAGTCTTCCCTTTCATCACTAGCAGAGGTATGGATGATGTAATGGAAGCAGTGAAAAAGATGGGCAGGGACTTGGTATCAGAAGTGGAAGTTTTATAGAGTAGAGCGAGATGGGGAAAAGTATGGCCAGAATAGTATATGCAGATATTACAAATATCACAAGGTTTCTGGCCTTTGCATAAGGAGACAAGATTGTTTTATCTTTCCTGGATTGTGACTGTCAGGGAGAAAAATATTTTACTTAGACATAGGCTAAAAAGGAAGGGCTAGGAACAAAAGGTCCAATCAGGCTTTCAGACGTGATGCAAGAAATCCTATAAGAATAATTTCCTAATAATCAGAAAAGGGCTAATACCTTTAGAAGGTGAAGCTCTACAACTAATGGCTACAGGACTGAGATTTATGCCAAGCTGGGGAGAGTTTCTATTTCCATATCACCATAAAATGTATTTCTTTTCCTATTGCAAAATGTTCTGTCACTCACCAAGAATAAAATATAAACTTTTATATATAAGAAGGAGATCAGAGTGTTCTATCAATACTCCGAAAGGAGATGTTAATGGGAATGAGGAATTTGTAGGACTGAATCTTGTCAACTCTCGTTAAAAGTAACCAAGGCTATATTTTGCCTTCTGAAATCGAGTGCAGGTCTATTTGATAGTCAAATGGGGACAGTAAGGGCTAGATTTTAAAAGTATTTAGAGATCTTTAGGTACCTAGTGGAAGTCTGAAAAATGTTTAGGCACCAGACTCCTATTGATCTGAATAGGTGTTAAGAGCCTAGATGCTTTAAAGAGACTGATATATGAAGCCTCTTCCGGTTTCTAACTATGATATAGGTTATGAAGACAACTCTGTTAATAAGGTTTCTTTTTTGGGGGTTGCTCTTGGCTATATTTTGTACTAAATTATAATGTTTGCATTTAACATGTTATTATATATAGAAATACGTTATCATATATATATAGTAGCCCAATGTCTGTGAGTCTGTAATGCTGAAATGCTGGCTGTTCCCTCTGGGCGGCGCTGTTGCCTGAAATGCTGGCTGTTCCCTCTGGGCAGCCCGTGCTGCATGGGGAGTGAGGGGCCCAAACGGCTGCTTGCTCCGCTTGCTCCCCTGCGGTGGCCCGGCTGAGCAGCACAGAAGTCAGCCGAGTGCCACGGCGGGAGGGGAAGAGGGGCAGGGCGGTGATGTGTGGCGTGACAGCAGCTCCAGGCCCCGCCCCCTGGCCATGAACATCACCACCCCACCCCCCTTCATCTCCCACCGTGGCGCTCGGCTGACTTCTGTGCCGCTCAGCCACACCACCACATGGGAGCATGTGGCACAAGCGATCATTTGGGCTCCGCGCTTCCCATGCAGCATGGGGAGTGCGGAGCCCAAACAGCCATTTGGGTTCCGCAGTCCCCCGAGTGAGAGGCAGGAGGGGGAGGAGAAGAGAAAGAGAGAGACAGAGAGAGAGTCAGGATGCGGAGGAGAGCTGAGAGAGAGGTGGGGGAGGCAGTAGGAGGAGGAGAGAGAGACTGGAGGCTCAGGAGAGAAGACTGACGTGGAGGAGAGACCTGAAAATTCCGTCTTATGACGGGCTAATTGGCTAGTTATATATAGATGCTGAAACACTATATATACAAGCACACATGGATTGAATGGACACCGTCTCTATAAGTTGGTATAACGACAGACAAATGTAGTAAGACAAATTCTCTCAGAAGAATTAAAGGACTGTTTGAGTGGCTGTTACAGATAATGCCATTTCAGAAGGCCAGGCACTTGGTTACTATAACAATAAGAATGGATTAAAAACCTAGGTAGAGAGGAACAGGTCTTGCTTAAGTAGCTGTGTTCCCCATTTGGCTAGGTTGTTTTTGTGAAATAAATTGAAAACTTTTGCTGAAACATGAACTGAGCCAAAACAATAGATGCCTGTCATTTTAAAGGGAACAGAGTAATGTCTGCAAAACAAACTAGAATTTTCATAAGCACTGTTGAGGCTTGCCCTGAGTATCTCTGAATGGTGCCTTGCTGAAGGGCTCAGATCCTGCATGTGTTTTATTGCTTCATCTGTGGAGAGCCCTACAATGGAATGGCATCTCAAGGTCAAAGCTGCCTTTAATAGCACATAGATCTACTGGGTAATGATAATACTTTTGGACAAGCTTAACTGTAAACTTGTGCAGGATAAGAGAACCAATTCAGTTTAATAACCCCATTACTTATAAAGGGCTCAATCAGCTCCCACTGACTTCTTTAGAGGCTGGAACAGATCCCAGTTCCCAGTTCAGGAAAGTATCTCTTTAGGGATATAAGCACATTCTCAAATATTTTTTGGAATAGAGATGAACTTGAGTAAATTATGAATTGCTTTTCAGAATTGGTTTTCAGATTCTTGACTGTTTTCTTATAGGTCCTTCTGGAATCTTTTTTTCTTAGCTGTCTATATAACCTAGAGGGGTCTCTATTAATGTCAAGGAAACAAGATACCTGAAAAGGCTCGGTGGGTAATTGATGAGTGTGGGGGTGGAGTGAGAGGAAAGAAATCATGTACCTTTCTGCAAAACCATTAGCCATGCTTCCCCAAACATTGTAGTCTGCGGTAGGAAGTGACAGATACAAGGGCTAATCCAAGGTCTTTAAAATCAATGGAAGTGTATAGGCCCCTGCATTTTGTGACTGCATGGGGATGCAAGTGTCCAACGGTGCAGAGAACTACAAAACAACTAAATGATAACTTTAAAAAACCCAAAATGTCTGCTTTGGGCAATAAGAAATTGGATTTCTTCAAATAAGCAACTGATGGAAAAATTGTTTGAGAAGGGGTTTTGTGTCTGATGATTGGTAGACCTAAAAAGCCTTGATCTTTAATTGGAGGCAGGGAATCATATTTTAAAGGGAATCATATTTTATTTTATAAGTTTTAGCCATAATGCAAGAATTATTTTTACATTCTCTAATTTATTTAAAGGGGCACTGTCAGTTTGAAAATCAGCCAAAGTATGAACAAGAATGTCTATGCTGGAGCTGGAAAATATAACTTCCTGATAACGTGCACTTCCTGTGATCCACTCAGCATCGTAAAAAGAAGAGTTGCCAGAGTGACAAAAGTAACAGGGGAGTGGGCAGCTGCCTGAGTACATGCTTGCAGTTTCAGATGGGATCATAGCTGTTGGCCCCTGTCCCGGACCAGTGGGGGAATGAATTCAGACAAAGGGTTAACTGGAACAGTGCTGAATGTTGTTTATTGATGTAAATTCTTAAGACTCACATGCATCACACTCCTACTGGCCGCCTGGAGGCAGGCTACAGGTGTGGTGTAGATTTCTTCCGATTTCACAGGCAGCTGGAGCTAGCCAGGCAACAGCTTCCCGGAGATCGACCATGAGGCCACAGCGATCCTTGGAGATCCCTTCGGATCCGCAGGAGGGCTTCCTTCTCTGGGACAGTCCCGGGTTTTTGCTGTGATGTTACATTTTGTCCGGAGAGAGAGCGAGAGCGAGAGCGCCCTGGATGCTAGTCACATTAACTTATATACCTGCAGAGTCCTTCCTTGCCTTAAAAGGTCATAGACAGCTGGACTGCCTTGCGACTGGATGTTTCTTATTCACACTTCCTCGCTCATTCCATAGGTTACATGCATATTCATAAGCAAGAATACAATTGCAAAACATTTAACATTATAGAGACCTTTTGACATAACGGGAAGCTACTTAAACCACATTTACTGAGCTAGATGAGTTATCTAAACCACATCAGCTTAACACCTTCAAAAAGAAGCACCTAACCTCAACAGGAAACTTGATTAACAGAATCTGTCAAAACTGTATCTACTGACACAAGTCAAGTTTTAGCTGAGAGAACTAGAGACACAAAACAGGGCATTTTGTGTCCAGCCAGCCACCGCTTCAATGGGGGGACCATGTATCCAGCTGGCTACAATAGCGAGGTGGTAAGGCCCCCTGTTGGTCATGCCACCACCGCTCCCTTACTAAACATTTTAGAAATGTGTGTCTGTCCTCCTGTGAATCCATTTGTTGAAGAACTCCTCCTAAACAGTAAGAGCTAGGACCACCACTTTTGGTAGGAAGCTTCCTCTTATCATAACTTAAAGCAAGGTCAGGGTTTGGTTGAGCCAGAACAGTGGGATGTGCCTCAATTGTTTCTCAAAATGGAAAGGGAGTGGTATGGCAGGAGGAACAGTTATATGGCAGAATGACCACAGGGGGCAGCAAGGGGACAGAGATAGGGTCTGGGACAGCTATAACCCCCATGGGGCTAGCAGGGTACAGGGGTGGAGAAAGGGACAAGTATCTACTATATATTTCAGAGAGATTGTTTGTATGTCTGTTTGTCTATCTGTCCTCTAGCAGGGGGATATGTATCCCTCTCCAGGCTGTGCCCACTGAAGCTGGAGCAGCCATAGACTGGCATTTCTCACCTGGCCCTGGGCGGCTGCAGTGAGAGAGGGGTGGGGTTGTCCTCTCATCCCAGGGCAGTTTGCATAATGAACCCCTCATCTATAGCTCCTTCCCAGAACAATAATTGAAATGAAGAAAAACAAAACTTATTTCAGTTAAGAACCTGAGCAACACCAGGTAAATCCTCTAGTATGTCTATATTTAGGATACTCATTGATCAGAGCTCATGCAGCTATTTCTGCTCGAGCTGAAAATGAAACCTTCTAGCTTGAGTGTAGACTTATTCTTGTGTACTAATAACCCTTCAATTTAAATCTGTATCTTAGATATCTAATATACTTCTTGCTGTTTTTCTATATCAATTCCATGCATAGCCCTATTGCCATGGTATCTGACAGCCTCACAATCTTCCCTGTATTTAGTATCACAGTAACTCTGTGAGACAGGAAAGTGCTATTAGCTTTGTTTTGCACACAGGAAGGGAAGCACAAAGGATGAGATTCCCAAGGGGGACTTAGGCATTTAAAATGTCAGCTGGGTACCTAAGGCTAACATTTAGGCACTGCTAGCATTTACAGAATTCCTGTTCTGTTGCTGCCTAGCTCTGTAGGAAAATGTGGTGGGGCTACTGCCCTTACTGGCTAGAAGGGGTTAAAGTAGCCTGGAGGGAGCCTGAGAAGATCCCTGGCCAATCAGAGAGGGTTTTTTAAGGAACCAGCCAGAGGGCAGCTTGCTGAGGCAGCCTGGTATATAAGGTGCTGTTCAGCAGAGAGTGAACAGCTGAGTCCTGACCAAGAATGGTGCAGCACCAGTTTTGCTGAGAAGCACTGTAGAGCAGTGATGGGCAGATGAAGGGGTGAGAGGTATCCAGCTGGAGCCTTTGTCTCTGCTAGGCTGTAGCCCTTGCAACAAGGGTCAAGGAGGGGCAGGGATCACAGGAGAAGTGGCCCAGGGAGCAAGAAGCAGTAAAGGGGAGTAGAAGAAGGCAGGATAAGACTGCTACCAGATGGTCCCTGGGTTGGGACTCAGAGTAGTGGGTGGGCCTGGATCCCCCCCTTCTGCCCCACACCACATCTTGCCAGCAAGGCATGGCCCATACAGACTGTGGCTAGCCCCTGAGGCAGAGGGGCTTGGTTTGAAGGGCACAGCTGGCCACAGAGGTAGTAGAAACCAAGGACTGCTGCTATAACCCTCAGAAGGGGGTGAGAGACTACTGTAGTGAGCACTGCCTGAGGGCAGTGTCCCAAAGAGGACACTGGGGTCCGAAAGTGATGTGGGTCCAGAGTGAAAGCGTGGAGTGAAGACGGGTCAGACGCCGCCAGAGAGGATGCCTTACTAAGTAAGAATTAATTCCCCAGAGCAACCAGCAAGAGGCTCCACAGCCTTGTGTCCTACCCCATCACAGCGACCAAACTCCCATGGTACCAAGTCCCCAAGGCACCTACATTTAGGGTGTTAGGGCATGTTCACAGTTGCCTAACTCCACATCTTGGCACCTAGCTCACGCTGAAGCCTCAGGGAATCACAAACAAAGTGCTTGACTGCAGGGATACTAGTGCCTGTGTAGGGAGGGCTGCAGGGAGGCCCACCCAGAGAGGTGGGGGGAGCATGTGGGAGCAATTAAAATTTTGGCAATGGCACAGGTGGCTTATGGGGGTGGTACACCTCCTGAGTGCTACCACAAGTCACCTATGTTTCACTGCCTATCCTATGTTGGATTTAGGTGTACACTGAGCCGAGTGGTGGTGGTACCACCAGTGGCCCCCTTCATAACTTTTTAGCTTAATGGCTAGAGCACCAGAGCCATCCTCATGACTTCTGGTGCCCTATGCAACCCAACCTTCTGCACCTCCCATCCCCACATCAGAGAGTGGGGCAGCGACTCTGCAGGGGGAAGCTGTACTCAGGGCTCTGGAGACAGGAACAGAGCAGGGAGGTTGGTGGGGAAACAGCAGAAGTGGGAGCAGTGCAACCCACCAAAGCTGTGGGCTGGGAGATAGAGCAGGGGCTAGGACACTGGGGCTGCAGGTTCTGGTAGATGGAGCAGGGTGCCAGAGGATTGGAGCCATTGGATGTGGAGGGGTAGTTAGACAGGGAGAGGAGGGCTGGGGGATTTGGCCACTGGGGCTGGGAGGCACTGAGGGATTCAACCGCTGGGGCTGTGAGGCAGAGTGGGGGGGGCGGCAGGATTCAGCCTATAAGTTTGGGAAGCTGAGGAGAGGCTGGAGGGCTGAAGGATTAGGTGTCTGGGCTAGAAGGTGGAGCAGAGGTTGGGGATCAGAGTACTGGGGGTTCTTGAGCTGGCACTGCCATCCGCTGGTACTAGGCATATGCAGCATAAGGCATTCATATTGAGGAATAAGGGTGCCCCAAACTTAGTGGTGCCCTATGCAGCGGTGTATTCTGTCTATGCCTTAAGGACCGCCCCCAGAGACCATGCACCCAGGATGTGGGAGAGTAGGTGATTCAAACTTTAGTATACCTTAACCACTGGCTGGACAGTCATTCTCTCCTCCTGCCCTCTGCTAATGCATCTTTCCACCTTTTGAGCTCTGCAGACTGCAGGGGAGAGAGAAGCAGGCAGACTACAACTAGAGTTATAGAATAGAGCCACCTAACTAGCTGTGCAGAAGGGAGTGTAGGCAGCTTCCTACCTATGTCTCCTTGCTTCACTTTCCCACACTTATGCGGAGTATGCTAGGTTTCCTGTGCTGCTTGGGGCTGCCACTAGTTTTGGATTTTGAGAGGGATTTGCTACACAAGGCAAAACTGACAGACTGCTATCTGTGTGGTGCCCCTAGTCCCACCTTCCTCCTGGCATTCCAGACATCTGGTTTAGGGGGGGATGAGGTTAACATGTTTAATTCTGGCAGACTGCTGTGCATGTGGTGCCTTGAGAGGGTCTTGTGGAATGTTGGCTCTGACTACATGCATGGAATGGCTAATGGAGACAGAGGGTATGGCTGCAGGTCTGGTCACATACTGCTCCCTTTATATTCCTCCTCACCAGCAGTAGGAAAAACAGGGTGGTTGGAACAATGGTTTCCACTTGGGATCTAGACACCACTTGTTATTGAGACAGACACATGTACACAGAGGTGTGAGCTTTTGGAATAGCTTCCAGCTTTGCCCCTAGGTTCACAATACATTATTGACCAATGGGTGCCAGTTGAGGTTTACTTTGGAACAACCTAAGTAACCACTGTTTGTTAAACAAAATGGTGGCTTCTACATTACAGCGTCTGCCTCTTTTTATTCCTATGCCCATGTCAATGTGTGTTGGCAAATGTAGCTTATACATAAAGGTATATTGATGTTTTACACACGAGGGTGTATGTGTACACATGCTGAACATCTCCATCAAGATCTACGAATGTTCTGTATGTTACATATAATAACACAGGTTACCCAATGGCTAACAATGTTTATCTTGCTAATCTGAAGGACAGAAATGTTACTGAATATACACAGGAAACTTCGGCAGATTTCAGGCTTTGGAAAAATCCTACACATAGTTATGAAGTAGGGGAATGGTTTTCTCAGTTCTAAAAGCAATCCAGAGGTTAGTTTTTGCTGGGGTGGGGGTGGATGGAAAAGAGGCTTAATTCAATCATCGTGCTTTGCCCCACTTAAATTTGGTCTTGATCACATTTTCTATAAGAAACCATATGTTAAGTGAATCTCAAGCTATCAAACCTTTGCACACTTTAGCAATGGAAAAAGAGTAACATGTTTAGCTGAGCTGTGGGAAGGCAGTGTGCCACAATATCAGTAGAAATGAGTGATTCCAACTCTCAGGAAATTTGCTTTCCTCAGGTTGAAAGTCTCGAAAGCACATTCATGAATATAAAAACAAGAATGAGACTGCAGTTGTAGTACTGACCTTCATTGGTCATAAACTATTACCAGTTTGTTTTCCCTTTTCTATTTGCCAGAGGTTCAGATCTACATTCTAAAACAATTCTGAACCCATATTGCAAACCACAAGGATCTCTTTATCAATTGTAGAAAATATGACTCAAACTTTATAATAGCTTTATAATAAAAAGGCTGAACACCAAGAGGCTTTTCTTGTCCAGGAGTGTTTTATTCATATTAGAGAGAATATAAAAATTCTACTATTGGTCTCTGAAAAGTGATTTTTGTAATCAAAGTAACAAAGGAGAAATATCACTCCATCTTTTCAGTGTGCAAACAGTCTTACATTAACCTTGCCCCTGGTAAACTGCATATAATATTCATATTTTTCTAGCTTTACAATGTTGCAGGTTTTCACCTCTGTTCTATCCAACTGCTACTCTTGCTCAAGTAAATTAACCACTACTTGCACTTTTTTATTAGATACACTGTAATGCATGCTTTGTAATGCATGTGCTCAGACTGAGGGTCCTGAACTGCAAGTGGCTCTTCAAAGTGTCCCTGGTGGCCCTTTGTACCATGGGGGAACACTGTGCTTTAAATTATTAGTCCTTTTATTGTTAACCATTTGTAGTTGATAAAATATTTGGTTATTTTGCCATGAGATTAAAATGTAACTAAATAGTAACTTTATTATATTTAAATATGTATTAAATTAAACCATGAATTCACACTCCAACGGCTCCATTTTGATCCTGAACCGCTGAGGTCTGAGTCACTGCTCTACAGCCAAAATGCTTCTGAAATAAATGTAGTCAAACTTTACTAATTCTGGGTCACTGAGAACGAAAATGATGCTTAAAATTGTTGATTGGCTCTAGTTTTCAAGATATGCTATTGGGTCAGTATATACGACCCTTGACTTGGGAATGGCGGAGGATAAGTGAGTTATAAAGGGAAGGGATCTCAATTTAAACCAGAAATGACTAAAATACATCTTTGACTGGATCTATGAATAAATCTATGACTGGGTTTGGACAGTACTTGCTTTTTAGGCAAAACAATGAATGATGCAATCTGAAGCTGGTATTGCATCATACATGATATGAATTGCATCATGTTATTCCTAGAAATCATGGATGATGCAATCATAACGAAGCTTACATCACTCTGCTGAACAAATTGCCCTATATCAGCTCTAGAAATCATACAGTGTCGTGCTCTCTTATTTGTCAGTGTTTGATTTTGCAAAGGGACACATTTCTGCTTAGCCAAAGTGAGCAGAGATGCCTCGTACTTGTGTGAACAGTGCAGATAACTTCTGCTATGTTTGTGGGGAAGTGACTTTTGCATCACAAAAGCGCAGTATAACCACTGTGGTTAAGAAAGCCTATCACCTTTATTTTGGCTGCAAAATTGGAGATCAGGACAAGAGGTGGGCCCCACACATATGCTGCAACACTTGTGCAACAAATCTTTGCCAGTGGTTGAACAGGAAAAGGAAATCTATGCCTTTTGCAGTGCCAATGCTTTGGAGAGAGCCAACAGATCATACCAGCAATTGTTACTTCTGCATGGTGCCTCCAGTTGGGAAAGGTGTGTCAAAGAAGAAAAAGTGGACTGTGCATTATCCAAACATTCCATCAGCTACACGCCCAGTACCCCACGGAGAAGGACTGCCGGTTCCTGATGCACCAGAATCATTCTCACTTGAGTCAGACGAGGAAGAGGATGAAACTTCTGGTCCTGAACCATCAGTGTCACAGGACCCACATTTTCTCCCATCCTCCTCCTCTGAACCACACCTCATAACACAAGGTGAACTGAATGACCTTGTCAGGGATTTGGAACTACCCAAGAGTAAGGCAGAGCTATTGGGCTCCAGACTACAGCAGTGGAATCTCCTGGCAGGTGATGTTAGGGTTTCCATGTTCCATGACCGTCAAAAGGATCTTGTCCCATTCTTCTTCATGGAAGGTGATCTTGTAGCCTGCAACAACATCGATGGTGTGATGGCAGCCCTCAACATCGTTCACGATCCAGATGAGTGGAGACTGTTCATTGATTCATCGAAGACGAGTCTTAAAGCTGTTTTGCTGCATAATGGCAATGTTTTGCCATCAATTCCAGTTGGTCATGCAGTCCATATGAAGGAAACCTATGACAACATGAAACAACTTTTGAGGTGCATAAACTATGACCAACATCAGTGGCAGCTTTGTGGCGATTTGAAGGTTGTTGCTCTCTTGCTTGGTCTGCAGACTGGATACACAAAGTACTGCTGTTTTCTCTGCGAATGGGATAGTCGTGCAAGAGATTCCCACTACATCAAGATAGATTGGCCACTCCGACAGTCATTGGAGCCTGGGAGGAAAAGTGTTCAGCATCCACCACTTGTTGAATCAAGGAAGATTTTGTTACCAACCTTACACATCAAGCTGGGTCTGATGAAGAACTTTGTCAAGGCCATGGACAAAACACAAGCAGCTTTCAAGTACCTCCGTGGAAAATTTCCAAGGTTAAGTGAAGCTAAGATAAAGGAAGGTGTCTTTGTTGGTCCTCAGATTCGTGAACTTCTTCGAGATGATGTATTCGACCATGCACTGCGTGGCAAGGAAAAGACGGCATGGAAAGCCTTCCAGGTAGTGGCAATAAATTTTCTCGGAAACAACAAGGCAGACAACTACAGGTTGTTGGTGGAAAACCTCCTCAAGGCATACAAAAGCCTTGGTTGCAACATGTCACTAAAGATACATTTTTTGCACTCTCATCTAGATTTTTTTCCACCGAACTGCGGAGCAGTGAGCGACGAGCACGGCGAGCGATTTCACCAAGACATTGCAACAATGGAGAAACGCTATCAGGGCAAATGGAGCCCATCAATGCTTGCAGACTATTGCTGGACAGTGACAAGAGATGCTCCATTTAATGAATACAAGAGACAAGCCAAGAAGCGCCGAGTAGACCCTGACTAGGACTAAACTATGTACATAATAGTTTTTTGCCTTTTCTTTCATAATAAATTTTATTTATATAACCCTTTTGCTGATTTTTAAAGCGTTACATAAACAGGACAGGTGAAATATTATCATGTAAAGCAACCATAAACACATGAAAAGACCTAGGTTTACAATTTATGATTAAAACTCTACTATCTACACAATATACATAGACGTAAAATGCAAAAACATAAATATCTTGGAAACAGTAGCCAATCAGTTGTTTTAATTGTCATATTTGAATTCAGCACATCAAAATACATAATAAATAGCACATTTTATCTCTGAAGCAGACGACTTCTAAAAAATTGTAGACCAGTGGTATCATTGATTTAAAGAGATATTTTTGACTCAACCATCCACACAAGTTTCTAAAACAAACAAGTCATATTGAAGGCTCAGAGAAAGCACTGACTAATCCATTTTCCTACTTACATACGTGGGTTGGTGGTGTCTGAAACAGAACTAGGTATGGAATATCTGAAAGGTTTGGAAGAGAACTGTTTCTGCAGAAAATATATTACCAATGAGAGTTCTATTTTTCGGAGGCTGTAACACTACTGACATAATGATACTGCAAGGTGCACAGGACCTATTGGTGTTTGAGGAAAAGGAACAGACTGGATGTAGTAACATTTAAGGTCAAATTCTGCTCCTCGGTGCACACAGGGCTTCGACTGCTGACAAAGCAAGTGCATAGGAGAGCAGTGGCATTAATTTTTCTATGCAAATAGACTAACCTGGGGGTTTCAACCTGGGGGTTTAAATAGGTGTCAGTGATCATGATTATGCCAACCCTTCCCAAATTGCTAGACCTCAACTAGATGAGAAAGGCATAATATGGAAAATGTAATGGGAGGGAAATCCTCATATGGTAGATATTGAGAACTGAACATCACCACTTTTTCAGACTAAAAGGTAAGTAATGATAATGAATAGTTACAGTATGCGGGGACTGTGGGAGACCAGAAGTACAGGACCATATCAGCCAGAATTACAGTGAGGCCATATTAGGGAAGGAAATGAAATGCAATGAGAGGCTCATAGAAGCAATAAGGGAGAAGTGTTGTGACAAGGGGGAGACTCTAGATGACTAAACCAAGTGCAGTCATTTGGGCTGGGAAATCCAGGTCAATGCTCATTGGGGAGAGTTTGTGTGGCTTATGCATTATTTTCTGGCTAGTAAATCTTTTCTCTTTTTGATGTGAATGACCTGGTCAGTCCTGAGCCAGGCGGGTCTGAGGCAGTGTGCAGGAGCAACAGAAGAGTCATAAAAATATTTGTGTTCAGGAGCCCACAGGCACCTGAACTGTAGCCCTGACCCTACCACCCTGGCCTCTTCCCCTAAGACCGCATTCCCCCTTGCTCTTCTTCATCTTTTTTCCCTCTCATCCTTAAGGACAATAAAAAGTGTTTGTGTGGGGGTCCATGGCCCCCTGTCTGGTGCCCCTGGCAGGGCAAGTGGGTAAAAGAAAAGGGCTTAGGGGGTCTTTGGACGGGTATTGGAATTATCAGAACAATATAAGGAGTGATTTCTTTCGAGTTCTTAGGGGATGAGAGATAGGATGGGTAAATGTATATGAAAATAAGTAACCTAAACCTCAGTTAAGACATGAGAGGGGTAGGGGTCATCAGGCAGCTGGTTGTGCTGTATCCTGCCCTGGCATACATTAAAACAGTTTAAGGGCTGCTATAATTTACACTGCTTGTGAATGATTTTATGGAACCTTGGAGAACTGGTGAATCTGAACAAAGATGCTGACATGTCCCCTGGTTCCTTTGCATGTCCACGATGCCAGGGAGTGGGTGGATGGTTAGCACATGAGTCTACTGTAAAAGATCTGCACCTTCAATAATGGATATAAGTTATGGTGCCTTCTCATACAAAGGAATACTAGAACATGCCGTGCTGAGACTGCAGCCTTTAAAGTATTGTCAATAATGGCAGGCAGGCTGCCATAAAAAACACTTTGAAAAGCAAAAGAGAGGATACTTTAGAATGGAGCTTAGCCTGTAAGCAGGTAAATCCTCTCCTTCAACCAGATTCCAAGGGCATTACTCAGCCTTTGCTCAAGCAAACTCTTGTGACTGAAACACTCAGTTGGCTGAAGGAGAGAAGAACCCCAGATAAAGGCTAAGCTCTATTCTGAAGGGTTTTATGTATAGAAAAAGTAGTTGTCTAGCAGATACAATACAACATAAAGGTTGTAGCAGGGTAGGCAGGCAAAAATGGCAGATTCTGTTAAAATAATATGGAAGTAATGCTTTAAACAAAACAGCCGCATGGACATGTTGGACACATGAAATCTTCAAATGAAAGCTTGGTACAAACTGTGTACTCTTTATCCTTTTTTTAGGCTAGGATTTTCACAGAAGCCTAAACTAGTAAATTGTCCAACTCCCATTGAATTTCACTGAGGGTAGGGGAAAACTGAATTAAGACACGCAACTTCAGCTAAGTCAATTACATAGATGAAGTCGAAAGAGCTTAATTTGGCTTTTGGCACTGTCTACACAACAGAAAGGTGAAGGAAGAACACTCTTTGACTTCCCTTACTCATAAATGAAGGTTACAGGAATCAGAATAAGAAGTCGTCCATCTCAACGTTATTTCAAAATAATGGCTTGCTGGGTAGATGCACATTTTGTTATTAATAACGCTGCTGTGTAGACATGCCCTGAGGGTGCTTAACTTCCTTATTCTCCTATAAAAACCCAGGCTTTAAAAATAAAATGAAAGGACCATTCAGCAAAGACTCATCTGGTTGGCTGGTGATGGTTCTGGTAGAGTTATTCAGAACCCGATCAAGATTTATGGTTTTTCTCTCTAAAACCCTACTTCTATCAAAGGGAGAAGATGTGGTAGTGTAGACATACCCTCCTAGTTCGAACTAGGGTGGCTAATGTAGGCATTCGAAGTTGCAAATGAAGCCCGGGATTTAAATATCACGGGCTTCATTTGCATCTTGCCAGGCAGGTGCCATTTTTAAATCCCCTTAGGTCGAACTCCGTGCCCGCAGCTACACGTGGCACGGAATAGGTAGTTCGAATTAGGATCTCTAATTCGAACTACCGGTACACCTCGTTCCAGAGGAGTAACGGTAGTTCGAATTAGAGATCCTAATTTGAACTACCTATTCTGTGCCACGTGTAGCCGCGGGCACGGAGTTCGACCTAAGGGGATTTAAAAATGGCGCCCACCCGGCAAGATGCAAATGAAGCCCGAGATATTTAAATTCCGGGCTTCATTTCCAACTTCGAATGCCTACATTAGCCACCCTAGTTCGAACTAGGGTGGTAGTGTAGACATACCCATATACATTAAAAGCAATGTAATATATATTCAAGCTACTAAAATTCCACTTTGAGCTAAAATGTGCTTTGTTTCCTGCACTGTTGCTGGCTGCATTGCTCATAGTTTCTATGGCAACAAATGGCTTGGCAAAACTTTCATGTACCTTTAAAGTCACTGTATTACAGCACTTTGTTTTCGCTGATTTGAAGTTTGTTTCCCTAGAATCCCACTAGTCATATTCAGCTGCTGGGAGTGAGCTGAAAATGTCATTTTACAAACAGCAGGCTACACTCAGTCTTCTGTTACGTCTGTGCAAATCTCACTGATTCCAATTGTAACTGAGTACAATCTTGGGCCCAAGAAGGTGACAGGCTCCTGAATTCTTTTGTTTCAAATTTTCCATAATAATAATTGTGGCGGTGTGTCGGGGTTCCCCGCCTCCTGCACACCCGTAGTGGCATGAACAGACTCCACCAGCCAGTAGAATAGAGGGAGTTTATTGCTTCTCAGGGATACAGCACAGCATAGATGTAATCTGGTTACAGGGCAGCCTAGGATGCCTCAGCCCCCCTTGAGATGGCGGAGACTAGGCCCCTAAATCCCAGCCCCTTCCTTGGCTGCTTCCTCCATGATACCAGACAGAAACTCAACTTCTCTTCCAGCCCTCCCCCCCAGCCAGGGGCTGGCCTCGCCTTCCTTCCTTTGTCTCTGTCCCTGGGAGCCAACTGGTCAGACAGGTTGTGAGACCCTTGCATAATGACTCATCCCCTGACCTGCTGGGCCGTACTACAAACAGCTGCCAGCGGGGGTCACCTACAGCCCACCGCCCAGTATAGCAACCAGCAAGTTACCAGCACTACATCACCATAATAATGAAGGAATTTTGGCTGAAGTCTAAAACAGCCTTCATTTGAATTATGTCCTATTACATTACAGCAGAGCAGCAGGCACCCAAATCTGAACAAATCAATAGTATGTCTACACTGCAATTAGATATCCATGGCTGGCTCATGCCAGATGGCTTGTGATTGGGCTAAGGGATGGTTTAGCTGTGGTGTAGATATTGAGACTCAGGCTGCAGCTCAGGCTTTAGGACCCTGCCAACTTATATATCACTCTGTGAGTTGACCACGTATTGATTTACAATATTACAAGTTGAACCACTCTAGATCGGCACTTTCTGGTCTGGCAGCAGCTGTGGACCAACATGATTTTAGTTAGTTGGCTGTTCACTTATCATGGATGTGTCCAAGCTTTCCACAGTTTCATAAAGTTTGCTTACAGTCACCAGTCCTGGTTCTCAGTGTTCTATGCTGCTATTTAGCTCTAATTTGCCCCTCAATGTATTCTAAGAGCCCAGTAAGTGGTGGAGGTGTTAATAATGCTGCTAGACAATATTGACCTCCCATGGTTCAGCAAATTCTCTGGTTCGGCATCAGTTAGGTCCCCAGGTGCTGAATTAGAGGTTCAGTCTGTATGATTAATTACACTATTTCATCTTTACATGTAATGGTAACTTCATGCCTGTTTGCCTAATTAATCATTTTTTTCTTCATAAAATTTGGTTTGATCATTCAAAGTGTTGTCTAGTGGTCCTCTACAAAATACATTTTCTGTAACTGACCAAGAGACTGGAGCCTGAAAATGAGGTTGGGTTTTATTGCATTCTTACCTTTAACAACTTTTCAACATCCCAGTTACATTACTTTGAGGTGAGATATTATGTGGCATTGTCAGGTGCTCTGTAACTGTAGAAATGGGGGATAAACCATGATACTATCAACATGTTAGAATAATCCCCTTTTGAATGTCAGCCATCACTTGCTAGAGAAATGCTGGTATTTCATGTGTACCTCCTGCCTGTTCACACTGTTTGACAAATAAATAATATTGCAGAACACTCAGGGTCTCAAACGCTAGCATCAAATCACACAGAGCTCAGTAAATTGCTTACCAGTAAGAATTTGTTCTGCAGTACAAACTACATACACATCAAAATCAAAAGACGGTCTAACAATTCTGTGTCTTCCCAAAACTTCCCTGTATGTGCATCAGGTGTGAGACTCACCCAGGTTAATAGCATTGGCACTTGGGAGAGTCCATTTTACTTGCTGAGGGACAACATACAGGTTGATCCACAGCCTGAATGGCTTTCTGCTGTCCTAGAGCTGCTGACATTGCCTTATGTTTCATCATGGTAGTTTAGATTGTGACCACATTAGTTGCTTTAGCATCCTGCTGGGTAGGTGCTCTTCTTAGTTGCAAGCTTGTGGTTGTAACCAGCCTAAAATGGAATCACTTGCATGTGAATGTCTCCCCAGATCTGGATAAGCACTCTGTGTAAGTTTCTCACCTGAAGTTGGTCGAATAAAAGACGTTCCCACACTTGCCTTGTCTCTCTTACAATCTGAGTCATTTGATTTTTATAGGACATACTGAGATAGTAGTCTTAAGGCACCAGGAACAACCTCAGGAATAATCTTCTTATGTAGGTTATTTTTGCAAATACTATCTCATAGCGAGTCAGTTCTGGACATGCTCTAGGTTTTCAAATGCTGCACACTTCATAAGACTCCGGTTGCCCCAGCAGGATAAACAACTTTTCTTTCCCAGCATTAGTGATAACTCAGCCTCAGAAGAAATATCACCAAATTGTTCTTGAATGATCACTTCAGCCACTGAATGGAAGGTATCCTTTCCATCACCAGTCTCAATATAGACATCAATGTAACCTCCTTCCTGGATAAGGCTTCTACCAGCCTAAAATGGATGAATTTGGAATGAACTCACCTCCCTGGATTTGCACCACTAGTGATGAACCACCTCAGATCATCATCATCTGATGTAGAATCCAGCAAGGTGTAGCATGTTAACTGCATTGTGGGACCCAAACACAGGGTGCAACTATATATTAAGGTTTATGTGCAGTGGTGTGCAGTTGGAACATTAAATGCTATTCACTTAGCAATTGAATGACAACTTCTTTGAACATCTTCTAAAGGATGATACTCTTTGCTGGCTGAATTATGTACCTCTCTACCTATCAACCTCTCGACCTATCAGCCAACAACTCATTGGGATCCCTGCAGACAGTGTCTGCTTCACAGCAACCTCCCCTATCCACTCCCTGCTGCCTCTGATAGAGGCAGCTGTGGAGGGGGAGCAGACAGCACACCAGAGATGGTGCTGGGGGGAAAACCAGCTTTTAAGACAGCTCTCCCCAGCACTGGCTCATGTTTCCCCCATGCTTGCTGCCTCTATGAGAGGCAGCAAGGAGGAGGGGCATTCAGGGAATCACAGGGTGAGTGGGGAGTCAAACAGTCACACTCGCCCCATGTTCCACTGCGGTGCTTCAGCCTTTGAAATGTAGCAAGCTTATAATTATCAGATGGTCGACAAGTTGCTTACATCCCTATTTTAAACCTTCCTTGAAGCTGTGCTTTCAAAAAGGTGAAAGAAATTTAATGCATAACTTTTTAAAGGGACACTTTGTGTATATTTATTTTGAATATGTTCAAGGAATGATTTCTCTTTCTCCGTGTCCCCTCACCCCCGTTATTCTAACAGTCTACTGCATCATTTCTTGCTTCACAGGTACATAGAAAGAACATAGCAGTGCATTGTTTAGGGAACACAGAGTTTGTCTCTTCCAGATAACCAGTTCTTCTTACAATATAACAATATGAATTAGCTATTGTTCTGAGGTTTGCACTACTGGAGGGTATATGTTAATCCTGAATGAACTTCAGAGTAAGTATGTGTGATTAAGCAGATTGGGGAAAAAATAAACGTGTGATTATCATCCAATCATCAAAACCTGCTGCATGGTGCATTAATATATATTTTACATTTTGATTTTTAATGAACAAATGATCTTCAAAAAAATCACTTTTATATTGTTGGTGAGGCTAGGAAATGGCAATTTCTTAAAAGTTTCAGGATATGATTCTCCACTGCCTTTTGTACCTGGTGCTATCACTTTTACCTAACCTTACCATTCTAATAACCCTTTACCTCCGATCTGTGCTTGCTGTGCAAGTCTTAAATTGCTACCCAAGATGCAAGGCAGTGGAGAATCAGGCCCTTAAAGTTAAATTAAACATATGACTTCCCAGTTTCCTGATTTGACAGAAGTACAGCCTATGTCCTGACTTATCAAATTTAACAAGGTTGGTTTAAAAACTAATTCACCGTCCTTCTCTTTCAGTTAAGAGCAGGCCCGCCGACAGGGGCAGAGGGGGCAAAGGAGGCAATTGCCCTGGGCCCCAGTGTTTCAAAGGGGTCTATTGCTCCTGGCGGTGGCTGCTGCTGTTGCTACTGCAGCTGCAGCGGTGGTTGGAGCCTCGGGGCCCTTTGAATTGCTGTGGGAGCACCATAGCTTTGCTCCACACAGCTTCAAGGGCTGGAGGGGGTGGGGGTAACACAGCACTCCAGGCAGTGCTAAGGGCTAACTGTCCTCAGCCCTGCCACTTTTGCAATCGGCCCTGCCCCTTCTGAGGGCATGGAGCCAGGGCCCCTCCTGCACCTTGCCCCCAGTCTGTCAGTGCCTGTCGGCTCCATTGACCATCTTATATCAATGTAGCTGAGTCCCATTAATCCAATTTAAAATAAGTTAAACACCACATTTGAAGTACTACTCTTCTTCATACTATGGAGAAACCCTTGATCCTTTGGAAATACTATCTTTCTTGATGGGTTCACTTCTCTCTGCTCAACCTTAAAGCCTACTCCTGTATGTCCCCCATTTACCAACATTTCTGAATAGTACAGCACACATCCAGCACAGGCATGCACCCTCTTTGTATTTCTTGGTAAAAGGCAAAATGTGCACTTGTCCTTTAAGCTCTTATTCAGTGTATAATGAAAGCATTAAAATACTAAAGAACCATGGCCAACAACTCCTCACACAATGCTGAATGCAGCCCCACTGCTAACAGCAACTATTCCATCCCATGTTGTGACTCAATGACCATGGCCACTATTCCTTCCACTGCCTTCTCCCCTAACGTACTCTGAGTTATTGTGACTTCAAGCACCCACACTTCACTCATCCTTACTTGTGCTGGTGTGCCTGGTTTAATTGCCCTCAATTAGGGTGTGTCTACACAGCAAAGTTATTTTGGAATAATGGCCATTATTCCGAAATAACTATGCGAGCATCTACACAGCAATTCTATCATTTCAAAATAATTTCTAAATAACGGACATCTTCGTCCGACTTCTGTAAACCTCATTCTATGAGGAATAACGCCTATTCTGAAATAGCTATTTTGAAATCAGGCATGTGTAGATGCTCCACATTTGCTATTTTGAGTTTTAAGTTATTCCCCTTGGGGCTCTAAATTGAGATGTCTACATTAGGAAAGTCTGCCTTGGACTAATTTTGAGGCTTCCCTGCAGTGTAGATGTGCTATTTCAAAACAAGCTATTTCAGAATAATTATTCCGGAATAGTTTATTCTGAAATAACTGTGCAGTGTAGATGTAGCCTTAATGTCTAAGCCACAGGGTATTAAAAGTCCAGACACGTCATGGCAGACAAATTACGCCAATAGTATCAAATGTTGGAGAATAGATAAAATTGTTGTTTATGAGACTGTTCTTTTCTCTGTACATTCAACATAATTGTTTATCAGATGTATATTTGCTGTAAATCTAAACATCAGGATAACCTAATCTTTCTATTTGTATTCCCTAGCTCAGTGGTATTGAAAATTATGTAATTTAGGAGACACATTTACAATCGCCATTAACTAAGAGCCACATGACCACTGTATGCTCTGTGCACCACCTCACCAAACACACAGACATACATTAAATATAAAAACTATAAATATAACCAAATACTCTAAAATTTTCAAATAAATTTTCAACATTCTACTAAAACTAAATTTAACTAGCTCATTTACTATGGTGCTGCAGAGGATTGTGTCTTCTATTAACATCTATTCAGAGGCCCAACAAATAGCTCGAAGAAAAGCACTCTTTGTAAAGATGCCACAGCTTGCAATGCTTTGTTGCTGCTAACTGAGCACCCAGAAGACTAGCAGCCAGGCACATCCAGCAACTAGGGGTCTGAGTACAGATATAACAAAGTTAAGGAAGTGCTGCCAATTGCTGAGGGGTTTTTTTGGTTGGTTTGTTTTTTTTATATATACACACAAGTCATCATACTCATGATATTCAGCAACAGTTAGAATAACCTAATGAGAGTTTATTCCAGCAGAAGATCAATGCAGCAGTGAAAACCATGCCATGCCCCAGCCACGACCTATCCTTCTATGCTCTGGTAGTCCCTTGTGCTGGGGAAACCGATTGGCTGGTGTGGGAACTGCCTATGCTAGCTTCATGCCATTGGGGAGTTCCTTTCCACAATGAAGTTCTCCTCTGTCCCTTTATGGACAGGATTCAGACTTATATGTAGCTGAATAGAAAGAGAATTTCTTAAAAACAAACTAAAACCTGTAGTGGTGCTCAGGGAGATGCATTTGATGCCTCATAGGTCTCTCTCACTTCAGCTCTTCTGATAGTTTCCTATTAAATCTGCATATATTGACTTGAGTAGTCATCATTGCATCTGGAGCACTAACCAGACCCAGACTGATACATTGAAGTTCAGGAGGAAATTAATTGCAGCGAGTTAGCATTTAGAATGCCAGCCATATTGTGTTAAGCACTGTGAAAACCTAGAGGAAAAAGATGGTTCCTGTCCCAAACTGCTTCCAATTCTAAAATCATACATGGATTTTATTTTGAGATGTATCCTAACCTGTAATATTCTGTATTAATTTACCATACCAAGATAACAAGAAGGTTCCCATTTATTATGAAACGAAAAGAAAGCTTTAGAAAGCACAAAAATAACATAGTGTATCCATCTCTAATCTTCCATACAACCTGATCTAAAAGAAAGGTTTGTCAAAGGGTGCGATGTTCTTTCCTCTCTCTTCATCACTCCATTTCCTTCCTAACTTCCGTTGTGTCTACAGGCAAAAGCTGAAAAAAATTAGAGTTACTTTTCCTCTCCAGGCTATGGATTGGCATGGATCACTGTGCAAGCGCTTCAAGAAGCCATCACAACTTCTCCTTATTGAAGTTCTGTCCAGAAGATGCTGTGTGAGAGAGGGGAGCACATGTTTTCCTGAAAGCCTGATCCAATTCTCACTGAAATCAGTAGGAGCTGGAACATATTTTCACATTTTTCCCCCATCTACATTTCTGTTCTTTGTCCTGTTTCCTTCCTTTGCTCTTACTGTTTGCTCTCCATTTGTTGTCTTCTGCTGCTCTTGTTTCTACATCTTCACTCATGTGAATGGACATAGTTTTCCTTTGGCATTCTGAGCATAAAATACATTGTGATTCAACATCCTTCTTGGTGTCCCTTTATTGTTAACTTTAAATAACAAAAGAAAAATTCAGCTTAAACTTTGTCTTGATCTTAACTTTTTCCTAGATATTTTTTCCCTGCCTCTTCCCCAAGTGTCATCCTCTTATTGAGAGAGGCACAGAAAACCTCCAACCCCATGTTAGAAGAAATGAATCCCACCTGGTCCACCTTCTAGCATGAATCAACAGACTCTTCTACAGCAGATTAATGAGTGAGTATGGAGGCCAATTGCTCTGATGGGGCAGTAAAACAGACTTTGTGAATAAATATCTGCCCTTATTACTTATTACTTTGTAGTATTTATATGGGAACACTGAAAACTAAATGGAAAATATACCAGACTCTGACAAATGTCATAAAATCAAGGAAATTAGGTACCGTTAAAAAACCTTGTTCCTAACTCATGTCCTTATATTGTGACTAATGATGATAATAGACATTTGTTATGTTATCTGTGGTCATGGAATATCATGCCACAAAAGAAGCAGTACAAAGGCACAGCAGGACTGGGGACAGATGAAACTGCCAGGTAAGGTTTGAATAACCTCTGCTAACATACAACTAATGTTTTAATATAGATTTAGGGTTAAATTCTCTTACCTTTTTAAAAAAAGAAAGGCAGCATGGGCCACAAATCAATTTCGCGATTATTAATGATATCCGTCAAAAGACCTAATTATGTAGTGGGGGATAATAAAATAATCACATAAGTTATTTTCATTAAGAAAGCAATTTTTGCAATACACACATGATGAATATTACAATAGCTCAAAGAACACGGGTGTATTTTTAATTCTAAATTGCAATCTTTTTGGTTCATGTCCACAGCACTGTTCTGGGGTTTTTGTTCTTGTTTAAAAATAAGTATAAAAGCTCCCAGATTGAAGTTACTTTTCTAGACATTTTAGCACATGTATTCTAATCCCTTACACATCCTTTCTTCTATAGATTAACTGGTATGAATAGCCAGTGGATGGAACAAAGTCACAAAATTATGTCACTTCCTCACTCATTTGGTGTGGTAGAGAAAGAGAGAGAGAGAGAATTTGACCCTGATTGTTTTCAGTCATACAAAACTGATTCAGTCATTAATAGGTTACAATTTTGGGGGAGAGAAAACAAAGTGTGTTTTTTTTTTTCTTGTACTGAAACCCAACATTTTATTTCTCAGCCCAATAGAAAGTTCCATGATTGATTTGAAAATCCTGTGAATTAAGGAGTTACATGATGTGTTTAGTCAATTTTCACTGCTATACTTATGATAAGAATGTTGTGTCTTGTACTCTTTTTTTTTTCCTTTATGGATCAGCTAAGGCTGAATTAGCCTGATGTGTGAAAATATAAAAAGGTATAGTACAAAGAATGTGCTTCTCTAACCAGATCATTTTGTTAATGACTGAATATGTTCTCCCTCTTTTTTTAGAATTATTAACAGCTAGGATGTAGTGCATTTTCTTTTATGCACAAGAACTGGTAGTGATCATCATGCATTTCAGATGAAGAAGATAATTATCTTAGGATAATATATTTTTGTTGCTAATCAGAGGCAATGTTCAATGGTTGTAATAACTATGACTTGTCATTTCAGACCCAAATGAGGTAATACAGAGGATCAGATAAAAACTTTTATCTAGCTAGTCATTCAACATATCACACGCTTATTAATTCCCATTGCTTCAGTATTTGTGTAATGTGAAGTTGTATAGGAAGGGTGGGGCACCCCAGGCCCAGGGGCAGAATGCGATCCTTGGTTTGCCTGGAACTGGCCCCCAATGCTCAGGGTTTCCCCCCCACATTGGGGAGCCTGTGCTATCTCTTCACCCTCCCACTGCCTCACTGAAGGGTTAGAGCACACAAAATCTATTCGGCTAGTCTGGTGTGGGAGGTGAAAGTGGGGAATGTCTTTCTCCTCCTCAGTTGCAGGCCCCTTCTCACTTATGTATGGCTCCTGATTGTTTTTTGTGTGGGTCAGAGGCCCTTGACACAAAAAAGGTTCCCCACCCTTGTATACAGCATAAACCCAAGAGTCTATAAAATTACTGAAATTAAGTTTCTTGGAATATAGCTGCAGACTGAGCTTTTGAAAAAAGCTGAAATACAGAATCTGGAACAAAGCTAGTAAAATGATCTATACTGTTCAAATTTCCAGCAGAACTTTCTGGGCACGCAATTAAGCATATCTTTCTCTCTTTTCCTCCTTAAAAGGTTCACAAATAGGGTTTTTTGACATGTAATGGGTGGTAGAATCCAGCTCTGTGCTTTTTTACTTCATTTAAATTTTACAGTCAAACTAGTTTTAAAGGGAAAATACAATGTTTCCACTTCAATTATTGACAATAGATGCTGCTTTAGAAAGAAACCAGAAATAAACAAAAAAAGAGTAAAATAGTCTAACTGTCCAGCTGATCAGAAGAGTATGTTTGAGACATTGATTCAGAGAAGAGAGATCTGCCATTGAAATAATTTGAATTTGTGGAGGGTACCAGAGTTAATTGTAGCCATATGTATTAGTATTTTTATGAGTCAAATTTGGATTTTTTTATTTTTCTGTTTTGGACAAGGCCTGTGCCCCATAATGGTATCCTTTGCCATAGCTAGTCTTCAATGAGAAGAATGAGTAGAAAGAGCAAGGAGAAAGATAATAAAGGTTTGATAAGAAAAGGCAGGCATTATTTCTTTTATTTCTGTATGTTCTAGAGTTGAGATCACATTGGTAATGATTAATGTAACCTTTAAATTGTGTCTGGTGCTTAGCTATCATATGCTACACCCTTTGGAAATACTGCGGATGAAAGATTTTGTCACTGATTTTATTGTTCTAATAAACTTTAGAGACATTTTAAATGTATGCAATTATGAAGAGGGAAGAATACCCAATATATTTTAAATTATTTTATATTATAAGTGTTGTACTTTACGCTCATACAGCACATTCCATTCAAGGATCTAACAAATTACAGAGTGAAGTTATGGCAGACGCTGTACAAATATACTAGGCAAGAAGTCACTGTGTGAACACCTTCAAAAATAGCTTTGCTAGTTACTGATGCGCCTCATATAAGCCTTTATAACGTATCTGTAGCTTGTGAAGTAGATCCAGTTTCCACACAGCTGACATCCAAAGAGTTCATGGTCTGTCTAAAATGGAATATTCCTAGTTCATTGAATAACATATATATGAATTCTGTCATTTCAAAGCTTATTGAAACAAAAGCCAGGTATAAATAAGTTTCTACTCTAAGTGCAGTGACTATTTATGGCTCCCAGTATAAATCCTTAGTCCACACATTTATTTCCTGTGCATAATCACATTCAAGAGACTTAAAGATCAGAAGTGACCATCAGAATCATTTAATGAAGGGGTGAGGGACCATTTTTGTGTTTGGGGCCACTGACCCTCAGAAAAATCAGCTGGGGGCTGTGCACAAGTGAGAAACGAAAAAGAAAACCAACCCTCACTGACATGGCTCCCCAACAAAGAAGGAGAAAGACACTCCCCACATTCCTTTCACACACCAGAGCTTGGGGGGGATGTAAGAGAATAGATGTTTGTGTGCACCAGCCCTGTGGGGGGTTAGAGCACCATTGCAGGCTCCCCGATACTGGGGGGAGCTCCGAGCCTTGGGGGCCAGATCCAGGCAAACTAGGGGCCACATTTGGCCCCATAGGCCTGAAGTTCCCACCTCTGATTTAAAGTGACCTCCTTCATATTGCAGGCCACAGAACATAATTGCCCTCAGTCCCACCCCTTCCACCCAAGACCCTGGCTCTTCTGAGGGTGCAGAGCCAGCCCCCCCCACTTAATCCCTGGGCCCATGGTGGCTGTTGGCCCCATTGCCTCCAACTCTTGTGAATAGATCCCTAATTTCTAAGGGTGTGTCTACAAAGCAGAGTTTAAGTTGAAATAAGCTATGCAAATTGAGCTACGTCAATTGCGTAGCTTATTTCGAAATTGAGAGTGTCTACACAGCACTTATTTTGAAATAGAGCACTCTTCCTCTGATTTTCCTTACTCCTTGTACAATGAGGGTTACAGGAGTCTGAGTAAGAAGTCCTCCAGCTTGATAGTATTTCAACATTATTTTGAAATAACTGCTTGCTATGTAGACGTGGACTAAGTTATTTTGAAATAACGTTGCTGTGTAGCTGTACCCTAGCTGAATTACTGAAGTCCTAAAAATATGATTTAAAGACTTCATTTCAGAGAGTACACCATTTACATTGATTTAAATTTGTAAGGCACCCATGCCCTATGCTGCAGAAGAAGCATGCCAATCTGATCCTGGAGAAAGTTCTTTCATGACCCCAAGTATGGGGAGCAGCTAGACCCAAGCATGCAGGCAGGATCCAGCAGCCACACATGAAGAAAAGAATTCTCTGTAGTAACTGAGGCTACATCTACACTGCAACCTTTTGCCGGCAGAGAGTATGCTAATGAAGCGCTCATTAGCATTTGTTGTGCTGTCATTTGCATATTCTCCGCCAATGCTTTTTGCTTAAGAGGTTTTTGCACAAAAACAAGCAGTGTAGGCGGGTCCATTTTGCCCCCCAAAAAACCCGTTTGCACAAGACCCTTATGCCTCAAAAAATATCTTGCGCAAAAAGGTTTTTCTTGCGCAAAACAGACCCATCTACACTGCTTGTTTTTGTGCAAAAATCTCTTGCACAAAAAGCATCAGCAGAGAATATGCAAATGACAGCACAACAAATGTATTAGCGCTGTATTAGCATACTCTCTGCCGACAAAAGGCTGCAGTGTAGACGTAGTCTCAGAGTCCTCCACATCTAGTGTCACATAATCAGTCATTGGAGATATTTGCTGCTAGCAGTCACAGCTTGGCTACATGCAGTTCTGTCCTACCACTCCTTCTGGAAACTTACCAAGCTCACTCTTGAAATCAGTATGTTTTCCCCCCAGTGCTCCCTTTGGAAAGTTGTTCCAGAATTTCACTCCTCTGATGGTTAGAAACCTTTGTCTAATTTTGAGTCTATACTTGTGGATTGCCAGTTTTATTGGTGCTTAATTTAAATAATACCTCTCCTTCCCTGGTATTTCTCCCTCTGGTATATTTATAGAAAAGAATCATGTTTCTCCTCAACCTTCTGTTTGATAGGCTACCTGAGAAGAGACTCAAAGAGCTTGGGTTTCTTAGCCTGTCAGGCTAACCTGCTTGCTTACCCATAAAGATATCTATTTTCTCACAAATTTATGTTTTTTAATTACTTGTTTTATTATAGTAGGTTTATAGGTTCATAGTAAAGTAATTTGGCTGTAACACAAGAGACCATAGGCCATATCCTGTATCTTAAGGCAAAGCACAACCACATATGGAGCCTTTCACCTAGATAGTACAGATGCCTTACCTGGGTCTGGGAACTTTCACCTAGATAGCGAAGTCAACTTGCATATATTGAGGACCTTTCACCTGAATAGATGGTGATAAGATAAAGCAACTTTTAATGCCACAGAGGGCTTCCAAAAATATCCTCAGACTTAACAAATATACCTCAAGAACAAAAATAACATAGGTGAAAATTAGCAGTATCATTAATAGCTACGTACATGTCATCAGTACGAACAAACATGTCATATGTGTCTGGCCTATAGTGGTCCACAACTGACTTGCAGGTGGGCTGTGGACTCAGGGCCCCCCCCACTTCAATGGGGAGCCCACACTGGCACTCCAGCCCTGCACATCCCCCTCCATGAGGTTGGAGCACTAGTGCCGGCTTCTCACTATGGAGAGGAGGGTGGGATCCTTATGAGCTGGATTAAGGAAGGGGCTCCATGCACTGCCACTCCTCCTCCCCCTGCTGGGAGAACACCAGTGCAGGAAACTGCTATCCTGGAGGCTTTTTCTTCCTGCTCCCATTGGCCAGAATCATGGCCCCATCTCCTTCATGCCCAGCCCCCCCACACTTTGTTCCTGTACCCTCCATCCCAGACCTCCCCAACTCCAGTCTGCTCCTGCACACATTTTGTCATCTTGGGTTGTTGGTTGGTGGTCCACAGAAAAGTCTGCATTGAATGAGATGGGCTGTGGGCCAAAAAATTTGAGAACCAATGCTTTAAAATAACAGTATTGCATTTGTAACCCTGATCTACTTTACTATTCAAATTGCAATTTGATTCCTATTCGACATATTTTAAAAAGTTTTAAACTATTTTGTCTCAGTGTGAATATCCTGTCATACCCACTAGGGTCCTTCATATATTCTGTGTAGCCTGATTTTTGGACAAAATCATTATTTTCTTCTAATCAGTTCAGTTAGCGAACCTAAAACCCAGAGCATCCAATAATCTTAAACTTCTGAAATTACGCAATACTCGTAAGGTAGATTTTTCCAGAATGCATAAAGATAATCCTCAGGAAGCAGCATCAGCAGACTGACATAGAATGACAACGCATCTTTATTTCACCATTTGGGTCCTATTAATGTTCATAACCATTCTGACAGACAGATGTTGTAATGAAAATCCTTTCAGTAAACATGAGCAATGTATTTACTGTACATTAGAGTTGGGCAACTTTTTTTTTTTTTACCAAAACTTTTTTCCAGCAAACAATGCCGTTTCAGTGGCCCTGAAATGCTGTATAAATGATTGAAATAAACTCAATGAAGCAAAAAGTACTTTTAACAAATTCTGAAAAAAAATCAAAACTTTTCATTTTGATATTTTCGGAATGAAATGACTTTATTTCCAAATTTCCTCTTTAAAAATAACATTAAGTTTATTATAATCAAAATGAAATATTTTTGGGCAAACACAATATTTTGACCTATTGTTTTTTAATTTGTTATTAGTGGGAGCAAACTGAAAAAATGTTGTTCATTCAGCTATACTTTAGATCCATCTGCAGTATTATCCTATATGTCATATTGCTTAAACTACATTTAATTACACCGAGTAGCAATCTTTTTATTATCCATTTAAGATAGTATTGAACATCAATGCCAAGAACTACAATAGCATTTGACTATGACATTTCCACTGGGGAATCCAGATATTACTCTTTATTTGAATACATTTTAAAATTAAAATTTAACATAGTTGAAATGCAGTAAACAAAAGGCATGGTATAACCAGTCCCATAGTGATACATTTGCTCCCCACATCCTAACCCATAATAAATCATATACCACTTCTTCCCTGTTGAGTTAATAGTCTTCACATTAGTGGAATAGCCTGAATATACATTATTATCTATCTGCTATTCTCTTTCAATGTACTTTTAATTTTCTGTAGTGTAGGTATTATAAAAAGACATTTTTGCCTTCTATATGAGCTTTTTTTCAGTCTATACCAGACAAATGCCATTTTCTAAATTTTTATCCCCCCTTTATTGATTTTGTTGATATCTTGTATGATAAAAAAGAGTACAACTTTCTTTGAAATAATATCCTGACTCAGGTTACAAATAGACATTTAGTTTGGACTTTTCATCCATTCTTCTGTGTGCTCATATCACAAAGCAGACACATTTGGAGCCTTTCAAAGTAGAGAGTTTGTGTCTGCTGAAATGAGATTCAGCAGATTACAAGTTTTTCAATGATAGGTTACATGCCCCATTTTGTATAAAGCATATTCAAGTTATGTATATTCATATTCAAAAACGTATTTCCATAAAAATATGGGAGCATGTCGTTTCATCAGTCACACCCAATAATTTAGGGGAAGAGCGCCGACACTGTTAAAGGAAGTAGAATCTATTAAATAAATAAAGAAGGCCACACCATTCAATTTTCATACCTGCCAGTCAATGTTCCCTCTAATTTTTTCCATCCATATGCAGAAAAAAATTACATGCGCTGATGCATGTGCAGATGTGCACTATCAGTAGAAACACATGCAGTGGGTGCTGTAGTTGCTCTGCTAATCAGCTGGGTGGTATCTGAATATTTCCTGGGTGGCACTTAGACACGGTCAGCATTGTTCCTTGTAAGCTGACACAAGCCACCGGAATATGTGAAAAATGACAGAACTGGGGAGGAGGAGTTGTCGGGCACTGTGCCATGATTCTTGTGACTTTGTTATGAAACCTGCTTTTAGGGATATTTTATCTCTGTGTGAATCACATAAACCAGTTTTGACATTCTGCTAGATGTGAAAAAGGAAGAGGGGGGACACCCTGGGATTGAAGGTTGTCTGCACCCTGGCTGCCCTTTGCCAAGATCAAAGCAGTCTTTCCTCCCCATTCAGTGCAACTAATGCTGGCTGGTGATACCTTTTCAAAGCTGTCTCACTGGGGTTTAAGACATTCTTTGGGCAGCTCTGCCACCCCTGTTCTTTTCTCTTCATCCCTTCCTTTAAAGAAACAGAAAGATGCCCTGGGACACAGGGAACTGAGCTCCCCAAGGGGTTCAAATAGCTATATTTCAGTGTGGGAGGTGGAAAAGGAAGCTGGGGCCAACCATTTTTTCACAGGAGGGAAGGAGAAAGGGGAGTTTACAGCTGTTTTCAAGAGGGGTGGAGAGAGATTCTCTATTGTATTGCATCTTGCATGATCACACCAGTGCAACATGACAGCAAGGCGGATGAAATATGCTGCTGTCCTGAATTGGTAGCATTTTACACTCTCTTTGCCCTGGTCTTAATGACTAGATATGGTACAGTGCTACAGAGAATTGGGACTAGAAAGTTTTGCTTTCAACTTCAGTGAGAACAGGATCAGTCCCTTATTCTGAAGGACATGGAATACTTTTGCATCCTATTAATTCATTACCTTTAGGAAATGAATTAAATATAGAAACACAGGGAGTGAAAATAATTCAAAATGAATTCATGATGATGACAAATGATATTATCATGAATTAGAAAGGAACAGTCACTTGCTATAACACAGAAAATAAGCCAGATATCCAAATAATACACATTTTGCCAATCATAAAATGCAAAACACAACTCCATCAATAACTAGAAAATATAGTCTGAGTAGAACCTGGAATAATGGAAAACAATAGCAGAGTTGCTAAAGAGAATGTACTTCAAATGCCTTCACATATTCTCAGTACAATGCATAAGTAAGCTTGCTGTATATTTTCCGGATTGAAAATTGCTGGCAGGACATAGAAGAACTTTGTTTCCTCTTCATCAAAAGTTTTTGTTCAATAATGATTTCAGCTGGAAGTTCTATGAATACAAATACAATTTAAAGTATTTTCAATGCTCTTATTGGAAAGCTACTGGCCAGGTATACTTGTATATTATGTTATATGGTAGATTTTATTTTGTATATATTTAGCCAACAATTACTTGATTTGTGTACTAAGCCAGGGAAATAAGATTCTCAAATAATTTTAAGGATGTAAGTAAATAGATATTGTACTTTAGGAGGGCCTAGTATTTGGATATAGGGAAATTAGGTACACTCATGAAAAAAGATTTTTTCCTATAGTAATATTGTTGCTGTAGATTACTCAAGTTTATAAATTGGCTCATCATTACACTACACTAGCTGTGGTACATTATAAATGCTTTCCCAAATATATTTTGAAAATCAAAGCTTAAAAACTGCAGGGCACATAAACCTAGTTTGCATAATTCTTTGAATCGTGCACAGAGCCATTTAATTATATAGATAGATAGATAGATAGATATAATATACAGAAGCTGTTGAAGATACCACTAAAAGCATTTAGGGCTTGTCTGGGTTGTCATCTTAAGCTCTGTACTGGAAAAAGTCCCATAACTGTTGCTTAATGAGAACATTGCAGACTTGAGGGGATAAGCATGGAATGGGCTGACTTCTTAAAGGGGATGCTTCTGCTTCCACTAAAATCAAAATAAAGCTGCCATTGATTTCAAAGGAAGTAGAATTGGACCCAAAGGAACTCAGTCATAAGGCGCTGTTAGGTCAGGACAGCAATTTGCTACCTATAACTCTGGCCTTGCAGTAAAACTGAGGCTGAGCTAAGTGTTAGAATTTGGATGTACATGCTCAGACTTTTCTTTGGTCTTTCATTCAGTATCCAAAATTACCCCAATGAAAAGATTAATTGTGGGTTTTTTTGTAAATCAATATAAAATCAACACCTGGCTAGTTTGTAACTATCCCAGGGCTTGTCTACAACACAGAGAAGATCAAAACTGCTACAGTCAATCTTTCAGGGTTCGAATTAACGGGTCTAGTGAAGACACGTTAATTAAAACTGAAGGGGCACCAGTAGTTCTGCTCCTCACAAGGAGTAAGGAAAGTCGATGGGAGCATGTGCTCCTGTTGACCTCCTGCAGTGTGGATAGCGCCAAAACATGATTTGAGATACTTTGACTCCAGCTACATAATTAATGTAGCTGGAGTTGCATATCTTAAGGCAACTTTCCCCTTTAGTGTAGACCAGGACCCAGTGTTTAACATATTCTTGACCTAAGTGAAAGGAGGGAAATATTTACTTCAATTTTTAGATGCTAATCTACTTACCTCTCTCCTGTGTGCTGATCAAATCATTATGAAACCGCAAATGCATGTTTTTATGTCTAAAAATAGCAGGCAGTGCAACACTTTCCTTATCTTACAGAATGCAAACTGAAGAGTCAATGTTCAATGTGTATTTTCTGTTCTGTATTGAAACTCATTGAATAACTGAGGAAATGTCTGAAATAGTTGTTTTTGTTAATGTGTACACAGCACTTTTGTTGAATAGCTAAAAAAAAAAAAAAAATCCACCTTGCTAAGAGCTTTAAGTTTCCAACTATCACAAAAGAACTCATTAAATGTGTATGCTACCAGTCTGAAACAGTCTTTGGCAGGAAATCTGGATTCCATGCAAAGTCCTCTTTTTTTATCCAAAGTTAAATATTGATATTGCATATAAATTTAAACATAGATGATTCAACACACAATTATAAGATCATAAGTCTGCCAATAAATATAAATGAGCCCTGTTGTGTATTCAGGGATGGGTGTATGTAATATAAGTGAATTGTTTGGCTCAGTTTATAGTTTACAGTCAATCAAATATTTTAAGTTAATGAGTTACGACAGGGATGAATTTGGTCCTAGGAGTGGTCTTATTCAGACAACCAGGAGGAGACCTAACCTAGCTATAATTATATCTTTGGTGACCATATCAAATCATATCAGTTTGAATATTGCAGATTTTTGATTATGGTCAAATTCTGCTAAAAGCAGAATTAAAACTATCGTAATCATTCTGAAATAATTCTGAGATAAGGAAGTGTGTGTGTGTGTGTGTGTGTGTGTATATATATATATATATATATATATATATATATATAAATCTGTTTTCTGCCTCAAAATTTAGTAATTCCCAGCATAGATAACCGTTCTTTTCCCTTGATAAGCAATGTGTATAGTTGGCATAAGCAGTTAATACACAATTTCAAATATAATTGTAATCGTTTCAATTTAAAAGCAAATCAACATTGGCACTAGTTACTCTGAGAATATAAATTCACATTAGGAATTCCCCTATCTGCATGTGCATGTTACATTATTTGCTTTATAGACTGTGGATTCAATCTTTGTTTTCCTAGTCAGATTTAAATAATCCTACTGCTGATTTGCAAGTGTCAAAGAGATTAATGATAAACAAAGTCTGAGACACACCAAAATTAAAACCCTCTAATTATCAATTTTAAGTAAATCCTTCTTATCTGACAGAAATAATTCCTTATAAAATGTTGTTTGTACCCCAAATAATGTAATTTAAAAGGGACATACTCATAAAAAACATTTTTTTCAGACTTGTGGGGTTTTAGGACATTTGAAGAACTCTTTTTTTTTTTTTTTTTCCAATTTTAATTTCATAAGTGACATTGCTCAGCCAAAATTGGCCTTCAGATTTTTCTGTGTAGTCAGTGAAAGTTATACCCATCTCTTGGGATATAATACCCTGTCTCTTCTCTCCTGGATTCTTACTCTTGTCGGGTACAGGCTTAATTAGTTATGAGCTCTTAAAAAGAGACACAAATGAGTTTTTTATAGTTCATGAAAACCTGGGCCCCTGCAAAGTCAATTCATTTCCTCCTTCTGGAAGGCACAAGAATAAGTGCCTGCCTTTCCTATCTCAAGGTTTTGTAGCATAGAGCAGCGGTGGAGAACCTTTTTTGGGTTTGGGGCCACTGACCCACAGAAAAATCAGCTGGGTGCCACAAACAAATGAGAAGCAAAAAAACTGCCAAACAAACCCTCACTGGCGTGGCCCCTGACTGAGAAGAAGAAAGGCACTTCCCACATTCTCCTCACACAGCAGAGCCTTTGGGGGTACAGGCTAGTAGATTTTGTATGCTCCAGTCCCACAGGGTGCTGGAGCACCATTGCAGGCTCCCAATACTGGGGGTTGGGGGGAACCCTGAGCCTTGGGGGACTGATCCAGGCAAGCCAGAGGCTGCATCTGGCCCCTGGCCCTGAGGTTCCCCACCTCTAGCATAGAGAGTGGGTTTCAGTTCTACAAAGCGCACAGTACACAGGAATGGAAAATAGTAGAATAGATAACATGTCCAGAACTGTTGTCTCTCTGTGCAGGGAGTTAGTAGAAAAGGTGATTGGCACCTCCTCAGTTCTTCTATTTCATAGGAAGCCTCAAAACCAGGCCCATATAGGAAAGGCACTTCCTTGTTCCATGAAATCCCAAAGGGTATGTCTATATGGCATCTGGGAGGAGTGATTCCCAGTTTGGCAAATTCTAGCTGTGATCAAACTAGTACTTAAAAAAAGCAGCGTGGCCATAGCTGCACAGCCAATGGTTTGGATTAGCTGTTCAAGTAAGACCCTGTCCAAATTCTGAGGTTGTGTTTGGACAGCTAGCCTTTGCTGCCATAGCACATTGCTAGTTTTAGGCAATAGGCCAAGTGGAGCCAGTGCATGTTCATCCACATACGCTGGGAGTTACCCCTCCCACCTGCCCTGGAGACTTACCTAAATTGTCATAACTACAGAGAAGTTTCTGTATAAAGCAACTTGTTGGCTACATCTGTTTGAAGCTTTTGCCCACAACTACTTTGTTTCTATTTACTGGTTTATCTGCCTCTTGATGCCATTGTATTCTCCTCTTTAAAATCAAATTCAGATATAACTGTTCCTGAAATGTGGTAATACCCATCATACAATCAGCCAGATCTTTTAAAGCAGGCAATACATATAAAAGTTTCTCAATACATGACCCTTGCTTGATAGTAAAACACCAGCATATTATTTCAAATAGCCAAAACCAGAAATTTGTCAAATTGCAGATAAAGGAAATGTAAGAATGGCCATACTGAGTCAGACCATGGGTCCATATACTCCAGTATCCTGTCTTCTGACAGTGGCCAATTCCAGGTGCTCTAAAGGAATGAACAGAACATCCCTTGTAACCCTCTTCCAGTCTCTGGCTAAAAGCTCTGGGAATTAGTTACTTAATATTATATAATAATATAGTTACTTATTTACAAATATTTCTTGTTGCTTTTCAGTCAATTAAACCACAAATAGTTTCTAAAATGTGGGTTTTTTTTTTCATTTGTCAGATGGAGAACATATTAATTTTTTACTGGTCCTTCTCATTTTAGAAGGCATTTTTATTCCTTGACTTTGTATGCAACATTTCATGATTCCTTGCTGAGGTGATTCACATCAGAACACATAATAAAAGGCTTCTCAGCTACATAAATTAAACAAATAATATTTTTTAAAGTGCACAAAGAACTAATCGGTAACCATCCAATTTTAGTGTACAGGAATGAAAATCATTGACCATGAAGACCAAATAATGCCTCTACCCACAATTTGGGTCAATGCACAGAGCTGAAGTGCAGACATACTACCCCAGACAGGACTAAAAGAGCTGCTTCAGAGTGTTCTTACTGCTTACACAAACTATTAAGGCCATTGGGATCAGCAATTGTTTGGATCCATAGCTCCTACCCTGGTCTGCCCCATAACACCTTCTATGATTAGGGTTCTACCAAATTCACGGTGCATTATGGCTCATTTCGTGGCCATAGGATTTGAAAATTGATAATTTGCACATTTTCAGGTATATAAGCCTTAAATTTCATGGTACTGTAACTGTGCGGTCCGGACCCAAAAGGAGCTTGAGTGTGTGTGTGGCGTGGAGGTCACAAACCTGTTGTGGGGGGGGGGGCGGGAGGTCATGGGGTTGCCACTCTCACTTCTGTGCTGCCTTCAGAGCTGGACCCAGCCCCAAACAGCATCCTGCATCAGGGACAGAAGTGGATCTGTCTGTCTCTTTTTTTTCTCCAGCAACTAGGCAGGAGATGGACAGGTCCTGTCCCTCCATTGCCCTATGATGGGGCTCTCCCAGCAGCATAAGGAAGAGACAATCCACCTCCATAAGTCTCATCCAGCTTCAGGAGCCTCAGGCTACTGCCCAGTACCAGATAGGATCCTGCAGCAGGGCAACACACCCAGTGGTCACCCTAGTCTGGTCTCCCCCTCCCACTACCAGAGCAGTTTGCAGGGGAGGAACCAAGTGCTGTCTTTTCCCTGCCTACTCGGAGCTAGGAAGCCCCCTTTGATGGGATACTCCTAGGAACAAGGAATCAGATTGCACAGGGAAGAGCTTATTTCATGGTCTATGATGCATTTTTCATGGCTGTGAAATTGGTAGGGCCCTCTCTGAAATTGGCTGCTCTGCTATTCTCTTTTTCCATCTCCCTTACCCTATCATGTCACACTCTAAGGGTGTGTCTAGACTACACCTCTCTGTCGACAGAGAGATGTAGATTAGGCATGTTGAAATTGCTAATGAAGTGGGGATTTAAATATCCCGCACTTCGTTAGCATAAACATGGCTGCCACTTTTTTTCGAAATGGAGCATTTTCAAAAAATATGGCAGTCTAGATGTGGATCTGTCGAAAAATAAAGCCTTTTTCGAAAGATCCCTTATCCCTCATAAAATGTGGTTTACAGGATCTTTCGAAAAAGGCTTTATTTTTTGACAGATCCACGTCTAGACTGCTGGGTTTTTTTCGAAAAAGCTCCATTTCAAAAAAAAGCAGTGGCCATGTTTATGCTAATGAAGTGCAGGATATTTAAATCCCCGCTTCATTAGCAATTTCAACGTGCCTAATCTACATCTCTCTGTCGACAGAGAGGTGTAGTCTAGACACAAACTTACATGATGCAGAAACAGCCTTAGAAGTGCCTACTTCAGAGTAATCCTCTCCCTTCCCCACACACACAACACACACTTGGAATGGACCGTATACACCTTTAGAACTGAAAATAATCATTTGACTTGATATGGTGTTTTAATTGAAGTGTATTGCTGGTTGGTTGTGGAATGCACAGTACAAGGAGATCAGCCGAGAACATGTTGCAATCCTGATTTGATCTACCAAAGCTCACTGCCACTTGCCCAGAAATCTGTTCTTCATTTCAGATTATTTTTAGTTCTGGGATTGAATCTACTTTCTCTACATCTGTCTTGCTTTTTCCCTACGTGAAGAAAAAGCAAAGAATAAGCTATGTGAGGCCATACCAATGTGTTTCAGTGTGACCTGAGATCATCACCTCTAGAAGAGGGCAAAGCTCATTTTTCAAGATTGGCCATTTGGCTGAATCTGTCAACATAGGTAGCAATTAATTTCAATTGTTAGTGGATTTTTGTGATTGTGATTTTTGTGGCCCATTGACCACTTAGGAAAAGAACAGAGTCACCAGCTCAGATCATACAGACTATGGAATAATGTCCAACCCTGGAAGCATTTCGATATGGTCAGCTACAAGTAAAGGGCAACACGCCTTACTGCTTGTGGAAGCAACTTATTTTCTGATGAAGCAGAATATATTATTAAAACCGATTGACAGTTTTAGTTACATTTTATACTTCTCACCTCCATCAGAGGCACCAGCAGACACATCTTTTTCACTTGTAGGAAAAAATAATTAATATATTTGAAAGAAAACTGAGTATACCCAAAGCAGAGACTTCAATTTATTAATAGATTTCCATACTGATCCATGTTTAAAATGTAAATTTTAGGAGGGAGCAGGAATTTGTTCAGATTTTTGATAGGGTTCTCCAAGGCATGTATTTAAAAAACATTGGGACAAATATCTATAAAGAATGTATTGCTTTCAAGGAAGATAGCTGGCATGAATCCAAATGTTACAGTTATTTGCACCTTCTCCCCCTAAACTCACAAACTTGGAGGGATTCTTTGATTTTTTCTAAACATACAGAAGTTGTTTTGATTTAACTTAAAATCAGTTTAGTTAAACCACTGAAACTCTTGTGGGTGTATGCTCTTAAATCTGTTTACAGCTGAAGGGTTTAGCTATCCGTTAAATATATTAGTACATGCTAACACTCAGCAGCGGATATAGGGCATGACGAGCGGGGCGGCTGCCCTGGGCCCCATGCTTCAATAGGCCCCACGCATGCAACCCGTGCACGCTACTTCCGGTAGGCTGCTGCCGAGGCGCATGAGCGAAACGCTACTTCCGGTCGGCTGCTGCCGAGGCGCATGCGCAAAATTGTGCCTCCCTGGGCCCCGCGGCGCAGCCCTGGGCCCCGCAAAATTATCATCCGCCCCTGCTAACACTACTAAAAGTCAGGTTTAAATTGATAAGTACATCCACACTGCACTGTCTTAGCTAAAAGAACACTTTTAATCAAATCAGTACAAATTTGTGGGCTTACTAAAATAGGAATGAAACCTTCTCTGTAGTAAAACTTTACTGGGCCTCAAAACATTTATTTTGAGGTAACCTGCATCTCAGTTCTACAGAGCTACCAAGTCTCTCACATGACATTTGTGAATTTGGCAGACTTATCACATAATATATCCTAGAAACAATTTTCTGACCCTGCCTGGATTCTGGGGAGACACTTATACTTTTTTTTCTTCTGGGCATTAGAACTGCTGTGAGCTGGGTTGTCTGTCAGCCAAGTGTCCTCTCTGCCTTTTCTGGCACTGGGCGCCTGCTGGGAGTAGGCGAATGTGAAGTTGTGAGGGAAAAGGTAGCAGCAGTCACAACTGGGAGGGAGATGGAAGCACTGGATGTGGGAACAGAATCAGAGGGATATTGGGGGACCCAAATGGCAACAGAGTGGAATCAGTTCAGGATGGGAAGTGGTACATATGGATTGAGATCAGTAAAGTCCAGGTTTAATCCCTGCTCTGCCTGTTTCAAAGCCAAGGTATTTTTTATTTCAGATCATTTTCAGTCAGGAAGGGACTTGATCCTGTGTCTCTCAAATCCCAGACTAGTATCTTAATGGGCAGATTACTGAGTGAGAAACATAGAATCTCTTTCATCAACACTTTTTCAACAAAAACTCTGAAACCCGTGTGTCTCAGTGAAGTGTCTGGGCTTCAGCAAAATAGTATATTTTGCTGAAATATCATTTTGTAGAAAATATTCTGACCAGCTCTACTGCCAAAAACCTTACAGGTTCCAGAAGAACACTGCCTCCCAGTAGGCTTTAGGCTTATGTCACTCCATAAAAAGTCCTGTGCTCAGGCTACTTTGGTTCTTCCTTTCTCTCTTATGCCATCCCAACCAACAGTGGGTCTCCCAACCATTCTCTCCACCCACCCACCCCCCCGCCCCACATCAATAATCCCTCTTCTAGATCCTCTCAAATGCCAGCCCTTCCTCCTAGTGGCCCTTGAATTCAATATTGCACCCTCCCTCAGTCCCTCTCTGCACTGTATTAAGGCATTCTGGGCCCTAGATATTCCTATGATGAGGACCCTATCAAAGTCATGGCTGTGAAAAACATGTCATGGATCATGAAATCTGGTTTCCCCTTGTGGAATCTGGCCTTTTGGGTGCTTTTACCCTATGCTATACTAATTTCACATGGGACACCAGAGTTTCTCAGAATGGGAGTTTTGAACCAAAAGGGCTTTGCCAGGTGGTCACAAGGGGCACCCTTATTTTAGGGGGAGATCATAGTAATACCATGTGGCCACAGAGTGGTGGTGGTTGGCTGAGTGCCCAACTCTGAAGGCAATGCCTTACAATATCACCCTTACTTCTGTGCTGCAGCTGGTAGCAGCTCTGCCTTCAGAGCTGGGCTCCCAGCCAGCAGACACCACTTTCTAGCTGCCCAGCCCTGAAGCAGCATTGATGCCTGTAGCAGTGCAGAAGTAAGGGTAGTAATACCAGAATCTGGACTACAATAACCTTGTAACCCCCCCCACAACTCCTTTTTGGATCAGAACCCCCTACAATTACACCACCATGACATTTCAGATTTTAATAGCTAAAATTAGGAAATTTACCGTTTTTAAAAACCTATGATCATGAAATTGACCAAATGGACTATGAAATGGGTAGGGTCCTACCCATGCTGTGTCCTTTCCCCTCACACTATGAGCCTACCTCTGTTTTCTGATCCAGTAGTGGCAGGACCATCTGCACAAACAATGACTAGAAGCAAGCAGGGGTACTGTTTTCAGGCAGGATGGAGTCTGTTCTAGTTTAGCTCCCACTCATCCAAGCAGCAAACTATGTGGGGGCACATTCTGACACTGCACAAGAAACAGTCAGGATAAGGTGGTGACAGCAGGTCCCTTGCAGAGGTATTTTGAGTGATGCCCTTCAGAAGGGTCAGTTTACGCCTCTCACAGACATTGTTTTAGGTAGGCGTTGTTCCACCAGTTCTCCTTGGGACATGTTTTCAGGGTTGTTTTTGCAACGGTGAGGATCAGGAACTACTCTGATATCATCACACAACTCCAGGAGCTGGGGATCAGGGCATATGCCTGTGCCTTAATCCAACCCTAGATAATCCTTCCCTACCCTCTTAGTGGTGTTGTGAAGATTATTTTAACAGTGCTCTAAAGCTCTAAAGTTCTTTCAACATGCTAATCCTGTGCCAAATGTTACAGATAGAAGACATTTTTCCAGTGCTGTGAACCTGTTCATGCTCTAATTTCAGAGGAGCAGCATCAGCTGGGTATCTTTCTGCTGCATAGTCATTGTAGTGGAGACAATGAGACTGCAGAACTGTGACATTCACTGCAGTCAGAGCAATGGGGATACTACTCCTATGCTTTCTGGCTATTAAGAATGGTTTATATTAGGGTGGATGAGCACAGCTTTGAGCTTTACCAATCTCTTTGACAAAATTCTGTTTAACATATTTAGGCCACACACCTCCCCCCGGCCTGGGAGATTTAAAAAGACACACTCTTCAACTTCAAGGGAACCCTGCTTTATGTATAAAGGAAATACTCTCAAAATGTTTAGAAGGTGTAGATGGGTGGTCCTATATTGGTGTCTATGTTGGTGTCTATAATGTCTTTATGGTTTGGGGTTTTTTTTTTTTGGCCCAGCACAAATAGTTTACAAAAGTCTGTTCCTACGTACCAGTGATGGGCAACAAAGGCTAAGAAGTGGGCCCTCCTTCATCTCAGAAGGCTATAAGATTGAAATCAGGCATGTGCACTAACCATGACTCCATGAATAGGATTAAATACAGTGCACATGATTTTCTTCCTTTATCATGCCTTTCCCATACACAGTGATCCATTATTAGGGGCAAAATAAATTGCTGGCAAAAGTAACATGAAGCAGAGGGAGCGCACAGCTTTCACAAAGTTGCATGCAATCCGCAGGCACCTCACATGTACCCATGCTTTAACTGTGTGTCACTTCTCTTATTGCCAGGGGCATTCAAGCTCTGGGTAGGAGAGGGAGGAGTGGGGATGGGGCACAAATCAGCCGATTCACTCCAGAAATGCTGGGAGGGAGAGTAGGTAAGTGCAGGGCCTCCAGCACATGGCAGGCACAGAGGGAAGGGGCAGAGGGAGGTTGCGTGGACCATATACAGAACACCAATGGGCTGCATGTGGCCTGCGGGCCACAGGTTGCTCACCACTGCTACATACTTTTTCTAACAGGAGTTATTGCCATCAATAGGTTTACTAGTGAGAGAAAGAACTACTCACTTGGAGTAAGGCACATATGTATAAAGGAAAGACTCTTAAGTTTGGGTTGATAATGTTGGGACACAGGAACACAAGACAGTATATTCAAAATAATGGAAATTATTTTATCTATTCTAAATAATATCAATAACAGCAGTATTAGATATTAGGATTGGTTTGTGTTTCTATTAATATTAAGTATTAATGAAAACAAGCAGCAAAATCATACTGAAATTTTGGATGGTAGACAGTTTAACACTCTTTGTTTAATTAATTATAGAAAGACGTTAAAACTAATTCCCCATCCTATTAAAGTGTTCATAATCAGCTAACACTACCACCTATTTCTGACTCAGTCTTTACTGCAGGAAAAGAAAAAAGATTTCTTTTCTGAAAGAAGAAGGAAAACAACCCACCTCCATTATAGCTGGTGTGGTTAATTTGATTTCCTCATAGGAAAAGGGTTGGGATATAAATAAAATGTACACCAACAGGGTATGTGCAGTCTTGCCTCAGGATAATATGTTGAACTATTTTATCATTCTGGAATGCATAAGAACGAGATAATATTGTACAAATGAAATTACTTCTTCAGAAATATGAGTGTCATAATTTGGAAGCAAGTTGAAAGATTGGAAATATGGAGAACAGGCAGTACTAGTGATGGCAATAGTTACAGGCCAGCTTGATTTTATGCATTTATTGGAAAGTTATATTTCTCAAGAGAATTTACAGTGGGAATTTTGTGGCTAATGCTTCAGGAAACTGACACATATGCAGAGTGCAAATTGTGTATTAAACCGGGTGACTTTTTAATTCATGCTCTTCATTGCAAAGCTTTGTAATATATCTAGTAACAGCTCAGACCATAGTAGACTGAGTTTGTGCCTTAAAAGGCAAATGTAATTTGTCTGCAGAAAAGATAAATGACACATGTAGGACATTAATATGTATAAATCACACCCACATGCAAAATATTTTCCTGGGAATATCTATTAAAATTAAATCTCCATTTCTTGTTGTACTCTGTATTTGAATTTTTAAAATGTATCCCTCTTTATTGAAATTAGTACAGGTTTACAGTGGAAATTTTAGTTTACATGTCAACCTAACAGATTTGTGGAAAACCCTAAAAGAAAAAAACAAAGAAGTATAAAGGCAATAAAACCACTGTTGACAAAGCTACATTAATAAGGAGAAAAGCCATCTTAGTATGATTTGTATTATGGTTGTTTTTATACTCATAATATAATGGAAGCATGACAGACCTATATCTCACATCTTTTCTGATATGAGTATGCCTTTCCCCCATAAAGAACATATCTCCTGATTTAACAAGTCAATTATTAACAGTAATATTATTGTGATAAGTTTCCATTCTGAAGACCGTGCTAGTTCAGAACAGAATGTTCTGACACCCTAACACTGGTGTCAGATTTTGGGGCAGGACCAAGAAGTTAGTGTCATAAAACCCAGCCCTACCTGGAGTGCTTTCCTGCAATAGGCTGTAGTATGACATGCATTCCTGCCTCACTTTCCTTCCTTCAGAGCCCCAGAAATAGTGAGTTTGTGCCTTAAAAGCTTACAAAAGAAAGGTCCATAAGCCATAACCAAATCCTATAACCAGAGTCCAGAAAGAATACCAGATACAGCTTTGGCATCCTTCACTGCACCCCATCTCTCTAGCAGTGCTGTAGGCACTGGTGCCATTTCAGATTTTGTTGGGGGGGGGGGGTGACGTGCATGCTGCGATGAGGAGGAAGATGAGGATAGCAGCATTACTGAGCATGCTCAGTACAATTCAAGCAGCAAATTGAAAGGGGGAGGAGGGAAGAACCGATTCCATTTGCCTTCCAACACACACGTATCACCTCTTTCTAAGGCTACTAAAGCACTGGAAAAATCTAGGTTTGGGTTTTTTTTGACAGATAACTTAGCAATCAGCTGACAGGAGCCTTGTATCTAATTCCTATATAAAAGAAAGAAAATCTAAATGAATATTGGACCCACTCAGCTGTAATAAAAACATGTTCTGACATCTTATGGCAAGTCACTTAAGGGACACTCTGGTTAACCTTACAATTTTAATATACAGTTTTAATTTCTTACTAACTGCAGAGAGAGAGACTGTCCGGACTCCTGGCCTCTACTATCTCAACTCAAGAAGTGGAGTGGGGTCTAGTGGGTTACAGTGGTGGTAGATAAATCTGGGCTCTATATGGGTATTGTGATGGGCTGCCAGCGGCCCGCACGCCGAACGGCCAGAGCCACAGGGAGGCGAGCGGGGCCACGGGCAGAACCGCCCCCCCATCCCTGATAGGCCATCTGTGCAGGTCCCGACAGGTAGGGCGCCAGTAGGGTGGCCCAGTGACTCTCCGGCCAGCGTGCCGCGGTGGCCACCCTCTTGAAGGTGGTCAGGTAAGCCTCGGGATCGTCGCTTGGTCCCATTTTAGTCAGCCTCAATGGGAGGGAGCCGAGGCCCCGCTCACCCTCCTCTCCCTCCAGGGTTGGAGCCGTCCCGCCGCCCCCAGGGCGGGCTAACTGTAGCCACTTCTCGTGCTGGGTTGCCAGTTCTTGGATCAGTAAACGCTGCTGATCCTGAAATTGGGTGGCTAGTTGTGGCAACATTTGGGCTTGCTGTTGCTATTGCTGCCACTGGGTTTCTCCCACCCAGTCCAACAATTGTTTTGGATCCATCGTTTCCTCTTCCGAGGTCCTTTCCCTATGTAGAAATCGTCCTTATATCCGGGTTCTGGCTCAGGGAACCATTATCCACATTCTCCACCACGTGTGGACGAGTGGTGGGGTGCAATCACCCCCTACCGGGTGGACAGGGGGGCTCAGCGAACCCCTTTGTCCTCTAGTTGGGCGCTGACCGGGATTCCTGGGCCGGCGTCCCGTAGGTTGGGTGCAATTGCCCCCTCCCTGCAGGGCTGGAGAGGGGGGTTCAGTGGACCCAGCGCCTCTACCCCGACTTGAGGTGGGGGGGCTTGTGTCCTGAGTTTGGCCCCTCAGAGGGGCGATAGTCTGACTGGCCCTGACATCCGGCCATCTCAACCTCACGTATACGTGCGTCCCGGTTCTGGAGGGGATTGGGTATTCCAGAGGGATTGGGAGGGGACCCGGTCCCTCCCTCTCACTGGGTCCCAGCCAGGCGGGGCTCGCTATTGCCCCTGCAGAGCAGACGGGGGTGGGTTCCTCCCTTAACACACCTGCCCACGGGCGCCAGAAGGCTCCCGCCCCGGGCTGCTTCCTCCCTCCCCCTGGTCCCTCGAGCACCACTGCCGCACCCCACGACCTACCGGGATTCTGGGGCCCGGGTTCGGGGTTGTCCCGCCGACGTCCCGTGGGTCTGTCTGTCCCTGCGGGTCTGGTCCCGGCCGAGTCGCTCTCTCCGTGGGTGGCGGGGCCTATCCTGGTCATCCATCCTCCGCCGGCTGCAGGGGCCGTCCCGAGATCCCTGGGTGGAACGAGGTGTACCGGTAGTTTGAATTAGAGATCCTAATTAGAACTACCTACTCCGTGCCGCGTGTAGCCGCGGGCACGGAGTTCGGACTAGGGGACATTTAAAAATGGCGGCGCCCGGGAAGATGCAAATGAACCCCGGGATATTTAAATCCCTGGCTTCATTTGCAACTTCAAATGCCTACATTAGCCTCCCTAGTTCGAACTAGGGGGCTAGTGTAGACATACCCTCAGTCCTTTTCAGTTTTCTGGCTCTGGCCCTGGAAAGCCAGCTGGGGAGCTTCCTGATCATTCTTCCTCTTTCTAGGGAAGGCGGCAGACAAGCCTCCTCCTGTCTCCTAATTACAGGTAGCTCTTGCTTGCCCTTTTTCCCAGCTAGTTTTTGCAGACTTCCCTGACTAGCGTTTGCTTCTCAGGCCCACCAGCAGCAATTCTGGGCCATAGGGCAGAACAGTCAGTAGGCCCCTATGCACGTACAAGTTGCGCCCATGCAGACATGGTCTGCCTAATGTTTGGGTGGTGCGGTACCTCTGCTGGTTAGTGTCCAGTGAGCTGCTGGCTGGCTGTGCTGCTGAGCATGCTTTTCTGGTACAGTCAGGGCTTCCACATGCTTGCTTGGTAGGACTGCCAACTGTCTAACTGAGCTAACCCAAAGAGCCCTGCCCCTTCTCTGAGACTCCATCCGCACTCATTCCATCCCCTCTTCCTCTGTGGCTGGCTCTCTCTCACTCTCAGTCACTTTCACCAGGCTGGGGCAGGGGGTGTGAGCTGCAGACTCAGGGATGGAGTCTGGGTGCAGAAGGGAGTGCACAGGCAGGCTTTTGGAGGCTTTTGGAGGAGGGGATTATGGTGCAGGAGGGACTGCAGGCACTGGAAAGGAGTTTGGGTGTGGGGTGCATGGGCTCTGGGCTGGGGAAGAGGGTTGAGGTAAGAAAGGGAGTGAGGGGTTGAGCTCTGGGAGGAGTTTGGGTGCAGGAGGACTGTGGGGTACAAGCACTGGGAAGGGAAGCACAAGATATAGTATTGGAACAAATGTATTCATTTATGTGGATAAGCAAATGACTTAAAGGGAATAAGTAATAACTAATAATGTGTCAGTAATCTGTAGATCTTTTTTTTGGAGTTTGCCCTTTCAGGTTACCCTTCAGCCTCTGTCTTTAAATGCCAGTTACACTAAAAAGAACTAAGAAGTAAACATTTCTGCTATCAGGGCAACATATGGTCTATGAGGCTTCAAAGCTGGGAGAACTCATGCATCCACTTTTGCCTCTCAATTTATAAAACACATACTACAGGAGGGGGAGGAAAAATAAGGAGAAATGAGAATAAAGAAAATTCCCTCAGCAGCTTTAGCAATCTACTTTAAATCAATATTTGTATTATTTTTGCTCATGCAAAAAAGTTCGAACTAGGGAGGCTAATGTAGGCATTTGAAGGGGCAGGGCTCTTTTGCTCATGCTCTTGTCTTTTAATAAATCACTTTCCCTTGATTCTGTATTTTCATTTACATATATAAATGGACTTGCCTTTAAATGGTGCTGTGCACCTGTGAGTTGAACTGGAGTTGTGGATGCTCATATCAGAAAATTCAGCCCATATTAATGATCATACAAACTTCACTTGTCTTTGATCAAACTGACATTTAAACTTCTGTTGATATAAAAAGAGCAAGAAAACTTTGCATGAATCTCCATTTCTTTTAACACATTCTATGCATTAGGGCTGTGTTAGAAAATGGAACCTGTGCCATGATATATTTCAATAGGATATTTTCAATGAACAACCATTTATACTGGACTATAATGTGAAATCACATAAGTTATTTCTGTTTCCTTTTTTTTAAAGTTGGATAATCTTCTTATGATTTCCATGTTAATGTAAATTTGGCATAAATTCTCTCTCTCTCTCCCTATACATGATAGATACCATTTCTGATGCAATCAGTTAGCCTATGTTCAAGGTCTGCAAGTTGTTTTCCATTAGGGTGAGAAATTGATGATTGTTTCAGAATATATACAAAGTGTACGAAAGAATACTGCAGAAAGGGATGTAGGAGTCATAGCAGACCACAAGCTAAGTACGAGTCAACAGTGGAAAACTGTTGCATTAACAGGAGTGTTGTGAGCAAGATACAAGAAGTCATTCTTACGCTCTACTCTGCACTGATTAGGCCTCAACTGAAGTATTGTGTCCAGTTCTGGGCACCACATTTCAAGAGAGATGTGGAGAAAATGGAGAAGGTCCAGAGAAGAGCAACAAGAATGATTAAAGGTCTAGAAAACATGACCTACGAGGGAAGACTGAAAGAACTGAGCTTGTTTAGTTTAGAAAAGAGAAGACTGAGAGGAGACATGATAGTGGTTTTCATGTATTTAAAGGGTGTTACAAGGAGGAGGGAGAAAAATTGTTCTCCTTGGCCTCTGATGATAGAACAAGAAGCAATGGGCTTAAATTGCAGGAAGGGCATTAGGTTGCCCTTTAGGTTGGACATTAGGAAAAACTTCCTAACTGTCAGGGTGGTTAGGCACTGGAATAAATTACCTAGGGAAGTTGTGGAATCTCCATTTCTGGAGATATTTAAGAGCAGGTTGGTCCCTTCCAGTTCTAGTGGATATTGATGTGTTATGGTAGCCTACACGAAATAGTGTATGTGCAGTTTTTGAGAATGAGCACAAGTAAAAACAATAATACAAATAACATGATTTTAAAATGCAAGTGACTATAAGGAGGAAATCTGCTTGCTCTCAGTTCTTCTTGGTTTTTATAGATGGAAAATCAAAATCTGAATCATACATTGTCCCTGATATGGGACCTTGAAGACCATATATTGCCTGTTGGTAGCAAGGATTTTCATTGTCAATTAAGAGCATTGTGCAAAGTTTGTGAATTGTATACACTCTTTCATGTTTGATTGCCACATGAAAACCTCATCATTTTTTTTCAAGCTGAAACATTCTTGTTTTTTCAAGGTTTATCATATTTTATTGTGACAATATTTATATTTCCCTTTAAGAATTTTACACTAGTGGGCTCTAGCTATAGAGAAGATTTTCAAATAATGACACTTAAAACTTGTTGGAGCAATTTTTTTCAGCCATTCTAAAGTACAAAAAGGTAAACTGAGTTGAACATTATTTTAAAACAGTATCCAAAAAACCCCTCGTCTACCTAGGAGATTTGCAAGGGGGCTAATGGAGGCCTTTTTTTAGCATATCCGATTAAATATATCAAGTGTCATTATTATCTGATGCTGATTTTTTGTGTGTGAAATGTCTAGTGATATCAGTCTAATTTCGAATAGGGGTGTGTTTGCATCACAAGAACCACTCCCAAAATTAATGTTACTAAGCACTGCAGTTGGCAGAAGTCATTGTTTGATTGGAAACTGAATACTCATTTCACTCTTAAAAGCATCTTCTCCATGTCAGAGTTGAAGTAGATTTCTGAAGAATCTATAAGCCCCTTGCAAATCTTGTGCCCTGTATTTTAGGATTTAAGTTTCCAGTTGGTTAAAGTCAGCATAATCAAATTTACTTTACAAAAACTTTAGCTGCAGGAATCCATTCATGTGAATTATTAGATATTTACATTGCTGTACTTCATATCTCATGTACTTGTGGATTAAATTTCCATTGTTGGTCAGCCTTTAGTCTTTGTCATGAATGCCAGGAGTTAAGCGCTAACTGATCCTAGAAGCGGCAGTGGAAGGAAAAATAAATTCATGATATCTTAGAAAAAAAAGCTTAAGGAACACTATTTTAATCATTTCCACTAATACCCCTGAGTTGTCCTGTTCAGTCCTGATTCTGCATCAGGTTGTGCTCTCTTTGCCCTGCTCCCTCTGATTCTGGCAATTGAATCAGCTTTTGAAAGTGCTGTTTTCAGACTTTAATTACTTTAAATAACGGCTTTTGTCATTACACATGAAAAGTCTAATAACAGCATGATGTAAATTGGTGGAGTAGAAATAAAAGATTTGATAGAAGCAAATCTTCAACAGCATTAAATGAAACAAAGCTGCCTTGCACACAAAAGAAACATAAGAAAAACCCTTCTAACCTGGCAGCTTTATCCAGTCCCCAGCACTATCTGGAGTAGTAACTATTGTTGGGAAAGTGACTGGGAGGTGGCTGGAAAGTTGAAAGGGCAGTCCTGCACACTGGAATGCAGGGATCTCTGGATGCTGAGTGGACCAAAGACTGCAATGCTCTGCAGACACCCTTCCACTGAGCACCTATGTCAGGGCAGCGGGAAGGGAAGGGGTTTTGTCCATGAACATGTATAAAAAAAAAAGTTAATAGGCATATATGCACAGGGGTGCTGGAACAATTTGTAAAATGGGGAGAGCCATTGTATCAACTGTATACCCTGTGTATGGACACCACTTCAAGCCAGGAAGTACTGCTGCACCCCAGGACATCTAATTCCAGCTCCTATGTATGTGCATTATATTTTGCCACACTTACTTTCTGAAGGAACTGATGAGACCACATCAGTAGCACAAAGAGCCAGTGTAACTTATGATAGCTTGTCCTCTCTGAAGAATGTAGTTGCACTAGCATCTCACTGGTGAGTATCATAATCCACTACAATTTTTCAAGTCAAGCAACAAAAATGCACATATTACATGAGTACAGAGTGGGAGAAATAGTTACAATTATCACTCTAGCTTATATCTTGAGAACTTGCACTTTGTTCAAATTTTGTCTTTATTCAAGAATAGCCAGACTAACTTACAACACCATTCACTTGAATGCAGTGTAGTCAGACCAGTATCTTATACTTTCACATATTTAAAACTATATTAAACTCATTATTCCTTTTATGGATGGAAATGGGAAGGCTGTTATTTAACTCAGCAGACTTTAAATCTCATAAGTTTGACTATGAAGGATATAACCTTTCTTTTTCAATAAAATGTATTCATATTATAGTGACATGTTAAAAAGAGCACTAATATATTTCACAGTTTCTCTACATATTTTGCAACTGAAAGCCTGAATAGACTGATTTAATAATTAATTGAATATATATCACCATAGAGGATCTAAGGTATAACAACAGAGAGGGCCATCCTGTAGCTCCCTTTGGCTGGAAACTGCGAACCAGAGCCAATGGGAGCAGAAAGGCTTCATGGCTGTGGAGCCTTTGCCAAAGAATGAGATTAGTTTGAGTATTGCCTAGCTGTGTCTAAATTTTAGATGTGTGCTCTAACCCATGAGATACTGGTTGTAAGGTCACCACCAGCTAACCACCTCCTATGTCTCTGTTTTGTGCAGGGTATGATCCAGTAGTCTTGCTCAGAGACTGTCTTTGAGCAAATCTACACAGGTGGAGGAATGCCTAGTGTTTGAATTCTTCTGAAGCTTATGATGAGTTAGGTGCTGAGTTATTCAGTAGAGTCAGGACTGAAGTAGCTTTTTGCATGTTCACTTGGAAGGAGTTCAATCACCTAGGGACTCTGACCAGTGGAAATTTAGATACCTAGGAAATTTAGGTACCTATAAGGTCAGGTGGCAACTGAGCCAGGGGTTCTGAGGATGTAAATTTTGGACTTAGACTCCTGATTGTCACATGAGGCATCTAAGTACCCCTTGTAAAGCCCACTTCTATATATCTAATTCACTTCTGCATTTGGGACTTGAACTCCTAAGGAGAGGTGGATGAAATGTTTAGGTCAGGTGAAACATTTCACAAGTCTCAGAGGAGTAGCAAAAACAACAAGGAGTCCTGTGGCATCTTAAAGACTAACAGAATTATTTGAGCATAAGCTTTCATGGGTAAAAACCACTTTATCAACCAATTTGTATCAATTTCAGGGTTTGGACTGAAGGTTTTTAAAAAGGGGGAATCACTGTCAATACATATCATTGGCCCAAAAAATCATTTTAGCATGATCAGAACAAAAATATTTTGCATTCTTAAGGTTAAATTCATAAAGGGATTGGGCACTAGTCAGAAAACAGACAAGAAAGTGGTGGGAGCAGTGCCCTACTTCTACCAAATATTCTAGTGGTTGTAACGCTCCTGGTCTGTGGAAGACCAAGGTTCAAAACCCCACTCTGAAGCACGGTCTGGAACCTCCATGTTGCCCAACCCCCCACTAATGCCTATTCAAGAATTTTTTACAAAGTAGAACAGCTTCATCAAAACAGACTGAGACACCTCCCATCAATGAATAGCTAATAAACTGGTGGTTATGGCAGTTATCTACCCAACTCTACCGCTGAATCATTTCAGCATTTTTGAAAATCTTGCCAGAAATCTAATAGTTCTTACAAAAAAGAAATGAAAAATTTTTTACACAATGTAAGTGGATGCACTGATGTTGCAAACAGTCTTAAGAATGTCTCTGAGGGTACATCTACACTACAGCGCTAATTCGAACTAACTTACTTCAAATTAGTTCATTCGAAATAAGCTAATTTGAAATAACGCATCTAGACCCAAACACTAATTCGAATTAGCGTTTTTCTAATTCGAAATAGCATGTCCACATTGAGTGGACCCTGAATCGAAGGTAAGGCTGGCCGGAACCAGTGCCAAAAGGGCATCAGGGTCAGACTTAGTGTGTGGGGCTGCTGCCTGAGGCTAGCTGAGGGCTGTGCTTAAAGGGACACGACCACCCATCTCGGACAGACAGTTCTCAGCTTTCTCTGCTTGCTGGTCCATCTCGCTGAGGAACAGCAAAGCATTTGTGTCTCGGAGTGCTCTGCTTGGCCTCACTCGGGACACCATGGCACTCTGCAACATGGAACCAGACCTGTCCCTGGGCACGCCGGTGCATCTTGTGCGGTCGTTGCCATCAGCCCGGCTGCACTTGCTGCAGGCTGCCATCCGGGAGGTCCATCGAGGGGATGTCAGGATCCAGGGGGCGCTGCGGGAGAGCTTCCACCCTGAGGAGCGCTAACAGTCTCCCCGGTCTGCCCCACCGGGGGCTTGTGCCCCATTCCTCCCTCTTGTCCTTCCACTTACCCTTCCCTAGCCCCCCCCTTCCTGATGTCAAATAAAAGACACGTATTTTCAAAAAATAACAATTCTCTTTATTCAACACAACTGGGGAGGGGGAATGAAACTGTGGGGAGACAGGGGAAAGGAGGTGGGAGAGGGCAGGAAAGAGGGTGAGACAGGGGAGGGGGAAAACTGGGAGGAGGGAGCTGGAAGGGGGAAACAAGGGGAAGAAGGGGGAGGGAAAGCTCAGGGATCAGTGGGGGGGAGATGTCACTTGCCTCTGTGTAGAGGGTGTGAAGGGAGGGCGTCCTGCTGGGTCCCGCCCCGGGGGCAGGAGCATGTTAGGTCTCTTCACACACGCGTGTGCCTATTGGGCCATGGACCCTGGGTGTCACACAGCTGAACCCACCTGCCCAAGGGTGGCATGGCACATGCTCGCACGTGCACAGGTGGCTGCGTGATCCGTGGGAGGCATGGCCCACGCGCGCGGTTCCTGGTCTCCCTCCCCACCTCCTCCCTGGGCAGGGGACAATGCTGGCACTTACCCGGTATGGCCTCCCTGGACAACCCTGCCGACTCCGGTGCCGGAACAGCTGGCGGTGGCCCCTCCGGTGCGCCCGGGTCAGTGCCTTCCGGTCCTGGCTCGTTGCCTCCCGGGCTGGCGTGGACCGCCCCGCCCCCCAGGAGTTGGTTGAGGGCGGGGAAGTAGGGGCAGGTGGCAGCCCCTGCTGCAGTGCCGCCCCTGGTGGCCCTGGCGTACGCCTGCCGCAGCTCTTTGATTTTCAGGCGCACCTGCTCCTGGGTGCGCCTGTGTCCCTTTTGGGCCATGGTGGCCGCTATGCAGCCGACGGCCGCATTCCTCCTCCTAGTGAAGAGATCATGGATGTTGGGGTCCTGCCCCCAAACCTCAATGAGGTCCATGACCTCCACACTAGTCCAGGAGGGCGCGTGTTATCTACGGCCCCTGGCTGGCCCCTGGGTGCTGGGGGACTGGGTGGGGGATGGCTGGCTGTTACTGGCTGCCTGGTTCATCCTGGGGCCGCTGGGTCAGGGGCAGAGACTGCTGGCAGGGCTGGCTCTGGAAAGTGCCGTCTGGCCAGAGTCTACCCCTTTAAGGGCCCTGGGGCTGGGGGAGAGGAGAGGAGTTTTCCTGGTTTGGCCCAGAGTGGCCACCAGGGGGAACCTGGGAAGGGTTAGACTCCAGGTAGTTCGAATTAAGTGGCTACACAGCCCTTAATTTGAACTACTTAATTTGAACTAGGAGTTACTCCTCGTAGAAGGAGGTTTACCTAGTTTGAATTAAGCGCTCCACTATTTCGAATTAAATTCAAAATAGCGGTTTGCATGTATAGCCGCTATGAAAGTTAATTCGAACTAACAGCCGTTAGTTCAAATTAACTTTGTAGTGTAGACATACCCTGAGAGAGATGAACCATCTCTATTCAGCACAATGTGATAGTAACTCTGAAGCCAACCAACAATATAAATATCAGCATTAACTATTTCACTGCTGAAGAAAGAAGAGGATTGATCGTATTATGAAGGTTTGCTTTATCTATTGAAAGTGGCGATTCATTTTGGCATAATTAGTAGAAAGAACTTAATGCTGTGAATACAGAATGTGAAATGAATACTATTTCCCCCTCCAACATTATACCCCGGCAAACCTCTGAATGATTTCAGTGGGAATTTTGCTTAAATAAAAATTTCTAGATAAAGCCATTTTTTCACTGTTTCACTGAGGGACAAATTGAAACATGGTATAAAGGCCAAATTCTGTCGTGAAGTAAATGCTGATATATATTATAAGGGAAAAGATGATCTGAAAACCACTGTAAGTAGGAAAATAGTGTAATTTGGACCAGTTTATATGCAATGGATACACAAATAAGTGTAACTTACACACAGACTGTATGGAAAGCAGGAAATACAGTGAATAAGATGAAAAAAGCAGCTCCTCAGTAAACTGATACTTTATCTTACAATCCCATTATGTGTTTTCCTTATCTTTCCCATGTCAGTTACCTGTTTTGCATATCTTCTGAATATCAGTTTGGCATAGGTTGCAGTTACATACAATGCATTACTGACAAGAAAATTTAGATCACTACAGAATTTAGTCCTGTGAGCCAGGCTCTAAGATGCTGTAACACATTTTTAGCCTTGAAGGAAAAATCCCTGCAAGTTCTTCAGCATCTCAGATTATACTGAATCCTTAGTTCCCCTGACATCCTCTCTCGACTTTTGGAGCTGAGTTGGGAGCAGGAGTTGTGTTTTTTCTCTCTTTTAAAAAAAAAAATCTTTATAATTTTAGGAGGGTTCATCAGGAAAACAAAAATACAGCGGTGCTTGATATTGTAGAGAAAATATTAAGTGAAATCTATAGCATGGCTACATTTGAATGCTCTACCTGCAGAATGCACTTTTAGAACCGGTAGACATTAGAGTGCGTCTTATATTTGCTCTAGTGGCGCTGAAAAAAGAAAAAAATCAGGGATGTATATTCAGTCAGGGAACCTTAATGAAACCAAAATCCCCACTAAGGTATAGTCCTGCAAATATTCATGTGCTACACCTTACTCACATGAGTCAGTACATGTCACTTCAGTGAGAATGCTCAATGCCAGTCAAGTTAAGCATGTGTGCAAGTGTTTGCAGGATCAGCGCCTAGAATGACGGGGCCAATGTAACTAATGAAGATTCCCATTGGTATTGATTCAGGCCCCTTCGTCGTTGTATGTTTTACACAGTTCTTCCATAAACACAAAGAAGTGGATAGTAACTTGTTAGAGAATCAGGCAGCAAGTCCATGTGGAATGGTCATTTTATTAGACAAAAAAGACTGCAACACATTTTTTGGAAATAGAATCTCTTGTGAAAACATCTGTGTTATTCTTAATCTTGGCTCTTCCAAATATTTACTGTTAAACTTTTTTTTATATATCAATTACTTCATTTTTTTTAGTTTTCGAGGACTTATCTTCTGGAAGTTTTGACTGGTCAGTTTAGACGCATCAGAAAACAGATTTTTGAAAATAAATTTTAAAAGATAGGATTCCTCTGCAAATTTTGAAAATCTGCATTATGTAAACAACTATGAAATGAAAATGTCTTTCCAATTCTTGCAATTTAGAAAATGGGACCAGCTCCGATAAATGCCACATCAATCAGCATCTCCATTGTTTTACTCACCTATTGTTGGGTATCCCTGAATATAGTCTCTGTATTATGCTGGTTATCAGAGGTACACATGGTGGTTTAAAGAATGAGGAAGTTTTCAAGTAAACAAAAGGTTAATTTTTCACAGGTTTTGTCTACACTAGGGAGAAAATCGATGTTGCCACATTCAATCTTCCGGGGTTTGAATTAGAGGGTTTAGTGAACTGAGAGGGCTCCCCCTTTGGCACCAGTAGTCCTGCTCCTCACGAGGAGTAAGGGAAGCCGATGGGAGCGTGTGCTCCCATCAATCTTCCACAGCGTAGATGATGCAAAACCACAATTTAAGATACTTCGACTCCAGTTACATAATTAATGTAGCTGGAGTTGTGTATCGTAAATTGATTTTCCCCTTTAGTGTAGATCAGGCCTCATTGTGGCCAATTACTTGTAAAACTGAATTAGCTCTGTCTGCAAGGCTCTTCAGTCAAACTCTTGCCCTATTAAAATCTATGGTAAATTCTATATTTTTAGGAAATAATGTATTTTGAGAAATGTTGAACCAAAGAAAAAGGTGCTAATGCTCAACAAAAAAGAGAAGAGAAGAGAGCCCAATGCTTCAGAAGAACCGCTGAGCTGAAGCCATTACATATGCTGCTAACTCCCTAGCAAGAGATGCTAGTTTTGTGGCAGGCGGCTTTGTTGGCGCAATTGCCATAGCCAATCCAACTGCAGCTGCTGCCTTTGCTGGAGAGATGGAAACCATTGCTTAGCAGCAGGTGATGGGGAGTGTATGAGTTATGGGATCAGTGCCACTTCAAGGGTCTTTGGAGAATAGGTTCCTGCTGTTTGAGAAGAATCTGAAGCCAGGCAGAAAATGAATCAGGTATTTCCCTACTCTGTATCTTTGTTAAGTGATAACTACATGCTGAGACATGATATGGAACTATGTCTCGAAACATTTAGATTTCATTAATCTTTTTGTGTATCTCTGTTCCATCTGTACAGTTTTCTGTGAAAGAGGAGCATATGGCCATTTCTTCTTTCATTTTATACTAGGTCCAGACTTTATTCATTAGATTTTTTAAATTCCTCCATAAACACAGAATGCAATCATAGATGTAGGTGCTGAAGTCAGTAGCGTTTGATGGAAATCATCCCAAAAAGCAAACAAATCACTCTTTAGAGATCAAGGTGTTCAATTCAAGGTACTTCTGACCCCCAAATAGAACTTCTAAATTTTACCTGTGCCATCAAGGCTGAATGTATCCCATTCTACCTACTAAATGATCCCTGAACATCACAAAGAAAATACCTGTTAAATGTTAGGGTCAAATTCTGCTTTTCCAGAGAGAGCAGAGATGATAATTGGCAAGTCCTCTCCTTCAGCAAACCTGCCTGTCTTGCCAAGATTAATCAGGGAGGGATGAGAGGATTGAATGCTGGTGCACTTTGCTGCATCTCTGAACAGTAGTGGTAGGCTCCCATAGGTAGCAGTGCTTAGTGCACAAAGCTGCATGCTAGTTAGACAGTTCTGCAGTCTCTGGGAAAAGAACACAGCCATTAAATCCCAGATCCCATTCCCTTGGTGATGTGAAACTTGGATCAAACAAAGCACTTGAGATTGTTACTCTTTATGCAAGTGCTGATGTCCTTTGCTGGGTTGGGACTATGGTGTGCTAGCTGGAATGTTAGCAAATCTGTTCTCTCAATATTCAGGCTTATGGAGAGACCCAGATATGTGATTTTAGGCATAAGCAGTCTGTGAAGCTGCTGCAAGCTCCCCAGCCTATGGCTCTGCCCATGCTCCACACCAGGTCCCATCCCCACTCAGCCCAGGCCCCATCCCCTTACCACTGTCACCTCTTCTAATCCCTCCCTGCTTATCCCCTTCCAGCCATATCCCTGAGCCAAGAGTCACAAATGACATTTAAAAACAAAACAACAACCCTCTTTTCTACAGTTTCTTTCTAAAGAAAATGGGGGCATGTTTTCTACTGCATGCCAGATTGTGAAGACTGGACATACAGGAGGCACCTCATTAAAAGCACTAATTATGGGAATTAAAAAATGACAGTCACAGGTTTTTTGATATACCCCGAAGTTTGTCAGAGATTTATTTGTGAAAATTTTGTAAGTCATCTGTCCTGCTGAATACAACATTCAATACTATAGAATGCATAATGCATCTCTTCTCTTTTTACAGTAAAGAGAATAGTTGCATTAATCAGTATTTCTAAAGTGATTTTATATTAATATATTTCTTAATCAGTATTTCTCAACTTATTTTTTATATTTTAAATGTACTCGTAAGCCTTCATAAAGTAATCCATTCCAGATGAATACATATTTATCACATTGACACAAAGACAATGTTTTAAATTAATCAGTCAGAGTGGTTTAGTGTGTTCATAACAAAATTCATTGCATTTAGAGAAAGGTAATACTGTACTAATTTATTTTGTGTGATCTCCATAACACAAGACAATTTTATGACATTTCACCATATGTGCATGTTAAAAATATGTTTCCAAAGATTTTAGGTGTAACAAATGATTTTATATGTTACTAAGGTACTGATTTTGGTGGAGGGTTCTCTTCATCTTCTAATTCATTGAGTAGTCAGAAGTAAAGAAAAGGAAATTCATTGGTCCAGCTATCTGGAAGAAAAGGGATGTTTTCATGAAGACTCACTTTAATAGGAGGGTGAAGAGAGAAAGATTACAGCAGGGATGGACAAAAAGGACAGGAAGACCTTTGAAGCAAGTTTTTTGTACTATAGAAATTCAAATTAAATGTTTGGCTGGCTGGGCAATCCTGGCCTGAGGATCCAGGTCACCTACAGACTGCTGATATATATAGCATCATGAGGGCAAAACCCACTTCTTCATATGAGCTTGAGTGGAGAAAAACAAGGGGGAACCTCAGAATCTATAACAGAAAAAGAAGGGAGACGGAAAAGAAAAAGCTAATGAGGCTAATTGAGTGGGCTGGAAGTGTTCCACTCAATTAGCCTCCTTAGCACTGGCATGACAATTGACAGGTATAAAGCTCATGATACAGTGTGTGTGTGTGTGTGTGTGTGTGTGTGTGTGTATATATTATTTGTTAGTCTCTAAGGTGTGAGAGGACTAATTGTTTTTAAAGTTATGGACTAACATGGCTACTCCTCTACTCCTCTGAGACTATTAAAATATTAATCATTTTAGCTGAGCACATTTTCTAATCCAATCACAGTGACTGAGGGAGAAAAGCATTTCCCACTGGAACTTTTTCATAGTCATGAGTCGGGGTTTAAAGTTTTAACCTTTTTGCCACATCATTCAAGACAGGAATAGAAGTCTTTCCCTGGAGGCAAAAACGCCATTTCATTAAGGTTTTTGTATTTATCTAGTGAAATAACCAGTTCCTGTGGGTGACAACATGGTGGCATCTGCCCAACAAACCAATTCATATTCTTTTCATGTTATGATTTTTGCTGAGATCAAGATTTATTTACTCAAGTAGCAGGAATGGAAAAATGGAATGATAATACTTTCAGTGAAGTTTAATATTTGCAATCATAGGATAGTGATTAATTAAAAATTTACCAGAGCTACTATGAACTATGTACCATCCATAACATATTATATTTAAAACACAGTAAGTAGATGTTTCTTTTTAATTTAAAAGCTCAACAGCTGAAATGATACACAATAAATATGTTTGATCAATATGAATACCGTTGCCTTGGGATTCCCCTAGTCTTTCTACTGTGATCACGTCAACATGTATAACAATATACAGGGAACTAGTGAAGCATGTTAGAGTTGCATTTGTAATGAATGTGATATATAGTGCTTTTTTCCCCAAAAGAGCAGTAAAATACACAGAAAAATATCTTAATAATATTGTGGGTGTATTAGCCACACCTATCAGCTATAACTAGTCATCAGTATATGCAGAAATACTTTATTTTCAGTGCCTGTGGCTATACCAGTAAAATGAAATAGCACACTCATATCAAAGTATTATTATTTTAAAGCTGTTTGTAAGGAATACTGCATTCTGTCTCCTCTCCCCCACCAGAATCCATTATATATAAGAGTATTCATATACATCTTTCTAGTCTCTTAGCACTATAGGTATATTGAGACTAGGGGGGGAAAGAACCTAAAACAACAAGAAAAAAGAAAGAGAACTATAAAAGGAAAACAAGTCTTTTAGACTATTTAGCATTCATACTATTTATTGCCATAGTTTGTTACAGTAACTGTCTCAGAGTTCTTGAATTAGTTAAATGGGTCTTGAAAGTTGGTTATTGCATTTTAATGGGTTTATACCTTTGTTTACCACCACATTTCTGCTGAATAATAGCGCTGGCTGCAAGATGTATGCACATCAGGATGAAATAATCAGATTCACAAATAAATGTTGACATTCTCCAGAGGATTTGAGGAAATGTCATACGGTACTACAAAAGCACGGGTGCAGAAAGGGCCAAATGGTACAGTAAATGCAAAAGTAAAAAGTATTTCCAGCCAGAGCTAAGAGGATTAAATAAAAAATGTTAAAGAACTTTGAAAATCTGAGATTACAGAATTATTGGACTCTCAAAGATAACATGGTATCTGAGTGGAAGCCTAAAAATACTGCGTACTGCCTGAACCACACAGAGCAGAAAATAGGTTTTGCATTCTTTCTCATTCTATCTAAGTTGCTTGAAGTGTTTGGGTTTACAGTATATACTGTAAAATTAAACTAGTTGTGTGATGGCAATCTGTATTGTTTATTTCTATGTATTTATGTATGTATTGACACAGAGAGAATTTTAAAGAGGGATGTATGAATTATATAATGCCTTGAATTATAAGGAGAAAAAGCTGCCCTTACCTTAGAGAGTGGCATGGTAAAGTTGCTAGTGTGAGATTCAGAAACGTTAGAACTGGTTTGCCACTCCAGGGTGGAATGCATCCAGAACACACTAAAACTAAGGGCCTGATCCAAATGCCATTAAAGTCAATGAAAAACTTAAAAAATAACAAATAGATTAGTAGAACCTTAAAAACTAACATAACATGTAGATAGTATCATGAGCTTTCATGGGTACATCCCTATTAAATCTATTAAAATCAATGGAGCTTCAGGGGGTCGCCGAGGTAGTCTGTTACAGAAAAAAACAACAAATGATCTGGTAGCACTCATGATACCATCTACATATTTGGTTAGTCTATAAAGTGCTACTAGACCATTTGTTATTAAAATCAATGATATTCTGTACATGGACTTTCCCCTAAAAGTGTGTTTGTATATAGTTGTGTATATGTAGGTATAATATATACATATCTGAATTATTTTGGTCTTCTAATACTCTAGTCTTCTGAAGAAGTGGGTTGCGCCCACGAAAGCTCATGATGCAATCTACATATTTTGTTAATCTTTAAGGTGCTACTAGACTATTTGTTGTTTTTTAAGTTTTTCCTGTTACAGACTAACTCAGCTACCCCTATGAAGATTCTGTGCATTTCTGCACAGGATAAGAAATTAATATTGATCATTTGTATGGGGATTTAGGGAGCTAGAAAAGAGCTAGCATTTGTTTCCTGGTGTTGGTTTGTTGAACTTGATGCTTTGATGTATCTTCTGTTACAGAACTTGGGTGAGATTTCTATCCCCTTCTGGCCCCTTGTCAGCCGGTGGTCAGGGCAGTGAGTGGTGTGTGTGAGCTATACACCCGAGACTTTAACTGCTAGGAGTGGGGTCCCTTAGCAGTGGGCAACCTGGAGGAGGTTGACGGGTGCCCCAAAGAGTTTAACGTCCGTGTCTTTACTGCTAGGATCGGGATCCTTTGCAGTGGGCAGCCAACAGGCTGACAGACGCCCCAGAGTTTAACAGGGAGAGCTTTACACCTCAGACTTTGACTGCTAGGACACAAAGTCCTGTCGCAGTGGGCAGCCTGGGGAGGCTGAGAGGTGCCCCAACGGATCTGTCCCCTGGAAGCGACACGATCCAACGCTCAAGCTCTCCCTATATCTGTCCCTTATGACCAGCTGGAGTTCTTTTGTTTGTGTTCAGTTCGGGTACAGCAGCACGGGTTCAAGTCAGAAACTCAAACCACACTTGCTTATTTGTAGGAGAAAGAAAAGAGAGAAGAAAGAAAACTTGGTTCAATATATATATTTAAACTTATAAAGTGAATGAGGGCACAATCTTATTTTCTTGTTTACAATAGAAGTGAAACAGGTTGATTAGAGAAACTTATAATAGAGTAACTAAATTAAAGTGTACACATAAGAAACACATTGCAGGTATAATTCTCACCCCTGCGTTCCAGACTTGGCGTGGCCAGCGTCTTTCTCTCAATCCCTCGGGAAGAAGTAGGGCGAGGCTGGGCGTCCCACAGACCTCAGGAGACAACATATACCTGCCAGCAGGTATAGATTGGAGCTCAAATGGGGTGGGCTACTAAACCCCTCTTTATACCCCTTGGGTCACGTAGGCTTCTTCCTGGTCTCAAGTGGCCAATTAGGAAAAATGGCTTTGAATGCCAAGTTTCCCACGGAAGGGTGCAAAGCATAATTCACACCTGGGAAACTGCAGACAATGGGCACCTCTAGTATGTGATGGGCGAAGATTCCTCTCCTGGGACAGTGTAGGCGTGTCAATTACTGGTGCTAGCCATCAGGGCAGCAGGAGGGGGGCCCCTCCGGTTATCAGCTAGCCCATTTACTGTCTGGTTTCTGTTTATTAGAGTCAGGGACAAGCAGCACACCTGCATTCCCAGGGCATCAAAGGCTGACTGCCTTTCTCTTGCTCTCTGGGGGGGGGGGAAAAACAAGATGGGGTTCATGTCTGGCTACACCCCTTTAAGGCCATGTGAAAGGGCTGGAGCTCTATAACTCCCCTTTAATTGGATAGATCTGCATGCAATACAGATACAGTCATAAGCTGCTTCTCAAAGACCTCCATGCTAGCTTTAGTGCAGGCAATTTGCTGGGACATGTTAGGGATGAAATGACAGCATTTTGAGTCGCGCTATGTCCCACTGTGGGAGACTGAAGTGGCTTAGTGTTCCCAACCTTTTTTATACTGTGGACCAGCAAACTTATTAAAAAATGTTGGTGGACTGGTATAGAAACATTTAAATATTCATTATGGTAATTTACTTGCATATTTGCATATTCATGGTGGTAATTAATTTTAAATGGTTGCATGTTATTTTGCATTGCATCTGTAAGCACACAAGAAGGTTTGGGTTACATGGGGAAGGAGTGCAGAGGATTTAGGGAGGGAGGTGCTGGCGTGCCAGAGGCAGGTTCTGGCTGAAAAACCTTACCTGAGTAGATCCCAGCCAGCAGCTCAGCAGGTTCCTTAACCAGGGTCCCTGCCTTCCATGCCCCTGTACTGCTCACTGCAGCCATAGGGGTCATGGTTGCTATTGCAAAGGGGCATGATGGGTGAGGGGCATTTCTCATGTTGCCTGTCCTGCAAACAAGCAGCTTTGCTCTGAGCACTGAGCAGCTTTGGAGTAGCGGCTGCTCAGGAGTGGGGACTCAAGATGGGAGGGCTGATATCCCATCCCTGCTGCCCCCCCCCCCGGGACTTCTGCAAGGCCCAGATTCCCTGGGAATCCAACAAGGGCCTGTGAGGCTCTGGGTACCCCAGCAGCGCCCTGCTGATGCAGATGAGCCCCGGCGCAGACCTGAGGAGAAGCAGCTCTCTCCCAGTGCCCTGGTCCAACGATGTGCTCCACTTTGCAGCTTGGAAAGGTGGAGCACCTCAGGCAGGACCCTGAGCCCTGTGGAGCCATAGCTGCAGTGCACAGGGCAGTGCTGTTGCATAAGGCAGGCAGACCATGGGGGGGGGGGGGCTGCATTTGCATCCTCCCTGAATATGGGCATGAAGGAGGAAACCACCTGGCAGTGCCAGCATGAACAAGAGAACAGGCGGTACTTGGCCCCGGCTGCTGCAGCAGCTGCCCTCCACACACAGCACTTGGCCCTGGCTGAGCACCACAGCCGCCCATCATGTGGCCCCGGCTCCAGATGCAGCATATGGTAGTGTGCCGTGGCCTGGCAAGAAGCGGTGCGCGGTCTGCTGACCGGCGGTTGGGAACCGCTGGCTTAGACAGGCCCTCTGGGCTAAATGATGGTGAAGCCTTTCCAGCCCCCAGAGCATCCCAAGGTTGAAAGATCTCAAAGAATTCTTAACACCAGTTGGGTCCTAACCTTTCCCTAGGCTGTGATCCCTACACTGCACTTCCAAGAAGCTCGGCACAGAAACACACCTTTGATATGTAGCACTAGGCATTTGTTATATGTGCTTCTAATGCAGATGGTTTTTTATTTAGATATATTTTATTCTAAAACCTTCAATGAAAAATGTCTATTCATATTAAAATAAATCTACATTGAGATGTTTATTGGAATGATATAAGGATTTGTTTTAAAGTATTAGCCATCATCTGAAAGGAATAGCTTCTCTAATTAAGCCACCAAAGCTTTTGAGAAATGTCCACTTAATTAGACACCTCCGGGATCCCATTGCTCACATGGGTGACTGTACTAAGTCATGTGCATTTTGCTACATTTGTGATACAACAAATAAGGTGAACTATAAAAAAATCCTTTTTATCTGGAAATGTAATGCAAGTGACTGACAGTATATGAAGGATAAATAGCGAGAAGTAGTTAGAGAGGGAAAAACAAAGAGCACTGAAAAGCCAGCCCATAAACTTTTAAACAGGTTTTAATAAAACATCATGCTTGCTTTTCGCTGCATCCATCATCTTAAAACTGTTAAACCTCTGTGGGCAGCTTACCATTTGTCTAAAGGATCATCTTGGACTGAGGAGTATCACATGATGTGTGCAATGAATCATCAATGGTGGCATTCCATTGCCAAGGAAAATATTCTTTTTTATGTTAAAAAAAGAAGTATGGTGTTTGGATACAATATTAACTGTACGTGGGAAGCTTTTGAGCAGCAGAAAGAGGAGGTAGCCTAGCAGGAACAACTTTGGTCACAAACCTAGAAGTGGGAACAGAACTGAATTGTGAAATCAATCAACCATAATGATGTTGGAGTGATGTAAATGGTGCATGGCCATTTGGTGGTCCTTGCTGCAGGGTGGGTTTGGAAGCAGTGGCAATGGGTCTCTGTCCCCTCTCCCCCATACATTGGTTTGCAGGCATACCCTCAGCCCACCTTCACCAAACTGTCTCTCCTTATGTTCATGCAGATGGGATCTTTGTGGAACCTAGTTCTTCCATAAGCAGGGAGTCCAGAGTCCTTTATGTAGCCTTTCTACAATCTTCTGCCTATGTAGTAGTACTACTGGTTTGAATCTTCTCAACCATGGTGTAATAGGGAGGACACTTTAAAGTGAAAGGGAAAAGCACAAGGGAAGTTTAAAAACACTAAGTGAGGGAGAGACAATCTAGAAATAGAAAATCTGATTATTAGCAACATGAACCAATATTTTAGCACAGGTTGGACATCTCTTGTTTGGCACCTTCAGGATCTAACTAGTCCCAGATGAGGGAATTTACTGGACAATGGGAGGTCACCTGACACCAGCCCCTCAGCCCGTTGCCCCTCCCCGCTGCTGGCTCTTTCAGCCTGGCTGGGCTATCTGCAGGCCAGCCATGGTTTTGCTGCTGGCAGGCCAGGCAACTACAGCCTCGCTGCCAAATGGCACATTGCCTGATTGGGCTGTCGCAGCCCCAGCCCCACAGCTGGGCGGCACGTGGCCCTGGCCACACTGATTCTGCCAGGCTTCCATCACTGGCTTCCCCTCCCAGGCTGCTGCAGCCACAGTCCTGGCCCCACTACCAGGTGGCAGGCAGCTCCAATCATGCTGCCACTGCCACCACCACTGTCACTTGGGCTGTTGCAGCCCTGCTGCCTCCCAGGTTGATGCAGCCCAGCCAGGCTTCCCCTCTTGGGCTGCTGGGGTTCTGGCCCCACTGATGGTTGGCAGGCAGCCCCGATCATGCTCCGCCCAGGCTGCTGCAGACTTGCAGGACTGCACTGGGGCTCCCAGCAGCTGCCTTCTTGCCCCGGGGTTCTCTCATCCAGGAATACCCATGGTCATGCCAGACCATGGATGTTGCTGGAAGAGAGAATCCTGGATTTGGGAGGCTCAACCTGTATCCACTGACCCCATTCTGTAAACCATGGGATTCCTTATTGACAGACAATTGTAGGAAATACTACTTGAAGTTCACATAGTATAAACTACTGAGCACAAAAATGAGTTGGCTGATGATTGTTCTTGACCTAAATATTCAGGAGAACATGGGAATTGTTAGTACATAGAATAAGATTTTTAAAACCCAAGTAAAACATCCTCTTGTGTTACAGTTGTGGTTTATAAAATAATATTGAAGGGATAGTAATAGTAATTACTATTAATATTGAAGGGAATGTAATATTGAAGGGATAGTATTGAAGAAAAGTAAATTGAGAATGAGAATATAGGACATTATTCTAATCCACCTCTCAGAACTTTAAAGATGGAAAATGTTAGACCTCTAGTCCATTCCCTGTTACCGCAGAACTGTTTGTGATATTTTCTACTTCTTAGACTGGTGTAGTTTTTTATAAAGTAAAATGATAGGACATCACCACTTGATCTTGGGGACAGGACATAATCATTCTGTCTCTTCCATTGTGCTGCCACATGCTTGGAACAGTCTGCTTGTTCTTTTTCAGAACTCCCTGTGTCTTCTCCTTCAAGAACACCCTTAAAGCCAGCTTGTAGCAACTCTTTCATTCTGCTCTTCATCAACAATAGCCACTGTCTTCTGTTAACCTTAACAGTTTACCAGAACTGTAACTTGCTTTTGGATTGTGACAATGACTGCAGAGAACGTGGAGACATTTCATTTGTGCACAGATCAGAAATAGGCATTTGAGCGCCTAGGATGAGCAAGCATAATTGAGCCCCCCCCCCCGAGGTGACACATGGTGGAGATATTCAAAGTCCCCAGATTTCTACCTTCTAGAAACCTCTCAGCGCAGAGGTTTTTGCAGTGGTCAACCCCCTAGAGAGGTGTGTCCCACAGTATAAAAACTGCTGCTTTCAGTCAGGAGCTGGCAAATTAAAAGCTGATGGGAGCTGCTTGGGCTCCTGGCTCTCTGATCTGTGGGGCACTGGTTGGCTCCCTGTTCTGCTCCCTGAACTGGACCACCTCTACACTGCTGGGCACTCCCTAGTCAGGGAGGGCAGCACAGTTCTGAGCTGAGATCCCTTCTCCCCTGAAGGATCCTGATGTCTGCCAGTGATACCCCCTGAAACCGACCACTACCCACAGAGCTTGGCAGCCATAAGAACATAAGAATGGCCATATTGGGTTAGACCATCTAGCCCAGTATCCTGTCTGCCAACAGTGGCCAATGCCAGATGCCTTAGAGGCAGGGAACAGAACAGGTAATCATCAAGCAATCCCTCTCCTGTCATCCATTTCCAGCCCCTGGCAAAGAGTGGCTAGGGATACCATTCCTACCCATCCTGTCTAATAAGTATTGATGGAAATAACCTCCATTAATTTATCTATTTTTTTTTAATCCTGTTAAAGTCCTGGCCTTCACAACATACTCTGGCAGGATGTTCCAAGGGTTGACTGTGCGCTATGTGAAGAAATACTTCCTTTTGTTTTTTTTAATCCTGCTGCCTATTCACTTCATTTGATGACCTCTAGTTTTCATATTGTGGAAATAAGTAAATAACTTTTCCTTATTCACTTTTTCCACACCAGTCATGATTTTATAGACCTCTATCATATCCCCCCTTAGTCTCCTCTTTTCTTAGCTGAAAAGTCCCAGTCTTTTTAATCTTTCTTCATATGGGACACATTCCAAACCCTCATCATTTTTGTTGCCTTTTTTCTGGACCTTTTCCCCAATGTATCTTTTATGAGATGAGATATTCCCTAAGGCACTTGCCACTGTCCAGGCACTTCTGGTTCCTCACAGCCACAAGGAATTCTGTGTGAGTATTTGCAGTTTGTTGGGGTCTTGTGAGGTTTTTTGGGGCGGTAGGGGGTTGAATTTGTATTTTGGTGCCTTGAGGTTTGGTTTAGGTCCTTTTTATATCTGTATAAAGCAAAATAAATAACTGGACAGTGCTTTGTCCCAAACTGCAAGCCTTATTTGATGATTTACACACTTTTGGATTCATTATACAGTACAAGGCTGGTGTGTATCCTCATGAAGCATTTACTTGCATTTTGGCATAAGGCTTTGCTAAAACATAAATCACTGGCAAAGTGCCCTTGGAAAATGTTGAACTACCTATAATAGGTATATATAATGTAATAAGAAGTTAGTTTAAGATGGATGTTCTGATAGAGGAAATATATTCAAAGCCCCGGCTTGGTTGGCACCTAATATCTTGCTTAGTTTGCCCGGGGGCTTCTCTGATGAATGTATGAATATACCTCTCTTAATCTGGAAGTGAATATTGAGCTAGTGAAATACAGTGGATTGACAGTGCTGAAAACTGAAGACTCCTATCAAAAAAAGCACATACTCTATTGATCACTGCTGGGGGAGCTTTGTCAGAATACTTTGCTACCAAGCCTCAGCTCATTATGGAAGAGAAATTCTCTGCAGAAATTCTCTGTATTACAGAAATTCTCTGTAATAAGGGAGATGGAGTGTGAATGAGAGCAGAACTTGGCCTTATGTGTATTTTTGAAGGACTATATATTTTGAAATTGTACAGAATTTCCTACAAAATTATAAAGTGGCTTATACTTGTGCTATATACTAACAGCATAAAACAATGACATTTTACTACATTAGGCTGTATAATGCTAATTAATAATAACACTGGTTTTGATTACAACTCCTGGGAAATGTTTCATTATTCAGTATAATATATTTACAAAGCAGGCAGTAAGTTGCCTGTACCTGATAGAGTTTGGGGAGTGAAGATATCATTTTACTCCTCAGGAAGATTTCCAGAAATCAGAGAGTAAACATGGCGGAAATGACAGCCTCTTATCATTATGAAGGTGGTAAAAGGAGTATACTTCAGGGACAAGCTTATTGTAGAAAAGAAACCTCACCCACACAAATAAGTGTTGCTACATATCACAGAAAATTATCAGAGAGCTGCTGCAGAAAAAGAAATGGCCATGCATTGAGATGCTCCACACACAAGTGAGGTTGGTGTAAATTGCCTTTTATAGGATATGTTCTAAAATGAAATATGTAAACAATTTTTAGAGTGTAATGTTCAGACATGGAAGGGAGAAAACAAAAGCTGAATAAGTACTTTGTATAAGGCGCTGGGTACTGACTGCAGACTGAGACTCAACTTATATTCTTAGCTAAATATTTTAAATTACTTCCAGCACTAGCCTTTTTTCCTTGCTACTGTAAGTTATTACCATTTCTGAATTTCTTTTCAAGTTGTAAATATTACAAAAGTTACTACATTTGATATTTTTTATTAAATCACGGTAGGCTCCGTTCTATGGCACTAGGATAAATCTTTAAAATATTGAAAACTAGAAGCATTAATACTTAGACAGGAAACAGAAGAGGAGCCTGCACTGACTTTGGTTAATGATGTTCCTGCAACGAAGGAGTGGGTGAGCAACATAAGCTCTTAATGGCATTAGCTGTGCTGGCCCAACATTGATTGTATCTTTAAATATATTCTAGTACAAAAACAAGTTGTTGGGCTTCATTGTTGCAGAAATAATTGGGTGAAAGAGATTTTGTGCTCTGTTGCACAGTAGGTGAGACTACATAATCATAATGTCCCCTTCTTGCCTTAATCTATGAAAGGAAAAGTAGAGAGACAATAAACTTCCTTTACTGAAAGAGTAGGTGTGGCAACATATGAAAGAGTCCAGGCTACCGTGGCCAGTTATGAAGACATGTTCCTTGATCACTGCATTAGGAATTAATAAGGTTCCTAACATTGTTTGCTTAATTAACTTGAACAGATGTATATATACATTTTATTTAGTTATTCTTTTACCACAGTGGAGCTTGACCTTTAAGCAAATAGAGTCTGTGCTGTTGTTTCAATCAAGAGGTTAAGCATTTGGGTCTATATGACATTAATAGAGCTGGATGCAGAGGTTTTGTACTATTCCTTCTTCAGTGGGTAGCTGAACAGTTGACCATAGAGATTGTTCACCATTTGGCCCATTCCTGTGTGGCTGGAAGGACTTGATGGGCCAAAAGTCCAATGTCAGAAGAGACTTGATGCCCCGATGTAATTGGGGGACCGTCTCTGGGCTGCCTTCATCCCTTAGCTGATGGAATTTTGTCCTGGATGTTAAAATGCTGCTTGCCAGAACATCTTCCGGTCAGAGGTGCTAGAACTAGGAGTGCTGGGGATGCTACGATAGCCCCGGCTTGAAGTGATTACCATTATATACAGGATTTACAGTTTGGTTCAATGGCTATCAGCACCCCCTCTATAAAAATTGTTCCAGCATCTTTCTTGTGCCATCCTCATGACATGTCTGAAAAGCATGAGCCACCATCTGTGGACAATGGTCCCAGTAGTCTGTAGACCAGAATGAAGTGAACATACGCATTACAAATAAAGTGATTCCACTTTATGCCCAATATACAATATTAGCATTTTGTGTGGAAAACTTCCATCTTTGCCCAGTCTGAGAGGCATAGTGTCCATATACTGCAACCATACAGCAGTGCAGAGAGGATACATGTCGAATAGAGCAGTTGTCTTGCTGATATGACACTGATTACATAGTTGTTGTAAATGACCCATGGCAGATGCTGCAATGCCAATTTGGTGGAAAACCTCCATATGAGAGTTGAAGGAACGGGTGAATATAGAATCCCAATAGCAAAAAGTGTAGATTGCTTTGACATTTTCATTATTCAACGAGATGGGGTCTTGGGCAGGCCTGAACTTAGATTTTGCAACTTTGTGTTTGACCACAAAACATGGATGCCAACCTTAGTTGCCTCCCTCAGCCAGCCCCTCAGCTCTGCCTGGGGCACACCTCCAGGAGCTCTGGAGATGATTTAAATGGTTTTGGGCTCTGGCCACTTCTGTTGCTGCTGTAGTGGCTGCTGGAACTCTGGGCCCTTTTAAATCATTGGGCGCTGGGGTATCTGTTCTGTTTGTTCCCCATCAGTGGGCCTGCATTCTGACAGTCTTGTGCTCCCAGAATACATTTCTTCTCACCTTGTGGGATGTTCTGAGGCATCAAAATCCAGTGACTGAAATTTTGACTTGATCCATAATTACACAAGCAGAGCCACATTTTACTTTCAGTTAAACTGGAGCAACCCCTTTCATTTCAGCGGGGTTACCACTAGCATACCTGAAAGAGCAGAATTTGATCCTTAGTAATATTTTCAAAAATAGCTTTCTGCTTTTTTTCTATAGGTATGACAGTATACATTGTATCCTCCTCGCTCTCTCAAATACTTCTATTTCTCACCTTATACAAGCTAGCTTTAAGAGTTATAGTACTGTTTTTCCACATTGTCTCAAACTATTGCTCCTAGTACTTCAGGATTGTGGTATCTTCTCTATCTGTTCTCTGAGAGGCTCTCTATGCCTTTTTTACACTTACTGAAAATTATTTGGAAATTCTGAAAATCATGATTGAAGAATCCATCCTTCAGAAATCACTTCAGACAGATCTGATAGCAGGTTCACAGGTGCGGTTAACTGCCCTGGTCACTTGAATTGTACTAAAATATGATTTGGAACTTTTTAATATCACTCTGGAATTTGCCTTGATTTTGCAACTAGTGTAGTCATTTGATTTAAATAAACTAATCAGTGTCCTTTTGGAAATTTCAGGAGGTTAGTTTAAAAGAGTCTAAAAGAAGCAAATATATCTAAAGTAGTGTTGTTTGCTTCCTTTGGTGATTTTCTTAAAAAGAAATAGTAAGATAGGCATCAGGTGATGTTATTTCTCCTTCTTCAGGAGGATACCTTTAAATAAACAGATTTCATTACACTTAGAGGGTATAAATTACTTAGCAAAGCAGAAACAAAATGTACTCGTATTTGAAGAATATCACTTCTGGTGTGTTTTCAGTGAAGATTTTCCAGCTCTATGTCCCAGCACAAAATGACACATCCACTGAGATATTAGATTTTCACACTCCCCTTTATTCTGGCTCATGTTTCCTTTCTAACATTTCCCCTCCCCCACCTCCTTCTTTGAATCTTTCTGAGGCACCACGCTGATTGGAAGATAGCAATTATCTGCTGAACTTCCTTAGGCAGAGAGGACTGTGATCTAATGTGAGGTTGTTAGAGTCAATTGTTACTGGCCTCAGTTATGAGATAAGGAAACTTAACCTTTTTATCACTGTCCTCCATATACAGTGACTAAAGTTAGTAAATAAAATCAAGGGTTTTTTTACTAGGACTTCCGCTGCCCTTACATGGCACGGAAGTCAGATCCATAGCCCATAGGCCAATCCCTGTAAGAGGATCACTATAGCCTGAACAAGTCAAAGCAGCCCTCAGGCTGCTCTGATTTACGCTGGGGGCCACTTTAGTTGCTGACCAAAGTGAGGACCAGAGAAGGTATGAAAGTGGCTTAGTCACCTTTGTCCGTCACCAGGTGAATTTTGCATCACTGAGATTTGTGCTCTTTATGTCCTTCACACAAGTAGTCATGTTACACAAATATTTCACATTGTATTCTGTGCAAGATCACAGATTCAAGACCTCTCATTTTAATTACTGTCCTGTTATCTTTTATTCCCAATTTGAAAGAATGTATCAAACTTTATAGCAATTGTAAAGCCATACATAGAACTAGAACCCAAGCAGCGATCTTTGTCTCCCTCAAGGCTCAGGAAGAGCTTTATATGTGTACCTAGATCTCTCACAAATTTGCTGTTCTGTAACCTCACTTGTTATGCAATTGTGGAGCAGCAGCAGCAACAACTTTCAAACCATAATTAGTAAAAGCCTTCCAACCTAAATTTCTTACTTAGCCTCCTGACTGTTTTATTCATGATTAACTCCCAACCAATCTGTTGAAAAAACATTTAGAAATCTATAACGGTTCCAGATTTAATGAGACTGGAAGAGAGATAATCAAATAAAACATCAAGGGAAAATATCATGGGAATGTTTAAAGAATGAAAATCAAAGTGTTAAAGTTGTGAAGCTGCACTTCTAAAAATAGTAACATTGCATTATTGCATTGGTTCATGGACTGGTTATTGAATCTTATACCAGAGTTTACACTTAGAGAGACTCCAGCTGAGAGAATAGTGTAGTTGGAGGCAACGTACCAAAGGTTGAATTTCTCTGGCATCTCCACTGCAGAAGGTCAATGGCAGAAACTCTACTGTCAACTTCCCTTATTTCTCATGATCCTGTAGATTACTGGAGTTGACAGGGATGCCATCGGTGGTTGATTTACTGGACCCACTAAATCAAAGTCCAGAAGATCGATCTCTGGGTAAATATAGAGAGGTCCTTACTTAACTGGGTGAGTGTTTATCTGCCAATGCTGCAGTACTGTCATGACCATTACAAAGACTGGAATAACGATCCTATTGTATTTGCAGAGCAGAAATAAGACCAACAGCAATAGGGGACATGATGATTTTGTGCAGGATACATTGTTACAGGTTAAATGGAAAAGCAATTCAAAGTTGTTGTTTACAGAGCAGCTGCAGATAGCAGAGAACCACTTTAGGGTGGGGTTACATTGTAATAGGTTTGTGGTGATGAGCATTGGCTGTAGAACTTGTGATGCAACGGGCCATATTCCTGGCTCTGTGTGCCAGTCTTGCCCTTTCTTCCACTGCAAGGGCACCAGAATGAGAGCTTCACTTGATAGCTGAGAAGCGAGGTGTGTTCACATTGTGGAAATTTGAAGTGCTGGATTACTGTCAATCATTGCACTCATTTTGGAGTAGGAAAATCCACAGTGGGAGTTGTTACACAAAAGTGTAAGGCTCTTAATCATCTTCTGTGATACAGGACTATGACCCTCAGCACTGTGCAGGACTTAATGGATGTGTTCATAATAAAGAGGTTCCTGAAGCACAGTGAGTGCACATAACACTAATTTGCCCACCTGCCACAGAGCACATCAACAGAAACAGGTACTTTTCTTTGGTTCTGCAAACACTGATGAACTGCTGAGGATACTTCACCAATATCAGTGTGGGCTGGTCAGATAAGATATATGACACTTGCATCTTTTTTTTTTTAGATTAAAGGGATGTTTACGCAAAAGATTGAATCTCAACGAGAAAAAGGTACCAAAAATTATAGTTTCTTGTTGTGTCTTCCATAATATCTGTGACGCAAAGGAGGGAAAATTGCCCCTGGGGCAGAGGTGGAACAGCTTTCTGCTGTCTTCAAACAGCCATGTGCAGAGGTATTAAGAAGAATTTAGTGTGGAGCTTTGTGATTAAGTGAGACCTTGAAAGAGTTCTTTAACATTCAAGCACAGTGATGTGTATGGGCTATGCTCTGCATTGTCCTGAAGTTTTATGGCCCTCAGGTATTGTGTAGAGCTTGGTGTGTGTATGATTAGCTATATAATGCTGTTTGTGTTATACACCTGTGAGTTCTGCAGTGCTTGCTATACATTCATAATGAATACACTGTGCTGAAACTATGAATTTTGTGCTCTGAACAATATCGAGTAGTGGCTGCTTTGAGCAGTGGTAGGCACTGAACAGCTGAGTTGTAAGATAAAGATGCACTTCTCTTAAAAAATAAAATGTTATTGCATAAGAAAAGCAGTGCAAAATAATGGCATGTAATTAAAATACTAACTTGATAAAACTGGATAGAACTTATGAATCACTGTAAGACAGTCTTTTAACAACAAAAGGGGCATTCATGTCTATTCCAGGCCACTTTTTGTCTGCCTTATGTAAGTCAGAATATGTGAATTTGTGGCTGTCCTTGCTGTCCCCTAAAGTGGATGCTGCAGTAGAGTGCAGCCCCTGATGCCTTGTGGAATTTTGGGATGTGCAAAAATTGAGTTCTCCATCGATTGCAAATAGAACTGAAAATGTGAAAAATGTTGTTGACCCAAAGGCGGAACAAAATACTGAAGCATTTCTGTTTGCTGCTTCAGAAGCTGCAGTATGTCTCTGTGTTGGACTTCTGGGCTTTACTTCTGTCAGATTTCTCCTCCAGCGTGTCTACCATATTCATCTTATAGGGCCTGTGTTCATAATCAGATGCAGCATTGGCTTGTAGGATCTTGGAAAACGTGTTCTCTCTAGATGTCTTCTTCCTTCTCTGAGATATTGCAGGCCTTAATATACAGGTTTCTCTCTTAAACGTGGGCCACTCTCCTCTTCTGGAACCTTCAGTCTTCTGAGTGTCTTTATAGCTTACAGCATAGGTGGAGGCAAGAGAAAGGCAAAGCATGGGGCCTTGCATTTGGTTTTTATACTTTTAGTCCACGTGCTTGAAGAATACAAGTCCAGGAACATCTGGTGGGCATTGCTGAAGCCTCAGGTGAGACTGAGCAATTCCCTCTATGTGGCCTTATACATGAAAGTCATTGCATTGTAGGCCCCTTGCTGGACAATGGCTGGAGATGTCTGTTCAACAGCAGCCACCTGGGTGTTGGTTACCTCCCTTGTCATTATCTCTGTAGAACTAGTATCTGGGTGCCTCCCAAACCGACAGCGTACTTGAAAAACATACAACATAATGCTTATAATTTCATATGCAGTAATGATATTCATTTTTAGACAAAAATCAGTTTCAGCAGACTAGAACCTTTCCCCTGACACCTCACATGGCATACTTTAAATGCAACATCACAATTATATATAGATGAATGTCAGAGTTACAGGTGCTCCCTCAAGGCGTAGAATATCACTGTAACAAAGGCATAGAAAGGAAAGCTGCTGGCAGTCTGAAGCTCTCTTCTCCCCCCTCGCTCCATCCCTCACCCAGGCCATATGCTGCTTTTTCTGATTGCTGCAATGGTGCCTGCCAAAATGAGCTTGGACTGCAATGGAAAAATGTCATATGGTGGAGGAAGAAATAAAGCAGCCATCCCTACAGGCCTTTGAGCCTGAACTGAAAAGTACCTCCATGAACATTTCCTTGAGATCTCCCAGGAGGATGCAAGGGAACTCCCTCTGCAGATAAACAAACTGCTCTGCATGGTTCTTTCAACCCAATCATGTAGGACTGAAAAGCAAATGACCACTCTACTTCTATTGGTTGTGCTTCTGCCTCTAAACCTCTGCCTCTCTTATGACTAGTAAAACAATGAAAAGTCAATACCTATGTCTTTCGAACTTGGGGCTGGGCATGTGGCAATGGTTACATTCACAAATTATAATGAAAAAAGTGCATGCTTACCTGAGGTTACTTTACTTGGATCGTATTTATCTATGCTTGTCTGGTGGAACGATCTGGACTGCAGCAGAATCTCAGTCCTTCCGCTGAGATAAATGGAACTCCCTTGTCCTGTGGCTCTCTCACTCCCCTCTTCATCCTGTTCCTTCTCTCTGTTCAGGTTCCCTGGGGGATATCCACAGTACACAGTGGATGCTGCTGGGGTCTCCAACAAGCCCGGCATACAACATGTTGAAAAAGTAGCTAGTCTGTGGCTCAGTTGCATACTGACTGTTGGCTACCCTGACTTTTTTGGTATGTCTGGTGCAGTTCCTATTTTTGTGTGTGACACTGTTGCTGATCTCTGTGGTACACTTTTGCCTGTATTCACTGTGCAATTTGCTCATAAATGACAATGTTTCTTAAAAAACAACAAATGGTCTGGTAACACTTTATAGACTAACAAAACATATAGATGGTATCATGAGCTTTTGTGGGCATAGCCCACTTCTTCAGATGCCCAGAGTGTTGGATGTCCAGAACTAAAATAAATAGGGGAGAAGGGGGAGGGGAGAGAGAAGGAAAAAATGGGAGGGGGAGTGGAAACAAGAAGAGGCAGTGGGTATAAAAATATCAAGGGGAAAGCCGAGCTTTGTAACAGGAAAAACAAATAGTCTATAAGCACCTAAAGACTGGATAATCAAAAGAGGCAGATAAGAACCATTATTAGGCAATTAGAGAGGAAGAATACTAACACCAGATACTATACAGACAAAGAACCATTGGCACCTTCATTGTTTGGTAGGTTGATAATGTCTCAGCCATCCCCTATCTTTATTTAAACCCTTTTTATCTTTATTTATTTCTTAGTTGTGGCTGTACAGTCTCTTCTTCCCAGAGGCTCAGTAGATCTGACACATCTTGCCCATTCAAAGCAGGAAGGTGCCTGGAATGTAGTACCAAGATGGTTGATTGGGCAGTTGCCCAACAAAGTAGAGGATATACTCTAGGCAATCAGGAAAAAAACATTTAAAATGCTGGGTTTTAAAGGCAATCAGGAAAAAAACATTTAAAATGCTGGGTTTTAAAGGGGTAGAGTGTAGTTTCTGGTGTTTGTGACTCTTGGGCAGTAGGGTTCACAATTGTGAAGCAAGTGTAATTCTTGGGCAGTGGAGTTCACAACTGTGAAGCTAGAGCAGGGTTTCCCAATCTATGGGTTGGGACCCAAATATGGGTTGCCATTACTTTTCAAAAGGGTCACCAAGTGTCTCCCCAGGTGGCTCTGCCCTCCCTCCTCCCCCTGTTTTTGAATTGCCTTGGGTCACCAAGTCTTCCTGATTTGTCAAAATGGGTCTCCATCCAGAAAATGTTGGGAACCGCTGTGCTAGAAAGTTGCTTGGGCTGATCTCAGTCATGCAGGCTACGTCTACACTGCAGGCTTTTTGCTCAAGAACAACTGTTCTTGTGCAAAAACTTGCGGAGCATCTACACTGCACGTGTGTTCTTGTGCAAGTAAATTTACAGTAAAGCATCAGAAAAGGGGGCTTCTTGAGCAAGAGTTATTCCACTACCCACAAGGAATAAGCCCTCTTGCGCAAGAAGGCAGTGTGGACACATATCTTGCTCAAAAGCACATGGCAGTGTGGACTCACTCTTGTGCAAGACTTTTTGTGCGAGAACTCTTGTGCAAAACAGTTCTTGCACAAGAAGACCGCAGTGTAGACATAGCCGCAGTGTTTATGTTTGCACTGCCTCAACCTCAGTATGTTGCTCCTGGCTCTACCCTGTTCAAAAAGCTGATGTTATTATATTGACATAACAAGGCACCTACATCACAAGAGACCATTTTAACTGTAGACATGCGCACAACTGGGTCAACACAAAGTCACGTATGTGAATTTTAATTTCTTTGTTGAACAGGTTCCTTTGTCCTGAGAAAAGTGCAGATATTTGAAAAGAAAATCTGAATGTCCTGGAATTCTTCTTTGATACTGGCTCCTGCATGTTAGAAGTTTTGTTCTTCAAAGTTTCCAGAAACCAGTGAAGCACAAGGTAGATCTTGCAAGAATTTAACCCAGTGGTATTTAAATGTTGGCAAAGGGGTATACCTTTCTTGTGGTATCATCACTGCTCAAAACTTGTCCCAGTGATCCCCTATGCACCTAGATTTGGTAGACCTCATTCCAGCTAGCATGATGCATGGTTCTACATTACTTCACTACTTCTGGCATGCTTCATTTATGCTATTGGTGCAATATACTCACACTAGTTTCCATGACTCAAAGTTTCTCTCATGACAAGAAGTATGATAGGGTTTTCTCTGGCCACACTTGACAACACCATCCACTGTGAAACCCACTCAGCTATATTAATAGTGATAGTTTCCCCTAAATCCATTTAAATGTTCATTTGTGTTTCTTTCAAAAACACTTTCTCACAACATAGTAACAGCACCTTGTTCATCCCACTATTTCTGCTGAAGCCTACAATCACAAAGCATTGTCCATGCACAATGGAGTAAAAAACAATCCAGTAAGGAAAGTGATTTCACTTTGCAGTGTGTGATTATCTACATCAGGGAATGGTACACAATTATTTTAAAAAGGATATATTTTGTGACTGATTCCTTTGAAGAAGGAAAGCATTGCCTGGAAGGCCACAAAATGGAATACTTTAAAAGGGATTAAGAGTAACTGAATAAAGGTGAAGGCTTCTTGCAAGGCATGTATATTCATAATAAGCACAAGTCTCTCTTACTCTTTCTTTCTTAAATTCCTCTCTGCAGGGAAAATATTTGGAAATCATAAGTTACTGTTCATGGCAATTAACCTTGTTGCTGTGTCTCAGATACTTATTCTTGTACTCCAAAGTTCCCTGAAATCTTTATCCTAGTTCCACTTATTCATCAATGTTTCCAGAAAAGAAAAGAGTTTAGAACTGAGCCCCTGGCTAGGTAAGCGAACAAGTACTAAATACTTTCCCTAGCCATTGGTCTTAAGTTATCCCCCGTGTTTGGAGTTATTAGGCATCCTGTGAGGATTGTGTGACATATGCAACCTCTGTGTTTAAGGATTAATTTGAATAATTTTATAACATTTCATGTAGCACTGTCAAGTGTCTAGTTATCTGGTGGTATTGGCGGCTCTCTCTTTAGGGAGCTGTCAGAAAGAACCTATGTTCTTTGCCTTCTCATCCTACAAATCCTCATCAGGAACTGGATACCCAGCCTGTACCTTGCTTCATTGCGAGCTGCACTGGCTGGGAGTCTCTCTAGTATAGATTAGGGTTGGGGAACCTCAGGCCGGGGGACCAAATGCGGCCCTCGGCTTGCTTGGATCCAGCCCCTGAGGCTCCGGGTCTCTCCTCAGTATTGGGGAGCCTGTGCTGGTGCTCCAGGCCCCCTGCTGCCTCCCTGGGGACTGAAGTGCACAAAATCTACTAGGCTGCCCCCCCCCAGGTTCTGGTGTGCAAGAGGAATGTGGGGAGTGTCTTTTTCCTTCTGAGGTGGGGGCCACAATGAGGGGTTTTTTCGGCTTCTCACTTGTATGCGGCCCCCCACAGACTGATTTTTCTGTGGGTCAGTGGCCCCCGACCCAAAAAAGATTCCCCACCCCTGGTATAGATGTTACCAGACTTGTATAGAACACAGGTCTCAGGACAATTTCTATGTAGGTTGAAAGGAAATGCACTGAAGTCAGCCTAGGAATCCGCCTTTTGTTTCTGGCCTCTTCAGGAAGGTGCTGCCATAGAGAGCTTAAAGGATATCAGGACTGAATGTGCGTTCCCTGTACAGGTTAGACTTTCCTAGGCCAGCACCCTTGGGAGTGGCCCCTAATCAGGGAGTTTGCCAGACCAGGGGAGGTCAAGACTCCCCTCCTAGCTCCCAGCTGCACTTCAAGGCACCAACCCTGGCCACTGGGAAGTGCTTACCTCCCCAGCTGGGGTTGCACCCCCTGCTGCACTGGCTCCCCATCACGCAAGCCCAGGATGCGCTCCCCACCATGCCAGCTCAGCAGGATCTCCCGACCACCAGACCTACTGCTGCCAGCCAGGGCTTCACTCCCATTTGGGCTCTCAGGTCCAGCAATATGTTGCTGAACCAGAGAGTGCCAAATTTCAGAGGTTCAGCCTGTATTACCATAGGATTTTGGGGCTGGCAGGCTGCCTGCTCCCTGAAATCCTTCCTGGAACTGGGGGTATGAGCAGTGAGCCCAACCCCTCCCCCTGAAACAAAAAGATGGTTAAGGACAGTTGACATTCACTCCTACTAATGAATGGAGAGGAGCTGGTCTCTGAGGAGACTGGTGCTTTATTATACAGATGAGTTGGAGGAGTTTCTTCATAGGTGATTGGGTAGCTGATAGCCAGGGGAAGGGTTGCCTAGTCATGTAGAGGGAAGAGTTCTCTTTCTTCCTGTTTCACCAGAAGTAAAATCGATGTGCCTATGCAGCTATCCAGAACTGGATTCTTTACAGCTCTAAATAGATCATAGACCTCCCTTAGAACAGCTTGAGCTCTGTTACTAATTTTGAACCAATAATGGATGTGAAACTAGGCAAAACAGGTCTATGCATCCAAAGTCAGGCAGAGACACATCCAGTGTGCTGTAAGGCTTAACTGAGATTTGTAAGATGCTTTGAAATCCTTGGATGAAAAGTGCCATGTAAGCTGAAATAATCATCATTATCATTATTGGCATTTAAGTTTCATACACCAATTCTAATTTCAAATCAGCCAACATGCTGTTATTAAAAAACAGACATTTTATTTCTCCTTAGCAATAGTCATCTGAATGAATGCTCTTTGAAATCTATGCATTCAGTATGAAATATAATTTGGATTTTTAGGACATTAAAACCAACTCAAAAAGGGAGAGTAGTTTAGAAATGAAAGTCACTTGGAAAAGATTGTTCTTCAGAGAGAGAAAAAAGTAATTGAGCAGCAAATTATACCTTGCAGATGGCAATCATACCGACTCAATCCAGAGAATTATGAGCAGTTTTAACTGACATAAGAAAGGATTTCCCAACCAAATCTACAATTGCTAGTGAGCTGACGTGAAAAGCAAGTTATATGGACGATCCTTTCTGTACAAATTTGCTGGAATGTAAACAGAAAAGTCCACAGAGCTCTGTTACCTTATTTTCACTAAAGGCCAACCCAGGGTTACACTTATATTACTTTTTATTAAATGCCTCTGTTGAATTAAAAGGGAAAGAGATTGAACCTATTCACATCCATCCATCAATACACTCATATATATTAGCCAATTAGCCTGTCATAAGACGGGATTTTCAGGTCTCTCCTCCACATCGGTTTTCTCTCCTGAGCCTCCGGTCTCTCGCTCCATCTCTCTCTCTCTCTCTCCTTCTCCTACTGCCTCCCCCTCTCTCCCTCTCAGCTCTCCTCCACCTCCTGCCTCTCTCTCCATCTCTCTCTTTTTCTTCTCCTCCCCCTCCTGCCTCTCACTCGGGGGACCGCGGAGCCCAAACGGCTGTTTGGGCTCTGCACTCCCCGTGCTGCATGGGGAGCGTGGAGCCCAAACGGTCGCTTGCACCACTTGCTCCCATGCGGCGGCCTGGCTGAGCGATGCAGAAGTCAGCCAAGCGCCACGGCGGGAGGCAAAGGGGGGCGGGACGGTGACGTACATGGCCAGGCCCCACCCTCTGGGCATGTATGTCACCGCCCCACCCTCCTTCCCCTCCCGTCGTGGCGCTTGGCTGACGTCTGCGCCGCTCAGCCGGGCCACCGTGGGGGAGCAAGCGGCGCAAGCGGCCGTTTGGGCCCCGCACTCCCCATGCAGCACTGGCCGCCCAGAGGGAACAGCCAGCATTTCAGGCAACAGCACCATCCAGAGGGAACAGCCAGCATTTCAGCGTTACAGACTCACAGACATTGGGCTACTATATATATGATATATATATATACACACACACACAAACAAACCCTATCTTGCTTTTGCTTAAAGTTACCAGTCTGTTGTTCACATTAACTCAGTGGCCAGGGGAGTTAAATGCAAAGGGGAGGAGTGGGGACTTCTCTGGGTCTGGACTGATGCTCAGATCTTGACAAGACAAGACTGGGGGTATGTCTACACTACAGCACTATTTCGAATTAACTTAATTCAAATTAGTTAATTCAAATTAAGCAAATTCGAAATAACGCATCTAGACACAAAAATTAATTCGAAATAGTGTTTTTCTAATTCAAAATAGCACGTCCACATTGAGTGGACCCTGAATCGAAGGTAAGGCTGGCCGGAACCAGTGCCAAAAGGGCATCAGGGTCAGACTTAGTGTGTGGGACTGCTGCCTGAGGCTAGCCAAGGTCTGTGCTTAAAGGGACCTGACCCCCCATCTCGGACAGACAGTTCTCAGCTTTCTCTGCTTGCTGGTCCACCTCGCTGAGGGACAGCAAAGCATTTGTGTCTCGGAGTGCTCTGCTTGCACTCACTCAGGACACCACAGCACTCTGCAACACGGAACCAGACCTGTCCCTGGGCACGCTGGTGCATCTCATGGGGTCATTGACATCAGCCCGGCTGCACTTGCTGCAGGCTGCCATCCGGGAGGTCCATCGGGGGGCTGTCAGGATCCAGGAGGCCCTGCATGAGAGCGCCCACCCAGAGGAGCCATCAAAGCCACACCGGTCCTCCTCACTGGGGGTTCGTGCCCCATTCCTCCCTCACGTCCTTCCACTTACCCTTCCCTAGCCCCCCTTCCTGATGTCAAATAAAAGACACGTATTTTCAAAAATATTAACTGGGTTTATTGAACACAACTGGGGAGGGGGAATGAAACTGTGGGGAGATGGGGGAAAGGAGGCGGGAGAGGGCAGGAGAGAGGATGGGAGAGGGGAGGGCGAAAACTGGGAGGAGGGAGCTGGAAGGGGGAAGCAAGGGGAAAAAGGGGGAGGGGAAGCTCAGCACTCAGGGCTGGGGGTCTCGCCGGGCCAACCACCTCCCAGCACAGCGAGGGAGGGGGCCTCGGCGTCCCCGGGGGGATGGGGAGGAGGGTGCGGAGGTTGAGGTGGGGGGTGTGGACATTGAGGGGGAGGATGTGGAGGTTGAGGAGGAAGAAGTGGGAGGGGCAGCAGGAGTGGGAGGAGGGACAGTAGTTGGGGGGCCAGCAGGCTCAGGACTGGCACAGGGCACCATGCTCTGCAGCAGGGCCTGCAGGTGACAGTTCCTCGCTCGGTTCTCCGCAAGCTGCTCCCGGCGGAGCTGCAGGTCCTCCAGCATCCAGGCCTGGACAGTGCGGTGCAGGGCTCGCAGGGCCCCCAGGTGTTGGTCCCAGTACTCCTGCCATGTGGTGGTGGTCGGGAGCAGGCCGCGGGTGCGGGAGCATGTCACGGGCGGGGTGGTGCGCCCTGCACGAGCAGCTGGTGCAGCTGTAGAGAAAGAAGAGAAGTGGTCAGTTCTCTCTGGGGACACAGTGGATGATGCCCAGCCCCCCCCACAAGGTGTGGATGACTGTGCCCTGCACTGTCAGAGCTGCTGTGCTTGCACAGAGGCCATGGTCAAGATGTCTGGTTCTCCCCGGGACTGGGAGCTGCCCCAAGACTGCACCCATGCCCCTGTGCCATGTATAGTGTGGCTGGGGTGGGGGGGAGATGTCCCCTGCATCTGTGTAGAGGGGTGTGTGTGAAGGGAGGGCGTCCTGCTGGGTCCCGCCCTGGGGTCGGGAGCGTGTCAGGTCTCTTCACACACGCATGTGCCTATTGGGCCATGGCCCCTGGGTGTCACGCAGCTGGAGCCACCTGCCCAAGGGTGGCATGGCATCTGCTCACACGTGCACAGGTGGCTGCATGATCCATGGGAGGCATGGCCCACGCACGTGGTCCCTGGTCTCCCTCCTTGCTTCCCCCCCGGGCAGGGGACAGTGCTGGCACTTACCCGGTATGGCCTCCCTGGATGACCCTGCCGACTCCGGTGCCAGAACAGCTGGCGGTGGCCCCTCTGGTGTGCCCGGGTCAGGGCCCTCCGGTCCCGGCTTGCTGCCTCCCGGGCTGGCGTGGACCCCCCCAGGAGTTGGTCGAGGGCGGGGAGGTAGGGGTAGGTGGCAGCCCCTGCTGAGGCACCACCCCTGGTGGCCCTGGCATACGCCTGCTGCAGCTCTTTGATTTTCAGGTGCACCTGCTCCTGGGTGCGCCTGTGTCCCTTTTGGGCCATGGTGGCCGCTATCCGGCCATAAACGGCCGCGTTCCTCCTCCTAGTGCGGAGATCATGGACTTTGGGGGCCTCCCCCCCAAACCTCAATGAGGTCCATGACCTCCTCACTAGTCCAGGAGGGCGCGCGCCGTCCATGGCCGCTGGCTGGCCCCTGGGTGCTGGGGGACTGGGCGGGGGATGGCTGGCTGTTACTGGCTGCCTGGCTCATCCTGGGGCCACTGGGTCAGGGGCAGAGACTGCTGGCAGGGCTGGCTCTGGCAAGTGCCGTCTGGCCAGACTCTACCCCTTTAAGGGCCCAGGGGCTGGGGGAGAGGAGAGGAGTTTTCCTGGTTTGGCCCAGAGTAGCCACCAGGGGGAACCTGGGAAGGGCTAGCCTTCCGCTAGTTCGAATTAAGTGGCTACACAGCACTTAATTCGAACTACTTAATTTGAATTCGGCATTACTCCTCGTAGAAGGAGGTTTACCAAGTTCGAATTAAGCGCTATTTAATTCGAAATAGCGGTTTGCATGTATAGCCCCTCTTAAAGTTAATTCGAACTAACGGCTGTTAGTTCGAATTAACTTTGTAGTGTAGACATACCCTGGGATATTCATGCAAGAGGCCCTATCTTTTATAGGACTTTTCTCCCATTCAAGTCTATAGTTTTGCTGCATCAGTTCTTAATCGCCATTTTAAAATCTGTTTATCTGGAAGTCATTCTTCTTTGCCTGCTCACATCAATATGTTGGTGCCTCCTCCCCAGTGTTATTTCAAGGCTGTCTTGTTTGATGCAGGACATTATGGATGGCCTTGGAGTGTTGAAAGCAAGCATTGCTTTACAATGTGCTTTGTTTTGGGCCTCAATTTATGGTACCTTGATGCCTCTTCTCCAAACACTCACGTTCCAAACTCATTCACTCTTTGTCCCCAGGAACTGCACACTCATTTCACACATGGGAAAACAGATACAATTGTCCATACAAAAGGTATCAATCTATTTCAATACAAAGAATCATTCATCATATTTTCTTTACAACACAATCTATATTCTAATAACTTCTAAGAGCAACAGTGTAATTATGCTGAATCACAAGAATCCTTCTGATCTCTTTCTCATATAGCAGAATATTATAGAGCTCAAAAGGTTACAAAACTTACAGTTAGTCTATAAAGTGCTACCAGACCATTTGTTGTTCTTTATTCACATTATAGTGTACCTTACATTTACATGATACTGCATTGGGAAGAGGCTTTACACAACAAACTCTGATTAGAATGTGCTGTCATCCAAACCCAGATGACCTGCATGTACAACTAACTAGCTAGTGCTAATTCAGAATGCAGAATCCCACCTGCTTCACAACACAGATTGCCAAGAATACATCACCATTAGTTGACATGTTCTGCAATGGCTCCCCATTAAATACAGAGTGTGTTTTGAAATTAATCCTAGCTTCCTAAGAAACCATTGTCCTTCCTCTCTTAGCATGACCTCCCATGTCAATTTCATTCAGTTGGAATGTGGTCACTAGCTTTGACAGAATCATGTATCTTGCGGTCTTTAAACCATCATTTGAAGACTTCAGTATCTGAGATATAGGTGAGAGGATTATTCTAGGAGTGGGTGGGTGAGATTCTGTGGCCTGCATTGTGCAGGGGGTCAGACTAGATGATCATGGTGGTCCCTTCTGACCTTAAAGTCTATGAGCACAGCAACTAGACTAAGGCTATGAAGTTCTTTGTCGGGTGACTGACCACTTAACCTCACCAGATTCAGAGAACTGAAAAACCCACCTTTTTGTCCAATTTTCCACTATAGTACTCTTGCTCTCAGCAGCCATCTTATATATTAATTAAAACAATAACCAAAAGCTTGCCCTGTGGCAGCAGGTGAAAAAGAGAGAAATAGCCACATTGTCATTTCTAATCTTGGGCAACACACAGCGAACTGGTGTGAGAAGCTACCTAGATAGAGGCTTTAAAAAGGACAGAAAAGACCATACAACTCCAGTCATTCATTTAAATTATATTTCCAAGTAGCTGTGATATTTATCTGAATTGCTCTAAGAACAAAAAATATTTTAAGATAATTTCTCTTAAATAGTCACTGTCAATTTGGAACATTTAAAATTAACATTAAAAAAGCAGTTTTCTAATCACATAATAAACACTGATGTGAATATTTAAATTACTTTAGAAATGTTGTATTAATGGGTTTGATTCAGCTTCCCTGCTGTATCTCTAAGGTTTTCTGCAGCTAGGAGCAATCGAGTCAAATATGCTCAGAGGCATCCTTTCCTCCTCCTTTCCATTCTGTCTGTGCACACTCTTCCAACACATTTTTAGCCTTGCTGCTTCTGTTATTTATAAACAACTTCTTGTACAACTTGGCGTAGTGGATATACATAGGTTCTCCACAGATCAGTCCATGTAGTTTCAGTTTAACTGTTTTCTTATGCTCAGTTGTGTCAGAGTTTCAGCTGGTCAAAGTCAGTGGATCTCCATTGGAGTAAGTTGGTGGGGCAGCATTAACAATGGCTGAGAATCTAGCTCAGGATAGTGTCAAGTGCACAAAGTAAATAAAAGGAAGAAAAAATCACCAATCTCTCTAGTCTAGTAATTTTGATTGGTATCGAGTTTTGAAAAGTAATTCTGTACAAAGCTGATGGAGCCCCTTTGAAAGGTTATTTTTCTGTCTAATATTCTAGCCTACTCTACTTAAGTTCTTATCACAATATCTGAGCGCATTCCAGTCGTGCAGTAAACAACAGGACTAACATCTGTCATGCGTGATTCACTGTCTCCCAAAGGAGAGAACTGTTCTGATTTGGTAGGATTTGTATTTTTTTTTAATTCAGCACACACACTGCTAGACTGAAGAAGTGCACTTTGCCCAAACTGTGGAAGGTGGTGAGTTTTGTGATGAACCTTGGTTCCCATGGGAACTGAGAGATATGCAACTGTATTTGCATTTAAAGCTGTCCCACATATAAATATCTCCATTTGTAAAATCCATTCTCAATACAAAATTAATGAATTATTTTACGATAAATAGGGTCTGACAGTTCTGTCCTGGTTTTATATAAACAGAGAAGTCATGTGGAGGGGGAATTGCTTTCAGAGAACCTTTCATTAGCAGATGGTCTCATGCTCATGAGTAAGATGAACACATTAGTGGAAGAAATTAGAATGAAATAGTCTACATGGACAACTTAAATTGGTGTTTTAATGAAAACCGTATATGATATTTCTTATTGAACAGGACACACTGAATTTTTCCAATGTACCAATGTGATGAGGAGTCTGTCTACTGGAAAAGCTTTAACTTTAAGTGGCCCAGAATACCCTGCCAATAAAAGAAAGTAAATCAATTTATATAGTTTGAATAACTAAGTAGGTGCAGCATTTTGCATCCAAATTCTAACCTTGACCTACCTTAGAGAAGAGATTAATTATTTAAAGGGTGAAGCTTTGTGTTTAGACAGATAAGATCACACTTGCAGCTGGAAGTTTATGGCTCCTGCTCCCAGAGAAGAATGAGATTCTGACTCAATTATCTCTGGAACAATGCATTTACTAGTTTTTAATTGCAGAATCATACAGGGAGTTTTCCCATGTTCCATGGAACAGTGTAATACACAGCAAAGGAAATTGAAAAGACCAAACCTCCAGACAAAACTTTCTTTGCTTTTGGGATATGAATTAAAATGCATCCAGATTAATATGTCAGGAAAACATTTTAACAGGGTAGTTATTAAAAAGTTCACAAGAGCAAAAATTGACACAATGAGGTTATTTATATTGGCACCTCTTAAAGTCCCCCAGGGTGCTTACAATACAGTGCCAAATTCATAATAGCAGAATACTCAACTGTCTCTCTGATACCTACAGATAAGTTTACCAAGATCATCAAGATGAGGTTACAAAGCAAGAACAGAATTGCCATTGACTGTCTGATTATAAATACACCTAAATGAGTGTGGCTATTTTGGTCAGTAGTTAGCTAAAGAAAAAAAAAAGAGCAAAGGCTATGAACTCAGTGCACTCAATAGTATGGAACAAAAGACAGGCATATGCAGCACTTTAAAGACTAACAAGATGGTTTATTAGGTGATGAGCTTTCGTGGGCCAGACCCATTTCCTCAGATCAGATTGTGGAAGAAAATTGGCATGACCATATATACCAAAATTTGATCTGAGGACGTGGGTCTGGCCCACGAAAGCTCATCACCTAATAAACCATCTTGTTAGTCTTTAAAGTGCTGCATACTCCTGTCTTTTGTTTCAGCAAGACCAGACTAACATGCTACATCTCTATTACTATTCAATAGTATGGGTATTGCAATATATACTGCATCTGGTATAATCTGGTTTCTGAGGTAGCTCATCTTCACTTTTCCAAAAAAATTAAGCAGAAGATTTTGCAGGACAGGTAGGCGCCCAGCTCCCATTTTTGCCATTGAAAATATTTCTTTAAGAATATGCAATCTATCTAACCTGATCGATTTAGAGACAGACAAACAATGCTGTTAGAGAGACAAGGTGGGGAAGGCTCCAACTTCTGTTGTATTCTCTAATATCTGGGGATTGACACACCGACAACAATGCTGTTACTCATTTCATATTTTATTTTTAAAGGCTTATAGATTTAGTCAAAAACCTTCACTTTCAATTAAATCTTGGTAATATAGATCAGTGTGCATAAAAACCTATTTTTGTATCTCCTTTGGAATTATAAAATGTCAAAAAAGTTAACTTTAAGATTTGGCTTGCCATTGTAACATTTTCCTTCATTGCTCACGTTTTGCTGTCAACACATCAATAACCCTACTTGAATCAACAGAGCTGCCCAGACTTACTGAAGGTACAATTTGCTCCAATCAATCATAATGTGGATTGATCTGGGCCTCACTCCTGCAGAACAAACTGTGGGTGGACCTAGTGTCTGAACAGAGCCTCATTTCACTCAGCAGGGCTCTTTACAGCATCAGGTGTCAGTCCACCTGGTTCTCCTTGCAGGTCTGGAGTCTTGATTTTATGTTAACTTTCTTTATCAATATCTGAAAAAAAATAAAACAAAGATAATTCTACTGGATATGCATAGAAAATATTTTTGCATGGCACATGTAATATTAAGTGGATGGGCACACACAAACACGATATAAATTAAAACAGCATTATTAAAACTACAAAATCAAGTTCTCAACCCTAAGGCTGCTTGCACAATCTTAAATAAGCCTCCTTGGGCAGATACAATATTTAATTACAAGTTCACACACTAGTTTTTCCACTGAACACCTTCTTTGTTCAATGTACAGCTTTGTGGGGATGAATCAGGGTCACATGGAGAAGGAGACTTACTTGTAGGACCCCTGCCTCATCTGTTGCTGGAATTTAGAAGATGTATAATGAAAGAGGAGATGCAAGAAGGGAAAGGCTGGTGTCATGTTAAATGCTGCCTTGGATAATTCAATTCCTGCCTGTGATGCCATGCAAGTCACTTACACCAGACTTTTCATAGCTGGTCACTAATTGTGTATTCTTCATTTTCTAGGTGCCTGACTTGAAATTCTGAGATTTGATTTTGCAGAAATGTTGAATAGTGACAGTTGAATCTGAAGTGAACTGGAGCTGTGCTTTGATCACATGAACTGCTATATAATGGTGCATTAAAAAGACAAAAAAACTCAGATCCTCACTATCTAAGACTGGGGTATCCAAAGTTAGTGGATACTTTGCTTAGTAAATAATATGTTTATGATTTTTATATATTAAACTCTCATAATTCATTGCAAGTTAACTATTCTTCCAGAATCCTAACAGTATTAGTAAAACATGTGTCTGAATTCTAAGGCCTCAGAGTGTTAGTTTTTAACCTTAGGTTACTGAATAAGCAGAATTCAAGAATGTATATATATATTGTGCTGTACCAAATCATCTCTAGGAAACTTTACACCTCAAAATTAATTACATTTGTCTACAGAAGTTTGTTATAATAAACTAGACTGGGTGACACATTAGGGATGCTTATTATTCAGTTGTATTCCATGACTGATAAGAGGTATTAATTGTTGCAGATGTTTTCTTTAATTGATGAAATAATGACCCATGGAAAGATGTTTAACTCAGTATGAACTGCGGGTAGCCACATCTGTCAGAAATGACCATATTAGAAATTGCTTTAGATAATCAATCAGGTAAACTTGATAACCATAAAAGAAATATAATCAGTAATTAGGTAACATAGAACACCCAACAAGGAACAGATAGTGAAGTTAATTGTGGGAAAGTAGTTTTTCTCTCCAAAGAGAATTTTTTTGTCTCACATCTTCACAAAAGCGAGAGGTTTGGGGAACGTGTTCTGACAGCATCTTACCAGTTACAGAGGGAAGAAAAAGGGGCCAGTTCTTCACCTTATACAGAGTATAGCAAAGTATGTTTTCTTTCTGTACAAGGCTATAGTAATCTTTGATTATTTTCATCTAAGCCTGGCTTGAGAATATCACATTATTAAATTCAAACATGCAACACTTTTTAATTTCTCTGAGTCTGTTTCCCATTTATAAAATGGGAGACCTTCATCTCATGGGCTTCTGTGAAAATACCTTGCTTTTGAAGCACATAGATTGGATAATGAGGAGTGCTTTGGACATTCCCATGAGAAAATTGATAATTTTATATTCAGTGTATGGTGTGCAGGCAACAGTGTGTAGTGAATAAGGTCTGGGGCTGTATATTAAACAATAAGGATAAACGTAATATTGAAATAGGTTCTCACTTAACTGAGTGACACACATTCTGTGCACTGAAGGAGGTGAGGTCCTGTGGGGAAAAAAAGTTTGTGACCATGTAATTAGAGACAATGTCATAATGAATGAATTAAGGAGAAACAAGCTGGTAGGGACAGATGGGCTGTTCCATTTCCTCTCGTAGAAAATTATTCTGAAATATTGAAATCCTCCAGAATAGAGTTCTTTCTTTACCCACCTTTGTGCCTGAGCTATTACTGTCACTCTCAACTATGATACTTGATTAGCATTAAGGTGTCTAAACTTGCAGCCTCTACATATTTAATAACAAAACTATAATTGAAGTCGGGGGGGGGGGGTTTGACAGGATCAGGTCTATAACATTTAGAAATCGCTTAGATCAGGGATTGGTAACCTTTGCCTTTCAGCCCACTAGAATAGTTGGCTGGCAGGATATGAAACAGTTTACTGATATGGAACATCCATAGGTATGGCCCCCTGCAAGTCCCAGTGGCTGCCGTTCACCGTTTCCAACAAATGGGAGCTGTGAGAAGAGGTGGTCAGCATGTCCTTTTAGCCCATGGCTCTTCCCACAGCTCCCATTCACTAGGAACGGCAAACCGTGGCCACTGGGAGCTGCAGGGGGATATACCTGTGAATTTACCAATGTCAGCAAATTGTCTCACTGCCCGACAGTGGATTACCCTGATGAGTCATGAGCCAAAAGCTGCCAACCCCTGCTTTAGAGAAATGTAATTTCTATGCCTCTATCTTGGAAGATGTATAATAGAGCACAGGAAACATCTTTACCTTATTCTTGGGAGATTGTTTCCCATGGCCCCAAACTAATTGACACATGGCAGAATGGCTTTGGGTTGGTGCACAGCATGTATTACTACACATCCAAGAGTAGCATCAAGTTCCATGCTAGCTAGGAAATGCCATGCAAAATAGCACATTTATTTTATATGTTGAGGGTCAGACTGTGCTGCTGACCAACATGTGTTCTCCAGGGATATTGTCTGGCATTCATCTTTCTCTAAGGAAGTTTTAAAACTTCAGGCCTAAGAACGTGCACAATGCTTCTTAAAACAAGTATTTATCTATAACTTAAAGTAATTTAGACCAACAGTTTTCAGTGTATGGTGATCCAGGTGCCTTAGTAGGATCTATAGGAGCTCAGCCTGCAACTCTGAAATTGAGATTGTTGAGATCTAATGGTGGATACCCCCAAAACTGAGATAACCAGAAATATAGACCACTATTGAAAACATCAATTTGGAGCAGTTATGGCTATCCTGTTCCTCACCTTCACCATGTGAATACAGTCTTGTGGGATTTGGGGAGCGGGCCAGGGTATTAGGACATGAGAGCAGGTCATGGCCAGGGCTATATACCCTACATACCTGTTCAGTTTCCATATGGAGCTGGAGACAAGAGTATGTACAATTATATTAATTTTCATAAAATACTAGAACTGGAAGAAACCTCAAAAGATCATCAAGTCCAGTCCCCTGTCCCCATTTTGTAGGAATGCCAGGTTAGTGGCTGTTACTAAGCAACCACCATCCCGTAGAAGCATGGCTTGTGGTGGATTCATGCTCATGTGAGCCACTGCAGTCATGTGAATAGAGGACCAACCATGTAAATGGCGTCTGTCTTCACAAATCCAGGGGCTCAGTCTCTCCCCCATAGACACCATGGATCCAGATGTTAAAATTTTACCTGTAGTAGCACTGGTAACCCCGTTCTTCCAACCCCTAAACTGCTTCCCTTCTAAAAGAGTTTGTTTGCAGGTATGCAGACCAGCCTCAGAGATTTCTTGCTTTTTCTGGCTCCTTCTTTAGGTTCTAAGGAATGGGATGATCTTGCTCAATGTTATTTAGTAAAATGTATGCACTCCAATAACAAATGGGTAAAAAATAGGAAATCTATTAATCAAGGATAATTGTATTCTCTCATCCCTCCCCACCCCCCCATGAACAGGAGGCCAATTCAATGATTTTATGAGCTGAACCTTTAACAATAAGGCATGAAAAGACATTTTTAGTATATTTCCACAGTAATTGAAAATTCCCCGCCTTTGTTCAAATTATTTAATTTTGATGTTGTGATAAAATGTTTCCTGTGTCAATTATTAACCAGAAGACAGGTATCGCATTGGTTTCTTCACTTGGGGCTCCAAGACATAAGTATTAATTCCAACTATTTTTTGGGACTCCCCCAATATTATCTGCCGCAGAGCATCATTATGTTCAGGCAGATTTGTTTAATTTAAAAATATTTTGAGACTAAACAAAAGTGGGTATTTATTCCTCTTTGGCACTAGTGGATGCAAACAGGTGGCAAGGAATCCTAATATTTTGCTGTTAACAGGTTATGCTTTGTGAACGATGCCTTCATGCATCAAGAAAGCAGATAAGTATATGCTTTTAAAACAGAAACTAAAATCAAACTTTAGAAGGTTTAAGAATATTTCACTTTTCAAATCTTATTCTGGAAATGTTTTTAAAAGTTCTTTGCACACTTGTACAGAATGTTGGATTTATTTATCTGTTGTAAAACCAAATAACTTCAAAATTTACCAGCAATCATCTCAAGACTAAATAGACCATTCAGCTGCCAAAAGTTTGAAAGGACCCTTAAATGAATGCAAGGAATACAATCTGTACAGTGGAAAATGTAGACTATTTGCAAATACATTTTACATGCAAGCACCATTTGTGTTAATGATTATGATATTCTAATTTTCTTTCAGGGCAATCAGTTCCAACTGAGAAAATAAATTAACTTCCCTTTTCTCTTCATTTGTGGAATAATTTTTGTTCACAGCCACAGGACACTTGTTGCTGTTCTGATTTCATACATCCCAGTACTATCTGATTCTTTTTAAATCTCTTTCTAATTTTGGTAGTCTCAAAGCTAAATGACATTTGAATATATATTATTTCAAAAGTGATGACTACCGTGCTTAAGAAACCAGAGTCCCCAAAATATTTAGGAACAGGTAAGAAAGTATTAACCATACCTTTGAAGTCTGAAATTTAAAAATTAAAGCATAAATGTAACAATTAGGAAGCTCATGATCTCCTAAAATTATCTCTTCTGGGGGAGATTTTCAAAAGCACAATGAGGATGAAGTTTTCCAACTCCCAGTGAAAGAGTATTTGGCATATACCTTCTCTTTGTACTTTTGACAATCATCGTCCCAAATAACTATTGTTGGTAAAGTGAAGGTTGTACTTTTTGTTCGGATTTTCTTCTCAAGTACTGTTCATTGTAACTATGAGACAATAAAGTATATTGCTATGAATGAGGAAAAAAGTATTTGCATAAGAGATATGCAGAGCCCTCTATTTTATTTTGCTCTTTATGGGAGAGAAAGTGGATTAACAGACAAATATTGACTGCCTTTTTAGAAGTGAAATAAAAACATAACAAGTATTTCATGTAATAAATATATATAATAGTATAAAATGTCTATAAAAATATAAGCTCAAAGCCAAGCAGAACAAAAGGATTTTTTTCATGCTAGGCTGTTAAAGTACATCTGAAACTAATCATTGACAGTGAGAAACTGTCTGTGGGTATTAATCTCTATCATTAGTGCAAACAACAGTGAAATGGTGGCAATTTTATATGCTTTTATTATCAGTCAAGATTGCACCGAGTAAGAAAAAGCAAAAACATGTCCACTAAAACAAACTGACACTGTGTGGTGTTCTAATAATTAAATTTCTAAAAATACAGCTAATAAGGAAGCACTCCTTCACTTACTTGCTCTTTTCCTTTCATTCTGCTGATGAGTTTATCAATAATGACAGATGCAGAAGTAGATTCAGATAAATCCAGTTTTATTTGAGAAACATTTTGTATGCAGCTGCATCCCACTATTATAGAGAAGCTGTATCTCTAGATCATTTACTTGCTCTAATTCAGTAAAAGGCAATCACAAACTGATGTCAGCAGCAGCAATCAGCATTAGGAAGTAGACTTTAATAATGTCACCCCAGAAAGCACATGCTAAGGTCTGATTTACTATTTATATGCAGATTTGTTGATGCAAATGAATGGAAAGAGATGAAGAACCTTCCACTATTCTCCTTTTTATATTTTCTTGAATTCTTAACAGATCATAATGCAAATACTTATAAACATGGAATAACTAGCACCAGTCCTTCACTTTATTATACCACATCATGAGATAATCATCAGAATGGGTTTGTTAATCATTTTAATATGGCAGCAGTTTAAAAAATAGTACACATAGTTTAATTTACTGTATTTAGTAGTAAGCCTGTCATAAAAACAATCAAAAAGTATGGATGTGGCCCTGTGCACTGGTGGCTAACTGATTAAATCTGACTTGTCATTGTTTGGATCTCTTGCTAATCATAGTGAAAACTTTGGCCTTGTTCTTCCAAACATGAATACTCAAATCAATAGTTCCAATAAGCACAAGCAGGACACTTAAGTCTGATGTCTGCAGTAGATTTGCTTAATACTGAGGGTACTATAAAAAGATTTGCAAATTAGTTTTTGGTGCCTGAATAGTCCTGCCTGATTATGGCCTGTCTACAAAGGGTGATCTACTTTGGGAGAGATAAAGAAAACAAAATAAGAAGTCTGTTATACTACATACTTAGTCTTCAAGACAGAGTTCAAATCAACCCTGAAATGAGAATGACTATGCTAATGATATATCACAAACCTTTGGGCATGCTCATTGTAAGTCTGATCTTTCCATAATCCTTAGTGGACTCAAACTGAGCTGAGCGCTCATACTATTAATAACATGTGCTGGGCCTTAACACCTGACATCCAAGTGCTTCTCCAAATATAACAAGTCTTGTGGGAATATTCTTGTTTAGCTCCCAGTCAGGAATTTAAAAAAAATCGTGTCATTTTGTGTAGATCAATCACTTCACTTCAATATATACCATGCCAGGCAAAATGCTGGCCTAAGGCCTTTATCTACATGGGGAAATTGGCCAGTATAGGTATAGCAGAAAAAGCTATTCCATAGTTGCTGCTTATATGCAAATTTTGTTCTGGAACAAAATGTGATTTTTATTCTGGATTCATTACTTCATTTGTGATGACAACAATGCGACCTGAAACCAGTGCACAAAGGTGACTGAGTACTATCTTAAACACAGGACTTAATTTCACTTATATCTTGAGTTTTAAATATGCATCATAACTAAATGGATCATTTCTGCAATATTTTAGGTATATTATGCTGCTACTGTCTTGCATCTAGGAGAGTGATTTCAGAGAGATATTGGAGGAATATGGAGACTTACATTCTCTCTCATTAATAAAGCAGTCCTGGTAGAATATAGTGCACAGGGATGGGGCGGTATGGGGAAGGTAGTACTGTGTTGCCCACCTATCTCTATTATGTGGATAAAGAATTTTAATCTCAAGGTCTCTCAGCTTTTGGAAATAATTACAGAATGGTTAATAGGAAGTTGACTGTGTGCTAGAGATTGAGATTTTTTCCCATATAATATGAAAAGGAATAATAAATAATATTTGTCACATGAAGTACAGGTTGTACCTCACTAAACTGGGACTCTGGTCTGGTAACATTCCTGGAACCAGAGAACCCAGGGAGCAGAGTGCCAGAGGGCTCAGGAGGTGTGGTGAGTCCTGCAGTGTGGCTGGAACCCTGTGTCAGGGCTCTGGTGGAGTAAGGAGCCCCACAGCAGGGAGCTCCATTGGCACAAGAGTCCTGCAGCAGGGGGCTCGGGTGGCGTGAAGAGCTCCGGTGGTACATCCAGGAGTGCGGCAGGGCTCAGGAAGCACAGGAAGCCCCACTGCACAGCTAGGAGCTCAGGTGGTGCAGGGAGCACCGTGGCAAGGGGATTCAGCAGTGCAGCAGCTGAGCGTCCCCGGTCTGAGGGGTCCAGCCAAAGCCAGCAGCACAGCTAGCTGAAGGCTGTGTGGACAGGCTGGGGCCAGAATTGGAGCCAGTGGGTGCCTGGGAGACGAGTGACAGGGGACCTCCCCTGATTCTGCAAATTCCCTTATTCAGGACTAGTCAGAACTTGTACATATTACTTTTTTAACTCTGTTCTCAAAACCCTTTAGAGATGTGTACATGGGTCTGTGTGTGTGGGGGGAGGAGGGGATGGGACAAGTGGCAACACAAGCAATACATGGTAGGGTGGGTATAGGAAAGATGCTTGGGCTGGGCCAGCCCCATGTGGGTGGGCAGCAGGGGGTCTTGGACAAACCCTGAATGTGGGCAATGGTGGATGGTCTAGGGTGGTGATGGGGCAGAGAGGCAGATGGGGATCCTTGGGACAGCCTTGCATGGTGGGGAGAAGGAGGCCCCAGGCCAGCCCCATGTGGTGATTCTTTTTCCTTTTGGAGAATATGGCCACTCTGGGTATGTCTAGACTACATGCCTCTGCTGAAAGAGGCATGTAAATTAGACTGCCCAACATAGTCAATGAAGCGGGGATTTAAATATCCCCCGCTTCGTTAAAATAAAAATGGCCGCTGCATTGTGCCGGCTCAGCTGATTGTCGGCACAGCCCAGCAGTCAAGATGCGGATCGGTCGACAGGGAACGCCTTTGTCAACCGCTCCCTTATGCCTCGTGAAATGAGGTTTACAGGAGCGGTCGACAAAGGCGTTCCCTGTCGACTGATCCGCGTCTTGACTGCTGGGCTGTGCCAACGATCAGCTGAGCCGGCACAGCGTGGTGGCCATTTTTATTTTAACGAAGCAGGGGATATTTAAATCCCCGCTTCATTGACTATGTCGGGTAGTCTAATTTACATGCCTCTGTCGGCAGAGGCATGTAGTCTAGACATACCCTCTGTGGAGTAAGACAATACTCAGTGTGAGTAAAGTTTCCACAATTTGACATGTAATGAAAAATGTATTCAAGTTTAATTATTTTGAAATTGTTGCCTGTTGCTCAGGAAATATGAAGTTTGTGGGAGATCAAAGTGAGGGTACGGCTACACTACAAGGTTTTGTTGGAAAAAGGTATGCAAAATGCAAAGAAAAAAAGCAAAATGCAAAAAAAAGTGGAAGAGCAAACATGTTCCCTGGACGTAGTGGAGTTTTTTCGGGATACAAGAGGTATCCCAAAAAACCCTGCAGTTTAGCTGTACACAGGGTGGCAAACTCTGTTGGTTCCAACTCTAGTCTGGTTATTCATATAATTTTCTATGCTTCATTTTTATTTCTAATTCTTTTCATGGTTGCTGCAGTCTGACTTATTGATCTTGGTGCTGAAGTGGTGCTGTCATAAAACAACATCTTCAAAATTGCATTGACAAATCAAAATGTTAATTTAAGGTAATCAGGAAGCAGTTCATTAACGCAAGATCAGAAAATAATGAAAGCTCAACCTGGTTAGTGGACAAAATTCTGTGATTATGCAAATCAACAGGGACTTCTTTGTAAGCAGACTATTTTAAATCTGACTAGTATAAGATGAATTAATCTAATTTCCAATAAAACAAAGCACTCACAAAATGGAAAGTGGCCAAAAGTGATGCCAGGATTTCTGAGAAATCCCATTGGACACTAGAGGGGAAAATCTTGTCATGTAATACAAGCAAAAATGTGTTGGATTGAAAAATCTGTTACTAAAAAAAACTGTAACAATTTTCAATGAACTCTAATTATTATTAATTCTTTGGATGGTCATTATAGTAGCACCCATCATGGCACACATTAAATGTGATACAGTTGAAAATGAAATTTACCAAGACTTCTGTTATAATTTAATATTAATTAATGTCCACTTAAGTATGGATAAAGCAATGTACATAGATAATCTGTAATAATATAAAATATATACCATTTGGTAGAAAACTGTAAATTATTCCTTTTGCTCCATTTGTATGTTTACAGTGACATGTGAATCACTTTCAGTAATGGGAAAAGAGTGCGTCTGAGGACATCTGTAATGAAGAAGAAAACATGCTGCATAAACTTTTGAGATCAATTATCAGATAAAATGTACATGCCTCCACTACATATTTTAATATATCTAATTCATGCATGAAATCAGCTGAACAGAAAGATTTTAACTTGAAAAGAATTATTCTTAAACTAGCAGCAGGTAACCACATTGACCTTTCACGAGCAGGATGACACTACAGAAATATTATCCCACAACTTCTGTAGTGAATGCCATATTTAATTTAGCTGATCAGAAAAATAACTATAATTACAGTATTTCCAAAAAGCATTTCATTCTTTATGAAACAGTCTATTACAATAGCTATAAACCCCTGATTTCATTGCTTGACTGAGATTAATATTGACTAACTGCATACTTCACTTCTCAATGTCTATATAATTTCCTTATTTTAACCATCCAACTTTCAAAGGTCATTTACGCTGCTCACCAATCTATGAAGTTGGATATTGGTTTGCTTTGCTGGGAGTGGAAGCTGTTTCTAGTGTCACTAAATGACAGTGAGCCATTCAAAATTCATTGATAATTCTGGGTGTGCAGTAGTTTTTCTGGCAAACTTGGCAGATCTGTGTGGGGTCTTGATTAGGGAGAGCAGCTATTTATCATACTGGATTTTCTCTTCTCTTGTTGTGGTTGTAGAGGAATGGACTTTAATGTGAGGGGAATAACAGGTATGACACCAATTTGTGTGAATTACTCATTACTCCAGGTTGGGGAGTAATGAAGCAATCCACACACCAATCTTATTTTCCCCATATTCCTCTAATAGATCATGACCCAGGAACAAATAACCCACACTCTAAGTGCATGTCTTATAGGGTAAGTCTTATTATTTTGCAAATGGTATCAGGTAATAGATTGTGAAAATCTAACATTCCAAGTTGAATCATTAATGGAGCAAGGACAGTCAGTCCCAAGGAAAGATTTCACTTGTGGATGCTATCATTACTACATGACATACTCGCAAGCCCAAAGTCTTAAGGGGAAACAGTAATAAGGGTTATTATTATTAACATTATGAGTGTCAACTTCTGAAGGAAGCCAAAGGTATATTGTAAGGGTGCAGTCGTTGGGGATTTGGAAAACATTGGAAACTGTTTGGAAAACATTTTCCACTTTTATACAGGTATGTTTGTACCCAATGTAATGACCATGGTCACACAATACTATGCGTGATCAATATACATGCGTATGGATAATTTCAGCAAGAATTCTTGTGTTTAGGTTTTAGTTGGTGTGGTGTTTTAGATGCTGCTTGTAATTATTAGAACTGGCAGCACTGGCTGTTGGGAGTCTGGAAGCACAGGAAACAGGAAGGAGGGGGGAGGAGATGAGCCAGGCCTGAGTGAGAGCTACAGTGGGGTGCAGCAGCAGCTTTGTAAAGAGGTTTCACCTTTCTTAAATAAAGGCCTGTTGAAGTTTGTTAGTACCTTGCTTGCATGATACAACAGTTGGTTCAATTAGAAGTTCAATAAATGTTGCAGCTGATTTCTCTCTATTATTTTATGACTGTTGTCTCTCTATATACAGGACTGACTTTGGCAAAAGGTAAACCATCTGCTCTCTTGAGAAAATATTTGAAAAAACAAAGAAATAGAGAACAGTTCCAGAAATAGCCAAATTAATTTCTGAATAGAAGTATACTTGAGGTGGGAGTATACATTAGCTACCCAGAATTTAGGTGTTATTTGGGGCAAGTGTTTTGTGGTTTTTAATTTTCTCTGTAGCTCTGGAGTTATTAAAGCTGTAGGGGGCATTAGTAACTCAAGCAAAATACAACTTGAAGAGTGCTGTGCTTAATGTCATGGATCAAGCCAATGCCATCCAGACCTCTGGTCCTGTGTCAAATAAACTTGGGCTGGTCTCACCACAGAATCCTGGTATAAAATATAGCCCAGAATTTCAAGCTATAATGCAGGATGCTGCAAAGCTTCTCTTGTGAGTAGTGCTTTATCACAAGAATAGTCCAAATTAAAATAACAGGGGCTACCAGCACAAGCAAAGGCTTCTCACATGAGTAAGTTTTACAGGATTGGACCCCTTTTCTTTAATTCATGGGAAATATTTTACAAAACTACTAAAATATTTTATACTGAAATTTTAATATTTCTTATTAAATAGCAATAAAGTTACAATCTTGATTCTGTGGTGCTTTTAATTTTCTTTAATTTTTTTTATAGAGTTTGCCATTATCTACCTCTGAGGTATTATTGGACTGATAGTATTCACAGAGAGCTCAGAGAACTTAATACAGTGGTTCCCAACATTTTTTATACTGCGGACCGGCAAACCCATTCACAAACTTTTGGCGAACATTTTATTTGTATATTCATTATGAAAATAATTAGTAGGCAGATAAAATGTTGCCAGTCTGCCAAGGGGCTGAAGCCAGCTGCAGTGCAGCAGCCCAGAGATCCAGGATGTACCCCAGCCTTGGCCCTCAGAGCCGCTATGAACAGTCAGCTCCAGCTCTGGCAGCCGCATGGCTTTGCAGCCAGGGGTTTGCAGACCGGCAGCAGTCCACGGATCAGTGGTTGGGACGGGCTGACTTAATATTTAAAAAAATAAAACGTTGTTTCCATTATAACTTCAAGATATGAGAAGTCATCCTTCCGTTCTACTCTACACTGATTAGGCCTCAATTGGAATATTGTGTCCAGTTCTGGGTACCACATTTCAAGAAAGATGTGGAGAAATTGGAGAAGGTTCAGAGAAGGTTCAGAGAAGAGCAACAAGAATGATTAAAGGCCTAGAGACATGACCTATGAAGGATGACTGAAAGAATTGGGCTTGTTTAGTTTGGAAAGGAAAAGACTGAGAGGGGACATGATAGCAGTCTTCAGGTATCTAAAAGGGTGTCACAAGGAGGAGGGAGAAAAATTTTTCTCCTTGGCCTCTGAGGATAGGAGAACAATGGGCTTAAACTGCAGCAAGGGAGGTTTAGGTTGGACATTATGAAAAACTTCCTAACTGTCAGGTGGTTAAACACTGGAATAAGTTGCCTTGGGAGGTTGTGGAATCTCCATTTCTGGAGATATTTAAGAGCGGGTTAGATAGACATCTACCAGGGATGATCTAGACAGTACTGGGTCCTGCCATAAGAGCAGGGGACTGGACTCAGTGACCTCTCAAGGTCCCTTCCAATTCTTGGCTTTGCCTACACTGCAGCGTTTTTGCAGCAAGAAGCTTTTTGTGGAAGAGATCTTCTGCAAAAACTTCTTGTGAAAAAGCGCATCAACACCTCAAAAGCACATCGCAAAAATGATGTGCTTTTGCACAAGAGAGCGTCCATACTGCAAGGACTCTTTTGCACAAGAAAGTTCTGATTGCCGTTCACAGAACGGCCATTAGAGCACCTATGCTTTTTCTGATAGGCTCTTTTTGCGCAAGAAACCCCTACGCAGCGTCCACACACATCTTTTTGTGCAAGAACTCTTGCACAAAAAGGAGTTATTCTTCGTATACCTACACTGCAAAAAGCCCTCTGTTCTGCCCTTTTTACTGTACATTTTCTTGCGGAAAAACGTATTTGAGGTATGGACGCTCTGCGGGTTTTTGCGCAAAAATGACTGGTTTTGCACAAAAACCCTGTAGTGTAGACATAGCCCCAGTGTTCTATTATTCTATAAGACCAAAAATTCCTCTCTGTCTCTGCATAGTGCATTCTCAAAAATATTTTAAATGAACATTATTCAGATAGGAAAGTCAAGTACTGAAAAGTTAGGGAATGACAAAAGTTGCCAGGGCAACCTTGATTCGCCTCTTTGTGCATAGGAATTATGTCATAGTCTCTAATCAGATGGCATGGCAACTATCCCTCTAACTTATTTCTAAAGCATGGAGATGCTAGCACATTTCAAATAAAAGGTTGCCAGAGTTTTTTAACACTGGTAAAATGTATTTTTCACTTGGTGTATTCTTGAAAACAACTAAACTGGTTTGGTGGTGGTTGTTGCTGTTGTTTTAAATTATTCAACCTGAGGTAGACAGCTGGCATGGATTTTTTGGGTCCCCCCCAAATACAGTATGGAAAGTTATAAGCAATTGAAAGCAGGTTTTTTTTTTAATGGAAAGTGTTCAGCACTTGTATGTGGTTCTACTATCAGTGGCTCTAATATATGTTGTACTCAACAGTTTTCTTTGAACTTTAAAGATAAAGTGGAACAGGGATGCAGATTTAAATTACCTTAAAGAAAGCTGGAGTTTGTAAACTATTTAAGGTGTTTTACATATAAACTCTTGAATTTTCTGAATAGATTATACCAATATATGTGCAATAAGGGGCTGCTAGATTGGGTCAGATTGCTGGATCTATCACTGATCAGAATAGTTTCTAGATCTCTGCAGGGAGGTGAGTCTCAAAATCTGAATCATGACCTGGATCCAAATATTATCATTTGGATTCTTTTCTATTCTTTAAAGTCTTCAAGGTAATATGCTTTCTATCCATCTAAGTCTCACATCAGCTCATTTATGCAGTTCAGGGCATTGGAAAAGCAACAATAAAATCCATGTTTTAGTGAATCATCAAAATATTTATATCTTTAATTATTGTGATGAGCATAGTGTTTCAACAGAATATAACATGCACCTAAGTAAACAAAAACACAGCAGCTGCATTGATTCTGGACATTGATATTATTTCAAGATTAACCCAAAATACTACAAATAACAAAATAATTAAAAAATACTTAGCAACCACAGGTTGTACCTCTCTAGTCTGGCACCCTCCAGGATCTGACCAGTGCCAAACCAAAGAATTTGCTAAACCACAGGTGGTCAATATTGTCTCGCAGCATTACCAACACTTCCACTGCTTACTAGGTTCTTAGAAGACATTGAGGGGTAAATCAGAGCTAAATAACAAGAGAACACTGAGAGCCAGGACTGGTGGCTGTAAACAAACTTTATGGGCCATAGGAAATTTGGCCACACCCATGATAAGTGGACATCTGGTTAACTAAACACTTGCTGGACCATAGATGTTGCTGGACCAGAGACTGCCAGACTGGAGAGGTTCAACCTATAAATCCAAGATGTCGTATTTTTCTCTCCGACTCTTACAGATTTCATTTTCCCCAGTAGCATAAATATTTAACTGAGGTTAAATGGTAAAGCAAGCTTAACAGTGGAAGGCAGCTGAACGTACTACCAAGGCACTTGTTTCAGCACAGCAAATATGTAATACTTCTTTAAATGGCTTTGACATGTGATCTTATGTGAAGACATGTGATCAGGACTTGTTTGCCATTTTGACTCAATGCTGAAACACCTGTGCATGCTTTATTTTCTGTGGTTAAGATTTCTCAAAAGTAGTAAGCAATTTAAACAATTTGTCATCCTGTATTTAAACCTTTGGTCAAAAATACCAAAGTAGCTGGGGTGAACAGAGAACTTCATTTGGTTCAGTGAGATCTTCAAAGGTATTTGTGCACCTAACACCCATTGATTTCAATGGGAATTAGGTATCGAAATACCAAGCTAACCTGCAGAGATTAAAGACTTTTACTTATTGCAGAAATAGTATTTGCATTTCCTGCTCTTTTAGAAATACATGTCCTATATGTTTAATCTGTTATATAGTGTTCAGAACATACGAGGCAAATATAATAGATATTGCTTGCTGAGAATGATAAATATCGTTTGCTGAGATTAACCTCACGTGGTAAGTGCCATAAACTGAATTATGGTAATAGGAGTTTATACCTTTGAACACCAAATGGCCATATTTGTCATTTTATCATAATGCCCATGAAGAAATAAAGGCTGAAGTTATTGAAGATTTTAGCACCTTATCTATCAGGTGCAGCAAATAAAAAAGGCAATATATCAATATCTGTTTCATATTCAGTCTGCACTACTCTTGGATTATTTACTACACTCCAGAATGTGGCGAGCACATCTTGTTTCTTGAAGTCACTTTTGTACTTTTCATGAAGTAGAACTATCTGAAAAAGTGTTGCTTGTCAAATTATTCACCAAAACTCTTAAAACTGAATTCTCCTTGCCTGTTCTTCTTGGGCAGAAATATTACCTTCCAACTCTTCAGTGTATGCAATAGAAAATATAAGCACTAGGAATTAAACAAAGAGTTAACCAGTACCTGTTCTGTGAGAAGGAACAGTGAATGGACTGTGTGCTCAAGAGTACTACTAGTAACTGGCAAGCACTGATCAGCTGATTCATATTCTAAAATTATCTTTGACCTATTTTTCTTCATATTCTGCCATTTTCTTTAGGCCACATATCATAACTTGGAATGTAATCATACATAAAATCAGGACCAATTTCACTCATAATGGAATATTGAGTATTGTGAAAGTATTTTGGATGTGGCTACTTGCTTTTCCTTTAACACTGTTTCAGTAACAGAAATGGACCATTAGGGAGAATGTTTGCCCCACCCATTGCAGGTGTTCATTGCAAAATAAGGTGTAGGGTGTGATTCAAATTCCATTAAATGGGAGTGTTTCCACAACTTCAACAGGGATTTAGGGCAGGTCTACACTGTAGGGAAAGGTCATATTAAGGCAGTGTTTCTCAAAGTAGTCTGCAAAACCACTCTGAGAAACTTGCTAACTTATTGCTCCAGTATGTTTATTTACTGGTTCCACAGCCATGGAGCCTCATGGCTCCCATTGGCTCCGGTTCACCATTTGCAATCAAGGGGAGATGCAAGGCTCTATGGCTGCATAGCCAGTAAATAAACACACTGGAGTAGCTAGACAGCAGATTTCTCAGAGTGCTTTTATGGACCACTTTGAGAAACTCTGTTTTAAGGTACACAATTCCAGCTACATGAATAATGTAGCAGGAGTTGATGTACTTTAAGCCAAACTAGGGCACCATTCTCACTGTTGGAGGTCAACAGGAGAAACACTCCTATTGACTTCCCTTATGCTTCGTGACAGCGAGGAGTACCAGCATTGACGGGGTGCCCTCGACGTTTGATTTAGCATGTCCCCGCTAGACCCGATAAATGAACGCTGGAAGATTGACTGTTGCAGCGTTGATCCTTCTGGTAATGTAGACATGCTATTTAGGCTAAGGTTCTCAAAGGTATTTGGATGTTTAACTGATGTGGATTTCAATGGTAATTAGGTATCTACATAACTTTGAGAATCTAGGCCATAATCCTTTTAAGACTGGCCCTGTTGTAACACTGGCCCTTTGGGATAAGGTTTAATTCTTTCAAAATCATCTTGCTATAGCTGAAGGGTAATATGGATGACTATGCCTCATTCTCATTTTCTTGGGGCCAAACATGTCTCCTAGTGATGCATTAGAGAATACTCCCTTTTTAACATTCCAGTAGTGATACAAACTGCTCTGGAAAGTAACACATGGAACAGAATGGAAAATTATGCTTGTTACTAGGAAACCTCAGTCCGAATCTTCAACAGGATATAAGCAAATAGTCTCATCATGTTTCCCCTTCATGATGCTACAGCTTAAAGATCACTAAAAGCATCTGCAAATCGCTTTTCAAGAGAACGCCAGCCATTTTTTTTCATTTTAAAATAAAGATTGATAAGGAGCCCACAGTATTAATAGCCTCCAGTTGGTTTATTATTCCACATTAAACACAGTATTCAAATCTTTTTATGTCAGAGACTTTTTAAATGTTTTATTTTTCTTCACAAAGGTTGAAGTGGTGCCATTATTTATCATCTAGGAAGAATAGGTGCATTTTATTGATTTCAGCAGTCTGCTGGTTTTGTTCAGGGCTAATTCATAATGGATGCGCTTTGATTTTTTTTAACAAACTTACAACTAAAGTACTGTAGCTGTGACTATAATTAAATATGAAACCTAGTTCTCATAAAAATTAAAGGACAATTTTAGCCTAAGGTGATAAATATGCTTCCTGGGGACTGACTTCTCCCCCAGAACCATAGAATCATCAGAGAAGGCCTGAGAAAAACCCCACAAAAATCATTAGAAAGATTCCAACTGACTTCAAAGGGCTTTAGGTCAGGCCCACATCACCTTGTTTTTAGCTCAGTTAGAAAACTTGTGTATTTATGTCTTGGTCTGAGTCCCTTCAGTGATGTTGTACACCACATGTGTACAGCCTTCCACAAAAGAAGGTGTTTAGTTTCTGTATTGTTGTGCAAAATTTAAAGAGGGATAATTTTTGAAATATATATGCACATGGACCAACCTGTGTTCCATAGTAGCTACTGTTGGTGTATTAGATATAAGGACTTGTACTTACTGAAAGCTGAAAGTTGTTGACTTATTGTATACCTGGAGAATCAATGTAAGCTCAATAGAATGAATTTCAGCTGGGAGCATCGCCTGTATGATAGTATGTTTGTCTTTAATAAAGACTGATTTAAACTGTACTAGGGAGAAGGTGGTTGTCTGAAAGTATGGGACAGAAACAGCAGGTTTGATCTCTAGTAGCTTGAAATCTTTTATGTTTAAATAAAATTATGCCATTCTTATTGGTGCCAAGAAGCACCATATTATGTAAATAACAATTGGGCTGGGCATTAGTTAAAAAAATCAGTTTATGGATATGTGAGGACAAAGGTAGATATAACAAAACACATTCAATCATAGAACAATTGCACTGAAGTCAATGTATTTTGTGTTAAGTAATGCGATGTGCTGGGAATTGTATCTGAACATTTCTAGGCAATGTTATCAAACCTGTAAAAATTCAGCATTGTTACTTACATTGTGAGAGACAGTCTTAAAAATGAAGCATAGTTTCTGAACTTCCTGATCAGCAAAAACAGGCTATTTTAAAAGCCAGTGGGAGGTATTTTCATTACCTAAGTTCATTATATTTTGCCTCTGTACTTCAATAAACTGTTTTTTGTCTATCTTAGATCCATATTGAACACCAAAGGTCCAATTCTGCCACCCTTAATCACAGAGAAGTAAATATTGTAATTATTTTATTGGGTCTGTCTACATAATAAGGTACTTCTTGGCACCAGTAAGGATGGCACAATCAAAGCCTAAATGATAACTCTATAATCCACCTGAGAATGTAAATAATAATCCCTATTAGTATGAAAACATATTTCTTTACAAATGGGCTAATCTTGTTTTGTTTTTATTTTGTTTTATTATTTTATTAAGGGTATGCTGTCTGAGGGGGAAACAAAACAAAGATAACAATCACAATACATCACGAATACGATGCAAAGATGAAGACAATATAAATCCTCATGCACCATGTCATAAACAAATCTTTTATGTTGGTTCATTGCTATATGTTGGAAGAAAAACAGAACAAGTTCCAAGAAATGAGAGAAAGATGACATTCAGCATACAGTTTGTGCAGCAGAAGTAATATTATCCTGAGCCAGAACATTGTTACGCAACAATGACATGAGTGCATAACTATCTCAGAAACAGTTTAATCAGGCCCACCAATAAAACTCCCTTTTCACACCATTCTGTCAACAGACGGTTGGCTTTCTTTATGGCTAATTGGTCAGATTTTATACCACTTTGGGGGTATGTCTACACTGCAGCTTTTTTTCCAGAAAAACGGCCATTTTCCCAGAAAAACTATATTTAGGTCCACGCTGCTATTGCGTTCTTTTCAGCAGAAAGTCGAAAGAATGGAGGAGTTTTTCCAACAGCGGTAAACCTCTTTCTGTTAGGAAGAAGCCTTTTTCTGAAAAAGCTTTTTCAGAAAAAAGCGTGTGTGGGTGCAGAAGAGGGAGTTCTTCCGAAAGAAGAGGCCTCCAGGAAATAACACAGGTGCCCAGGTGGCCACTCCATCCAGACTAATCACAACTTAAATGCAAGATAGCGTCCAATGAATGTGGACACTATCTTTCAAAAAAGCACGTGGCTTTTTTGTTGCACTTTGGCTGTGTGGACTCTCTCTTTCGAAAAAAGTTTTTCCAGAAGATCTCTTCCAGGAAAGCTTCTTCCAAAAGAAGCTTGCAGTCTAGACATAGCCCTGGGAGTGTAAACAGATTTAAAGCCATGCATATATGTAATATATGCCCACTTTAAGCCTCACTTATAAAAACTAAAGGACAGAAAGGGACATATATCCTAATCCTTCAAGCACCTGTGTTCATGCTTAGCTTCACTTCAATAATACTCCTTGTGCTACTAAACTTAATGTGGTACATTAGTGTTTGCAGGATTAGGGTCTTAATGGAAATGAGAGTCTGCTACTAAAACAAAGGACCACAGGCCAGATCCTCAGCTGGTGAAAATCTGCTTAGCTCAGTTGACTTCTCCATCTGAGGTTCCAAATATAATGAGATTTGGGAAAGTCTTTCTGTCTTCTTTTATATGTTGCGCTTTCAACAGCAGACATACACAAGTTAGTGTGTTCTCACTGGTGCAGCACTTGTCCGCATGTGTCACTATGAATTCTGGGCGTGTATCCCATGGTATCTTGTGGTGCAGTAAACTGACCTATGAAGTTTTGGCAAGTGAAATGTGGGAGAACTTGTCCTTCTGGGGCCCTGGGGGAATTATGGGAATTGGAGAATATCAGCACTTGAGCAATTTAGACTGTGTTCTCATTGGAAAGCGGGTAAGTTAGCATCTTGACTGAGGATATAAATTGGGCACCTATCCGCAGGCCTGGCCCTAGGACAAGGCGAGCAAGGCAAATGCCTTGGGACCTGTGCTTTCGGGGCTCTGGGCTGCTGAGTATTCGCTATTCACTGACTGGGCCCGGGGCCCTGCTCTCAGTGTTCTGCCTTGGGTCCTGCAAACCCTTTGGCTGGGCTTGCCTCTCCTCACCCCCTGGCTGTCCCAGCTAACCTGGTTGAAAATACCACTGAACTCATATAAGAGGTGTGGATGGGATGGAGGTTAAGGACAAATACCTGGGAAAGAGCTAGAACTAACAGTGAAGATATGCCCTAAATAATCAATAGGAATGAAGTCTGCTTCCCTTGAGACAAATATATAAACACTAGGCAGTATTCTGTCAACACTGTACTTCTTCTGTTAGATTTCTCTCTCTCTTTTCAGAGACACATTATAGGCTACTCAGGGGAAGTTAACTCTTATTCTATCTATATTATGCAAACACAGGGCTAGATTGTGCTCAATCTTGCATTGGGCACAAAGGAAAAGGTAGAGGTCAAGAAGTCTTTTCTTTCTATTTTGTGCCTCCATTTTCCTGACAGGTACAATCTCAGTGGGGAAAGTTAGCATGCTGATAATGAGTGTTCACAGCAATGTTATCTTTTCAACTATGGGTTGGGAGAGGGCTGGTTGATGCTAATTTCAGATCCAGTTGTGATACCTTTGCTCACTCTGATTAGTCCCTTCCTTCAGAAGAGGTCTTGTTGAATTAAATGTGAATAGTTATGATGTAAGGTAGTATTCAGGGTAAAATTATCACAGACTGGGCCTTCATATGGAAGGAAATATATGTTGTGCATTTTAAAGTCAGCCTGAATCCCTTAAAAACTTGTATTACAGAGTATCTTCTCTGTATCATCTCATCTGCAATGAAAACTTTGATTAAGAGCCGCAGTCAGGACCACAGCACTTAAACATGAAGAAATGCAATGTTTTATCTACTAACTTTGTACAGTACATCAGAGCTATGGAAACTTGGAAATTGTCCCTGACAAGCTATTCCTTCTCTCACTCTCTTGCTCTCTCACTCCTCGGCAAGCTCACAAGCTAAGCATGGCAAACTTAATTAAAGTCAGTTGTCTCTTTGTCCCTGAGGTCTCAGATGAAACAGCTCTCCCTAAACTTACTCAGTTACAAAGTGTTGTCTTGGTTCTTTTGTTCAGAAAGAGGTAAAGGTCCCTTAGCTACAGCAGGTGAAATCCTGTTTGCCTTGTTTTTCTCTTTAAACTACATTGTGCCATGTTCTTGAATGTTGAATGTTTTTTCTCTCATATGACATCACGGTGAGACACTAGCTCACTCTTAATATTGTATAAAATGAAGACCTGTTGCAATGGTTCTGAAAGGGGTGACCTGCAGCAAAGTAGTTCACAGAGAAGGATGCACCAAGACCACAATCATAATTCATCATGCCCAACACTCCCATGTTTTTATCAACCCGACCACTGGAAGATCAAGCAAGATGGCAGCATCATCAAAATGTGGTATTCTTGTTGCTGGTTAGTTCTGAGTAAGCACTGCTTGGAATTTACTATCACCTTAGTGCAAGAGCAATACAAAATTTTGTTTATCTTCTTGAAGTTATCCTTTTCATTTGTTTTAGAACTAAAAAAAAAGAGATTTGCAGAGCTGGGATACTTACAAGGAAAAAAGGAAGCTTTAGATAAAATTAGCACTCAAAGAGGCTATGTATATTATCTCTGGTCACTGGTTACGACTATGCGAATTTTCACTGTTTCGGGGGGAGGGGTGCAGTGCTTACTCAGAACCTGTTGTTTTAATTCTCAGTCAATGTTCAAGAAATGGAATTCACCCTGAAAATGAGAATAAACTTTCATTTCAAGAGAAGAGAAAATTATGGATATATTGGAGGAAAAAGCTTAAACTGAAAGTCAGATTTTGGGATATTCCACAGATGAAAACGAATCTATTAGTTGCCTCTGTACTGAAATATGAGCCACTTCATAGAGGAATAAGGTTCTTTTAATGGTACACAGTCCCTTCTTAGGGCCCATTCTGGCCAGAATTATGGGCTCATGATTGTTTCAAAGTCAGGCTTTGTGGAACTTGTAATCTCTAGGAAGCCTGTGACTGGTCATATGACCAGGCTGAAACCAAGGCCTACTGAAAAAAGAGGCTAAGAGGAAAAAAAAAGAGGAAAAGAAGGAAGTCTTGATGCTCAATTTCAGAGATCTCTTGTGTAGAGTAGGGAGAGGTGTTTTGGTTGTGAGATGTAAAGTAGTGCTGCATTCATAGGTCTTTTCTGACAAAAGATTGTGCAAGGAGATTCAGTGGGCCTCTGGCTAGAAGCCATTCAGAAGGCAATGGACAGTCTGGGGGAAAAGGGTAAAAGAACTCCTCACAACTAGGGTGCTACAGTTCCTCCCTTAAGTTTCCTACCAAACCAAGATGCTGTTTCCTACCAAACCAAGATGCTGTTTCCTGCCTCATTAGCCAGGAGCAAGAGGAATGCAGGTAGCTTGCTTTATGTAGTCCTCTCCCTCCACCTCTCACTTGAGTAAGAGGAATGCAGGCTTATCAATCAGAACACAATTCCCAGTCCAAACTCCTGCTTGGCTCCTGGCTGAAATCAGAAGTAGCCAGGTTGGAATCAGAGTTCCTGAGATGCTGGTTCCATCTCCTGATTGGCAAGAACAGAACTGCAGCAGCAAATGCAAAACACAGTGAGAGCAGTCACACTGCTAGCATGCCTCCCTTGGCTTATTCTTTGATCCTCAGTACTCAGCCAAAAGCTACGCTGTTTTTCTCTCTCCCCCTCCTAGCCAAACTACTTGAAAAGGTAATTCATTCTTCTCCCCTCTCTCCTCCTGGGCTAGCTAGTCTTCTCTCTACCCACAGGAAGGCAGAGGTGTATCTGGGGCTATGTCTAGACTGCAGGCTTCTTTCAGAAGAAGCTTTTCTGGAAGAGATCATCTCAAAAAACTTCTTCCAAAAGAGAGCGTCCACACTGCGAAAGCACATCAAAAAAGCAATCTGCTTTTTCAACAGATAGCGTCCTCACTGAATGGACGCTATTTTGCAGATAAGCTGTGATTACTATGGGTGGAATGGCCACCAGGGCACCTGTGCTTTTTTCTCTTTCCTCTTCTTGCAAAAGAACTCCCTCTTTCCCATCTACACACGACTTTTTTTGAAAAAGCTCTTTTGGAAAAAGGCTTCTTCCCCATAGAAAGGTTTACCAATGTCGGAAAAACCCCTCAGTTCTTTCGATTTTTTCCCAAAAAAACATGATTGCAGTGTGGAAAAACTCAGAGGGATAAAGTCCAGAGTGACTTAGACAAATTGGAGGATTGGGCCACAAGAAATCTGATGAGGTTCAACAAGGACAAGTGCAGAGTCCTGCACTTATGACAGAAGAATCCCAAGCATTGTTACAGGCTGGGGACCAACCAGCTAAGTAGTAGTTATGCAGAAAAGGACCTGGGGCTTACAGTGGATGAGAAGCTGGATATGAGTCAACAGTGTGCCCTTGTAGCCAAGCAGGCTAATGGCATATTAGGTTGCATTAAGAGGAGCATTGCCAGCAGATCCAGAGATGTCATTATTCCCCTTTATTTGGCTCTGGTGAGGCCACATCTGGAGTATTGTGTCTAGTTCTGAGCCCCCCACTACAGAAAGGATGTGGACGCATTGGAGAGGGTCCAGAGGAGGGCAACCAAAATGATTAGGGGGCTGGAGCATATGACCTACGAGGAGAGGCTGAGGGAGTTGGGTCTGTTTAGTCTGCAGAAGCGAAGAGTGAGGGGGGATTTGATAGCAGCCTTCAACTTCCTGAAGGGAGGTTCCAAAGAGGATGGAGAAAGGCTGTTCTCAGTAGTGACGGATGGCAGAACAAGGAGCAATGGTCTTAAGTTGTGGTGGGAGAGGTCCAGGTTGGATATTAGGAAAAAGTATTTCACTAGGAGAATGGTGAAGCACTGGAATGGGTTACCTAAGGAAGTAGTGGAGTCTCCATCCCTAGAGGTGTTTAAGTCTCGGCTTGACAAAGCCCTGAATGGGTTGATCTAGTTGGGATTGGTCCTGCCTAGAGCAGGGGGCCGGACTTGATGACCTCCTGAGGTCTCTTTCAGCTCTATGGTTCTATGATTCTATGAACTCTGTAGTGTAGACATACCCTGGGAGGGCTGAGAGCTTATGCAGCACTTTTTCTTAATTCGCTGAAACAAGCAGACTCAAGGAGTGGTATGGAAGGAAACTGTGCTTATATATGCAGATGATTGCTGCAGATTTCATCATGATCTGCCCTCATCCTCACATACTGATATGTTAGAAAGGCAAGAAGGAGCATGCCTCTTGTGACATCAGTAGATACAGGGCTGCTCAGGCAGGGGAAGGGACTAAGGGACTCATGCCCCATGAACATCAGGTTAACCCAGCTTTCGATATTTCAGTGCTTCACTGCAAGAGCAGCTGAACTAAGGATCTTAAAAAAGCAACTAATGGTCTTTCAGTACCTTAGAGACTAACAAACATGTAGATAGTACCATGGACTTTTGTGGGCACAACCCACTTCTTCAGATGAATGGAGCAAGGGATTCTGCAGAACCATTAGTTGTTTTTAACTGTATCTACACTACACCTTAAGCTCAAAATAAACTACGCAATTTGAAATTGTGTCAGCCGGTGGTCAGGGCAGTGAGTGGTGTGTGTGTATTATACACCCAAGACTTCAACTGCTAGGACTGGGGTCCCTTAGCAGCGGGCAACCTGGAGGAGGTTGATGGGCGCCCCAAGAAGTTTACAGGGAGAGCTTATTACACCTCAGATTTTGACTGCTAGGATACACGATCCCTTCGCAGCGGGCAGCCTGGGGAGGCTGAGAGATGCCCCAATGGATCTGTCCCCTGGAAGCGACATGATCCAACACTCAAGCTCTCCCTATATCTGTCCCTTATTACCGGCTGGAGTTCTTTTTTAAAATTGTGCTTGGTTCTGTTACAGCAACTGAAGGAGTCAGGTCACAGCTTAAACAGTTACTATTTTATTGTTACAGGGTAAACTTAGCTGTTAAATGCTACTACTGTATTACAGATAACACAGCCACTACAAAGGACAGGACAGAAATTACGCTAATAAGTCACTTACAGGTACCATGAAACCCTTTTGGTTCTCTGAGCTCTTATTAAATGCATGCAAAATAGACACCTAGCAGGTATATATATATTCTCATCCCTGCGTTCCAGACTTGGCATGGCCAGCGTCTTTCTCTCAATCCCTCGGGAAGAAGTAGGGCGAGGTTGGGCGTCCCACAGACCTCGGGAGTCCATCAATACCTGCCAGCAGGTGTAGATGATTGGAGCTCAAATGGGGTGGGCTACTAAACCCCTCTTTATACCTCTTGGGTCACATAGGTTTCTTCCTGGTCTCAAGTGGCCAATTAGGAAAAATGGCTTTGAATGCCAAGTTTCCCACGAAGGGTGCAAAGCATAATTCACACCTGGGAAAATGCAGACAATGGGCACCTCTGGTATGTGATGGGCGAAGATTCCTCTCCTGGGACAGTGCAGGCGTGTCAATTACTGGTACTAGCCATCAGGGCAGCAGGAGGCCCCGGGTCGTCAGCTAGCCCATTTACTGTCTGGTTTCTGTTTATTAGAGTCAGGGACAGGCAGCACACCTGCGTTCCCAGGGCATCAAAGGCTGACTGCCTTTCTCTTGCTCTCTGGGGGGGGAAAACAAGATGGGGTTCATGTCTGGCTACAAATTGCATAGCTTATTTCAAGTTAATTTCAAAATAGCTTATTTTGTAATTTGGCGCTGTCTTCTTCCTTCAACTTCCTGCTGTGTAGACAGTGCCAAAAGCCAAATTAAGCTATTTCAACTTAAGCTACGCAATTGACATAGCTGAAGTTGTATAGCTCAATTTGTGTTTTGCCCTGCTGTGAAGACGTACCCTAAGAGACTGTGGATTATTGCTTCAGCAAAAATCTGGAAACTCTATATTTGCAAACTTCTATGTTATTACTGGCAAACAAACAAACCCAGGAGTTTTCAGGTGTCTCAGTAGCCCCTAGAATGGAATCATGATTAAAGCTCCCCTCCACTCAAATCTGAAATGACATTCCTGCCTCACAAACCCTAATGCAAAACTGTGGGGACCTCTGCCACTGATGGATCTATGGACTGATGTGAACTCTGATAGAAAATAAATAAATCTACCTGAAGTCCCTAAGTGAGAGTGCTATGGAAACCTGAGCACAAGGTTTTGATGGAAGAGGGTTTACATTGAAAGTGCTGGGATCTAATGTATACATTAAATACATATAGTCAGACCCCCAGTAGGGAGGTATATGATTGCATCAGAGGCCCAGAAAGGGAAATTGCGGTGTAGCTGTTGCTCTTGATGATGGACTAAATAAGGTGACCTTGTAATAGTGCACCATTACATACCTGAAGAGCATATCCCATGTTACTTATCTGTAAATTGAGCAAGGCTATCCTTAAGGGGATCCGGGGCCAGGGGTAATGCCCCCCCCCCAGTGCCTGGGACAACCTCCCCCCCACTGCAGGCCCCACCCTGCCTCTGCTTCACCAACCCTGCCCCCACTCCATGCCTTCCCTCAGGTCCCACCCCTACCTCACTCCTACCACACCCCTTTCTGTCCCTGCTCCACTGTCTTGCCCCCTCCTCTGTATGATGTAAGCCAGGGGATTACCATGGGTGGCAGCAGTGGTTGTCCCCCCTTCCTTGCACTTATTGCGGTAGCAGGAGTCAGAGTGACCTGACAGCCTGCTCCCCTCCACCCCGCTGCCCTCTTCCAGCCCTCTGCACTTATCTTCACCACAGCAGCAGGAAGTAGAGCGTCCTGGGGCTGGGGCACTCTGCTTCCTGCTGCCATGGAAATGCTAAGTGCAGCAGCCCAGGAGAGGGCTGTGGTGCAGGGTAGAGTGGAGGGCTCTGCTGAGCTGTTCTGGATTCCACCACTCTGGTGAGTATGGGGAGAGGGGGGCACCTGTTGCCACCCTGCGCTACACCCGCAGGTAATCCCCTGGATCCCGTGCATAGGATGGTGGAGGCAGCCGCCACAGGGCCTCCCAAAGTGCAGGGCCTGGAGAGACCACTCCAAGCCATCCTATGGATGGGATGGCTCTGGCATTGAGGAAGGGAAGAGCAGCTTCTGCAGGGCCACTACTTTTCCTTCTGAGCACAGGGACTGGAGGGGAAGTTTGCCTTTCCAATGTGCCAGTCAATGCAGCTGGGCTGCGGTGGAGGGGGAAGCAATCTGCTTCTGCTAGAGAAATGGCACAGTGAACTCTCACTTACCGCCTAAAGTAAGGTGGAAGGAGGGGCTGAACATTTTGAGTAGGGTTTGTGACATTCCACAATCTAGACCTCTAAGGTGAGTGACCAGAGAATGCTTATGTACATAAGTAGCTCTGATGTCTTTGCTGATTAGTTTCCTCAAGCAAAATTCCTAATAATGTCTAATAATGTTAATAGGAATCCTGCCTGAATTCAGTGAAAACTGAATGAGAACTTCAAGATTTGGGCCAGAGGGCTTAAAGACAACATAAAGCAATATTTAAAAATAAAATTCAAAACTGACAAATGCAATTTTTGTACTTATTTGTGCATGTAGTTTTACACATGTGCATATACACTGCTATTTGAAAACTTGACCTGAAAAACTGCACACTTAACTGGCTGGTATAAATTCTTTGCAGAGACAATTGTATATTTGCTAGTTTACTGCACACTTTTGAAAATTTTGTCCTAAAAATGAAAATGCAAGGATATTATGTCTACAGAACTATGATGACATTAATACTTTCCCTTCTGGGATTTGAAGATCTAATTGAAAATTTAGTAGCTGCAACACTTAGAAAATGTTTATTCTATTCCTACAAATAGAAAACACTTTCAAATTCCAGAGAGAAAATGAAGATGCAAAGTGCACTCTAATACCCCACTAAGGGAATAATTTACTGGGTCATCATTGTCTCTTCTTACTTTAAAAGTGATTGGGATGTGTATCATTTAAAAAGAAATGAATAAGGAAGCTTTATTCTAAAGCAGAAAAAAATCCACTTATTTTGAAATATTTTTATGATATTTTAGCTTAGAGAATTTTGAAGACAATTTTCTTTGAACCAGCAATGCTTTTTACTTATTTGACCCCAATATATTTTCATGGAATCACAGACTCATAGAACTGGAAGGAATCTCAAGAGGTCATCAAGTTCAGTCCTCTGCACTCGTGGCAGGACCAAGAACTATCTGGACCATCCCACTCGCTGAGGTCCCCAACTACTCACTACTTCAATGGGGGAGGGAGTGATTAAAGTTGCAGCAGAAACCAAAATCTAGCTATTGTACAATAGGAAAAAATTTGGAAGCTTTATAAGGGCAACTTTGGCTTATTTGCTGCCAACAGTGCACGTGTAGGGAGGGCGCAAAGAAAAGGACTAGGTAGTCTGTGATGATCCCAATTAGTTCTGCAGCAGCGATATTTGAAATATGTGTCTCAGTCTCTCATTTGGAATAACTGTATAATCGGTACCATATCAAGAAAGTGTGAAAGTTGTTTTCACCTGTTTGTTACCTTTTAGGTCAATCTGACTGCAGAAGGAAAAATATTCTTGGATCAAAAGACAGTTTAGATAGTAACTGCTGTCTGTGATTTATAGTTTTAATTAAAAATGTTTTAGGCTTTAATTAAAAAGGTACATGAGTGCTCAATATTTAAGAAAAATGTCTTTGTGTCAATTGGATAACATAAAATCAGATGAGAAGCATATTTCTAGTCAGAAGCATAACACGCAATAAGCAGTATACATAATTAAAAAGTAAATTTAAACTGATATCAGATAGCTGCTTGACAAATGAAATAAAAGGGTAAATCCTAAATAAACAATGAAGGAAATATTTCCTTTTCTGTTTGTAAGATCACTTTAAAAATCTAATGGTACAAACTGAGTTGATTTCTTGAATTTGTAGCAAATATAGACTATTAAGCTGAGAAACAGGTTATTATGTTTAATCTCATTGATGTTCAATTCATAACATGTAGCAAGAGTTGGGAAGTGACAAGCCACAGTATATCATGGAATAATAGAAATTAGCTTAATTTCAGAAGCTACCTGAAGTTGTTCTGACTAGACAGATGTTTTAGGATTTCTGCGATACAAAACCGAGACAGGTAGAGTGTGCCTTGGAGTCAGCAAAGACCAGATTTTAAAAGGTATTTAATTTCTTCTTAAATTGGATTGCAGGATTTAAATGAGTTAGGAGCTAAGTCTCGGTTTCAGAAGAGATAGAAGCCCAGATCCTCTAAGGTATTTAGGCACCTAATTCTCACTGAAAACAATGGGAGTCAGATTCTCAAAGATATTTAGCTATCTAGGCTGTAGGTACTTTGGGTGGAATTCATAAGGTGGGATTGAAGTGCTGCAATACTAAGCCTCACCCTGCAACCTAACAGATTTCTCAACTCTTTATGTACCCAGGCACTCTGTATGATACTGGGAGAGACGGAGGTGCCTAAAAAAGGGATTCACAGAAGTCAACAAGCTGACTGGAGAGCCAGCTGAATTAATAGAAAATGCTGCGGAGAGGGCGAAGCACTGTCATGTGCTGGAATCATTTTTAGGGTGAGGATACTGAGCTGCACACACATCCTTAGTCCATCCATGCCCCTCTCACAACTCCAGGCGAGGGCTGCAGCTGGGAATGGCTGTGGAGCCCAGGGCATGGAGCTGACAGTTGGGGCTTGAGGTCTGCCGCTGGGCCCTGCAGCTGATAGTGCAGCCTTTGGAGCTGGCAGCCTTGATATCCAGAGGCAGTGGGGCCAGTGTCCAAGACCCCCCTGGAGCTGGTGATTGGAACCCTAGGCAGCAGTGGGACCTCTGTGAGTGGGCTGGCATCAGGGACCCCAGCATAGGGTGCAAAATGTGAGGGGTGCTGCAGTACCCCCACATTCCCTACTTCCTGCACCATTGGAGTTACACACTGAACTTTGGGATCAGAAGGAAACATCTATTGTCACTTGGGGTTCACAGCTGTGAATCTTCTCCTAGAGATTAGGCGGCTAAGTCAGGTCATCCCTTCTTCATGAAAAACTGAGGAGGTGGTGGCAAGGGTGCCTCCTTTTATAACTTTTAGTTCACTGGTTAAGGGACTCAGCCAGCATGTAGGAGACTATGGTTTGTATCTCCTTTCTCTCTGATGTGGTGCAAGAGTTAGAACGGTGACCTTTAACTTCTTAGAAGAGTGCACAGCTTCTGGGGTATTCTGGGGATCTCCCACTTCAGAGCACATGTTGGAAGAATCTACAGCCCAATGGTTAGAGATCAAGAGACCTATCCCAGAATGCCCCATAGTCTAGCAATTAGTCACTGGCCTGCCTGGGATACCAAGTTCAAATGTATGCTCCACCTCAGGGTGAGTGGAGAGTTGAAATGGTGTGTCCTATGTTTTCAGTGAATACTTTAACCACTGGGCTGTAGGTTAGAAGCAGGGGAGCCATTGCTATCACCTCTTCCTTCCAGCCTCTTTAGATGCCCTCTGATCATATCAGCCAGCTTGTCCCCCAAAAGGCAGGATACATAGGGCAAACACTTACTCTGTGAATACCTCTGGGGCATAGGTGTGAATTAGAGTGAGCTGCTGGGCAGTTTTGGGTGGTTGAGCCCAAGTCCAGACACCAAAATTTAGGAGCTTTAGAGACTTTAAGGGTATGTCTACACTACCACCCTAGTTCGAACTAGGGTGGTTAATGTAGGCATTCGAAGTTGCAAATGAAGCCCAGGATTTAAATATCCCGGGCTTCATTTGCATCTTGCCAGGCGGGCGCCATTTTTAAATCCCCTTAGGTCGAACTCCATGCCCGCGGCTACACGCGGCACGGACTAGGTAGTTCGAATTAGAGATCCTAATTCGAACTACCTACTCCGTGCCGTGTGTAGCCGCCCGGCAAGATGCAAGATATTTAAATCCCGGGCTTCATTTGCAACTTCGAATGCCTACATTAACCACCCTAATTCAAACTAGGGTGGTAGTGTAGACATACCCTAAGAGTGGAAAGGTGACAACAGGGTTAGGCAGCATCTAAGCAGGGGTTTTGTGAATGGCACGGGTGCCTGAAATTTGAACTTCAATATTAGTAACCTTAATACCTCACTAGAGTCAATCAAATGTAGGCTTCTAAATTCTATTGCCTCTGAATGAGACTTGGGCTCAAAAAAGTCATATCCACAAAGTTGCTTAGGGGCCTAATTCTGTCAGTTAGGCATGGGTGGCATTTTCAAAACCACTACTCAGCTGCTGCCTATGTGCTAGGTGTGTAAGTTTCTGCTGGGTGAAATGCACAAAACTACGTAAGTCCTCACACACACACCACAGCTAATGAGCTGCTTGGAGTCTTATCACAAGATAAATCTCCAGCTGTCTTGAAGCAGGATTCTTCACTATATATTTTCCCTCCTAACTTGCAAGGGAACTTGATTATGTCGGACTAATGAGAGCATAGCTTTAGGATCAGATTCTGCAGGAAGGATAGTTCAGGGGACTTGTCCAGTTATTGAGGCAATTACCTGGGATGTGAGAGACCTATATTAAAATCCCTGCTCTGAATCAGGCAGAACAGGACAGGACTCTGGATTTCCTCCATCCTACTGGTCCATTAGCTACAATGTCTTTTTCTCTATTGTTATGGATTGATTGTGAGAGTGATCTAACCTGGCTTAGGCACCTAACTCTGGGAGACCATCTATGGCTGAGAAGCCCAAGTGGAGGGAGATGCCTCTCTCCAACTTATCAATGAGGCATCTAAAGCCCATATTAATGGGAGTTCTAGGTCTAAATCCTACCCTTTTCCTCGCTAGCTTAGGCAGTTTACTACTCAGCTTGCTGGCTTCTGAGAATCCTGTTCTTATGTAGCTCTCACCACCCAAAACAACTAAAAATCAGGAGAAAGTTAATATACAGCCCTTGCAAATGCTTTTAAATACCCTGTCTAGTATTTCCAATATTTGAATGTCTTCCGTCTATCTAAGATGCCCCGTAGCACCAGGTCTGTAATGTCTAAGTATCATTCATGGAACCAGACAGGAGTACCTGGGAGAGGATCATCATTGTGTCAACCAACCAGAAGTTACCAGTTGTTCCATCTTAACTATGGGGGGGGGGGACCCTGACCTATTTAACGACCTCTACATTTCCTTGTTTGTAGAAAGTGCTAATCTATGCTTTGACCCTTTTTTTCCATAGGGACTGGCAGCCTCATTCGTTTCTGGCTCTGGTTGCAATCACCTGATCTGTGACAGTGATTTTGCTTAAATGAAATCAGACTCTTAGATACATTTATAGTTATCAACATTTGAAGTTAGTTACAAATAAGTATTTCCTGCATCTTATCTTAAATTCATTGCTCTGTATTAAGCTACCATGGGACCCTAATTCTGATATAAACTTATCACAATACATATGTTGTAACCTTCCAGTGTGCCCCAGCTAGTTTGCTGTGGTTATAGTTATCTTAACAGTGAAAATCATAAGAGACTGAACAGGTTTCTTAAGCAGTGAAGGGATGAGTTGAGAATGAATTTGGAAGACTAAATGGAAACATGAAAAGATTCTATTTCTCCAGACAGGTGCCCTGTCATTGACCTTTGCTCTAATTGGTGGCTGTATCTATTTTTTTCTTGAATGGGACTCTGTGCCTCTTTTCTTGGCACTTTGCTCAAAGCCTTGCTGCCCCTTTCCTCATCAGCATCTCTTCCACTAAACTCAGACCTTTTCACAATGTTTCAGAAAAGTTTGTAAATGGCAAGAGCACATCTTCATTGCCCTTTGTCATCTTCCAGTCTGTTCCATTCTGCACTCTGCTGTAACAGTGGAATGTAAATATAGTCTGCATCAAAAAGGGTTTTAATGCCATGTCCACCATATCTATAAACTTCTTGGTCCTTGCTGAGTTCTTCTCAACAGCTTCTCCCGTGTTCACTAATTAGCTTTATATCTGTTCTTGAGGACCAGGATAGCTACTTTTCCTTGTAGTGGTCTTGTTTTAGGCTTAGGAAAGAAACTGCTGCCCAAACATGGTTCAGGACCTGAAGTGGAGTGCTAGGGTATGTCTAGACTACATTGTTATTTCGAAAAAACTTCACCCACATCCACATTGCAATCGCGTTCTTTCGAAATTAAATTGAAAGAACGCAGGGGTTTTTTCGACATTGGTAAACCTCAAATTACGAGGAAGAATGCCTTTTTTTGAAAGAGCTCTTTCGAAAAAAGGTGTGTGTGGACGCAGACAGATTTAGCTACGACAGATCAGGAAAGGGATCTTGGAGTTATAGTGGATAGTTCTATGAAGACATCCACGCAGTGTGCAGCGGCAGTTAGTAAGGCAAATAGGATGTTAGGAATTATTAAAAAAGGGATAGATAATAAGACAAAAGATATCATACTTCCCCTATATAAAACTATGGTACGCCCACATCTCGAGTACTGCGTGCAGATGTGGTCTCCTCACCTCAAAAAAGATATATTGGCATTAGAAAAGGTTCAGAAAAGGGCGACTAAGATGATTAGGGGCTTGGAAAGGGTCCCATATGGGGAGAGGCTAGAGAGACTGGGACTTTTCAGTTTGGAAAAAAGGCGATTGAGGGGCGATATGATAGAGGTATATAAAATCATGAATGGTGTGGAGAAAGTGATTATAGAAAAATTATTTACCTTTTCCCATAATACAAGAACTAGGGGACACCAAATGAAATTGATGGGTAGTAGGTTCAAAACTAATAAAAGGAAATTTTTCTTCACACAGCGCACAGTCAACCTGTGGAACTCCTTGCCCGAGGAGGCTGTGAAGGCCAGGACTCTATTAGGGTTTAAAAAAGAGCTTGATAAATTTTTGCAGGTTAGGTCCATAAATGGCTATTAGCCAGGGATAAAGTATGGTGCCCTAGCCTTCATAACAAGGGCAGGAGATGGATGGCAGGAGATAAATCACTTGATCATTGTCTTCTGTTCTCCTTCTCTGGGGCACCTGGCATTGGCCACCGTCGGCAGATGGGATGCTGGGCTCGATGGACCTTTGGTCTGACCCAGTATGGCCATTCTTATGTTCTTATGTTCTTATGTTCAGAACAGGGACATTTTTTGAAAGAAGAGGCAATCGAAAAATGCACAGGTGCCGTGGTGGCCATTCTGTGAATAGCAATCAGGGCTTTTTTTAGAGAAAGCGTGCATGCAGTTTGGACTCTTTCTTTTGAAAAAGCAGATCACTTTTTCAATTCGTTTTTGAGGTGTGGATGCTCTCCTTCACAACAAGCTTTTTCAAAAGAACTCTTTCAAAAAAGCTTCTTTCAAAAGAAGCTTTCAGTCTAGATCTACCCCTAATGGCCAAACACAAGGCCCAGACGGCATCCTGGGGCACGTCTTGACTGCCTGCAGCTTTCAAAAGATGATCTGCAAATTCGGCATGAATTTGCATATCTTCTTCTGATCCCGTTTTTGGAAGAGGGTTTTTTTTCGAAAAAAAAAAAAAAAGCAGTCTAGATGCAGTTCTTTCAAAAAAAAAAAAACCCCCCCAAAAAAACCCTTTTCCGAAAGAATCCTGTATACCTCATTTTTGTAGGAAGAAGGGTTCTTTCAAAAAAGGGGATTTTTTTTGGAAGAACCATGTCTCAACTGCTTTTTTTTCTGAAAAAAACTTCCGAAAACAGGATTGGAAGAAGATATGCAAATTTGCATTGAATTTGCATATCTTCTTCCAAAAGTCACAGGCAGTCTAGATGTGCCCTTGCTGAAAAGAGAATGATTGTTTAAGAGCTCTGAGAACTATGCCTGCCAAAGCTCTCCTTACTACTGCAGAATGGAGCAATATGTCCCCTTCTCTTTTCTTCTCAGTGTCCATTGCTCATTGGAACATGCAGGGTCCCCTTTGGCCCTATGAAGCATCTGTTAGCCAGACAGCTCCCTTCTAGCACAGGAAAGTTCATAGGCACATACACAGACCTGCTTCTGTGAAGGTGCCTTGAGTAAGCATATCTCTGATTATAACTGGCTTGTGGAAAGTGCTTTTGTTGTGCACTTTGCAGTCCCTCTGTATAAAGACTGGGTTCTTCAAAGCAAGAAAAAGATCCCTTCCTGGGACTGTTTTGAGGTGCCACATCTATCCTTTATATTTTAATATTCTTATCAAAACTCAAACTTGTTGGGGATGAACCTTAGAAATGAGAAGTAATGACTATACCTTTAGAAAGTATTTGAAGGTTTTTCCTATTGAATTGCCAGCCCTGATTCCAAAACAGTTCCAGGGTCTGCAGGATGTGTACACTACTCTACCCAAAAGCACATTTGACTTTATCTTGAATAATATAAATGGAATGATATTCTAACTCTTCACAAATGCATGCTAGGGGCCTAATCTTTTCTAATTCATCACCAATCATTTAAATTGAATAAACTGGCATACATTTTATGTGCATAGGGCAATAGAGACATTAATTACCTGTGTGGCCTTTGTACATCTCTGGGTCACTGAGTAAGTATGTGAAAAATCTTAACTTAATCCATGTGTTATGACTTATTTTCTGGATAACTTGCTTGTAATATAACAGATCAAATAATAAGACATCAAATATAAAATGTAAAAATTACTGAACAGCTGGGTAATGGCTTTGTTTCTCAAATCACATTTGTGATAAGTGATGCAAGATAAACACCAACTGCTAGCTTTCTTAGCCGAAACATATTGGTTTCATAGCTAAACCCATCAAAACTAAAATAAGATTACAATTGTCTTTTTTTACTTTAAAAACACAAAACAAAAAAGTTAGCATTAGAGATGTGTTTAATAGGCTTGAAAAAATAGGGGACTTTTTGACAAGGGACAGGGAAATCCATAATGCATTATGCTCTGAAGTTCCATTTCTAGGGCTAGTCCAGATGCTGTAACAGTGCTTCCCAAATGTCTGTTTCTGGGGACATGTCATGGTGTATGCACACCCCATCCCTTTGAGGAAGGGTACCTGGGGTGTGGACACTGCTTGGTCAGCTACCAAATTGTTGGCAGTCTTTCTTGGTCTATGGAAACCCATCCTCAGTTTAGGGTACTACAGCCCAGTGGCTAAAGTTAATAGGGTAACCCTTACGTTAGTGTAGTATGGCCTAACAGCCAGAGTCAATCAGGTGTAACCCTTGGTTTAGGGTATCTAGCCTAATGGCTAGAGTCAATGAGGTATAAGGGTGACAGCCCCGGTAGGGGGACCCGTGCTTACCCTACTCCTCCGGGTCCCAACCCAGGGTCCTGTGAGTGGCAGAGCATTCTACCACTTGCTCAGTGGTAACTCTGACCGAAACATGCTGAGCTCACCTGGGTGGAGATACCACTCTGACACCCTCCTGGGTCACTTCCTACCAGCACTGATGCAGGTCCCTTCCAGGTGGCCTCTGGATCCTCCATTTCTCTTGCAGCCACCTCTCTCTGGGGCTCCTCTGGTGCTGGTAGCTCGTGGCGGTCTCCTGGGTCTCTGGGTCTCACTGTCTGAGTCTCTGGCTTGTACAGCTCTGAAGCTCCTGCTGGATGTCCTTCTCCTCTGGTGGCCAGCCCAGACTGAGATGTGCTACTGCCTTTTATGTTGCCCCAATATTTGGAGCATGCCCAGTCTGGGTGAAGGGGCAGGACTTCCTCTGCCCACAGGGTTTTAACACCACCTGATTCAGTGTGGGGTATGCACACCCTGTCACAGGACACTAATCTAGTACGGTATCAGAGGGGTAGCCATGTTAGTCTGAATCTGCACAAGCAACGAGGAGTCCTGTGGTACCTTATAGACTAACAGCTTTATTGGAGCATAAGCTTTCGTGGGCAAAGACCCACTTCGTCAGGTGCAGGTAGTGGAAATTCCAGAGGCAGGTATAAATATATTATATATACCTGCCTCTGGAATTTCCACTACCTGCACCTGACAAAGTGGGTCTTTGCCCACGAAAGCTTATGCTCCAATAAAGCTGTTAGTCTATAAGGTGCCACAGGACTCCTCGTCGCTTTTGCTAACCCTGTACAGTGATTTGGTGTCCTTGTACATATGCAGATTCGGGGAGCAATAGGTATTTTGATTGCAAACAGTTATCTTGATATATATGGATTTTTATATTTCACATTAGACTGAATTTTTATTGGGCAGAACTTTTCTTGAGGTTTATTGGTGCATTACTTGCTAACATGAAATATCACAAAAAGTTATGGTTAAAGTTTGTCAGGATTCAGTATCTGACTTTCCTCAAGGATCTTGTTGTAACTGTTCTAAAGTCTTCTATCCACAAGTGATAGGCCTGGATTCTTAAGATACAGAGCAAAGATTACTCCTTCAGGTATGTTGACTACAGAAATGACTAATGAAGATTATCTCCTCATGGGCTGAGCATGTGGTACAACTTTTTATTCCCTCAGTTGACTACATTAGATAACACTGGTCTACAATTTTTTAGAAGTCGTCTGCTTCAGAGATAAAATGTGCTATTTATTATGATTTTGTTGTGCTGAATTCAAATATGACAATTAAAACAACTGATTGGCTACTGTTTCCAAGATATTTATGTTTTTACATTTTACGTCTATGTATATTGTGTAGATAGTAGAGTTTTAATCATAAATTGTAAACCTAGGTCTTTTCATGTGTTTATGGTTGCTTTACATGATAATATTTCACCTGTCCTGTTTATGTAACACTTTAAAAATCAGCAAAAGGGTTATATAAATAAAATTTATTATGAAACAAAAGGCAAAAAACTATTATGTACGTAGTTTAGTCATTCAGTTCACCTTGTGTTATGAGGTGTGGTTCAGAGGAGGAGGATGGGAGAAAATTTGGGTCCTGTGACATCGATGGTTCAGGACCAGAAGTTTCTTCCTCTTCCTCTTCCTCGTCTTACTTAAGTGAGAATGATTCTGGTGCATCAGGAACCGGCAGTCCTTCTCCGTGGGGTACTGGGCGTATAGCTGATGGAATGTTTGGATAATGCACAGTCCACTTTTTCTTCTTTGACACACCTTTCCCAACTGGAGGCACCATGCAGAAGTAACAATTGCTGGTATGATCTGTTGGCTCTCTCCAAAGCATTGGCACTGCAAAAGGCATAGATTTCCTTTTCCTGTTCAACCACTGGCGAAGATTTGTTGCACAAGTGTTGCAGCATATGTGTGGGGCCCACCTCTTGTCCTGATCTCCAATTTTGCAGCCAAAATAAAGGTGATAGGCTTTCTTAACCATAGTGGTTATACTGTGCTTTTGTGATGCAAAAGTCACTTCACCACAAACATAGCAGAAGTTATCTGCACTGCTCACACAAGTACGAGGCATCTCTGCTCACTTTGGCTAAACAGAAATGTGTCCCTTTGCAAAATCAAACACTGACAAATAAGAGAGCACAACACTGTATGATTTCTAGAGCTGATATAGGGCAATTTGTTCAGCAGAGTGATGTAAGCTTCGTTATGATTGCATCATCCATGACTTCTAGGAATAACATGATGCAATTCATATCATGTATGACGCAATACCAGCTTCAGATTGCATCATTCATTGTTTTGCCTAAAAAGCAAGTACCGTCCAAACCCAGTCATAGTTTTATTCATAGATCCAGTCAAAGATGTATTTTAGTCATTTCTGGTTTAAATGGAGATCCCTTCCCTTTATAACTCACTTATTCTCCGCCATTCCCAAGTCAAGGGTCGTATATACTGACCCAACAGCATATCTTGAAAACTAGAGCCAATCAACAATTTTAAGCATCATTTTTGTTCTCAGTGACCCAGAATTAGTAAAGTTTGACTACATTTATTTCAGAAGCATTTTGGCTGTAGAGCAGTGTAACATAATTAAATGGAAAGAGACTTTAATTAAAATAGTGTACTGTTTCTTTCTGTGCTTTAGGTGACAGAAGTATATGGCTGCTCATTCAGACCATTTGTAAATGTAGCAAAGTACTTTCAGAATTTAATTCATGTATTTGTTGAAAGAATTCTCACTGCTTCTGTGACTGAGCTCTGCCAACTCATTATATTTTTCCAGGCCATCTGCACAAAAAGACCCCTAGCATGTTCTTGCCCATTCCGTTGTAGTCACATTGGACTGTAGATTAAGGGAGAAATAGCTGGAGTAAATCCAGCATTAGAATTTGTCCATATGAAAGAAGGGAGGAAAAGATCCCATTTTTCACAGCATGCCCTGTGCCAGGAATATTCTCACCAATTCTATACATCTTGCAGCTTTTCTCTCCTCCTCAAATTTTTCCTCAAGCAAAGATCTACAAGCCTGGAATCCACATCTACTGGCTCTTTGGGCAGATGTTGTGGCTATAGCAACATCTGACTTTGATGGTAAAGTGGGGCACAGTAGCCCAAAAGCCTCATGGGCAGCTCCAGTACGAGTGGATGTCCCAGCCATAGAGGCCCTGACTGCTAGTGCCTACTGCTTTCCCTGATTATCCCAGGCATGCAGCTGAATGCCCAGAAAAAGCACCTGGAGCTTTTGCTGAAGCTAGATAGATCCTGGCTTGCTGCTGTCATGAATCCTGCTGTGTGGTCCTGATACCTGGCCTTGCTTCTGGCTCCTGGCCCCACCCTTGTTCCTGGTAACTAGCCTCAGTCCTGGTCTCAGTTCCTGTTTCTTGGCTCCATGCTTCTGACACTTTGACTCTGTTCCACTCCCCTTGACTCAGCTGACCTACTTGCCTCTAACCCAATGTAGCTCATCCATTTCAAGTCTGACCTTGTGGCCTGACACTCGAATGGACTTCTGCTTCTGGCTTTGACCCTCTGGACTGAACTTGGACCTCACTGGCAAGTCTCGATCCATGCCTCACATCCAGCATCCTGACATCTCAAAATTTGTTTCTTTTGGTTAGGCTTTCCACACTGAAGTCCTCTCCATCACCAACTCCTCACATCCTCTTCATGTTTTTGTCCTTCCCATCTTTGAGTAAAGATTTTAAGTCCTTAAGTGCTGAATGCTGCCATCCTTACTCACTTGGGGTACGTCTACACTGAGCGGCTATTTCAGGATACTGGAGGTATCCCAAAATAGCTACCTCGCGTCTTAGCAAGCCACTGGTTATTTTGAGATATTTTTCGAAATAATAGGTGTGCTATATTGGCATCCCTGTAATCCTCATTCCACTAGGGTTAAATGATGTCTTGAAATAGTTAATTATTTTGAAGTTTGGCGCTGTGTAGAAGTGCCAGATTTCAAAATAAGTAAGATACGCTATTTGCATAGAGCAAATTGCATATCTTATTTCGAGTTTCGGGTGCTGTGTAGATGCCCTGTGAGTATATTAGTCTTGAGTAGTCCCATCGGGTGCATCTACACAGCACCCGAAACTCGAAATAAGATCCGCAATTTGCGCTACACGGTGCCAAATTTTGAAATTACACTCTGTTTTAAGACATCCCTTAACCCTCACGGAATTAGGGTTCCCAGGATGCCAAAATAGTGTGCCCGTTATTTTGAAAAGTATTTCAAAATAACGGGCGGCTTGTTAAGACACGGGGCAGACATACCCATTGAAGCGAATATATTATTTACCATGAGTAAGTCTGGCAATACAGCTGGTACACAAATACTGGTGGAGGTTAGGTTGCCAAGCCATTTCCAGTCTAAGGTCCACTTCTGAGTAACTCAAAACTTTACCATTCCTTGTACTATTAGGAAATTTATGTATTTATTTGTTTGTGCTTAATAGTGATTTTTTAAAATAAAGTTTGAATAAAAGTTGAGGTTTTCCCCACTAAGTAAAAAAAATGGGGGGGGGGGGTGAGGAGGGGAATAATTTCGTACAGTATAAAAAGTCTTATAGCTTTTAAAAATTTCTATACAATTGAAATAACTGCGGTAAAAAGACAAAGTTTCACAGGAGAAATAGTTTGCACAAAGGATGAGTGTCTGAGTATGCCACTGAAAACTGGGGTTGGTTTGTCCAAGATTGGCGCACTGAACACCACACTTCATATATGCACAGCTCACTGTTGAGCAATTATAGCACCTTTAAAGTAAAGTTTGGAAGGAAATGAGGCAGATTGTTCTCTCCATGTATTCATGAGGAACCAAGATCTAAAGGGAATATGTTTGAGCTGAAAGGTGAATATTAAGTGAGGCAGGTGTTCTTGCCTTGTTCATTGTGTACCTTGTATAAAAATGGTTATTTTTCTGTGTCTAAAAAATGCACACATGAAAGACTGTGCATTTAAAATTGTAGAATAAAAATTGCATAATATTATTGCAGTTGCAGTATAATATTATTGTGATTATGTAGTAAAAGATGATGGCCAAAATCTTCAGAACCCTGGTGCATAAATGTAGGTTGTTAAATCCATAACTAATCAATTATGTAGAATATTGTATCAAGGAGACAAAAGTTTTAGACATTCAGATTTTAAAACTGTCACGTTTGTCATAATGAATATGCACAAGGTGACAGAGTTAAGATTGTAAGTGCATTGTTAAGCCTGGCATTTATTGACATTTCATAGTTTAACCAAACAACCTTAATCTATTAATGCAGCTTTTCTGGTGGAATAATATTTACTTTATAAACATAAATAATTTGTAAACAATTTGCAAACTACACTATCTTAGATAGCATATGGGTAAAAAGTTTTTAGTAGATATAATCTTATATCACATCTTACACAGATGCCACTTGCATAAGCAATGCTATTATTTTCCTTTCCAAATGGAGAACTGAGGGACAAAAAGAATAAGCCACTTGTCCTAGCTCACAAAGGATGTCTGCGGTGGACCAGAGACTTAACCCCATTTTTCCAAGTCCTTGCATACATTGGGTCAAGCTTCATCTGTGAGATTACTCCTTTAAAATATGAGTTCATAATGCAAACACCAAAAATACTAGATAAGATGGGGTCCTAGGTAAAAACAGGGATAGATGTAAATGTGTTTCTCTACAGTGAGAATTTAGTCTTTAAAAATAAAGCTTTGTGACATTAATTCAAATGAAGAGAGAAGGGAAGGGGTTTCTGGTCAGGTTACATTCATCTGATTATAGAGCCCATTTTGCTTTCCATTCACATAGCAGCAGCAAACAGAAGTAATAGAGCGTGATCCACCATGAGAAATAACTGGAAAGCAAAAATGAGAAAGGGTAAGTCAGAGAAAATAAAAAATAGCTCACACATCTACTACAATCCCAAGTATTCAGGGGACAATAAGGACGATAAGGCAGTTCCACAAACCAGAACAAAGCAAAGGGCTTTCACTGCATACTGAATACTGAAACTACATCCCAGTAACATACAGAAATGTAAAAATGGGGTGAAAAGGCATGAAAGTTGAAGAAAATGAAATGAAGGTAAAATAAACAAGGATGGGACAGCCAAGGCACCACTAAAAACAAAAATTAAATGTGGTGTACAGTGCTAAAGTATAACCCCCCATCACCGGAAAAGCAGTTAGCTATAATTATAAACATAAAATACCAGATTTTTCACATTTAACCACACTCAAATAAATCTACTGAGAACTCATATATTACAGCATTGGGGCCAGCAGCCAGGAGTGCAGCCCCAGTTGGGACTGGTGCAGCTGGGAGCGCAACCCTAGCTGAGGCTGGAGACAGCGGGGCAGGCCTCCAGCTGGGGCTGGTGTGGTTGGGTGCTAAAGGCAGTGTGGCCGGAGCTGGCACCTGGAAGCAGGGCTGATAGCCAGGCAGGGAGGCTTGACCTTCCCTCATTCAGCAAACACTGTGGTTTGGGACCACTCAGGTCCTGAGGGTACTGGACCAGGGAGATGCTACCAGTATTCTTAATTTCATTATGTTTATATTGTATAATAACTGATTTTCCATCTCTTCCTCCTCCTCCCTCATTTCCTACACTCACTTCTCTTTTTTTCTTCCCTCAAGATTTTAATTTCTCATGTTTCCCCATCTCACCACTACCATCTTCTCTGGCACTCCCTTTCCTGACTCCCTCTCCCAACACAAGCATTTATGTATCACTGTACAACATGCTGAGTGTCGTCAGACACACACGCCTGCCATGTTGTCTAGATTCTGAGTCTTCAGCCCATCTTGCCTTCCCCTTACAAACACAAATTCTGTCTCATACACAGAATGGCTGTCTAGAGGATGAGTAGGGATTGATCACATTTTAAAACAAACATGTGGATGACTCATACCATTGAATTTTGCATACTGTAAGCCTAAGCATCCACATAGTCTCATTACCATCACTCTTGTCATTCCTCCCCTCCTAATGGTTGCTATACCTATTTCTTGTGTATTATCTTAAATTAGCAAAGATTTCAGGAAAGCAATTGGCACTTCTTACAGTACATATTTGTACTGTGAACTGGGACCACATGATGCTAGACACATAAGAGCATTTGGGAACTAGAATAAACAATCATAACAATAGGCTTTACCTACAAATCACTCCTGCTTTTCTGCCACCTCCCAAAATTACCTTAGAATAAACACTCTTGCCACCCCAACCCCTTGAAAACACTCTCTCACACATGCACAGTTGTCTTCCCCATCTCCATATCAAGAAAATATACAGACATGCAGAATCCCTCCTAAAGGAATCTCTATATTTTAACTATGAGCCTTTGTTCTTAGAGAAAATAACACAGTTTTTATGTCATATATCTTCAACCACGAGCTAGAGCAGAATAAGTTAGAGAGAATTTCAGCTTTATCTCTGATATCTTAGAAGTTTTTGAGTGCCAACACCATGCTTTAACATGAGGGAAGGCTGTTTGTTTTGTTGTTTTGCATGAATACACTTCAAAGGAATACTAGAGAAAATATTCTGAACTATGACTAAGAATCGATGCTCAGCAGAGTATTTCCCATCTGCTTTGCAATATCAGTTCCTATTGTAGTTGGCCAATAGAAGTATTTTGAAATGAAACGGAAGCATAAAAAATGCATCTGCGAGTTAGAAATTCACAAAACATGGTTCATATGTGCTTCAAATAATGATCATAAAGGACATCTGTTACTGTTTGCAATGAGAAACAAGCTTAGATTTGCGAGAACTTTGTTTTGACATGAACTCTGTGGTAGGCACAGACTATTTTCTATGAGAGAGTTATAATAGCCACTAGAATTGGTTGGAAAATTTGGAGTATATAATTACAGAAGTAGGACAGATTTTTAAAGATATTTAGATGTTGCTGAACTCTGCATTGCAATGCTTAAATTCCAGAGACTCCAGATGGCAGAAACAGAAAAATCCAAAACAGGGGATTTTGAATATAAGGAGGATATTCTGCAGTTTTGAGGTGACTTCTTTTTCTGCTCTGGGAAGAGTGGACATTTGCTCCAGACCTCCCACACCCTTCTTCAGTCTTTTCATCTCAGATTCATCCTGTCACGGGGTGGACCAGACTCTGAGCCCACAAAAGGGCCATAGAGAAGTCCTTCAAGGAGGCTAGAGTGGCTATAGAGGAACAAGCCAATCAGGGGCCAGGAAGGCCTACAAAAGAAGCTGCATCTGCACAATGGCATCTGAAGGAGTGAAGACTGGGGTGACTGGCTGGCTGGCTGCAGGAGTGGCAGCACCATGAACAGCTCTCAAGTGGAATGCTGGTAGAGACTATAGATGACGGAGAGACTATATGATGAACTGTGATAGAGCCCTGAGGTGAGGTTGATGACACTGTCTCCAGGAGGGGAAGCACTGGAGGCCCCATTCTCTATCCAAGTGGGGAATAGACTGAGAAATCATACAGAGGGCACCAATATGGGCCCCTGGTAAAGGTGTTCCCTGGATGGGGTTTGATTCACACAGGGTATGACTTGACTGGAGAGCTGAATAGTCAAACTCAAGTTACAGTGGGGGAGGTCTAGGTTGGCTATTAGGAAGGACTATTTCATTAGGAGCGTGGTGGAGCACTGGATTGGGTTACATAGGGAAGTGGTGGAATCTCCATCCCTAGAGGTTTTTAAGTCCTGGCTTGAAAAAGCCCTGGTTGGGATGATTTAGTTGAGGTTGGTCCTGCTTTGGGCAGAGGGCTGGACTCGATGACCTCCAGAGGTCTCTTCCAGCCATAGGATTCTATGATACTAAAGAAGGCTGACTAGGGGAGAGCAGGCACACACACTTGGCCAGATGGGGATGCTTGCAGGAGGTGATTGCTGCCCTGTTACACACCAACTCCCACAGCATTGCCTGGCTCCAGCAATATGACCTACAAGAATTAACAACTCTTCCCCACATCTGCCCCTCCTACCCTCTTCTCTCTCTGCCTTGTTCCCATGATCTTCCATCCTTCTTAGTTTCTTGGTCTAAGCCCCATTTTAAAAATTATTTCGGCCCTTACCCTCAAAGTAATTAAAGTACCAAGGAGTCTTTGAAATAAATGAACTGGAAAAAGGGGTAAACAGTGAGGTGGCAAAGTTACCAGATGATTCATAATTACTCAAGATAGTTAAGTCCAAACCAGATCCTAAAGGATGTCACAGAAAATGCAGATGAAATTCAATGTTGAGAAATGTAAACATAGTCCCAACAAAATGGTAGGCAGGCCCTCTCAGAGAATGTCCCAGGCCCAGGCCCCCAATGTATATAACTTCTCATCCACAGGGTCATACTAAACCCAAAAGAATATATGAAAATGAATACTTAAGACATTTATTTATTAACAATTAAGTCATTATACCAATAGCATATATATTAGAAATGTAACTTTAATTGTGAGATTCCACTGCAAGCAAAACTTCATTGTAGGAAGGCTTTTTTAGCTTTGTTGTGTGCAAACTCATTTATAATTGAAGAATAATCTAATTTATGTGCAGCATCACTGTTAATGTTAAGTATGGCAAGCCCATTCAAATGCTCTTGTCCCATTGTAGAATGCTGATAGTTCTTTATTATTTTAACACGTTGAATGTGCATTCACCTGAAGCCACTGATTAAGGGAGACTGACAAAAACACATAATGAAATTGTGATAATAGGAAATACAGTTGACAGGCCAAGATTGAATATTTCTTGAAGCAGTTCTTTTGGCTTGCAGTCCGATTTAAAGTTGGTGGAACGTATACATTTCAGGAAGACGATCTCGTAACAAGATATCTCTTGAAATTTTGTTTTTATACTTTTGTTGAAACTGTTCAGCCGCTGAATATAGAACTTCATCTCTTAGTTCTCTGAACTCCCAAAGGAATCTGAAAAGGGCACAAATTTGTTACAGTGACTCAAATTGACATGTAAGACCAGATTTGATGGAGTCAATAACAACAATTGACTCAATAGCGCTTTTCTGCATCAGATTGAGATGTAAGGCTGCAATTGGTGGAAAACTCAGATGAAATGTTAATGATCTGGGTCTCTCTAGCTTCTGTCAGATGCTGGGACTGGATGACAGGGGACAGATCACTTGATAATTGTCCTGTTCTGTCCATTCTCTCTGAAGCATCTGGGCCACTGCCAGACCTAATATGGCCATTTTTATGCTATTAGAACTGGGTCTTTGCCATCTGCAAACCTAATGCTCATTGAAAGGCAGTGGGATTTAGGCATACGTGCCAAATTATGGGATTTTCCAAAAACTACTAAGCAGGTGAGGTGCCTAACTTTGATAGATGTCAATGGAAGAAAGGAGCCCAGACCCACTAATGGGCAGTTGTCCCGGGGCCCAGTGATACAAAGAGGCCCAGGGTTCCCAACCACTGCTGTTGCTACTGCAGCAGTGGCAGTGTCCAGATCCCAGGGCCCTTTAAAGCGCCGCTAGAGTGCTGCTCCACATGGCTCTGAGGGCTGGAGAAGTGGGGCCCAGTGTCATGGTCTGGGAGGTGCTGAGGGCTGGCTACTGTGGTCCCACCTCTTATGATGAAAACCCCACCCCTTCTGTGGGTGTGGAACTGGTGCCCTCCCCCAATTTGCTTGGGGACCCACAGATGCTATCAGCCACCCTGAAGGTGCCTAAGGTTAGGTGCTTTTTAAAATCCCAGTAGGCCCCACCTGCATCTTCTGGGACCTAAATATCTTTGAGTATTTGACCTTTGAACACCCTTGAAAATGTTACTCTGTGAAAGTTACAACTGATTAATAGACTACTGAGAGTGCTAAGTATGTCAGGAGAATGAAGAAGACTGTCAACACAGAGACTGAAGAGGCAAAAGAAGAACATTTCAAATACTTATGGGACCAAATTCTGCCCTCAGTTATATGTGCAAATTTCATATGCCTTGAATGGGAGTTGTGTGTGTTTCTGTTGGGAAGTTCTGAGCAAGAAAGGAAGATTCATATAATACCAGCACTGGACAAAATGCATCATCAAGAAAACATTAGAAATAAAGATTCTAAAATACATCCCATTTACAGTGGGCAATAATGACAATTTCCGCCCATCCAAATGATAAAAATAAAAAGAAATTGTGAACTAAAGAAAATCAAAACCCAACCCACCAGTAAAATTAGGATAAATGACAATGGCAAAATGTTACATTTTCCAAACCTTTCCACATTTATGGATATCTAATTATGTGCACAAAAATAGAATCTAATGTAGCTATCAGGCTATTGAACAAAATTCCATCCGGGGAGAAAAATAGGGACACACCTTATAATTCTATTGAAATTCATGCTTATTAGATGGTCAGAGTGGAATGATGACAAATTTTGTCAAAACCAAAAAGAAGCACCCTCCTAGAAGGTATGCATGAAATGAGTTCTCAGGGCTTAGAAAATCAGCAACTCTTTAACAATATAGAGGCAGAATGTCTGACCAAGCCTTTGGTCTTAGTTTAATAATTAAAGCTGGGTAAGCTATATGTATTAAAATTTAGTTTTTCTGTTCCTCTCTGAAGAGAGCACAACCACCTGCTCTTTTTTTCCCCATTTACCTTTGAATTTATTCAACAGATGTTTTGTTCTATTTATCCAAGGGCTCACTCAGATATATTCCAATTACATACATCACTGGTCACTTAATCACATGGTATTCTTGGATTGAATAACTAATTTTTATAAGCATGATGGGGTTGCTGGATAAAGCACTGGGACTTCTCATTGTTTCAGATTGTAAGGAGGGCTAGTAGGAAATGATCAAGTCAATGAAATATTTGGAAATATTTTACATTTCCCTTTCTTCTTTCTCTCTGGTCTATGTAGATACTTTAAAATGTGGTCCAATAGATCGGGCAGTGAGCTAGGTAGGATTCACGACCTGGACTGTATTGCCAGGACTGCTAATGTCCTGCTATATGACAGTGGGGAAGTCACTCCACCTCTCTGAACTCTTGCTATGTGACTAGTATAGGGGAAGGGGGCACAGCCTCAGGCTTTAACCTGCTAGCATAGTATAAACAGTAACAGAAATTATAGTATTTATATATGACCTCAATACTGTTGTATATGAATATCTCCACGAAAGCAATATTTTTTGAAGTCACACATAGCCAGACTTTAAATGAGTAATTATAGGGGACAGGTAGCTACAAACCACTACTATCAACTTTAAATGGCTGTGAATGACAGACTTTACATTGTCTTCCCCTGTGGTAGTCACTCAGGCCTCGTTTATACTAAAGGGGAAAGTTGACTTAAGATATGCAACCCCAGCTACGTTAATTATGTAGCTAGATTCAATGTATCCTAAATTGTGGTTCTGGGCTGCGGGAGCAAATGCTCCCGTCAACTTCCCTTACTCCTCGTGAGGAGCAGGATTACTGGTGCTGACCGGAGTTCCCGCCCTGCTCAAATTAGTGGTTCCTAAATAGACCCACTAATTCAAATCCCAGAAGATTGACTGTGTCAGCATCAATCTTCTGTGAAGTGTAGACATGACCATAAGATCTTGGTGTCTATATGTTCATATACAATTGATATTTGCAAAGCATGTAGTCACCCATCTCTGTCTCCCTTGATTAATTGGCTCAATGCTAATCTGAGATGTCCATGTGAGCAAATTCAGATATATTTCTTTAGGATGAATGAAACTTGTCCTACACATAATTCGTATCAATTGAATGATAAGGACCATGAATACAGATGAATCTAATTCAGTTTAATTCCATAAAAATTTTGCAGAAAACTTTATGTTCAGTTTATTGAGTTCTAGATATTATATCTTTATCAATCAACATTTTGTTTCAAGACTGCATTGGGTGATCTGTTTTCAGTACTATCTTATAACATACTTCTTATAAACTGTCAAGCAGAACTATTGGTTATGTTGTGTTCAGTATAGGAAGTACTTATTAAACAATAGATGAAATGAATGAAATAAAGCAGGAATCAGCCCATGTTGTGTCAGACAGACCAACCTTTTTGGACCAAGAAAGTCATGCTGGATCACAGATGTCAACCTCTCAGAAAGTGCCAGACCACAGATGTTCAACCTATAATTTGTTCCAAAGTTCCAGCCAGGAAAGGACTTCTAAAGGTCTGGGACTAGAACTTTGTCCAAAAACCAGATTTCTTAGGGTATGTCTACACTAGCCCCCTAGTTCGAACTAGGGAGGCTAATGTAGGCATTTGAAGTTGCAAATGAAGCCCAGGATTTAAATATCCCTGGCTTAATTTGCATCTTCCCGTCCGAGTGCCATTTTTAAATCCCCCTAGTCCGAACTAACTGCCCGCGGCTACACGCAGCAGTCAAACGTTAACTCGAACTAAGTCCTTGGGTGTAACAGTTAACTTGAACTAAGGACTTAGTTCGAGTTAACGTTTGACTGCCGCGTGTAGCCGCGGGCAGTTAGTTCGGACTAGGGGGATTTAAAAATGGCGCCCGGATGGGAAGATGCAAATAAAGGCCGGGATATTTAAATCCCGGGCTTAATTTGCAACTTCGAGTGCCTACATTAGCTTCCCTAGTTCGAACTAGGGGGCTAGTGTAGACATACCCTTACATCTTTCCTGGATGGCCCCCATATCTTCTTTGTTGATACCATGTTACCTGTGGTCCAAAAAAGTTGATTCACAGCTACCAGTCCTGGTTCTCAGTGTTCTGCGCTGTTATTTAGCTCTAATTTACCCATATCTTCTAAGAGCCCAGTAAAAAGTGGAAGTGTTGGTAATGCAGCTAGTCAATATTAACCTCCCATGGTTGGGCAAATTCTCTGGTTTGGCATCAGTCAGGTCCTGAGGGTGCTGGACTAGAGAGATTCAACCTGTAGTACCTACAAGCTACTCTTGTACAACTGCTATAGATGTTAACTTACTATGAGGAACCAAATATGTGACTATGTGCTAGCTATGCAATTAATTTCTCTCTCTGAGTGCATGCACACACATGCATTTTTTCCAGAGACAAAAGACTAGCCAACATCTTAAGTGTCAACAATATCAAATCTAGTTTCACTTGGCTAAGTGGCTGTTCTTTGGCAGGAAAAAGAACTTGTGTGACTTTCTTATTTAGACAAAGAAACAAACGGGAGTTCTTAGCCACACATATTTTCTCTCCTCTGAACCTCAGCTGGAACTCAAAGAAGGGGAAAAATATAAGAAGAAATAATAAAGATCTCAAATACTTTCTCCCTTCATTTCTATTCAGGGTGTTGACAATACTTAAAGGACAAAGGAATCATTATTGGACTCAGGAGGGTTCCAAGCTGAAAGGAATTCAGACAGTAAGACTCCTGTAATGTTGTGAGGCCTATTGCTTTGAATTCTTAGAACTTGTTAAGCTAGGTGTTAAGCTATAAGAAAATAAAAATAAAACACAACTAATTCTGACATTTATTCCTCATTACTTGTAGTCACTTAAAATCTATCTTTCTGTAGCTAATAAATTTGTTTTACTGTTTTACTTAAACCAGTGTGCTTGGACTGAAGTGTGTAGGAAATTCCATTTGAGATAACAGGATTTGTGCATATCATTTTATATTAATGATGCACATAAATGAGTTTGTATTGTCCAGGAAGGTGCTGGGCACTAGCAGTACAAGATGTACATTTCTGGGGGAAAGCTTAGATCTGCAAATTTGCTAGTGTTGTTCTATAGTGAGATTCATTTGTGGTTGGCCAGAGCACTCATACAGAACAAATGAAAGTGACTTACATACTGGAGGCTGTGCAAAGATGCACAGACACACATGGGGTGGGATTCATGGTGGTATTTAGGGGCCTGTCTCCTTGTGAAAGCAATGGGCATTAAGTCCCTAAATACCTTTGTGAGTCACATTCCAGAGGGATTTTCAAAAGCGATTGTACAGGTCATACCTCCCTGAACCAGACTCATTGGTCTGGCAACATCCATGGTCCAGCAGGATCAGGAATGTTCTTGGAACAGAGAGCCAGGTAAAGAGAGGTTGGGCCATGGGGCAGGAGTGCAGTGTGTGTGTGGGGGGGGGCAGCGATTCTGCGGGGTGCCTCAAGGGGGAGGAAAGAAATGCAGAGGGGTGGGCAGCATAGCAGAGAGTTCTGCCCCCTGTGGCTGGGAGGTAGCAGGGGTTGGCAGCAACTGTGGAGCTCCGGCCATGGAGCTTGGAGTCCAGCAGTGGCAGCTAGGGAGCTCCAGCTTGGAGAGCCATGGTTGGGCAAGCAGCAGTGGTGCCGGGCTGGAGCCCGAGCAGGGGACAGGAGTTCAGCATAGGCCATGCTGGGAGGGACCTGCACTAGTCTGGCAAATCCCCTTGTTCGGGTCCGGTCAGGTCCTAAGGGTGCTGGATGAGGGATGTCCAACCTGTACTATTAAGGGAAGTTAGGTGTTTAGGCACTTTTGAAAATCCTAATCAGTGCTTTTCTACATTTTTAGGCACTAAAATAGAAATCATGCCTCAACTGATGGATCATCCTTTCATTGCTAGAAAATGGGATTCCGAAAAGTGGCCTCTGTACGTCAGGTGTGAAATAAATTGGCTGGATACTGGTGGGAGAAGACTTGGAGAGAGGATGCTAGTCAGCATGGGGAGGCTCAATCCCCACTCCACACTGGGCCCTGTCCCTACTCCAACCTTCCCCCAAGTCCCCACCCAGCCCCGCCCTTTCTCTTCCCACTTTGTTCTGCTCCCTCCCCCAAGCACACCCCATTCTCACTTTGCCCCTCTCCTCCAGTGCATCCTGCATGCCACTGAACAGCTGACACACAGCAGATGGAAGTCAGTGGAAAGGAGGGGCCTGCTGGCAAATGGGAAGTGCTGGGGAGGAGGAAGAGGAGCTGATCAGCTGAGCCTGCCAGAGGATGCTGATCACCCACTATATTTTTCCATGAATGCTCCAGACCCAAAGCTCCCACAGAGTCAGCACTATGACAGTCAGCATCTCTCATGAAGAGTGCACCATTTCCTAAATAAATAAAGACAATGAATCCCACAGCACATGAGCACATCCCTCCCAAACCCAACTGATCATGAACTTGGAAATACAGCAGAGAAGTTCCCCCCCCACCACCATAAAATTCTATTGGGATGGCTGCTGGGCTGCAGACTCCAACTTTTCCTAAGCTTTACTGTCCTGGTAATTGAGCTTATTTCCTGTTCATGAGCTTTACTACCCAAAAGCTATATCACAAGTCTTCACTGAAGTAGAGCTAAATGTTTTACACCTTGTATAATCCCTGTACATTTGGCGATGAAAAGTTTGTTGATAATTTCAAGTTCATTATTTATTGTCACAAGTGGCTGTATTAGAGAGTACATTAGATTTCTTAGTGGTTTTTAAGCTTTATTGCATAAAAAAGCAGCAGTGGCAGCAGAAGTAATGTTACAAAACATGATGTGGAAAGATGGCAAATATACTTAATCTGAGCACTTAGATTAGTTTATATTCATTTGTGACTGAAATAGTACATATTTCATTTGTATTACTTTTACAGATGACATGGTATGAACACCCTTTATAGTATAATACAACATCAAATCAGCAGAGATGAACCAGATAGAGTGCATCGAAGATATTGTTTTTAATAACACTCTTAAAGAAATAGGTTTTAAAACTAATTATCTATTATATATTTTAGAGAGTTTGTTTGATAAAGAACTCCTCTAAATGGTAAGTGGTAGGACTACTGAATTCAGTATACAGCTTCCTCACATCACAAGCAACGTAAGTGTTTAGTTTTGCCAGGAAAACAGGATGTGTCTGGATAAGATTGCTTCTCATAAAACCAAACAAAAAAAGAGACAAAATCACCAAATCAAGTTCAGTCCTCAAAAGTGAAAAACTGGGCAAATGTTGAAAGAGACTGAACCAAGATGAGTCAAAAAAATAGGATGAACCTGGACTAGGATTGATTCTCAAACCGTACAGAAAATAGATAAAATAGAGAAACTTAGAGCCCTTTTGTTAAAAAATACATTTGATGGAATGCCTATTTAAAAAGACTAAAAATAATTCAATGGAAAAATTTTAACAATCCCTTTAAGAAATCTGAAATAAAATTTAAATTTGTAAATAAAGCATGTACATTTTCCTTTTATTTTCCAAACCCTCCCTCTCCCCAACTTGAGTTAAGGACTTGAGTAATACCTGAATAATACAGGGTAAATCTAGTGTATCTTTGTGTCCATATATTAACTCCTACACAAGTTATGAGCTCTTGAATAAGATTCACAAAGGACTTAAACATTATGATGCCTAGCTTTTAGGCACCTAGAAAATCACTGGAATTCACAAACCCTTGCATAGGTACTTATGGGTATTTCTACACTGAAATTAAACATCTGTGGCTGATCCACGTCAGCTGATTCAAGCTTTGGCTATGGGACTATAAAACTGTACTGTACAGGTTTTGGGATCCTACTCACCCCCCATAGGGTTCCCAGAGCTTGGGTTCCGGCACTAGCCTGAAGGTCTACACTGCAATTTTACAGTCTCATAGCTCAAGCCCCAAAAGCTTGAGTTAGCTGGAGTCTTTCTTGGATTTAGGTACCTAAGTCCAAGCTCCAGGGAGGTGCATATCTCCTCTTGGGAGACACACATAGGCATCTTTTCTTGGAGTCAGTTGTCTCAGCTGTTTTTTCTTGGAGGGGGGAGAAAATGGGGAGAAGCAGGAGAGACTTCCTTTATAACTTTTAGCCCAGTGGCTAGGGAACTTGACCGGCGTGGAGGCGTTCAGTTTACAGTTCAGTTTGTCCCTTTGCCTAATAGTGAGAAGGAATCTGAACCAAGACCCACCACTTTCCAAGTGAGTGCCTGAGACTCTGGACTAGAAAGTCATTCTCACTCTCTCTTTCGCCCAATACCTATTTAATTATTTATATTCAGTGGAATGGCTCCAACAGGAGAGACTGAGAGAGACTCACATCAGAATATCTTAGGGTGCATCTAGACAGCACCCTTCTGTCAGAATAATTGCATAGCTTATAACGAGTCTAGGTCGAAAGAAACTATTTTGAAATTTGGTGCCATGTGGACAGAGCCAAATTTCAAAATAAGGCACTATTCTGATAAATCCCTTAACCCTTGTGGAATGAGGGGAACAGGGACACCGGAATAGTATGCCTGCTATTTCAGGAAATAGTGGGAGCATTTAAAGACTTGACGTTGCTATTTCGGGATACTTCCGGTATCCTGAAATAGCACTGCAGTCTAGATGTACCCTTATTGCCCAGTGGCTAGGGTCAGTTCTGACATTTTTCAAATGACTTTTCATTCCAAAATTTCCTTTAAGTTTATTTTTAATTATAAAAAAACCTTGACATTGAAATGAAAGATTCCATTTGTTTTGGAATGTTTTGTTTGACCTGAAACAAACTTTTTCCCCCAAATTGCCCAAAATATTCACTGCTGTTCCAATTTACACTGGTTTATACAAATATATTAAATTGCCAGTGAACCTGCCAATTTTTTTTCCTCAATGCTAAGTGTGAATCAATATTCATTAAGAATTAGTGTGCATTATAGGAAGTGTACCCCACTATATCAAGAGTAAAAATGTTCAGAGAAAAATGATTTGCTTAATAGTGGTGCTCTAACAGACTCCATACACTGTCTGAATTGATGGCTGTAGAATGTGTTATTTTGTAGTCTATGTCAGTCTAGTGTGGTGTTCTACATTCACATGTGTTTTCCAAATAAATCATTACAGGATGGAACAATACAGAAGAGAATTTACTGAGATGCATTAATATGCTTAAAGAACATGTAGTAAGGAATTTATCCCTACACTTCCAGTTTTGGAAATCACCCAGCCATTTTTATAGCACAATGAGCAACTGAATGAAGTTAATCAGTATTGTATTTATCATATTGCTAAACATGGTTATCATCAACAGGGCAGGTAGGAAGGCTTACAGAAAACTGAAATAAACATGAGTTATGGCTTCCCCAAATCCAAAGCACAAAACCAAAATGTAGAACTTTGAAGCTAATGAGCCTATTCCTGGCTCTGACTTGTCTTTCTTGTACTCACAGCAGAAATAAACCCCAGGCTAATGATTTCAGAATCTTTTATAGAATAGAAATATCCACTTGGCCTCAGTTCCTTTTCACTGCTGAAATTGTGACTTTAAAAATATACAAAGCTTTGGGCCAGCTATTATCACTAGGCTAATGGTAATCATTGTCAGGGGATGGCTTGTTGCTTGACAGATGTACATGGTATCTGGAGTAAGCAAGGCAAGGGAGTGAGATCATGTGAGTGACTGTTACTGCTTTCTCCTTTTCAGGTAAATTAGCACCTCTCTACAATGAACAAAAATAAATGGATTTTTGTTATTTGTTGTTTTGTTTCTTTGTCGGGCTCTGGACTGTTGTCTCCCACTGAGTTGTAACAACAGTGCACCGTATGACTATAAAATAAGCACATTGCTCTAGAAAGAAGGAGGAAAAACAATTTTGTTGTATTTAGGAAAGGTCTGAAAGAGAAGAATGCTGTGTTGACTTAGAAAAAAGACTGGAAGAAAAGTGAACTAGTGCTGTTTTCACTTTGTGCACTACATATGGGGTTTAATCTGTACAAATAGCCTGAAGGCTTTCCAGAGTATGTGAAGACTATTTATATCCCTAGGGCCTTGGAGAGCCCTGTTCTTAGAGAGTCCTAATTAAAGGGGAAAAAAACTTTGGGGACAGCAAGAAATGCAATTCTCTATCATGAAAGATCTGCTAGGATCTCAGAGAAACAAGGGAAGAGAAACAAACACCATGTCTACTAAGACCCCGATCCTTCAAAAATTTAGGTTACCTGCTTAATATTGCATGCTCTGAATATTCCAAATGATTTCAACAGGCTTGCTCAGTATGTAAAGTTAAGCACCCATGAGAGTCTTTGAAGAATCTTGGTGATAGGCTGTGATTTTTCAATCAGCTGTATGTAGGCAGATACCTTCATCTCTGTAGAGCTCATTGAGGACTTGGGGTTAAAATGGTAAACCACTTTGTTGACTGTATTTGAGACATTGTCCTGGAAATTTTTGGTGTATATGTGCCTACTGAGTGTTCTGCCAGTGTCAAACTGAGCTTTTATTGCAATAGCGGAACTCCCTCTCTGAACTTCAACAATGATAGAAAAGCAGCTCTTTTTCAAAAATACTTTTAAAATTGTGTTTCTGTTGTTCCCTGTGTATGAATCGCTTTCTTATGAACTGCACTTTTTGACCTTGTGTCTTATTCCTTAAGTTATGCATTCTATTACTGTTATCACATTTAACTGTGTAGCACAGAGGAGGAAGTGAATTTTCCAAATTACTATCTCCCATCCTTGTTTTCATGAAATGAAGTCACCACCTTGTTCTATTCTAAAATTGATGCATTTGTGATTCTGGCAAACTGTAAAGAACTTATTTAGCTTAACAAAAGACCAAATATAAATGCTGAGCTGCCATTTAAATGTGGCCAGCTAGTATTGCCTTTATACTTTTTTCTTTTCCAGTGCACACTGAAATACAGAGGCCTTTCAGATGTCATTATAGAGTAATGCTGCTATTGTACTCGGGAAATAGACCTCAAACTAATGTGCTATTTGTTTGTACATTTAAGTTGCAAAAAGTTCCCTTTTCTGAAAGGTTGCTTGAAGAGAAATCACAATGTGATTTCCCTTTTCTTATAAATAAAATGGTGTACCTCTTGACAGCCTTTATGTATCTAGCTGTAAATTATTTTTTCAAATACACAATTTATCAGGGGTTAGTTTGACCCTTTCAGAATGATGTTGTGTTATTCTCTAAAATTGCAAAGTATAAATGATATTGCCTTCAGCATTTTATTTATATTTTAGCTTTTACAGACGTACTCTCCAAAACCTTTTTTCCCCTACATTTTTAATGGAAGTTCAACTGACCAACTTAAAACTATGCTTTCTTTTGACTGAAAGGTGTTGATAAATTCTATTGCAGTGATAAATTGGTATATGTTAGATCAGAGTCATATGACTGGGGCTTCACAGACTGTAGTATTTGCCAGGTCAAAGAGTAAACAGCAGAGGTCAATGAATCTGTGGAAAATCTAACAAAAATAAGCTAATTCCCAGAAAAAATGTTAGACTAACTAGTACAATATAGGCTTCCTATGAATTGGCTTTATTCCATTTGTTTGTGTCACCACCTAAAAATTCCAGAACACATTCACAGAATTTTTTCTCAGCAGAGATTCACTATGTAATGGAAGTTATATTTGTAGCAACAACAGCAGCTGGATGAGTGTAAGTTTGCTGCATTCCTCAGTGTGGCTGGGGGCACAGGGTGCAGATGAATCTGGACCTCATAGACTTTAAGGTCAGAAGGGACTATTTTGATCATCTAGTCTGACCCCCTTTCTGTTGTTGCTTGAGTTTTGTTTATCTGCCAATACTGGATGTTGGGCCACAGGTCTGCTCTGGTTATGGGAATTCTTCTTTTTCTTTAGTTTTAAATGCTAAAATAATGATTTTTATTCTGCATCTGTGCCTTTTTTGCTTTATTTTAGTCTTTTTTGATAGGATTTGTGCTTTTGCCTAACTGCCAGCACCTGTACTGCATACTGCTGATTAGGAGTTCTTTAGAGCTGCTGGTTTCATAGACTAGTCTGCTTTGATTGAATCCTGGCTGTGGAAGCATTGATGTTTGCTTTTATCTTCTGGAATGTTGCCAGCTGAAAGGATTCTGTCTTTTTGCTGTCAAACATGGGCAACTATGACTTCAGTAGGATCTGTCCAAAGAACTAGAGTCTGTTGCAACAGAAGGAGGGGAGTTGTGATTGCTAGGGAAAGATGTTGTAACTCTGGTTCTTAAAACTAATCCTGATAATAATTCACTCCTGTTCATAGACTGAAGAATTTGGGAGAGTATTGACCTTGGATCTTTAAAGAGTTTTATTGTAGTTTCTTCCTGCTGCCTTAGCCCTGACTAAACTTACACTAGCAGAACTTTAGATTTAAAAATAACCTCTTGCTTCCACATGATTAATGAAATTACTTGAATTCTTTGCATAAAAAATAAACCCACAACCGAAATGTTCAAACCTGGGCGCCCAAATTCCTATATAGGAATAGATATGAGTGAGTTGCTGAATGCTACCACAGACAGCTGCATCTCCTACCTGGCTGTTCTGTGTTCTGGGCAGCAACAGAATGCAGGCTGTAGTGAAGAAAACGTGGCATGTACACTTTCAAGCTTCCCTTACTCTGGGATCAGGAAAGGGATCTGTTCAGCCCCTGGAATAATTTTCAACAGTCCTAGTGCTCAGCTGACATGGATACTGATCCTGGTGTTGGGGGTATACGGTGAGAAACTGAATCGCAAGGCCACCCAATTTATGGTTAATCAGTTTTCACCTGGCTTAATCAGTTTTCACCATTTATGCATTTTCAAAAGAATTTTTGTAAGTTTCTGTTTCTGAACATCTACTTATGTCAGGCAATAAGCAGAGAAGACAGAACAGGATGGGGCCCAAATCAACTATTTTCAGGGTACTGAGAAGCCCTCCTCTACTTCATGGTGGTCACTTTAGCATCCAGTCTGGTGCTTCATTCTCATTCCATCAATTTCAGATTTGTTTTCTGATTTTGGCCTTGTTCACTTTTTTGGTTTTTTTGTTTGTTTGTTTCTTACTTTCCATATTAGCTTTCTACCTACCAGCATTAAGCGTTGTACTTCAAGTAACGTGCAGAAGCTTCAATTTCCACTGCTTTTTCCTATTTACACTATTTTAATATCCTTATCTTATGTCATTTTCTTCTTCTTTTCCCCAGTCTAAGGATTTTTAACACCACTTTGTGCATTTGTTATGCTAATTAACTCCCTTTTATCTAAATCTTTTAATGCAATAATACAATATCATCTGTCAGCGGTAAGAAAGGAATATGAACAAGTCTGCGTCCATAGGTGCTGGAATTAAGGGCATGTGTGTGGGGGTAGGGGCGGGGGGCTGCAGCACCCCATGACTTGAAGTGGTTTCCATTATACACAGAGTTTATAGTTTGGTTCAGTGGCACTCAGCACGCACATTATAAACATTGTTGCAGCATCCTTGTCTATATCACTGAAAAATCAGAAAGACAACACTCATTGTGCCTGGCACAATCTAGGCTGAAGTCTTGACACAGATATCTCATTCTCTATTCATAAATATAAATTATTAAAGTATAATTTACACGATTTTAATCTTCACCATGCAGCAATTCTTCAGCAATATATTTCAGCATCCAAATTCAGTAAATATGTATCCTCATAACCTTTATTTTTTGTTTGAATGGGGAAGCTATAGGGAACACCATGACCTTTAATGTCAACATTTATCTTTTTCAGACATGGGTTTTCCGGAAACTTTACACTCAAAGTGCCAATTTATAAACCATTGAAAGGCTTCTTTAGTAATTTTACTCAACACATTTAGAGGTGTGCTTTTAGTTTACCTTAGAATATTTAATTATATTCAGTTGTTCCCTAACACTGCCACTGGCAATGTGCAGGCAGATGGACCCTGTTGAATTCAGTTAATCATTATAATCTTTAAAATGTCTCCTTATCTGCTAGAGGAATAGAATCAAATTTGAATTTTTCACTTTTCATTTTACACTATTAAGATTACCACTTTCTGATCACTGCTTATATCACTTTTAAATAATTGTACTCTCTTGTGACACCACAGGTATTTTTGGAATATTTTGAAGCTACCCTCCTTTATTTACTATAAATCAATTTAATATTGGAAAAACAAATGGAGCTTGGAGGATACAAATAGCTCAAGCATTGTTAGTTTAACTGATGAAATTATAGACATGGGGAATGAGAAGTGTCTGCTTCAGTTTTGATAATGAACTCAGATCATGGTTTAATACTGACACTGGAGAGCAGCTACATTTAGGTACTCTGTGATTCATCGAATGTGGAAAGACCACATGGTGAGTTATAGCAATGCTTTAAGCAAGACTACATTCTGTAGTGTTTCTCTGTATTTACTTACGGTGGAAAGGTAAGAGTTATTGATTTAATTTTGAATCTATTATGGCGTCTTCTAGACAGCATTTTTTTAACTTCCCAGTAGTGGTTCTGCTGGTGGTTTTGATCTTTTAGTTCCATTAAAGCTGACAACTTTTTTTTTCCTTGACTATTTATGAGCTTAGGTTGATTTTTCAGCATCTGTGTCTTACCACCTGGTCCACTGGTCCTTGGCTAGCACAGCTGTTAATAGATTTTATAAATATTTGGGGTTCTGTTCCTGTTGATAGACAATTTTTCACTTATTCAACCTCAGCTTCCAACGTGTCTGGTAATGGCAATTATTCCAATTCTTAGACACTCCATTTGTTCTCTAAATTTAACAAGCTAATTTCAGCCTTTTTCAAACCATTCTTTCACTTTTTCCACTAGCTGAGAAGGTAATGGCAGTGCCAGCTTTGGGACACTAGCTATAATAATCAGATGTCTGTTACAGCAAATATAGAAATAAAAATATTATTTTACTGCACTATGCAGAGGTCATTCTCTTGTGAGTTAGGAGTTGTCCAAAAAGAACTGAGAACCAAAAATGGAAAATATTTAATTTTTCAGTTAAAAGCTAAGCTATTAAAAATTGACTTTCAATATAAATGAAAAAAGGGTTTTCAAAAATGAAATTTTTTGTTTCAGTCTTGGGTTTTCATTGCAAAATGTAAGAAAATAAGAACAGCCATAAACGGGTCAGCTTAAAGGTCAATCTATCACAGTATCCTGTTTTTTGACAGTGGCCAATGCCAGGTGCCCCATAAACAACATATGTCAACTCATATGACAATGTGATTCTTTTAAAACTGGGCTGTCTTTAAAAGACTAGTTCATTTGTTAGTCTACAGAACATGTACTCAATCTTTCATTGGACTGTCCCTGTTGGACATTGAAGTTCCACTTAAGGCAGTATTTGTTTGTTTGCATGTACACACCTCTACTGGCAACACAATATTTACTTTTATGAATTTTTTTGTCATACGAATGCAGACAACACAAGTGGTTTTGTCAGTTTGTTGTTCCTGATGAGTGCTTTTGAAAATCACACTAGTAGTGCACATGCAAACGAATAAGGAATAAAATATAATTATTGCATCCTTAAACTATATCCCCCAAATAACTTTCCAACAAAAATTAATCACAACATGAATCCATGCACCAACAAAATTAATCATAACATTTTCTTGCTGTTCTGAGGTTGGAAGAAAGAAGTTTTCATGTGAAATTTGTAAACAATGGAGAATCAATGATGTGGAGAAAAAGGATGATATTCATTTGTCTGTGAATGCATGAGGTGGTTGGCAGCACTGGCAGAGCTCTTGCTGAGGTTTCATGTGCTTAGACAGAGTGGAGTCTAGTGTCCACAGCCCAAACCTCTGCTTATGCAAATAAGCTGTCCTGTGTACAACATACAGAAGGTTTGGGAAGGAAGTTTTGAGTGTGGGTAGCTCTAAAACTGTTTACTGAACTATATGATGAATTTATGGAGACTCTAAGATCTATCTCCTGGAAAGGAAACAGTTTATCTTTCCTTGCCAAAGTCTGCTGGACAAGGGAGTGAGTCTCTGAACTCTGGTATGGTTTGGTTGCCTCAAGGCTCTTTGAGAGAGCCAGGATGAGACAGACAGGGAAAATCAGACTCATGAGGGTGGTTCTTTCTAGAAATAAAAGCTATTTAACACTGCTTTTGTACTTTCTTTCTTTAACAGGAAAGCAATGTCAGGATGAATGAATATTACTTATTGTCCGTAGCAATTCTTTCTTTTACATATTCCCCATACGAAGGAGTGCTCATTTTGGAATAGAAGCCCACAGCATTGTCTGTCTACGGCTATGTCTACACTGCAGAGAAAAGTCGGAAAAAGATACGTAAATTGCAAACTGCAATTTGCGTATCTTTTTCTGCTTTTTTTCTGAAAGGGCCAAATTTCAGAATAACTTCTCTTTCAGGACATTCCTTATTCCTGTCACTGAGAGGAATACAGGGATGCTGAAAGAACATGTCCACTTTTTTGGAAACTGTTCCGAAAAAGCTCTGCAGTCTAGACATAGCCTAGTTCCCTGGTGAGGCTCATCTGCACTAAAACTTCTTCTGAGAGCTTCTTCAGTCTGAAATAGAACATCTCGAGTAGACCAGAGATTATGCCAGAGAAAAGAGAGAATATTGAAGGTTTTATGCTACGGCAGGCACAAATTCTTCTGCTCCCATCTATATGGGAATAGTCATTTTCATGGGTACAATATTTAAGAAATGTCCACTTTGATCTTAGCAAGAGCAGAGCAACATGTGGCACGTGGGACAAACCCAGGGTCACCCCCAAAGCAGCACACCAAGTAACTCCACAACAGGATGAAAATTTTAAATCTCTACTGTAGGCCTATTTAAGGAGAGATTTGGCATAAACATTCAATTAGAAGGTTAAAATGCATGACCTATCTTTGAATTGCAAGAAAAACATATTTCATTATTCTTCAGTTTTTTTACAACAGTATTAATTTCTTTCTAAAGCCCTCCCTCATTTTTTTGGTGTATTACACAGTATTTGCCAAATAGCTCTTGGATAACTTAAATACACTAAAACCTGATTATCTTAAACCTAGTTATTGAAAAAACTTAAAAAGCAACACTAGTCCTGCAGCACCTTAAAGACTAACAAAAAATGTAGATGGCATCATGAGCTTTCACAGGCACAACCCACTTCTTTAAGCTCATGATACCATCTACATTTTTTGTTAGTCGCTAAGGTGCTGCAAGACTAGTCATTGTTTTTTAAGTTTTTTTTCAGTTACAGACTAAACTGAACTAACTAACTACAGCTACCCCTCTGAAACTGGTTATTTAAGTTTTGGATAATCTGAAATTCAGATACTTTACCTGAATCCAAAACTCATATAGAAATTAAATTTAATCCTGAACACTCATTATCTGAATTCTTCAGAATTATCCTCCAAGATAGAGTTGTTCAGTATTAGCTGTGTGATAGGTATAAGCACCCTGATTTTATTCAGATCAGCAAATATTTTAATAACTAGAAGATTTAACCAGCATTCCTCAGGTCCTTAACTCAATTAATTTTTGCTTTTGGAAAATAAAATTAAAACATACATGCTTCATTTAAATCATTGCTCTGGTGTGAGGCTAGAAGTGACTGGTTCAGTATGCAGGCTGCCTCAGGAGAGAGAGGACTACCCCAGCCCTCTCACATTGTAGCAGCTTGGGGCCAGGCGAGAAGCACCTCTCTGTGGCTGTTGCAACTCTATTGGGCACAGCCAGGAGGAGGGTGCATGTCCCCTGGCTGGGGCAGGTCCAGGTTCATTTATGCCTTGCACTCCCCTGTTAGAGAGAGGAATGAAGCAAATTGTGCACTTTCCTCTCACTCCCTGATAAGGGGAACAGGCAGCAGTGTTCCCATAAGAATCAGGGAGGGGGAAATTCAGTTCCCCCACCTCCCATAAAAGGGTGCTAAGGTAGGGTAGAAGGCTCATGGCTGGGGAAGTCCTAGATGGGCCACCAGACAGCCCTTTCACCTGCACCTCCAGATGCAGTACCGGCCCCACCCTGGCTTTTTTTTTTCTCAACAACTTTTCCCCTGGAGTACCAGCACTTTTTTTTTTGTTAACAAACAAAAAAAAAAAGCACTGGTTTTATGCAAGCCTGTACAAATCTGGGGCTAGAAGGGGTGATGGTGGTGGTGGGGGGGTATCAGCGAGGATTTGTTGAATGACAGTTGATTTCACCATTTATTCAGATTTCTTAAACAATGAAGACAAAAATGATAGCAAGGTATGGTGTTCCTTAAATTAAAGAACATGCATTAAGAAATACATTTTCAATAAAAATAAGGACTGGAAATGTAAATGTGAAAAAAGCTTATATCTGAATTGCATACCTTTCACCATAATATATTCTGTTCAACCACAGCATGCTGTCTCCTGTTTATGACTCCATGAACAAATCAAACATACTGATTATGTAATCTCTCCCAAAGTGCCTTTTATTCCAAGCATCTTCCTCTTTCTTTCTACTTGTATTATCATTTTCTTTATTCCAACTTTTTTGACCTACCCAAGCCACTATTTCAAGAATTTCAATTTGAGCCAACCTCAGCTTCACAGAAACGGAATGGTAAAAGTATGTTCCTTTTTAAAAAAAATTCCCAAGCATCTTGCCCCCCCCCCCTTTAATTTTCCTGCTTGTATCATTCTGGGTGTTATCCTGGCTCAGGGTACGTAAGCACTCCCTTCTTCTCATTTTAGTCTTGTTACAACTGTTCTTCCTTCTGAGTTAAACCATCCTTTGGGGAACATTGACCTATATTGACATTGTGCCTTGTTTTGGTTCAGATTATATATATACATACACACACATATACTAAGGGTATGTCTACAGTACAGAGTTTTTTTCGGAAAAATGGCCATTTTTCAAAAAAACCTTCAATTACGTCCACACTGCAATCCTGTTCTTTTGAAAGAAAATCAAAAGAGCAGGGTGTTTTTTCTGACGTTGGTAAACCTCTTTCTATGAGGAAGAGGCCTTTTTCCGAAAGAGCTGTTTCAGAAAGAGGCCTGTGTGGATGGAGAAGGGGGAGCTCTTCCGTGAGAAGAGGAAAGAGGAAAAAGCACAGGTGCCCTGGTGGCCATTCTGCCCATAGTAATCACAGCTTACATGAGAGAGTGTACCCATTCAGTCTGGATGCTATCTGTCGAAAAAGCAGATGGCTTTTTCGATGCACTTTGGCAGTGTGGATGGTCTCTTTCGGAAGAAGTTTTTTCAGAAAAGCTTCTTCTGAAAGAAGCCTGCAGTCTAGACATAGCCATATACATATAATATTTTAAGTCTGAACCAAAATAATGTGTGTGTGTGTGTGTGTGTGTGTGTGTGTGTGTGTGTGTGTAAAAGCTGAACTGCAAAACAACCACTTTTAAGCAGAAATAAGGGTCTACACATAACAATTTTCATAAAATTAGTGTTAGTTTTAGTAACACACAAAGTTGGTTTTGCCCATGAAAGCTCATGATACTATACATATTTTTGTTAGTCAAAGGGCATGTCTACACAGCAAGGCTAAAGCCAAAATAAGCTACACAACTTGAGCTACGTCAATTGCATAGCTTAAATTGAAGTGCTTATTTCAGCTTTTGGCGCTGTCTACACAGCAGGAAGTTCGGGGAAGAGCACTTTTCCTCTGACCTCCCTTACTGATCATAAAATGAGGGTTACAAGAGTTGGAGTAAGAAGTCCTCCAGCATGGCATTATTTTGACATTATGTCGAAATAACTGCTTGTAGTATAGACGCGGACTATGTATAACATTGCTGTGTAGACATATCCTAAGGGGCTACAGAGCTACTTGGGGTTTTTGTAAGTTTTTTTTTTAATTACAGACTAACATGGCTAACCCTCTGACACTCTGTCTGATGCAAATCTGTGTATGCAAGGCCTAAAAACCCAGGTTTTGTGACTTGTGCTTCATGTAAAGATATGGCACGTGTTGCTGATACCTATGTTCAGTGCCTTTTGTGGATAGAGGAAGGATACAACATTGCAAAGTATCTAATCTATCTTCTCTTTTCCAACCAAATCTGCAAGTATTTAGGAGTGCCATTTAAGAGCTTCCTCCATTAATATGGGTCCTTGGGCCCCCTCACTGAATTTCAGGTCTGAATGTCTGGTACCCCTACCGGTCAGAGGTATTTTAATCACAAACAACTGGTTAATAAATGTCTTCTGACCTCTTCTCTCAAAGTAGAATTAATGTCCCTCTGACTGCCTTGTCCTGGTCGAATAAGGGTGATGTTGAAAGCTCTTTGGGTACGTCTACACTTGCACCCTAGTTCAAACTAGGGATGCAAATGTAGGCGACCGAAATTGCTAATGAAGCGGGGATTTAAATATCCTGCGCTTCATTTGCATGATCTCGCTGGCGCATTACTCCTCTGAACAGCTGTTTTGAAAGTGAAAGTGTGCACTGGGATATGTTAGTTTGAACCAAAACTCTTGGTTCGAACTAACGTTACTCCTCATTTTTTGGTTCGAACTAACGCTTCCCAGCGCGCACTTTCACTTTCGAAACAGCTGTTGAGCAGAGTAACGCGCCGGCAAGATCATGCTAATGAAGCGTGGGATATTTAAATCCCCGCTTCATTAGCAATTTCGGTCACCTACATTTGCATCCCTAGTTCGAACTAGGTGCAAGTGTAGACGTGCCCTTTGACATCAAGCCCTGCTAAGCAGGTTTGAGAATCTAACTCTGTGTCAGCATCTCTGTATTAGGACTTCTTGTTGCTGGAAAAGGAAAAGGCACAGTGCTAACAAGTTAGATGCTGCCGCCCCCCCACACACACACACACTTCCCAGTTCTTCAGTGTCAAGGGAGGTCAGTATGAGTGATGTCAATGTTAACTGTGTCCATGCCAGGGACTGTGGTGGTTTCAGTGTCTGACCTTTGCAATTTGCTCTTCAAGTCCACAATCTCCATTTCTGAGCCATAGTCTTGTATTAAAGATATATTCTTCATCTCAATCCCTACTGTTTTTTCTTTATTGAAATCAGTAGGATGGCATGGTATTTGCTGATTGAATCATTCAATATTTTATTAAATATGATAGCCCTTATAGATCATCAGGATTTAAGCATGATCTTTACACTCAACAGTATCACACCTACTCAACAAATGTGATCAAAATATTATCATATTTTTCAGAATCAATGCTTTGAGTACTGAAATCTCTCTAGAGGAGGTATAATTTAGATTGAAATGGTAGCATGTATTTCATATGACTCTGTCATAAGGACAGCAATACTGCTTTACATTTATCAGACCAAAGCTCCATCTAGTCCAGTACCCTGTCTTCCAACAGTGGCCAATGCCAGATGCCCCAGAAGGAGTGAACAGAACAGTGAACCTTCAAGCATTCCCTCTCCTGTCACATATTCCGACAGAGGCTAGGGACACCATTCTTAGCCATCCTGGCTAATAGTCATTGATGGACCTAACCTCCATGAATTTATCTAGTTCTTTCTTGAGCCCTGTTAAAGTCCTCTGGCAAGGAGTTCCACAGGTTGACTATGCGCTGTGTGAAGAAAAACTTCCTTTTGTTTGTTTTAAATCTACTATCTATTCATTTCATTTGATGACCCCTAGTTCTTAAATTATGAGAAAAAGTAAATACATTTTCCTTATTCACTTTTTCCACACCAGTCATGATTTTATAGACCTCTATTGTATCCCCTACTCTTTTCTAAGATGAAAAGTCCCAGTCTTTTTAATCTCTCCTCATATAGGACCCATTCCAAACCCCTAATCATTTTTGTTGCCCTTTCCTGAACCTTTTCCAATACCAATATATCTTTTTTTGAAAAGAGGCAATGATATCTGTACGCAGTATTCAAGATGTGGACCTACCATGGTTTTATACGGAGGCAATAAGATATTCTCTGTCTTATTCTTGATCTTTTTTTAATGATTCCTAACATTCTGTTTGCTTTTTTAACCGCCGCTGCACATTGAGTGGATGTTTTCAGAGAACTATTCACAATGACTCCAAGATCTCTCTTTTGAGTTGTTATAGCTAAATTAATCCCCCTCATATTGTATGTATAGTTGAGATTTTTTTTTCCAGTGTGCATTGCTTTACATTTATCAACATATTTTACATTTATCCTGAGTCAGGTGTGTGTCTACTAATGTTTTAAATTATCCTCTCCATCTTGATGGCAATATACTTTGAGACAAGACTATGGAGTTCACTCACTAATCTCCAAATCAGGCCTGTGGAGTGATAGTTGTCTGTTATTTCATATTTGCTGATTAGTGCCATTCACACAATCAGAACAAGAGATGCTTTTATTATCTGCTTCTTATTTCACTTGCTGGAAAGCATTGTGGGGCTTCAGCCAAAAATCCCTTCAGCAAAAAGAGGGTCACTTCATACTTTCCCCTGGCTATCGAGTTTTGCCCACTTATTGCAGACATGATTTTTTCTTTTCCTTGCATTTGGAAATATATCACTAATTCACTGTATTACAGCCTCTGTAGCAGAGTTTCCCTTTCCCTTTCCCTTTTTCTTTTTGCTATTGCTTCTTAGCTGATGTGATATTGACATATCTCTGAAATCGTTTCTGCCAGGTTTATCATTTTTATGACAGATTTGGGTATTAGCTGCTAACTTGGGATGCAAAAGTAAAAGATGCAAAATTTAAGAAGGATATTATTGGTCTTTCTTCCCTATTTACTTTTCCCAATGTTCTCTTTTACTTCTCCAACTCATTATTTTTCGTTAGAGAAAATAGTCACGCTGTGTGTATTTTCTTCAGCTACTAAGTTTTTATTAAATGCACCAGAAAACCATCAATGTATAAAATTCATTTGTACCATGCCCTGGAAATGGGATGTCCTGGGTTCCAGTAATTCATTTAGAAACTAATGGGCATCTTGTGTATAGTCATACATTACACATAATGTATAATGGAAAGTATAAACTTCCAAGATTATTGGATACATTTTTGGTGTGCATTTGGAATGTATAAATATGAAAGAAAAGGCTTAGTGTTACAATAACTCCTGAATAGGAAAATAACTTGTACTTGGGGATATACTGGCAATACCTACCAATCTATATATTATTGTCACTTCTGTAATTATTATCCTTTGAATCAATACTTGAAGGGCTGATATTACATTTCCAGATGAAATACAGTGAGAACTGTGAAAAGTACAACTTCTTCCCTGGCTTGAAGTGAGGGAATCTACAGGGAATTTTGAAAAAAAAATCAACATTACAGTACAGAGTCTTGGACAAAGAAATGTATGTACGGCTAGAAGAAATCATTACTCTCTCCAGCTGCCTGTACTAATTCCAAGAGTATTGCAGAATCCAGGGTAGATAAGACATAGGTATCACAATACTCACCAGCACACAGGGCAGTGAACCCAGGCTACATCTAGACTGCAAGCTGCTTTCGAAAGAAGCTTTTCTGGAAGAGATATTCTGAAAAAAACTTCTTCCAAAAGAGAGCATCTACACAGCAAAAGTGCATCAAAAAAGCGATCTGCTTTTTCGAAAGATAGCGTCCACACTGATTGGACACTATCTCGCATATAAGGCCACCCAGAACCACTTCAGGCAGGGCATTAGGTCAGCAGTTGCTTCCAGGTGCTGTTGTCTAAGACTATCTGAGACGTGTGCTTAAAGAGACCAACCCTAGACAGCCATTTCTCAGCTTCAGCTGCTTGCTTGCCTACCTCTCTGAGGGACAGCAAAGCTTTAACAGTGTGTGCTCTGGTTGCTCATTTTTTGGACAGCACGGCATACTCCTTGCCATGGAGCCAGAGCTTCCCCTGGGCATGTGATGGCCCCACACTGCCATGCTGCAGGTTTTGCAGCAGTTTGTGCAGTCCATCTTGACGGTCCTTCTCCAACTCGACTCCAAGCTCATCTGTGAGTCCCTCTGCCTGGATGCAGGAGCAGTGCCCTTGCAACCGCACCCCACGGTGGAGAGACCATTCTTGAGTCTGGACACCATTTCCGACTGGTGGGACTAGCAGGTTATGGAGTGGTGGGATGACCAGCAGTGGATCCAAAACTTCTGCATGCAGAAGGCCACCTTTTCGGAGCTGTGTGCCTGGAGAGTTGCGCTCCCTGACCCTGGTCCTTCACCTTGCTCCTTACATGGTCCAAAGTGCAGGGGTAGTGTCCTCCCGTGGCCAGAGCCTCAGCCATCTGGCCATAAATGTCCATGTTGCACCTCCGGGAGTGGAGATCCTGCAGGGTCTCCTTCTCCCTCCACAGTTCGAGGAGGGAAAAGATCTCTGCCCCGGCCCAGGAAGATGCATGGTGTTTGGTGCCCCTGGGTGGGTCCTGGGAGTCCTGGTGGTGCTCTCTGTGAGGGTCAGAGAATCTCGGGGGGCTTGTGGCTTATCCATAACTCCGATTGTGGGTGGCAGGGATAGCTGTGCAGTCAGGTGTAGCTCTGTGAGCCAGCTTCCTGTCACAAGGCTTTTCTTGGGTGCCTGCAGCTTCAAGAGCTGGCAGGAGACAGGAACTATAGAATTTTGATTAGTCTGGATGGAGTGTCTACCAGGGCACCTGTGTCATTTCCTGGAGGCCTCTTGTTTTTGAAAAAACTCCCTCTTCCATGTCCACACATGCCTTTTTCCAAAAAAGCTTTTTTGGAAAAAGGCTTCTTCCTCGTAGAAAGAAGTTTACCACTGTCGGAAAAACCCCTCCGTTCTTTCGACTTTCTGTCAAAAGAACTCATTAGCAGTGTGGACTCAGGTGTTGTTTTTCCAGTAAAATGGCTTTTTTTTTTCTGAAAAAATGCTTCAATGTAGACACACCCCCACAGACTGGACTTGTAATATGTCCAAGCTATGTAACAAAAGCTATGGCTTTGCTCGTGCAAACTGCTCTTTATAGGCAGATCCATACACCAACTTAGTTTTCTCAAAACAATTTGGGCTGCATGTTAGTCCCCACATAGAACAACTTAAAGGAAGGGCCTACTCCTGCATAAATATCACAATGGCTTGAATTTTGGTACTGTCCACACTTTGGGAAGTCGAAGGGGGCACACTCTCCCTTTGACTTTCCTTACTCCTCATAGAAGCAAGACTACCAGCATTGCCAGGAGCTCCCTCTCAGTTCGAATGAGTGTTTCATCACTAAATGCACTAATTAGAAATCCAGAAGATCAACAGCAGCAGCTTCAATCTTATCTGTAGCGTAGATGTGGCCTTCATGTCATAAAATACCTGTGCCATAATATTCATATGCATAGCTTAATTAACAGGGATTTCAGTCCTTTCTGGACATGTGGACATCTGATTTCCTTTTGAATATATATATATATATTATATAAAACTTGCAGCTACTTTAACTATCCCATCAAATGAAAAAACACCCCAACTGTATGACAAGTATATGTATGCATATTTATAATTGTTCACAGCAAGTTTTCTTGAATCGTCCTCTGAACCATATGAGTTTTGGCCATTATTAGACAGGATACTGGATTAGATGGATTTGTTTCATCAGTATGATCATTTCTATGAACATTTCAAATACAAGAGAGTGCACCAGAGAGAATTTACCCACAATTTTTTGACAAATTCAGAATTTAATAAAAGTTGTCATTGTATTGGATTCTAAGTGTAGTGGAGAACTCTGTTGTCTGATACACCATGGAGAAATAACTGTTAACAGACCAAGGCTCCTTAGTGGCTGGAACAGGGCAGCTCCTCTGAAGGTGCAGGACTGGGGTCAAAGAATCTCTGTTTTATAAGTGACTAAATGCAGATATACCCATTTACATTACACATAAAGCATCATTCTGTTGTGTAGCTAAGCAGCATTTAAAATACAGAAAATTATATTTTTGAAATATGCTTTTTCACATTGCTAGTAGAGATTATAGAATGCATAATTTATATGGTGTATTGTAGCAGTTCTGTATTTCTAAATGCAGAACAAAACTGCTTTAAAAACAGCAAACACCAGCTGAAGGTTCGCATGGTTACACAACCTAATTATAAACATTCAGGGAGCTCCGAAAGCACAGCAAAGTAAATAAATGTTTCACATAGCTGAAGAATCCATACTTTTAGTTTTGAAAGTAATTAAAAACAAAACATTCAGTCTGGTCTGTAATTGAACAGACGTTGAGATTTAGTACCTTATAAATGGGAATATCATAAAGGATAAACAATGTTGAAATCATAGCAATGAATATTCTTTTAATAAAATCCAGAAATGGTCAATTTTTTAGGAAAATTAAAAATCAGACACTCAATTTCTTTCCCAATATAAGAGGCTATTGTGGGCTTTTTAAATCAGTTGTTTTTTTGACTGTGTTACTTCCTTATATAGTGGATCAGGACTGACCATTTTCCAGTAAGTGTGTATGCTGCATCTCTTTCATTCATTAATAGAAGCAGCAGTAGCACATATTCCTATTCTTTACTTTGGTACAAGTCACAAATACCCACTTGTGCTGTTGAATTACAGCCAGTGCTGGAGGTGGTATTTTTTGAGATAAACAATATTATCCACCTGACACTGATACAAGATCATAAAAGTGATTTTTATTTATGGCATTTTCATCTCTCGTCAGTATAATGTTCCGCTACATGGGAAAATTCTGGATTTATTTTAACCTTGCTCTGTGAAGTAGACTTGCCAAATACCATTCCATTGAATTACAGATGCCATGCAGTAATTTTTGATGCTTTGAGTTATATTTAGTTTTTCTGATAAAAAAGGCTGTTACAAAGCAAATATATATGATACAACTATGAAGACCAGCAGATATTTCTATTCACATTATGTTGCTTTGATTGTAAAGCAGCTATCCAGCAAAGGATGGCAAAAGATGACATTCTACACCTCATATCTCTCATGTAGGTCCTTGAGCCATGCACATAGCCAGTGGTTCTTACAACAACCATCTTGGAGAATTGAATGCACTATTTAAAACTATTTCGCACAGAATCTGTCTATGATTAATATCTTACTTGGCATTTACAAAGTAAACAGTTTAGACTAGAAAAGACTCATACTCTAATCATGTTCCATTGGATCTGCTTCTCATTTTCAGAAAGTGACAATGCAACTATATTACCTCCAGCATACAGGCCTTTCATTCCGTGAAGCAGAAGCAGGACCAGGCATACATAATTTTCTTATCTTCCTTTGTTTCCTGAGCTGTTTTCCATTCTTTTGATAGCTTTCTCATTTTTTATTGGTAAAACAAAACAAAACAAAACCCTGGTTTGATAGTCATTTTATACAACATTCAGGCCCATAGCTAGATGAGAGCCACAGCCTATCGGTATAAGAACTAACTTGAAATAATATAAGATAATAGACTATATAATGGACTAGTGTAAATCAATATAGCTACAATGGGAGCTATATTTCCAAAAACATTAGTATTCCATTTTCACTCACTTAAAACTACCCAGTCTTATTGAAAAAAGTGCCACTGAATAATAAAACACTGCCAGCCAGTCAGCATCTTGACAGATGCTATCTAGGATGATGTCCAAGGAAAGGACATTTTAAGCTGACTAGCAACAAGAGATGGAGTACATTTAATTGTTTGCTGTATCATTCTTTTTCTTGGGTTTTCTTTTCCAGTTTTTTTTTTACTTATTAATGAAAGGATTTCACATATATAACCTTTATTTGACTTAAAAACAAATTAAATAAGCACTGCTCAGAATAAGCAAGTTACCTCATGATAGAAGGTTTCTCATTTTTGCTAACTAATACATTTGATTCAAGACAACTCCTCATCTTCCTTTAATGACCCATTGGCTGTCTTGTTTGCATAGTGTTGTTCTTGGCTCCAAGCTAGAAATTCCTTGCCCATGGCTTCTGCTGCTAAGACTCTTTTATAATTTTCTAAACCATTTTGTGGTGGGACATCTGTTATATTTTATAAAGTAGCTGCCAAATTTGATACAGCAGAAGTATACTAATGTGACATTTCACCCCCATATGTTTATGAAAATATGTTTTTGAACATGAATATATAAGGTGAATGTGCTTTGTGTAAAACATGTCAAGTCACCTATTATTCAAGGGCCTGTGATCCCTTGAATGTATATAGTCTATGTGTGTCCTTGTTATTTCAAAATATATTTCAGAACAATGGGTATGTTTAAAGACACAGAATAGCTATTTTGAGATACTTCCAGTATCCTGAAATAGCGCTGCTGTCTAGACATAGCTGAAGACTTAGATTAATAAACAGCTCTACACTTCATATTTCTAACTTTTCATGTCCAGGTTCATCTGCCCCCAGTGTTTCCCAATCAAACTGAGGAATGGAACAAATTGTGCACTTTCCCCTCACTCCCTGACGAAGGGAAATAGCCAGCAATGTTCCTGTATGAATGGGGACAGGAGCGTCAATCTTCCCACCCTTCCTAAAGGGTGCGTGAAGGTGAGAGGCTTGGGGCTGGGCATGGGCAGCCAGTATGCTAGGCAGGGGAAGGCACCAAACCACTACCCTGCCCACACTCCAACACCAGAATGCCTTCTGTAGGTGTTCTGGGGGCAGAGAGTGGCTGTCCCCAGTGCCTACCCTCCTTGTGCTTGGGGCTGGGGATCAAGAGGCACATGTGCCCTCCTCCGTCCCCATGGTTCAGGCCAGGGAAGCTGGGGTGAGTGCTCGTGCCCACTGCCCTCTCTTCCCCATGGTGGTGGGAGGGGGGGGTAGAGAGGCAGCTTGGCTCCAATGAGGAGGCAGGGACTCTGCAGAAGTGGTGGGTCTGGGGACTTCCCTCACTCAGCCCTGCATTCAATGACTGCCCATGGTGCTGGCACAGTCCTGGATGGGGAAGGGGGGGTACCCCCACCTGCTTAGTAATTGCCTCTTTTCTGTATAGTTTTATGCGTCCTCGAAGCATGGAGATCTTCAGTTCCCCCTCACCCCTGGCACAATCAAACCCTTGCTTTAAGTTATAATAAGATAGAACTGTATACCAAATTTGGTAGTCCTAGCTTTTACCATTCGGAGGAGTTTTTGAACAAACAGACAGGCAGGCATACTGACTTGCTCGCTCACAGACAGACAAACTTTCTCAAATGTATAGTAGATTAGTAGCTTGCTTTGATCTGTTTTCACTTGCAATCACTTAACTCCTACCTTTTATACTTAATAAAAAACACTTCGGTTTATTACTAAACCAGTGGAAATAATTGTTACCTGGGGGAGCAATAATTATGCCTATCTCTCAGTGTTATGATCAGTACACCAACTGACAGTCTTAGGGGGGCCTCAGGGATCCAGCCTATCACAACTAGCCTGGCAAGCCTAACAAGTATTCATTTTGGTTAAACCCTTTTTGTTACCTATATGGGTCTCCCTGAAAGCTCCTGTACATCAAGCCCTTTTTCTTTGATGCCACCTGAGGATCTTATCATGGCAGTGTCTCTTAAAGTTGACATTCCTACTCATATAATTTGAAATAATCTTTTCTTGTTCATCTTCCTCTAATTCTCATTCACCCTTCTTTGACTCTACATCCTGCTGTAACTTCACTGGGCTTTGCATCAGGCCCCACCCTTAATTCCAAACTTTTCTTTCCTCCCTTTCAGCACAGTTAATTTTCTCTCTATTGATCTCTTAACTGAGACTTACTAATTAATTTCTCAGTGTTTCTTGTTCCCTCTCTTCATTCTTTCACTTCCCTTTAACTCACATACTTTCATTGCAAGTATCCTGCCAATTTCAAGGAAGGATATAAGGACTTAAATCCTGTATGCAATTTTGGGGGAAGAGAGAGAGGGGCTTCCTTTGAAAAAGGTGCACCAGAAAGCGATAGTGAACTCTTTCTGACTCAAGGGAAGCCTTGAGCAAAGAAAGACTGCCATCTCCAAAGACTTCATGATGAAATGGGCAGTGTCTCAACACAGGTAGGAATCCAGTTTATTGCTCAAAATGTAAGGGCTAAGTCTGCATCTGGCACAAATTCCACATAGATAAATTGCAGTTAATCTAGTCACATAAACTTGCCAGCCTAAAGATCAGAATCTTAGATATCGTTTGTTCCAGTGTTCATAGTTTATGCTCTGTAAAGCTATTTTAATCCCCCTCAGAGATATAATTCAATGCCCATTGGGGTGGAAGAGCTGTGCTTAGAGATAATTGTATGCAGGAGGCATAAAGTGGTAAACACTTGATACAGAGTCCATGGTATTAAATTTATTGGTAATCGACCTTGTGGAATGAGATTTCATTATTAACTTCCTCTAGTACATTCACATGGTGCTGTGAAATAACATGACATTAGTTTAACTGGTGAATTTGACTTTTCCACAATCTTGATACATTATCAGTAATGTACTTATGGGAATGACATCACAATACTTGAAAATCCTGTTTGAATCTACACGAAGGTTTTACCAGTTTTCCTCTGTTACAATATGTTCAAATCTGGGCCACAAATTGAAGTTTTTAAGCCATTTGTCTATTTTCTACAATGATTAACAACAGACTGGGTGGGAATAATTTGTTTGTTTGTTTTAATTTTTTTTCCTGACTTGATCTTTGTACTACTTTTATCTATCCTGTTCAATTTTACATTTTTTATAGGGTGAGCTCCTCAAGGAAACATCTAATTTTAAGTCCAGAAGGTTTTATGGATGCACAAACACCTGTCCTTGTTGGGTCTTTTCAGTTATAGAATAGTTACATCAATTCGACTGTTAATGATACAGTACTCAAATCCTTAAGAGAGGAAACTGAAGTGCAATACTATTAACAGTGATTTACTGAATAAATACTACACTGTTTTAAATGCACCATTTATATTCTTTCAGGACACTGAGGATACATCTACACTGTACCTGTAGCTCAAAGTAAGCTATGCAATTTGAGCTACGCAAATTGTGTAGCTTTATTTTGAGTTAATTTGAAAATAGCTTATTTAGAAATTTGGCACTGTCCACACAGCACTTATTTCAAAATAAATTGCTATTCTGAAACGTCCCTTACGCCTCGTGGAATGAGGTTTAGAGGAACATCAGAATAGTGAGCCTGTTACATTTCAAAATAATGGGTGCACTCAAAAGATGTGGAATAGCTATTTTGGGGTACCCCCGGTATCCCAAAATAGCGCTGCAGTGTAGATGTAGCCTGACTTAAGTATATTTCTACTCCAGTTTTTAAGGGTTACTTCCATTACTTTTCCACTTTCCGTCTGGCAGAATTTTTCTCTTACATTTAACCTGTTCTGGTCATTGACAATGAACATTGTGAATGTCCCTGTGCACTGCCCTGTTTAGCTTGATGACTCTGTCATTTATAAGTAAACATCAATCACTGTTGCTAAGGCCCATTGGTGGTAGAGATCAATGAATACCATGATAATTAGGGCTCCTAATGTCAAGTAGATATTTGTGTCCCTCACTGTAGGCTTTTTCCCACCTTTAGAGCTTATATGACACAGCCCAAGTCAACTGCATGTGTGTTCACTCTTTATGGTTAAGCAAGGGCACCTACTCACAGTTTATGGCTCTAAATGTAAGGGCTAAGCCTGCAGCTGGCACAAATTCTACATAGATAAGTTGCAGTTAACCTTAGTCACACAGACTTACCAGGCTTAAGATCAGAATCTCAGATATCATTGGATGGAGACCCTCACCTGTCTCCCTCATGGCCAGGGGATTTCCAAGTTACTGTTTTCCTGCCTTTGCCGGGTTATTCCAAGCAAAAGACATTCTCTCTAGGCAGACCTACTTTTCTTCTCAGAGACTGTTAACAGAGTAATTGCTGCAATTTTAAGTTACCACAGTTCCATCTAAGCAAATAGATTTTTTTATTATTTTAAAGTAAATCAAACATATTAAAATAATATATTATTAAATATATATTCATAATCAAACATATTAAGCATTAAAATAATAAAAGCTTGGAAATGTGCAAAAAACTTTACCAGGGATTACCCCCTGTAAGGTGGATTCTGGCAGGAGCAGTCCTTGAAAATCCCACTCGGGGTTTTCTGGTCCTTTCAGTTTCATCATACCCTTTGCTCACATCAAAAGCCCAGTCTGGTGTGGCCTTAGTAGGCAGAAGTCCTTTAAACCTTTCCCTGACTGGAACCATCCATAGACTCGGCCATAGGTGCTACTGACTGTTATTTTTTCCTGGGGAGTGTTCCAGCCCCGCTCTACCAGGAGGCTCTGCTCCCTCCCCTGAAACCCTCATTTGCTTGCTGCTTTCTCCCATATTCTTGTACTAGCCACCACACAGGTGATCTTTGCTGCTACCGAATAGCTGTGGCTGATGGGTGCTGAACACCCACTATTTTTTTTCCTATGATGCTCCAGCCTTGGAGTTGGTGTCTGTGGAGTGGAGGTCCTGTCTGTTTATCACAACAAAAGTTCTTAGTTCACCCCCAGGTTACCCAGTCTATTTTGAACATTTGAAGAGACTTAATAGGTAATCAGACAAACAATAGATTCACCCACCCCTTGCAAAGCTTCAAAGGGCTGATAAATTAAGGAATTACATTAGCATATCCACTCCTCCTAGAGAAAGAAAGTAAATACAGTCTCACGATGACATACAAACAAGTGCATTTTTAAATACAATGGACCCCCCCAAAGGCATTCAACTTGTTTCAGTAAGGTTTTTCCAGAATATGACACATCTGTCACATCTCTCTTCTTGGTGAAGATGTAAAGATGATCTGTTGTTTGTCCTCCTAAGAGAGTAACTACAAAGAAATGCCATATTAATGTATAGTACAGTTCTCTTCCCATAACTCACTGGTGAAATTAATAGGCTATATTAACCTTGAATCTGTGCAGTATCCTGATTTGATAAACCCTCCATCCTGCCAAACCCCAAATTGAGTTACTTTCTGTGACTTTTAATATATCTAACCATGGATAATAGAATTGTAGTTAGAGAATGTATTTTCCCCAAAATTTGTGCGGCATTGTTTTGTGAAATTCTTGTTAACATCTCTCTGGAATTATGATATGTCATTTGGGTTGTATATCCATAGTAATTTCAGCACTAGCTATCAAAAAGTGAAGTCTATATAGATGCCTTGAAAAATGTAGAGCTTAGAAAAGCCCACTGGACCGGAAAGACTCCTATAACATCACTGGAGTGCTTCTGTCCCCAAGAATTTAATGAAATATTGGTGTGAGTGAGGATTTCTCAACATGTGCTACTGAAAACCAGGAACAAAATGGCTTCTCCTTGAATGTGTACTGACTCAGAACAGCTTTCAAAATGTTGGGCTAGCCAACATAAATCGGCATCATCTCATTTAATTTCCAAATGAGTGAATCCCAAATGTTTTTACTATTGAGACTCATGAGTGAATCCAAAATTTATCTGAATCTCTCTTGTCCATTTATTAAGTTGAAAACCTCACAAAAGTCCATATTCTGGCTCTAATGGAGTTAATGCAAAACTCCTATTAAGTGGTGCAATGCTGAGGTTCAGAAAGATCTAAAAAGAGGCTTCTGATATTTTCATATTCCCGAGGAAGTGCACATTCTACAAAAAACACCCTTTGGTTAGTGCTTATAGTTGCAACTTAAACCAGGAAGTACAGTTCAGAGTTTATATGGAAATAAAGAAATTCTATTTTTTTAACTTACAAAAGCCTCTGTTCTAATTTAGGGCTTGTTCTTCCCATAACTAAATAGGTCATGAATAATTGAGACTTATGAGAACCCCAAAAATGAAAAGTGTAAAGCTAATATTTGGTTTCATCCTTCTCTCTTAGACCAAATTTTTGAAACTCATGTAGGTCCTGACCCATGAATGCACATGCATAGTCCCACAGATTTCAGAAAAATTACTCATGGTTAAAGTTAAGCATGTGGTTAAATGTTTTGCTGGATCAACCCATGCAACTCATTACCATTCTATCTGAGTGTTGGTAATATATGCCATTATTTGGCATTTCCATGTAATACAAGTTAAACAACAAGCTAACAGAATAAGCATTAGCTTTAAATATCTTGTTTTTTGTGTCACATTAATGCTATTTTAAATGCAATTTTTTCTATCACTTTCTTCCCAAAGATACGAGTAGATGAATATTAGTATCTGAATAGAAGAACTATTCCAAATCTGCACTGAAGATAAAAGGTACAATTCACAGTTGTTATAAAAATAAGAACGATGTGGGTTTTTTTTTTTTTTCATTTTGCTGTTGTAATAGAAATGATGCTTTAGGCAAAAAAGTAGTGTTTAAGCAGTAGGATTTCTGATATCCCACATATATGAATCTTAATGTTTCTCACCTGGCCTCATTTTCCTGTTTTTGTTTTTAAAATATAATGTAGTTGTACTACTAAATAGTACAGAATCCCTATTCTAGCTATTGAGTTACTTTTTTTCAGTGTTTGAAAAGCAAATCAAATGCAGGAGCCTTCATCAATTAAAAAGAGTTCTGGATAATAACATCATGTGCTCACACTTAAATCTACATTTAAACATGAATTTCTACTCAGAAGGGCAAACAATTGCTGACATTTCACATTTTGAAAAATATTATAATTTGCATCACAGAATTCTCAGGGTAATACTGCCTAACTTTACATTAGGTTTTAAGCACTGAAGCGGATAGAGACTGAGTGCAAATAGGAGAAGGATGAAAACCCCCTGGCAGCAGTGAGGGGAAGGTTGGAGAAAAGAAAAGAAAACAGTGGGGAAATAAATTAATTAAAGAATGCAGAGATTAGAAGAAGAGCAAAAAATGTGGGGAAGAATCAGAGAAATAATAAATTGGGGGTGTAAGATTATGGGGAAAAACCTGTTTAATTTTTGGAATGATATTTGCTTGCCATAATAAGAGGAGATTTATATTATAGAGGTAGGTTTTTATTAGGTAATGATTCTCTACTCATGTATTTTATTTGTCAGTATAAAAATATACATTCAGCTTGTGCATTAATATTGGATTTGTAATTTTAATGTAAATACACCAGCATTCGATGCTGCTATGATAATGTTTGGGGTTGGATTACTTAATGTATTGATCATAAAGACAAAATTTCTGAGCCAGTTTAATAACTTGACAGATTCAGCTACAGTCTGGGAAAGAAGATATCACGTTTAATTTATCTATTTTTGTCATCTTTGGTGATTTTAGGCACTGATCCTAAAAAATCTTAAGCGTATTGTTGCAGCGTGTATACACCTTGTGTCCAGCAGTGTTTCCTGTAAGCTGAGCTCTTGGATGACCATCCAAAAGAGAGTCAAATGTCACCCAGCTGATTAGCAGAGCACCCATAGTTGGCAGCATATGTTTCTACTGGTAGTGAACATCATGCCTTGGTGTACGTAACAAAATTTATTCTGCACATGGATGAAAAAATTAGAGGGAACATTGGTGTCCCATCTTGTATAGACCCTAAAATGCTCAAGTCTCTCTGAAGGCCCAGCCTCCCTGTACAGCAGTCCATGTGTCCCTCAGGTCTCTGGGGTCATCTCTGGAAAGGTCTGTGGAGACTCAGTCCCTCCCCAGGTCTTCACTGTCTATCTGGAGTCCACCAGAGATTCAGCAGTCTCTGTGGACAGGGCTCCCGCAGCTCCTCTGTGGATGGTGCTCTCAATAGACATCTGTCCTCCCTGGCCTGGGCTTCTTCCTCTTATATCCTGTCTCCAGGCTGAACATGCACAGCAGGGATGCAAGGCTGTAGCTTCCTCAACCTGCAGTGCACAGTTAACCACTATAGAGCCAGTGTGGAGTAGATAAACCCTGTCACACATATGCTTGAGTCTTTGAAAGACCTGGGCCTTTAATTTCAAATGTCCTAGATAATAAAGGGAGACTGTAGGTCCAGTGGCCTAACTTTGATATAGCAATGTGCTGCTGTCTAGTTCTCCAGCAAACATTTGCGTACCTCCCACCATGAAACTCTCCACACATGGTGTTTTCTTCCTGAGCTAGATTCCAAGGCCACAATGTTCTCCTTGTTCAAATCCCACCTCTGCCATGATATCTTCTTGTTGTAAGGTAATTGGGATGGAAAGTGAGACACTGTGTGCCAATAAAGTCTGGTATTATCAGGATTTATCCACTGCTACCCAGATAAATTTATTATTTGTTTCCTTGTCCTTAACCCTCAAGCTCCTTAGGGCTGATATAGCATTTGTTATGTTTGGAAAGTAAATCTTCACACATTGTAAACTAATAAATAATACATACTGCTTTATATCCTCCAAAACAACTAAGACTGTTAATACAAAACTCAAGACAGCTACAACTGTGCACTGAGGCCAAGTTAGCCTATTCTGATTTGTTTTCTTTGTTTGTTTTTAATGAAGTGTGTTTGTCATTTTTGTCTTTATAAATGACTTTACCTTACGGGACCCTTTGTTATTTGCATGGGAAGATGCATGCAAAATCTTGCATTACAATTATTTGACTATAAATCCCCATTGACTGCCTTTCTATTGTAACTTTCACAATTATTTACAATATTAGGGTTCAGTTCTTCAGTACGTAAGCCACAAAAGACCCCTCTGATGCCAGTGAGGTTGCTCATGAAAGTTTTTCTATTCATGTTCCCATGTGTGGCCGGTTTGGGCTCTGAGCAATTCTCACAGAATACTTACTAGATTCCTTTTCTTTAATTTGATATGTCATTACAGAGACATTAATATGTTGCACTCATACAAGCATTTCATGGATGCTTGCTTGCTAAATGCACCAGTTCAGATTTTGCATTTACCCAGGTTTCTGGGTATTCCAGTAAGGAAGATTTAATAGATATCTTGAATTGAATTGTCTATTTCAAATGAGGTAATAAAATAAATATTTCAAGGGGACATTGTGCTTCATTTGTATACAATTATTTCTTATTCATGTGTATGTTATACTTACTTCAATATTTTTTATGTCAAGTATTTGGTTTATGTTTTTTCCCCGATCCAGGAAAATTGATATAGAAGTCAAGGGGAGTCATTGAGTGCCCAGAACTGTCTGAAAAGCAGATTAGTCATGAAGATTGTAGGGAATAATTCTGGACACACTGGGTGCAGGTGAAAACAAGCAGAGGATTTATTGGTTCACACAGCTGGTGGAGTACCCATCAGGGGTTAGCCTGGTGAGCACTAACTTAACCAAAACATACATTAGATTATATAGGTAGTAGATGGGCGGAGGGAAAGTGATTTGGTAGGTCTAGCAGCGGAAATGAGATAAGCACATAAGCCAATGAAATATAAAGGTTACATAGGATCCCCGCCCATCGCCAATTAAACATATTATCACTAATACAAATAGTTATTCCTAACAAGCTAAAGGAGCCAACATAAACAAATGGACATGTTGATGTTAACTTCTGTTTTGCTGAAATTGTGATATGTCTACTGCAAGATGACTATTTCCTTGCGCTGGCAGAGTCCTTGGGATCCAAGCTGATTAATCTGAAATTACAGGAGACATTGAGAAAACCGCGCAGAGTGAGGCCCCTTTGGAATGTAGTTGCCAGGGGAACCAGGGTCACGGTAACTGCCTGTCTGTATGATTTGAGTACTCATTTCTCAGCAAGATACCATGGACTGCCTCAGTTTACCCTACATAGATACCTTGAGATGGACTAAGAACCTGATTTTAGACACCGTGGCTATATATACACTGCAGGCTTCTTGCTCAAGAACTGTTTTTCGGAAGAGTTCTTGAGCCAAAGGTCTTACACAAGAGCGCATCCACACTGCCATGTTCTTTCATGCAAGAGATGTGCTTTTGCGCAAGAGTGTCCATGGCAGTGTGGATGCTCTCTTGCTCAAGAAAGCTCTGATGGCCATTTTAGCCATAGGGGTTTCTTGCGTAAGAAATTCATGTTGCCTGTCTACACTGCCCTCTTGCACAAGAGCTCTTGCGTAAGAGGGCTTATTCCTCACATGGAAAGGAATAACTCTTCTGGAAGAAGTCCTGTTTTCCGATGCTGCACTGTAAATTTACTTGTGCAAGAATGCGCGAGCAATGTAGACACCCGGCAAGTTTTTGTGCAAGAACAGCTGTTCTTGTGCAAAAAGCCTTCAGTGTAGACGTAGCCCCAGTTTTGAAAATCTGGATCCAAAATTGTTCAGAAATCCTTAAGTTCACTTTTTTATGCCAGAAATTTCAAAGTTGCAATTTCTGACAAATGATTGCACCAGCCCCTGCTTTATGGCAAAAACTTTAACTTGTATTTCTGAAAAATTTGCACTCGGCAGCAGTGATAACTTGAAGAAATAACCTCAGATGTTTGCTCAAGCTTCTTTACAAACTGAAGATTCCTGGTAGAAAAAAAATGTTTTAAAGTTCAGAATCTGATAAAAATAAGGTTAGTGCTATAGGCTACATCCTTATAAAAGCTACTGTATTTGGCTGGTTCCATAATATGTCGAATAAGGATCTTTAAGTTTCTTATACTCCTGTTGTTTGCTGAATCTTCAGTGCCTGCTTTAAACCATCAAGAGGAAGGTCAGTGTACATGAAAAATATTTTTGTAAGGAATAAACTTAGATCTAGATATTTCTTTATATGGTGCCTTAACCTTTATGATTCAGGGTATGTCTACACTTGCAGCCTAATTCGAAATAGGGCTGCAAATGTAGGCATTCGAAATTGCAAATCAAGCCCAGGATTTAAATATCCAGAGCTTGATTTGCATCTTCCCGGCCGGGCTCCATTTTTGAAATTGACAAGCCCGGAATAACTGCCCGCGTCTACACGCGGCAGTGAAACAGGCGTTCGAAATAAAGCCCTATTTAGAAATACCTGTTAAACCTCATTGCAGGAGGAATAACAGGTATTTCTAATTAGGGCTTTATTTCAAACGCCTGTTTCACTGCCGCGTGTAGACACGGGCAGTTATTCCGGGCTTGTCAATTTCAAAAAATGGCTCCCGGTCGGGAAGATTCAAATCAAGCGCTGGATATTTAAATCCTGGGCTTGATTTGCAATTTCGAATGCCTACATTTGCAGCCCTATTTCGAATTAGGCTGCAAGTGTAGACATACGCTCAGTTAGGAGAATTAGTACATGCTCACCCTCGGTCTATAGGTTGTGTATTCTCACTTCTATAGCCTTAACCAAATACAAATATATGCATCCATTTTGCTCATGTGTGCATGTAGAAAATATGCAAGGTTGGTAATGCTAAAACAGCAAATGTAATTGGGGAAAACAAATGCTCAATGTGTGTTTTATTTGGAGGGTTTTCTAAGAATGGTATTTTGTAGGTCAAAGTTACCGTCTTTTAGCGAATATACCCCGCACCCGTATATACCCTGCACCCGAATATACCCCACAGTTTTTGCAGTTTGAGTAAAAAAAATCTTGTATACCCCACGCACGAGTATAACCCGCAGGGTATACAAGACTTTTTTTCAAACTGTGAGGGGGAGGGGGGGGCTTCTACAGGTCAGGGGGCGGAATTAGCCACCCTCTGGATGGGGGAGCACTCACCCTGCCTGGTTCCCGTGAAGCCGCACAGCCTCCAGGCGGGGGAATGAGAGTGCTCCCCCACCCCTTCCTGCGGCTGCGCAGCCGCCAGCCTCCACCCTCTGGGCGGGGGAGTGCTCATCTCCCAGTTCCTGCGCAGCTGCAAGAAGGGGCAGGGGGAGCGCTCCTGCGCAGGAACCGGGAGATGAGCGCTCCCCCGCCTGCTGGCAGCTGTGCAGCGGGGGAAGGGGTGGGGGAGTGCTCCTGCGCAGGAACCGGGAGATGAGCGCTCCCCCGCCCGGAGGCTGGTGGCTGGCGGCTGTGCAGCAAGGGAGTGCTCATCACCAGGTGAGTAAATAAAATCTTGTTTACCCCGCACCCGAGTATACCCCGCAGCAGGGATGCGGGGTTTGTAAAAACGAATATAACCCGCGGGTTATATTCACTAAAATACGGTATCTTTGTATGTTCTCAAGTGACATGAAAGTATCACTTTTATAGGTCAACTGGGAGATGATGAAATTCCTCTCTCAATCCCCCCCTTCCACAGCACCTTTGTTTCCTGGTAAAAAGTACAGGGTTCTCTCTGGTATGGTCTTTATGGAAGGGATAATAAAATGTGAATCTGAAAATTTTACCTAGATCAGTCCCATCCTCATGTAATTTATTCTACTAACTCACTGCTATTTTTTAACAGTGAGTGCTCACAATGTGAAATTAGTTTGCTCACAAGGGCCCCCACCTTTAGAACCATAGTGTTCTATGCAGTGGAAAGCATCTGTGATTCCATTATGCAAAGGTGCACAATTCCAGTTCACATTCTCATTCCCCATAGGCTCTTGGCATGGCAGGAGGCTGCAAGTATGGGGTTTAGCACATCAGTTGCATCAGTGCTTAGTTCTCCATGCCACAGAGGAAGCACCAACAGGCTGACGCAGTATCACAGAATAGATCCTACAGAGGATAGGCTTGAGAGAGCAGATTCTTGTCCATTGCTTCTTTAAAATGTGAATCTGTAGAGGAGAGCTTCTCCAACTTGGAGCTGGTATGTGGATTTGCTCCTAGCTGTTGATCAACTTTAAAATAAAATATTGATACTATTGTCTACCATTTAAAATAGTAATTAATTTGGTCCTCCTGTTCAACCTTTGTTTTTTTAGCCTGAAGAGTTACTTAAAAGGTCACCAGTGGACTTTTGTGATATTCTCTAAGCCTTTGGATATTATTGAAGTCACAATTACAGTTTCCACCTGAGGTGGCCATGTCAGGTAGTGTGTTATCTGGTCCTTTTCAAATTGTCCTAAAATGCTATCATGATTTTTTTTTTCCAAAATTGAGCATTCAGAGTTACTCTTCCTGGATAAGTATTGATATTGTCCCATTTTGGCCAAAATGTGAAGTCAAATAAGAATGTTTTATATATATAAGATGTTCTTTCCCTTTACTCTAAAGCCATTCTTACTGCATAATTTAAAATATTTTAAATGTTAAAAATTGCAATATGAAAGTAAATCATAAAAACTGAGTCATTCCCTTTTCCTTCCCCTGAACTGCAATCAGTATAATGTGGTTCTTCAACTATGTTACACACATAAGAAAGATCAGGGATGATGTGGATCTGCTGCTCAATGGTGAAGATGAGCTAGTAATGGGAGATGATAGGAAGACAGATCTACTCAATGCCTTCTTTGCTTCAGTCGTCTCACAAAAATAACAGGTTACTAATGATTAGTAAAGTCACTACAGGCAATAAAGGGGGAGGCATACAGATCCAGATAAGTAAAGAATACAACACATCAGAGATCTTCTGACCAATTTAAATGAATTCAAGACATAGGAGCCTGATGCTATTCACCCTAAAGTTACTGAAGGAATTAGCTGAAGAAATCTCAGAGCCACTGGCAATAATATTTGCAAAGTCATGGATGACAGGAGAGGTCCCGGAAGACTGGAGAAGGGCTAACATAATGCCCATCTTCAGAGAGGGAGGGAAAAAGGAGAAGCAAGGAGACAGACCAGTCAGCTTCACTTTGGTGCCTGGGAAGCTAGCAGACCAATGTATAAAACATTCATTTTGCAAATACCTGAAGGATGAAGGAGTAATCATCAGCAGCCAGTGTGGATTTACTAATAACAAACCATGCCCAGCTAGCTTGATTTCCTACTTTGACAAGGTGAGTGGTTTGGTGGATAGGGGAAAATGTTGTGGACATAAAATACCTGGACTTCAGCAAGGCTTTTGACACTGTCACACATAAGAGACATTCTGATAAGTAAGTCGGAGAAATGTGGGCTCAGCAGAACTAACACTAAGTGGATACATAATTTGTTAAGCAAACATAAACAGTTACTATTAATGGAAAGATGTTAGATTGGAAGTAGGTCTCAAGTGGGATTACACAGGGATCTGTTCTTGTTTTGGTGTTGCTTAATATCTTTATTAATGTGCTGGATGTAGGAATAGAGAAAATACTGATCAAATTTTCAGATGACAAAAAGCTGAGGAAGGGCACCAACACTTCGGAAGATAGAGCTAAAATTCAAAGGGACAGTGATAAATTGTAGAGCGGGGCTATAGACATCAATATGAAATTGAACAAAGACTAATGTAAGGTGCTACACTTAAGGAAGAAAAAAACAAATGCACAAATAACTGGGGATAACTGGCTTGGCAGCCATTCTGCTGAGAAGAATTTAGGAGTTGTGATGGATCACGACCTGAAAACATTAGTCAGCAATGCTACACTGTTGCAAACACAATTTTGTACAGGTTGTACCTCTTTTAACTGGGACTCTCCGGTCTGGCAACATCGGCGCTCCTGACCATAGGTGTTCTTGGACCACAGAGTCTAGGTTAAAGGAAGTCAGGCCACAGGACACCAGGGATGGGGTGTGACTCAGCCAGGAGCCATGTGTTGAGGGAAGAGCAGGCAGTGCAACAGGGAGTTCTGACCCCTGCTACCAGGCGGTAGTGGCAGCCAGCAGTGGCTGCAGAGCTCTGGCAGCCGTAGAGCCCCAGCAGAACCCCACAGAGCCCCAGCAGCCCCGACAGCCATGGAGCCCTGGCCCCAGCAGCTGCTGAGCTCCAGCCTGGGGAGCTATGGCCTGACAGGTTGCACAGACCATGTTGGGAGGGACCTCCCCTCATTTGGCAAATCCCCTTGTTCGGGAACAGTCAGGTCCCAAGAGTGCCAGACAAGGGAGGTCCAACCTGTATTAACAGAGGCATAGTGTGCAAGTCATGGAAGGTGATACTATTGCTCCAGCTGGTTTGGCTTCAGCTGGAGTAGTGTGTCCAGTTTTGGTCACCCAGTGTATAGAATGAATGTAGAGAAACTGGAAAAGATCTGGAGGTGAGCAAGAATGATGACCAAGGCATTGACTGTCTAGCAAGGTTGTGGAAGTTCCTTCATTGGAGGTTTTCAAAAGGAGGCTTGTCAGTCATCTGTTTTCAATGGTTTGGACACAACAAATCCAGTGTCTTGGTAGAGGGCTAAACTATATGATCCCTGTGGTCTCCTCTACCCTGATGATTCCAACATTGTGGAAAACACCTCAGCACAGAATTTTGAGTTTATAACAAGTTTTCATGCTTCTTTATGAAAGCATTGCACATTTTTATTCAGAACAGAATCACTATGTACACAGTTTTAAAGATCCATTCTGAGCCCTATTGTTCTGATATAAAATTATTCTGTCTCCTGCTATCTGTGGGTCTCAAACAAAATGTGTTATACATTCAGTTGCATTGTTGCCATACATAAGATTTTTGTGAGCATGATTCAAAAGCTTGTGGCTGGTCTGTCATGTGGTTTTGTTTGTGTTTTCACAGAACTTTTTACTGAATGTCCTTTAATTATTTGATATGGTTATTGTTGACTCTAAAGTATGCCTTCAAGAAAAGCTGGGAATGTTTTTATTGGGTTATGGACATTTCTTATTGCAATTTTGTTGAATTAAAACCACATGATTTGCTGTGTGAATGTTGAATATCATATATATATCTCAAAACTATCTCTTTACATTTAGTACTGATATAAAATATGAGCAAATGAACTAAATAGGGTCATCCTTCATGGGAGGGTTTTTTTCAGTTTTACAAGCAATTTAATCACATGACAATTATTGTTATTCAAAGAAAGGACCTAAAAATCTTTATAGGCTTCACAGAGCATCTAATCAGAAATCAGGCTAGCACATATCCATTAATACCTGTAAAGTATTCTAACTTTTAGAGTATTTCCACTATCTCCACTGCCACTAGTTTATCTGTCCTACTAGCAATCTTATCTATATGTGGAAATCCTTACTGTTCTTCCAGTAAAGCTAATTCAGCAAAGGACAATAGAAGAACAGACTAATGGGAGCAAGATTTTTTTTAAGTAGGAAAAATTCGAGGACCTGGTGGCCCCGAAATATTTTTAAAGTCACATGGACCAAAATATGCTCATTATTAGGAACTAATCTCCTATTTAGAATTTTTAATGATTGCTCATGTGTGTGTCTGTGTGATATTACTTCTGTTTGGTAATGTTTTCTCTGAAACAGCCTCCAAAGTTACTGGCAAGCTTATGTTACAATAGGTTAATGCTTTACCTGGTCACATCTAAGATGAACTTTTTATTAAGATAGCTAATTCATGAAGCTGTTCAATGCATTGTGAAACTCAATCTCCATGAGCAAAATAATTAGAGGAGGGTTTTATAGTAGACTTAAATCTGTTGCCTACAATGCTAACTGTTTACTCAGTTTCTGAGAATAGTCTTGTCAAATAACACTTCATATATGCTGAAGGAGAACATATAAATAGTAGGAATTACATGTACATTGCATATCTGGCAGTGTTTAGGTTAAATTGTACCTTGGCTACTCCTGCTCCCTTCCAAAAGGATAAACAACTTCTAGCTCTTACAGCTTCCTTTCCTCTGGGTTCCTATTTCTCCTTTCAGTCTCTTTGGCATGATTCAAACACTCTGAAATAGCATGAATGCTGTTTTTTTTTAAAGTCACTAATTCAGGGGTTTCCTAACTTGAATTGCCCTTAAAGTTCTTTTTTATGTGATCTACAATAGGTATATTCTATAGGATTCTCAAAAAACATTATCCGTTCCCATCTTCTATTATTGTTTTGGCATTTTCATACTTCTCTTTGAAAGACAAAAAAAACCCAAGCATGTTGCCAGCCTCGAACTACATACTTTTATCTGGGATCATAGGATTTAATAAAAATTTGAAGGTTTTATGCAAAATCCCTGCATCTTTAACATTAGTATAATCTTATTCAGCTATTTTAAAAGGTAAGAAATTTTGTATTACTAAAAGAAGCAGACATAATAAAATATTATAAATATTATTTAAGAAATGCAAACCCATATAAACATAAATGTATGATAAATACTAAATAAAATCTGTGTTTATTTGATAAAATTCTCTGAACTTAATTACAGTGGCAGCAGAAATCAAACGGTAAGCAGTGGATAATAAAGTAAGCATAAATGGTATTATTGAATTACTTAGAAAATATTATGCTTACCATATTTAGCATAACCTTTTAAATTATATATATATATATATATATATATTTCAATCCAATTATTATACTCGCTATATCTTGAAAGATGTACTTCCTCCCTGATGCAATTTTGACTTAATCAATGTATAATTTGACAGTGCATCAGTTTAGAAATGCTTTTAGGTTCAGGGAAAAAAGTGAACTTAGTAAGTGCAGATTTTATGTTGGAAGAAATAGGCTATGGCTACATCTAGCCTGCAAGCCTCTTTTGAAAGAGGCTTTTTTGAAAGATACTTTGAAAGTATCTTTCAAAAAAGCCTCTTTTGAAAAAGACTGTCTAGACTACAACCAATACTTTCGAAAAAGCAAGCCGCTTTTTCGAGAGAGAGCACCCAGGCAGTCTGGAGGCTCTTTTTCGAAAAAGCACAGTTTGCATTACATAGCGCCTTTTTTCAAAAGAGCAGTTTCGAAAAAAGGCATTATTTCTCATAAAATGAGGTTTTCCACAGTTGAAAAAACTGCCGCATTCTTTTGATTTACTTTCAAAAGAACGCAGCAGCAGTCTAGACGCAGGGGACGTTTTTTCAAAAAAAGGCTACTTTTTTTGAAAAAAGCGTGTAGTCTAGACACACCCTATGTGTTTATGGCTTCTCAAGAAGTTGCTCGTATGATGGGGAAGGTCGTGATAGAAACAAACTGCATAAATTCCCACTGAAAAGTTCCCCTGTTGTTAATCTTTTCGGCTTCATCTCCCCCTACCTAAGAATAACCCACATGGTAATGGAATGTGTCTTTGAATTCTTCCATAAGGATGTTGGGGTTTGTCCTTCCATGCAGAAGGCCAGGGTCTGATCTACCCTAACTTGCACTGTTGTCTAAGGGACTGCTGCAATGTTGTCCAATCTCCATGGCTTGATGGGGTTCTTCAACTGTCCATGATACCGGAGGTATCCAGAACTGCAGCAGACTCTGCAACTCCCCTCAGAACTGGGGGGTTTCCAAGCTATTACAAAAGAGGTAACAGCAGAAGTCATTGCAATTATATGTACAGTAACCTGTGTTATGACGTTTCTAGAGAAGGTGAACGGGACAGATTGTCTTTTCTATCTCAAGTGTAATCATGGAAGAGGTAAATGTGGTGCTTCTGAACTACATACAGAAAATAAGATGCAATACAGTCTCTGGGGAGTTTAGTCAATACATGGAGGATAAGAGTCTAGATGCTGATGTCTTTGGCTACCACAAACGTGAATGGAAAACAGGATCAGAGAGCCACATGTGCTGAGTGAAAGATGGCTAATGAGGTCAGGCAGACCATACTGGAAATAGGTTTCACAGAGATAACAGCATTAGTCTGTTTCAGGAAAAAAAACCCACTAGGACTGTGTCTATACTGGTGCGATCTTGCGCCAGAGCTATGCAAATGAGGCTCAGCATGGAATATCGCCGAGCCTCATTTGCATAACTAATAAGTCGCCATTTTTGCGGAAGAGTCTCTTGTACAAGACGGAGCTGTCTACACTGCGCAAGAAGGGGCAGTGTAGACAGCTCCATCTTGCGCAAGAGCCTCTTCCAGAAAAATGGCGGCTCATTAGTTATGCAAATGAGGCTTGGTGATATTCCACACCGAGCCTCATTTGCATAGCTCTGGCGCAAGATCGCGCCAGTATAGACACAGCCAAGGAGTCTGGTGGCACTTTAAAGACTAACAAATTTATTGGGGCATTTGAGCATAAGCTGTTGTGAGCTACAATTCACTTCCTCAGGTGCTAAAGAGAAAAAGAAAGAAAGGCAGAAAAAAAAAGATGCAGAGAAGGGACTGTGACATCAGTGCTAATTAAATCAGAATGGATGTAGCTCGTCTCCAACTGTAGTGAGAATTTGAGAGTACCTGAATGGGAAATTACCTGTCCTAATGTGAGAACCACTCTATGTCTTTGTTTAGACCTTGCTTCAGGGTGTTAAATTTGCATATGAATTCCAGCTCAGCAGTTTCTCTCTGCAGCCTGCTTTTTGAAGTTTTTTCCCCTGAGAATGGCAACTTGCCAGTCTGAAACTGTGGGTACGTCCACACTTGCTCCCTAGTTCGAACTAGGGATGCAAATGTAGCCGACTGAAATTGCTAATGAAGCAGGGATTTAAATATCCTGTGCTTCATTAGCATAATCTCGCCTGCACGTTATTCCGCTCGCCAGCTGATTCGAACCAGGAAATGTGCTCCGGGACGCGTTAGTTCGAATCAAACCCTTTGGTTCGAACTAATGTTACTCCTCATTAACTGATTCCTGTGCTGCTTCTGGTAGTTTCGTGAGTAGATGTTGAAATGTACATGATGACTGCAATAGGTTTTCTGTTATGTTACTTGAGATACATTTGAAGTATGATGACAAAATGAAGACAGTCTTTTTGGAATATGCATGCATTTTACACGCATGTATAGCTCATATAATATCATATAAGTGGAGATACCAACTATATATGTGCCTTGCCTTAATAGTCCTTTTTAGTCCTTTAAATAATTAAGAGCTTTACTATAATGTTCCTATGGAGTTTCAGAAGTTGGCACAACCTCTGATTAGACTTCATTTGAGCCATACATATGTTTCAAAATTAGTGGCAAGTAGCTGGATCATTTTAGTCTTGGAAATGACGTATAAAGGCACTTCTTTTTCCAAAAACAAATATAAGTTCCAAATAAGCACTTTTTACAAAAGTCCCTTGGAGTTTTGCTGTCATGAGCCATGCATGATAGGACTCAGCCATGTTAACTATCGAGAGGCTTCCCTATTAACAGCATTTGTCAAGACTTACTACACAGTGTTAATCAAGCTTTCCAGGCTTATTTCCTGTACTGAGAATAAGAGATAACTGTGGTAACAGCTGTCAAATGTTGACTTTTTAATTATTTCCTCTGCAGGAAAAATAAACTGATGGAAGTTTATTCTAAATCTGTGTTGTCATGACTCATAACTAATAGTTCATCTGGGGGTAGATTTCAAATATTTAAATAATTAGCATATATTAAGTGGAAGTGAATATACAGCGGACTGTGGGGGCATAGCTTGGTGTTCTTGTTTAGAATGAAGCCCTTTCCAAATTAAGTCATTTGCACATTAGTTTATAAACTATATTCACATAAGGATAGAATGAGTTTTCTTGTATGTGCCATTCTTTCTGTTTATTACTGCATTTTTGATTCAATGCCATTGCTCTGATTTTTTTTAATAAAAATTGTTCCCACTTTGCCGTAGCAATTTCCAGATTCCTTCATTTGTTTTGTTTGAATGTGTGTCTAGCAGTGACACACTACAGCATAATGACTGTATGAGACTTGTTGTTTAGCAACTAATTTAAATTACAATACATATAAATTTGAATAGAGGCCCTTAATGCTATTTTTAAAGCTTAATGGAAGTGCTACGTTGGACTGGTGGAATATTGAACAATTCTGTTTTATTGGGATACATTTAGATGTTTCTTTAAACTCTTTATGTGGTTCTTTGAGTGCAATGGTACTCTGCAGTGATAAGATTTATCAAAGGAAATAATGAATCACTCTGATACATTGCTTTTCCCACAGAATTTTTTTTATATTATAAAGTTTTGTTTTACAATGCTGTTAATAGCAAAACTGGATAAAATCAGTCATGGGAATACTGCTAATTGTATGATAGTTAGCTCTTTAAGCCCACAGTAAGTTTTGTACTGGAGATCACAGTGTGTCTTTCTGTCCCAACCTCCAGCTTACCATCCTAACCAGGAAATGTGTGGTAAAAATGTTGAGAATGCGTATGCAATGATTCTATATTGAGAGTTTAAACGCAGCAGTGCTGATGGGGTAAATACTTATTATAGTTGGTCAGGTTTTTTATCATAAATTATTTTAAACAAAAATAGCTTTTTTCCTGCCTAAAACAGAAACATTCCCTTCCCTCCCCAAAAAGTGTGGTGATGGTGTTTGTTGTCAGAAAGAAAAACTTTAAAGAAACCAAACCATTTTAATCAAAATAATTACTTTCATTCTATCAAACCTGTAAAATGAAAGTAACCTAGAATTATTTTTTGTTTTTGCAAAATGTTTTTATATATTTTAGCCACTAGGGAGCAGGTAATAGAATAGTCGACTAACCTTATGAATTCTTAGTAAAACTTAAAAAAGCGACAAATAGTCTTGCAGCACCTTAAACACCAAGAAAACATGTAGATGGTATCATGAGCTTTTGTGGGCACAACTCACTTCTTCAGATGAATAGAGTATTAAAGATCTAGTTTCGAAATAAATGGAGAGAGAGAAAGAAAAAAAGAGGGAAAGAAATAGTCAGTCAGGGCTCATCTAAAAATGAGGTTTACATGGCTTTTTGACAAAGCGGGGGGTTCACCGACAAAGCTGCATCTAAACTACTTTCACTTTCGAAAGCTCGTGCGGAATTTGCATATCCTCTTTTGACTGTTCTGCGTGGTCTAGATATGCCCTTAGAGTCTCCATGGTACAAGAAGCTGATAGAGAAGGTGCTGATTGTTCTTAAGTAACCATTGTTTGCTTTTTTATGTCATTAGGATGTGGAATGTAGCAGACCATTTAGTCAACTCCTCTAGTCCCTGGGTGTGGGGCTGGCAGCCAGTGCACTCCAGCCCCACTCTTGGGAGGCCCCTGGCACCCTGCACTGCTGCCTCTCCATGGAGACAGTACAGTGGGTGAACCATCTTTTAAGCTGGCTCCCCCCCAGCGCCAGCTCCTGCTCCCCCCACTTTGCTGCCTCTGATACAGATACTATATTAACTGATAAGCCTAGGCTTATCGGTTAATTGTCTAGTTGACTACTCGTTCACATCCCTATTAGCCACCTCTAAGTAATAACATACAGTAAAACAGATTTTTGCAGTACTGTCTCCACTTCTCCTTTCACTCCTTTTTATTTCCTTTCATGCATATTGGCCATTTCTTTAAAGCTTTCCCCATTTGCCAAAGGCAAAGCAACACAGAGACTTTTGTTCACTTCTCAGATGGAACTGTTCAGGAAGAACTTCCAAAAATGTTATATCCCCTGTTTTTACTAGAACAGGGGTTGTCAAACTTCATTGCATTGGAACTCCTTCTGACAACAAAAATTCAAACACGACCCTGTGTGTGTGTGTGTGTGCAAATCCAAGGGTTTGCACACACCAGGCAGAGGGCCTGTAACCTGAGCCCCACACTCAGGGCTGAAGCCCTGGGGCTTCTGCCCCAGGGGAAAGGGCCTGGGCATCAGGCATGAATCCCAGTCAGTCTGTTAGCCCTGGTGACACCATTAAATGGGGATTTTGACCCACTTTGATGACCTCACCTGCAGTTTGAGAACCACTGCACTCGAAGATTGTCATTTAAAACATATACAACTTCCTAAATGTCAGGGTGGTTAAACACTGGAATAAATTGCCTCGGGAAATTGTGGACTCTCCAACACTGGAGATATTTAAGAGAAGGTTAGATAGAGATCTAAGTGCCATCTGAATCATTGCAGATCAGATATGCCTGAAGAGCGAGTGCACGACCATATATTCCACAAACGTTCAGCAGGCTGTCTAGTACGCTGCCAAGACAGAAAATATCACACAGAGAGAATCATCTTTTCACCAGAATAAGCCATTCTGTGGCATTTTCTGTATAGCCGTGGCACTGTAAGGCAAGTAGGTGGTACACTTATTATTGTGGCCACCAATACTGAGGTCACCTATGGAGTGGGGAAATCTACATACTTCTCACAGTTATGGACAATCCTAAAAGGAAGAACCCAAAAGTGAATGTCCTGAACCCACCACCACTGCATTCTGGAAAAGCAGAAGTCCTGCTGGCAAATTTCTCCTGCAGAGAAATATGGCAAGATGAAGCCAGGCACCTTGGAAAAAGGAAATTGATTGAGAATCTGTTACCAGTCCTAGCTTTTTTCAATCCTTACATTTTACAGCCAAAATCTCGTCTCTCAAGCTGCCTCTACTACATTATAGGACTCCCCATTTCTCGGATTACATCCACTTGATGCTAGATAAAGAAAAATATTTAGAGAAGTCTGAAGGAGCTGCAATCAGCTTGTAAGAAGCCAAGGTACATTTTTTTTCACGATTTGTACTCAAAGGACGGTGGCATATCCATGTGGGTTCTTCCACTAACAAAACCAGACATCAGTGCTGTTCTTACTCATATGCAGAATACGCAGTTGTGTAGGACACCTGAAAACTTGGGGCACCACTGGTTCTTAATGTCCACCAACCTGCCTTTTCCTATCCCTATTCTGTGGCTCTGCTTCCCTCAGAGAGGATCTAAGTTAACTTAAAAGTGAAAAAGCCTACTAGACCTATTAGTAGATCACTGAACCTGTGAAGGAGACATTCAAGTGGTAATGAGGCCATTTAACAGGCATTTGCCAGTCCCTGTAAATGTCTAAATTTACTGTGTTAGTTGACAGGACCTTAGTTTCAACTTTGCTTAAAATATTTCATTAGTATGTTGCTGACAATTATAAAATTACATCTTTAAAAAATTGCCCCTCCTGCCTGCCATCAAGCATAGGGGCACCAGTTTAACAGTACTGTGTAGGACCCCATAAATACTAAGGATTTTGCCCTGCACACATTGCTTGGTCTCTTTGATCAGCGCTTTCAGAACTTCAGGCAGAGGAACTAGAGCCGTGGAGGCTTGACCAGTTGATCGTGAGGCTTTGGGGGCCCCCCTCACTGCCGCCTACCCTCAAGATGCATGCTGTACTGATGCTACCTCCAGGGACCACAAAGGTAGCACAGGCTTCCTGCGGGGTCGGGGGGAGTTCTGCAGCTGCGTGCCAGGTCCCGGAAGTGCACGGGCTGCTCTCCCACCGACAACAGCTGGCGTGCTACCTAAAATGCCAGTCTGTTGTGCACTGGGGACTTTGTTCCCCTGCTGCCCTCCTGCATGCAGGGGAGGTTGTGGGGGCCTGGGACTGTGCTGGCTCTGGCTGCTCAGGTGGTGCAAGCTGCTGTGGGGAGCAGAGGAGTAAGGCACGTGCTGCCCGAGCAGTTGGGGCTGGCGTGGTCCGGGACTCCCTCTCTCCCCTCCCCCTGCGCGGGAAGGCAGAGGGGGAATAAAGTCCCCAGTGCATCAGCTCCAGCTGTTCAGGCGGCGCATGCTGCCATGGGGAGCAGGGGAACAAGGTGCGCGCTGCCCCAGCGGTTGGGCCTGGCACGGTCCATGACTCCCCCTCCCCCCATGCAGGAAGGCATCCAGCGTGCGACAGACCAGTGTTTCAGGTACCGCGCCACTGTTTGGAGGATGGGGGAGCAGCCCGCGCACTTCCTGGTCCTTGGCGTGCAGCTGTAGGATCCCCAGGTACTGGTCCCTGTCCCCTCCCCCCACTCGGACCCCCCACAAGTACCTTGCCCCAGCACCCACCGGCACCCTGTCCCCTGCCCAAGCACCCATTGGCACCCTGCCCAGCTCCCACCACCCACCAGCACAGTTGGGGCCACATTAGTGAGGTCTGAGGGGTTTGGAGGGGTTGTGTTTTTGTATCTCACTTGTGTGGCCCCAACTGACTTTTCTGCGGGTCAGTGACCCCTGACTCAAAATAGGTTCCCCGCCCTTCTCATAAATAAAGACAATGCTGAAACTTTTTGTGTTTGACATAATATTTTATTTAAAAATGAAGCCTGGCCAACAAACCCCAATTGGAGCCAAGTCGTCATCTGGCTACAGCATCATAACACTCCTGTACTCCTCACCCCGACTCCAAATCTGAATCTATCATACACTGGAACCCCCGGTCCTGAGCCTCTCACATCCCCAGACCCCTGCACCCCCACATCCTCAGTCTTCTGCCACAACACTCCTGCACCATTCACACACTGAAAAGCTGTGTCCTGAGCCCATCATACTCCCAGCCTCCCTGCCCTGAGCCCCTCATATACCCTAACCCAAACTCCTGCACCCTCACATCCACAAGCCTGTGGCTTGCTCAGCACCCCAACCCTCCACCTGAGCCCAACACTCCCCAGCCTGGATCCCCCCCCCGAGCCAGCATCCCCTTCTCCACATCTTCCTGCATCCAAATTCCCTCCCAGAGCTTGCACCTCTCACCCTTTCCCACACCTAAATCTCTCATTCACAGAGCCCGCACCTCCTGTCTCAACCCAGTTAGGGTACGGCTAGACTGCAGGAGTTTTTCCAGCAAACACACTCTTTTGGCAGCCCCTGTATTCCTCGTTTCACAAGGAATGAGGGGGCCTCCAAAAGAGGCCTCCGAAGGAGGTTTTCCAACATTTGGCCCAGTCTAGATGGGCCAAATGTCTGAAAAATTTCTTCCAACAGAAGGATCAAAAAGAAGCAGCAGTGAGACCATACCCTGAGAGTGTATAAGGGTTGGGGATAGCAAGTGATGGAGAGAAGGGGAACAGAGGGGGTGGGGCCTCAAGGAAGGGGTGGGGTTTTGAGGGAAGGGATGGGGTAGATCTTGGCTTGTCCTGACATTTAAAAAGTGATCTTGGGTGTAAAAAGGTTAGAGACCACTGCACTAGAGTGTTTAGTAGAATGTTCCTTTGTTTTTCCTGATGTGCAGCAGGGGACTCCAGAAATGTTGGTTTCTGGGCAAGTATCGGGGAGCTGCCAAAAATGAGTGGAAAATCAACTTATCTCTAACCTTGAAGGTCTGCCCATTAGCTGCCCAGAAAATAGCAGAAAAAAATTAATTATTTCTACTATTTTTTTAATCACATTTTTCATAGTATTGTCAAAGCCAGGCCATTCTGATTCCTCCCTCACTGTTGTTCATGTCACACCTCCTCTGAAAGGTAATGCATATAATTCTGTCTGTCTGCCAACATCACAAACTGCTGCTTTTATTGCTCCTGGTGATTTTTTTGCACTCAGACTCCCTTTCCTGACAGGCTGTAAAATGCCAGCCTAAACTAATGAACAAATGGGAAAATAGCTGTTCTGCTATAATCTCCGTACTTCACATGGAGACAGGAATATATGTGTTCATTCCACTCCATTAGATACTGCCAACTGATTCTTTCATGGCTCTTTCGTTGGCGAGGCAGGAGTTCATGTCTAACTCGTGGAATAAAGAAACATTCACTTTCCATATGTGTAAAGATGTGGCCCACTCCCAGAAGGGATTTACGTGGGCAAACTCTTTCACTCATCTGGAAAATGGACCTTACTGTCTATGGATTTCAGCTTTAGCAGCTCCTTTTTTAGTGTAATTTTGCATATTGGTACTTGAAAGGTTTTTTAAATCTCTGTAAATTTTCACAGTTTAATAAAAATATAAGTTTTAACATTTTTTTCAATATTTAAATGTTCACAGTTGTGGGAAATTAATGGAGGGGTCAGTCAATAATTATTTAATGACAGTAAACATGGAGATTCAAAAAGTTAATCTTTATCACTGTTAAAACACACATGGCTAATGTCACATGTCAAAATATACATTTATATGAAATCATACTCTTAGGTTCTCAAGCAGCATTTTTATTTTCTTTGTGTATCTGCAAATTTTGGTACATATCAGTAGAAATATTTCTGTTTGTTCATGTACAATGAAATCAGCATTTACTGATACAAATCAAATTGTTTCAAGCTTATATGAAAACAAATGCTGTTGTTTACATTCAAATAACCAGAGAACTATATATTTCAAATAGAATACAAATATGAAACCCATTAATTAACCCAGGTTTTCATCTTTCTTAGGTAGAAGGAGATCAGTATATATGAAAGTCTTCGTGAGACCATATAAATACCAGTCCTGTCTCTTTGTAGACATTAAGAGTGGCATTTGCAAGTGTGCCCAGTGATTGTCTAAGGGTATGTCTACACAGCAAAGTTATTTCGAAATAACAGCCCTTATTTCGAAATAACTTTCCTAGCATCTACACAGCTAAACCGCTATTTTGAAATAAATTCAAAATAGTGGAGCGCTTATTTCGAATTTGGTAAATCTCATTCTACAAGGGATAACACCAAATTCGAAATAGCTATTTCGAAATAAGTGCTGTGTAGACACTTATTTAGAAATAGGGGGCCTCCAGCCTTCCCAGGGTGTCCTGGTGGCCACTTCAGCCTCAACCAAGAACACTCCTCTCCCTCCCCCCTCCCCGGAGCCCTTAAAGGGGTAGACTCTGGCCACAGTGCCTGTGCCAGCTCCAAGCCTGCCAGCCCAGAGCCAGCAGTCACTGCCCTGACCCAGTGGCCCCAAAACATGAGCCAGCAAGCTGGTGGAAGCCATCTCTTTACTGCTCCCCAGGAGCAGTCTGCCAGCTCCCAGGAGCCTCCAGGGCACAGAGAAGGTGGGTGCCTTCCTGGTCCAGGGTGGAGATCATAGACCTTATTCACATTTGGGAGAGGGGATGTTCCCAACGTCCATGATCTCTGCACTAGACAGAGGAATGCAGCTGTCTATGGCAGGATGGCTGCCAGCCTGGCCACCAAAGGCCACATGCGAACCCAGGAGCAGGTTTTCATGACAATCAAGTTGGTCTGGTGAGACCCCCACTCCTGAGCCCTGAGCTTCTCCTCCCCCTTCTTCCCCTTGCTTCCCCTTCCAGCTCCCTCCTCCCAGGTTTCCCCCTCCCCTCTCCCACCCTCTCTCCTCCTCTCCTTTCCCCAGTCTCACCAGAGTTTCATTCCTCCCCCCCACCCAGTTTTGTTAAATAAAGACAGTTTGTGTTTATGAAAAAACATGTATTTTATTTGACATCAGGAAGAGGGGCTGGGGGGGCGGGTAAGTGGAAGAATGTGAGGGAGGAATGAGGCACAAGCCCCCAGTGGGGCAGACCAGGGAGGCTCTTAGTGCTCCTCAGGGTGGAAACTCTCCCACAGGGCCTCCTGGATACTGACAGTCCCCCGATGGACCTCCCGGATGTCAGCCTACAGAAAGTGCAGCCACGCTCGCAGCAACACATCCAAGAGAAGCACCAGAGTGCCCGGGGCAGCTCCGGCTCCATGTTGCAGAGTGCTGTGGTGTCTCAAGTGAGGGCAACCAGAGCATGCAGAGACAAAATGCTTTGCTGACCCCCATTGAGGTAGGCAAGCAAGCAGGGAAACCTGAGACCTGGCTGTCTGGGGAGGTCCCTTTAAGCACAGGCCTCAGATAGCCTCAGGCAGCAGCCACACAAAGTAAATCCTGACCTGATGCCCTGCCGGACCTGGTTCCGGCCGGCCTTAAATGTGATTCAGTGTCCACTCAGTGTGGACGCGCTATTTTGAAATAGCAAAACGCTATTTTGAAATGCATTTGGTGTATATACGCGTTATTTCTAAATAAGCTATTTTGAATTAACTATTTCTCAATAGCTTATTTCGAAATAACGCTGTAGTGTAGACATACCCTAACTGTGCACTCATTGAATCCAGTGGTAAAATGTCCATTGACTTCAACAGGAGCAGTGTTAGCCTAACTGTGTAGATACTTGTGTAGATCCTACTGTTAAGGTTCAGGGGCAATTTCTATTAGAATAGGTTTTTATTCTATACTTTCAAATAAAATGCTAGCACTGTCCCAAATATCTACCTCCCTACCTCCCTTTCATGCCACTCATGACTGAACTGTGATCATGAATTGATTCTGTGCATACTTTACTAAGCACTCAGAAAATCACTTAAACAAATGAATTACATGGGACTTAAATATTTTCTGAAGTGCCCTTCTAAGATAGGAATGCTTTCCTAAAATAAAGCTATAGTTTATAAAAAATTAGTATGTCTTGGTTGAAATGCACTATATAAAGATAACAGTATTCATATGGGCAAGGTTCTCCCCTCAGTTCCACCTATGCAACCCCATTCCGCAGTATAAAGAGATCAAATTTGACCTTCTCTGTACACATATAATATACTTGCAGATGGACCCAGCATTGCTCGGGTCTTTAGGTGAAGTAATGGGTTTTTGGGTTTGTGTAGAAAATAAAAGGGAAGTGTACATGCTTTAATTAAATGATTGCATTTTTCAAAAATGAAGGAAAATATGTTTGAACCAGTTGCCTTCTTTTATTAATTCAAGCAATCAAGTTTGTTGGTAGACAATATTTTCAGTTTATATTTTGGTATAATAAATAGGGGGTGGAAGTGCAGGAGTTAAGGCAGGGGACTGGGAGGGTTGGTGGGGGTTCAGGGCAACGGGGGAGGGTGCTGGAGTGAGAGTAGGTAGTGGAAGGCTGCAGGCACAGGGTTTGGTGTGTGTGTGGAGGGGTGTTCAAGGCAGCAGGTGGGGTGCAGAAGTCTGGGCAGGAGTTTGGGTGTGGGGGGATCAATGAAAGGGATGGGGGCTTATGGCTGAGATGGGGACGCAAGAGAGAGGGCAAAAGGATAGGAGCATGGGGAAGGGGGGGGGGCTCAGAACAGGTTGTGGAGGGTGCAGGACTCAGGGCAAGAGGCTCAGCACAGGCGGCTGGGAGTCCAGAAAGGAAAGAGCTTACCAGGGCCATCTGTGATAGCTAGGTTGGTGCTGTTTTGGTGGCAGTTCCTCCCAGGAAGCCAGGGCTACATTCCCCAGCTAGCAACTCCTCCTGAGGGAGAAGACTCTGGGGCACAGCATAGGCATATAGCACCTAACCCCCCTGCCCCCCCCCCCGGACTGCCTGCAGGCTTCTGTGGGAGAGTTGAGGGTATAGAAGCTGGCCCTGGACTCCAGCACTCCACCCCCCCCTCCCCCCCGCACGGCCTGCAGCCTTTGCGGGGTGGGAGGCGAGATTCTGGGGGCCTGCCAGGCTCTCTGGGCAGGGAGGAAGTGGGTAGGGACAGGTTCTGCCTCCAGGCTGCAGTGGTTTCCTCAAGGCCTACAGGCTCTCTGCTGGGGGTGGGCAGGTTCCAGGGCTACCCCCTGCCTGCAGATGCACCCCCCCGCCGCCTCAAGGTTCTCCGGGGGGGCAGGAGGTCTGAGGCCACAGGGGGAGGGGCTTCTCCCTAGCACTGTTTTGGGGCTATGGGCCACTTACCCTGTCCCCAGCTGGCCAGTCTCTTACTGGTGCAGCTTCCTCAAGTGGTCCTTCCACAGTATAGCTCTCCCTTGTGCTCACTGGCCCAAGTGGCCATTCTCCCTCCTCTCTCTGCCCCTCCGTCTCCATGTTCCAGAAAACAGTCACATTCCCAGCACTTCCCATTTTCCAGTCATAATCAAACCATGACCTGGCTTTAAGTTAGAATAAGAAGAAGTTGTGTACCAAATTTGGTGGCCCTGGCTCTGACCATTTAGCAGGAGTTCTTGAACATACAGACTCGCACACAGACAAACAGACTCAGACAGGTGCACTCTAAAATGTAATTATAGATTAAAAAAAGATAGTTATATAAATTGACCTACAATATTTAATCGTATTTAATAACTGTTTAAGGAACTTATTCCCTAGTGTAAGAAGATTAGACTCTTCCAGGCTAGATATTGCAATGTGGAATTAGCTTAACCCTAATTTAAAAGAAAAAAAATCAATGAAACTTATCTCAGAAAAGTAGTTAAGCAGAATTCATTGTTGACTAATCTTCCTCATCATTGTAAAACTGAAATGTGTATGTCTTTGTTATTTTCCTTGTTTCGTTAGATGAAATTCACTGAATAAATTGCAGTGTGCTACAACTAATTACTGGCTTTTCTAGGTTCCTGCTGTGCAGATATGCTCCCTTTTTTCATAGCTTGGTGAAAATGAATGTGCATAAATTTTTTAGAAAGAGAGATAAGTCAAGGGAAATGGCATTCAGGTGGACAAAGCAGCCCAAAAAGCCCATCAAGAGTCTAACCTGCCTGTTCTGCCAAAGAATTGGCTCCTGCTGAAAGAATATTTCCTATACCTTGGCATCTGGGTTCTGTAATTACCATTTACAGTGTGAGAGGAGTTGGAGGGGAAACATATTTAAACACTGTTCTTTCTAGTATTTCCCTTTCCTCTCCCAAACATGGTCAGATTTTTTTGCTTGTAAAATAAAAAATATTAGTTAAAGATACAGAATAAAATCATTAAAATATATACTTTAAATAGAAAAGTGATATCAAATCAAGACAGTGTGAGTTTGAATTTTTTAGTACTTATTGCTAATACATTTTTACATTTCTTTCTATCGTAAGGTGATATTTCCAGCACTTGTATAATATAGTACAATTAAACTATTTTACTTTTCTAAAATGTATGCACTGTGCAATTGGTTTACTTATTCCACAGATGACTGAACAGTTTGAAATACAAATCTCCTCCAAATTCAGACACTCTTGTCTCTAAACACATGCATAGCCATTCCCTCATGTCCTTTACAAGATTTTTGGGAAGACTGGTTGTCACAGGAAGTTTAAAAATAGAAAATAAACATTTCTGAACTAGTGTGGTCACAGTTTAATAATGTGATGGTGCCTGCAGAGTTTGAAAAGTTTCTTGATTTGTCATGCAATTTTACCCATGAAAATAAGGTTTTGAGGGGGAAAAAAAGAGGTCACTGCAAATATTTTGTCAGTTTCTAGCAGCTTAATTATGTGCCCATCCATATCTGGACAATTTTCAAGGTTGTTCAGTAGAAAATAGGAATAGAAGACTTGCAAATGACTGAACATTGTGCTTTTGGCAGCATGGAGAAAACTGCTATCTGCAGATATCAGGCTTAACACATTTTTCAATGGCAGCTCAGCCTCCTAGGATGTTCTAAAAGATAGAAACATTATTAGTGTGCTAGTAATGTTTTCTTTTGCACTAACGATCCGTTCTACGATGAACAAAAATCTATGGAGAACGTATTTTCTAAGTCTGAATCACTTAATTGTATGTTGTATTTTATATGTGGTCTTTTGACATCACTTTCTTAACCAATAATCTCAGAGGAGTAGCCATGTTAGTCTGTAAGGGTACGTCTACACAGCAATATTATTTCAAAATAACTAGTGTTATTTGAAAATAACTTAGTCCGCATCTACACAGCAGTCAGTTATTTCAAAATAATGTCGAAATACTGTCAAGTTGGAGGACTTCTTACTCCGACCCATGTTACCCTTATTGTATGATGAGTAAGGGAAGTCTGAGGAAGAGTGCTCTATTTCAAAATAAATGCTGTGTAAGCTATTATGAAATAAGCTACTCAATTGACTCAATTTGCGTAGCTTATTTTGAGTTTAGCCCTGTCGTGTAGACACACCCTAGCTGAAAAAAATTAAAAAATAATGAATGGTCCTGCAGCACCTTAGAGACTATCAAAAAAAGTAGATGGTATCATGAGTTTTCGTGGGCACAACCCACTTCTTCAGATAATGGAGAAAGGGGTCCAGAGTTACAAATAAATAGCAGAAAAAGAGGGGATAGGGAGGGAAAGAGAAGGGGGGAAAACTTGTTAATTGGAGCATCTGTGCTAAATGAAGCTAATAGAGTGGGCTGTAAGTGCCCGATATTGAACTTTTGATGTCATTAGGGCGTTGAATGCAGCGGCCCATCCAGGTCAGGCTTTTGTTCAGACCTTGATTAAAGGTGTCAAATCTGCAGATGAAAGCAATGTCTGCAGCTTCTCTTTCCAGGTGTTTTTTGAAATTGCTTTGCAATGGTATAGACACTTTTAGACCCATTAGTGAGTGCCCGGGCAGGTCAAAATGTTCCCCAACAGGTTTCTCTGTGTTACTATTTCAAATATCTGATTTGTGTCCATTAATACTTTGTCATAAAGACTGTCCAGTTTTGCCAATATATATGGCAGAGGGGCATTGCTGGCACTGGATGGCATAGATCACATTAGTGGATGTGCTGTTGTATGAGCCACTGATGTGGTGGCTTATGCAGTTAGGTCCTGTGATGATGTCACTTGTATAGATGTGTGGACAGAGTTGGCACTGGAGTTTATTGCAGGGGTGGATTCCTGGGTGAGTATGGTAGATGTGTGCTGTGGGGTTGCTGGAAATAATTTGTTTCAATTTAGGGGGTTGTCTGTAGGCAAGGATTGGCCTGTCCCCCAAGGCCTATGAGACCTAGGGATCATTTTCCAGGATAGGTTGTAGATTGTTAATGATGAGCTGGAGAGGTTTAAGTTGGGGGCTGTAGGTGATGACTAATGGTATTCTGTTATTTTGTTTGTTGGTCCTATCTTGAAGAAGCTGATGCCTGGGTATTTGTCTAGCTCTAGAAATCTGTTTTGGTTGTTTTTTTTCAGATCTGTTTTTGACCAACTTGGTCTGCAATAATCTGCCCTTCAGGACATGCTGGCAGGGTTTACCTAATCATTTGAGGGAGGATGGTCATGATAGAAACAAGTATTTATAGATGAGGCAAGATATTCTTTGGATTTGATTTCCTATTTGGTTGGTTATTTCCTGGTGTTGGGATGAGTGAGAGCTGCTGGTTTATTTCTTGTGGTTACTTTTACTTTGTCTCAAAGATGCTTAGAACCTGGGTTAGGACTTTAAAAAAAATATTCTTCCAATCTAAGCAAATTGCAAAGCCAGACCCTAGAACTAACACACAATTGGTTTTTATTAGCTATTTTTATATATCTGATTACTTTTAATAATGTTCAGTTGTTTGTGATTATGATTCACTATTTGCACTGGAGGTGAAATTTGTCCACATATGAAGGGCCTGCACAACAGGATTCTTCTATCTTGTATTTTTTTAAATAAAATGTCCATCATATTTTAATACTGACATTTTGTCAGGCAGTCTGTGGAAATATAATCAATACACAGACTTGCTTCACTCACCCTGTCCAGGTGCAGGTAGGAAACATTACAATTTCTTATCTCTTTCCTACTTCTCCTCTTCAGAATGCAGATAGAATAGCATATTAAATTTTGTTTTCATTTGTGTGTGTTTTACAGGGAGGCTATGTCAGAAGGGGACCTTGAATTTTGTCCCAAATGGGGTCAAATTCATTTTGACTCTCAGTTCCACTGGAAAATAGTTTGACAGCTGTTAAAAATGTCTTTTCTCCTAATTACACTAGTTTTACCCTGTTCATGGAGGTTCATGCTTGGAAAATGCCAAGAAAGAGGCATTCTTTCTGAGAGCTCAGTCTCTATACTCTTTGAGCCTTGAAAATTAAGACGAGAACTTTGAACATAATGTTGTTTGTTCAGTGGACAGCTAATGCTCTGATTTGTGCACTGAAATGGAGTGCACTGGTCACATCATTAGAACATAAGAACATAAGAATGGCCATACTGGGTCAGACCAAAGGTCCATCCAGCCCAGTACCCTGTCTGGCAACTGTGGCCAATGCCAGGTGTCCCAGAGGGAGTGAATCGAACAGGTAATTATCAAGCAATCTCTCTCCTGCCACCCATCTTCACCCACTGACAAACAGAAGCTAGGGACACCATTCCTTACCCATACTGGCTAATAGCCATTTATGGACTTAACCTCCATGAATTTATCTAGTTCTCTTTAAAACCCTGTTATAGTCCTAGCCTTCACAACCTCCTCCAGCAAGGAGTTCCACGGATTGACTATGCGCTGTGTGAAGAAGAACTTCCCTTTATTTGTTTTAAACCTGCTGCCCATTAGTTTCATTTGGTGGCCCCTAGTTCTTATATAATGGAAACAAGTAAATTACTTTTCCTTATTCACCTTCTCTACACCACTCATGATTTTATAGACCTCTATAAAATATAGACCTCTATATTTTCATATCCCCTCTTAGTCTTCTCCAAGCTGAAAAGTCCCAGTCTCTTTAATCTCTCCTCATATGGGACCTGTTCCAAACCCCTAATCATTTTAGTTGCCCTTCTCTGAACCTTTTCTAATGCCAGTATATCTTTTTTGAGATAAGGAGACCACATCTGTATGCAGTATTCAAGATGTGGGCGTACCATGGATTTATATAAGGGCAATAAGATATTCTCCATCTTATTCTCTATCACTTTTTTAATGATTCCTAACATCCTGTTTGCTTTTTTGACTGCCGCTGCACACTGCGTGGACATCTTCAGAGAACTATCCACAATGATTCCAAGATCTCTTTCCTGATTAGTTGTAGCTAAATTAGCCCCCATCATATTATATGTATAGTTGGGGTTATTTTTTCCAATGTGCATTACTTTACATTTATCCCCATTAAATTTCATTTGCCATTTTGTTGCCCAGTCACATAGTTTGGTGAGATCTTTTTGAAGTTCTTCACAGTCTGCTTTGATCTTAACTACCTTGAGCAGTTTAGTATCATCTGCAAACTTTGCCGCCTCACTGTTTACTCCTTTCTCCAGATAATTTATGAATAAGTTGAATAAGACTGGTCCTAGGACTGACCCTTGGGGAACACCACTAGTTACCCCTCTCCATTCTGAAAATTTACCATCAGCCTGCATTTGCCAGCAAGTTGGCTGAATGAGTTTCCTCCACATTTGGAATTGCATTCTTAAGAAGAGGCTGGAATTCCTAAATGTATAGATCTACACAGGCAGTTATATGTCATAGGATGGCCACCCAAAAAGGTGGACAGAATGAGCTTGAGTTTCTATTTGGGTGCATAATGTAGGCATGCTGGAAGAATGGCTATCCAGCATGACTTCTTCACCAATGTTTCTTCTAATCTTTTCCATTACTGAGTGGAATAAATTTTTTGTGCACTGAGGCATGTGTGAATGTGTGCCACCAATAGAAACAAACACAAACTAGTCGTGTCTGCTAATCAGCTGGGTGGAATTTGACTCTCTCCTGAGTGACTGCACAAGTGACCAGCTTATAGGGAACACTGTTCTCCACCCACTGCACATCATTGAAGTGGGCTCTTCACTGATTTTAAATACTTTAAACTTGAGTGGATGGGATCTAGATCTGCAGTTCTACAAATCTAGTGGCCAACTCCCTTATTCCAGTGATAAGCTAGAGTAGCAGTCATGGAGGGCTTGTCTCCACTATGCTGGGACTCAGCGCTGCAGCAATTGATCCACCGGCTGTTGATTTATCACATCTGCTTAGACACGATAAATCAATCTCTGAGCACTCTCCCTGTTGGCACCTGTATTCCACCAGGATTAGTAGCTGTTATTGATGGGAGAGTAGCCCTGCTGACCTTTCCACACACAAGATGCCACGGTAAGTAAGTCAACTCTAGCTACGCTATTTGCTAAAGTGACTTTGATTTGATCACTGGTGGGGGTTAATGTAGATTAGGCCAGAGGCACTGTAGTGTAGCTATAGCATGTGTGGTCAGCTCCAATGTCATGGGAGGTTCAATGTGAGGAAAAGTGCCAGCAGGGAGTAGTTCTTTCCCATATACTCTGTGTTCCTAGCCTAAATCTCAACCACAAATTTCAGCTTGGGCATTTTGAGTGGCAGTGAGAGGTGAATGGTAGGGACTGTGCCAAAGTGACCACTGAGCTATTTTTGCAAAGACCAACATACTGAAAAGACCTGTCCTAGAGTCCCTTTTTGGTAGTTAGTGTAGCTTTTAATTATATGCATTCCTTTATTTGAAACAGTACTACTAGTGCTGACCTGTAAAATGTAATGAAGCATGAGTCAGGTTCACTTCTTATAAAACACATTTAAAGTTCTCAAGATTTGGTATGTCTTAATGAGTTTATATGACTTAGACAAACACATCTGCAGTGAGCTTTTTTCTTTGCAACTGGCACTTATGAACAAAGTAAGTTTCTCAAAAATAAGCAATGATGTTCTGATACTTACTTATGCCACATTTTTATCTTTGAAGCATTTTTATAAATAAAATGATCAGCATCAGTTTATTGAAAATAACTGATTTTTTTCCTTTCATATATTTAATTCATTGCAGCAATTTTGAATAAAAAGAAATGCTTGATCTCTCCCCCCAACCCACCCCAAAGATCTGCAATTCTAGTTCAGGTAAACATCCAGTTCTTCTAACGCTTATTGTCTGAAAATATCAAATAGGATCTTGCAAAAGCAGGCAGACATTACATTTAAAATGCTTCCTAATTTTGGTTGGGGAAAAATATTCTTTTCCATTGTCTATCAGAGCTAAAAGCCTTCAGAGTCTCGAGGAACCCTCTCCCCATCAAACCTCTTGAGCTAGCTATACAAGTGTGGGAGGATCCTCAGTTGATGTAAATTGGCATACCTCCAATTAAGTGAATGGAGCTACTTCATTTTACTCCATCTAACAGTCTGATTCATATACTCTGCTCCTCACTAGGAATCCGAGAAGTACATCTGCCACTGAAAAACACAGAATTTGCATTTTTAGCAGAACAAAAGTACATATTAACTCTTAACTTAATTTTACTGAAAGTACCAGTGTCACTTATTCCATGCACACAGCCTTCCCTTCTTATGGTTGATTTTTTTTTTTTGAATGCACTGTAAAGTTAAAGTGGATCCCTGATCTAATTTGGATTGGGGCCAAATTGGATAATCAAAATATTGAATAATTAGGAGAAGTGGCACATAGGTTTATATTCCTTATTTTAATATGGAGTCGGCTTGGATATGGGTAGTCAGTCCCTGGCACCTGAGGCTCAGGTAGCTGGTATTTCAGTAAATACAGGGAGCCAGATTTCAGAGGCTCAGATAAACAGAGTTCTTCTGTATAGCAATAAAACAGTGCAACTGATACCTAGGTGTATTGTGGCTAGGAAAACTAAGGTTCTGTGTTTCATTTTAATCATGGAAAAACAAGGAGTTTTGTTTTTTATTGGAGAGCTTTGTGGGTTTTTTTAGTAATGGAAAATAGTATCCCTTCATAAATGTGAATGCCTAAAACGATTTAGGTTTGGTTTGAAGGACAGAAATGAATTCAATCCACAAATGTTGAATCCCAGTTCAAACCTTATTCAACATCATAAGTATTCAAATGAAGATTTTTTTTCTTCTGGGTCCCCATAAGTTCCTCATTTACCCAAGCATTTCACTGAGACAAAGAAACCAAAACCAAAACAGAAAACAAAAAAACAAACAACAATAAAAAAAACCCATGTACATAATTCAAACACAACCTTATTATATGTAAAATTATACAGAGATATCCTCCACCAATTTAGCTCTCTGGTAAAATTCTTGTTACATTAAATAGTTCAGAATCAGACTCAGTTGTTAGGATTGGCAGTTTTGGTTGCATTTATTCCTGGAGAATTCATCACATGACATAACCTTTAATTAAAGAGCTTTAATTAAAAACCTTTTAATCCTTGGAGACTCTAGGATAATATATGTAAACACATACGAATGGTCCCTTCAGACCCAGATATGTTTTTGTTGATTTTCTTTGAGAAAATATATGTAATACAAAAGTATATTTATCCTAAGGAACGACTGACTACACTCCTTATTAAATTATACTTCATTTCTTACTACATTTCTTACTGTGGCTTTGTGGCAGCATATGCACACTCTGTCACAGGAGTGAGACTATTCCAGGGCGAGGACATTGCCTGATTGGCCGCAGGCCGTCTCTCTATTCTGTAAATATAGAGTCTATAAACAGTCCTCATCACAGGGTAGTGCGATGTACTGGCCAAAGTCAGTAAGGGGCAGCACAGAGAGTCAGTTATTGCAGGGCAGTATAGCCTACCAGCCGGAGTCTGTAAGCAGCCCTGGTCTCAGGGCAGTGTGGCCTAGTAGCCAGAGCCTGTAAGCAACCCTTGTCTCAGGATAGTATGGCCTAAAGACCAGAGTCAGTAGGATTGGGACCTACTGCTCCTTCCAGTATGGGGACCCAGGTGAACCCTGCCCCACCAGATACCAACCCAGGACCCTGTGATCAGTAAATCAGTCTACCACTCCCTGAGCAGGGAATCCGGCTGAAACACGCCGAGTGTACCTGGGCAGGAGAGGCTGCTCCTGCACCCTCCCTGGGTTGTTTCCTACCAGTGCTTCTGAGGCAATGTCCCATGTAGCAGCTAGGTCTCCTGATTCCCTGGCAGCCACCTCTCCCTGGGGGCCATGTAGTGGCAGTCTTCTGGAACTTCAGATCCATTGTCTGTTACAGCTCCAGAGCTCTGGCTGGAGGTCCTTCCCCTTCACTGGCGAGCCCAGGCTGAGCTGCTCTCTTGCCTTTTATGCTGCCCCAGCACTTGGAGCATGCTCAGTCTGGTTGAAGGGGTGGGACTTCCTCCACCCACATGGTTTTCACCCCTCCTGATCTAGTGTGGGGCATGCCCACCCCGTCATGGGCTTCCAGAAAAAAACAATTAAAGAACTGAACACCACTCTGTAACTATACATAACTATAGAACTAAATGAGGATCCAATCATTGATCCATTTATTTTGTGGGCTAAGACGCTCATAGGTACAGTACTCAAAAATAGCAAATGAACTCCTGAGAATAAGAAATGCTGTCATCTAAGATGATTTCAAATAACTTGATGAGGTTATGTTCTAACCTTAAAATTTCCACAAAGGATGCATGAGAGGGGAAAGATAATTTAGCACTTTTTGTTTGTCTAAAAATGTACTTCATATATTCAGCTATGACAACTACTTAGATATTGCGGTGATGGGGTGTGTATATTATGATGAACTAAGGTAAATTTATGAGGAGGAAAATGTTGCTCAGTGGAATGTTTTCCTCTGAGAGAAGTCATTCTGAAACCTTATCTAGATGATATTTCAGTGCACTTCCTTTCATGCGTGCGTTGCCTTGATGACAATGATTTAATGAGCACCATCTGTACAACATAATTTTTAATCAGGATCTAAGCACTGAAATATTCAGGCCTTTGCATTGTTTAATTATTTAAATGGAATTCTATAATAACCGGGCAGGGTAGATTAATGTAAAATTGCGTAGCACAATCATGTAGGATGAGAGTGGGCACTAATCAATTCCAAATCAGAATGAAGATGGCAGATTACAAACAGTACACCCACATTAAAACCACGTGAATGAGTTTTTAATCTGCTAATAAGAAACCTGTTAAAAATATGAAGTAGCAGACAGTGTTGGGGATGTATAATACACTTCTGGAAACAGCAAATGATTCTGGAGACTGGTTGGCAGTTATGGTGCATATGTAAGAAAATAGAGTGAAGGGAGATTCCAGAATTACAGATCACTGAGTCTCACCTCTGTTCTGAGAAACTGACTGGGATAGTAATTAAGGACAAAGAACAATACTTGAAAAAGGTGACCCTGATAGGATCAAACCAGCATGACCTCTGTAGCTTTCCAGAATGCTTTAAAGAAAGTTAAAGTAGATAAAGAAAATCCAGTGGATATAATGTACTGGGTTTTCCCAAGGTTTCTATTAACAAACAGTGAAGAAAAATAAATAACAGGGAAGTGAAGGGCAAAGCTTTGGGTTTGATTGAAAAGTAGTTAAATGGTAAGGCTGACATAATGCTTTTCTATATCAAAATATAGAAAAAAACATGAATTAATCCTCACAACAGACCTAAAAAGTAGATAAGTCAGTTTAATTATCCCATAAGGGAGAAATTTCACTAAAGCAACAAGAAGTCAATGTTGAATGTAGCATAAATTAGAACTGTAGTGTTCCTTGCTGACAGGTGCTCACACCACTGGATGGATTTAAAAGCAAAAAAATAGTTGGGTGTCCATCAATAGCATCTCTAGATCTCCATGCTAACATAAGCAAAAGGATAACCAAATCACATGGTTTGGAATGTAAGCTGATTTCCTGAAGCATGGTAAATCCTTCTTCTTCATCCTTCTTCCATGTACAGAATTACACCATTTGGTAAACACATTATGGATGATTTGTTATGATAATTAATTATGGACAGGAGCAAGTTTAATGTAACTAATTGCAGAATTCGCTTTGGAAACACTGCATTGTCAAAATCTTGATTCTTTGAACAAAGAATCCTTATTGTTTTACTTGGAAACTTAAGTGTATAGCAATTCAATACAGTATATGAACAGCACTCCAAAGAAACATTTTTGCAATTTTTCAGCTACAAGAGATATTGTACAACTCATATACAGCTAGAAGAGAAGGTTTTCTGTAGATACAATCAACAAGTATTAATGCTGTTTGGGGGAAATGAATTAAAAAAATACCATCTTTACTTACAATTTTGCATGATTTTTGCAGAATAGGCCAGTTTATTGTTTTGACTGGTTTTTCACTTTTTAATAAGGCCAAGATAAATGCATTGTTTAGCTTCCTTCCAACTCATGTGCTGTTCTTTGAATTAACAGTATCTTAAATTTTAGCACTGATTTAAACAATCTAAGACATGGTAATAATTAAGAGGGCAAATAGTTGCGTTTGTGTTTCTACCATCCAACTTCTTGGATTAATTGTGTGTTTAATGTCTTGTTGGGAAAAGAAAAGAGGAAATAATGGGCAAAACCTCTGCATTTTCATAATATCAACTAAGTAGATTTTCAGAGATGTGAATTATCATGTTAACACATTCTTTAATTTGAGCAATTGTTTAATCAGATATTTTTATACTGCAAGATAGTAGGTGCTAGTTACACTGAGTTCTAGATAGTATATACATTAGTTTATAAAACGAAGGATGTTTTGAGCTTCAGACATCTATGGAAATTTTCCTTGCTGCTAAGGAACATGTTATAGTTAGTATTTAGTACATTAGAAGTAAAATTATGTCTCATAGCTTTGGACTTCTCAAGGTTGTGAGTACAACATGCATTTTCATAAAGCAGTAATTGCGTAGTCATTCTTTTAACCTTTCAGATCAGGGAATGTGAAAGCAGAATGAATGTTAATGCAGCCAGGATTTTTATTGATACTGCAAGCTATGGTGGTGTGTGTTTGTATGTGTGTGTCTGTAAAAAGACAACCCTCTCCAAAATTAATGCATTAATTTACACCACCATTAAGATGGCCTGCTCAATTTCCAGAATCATTTTGTTTCGTGTATTTGTTTGTATGTATATTCTAAACTATGAAAAGACTTTGGTACAGCAATAGGATTAGAGGTGACAATTCCTTGTACAAACAAGGAGAGCCATTGACTACAATGAGACTTGATGCGGGAGCAAAGATCTGATGAATAAATTCATGTACAGGATCAGGACCTACTTATTATCTTATCAATCCACTTTCTAGTACTAATATTGTTCTCCCTATTATGGAAGATACATCATCTTTACCTGATTAAGAGCAAAGCAAAATTCCCATAAGGCCCTCTAACTTTTGTCAGAACAAACCACATGAAATTTTCAGCCCATATGTTAAAATGTCCAAAAAATAAATCTGAGATAAAACTGAAAAAAAAGGTCATTGTGAATTAACATTTTTCAATGCTTGAACTGGTTTCAAAATCCTTTTATCTCCTCCCCTCCTCTCAGCCTTCACATTTCACTTTTTTTTTTTTTTTTTTTTTTACCTACAAACTGGAATGACTCCATGAGAATAAGACTGGATCAAAAGCCCTTTGAAGACAATTGGAGATTCTGTCTGATTTGATCAGGGTTTGGATCAGGTATTTTAGTTACTCTAGCAAATAACTCTGCCACATTGAGGCATTTCTTAAAATGTATAAAGAGAATAGTCTAAGAGTTACAAAAACCACACATGCAAAACAATTCACAAGCAATCTTTCTTCTCATCTCTTCAAAAAAGAAAGTTAGGGTTGGAAGATGCTTCTATTACCTCTTCACAACATTGCAAAGAAAATTATCCTTTCAAACTGTGTATATACATTCTCAAAATTGTGAAAGTTTGCAAATTAGAAGTTAAAGTGTCCAGCCAATTCTAGGCTGCCATACCATGCTATTCAGTTATTTCTGCTCCAACCCACTGGCCCCAATGAGATTAAGATTACTCATAGTAATAATGATACATAAAATGAAGCAAACAGGAAAGATTCTCCTCTCCCTCCAGCTCTTTCATGCTGACTCTTACCTACTATTGTGGTGTTGTTCAGAGGCTGTCAAGGTACAACAAGAGGTCAGGAGCAGTTTAGGCTTGACATAAGCCACTCTAACCTACTCTCATCCTATTGCTGGGGAAACACGATGCTAGAGTCTCAAGGTTCAACACAATCCGTAAATTACAGCAACAGCCAGGTTTGCTTTAATTTATGTCCAGAGTTACAATGGACCCCAGCGAGATCAGAATCCAGTTGGTGCAAAGAACATCTTAGCCCTCCTTTCCTGTGGAGGTACTGCACTGAGTCAGACATTCTGACTTTAATTGTGGTCCGTTCAAGTCTATATTAAATCCTACTCTTTTAGTTTGCATCTTTGTCAAGCCACAGGAGCACCCAACCGTCTGTCCCTGTACCCATCTCCTACTTTTTCAGGAGGCATCAAGTGGGATGATGGCCTCCTTCTCCCTGCCCCCATGGTCTTCAGTAAGATGCCTGGTGAGAGACCACTCCCTTCTCCAATGCTAAAAGGTGGACTTTTGGGACAGTGGGGGGAGGGGAGGGAGGCAGCCAGCTATGCACTCTGGGATGTGGCTTGCTTTTCATCCTGTTCCCTGGACAAAAAGGGAGTGAGGGGAAAGTACTTGCATTCTGTGCCTGCCTCCTTTCACCAGCCAGGTGTGAGGGAATAATACCCAAAACTCTGCCCTTGCTAGAAGGTCTTCCTGTGCGTTTCCCAAGAAGTGAAAATACTAATGTTGTGGCTCTTCTGTCCTCTGTAAAGGGCTGACTATGAGAATATTTCACTTATTTGTAAATAAGTTTAGTCCCAACAACTGAATGCAATTATGTTTTACTTTATTTGGATGGATATATTGATAAAAGCCTTTAAATACCATGTCAGTAACACTTTGGAGAACATAACTGGAATGAAATGTCCTTATAGCTTTCAAACAGAGGACATTTCATTTGTAGCCATGGTTAAGCATAGAAGAAGATTCTGAACCAATAAATTAGCTAACATAAGTACACCAGTTTTTCTTTAGCAATGACTAATGCTGTAGGCTTTGAGTGAATGGAGTCTGCATGGCCTACATCAAGGTGCTGAAATGGAAAGGTGGTTTCTGATTGAGAAGGGTTCTTCATCTAAAACAGCCCACAATGTTTTACAAACTCTGGAAAAAACATTGTTGTCCCATAAATGAACTAATGAGCAGGAAGAGAGAAAAAAAAATAAACCACCCAACAGGACATTCAGAACTATTAGGAGCACTGTGACACTATGCAGTGTGGAAAGACATTTCATTAGGTGTATTTTTTTATATCCTGTTTATTCATATAAATGAACGCAGCTGAGAAAAATAAAAAATGTTAATACAATTTTGTACAGGCCTGGGAACTACAATCCATGTTGTTAACAAATGAGGCAGAGTGCAGCACTGCTGAGGAGGGATCAAGGATTCTCTAATCTATTCTTCTGCCTCTCCAGTTCTGGAACTCATGTGAAGGAGAGGGGTAAAATGGCCCCTGGCATCAGCTAAAAGGAAGAAAAGTTCTTCTCTAATTTCTGCCTGCTTTTAATGGCTCCGCAGTGACCACTACTTTGGCAGGGATCACTGGAGTACAATGTAGCGCCAGCCACATAAATGGGAGGAGCCAGTTATACCAACTTTATGCCACCCAGGGGTTTCCCAGAATCAAGGGATTCCTTTGCTGCCCCATTAGTACTGTTTTCCAGCTGCTTTGTGCTGCCTTTTCATTTAAGGACGACAGGGATGAACCACCATCCATGGCAGCTTATTACATTACAAAGTATGGGACACTTGTTTTGATAACCTCTAATGACTGCTTCTATACTGATTAGAGCTGCTGACTGAACAGAGAGAATCTGCCATCCATTCTGTGTATCTTAGTAAGTCTCCCAGGGTGTCCAGAAGAATCTCTTCAGCCAGTGTCACATTACACTGGTGAACAGAATCCACTTACTTTACAAAGCTGTGAACAGCATGCAAGGATTCCTAGGGAACGTTAATGGTAAAGAATACAAACTCATTTTAACAGGTTCTGGTTTTATTTGAGATTAAAAACATAAAACTAAAACAATAATCCAGGCTCATAATGTCTACATGTACAACAATAATCCTCAACAATTGGTGCATTCATCCATGATAACAGATTCATCAGAACGCCTGTGAGATGCGGGTTATTATCCATATTTCCCGGATGAGAAACTGAGGCACATAGACGCTACTCAAGCTTTCATATAAATAGGCCTTCAATCCTCATAAACTAGTACCAAAGTGAAAAGAACTATACATACATAGCTTTTATGTGAGACTCTTGAGACTGCCATGACATATGGGTTGAGATCTTAGCAGCCTTACTGATTGGGGAAGTGTAAAGATCACTTAAAATCACATGCTGTCTGATTGGAGGTGCATATGAAGCTATGTTTAGATTGCAGGCTTCTTGCACAAGAAGCTTTTATCGGAAGAGATCTTCTGCAAAAACTTCTTGCACAGGAGCTCATCCACACTGCAAAAGCGCATCGGAAAAGCGATGCGCTTTTGCGCAAGACAGTGTCCAGATTGTATGGACACTCTCTCGTAAGAAAGCTCTGATTCACAGAATGGCTACCAGGGCACCTGTGCTTTTTCCTTTTTCCTCTTTTTGTGCAAAAAAACCCCTCTTCCCCGTCCTTTTTTCGCAAAAAGGCGTTCTTCCTCCTAGAATGAGGAATACCTACGCCAGAAAAACCCCCTGTTCTTTTGATTTTTTTTGCTCAAAAATGTGCTTGAAGTGTGGACACTCCATGAGCTTTTTGAAAAAAATGGCTGTTTTTCCAAAAAAACTCTGTAGTGTAGACATAGCCTGAGTGTGCGCATGACCTCAGCTGGGCTGAATGGAGCTGAGGATGTGGCCAAGGCATTCTAATTTGTTGGTGGTGGAAAGTGAAATCTATGTAAGGAGATGAGAGTGGACTCAAAGGAAAGTGTTGAACAGTTGAGTGTACATTTAAATATTGATATAAAAAAATTTAAAATTCATGTTCCAGATGCATGTAATATTTAACTTTAGCTTGGTTAAAAAGCAAATTCTCCTAGGGCAGTGTATGAAACCTATCTATCTTTAGTCCTTTATGACCCTCATCTCCATAATATCTGTGCTTCTCACAATCTGTAATGAATTTATCTTCTAGCATCCCTGTGACATGGGGATTGTTCATGTCCATAGTTCTCAGATTAGAAACTGAGGCACAGAGAAGCTAAGTGACTTGTCCACATCACCCAGGTAGAACAGGCAACTGAATGTGAGTATCTCCAGTCCTAGAGTATTGGACCACTGGATCATTCTTCCTTTTTCTGTATCTTTTCGGTATTCACTTTCCATGAACATCCATGCACTCAAGCTTTTGTTGGCATGAATATTCCCCGAAAGGAAAATTTTGCATTGTATTCTTTTGTAACACTCACAGTTCATAAAAATGAATCCACTGTAGGCTTAACTAGCCAGGAAGGGAAGTAAGGGAGGATAAGGCCCTTCTGTTGCCCTGCAGGGATACAGAGGGCTTGTTGCAGGATGAGAACTGAGGGAAGCAGAAACTACAAGCAGAGACTTTGAACCTCAAAGTCTTCCCCTCCAGTGAAACTCCATCTCCACTATGCTTTGGCCATGAGCAAGGGCACCATTTTGGGAGGTGGGGGGCAGTAGCTGTACACTCTGGAATGAGGCTTGTTTTTCATCCTGTTCTCCAGACTATCAGGGAGTATGGGGAAAGTGCTTGCATTCCGTGCATGCCTCTCATTCCTGGCCAGTGAGCTCCCTTCACTAGCCAGGTGTGAGAAGCAAGCATAGAGTGCAGGCACCTCCCCCTCACTCACTGATAGTTCGGGGAATGGGATGAAAAGCAAGCCATGTCCCAGAGTGCACGGTTGCTGCCTCCCTCTACCAGCCTCTGGTGTCCTTGGCCAGAAGAGCTGGTTGGGCTTGGTTTGGGGAGTGGGTGAAAGGTCAGGGAGTATGTTACACCCCCCCACAGTGGTCTATAGTAAAATACCTCCTCCTTTCCAGCACAAGTGTCTTTCTGCAGCATAATGTTCCACCACAGAAGTCTCTTGGGAGGCAATTTGTGTGCTACTCCTTCCTCGGGGCTTCTGCCAGAGGAACAATGCCTCCCTGTTTTGTTCACCAACTAAATATTTAACACGAGATTGCTATTTAGCATTAACCTGTTATGTTTGTGTACCAAGAAATGTTACAGTTTAAAAAGAGACTCCCAAGTCATTGGAAAGTATGGACATTGCCGATAGAAACAACACAGGTTAAATATATTTAAATATATTCAGTGACTCACATAACATTTTTAATACATTGTAACTGAACAGTGTCACATTGCCTATTCGTACAACAACCTGTTTCTCTCTTTAGGGGAAAATGAAAACGAGTACAAATGTGTTAAGTAATGTTCCATGTGGCCTTTGGGACTTTGCTCAAGGACTTATACATTGCATGATTTGTACAGCACAAGGAAATCCTGATACCAAAGATATACCAAAGATAAGGTTGACAGATAAAAGGAAAGCATGATGAGGCAAAATTCATCAACTAGAGTATACAAAGATTAGTCACAAAGACTATCTGGAGCAAGAATGTGATCTGAATGTCAAAACCAGAATCTTTATGTGAGTGTTGATTCAAGCTTTTGCAACGGCAAGACAATTGTGAGTTTTCTGGCTCCTGTTAGTTCTAGATCATTTGTAAATCATTCACAGCAGATCAGAGAGAACTACAACAAAGTTCATGACAGCAGATACAGCTACTGAAGTGTAAATAAGGATGTCAGTGTCTGTGTTGAGTAGAACTGAGTATAATTGAAGAATTCTGAGATGACAACATTGTACACCTGTAACTTGCCAATTATACTTTGGGAATTTTACCACTGACTATACTCGCAGCAGGGTTTCTCCCTAAGGGTATATTGTGTTCTGACTGTGCCTCTGTATTGGAGCAAAACTGCAAGTAAGAGCTCCTTCCTTTTTATACTATGCATGTGCTACCATGTGGGTGAAGAAATTACACAAGTCATGCTACTGCTCTGCAATGTACCTGTCAGTGCAGCTGGACAAACACAAGAAGGGGTGATAAGTCATTTGTTGCTGTACTGGCCTGGAGCAAGGGAAAGAAAAGGGGTATTTACAGTTTCTCTGAATCATGGCTCCTTCCTTGGGATGTTCCTGGGGGAAGTGGGCAGTGCCCCTTACCACCAGCTTAGTCCTAGTACAGTCTAGTCCCGAAGAAGGTATGGCAAGATCTGTTCCAAGAACTTGATAAAATCAATTTTTATATCAGATTTATGACACAGGCAATTAGCATGAGGTCATTAGCTACATAAATTGAAATCACAGAGATTGTACCAATGTTACTGACTGACTGAAATGTAATGTGTATTTGGATGCTGTGGCACCTCAAGCTGCTCGTAAGAGGGGAGACAGAAGATGTGTCAGTGACACTGTTATACATGTTTTCCTTTTTTTGCATAAAATGATGTCTAAGAATAGGTGGACCTCAGAAGATTCAGATGTTCAGTTAAGCATCAGAGAATTCCTGATGATCTGGGTGATCCTTCACACTTATCTGAATTATTTAGGCCTGACCCTGCGGATGGAAATTTCATGACAGTTTAACTAATTGTTTTCTTGCTCAGTACTTTTTCATCTAGTACTAGCCAAAGCACAGATGTTCATAAAATAAGTAAAATATAATTGGCATAACCATTCTGACTATTTGTAGTAGGGTCAACATCATTTATAATCTTTTTGCAGTAGCTTTCAAAGACCACAATCAAGAGGGGCCAAATTGTGCAAGATGCCAAACACATAGGAAGACACAGTCTCTGCATAAAGAGCTTTTAGTCTACAAACTTTTAAAATGTTGTAAAAGTGAATGTGACAAATGTTGGGAGTAAATGGAGACAAAAAGAGGGAATGAAAAGTAGTTAAGGCAAGATATTTTGGATAACCAATGCATGCATCGAAGTGAGGTAGTAAAATGAACAATGTTGAAAGCTGCACAGGAACAGTTCACAGGAACACACGTTTTATAACAGAGCTAGATAGCATTTGGTTAGGAACTTTCACAGGGACACGCTCAGTGAGGGGTAAATCTTGACAATAGAATCATGAAAAAGAGACCAGTTAAGAATCTGATAAATGTCTATAGTTCACTGAACCTCAGTGGGAATGTGATCTTAGAAAAATGCTGACAGCTGAGGGAGGGCCCTACATCCAAACTAATACACTTCATAATGAGAGTTATACTATGAGTTATTAGGTTAAATGTTATTGGAAAGAAAACTGTACAAGACAGCAATCCGGAAAGAACTAATAATGGGAGTACGAGAGAGAAACAATCTAAAATTGATAGGAGAGTGAGCAAGTCTGGAGGTCAGCAGCAATCTGAGAAATCTCTTAATCTTAGACAGTGAAGCATTCAAAACCACGGAATATTAATGTATGCGTGCTTGCACACACAAATGAACAAAAGGAGGATATTTGGAGGAAGACTAAGAACAAACTGGAGTCAACTTCATTTACAGATTCCAAATGCTGACAAAACCTGAAGTCAAGCAATATTTCTGCTGTTAAATCTGAAATTGCAGAAAACTGCTCTATGGTTATGAGGGATGAATTCTAAACAATGTATCTTCACTACACTTTCTCTGCTATACTTGTCTCTTGACATGCATCTTGCAATGCAAAATGCCCCATTTTCTGTTAAGCATTAGTGTCATATATTCCTACAATAATCTGAAGAAAATCATCAAAGTATTAACATCAATTGAGTAAAAGTACAGTTAAACAGAGAGGTAAAAAATAAAATTGTTCTAATAGATGGTGCTTAAAAACAAACAATCATGGGAACATATTGGTGGAGTTGGCTTACTCAGGACTGAAAAATTAATCCTTCAGGCTTAATTTGTGTGGGCTACACAAATAGGTCCTGGCCACAAACCAAGCCCTGGAGGCTAATTTGGAAGCCAAAGCCACAAGAATATTTCTACCTTATTTCTTATGTACATTTATGTCAACTGTGCAGTTACTCTGTACTCTACAGCTAGTTTGGGTATAAATAGCAATATAAACAGTGAGTCACTGCTTAGATGAGTAAAGCACCTACACACCTGAACCCTAGCATTCATTATTTTACAGAGTGGGGAAACTGAGGCACAGAAAAGTAAGCAATTTTCTTATGGTCACATAGAGACTGCAGCAAGACTTGGGATAAAACCCATATAACCTCCCTATGTCTCTATGTACTATTTTTTAGCAGCGTAGTGTTCCCCTGCTTCCCTGCTGCTGGGCCATTTCCTAGCTGCCTCTTCCCATCCACAAAGCCTTTCCTCACTGGAGTGAAAGGCTCTCTCAGTGTGGAGCTGCCAAAGGCTTTCTCCACTGCCTCCCCGCAGGGGGAGCCTTTCACTGCAAGGATGCAGCCTGTCTTGTAGCTGTGCATACCGTACATGCCACTGCAAATGTAGGAAAGGGCAGATAAGATCTTAAATGGCTTGTGTGGATGTTGGTGCCCTAAATCCCCCTCATGTCCTATCTCACACCCAGGCTATATCTACACTACAGCGATCTATCGGGAAAAGGTATGCAAATTGCTCTCTGCAATTTGCGTACCTTTTTCCAATAGTTTTTTTGGAAGAGGCTTTTCCAAAATTTGGCCTGTCTACACTGACCAAATTTTGGAAAAGCCTCATCTTTCAGACAGGGCTTCTGAAAGAGCGCGTCTGCTCTTCCGCAGACAAAAAAAAAAAAAAAAATCCCGAAGTGTAGACATAGCCCCACGTGGCACTATCCTCGAAAGAACTTACCTCTGATGAGATGTTGTTGGGTTCTGAGATCAACTGTGGTCTGTGAAGACAGTTCTGGAAAGGATTCTGCCATTTAGGCAGCTAGTTGGTTTGGAGTCACCTACCAATGGATGAACAAACTCTATATAAAAGCATGCGTACCAAGCTAAGAGCCTCATCCAATAACTGCTGGAATCGATCAACAGACTCCCATTGACTTCATTGGGACTGGATTAAGTCCTAAGAAAATAAGTGATATCCCAGCAATTTTTAAGGAACATCGCGTGGACAAACAACATCTGTTAGTGTGTTGAGACTATTTGGTAGGTAAAATATATTAGGTTATTTTTTACGTGTGAATTTATATATAGTGCATATTTAGAAATGTCTGAAAATTCCACTCATCTCCCAACAGCAACATTTCCAGGACCAATGCCTGCATGCCAGCTACTGCAAACAAGACTAGCAAAAGTCTCACGGTGCTCACCAAATGCTATCAAGAACTCACTCTCACTTAATCCTCTTGTATCCTTTGTCTTGTAATAGTTCAAAGGTTTTCCATGTCTGTAACATAAAAAAATCTCATTGGAAGTGTTAAGTGAAAGAAGTGAGCCAGACGGCATGAGCGTGTCAAAATCTATCTACATCTCTCTTCCCAATTCAGTATAAACACTTTCTCCCACATTGAATTGTGGAAGAGGATAAACTTTATTCAGATATCCTCCAATTTTTGTTGCACAGAGGTATGTCTTTTGTAGGTGACAATAAATTTGAACTGAAATGGACAGCAGTATATTTGTCACTTTAGATTTACCTGTAGGACATGACAATGCCATTTGCTTTTCCTTAATTACCCAATTAATGTGGGTTTTAGGGTCTTAGGTTTACTACTGGTCTCTTGATCAATTGGTCTCCTTTTTTTAGTAGAATCTATTTTTATCTTTTGCCATTTCTAATTTTTCTATTGGCATCAAAGGGTACAAAGAAGCGTTATTTCGGAATAACTGATGTTATTTCTGAATAACACAGTGCGTATCCACATAGCAAGCCATTATTTTGAAATAATTTTGAGGTGGAGGACTTCTTACTTTAACTCCTGTAAACCCTTATTTTATGAGGAGTAAGGGAAGTCGAAGGAAGAGTGTTCTTCCTTCGACTTCCTGCTGTATAGACAGCGCCAAAAGCCAAATTAAGCTATTTTGACTTCAGCTATGCAATTGATGTAGCTGAAGTTACGTATCTTAATTTGACTTTTGCCCTGCAGTGTAGACATGCCCAAACAGACAAACCTCTGCTTTCCCATTTAACAAATTTTTATTTTTTAACAAGAAGTTGGTTTGTGCATCAGGAGGGCTTTTGTCCAGGTAGCCTGAACTCTAATTTTAAATCAGGTCACATAAATATCATTAGGTGACTGAATCTTCTTCTTGCTTTCAGAGACTTAACAGGCAGCCTTTCAATTAAACAGCTACTGATGCTTCATGCTAAACTCTAAAAAGGGAAAATCTACTTCAGTAATATTTTGGGGTTTTGTGTTCCCTTTTTCCTGATTATTGAGAACACCAAATGAAAAAACAACAACAAATTGTTTGTTCCTTAGGGGCATATCTGCTCATATTTGCTTAATTCTCACTTGGAAGTGACAAATAGTCTGTAGTGTCACTGACAGTGGCTATGAAGCAAATTAAGCTGTCCTAAATAGAGGATTGGGAAGAAAAAAACATTGGATCTAGGTGAATAGCTAAGATGCAAAGATCCTGTTTTCATGTAAATGTCTTCCATATAGACTAATACTTAGTTCTTATAAAATCCTCTTTATTGGTAGAGCTCAATGAATTTTACGTAGTTGCATGTTCATTATTATTCTCATTTTGATGATTGGTGAAACTGAGGCACAGAAAAGTAAGCAACAGAGCGTACAACACGTCTAGGAATAAAACCCAAATAGCTTAAATTCAAGTTTGCTAGCCCACATCATCTCCAGAGATAGTATTTTCAAAAAAGTAATGTAAAATTCTCTCTTAACATTTCCCCTGAGAAGTCAGTATATATCTTTAAGAAGGTCTGCATTGCAAAGTGAAAACATGCATTTTTGTGTGGGCATGTGTGTGTGTGTGTGTGTGTGTGTGTGTGTGTGCGCGCGCGCGCGCGCGTGCGCCTGTCTGTCTGTCTGTCTCCATGTCCCCAGTCTCTTTCTAATGCTGGCTTTTGATGGGATGGTGTCCCACCTTGGTGTCGGGAATAAACCAGGCCTGTCCAGACATCCTGTGAGCCAGAGCACATGGGTCCTCTGTTGCTGCCTCCGGGGGCTGTGTGCCCAGGACTGGCACTCCATGTGTACCCATATGCACAGGCTGCTGTGTGATCCCCAGGCTGAGAAGGTCGAGCGAGGAGCACGCAGCAAACCCTTGCCACTCGCCACCTCCACCCATGTATATCTAGGGAAAATAATGGCACTCGTCTGAGGGGCCTTCCCTGGCTTTGAATGAAGCCCTGGAGACATCTTGGGTAGGAGTAATGTCTCCAGGGCAAGCATGAACTCGTAGCTGGAAGGCATCAAGCTAGTGCTAGCCTCGTCCTACTCCTCCTCCTCCTACTGGCTCTACCTCCCGGGAAGGCAAGAATGGGCATCTCCAGCCTTGAGTCCACAAAGGAGGGGGGAGGGACTAACTCATCCCCCAGGATGTGGTGGAGCTGGGCATAATATGGGCAGGTCTGCGGTGCCACCCCAGAGCGGGAACTGCTCCCTGGCCTTGGTATAGACCTACCTAAGTTCTTTAACTTTTCATGCGCACCTGCTCCTGGGTGCGCATGTGGCCCTTGGTGGCCAGGCTGTTGGCCATCCAGCCACAGACATCCTCATTCCTGCATCAGAGATCCTGGAGATTTGCCTCCTCTTCCCAGACTGAGGTCCAGGATCTCCACACCAGACCAGGAAGGAGCACTCCTCTTCTGTCCCCAGGCAGGGTCCTAGAAGCTGGCTGCTGGCTCCCTTGCAGCCACAGAGGGCTCCGTGGGAGCAACGGGGTCTGGCAGCTGGTCCGGTAGCTGCTGTGTGGCTCAGCGCTGTCAGGGCCTGCTGTGCGCCACATACTGTTTCCCCCGAGGCTGCAGCTTTAAGGGCTGCAGGGGAAGGAAGCTTTAGAGTTCTTACGAGAGTAGACAGAGTGGGCAGCAGGGCACTTGTAAGATTTCCTGGAGGGCTCTTATTTTGAAATAACTCCAGCTTGCTTGTCTACACACACCCTATTCTGAAATAGCTATTTCGGAATAGGCATTATTCCTCGTACAGAATCCGGAGTAAGATGCCCGTTATTTTGATATTATTTTGAAATAATGGGCTTGCTGTGTAGACGCCCGCATAGTTATTTTGGTCCATTATTCTGGAATAATGCTGTTGTGTAGATGTGCCTGACGAAACTGAGTTGAGTATCAGCCTGTGGATAATCTGGGCTGATTGAGAGAATAAACCCATCTTCCCTACAAAAGTATGAGACATGTATCCTAATGTACTTGGGAACTTCTCTAAGAGCACATTGTGTATGCAATGGTGAAACTGAGCTGTAACTGGTAGAAAGCAATATTGTTGTAGAATTATCCAATAGTGTTAACATGGAAGTAGTACAGGATATTCAATTGCTTTTTACAAACTATTATTTGTGTTTGGCAATATGCTCTGACAAGCACATATTAGTGAAAAATGAAACAAGATGTGAACAGTAAATTGCTAATAGAAAAAAGGAGCTTTTCAGCTCACAAAGCTATTCATGTTTAAAAATTTGTTATAGTATTAAAGGCAAACAGATAATGATGTGAAGAGTGTAAGATTGTCAGGTTTGTACAATTTCTAGTTCTCTCGCTCCCTTTGGCCGAGGAATGGATTAAGGTCAAAGACTTAATGTGCTCATTTTAAATTTGTTTCCAGCTAAGCTGCATAGCTCACCATATAAGTACAAAGATGTTTTTTATAGAGAAATGGATTTTGAGAGAAGTTGTCTAGGTATATTTCATTTTTGTATTTATTAAGGAGGATTTGTCCACACAGATCCTCTAATAGCTATGTTCATTCATCAAGAAGAAGGTCTGGTCCAGTGTTTCTGCACTTGAGTGCAATGCTTTCTAAGAGAAACTTCCATTGTTTTGATTTCCTGTAAATTGAGGTACTTAAGGCTAGAAAGTTTCCACATTCCTATCCGTGTTCTGAACATCTCAGAAAGTGGAAATTTGTGCTACAAAACCATGCTCTTTAGCACTCTTTTGTTCTTCTCCTGAATTTGGAAGTTAATTCAAATGAGTTTATTGAAAAGTGAGTTATGATTTTATATATATATATTTAATTTAAAGCAATAAAGATTGAAAGATTTGCTTAGAATGGAAACATTTTCAAACTAATAAGGATATAAAATAAGTTGTAAAAAAAATTATGTCTTCAGAATCATTGAATCTTCCTCTATCTTGTATTTCTCAACCAGTAGTCAAGCCTCCAGCTTATTTCTTGTTGGGAAATATAATAAATCTTTATATCCCCAAAGCCTTTAAATTATTCACTATGCTTACTTCTCTTCTTCTGAAGAGAGATTATCCTTTTTAATTGGAAATCTCCTATTATTTGTATCTGAAATGTTTGAAAGTACAAGTGTAAGCTCAGGCACTATTAATAGCCATGCTGCCAGCAAGCATAATAAAGGATGAGGTTGCATGAAAGCTATTCATTGCAAGGCATATTAACCCAGTCAGTTTAATTAATCATGTTCAAAACACAAAGTAGTGTAACAAAACTCCTGTTTTTTAATTTTTATTGAACGTTTTTCTAAGTTTCATCCTCTTTTCTCATCTAGGAGTGGATGCAGAACCATAATTGTGAAACTGCAATTTCTATAGAAAGCAGGATTTTCTGCATTATGCTTAAGAGTATGGTAGCTTACGTATGTGCAGAAATATTACATCCTGAGAGTTTATCAAGAACATGAATTAACTTGCAATATTGCATCATTAACCCAAGTATCCTATATCAGTGCTATATCAATGTTGATTAATATGAGTCCTGCTGTAAAGGCTACTACTTGAGAGGACAGAGAAAAGTGACATATTGGACTACCATGCAGCGAAATACATGAATATGGCAACTCTCCACTTACATAAGAACATTAGAAAGGCCAAACTGGCTCAGACCAAAGATCGATCTAGCCCAGTATCCTGTCTTTCAGTAATTGTCAATGGCAGGTGCTCCGGAGGGAATGAACAGAACAGGTAATCATCAAGTGATTCATCCCCTGTTGCCCATTTCCAGCTTCTGGCAAAGAAAGGCTAGCGGTGTCATCCCTACTCATCCTAGCTAATAGCCATTAATGGACCAATCCTCCATGACTATATCTACCATATATACTCAATCATAAGCCCTTTTTTTGGTAAAAAAAAAATCATGCTGTAAAGAATAGGGGTCAGCTTACGAATGGGTCAATGTGTTTTACTTTTTTTTTAATTTGGGTGGAGTGGGCAAACTTCAGTTTCTAGCCCAGTAGGGTAAACCACTGACGTGCCAGGGCATTTTATGTACCGGGAGTGTCTGCAGGAATGGAGCCCCCTCAGCTCCCAGTGACTGCTGTTCACTGTTCTGGGTCAATGGGAGTGTTGAGAAGTGGCAGCCAGCACATCCCTTCACTCATGCTGCTTCCTGAGTTCCCATTGGCTGGGATCAGCGAACAGCAGCCAATGGGAGCTGAGAGGCTCCATGCCTGCAGACACTCCATGTACACAAATGTCCCAGCATGCTAGCAGTTTGCCTTGCTGGTCTAGGAACTGGCCATGCTGTGGACTCTGCTGTATTTTAAAAGTTGGAGTCAGAAGAAATGCACAAGTTTTAGTAGATTTAGTTTTGTGCAATCTAATAAAAATCCTGTTATAATAATTGAACAAATATGTATTCATGTACTTTCAAAATTACAGTCCATGTTTTAACATCTCATATCATTCTGATGCACTTATTTAAAGCCTTAAAACCCTTCAAACTCTGAATCAGTTTCCAATTCAGCAAACAGTTGATTAAACTCTGATTCAGTCATATCTGCTCCTGCATTGTCATCATAGATGTCAACAGTCATCATCAGACTCAGATTCCTTCTCAGCCTCCACTGTGTCGTCAACAAATATGATATTGTCTTCTGACTCATCAAGTGCATTGCTGATACAGCAGATCCTAAATCATTTTTCTATCATTGCCAAGGGAATGGACTCCCACACATCCTTGACCCACTGGGAAACAGATTGATTTTGGGCTTCCTAAAATTCCTGCCTTTTCTCATCTTCTCCATGCCTGAGCACATCCAGTCAGACCACATTTTGTGTAGCCTGTCTTTAAAGGGTCTGTTCAGAGAGACATCAAGGTGATGTGGAATAGAAGTTAAGCCTCCAGGTATTATGGCCAAAGTAGTTTTGATATTTTTGGCCACATGTTTCATTTCATCTGTCCTATGTGCCCTGAACATGTCCTGAGCAAGCAAAGAAGGTTTCTTGAGAAGTGAAGCTGGTCTCTTAGTCCACTCTTTTTCCAGGTATTCAGTAGTCCCACTTTCATCCATCCGTCCCTTTTCATGTGCACGCCTGATGACACCCGTAGAAAACTTCATGATTTTAGGCAAGATTTTTCTTTTAAAAGTAATAACAGGGTGAAGCTTTGATTCATTGACCGAACATGATAAAACTACTGTAAAATGGATTTTTTCATGGTCAGTGGTTTTAATTAAAACTGTTCTTTTCACCAAGACCAGTTACTGTTCTTTTGCTCAGGAGATCAAATGTCATGCGTGCTTCATCCATATTTCCTGTTTGTGACAGATCAGATACATATTCCTTTCAATGTTTTATAACAAACCTTTGGAATGATTCAATTTTTTATTCCAGGTCTTCTGCCATCTTTTGTGCTACCTTTGTTCACTGACAAAGACAGAGACCATGATGGTTCATGAAATGAGTACTCCAACCCACTGAGGCAACCAACGCTGATGGCTTTTCTGACTTGCAGAACATGCAGACAAATTCCAGTCCAAGTGACACAGTACCCATTTTGTCTACATTCAACAACCCAATCATTGAGATCTTTCTCTAAACCAGGAAATGAAGCACACCTTGTTGGATATTTTTTTCTTGCTTCTTGGCATGTCTTTAAGTGTTACTTTACTTTTTTCACCATTCTCTTATCTGCGTTCTCTTAGAAACTGAATCTAGAGAGTGGTTTTCACTTTTGAAATATCTGTTTTCAAAAGAACGCGCAGCCGCCATTATGCAAATGAAGCACGGGAAATTCAAATCCTGGCTTCATTTGCAATTTCAATCTGTCTAATTTACATCCATCCCTCTTTCGAAAGAGGGATATAGTTTAGACATGCCCTTAGTGTGCAGCGGTATTCAAAAAAGCAAATAGAACGTTAGGAATCATTTAAAAAGGGATAGAGAATAAGACAGAAAATATCTTAATACCTCTATATAAAACCATGGTATTCCCACATAGTATCAAAGGGCTGGAAGAGACCTCAGGATGTCATCGAGTCTAGCCCCCTGCCAAAGCAGGACCAATCCCAACTAAATCAACCCAGCTAGGGCTTTGTCAAGCCAAGACGTAAAAACTGTCTTTGCATGGTTTGAAAATAGCATTTAACATGCATATGAAAAATATCCAACTAGAGATATGAGTTGGTTACATAAGCTTCCTGAGTGGAAACTAACGATAGTGACTTCTGCTGACTGAATTAATTTCTTTCATCATTCCATGTTATTATTTATTGGAAACTGATACCAACAAAGCTCAGCATTATCTCAAGTGGTTAATCTTTATCACTTTGGTATATTCACTAGATATATGGTCTGTCATCTGCAGGAGTGTGATTTATGACCTGACAGCTGAACCTCCTCTGATTGAACTACAAACTAACTTCCTGTCCTTCAACTGCCTGTAACTCAATGAAGAACAGAAGTATCTGAAAATAAGTTGTACAAAGGAACTCTTACTTTCATAGAAATTAGTTTCTGTCTTAGTGTGTTGGGTGTAAGGAGATGTAAACTCATGGCGGCTTGGGGGTTTGTATCAACAATTCTGTGGTATTATTTCAAAAACTGGCTATTTATTTAATTTTTATACATACAGAAGGAGTGATAAAATGAACCTTTTGCCTACTCGGTGATAGTGACATCAATGCTAGAAATCAATCTCATATCCATGCGATTCAGTTGTTGCTAGCATGAGGGCATGATACACCTACAAACATCCTTTTTCTCCCCTGCAGTCCCATTCCTTTAACTCTAAGGGTATGTCTAGATTACATGGCTCCGTCGACGGAGCCATATAAAATAGTTTACTCGTCATAGTCAAAGAAGCGGGGATTTAAATAATCCCCGCTTCATTAAAATAAAAATGGCCGCCACGCTGTGCCGATGATCAGCTGATCCAGCACAGCACAGCAGTCTAGACACGGTGCGGTCGACAAGGGAAGCCTTTGTCGACCACTCCGGTAAACCTCATTTCATGTCCTGCTCAGTGAACATATAGTGTGTCTTATGATAGAATCATAGAATCATAGGGCTGAAAGAGACGTCAGGAGGTCATCTAGTCCAGCTCCATGTCCAAAGCAGGACCAATCCCAACTAAATCAATCCAGCCAGAGCTTTGTCAAGCCAGGACTTAAAAACCTCTAGGGATGGAGATTCCACCACTTCCCTATGTAACCCATTCCTGTACTTCACCATCCTCCTAGTGAAATAGTTTTTCCTAATATCCAACTTAGACCTCCCCCACTGTAACTTGAGACCATTGCTCCTTGTTCTGCCATCCATCACGACTGTGAACAGCCTCTCTCCATCCTCTTTGGAACCTCCCTTCAAGAAGTTGAAGGCTGCTATCAAATTCCCCCTCATTCTTCTCTTCTGCAGACAAAATAAAGCTAAATCCCTCAGGGTATGTCTACACTTGCACCCTCTTTCAAGAGAGGGATGCAAATGAAGACATTCAGAATTGCAAGTAAAGCCGGGATTTAAATATCCCTCACTTCATTTGCATATTCACGTTATGGCACTATTTTGAAATAGCGGTATTTCGAAATAACAGAAGCTGTTAAGATGTGGTTATTTTGAGAGAAAACTCTTCTCTCGAAATAACTGGTAAACCTCATTGTAAGAGGAATAAGGGTTATTTCGAGAGAAGGGTTTTCTCTCAAAATAACCGCGTTTTAACAGCGTCTGTTATTTCGAAATAGCGCCATAACGTGAATATGCAAATGAAGTGTGGGATATTTAAATCCCGGCTTCATTTGCAATTTTGAATGTCTTCATTTGCATCCTTCTCTTGAAAGAGGGTGCAAGTGTAGACATACCCTCAGCATCTCCACATAGGTCATGTGCTCCAGACCCCTAGTCATTTTGGTTGCCCTCTGCTGGACCCTCTCCAATGCATGTATATCCTTTCTGTAGTGGGGGGGGGGGGGGCAGATCTGGATGCAATACTCCAGATGTGGCCTCACCAGAACCGATTAAAGGGGAATAATCACATCTCTAGATCTGCTGGCAATGATCCTCCTCATGAAACCTAATATGCCATTAGTCTTCTTGGCTACAAGGGCACACTGTTGACTCATATCCAGCTTCTCATCCAGTGTAATCCCCAGGTCCTTTTCTACAGAACTGCTACTTAGCCATTCAGTCCCCAGCCTGTAACAATGCGTGGGATTCTTCCATCCCAAGTGCAAGACTCTACACTTGTCCTTGTTGAACCTCATCAGATTTCTTGTGGCCCAGTCCTCCAATTTGTCTAAATCACTCTGGACTCTATCCCCTCCAGCATATCTACCTCTCCCCCTAGATTAGTGTCATCCGCAAACTTGCTGAGGGTGCAATCCTTCCCCTCATCCAGGTCATTAATAAAGATGTTGAACAAAACCAGCCCCAGAACCGAACCTTGGGGCACTCCGCTAGAAACCGACTGCCATCCTGACATCGAGCCGTTGATCACTACCTGTTGGGCCCAACCTTCCAGCCAGCTTTCTATCTTACTATCTAAGCCATCATCTTACTGTCAATTTTCCAATCCACATTCCCTTAACTTGCTGGCAAGAATATTGTGGGAGACCATATCAAAAGCCTTGCTGAAGTCAAGGTATATCACATCCATTGACTTCCCCATAGCCACAGTGCCAGTTACCACATCATAGAAGCTAATCAGATTGGTAAGGCACGACTTGCCCTTCATGAATCCATGCTGACTATTCTTGATCACCTTCCCCTGTTCCAAGTGCTTCAAAATGGATTCCTTGAGGATCCCCTCCATGATTTTTCCAGGGACTGAGGTAAGACTGACCGGCCTATAGTTCCCTGGATCGTCCTTCTTCCCTTTCTTAAAGATGGGCATTACATTTGCCTTTTTCCAATCATCCGGGATCTCTCCCGATCACCACAACTTTTCAAAGATAATGGCCAAAGGCTCCTTAATGACATTTGCCAACTCCCTCAGTACCCTCGGATGTATTAAGTCTGGACCCACGGATTTATGTATGTTTAGCTTTTCTAAATAGTTCCTAACCTGTTCTTTCCCCACCAATGGCTGTCCACCTTTGTCACATATTGTGTCACTTAGCGTATTAGTCTGGGAACTGACCTTGTCCGTGAAGACAGAAGCAAAGAAAGCATTAAGTACTTCAGCTTTCCCCACATCATCTGTCACTAGGTTACCGCCCTCATCCAGTAGGGGCTCCACACCCTCACTGATCACCTTCTTCTTGTTAACATGCCTGTAGAAACCTTTCTTGTTAATCTTCACATCCCTTGCGAGTTGCAATTCCAATTGCGCTTTTGCCTTCCTGACAACTCCCCTGCATTCTCGAGCTATACATTTATACCCCTCCCTAGTCATCTGGCCACGTTTCCACTTTTTGTGCTTTAGTTCACCAAGGATTTCCCTGGTGAGCCAATCTGGTCTCCTACCATATTTGCTTCTCGTGCTACGCATTGGAATGGTTTCTTTCTGTGCCTTGAATAAGGCTTCTTTAAAATACTGCCAGCTTTCCTGGGCTCCTTTTCCCTTCATGTTAGCATCCCAAGGTTTTCTGCCCATCAGGTCTCTGAGGGAGTTGAAGTCTGCTTTTCTGAAGTTCAAGGTGTGTATTTTACTCTCTCTTTTCTTCCTTTGGTCGGGATCCTGAAATCTACCATCTCATGATCACTGCTTCCCAGGTTGTCACCCACCTCTACTTCCCCTATTAGCTCCTCCCTGTTTGTGAGCAGCAGGTCAAGCTGCGCACAATCCTGCAGCACTTGTGCCAAGAAGTTATCTCCAACATTCTCCAAAAACTTCCTGGATTGTCTGTGTATTGCTGTATTGGTCTCCCAACAGATGTCAGGGTGATTAAAGTCCCCCATGAGAACCAGGGCCTGCAATCTGGAAACTTCTCTCAGTTGTCCGAAGAAAGCCTCATCTACCTCATCCAGAGGCCTGTAGAAGACACTAACCACAACATCACTGCTGTTGCTTACACCTCTAAACTTGACCCATAGACTCTCAACAGGCTTTTCTCCCTCTATATACTGGAGTTCTGAGCAATCATAGTGCTCTCTTACATCTCTCCTCCTTTTCTCCCCTGTCTGTTCTTCCTGAACAGTTTATACCCTTCCATGACAGCGCTCCAGTCATGCGAGTCATCCCACCAAGTCTCAGTTATCCCAATCAAATCGTAGTTCTTGGACTGGACCAGGGCCTCCAATTCTTCCTGTTTGTTACCCAGGCTTCTCACATTGGTATACAAACACTTTAGATAACCAGTTGATCGCCCTACCCTCTGCATTCGAATCAGGGGTCCACCTTTGTTGCTCATTCCTCTTTGCATTTCTTCCCGGTATCCGACTTCCCCACTCCCCTCAGGGTTTTGGTCACCTTCCCCCAACGAACCTAGTTTAAAGCCCTCCTCACTTGGTGTGCAAGCTTGCCCATGAAGATGCTCCTTCCTCTTTTTGTTAGGTGGATCCCATCTCTTCCTAACAATCCTTGTGCCCGGAAGAGAATCCCATGGTCAAAGAAACCAAAGCCCTCTCTGCGACACCACCTGCACAACCATGCATTTACTTCCTCAATTCCCCCATCCCTAGGACTATGCATCCCATGCCTTCCAGTTTAAGTGGTTCCCTTCCGATTTCTTCCTTGTGAGGTCCCTTCCAAAGCATTCTCCATCGCAGAGCCTGTGGAGAGAGCCTTAAAGCGATTACTTACCGCAGTAGGAATGGGGGATTCCTGTGCTGGCTTTTTTTTCCTTCTAGAAGTTACATGCTGCCAGTTCTCTTCCTCATCCTGTACAGTTCTCTATGGCTCTTCCACCTGCTTTGCTTGCAGGATTAAACGCTGTCTTCTATTGAGGAAGTCTTCATCTTCTCTGATGGAGCATAGGGTCGACACTTGGGCCTCCAGTCCTCTAATTTTTTCCTCCAAAATGGCGAGCAGCTTGTACTTAGTGCAGATGAAATCCCTTCTTTCTTCTGGGAGGAAGACAAGCATGGCACATGCTGTGCAGGTAACAACAACAGCAGAACTATCGCCATCCATACCTGCTGTCCTGGAGAACTCCCTTTCTAAACTCCCTGTTTGCAATCACCTGTTTGCAAGCCAGCAATCTATCCAGCTTTCTATCCATCTTACAGTCTATTTATCCAATCCATACTTCCTTAACTTGCTGGCAAGTATATTGTGGGAGACCGTATCAAAAGCTTTGCTAAAGTCAAGATATATCACATCCACTGACTTCCCCATGTTGACAGAGCCAGTTACCTCATCATACAAGCTAATCAGATTGGTCAGGCAGGACTTGCCCTTGGTGATCTTAGAAGAGAGAAGGTTGACTACAAGTTGAATCGCCTTTGCAAAACTGCTGTGCCAATTTACCAACCCAGACACCATCACCATCAAAATAAATAATTTTCCTGGTCCAAATGAATAGAACAGGTAGAATTTTTCAAAACTCTGTTAAATTCACTAGAACTAATAATCCCAACCATTGAAGTATACAGAGAATCATGGATTATAAGGCCAAGAGGGACCATTATGGTTATCTAGTCTGACCTCCTGTATAACACAGGCTATAGACTTCCCAAGCTATAGTATTTTGCTAAATTAATTCCTGTCTGAATTAGTGCATATATTTTAGGAAAAAAAAGTTCAATCTTGCTGTAATATCTACTACAGCCTTTGGCAATCTATTCCTCACTGTTAAAAGAAAAATCAGACTTTATTTCTGGTCTGAATTGTCTAGCTTCTATTTCCAGCCATTATCTTTTTATAAATTTATCTAGAAGATTGAAGTGCCCTCTATTATCAAATTTCTCTTTCCCAAGTAGACAATTATAGGCAGTGATCAAATCACCCACCGTTGTTTGTGAAGATGAATTAGGGCATGTTTTCTTACCCTTTCATTCTTGTGATTTTTCATAGAATCATAGAATCATAGAACACTAGAACTGGAAGGGACCTCAAGAGGTCATCGAGTCCAGTACCCTGCCCTCATGGCTGGAACCAGTACTGTCTAGACCATCCCTGATACATGTCTATTTAACCTACTCTTAAATATCTCCAGATATGGAGATTCTACCACCTCCCTCGGCAACTTATTTTCATGTTTAACCACCCTGACAGTTAGGAAGTTTTTCCTAATGTCCAACCTAAACCTCCCTTTCTGCAGTTTAAGCCCGTTACTTCTTGTCCTATCCTCAGAGGCCAAGGTGAACAATTTTTCTCCCTCCACCTTGTGACACACTTTTAGATACCTGAAAACCAGTATCATGTCCCCCCTCAGTCTTCTCCTTTCCAAACTAAACAAGCCTTTAATTTCTCCACATCTTTCTTGAAATGTGCTGCCCAGAACTGAACAATACTCCAACTGAGGCCTAATCAGCTCAGAGTAGAGCGGAAGAATGTCTTCTCGTGTCTTGCTCACAACACACTTATTAATGCATCCCAGAATCATGTCTGCTTTTTTGGGCAACAGCATCACACTGTTGACTCATATTTAGCTTGTGGTCCACTGTGACCCCTAGATCCCTTTCTGCAGTACTCCTTCCTAGACAGTCGCTTCCCATTCTGTATGTGTGAGACTGATTGTTCCTTCCTAAGTGAAGTACTTTGCATTTGTCCTTATTAAACTTCATCCTGTTTACCTCAGATCATTTCTCCAGTTTTTCCAGATCATTTTGAATTATGACCCTATCCTCCAAAGTAGTTGCAACCCCTCACAGCTTCTTATCATTTGCAAACTTAATAATCATACTCTTTATGCCATCATCTAAATGAAGATATTGAACAGAACTGGTCCCAAAACAGACCCCTGAGGAACCCCACTTGTCATGCCCTTCCAGCATGACTGTGAACCGTTAATAACTGTTCTCTGAGAATGGTTATCCAGCCAGTTATGCCCCCTTCTTATAGTAGCCTCATCTAAGTTGTATTTGTCTACTTTATTGATAAGATCATGCAAGACCGTATCAAATGCCTTACTAATGTCTAGGTATACCACATCCACCACTTCTCCCTTATCCACAAGACTTGTTATCCTATCATGGAAATCTATCAGATTGGTTTGACATGATTTGTTCTTTACAAACCCATGCTGGCTGTTACCTATCACCTTATTTTCTTCCAAATGTTTGCAGATGGATTCCTTAATTACCTGTTCAATTATCTTTCCTGGCGCAGAAGTTAAACCGACTGGTCTGTAGTTTCCTGAGTTGTTTTTATTTCCCTTTTTATAGATGTGTAGTATATTTTCCCTTTTCCAGTCTTCTGGAATATCTCCCGATTTTCATGATTTTTCAAAGGTGTTAGCTAAAGGCTCAGTTACCTCCTCTATCAGCTCCTTGAGTATTCTAGGATGCATTTCATCAGGCCCTGGTGACTTGCAGACATTTTTAACTTGTTCTTTTTTTATTTTATCTTCTAAACCTACTCCCTTCCAACTATCATTCACTATGTTAGGCATTCCTTCATCAGACTTCTTGGTGAAGGCCAAAACAAAGAAGTCATTAAGCATCTCTGCCATTTCCAAGTTTCCTGTTACTGTTTCTCCCTCCTCACTGAGCAGTCGGCCTACCCTGTCCTTAGTCTTCCTCTTGCTGCTAATATATTTATAGAATGTCTTCTTGTTTCCCTTTATGACTGTAGCTAGTTTGTGCTCATTTTGTGCCTTTGCCTTTCTAATCATGCCCCTGCTTACTTGTATTGTTTGCTTATATTCATCCTTTGTAATTTGTCCTAATTTCCAGTTTTTATATGACTCCTTTATTTTTATTTTTATTTTTAGATCATGCAAGATCTCCTGGTTAAGCCACAGCGGCCTTTTGCCATACTTTCTATCTTTCCTACGCAGTGGAATAGCTTGTTTTTCGACCTTTAATAATGTCCATTTGAAAAACTGCCAACTCTCTTCAGTTGTTTTTCCCCTCAGTCTTGCTTCCCATGGGACCTTACCTACCAGCTATCTGATCTTACCAAAATCTGCCTTCCTGAAATCCATTGTCTCTATTTTGCTGTTCTCCCTTCTACCATTCCTTAGAATCATGAACTCTATGATTTCATGATCACTTCCACCCAAACTGCCTTCCACTTTCAAATTCTGAACCAGTTCCTCTCTATTTGTTAAAATCAAATCTAAAACAGATTCTCTCTTAGTAGATTTTTCAACTTTCTGAAATAAAAAGTTGTCTTCATTACAGTCCAAGAACTTATTGGATAGTCTGTGCCCCGCTGTGTTAGTTTCCCAACATGTCTGGATAGCTGAAGTCCCCCATCACCACCAAATCCTGCGCTTTGGATGATTTTTTTAGTTGTTTAAAAAAAGCCTCATCCACCTCTTCCATCTGGGTAGGTGGCCTCTAGTAGACCCCTACCATGACATCACCCTTGTTTTTTACCCCTTTTAGCCTAACCCAGAGACTTTCAACACATCTGTCTCCTCCGTCCATCTCCACCTCATTCCAAGTGTATACATTTTTTATATACAAGGCAACACATCCTCCCTTTTTTCTCCACCTGGCCTTCCTGAGTAAGCTGTACCCTTTTATACCAATATTCCAATCATGTGTATTATCCCACCAATCTCTGTGATACCAACAATGTCATAGTTGTGTTTGTTTATTAGCACTTCCAATTCTTCCTGCTTATTACCCATACATCTTGCATTTGTATATAGGCATCTAAGATACTGATTTGATCTTGCCTCCCAATTCTGCCTTGTCCCTCCTTTTTCTCTGCTATTATAGCCCACTCTCCCTCCCATTTCTGACCCATCTCCCAGGTCTCCATATTCTTCACTTACCTGTGGGCTTTGGTCACCTGTCCCCATCGAACCTAGTTTAAAGCCCTCCCCATTAGGATAGCCAGTCTGTATCCAGATATGGTCTTCCCTTTCCTTGAAAGGTGAACCCCATCCCTAGTTAGCAGTCCTTCCTGGAATAGCATCCCAAGGTTGAAGATGCCAAAGCCTTCCTGGTGACACCATCTTTGCAGCCAGGCATTCACCTCCAGGATGCATCTGACTCTGCCTGGGCCCCTACCTTTGACAGGAAGAACTGAAGAGAATATCACCTTCAGTGGATATGGAACCGTTACTCAAGAAGACCCCCCTGGACCCACATGATTTAAATAACTATAGCCCAATTGCTAATATTTCCTTCTTGGGCAAGGTACTCGAGCGGGTGGTAATTTTGCAACTCCAAGATTTCTTGGAAGAAACAGACTACTTAGATTCATTTCAATCTGGCTTTAGGCCTGGTTTTGGACCTGAAACTGCCTTGGTCGCCCTGGTAGACAACGTACACTGGGAGATAGACAGGGGGAGTGCCTCCCTGTTGATTCTCTTAGACCTCTCAGTGGCTTTTGATACTATCAACCATGATATCCTTCTGAGACACCTGGCAGAGTTGGGTATTGGAGGCACTGTTTTGCAGTGGTTCCGGTCCTACCTGTCATAGAATCATAGAACCATAGAGCTGGAAGAGACCTCAGAAGATCATCAAGTCCAGCCCCCTGCTCTAGGCAGGACCAATCCCGACTAAATCAACCCAGCCAGAGCTTTGTCAAGCCGAGACTTAAACACCTCTAGGGATGGAGACTCCACTACTTCCCTAGGTAACCCATTCCAGTGCTTCACTCTCCTAGTGAAATAGTTTTTCTTAATATCCAACCTGGACCTCTCCCACCACAACTTGAGATCATTGCTCCTTGTTCTGCCATCTGTCACTACTGAGAGCAGCCTTTCTCCATCCTCTTTGGAACCTCCCTTCAGGAAGTTGAAGGCTGCTATCAAATCCCCCCTCACTCTTCGCTTCTGCAGACTAAACAGGCCCAACTCTCTCAGCCTCTCCTCATAGGTCATATGCTTCAGCCCCCTAATCATTTTGGTTGCCCTCCACTGGACCTCTCCAATGCATCCACATCCTTTTTGTAGTGGGGGGCCCAGAACTGGACACAATACTCCAGATGTGGCCTCACCAGAGCCGAATAAAGGGGAATAATCACTTCTCTGGATTTGCTGGCAATGCTCCTCCTAATGCAACCTAATATGCCATTAGCCTTCTTGGCTACAAGGGCACACTGTTGATTCATATCCAGCTTCTCATCCCACTGTAACCCTCAGGTCCTTTTCTGCAGAACTACTACTTAGCTGGTTGGTCCCCAGCCTGTAACCATGCATGGGATTCCTCATCAGATTTCTTGTGGCCCAATCCTCCAATTGTCAGGATGCTTTCAGAAGGTGGAGCTAGGGGGCTGCTATTAGACCCCATGGCAATTGTGCTATGGGGTCCTGCAAGGTTTCATCTTGTCCCCTATGCTGTTTAATATCTACATGAAGCTGTTGGGAGAGGTCATAAGGAGTTTTGGATGATGGTGCTATCAATATGCAGGTGACACCCAACTCTATTTCCCTGTGACATCAGAACCAGGTGTGGTGGTGACTGATCTAAATCGGTGTCTGGAGGTGATGATGGTTTGGATGATGTCAAACAAGCTGAAGTTGAATCCAGATAAGACTGCGGTCCTGTGGATCAGGAGGCCATCTGTTCGAGAATGTGGCATGGCACCTGTTCTAGATAGGGTTACTCTTCCCCTGAAAGAACAGGTACGCAGCTTGGGAGTCCTCCTGGACCCTTTTTTAACATTTGAAAATCAGATTCCTTCGGTGGCCAGGAGTGATTTTGGGCAGCTTCATTTGATCTACCAGCTGCAACCCTTCCTGAACAAGCATGACTTGGCCACAGTGATCCATGCTCTTGTTACATCCTGACTGGATTACTGTAATGCACTTTATGTGGGGCTGCCTCTAAAGAGCCTTCAGAAACTTCAACTGGTCCAGAATGCAGCTGCTGAAGTCTTAACTAGTACTCATTATACGGAGCACATTATGCCAGTGCTTCGGCAGCTGCACTGGCTTCCAATATGTTTCCGGGCACAATTTAAGGTTTTAGTTATAACCTATAAAGCCTTAAACGAGTTGGGTCTGGGGTAGCTGAAGGACCATCTTTTCCCATATGAACCTGTCCAGGGATTGGGAGGCTTTGCTTTGTGTTTCCCCACTTGTGGAGATAAGATTAAAATCTATGCGGAACAGGGCCTTCTCAGCTTTTGCTCGCAGGCTGTGGAATTCTCTTCCTCGGGACATTCACAGGGTGCCAACGCTAGCATTGTTTTCACGTCAGGCTAAAGCCACCCTTTTTACTCGTGCTTTTATTAATGTTTGAGTCTGTATGCGTGTGTTCCTCTTCTCTATGTTTTTAGCAGGTTTTATGTCCCTCTGGGGTTTCGAATTTTAAATTTTTATATATATTTGTATTGTGTTTAAACATTTTTTGTAAGCTGCCTTGAATATTTTAAATAGAGAGATGGGGTAAAAATATTTAAATAAATAAATAAATAATCCTTGACAGTGCCTCCGTAACGTCTCGGATGTGGGCCTCTGGTAGGGAGCATACCTCCTGAGATGACATGTCAGGGTGACAGATGGGTGCTTCCATCCCCCTCAGAAGACAGTGTCCGACTACCCTACATTTGCTCCTCGCAGTGGTGGCAGCAGACCTCCCAGCTTTGGGGGTACAAGGCTTCTCCTCCTCTGCTGTAAGGGGTGAATCCTTATCTCCTGTATCAAGAACATAACTGTTTCCTAGTGCCACGGAGGGAGGGTTGGAAGCAGGGGTGAAGCACTGCCTGCTGCCAGAAGTAGCCAGTTGCCAAGCTGCTCTGAGCCATCTCCTCCTCCACCAGTGGTGTGTCAGCAATTTTGTGTACTGGGACAGTTACCTCAGCTATCTCCACATGAATACTGTCCGGCAATTGCTCGTGGATTCAGATGCTCTTCAATCTAGCCACCTCCTCCTTTAGCTGTCCCACTTGCTGCCTGAGAGATTCCACCAGCAGGCACCATTCACACTGGATTGTCCCCCGAGCCTGGATATCAGTAAGTGGGAATTGCAAGCCACAGTCCCTACAAAACCACACCAGGATCTTGGTAGAGGCATCCATGATCAAGTGGTCTGTCTGGCTAGAGGCACAGGGGGAGGAGACAGAAGCAGTGCTGGCACAGGTGTTGTAGGTCTTTCTGACCATAGTAGGCCTCACTCTTTCAAACTCCCTTTTAAATTCCCTTGTCTGCAGCCCCCTGTCCACTTCACTCCCCTGGTCACTCTGCCTCTGAATCCTTTTTGATTTATCAACATCCTTCTGGAATTGTAGACCCAGAACTGGACATAGTATTCAAATAGCTGTCACATCAGTGTCAAATACAGAGTTATTACAACTTTCCTACTCAATATTCTTTTTATGTGTTCATGGACATGAAGTATAATGGGCAGAGGAAAGCTAAGCCTTTTCTGCCACTGACCCACTGATGGACGCTTGGGCTGCCATGGCCTTACCACTTCACCACAATCCATCTGGAAGTCCCCACTACTCACTGTATCCCTCCTCCTTGTGGAAGGAGGAGTGAGGAGGAATGCGACAAGCCAGCAGGTGGCTGGCCATGGGTGTCTGGCAGGGAATTGGCCAGGTGCTGGGGCTGGCCCAGCGGTAGTGGGGATGGTAGAGTTAGGTGTGTGGTCCATTGGCCTGGCATTCAGAGGGCCAGCAGCCCAGCCCAGGGTTTGAAAGGGGGGCTGATGGCTCAATCCAGTGCTTGGGGAAAAGGGAGGGGCTGGTGGCATGGTCAGGACATGAAGGGGGAGCTGACAACTTGGGCCAGAGCTTGGGGATGGGGCAAAGGTGTGCAAATGGGTGGCTGCTGGTGCTGCCCAGGGCTCGAAGGAAGGACCATTGGCATGGCTTAGGGCTCGAGGGAAGGACCAGTGGCATAGCCCAAGACTCGGTGGGGGGCAATGCTCAGGGAGCACCATGTTTGCAGGTACTTGGCCTGGTGCTAGGACTCAGGGGATGCTGGTTTGGGTTGGCACTGGAGCTGTCCCAGCACTTGAGAGGCCCAGCAACTTGACTTGGGGCTGGTGGATTGGCCTGGTGCTAGAGGCGTCCCGGCCCAGCTGGTGGAGATACCAACAACTCCGCTGAAGCTCACAGTGAGGCTCAGCCCTAGGCTGCTGGCTTGGCCCAATGTGGCTTGGGCAGGCAGACTGGGGATTCCCTGGTCTCAGAAGTGAGGGACCTTAAGTCTCCTCCTATTAAGGGGTGGAGGAGTTTTCTGGTCTCTGGTGTATGGACAGAAGGGTGTTGGGTGGAAGGGTTGGGGCTAGGGCTGGCAGGCTAGCCTCCCCATAGCAGATTGTATTGGGCCTTTTGACCACAAGTGTGTCACTGGGAGCTCATGATCTTTTAAAGTCAGTGCCTTCCTGAATAGAGTCCCCAATCTCTATGGGGTTTGCATTCATTGTTCCTAGATGTACAACTGTACATTTGATTTCATTAAAACATTCCCCAATCTTACCAAGCAATCCAGGTCACTCTGTATCAGTGATCTCCCCACTTTATTATTTACCTCTTCTCCATTCTTCATGTCATCTGTAAACTTTATCAGTGATTTGTTTTTCTCAGATCACTGATAAAAAAATTCAAATCAATGTTCTATAGTGTTTTTAAGTCACGGAATTTCCAACTCTCACTTATAAACTTTACTAAACATTGTTTCCACTCTGTTTTTCTGCACTTATTCTTTTGTTTTCCAGGCCGCTACAGGTATTATAGTGGCATAGCTACAGTGCCATATTTATGCTGGCATAACCCCATAAGATAAAAGCAGCCAATAATGGCAGAAGGAATTTTTCCATTGCTGTGGGATCTCCACCTCTCTGAGTGACAGTAGATAACTTGACAGAAGAATTTGCCCATGCACTTAGCAATGTGTACACTCAGGTTTAGTTCACATTCACTATAGTACTCAAGAAGGGGTGTGAGTTTTTCAGTATAGACTAGAAATTAGTTTTTTCAGTTTGAGCATTTTAGCATTTTCGAAGTTCAGAGAGGATCACATGAAAGAAGGAAGAAAAAAAATTTAAACTGCAAAATACCTCATCAGGTGAAGTTTCCATTTCTAAAACATGATAAGAAAGGATGTGCTATCTCAGGCCACTAGCTGTTCAGTGATAATGTGCCCTGCCATATCTAATAGGAAAGATAGAAAGCCTCAGCTCTGAAGATAGGCTATCAGTCTGCCTTCTCCCCATATTTTAAATACCCAGGGCTGCTATGAAGGACTCATTGTTTTGTTTTAATTAGATTTCCAAGGAAATCAGAAACTTATCATGTAGTAAGGAAAACACCAAGATATTTTTTAACTAGAGACAGATGCAGTGATGTGTAAAGTCTTCAGTAGGCTCTCTTGATGTTGATTCATTTCCTTAAGTATATACTCACTTCATCACTACTAAACATCCAAACATTCATAGGCCAATCTCTGCAGGACTCTATGGAGTTCATTCTTCTTTTGAAGTTTGTGCATTTTAACTCACATTAACACTAATGGGAGATGAGCATACACACTGAGATGAAAATATACCCCTAAGTGTGTTCAATTATCTCTCACAAATAGAGAACTTAGAGCAGGTACTAAATCAACACCCAAACAAATTAAAACTAAGGCCAGCATAAAATGCATTTGCGTACTGTTTGTTTGGTAGGCATATGAAAACCCCCAAATTTTAGTTTATCTGTAAATTTATGGATTTCTAACACCCACTATTTCCTGGAGATCTGCACTTGAATAATGCATTGTTAGAATGTGTCAGCAGAACAATTAGTTCTGGATAAAATTGCAATTAATTGCCAAGAGTGCAATAACAACATCAGTCAGGGCGTTTTGTGTGTGTCACTTAGGGATATCCTAGATTTAGCTAAAAGATGTAACTTAGATACATCAAATGGGGACGTTTTAGGTAAAACTTGAAAAATATGTAAATGAACACTCCCTGTAGAAAAAGAAGTACAATACCTGTCTGATCATAATTATCTGAAGAAAAAAAAAGTGACTCTTCAGAAATGCTTTGTCATTCTAATGGTCCACTGGGCCAGATTTATTTATAACACCTTTATAGTCTGTAAATTATAAGAGAACTGAAAGTTACTATAAGTTATTGTACAAGAAATGAATTGCTAGTCTAGCTTTTAAGTCTTTTGATCAAAAAACCTGTTTTTTAGATTGGTGAGCATCTGAGTGTCTGAGTGGTTTTTTTAAAACACTTTATCGAGAAAAACTTTTTTTCCTGTCTTTAAAACTGTTTATTTAAAAGGAGAAAAATATGGATGGGTCTGTGGCCAAATTCTCAAACTCTTACTATATATTTTAGAAATGTGTGTCTGTTCGTCTGTATATCTGGAAGTCAATTTGTTCAAGAACTCCTCCTAAGCAGTAAGGGCACGTCTACACTACATGGAAGATGGATGCTGATGCGGTTGAGCTTCCAGGGTTTGATTTAGCAGGAGTAAACGGTCCACGAGGAGTAATGGTAGTTCGAATTAGGATCTTTAATTCGAACTACCTAGTCCGTGCCGCGTGTAGCCGCGGGCACAGAGTTCGGACTAAGGGGGATTTAAAAATGGCGGCGCCCGGGAACATGCAAATGAAGCCCGGGATATTTAAATCCCGGGCTTCATTTGCAACTCCGCTTGCCCTCATTACCCTACCTAGCTCGAACTAACGAGCTAGGGTAGCCATACCCAGAGGGACCCCACATTGGTACTGGTATTCCTACTCCTCATGAGAATTAAGGGAAGCTGATAGGAGTGTTTGCTCCTGTCAGCCTCCCACTGTGTTGATGGCATGGAAACATGACGTAAGATATGTCAAATCCAGCTATATAAATGTATTTATGCATATTTTACTTCCACCCTCTGATGTAATGTAAAATAGCAGTTTCTTTTATCATAACTTAAACCAAATTAAGGGTTTGGTTGTGTCAAGACAATGAGATGTGCCTGGAATTTGATTGTTTCTCATAAAATAGAAAGGGAGGGGTCTGCTAACAGGGAGTTATACTATAGAATGAACACAGGGGTCAGCAAGGAGCCAGAGATGGGGACTGCTATAAGCCCATTGGGCCAGCAGGGGTCAGGAGTGGAGAAAGTGAAAGCTATTTATTATATATTTCAAAGAGTTTGTCTATTTGTGCACCTGACTATGTATCTGTTTGTCACCCAGCTGGGGGGACATGCATTCCTCCCCCAGCTGTTGCTGCTACAGCAGCCATGAACAGGGACTTCTCACCTGCTGCACCTCCTGGTGCAGTTTATGCAGGCTGCCCTCATGGCACTGCTTGAGGATGACAACTAGCCTGGAATGGGTTGGGCTTGAACCCTTGGTCTGGAGACGGGTACCTTATCCACTGCACCACTGAAGGGGCCCCTCAGCCTCCCTACATTCTGGGCCACCCCCCAAACCTCCCTACCTTCACTGCCCCCCTTATCTGTTCTATGTCACAAGGGTGCCACATCCATGATGGTTGGTCTCGAACCCTCAACCTCTGGCTCCCAAGGCTGTGAGAAAGGGCAGGGGTAGTCTTCTTTATCTAGTGCAGCCTTCCTACCAGATCCCAAATCCCCAGCCTCACCCCAAAACAATCATTTAAATGTAGAAAAACAAAACGTATTTGAATTAAGACCCAAGTGACACTGGGTAAATCTTCTAGTACTTACATATAAAGGAAATAAACCACACATAAAATTGAGAACAATCACTGACTGGTGGGCATACTTAAAAACTTCATTTTGATTTTAGTGGTATCATTGATTACATCTATCATCCCTACAATTAAAATGGGGAATGCTGCTAAGAATACTCTATGCACATCAAAAATATCTCAATGCATGTATTTATTTTTAGCAGATCTGAGACTGTAGGTCAAGATGATTTTTTCTGGTTTATTTAGTCAATGAAATATCTCTCTTTCTCTTGTGAACATGTAAGGAATTTTCTCAAATTAGTTCGCTAATGAAATTATTTGCTGAATACTTTTGCCAATTTATTCTGTTTTATGTCTCATTCATGAAAAGTTCTTTGGGAATATTAATATCCAAAATGTTGCTTAGTTTGACTGAGTAAATAGGTCCCCATTTTTTCTTTCAACTTTGAGTGTAACCAGGACCACCTATGGGGGCTGAGAGGGGAAGCAAAGGGTGCAACTACCCCCAAAGCCTAGTAATTCAAAAGGATCCACAGCTCCTGGCTGGTGCTACTGTTGTGCCTGGAGCCCCAGGCCCTTTAAATTGCCACCACATCACCACACAGAATGTTTCAGGCAGCACTGAGAGCTGGGGTGGTACAAGGGGGACACTGGCTGCCCTGGCCCCACCCCTTCTGCCTGAGACCCTGCCCCTTCTGGCAGTGAAGAGCCCTTCTCGCTATGCCAGGGGCCTGGTGAGACTGTCAGCTCCCCTGAGTGTAATACCACTCTCAGAGTCAGGTTTGCACTGCAAATAGTTATTGTTTAGTTCAAAATTCTTTATCTGGATAGTCTCTAATATTTTACTACAATTCTCTACAAATATCTCTTCCAAGGAACTCATTGACTAGAATATTCATAAGAAGCATATGATCAAGGGGCACAAGCATGGTCAAAGTCAGGTATTCATCATAACCAATATTTATGGTAAAATTTTGAGGAATTGGTTCTGCTATGATAATGGTAATTATTTATATGTGGAATTACCATCACAAATACTATCTATTTTGCCCGCTTTTATCAACAGGAAATATATTTACTCCCTTTTTATCTGTGTCAAGACTGAGATGTGATTTGAGGCTTGCTGGGGATAGCATCACATGGATTCAGCATGAGAATGGCAGCTGGATACCTGCCCCTAGTCTACACTCGGGATAAGTTCGAATTAAGATATGCAACTTCAGCTACATTAATTGCATAGTTTAAATCAAAGTATCTTAACTCGAGTTTTGTGCTGTCCACACTGTGGGAAGTCAAAGGGAGCACACTCTCCCTTTGGCTTCTCTTACTCCTCATGAGGAGCAGGACTACCAGAATCGATGGGAGCATCCTCTCAGTTGGAGTTAGCATGCCTTCACTAGACCCACAAATTCATACCCTGGAAGATTGACTGCTGCTGCTTCAATCTTATCTGTAGTATAGACATGACCATTCAGTTCTTTTTCTGTTACTGATAACAAAAACATCTACAGGTTATATTGGGTGCTGCGGGTATGGCTTGTCCATTGGGATGAGCTAGACACATGATCAAAAGTAATGAAATACTCTTTGTCATCAGCTGTTGTCTTTGTTATCTGAGGGTATTTCAGCATAGTAGTTTTATGGATTTGGAGTTCCTTCTGTCTTTCCTTCCAAATGTTCAAGGATTTTAAATATCCAAGCTAAGGATAATTACCCAGAAATAATGAGGACAAAATTTGGACTATTGGAGGAAGGTGCTAGTATACTAACTCATTTAATGTTAATGGCTGTGTATGCTGTCGGTCTTTTAAGGTTGATGGCCAAGATCAAAGTTATGCTATCAGTAGTTTGATTCTGCAGGTTATTATACCAAATGGCCTTTTTACAAAAGAACAGGTGTGGTAACTCTAGTAGATGTTTCATGACTCTCTCTTTAAAGTCTGTTATCATGCTTCTTTAAAGAAATTTAATATTTCATTTTTACTCTGAATTCTTGGCTCTTGCATACACTGTAGTAAAGTCCTTCTAATTAGGGGCACCCAGGAGCTTCCCCACTGACTGTACTGGAAATGGAGATGGAAGAAGTGGCAGCCAACAGTGACAACAGCAGATATTCCTACCTATGGCTTGATCCTGTGCTCGTGGAAATCAAAGGCACGGCTTCCACTGACTTCTTAATGGTGCATGATCAGGAGTGATTTAACACTCCTGCTACCACTTGCACTGGTAACACAGACTCCATGGTAGTATGTGTTCTTCCACACACACCTTTTGGGAAACTGCAGCTTCATAGAAATATATGTAGGAGAAGAGACCCATTCATGTTCTCTCAAATATCATCTGGCCTCAGACCTTGTCAGTTGCAGGATTAATTTTTAAATCACTGAACAGTTATTTTTTCTATCTCATTTTTACCTTTTAAATTAAGGAAGGGACATTACCAGACTTTGACTGCAATATTAACATCACTTCAAATATTTTTACCATGCTGAAAGAGATTTCCCCATTTGAAGAGTGGCATATCATTCTCAAACCGGTAGCTTCTTTCACAAATATTTTTAAAGAATGATTACTGTATGAAAGAAGCAAAGAGTTAGTAAAAACTGATTGGTGGAGATGTCCATAGAACTCAGGACCACTTAGATGTGTTTGGAAGTGTAAGTCACCACTCACTAGTTCAACTGCTGTATTTTCTTCCTCCTTGTCAATAATTTGCAATCATCTCACTGTTCATTTCTAGTAAAGTAATTAATAGTAATGATCACAAGATAGTGTCAGTTTTGCGGAAATGGCAAGAAATGACTTGTGGGCACATGCATTTCAGTGAAAAATGTTTTGCACTGAATATTTCAACCAGCTCAGTTCAAAAGGTTTGATTGTGTGGGTCCCCATGTAACCCCCCAAAAAACCCAGATGCTTATTCAAATTCCCTGCATCTCGAGCTGGAAATCACGTGAAAACAGACTGCATATCACAAATTTTTATTATTATCTGCTTTTGATCAGTGAAGGAAAACAATCTTTCTTGTGCTATTTCAGGACATCTTTATAATTCTGGTCAGACTTTGAAAGTGAAAAGGTGCATCACCATGGAAAAATAATGGGTAGGATAAGGAGCAATTAATTAATTTGTCTTTTAAATTCAAAAGTTTTGTTTGGATGTATTACATCAATATAAAATGTTATGCCAGTCACATGTGTGCTGCTTTTGTACATATGCAAAAATATTGCAATTATAATGAGAAACTTGACATTTAAAAGTAGATGGTGTGACTGCCATCAGTTCATTAAAATATGAAAACATAAAAATCATTAAGTATTGATATGTCTGAACCTGTAATTCTACTCTGATTTTGTTAGGTCAAATATTTGATGCTACTTATTCTTCACGTTAATGAAAATGATGAAAATATATAAGCCTTTGCAGATGGGTCAAGTGCCGCAAGCACTTGTCAAAGACATACATTATTGAGACTTCTGTTCTGTTTATTGAAAGCAAAAGATATTCAAAAGGGTAAACTTTTAAATTTAGTCCAATTCATGGACTACATGTGAGACAAAACGTACTTTTCAAATATAATTTCAGCAGATTTAGCTGTAGATACTGTCAATCTATTCTCTGTGCTGATGCACTCATTAAAGAATGTGTGACTATTATTCATTACACACTGCAGGGTTGGTGGTGCCATTTATTCTAATTGACTTCATTGAACTATTGGCAAAGAAATATCACTTCTTGGTAACAGAGTAATGGAAATACAGCAATTATCTTTGTTACAGAAGCACTAAATATCATCTAATAAACAGAAAGGTGTTTACTGATGAGCGTAGATTTTTATTTTCCTGTCAAACACCCACAAATTTTACCATCGCCTAATGACAGTGTAAATAACATTGGCATTAGTGATTGATATTCAGAGGCAAATCCATTCCTAAGTGTTGCAGGATGCTTCATGTTTAACGTTGTAGAACTAGCATTATTTAATTGTACTTGAAAGATGACTCCTTTCTGCCTCAGCATTCAAACTCTTTAGAACATTGGACTAGCTTGATATGTGACAAGCAATATTTAAATGAAGTATGATCTTATAATTTATTTAGGTCACAGTGCGGTTAATAATTAATGAGGCAATACTGATTTGAAGAGGAGTTCTGAAGGACTCATTCACTTTGTTTTAGATACTTGAAATTCATAATGGTCTCTAGGGCCCTGCATTTATAATGAGTTATTCCTTCTGGTACACTAATAACATCAAATGATAAAGGGGAGTGTAGGAAATTAAAGTAAAAAAAGATACTATGCTTATTGCAGACACATATCTGTGTAATGTTACATTTATTTAGCACATATCATGCATATTCTTTTGGTTTGCTAAAACGTGTATTGAAATTATTATGAAAGATAGGTTTGGTTGTATGTTGGATGATAACATCATTAACGCTAGTATCAACATTAAGTTATATTAACAATAAATGGAAGCATATTGGGTTATACATTTTGGGCCTACTGCTGCCCTTAGTCTGCAAGACATCCTTTTACAGTGAGGTGACTTGTGAGGTAAGGTACTATGCAATGTGAATAAGGTTGCAGAACTGGACTTCAAGATCAGAAATAGAAATTCTTCCTCTTCTACCAGCATGTCACAGAATCTTAGAAAGGTAGAGCTGAAAAGGACTTCAAGAAGTTATCTAATGCATCTCCAGATGCTGAATTAAATATACCTAGGCCATTTTCTGATAGGAGTTTGTCTAAACTGTTCTAAGAAACTTTCAGGGATGGGGATCTACAAGTTTACTTGCAACTTGTTCCAATGCTATCTTTATATTAGAAAGGTTTTCCTAATTAATCTAAATCTCCTTTGTTACAAACTGAGCCAATTATATTTTGTCCTGCCCTCTGCAGATATGGAGAACAATTTACCACACTTTCTTTATTAAAAGAAACAAAGAGGGGGGGAAAAAGCCTTTATGTATTTTAAGTTTATCATGTCCTCCTTCTGCCTTCTGTTTTCTAGACCAAACATACCCATGAACAATCTGGCTTGGTGCCTCAGGTGCAGTTGTAAAATAATTATAAGACAGACATGCTTAGTAAAGGCACTGTGTTAAACTATACAGAAGAATGTCAAGTATCATTGAGAGGGATTGAATACAGTTATTGACCTACAAGCATCTTTGAATAGGAAATACTAGCAAGGTAAGATGACCTACTACTGAACTGGTATTGTTCTCAGTGATAAATCAAGTGATTTTTGGAAAATTTTCCCTTAACTAATGGTGCTTCCAAGGTTTGTTGTTCAGAACAAGTCAAAAAATCAACAAAAAAGCTTCTGAAAGAAACTCCTCTTAGAAGTATTTTTTCAGGATATGGCATACAATTATGGTAGCCTCGTTACTCAAATGTCTAGAGAATTCAGGTATTTAGAGACTATCTACAAGTAGTGAGGCATATCCAGTGTTTCATTAGCAGGCTATCATAGTATACCCTACTTATAGGCTATGTCTACACTGCCCTCCCTTGCGCAAGAAAATATGCAAATGAGGTGAAGCAGTGAATATCGCTGCACCTCATTTGCATACTTAATGAGCTGCCATTTTTGCGCAAGGGGCTTTTGCGCAAAAAGGAGCAGTCTATATGGCTCCTTTTTGCGCAAACCCCCTCTTTGGCAAGAGCCGTTCTGCCTGAAAAAAAGCGGCAGAACGGCTCTTGCGCAAGAGGGGGTTTTTGCGCAAAAAGGAGCTGTGTAGATGGCTCCTTTTTGTGCAAAAGCCCCTTGCGCAAAAATGGCAGCTCATTAAGTATGCAAATGAGGCACGGCGATATTCACCACTTTGCCTCACTTGCATATTTTCTTGCACAAGAGAGGGCAGTGTAGACGTAGCCAAAGTGTGTCTACACTACAGTCTGAGGTGTGAGTACAGCTCAGGTAAGCATAACCATGCTAGTTCTAATGCAGTTAGCATGGCTAAAAGTATTAGTGGAGATGTTAGCGTGGTCTTCAGTGCAGGTTACACAGACACACTGTAGACCCTTGTGTTGCTGTGCTGTACTGCAGCCTGCACTTGTGTATTTTAGCCACACTGTTTAGCTCTAACTCCAGAACTTTAGCACTTGCTGCATCTAAAATGGTGTGCACAGGGGCATCGCCTTCATCAATATCACTTCTGGGAGGCTTTCTGCACTGGCTAGCAACTGGATCTATGTTTCTTTCATTCTTGGAGTCAGAATGAGAACGTGTGGTCTTGAATTGTGCCTCCCCTTCCTCCCGCCTTTACTCAGGCCTGGAAAACACTGGAGGAGCAGACATTCTGAGCTTCTTTAGAAGGTTTTGAATCCGTATGTATTGTGATGAGGGTCTGACCTTGCTTTGGTGGGTCCCACACTTCCTCTCACATTATGCTTGCCTCAGAGACTTGCTGTGTCCCTCAACATAGCTTCTTTCTCTCTAAAGACAAGGATCACAGCCTACAGAGCTATTTCCATCATTGGCAAGCAAGGGTGGTGGTGGGAGGATTCCCACAGTCTTCTTTGTCACCTTGCACGTAAAAAGAACAGTTTAGCCTCCTGTTTGAGATTACTATGCAACAGCTGCTTATGCATTCTGTGATCAACCTATGACAGCAATATTTGGAAGATATTGTGTGTAAGATTTGGACACAAATATTGCTAAAAATATGCTGTATACACAACACAGATCTTCATGGTCAAGTTATTTAGTAGCGGTATGTCTACACTATGGGATAAGGTCAAGTTAAGATATGCAATTTCAGCTAGTTTCAGTTAGTTGCATAGCTGAAGTTGAAGTACCTTAACTCGACTTTTGGTGCTCTCCACACTGCAGGAAGTTGAAGGGAGAACACTCTCCCTTTGACTTTCCTTACTCCTTGTGGAAGCAGGACTACTGGCATCGACCAGAGTGCTCCTCTCAGTTCATATTAGGCTCTCTTCACTAGATCCACTAATTCAAACCCTGGAAGATCAACAGCATCAGCTTCAGTCTTTTCTGTACAGGCTGTACTTCCCTTAACCAGGACTCTCTAGTCCGGCAGCATCTGTGGTCGGGCAGGATGTTCCTGGACCACAGAGTCCAGGTATGAGGAGATCAGGCTGGAGGGCAGGAGCAGGGCGGGAGGGGGGCTCGACTCAGCCAAGAGCCCCATGTTGAGGGAGAGGGGGGTGCAGCGGGTAGATCTGGACCCTACAGCTGGGCAGAGTCCCAGCAGCTGAGGCGGCTGCAAAGCCCCAGAAGCCACAGAGCTCCAGAATGGGGATCCATGGCCGGGCAGGCAGCAGCAGGGCTCGGCTAGAGTCCTAGCTGGGGGCAGCACATGCCATGTTGGGATGGACCTCTCCTCTTTATCAAATCCCCTTGTTTGGGACCAGTCAGGTCCCAACAGTGCCAGACGAGGTCCAACCTGTAATGTAGATGTACCCTAGATGTCAAAGACACAGCTTTGTCTGTTAATACTAGCTAATAGAGAGGCCAGTGTGGAAATTCAGTATTTTATCCAACAGTTTAAAGTACTGGATAAAAATTAGTAGCTAAGTTATGAAGGAGCTGTATGGAATAGTATATCTTTTTTCAGTTTTCAATGTCATTCAGTATATTTTAAATATAATTAATCAGTGCCTTAATAACACAACATACCATGATGCATGCTGAGGTAATTATCTGTTTAACTTCTCCAGCTGTCCAGTACAGATGTCTCTAATGGAATCTGCGTCAAAATAAATTCTTTATTGTCTGCATGAGGTGGGCTAGTTTCAAACTGAAATCAAAGGATTACAATATATTTCCCATGTACTGTAGGTTGACTCAGTTATTAAAAGACCAGTTGCTCCAGGAAACAATATTAATCTGATATGGTTTATAAATTGCTATACAACATGCATTATAAATAGAGCAGCAAGAGCTGAGAAAAGCCTGCCTGCTTAAAATTAAATTGCGAAACTTAATAAGTAATACAAAATATTAGTTCTTATAAGCTGATTTAGAAGAATTAAGAAGGGACTGATGTCAGACATTTCTGATGTGAAGACTATTAGCTAGACAGCCTAGGAGGCTGGACTCCCATATCTACGCCCAATAAGAGAAGATTCATGTACTTATTGATGTCAAAGCTTATGTCTACAGTTCATTATAAACCCAGGTCTTCAAAATGCAAAAAATATTGCAATCTCAAGCTTTTTTGTCCTTACTCCATTTCTAATCCAAGTATGTTCATTCTTCTTCATCAAATGTACTTAGTAACTTGGAGGGAAAACTGTGTGTGTGTGTGTATTTCCAAAATATTCAAGTGATTAGTGATTTTGGATGCATCAGTTTTAAGATTGTGCACCGAAACTGCTCCTGGTTTTCAGCAAATGTAATGAGGAGTAACGGTAGTTCGAATTAGGATCTTTAACTCGAACTACGTAGTCCGTGCCGCGTGTAGCCACGGGCACGGAGTTTGGACTAAGGGGGCTTTAAAAATGGCGGCGCCCGGGAACATGCAAATGAAGCCCGGGATATTTAAATCCCGGGCTTCATTTGCAACTCCGGTTGTCCTCATTACCCTACCTAGCTTGAACTAATGAGCTAGTGTAGACATACCCTAAATTGCAGATCACTTTTGAAAATCTTGTCCATTATTTCCAAAATTGTCATTTAAATCTATATATAAACATATTTTTAAAAAATATATACAATTATAAAAATATTTCAGTGTAGATATTTTATAATTCTGGAAATATATTTGGTGATGTCACAAGGGTCTTGAAATGACTTCTGTTGCAGAGAGAGCTCTAAAAAGCCAGTGTGGTCTGTTCTCCCTGCCCCGCCCCCATACAAACCACTTTCCTTTCTGCTGTGGGTAGTGAATGACTGTGTAATGCTTACACATTCTGTTCATGAAGCTTTCTTGTCTCAATTTCTTTCTTTTGTGTACAGTGTACTGGCCTCTGGCTTACCATAGTCCTGGCATGTCCTCACAAGCATCAACTAGTCTAGTCCGTCTTAAGCTCTTATACTATTTAGGTTGCTACACTGCACCTCTCTCTGAGTTATTTGAGCTCCATCCAGAATTCGAACATTTAAAAAGTGATGTACAACCAATGTGATTTTTCCACATTCCACAATGACCTGGGGAAAAATACATGCACTATAAGTATGTGGTTTCTTTTATTATTAAAGGAAGCTAATATATAGTATGTATTGTTGTTAGACATAGACAAAGAAGTACTGTGGGTATTTGGACCCTTTCATATTTGCACAAATACATAGTGAAAATCACTAATGCCCCTGTCCCCAGTTCAGTGTCAGCCTTTCCTCACCCTTTTTATTCTTAAATATGGAGAAAGTTTTCTATTTGTGTATTTTGCAGGTGAGCTTCTGAACATATGATCCACAGAGAAATGTCTTGCTATAGTTTCATACATACATGTCTCAATAGGGAAAATGATGCTCTTTCACCGCTTGTTTGTGTTCCTTCTAAGTGCTGCATTTTCATGTTTTTACCCAGAAGGCTTCTATGTAAATAGTTGCAATAGCTGTGTGTCTAATGGCACTTATATAAGTGTCAGCCCATTGAATCTATGTCACCAGTGGGAAATGATGCCTGCCAGGATGCTTTAAGTCTAATTATGAATTTTCCATTGGTTAGGTACAGCTATGAAGAAAGCTGCCTTATTCTTACAGCCACTGGTGGGATGAATGGAGTAATGGATGGCTAAGGCTTTCCAGGGTCTCTGTTTTTTCCAAGGTTGCTTAATGGTGATAGAAGTAAAGTTTTTGGGGCAAGCTTATCTTTGCCTCTATATATATTGGATATGTTTTTATTCAAGCTTTTGTCAAAATGGAGTCTTATTTGGGCCTGCAAGTCTAGATAGAAGTTTCTTTGAAGATTTTTAGCAGATTAAGTGAGGAACTCTTTCAGTTTTAGTTAGCCTTAATTCAGAGTATTTGTGCCTGGGGATGAGATGCTGAGTCGAACTATGTAATATTCTGAATCGTATAGTTTATGAAACTGTAAACAGCAGTGATAATAGATCAATTTTGTTTATCATCTGTAGTACACAGTACCTTTGATGTAAATGGCACTGTGCAACACAAAACAAATCCTGACCCACATTGCTTACAGACTAAAGAGAAAGTTTGTATAATACAGCACAATACACTGAATGGGCATTAGGACAGAAGGATATGTCTATACTACATGGCTCCGTTGACGGAGCCATGTAGATGAGCTTTGTAGACATAGCAAAATGAAGCGGCGATTTAAATAATTGCCACTTCATTTACATCAAAATGGCTGCTGCGCTGTGCCGATCAGCTGTGTGTTGGCACAGCGCGGTAGTCTGGATGCTCGGTGGTCGACATCAAAAGCCTTTGTTGACCGCCCTGGTAATCCTCATCCCACAAGGCATAACGAGGCGGATGACAAGGGCTTTTGATGTTGACTGCCGAGCGTCCAGACTACTGCACTGTGCCGACAAACAGCTGATTGGCACAGCACGGCAGCCATTTTGATGTAAATGAAGCGGCGATTATTTAAATCGCTGCTTCATTTTGCTATGTCTACAAAGCTCATCTACATGGCTCCGTCGACGGAGCCATATAGTGTAGACATACCGGAAGGCTTTACCCCACAGAGAGTTTGTATTGTATAGAGTATTGATTGATAGACTCTGTTGGGTCAAATTATTCCTCCAAGTACAGAACAGGTGGAATTTACACATGCATGTACACACACCCACAGCCACACCAACTGTTGGTGTAGCTACAGTAGAGGGAACACCAACCTAGGTGAGGGAATCTATCCTTCCCAGGATTGTACAAGGAAGGAAACCATCACACTGAACTTTAATAGAGCTCTGCCAATGCAAGCTTTACAAAAGGGGGGGAAGAGAAGAGTTGGATCAATCCATCTTGCAGATAGTCTTATACATCCACCTACTTTTGGCTCTAGACACCTTGGCAGAACTGAGGGTTGTAAGTGGTTCCTTCTATTTGCTTTCCCATTCTCAACCCACATCTCTGGTTTTAGGTGGATTTTCTGCTGTCCTGGACCCAAATTGTGATTATGAATAGGCAAGCTATACATATTTATGTATGCAGCAGTCACGTTTAAGAAGCTTTTACTGCTTTGAGTGATGTTACTGGTTCCATGACTTCCCTATTTTTAGGTTATGCAATATTTCTGAAGCTAGTAGTTTTTTGAAAGCATTTTGAATCTGACCCCTGAACATGTAAAACAAAGACATGTCGAGATGAGATCCCTTTGATATTTTACAGAGCAAGATAGTAATTTAAATTATGCATACCTTTTTCCCTCTGCCTAGCGAACAGATTTCCCTGGGATATATTGTAACATTCCAAAGCAGATTTAAAGACTCAAAGGACTAAGTGGATGGGGGTACTAGCTATCTGAGTTTGATCCTATTACATATGAGCGCCTCACAACATTTATGCTCACGGCACTCCTCTGAGGGAAGGAAGTGACAATATACTTATTTTACAGATAGGGGATAGAGGCAAAAAGAAACAAAATCTGTGGCAGAGTTAGGAATTAAACCCAATTCTCCCAAATCCCAGACTAGCAACTTAACTACTGAACCAAGCTTTGTTTTTTCCTAGATGTTTTCCAAAAAACAAGTATATCCCTTCAATACAGCTACTCCTCTGCAGAACAGAAGTCTCCCTCCAAGACTGAGCTACATATAATACTGGTGCCTCTTATCAGTTGTGACTTTCACGGGTCACATATAATTTACCCGATGATTTAACCCTTTAAAGTACAACTAATAAATAACATACACGTCTATAACAAACTGCAACAGCTTATCCATTATTTTAACCTTTTAGAATATTTGTAATGTCTGTGAATATTAAAATGAAAGAGGGCTCGGATCTCAACTGTGCTCATCTCTTGCTGTATACAACTAATGGGGATGAAAAAGGGAAAGATGCCTCTAAGTAACTTCTCTGCCTGCTTGAATCCTTGGGCTGGCAAACAGAACTAGCCCTGAGAGCAAATTAAAGCAGACATAGAGTTGCTGTAATCTGTACCTGCCTCAAATAACTACTAAGGGCATTACACTGAAAATGGGTGCAATGGGTTCCAGTTCATCATTGACATGTCATAGCTGTATCATGAACACCACCTACAACATGAGATTTTGATTCTTGCTGTACATCTTACCCTACTACCTCACGTCCTTTTCCTTAATTAATGTATTCACTTTCTTATTTCTAGATTCGGTTTCAAAGAGTCTGGCTTACCCTGCCAACACTGTCTTGTTTTGTCTTCTAGAAAACAGACTTAGATTTTAACAACAGCAACAACAAATCTCCACTAACTTCCTTCACCTTCCTCCTCCCCAAAAACAGTTATTACCATAGACTCACAGTATTGGAAGGAACCTCAAGAAGTCCATTAAGTCCAGTCTACTGGATTCATGGCAGGAGCAAACACAATCTAGACCATCCCTGATAGGTATTTGTCTAACCTGCTCTTAAAAAGAAATCCTGTTTTCTAGGCTATGTCTACACTACAGCACTATTTCAGTATACCTGAGTATCCCGAAATAGCTATCCCACATCTTCACAGCAAGCCCGTTATTTTGAAATATAATGCAAGTGCATTATATCCCTGTAAACCTCATTCCACAAGAAGTAAGGGACATTTCATAATAGCAGGTTATTTCTAAATTTGGCACTGTGTAAACAGTGCCAAATTATGAAATAAGCTATTTCGAAATAAGATTGAAATAAAATATGCAATTTGCGTAGCTCAAACTGTGTATCTTATTTCAGCTATGGTGCATTGTGATGCACCCCTCGAAAACAAATTTAGACTTTAACAACAACAACAGCAACAACCTATCTCAACTAACTTCCTCCATCTCCCTCCTCCCCAAAAACAGTTATTACCATAGACTCATAATACTGCAAGGAACCTCAAGAAGTCCATTAAGTCCAGTCTGCTTCACTCATGGCAGGAGCAAGCACCATCTAGACCATCCCTGATAGGTGTTTGTCAAACTTGCTCTTAAAAATATCTTCAGCCACTTTAAGCAATTTATTTGACTGGTTAATCACCATGATAGTTAGGAAGTTTTTCCTAATGTCCAATCTAAATCTCTCTTGCTGCAATTTAAGCCCATTGCTTCTTGTCCTATCCTCAGAGGTTAAGGAGAATAATTTGTCTCCCTCCTTCTTGTAATAACCTTTTAGATACTTGAAAGCTGATATCACGTCCCTTCTCAGTCTTCTCTTTTCCATACTAAATAAACACAATTACTTCAATCTTCCCTCACACCTCATGCCTTCTAGACTTTTAATCATTTTTGTTGTTCTTCTCTAGACTGTTTCCAATTTATGCACTTGTTTCCTGAAATGTGGAGCCCAGAACTGAACATAATACTTCAGATGAAGCCTAATCAGTGTGGAGTACAGCAGAATTACTTCTCACGTCTTACTTACAACACTCCTGCTAATACATCTTAGAATGATGTTTGCTTTTTCTTTTTTTTTCTTTTTTTTGCAAGTGTTACACTGTTGACTCATATTTAGCCTGTAGTCCAGTATGACCTATAGATCCTTTTTCACAGCACTCCTTCCTAGGTAGTCATTTCCCATTTTGTGGGTGTGCAACTGATTGTTCCGTCATAAGTGGGGTACTTTGTATTTGTCCTTATTGAATTTCATCCTATTTATCTCCAACCATTTCTCCAGTTTGCCCAGATTATTTTGAGTTATAATCCTATCCTCCAAAGCATTTACAATCCCTCCCAGGTTTGTATCACCTGCAAACCATGTTTAATATCATCTAAAAATTGCCAAAAGGATTTTTCCCCTCTATAAAAACTCTAATGGGGGCAGGGTCTTACTTAATACTTCATATTTCAAATGCTTAAACTTTTATTTATTTTTCCGTATATTTAATGAAAGGTTTTTTTCCCCCAAGGGCTAAGTAGGCTGAGGTTTTGAGTGCAAAACCCTGAACCATGTTTAACTCTTCAGTGTTAGTCACTGGGTCATGTTGACAGATCTCTGGCCCCAGTTATTCTAATTAATACAGCAGCGCTTAAGATTCCCAATCTGTGTAGTGATGAAAGGGAGAAAAATGTGTTTACCTAACAAAATCCAATGTGTACCATTATAACATTGACACCATAATTACTGAACCAGGAGACGTGAGTTAACAGCTAGAGGCTCTAACATAGTTATTAGGAGCATCTGAACCCTGAGAATAGAAGAATTTTTGGTGGTATTGACTATAGTGGATGTGTCTTCTCGTCCGCTCTAAGAGCTTCCTATCAGTGTATCCTTTTCATTTTTCCCATTTTACAGGATGTATCATATTATCCAAAATGTTTTCTGAGAGTATCTGATTGGATATATTTTGTCATCATTCCAGAGTGGGGCTGTAATATTTAGGCAAAAGCAACTTCTAAGATAACATTTTTGCATGACTTAGGAGAGACACTTATAGGGTGAACTTTTGGAGCCTTTTTTTTCATAATAATGTATATACAGTACCATGTACAATATTCATGCATATAATATGCATATTTGATTACACGCAGCCATCGTAATTGTGTGAACAAATATTCAGATGCCTAATTTGCATATCCAGATTTCCTGATTGCATTCATGATGAAAGTAATGAATGTGTAAACTGCATGACAGTTATGAATGCATATTTATGACCACTTAGGTCCAAAAGTAAGAAAACTAAATAGAACATATACTTGGACTCCTCCTTATCTGCATCAGGGAGACAGACAATGAACATAGGTAAAAAGCTATGTGTGGCATGCTTAGTACGATATCAGTAGTAGTCCAAGTCAGTAACTGCAGTTACAGTAGACTTCTGATAATCCGGAACCTTTGGGACCTAGGTGGTGCTGGATTATCAGATATGCCGGACTATCAGGAGGTACTATAAGCTGGTTATATATATATATATATATATATATATATATATATATATATACAGTATATACTGTATATAAAGTGTTTTTAACCCTTTTTATTGTAGCACAAGCACTGTCCAGTGTCGCACAATGCCAGTGGCAGACTAACTCGGTCCTGTCCAGTTTTACTCAGTTCAGCTGCTGCCGCTGCTGCCTTGTGACTCATTTTTTGCTGAAGCTCACTCACTAGGCTCTTGCCATTTTGATGTCGGACTATCGGGAGTGCCATACAATTGTATGCCAGACTATTGGAGTTTTACTGTATTTACTGTTACAGTCCTTGTTCAAGTAATAATTGACCATTCACTACTACACTATATGACAAACAATAAACATTTCAAATTGTCAGCTTTGTGGTCCAAATAAGATCCAAGTTCAGGGCCTATCTAGGTACTTTTATGGCCTCCCAATTACTATAGTATTTGAGTTCCTCACAAACATTAATTAATTTATCTTCCCAGTGCCTGTATAACATGGAGAAATGTTATCCCAGTACCACATATGGGCGGACTGTGAGAGTAAGGGTATTTGTACACAGCAGCATTATTCAGACCTTTACTTCCAGGCTAACAGGAGTTTGGATTACAGGAAAATAGAAGGGATATGGATAACATGAGGCTCTGTTAGATGACTTTTCATTAAGAATGATGTTAGGTGACACTTCCTAGCAAGTATTTTGTATTCTGAACCTAAGGAGTTCACAATCCAATGAGTATAGTGTTGCTAATGGCAATGACATACTAAAGTACCCTGCTAAGTTCTGCCTTAGGTTTAAAAAAATTAAATTTGGAATTCTTCCCAGAATATGCATCTGTCCCTGTAATTTACACGTCATTGCATAAAGCGAAAAAGGGAGAAAATGTGGATGATAATTAAGGAAGAGTAAATTACTTTCATTTTCAGTGTAACAACTGTAGGTGATGACTTCTTCACCCTGTCCTTACAAAATGCTGTTTGTGGGATGACTAGTTAGTCATTTCAAAAACAAAGTCCTGTCTTTAGATAAGCATCGTTCATGAAGATACCAGTTACCTGAAATAGAGTAGAGTGAAAAAGATGTGGTTAAAAATGAAAGTATGACACACACATTTTCTTTTCTCTCTGTTCTCATAGATTTTTTCCCCATTTCCATGCTATGCCAAGAACTGCCATACTAGTTCAGACCAAAGTTCCATCTATCCCAGTATCCTGTTTTCCAACTGTGGCCAATGCCAGGTACTCCAGAGAGAATGAACAGAGCAGGTAGTCATCAAGTGATCCATCCCCTGTCACCCATTCCCTTCTTCTGATAAACAGAGGTAAGGGACACCATTCCTGTCCAGTCTGGCTAATAGCTGTTGATGGACCTATCATCCATGAATTGATCTAGTTCTTTTTAAAATTCTTTTAAAGTCCTAGTCAACATTCTATGGTAAGGAGTTCCACAGGTTGACTGTGCATTATGTGAAGAAATACTTTGTTTTAATCCCGCTACCTAGTAATTTCATTTGGTGACCCCTAATTCTTGTGTTGCGGGAACAAGTAAATAACTCTTCCTTATTTGCTTTCTCCAAATGAGTCATGATTTTATAGACCTCTATCATATCCCTCCTTAACTGTCTCTTTTCCAAGTTGAAAAGTCCCAGCTTATTAATCTCTCCTCATATGACAACCATTCCTTACCCCTAATATTTTTGTTACCTTTTATTCCCGTGTCAAGATATCTTTTCTGAAATAAAGTGACCACATCTGCATGCAAGGTATGGGCATAGAATGGATTTATATAGAGGCAATAAGATAACTCTGTCTTATTCTCTGTCCCAGGGGTGAGCAATAATTTTTGAATGGGGGCCACTTCACAAATTTCGGAAGTAGCCACGGGGCAACCCAGAAAGGGTGGGGTCTCAGGCAGCAGGTGCAAAGCCTCATGAGGAAGGAGTGGGGTTGAGAGCTACCCTAACAGGAGCTTTGCTTGGCCTAGGGTCCCTGCCCCCTGACTTCTGGCCAGTGGAAGGGACCTGGAGCAGAGGGGAGAGTGCTGGGGGCTAGCCTCCTCCCAGAGTTTTCTGGGGTGGAGGCTTAGATTTCAAATAACAGGAATCACAGCTCCTGACTCCCACTGCTAACCTGTTGTCTGCCAGCTGCCCAGCAGGCACAAGCCCTTTAAATAGAAGCAGTTGAAAGGGCTCGCAGGTCTCCGGCTTCCTAGCAACACACTAGAGGCGCTGGGAGGTATGAGCCCTTTTAAGTGCTTCTGTGTAAAGGGCTGACACCTTTCCTGCTCCTGTCAGGCATCACATTGCTTAGCAGCTGCAGGGAACATGCAAGCCCTTAAATAGAAACAGTTAAAAGGGCATGCAGCTCCCTGCATCTCTAGTGTGTTGTTGGAGACACACGATCCCTTTCAGCTGTTTCTATTTAAAGGGCTCTCATGTTCCCGACTGCCAACACTGCCTGACAGATAGAGAGCACCCCATCCCAAGTTACTCTAGGGAGCTAGAGATGTGAGCCCTTTCAACTGTTTCTAATTAAAGGGCTTATGCCTTCCACGCTCTGCTAGACAAAGCATGGGGAAGATGCAAGCCCTTTAAATAGAATCAGTTGGAGCAGGAGAGGAGTGTGAGCCCTTCTCCCACTCAGAGGCAACGTGCTTGGAGGTGGGGCCTAGAACTGCATCGTGGGTTGGATCAAAGCCCTAGGTGGGCCAGCTGAGATGCTTTTGCCCACCCCTGCTCTATCCTCCATTAATGATTCCTAATATTCTGTTTGCTTTTTTTGACTGCTGCTACACATTGAGTGGTGTTTTCAGAGAACTATTCACAATAACTCAAAGATCTCTCCCTTGAGTGGTAACAGCTAATATAGTCCCTATCACATTATATGCCTAGCAGGGATTATGTTTTCCAATATGCATTACTTTGCATTTATCAACATTAAAATTCATCTGCCATTTTGTTAACAGTCACCTAGTTTTGTGAGATCCTTTTGAAGCTCTTCACAGTTTGCTTTGGACTTAACTATCTTGAGCAGTTTAGCATCATCTGTAAGTTTTGCCACTTTACCTTTTACCCCTTTGTCTAGATCAGTGTTTCTTAAACTGTGTTCCGTGGTATAGCGGTGAGCCGTGGAGAACAACAGAATTCAAAATGGCCACCCTTAAAGGGGCAGGCAACTTTTTTTTTTTTTTTTTTTTTTTGCTTAATAACTTTCCCCCTGAACTTTTTTTTGCTCAACCAAAAATCTTTGGTGTTCCTCATAAAAACAATTATTGTTTGGTGTTCCTCGGTCTTAAAAAATTTAAGAAACACTGGTCTAGATCATTTATGAATATGTTGAATAAGACTGGCCCCTGTATAGACCCCTGGAGGACACCAAAATTTACCTCTCTCCATTCTAAAAACTGACCATTTATTGTTACCCTTTATTTCCTATCTTTAATCAGTTATCAATCAATAAGAGGACCTTTCCTCTCCCATGTCAGCTTACTTTGCTTAAGAAGGATGCTGATGGCATAAAACTTGGTTCAGTAACAGATGGCTATTTTTCAGCACCTTGTATTGCATATGTGAATCTAAGGAAAGTCTAATTTGCTCTCAATTGTTTACATAAATATCCTTCTCTGCTGCTAATGATGTAATGGGCCTGGCTTTTCACCCATCCTGGTGTGAATTAGGAGCAACACTAATGAAGTAATTGGTATCACCCTGTAGTTAATCTGGTAGGAGAAGAGAATCAACTCTGCTCTCTCATTCTACCAGGGCTTATTGTGGAGGAAAAGTTCTATACATACACATTTACATATGCATTTTAGCATCTTAATAAAAACAGTGGTTACCTAAACTTAAATTAGCCTTTTAAATATGATTCCCAATAATGGGAGCAGGTCAGATAAACCATACAGATAAAACAATTATTTATCAAAGATGAGCATTATCCCTTAAAAATTAAAACACTTCACGTGGAAACAAAGGTTTTTTGAGACTGTAGGCCAGATTAACTATTTCCCAAGCATCTACAGAAGGGGAAGAGGATGAATGCAAGACTCTTCTCCCCACACTCTTTGTGCAATCTCTTCATCCTTTTGAGTGCAGAGACTTCTCCCTTTTAGTACCCTCATGTGTACTGATCACCCCCAAGTTAAGCAAAGAGCTAATTAGCCTTAAACAGAATATTTGCTCCACCCTTCCAAGAGCTGGTGCAGAGCTAATGTTCTCAAGGACCTCTGAGAGCCCTGGTGAAAGGCTAGCAATCTAGCCCTATTATATTAGCACCATAATTTAGAACACTACTAAATGAAGCTCATCAACATTTTACAATAAAAATATCTGTGGTAATAGAAAAGACTCTCAATCAGTGAAATTTTAATAATATAAAAAGATACAGTTATGAGTAGTTCCCTCCTGTTGTGATGATTTCCCAGTTTTATCTCAGGTGCAGTATAACTTTCTGAATGATAAATATCATGATAATTTTTAAAGACTAAATTTTTGGTCTTCGGTCTCCATGGTTAGCTATATGAAATTATCACCTCTAGAACAGGAATTTGTAACCTTGTCTCCTATCCCAGATGTGGAATTCCACGCTAATTCTTGCCTTCATGAAAAAGCCAGCGCATTACAATGCTATTCCAGTGGCAGTTTCTGCATGGAATAACAGCACAACAAAGTATTCCTACATGTGTAACATCTCTCTCTAGTTGGATACATACCTTATGTGGGTCTCTTCACTATAATATTTGAGCATCCCTTCAGGATATGGGGCTCTCTGCCAATAAGCACCTCAAACAAATCTCTCCAGCTCAAACTAGAAATTAAAAAAAGGCTGGTATTGTCAGAGTTCAACACTGTAGTGAACTCACTGTTCCTTTATAAAAAAAATGGTTTTATAGTGAAGAGAGATGTGGTAATAAGAAAATAATGTTCTAAGTTAAAATAAATACTGTGCTGAGAAGAAGGCTGGAGACAATATTTCACAACCCTTTCTTCTTATAAAAACATTATCACTGCAGTTCTACCAAGGTCACAGAGACTCTGAGCTCTCTGCAGCATAATTTAAGTTGTGCACCAACAGTTCTGAAACATTTTCTAAGATCTGTATGTGTGATTTAATGTGTCTTACTTTTTCTGGCACTTTCTTGGTGACTCCTGTTTTGTTTATTTTCTATCTATTGTACATAAAATTCTGATGAACTAATTGGCATTAGTGTTATCCAGATGCAAAATACACCATTAGGAATTGATGATAAAGGCCCCTTTTCCTATAAGCTGAGAAGGGGTTACCTCAGGTCAATTACAGACACCTGAGTCCATTTAAGAGCTGCCTAAGACTTTTTAAAAACCTGGTCAGGGGCAGCGATAAAGTTAAACTACTGCAAAAGTGGTGGTAGTAGGGAAAATAGGCTTCTCTAGGGTGTTTGCTGGCTCTTTACAAGAGAAACAGTCAAAGTTGAGCACTTGCTTAGGGGACTACAACAGGATACAACCCTGCCCTGGTGAGTGGGTAGGGAAAGGTTTTGGTTTTGTGTTTGTAAATAAATTTCTTGCTGTTTTGAGGAGGAGCATGTTTTGGGTTTGCTCTGGGGCCTACTGTGAAAATAATGACAAACAAACACAGAAGGTGCAAACATTGCCCAGAAGGGGGCTGATTTACCTTAGGCCCCACCACTGCCAAAGGAGAAAGTATTAAGTCCAGTGAGACAGAGGAGGTATTTGCAAGAGGGGGCCTTGGCAGACTCTTTCCATTAGGAGATAAACATCATAAGTCAGATGTTTCATAGGTGAAATAATGTTCACAAATTCCTGTTTCCCTCAATAAAGCAAGAGCTAACAGGAGGGCGTTCTCTTGCTCCCAGTTTCCAAACCTGCCTCTCTATTAATTTCTGTGCCCCTCAGTGCTGTGTCTCTGTGCCTTCTAAGGGCCATGCTCAAGATTTATGTGTCTTGAGGTCTGTTAGCTTTCCAGTTGCTTTTTCTTAACTGTTTTGTTTCTTTCTGCCTCCGTCAAACAGATGGACATGGCTCTAACCAATCACTACTACAGCCCCTGCATTTGTCATCAGTCTGCAAGACAACTTCTCAGTCCACATGGCTTAGCTTCCACTCTGGCCTTGCTATGTGAGTCTATGCCATGGGTAGTGGCTTCCCTGGTTCAATTATAACTTTTGAAAAAGGACATTCAATCAATCCTTTGTTTAGCCTGAATGAAGGGTTGCTAGCATGCCTTACGCTTTCCATGAGTTCTGTGATTGCTTGATGGCATCCATTAATCCCAGCATAACATACTGGAAGAGATTTCATTCTTTGTTTCCTTTATTGCTCAAACTTATGCTTGAAAGAGATTTTTTTGTTTCTACCAATCTGATTAAGTGCAGATTTTGTCACACAAGCATTCTAGTTTTTTGCCTTCATACTTCAACTGCTATAGGAATTGGAGGAAGCTGTGTTGGAATGTCTAGAAGAAGGGGACAGAATGGAGGCACAGCATCAATTGCTCAGGCTAGCAGATAGCCATGTTGCACCATTAAACTGTCAGCTCTTAACCTGGACCAGTGTTCACAATGCTGAATCTCTGTGTTTGTGTTCCAGTTCCCATATGAGAGGGAGGAAGTGTAGGCCTCTTCTTTGTCACTGATTTCCACTGTTACAAAGATCAGGGTAATCCTCCCACCTTCTTAGGGTTACCATAAGTCTGTGTTTTCCTGGACATGTCCTCATTTTTGCTTGTTAAAACTTCGGCCGGATGGCATTTTTAAATGGCAAAAAGTGTCTGGGATTTTGCCATGCAAAGGGGATTGGGGAGGGGACAGAGCACCTGTCTGTCAAATTGAATGTTTGGACCTGTGTGCCTGGACATTAAGAGCTGTTCTGTGCATGTGCCCCATTGCCTGGAGGAAAAAGTGTGCCGCTGCGGCTGCAGCGAGACCTAGGGCGGGTCTGATGTGGGAGGCAGTTTGGCTCCTCCCACCGAGTCACTATGTTACCCTCCACCCAGCTAGATTATATCTTCAGCTCTGGGGGAGAGAAAGGGCATTGGGTTAGAATGGGGAAGGGGAGGCTGGAGGGTGCCTGGTTCTGAGCAAGGGGAGGGGTAGGTTAGGGGAGCTGGGGGTACCTGGCTCTGGGGAAGGGGGTGGATACATTGGATTAGAGCAGGGCAGTCTGGTGAGTACCTGGCTCTGGGGGAGGGGTGCATGCATTGGGTTGGAGTGGGAGGGCTGGAGGTTGCCTGGCTCTGCAGGTGGGGTGGGTGCAATGGGTTGGAGTGGGAGGGATGGCTGGTTCTAGGGCAGGGCAGGGCAGGGCAGGGGCACTGGGTTAAAGCAGGAAACTGGGCATTAGAATTTCTGGCTTCTTTCCTTTCCTGTAGGTGGACAGTGGGTCTGTTGGTTAGATTTGGGGGTTCAAGTCTCTGCTCTGAGGACTGTGGGAGCTGATGCTTGGTGGGGTGGGCAGGGGAAAGGAAGGGATTCTGGGACACAGGATTCTGGGTTCTTTTTCTAGCCATGCCACTTCTCCCCTCACTGCTTTTAACTTCATGCCCCAGGACAGGCCCCAGCCAGCAGCCTCCCTGACCCCCCGGTGTCCTCTTCTGGTCCTGCAGCAGCCTGGGCTGCCAGCTGGTTGGCAGTGCTGCTGGAACCCACGCTGCCGCATGTCTTAGGGCAGTGAGGAAGTGGGGGGCCGGCACGTGGCATCCCCTCACACCATGAGAGCCAGCAGCGGCAGCCCCAGCAGCAGCAAGGCAGCAGCCTGAGCTTGGTGTGTGTGCGGACAAGTTTGCCTGCTCCTGAGCCTGGCCTCCTGTGTGAGTGGTGTAGCAGTGGCACCAGCAGGTACCAGGTGTCCTCTTTTTTGAAAGTTCAAATATGGTAACCCTACACGTTCTGCCACTATTAGCTTTTGCATTCTGCTTCATACTGGCAATGGCTGGGAGTGGGGGAGAAATTGACACAAAGTCCAGAAGCTACTACCTTAGTGGAGGCTGGAAGGCAAGGTGCAAGAGTCTCCTCCCCTGTGTGGTTGGCTGTTTGGGGGATTAGGGACATTGAGAGTACGGCAGGAGGATATTTGATAGCGGGTTGGAGAAAGAGAGAAGAGAACCAAGTGAGGTTTTCTCCCATCCCACACCTTCTGATTCTCATGACAGGTATGCACCTGTGTAGGGGAAATGAATCAGTAACTCAACTAATCTCTACACAAAATATAAACATTTTCGTTTCTACAGTTTCTTGCTTTATGAGAGACATACTATTAATCAGGAACAACTCCAGTCCCCTCAGCCTTAGGTCAATCTAAAGAGGCTGGTTGAGAGAGGTTGAGATTGGACAGTAACTCTCAAGGGAGGCTGTAGGTGGGGAGGCACCTTGAGATTTATAACTTACCAAGCCTCATCTCTGAAGCAAAGAACTTGTTTTCATTTAAGGTTGATTATAACTTATAAATGCTCAAAAACATTTTGCTGGGCATGCAACAATTTGCATTTTTCCTATATTGTTAACCACACTACTTTTTGGCAGTTTGGGTGTTTTGAAATTGGTTTTGGTTTAGTTAGAAGGAAACTTGTTAATTGAGTAATTTTTAAGGCAACAGGCAGCACATTCATATTCTGGAGAGGGACTATATAAACGAACTGCACAAAAAAAGCACAATGTTTTCCCCAACAAAACTACAGGTATTTAGATTTAACAGATCTATGTGCCATCTGCATCACAGTAAGAGCCATCATAAATTACTCAAATTCAGTTTTTGAATAAGTCTGTGGGCATACAGGCAAAGAAAGATCGGCTAAGTGCTGCTGCTGGAAGCCATCTTTGCATATTGCAAATTTAATGATCCTATCTGCTGTCATTGGCAAATGAGGTATGAGATGAAAAAATGGGCCACCAGTGATAAAGCCTTAAGGTAACAAAGAATAAATGAAGTAACTAATTTAAATTATATACTACATGAGTATTTAAAATCTGAGCATGGATTGAGTATTAAGCAAGTGCCAAGGCATTTGGCTCTTTACATAGCACAACTGAAGCAAAACACAAAACTGGGGTTTTCTAATCAACGCCAACAAAAGTAGCCATTTGCTAGCCATGGATTTAACCTGTTCCTTAGAGCTGATAGTTACTTTATTTAGTGTGCTTTGCAAGTCAGAATTGTTGAAGATTTCTGATTTTTCATCTTTAACTTTCAGGAGTGAGGTCTCAACTATATATCTGGTGCTAGGATCTCCAATCAAGCAATGGTTATACCACAATTGTGAGGAGCTCTCTGGATGAAACAAGTGTATCCAGTTGTGCATGTGCCGTTGGTAAGCCTTATTCTAAATGTGAGGAACACAGCCAATGTTAGTTCTATTCAAGTTTTAAAAATGAGTAAAAGATAACGGTGTATTGCCAAGAGGCAATGGTTCATCCCGTAAGGGATACAGAGGCACTAAGCACACAAATTGGGTGAAGGCTTAAAGAGTTTACTAAGAAAATATTAGGGTAAAATACAATGAAGCAAATCTTAGAATAAAATACAATACTTATTAAGCCTAAGCAAACCTCAGAATAAAACACAATGCCTACGTCCCTCCTGCTGCCAGGAACCCCCTGAAGGAGGACAGCAGACAGACCCCAGTGGCCAGTGCATAGCACCTTCTGCTGCTTCAGTCTATGCTGAGGTTCCAATGTTAGGAATATTCCTGGCCTTTATACACTGTTGGAACTGCAGTAATCACACCTGTTGTTTTGAGAACCTAACAAGATCATTGATACATTTTCCCAGATCCAATAATTAGCTTGTTGATACTTTGCATATTTTCCCAGGCCAACTAATTAGCATTATCAGGTGGGAAATATTCAACATAGATAGCTATGTGATCTTCCCAAGTGCTCCTGCACTCCATGCCAGGTGGCTGGCCTTGGGACCTGTCCCAGAACTTGTTGAAAGTCAACAGTGCATTCCTACAGTGTACCATCTTGAGCAAACAGCCATCTCTTTGAGAATAACAAAAGAATAATAAGAAGCAAAAAGCACAAATGGCTGCCTGGAGCATCCAGGCTTGTAAGAAAATTCAGGCACAAAAGGAATGCTTGTGGTTTACCACCTAATTTCCTCAACCTCACAATCGTCTTTCGCATTTCCACTACAAACGGGTATTAAAAGCTGGGATCTTAGTCACATTGCCAATTTTTTGTGGTTAAACCTGTCTTTCCCCCTCCCCCCATCACTGTATCGCCTACGCAGACATGAAATGAATTAACTGAATATAGAGGAAAACAGTAAAACTGTTTATGCACAAACTAGAATTAGGGAGATTGTTTTTCCTCTAAGCACTTCTCTTTGTAGAAATGCTTGATATAACTTGTACAAAGATAGGAAATGTTTGTTCAAACATACATCTATAGCACAGCGTGGTGTCAGTTACTCAGTAATTGTTACAAAACCAATTGGTGCACATCATGGTTTTGTATCAACACTAGAGATTTGTACCTGTTATATCTACATGGCTAAAATCCTATTGTAGACAAGGTCTTACAAAATCAAAGTGAGGGTCTTCTGGTAGTTTTTCAAGTACAAACTACTATGCCCAGTAAGTTCAACAGAAGTAGTTTAATTTTTAATTCCAGAAGTTCATCACATGGTATTCTAAAGAACATTGGGGTTTGATAGAAACTCTTTTTTTCCCCCTTCTGTTTGCAGCTAAATCAAGCTGTATCTGTACTTTTAAGCTTGTAAGACTATCTGCTGGAAATGCTTTGCCAGACTGAATGATTCCTTTGGTGGAACTGTTTTGCACATTGCAATCTTCTTCATGTTTTTCTTCTTAAAACTGCAAAGGGAGAAGCAGTAAAGAGGGGAAGCACTCTGTTACTTGCAAAGGTCATATAGATGTAACTTTCTATATTTTGTTGTGTGATCCACTAGTTTATCTTCATAATGTATAAAATCCTCAATAGGACACTACAATATCACTATCTATTCACACATGGGCAACTCTCATACTGGACAAACAAGATACATAACTCATAACTTTACACTGATGTTTCTTTCCTTCTACACTACAGTTCAGAACTAAAGTGTAAAAAATATACCTTCAATAATGGAGGAGAGGGCTTTTCCATAACGATTTATAAACTTTATAGAGATATAATGTCATGGCTAAAGTAGACTTACTGCTACCTCTATAGGAAGATTATAGATAGAATAAGGTAAGTGGAGCAGTGCAAAGTTAGGGGGGAAATCACCATTTGTTCAGCAATGCCTTGAGGTAAATTTGGCTTCCTGTGTCATGGATTTGAATTTTGCTCATAAGTATCAGATTCTGAGGTGCAATCTGGACCAGTGTGGGGTTGTGTCTGCCTGTCTTTGAGTGCCTCACAATAACTTGCTATGGTAGATCCTAACTTGGACTGCTCACAGAGAGCCTCTTATCAAGCAGATGACTATCTATGGGCTTCGCAACCCTGGTGGAGCAGATTTGACTCCAGCTTCCACCAGCCTTGGTTACTAGTTGCAGGCTGACCCCAGCACACTCCTATTCCAGAATTTTCCAAGAATCATGTTCTGGGCAATTTCTAGCCTGCTCCTGGACAATTCAGAGAAATAATGAAGTTTGTTCTTTTAAAAGACACAAAAACATATCACAGCTTATTCATTTAGCTGGGGTGACTACTCCCTTTTTTAAAAATACCACAGTGAGTTGGGTCATAGTAAATTACAACACATTTCTTAACAATAGGTGACAAATTAATTGATACTACATAAAATGAATAACAAGAAGTTTTAGAATAAATGAAGTGAAAATACACAACTCAAAAACTTAATATAGTAAAATACAAACTTTATTCAAGAGAGTTTCTCTCATCAGATACAGCTTCTTTCTACCCAGAGCTGACTTTCCCTCAGTCTGGATCTTTCACAAAAGCACAAGTTGCTAGCTTCTATTATCTCTTTAAGTGAAATATCTTACCCTAACCAGGTGTTTCACCTATATTCAGTTCCAGGGACTTCAACCCCCTCTCTGCTTCTTTAGTTGAAAGATCAATCTTTCTCAGCTTGAAAGAGCTCTGGCTTCTCATCTGTGTAGTGATGAATGCCAAAGATGGCTTCTGTCCTAGCTTATGTTTCAAAGTTCAATAACATTATTTTTTCTCTTCCTGTGGGTTCCCATTCCCTTGTATGGTGACAAGCATCAGAGGAGTAGCAATGTTAGTCTGTATCCACAAAAACAATGAGTACTGTGGCACCTGAAAAACTAACATTTATTTGGGCATAAGCTTTTGTGATGCATATGTTAGTCTCTAAGGTGCCACAGGACTCTTTGTTCATACCCTGTATGATTTCAGTGTAAATGGCTCTTCTGTTGTTTCTGATTTCATGTGTAGAAGTTGTGACAATCCCTCCTGTCTGAACAAACTGTGCAGCCTAATATCAATGAGTGTCCAAAATCTACTATGTATCTGATATTTGATATTCAGCTTCCTCTTAAAGCAAGCTAAGAATATGGTTTTGCCAGGAAAATGGGATGTGCCTAGAATGGGATTGCTTTTCAGGAAACCATACAGAAAATCATGGCTGACTGGGGTTGTGCACCAACCTCCAGGACTGCCTAGCACTGAGCCTCCCACTTTCCAAACACCCGTTAGGGAGGGCCAGGGGAGCTGAAGCTCCCTCAGATACATACAGGAATATTGGTGGCTGTTTCTTTTCATCAGGGATCAAGAGGAAAGTGTTCAGTTTGCTGAATTCTTCACTTTGCTAGGGGGCACAAAGGGCAGATAAACCTGGTCCCGCCCCAGCAAGGGAATATGCAACCTTCCCATAGCTGTGCCCACGGGTGGGGCAGTGGACATGGAGAGGAACTTCTCACCTGGTCCCAAGTGCTTCAGTGAGAGAGGACTGGGGTAATCCTCCCTCCATGGGGCAGCCTGCATGCTGAACTCCTCGTACCCAGCCCCTTCCCAGAGCAATGCTTTAAAAGGAGCATGTATGTTTTTATTTGCACGCTCTCTAAGAATAAAAAAATCCTGTTGGATGACAGAATGACATCATCATTCACATGCTGCTGCCTCCGCCTCCGCCCCCAGCTGCTTGCTGTAGCCAGCCTCAACGCTGTCCCTTCCGGGGATGTGCTGCTTCAGCTCCTGCTCCATGCTCCAGGGGGCTGTGCCTCCAGCGAGCAGGTGCTGGGGGGGGGGTCCCCTCTGCCACATGAGCCTGCCCCCCCCCACAGGCTGCCCTGCATCTCCTCCACCCTCCAAGCCTGACCCCAGGCTGTGCTGGGTCCCCTACACTATCCAAGCCCAATCGCGCACACACCTTGGGCCGCGCTGGGTCCCCTCCACCATCTGAGCCCGAACCTCTCCCCTTTCCCTGTCCCCCAGGCCGCGCCAGGTCCTTTCTGCCATCTGAGCTCTCAATGTGTGCCTGCTTATTCATTGGTATGTGTAGCTTTGGCATGCCTGAGCGGGATGTCTGCTGGCAGCACAATGCAGTCCCAATCTGTTCAGCATCTCTTCACACATAATCTGCCTGGGTATCTAATAATTTTCACTTGCAAATCTCTCCAAGTCTGCTACATCTTTTTGGAGGTAGGGTGACTAAAAGTGAACACAGCCCGCACTGCTGGTGAGGGCAAACTCTCAACTTATAGAATGGCATGAAAATTAAGGTTTTCAATTAATTGTAGTTAACTCAAGCGATCAATGCAAAACAAATTAGCTAGATTTTAAAAAGGAGCAGTTGGCGGTGCCTGAGCTACAGTGCTGGGATCTGTGTGAAAGCCAATAAGAGGTCCCCCCCCCCCACAAGCCAAGACCTCACCCCCTCTACTGTGACCCCATACCCTCAGCCCCCTCACTCATACCTCCCAAGCAGACACCTTGTACTCCCAGTCCTCTCCTGCCCCCTTCCCTCTGGCCAGACACTTACCCCCAACCTGCTTCTGCACCTACCCTACTCCTGCACTCTTTCTCTGGCCAGACACACCCCCAGAGAGAGGGGGGGTTGGCGAGTGTAGCGAGCAGGGGGCACAGCCCCCTAGTATTTTCTAAAAACCAAAAATTGAGTGAAGGACCTGAGCAATGCTGGATGAATCTTCTAGTTCCTTATCTAGCATTTAATATATACATTTCACAATGATATTACTCATCAAAATCCTTAGCTTTCATAAAAGACCTCATTCTCTACACTTCTATAACACAGTAACATTGTAGACAATCATTTGATTTAAATGCTTATCTCTTGAAGTTCAGCCTCTATAGACCAGTAAACCTTTGGCCTGGGTTCTTCTGACCCAAACCAACCTTCTCTTTCCTGATGGATGAAGATGCCAGGTTGTCTTTCTCCCCACATGTTAGTGTGAGATTTGTCTCCACCCCTTATTAGCTTGATCGGTCTGTTCACCACTTATATGAAAGTTAAGGTAAACAGCCTTTCTTTTTGTTTTATATGGAGCTGTGAAGCAACTGCCACTGATGTACCTGGTTTGAATGCATTTTTGTTATGATGCCAACATAGGCTCATCACTCAGTATCTACCACATGCAGACGTGATGCAAGCCTATTAATGATGAGGGAGTTTTCAGATGATACCTCACAGCACCGATTTTGCACAGAAATTATTAAAATAGTGTGCTGGGTCTGAATGTAATGGCTCTTGGTATCATGGAATGCATGCTGGAAAATTTTTCCTATGCAACAACTCTCACAGCTACATAGCTGTATTTAGCTCTTTTACAGCCAGCATATGTGAAGGTTGCCACTAGTCAAAGGGTAGCAAGCATGGCCACATGAGCAGTCAGAAGTGGAGTGTAAAGTATGAAAATATTATTTTCTCTAGTGCACTGGAGATGGTGGAATTGCATAGAAACTAGCTGCAGAAACAAAAGGTGTGCAAAAATAATCAGTACATAGATAATCCATAAATGTAATGTGTATTAATAAATTGATTGACAAACTGCTATGAATTAGCGAGGACAATGAAAAAATCTTGATTGGCTCGTGGATATTCTATAGACAAAAGAGAGGCTGCATTGGTAGCATAAATTGCTCATTGTGAATGGCTTGCCCAGGTCTAGCTAGGATGTCTAGTTCAGCTCCTAATCCTGCTTCATCCCTTGTCTGCCCTTGAGCTCTGAGTGACTTAAGTAGCCAAGAGCACCTCAAGGGTCTTTGTAAGGACCCTTGGCTCACAGGTGGATATTATCCATGGAAATCCATTGCTTTCCACAATAGCTATATCTATCATTATTCAACACAACTTTAGAGTCTGAATCTTCAAAATGTGTTCTGCCAGCTGGTCTCCTATTATTGAGCAATATATCATCACAGTGACATTACTACTAACTGACTAATAACTGCTCCAGATGGCCAGGATGCATTTTGGGAGATCCTAACCATGCAAGTGATGATCTTTTAAAATTCTTACGAATTATCTTTTTTAATAAACTGTACTTAGTCACTTTCAAGAGAAGTGGTCATAAGATCTGAATGGATGAAGTGTAACAGATAGTTTAAAATGCTCAAAAGCTGAAACTGCAAGATGAATGGCCTTGATAATTAGATCCATACCAAATCAGTGGTAGTCTCGGATTTTCCTTTCAGGTGTTGCACAGGAGAAAACTTTTTGGTGTGCATTCCATGATACTAAGAGCCATTGTATTCAGACCCAGCACACTATTATAATAATTTTTGTACAAAATATGTGCTGTGAGGAATCATGGGAAAATGAATAACTCCCTCATCATTAATAGACCTGCACCACGTCTGTATGTGGTAGGTATTGAGTGATAAGCACAAGTTGGCATGATAACTAAAATGTATTCAAACCAGGTTAATCAGTGGCTATCATTCAACAGGTCTGTCTTAAACAAAGGAATAGATGTATCATAAAATGTCAGGAAACTCGTATAAAGTACAGGCACTGCCTGAGTTACAAACATCTGACATACGAACATCCGCACAAACAAATGAAAGCTCACTTGCAACCTCCGGGCAGCAGTCAAGAGATGCAGGTGGTAGCCAGAGGACTCTGGAGGACCTGGAGGTGGTCATACAGCAGTGGCTGGAAAGAAATGGCAACTTCCCCTTCAAAGACTGGATGGCTGCTGCCTGTACTTCCAGAGTCCTATGGTCCACGCTTGTGCTATTTGTCACCACACCTGTTGGTGTGTGGTTAGGGAGTGGGCTGGACACAGGAGCTGACAAAGTCGGGGAGGGGGAGGGTGCCCAGAAGTCCTCTGCAGAATCTCCTCCTCCAAGTAAATCTGCCTTTACTCAAGCACCTGCATTCAAGATTAAATTTTTAAAAAAATCTATTTTGCCTTGAAAATATGCAGTATTTCAGCTATACCATGGGTTAAATAGATTTTTGTGGGCTAGCTTCATAATCTAACTTGATTTATAACATAGTTTCCATGGGAAAATGCTTTCCGAGTATTTAGGGGGAAAAACCCAACTTTTAGAACACAACTGATTCATAAATTGGGTACATCCTGTAATGGGGAAGATTTGTGAATATAAACAAGCTTTGCTGCCACTAATATGGAAATGCTGTTTTTCATACCTAACAAATATATCAGGAGAAGAGCAAGTCAGAAAGAGTTGGAATATTATTGCACAAAATAAATTGAAAAAAACGTTGCAAACTTTCATTAGAATGTTTTCCTTTTTTATCTTCTCTGTTTAAGGAGTACCTTTCTCTTAAGAAGACATGATGATGAATTATCCAAATGATCAATAAAATCTTTAGAATTTTTCCTTCTATGTGAGAAGTATGGACAAATAAATGTCATTCACCTTTTTCCATTAATACTCAAAAAGAACATCAGACAAAGAAAAAAACTCTAAACATCAGGCTTTTTATTATTATTCCTCCCTACATGAAGGAAGATGCTGGTTCGGTTAAATCAGAAGGTCTGTGGCTTGTTTTGTAGAGCTATGTTTAGCTGAAGCATATTCAAGTTATCCATTGTTGTCGTGCTTATCCGTTGTTGCCATGTCTCATATAAATCTGTGCCATTTGTAAGAGCGTGGGAGGATTTTTCTTTTGTTGTAAAGCTGTTGTGCATCTAAAATCATAGTGATAAACTGGGCACCAAATAGCATCCTCTTTCAGTTCAGAATCCTACAATGAGTAAAATGAGCAAATGTCCATTAGTGATGTGTCTCAATAATATGCTTATTTAGTTATTGATGATCTTCCAGAATTTCTAGATAGACTCTATGACACTCACCCTTCTTCACAGGTCAGATGTGATTTTTGGGTGATTGTGTTTTTACAATAAAGTGTTTTTTAAGGTTGTCAGGGACCATTAGACTATCTAGTCTGACTCCTTGTGTATATAACATAGGCCATAGAATTTCACCAAGCTATGCTCCTGTGGTTCAATAATTTGTGTTTTTTCCCCCATGTACATGCAAGATTTATTCCCCAGTCTGTATCCTTACTCTTTTTTTTTTTTTTTTTTGCGAGGATGGGGAGGAATTTTATGTTCATTGCATTACTCTTAAGAGACTTTTTGTTCAAGGTTCAAAGCATCATTGATGAACTCTTGAAGGAGACTTCTTCAGTCAAAAACAGTTGCTGTATGTAATGCAACATTTTAAGGAGGGAATTGTGGAAACTAATGTGGGGGAAGGGTTTATCTTAAGAGCCAGCTGCATAAAATAAGAAAATACACATAGCTATATCTCAGTATATATAATAAAGCCAGATTTTTGTACATGTCACCAGAATACACTGATAAAAGCTATCAATAGGCAAACATAGGAGGAATTGATTATGCCCAGCACTACACAGACATAAAAGAGGAGGTGGGGAGAGACAAGAAGAAGCCTTCCTATCTAGTACGTGTTTTGAGAGGCATGGACATAATCAAATATGTTTTGCTCAGAGAGAATTAGGCAACACAAGGCTAGTGCCTATAGCAGCATTAACCTTCCCAAAGGGCAGAGAACACTTCATGCAAAGGAAATGGATTCTCTATCTCTCTCCAAGTGACATCCCAAATGCAGAGGTTGTTAGCCACCATCTTCCATCTTTTACAGTTGTGAATGTGTTCTCTCCTTTGGGATATCACCTTCTGGTGAAGTTTCTGACATGACTGGTGGGTACAACAGCCCTGGTCACATGTTATCTATACCATGTCCTTGAACCCTGGAAATATGTTGCCTAGGCCATATTTTCAAGAGCTCTGGAAAGCAGCAGGCTTCTTGGAGATTCTGGCAGTACACTTCCTCTGTGCATGGGGGACTGTGACTGAACAGCCATGTGGCAGCCACAAAAGTTTTTATAGGATTCGTTTTGCAAAATCATCCTAGAATGTAGGGTAGAGTTTGTTTAAACAAAAAGGGAACTTTTGTCATGAACATTTTTTGTTTTGTTTTGCTAATAAATCCTCTATTTATCATCTGTCCTGGTATGGATGCTTATGTGAAACTTAAACATGCTTTCAAAGCTATGACTCTCCAAACTGCCTCTGATCTTTCTTCTTCAGTCTCCCAACCCCATTTTTTTCAGGCTTGCAATTTTCCTTCTATACAGTCTAGGATCACAGGACAAACTGTTTCCCCCTGCAAACCTTAATAATCTCATAGATTCAAAGATTATATAACCAAAGGACCACTGAGATCATCTAGCAGAGTGACCAGATAGCAAGTATGAAACATCAGGATAGGAGGTTGGGGATAACAGACACTTATGAGACAAAGCCCTGATTATTGGGACTGTTTCTATAAAATTGGGTCATCTGCTCATCTTATCATCTAGCCCTGTATAACACAGAGCATAGGACTTCCCCAAATTAATTCCGATTTGCCTAGATCAAATCTTTTAGAAAAACACCCAGTCTTTATATAAAAATGGCCAGTGACAAGAGAATCTATCACAATCCCAGTAGGTTGTTTAAATGGTTAACTACTCTCACTATTTGAAAAGTTTGTGACTTATTTCCAGTGTGAATTTGTCTAGTTTTAATAGCCAGCTCATGGATCTTTTTGTACCTTTGTCTGTTAAAATGAAGAAGCCTTAATCCAAGTATTGTTCCTCTTAAAGGTACTTCTAGTCTGTAATCAAGACACACTTAACCTTTTTTTTAAAAAAAACAACCCTTCTTTTTTTAAAATAGACTCAAGCAGTCCAATCTATTGTATTATTGTCATGTTTTCCGATTCTTTAATCATTCTCATGGCTTTTCTAAAGCCCTCTCCAATTTTTCAGCATCATTCTGGAATTGTGGACACCAGAATAGAAAACAGTATTCTAGCAGCAGTAATAAGGAGGAGGGAGAACTTGTTCATCTTGGCCTCTGAGGATAGAACAAGAAGCAATGGGTTTAAACTGCAGCAAGGGAGGTTTAGGTTGGACATTAGGAAAATTCCTAACTGTCAGGGTAGTTAAACACTGGCATAAATTGCCCAGGGAGGTTGTGGAATCTCCATCTCTGGAGATATTTAAGAGTAGGTTAGATAAATGTCTATCAGGGATGGTCTAGACAGTATTTGGTTCTGCCATGAGGGCAGGGGACTGGACTTGATGACCTCTCGAGGTCCCTTCCAGTCCTAGTATTCTATGATTCTAATACTAGTGCCCAATACAGGGGTAATATAACTTCTCTACTCCTGTTCAATATTCCACTTCTTATAAATACAAGGACTACATTTGAGTCCTTTTGCATACAACATTGTAATGGTAGTTCATGTAACCTTGTTCCATAAGTGAATAATGATTTATGACCTAATCCAAGTACTTTATCTGGGCCAAACTCCCACGAAAGTCAGTGGCAGCTGGATCTGTGTAAAGCATTTGGGATTAGATACTATAAACTTCAGTTTCCTTCATTTCCTGTCCTTTCTCCTGCTCTCTCTCTTTACCAGACCTTCCTTCCTTGCCAGTTCTCATCTCTCTACATTTTAACATCCAAATGTTAGCTGCCCTTTGAATTCAGCAGGATGGATGAGGTTGGGTTTTTTTAAAGTTATTTTTTTTTAATCAAGAAGCATAGTTGAGCATTTTAACTAGTTGTAAGCAGGAGCAGCTACAGGTGAACACTATTAAAAGTTTAAGGTTTTCTGGACTGTTGAAAATGTAAAATGCCACTCTTGTTTCTTTAGTAGTTCCTGCCAGCATTGGCCATCATCTTATATTCTCAGTAACAGACATACTCAACTTTCTGTTTAAAAGCAAAATTCTGAACTATAAAATCATCAGTTGAAGTCTAACTAAGATATTAAAAAATAGCCATTTAAGGAGCCAATAGAAAAAAAAATATCCATTTAAACTAGTATCCAGCATTTTCATTTGACAACACATTTTTGCTCAACTAATTTTAACTTGCATTCCAAATGAAGCATTTTTATTTGTTTGGTTCCTGATTATCCATTTGTTCTGAATTTTTGTGTTGCACTATGTCCTTTCTGCAACACCTTATTCTTTCTTGCTGTGAAATCATTTTGTGCAAGGGGAAATTCTTTTTTTCTCTTTCAACAGTCAGAAAGATAGGTATAAGGATGGATAGTTAGAGGAAGAAGAGACTAAACCAGAAAATATATAAAAATAAAAGGTTTTTATTGGAAGGGGAAATAAAAATCTTTAGCAAGTGACCTCTGAAAAGATGTTGCAGAAAAGTATAGTAACAGAATCACTTTCTCAGCCATTTATTCCTCAAATGTCCAACAGTGTGTGAATACTACTTCAGTGCCATAGAGGTGAGCAGAAGGGTAAAGAGTAGCAGCACCAGTACTGGTGACAGGAATATTAAGAAAACAGAATGTTATAGGAATGCAAGTAAATAAGCAGATCTTGCTCCGATAGGAGTCAATGGGAGCTTTGCCATTAAGCTCAGTGAAAGCAGGTTTGCATCCAGGTTCCCCAGAAAATTCTTTAGTGGCACTTGAGGAAATGAAATAGTGATGGGCGGATTGTTTACAGGGGCATATATACGGAGGGGGTCAGTTATTTTCGTGCTTCAAGGAGCCAGGAGAGCAAGAAGATGGTAATGAAGTGGTATGTTGGACTCTGAAGAGAGATGGAAATCTGCTCTTCAAAGTGCTGTTTCTTCTCTGATTCTTTTATCCACTGAGTTTTTCAAAGGAGGAATGCATTGGGATCTTTGTGGCACTGGCACTATGGGGAGAAAGCAGTCAGGCTCATGTTAGGACTCAGTAACTCATAAATACTTTAATATAGAATGAAAGAAAAACCATTTCTACTACCATGGATATTTTTTTTCCTGGTCATAGTACTCTCCCTACCTAAGTCTGGCCCTCGATCAAATGATCTCCCCCTCCCAATTTGTTAAACTTCTGAATACCTAATTTGTATTGTATTGTAGTACATTTTATGACTTTGCACAGTTTTCATGAATGATTTCTCTATCATAAGATACAAGATAAAGATTAGATCTTTAAATCTGTATTTATTCATGCCAAATATACACAAATAAAATTTCCTCCAATCTTATAGATTCTTTGTAATTTTAAGAATAACGGACATGTACTAACATTAAGAAAACGAACTGTGCACCAATATTGGGTGGTCCAATATTAAATAGGTGATGGCCTTAAAATGTTAATCCTAGTTCTTTAGTTCAACAGGCTGCCTTTTCCTTCCTTTGCCCTCATGAATTGAAGTACAGCCTGAAAGATCCAAAGACTAGCCAAGTGGCTTACCCTGGCGAGTTGGGAACCAAAAGTTTGCCAACTGCTGAAATACAGGGTCAGTTTCTGAGAGAGTCCTCGCATTTTGTCATTTGTACCTATTCATCTTGAGTGGGTGCGGGAGTCAGTTAATAAATGAGCAGGCCAATGAACAAGTATATATGGTGCACAGTAAAAAAGTTCACAGTATCACAGCTTGATTCTCACTTTATTTCAGTTCATTGTTACATCTCACTGATAAATTGGTGATGCACAGCACTTGGTAATCTTAGGGCAAAACTGACAACAATCTAGAAGGCTTGATGGAAATGTAGTTATCAAAGTCTGGAAGGTTTTGTGAGAGTCTAAGAAAGGTCCAGAACATTCCAGGCACTTAGAGAAAAAGAAATCTACATATAGAATACCTGAAACATTTTACACTTCACACATTCTATTTTCCGTATTATTGCCAACAATTAAAAACAGCACTTTGAGCCACTCCTGATACCCTAACCTATTGCCTGCCCCTAAATCCTGCTCTTCCCCTTCAGGTGATGGAAAAAGTGGTGTTTGGAGAAGATCTTGAAGTTCAGGAATATTTGCATAACATGTGGTAAGGCACCACCAGCAGTGCAATAGTTAAAAAATGAAAGGAAGAAATGTGGGGCAAAAGGATAAATGTTAAGGCTAAAAGTGATTGTTCTGATCTAGCAAGAGCTCCTGCACAATCCAGACATAGAACCTTGCCTATTAAGTCCTGCATAAAGACTATAATTTATGTTTGAGCTGTAGTATATCTGAAATAGTGAAACAAATATTATTGAAGGTAACCACATTAGTGATACCAATGAATAGCATAAGTTTTATCATCACTTGTCTATACTTACCACCTGTTATCAGAGATGCTATGGTCTATTTTATCATGTCAGAATGTGCATTATTGCTTTGCAAAGCACAAGCTTGTGGAAACCATGCCACTGATTGCAGGAAGGAACATCATAATCCTATATAGTCCTTCATAAAGTGTAGAAACTCAGGGCTTGTCTCCACACATTTAGTTTATGGAAAGCTGCTGTATGAATCTACCCCACTCTAGCCTGTCATAGACTGTGCCCACCCTGCTGATGCACATGGGCACCGGGGCAAAGGGAGGAGGTGGGAGGGTGTGGCTCCACATTGCTGGAAGGGGCAGGACCCCAGGCTGAAGGGGCAGGGCTGAGGGCAGCCATCCCTCAGCATTGCCTGGATGGCAGTGCCTCCACTCCCAGTGCTGCCTGGAGTGTACTATGCAGTGCTCCAATGGGGCTCCAGGCACTACCACAGCAGGCTTTGGAGTCCCAGGCCCCTTTGAATCACCTGGCTCCTTCAAATCATTAGGCCTTGTGGCAGCTGTCCCCTTTGCTCCACCCTCCCCTCCCTGATCGGCAGGCCTGACATTAATGGTTCATTTGTTTGCTTTGATTTAGTCCTCTTTGAATGGGACTAGATCAAAGTACTATAACATTGTTAATACGTGTCAGGAAAGTGCATGCCCCTCAGCCTGCTGCAAACGCTAAGGCTTTTTCCACAATGCACAGCTTATAGCCATGTAACTGTGTTGCAGAGTTGGGCAGTGTAAATGCTCTTTGACAAAATACTTCCAGCACCTATAGGCAGGGTTTAACATTGTCAGCTGGAGCACTCTCCCGTCAACAATGAGTTGCAGCAATATGCCAGCAATGCCCCTCTGCCATGTATATTGGCCAGGCTGGACAGTCTCTGTGTCAAAGGATTAATGGACACAAATCAGATATTTGGAATAGTAACACACAGAAACCCGTTGAACATTTTAACCTTCTTGGGCACTCACTAATGGATCTAAAGGTGTCTATACTACTACAAAGCAATTTCAAAAACCAGCTTGAGAGAGAAGCCGCAGAACTGGGTTTCATTTATAAGTTTGACATCTGTAATCAAGGTTTGAACAAAGACCTGACCTGGATGGGCTGCTACATTCCACACCCTAATAACACAAAAAGCTAAGCACGGGGTACTTGGAGCCCACTCTATTAGCCTCATTTAGCAGAGACACTCTAATTGACAATATTTGTTTCCTATTTTTTCCTTATCTTTCCCACCCTATCCCTTCCCTTTCTCTGCTATTTATTTGTACTCTGGACCCCTTATTCCATTCATCTGAAGAAGTGGGTTGTGCCCGTGAAAGCTCATGGTACCATCTACATTTTTGTTAGGGTGTGTTTAGACTACAGGGTTTTGTTGACAAAACTATACCTGCATCTACGCTGCCGCTGAGTTCTGTCGACATAACGTCGACAGAACTCAGCAGTTTTGTTGACAGCTGTAAACCTCATTCTATGAGGAATAACACCTTTTGTTGACAGAGTTCTGTCGACAGAAGGCATTATTGCATCTACACTGTCTTTTGCGTCTCCACTGTCATGTCGACAAAGTGGCTTGCTTTGTCGACAGAACTGGATGTAGTCTAGACGCTCTTTGTCGACAGAAGCTTTGTTGACAGTATCTGTTGACAAAACTTCTGTCAACAAAAGCCTGTAGTCTAGACAGACCCTTAGTCTCTAAGGTTCTGCAGAACTATTCATTAAGGTTTTTTTTCCAGTTACAGACTAACACGGCTACCCCTCTGAGACTTTTAAACTTCTCTAATTTGCCTTATTATTAAAATCCCAAGCAGTAGGGCCTCAACTTTGCTCCCATTAAAAGCAAAAGTAAATGTCCAATTGACTTTAAGATCATGCCCCTCAAGGAGAACATAAAAGCTAAGAAACCTTACACAAATTACTTTATATCATCAGATGAATGTCACTTCTCCATGCTTACATACTGAAATAAAAGAAACCACATTTTTCATTTCTCCTCGGGGGTAAATCCATCTCTCAGATGAATCTTCCTGATATGGTTGCATAGTGGTAAGGATTAGTGAAAAGAGAGAGAGGAAGGAATTTTTTCTCTGCAGAGCAAATTGAGGAAAACAGAGGGAGGGGGAAGCTTCCAAGCACCACAGTGCTCTAACTCTCTTGCCTCTCCCAAAATGCCAGGTGCTTCCTATGTGTCTCCTTGTTATAAACTCATCAATTCTAAGGCCAGAAGGAATCATTATGATCATCTAATCGGATCTATATAACACAGGCCATAGAATTTCTGCAAAATAATTCATAGGGAATGTCATTTAAAAATCCAATCTTGATAATTTCTTTTTGTTTCTAATATTTTTTTTTAAAATCTGTCTTTTCGTCTAATTATTGGCCACAGATTTTGCCTTGCCTTTCTCTGCTTCCCTTATCAGTTTTCTATAATTTCTAACTTTGTTTCATTTATTACTATCAGTTTTCCCTTTCTTATATTTGTGTATTTTATTTTTATAAGTGCCTTCACTCCCTTCTAAATCACTTATTTTGGTTTATTTGTTTTGTTCTTGGTTGAAGGTGGTATTGTGGCTTTCTGGGGTATCTAGTGAAGTATTCTTAAGATAATTGGGAATCATTTAAGTGGTATGCTTTTATCTTACTACTCCTATTCAGAAGAGCCAAGATTTTCAAAGCTGGGAGTGTAAAGTTAGGTTCCTAAATCTTTTTTTAAAATTCCGAGATACATGGGATGACCTTTGAAAATGTCAAGGATTCCACAGCTCCCACTGAGTTAATTTTTTTAAATCTTGACCTAAATCAGTGCTAAGAGAGTGCACCCTATTCTTGTAATATTAGCTTTCATCCTGTAATTCATAAAAAGTTTTTACATAATATTAAATTATGAATCTCCCATTTTGCTTTCATTTTTGAGATTTACTTCATGTTAACTGACCTTTTAATTAAAAATATTTTATTCACCACAGTGAAATGATTATAGCAAGATTGTTGCAGCAGTTGAACAAAGCCTATGGAATAGTGTAGCCTTTGGAAGATAAAATGGATGATCGTTAAATTTATCAGATAGAATATGTGGAAAATGTTCCAGTAGCTTCTTATATCAAAATACCACAAAAACTGTGAAGCTTAAAGGAGACCTTTGTAATAATGTGCCATTCTCAAAGGAGTTAGAACCAATATTTGGTACTTCTCAGCACTTTTTATGATTTCCTCCACAGACTATTTTGCTTTTGGGTGAAAACTACAGACGGCATGTTAAAGATTTGAATATTGTACATGTTGCAAACTTGCTTTCTAATGAAAATAAAAACCTTGATGAGTAAAACACTGTATTCTGCATGTTACAATGACATGACTGACTTATTTGCAAGAAAACATTTAAAAGAAATCCAAATTTTACAAGATGCAGGGAGGCTAACAGAGTTGTAGAAAACATTAACTTTTGTGTCACTGGTGTAAATCTGTCCCAAGTCAATTTGACAAAGTTTATACCAAAATGACAGTTGTGCAGCTTATTGAAATGCAGTCATCACAGTCCAGTTCCTACTGCACGTTACAAATGAAAATGCCTTTGAAAATAGCAGTATAGGCACAAAGTAAAGTGAATGAGTACAGAGCTCAAACTGTTATTTTGGTTCTAATTCTAACTTGTGACATTTCTCTTTCTCCAATATTTTGGTGTCATGAAAGAGTTTAACTCCCCTCCCCCCCCCCCAATAATCTTGTTTTTGGAAGCTTGGGACAGGTTCTTCTCTATGAAATAAGAGGCTGTTTTGGAGACATGCCAATAATGAATGCAGATGTGATTACAGAATAGTTTGCTCTCTTTATTTCTGTGCTAGTATTCATTTTACACAAGATTGTTACAAGTCAATGCAGCTTTCTTAGAGCAGCCCAGAGGCAGCTCTAAACTGAACTGAGAGGTGTCATTCAAAGTTAGAAAGTCAAAAAGGTATCTTAACTACCTTTGTGTCCTGCTGCTTCCAGTGCCAAATGCAGGGGGAAAGGGAAAGATATGTGAGTGGTAGGCTGATATCGCCCATGCTTCTATTTTCTCTGTGAATAAACAGTGTTTTTATTCATCAGAGCTAAAAGTCCTACACATCTGAGGGCATTTCATTTACTAGAAAATGACCCAACAGTGCTGCATTAACATGACTTACGCTATTTTTCTCCACTGGAGAGGGAGCGATCTAGAAGCAGCTCAGATACCTCAGTGATGGGCATGGTATAAAAACCTGCTTAGAGTATTTGATATTTTGCTTTCTTATATCAGAACCTTGTTCTGCTTTTCCTCTTTGGGATTCAAAATTACTGCATTGGTATGATTTCTAGAGGCATGCTGCTCACCAGTGAATAAAAATACAAGACTCCACATTTGCTTTACATACTTCTTGCTTACTTTTCAAAGAAAACTAATTGACATCCTTGAAGGTAGGGAGGTGGTGTGGGTTCTGGCATGGCTTAGGGGATAGGGCATTCGCCTGGGAATGTGTTGATATTCAGGGCCAGTCTACTAGATAAAATAACAATGTTTTGAGGGACTCATTCACCAATGCTTGCTGATGTAGTGAACAATTTTCTGCAACTCCTAATGTTAAATGTCATCTATTTCCATTTGTACTTCTATAAAGACCCAAAGAAAGATTTTTAATGTTTTTAAACTGTGCACATGAAGAAGCAGGATTGAATAGCTCAGGATATGAGCAACAGGATTTGGAATTCTCCCTCCTAGGCCACTTGTTCAAAATAAGTCAATAATGTCTGAACTTCATTAATTTTGGTTTGCTCAGTGGTACATAGAAAGTGTATTGGTTGACACAGCCTGCTTTCTATTGGACAGATGATAATATTAACTGTGTTGACAATATCATTCAACAGAGGCATATTTGCACAGCCAGTCTGAAGAAATTTGCAGTGTTTTCATTCATGCTCATATGGTTCCTGTCACCACAGTGCCAGACACTAATGAATTGGCATGAGAATATCCTGAGAATTAGCCCCATTGTGCAGCTTAAGAATTGAGGGAAGCATACTAGAAAAAGGTAACAGAACTAAGATTCCAATCCAGGTATCCAAGTCCCAAACTGGTGCCTTAAATATAAGACCAAGCTGTGTACAAACAGTAGTTTGACTTTCAGTGCTGTCAGGTTGGAGGCTTTCCTATGGCTGAAGTACACATTAAAACATGATTCCTCCAATACAATTCATGACTGCTGTTTCCAAATGTAGTAAATTGTGCTTCTAAAGCACATCCTACACAAGAAGATCGTGGAGCATATGGAGATAAGACACACTATACGTTCACTGAGCCGGACCTGCAGTGCTACTTGTTACAAAGGATAAACTAGGACAAGGATGTACATGTGCCTCTGTATGGTCTAGCACTAGACCATTAGAGTGAAAGGAATGGGACTGCAGGGGAGAGAAAGGATGTTTGTAGGTGTACCATGCCCTCATGCTAGCAACAACTGAATTATATGGATGAGAGATTGATTTCTAGCATTGATGTCACTATCACTGAGTAGGCAAAAGGTTCATTTTATCCCTCTTTCTGTATGTATAAAAATTAAATATATAGCTATTTTTTTCAAATAATACCACATAATTGTGGATACAAGCCCTCCAGCTACCATGAGTTTACAGCTCCTTACAACCAACACACCAAGACAAAAACTAGTTTCTATGAAAGTAAGAGTTCCTTTGTACAACTTATTTTCAGATACTTCTGTTCTCCATTGGGTTACGCTGATGTTTTCTTTTTTGAGGCAGTGGAAGGAAAGGAAGTCAGTTTTTAGTTCAATCAGAGGAGGTTCAGCTGTCAGGTCATAAATCACACTCCTGCAGATGACAGTCCATATACCTAGGCTACATCTACACTGGCAGCTTCTTGCGCAAGAACAGCTGTTCTTGAGCAAAAACCTGTCGGGTGTCTACACTGCACACGCGTTCTTGTGCAAATAAACGTATAGTCTAGCGTCGGAAAACAGGGCTTCTTCCATAAGAGTTATTCCTCTCCCCACGAGGAATAAGCCCTCTTGTGCAAGAGCTCTTGCGCAAGAGGGCAGTGTAGACAGGCAACATGAATTTCTTATGCAAGAAACCCCTATGGCTAAAATGGCCATCAGAGCTTTATTGCGCAAGAGAGCATCCACACTGCCATAGACGCTCTTGCACAAAAGCACATGCCAGTGTAGATGCGCTCTTGTGGAAGACTTTTTGCACAAGAACTCTTGCGCAAGAAGCTGCCAGTGTAGACGTAGCCCTAGTGAATATACCAATACCAAAGAGATAAAGATTAAGCACCTGAGATAATGCTGAGCTTTGTCGGTATCAGTTTCCAATAAATAATAACATGGAATGATGAAAGAAATTAATCCAGTCAGCAGAAGTCACTGTGGTTAGTTTCTACTCAGGAAGCTTACTTAACTAACTCATATCTCTAGTTGGATATTTTTCATATGCATGGTCAATGCTATTTCCAAACCATGCAAATGGAAAGACAATAATTACTATGGAAGTACTACTCTTAAACAATGTGTTTAACATGGAAAGGTTCCTGCAGAAAAACTCCTGTTAACCTTGTTCTTTTTATAATCATGATCAATGCCTTTTTTAATACAGTTCTGTGATAATCAAATAATATTGGCTTTGGTTTCATCTAATTCTTGGCAATGATGACATTTAATTCCATGTAACAAACATCATAGTGGCTGAACAGTCAGTATTTCACTGATATAACTTGAAAGTGTCATTCTAAAATATTCATAGAATCCCAGGGCTGGAAGAGACCTCAGGAGGTCATTGAGTTCAGCCCTCTGCCCAAAGCAGGACCAACTCTAATTAAATTATCCCAGCCAGGGCTTTGTCAAGCCAGGACTCAAAAATCTCTAGGGATGGAGATTCTACCACCTGTGTTGCCCAGAGGCAACAGTCCTTTCCTTAAAGGATTTGGAGGCAATAAGCACACACATTGTGTGAAGGCTTAAAGACTTTATTAAGCAAATCCCAGAATAAAATAAAATACTTATGTCCCTTCTGCTGCCGGGAACCCCCTGAAGAAGGACAGTGGATGGACCCCAAGGCCGGTACTTAGCACTTTCTGCGGCTTCGGTCTACACTGAGGTTCTGATGTTAGGAATATTCCTGGCCTTTATATACTATTGGATCTGCATTACTCACACCTGTTATTTTGAGAACCTGACAAGATTGTAGATACATTGCATATTTTCCCAGGTCAAATTATCAGCTTGGCCAGTGTCAAACTTCAACATAGATAACTATGTGATAATCCCAAACACTCCTGTACTCCCGTACCAGGTGGATAGCCTTGGGACCCACTCCAGAACTTGTTGAAAGTAAACAGTGCATTCCTAAACTGTACCATCTTGAGCAAGCAGCTATCTCTTTGAAAATAATAAGAAAATGAGAAACAAAAAGCACAAATGGCTGCCTAGGGCATCCAGGCATGAAAGAGAATGCAGTCATAAAAGGAACGATTGCTATACACCACCTAATCTCCTTGATATCACAATCGTCTTCCTCATTTCCACGACACCACCTCCCTAGGTAACCCATTCTAGTGCTTCACCACTCTCCTAGTGAAATAGTTTTTCCTAATATCCAACCTATACCTCTCCCACCATAACTTGAGACCATTGCTCCTTGTTCTGTCATCCGTCACTACTGAGAACACCCTCTGTCCATTCTTTTTGGAACCCCCCTTCAGGTAGTTAAAGGCTGCTATCAAATCTCCCCTTACTCTTCTCTTCTGCAGCCTAAACAAACCCAAATCCCTCAACCTCTCCTCGTTGGTCATGTGTTCCAGCTCCCTAATCATTTTGGTTGCCCTCTGCTGGAGCCTCTCCAATGTGTCCACATCCTTTCTATAATGGGGGGCCCAGAACTGGATGTAATACTCCAGATGTGGCCTCACCAGAACCAAATAAAGGGGAATAATCACTTCTCTAGATCTGCTGGAAATGCTCTTCCTAATACACCCCAATATGCCATTAACCTTTTTTGCTACAAGGGCACACTGACTCATATCCAGCTTCTCATCCACTGTAATCCCCATATCCTTTTCTGCTAATCTGCTACTTAGCCAGTTGGTCCCCTGCCTGTAACAATGCTTGGGATTCTTCCATCCCAAGTGCAGGACTCTGGAGTTGTCCTTGTTCAACCTCATCAGATTTATTTTGGCCCAATCCCCCAATTTGTCTAGGTCATTCTGAACCCTATCTCTACCCTCCAAAATATTTACCTCTCCGCCACCTTAGTGTCATCTGCAAACTTGCTGAGGGCGCAATCCATCCCCTCATCCAGGTGATTAATAAAGATGTTGAACAAAACCAGCCCTAGAACCAATCCTTGGGACACTCCGCTTGAAACCAACCTCCAGCCAGACACCAGGTGGTTGATCACTATCCATTGGGCCCAACAATCTATCCAGCTTTCTGTTCACTTTACATTCCATTTATCCAATCCATAATTCCTTAACTTTCTGGCAAGAATATTATGGGAGACTGTATCAAAAGCTTTGCTAAACTCAAATCATATTATACACACAAAATTCGTTTCTCTGGGACATTTCTATACATTTCCTCCTCATATGTGCATTTAAACTTAACATACCTAAAATTTCCCACTATCAAAACTTGTAAATGATATGGACATTTCAGCCAGAGTTTTTCTTATGGGCTACCTCAAACATTAATCATTCTCCTGTTACAAGTGTCTGCAATGTGGAACTGTTTTGGATGAATTTCAAAGAGATTTTTTTCAATATATGTCATGATCGGGATGTCATTGATCTGATCTAGTGGTCAGGGCAGAAACTGGGAGTCAGGCAACTCAGGCTTTGTCTAGACTGCAGAGTTATATCAGAAAAAGTGCAATGTGCATATCTTTTCCCACTTTTTTGGGGGGGAAGAGGCTTTTCTGAAATTTGACCCATCTACACGAGGCCAAATTTCAGAAAAAACTCCTGTTTTGGAACATCCCTTATTCCGCATACAATGAGGAATATAGGAATGCCAGAAGAACATGTCCACTTTTTTGGTATCCTGGAAAAGCTCTGCAGTGTAGACATAGCATCAGATACCAAGAGGGTCAGGGTCCAGAGGGCAAATTGAGAGCCACATATCAGCAGGCAGGCACGGTCAGGTTATTAGGAGATCAAAAGATGAAAACCCCTCTGACAGACCCTGACTATGTCTAGACTTCAGAGCTTTTCCAGTATCCCGGAAAAGCTCTGCCACATCCAAGGAATGTGTCCACTTTTTTGGAACAGTTTCTGAAAAGCAGACATGCTCTTTCAGCATCCCTGTATTCCTCTCAGTGAGAGGAATAAGAGATGTTCTGAAAGAGGTGTTTTTTTCAGAAATTTGGCCCCATGTAGATGGGCGAAATTTTGGAAAAGCCTCTTTTGGGGGAAAAAAATCGGGAAAAGATATGCAAATTGTGGTTCGGAATTTGTGTATCTTTTTCTGACTTTTCTCTACAGTGTAGACATAGCCCCTGATTAAAATGTGACCATGTAGATCATGGTTGCAATCACTATTATATATTTGCAACTGATCTTATACAAAATATGGTATGTAAGATGTCTATGGAAATGTTATGATTTGCTGAATATAATTATGCTATTTGTATACTTGTATAATTTTGTATTTGAAGTTAGGAGTATAGACTCTATACTTGTATTTCAAATGTTTGTTCCTGGTATAACTAGCACAAGGTAGTCAGCACATCTTGGAGGGACTGGTCAAATTGAGTGGCCCATCAATAGGACACTTAACTCACATTGGACTGTAGGAGATGCCCACCAAAACTAAATGGACTTTCCTGTGGCTGTTCCATCTGAAGTATAGGTAATGTGTCTGATTCTGTGGCATTAGTAGAACTTTCTTATGCGATGTATAAGATTTTCAGTGATCTTCATCATATTTGATTTTGGAAACTAGTGGTGTGTCAGCTCAATCCCCCAATTTCACACTCTGTGTGCAGAGATAGGGGGGCGGCTAGCAGAATAACCACAGCAGAAACTTGTGATTCCTAGAGACAAACTTATCCAATCTAAGTCCCCCTGAGATACAACCCCCCCCCCAAAAAAAACCCACCCAAGAATGGTTCCTTGCTGCTATCACCCAAGTGATTACAGAAAATAAAAAATAAACCCTTTTCCAGGGAAGAGATCACTTGGGAATATATTCCCTAAGGTAAAGCTCTCCTCCTTGCCCCAACCTCCATTTTGTTTGGAGTTAGGAAAACAGAGGGAATCCACAGGCAACAATGGACTCTGACCTTGTAACTAGGCAGTTAGTCCTAAGGACACAACAATCAACCAATACCGGTTAATTAGAATTTAAAACCCCTCTTTTATTATCAAAACACAACTACTGTTGCATGCATAGTAAATTGGGTAGGTGGTAAATTGCCACAATTTGATATATACTCAGGGAAAGTCCATGGGCTGTAATCCTTAGTTACAAAAGGAAAAAACAATTAGCCAGCTCAGACATGTTTTCCAAATCCCCAAACAAGGAAAACAATAAACTCTCATAGACTATCTAAACTTTTCCTTACTTACACAATTCAAGAAGTCTGTTTTTGGAGAGAGAAAGTGTCTTGCATCTCCCTCAGTCCCTGGGAGAAACTGCTCTGATCTCAAACAAAGAAGAGCGAGAGAAAAACCTCTCTTTGCCAGTTTGAAATTCCCACCTGCATTTTTTATTGGCTGATTGCCCGAATGCCCCCAGCCGACATCTTTGCTAGGTACCTGAGTTAACCCCTTAGTTACCGGGTGCTGGTCAGCACTCCTTCTGATCATGACAGGTGGTCAGAAATTTTGTAAGCATGCTCATCACAGCATAATCCAAGTGATTAATGATAAGGGTGAATTGTGCACTTATCTTATATTAATTTTATCTAAACCAAATTTCCGTAGGATATTTATGAGAATTTCACATGCGACTGTGTCAAAAAGCCTTATTAAAATCAAGACCTAACACCTCTACTGCATCTCCCCGTCCTCTAGGCTAAATAACCCTGTCAAAGAAGGAAATTGCTTTGGTTTGGTATGATTTGTTCTTGATAAATCCATGGTAGCTATTCCTTATAACCCTATTCTCCTTTAGGTGCTTTAAATTGATAGCTTAATAATTTGTTCCAGTATTTTTTCCAGCATCCAATGTTGGCTGACTGACCTATAATTCTCTGGGTCCTTTCTGTTTCCCTTTTTTAAATATAGGTCCTCTGTTTTTCCTTCCCTAGTCCTTTGGAATCTAACCTGTCTTGCATCTCAAAGATAATCACAGTTTCAAGATCAGCCTGTTTCTTAACTACCCTAGCATGAATTTTGTTCTTGTCAGGCCTTGATGACTTGAATTCAACTATTTTATTAAGCTTTTTCTCCCCTATTTTGGTCTGCATTCCTTCCCCCTTGTTACTAGTACGAATTGTGCTAAGAAGGTGGTCACTATTAAAAATTGTGGTGAAGATTGAAGCAAAACAGGTTTAAACCCATTGGCCTTATTGATGTCATCCAATAATTGCTCTCCTTCCCCACTACACTTTTCTTTGTCATTGTTTTACTCTGTATGTATTTATAGAAACTTATCTTTTATGCCCCCTTTTCTGCCTTAATCTTTCTGATTTTGTTCTCAAATATTTATACTATTCTTTTATATTCATCCCTAGCAATTCATTCATTTTTCCATGTTTTAGGGTTACTGTTCAATTTTCAGGTTATGAAGAAGCTCCTGATGTCGCCATGTTGGCTTCTTGATATTCTTCCTATTTTTGCTGCCATCCATTAATATTGTGTGCTTCAGAATCGCCATCTTTTATGAAAGCCTTTTTTCCTTCGATTTTCTTTGCACGTGGAATTTTCTCTGAGTTTATTAAAGTCTGGTTTTTTGAAGTCCACTGCCCTTATTCTACAAGAAGTTTGACCTCTCTTGTCCAGTACCCTCGGGACCTGACTGGTCCCAGATGAGGGAACTTGCTGGAAAACAGGAGGTCCCCTGATACCAGCCCGTCAGTCGCTGCCCCTTCCTGCTGCTGGCTCCTGCAAACTGGCTGGGCTATCTTGGGCCTGTCCTGGTTCTGCTGCTGGTTGCTGGGCAGCTCCAGCCCCACTGCTGAATGGCACATTGCCTGGTCAGGCTGCCACAGCCCAAACCCCATTGCTGGGTGGCACGTGGTCCCAGTCACACTGATTTTGCCATGGCTGGCTTCCCCTCCTGGGCTGCTGCGGCTGCAACCCTGGCCCTGCTGACAGGCATCAGGCAGTTCCAACCATGCTGCTGCTGCCGCTACAACTGCCGCCTGGGATTCTGTGTCCCCACCGCCTCCCAGGCTGATGTGGCCCAGCCAGGCTTCCCCTCTTGAGCTGCAGTGGTCTCGGCCCTGCTGCCGAGTGGCAGACAGTGCTGATCATGTTCCGCTCAGTCTGTGGTGCCCTGCTGCTAGCAGACTCACAGGGCTGCACCGGTCTCCCAGTTGTTGCCTTCCTGCCCCAGGGATCTCTCATCCAGGAACATCCATGGTCATGCTGGACCACAGATGTTGCCAGATGATAGAACCCCGGATTTGGGAGGTGCAATCTGTATTACTTCTCTACCAGATCTCTGGATAGTTGAAGTCCCTGTTATTGCCACCTCTTGTGTTGTGGCAATTTATTTATTTATTATAGAAATGCCTCATCCACTACCACTTGATTTGGTAGTGTCTAATAAATACCTGCCATGACACTGGCCCAGTTCCCCACCTTCTTTTTTTATTTTTCCACATAAACTTGCAACTGGACTGACTCTCACCTTTGTCTGGACCTCAGAACAAGCATATATATTCTTGATGTGCAATTCAGTACTTCCTCCCCTCCCCCAATCTCTCATTCTTGAACAACCATACAATATTTCAATAATAAGACTTATTCCCAGAGTCTCTCCAATGGCAATTAAGTAATCATTTAGCTTGTGTGCGAAGACTTCAGTACATTATTTTTCCTAAGAAAATTTTAATTTATGATGTGTTCCAATTAAACAAAAATGTGAGTTGCAAAATTATCTGACATAAGCTTTAAAAAAACCCTTCAACTTCTAAAACTTTCAGTCAGTGGCAACATTTCATAGCTGTGGTGGAGTGTTGCTGCTGTTGACTGACTTAACATACACCTAAATCATTAAAATTGCAGTGCTGTGTTAGGGTCCAAAACATATTCCACCGACAAAAGCCACCAGAGTCATCAAATACATTTCAAATAAGCAGCAACCCCATGTCTCTGGACATTGACTGGCAAATTATGAAAGTCAATCTAAAATTAAACCACTGTTGTGCTCAAGAAGTATTCTCTTGAGTTTTACTTGATATCTTTAACCTTGCTTTGGTCAGGAAAATATTCCTAGCAACGTTTCTGTATTTCAAGGAAAATTTTAATGCTGTAAAATACACTCTCTTGTCATAAATTTTACAGTTATGCTCTTGAAAATATAGCCGTATGATTTAATTTTCTTCATATCTTTCTGATGTATATCCAGAAAATAATATTTCAGGGTGGTGAACCTGTCTCTACAACCTGTAGCTGCTTAGGTCCCCTCAGGCTCTAGATCTTCATCCCCTTTCTTTTCATTTTGAACATACTACACATGGCATTCCTAATATTTGTTTGAGTGCCATAGACCATGTATACTGACAAAACTATTGTATTTAATGATTTTTAAATGTATGCTAGCCAGTGTCCTGTCTAATGTGATATCAAATATATGTGTGAGTTGGCTAACCTAATCTTAGCCTAATTAAACAAATCTGCCTTCTTTTCAGCAGCACTCTGTAGCAGGTGGTTTGCAATCTCTGTAACCTAACTGGGTCCTTTACTGAAATACAGTTTGTTTTCATGATTCCATTAAGAAAGTTTGAATCCCCAGTCAAGGATACTTGTCACACCAAATTTAAAGTACTCATAATACTCACCTGTTACAATGACTTATTTTAATAACTGGAACTGTGCCCTGATACCAAACCAATCAGAAAATGCTATTTGGTCTGCTGTCTTTATATCTTTTAAAATATTTATGATTGAAGGTAAACAAACTCATTAATAAACAATTGGGCTAGCTTTCATTGCAGATATCTCTTCGTATATGACTTGGTATACTTGATATAGCTTTGGTTAGAATAAAGAAAAGACTAAGTGCTTATTTATTAAATCTGATTTGTCTATTGCAAGGTGACCAATATGCAAATATTTAATTGTATTTCATTTTTGAGGGAGTATCTATTGGATTTTTGGTTTTGATTGTTGTAGTGGGTTGGTGTGGCTACCCACTGACCCCGAGGGGGAAACAGCCCTCCCTGAGCTGGGGTGGGCAGCACCTGACATAAATGAGGCACCTGGGAAGGAGACAGGGGGCAGTCCCAGGGATATAAAAGGGCTGCCTGAAGGGCCAGTGAGGCCCAAGGAACCAGGGAGCCAAAAGCCTCTCCAGCCCCACCCACTGAGGAGCCACAGCTGAAGCTAGAACTGGAGCTGGAGGAAGTGGACAACTGACCTGGGCCGCTGGGCCCATTGCTGGAGGACTACCAAGCTGGACTGCTTATGTGGCCAGAGGATCCCAACCTGTGAGGCCTGGAGGACCTGCCACAGAACCAGGTACAGGGTGTGGAGGGGAGAATTAGAGCCAGCCCAGGGATAGCCGACCTTGGTCTGGCTGAGGGTCAGCAGGCTGCGGTGTGGACCCCTGCTGACCCCGACATAGCAGGTCAGTGAGTTTTGGAACTGGATCCTTGCTGACCTAGCAGCTGACTACTGGCTGCTATTAGGGCCCTGGGCTGGGGCATGGTGATGTAGGGAGGGCCCATGTCTCCCCCCCGGCCACCCCTTGATTGAGTGACAGTCTCCCCTCCTGTGTTTGGCAGCCACAGGCAAAGTGCCTGAAACCCTCCTGAACAAGGAGACAGACTACTTACCTGTGCTTACTGGTTGTGAACTGGTTGGCTTGCCCTGGGTAAAGCCCTTGTCCTGCTCTAGGGCTGGGTCTCTAACTGTTTACTGATTGCAGCCCTTGCCCTGTGTTAGGGGCCGGGCTATTGACTGTTTAATTGAGGCAACCTGCCTTGTGTCTGGGCGGGCTTATTAACTGGCTGACTACTGCAGCCTTTACCCTGCACAAGAGCTGGGGGTTCTAGACTGCTAGGGGAATAGCTCCCTGTTGAACCAGCCTGGGACATAGAGTAGTGGGTTGGTGTGGCCACCCACTGACCCCAAGGGGGACACCTCTCATTTCCTGGGGTGCTCCCCACTGGGTTACAATTGTATTGAAATTCTACAAATTCATCCTTAATTCCTTTTTTTTTTTTTCCAAAGGATTGCTGAAAGAATTTCCTTCCTGAATTATCGCATTCACTAAATCCCACTTACATTTTGGTGTCAATGAGTAGCATTGTGCTAGAGGCCTGAGGTGAAGTAAGACAGATCTGTCTCTGGTCTCTTGGGAATCCTGCCTGGTCCTGTCATTCTACCACTTAACTCAGATATAGTGATTTCACCTTTAAGGGACTGAAACTCACTCAGCTCTACTGTAATTTCAGCAAAAATTCCTCTCTATTGTCTCCCATCGAGAAGCTGCTTCAGTATTCTCTCTTTCTGAGAAGTCCCTTAATTGTCTCAGGAGCCTTAGTGCTGGAGAACTAGCAACATTTAGGCCCCTTAAACGGAGTCCTTGTCACAAGGTAGGAACCTTCTTCCCATTTCTTTCACTGTTCATTTCCACTATCTATCCAATTCTTAGTTTGTATGCAGTTATGGCAACTCCCATAGTGTCACTGGAATAATTCTGGGTAGAAAGTTTATACAGGTAAAAATCTCTCTGTAGAACAATTTTAAAAAGTTGCTTTTAAAGTTACAGACTAACATGGGAACCCCTTTGAGTCTCTGTGTAGATACACTTTTCTTGGTTTACCAATACTTCTGTCCATTTGGTGTTCTGGGTAAATAGCTTACAGAGATTAAACAGATCTGTGGTCATTTTTCATCATTTACCAACAAATGAGAACAGAGAGCTCTTTATCCTGTAGACTAAGAGTTTCATGCTATAGGACTTACACAAAAATGTTTTGCTAGAGCAGGACCTACGACACTAAGACCAAACTAATAGGCTGATACGGTGATGTGTTAGCTACAAATTACATTAGCTAGGGTAAAACTACCAAAACTAGCAATCTTCATGCTTCAGAGCAAAATTTGATTACCAGTAATGGTCAGGTATATTTATTTCATGGTGTAACAATGCACTGGACTGCGTATGCATTATTGTTAGTTTGTCCTCTTCTAAGACATTCAGCATTGGCTACAGTCAAGAACCTCACCTTCTACTTCTGGTGCAAAATCATATACACAGGGATCTTTGACTGATCTTCGAACATGAGCAGATTCTACACAATACAAGATTTGCCAAATATTCCTTTTGGTGAGCTGGAGATGGTACTGGAATGAAGAGGCAGGGAATGGTGCACGCAAACTACCATACCCAAAACAATGGACAGAGAACCAGGGCGAAAGAGAGAGTGCAAACCTCTACTTGACAATATTGGCTCTAATGCCCTGTCAATTAGCAATTGCACAGGATTATTATTAATAATTTATTTTACTATAGCACCCAGTTGCTTCAGACATTGTGAAGAGTGCTTTACAAATACAGAAGAGAAAGCAGTGAGAAATCATGGCCCCACTGAAGTTAATAAAATTCCCATTGACTCCATAGAGCCAGACTCTTGATCCATGGCTACTGAAGGCACAAATTCATACCTTTTTATTTTTGTAAAGAGGAAGTTCCTGTGCACCATTTTTTGAATGTTAATGTCTATAATTATTTATATGTATAATATAAAATTAGCTTGCAGCCTTTTTTTTTTAGGCAGTAATTGTTCCCTGCAGGCTGCTTACCACTTTACCACTTCATTTTTCTCAAATACTGCATTTAATATACTCAGTGAAAATTAGATGTTTTTCAAAGAGGGGAGATACTAATACCATGACCAAGAATAAAGATTTTTTAATTCTCACTGCTTTAAAAAAACGGTTTCTTATATTTCCAGTTAAGGAAAATACATTAAATACACCTCTACGTGCCACATTTTCTGTAGAATGGGGATAATAACATTGACCTCATTGGTAAAGCACTTTGAGGTCTATTGATGAAAATAATTATATAAAGCACTAGGTGTTATGATTAATTATATCAGATATATGCTTGCAACATAATAAATTCCACATCATTCATGAGAAGACAAAAACATCTTTGAATACTGCTTCTAAAAACCAGATTCTTCTAAAAGATTTCTACAGGCAAGCTGCCAAGTTTGAAAGTGCAGGCACAGAGATATATTTCTTTTTACTTAGGGCTCATTAGCAAGAAGCAGCTGCTGGTTCATTCAGTATTAATGTCAGCCATAATGAAAGACACCCACTTGTGGGAAGAGGTGAATTTGGAGAGAATTATAAAAAAGGACTCTGCACCAAATTGCACCATATCAGTCTGGCTGGTTGAATTATAATCAGATGTACATTTTGTGATACCTCAAAGCAATAGCTATAAAAGTAGTGAGAGTGTACATGCTTCTGACTGCATTCTGGAGCTAGACTACATGTACTTTGCTTGATAATGATGCTAAATAAAAAGTGAAGGGCATTTCTGTTTGTATAACTGTGAAACCTAAGATATCTAGCTATGCTACTTTTCTTGCCTATGAAAACAAGCCTGTTTCTGCTGTTGCTTGAAAGTTGTTTTCTGGTTTAATTAGTTTTTACTTTTAAAAAGGGAGAGGATCTGATGCCTCAGTGAAGGTAAATAATCATTTTCAATAAAAAGCTACAAAGCTGAGAATCAGGGAGGAGCAGTATTTGTGCAGTAAATACATTTTGCTGAAATATACATACAAGTAGTGTGCTAAACACAGGGGAATTGGAGAAGAATCAACAGGGTGAATAAAGAAAATATAAATTAAGAGGCATTGCTTATAATAGTAAATAAATCCATTTACTATAGGTATACACATTTTAAATAAAAGCTGCAGATTTTATTTTTACAAAACAAGATACAGGTTCATACTTCCCATATCCAGGATTCTCTAGTCCGGCCTGACCATGGATGTTCCTGGTTGAGAGAGCCCTGGGGCAGGAAGGCAGCAGCTGGGAGCCCGGTGCAGCCCTGCAAGTCTGCTAGCAGCGGGGCCACAGCAGCCTGGGAGGAGTGCTATTGGCACTATCTGCCACCTGACAGCGGGGTTGGGACCACAGCAGCCCAGGAGGGGAAGCCTGGCCAGGCCCCGTCAGCCTCGGGTGTGGTGGGGCTGCAATAGCCCGGGCAGCAGTAGTGGTGGTGATGGCAGCCTGATAGGGGCTGCCTGCCATCTGTCAGTGGGGCCGGGGCTGCAGCCACGGCAGCCTGAGAGGGGAAGCCAGCTGTGGCAACTCAGCAGAATGAGTGTGCCCAGTACCACATGCTGGCTGGCTGTGGGGTTGGGGCTGTGGCAGCCCTATGGGGCAATGTGCCATTTGGCAGTGGAGCTGGAGCTGCCCAGCTGGCTGGCAGCAGAGCAGGGGCTGGCTTGCAAACAGCCCAGCCAGGTGGAAGGAGCCGGCAGTGGGCGGAGGGGCTAGCATCGGGGGATCTCCTGTTGACTGTCAAATTCCTTCAGCCGGGACCAGTCAGGTCCCAAGGGTGCCGGACAAGAGAGGTCCAACCTGTAAAACTCCTTTTGAACATATTAATGGTGTTTAACGAAAAATGAGACTGGATGATTCATGGGTGTTTCCCTTGTATGAATGTAACCCGGAAGAGTTCTAGCACTGGTAACTAGAAATGAATTACTTCTCATGGCCGTTAGATGATCTGTATGCAGTGAATATGCGGACTCAGTCCATTCTGAGTGCACACATGTTTACCATAAAAGCCATTACTACAATTAACACTTTTGTCAGAAGTCTGAGTAGAATTGAATACTTGATACCTGGACATTAGTGTACGTGCTAGGTTTCATCCCCATATCCCATTTTCAAAAATGTATATAGATTTTTTTTTTGTTGCTCTCCTATTGATGTTTAAAAAAATTCAGCAAGACAAATGAACTAATTTCCTTCTGTGGGAGAAACTGACTATACATAAAGGTCTGCCAAATACACAAAGTGAACAAACTGAATTGATTTATTTATACACACATTTGCTAACATGTTTCACTTACAGTAATCTCAGGGGTTACTTGTAATAAAGTAGATACAAAATTTACAAACTGAAATGTGATTTTCAAGTTGACTGTGTCTCTTTAACAGTTATGTTATCCAAATTCCATCTGTTATAGTCCATTTAGTTTTCTTTTTCATTTATTCTTGCCATTCCTTTCAACTTACCGTCTGCCACATGACCATCCAACACTCTTCTTTCATTGTGTTTCAGCTGCAGTGTGAGCATTTGCCTTCTAACTGTCAATTTAAGGTAGAATTCCCCAGCTGTCCACCCTCCCTATTGCACAGGGGTTTAATTTCAGAGAAAGTGCAAATAGCTTAGCAGCAGTTGTTAAGAATATAAAAAGAAGGGTAAAAATACTCTCCTCCATTGCTGAAGTGGATTTTCTCAGTAATTTACCAATGAGTCCAGTGCATGCTTCGGGAGACAAAAATTGCCTAATTATTTCTCTAAGTGCAAGTATTTTAATTGGTTTTGTATCATCTCAGATTTGGTATTTGCCTTCCTTTCTGCACCTTTTTTATATTAGTTTCAGGAGGGAGGAAGATGAAATTGAAGGAAGAAATCTGAGTACAGCTCTGGATAAAATATTTTGCTATTCTCAGCTTCACCCACATGACAAGCACATTTGAATTCACAACAAGAAGTACACACTAAAGAGGAAAAGAGGCTTTGTGGGTGTTACAAATAAAACCTTAGAGAATTAACTAAAAAGGTGTTGTAATTACATCAGTAGATATTGGGTTTCCTTTTTATCCATAAAATATTCATGGCTATTCCCTTAGGGCCAGTCTATCAGCAGCATTCTTTCCTTGATACTGTCAGCAGTTTCTCTGCTTCCACTCTACTGTTATTGTGACACCCTTCAAATATAAATATCTGGCATCTTCATATCCCTCACCTTGGCAATAGTGAGATTTTGTGGTCTCCCTTCCCCCCAGTCAAACTGCCTAAGGGTGAGGGCCAATATCATTTAGTATACCAAGATGTAAACTGCAGGTCTGGCCCCTTGTGCTTTTATCCCAGACATGATCAAAGCAGCATTTCCAGCATTCCATTCAATATCTTAATCAATGATTTAGATAGTGGCATAGAAAGTACACTTGTATAGTTAGTGGATGATACTGAGCTGAGAGGGGTTGCAAGTGCTTTGGAAGATTAGATTGTAATTCAAAATGACCTGGACAAATTGGAGAAATGGTCGGAGGCAAACTGGATGAAATTCAGTAACAACAAATGCGAAGTACTCCAGTTAGGAAATGACTGTCTAGGAGGGAGTACAATGAAAAGGGATCTACAGTTCATAATGGACCTCAAGTCAAATATGAGTCAACAGTGTAACACTGTTGCAGAAAATGCAAACATCATTCTAGGATGTATTAGCAGCAGTGTTGTAAGCAAGAAACAAGAAGTAATTCTTCTGCATTACTCCACACGGATTAGGCCTCAACTGGAGTATTGTATCCAGTTTTAGGCACCACATTTCAGATCAGATGTGGTCAAATTGGAAAAGTCTAGAGAAGAGCAACATAAATGATTAAAGGTCAGGAGAACATGACCTATGAGGGAAGATTGAAAGAACTGGATTTGTTTAGTCTGGAAAAGAGATGACTGGAAGGGGACATAACAGCTTTCAAGCACCTAAAACAATGTTACAAGGAGGGAGACAAATTATTCTTAACATTAGTGGCTAGCCACTGGAATAAATTGCATAGAGTGGTTGTGGAATCTCCATCATTGGATTTTTTTAAAGAGTGGGTTAGACAAATGTCTGTCAGGGATGGTCTAGATGGTGACTGATACTGGCATGAGTTCAGGGAACTGAAGTTGATGAACTCTCAAAGTTCCTTCCAATCCTATGATTCTATGACTACCAATGAGAGTTAGGAACCTAACCTGCTGAGGCACTTTTATGATTCTGTCCACTCCCCCTTACAGAAAAGAGCTACATCTAGTTCTGTGTAACACTGCTATTATCTCTAAGGTTTTAAAAGAAGGTGGATTCCCATGTTTTCTACATTCTTGAGGTCTCTTTGAAATGGGTCACTTGCAGTCAGACAGCTGAAACATGGCAACTGTCCTGCAGATGAGACCTTTGAATACAGTAGGATAGAGGGAAAAGAAAGCACAAGGAGTTAGGAAAAAGGAGTCCTACCAATCATCCCCTCTCTTGGGAAAACAGTACTGTTCCCTCCCTCCTCCTCCCATCTCAACTGCAATGTTTTCTTGTCTCTTCCCTTTACTGATAAGTAGGGAGGCCTGCAGACTTAGTTTGATGCAGTCTAAGGCTACATTTAGACTACATCCCTCTGTCAGCAGAGGGATGTAAATGAAGCCCTTTGAAAGTGCAAATGAAGCTAGGATTTAAATATCCCATGCTTCATTTGCATAATCACGTAATGGCACTCTTTCGAAAAAGCGCTATTTCAAAATTGAAACCGCAGTCTAGACATGGTTCTTTTGAAAACGGGGCACTTTTTCAAAAGATCCTGTAAACCTCATTTTTTGACGTTTACAGGATCTTTCGAAAAATTGCCCCATTTTCAAAAGAACCGTGTCTAGACTGCGGTTTCAATTTCGAAATAGCGCTTTTTCGAAAGAATGCCATTATGTGATTATGCAAATGAAGGGTGGGATATTTAAATCCTGGCTTCATTTGCACTTTCGAAGTGCTTCATTCACATCCCTCTGCTGACAGAGGGATGTAGTCTAGACGTAGCCTAAGAGTATGGCTCCAGTCAAGGCCTCAGCCCAGTGTGTGTCTTTTATTCTTGTCCAGACCACAGAGAAATGGATCACTCAATATGTTCACATTGCTCGGGCTCTTTTGCAGGAAGCAAAAACAAGGTTGGAAAGTTTGATTTCACAGGATTTTATATTTTTCATCACAGTCCCTTGAATGTGATATGAAAATAGTTAACCTTACTCATATTTGAAGCTTATAGATTAGATGGGAAAAATGTTTTCTACACACAGTAGTGATCATCTTATGATCTAGACCCCAAGGGTTCCCTTCCCTGGAAAGTTTTGACCTAATTACCAAATTTAGTGTTCCTGTTCATTTTATACTTGTTCCATCCCCTTTTTGATTTCCCACGACACAAGTGTATTGCATAATAAAGTATTTCTTTATCCATTTGAAATATGCCACTGGGCAATTTCATTGAATGTGTTTTTATGTATGTATTTATTCTGGTATGTTTAAGTAAAAGGTGGATAACAAGGAAGAGAGATTGGCAGAGAAGAAGAGATTTAGAGAAGGAAATCTTGGGAGAGAAATGTAGTTTTTAAGATAAAAAATAATGAAAAAACAAGGTGCCAACTCATCCCCTTCTATTTATTTACACTGGTTGGTGCACAGTTGGGGAAGTATCTTGTTTTGGGGGCACAGACTGAAGAGCAGCTGTCCCACTGCCTGCCATCTCTGGCACACCTATGTTTGAATTGTATGGGAGTTTTGCTCATTAAGATTTAAAGAGTGGAACATTGGAGGAGCAATGGAAGAACCTTACTCACTGCCTGGCCCAGAGAATGCAGCAGAATCTGAAAGGATTACTACACCTATTTTAATTCTTCTAGAAGCAACACACCTTCAGATTTGCATTTGCCTCCTGCATCAGGGCATGTCTACACTAGAAAATTATTTCAAAATAACTAAACTCAAAATAACTCCCAAAATAACAAAATCAAAATAGCATTATTCCCCAAGGAAAGCAGAAGTACAAATTTTAAAATAACCAGCCTATTATTTTTTAAATAAGGGGATTGGTAGTATGGACGCTCTGCTAATTATTTCAGAATGAGGGGGGTTATTCCGAAGTAACTCCCTAGTGTAGACCAGGGCTTAGAGATGTGATTCTGTGCTGGTGCAAGGTGGATAGCCAATGGCAACACAATTCCTGGAGGTGCCAGACTACTGGAGGGCGAAGAGTCAAGAGGAGCATAATTTGGCCCGTTCCTATTGTTTCTCTAAAGTATTGCTAATGTCCTCCTTTCTATTTCCTGTCTGTGTCATGATGAATGATTAACTTAACAGAGCTTTGGCAGGTACCCTGAATGTGACCTTTTATGGGGCACCCCAGAGTTAATTGTATGGAGACTGCCTCTGTTTGCAACCAACCTAAACATCCCTCCATCCTGAAAGAGATAGTTAGATGAAATGCCATATGGTGAACAAAGTGGGCTACTCAGCCTTCTCTCTCCCTCCAATAGTTACTCCCAAGGTAAAGTTTGATTCTAGGCCTCATCTGTTGGCAAAAACTAGATGTGCATATGATAGTTTAAAATATATATGTGTGTATACAACAGATCCTAGCACAATGAAACCCTGATTCCTAACAGGGGATCCCAACATGATATGAAAAAATAATTAAATATAAAAAGCAGTCTAGGAGACTAAGACACATAGGTTGTTTTTTTTTATGTATTGACAAATATATAAATCCCCTATGTTCCTTTAAAAACCTCAGCCTGTTTTCGTTCATTATAATTTCTGGAAATTATTAAAGCTTAAAAGTTAGCACAGTTGTGAAAGATGGGAAAAAAATAAAATAATGCATGAATAGACAAGATAAGGAAGACAAAACCAAACAGAACTAGGAAAATTGCTTCTGACTAAAGAAAGAGAAATAGAATAACTACAACATTTGAGACTAATATATAAAATGAAGATTAAAGGAAAAAGAGATAAAATAGCAAATATTAAAAGGGAAATATTTGTACTTGTGTTTTTAACAGAGAAGAACATGTAACTTTAATAAAAAGGGCTGTGGACCACAGTGAATATAAGTTATTTGAAGCCAAGAATATTTTTACATTTACATATTTTAAAGGTTGTTTCCCAAACCCATTAAGATAAGCTTTGCGTATATCTCTTCTGAACCCTTTATTTTCTCTTTCTCCTTCTTAAGCAAGATGTTACCCATTCTTATTACTATTACAAGTAGAGAACAAAGTTTGTCCCTTCCTTCATCTTAAGAAAGTATGAAAATCTTCTGTGCCTCCAACATATTATTTCGTTCATATACAGCCGGTGATGCTCTGTAGGTCTTACCTGGGAAAAAATAATTTTTGCTCCTTTCTGCAGATACACATTCACAGTATATATCAAATTGGCACTTTTCATTCTCAACATATCTCCAGCAAAGAATGAGAATACCAAAAATTCTAGTGACTCTTTAACTGGAAATATTAAAGTTGTATATATAGTCTTTTTTGTCTCTACTGGTTTGCCTTGAATGTACTTCTAAAATAATCTCATTAGTACTTATTTTAAACTGAAAGGTAAAACAAGAATGGCAGAAATAGGTGTAGTCTTGTTCCTAAAACCACCTTTTGTGGCTATGACCTGTGAAGCATAAAGTGGCAAATTTAAGTGGTGAGGTGGATACAATAGTTTCAAATAGTTTTGGAGTCAGTTCACTATAAATTAATGAAGTAAATTTTTTAAAATGTTAGTGGGTGAAACCAGAGTTCAGATAAAGAAAGCTGGCTAAATTCTCACATTAGTTTTGCCCATGGAAAATCACTGAGTGTATCATGAGGATAATTTGGCCCACATCATCTTGTATCACTAATGATTTTTCTTCAGTCTGTTTCCATCCTCTCTTCTCCATTTCCATTTTCTTTTCCTGGTCAGCATCACAGATAAACCATATGGTATCAAAAGAGGATAGTGGCAAAAGGACGGTCTACAAACTCACAGCTACCTGTGCAATATTTATATAACTAATTAATAGGCAAATTAGCTTATTTTTAAATAATTTTTATTTAACACCCAATGTCACTTAATGGTCAATATATCCTGACCAAGTGTAGGACATAGAGTTGCCCAAAATGTGGGGAGAAGGATGGGTGCTGTGATCGGTGGGTGAGGATCCTGGATGGTTTTTGGGTGCTCATTTGGGAGGATGCTGGGTATCTGGCACCTCTCTGGGAGTAGTCTGGTGTCTGAATGGAAATTGGGAAGTGTCTGTGGATGAAGCCGTGTGGTTGTCCATTGGTGAGTGGGTAAGTAGGGATGTTTGAAGGTTAGCTGCATAGGGGTATCTGGGGAGAAGCTGGAGCCTGTCCCAGTGGGAGAGTGTGGATCATCTCCCTCCCCTGGTAACTGGCATAAGAGCAGGAGGCCTCCGGCTTCCATATGGGTTTGGGCGCACACTGAGAACTGGCCATCTCTCCCAAGATCAATATAGGTAAGAGAGATCCTCCATGTACAAGTGTGTGTGTGTGTCACGGGGAGGGGTCAGTTGCTGCACTCTGCTTTGAATAGCCATATCCCTGGTATTTTCCACTACCCAAATGCAGCTTTCCTTATGAGGAATTCCCAACTTTCTAGATTTGGTCCCTTTTCAAGCCCTGCCTATAAAAGCCAGGCCCACCCCTGCACTGAGGTTTAGAAAAGGATTTGGAATGACTGATGACTGCAAATGGGCAAGGAAGAAAGGGTGTGTTTTGCAGAGTGCTCTTCATTTGAGGAATGAGAGACTATCCAGGTTTTCATATGGTAAAGAGTTTTTCCCATTCTAAAGGACATAAGTTTAACACAAGGGAGACTTTTTCAGATATCCGTGAGAAGAAATTAGAGGGGAAGCAATAATTTAACATGCTCCTCTGGGACTGCCCCCAGAGTGTGCTTAGTTCAGGATATTGACAGTTTGTTGATAGTAGGCATTTTTGTTTTGATTAAACAGGGTTATCTTCCTAACCCTTTTCTTTAGTGTATGTTCCTGCTGGCTCCTGCTGTACTCACTCTCATCTCTGCCTCTGTGAGTCCTGCATAAACTGAGATAGAGAATAGATTGAAAATAATCCATACGTCATTATGGGGAGCTTTTTGGATGAGGGAAGACCTTTGGCTCATAAAAATTGAAATCTCTTCCTGTCATGATAATTGTACTCTGTTCCAGGACAATTCTTATGCATTTTTGCTACTGGTTTTCATTGTATTCTGTTATGGGGGGTCTTCACATTTTTCAAGATACAGATTTTTTTGGGTTAGAACTGAATTAAACTTTATACATGTTCACATTTTCTTTCTGAAAGTATGTCGGGTCTGTGGCTAACCAGGGCCCTGAAACTGAAGTTGTTCCATAGCAAGGATGCTATTATAAATCTAAGTGCAGCACTGCAGGCTGGGACATCTACTATATATTTAAGAGAGTTTGTGTATCCAAGTATCTCTCTGTTAATCTGTCTATTTGTTTAAGAATTCCTCTTAAACAGTAAGAGCTAAACAGTAAGGATCTTATATCTTAAGGTAAGGGTCTGGTTGTGGCTGGAAAATAGGATGTTCCTGAAATGAGATTGGCTTTATGAAAAACATACAGAAAAGAGACAGAATCACCAGGCAGGTGAAAGGGGCTGCATGGGGGTAAACCTCCCTCCTTCCCCATCCAGGAGTACCCCAGCTTTAAGCATCTAGCCTGAAGCACCTCTTTCCCCGCAATTACTACGGGAATGTTGCTAGCTGTTCCCCTTCATCAGGGAGTGAAGGGAAATGCACAGTTTGCTACATTCCTCACTCTGGCTGGGGAGCGCAGGGTTCAGACAAACCCGGACCAGCCCCAGCCAGGGGATATGCACCCATCCCCTGGCTGTGCATGCTGGAGCTGCAATGGCCATGGAGAGGCGCTTCTCATCTGGCCCCAAGCTGCTATGGTGAGAAAGGGCTGGGGTTGTCCTCTCTCCCCAGGCACCCTGCACATTGAACCCCTGATCTTCAGCCCCACCCCAGAGCAATGATTTAAATGAAGAAAAACAAAAAATAATTGTATTAAGGACCCAAACAACACTGTTAATCTTCTAGTATTTTCATATTAAAATAGTAATTTCTCAAGTCACGCCATTCTTCAATAAATAGCTTTAGTTTATCCACTGCAAGGAGTTGGTCATCATGAACAGTTAAATTCTCCTGAGTCCTCTCCATAAAATATCAAGTAGTAGCTGACTACAGGAGTTTACTCTGTTATATCTAGCATGATTCCTTTCAAAACTGAAGGACTATACTATAACTCCTGTACAATGAAATCTGATTTAAAGTGATCACTCCAGAGATAAAACCAAATTTGTTACTTAACAAAGGTGGTCCTCAAAAAAAATTGCACTCAGTACACTTGGAGATACTTTAGGAAAGATGCTAAAGAACATTGCCTAATAAGGACATCATTTTGCACAGATTTCAGTGTATACAATGCAGAAAACAGTTCTAGCATGCGTCTTTTCGAAATAGCTTCCTTAAGGAGAGCTGATGAACTACCCTCTGTAAAGAGGCAATTGATGATCTCAGTTAACAATGGGCCCAATATTTCCCTACTGGCTATCACCAGCCAAGAAAAATATGGGCCAATTCCCAGTTTGTAGCCTACAGCAGCAGATGTGCTTCTAGAAAGTCAGTAATTGATATTGACAAAACTCGGTCTTTAAGGATGTTCATCTCTGTGCAGACAGTCATCACAAAGGCAATATACAACTTAAGTCCTGCTAAGGTTTTATTTTAAGGATAAATTTCACCAAATGACGTTTGATTAGGTTCTGAGCAGCAATGGTAAATGTCTTATCAATACTGTTGCGCTGGAAGGTATTAATGGCTGCCATCGAGTGCATCTTTGGTCTCTAGACAATCTGGAATGTCACTAAAGGTGGTGGGTGTTGTAACCAATCTTCTTTTATGCTAGATGGAAGGAACAATAAATATGCTGCCCTTTATGGAATGAGATAGTAAGAGACAACTGAAGCTACCACTCATGGTAATCAGCGACCTGAGGAAGCCTGAGCAGGGCTAAGTTATGTAGTTTGAGGGATTTCTCCGGTATTGATTGTAAAGGCAGGGCTTCAGAGATTATTTAGTAAACATGAGGGATAGGAAGAAAAACAGTGGACAAGAGAAACAGCTGTGTGCATAGCTGTGAGAGGAAGCAGATGCAATGCTGCTTGGCCATAGCACCAAGAGAGGGTTGGGGACTTCTGAACAAGGAAGCTATTGCTAGTTCCTATAGTGTGCAGCAAACCAGGGTTTTGAGTGAGTTTCTTGGAAATGAATAGGATTGCACCAAAAAGATGTCATAAAATCCTTTTAAGAGAAACAAATCTGCAATGTCCTGAATACTGGTTAACAACTAGGGCAGCAACACTCTGAAAGGGTATTGGTGGTTGATGAAGTGTAGACTATTATTTTGTTCTCTTTTTTTATAACAATGTTACTGTAAATGTATCAACAGAGGCACTAATAATAAGGAAAAGTGAAAATCATTATTACACTGATGTGTACATATCCAGAGAGTGCCATCTCCATTTCCATGAGGAAGAAGCTTTTTGAGCATCATTCTTCATAGTTTTTAAACAGAGCCACTTTGTCATGCAACATAATGATCAAAAGTAAGGTTTAAAATTCTATTTAATTATGTTTACATTAAATATGAAATGTTAATGACATTTGCTCAGCAAATTAAATTTGTGTGCTAGCAGTGACTATGTATTTTTTTTTAAGCATAGTATTTTGAAAACTCAACTGGAAGGAGGTATTTAGACAAATTTTTAAAATGTGTGGTTTGCTTCTGAATATAATGACGAAGGCCCTAATCCTACAAATATGTGCACCTGCTTAAAGGTAAGCACCTATGTAAGTGTTTGTGGCATTGAGGGCTTTGTGTCTGAACTTCCTGATTGTAGCTGACTTTGCCTTTAAAACAGTTGACTGCAGCATACTTCAGATAGTGGAACCAGTTGCATCTATTTATAGTGCAGAATTTGTACTCAGTGAAGCCTGAGCTACAACATGGCCAACTAATAAAGTTTCAGGCATGGTAGCTTACATTTTAATAAGTTAGATTAATAAATTAATCTAATTTAATACATAAATTAATCTAACTCAATTAAGATAACATGATTGAAACACACACCCCTTTTGCCTGTCAAGACAAGGCTTGTGTTAGTTGTTTGTGTCTTATACCAAATGCCAGACATTACACAATGATAACAGCCGGGGTGGGGTAGGTCCAGTTACAAATATTCCTAACCTGGGATGTGGAAGTTTGTATAATTGTTATCTGCACAATGACCACACCACACCTGAAGCAGTGCTTTTGGGTGGGATGCCGGGGGGGGGGGGGCGGGGGACCTGCTGCAGAAAAGTGAGTGGTGGTCATCTTTTCAGTACAGACTCACCCCTCAGGAATGTAAGGACTGGAGGCTTTAAAAGGTGCAGTCCCTGGTGTTGGAAGTCCTTTCTCTACGTGAAAGGCCAGGGAGCACCTACCTTTTCTCCCCCTGTGGTGTTAATATCAGGTAGGGTTAGGACCTGTAGTGGACATTGCACTCGTTCCTCCTTTGTAGGCTGGAAAGTAATTATTTTTCACTCCTATATTGGCTTCAATGAAGTGGGTTTTTTTCACCTTCCCTACAGTGTGTGTCAGAGAGAACCTATTATGGTGAGGAGATAAATGGCCTGGTAAAGGACTTAAAAAAGGAGGTGCTAGTTGGAGAAATGAAATGGGGTAAGCTTATTCAGGGCTCCTATGATTGGTATATCAAGGAGCCAACTTCCCCTTTTTATAGCCCACCTTAATTGATGGGGGAAGTGGATTGTAAAGTCAAAGCCTTGGGTTGTCTGGGGTACATGGATAGAAAATGGAGGGCTGATGGAAGCCCCAGATAGTTACTTGAATAAATATGAGGTTACCTCAACTGTATATATCTAATAAAGTTGTGATCTCATTAAATCTACATGAAGTGTGTCCTGTTGGCAGAGCTGGACAATACCTAACTGAAATCAGTTCTTTATTTTGTAGGACACTATCATTTAGGATTAAATGATAAGGCTTTTCTTTTCCAGTAACAAATAAAAAACTTTAATGTCATTTCAGTGCTTTGTTTCATTTAGTTTTTTTTTAATTGTGGTATTGAGTCCACCTCCCTTCTGCTGCTCTGAGGATGTTTCAATCTGTGGTGAAATGTGCCAGAGGGCTGCATACTTTGATGTCGTTTTTAGATGTATTATGTCAATCCACAATCTGAAAACAGTATTAAATTTACCTTTGACTTAATACATTATAACATTTCCTTTGTAGTCATTTTGAGGTGAGGGAATGGATCTTAAACGTGATACCTCTTAACAGCTGCTTTTGTGTTTTTGTATTGTATCGTGTCAAAGCACAGAGTGAGAGTAAGCATGCTGCTGAGATTGACATAAATGTTAAAGTCACAAACAGTATGCTTGTATGATTCTTAAATGAGACATATATGGTTTTAAATAAGATTTGTAGTCTCAAATAAATGGTCTATGATAACATAATGGCATCCAAAATTTTAAATGGAAACAATATCCTAAATTTCACACTAAGACTGAATATTTATGCCCATATACACTTGGTAGTTGGGGAAGGGAATTTCTAGTATGGAAATACCTCCACAATATGCCACAAGTTTAATAGTCTAGTTCTGGTCTCATAGCAGTGAAAATCAGGAGAAACAACACTTGAAATCAAATAGAATTGTGTAAATGGGATTGAGATCCACATCGCTGACTTTGATGTGAATGAGATCAGAATGCTCCACCCCTAAAATTTGTCTCTAACAATAAGTGAACTGTGATTCAGGCTGTACCTGAAGTAGGCTATTTTGGTTTTCTTCAGAGGAAGGGGCAATCGATCAATGGAATAGCCAATAAACAAGATCTCTTGTAGAAAAGCAGAGACCAGCTGCTCAGATAATACCAAATAAAACTCTAAGGGTATGTCTACACAGCAGCATGATCTCAGAATAACTGACCTTATTCAGAAATAACAAAAAGCGCGTCTATACTATAAGCCTTTATTTTGAAATAATATCAAGCTGGGAGACTTCCTGCTCTGAATCCTGTAACCCTCATTTTACAAGGAATAAGTGAAGTTGAAGGAAGAATGTTCTTCCTTCGACTTCCTGCTGTGTAGACAGTGCCTAAAGTCGAGTTAAGCTATTTTGACTTTAGCTATGCAATTCACGTAGCCTAAGTTGCATAGCTTAATTCGACTTTAGCCCTGCTGTGTAGACGTACCCTAAGGGAAGAATGATGTTCTAGTCGCAGAGTACCAGACTTCTGATATTGATCAAAGGGATCCCAAAAGGAAAGTGATTGCTTGTCTACTCAGTCTTTTCAACCATGCACTATACAGCAGCCGGTAAGGCATTTAAGACACTTCAAACTGTTTAAATAATTTGTGCTTCTATTTTGCAAGCTGTTAAGATAACACTTTATTTTAAGTAGCCTATTATTATGGATTCATTTTGCCTTAATTTTAGAAGCACTTATCATTATAAATTCATCTGGTATTTATGAAACTGCCACCTCTGTTTTCACAGTTGTTCCATTTTAATTTAATATTTATACTTTAAGTAAGAGCACAAGGAAGAAGCATTATATTCATTAAGAAACTGAAGTGTGTAATGAGTTTGCATATAGATAAAGTTAGTTATTAAATAAATTGTAGGAATTCTCATGGAATTACCTTATGCACTTGGCTTCATTATGTGATATATTTTCATTGGAGCTCTTTCTTGGTTTTATGATAGTGCCTAAGGAAATAAAGACCCTCACATTGGAAGGTTGAAAATTAAAATAAATAAACACTCCCTACTCCCCCAAAATGCAACACAATAAACTTATATCTAACAGGCAGACATATTCTGTTACCAAAAATAGACCAAGACAGGGTGGGCAAGTTAACAAATCTTACTGCCAAAAAAAAAAAAAAAAAGGTGCTTTGAAGCTTCACTGGGCTCTTCTTGGATTAAGAGGCAAAGACCTCTCATGGGTCAGTAACTGGTTAAAAATAGGAAACAAAGGACAAGAATAAATGGTTAGTTTTCCCAATGGAGAGAGGTTAATAGAGGGGTCCGCCATGGACCTGTGCTGTTCATCATATTCATAAATGATCTTTATCAGGGAGAAGGCAAAGTCTGTAGTTGATACAAAATTCCTTAAGATATTAAAATGCAAAGCTGACTGCAAAGAGTTACCAAGAGAGTTTGCAAAAGTGGATAACTGGGAAACAAAATGGCAGATGAATGTCATTGTTAAGTGCAAAGTAATGCATAGTGGAAGGCATAATCCCAGCCTTACAAAATGATGGAGTCCAAATTAGCTATTACTGCTCAAGAAAGAGCTCTTGGAGTCATTAAGGCCAGTGCTTTGAAAATATCTGCTCAATATGCAATGACAGTCAAAAGAGCTAACAGAATGTTGGGAACCATTAGGAAAACACGGGACTGTTCAGCTTAGAAATGATCTTAGGGGAGATATGAGAGGAATCTATAAAATCATAAATGTTGTGAAGAAAGTATTACTTACCCTTTCACATAACACAAGAACCAGGGTCCACCAGATGAAGTTCATAGGTAACAGGTTTAAAAGAAACATAAGGAAGCATTTCTTCACACAAGGCACAGCCAACATGTAGAATTCATTGCTAGATATGTTGTGAAACACAAAATAGAACTGGGTACAAAAAAGAATTAGATAAGTTCATGGAGGGTATGTCCATAAATGGCTTATAGACAAGACAGTAAGGGATGCACTCCTATGTTCTCAGGGTCCCCAGACCTCTGACTGCCAGAAAACCTATTCTGTTTGTTCCCTTGGATGCATATTTCCATTACCTAAAGAAATGTGGAGCCTTCTTTTTTACCGTTCATACAAATAGAAGTTTTTCCATTGAATTGAATAAAAGCAGATCCAGCCCTTAGTGACATTTTCTTTTAATTTTAGTTCAGTTATTTTACTAGCAAAAGTAATTACATATCTGAGGGGTTTTCAGTTCCTTGGAACCCGCCCAGTTTTCTGATAAATTTAAAAAGTCAAAAGTTTCCTAATTCCCCTCTTTTTTTAAGGTACATGAAATCTACTATGTTGAAATGGTCCAAGAATCCCCTTACCTGAACTCTATTCTCTTGATGACGCACTGTCTTTTTAAAAAAAAATACGGTAAAACATTGTTATTACTGTCTTCTCTCAGTGCATCAACACTGATGTGAATTTGCTCCTCAGTTGCAGGATACTCTGATGCTTACAAAGCAGAGAGAAACTAGACCAACAGCTGAGAATGAACAATAAGAGACAAATTCCTTGTCCAAATTAGTGGCCTATAATAGTTTTCAAGATGAAAAATGTCACAGTGGTGCCCTTCACAGGTAGATTTCTATAGGCTTTAGCACAGCATGGATCAAGCAGCCTGAGGCTTAATGCAACATGGTTTAAGCAGCTTTAGGATGTAACACAGTATGGGCCCAACATGTTGGGGGGTAGAACTATCTAGCTGCTTTCAAACTAAAAATTAATAACTGAATCCTCTGCAATTTCTCTCAACTACAAGTGAGCAGACCTGCCCTCCTGACAGTCCTGTATGGATTTTGCCCACTTTCCCAGTGTGTTGGGGGTAGGGTGAGAATAGTGTTGCAGCCAGGGATTCCTATAACTCTTCAATAAACTCTAGGCACCTTTTACAGGAATGAGGGGCAGGGGAAAATAGAATTGGGATGTCTGAAGTTTCTCCGAACATACCATAAACTTCTTAATCCATAAAGTGTCTCATTTAATTGCTGAGGAAGTGATCTTGTGTCTGATTGATTCAGTCTACAGTCTATGTCTGGCAGTTCCATTTCCAAACTGTCAGTCAAGGTCCCTGTCTTCAAGTTGTGACCTCGTCACACTATTTTGCAGCTTTCACTTGCTGTTTTATTAGTAGAAAAGGATTCTGAATCTCTTCCTATTATCCTTATTTTTGCTATTCCTGCCACAGCTATGTCCTCCAGTCCTTAATCAAACAGATGTTCAGCTTTATAAAAACATGGAGGTATTCAAATAGTTTAATGCTAAATAACAAGTAAGTGGTTTAAAGAAAGTGTAAGGTGGTCAAAGGAGCATTTACAGCATGTGTAAGGGATTAAGAATATTGTTCTAGTTAAAATATTATTATACCATTGAATAAGGACTTTCCTTCAGAATAGCTTTATAGTTTTCTGGGGATAAAATGATAGTGGTGATATCTGACATCTCTTTACAAAATGTATTTGATTACCAGGGCTTCCTTGGATGAGACTGCACCCAGTTGTACTGCCATAATTGGGTTTTATCAAATCAAGTATTCTCTTTCTCTTTCTCTTTCAGGGTTGCATAGAATACCTTTACGACACCAGCCTGCTTAATCCCCTCAGCATTCAATAAAGTTTTCCATGTCTGCATAACTTTTCTTTCTTTCTTTCTTTCTTTCTTCTATGACTCATTCATTTAAAGCAACACATTTCTCAACTGATTTCTCTCCGTGGCTCTGGGCTTATCTTTGTGAGCTTTTTTTTCCAGCACTTGTTCTTTAACTATAATTACTGTTGTCTCCATGGTCATCTATGGAGCTTATTCCTTAAAGTTTCTGTGGAATGCAACAGACCTTTGCTGTGCTCTGCCAAGAATGCTTTGGATAACCCATGTAAGAGTCTCCCTCTAGATCCCTTTTGTTAGGGAATTGCTCTGCAGGAAAAATTGCATACTACAACTTAATAATTGTGTTTTGTTTCTTTTTCTTGCATTTCTGACTTAATACTCTTTTCTGGAGTTCCTTTTCTAGTGAGTTCCAGTCTCCCCCTCTCACTGTTCAAAGAAGTCCCAAGGGGCATCCTTTTGATCTAATCTCGTCCTCCAGTCCACTGGAAATGTAAAGTTTGATGCCATTGCTAAGTGGCTTGAAAGCAAAACTACATATATAGCAAACTGTACATAACACACATCTCATAATGGAGGACAACCATGTTGGGGTTACTCTGAGACCTCATCTGTTCAATTCCCCAAGAACTTAGTTTGACGCCAGTCTTATCAGTTGGATTCCTTTATCTGGCATACATCAAAGCTGCACTGAGTTAATCCAGCTCAAGTATAGGGTGTATCTCACATCCAAAGTTATACATAGTAAATATGTTCCTTATATACATTTTTACTTACACTAATGACAAATACACATCATATCCCATACTTCTGGACTGGCTTGGTTACTGGGCAATTACCAATCTCCTATACAGCATGCCCTGTCCATGCACAGGGCCTACTCTTTACCTCATCTTACATTCCAGACTTATCTTCTTAAAATAAATGGTACTTATGTATCCCCCTTTATCTCAGCCAATACAGATACCCTGTCTCTAGCCTACTGATATATTTACTTTATCAATCTCATGCACTAAGAAATGAGGGAAGTTACTTGCACCAGGTTGTTTTTGCCCAGGCCTATAACTTATTGCAGTCTGTGCAGTGCCTTGCTATGGATAAGGCCAGTTTGGCCCACAAAGAGGCATGAGATGCACAAAAAGTGCTTCTCCTTATTCAAGATAGTGAATTAACTCACAGTACAGCATATGAAAGGACTTGCACTGATGAATCTACCCATCATGCTGGGGTTGCATATGCTGTTGTTTAGAGAGACATGTTTGTTATAAAATAAGCTTTCATTTAATACCAGAGGCTAAAAAGTTGGGGCACCAATATTCTTGATCACATATAATAGTCTTATATGAACCATGATCATCGTATGGATTTGAATGGAAGCAGAGATCAACAATTTTATGGTAGCTGCTTACTCAAGGATGATACTGTAGCAGTAGTAACTCAACACAATGCATCACTTCTCCAAGTAGTAAGGCATAATATAAGGATGTCCGGCATAGTAGTTACTCTGATATGCTACTTCTAGCTTAGACATCAATGTACATTTTAGATCAATGAACAGTGTATATTTTATAATATAACAGTGTATATTTTATAATATATTCAAGAAATTCATACCTGTGTTGCATTTGAATTTGCTATGGTTCCTGACATAATGAACAGATCTCTAGTTTTGTCTGATGAATGTACTGGGTATGAGCAAATGGGGAAAATAAAACTACTTTGTGAACCCTGGAAAGGTTTTGATTCTGTTCACTGTAGTTTTCAATACTCAGCCTCCAGCACAAAAGGCCAATGGAAGTGACCAGATGTTTCTGAAGCACTGTGTAACAGAGATGAGTAAAGTGTCTGGTTACTGACCTCATTGTTCACAAATCCTTCTGCCACATTAATCTGTTTACATCCCCCTCCCTGCCATGCTGTCTATTGAAATTTACCTACTATTCAATTAACACTCCACTTAGCAACACCTCAGAGAAATGAAGCTCAGACCATTGCACTGTAATCTTTGACCGTGTGCATTAGCTGTGCTCTGGTCATAAAAATAAATAAAGAAAGCTTTTTGCAGTGTCACCACTATAGAGTGTACGTATAAACTGGAAGTTGAGCACGGGCTTGCCAGCTAGAGTACACATACTTGCAGGAGATCTCAAACTAGTGTGTGAAAAATTATAGTGCAGTTGCTATAGCACAAACAACAGCAAGTGGCAACAACACTAGCTACCCTGAGTACATACTCCTCAGGCTCAGGCAAATTTGTACTCAAGGCATTTAGCCTTAGCTATTGTTCACCACGGGCATCCATGCTGTCATGGCTATGCCACTATATTTAGCGTGCTAACTCTGAGACCTAGCACAAGTATGTCACAACCCAGTTCCAAGTGTAGGTATAGTCAAAATTACATTTGTCTGTGGCAGAGTTGTGAGGAATGAGGGTCTAAAAGTTGGACAACATGTATCCTGGGAATCCTTTCTTTATTAAAGGAAGTAGGCCAAAATTATGTGTGAAATATGTCCATGAAACCCTGTTAAGGTACATGAGGTTGCATGGATGTAAGTGACAGCAAACTTTGATTTAATATATTGGGGGGGGGGGGTGAGATCTGGCTGAAGGCTACCTCACTCTAGAACCTAACAGTAATGGTAAAATAGTCCCATTTGTCTTTGTAATGCCCATTAATATTTATTCAAGAGAAAAAGAAACACAATTTGTGCAAGTATTTTCTTGAGTTGTTGGACTAAAAATGTATACATACGAATACTTTACTTTTTAAATATCATTGGCTTTAATTTTATCACTAGAAGATTTACCCGGCATTCCTATGGTCCTTCAGGGCAGGGGGTTGGAGGTGTGGGAGACGCAGAAGTCAGAGCAGGGGGCTGGGGATGTGGAAGGGTTCAGGAGTCAGAGAAGAGGGTGAAGGGCTCAGGTAAGGATGGGGGCAGCCACTGACTTCTCCTGAGCCGGCCCAGGATGGCGGGGGCTGCACTGGAAAGCTGCTGACTGATCCCAAGAGCTGGGGCACTTGCTGCCTCTTTATGGTCATTCAGGAGTATAACTGTCCCTGCTATTACAGCCCTCTGTGATGGGGCAAACAGGCCCCACACTGAAGGGCCGGGAGCAGCCCAGGCCCAGCTGGCTGAGAAGGCCCCACCCAAGTGAGAGAAAACCCTGTAGCGGGTGGCCCGGAGATTTGTTTTGACCAGGGATCCACCGCGAGGTACGTGAGTTCTGCGAATCCTGCCCCAAATGTCAGCACACCAACCCAAAGGGAGTACCCAAGGCTCCACTGGTGGCCCTGCCCGTGGTAGGAGTCTCCTTTGAGCGGATCGGGTTGAACTTGGTGGGGCCCCTCAAGAAGGAAGCTCGGGGTGCCAATATATCCTGGTTATAGTGGACTATGCTATGAGGTACCCCGAGGCAGTGCCATTGCGGAACACAACGGCCTCTACCATAGCCATGGAACTCCTTAAGGTGTTCTGCAGAGTGGGGATACCGAAGGACATACTGACTGATCAGGGCACCAACGTCTCATCCAAATTAATGGCAGAGCTATGCCGGCTGTTAAACATCCGAGCCCTGTGACCTACCTTATACCATCCCCAAACAGAAGAGCTGGTAGAGAGTTTTAATTGGACATTGTAATCAATGCTCCGTAAATTCATAGAAGAGGATCCCCGAGGTTGGGACAAAATTCTCCCAGTCTCACTTTTTGCTGTGTGGGAAGTACCACAAGCATTGACAGGTTTCTCCCCTTTCGAGCTCCTCTGTGGGGGGCAACCCCAGGGAATACTTGACCTCCTGAGGGAGGACTGGGAGGTGCAGGAGTCCCGGGTGACAGGACAGTCCCCTACGTGTTGCAGTTGAGGGAGCACCTGCAGAAGTTAGGGGAATTTGCACGGACGAACCTGCTGCAGGCTCAAGAGACCCAAGCCTGGTACTATAACAGGGGAACTAAACTACGGACTTTTGAGCCCAGAGACCATGTACTCCTACTCTTACCCTCTCAGGAATCGAAATGGCTTGCCAAATGGCAAGGCCCATTTGAGGTAGTGCGCCAGGTGGGGCCCGCAGATTACAAGGTGAGGTTGACGGGTAGGAAGAGAGGAGTGCAGATTTATCACGTGAACTTACTAAAAAGATGGAAGTCTCAAGAAGGACACTTGATCACCCCCAGCCCACCCAATGACGACTTAGGACCTTCAGCCATGGACACCGCCACTGACCAACCGATTGCCTTGGGAGAAGAGCTGAACCCAGACAAAGGGAGGAGCTGCACCGCTTGGTCCAAAAGTACGCCCACGTCTTATCCACGCAGCCGGGCTGGACTAGCTTGATCAGTCATCATATAAGTACCCTACCTGGCCAGAAAGTATGTGATGATCATCTCCCGCTACCAAGGAAGATGTGGGGGCCCATACAGAAAGAACTCCTGGCAATGCTGGAGATGGGAGTAATAGAAGAATCACGCTGCGAGTGGCGGAGCCCGATCGTGCTCGTCCCAAAACCAGATAGGTCGATACGTTTCTGTATTGACTTTTGGAAGGTCAATGCTGTGTCATGGTTCGATGCTTATCCCATGCCACGGGTGGATGAGTTGTTGGAAAGGCTAGGCGAAGCCCGGTACCTCTCCACATTGGACTTAACAAAGGGGTACTGGCAAATCCCGCTAACCGTGGCCTCCAAGGAGAAGACTGCCTTCCCCACCCCATTTGGGCTGTATCAATTCACACCATGCCCTTCGGACTACATGAGGTGGCTGCCATCTTCCAACTCTTAGTAGACCAGTTATTACGCCCTCACCAGCTATATGCCACTGCGTACATAGATGATAAAGTGGTCCCTCTTTGGTGTCCCTCTTTGAAGTGTCCATCCCAAGTGTCACTTGGGATGGAGGGAGGTGACTTATCTGGGATATACAGTGGGGAGTGGTCTACAGCCACACGTGGCCAGAACACCTCCAAGTCCTGGAAGCAGTACTAAAGGGGGGAGGGATATACAGTGGGGAGAGGGACTTTGAGACCCTTAGTCGACAAGGTCCAGGCCCTCCAGGAGTGGAAAAGACCAACAACAAAGAGACAGGTTCAGCAATTCCTGGGACTGGTGGGATATTATCACCAATTCGTCCCCGATTTTTCAGCATTGGCGGCGCCGCTATTGGACCTGACCACGAATTCCATGCCGACAAAGTTACAATGAACACAGGAATGTGAGGGAGCTTTCCAAACACTGAAAAGATGTCTGATGGAGGCACCAGTGTTGTTTCCCCCAGACTTTTCTAAGGACTTTATCCTCCAAGAGGGGGCTAGGAGCTGTACTAGCCCAAGAAGTGGACGGTGAAGAGCATCCGGTGCTCTATATGAGCCGGAAACTCTTCCCATGGAAGCAGAAGTACTCCACAATCGAAAAAGAGGCGCTGGCAGTAAAATGGGCCATAGACGCTCTCCAGTACTACTTATTAGGTAGCCACTTCCAACTGGTAACAGACCATGCCCTTTTGAGATGCATGCACAGCATGAAGGACACCAATGCCTGGATAATATGGTGGTACTTATCGTTACAGCCATATGATTTCGAGGTGGCTCACTGCCTGGGTAAGAATCACGCAAATGCAGATTTTTTTTTCCCGGGTAGGGGAGGAGGAAACCAGGTCAAAACAGAGCGCAACCACCCATTTAAGGGGGAGGGTATGTGACAGGGTGGACAGGCCCCGCACTGAAGGGCCGGGAGTAGCCCAGGCCCAGCTGGCTGAGAAGGCCCCGCCTTTCCAGCCCTGCTGGGCATGGTCCCAGCAGAACCTGGGTATAAAAGCAGAGAGAGCCCTGCAGTGAGGAAGGCCACAGGGGGAAGGAGTAGTCCAGGCCGTGCCGGTGTTTCTGCAGCAGCTGGGACCTGAATCACAGCCTGTGGCCGACCCTGGAGCAGAGCCAGCAGCTGCCAACCCAGGGAGGCAGGAGCACCCGCAGACCCAAGGCCAGCCCCGGTAAGGACTAGCCCGGGAGGCCAGAGACTACAGGGGTACAGGGTGTGGTAGGAAGCAGCCCAGGGCAAAGGACCAATAGTGTGGCTCGGCGTGTATCGGCTGGATTCCCCACCGAGCGGGCAGGAGCCATAGTCCCTGCCTAAAGAGCCCTGGGCTGGGACCTGGTGGAGAGGGAGGGCCTGGGTCCCCCTACCACCATTTCCCCTACCCTGGACAATCAACCCCTGATCCAAGAAAGGCTTCTCCAGGCGGCTAGGCCTCAGAAGCCATATTTACCCTGCTAGAGAGGCATTGACTTTGGGGGACTGGGCTACTAGCCGTATTTACCCTGCTAGAGAGGCATTGACTTTGGGGGACTGGGCTACTAGCCGTATTTACCCTGCTAGAGGGGCATTGACTTTTGGGGGACTGGGCTACTAGCTGTATTTACCCGGATAGAGGTAATGTGCCAATGTTTGGAGTTCATGTACTTACGTCCCAGTTTTGACTACATTATAATCCTTAAAACTCCTACCAAACCCAGCAGGTGCCTAAACTTAGCACCTAAGATTTTTTTTTAAAGTTTCCTTAGCACCTCTGTTTCTGTCTCTGAGCATGTGCACTGCTGCCTCACTGAACAACGGTCTCTTTATTACTTGTGTTGAAGGGGGGTGGAGGGATTTACAGGAAAGCACACTCAATGCAGGGGCAACTTGTTGAGATCAAAACACATGACTCTCAAAACCAGCCATTCATAAAACTGTCTTTCAAAGAGTCTCTGATTTGAACTGCCCCTTGCTGCTTTCTCCCTATTGCCCTGGTGACTGGCTGCTCATAATCATTGGCTAGGCACTGTGCCTCTGTCCCCCCCCCCCCCCGCCCATCAGATAACTTTCCCCTTACTCTAACAAATATTATGGAGCACACAGCAGGCTGCCACAATGGGAATGCTGCATTCACTGAGGTCTAACCTAATCAGTAGACTGTGCAACCTTCCCTTTAAATGCCCCAAATCACATTCTACTGCTATTCTGCACTTGCTCAGCCTGAAGTTCAACTACTCCATTCTGCGGTCCAGGCTACCCATGTATGGCTTCATGAGCCATGGGGCAAGGGTTAGGTTGGGTCGCCAAGGATTGCTATTGGCATTTCGATGTCTACGATGGTAGTTTTTCAGCCTGAGAAAAAAGGTCCAGCTTGAAGCTCACTGAGGAGACAGGCATTCCAAAAGTTGCGCATGTCATTCACCTGTGTTGATGATCAATGAAACAGCCCTTACGATCTACCAGTGCCTGCAGCACCATTGAGAAGTACCCCTGTGGTTTCTGTACTCTTTGGCAAGGTGGTTAAGTGCCAAGATAGGGATATGCATTTTGTCTATTCCCCACTGTAATTAGGGAACCCCAGCAAGGCAAAGTTCTCCACTATGTCCTCCATGTTTTCCAGAGTCACTACCCTCCATAGCCGAAAGGTATTGATTGCCTCAGCTACTTGGATCACAACATCCCCCCGTGTTGATTTCTCCACCCTGAATTGATTCCCAACTGACCAGTAGCTGTCTGGCATTGCAAGCCTCCACAGGGAAAGTGCCACATGATTCTCCACTGTTAGAGCAGGTCTGAGTCTGGTATTCTTGCACTTCAGGGAAAGCTCTATGCAAACTACTATAAAAATGGCCTTACACATGTGAAAGCTTTGTAGCCACTGCTGATCATCCCAAACCCGCATAACTATGCTGTCTCACCAGTCTGTGCTTGTCTGATGGCACCAGAACCAGCTTTCCACTGTGTCCAGAGGATCGAATGCCAGGAGCATTTACCAGTCACTCAACTCAAGTGCTTCACAGAGGAATATGTTCATGGTCTTCCAAAATTCTTCCTCATTTCAGCAGACCCTGGGTACACTCTGGATATACTCCAGCATAAGGCTCATGATTAATAATTGCCCCAATGCTTTGATGCTCATTGAGATCCACAATGGGTTCCATGCTTACACTGCTATGGCATCTGTGCAGATAACCAGGAGAAAATAGGGTCCAAAGAGACTGTCATTGCTTGAAAGTGGGGGCAGGGGAGAATGGGAGGCAGAAGACAAGTGCATTATTGATACACTGGAACCACCCGCTACACAGTTTTGTTCCCAGCGTGCTCTGGGAGGATACCCAGAATGCAAAGGGATGGCTGGAACTGTGGGATAGGTACTCATAGTGCTTTGTTCTCAAAGTCAGGGACATGCACTTTACAAACTCAGGTGGCAAAAAGTTGACCTTAATAAATTTTACCTTATCTTTTAGTGTAGAAATGGCTGTAGCTAATAGAACTGGTTCTCAAAGTCAGGGACATGCACTTTACAAACTCAGGTGGCAAAAAGTTGACCTTAATAAATTTTACCTTATCTTTTAGTGTAGAAATGGCTGTAGCTAATAGAATAATAAGCTTCTTACCTAATCAGCCCCTCACATTCTGGGTAGTTATGTGTACTCTACCCTGTTCTATCAGACGTCTTCTGGGGGAGTTAATTAATGCATAAGTGATCAAAGTACTAGGTCAGCTACTGGCTCTCAGCACTCTGTCAAAGAAGAAAACAAAATATATTCTAATTAAAAAAAATCCATCAAAGGAAGGGAATAGGGAGGTGTGCATGTGAGATGATGTTTTCCTCAGTCCCAAAAAAACCTGCAACTGTTTTAAATATTTTTTAAATGGAGGTAGATATTTTCTCATTTTTCAGAACAGAAAAAAACCCTAATGGAACAGACTTTTTTTTTTCTTTTTTAACCAGCTCAAACATGCATTGCATTTTGTTTTCCAAGAAGCCATGCACATCTGGAGACTGTTTTCTGTTGACTATTAGGAAATTATTAAATATATTTTTAAAGTTTGGGAAACTCTGATTTTGCTAGGTTCATACCAAAAATCATAATTAAGCCCAAATATCTTCTCTCAAGTACTTGCAGAGTTATAAAAGTCTCAGAGGGATAGCCATGTGTGTCTCATCTGATGAAGTGGGCTGTGCCCACGAAAGCTCATGATACCATCTACACGTTTTGTTAGTCTTTAAAGTGCTACCAGACTATTTGTTGTTTTTTAAGTTTTTCCTGTTACAGACTAACTCAGCTACCCCTCTGAAACTTTTGAAAAAACTTAAACAATGAATAGTACTGCAACACCTTGGAGACTAACAAAAAGTATAGATCATGGGTTCCCAAACTGGGGTGGCATGAAGAAATTCCAGGGGGGGCGTGAGGCAACCCAGGCCCCCTGTCAATCCCCCCACCTCCAAGTTGTGCTGCTATTTTTGTTTTTTGTCCCCGGTTGTGCTGCTATTTGGCGGGGGGGGGGGGCATGAGGGTTTCTCAAAAATCAAAAAGGGGGGCATGATGCCGAAAAGCTTGGGAACCACTGGTATAGATAGTATCATGAGCTTTTGTGGATACAACACAGTTCTTCAGATGAATGGAGTAAGGGGTCCATTCATCTGAAGAAATAAGTTATGCCCACGAAAGCTCATCTACATTTTTGTTAGGGTCCAAGGTGCTGCAGAACTATTAGTTGTTTTTTTATTTTTTTGCAGAGTTATGTAATTTCAAACAACTTGAGGGTTTTTAATACTGAACACAACAACCTTTTAGAAACACTTAGTAGCAAATACACATCAAATGGTTTATCACTGGTTTTTAATTCAAAACTCATATATAATTCAAATACTTTTTTATTTTTTTAATAAAGTCACTGTTAGATTTAAATGATCTTCAGTGAAACATTGTATGATGCAACAAAATTGCAAATGAATTTTAATGTTGATAAATGCAAAGTAATGCACATTGGAAAACATAATCCGAACTATACATACAACATGATGGGGACTAAATTAGCTATTACCACTCAAGAGAGATCTTGGTGTCATTGTGGATAGTTCTCTGAAAACATCCACTCAATATGCAGCCGCGGTCAAAAAAGCAAACAGCATGTTAGGAATCATTTAAAAAGGGATAGAGAATAAAAGCGAAAATATTTTATTGCTTTTGAATAAATCCATGGACTGCCTAAATTTTGAATCCTGAATGCAGATGGGGTCGCTCATCTCAAAAAAGGTATCTTAGCATTGGGAAAGATTCAGAAAAGGGTAACAAAAATGATTAGGGGTTTGGAACGAGTACCATAGGAAGCAAGATTAAAAAGACTGGGTCTTTTCAGCTTAGAAAAGAAGAGACTAAAGGGGTGGGTATGATATGATAAAGGTCTATAAGATAATGACTGGTATGGAAAAAGTGAATATGGAAAAGTTATTTACTTGTTCCCATAACGTAACAGCTGGGGGGGGGGGTCACCAAATGAAATTAATAGGTAGCAGGTTAAAAACAAACAAAAGGAAGTTTTTCTTCATCCAATGCACAGTCAACCTGTGGAACACCTTGACAGAGGATATTGTGAAAACCAGGCCTTTAACAGGGTTAAAAAAAAGAACTAGATAAATTCATGGAGGTTAGGTCTATCAATACTTATTAGCCAGGATGGGTAGGAATGCTGTCCCTAGCCTTTGTTTGTCAGAGGCTGGAAATGGGTGACAGGGGAACAATCCCTGTTCAGTTGACTACCTCTGGGTCATCTGGCATTGGCCATTGTTGGAAGATAAGATACTGGGCTAGATGGACCTTTGGTCTGCCCTAGTATGGCCGTTCTTATGTTCAGGATATGGTCATTTGCAGTTGTCACCCCTAATTGTGTTACCGTATAATTGTATACAATAGGACTCAAGAAATTAAGTATATGACATCAGAATTAAATGCCTATTACACCTTATTTAACAAGTGACATTTCTAAAAAAGACCATATTGACTGCTTATCAGATGTAAATGAAGTTGTTACATTGTGAGGGAGTATATAAACCCCGCTGTAACATGGGAAGAGCAGCTCCGGCTCCATGCTATGAGTGCAGTGGTGTTCGCAAGGGCAATCAGAGCTCACAGCATGAGTTTGGTGTTCTCCGATGGGGTAGGCAGTGGAGAAGTAGTGTGTGAGATGAGGCTGTAGAGAGGAGCCCCTGTAATCATGTGTCTCTGCTAGCCACAGGAAGCAGCCACAGGAAGTGTCTGCCCTCCTAGTGTCCTCCCTGGAGTGTTTCCGGGACCTTTAAATCTGATGCAGGCTCTAGTCAGTGTGGTTGCACTATTTTGAAATAATTCTGAGCTATTTCAATGCTGCCTTCTAGTGTGGATGCACTATTTTGAAATTATTATTTTGGGAGTTATTTTGAAATAATTTCCTAGTGTAGACATGTCCTAAGTAACACTTAATAATGCAATGCTACTTAATAGAATTAATATAGAATATCAGCTCTTTTGGGTTAAAATATACATCCCAACCCTTTGAGATAATATTATAAATATCAAATGTTTGGACATGTGGAAGTTGGGAAAATAAGGTGTTTTGGAGAAGAACACTGTTTTCAGAACTGTATGGGAGGAACCAAATAAAAATACATCCGTTGTGGGGATAAGCATAGTGAAGCACACAAACATGTGTGGCATCAGAATGAGCTAGAGAGATACTGAAAATTAAAACAATCCATAAAATATCCTATGCAGAAGCTACCAAAATTCATAATGGAGCGTGGAGGATAAAAATGCTAGTGAGGGGGGAAAAGCTATGGGTACAACAACAACACAGTTAAGGATAAGAAAGACAAATTAAGGGGAATAGATGAAGATATACTGCCTTTTTTGACAGAAGTGATTGTTTGCATTTTAAAGATAGGAAAGAACACAAGGAATCATTCCAGCAAAAGTGATAGAAAAGTATTTGTGTTTAGGCACTCTCTCAATATATCACATTCATGAAATTTGAAATAAAGATAATGTAGTTTAAACACATGGTTCTAATTTGTTTTTGGTTTTTATTGTTTTTGTTTTTGCTAGAAGGCACATTAATTCCCAATCCTGTATTATTAAGTAAAGAAAATTCTTTTTGAAATGGAAAACAAGCCTGGTGTGATATGTCTATGAGAAACATGGTTTGTGAAGAAACTTATCTTTAAGCTTTTGGGATCTACATAGACATGATAGAGAAACAACAAAAGGAGGGGATCTGTATATTTATAGAAGATCTTCATTATGTTGAAATTAGCTAAGTTTTGAGTACAACCATGTTCAGCTTCCTTTGCAGAATAATGTAATGTTTATAACCCATGTAAAAGACTAAACAGTCTAGAATTAGCCAAGCTAGTTAAGGGTATCAAAGGTATGCATGTTATATTTGGACACCTTAATGGCTATAATGAATTATGGGAAAGTAGGAAAACTGATTATAATGGCATAGGCCTAGAACAGTTTATTGACTTACCTAACTTGGCACTGCTCAGTATAGTAGCACCCACTAGGTTTAATTCAGTGGCTTGAACTTTTTCATATTTGGAGCCAGGAACTATTACAAACAATGTAGCAAATTGTAGCAAATATATGTTCTGGAAAATCTATAAAGAAGATGGGATGGGAAGTAATCACTTGCCTATGCTAATTACATATTGTGATGGGCCGCCAGCAGCCCGCACAGGGAACCACCCAGACCCCCAGGGGGTGTGGGGGGGTGAAGACGCCCGGGGGGTCTCCAACCCCGGACGCGGCGTGGGGAAGACAGGGCGGTGGGGCCGGATTCAACTGCCGCGCCTACGCCGCCCGGTTGCCACTGACCCCGCCCCCAGGGTAGCGCGCGGCGGGGCACAGCAGGAGGCCGGCAGCCGGACGACTGCGGAGAACGCCGGCACGCTGCCGGAAGGGGGAGGGCCCCGAGCGGCGTCCGGCATGGCGGGCCATTTTAAAAAGGCCTGCCATCCGAGAGGGGGGGGCAGCCTCCTTGGAAGGAGGGAGAAGAGCCCCGAGCCCAGGACGGACCCAGGGCAGGACCGAGGCCGGCGGACGGTCCGGCCTCGGCCCGGGGAGCCGCAAGGGGGCCGGACCTGGGGAGAGCAACCGGGCAAGGACTGGGCCTGCCAGAAGGATCGGACCCGTGAGCTGTCGCCCAAGCAGCCCCCGACCCAGACGGCTGAACCAGGGTAGGTTCCGGGGAGCAGGAGAGCGGCCCGAAGGGGCCCTCCCAGAGGGAAGGAAGCAGCCTGGGGCAGGGCCCTTTTGGCGCCCCTGGGTAGACGGGTCTCAGAGGGAATTACCCCCGTCTACCGCGTTGGGGCGCAAGTGAGCCCCGGCGCTTAGGGCCCCGGGCTGGGACCCAGGGAGAGGGTGGGACCGGGTCCCCCTCCCCCATTTCCCCGGAGGAGTCGATTCTGGTGGGTGGCAGCACACGGGAGAGAGGGGGAAAGGGTGGACGAAGGGGTTCGCTGAGCCCCCCTCCCCTCCCGGGAGGGGGTGATCACACCCCGAGTCCCCTACAGGGACGAAGGGGTTCGCTGAGCCCCCCTCCCCTTCCGGGAGGGGGTGATCACCCCCCGAGTCCTCTACACATATCAAGATCAAAAGTCATATTGAAAACATGCAAGTGTGCTGAGTATCTAAGTACCAACTGTGTAAGTGATAAGATAGAGATATTTCATGAAATTATAATAAAGGGAGTTCTGACAGCCGCCAACCTAGCTGTATATAAGACCTTGAATTACCACAAATTCAGACATCTCGATCCCTGGTGGAATGAAGATGGTAAAGCAGCAATTAAAGAAAGAAATAAGGCATGCTAAAAAGCAAAAAGTGCAATGAATAGCAAGGAATTAATAAACTACACAAGATGTAAAGCAGTGCCACAAAGAATTATTAAAAAGGCAAAGGAGGAGTTAGAGAAGTGTTGTGGGAAAATGAACAGAGATTCCAAGGTTTCAGAGGTAAATAAACAAGTTAAAAGAATGAATGGAATACGGGATGCAAACAAATTTGTACTTGGTTCTGCAGTAAATGAAAGTTGAAACTCAGGAAAAACAGACATTTTAAATAAGAATTCCAGAAAATTAGCAGTAATACAAATGAAGATTAAGCACTTTGAGGAAAAATAACAATTGAAGAAAATTGTGAGTTATTACGTGAGAGGGTAAATTGTAAATGACATACAGAATGCTCCCAACCTTCTGCCCGCTTCCCCATATCTCCATGACCCTGCCCTGACACCTGAACCCCCACACACCACTAGCCCCCTGCCCTGAAGGACATGAACAATACCAGGTAAGTCTTCTAGTTATATGATAACACAAAAGGAGGAGTAGGATCATAAAATATGACTACTAAGATTTCTGAGTTTACTTTTCTTTAACCCCTCTTTCCAACTAATCGCAATTTGGGAGCATCCCTAAGACACAGAGAGGGGATAAGATAGTCAAAAGGCTTGACCCAGAAGGTGAACACTGCTCATCTAGAAATATGCCCCTAAGCATCCACTGGAAGGATGGCAAACTAATTGAATTCTCATATGTGCTCCCCACGTTGCTTAAAGAGGGCCCCAATCATGCATGGATTTTGACACATTACTATGAACAGATTTGTGATATGCATCTAATGGAATGGTTAGTGAGTCTTCATAATCTGTGATGCTAATTGGTGTTTGTTATTTTTCATGTGATCAATTTATTTGCATGAGGATTTCTCTGTGTAATACTTTATATAGCACCCACTTTGTATAGTAAGCTCATGTTGGGTGTGGTATGGTGTTGTGGTTAGAGGAATTTTGGGTTCTATTTTCATATCTACTAATTATTGAATGACTTTGGGTAAGTCACTATTTCATGTGGCTCAACTTACTCACCTGTAAACTATGCAATAGCATTAATTACCTTACATGGTTATTGGGTGACATTGTTTACAATGCACTTTGAGAGTCTTAGCTGAAAGGAGTTATAGAAAAATAAATTATTTTTTATTGATCCAAGATATGTTTTCTTATTCTGCTACAGCTTTACAGCTAAGCTCATTACTGCATTTTCTGAGAGTTGAGGACCGTATATGTTCCACATTCCTGAAATTATAGGCATGATAGCTAACACAGAAGTACAAAAAAAGAGAGATGCCACTTAACAATTATCAGGAAAACAACAAAAACTATACCCCTTCCTCATACACATTCATTCCATTTCAAAGGCACGTATCAAACAGTTCAAGACTAAATAATAAGAATTAATTATTTAATATTGAGATGTGTCTATGCCAACTAACCTTCTTTTATGCACAACATAAAACAATTCTTTAAAAAACAGAAGCAGAGCACAACATTAGGATTCAGATCATTTACATCAGGAAGAATTTTGATTTTGCAGGATCAGGCACCTATCCTGAAGTCTTTCACATACACTGTTTTCAGTTCAAATGAAAGCACATCAGCATAGCTGTATTCTACTCAAATTATCCATTATCTGGCAGCCAGACCCAACTGACTACTTGAATTATTACTGAGTAGGTTTGGCACATCTTTTGCAGGTATTCAGTGTGAATTTATTGTAGAAGACAGAAGCAGAGTGAATGAAAATGCTTTCTGTTCATGACCCAGTGAATATGATGGTTCACTAACCCATTTCAATTACTGTACTTTAAGGTAGTTTGGTCATCTGTAACTGGTGGTTGCTGTCTGAGCAATTCATAAATAGGAAGATCCTTTTCCTCTCTTTTAATACAATAAATCCCTAGGTAAGTGCTATTTACAAAAGCAGTGTTTATGTAATGAAATGTACTTACATTTTACTTTTTGATATGCTGCTTTTACATTGTATTGCACACCATTATAAATATTTAAATCTCTTAATATAAACTGTACAAACATAGTGATGTTAGTTTTCATTAATTTACAAACATACGTTGCTAATGCTTTTACGGTGTATTCTATTCTGTGTATATTATCAATATAAAATTGTTTTTAAAATGTTTATGGCATGGATTGGGGCATCACAACATGATTATTCATGGCTGGCTTCTGCTACATTCATTCACAAAGTGGCCGTTCCCTTGCTAAATTAAGTGCCACTTTACAGTGGGGTTTTTTCTTGCACAGCATGTGCTTAGCCAAGTGAATTGGTCAAAATGGACAGCAGCAGGCCTCGTGAGAAGCAGAATAAGGGTTTGGAGAACTTGCAAATGACACATAAGCAGACTTGTGGTGTTTTAAAGTTCAACCCACTCACAAGCTTAGTCAGATCTAATTTGTCCCAAGCATTTTGAAGAAAATAAAAATACATAAAATAAATACAGTTAAGAAAAATCCATATTAGGTCTGGCTGAAGCTGTTTAGAAAAAGTCAGAGGTGGGTAAGTGGAGGATGGGGAATTCCGTTTGAGAAATGCTACAGATGTGGAAGAGAGGGAAGGTGAATTTCAGCTCATTATTTTTACCTTATATTTAACAACAAAATGAAGAATCTTTAGTGATGTAAAGAACCAGTTGTTGATTGAGGAGCAAAATGTAAGTCTTCCCTACATTAGAGTGCAGGGAAGTGGTGGATAATCTGAAGCCCAAGGGCTGCAAACAGCCAGTCAGGGTTCTATGTGCCTGCAAGACATTTTGTTTATATTTGTCCAAGCACAGAGTTGCTAGATTCCATTGTCAATATGCATAGTTTTCTTCTCTACCAGTATTACTAAAGTGACATGCATGTAAAGCAAGGGCACATAAAGTGAGGTGTGTACTGAATACAGACAACATTGGCAGTAAGAGCCATGTACTCCTTTTGCATCCATGAAAGTGCTGCTACTGTTGAATCAGTACATCTTGCAAATTCTAGGTATGAAAGTACAGGTAGGGTAGTTTTGCTCTCCTGGGAGACTGTTTTGGTTATGACAATCTTGCAGCCCACTGAGATGAAGGAAGGCCACTCATGAGGCCCACTCACTAGACTAGGTTGCCCATTGATGGTATACAGAAAAGAAAGAAGTAGAGGACTGAAACACAGTGTTAACACGCACAACATTTTAAGGAAATGTAACCATAAGGGTGGAGTGTGCAGTAGTGTAGCAGAAAGCAGACTGTATTAAGGTAATTAATCTGTCTATACTGTGTGCATTTGCTAGGTGTTATAGATCAATACTAAGAATTACAGTATTGGCTTCATTCTCTGATTTGTGACAAGAGATACAAATACAGAGCTAACAGATATGTTCTCCTGCAGAGTCGGGGGAGATGGAGTGCTAGAGGGGAAAGTGACTGCTGTGTTAGAGTTCAGCCCTCCTGCAGACACACAAAGTTACAGTTTCAAACATTTTTTTCCTTCAGGATTCATGTTTTTAAACAAGAAGAACAGGGACAAAATATTGTCCCTTGTTTAAGTGCACATCAAAATACACTGAGCCTTTTCTAAAGTCTGTTTGTCAACTGGAGTCTTTGCATTGATTTTAAATAGGTTTTGAATGAGGCATAGTGAGGACAGAAAAAATATTACTGCCAGGAGACACTTCTAAATGTTATGATGAGTTCCAGCTCAACAATAGATTTAAGAAAAAAAAAGTTTTTGCTGATCATTTTATTAATTTCTTTACAAATGCAATGGTCGGTTAGAATCAAAACAAAACAATATAATAATATGTCTTCAAGGAAGTAGAGGGAGGAATTTTTAAAATATTATATTTTGTATTTGTCTGGACAGGGATTGACTTCATAGCAGTCAGTTTCTTCAGCAGCAAAATGTTGCTTTCATATTCCCCCCCCCCACACACTTTTTTTAAAGTGACTTTAATAGTGTTCACTGAAGAGACAATAGGAACAACTGCTACTATCTACTCACTTTTCAGCAAATTTTGGCTTCTCAGTATCTTACCACCCATCCACTCTCACCACTTTTCACCTTTTCCTTTATTTGTGTATCAGTAAAGAGGAATAAAAAAGAAAATTATTTTCCAGCTCAGTCCTGTACTCTCTAATGTCAGTCCCAACAATGTATAATGTGTTTAATGCAGAATTGCCAAGCGCCTCTAAATATTCAACATTTAATAGGGCACTTAATTTCTAACAAGAGTGAGCCCATCCAGAGTAGGCTCTGAATCCAGAGGCTGCTTATCCTAGCAACCACTAAAGTCAGGGGATACTGCCCTGTAAGGTAGTGTTGGGTCTCTCGCCATTCATCAGGGAGGCAGACCCCACCTTCTTGCTGCAATGCTTCTAAAGAGATTCTATTTATGGCGGGCCGAGGGTGTGAATTAGGCAACAGTCTATAGGTCCCAGCTTGCAGTCCATCCTGGGCAGCAATTGGGTTAGAAACAAGTCTATAGGCCTGGAGCCCTGCCTCAGGATGGGAAGTACTCAGTTAATGGCTCTGGCTTGCAGTCAGGCAGAGAAGGAGGCAGCCTATCTATCAAAAGCCCTCAATCAGGGTGAGGCAGCAATCAGGTGGGGGACTCAATCTACAATCAGGCAGAGCAACACATAGCAGTCTAGGGGAGTTTAGCTCTCTAGTGGGAGAGTCAGAAAACCATTTGACATCCTAGCTTGGTTGGGCACCAGACAATGCAGACCTCCGGGCCAAAAGGTGGGGATTTTGCCCCTCTGATGGTGGAGTGGCAGGGAGAAGGGGATGCAAGTCCACCTGCTCACTGTGTCCCAGCTAGTGTTGTCAACTATTAAATTGTGCCAACCCAAAGACCCTTGTCCAGCCCCCTGTCCCACTTCTTCCCTGTGGCCCTGCACCTCCTCTGAAGCCAAGTCCTCTGCCATTCCATCAATACTCCATTTCTCAATTTTCCCCCCCCTCTCTCTTTAACTAAGCTAGGTCAGGGTGTTGGGCTGCAGCATGGGGTGTGGGATCTGGGAGGGAGTTTGGGTGGGGCGGGGGATTGGTGTGTGGAAGGGGATCAGCTCTTGTACTAGGTAGTGTGGCTTCCAAGGGTACATCCATCTGGAAATGGCTTCTCTTAGGTGGGGGAGGGGTCACTGCATTCCACTGTCCGCAGGCACCATCCCGCAACTCACATTGGCCACAGTTCCCAGTGAATGGGAGCTGCAGAATCAGCGCTCCAGGTGGAGACAACACACAGATACTCCCTGTCTGCCCCTGAGACCACAAGGGCAGTGCTGGCTACTTATAGGAGTTGCACAAAGCAGGTGAAGAGGCCTGCTTTCACTCAGCTGCCACATGGGACTGTTAGGGTGCATCTAGACTACATGGCTCCATCGACGGAGCCATGTAAAGTAGTTTACTCGACATAGTAAATGAAGTGGGGATTTAAATAATCCCCGCTTCATTAAAATAAAAACGGCCGCCGTGCTGTGCCGACAATCAGCTGATCCAGCACGGCGCGGCAGTCTAGACGTGACGCGGTCAACAAGGGAAGCCTTTGTTGACCGCTCCGGTATGCCTTGTGAAATATTATTTAAATCCCCGCTTCACTGACTATGTCAAGTAAACTACTTTACATGGCTCTGTCGACGGAGCCATGTAGTCTACCGGTACCCCCTTAGTGCCCAGAATATTCTAGTTTGGTTGGGGTAGTCTCTGGGAGATAGGGTGTGATTCCAGGTGAAAGCAGAAGGGTTGGCAATCCTAGTCCCAGCCAAGGGCCTTAGCAGTGGCAGAATGGTCTGCCACTGCGTCGGCAGGGAAATCCAGCCACAACATGCTGGCCAGATTGAGGTCAGTAACACCACCAAACCTATTTGGCTTCCCTGCACTCCATTGGGGTAAACAACAAGTGGCAGTGTCAATAGCCCCCAGGTGTTCCCAGTAACTGACAGCTCCAGCAGTTCCTCCAGATCTTTGGCACTGTAGAAGTCTGTCAGCTTCATGCTTCACAAATAGACAGGGATGGGACATTCTGCTCCTCTGGCAGCTCTCCTCTAACTCAGCTGGAGGGCTTGTCCTTCATATTTCCTGTTCTGGTCCCGTCCCTCTGTTTCTGGAGGGGCACCTGTGAGTATCTTGGTTCTGCCCATCAGACAATGGTTACAGTTCTCTACCTCAACCTCAGGGAGGAAGACACTGCCCTCAAGCTAAATGTCCTCTGCTATGTAACAAGGTCTTTGTAACTAGGAGGCATGGTGGCAAGTGACTGGTTCCATGAAAAAATACCTTTATCTCTCCAGGCTTCTTGACAACGATGCCCTTTCTTTTTTTCTTTCAACACACTTTCCTCAAGGGGGTTCTTAGACCCTTCTTCTCAACTGTGTTATTTTAGTACTACAGAAGCACATTTTTTCCACTCACTTAGTGGAAGATTTTTTGACCTTCTCTTTAAGCCTAATATGTGCATTCAGAACCACCAAGAACAGCAACCTATCGGGGGAATGTCAGAAAGCTTAGCAGATTTCAGGGCTCATTCACTAGAATGCCTCATCAGGGAAAAAGAGCATTTCAGGACTAGACTAGTAAAAATACAATTGTGACTGTGGGATGAAAGTTTGGTGCAAATAATGTACTTTCCTAAAGTAAATATGTGCAATATATACATTAAAGTAGGCATAAGGGTGATGGGTGTTGTGAAAACTTGTCAAGTACCTTCTTAAAACCATTAAAAAAGAAAAATTAGCCAGAAGCTCTCCCTTAGCATGCCTACTGGTATGCCATGTGATTTCTATAAGATATATAGATGAATTAATATTTACTGTAGTGACAATCAGAAAACATCTTGTGGAAACTGAACAAAACAAAAATAAAATTCTTTAAATGAAACCAAGGTCTCTTGTTTTGTAATCTTGATTCTGGCATTTCCTAACTTTTGATTATTTGACTTTGGAACCTTAATATTAACTTTTTTTTTGGATGTAATCTTATATTAAGGCAGTGATTCCAGGTTTTTTTTTTTTTTTTTTTTTGCCAACACGACTTCATTTTAACAAACTATTTCCTTCGGGGGTCCTACACTGTATGTTGGATGCCATTTTGAAAAGCAAAATGGTGACTTGACTATGGCATCATATGAAGTTATGCCATATGAATGACACTATTTTGCACGACAAATTGATGCCCTTCAAAACAGCATGACCTGGTACATCTGCTCCATTGTGTGGATGCTGCCATTTTGTCGAGCAAAATAGAGTCCTCTGTGCATTCTAATCTTTCATGTACCAGACATGTGAGATCATTCTGTGAGGAATAAAATAGTGTCCTCAGCTGGTGGCAAGATCCCATTTGGGGTATGAACTGCTATATTAACATTTAGACCACTCTTGTACATAGCCATATTGTTTATAAACTATATTGTCATTAGCTTAAAACATTCTACATATTAAGTAACATTCTTCATAATTTAAAAAAATCTGCTTTTACAACTATGCAATGCTACTGGGCTCCCCCAATTCTGTACACCTTTCAAGATTCTGCTCTTCCTTCAAACCTCGTTGCTTTTAACTATTGATTTTGATTTTTGAAAAATCATGGAAGATGTGAGAGATTCCAGAAGACTGGAAAAGGGCAAATATAGTGCCCATCTGTAAAAAAGGGAAATAAGAACAACCCAGGAAACTACAGACCAGTCAGTTTAACTTCTGTGTCAGGAAAGATAATGGAGCAAGTAATTAAGGAATTCATCTGTAAACACGTGGAAGATAATAGGGTGATGGGTAACAGCCAGCATAGATTTGTAAAGAACAAAGTCAAAGAACATATCAAACCAATCTGATAGCGTTCTATGATAGGATAATGAGTCTTGTGTATAAGGGAGAAGTGGTGGATGTGGTATACCTAGACTTTAGTAAGGCATTTGATACGGTCTCGCATGATCTTCTTATCAATAAATTAGGCAAATACAACTTAGATGGAGCTATTATAAGGTGGGTGCATATCTGGCTGGATAACCATTCTCAGAGAGTAGTTATTAATGGTTCACAATCCTGCTGGAAGGGCATAACAAGAGGGATTCTTCAGGGGTTTGTTTTGGGACCGGTTCTGTTCAATAATCTTCGTCAATGACTTAGATATTGGCATAGAGAGTATGCTTATCAAGTTTGCAGATAATGTGAAGCTGGGAGGGGTCACAACTGTTTTGGAGGATAGGGTGATAATTCAAAATGATCTGGACAAACTGGAGAAATGATCTGAGGTAAATAGGATGAAGTTTAATAAGGACAAATGCAAAGTACTCCACTTAGGAAGGAACAATCCGTTTCACTCATACAGAATGGGAAGCGACTATCTAGGAAGGAATACTGCAGAAAGGGATCTAGGGGTCATAGTGGGCCACAAGCTAAATATGAGTCAACAGTGTGACGCTGTTGTAAAAAAAGCAAATATGATTCTGGGATGCATTAACAGGAGTGTTATGAGCAAGACACAAGAAGTCATTCTTCTGCTCTATTCTGTGCTGATTAGGCCTCAGTTGGAGTATCTGTGCACCGCATTTCAAGAAAGATGTGGAGAAATTGGAGAAGGTCTAGAGAAGAGCAACAAGAATGATTAAAGGTCTAGAGCAGTGTTTCCCAATTGGTGCTTCGCAGAACCCTGGGGTTCCGCAAAGCGAAAGTAGGGGTTCCGCAAAGAGCCGGCAGAAAGAGAGAGAGCCAGCTAGCTTGTTTCCCATCCCTCTCTGGCAATGCAGAGGTGTAGGGAGTTGGGGGCAGAGGGAACAGTTGCTCCTAGCCAGCACATTAGGGGGGTGCCGGACAGGGGTGACTCCACATGACCCACGGTGGGGAGGGAAGCACTTCCTCTCCCCAAAGGAGCTGGTGTGCGCTTCCTGAACAGCTGGGGCTGTGGCACCCAGCAACTTAGTTCCACCATCTTTCTGCACGGTGCAGGGGTGGGGAGGTCAGGAGACCTGGGTCTGTGCAGCTCTGACTGTGCAGGCAGCGCGCTCTGCCCTGGGACTCATTGCGCCCTCCCCACCCCCCGCAGGATGGCATTGTGGAAGTAAGTTGCTGGAGTGCAAGAGCCCCTGCTGCTCAGGCAGCGCGCACGCAAGCTGTTTGGGGAGGGGAAGTGCAGTCACATACTTCCCGGAACCCAGAGGTGCTGCAGGATTGCCAGGTACTGGTCCCAGCTGCCCCTGTCCCCTGCCCAGACCCCCCACGAGTACCCTGTCTCCTGCCCCCACCAGCACTGTCCCCAGCATCCAGCAGCACCCTGTCCCCAGTCCCAGCACCCTGCTGCCCACCCCAGGACCCTGTCCCTGGCCCCAGCACTCTGCCATCCATCCCAGCACCCAGCAGCACCCTGTCCCCAGCCTCAGCACTGTCCTATCCACCCTAGCACCCAGCACCACCCTGTCCCCAGCCCCAGCCCCCTGCCACCCACCCCAGGACTCTGTCCCTGGCCCCAGCACCCTGCCACTCACTCCAGCAACCAGCAGCACCCTCTCCCCAGCCCCAGCACTCTGCCACCCATCCTAGCATCCAGCAGCACCCTGTTCCTTGTCCCAGCACCCTGCCACCCACTGCAGCATCCAGCACCACCCTGTCCCTCGCCCCAGCACTCTTCCACCCAGCGCAGCACCAAGGACCACCCTGTCCCTGGTCCCAGCACCCTGCCACCCACTGCAGTACTTAACACCACCTTGTCCCTGGCCTCAGCACCCTGCCACCCATTCTAGCCTCAGCATCACCCTGTTCCTTGTCCCAGCACCCTGCCACCCACCCCAGTGCCCAGCAGAACCATATCCCTGACCCAGCATCCTGCCCCAGCACCTTGCCACCTGTGCCAGCATCCTGCTACCCAGCAGCACCCTCCCCCCAGCCCCAGCACCCACTAGAACCCTGCCCGCACCAGCACAGTTGGGACCACATTAGTGAGGCTTGGGGGGTTTTTTTTGCATCTCACTTGTGTGGCCCCAACTGACATTTCTGTGGGTCAAAACAGGTTCCTCGCCCCTCTCATAAATAAAGACAATGCTAAAACCTTTTGAGTTTGACATAATATTTTATTTAAAAATGAAGCCTGGCCAACAAGCCCTCAATTGGGGTCAAATCTCCATCTCACTGCAGCATCATAACACTCCTGCACCACCTGACTCCAAATCTGAGTCTATCATACACTGGAACCCCCTGTCCTGAGCCTCTTACATCCCCAAACTCCTGCATCCCCATATCCTCAGTCTTCTGCCACAACACTCCTGCACCATCCACACATGGCAAATCTGTGTCCTGAGCCCATCATACTCACAGCCTCCTTGCCCTGAGCCCCTCACATATCCAACCCAAACTCCTGCACCCTCACATACACATGCGTGTGACTTGCTCGGCACCCCAACCCTCGACCTGACCCCAACACTCCCCAGCCTGGACCCCCCTCCCCGAGCCAGCATCCCCTTCTCCTGCATCCAAATTCCCTCCCAGAGCTTGCACTTCTCACCCCTTCCCACACCCAAATCCCTCATTCCCACCCCAGAGCCTGCACCTCCTGTCTCAACCCAATGAGAGTGTATAAGGGCTGGGGATAGCAAGTGATGGAGAGGAGAGGAACAGAGAAGACAAGTCCTTAAGAAAGGGGTGGGGTCTTGGAGAAGGAATGTGATTTTCATGCACTGGTGGGTCCCCCCTTTTTGTTTTGTTTTGTTTGACAAACCTAGGGATTCCTTGAAATTCTGAAAAGCTGAAAAGGGTTCCATGGCCAAATAAAAGTTGGGAAACACTGGACTAGGGCACATGATCTATGAAGGAAGACTGAAAGAATTGGTCTTGTTTAGTTTGGAAAGGAGAAGACTGAGAGGGGGCATGATAGCGGTTTTCAGGTACCTAAAAGGGTATCACAAGGAGGAGGGAGAAAAATTGTTCTCCTTGGCCTCTGAGGATAGGACAAGAAGCAATGGGCTTGAACTACAGCAAGAGAGGTTTAGGCCGGACATTAGGAAAAACGTCCTAATTGTCAGGGTGGTTAAACACTGGAATAAATTGCCTAGGGAGGCTGTGGAATCTCCATCTCCGGAGATATTTAACAGGAGGCTAGACAGACATCTATCAGGGATGGTGTAGATGGTACTGGGGCCTGCTGTGAGGACAGGGGACTGGACTCGATGACCTCTTGAGGTCCCTGATTCTAGTGTTCTTGATCTTGTACCAACTTTTTTGTATATAAAGATCCTGAGAAGTACACTATAAAAAACTAGTGAATTTATCTGCAGGCAGATTCTTTCCTGGTATGAAATTTCAAAGCTGTATAGTCTTTAGCTTAGTTACTTCAATTTACACAAGTTCAGGATCTGATCCCTATTATTATGTAAACTTAATTTTTTAATGGGGATTAGAGGTAATGAACTTATATAGACAAATTCACCTACAAGGGACACCTAAAAGGAAATGCATGAGCGAGGATAGTGGGGAATGAAAACTTCAGCACTAGGACAGGGAAGGGAAGAGAGGTAGGGATGGATGGGGAGAATCTCTCTCAATACAGCTAATCCTGAGTGCTGAAAACTCATGCATGAGCCTCTCCCAAAAATCATAAGATTGGGTTAAAGATAATGAGCTTAAAGTACTTCTTTATCATTTATCTTTAGGAGGTTAATTTTTCACGTAGTCTTAATTTTTCTTAAAATTAACATCAGCAAAAAACTGATACTCATATAACTGACAGATTTTAGGAGCTGGGTCTTAAAGAATATTAAATATTTCAGGACAAATCATCAAGAGTTGTAAAGATTGAGCTCTAAAACTCATGGTTTGTTTTATCATAAGTTATTGGACTTGATACAGGAATTACAGAATGAAATTATATGCACTGTTTACACAGGAGGTCAGACTAAATTATTATCAGTCCATTCTGCTCTTAATCTATGAATTGGGAGAACACTTGAGGAGAAATGCAAACCAAGGGAACGAGTGCTGGAAAATAAAATGGAGTAAGACATGTTTTAGAACAAAACAAAACAAAAACCCAGACTTTTAATGATTGAAAGTAGCAATGAGGCTACTGTGGCTACATCTGCACTGCAGCCTTTTGTCGGCAGAGACAATGCAAATGAAGCGTTCATTAGCATCTGTCGCGCTGTCATTTGCATATCTCTGTGGATGCTTTTTGTGGAAGAGATTTTTACACAAAAACAAGCAGTGTAGACAGGGGCCGCTTTGTGCCAGATCCCTTATGCCTCAAAAAAGGAGATATACAGGATCTTGTGCAAAAGGGTTTTTTTGCGCAAAACGGACCTGTCTACACTACTTGTGTTTGCGCAAAAACCTCTTGTGCAAAGAGCCTCAGCAGAGAATATGCAAATGGCAGCTCAACAAATGCTAATGAGCACTTCATTAGCATACTCTCTGCTGACAAAAGGCTGCTGTCTAGACGTAGCCTGAGAGAGGAAGTGAAGGCAAGGTACATCAAGGAAGCTATTTATTTTTTAACTTTAACTTTTCCTATACCCAGTTTAGAATTTGATATAAGGGTTTAGTTATTTTAAATAAGAAACTGCCAGCACGTTCTGGTTCTTTAGTAATCAGAGGGTAAGACACCCTGCCTCCCCTGCAGTCAGCTCTCACATATATTCCACGTACATCATTTGACAAGTATACTCCATCAGGTTCTAATTCGCAACTGCCAGATGGACAGATTTCCGTTCCTGATTCCTACTTTTTTAATCATACAATCTGCTCTACTGTGTGTGTGTGGCCTCCAGTCATTTTGACCACTGGGCTTTCATCCTTAAATCTGTTCCTGCTTACACAATTGGTTCCTTTCTGGTTGTGGAGTCTTGGATAATGTTGCCTGCAACACCATGTTTATCTCTGTTCAAAGCAAATGGCTTATAAACACTTTCCCACAGTCTCTAGTGGATAGTTCTCTACTCATAAGCAATCAGTGGGACATCACATTATTCCATCCTGAACATCATGTCAGGCCATTCTTCTTCTGTGCTATTGTCCACAGAGAATTAAAAATCACTTTACGATAACAAGAATTTCTGAAATGTTATTGTTAATTGAAGATGAGTTCAATTTGTTGGCAATTCAGATGGTGAAAAATTAGCCCTGTCCACAGATCTGTGAGCTGTGCAATTAGAAAGCACCTTTTACCCTGCTGCCTTATTTATTTATTTTTATTTTAAAGCGGAAAAAGCACTTTTAATAAAAGCACCTGTCCAATAGATGTTTAGATTAAAAAAAATGTTTTCTGGCTGCAGCCATTATAATACTCAGACATGATTTGTTATACTGCATTTAGCAACATATTGATGAGTTCTATTCAAAATGGAATCATGTAAACAAATGTGCATATGTATATTGGCTAGGAAATAAAATGTATTTATAGAGGGGATTTCCCAGATCAAGTAATATGGCATGCAGACAGAAATCCTTTCAATAGCCTGCAAACACAAAGTAGAAGCTCAACCTATTTCTAATAAAAATTGATGCATATGTTTCACTTTTGTGAATTGTTTTTCTTAGACTGTAGCCTCCTATGTCACTAAAACATAGTTCAGATGGTTGCAGTCTGAAGTCCCATAAGGGTGCTTATGTGAATATCCATGTCAGTCCTGGATATTGTTTGTGTTTCTAAAACCCTTGAAAGCAATGTGTGTATGTGAATTTTATGCTTCAGGATTGTGTTGTGCTAACAGCTCTGGTGAGGTAAATCTTTTATCAGTTCTGATATTGGACAGGCACTGGCAATGTGAGTTTCTCCCACACTGCCGCAGCAATACTTCTAAGCTTCTAACACTGATGTGAATTCAATTTCTGTACCACTTAATCCTTTAGTTTTCCACTGAGATTGACAGCAATAAACAATGCCAACCAGCAACTAGAAAAAAATCACTAATCCATATCCCAAAGGAAACCGTAAAACTGTTAGATGGTAACAACTCTTGATCACAGCTAACCTGAAGTGCTGTTGCACTAGTGACCTAAAGATGAAATGTTCTCAAGCCCATTTTTAATTCCTTGGGCCACCTAGTCCCTGCTTCCCATATTATTCACCCTCTATTGTGGTATTTTTGCTTTGAGAACACTATTGAAATGAGATATAAGTCAAATTTTAGGAGATGTTGCTTGCACGTGGTTGGAGAAAATCCTCAGACTATTCACACTCAAAAGTGTTAAGTGGGAGTATTAACAAAACACACAAGCAAAACTTAAAAGAACCCTTGTTGGGCCAAGTTTGTCTTAATTTACAAACATATATGCATTTAGAAAACTACTCTACCAACACAGACTTCCATATGGTTTTTAATTCCAGTGGGAAACACTTACACATGAACATTCCCTTGAAATGTTTGCAATCCACACACTGAATTGTATTATAACTGTCAAGGGAAATAGATCGGTCTATTTTCATTAGGCAAATACTTATTAAGGAGACATAAGATAAGTAAGATTCTCAGGCCTTTCAGGATATGGACAATAGTCTATGAGAGAAGTTTTCTCCTGGATATCTCCCTCTCCATTTTGTATGCAAATCACCTCTATACTCACTTGCAATTGTAGCAATTGTATAGCGTAGCTGTGGCAGTTAGGGTATGTCTACAGTACAGCATTATTTCAAAATATCTTAGTTTGAAATAGTTATTTCGAAATACTTTACACACAAAATGCCTTTCGAAATAGCGTTGTGCTATCTCAAAATAGCACATCCACACTGAAGGACACTGAATCGCATTTAAGTTCGGCCGGAACCAGGTCCAGCAGGGCATCAGGTCAGGAGTTACTTTGTGTGGCTGCTACCTGAGGCTATCTGAGGCCTGTGCTTAAAGGGACCCCACCGGACAGCTGGTTCTCAGCTTTCCCTGCTTGCTTGCCTACCTTGATATGGGACAACAAAGCATTTTGTCTCTGCATGCTCTGGTTGACCTCACTCGGGACACCAAAGCACTCTGTAACATGGAGCCAGAGCTGCCCTGGGCACTCTGGTGCTTCTCTTGGACACGTTGCTGTGAGCCTGGCTGCACTTTCTGCAGGCTGCCATCCGGGAGGTCCATCAGGGGGCTGTCAGTATCCAGGAGGCCCTGCGGGAGAGCTTCCACTCTGAGGAGCACTAAGAGCCTCCCTGGTCTGCCCCCCTGGGGGCTTGTGCCTCATTCCTCCCTCACATCCTTCCACTTACCCCTCCCTAACCCCCCTTCCTGATGGCAAATAAAATACATGTATTTTTATGAGCACAAACTCTCTTTATTTAACAAAACTGGGGGGGGGGAGAATGAAACACTGGTGAGACTGGGGAAAGGAGGTGGGAGAGGGGAAGAGAGAGGGTGGGAGAGGGCAGGGGGAAACCTGGGAGGAGGGAGCTGGAAGGGGGAAGCAAGGGGAAGAAGGGGGAAGGGGAAGTTCAGGGCTCAGGGTTGGGGTCTCGCCAGACCAACTTGATTTTCATGTGAAGCTGCTCCTGGGTTTGCATGTGCCCTTTGGTGGCCAGGATGGCAGCTATCCTGCCATAGATGGCTGCATTCCCCCATCTAGTGCAGAGATCATGGATGTTGGGGGCATCCCTCCAAACCTGAATAAGATCCATGATCTCCACCCTGGACCAGGAAGGCGCCCACCTTCTCCAGGCCCTGGCAGGCTCCTGGGAGCTGGCAGACTGCTCCTGGGGAGCGGTGGAGGTCTGGCTGCCAGTGGCTTTTTGGCTCATGTTTTGGGGCCACTGGGTCAGAGGCAGTAACTGCTGGCTCTGGGCTGGCAGGCTTGGATCTGGCACAGGCACTGTGGCCTGAGTCAACCCCTTTAAGGACTCCAGAGAGGGGGGAGGGAGACGAGTGTTCTTGGTTGAGGCTGGAGTGGCCACCAAGGCACCCTGGGAAGGCTGGATGCCCCCTATTTCAATATAAGTGTCTACACAGCACTTATTTCAAAATAGCTATTTCAAATTTGGTGTTATTCCTCGTGGAATGAGGTTTACCAAATTCAAAATAAGCCCTCTGCTATTTCGAATTAATTTTGAAATAGCGGTTTGGCTGTGTAGATGCTAGTAAAGTTATTTTGAAATAACGGCTGTCATTTTGAAATAACTTTGATGTGTAGGCATATCCTATGTCATTAACTTAATGGAAGAAAGTTAGTATGTGCCCACTGGGCACATACTTCTCTGTTTCCCAGTCCCCTTTCTCTCTTCTTCCCCTGCATCTTTTTCTGCCAATTGGTTCCCTTCTCTTCTGGTCCCTTTGACATACCAAACTATCCCTATTAACCTAGATGTTAGACCAACTTCTGTTTTTTTCTTTTATCACACTCCTATTCATTGTAACTATAGCCAGAGTGTTTTCTGCTGCTTTTACAGGTGGCCATGCTCACACTGGCCCTGAAGAATTTGGACTTCTATAGAAACATTTGAAAAGAAAAGAGCTAGGCACTGCAAGGTCTGAGCAAGTGCTTGCGATATTGAACACCTTCAGTTCTCACTGAATTCCAGGGGTGAAATCCTGATCCTTTTGTCATTGGCTTCAGTGGGACTAGCATTTCCCCTCCTCCAGGAGTTCAGTTCCTTGCAGGATCAGGCCTCCTTTCACCAGCCAATATTAGCATTTTGAAACCACTGGCATAAATAGGAAAAAGAAAACATTCAGATTGTTAGGGCTGAAAGAATTTCCAAACCAAGCGTGTTCCAAACATAGGCACAGTGATTTGTTCAGAAATATGATTTAGCAGCATTATAGTGGGATGGAGCTGTTTGTGGTGTCTAGTGTCACTGACCTGCAGACTTCTGGTCAGTGAAATATAAGACTAACAAACAGGTCAGTTGGAGCTGGGGTTAAGAGACTCAGGAGGCTCCTAAAGGAGAGCCTGGCTCAGGGAAAAGACCCAGAAGCAAGCTTTTCATACTAGCTAAATGAAAGTACTGGCTGGGGTAAAGCAGCAGAAACCCCTGGGGAAGAAGACTGAGAAGGGGACAGTCAGAAGGACCCAGTTTGATGTTGAAATGTTTGAATAATAAATACCTCCCTTGGAAAAGGGAGAGAGATACTGATGGGAGTAGCCATTGGTGAATTATCCTTTCAACTTGCACAAAGAGTGGGAAAACTGAGGTTGAGACAAGATTTTGGAACATCCTGCCATAGTAAGTATCCCATTTATAGAAAATATATATGTTTTAATGACCAAAATAAGGAGGCAAACATAAGGACATTCCTGGAAGCTTGACAGAAACAGTTTTAATAAACCATTCTGTTCTAAGCTGGAAATTTGTATTTTTAAAATACTGTGGGAATTGCCTTCATCTGTGAAATATTTATGAACCAAAAGTATTACTTCTAAGCTATGTCCTATTAGTAATGTGACCCACATTTTCAGACCTTAAATCTTCAGAGAGACATAATGTACAATTCAAGATTATAGAGCTCTGCACTCAGCAAGCTGTTCTTTGCATGATGACCAAGGTAGCAATTAACTTAAATGATGTCTAGATACACTGAGTATTTTACTATCTAATGAACTTATTGATTGTACTATTAAAATCAGACTCTGTGTCCATAATTCACAAAGTGATAGCTCTTTTTGTGAAACAAAATGTATAGTGCTTTAGAGTGTATATCTTCTACAGTCCATTGTATATTAATCTATTGATAATCAATTCTGCCTCTGAATCACTGCAAAATGAAACAATGTATAATGAAGTATTTTTGTTTCACAAAATCCTGAGCACAATTAAAACATGGCAAAGTGAAATTTCAAAATGCACATTTAAATAAAAATTACCTTGAAATATTACCAGTTACTGAATATTATTGATGTGAGTTTTCCCTTGCATAATTTTACCCTTTCATCAATTAACAAATATTATAAAGGTAGGCTTACCTATTATTCCTACAAATTTATCAATACTATTTAAAAGTTGAATGATTTATGGTAGATAACAATCTATGTGTCCCATTGTTTTCCCCACATGATCACTAAGGAACAGAGTCGATAGACTTGGTCACACAAACGTTCTAGTATCCAGTGAGGAAAATATACTGACAAAGAGGAAGATGGGGGGTGGGGCAACATGGTCTTGTGGTTAATCATTAAGAAATAACTTTAGAGCTAGTGTTCCATGTAACTGGACTCTTACCTTGGCTTTGTTTTAAGATGCATTTTCTATTTTTTCAAGTAAGTAACATAGCTCTTTTCAGGAGCTTATTGAAAACCCTTGAGCCATAGTATTGGCCAGGTGACATATGTGCGCAAATAACAGGCCATGGTCCTGTGACTGACATTTAATCAATTTCAGGGAAAGTTCAGGCTTAGGGTGACTTACAAGATTGGTGGTTTTTATTTTCTGTATATTGTGCATTGCACATTCCTCTGCAATAGTGACTTCCCCTACTCCACTGTTGTCGACTGTAAGAGGGATGCTTCCTGGTTCCATTTTCTGCATCTGGGGGTGGAAATCACCCTACCTGCCAACCCCTCAATATGGAAAATAGAGCACAAACCCAGAGCACCTCCTAAAAGCCTGGCAGGAGTTGGTCTCCTAATCCTCCTTTTCATCCTCACTCCAGCAACACTGACTTAGTCCACAGTTTTGAACTGGATCCATGTGGATAGACTCCCTGCACCAACATGAATGAAGGCCTTAGGAAAGAAGTGTAAGGAAGGAAAGAGAGGGGACCTAGGGCTGCTCCAGTAGAATCATTCCAAGTCTATATGCAGACTATTTTTCACTCTGCAGCCTGAACCAACTTGTAATTGTTGGTGACTTCTATGTTCTACATAGTAACTTTGTATAGTCCTGTTCAAAGCCAACTCTTTTACAGTGCCTTGTGTCTGCCTTGGTGATTAAGTGTAAAGCTTTAAAGCATGTATCCGAAACACAGAATGAATTAAAAGTCTCATATATAGAAACACCTTAATTTAACACAATTAAGCCAGTATTAGAATTATTATATCATTTTCCCATCATTCCCTTAATTTGTAATATACAAACTAGAAATAATTTTGTTCCATTCCATTTGTTCACCTCTAGGTGGCAATATCAATTTCTGCATGTAAAATTCAAATATGCAGGCAGGCATTCTCAGATTTGTGTGAATTTGTATGTAACTAAGAAAAATTGTGGTGGAAAGAGCACCTTCCTTTTAAACTACAGTACTTGTTTCCAAATAAGTCCAGTGGATCAATGAAAAGAATTATTTAGAAAATATGCTCCATACCAGTAAAATATATCTTTACCGACCCCCCATCACAATAGGTAAAAATGATTTATTTTCTGCTTAACTCAGAATTTCTCTTTAAAAATTATCTAAAGTATTCAATAGTTTAAAACTACAATAATCTTTACTGTAAAGGAAAATGGCCCATTTTAAATTTCAATATTAAAGGGGTTAAATAACTAGACTTTATTTGTAGTTAAAGCTTTTAAGTTAGTATTATATTAGTCTGCTTACTGGAATGACTTGTATATTCTTCCAAATTCACTCCTCTGTTTTAGGAAAAGAGCATCTTTTACAAGCCTGGACATAGAAGGACATTGCTTTATCTAGCAACCCACTTGTGGAAAAGCAAATGAGCTACTTCTCCCTTCTTGTTTTCAGCCCCATTGGCCCAAATGAGAATTTGTCCTGGTAAATGAATTTCAATGATGTAGAATTTTTCATTTAAAATTGATAGTTGTGATTTCTTTAAGAAATTTCAAACACTTGGATTGTAGTGATGCTTACAAAATTAGGATTTCAAAGCTTGTGACAGGATCATCAAAAACACCAAGCTTAAAAACCTCTGATCAGTTAAAAAGTGGCTTCAGAAGAGGCATAAATCCATTTTGTATGGGAAATGAGGTGAGATGTGAATCTTTCAGTTCCCAAAGTTTGAACAGTTAAAGAGTTTAGCAGTCCATACAACATGCACACCAAATATATAAAATGGATTTTTATATATTGGTTGGGGTGATGGGACCCCCTCATTACATTTGTCTGTATTCTGATGTCTTTTAAATGACTCATTCCTCTCACTATATTAAGTTATCTGATTGTTTCTTGTCGGTTTTAGCTATAAGTTACTATCTAAATCAATTGGTGGTAAATGAATGTTCCAAACACACACAAAAAAATTACTGCATCATCTTTAAGAACTATGGCCAGTACTTGGAGTATCACTCTAGTGCTGAAGAACGTTGGCTTTTGGAAAAAGTAAAACTGGAGACATTTGTCTCGTTTGACTTTTTGCTACTTCGGCACAAATGTCTTTTAGGTTCATTCATATGAATTATAATGAGGACCAAGCCAATTTCCTTACATACATCTGGGAATTTATGTTCATTCCACTTGAAACACTAAATTGGGATCTATAAACGTGTTCATTTTAGCTTGGCTTCTTCTCAAGTACTGCAGATCAGCATGGTTGGGCTACTTCAACATGAACTCGGGATTGGTTTGCAATTCCCAATTCAGCCTTTTAGGGAAAAGGTACATTTTAAAATTCCCAGCAGTATGCAAGAAAAGAAGCTTGTTAAAAAGTATCAAGCCATAGCCTGATCTCCTTTCCCCACCCTCTTTGAAGCATCAGGGCCCCGGGAGTATCAAGAGTCAGCAGTCACTGCTCTCACTTGAGAACAGGAACTGGAATTGTGGTGTCTTTCATGATTGAACAGGGGGATTCTTAAGTTCCTAAATAAGGGTCAGGCAGAATCAATTGGCTTGTTCTTGTTGTCCACTCCTTGATCCTGCTTGGTCCCCAACCAGGATTTCCAGTTGGTGGACTAGATTGATTAAGGGTTTACTTTCTCATTCTTACATTTCATATTGCTTCCTGTCCTAGCGCAGTTTCAAAGTGCTACATTAGTTTCATGGTAATCAAAATACTGCAGAGAAGGAAAGCAGGTTTAATAGAAGCTAAAAGGTCTTTGCAATTGGAAGACTCAGATTGGAAGCACTGAAGATATGGGTCTCACTTTTACTCTACACTGTTAATGACCTCTTCTCTCCAAGAATAATTGTCATGTTCCTCAGGGGAGCTGCATAGTCTTTTGCTGGTTGGTGTTTGATGTTGCAATGTAGGCTTTTCCATGAAAGGGATGGTGGTGTTCCTGGTCAAAGTGCAGGTTCTCGCTTCTGATTTTGCACCAGGGTAAATCAGGAATTGAACAAACCCGAATGAAATCAAGTCCAGCTACAATGTATCCAAGAAGGCAAAAGCAACCATAGTCACAGTTGAGGGTGGGGAAGAAGACACAAGACTCAAGTAAATCATGGTGGCTCCAATAAAGCCTTGATGAAATGATAAATGCTCTCCAAACAAAGCACAGGATAATTTTCTCAATCACTGTTATCATGTAGTGCTCCATACTCAGGTTTATTCCATTGTATGGTGCTGAGAAAATCATTAAGAATCAGACCTGGATGGGTTGTGTAGGTGATTATTCAGCCTTTTCTTTTATGGAAAACTAATTGGGGCTTGTTTTCAGGGGCTCAGTAGCCCAGAACACCATGTGATTCTCATGTGTGTGAGTGTAGTCCTGAAGTTCTTTCTGCATCTCTTAAGTTTTTACTGTTGTCAGTGTAATAAAACCTTGAAAAGATACCTGCTATTTAGGAGAATATTAATACAGTTTGGGAGTCCATAAGGAATACTGTCAGCTGTATACCTTTGTGTCATGCCTGCATGACATGCAGTATATAGTTTTCTCAGCGATAAGCAGCATGAAAAAGTGACATGTTTCAATCAAGACTGTAGCACAACAGGAATAGGTGTATTCTTTAACTGTAATGATCTTATTGAATCTGGATAGTGCAGGAAGAGTTACGGAGGGCTTTTAACTTCTTCAATATTCCTTTTCTCCATGCAAGTGTTCTTTCATGTGTTTCCCTCCCAGAAAAATCCCTGCTGTTTTCACTTAGATAAGCTAGTTTCACGTGAAGATTTCAAATAAAGGTGCATTGTTTAAGGACAAAAAGCACCACATCTTTGGACATGCTGAATTATTGTGCAAGGAAGCAGGTGCTGTTTTACATTTCTTAATTATTACCACAAAAATCAAATTATATATTCATTATTCAAGGATCAGAAATGCTTTATTTGGTATCTTAGCAGATTAACAGCTGTCAGCTCTGGTGCCCATTTCTGCAGTCTATATAGTGTTACAGTCACTTGAGATTTTGTCGGAGCAAGGATTACAGGATCAGGACTGTCATTATTCTTAAATATTTTAAAAACTTGGGTCATGATCTGTTTTTTTATTTCCTTTGTAAATAGATTTTTAAGATTATTTTTTACACTGGAGTAAAGTCCAGTCTTCCCTTTTTTCAGGGCCGATAAAATTTATGTATTTAAAAAATGTGTAGCTACCAAACAAAATGAGTAGTCAGAATACATTTGCTTCTAATTATCTGGTTTGTGCCTATGTAACCCACACACCCAGGGCACATATAAACTACAAAGATTTTTTGAAAGAGGATATGCAAATTTCATGGGAATTAGCATATGTTCTCCAATCGCATTTTCAAAAGAGGATCTTTTGAAAATGAAAGTAGTCTGGATGCGTTTTTTCGAAAAACCGTGTAAATCTCCTTTTTTTAGGAAGAGCATTTTTTTCAAAAAAGGGTTTTTTTCCAAAAAATACATCCAGACTACTTTCATTTTCAAAAGATCCTCTTTCAAAAATGCGATCGGAAGAACATATGCAAATTTCCATGGAATTTTCATATCCTCTTTTGAAAAATCTTTGTAGTTTAGATGTTCCCCTAATGTGGTTCACTGTCCCATGTAGTGGCACTTAGACCACTTACAGTGACAGATAAGAAAAAGGGAGCTCTACACCATGAGCTAAGAGCCAGCTGGCTTTGTAGCTCTAGCTGAAGCTGCACCTATACTAACCTCCAGCAGTGCTAGGTTCAAAGCTGCCTGGTGGTGGTTACACCTATCAGTAGTCATGTAGTTAGAGCTCTAAATACTCAGATGCAGTTGAAAAGTGTGTCTGTGGCTATCTGCAGACATTACAGGTGTAAATTAAAGAATCTAAGCTTGCGCCACTGAAATCAATTTTGCCATTGGCTGCAATAGAAGCCTTAACAGGCCTTTAAATGTTGCATTCAATTACAATGCACTGAATTATAAAACTACAAACAAAGGGCTATATTCATTTGCATCTATGCAAATCTAGTATGCTAGGAAAGTTGCTTTCTTTGCGTTTACACCAATTATACTCTGAGACTATACTGAGGTTGTGAGAAGGTTAGGGACCATCATTTTGTTCTATGTTTTCACAATGCTTAGGACAATTGTACCCATGAGCTTTTAGGTGCTACAGTAATACAAATAGCATTTTTAGAACTTATTATCCCCATATTCTATATCAATTTGTGCTGTATACAAAGTGAGAAGAAATAGATCCCCAAACAAATTATTTTCTGGAATCTAATTTTTCTGTCGAAAAGATCCCAGGTAAACACTTTAAATTTTGGTTTTTATTTAAAAACTCAGTGAAGGTAAAAATAAATGAAAACATTTACATCCACAAGTTGCATATTCCATTGGGAATGTGATAATTCTGGGCTGATACTTTTGAGCGTTTACCCATTCAAGGTAGCACATAAATTAGATGTAAATATGACATATTAGAAGATTTACCAGGTGTTACTTGGGTCCTTAACTCAATTAATTTTTGTTTTTTGCAAAATAAAATGAAAATGTTCATGCTTCATTTAAATCATTGCTTTGGTGTGGGGCTGGGAATGAGGGGTTCAGTATGCAAGCTGCTTCAGGGACAGAGGACAACACCAGCCCTCTCACACCACGGCAATGTGGAGTCAGGTGAGAAGCACCCCGCCATGGCTGCTATAGCAACAGTGGGCACAGCTGGGGGAGAGGTGCATGTCCTCCGGCTTGGGAAGTCCAGGTTTGTCTGTCCCCTGTGCTCCTTAACCAGAGTGAGGAATGCAGCAAACTGTGCACTTTCCCATTGCTTCCTGATGAAGGGGAACAGTCAGCAATATTCGCATAGGAATGGGAAGGGGAGTGTCAACCCCTTGCTTTCCCTAAAGTGCACCTAGGGGTGGGAGGCTCAGGGCTGGGGCAGTCCAACATGGTGGGGGGGGTTGCAATCCCAGCCAATCCCTTTTACCTGCCAAGTGATTCTCTCTTTTCTGAGAAGCAGTCTCATTCCAGAAACATCCCGTTTTCCTGGCACAACCATCCCCTTACCTTGCTTTATATTTTGAAAAGAGGAAACTACATGCCAAATTTGGTGGTTCTAGTCCTTACTGTTTGGGAGTAAACAGAATAAACAGAGCCACATAGACTTGCAGATAAACTCTCAAATATATAGTAGATTTAGCAATACTAGAGACACTGTGGGTAGGTAATATCTTTTATTGGACCAACTTCTGCTTCAGCAGTATTGCATATTTAGCAATAGGAACTCAATAAGACTTCTTGGAAAAAAGAAACTAAAGGAAAATATACCATTAATGCATTTGCTGGTTTGGGGTTTTCAATATCATAAGAGAAGTTTAATATCAAATTTTGCATTGGACAGTTTGGGAATTTTTCTATTTATGGAATTTTGTAGAATGTAATTTTAAAATAAAACAATTGAAAAGCAACATCAAGAAGCAGAAGCTTTTATTTGTAATTCTGAAAGCAAATTATTGTATCACTGCTTATTTGGGACAATGTTAATAAGGTTATACACTCGAGTGATTTATGCCACAAAGGTTAGTAAAATGGCACAGGCAAAGCAGATATGAGACTAACATAGATAACATGTAACATGAACATGATTATTAATTAAATGTATAAATTCACTAGATTATACAGGTTTAATTAGGGCAGAATTTTTTCTAATTACTGAAGATGATACACCGGACAAAAAGAACACAGCTTTGCTTTCAGATCTTGGGTTGAGTTTACAGAGTTTGCTCTAAACCAATTAAAAGAGGGTGAGGTCGAGGAGAAGAGAGTGAGGATAAGCTCATCATTGCTATTTTTATTTAATTTGTACAAGGGGCTATAAATTCGGCAGCTAGCTCTGAATTTAGAAGGGTCTTCCACAGCCTTGGAATCAAAAAAAGCTTTGGACTCTGAATAAAATGAATAATTCAGTCCATGTACTAGCATAGATATGGATGTGATGATCTGCAACTCTGTTAGGCTATGTCTACACTCGTGGCTTCTTGCGCAAGAACGGCCGTTCTTGCGCAAGAATCCGCAAAGCGTCTACACTGCCCATCCGCTCTTGCGCAAGTAAATGTACAGTATGGCATGATAAGAGATGGCTCCTTGCGCAAGAGCTACACTGTTTTCTATGAGGCTTAAGCTCTCTTGCGCAGGCACTCTTGCGCAAGAGGGAAGTGTGGACGTTCGGCAAGTGCGTACTTGTGCAAGAATTGGCCTCCAGTGAAAAACACAGGTGGCCTCTCCGACACTCCGTACAGGCAATCACCACTCATTGGTTCCCCCGAATTGGCCCCCCCTTAAAGGCACAGGCACGGAGCACAGCCATTTGCCAGGTGCAGCCCAGGTAGCAGCCAGAGGGAGGAATGGCAGCTGCCTAGCCTTAGCCAGGTCCCTCAGACCCCATGGAGGAGCCACCCCAGAGCACCCAACAGGCCCAAAGGGGCACCAAGCGGCGGGCTCCATGCTGGAGCACTGCCGAGGTGACTGCCCTCCTGGACATCTGGGGAAAGGAGGAGGCCCTCCGGGACCCCAAGTCCTGGAGGAGAAATGCCCACATTTTTGCCCAGATGGCCCAGGCGCTGGCCGCAAAGGGACACCCGGCCCGGACCCTGGAACAGGTCCGGGCCAAGGTGAAGGACCTGCGCCTCACCTACATGCGGGCCAGCGAGCGTGGGGGCAGCGGAGCCACTGCCTGTCCCCAGTATCACTGCCTGCACCAGATCTTGGGGGACAAAGGGGCCACTCCCCTGCTGTCCCAGGTGGACACAACGGTGGCCACCCCAGTGGTCCGACCCAGGCCACCGGAGGAGGAGGAGGAGGAGGGAGTCTGGTCCTCAGATGAGGAGGAGGAGGTGGCAGAGGACAGCAGCCAGACCTCACCATCCCAGCCCAGCAGCAGTCAGGATGTGTCTCGGGCATCCTCCGAAGCCGGCGACAGATTGTATGGTGAGTGCAGTGGCTGGAGCTGGAGACTGGGCAGATATTGACAAAGAAACTTGGATTGTCAGAAGGAGCTGTGTTGGCATAGCCAAAGTCCTCCCAAATTGTCCTATCAAAACTTAACCTGACTTTTTGCGCTCCTGTTTTGAGGCTGTTGATTCTGCTATGGATGCTGCCATAGGAGAGAAAATGACAGAGGATGGCATGAAATACATAGAGAATTGGCACGTGGCAGAAATTCTTCTGGGACATGAGGCTGCACTTGTACAATGCAATAGCTATCTCTCTCAGGCCTAGAAAGAGAGTCATGAGTCTCAAGTGCAACCCAAAATGTGAATGGCTTGGGCTGGAAACAGAGCATGGTCTCAGTGGCTGAACTATTAGCTATTAATTAGCACCTCTCCATGGTGGCTTCTCTCAGAAGAACTCCTCATGATGAGGAGTCTTGATAAGAATTAAAACCATCAGACAGTGTGATGCTGGAAGTGCCCTTATCCCTTATTAGGATGCATGTCCTTTTAGGGTACTGGGGTGAAGTTGTGGCCCACTGAAGTCAATGGTAAAACTTTCATTGACTTCAGCAGGGCTAGGATTTCACCCAAGCAGTTTAGTAGCTATAGTGAGATAAATAACAAATCATGATACCCACTTTTCTGAATATGGCATGCAACATTTAGGCACCCTAGAGAATGAGGTTCAACATATAGTATTGTTGCAGCTGAGTAGGTAAGGGTAAGCCTACACTTTGGAGCTATTTCGGAATACTGGAAGTATCCCAAAATAGCTATTCCATGTCTATAGAAGCAGCCCATTATTTCAAAATAACGGGTGGCTTATTCTGACATCTTGGTAACTCTCGTTCCACAAGGGTTAAGGGGCATTTTGGAATAGCGAATTATTTTGAAATTTGGCACTGTGTAGATAAGCTATTTCGAAATATACTCAAAATAAGCTATGCAATTTGTGTAGTGTAAATTGCATAGCTTATTTCGAGACTAGATGGACCCTTAGAGTAGGCTAGGGACTGTTCTAAGGTCAGTGACAAACACCTCCAGAATCCATGGAGTGGAACAGCAGTTTAGAACACAGTTCCCAAACCTTGTTCTCAACTTTCTGACTTCTGATCATGGTAAAACTTAGAATTCAGACCATTATCTGAAATACAGTGAGATATACCCCAAATGAGTGTAAAAGGTCCCATATTTCAATGGCATGAAGGTGATATTGGAGAAAGATGACATAGAGAAACCTGAAAAATAAAACTTTAACCATAAAAAGTTGAGCAAGGAACTGAAACTGTAGTATTACAACTAGAAATTATGGACATTTTTATGTCAAATCCTTAAACTTTAGATTGTGTCCTACAGAACCTTTTCTTTAAGTGTAGCAGAGGCTTGGGCAGAATTTAGACTTTATTTGTGAATTGCAAATAGGGTCTTTCACAGAATGGGAGATAACGGAGAATAACTCAGAACATTTTTAATGTTCATTAGATTTGTAATACATTTCAAGGGTGGACATGTTCCTCAGCAACTTGGAATTTAAAATGAAAATGAATTACTATAGCATCAATGTATAATGTAACATTCTGTTACTGCATGTTAATCAGTTGATTTATTCTAGATGGTGATATGTCAAAATTCCCTTTAATTGAGAAGGTGGCATTATTGTATAGGGATAAGCTTGAATTACAAATCATATTGAGTGTTTTTTTCTCTTCTACTTCTGGATTGTCTATCCTACATAGTAAGTACACATTGAATTTTGCATTGCTGAACTTCATATTAGCTGCTTTTTCTATATTGTGCCTATGGGATGTTCTCTGATCCATGCTACTTACGTTTTATTGGATTAAGACTACTTTCAAAACTGCATAATCACAGGATGACTATGAGATGCCAATATGATGCGGCCATTGAAAAAGGCTAATGCAATCCTAAGGATGCATCAGGTGAGGTGTTTCTGTCAGAGATAGTGAAGTGTTAGTACCATTATACAAGGCACTGGTGAGACCTCATTTGGAATACTGTGTGCAGGTCTGGTCTTGCATGTTTAAAGAAGATGAACTCAGATTAGAACTGATGTAGAGAAGCACTATTAGGATAATCAGATGAATGGAAAGCCTGCCTTATAGACTCAGAGCATGACTCAGAGCATGACTTGTTTAGCATAACAAAATGAAGGCTGAAGAGCAGTGCAGTGGGGAATTTTGGCCCCAGCAGCGGTCAGGCAGCCCCAGCCCTGGTTGCAGAGCTCCAGCCCTGGCGGCAGCAAAGCAGCTCTGGCCCTGGCAGCAACAGGACCAGCGGTGGCCAGGGGGCTCCGGCCCTAGGAGCCACGGCTGGCCAGGCAGCAGCAGAGCCAGGCTGGAGCCCTAGCCAAGAGGCAGTGGTTCAGCAGGGGCCATGAGAGGGAGGACCTCCTCTGGTCCAGCAAAGCTCCTCATTTGGGACCACTTAGGTTACGAGGGTGCCAGACCAGGGAGGTCCAACCTGTATCCCCATTGGCTGATGATGCTATGCTACATTGGCTCTGAGTTACTACAGAGAATTCTTTACCAGGTATCTGGCTGGTGGGGCTTCCCAAAATGCTTAGGGGCCAACTGATCGCCATATTTGGACACCTGAAGGAATTTTCTCCTAGGTCAGATTGGCTGAGAACCTGAGGGTTTTTTAATTTCTCTGCAATGTGGGGTCACTTATAGCTTTACACTAGTGCATGTAGTGGATTCTCTGTAACATGAAATTTTTAAATCATGATCTGAGGACTTCAGTAATTCATCAAGAGACTATACCTATTATAAGAGGGGGTGGGTGAGGTTCTGTGGCCTGCAACATGTAGGAGATCAGACTAGATTAGGGGTGGGCAAACATTTTTGAGGGGACCACTCCACGAATTTGGTAAGTGGTCAAGGCCCACACTCTTCCATTATATGAATGAAGGAGGTGTGGGGCCATCGATGGAGGTTGGGGGCAGAAGGGAGCTCAGGGTGGAGGACTGGAGTGCAGGAGGGCTGTAGGATCTGGGAGAAGATATGGATATGCGTGCAGGGAGTATTCTGACACGTAGGAGGGGATTGTGACCTGGGGCAGGAGATTGGAGTTCAAGCTCTGGGAGAGGGTATGGGTACAGGAGAGGATGCTGGCTTGGATGAGGGGTGCCGGTGGTGGGGGGAGCCGGGATTTGGCTTGTGACTGGAGGCAGGGCATTGGAGTGCAGGGTTTGAATGGGGGTATGAGTGCAGGAACAGGGGTGCAGAGGGTTTGGGTTATGTGGGATAGAGGTTCAGAGGTAGGGCAGAGGGTTTGAGTTACATTGGGTAGGGACACAAGAGGGGAGGCAGTGGGTTTGGGTAACATGGGGTAAAGGGCAGAGAGTTTGGGTTATGTGGGATAGAGGTGCAGAGGAGACAGTGGGTTTGGGTTACATGGAGTAGGGATGCAGGATGAGGGCAAAAGGTTGGGGGCGGGGGGATGCAGAAGCTGAGGTGCCAGATACAGGCTCTGGCCAAGAGGTGCTTACTTACGTGGCTCCTTGGCCAGCAACTCAGCAGGTCCCTCAGGCAGGCTTTCTGCCTGCTCCACATGCCACTCACTGAGTAGCCAGCTGCTGGAGACATGTGCTGCTTCTGAGTGCAGTGATGGGGAGTCTTTGTATGCTGCCTGCCCTGCAAACAGGCAGTTCACATTGGCCAGTTTCCGGCCAATGGGAGCTGTAAGATTGTTGTGGGGGAGGGGCAGCACATGAAGCATCTCCACCTCCTGTTGCTTGGTGCAGCATTGAGAGAAGCACAGGGCTCCCACAGCCCAGTGCTCTGAGTGTTTTTTGGGGGCAGGGCAGGCAGGGAGCCTGGCTATAATTTGCCCAGACCTGGAGTAGCTGATCATGATGGTCCTTGTGGCCTTAAAGTCTGAGTCTATGTGTGTATGTTATCAGAGACAGGTTATTAGAGACATTATATTGAGTTTCTTGGTGTTATGTGAATGAGAAGATTTTCCTCTAGTCCTGACAGAACAAAAAATGCTTTTATATTTTGGGGGGAAAATACAATTTAAAAATAAGGGAAATTATGATTGATTCACTGTAGATTATCATAGGAATTACCACTTACCAGAGATACTATTTCAATTTGTGTGATATATGAAAGCAATAGTTTGTATGTCCTAGGGCTATGTATATATATTTTAGGAGAGGTGACAGTTGGTAATGCATACTTTGTTTCTAGTTCATGTTTAGCCATAAGCAGAGTTATGTAAATGTTAGCCTTTTTTATATTCAGTGTTTCATTGTGATAATTCCCCAATTTGCATGCCACTTGAATGAGTTTAATCCACTTTGTGATGATCATCAAAAGTCATCTTTCATTAGGAAAATTCACTCAAAAGAGATTTGTGCTTTTGTTAAAAATCAGTTTAATATGAAGGGCCAGCATTTTGCTAATAATGTATATAGTTACACATGTGAGACTAAAACCTTCCAACTCAATTCAGTGTGTGAATGAGACTTCCAGGTTATATTTAGAGGTCAAATATAATAATATTTGAATGTCTTATAAAGTTTCACCAGAATTCATTCCTCACTGGAGATTAGCCTTGTTTCCAAACCATTAATAGCTAATTTAAACTCATCCCTGGGAGAGGCTTCCAACATAAGGTGGTTGTCATTTGTTATGACTAGCAGTATAACGGGATCTGATAATTTGGCATCTTTTTGGGAAGATCCCAACATTGATCTATACAAATTACTTATGTCTATTTAGAAATATGAGGTACTGTAGTAATTTTCTGTGGCATAATTTTAGATAGCTATCAGAAATATTAATGTCTAAATTCCTCAAATTGTAGATCTCTTTCCCTTCCTCAGTGTTAGTGGGTTACATCATCTTCATTCTAATAAAAAGAAATGTTAGAGTGACAGTTATATGTGCCATTTGTTTCCCATATATATATATATATTTAAAAGCCTTTTATTATTATGCACATTTTAAAGGTTTGGATAAATGTTTATTCTCATATTAAGTTTATCTAATTTCAACGATTTATCATGAGCTGATCATAGGTGGTGATCTGTCCTTGGAAGGTTGATTTATAAAAGATCTTTCATTTAAGGGGTTTTCCCCCTTCAACTTAATGAGAATTGATTTCAAGTAACTTAAATTTTTTCTTTGAGTTATTGTCCCTATGAGCACATCACTAATGTGGAGGGACAAAAGCATCTCAATTATTGTATAGGTAAACAACCTCTTCTTTTCTCTTCTATAAAATATCCTGTATCTCTACATCACTGTTCATTAGATACCTACTGATTCAGAATTTAAATTTGCTTACTCTGCAGCTTTTATTATTTCTAAAAAAGTAGATAAATTCACAAGGATAGAATTGCTGATTTTATAATGAAAGAGTAGACTAATTGGACCAATACTTTTTTGGGATCTGTTTCACAGTTTATTAGGCAATGGCATATACATTACTCTTTCCATTGTGCTGTGATCCATTTCTCACTTGTCTAATATGACACTAATTCAAAGGGGGGAATATCTCTGGAAAATGTCATATTACTCATGTTTTTAAGTTCAAGGAACATATAACAGCTCTCAGAGAATATAATGATCCCCTTCTCCAACTAAAATCTGAAGAAGCAGATAGGTTATGTACCCCAACAGCAAACAGACTGGTCTGAAAGCTAAACCCTGAGCTGAGTCCTCTATTGAGAACATCCTGCAACATCCCAGACATTTATAAATCACCACAGCTGCTCTCAGCTGCAGCAATAGAGAAGTAGAGAGAGAGGCAGTCTTTCAAAGCCAGACCTATAAACCATAAGGTTTATAGTTTAAAGCCAACAGAACAGATTAAATATGGAAGTAAACAGGAAGCCAGAGCAGCTTCTGGAGAATAGGTGATTTCTCTATGGCTACTGCCAACATGCAAGCAAGACCCTAATAGAAGAGAAATGTTCACAACTGCTATGCCAGCTACTGATTAAAACCAGCCTTTTTGGCCTCTGATTCCATCTGTAATCCAAGAAGCTGTCATAGGCCCACAACTTGTGAATACTACTAATTGTGAGGGACTCAAGGGCCAAGATGTGGACCTTTGTACTTAGCAGAGCAGTCATCTTAAGCATACTGTGAAATTACAAATATGTTTGGTAGCTATCCAAAGTGTTCCAAGTTCCGCTTATCTGCAGCATGTTGTTAAACGTGAGCCATACTTCATTCTCTTTGCTCAGATTTACTGGGATTTATTTTTAACACAGGAGAGTGATCATGAATCAGTGAAAACATTAGCACAGATCCATGAAAAGAAACAGAATTGCCTCATGGTTAGGGCCCTACCCTGGAACTGGGTTCAATTTCTTGCTTCCCTCCACAGACTTCTACTTGGTTAAGTAACTTCAGCCTTTCCGATATGTCTGCATAGCATGCTAAGTCTGGTCAGTGTCTTGAATTTAAACCTGAGCCCAACTTCCATCCAAGCCCACCAATGAGAGGAGGCTAAGGAGGCAACTCCTCTGGGGCCCAATGATGCAAAAGAGCTCGGCGTTCCCATTCGCTGCTGCTGCCACAACTGTGGCAGCAGTTGAAGTCCCAGGCCCTTTAAATCACTGCCAGAGTGCCACAGGATATGCTCCGGTCAGCACTGAGGGCTTCCTGGGCAAGGCATGCTGTTTTCCATGTGGTGCTGAGGCCAGCTCTACCCTTTCTATCTGGATGCCCCACCCCTTCCAAGGGGCAGAGCAGGCCTCTCTGCCAGTGTTCCCTCTAAGCTGCAGGGCAGCACAGCTTCACAGGTGATTCATCAGCCCCACCCAATCTGTCAGCTCCATTCAGGGAGCCCTGAGCCTCTGACTGGGTGGGGCTGATGAATCACATGTGAAGCTGTGCTGCCAGGTAGCTTAGAGGGAACACTGCCCTCCATTTTGCCTAGGGGCCTTGCTAGGCTGTTAGCCCTGCTGCTTCCGTCTACACACAAATCAGTCTGACCTATGTCTGCAAGAACTCAGGACCCTGATGAGAAGTGGTTCAGAGACTGAATCCTTGCTGTGATTCAGGTCCAAGCCCTGCCATTTTGCAGTTGGGTAGTCTAGAAGCTGCAGATCAAAATCACAAAGACAGCATAGTGCAATATAGACGCAATAGTACAGCTGTGAGAACCGGCTCCAGCAATTATAAGCCCAGGTTCACGAGGCAAGGTGGACACTCAAGCAGGGCTTGCAAACATCGAGCCCACAGGCCTGGATTTACAACGCAGTGTTGATATTAGGGATACTAAAATGCATTTATTTTTGTAAACATGTAAGCACTGAAATTACAGCGGTTACACTTTTACTCGCAGGGGGCCACGTGGGAGCTGGTGCTGTGGGGAGCCAGCTTTTAAGCTTAAAAGCTGGATCCCTGTGAGCAATGGCTCTCTCCATCCCTCCCATCCCCACTACTGCATCCTCTGTGAGAGACAGCAGCACGGGGGAGGAAGGTGGCTCTGCAGGAGCCGGCACGCGTGGGGTGCCAGATTAAAAGCAACTCCTGCCTCTCCCTCTGCCTCTGACATAGCAGCAGCAACCATTAGGATTAACTGATGAGACCAGGCTCATCCGTTAATTGTGTAAATGGGTAGACGTTCATATCCCTAGTAGAGATACTCTGTTTGGCTCAGTTCCCCATCTGTAAAATCAGGATAATACTTTCCTGTCTCTCTGGGGTGCTGTGCAGATAAATACATCACAGACAACAGCGCACTTTTTGAGATCTATCGACGAAATGTACTACGTATTGTATTTCTTTAGACAATGTGTGTGACACCAGCTCTGTGAAGAGATTGTTTGGCAGAAGTACAATAGCACATACACCATAAACAGTGTTTTTAATAATAAATTATGCATTAAAAATCTACAGTCTAACTGGAGTACGTAGAAGCTGATATTTTAACTCAGAAAATAGATAGCTAGGAATCTGAATGTGCTGATAGAATTATTGGGTGTAATTCTGATTTGATTCACAGGGCTCTTGCTAACAACATGCAATTAGCATTAATGTTTGTATGTAAATAATATTAGCAGCCATAAAAAGGATAAACTTCTTTTGGACAACCTACACACACAGAGAGACAGACAGACAACCCTGTGTTTTTAGTTATTTTTGGCTGCATCACCAAAATTCCAGATCATAAGTGGAAACTGATCATTTAGATGAGTTCCTTCTTAAAAATACAGTGGTCCTATATTTTCCCTTCATTTTAATTTTAAATAAATGTGAGTATTAAAAATGGGAGCTACTAAAATGTTCAGAAGATTTAAATCTGTATTATTCTTTTGCCTTACAGAACAGACTGGCTTACAAAATTCATAATGGGACACAGTTTTTTCCAAGTCTTGGGTCACCATTTCAAATCTGTATGAGATTGATAATATAAAAGTCCTAATCATCTGAAGCCTGTTTGGCTCACATGAAATTAGTGAATTATGTCAGTCTAATCCAGGAGTGAGTAATAATTTTTAAAAGGGGGCCACTTCATAAATTTCTGAAGTGGCCCCAGGCCACCCCGGAAGGGGCAGGGCCTCAGGCAGAAGGGGTGGGGCCAGGAGAGTTCTTGTGCTCCCCCGCTCCACAGACCCTGATTGGCCTGAGGGTGGAGAAGTTCATGAAGTTTTTGCTCCCCACCCCTGGTGCCTAGAGAGACTTGCCAGCTGTTCTAAAACAGATGGAGGTTCCCTCTAGGCACCACTGCAGGAGGAGACTTTGCATGCTCCTCCCGCCCCCCTCAAGGCTGGGGGAAGTACACAAAGTCCCTTGTCCCCTGCCAGCACGCAGCAGCTAGAGAGAACCACCAGCTGTTTTAAAACAGCTGGCAGTTCCCTCTGATGCTGCACATCCTTGTGGGGGAGGAGACTTTGCATGCTCCCCCGTTCCGAAGTCTTGATTGGCCTGGGGATGGGAAAGTGGCAGAGGGCCGGATCCACCGTGTTGGCGGAGGCTGTCTTGCCCCCCAACATTTTAATAGAAACCCTTGTTTGCAGATTCATCAGAGATCCCAAAGATCAGTTGGGCTGAGACATACTCATCCTGATCTATTGCACTGTAACGTTTACATGGATAATTAGAAGACTTTACTCGTCCAGGTCTGTTAACATGCCATGTTTCCTGGTGACTAACTTCCTCTAAAAATAATCTTTCTTTCAAAATGTATTTCTTTATGAGAGAGGAGATGAGTAGTGAATTGTTCAAGCATATTAGGTAGGGCAATGCTGACATGGTTTCTTGAACAAACTACAATAAAACAGAGGTGTGCTGTGCAAGGATTTTCAGGAAACTATGTAGTTATTCAGATGCTAGCTAAGCCCTCATCTATAGTAGGGAGTTATTTTGAAATAACAGGCTTAGTAGTGTCTATGCTCTGCTTGTTATTTTGAAATAATAACTCCTGCTTTTCATGAGGAATAATGCTTATTTTGAAATAATTATTTCAAATAATTATTTCAAAATAGCGGTAGTGTAGATGCTCCACTGCTGCTATTTCGAAATAGCTACTCCCCAAGAGTCATTCAAAGCAATTACTCCCCAGTGCTTCCTGGGGCTCTAAGTTGAGCTAGCACATCCACATTAAGGGAGCCTGCCTCGGACTAATTTTGAGGCTTCCCTGTATTGTAAACACGCTATTTCAAAATAGTTAATTTGGGAGTTATTTTGAAATCATTTCCTAATGTAGACATGCCCTAAGTGATCTATCACCCAACTAGAGAAGATTGGGTATCTCTGTATTGTTTATATATTCATCTTTTTCTGTCCCACCAAGCCATCAACATATTATATCAAGTCAGAAACTCCATCTTTCCCCTTACTGGTCTTTCATTCTGATGCACTGGGAAATGATTGTGGTGGCAACAAAAATGTATTACCTGTTTAACATAGTTGAAAAACCAGGATAGTATAGAGAACAATCTTATTGACTTAACATATTTATTTACATATCTATGCAAAAGATAGGAACATACTGAACTATGGTTTTGTAAAAATAAGAGTAATATCTCAGCTAAGCACTGCTCACATTTATAGACACTTTTTCTTTGGAATTGACTCTATTGTTTAACAGCTTTCTACCTTAAAGGAGAGACTAGGGAATTTTCCTGTAGCTAGTGATGCATATGAAAAGGAAAGCTGTTTAACAACAAAACCCTGATATGGGGGATCTGGAGATTAATCAAGCATGGCAATTTTGCTGCCAGAAACTGCCAATTTCTTTAAAACTAATGACTTGGAAGATTTTCTAGTAGATAAAAATAAACTTCAGTAGATTTACTGAATGTGTGAAGTGCAAAAACAAAAAAGAAAGAAAAGCTTGGCTGAGCAGTGCCTTCACACATAGCAATACAAAATGCCCAGTCTGCAGGATTTTCAGCCAAGAAGAGCATGCTATTTTTTGCTAAGTGGCCAGGTGGTATATTGTCATACACTGCATTAGTAGGGAAAGGTACCAGGGAAAGGTACCAGAAACAAAGAGTGGAAGCCTGTGGATATTGTACATAACACCCAATCTATCTTAATGGAAATGCTTCCTCTGACTTCAGCACAGGCTGGATCAGGACAACAATTCACCTAGGAAATTTTGAGCACCACCTGTTATTTTACACTGGCCAGTCAGGCCACAGGCTGACACTATAAACAAGATAATTAAGGTTTTCTTGTTCTTTTGTTAAACTTGTCATTGGCAACATGTACACTACAGCGGGGAGTATGCTTCCCATCTTGGATGGACGGACATGCTCAGGTCTGTTTAAGTTAATGCACTAAAAATACTAATGTAGCAGCAAGCAGCACTGGCAGCAGCTTGTGTAGCTTGCACACCTACTGAGTGTGGTTCATTATCCCATGTGGTGGCACTCAGACCACTTACATATAGAGAGAAAGAAAGAGTTTGCTCTACAGCCTTAGCTAAGACCCAGCTGGCTTTTAGCTCAAGCTGTAAAGACTTATGGCCTATGTCTACACTACAAGGTTTTTGTGCAAAAACCAGCAGAGCGTCCACACCTCAAGCACATTTTTGTGCAAGAAAATTGACAGAACAGAGGGCTTTGGCTGGTAGAGTTATTCTTCTTCCCATGAGGAATAACTCCTTCTTGTGCAAAAAGGCAGGTATGGACACTCCGGAGGGGTTTTTGCACAAGAAACCCCTATCGCAGTGGTCTCCAACCTTTTTACACCCAAAATCACTTTTTAAATGTCAGGACAAGCCAAGATCCACCCCATCCCTTGCTCAGGAGCCCTCCCCCTCCTTGAGGCCCTGCCCCCTCTGTTCCCCTTCTCTCCATCACTTGCTATCCCCGGCCCTTATACACTCTGAGGGTACGGCTACACTGCCGCTTTTTTTTCCGATCCTACTGTTGGAGGAAATTTTTCCAACATTTGGACCGTCTGGACTGGGCCAAATGTAAAAAAAACACACCTTCTTTTGGAAGCCCCCTCATTCCTCATAGAACGAGGAATACAGGGGGTGCCAAAGGGTGTGTTTCCCAGAAAAACTCCTGCAGTCTAGCCTCACTGGGTTGAGACAGGAGGTGCAGGCTCTGGGGTGGGAATGAGGGATTTAGGACAGGCTCAGGACACAGATTTGCAGTGTGTGAATGGTGCAAAAGTGTTGTGGCAGAAGACTGAGGATGTAGGGGTGCAGGAGTTTGGGGATGTGAGAGGCTCAGGACAGGGGGTTCCAGTATATGATAGGCTCAGATTTGGGGTCAGAGTGAGGGGTACAGGAGTGTTATGATGCTGTGGCCAGATGAGGGCTTGGCCCCAATTGGGGGCTTGTTGGCCAGGCTTCATTTTTAAATAAAATATTATGTCAAACACAAAAGTTTTCAGCATTGTCTTTATTTATGAGAGGGGCGGGGAACCTGTTTTGAGTCAGGGGTCACTGACCCACAGAAAAGTCAGTCGGGGCCACACAAATGAGATACAAAAATACCACCACTCCAAACCCCTCAAGCCTTACTAATGTGGCCCCAACTGTGCTGGTGGGGGCAGGGGATAGGGTGCTGTGGCAGGGGACAGGGTGTCAGTGGGTGCCAGGGCAGGGGCCTGGGGCAGGGGACAGGGTGCTGGGGCAGGGTGCCAATGGATGCTTGGACAGGGGACAGGGTGCCGGTGGGTGCTGGGGCAGGGTAGTTGTGGGGGTCTAGGGACAGGGACCGGTACCTGGGGATCCTGCAGCTGTGCACCAAGGCCTGGGAAGTGTGTGGGCTGCTCCCCCATCCCCCAAACAGTACCTGAAACACTGGTCCATCATGCACCTGATGCCTTCCTGCACGGGGTGGGAACTGGGAGAGGGGGAGTCCCAGTCTGCGCCAGCTGGAGCCGGCATGATGGAGACTTTATTCTCCTTCTGCCTTCCTGCATGGGGGGGAGAGGAGAGGGGGAGTCCTGGACCGTGCCAACCCCAACCGCTCGGGCAGCGTGCGCCTTGCTCCTCCACTCCCCATGGCAGTGTGCGCTGACCAAGCAGTTGGAGCCGGCGCGCTGGGGACTTTATTCCCCTGCTGCCTTCCTGTGCGGGGGGGAGGGGAGAGGGGAAATCCCGGACCGTACCAGCGTGCATGCTCTGGCAGCATGCACCTTGCTCCTCCATTTCCCACGGCAGCGTGCACCACCCGAGTGGCCGGAGCTGGCGCAGTCCTGGACCTCCACCCCTTTCCCCGCACACAGGAAGGCATCAGGGGAACAAAGTCCCCAGCATGCAACGGACCGGCCTTTTAGGTACCACGCCAGCTGTTGGGGGGGGGGAGGAAGAGCAGCCCACACACTTCCGGGACCTGGCACGCAGCTGCAGATCTCACCCCCACCCCGCTGGAAGCCCGCACTACCTCCATTGTTCCTGGAGGTAGCATCAGTGTGGTGTTCATCTTGGGGGTGGGGGGCAGAGAGGGGGGGGGCCCCAAAAGCTTCGTGATTGACTGGTTGGCCCCCCAGGATTGACCAGTCGATTGTGATCAATGGATTGGTGACCACGGCCCTATCGGAAAAAGCACAGGTGCTCTGATGGCCACTCTGTGACTGGCCATCAGAGCTTTCTTGCGCAAGAAAGCAGTGTAGACATATCTTGTGCAAATGCACATTGCTTTTGTGATGTGCTCTGAGGTCTGGATGCACTTTTGTGCAAGAAGTTTTTGCACAAAAACTGTTGCGCAAAAGGCTGCTTGAGCACAAACCCTGAGCTATGTCTACGCTTGCGGCTTCTTGCACCAGAAATATGCAAATGAGGCTAAGTGTGGAATATCGCCAAGCCTCATTTGCATACCTAATGAGCCACCGTTTTTGCAGAAAAGGCTTTTGCACCAGAAGGAGCTGTCTACACTGCCCCTTCTTGCTCAACAAAAACCCTCTTGCGCAATGCAGTTACGCCGATTACTTTTGAGGAAGAACGGTATTGCGCAAGAGGGTTTTTCTTGCACAAGAAGGGGCAGTGTAGACAGCTCCTTCTGGCTCAAGAGCCTCTTCTGCAAAAATGGTGGCTCATTAGGTATGCAAATGAGGCTCAGCAATATTCCACGCTTAGCCTCATTTGCGTATTTCTGGTGCAAGAAGCTGCTACTGTAGAGATAGCCCTGCAGTGTAGACTAAGCCATGCAGTAAAAGCCCCAGAGGTGCGCAGTTCAGTTCTGCATTACACTTGCACTATCCACCACTGTATAAAGCCACCCAGATTCCATGGTTCATACTTGGGTGGATAGCCTTAGTCATCATTTGTTCTACCCCCATTGCTATATTTTGTGACCTAGCTCAAGTAGATCTAATACATGTCTGCAGGGGAGCCAACTGCCTCTGTAGGCCCCAGGGCAAGGGATGTGTGGGAGGCTAGCTCCACCCCCCCTGGAAGGGGCAGAACTTTGGGCAGAAGGGCGGGGTCAGCACAGCCAGCCCTCAGTGCCAACCAGATCACAGCATGTCCCCCAGAGCATGCGGCACTCACTGCAGCAGCAGCAGCAGCATGTGGGAGTCCCAGATCCCTTTGAATCACCAGGCCCCTGGGCAACTGTGCCCTTTACCTCCTACTCCCCCATTGGCAGGCCTGTATCTCTGTCTACATAAGCTGGGAAACATGTTCATCTGCAGAGCAGGTATATCCATTGTTGATAGGAAGTAATGAATGGACTAATGCAAACAGATTTTATCAATCTTAGACTGTCAAATAATTACTAGGAGATAAATGTATGCCGTGTCCTATGTTCTGGCATTTTTGATTATAGAGTATGAACAGCTAACTAGTTTAATGGTCTATTAATATTATTCAAATTCTAAGTATAATTGTAAAAACTCTAAACTTCCTGTCAGAGTTTAATTAAAGTTTGGGGGAGTTTTCATTCCCCAGCTATCACATATTTACCATTATGTACCACTTTACCTGTTCATAGTAATACCAGAGAGAATATGATTGCTGTTACATACCTAGGGCTTTATACTAAGTGCCAAGGCTGGGATTTGAACAACCTTTTCCCTGACATATTATTAGTTGAGTAGCATAGAATTAGCTGTGTCTGCTTTGCATCAGATGATATGGTAAGGGAGCTGCTGGGCTGGGGAAATAAGTTTGACCAAGTTTCTCTTTAGGGGTGGGGGAGAGGTAGAAAAGTCTCAAACAGAACAAAGGGGCAGAGGTGAAAAAGCAGGTGCTTAAAACATACTCACGTGGGAACAAAATGTAATACTTCTGAGCCAGAGTTACCTCTGACTCTGAGCCTCTTTAAGCCTGATGAGTCATCTTTGAGGCTCTGAGTCTGAGCCTGCTTAAACTTGATGAATTATTCGTGAGCTAGAGTGTGTGATGAGTCAGAGGCAATTATCTGTCAGTCTTGTGATAGTCCCCAAAATATTTCGCCAGGGTTCTGCTAGTCCACAGATGAGGATGCCCCCAGGGGATTTCAAAACAGGTAAACAGAGTCCTCAGGGATGCAGACCCTCTTGTTTGCTCAATGTTGCTACTTTGTCAAGCACTCCCATTGCTAATAAATTCCATACACTGCCCTTGCTCCAGCTCTAGCCCCTGCCTGTTTCTAGCCTGCCTGTACTCCTGCCTCATCCAGCCTCCTCTTTTTGTATTTGGTATGGCTGCCAGGATGGAAAGCCCCAGCACATCCACTGCCAAGATTTCAGAATTAATTCAGTCAAAGTTGCTTAGCTACAGTTGAAGAATGCTTCCCTCTGCTCACAGATGCTGGAAGCCTCTTACTCCAGTGCAGGGAACCACCACCCTCTAAAGAGCAAAGATCCCCTGGCCAAATAGCTTTGATAGGAAACACCTGACATTCTGGAAGTTCCTTAACCAAGACCATAAACTCAGAAGGGTTCTGGCTAGACAGAATCATGGAATGTTCACCCTCTTCTGCCCACATGATCTTTAACATCTGTGGACTGTTGCCATCCCCACCCTCAAGTCTTTCTCCATCTCTGCATCCTATCAACACCTGTGGTGAGTACTCCCTACTTGTACTTGTGGGGGGTGGGGAGGAAGCTGAAGGCCCCCCCTTTGATTCATATGGGCACATTACTGGCTGTTTCCCTTCATCAGGGAGCAAGAGGAAAGTGCATTCCTCACTCTGGCTGGGGCAGGGGCAGACAAGCTGTGCTCTTTGCTGTCACTCCCTCATAGGGACAGGAAGGGGAAGAGCAAGCAGCCCTAATACAGAGTCAAGTCAGGCTTTACCATCCCCTCTCTTGCCCACTCTCAGATATATACATACATGCACACAGTCTCTCTCTCTCCCGCTCAGAGCTCCTCGTCACCTCCAACCCTACCTCTTGCACCCTCCATATCCCCAGCCCCTCCTTAAGGACCCAAGCAATGCTAGGCAAATGTGCTAGTAACTCTACATTACCCTCTTATTGTACCTCTGTACTCCTTACCCCCTACTGAAACTTACAGGATCTGTTGGCTTGGAACATTCACAACCATGGACTATAACTACTACTCACTTAAATATCCACTCTTTCCATCTTAGGTAAGCTCTTTCATTCTTGTTACTGTTCTACAGAGATGGTAGCTGTTTTTTTTTTTTTTTTTTTTTTTGCCTTGGAGTGCTTGCTTTAACTCTTGCATAGATCATGAGAATTTTACATTATTCTCTGATATTTTTTAATAAACCCCAAGAGAAATGTTCTTTCTACAACAAGGATAAAACATATGCCTATAACAAGCTAAGAAGATTTGCTTGAAACAGCCCAACTTCCCCATTGGAAATTGTTCATCCTGTTGGAAAAGCAGTACAGATCCTGATGGTTCACAATTACCCTCACTGCAAGAGTCTTTCAGATGAAAGATGTAGACAGAACAATCCTGAAGGAGGAACCCTATAAGCATAAAGCAAAGGGAGAATACAGAGTTAAATTTATCTTGTTAAGTTCTTTAAGTCAATCCCCAGGTATGGTATTTTAAAGAAGTTGGGGCAGTCACTGCTCAATATACCAAACTTCATACTCTGGGTTTTCCTCCTTAAACTTTTTCAACTTAAAGGAGAACAAGGCACATTTTTAACTTGTCCAGCTCAGTACTACTGTGCTAGTACCTTCCCCTTACCACAACAAATGTGTGTGCTGTATTATATGCTTCCTAATAAGTATTCTGTTAGTGTGATGATGCATTTGTGGTTTTGCACAAGAAACTCTGTTTAGACTCTAAATAGGCTTCATTTTCCTAAGATTGTGTCAGACAAGGGCCTATCCTACTCATCCCAGTTTCTCTTGGATCTCAGAGCCACAGAAATCAATTATCTGCAATATCTCTTTCCATAAGGTATAATAGCCACCAACCAGTAGGACCCTCATTCACTGATTACTTTTTTTCCCTTTAGGGGATTTCTCATCAGTCAGGCCTGGCTTTTCATTAAATACTTCTTATTTCCTTTCAATTTTCATCAGCTCAGAAATATCCCAATCGGATGCTTGCATGTCCTTCTTGCAATAGTGGCATTGTCAGCAACTGCTTTCGATTCATTTTAAATGAAACAGAATAGTAGATTTTTCTAATATTTTGTTTCAGTCACTATTAATTTTCTCTAGATTTTCTTTTAAAAGACTTTTTCCCCTTTTGCTTCCTTTCCACATATGAAAGTCATAATGATCCTATGACAACACCCTCTGCATAAGAGTTTCGCTATCCTGTCCCCTGTTTCTACTACATATTCTGTCTCGGGTGTTGAGGGTAAATTGCACAGGGGAGGTGTTTGTAATGAGAGAATGCCAAAGCCGGTAGTACACAGTTGTTTTAATTTTTGTCTTTGGATGTCATTTATAAGTTTCTGGAAGAAACACATTGCAATAACTTCCATAGAAGGCACTCAGCCTGTAGCTCTCTCCTCATACCCTGAGATAGGATGTGGCCTAACCATCCTTATTCAGGACCTTTCTTAGCTGGCATAGAAGTACAGCACAGTGCATTCTTGTTGCAGGACTCCTGCTTAGGATGCAATTTTCTCATGTTATAGATGTGATCTGAATGATTTTGAAAAGAGGAAGTCCCATACTTGCTTAGCTCATGTTACTGGCAGAAATAATAAAAATCATTTCACCCTCTGGTGCCCATTCTATCCTCTATTAGGATCAGACAGTTACCTAGGTCAGTCTCTCATAGTCTTCTTGAATGCTACAAAAAGAGAACACCTAGTTCTGTGGAGCAGAGGGGCAGGTGGGAAAAGGCTCCCTAAAAGTTGTTCTCCTTTTCCACAACACAGGCCAATGAATTCTAAATTGCAATAAATGGGAAAAGGCATAAGCCAGTGGTGGGAACCCACAGATTGCATATGGACCACTGGGATTCCACCTTTGGTCTGCAGACGGGAAGCCTGTGGGTCACAGGTTACCCACCTGTGGCCCACTGAGACAAAGGAGAACCACCCAGGCCTCGTACTCACTGGTCTTGGATGCCCACTGCTGGCATAAGACGTCTGCAGAAAAGACACTCAATTACTGACAAATTGCTGAAATATAAAGGACTGCTAATCTTAATCTTTGCATCTACATAGAGTATGGAATTAAATATTTATTTTTTATTGTACTGCTAAGTGATTTATTATAATATGTGTCCTGCACTATTAATGTTATTAGGTACTCAGTTTGTAGGAGGGGCATTACCAGCTCGTTACACACAAATAAATAGGCAAAACATTCCTTCAAAGACAATATCAGTTTTGCCTAAATAAGGACTGCAAGAGAAAGCTTGTTTATTTGGGAATGTGAATCTATGGAATCAAGTGCAGATGACATCTAGTGGCTTATAAGTGGACCGTTTTTTTTTTTTTACTGATTAATGAAAATTTAAAACGTACTAAATGGAAGCAGTGAAAAACTCACCTGGTATGTAAAATTATCATATTTGTGAATTCTTAAGTGAGGGGGAAATCGACAAGACAGTAGAGTTGTGCCAAATATTTGCATTGAATCTCAAATTTAGCTCTGCATTTAAGGAGCTAATTGAATAAACTCAGGCTGTGATCTTCAAATTTAGGTTATAAGTCATTCTAACCTACCTCCCTGATCACCTCCACAGCTGGGAGGCTCCAGTTAATTGAAATCAAATGCCTGTCAGATCTGCAGGATTTTGTTCACTTTCAAAGCCTACAAAATTCAGGATTCATTTTGTGGGCCTCTTTAAGAATGGAATGGTGCTGCATACAAGTCATACTTATTGAGTGATGTCTAAGTAAATTAACCAAAAAAAAGTAGTAATGGTAAGAATATTGGTTAACATCTCACAGATTTCTCTGGCTGCCTTGCAACTGCTCTCTGAAACACAGACTGTGTAAGCCAGACCTAAATAATTAGCCTTATTTCCATGTAGTTGTATTGATAAATTCAAAGAATATCAATCTTACCGCAGATAACAAATAGCTTTCTTTTGACTTTGTAAACTTAACAATGGGGAGTTATTTTCAAAATTGTAGGGAATTTAACTGTCTTAGGTCCAGTACGGTCTCAGCAAAATATTCACTTTTATTGTGGAGAAATGAGAACAGCTGAGATGAGCAGACATACCTTCTTACTAAAGAGCTGCAGTAATTGATTTCTTCTAGCTACTTTATAAATTTACCTCTTCTCCATCTTCCTATCTCTAATGAAAAATAATATCATAAGCATTTCTGTATTAAAAATAATCTCAGCCTCTCCTATGTAAAATATATCAAATGAAATATTTATTCCCAGGTTTCTTGGTTTGCATTTCTTTAAAAATGTTTTGTTTTCAAAGGGCAAATCATATAAAATAGTGTTGAAAACATATCATTAAATTGGTTGACTGAAATTACAGAGGAATACCATTATTTGAATAACAAGGATTGATTTATATGTAGTAACATTTAATCAAATGATGAATTAGTCACATTTTGGCCTGGTCAAAATTTTCAAATAAGTTTGATGTATACTTATAATATATATTGGCTTTTTGGCATTTTGAGATTGAAAGTCAGAAAAAATAATTTTAAGGACCCAAATCTGTCTCTTATATTCATCTTAATTAGTAGCTTACTTACACAAGCATCGTATAGAAATGGCTCTAACATTGGTTTCAGGATTATGTTCATATTTGACTTTGTGTAGAACTGAAAATATAATACAGTACATGATATAAATTGTGTATATTTTCAAATCAGAAATAGTTAATATAAACAAAAAATAGGTTCCTATGGTATTAGGATTTCAACAGCTTGGGAGGGGATGGGATAATTGAAAACTGAATTTTACTACAGCAGTAGCAAAAATAGAAAAAATAACTAGGAATTTTTTTACCAGTATAGTATCTAAATACTAGAACACAACAAAAACATAATAATCAAAGACTAAGCAGTCAAAGCCTTTCTCTGATTGATTGTACAGATAAATCTAGTAGTAATTATTGTTTTGTAACCAATATACATTAATTGCTGGAAAACTGGAACAGAACTTGTGGTATTTAGGGTTTCCTAAAGGAAATTATTTTATGAAGGGAAAGAAAATTAATAGAAAATCAATGAAAATTGGGCATCATAATAGTTTACTGTACATGGAAAATGTTACTGCTGACTATTAAAAGAAATAGAGAATTACAGTGAACACTGTACAGCATTTCAGAGAGGTAGCTGAGTTAGTCTGTAACAGGAAAAACTTAAACAACGAATAGTCTGGTAGCACTTTAAAGACTAACAAATATGTAGATGGTATCATGAGCTTTTGTGGGCACGGTCCACTTCTTCAGATGACCGGAGTGTTGGATGTTCTGGACATCCAACACTCCGGTCATCTGAAGAAGTGGGTGAGAACATGGGAATAATAGAATATGATAGTTGTGTTTTAAATACAAGTTTCAAAATATTCCAATGCATTGAAATGTGCAAATTGATTCAGTGAATCTCTCTTTATAGTGAATTTGTTCTGGGGTAGGAAAGGTTTTGCTATAGGAGTTCCAGTGTGCATGAACTCCATTTTCCAATACCATTTTCTTTTAGATTCCTCTTCTGATGCTGCATCACATGAGCAGCTTTGCTTCTTTCAATATCTGACAGCTTTCACATCTAAAATTAATTCTTCTATGAAAGACGGCAACTTACAAAGGTTCTTGATGTCAGTTAATAGCCTGTAGGAAAACTTATTAAGTAATGAACTGCTTTGAAAATAGAAGTTCTCACACAAGGCAGATTATTATTCAACTAAATTATCCATTCTGGCAGCAAACAAAATATAAATCAAGTCTTGTCGTGTTAGTGACACATTGAGGAGAAGTATCAGGCAGGAATGCTACCTTAACAGAGAACCCATGTCTGCTCTTTCTGAAAGGACACTGCTTTTTCAAAAGAGCTCCTTGCTTAAAGATGTGCAGAAACCAAAGGTCACACAGTGCCTAGTTAATGAAGAGAAAATGCAAGAGGTAAAACAATGTTTCTGCTTCTGCCGTCCAATGATTCTTTTTAAACCCAGGACACTGTCCTTCTCAATTGAAGGAAATTTATTTGTTATAATTTTGCTAATGTGCTAACCTAGAGGAAAGATATGCAAATTCAGAAAGGCTTCTAGAGGAATAAGTACATATATTTAGCTAGTATGGATAAATATAACAAAAATCCAAGGCTGGAGTTTTGCTGAGCTGAGTGTTGAGCAGATAAACCAGAGCGCTTGCCCTGAAAGGTAAGCTCCAAAGGCTTGGCTGAAAACTAGAAATTTCTTTAAGATCTCAAATGATGGGGGAAGAGTACAGCTGTTTTTGGAACAGAGTGAGTGCTGTATTTAACATCTGAGAGGAATACTAGCTCTTCCTATTGCTATCAGATCCCCGGCATTGGTTGGCTGACAGCCAGTTTCTCTCCCTAGTGGGAATGCCTCAATTGCTTACATTTATCGCTGCTAACCCCACACTTCACATATAGCTTATATAAGATGGTGATTCTCAACATTTTTGATCCCAGGGACCAGCTTGCAGAATTCCATACCTGTATCAGGGACATCTCATTCTGAGGGACCAGTGCCAGTCCATGGACTGGTCGTTGATGAACACTGATAAGAAGTCTTTCAGCCTCTTTCCATGGAAAATACTCCTGATACATGAACACACACACTGGCTTATTTCATCCCTGTCTGAAGATGAGGAAGGAATGCTGCAATAAGCTCAAATGCTTAGCATTCTGGTGGTCAAACACACTGACTCTCCGAGCTGATGACCGTGATCTGGAGAAGTTTGAAAGACAAGTGCACCTGTTGGGACTCAGCTCCACTCCTGCTGAAGCTCTGAGTCTCTGCAGGCATCTCCTGTGGGGCTGAAGCTCTCAGACCTTCTGCTGCAGGGCAGAAGTCCCAAAGTCCCCCCCCGCTCCATTCTGGTAGGTGGGAGTGGGTGAGTGGTGTGAGGTGCTCAGCGAGCTACACTTTAAGTGTAAAAGAGTCACATGCCACCCCTGCTATTGCTCCTTCTCCTCATCTTCTGCATGTGGGGAGGGGTGACTTACTCTGGCAGGCCCCTTGAGCTTAGTCTCCCTTGTGGCCTACCCACTGGGGTGCCTTTGGTACTCCATTTGGGCTTGTTTGTTGGCACTTTGGGCAGGATTCATAAAAATCACAAACCTCGTGGTGTATCCCTGGCCAGAAGAACCTCTGGGTCAACTAATGTAGCATCCTTTCCCTGCCTAGGTGTCCTGCCCAAGGGTTTGCATGGGCCAGTTTTAATAGACCCCATCTGTATGTCGTTGGGACCAGCAACTGCTGCACCTCCCCCTGAGTCTGCGGGTCCCTGTCCACCAGGTATAGTCGATCTTCACATACCTCAGACTGGAATCTGCTGCCCTGTGTCCCCCCCTGTCTCAGGTTCAGTCACTTACTCTCAGGCCTGACTCAGTGTGGGGTCTTCCCGCTGGTCTCACAGGAAGTCAGTCTCCACCATTATCCAGCCACCTGGCTTCGGTTTCACTCAGTATTCTGATCCCTGGGTCCTAGCGTGGACGGGTTCCCAGGCTGGTGGTCGGCTCCTCCTCTGGGTTTCTTTCACTCCCTTGAGCAATAAACCCCCATCTTCTTACCCACCACCTAACCCTCTGTGGCTCTTGTTGACTCCATTCCCTGATTATTCTACAAAATCCCTGCCAATCCCGGCCCAAAATCATGAGAGGCCAGTCTTGGGGTCAGCCCCACTTAGCAAACCTCTTCTTCTTGGGTATTGGACAACCGCACCTAGGCGGTTGGGTATGATTGAACCTCTCCATGGACACATTGCATTAGAATGGGAGCTCCCGCAGGTTTGGGGGACTCCACCAGATAGGCCCACATCAATGTCTGGCTGCATCCCGAATGGACTAGGGCGGTGACCAGGGTCCCTTCTACTACCAGAATGATTAACACCTTAGCCGGGTCCCTTCCCCTGGCTCTGTGCCCCACCATCAGCACTTGCCCGTAACTACAGTCCATGTATGGACATTCACATCAAAAGTGTCCCTCCTGTCCACACTCATAACATCATTTATGGTTGGCTCCTCCTGGTTTTCCTGCCTTCTCTTCCTCTTCGTTGCTTGGCTAGGCATTCATCCCACAGTCCCAGGGTTGGCCTAGTGACTGTCGTCTCCTCCTCACTTCCCCAGGCCGGGGAGATGGGACGTAGCGCTTGGGGTTCCTGGCTTCCCATGGGCAACCAGGCCCTCCAGCCCCAGGTCTCAGGACTAGGTGTTGCCTTGCTCCTCTTCCCTTCACTTCTGGACCTTCTGCTGCCAAGTAGTCTTCCATCAGTGACACAGCTTCATTGAGGGAAACTGGGCGATGTCGTCGTATCCACCTTTGTCCCCCAGCAGGGAGGATTTTTAGAAATTATTAAGGACCATCATCTCTGCCACCTCAGTCCCTGTCTTCCTTTCAGGTTCAGCTCACCACCAGCAGTAATTGTGGAGTTTCTGTGCCACGGCCCATGGCCTGGTCCTTGGTGAATATCATTGTTGGTGAAACCACTGTCAGTAAGTTTCGGGTCTAACCCCCATCTGGTCCAAGATTGCCCCCTTAACCTTATGACAGTTCAGGGCTTCTCTGGGTTTTAAATTGCAGTGTGCCACCTGTGCAGGTCCCATCAAATATGGTGCTAATATCATAGCCCAATGTTCTTCAGACCATCTGGCAGCTGTCACAACCCTTTCAAAGCACTCTAGGAAGGCTTCAGGGTCATCGCCAGGTCCCATCTTGCTGAGGTGGATGGGCAACTGCGGCATCACCCCCACGGTGCCCTCTCCTGGGGGGTCAGTACCCAGTGTCACCTTCCCCAGCATAGCTAATTGCTGGTGCCATTGGTACTATTGAGCCCACTGCTGGTTGGTGAACTCCCATAGCAGTTGCTGTTGCTGCTCCTGCTTCTGAGTCACTTTCAGCTGCTGCTGGGAAGCTAACTGTTTTGACTATTGATTTTGTTGTTGCTGAAACCGGATTGCCTGTTGTCGCTGGTTCTCCAGCAGCCACTCAAACCTTTCTCCAGGTCCATGGCTTCTTGCTCCCTTTACCTCTTTTCCTTTAAGTCTCTGATAATACCTTTTTTTTCTGGATTGTCCTCCAATCCCTTATCTCAAGAGTGGGATCGGGTTATGCCCACATTCTCCACCTCATTGTCGAGGGGTGACCTACTCTGGGAGAGCCCTTGAGCTTAGTTCCCTTTGCAGCCTACCCACCGGGGTCCCCCAACGCATGCACCCCTCAGGGGCGTAATATGGCCTCACAGCCGAAGTTCCCACCCGGGCCCTTATAACAGGCCTACTATGGCCTGGTGGCCAGAGCCCATTCCTCAGTCCCCTCTTACCAGGGGCAATATGGCCCAGAGGCCAAAGTTCAAACATTGGGCCCTTATAGCAGGGTTAATATGGCCTTGAGGCCTAGTTCACAGGCTTATAGGCACTGTTTTCTCCCTCGAGCCAGCTATGGAGGGGTTAGAAAGACCCAGGCCCTCCTAATCCACTGAGTCCCAGCCCAGGGCTGCTGCCTCGCTCAGCGGGAAATCCTGCTACAACACACTGAGCTCTCTGGGGAAACTCCCCACCCTGGGCTACAGCAGATGTCTTCCCCGTCATCTCCCTGCGATCCAATGGCCCTGCAGATAGCACCTCCTGGCCTGGTGGCTGCTGGAAAGTCTGGTCGTTCTTTCTCTCTGGGGCTGCCCCAGTGTCTCCTTCCCCTTCAACAGTCAACCCAGACTGAGCTGCCTCAGGGCCTTCTATAGTCTGGTTCCACTTGGAGCATGCCCAGCAGGGGAGTTGGTGAGGGGCCATTTCAGACAGCTCTTCAGTTCAGGGTTGATCTGCCCCATCACATGGTGCAATAAAGGAAAGAGAGAGCACGGTGCTTCACTCTCCTTCTGGGTCATGGCAGCCAGCAATTCTGAGTAAACTGTAGCCAAGAGAGGAGAGCAAGATGCAAATTGTGGGAAGTAGAGCATTTCAAATAAAGAATACTGGGAAGTGAGACAAGAATATAAGCTGAAGAGAGGGATAGTGGTTTAAAGTGGGGCAGGGGGCATGCACAGTACAAGCTGAGGACCCAAGATGGTGGAGGTTCTGGTGAGCTGGGAAAAATGGAGGGGAATGCCAATGTTATAGTAAAGAAGTGGGAGAAAGTAAAGATTAAAAACAGAGAAGGTAAAACTAAGGAGAGAATTGTAGGATCAGAATTCAAGCTGAGTGAATTTTTTAAACTGAAACTTTCTTTTACCAAAAACATAATTTGGGTCAATCAAAACATTTTGCAAACTCGTATTGAATTCACTTAATTATTTTGGTTTAAAGGGGTTGACAAAAGTTCAGAAAATTTTGTTTGACCTGAAAACATTCCTGATTTGACCACTAAACCAAAAAGCAATTATTGATAAGCCATAATCAGAATCGTATTTGGGGATAGTTAAAAAAAGATTAAAATGAAAGCAAATGAGCTTGAAGGAAGCTTTAGCAGTGGAAAGGCCAGTAATAGCTATTTAAAAGATACTTAAAGACTGAAAACAGCAAGTGGTATAAGGGAAGATTTAAAAAGAGGAGGAAAACTCTGGAGTCATATGGTGTGATTCTGAGATCTATAGAATTCCTTCAATTTCCATTAAACTCATTGGTGGGTTTTGGGATTTGGCACTAATTCAATACTATAAGGGCTTGTCTACACTATCTGGAAGACTGATGCTACTGCAGCCATTCTTCCAGAGTTAAAATTAGTGGGTCTAGTGAGGACCTTCTAATTTGAACTAAGAAGGTGCTCCCATCAGAGCCAGCAGTCCTGCGCCTCACAAGGAGTAAGGGAAGTTGATGGAGGCGTGTGATCCTGTCGACCTCCTGCCATGAGAATGGTGCAAAAACATGATTTAAGATAAGATACACAACTCCAGCTACATTAATTACTTAGCTGGAATCCACTTAAGTCGACTTATCCCTTTAGTGTAGACCAGGCCTAAATGATAAAGTGTATTTCAAATGCTTTATTCAATCTTCTGAATCTGATTTTTTTCAGATTTCATATTTCTTAGGCTATTGGTAGGTTTAAAATAGGTTCAAAATACAAAATCTCTACCCTTAGTTCTAATAAATAATCTTCTCCCATCCCATGAACTTTCCCAACCTTTCTCCAGGTGATGGGTTGGGCATTCCCTCTTTTGACTCAAGCACCTCTACTTGTTAAATGCCCATCTGCATTCAACTTCTCAGAAGCTGACAGAGATATCTGTCAGATGTTGAGGAATCTGAGCTTCAGATTCTGTTTCATTTGCCAATTTGTTCAATTGGATTGCTTCCCCCCCCTCCCATTATTTACTCTGTACTTTGGTGTTTCCAAAAGATCCATAGTTCATTCCCAAGAAAAGACTTTTGCTGTTGACTAGTAAATATGAAATTAATAATTGTGGTACTTGTTCCTGGATTAATTTAAAGTCAGTAAGCCACCATCTAATCAAAGCTATTCACAATTAGTTACATACACGGAAATCAATTTTCCATTTTCCTTAAAAATTGAAGAACATACTCGTTACTCCTAATGAACACCTTCTCTACTCTTAATGTCAAAATTATCCATGGCTATTCGTTCTGTAGCAGACTTTTAGTTGAAACGATAACTTCATTGAATCACATTGCATAGAGTAGACTTTCCTCTTCCTAAAGTAGAAAATCAAGTGTAACTTTCTTGAGGACTTCAAGAAGAAATACACTATGATTGACAGCTAACTGTTGTTTTTAATAGCTTGAAGCATTTAATAAAAGTGAGGCATGTACAATGCAATTAGAAAAGATTGATTGCTATACTAAGAATAATTTTGTCTCACTGCAGTCTCCAAGTTCACTAGAAAAATCTGGAATTCATAGTCAATGGAAAGAAAATTAATGGTCTAATAAAAAAACAATTATTTTGCTCCTGCTAGGGATAGCCGCCTTACAATGCCATTCATTGTGTGTCTACAATTGATTAGAACATGGAACAAGCTGGCAGACACACTTTAAATTTGCTATATTTATGTTGGAACTAATTGTTTAAAAAGTACTTTCAAATATTTACTGTAGGCATGTGACAGAATGGTGGTTCTGCTCTAGTGCATTGAATATCAGATTGAGTATAGGACTGAGAACTAGAAGACATAGGTTTTAGTCCCATTTCTGTAATTAGCTTAGTGTGAACTTAGTGATATCATTTCACCTTTCTACCTAGTTCTCCATCTGTGAATAGAAATAATGCTAACACATTATTTTGTATCACTAAGATCTAAGGGAAAAACCTGAGCTATATAAGTGCACAGTATAAACATTAGTCCATACTTCATTTGTCAGCTCCTATGGATCTCTGCTTTTGTAGTTTAGGGTTCTACAGTGTCTCCGCAGAGCCACAAAAACAATTTCTCCCTTGCAACACCTGCCATTTAGATTAGCTTTACTTTGACTCAATGTCAGTAGATACTCAATGCTTTTGAAAAAATCTGGTCAATCCCAAATCTGAGCTGGGAGAAAGTTCTTCCTGATTTTAAATATGGCCATAAGGACAAAACCTACCAGACAGATAGTTGGGAAAGAATTCTCCCTAATAACTCAGAGCCGTTTCCATCTAGTGACCCATCTCCAGCTGTTGGGTAGTTTTGCCACTGGCAATCACCAGTGGGCTACATGCCACCATAGGAAGTTCCATCATACCATCCCCTCCATAAATTTATCAAGATCAAGTCTTAATTTAGCACAGAAAATATCTCTAGCCATGCTTTGTGCCAGGTAATTCTTGGTTAGAGGATCTTAACATAACTTTTCTTTTAGGGTATGTCTACACACCAAAGTTATTTTGAAATAACAGCTGTCTACACAAGCCAACTGCTATTTCGAAATTAAACTGAAATAGCGGAGGGGTTATTTTGAAATTGGTAAACCTCATTCCACAAGGAATAACGCCAATTTTGAAATTGCTATTTCAAAATAAGTGCTGTGTATACACTTATTTTGAAATAGGGGGCCTCCAGCCCTTCCCAGGGTGCCCTGGTGGTCACTCTGGCCTCAACCAAGAACACTCCTCTCCCTTCCCCCATCCCTGGAGCCCTTAAAGGGGTAGACTCTGGCCACAGTGCCTGCGCCAGCTCCAAGCCTGCCAGCCCAGAGCCAGCAGTCACTGTCCCTGACCCAGTGGCCCTAAAACATGAGCCAGCAAGCCACTGGCAGCCAGCCCTCCACCACTCCCTAGGAGCAGTCTGCCAGCTCCCAGGAGCCTGCCAGGGCCCAGAGAAGGCGGGTGCCTTCCTGGTCCGAGGCAGAGATCACGGACCTGATTCGGGTTTGGGGGGATGCCCCCAACGTCCATGATCTCTGCAGTAGATGGGGGAACATAGCCATCTATGGCAGGATAACTGCCAGCCTGGTCACCAATGGCCACATGCGAACCCAGGAGCAGCTTCGCATGAAAATCAAGTTGGTCCGGTGAGACCCCCACTCCTGAGCTCTGAGCTTCCCCTCCCCCTTCTTCCCCTTGCTTCCCCCTTCCAGCTCCCTCCTCCCAGGTTTCCCCCTCCCCTCTCCCACCCTTTCTTCTCCCCTCTCCTGCCTCCTTTCCTCAGTCTCACCAGAATTTCATTCCCCCCCCAATTTTGTTAAATAAAGAGAGTTTATGTTCATGAGAATACATGTATTTTATTTGACATCAGGAAGGGGGGTTGGGGGGGTAAGTGGAAGGACGTGAGGGAGGAATGAGGCACAAGCCCCCAATGGGGCAGACCAGGGAGGCTCTTAGTGCTCCTCAGGGTGGAAGCTCTCCTGCAGGGCCTCCTGGATACTGACAGCCCCCCGATGGACCTTCCGGATGGCAGTCTGCAGCCAGGCTCACAGCAACGCATCCATGAGAAGCACCAGAGTGCCCAGGGGCAGCCCTGGCTCCATGTTGCGGAGTGCTGTGGTGTCCCGAGTGAGGGCAACCAGAGCACGCAGAGACAGAATGCTTTGCTGTCCCTCATCGAGGTAGGCAAGCAAGCAGTAAAACCTGAGAACTGGCTGTCCAGGGGGGTCCCTTTAAGCACAGACCTCAGATAGCCTCAGGCAGCAGCCACACAAAGTAACTCCTGACCTGATATCTTGCCGGACCTGGTTCCGGCCGGCCTTAAATGCGATTCAGCGTCCACTCAGTGTGGATGTGCTATTTCAAAATAGCCAAATGCTATTTTGAAATGCATTTTGTGTGTAGACTCATTATTTTGAAACATCTTATTTCAAAATAACTATTTTGAAATTAGATATTTCAAAATAACACTGTAGTGTAGACGTACCCTTCGTGACTTATGATCCCTCTAAGTATGGAAGGGGAGTGTTTGAAGAATGGAAATTTTCTGCCTTTTGTGAAATATTTGTGTGTCTGCAAGAGATCTAGACAATTCCTTTATAGAATTGAAAGGGGTGGAGAAGGTACTGGGGGAGGTGTGGTGAAGTAGTCACCCACTTCTCTGGAGATAACTCAAATCACTATCCAAAACTGAACAGGGAAAAAAAATCACACATTAATAATGCTGAAGCCTAAAACACACTTAAAAGACAACACAGGGTAGCTGCAATGGGGAATAACTGTAAAAACTTTTCTTCCAAGGGACTGGAGGTAGAACAAGAGCCAATGGCAAGGGCAAGAGAATTCATCCATTGCTTTTGTTTAAACATGAGTCATATAAAGTTAAGAGCTTTGAGGTTTAATAAAAAATAAAGTCATAACTTGAAACACTATGTAAAAAAGATAGGAAGCAATGATTTTCCATCTTCTATGAAGACTGAAGTACCCAATATCCTCCCCCATTGTATCCTAAATAATCTGAGTTCAGCACACCAACTGTCTTACAATGCTGACTGACTAGGCAACAAGCCCTTCTAAACAATTTGTAAAAATAAAGAAATAGCATGTGGGCTGATGGTAATTAAGTGCCTTAGGAAAAGTTTGTCCTTGGCATGAAATATTGCTTTAGACTCATCAATTGATCTGTTTTATGTTATGTGCAACAGTAGTGTTGTGGGTGGCCATAGCACCTTTCAAACACCCCTACTTTGTATCCAGGGTACCACTACAGGATATTATTTCTGTATCCAGAATCCTGCTGGTTTGATTGATTACATAATTAGTTTCTGAGATTAGGCAGACACTGTATCTCTTGGAAATCAAAACTGGAGAAAATATTTTAATATGTGCGAGGGACTGTTTTGTCTGAATTTAAGCAAAGACTTTCACTCCTGAACAGTTTCCACAATACGAAATGTAAATCATGATTAATGTGTCACTTTTATAGGCCAGTATATATATCAAGATTAGAGCTGTCTGAATTATTTCTTTGCAGAGAAACTATTTTATGAATTTGTCGCCCTTTTCTGTTTGCATGTCACATACAAAATAATGCTGATTTCATATTACTTATTTGTAAATATTAACCTCACAGTTTGGACAAAACAATTTTCAGTATATGAATTATTTCCTTCAACTAATCACTGTGTATTATTTATAATGTGTTACATCACAGGTTGATGTTTCTACCCCCTCATTGGATGACTGAATCTTTTAAATCTGGAGAATGACAAATAGCAAATACTGTTTGTTCATGCACAAATATGGGTGTTCACATGTGACTAAAAGTACTGATATGAAGAATAGCCATATTTCCAATTTTCAAGATTCATCGCAACCTGCTAAAATTGAGTGGCTTACAGCAGGAGTAGGACGCTTTCATGTTCCTCCCATATTTACTGCCACTTGCTTCTGAAAGTAAACAGGAAATTTACTGTGTATGTGACAGGATCTTGACATTGCATTGGCATCTACTGTGGATTCATCTACTATTGCTACACAGTATGCAGAATGTGATTGCTGTTCATCCTCTTACTCATAAGCCAGGATATGGGGAAATGTCTGAATTACATAGACCTTCCAGTGTAAGGCTGAGCTTTTTCGGGGAAAGCTTATTACACTATCCATGAAGCAGCACTTCAGTTTGAGTTTGAAGAGGTATCTATGAGGTGGCACCATCTGTTGTTAGTTGTATCATTTTGTAATTTACTACTTTCTGGATGCTTCATTTTATGTGCTTCTGTCATTCCATAAAAGTAGTTTTAAAAAAAGAAACATATTGTAAATTTGGACATAAATTGTTGGGGGTGGATAGTAATCTGCAAAACAAACTTCAGTGAGAATGCAAAGTTACATTCTTTGCTATTTGGAAAGTTAATGAGTAAGCAGAATGTGTGATGACACACAGGCACAGACCTGGGGGCTATCAATGTCAGTACGATTCAGTAAAGTGCTCTGTGCATAAAAGCACACGTTTAAGTCCCAATGAGAGCTTGAGCCTGACTAATTCCAAAATATGAACACCGATCAAAACCTTAAATTTAAGTTTAAGAGGTTCCTGCTACTACAGCTTTTTTCCTAAAAGAGCTAGAAAGATCTTACCCTGAGTCTAAATATTTTGCATTTTTATAACATCTTTGATCTGAGTAGCCACAGTTTCTTTCCTGCCTGTTAGCCTCAAAATGAAGGAGGGTAATTCTGATCCCCATAGGATGGAGTGAGGCCAAAGTATTTTGAATATTGACAGTATCCAAGAGTACATCTACACAGCAATATTATTGCAAAATAACTAGTGTTATTTCGAAATAACTTAGTCTGCACCTACACAGCTGGCAGTTACTTTGAAATAGTGTTGAAATACTATCAAGCTGGAGGACTTCTTATTCTGACTCCTGTAACCCTCATTGTACAAGAAGTAAGGGAAGTTGGAAGAAGAGTGCTCTGTTTCGAAATAAGTGCTGTATAGATACTCCCAATTTCAAAATAAACTATTTTGAAATAAGCTGTGCAATTGACGTAGCTCAATTTGTGTAGCTTTTTTCGAGTTAAGCCCTCTGTGTAGATTCACCCCTAGTGACATAACAGCTCCTAGGAGACTGTTACAAGCAGGAATGAAGTATAAACATCAAGTTAGTTGCCACTCTAAGTTCTTCCCTCATGACTAGGGCAGCTCAAGCCAGCTTTGTCCCCCCTTCCCCTGGCCCTGTGCTGAGCATTGCTCAGGTGAAGAATGGAACTGGAGAATGAGAGGCTGAAGGAGTCAGTTGAGTTTTGTTTGATTTAACTTGCCCATTTTTAAAAAGCAAAGTTTTCCTAACAGACCAGTCTTGTAGATACATTATTATACTACTGAACTGCTGCTGCTTCTTTTTTTTTAATTTTGAAAGGGAAAATAAGACTTTTATTCCTGTCACCTTTGGGTACTATTAACTCTCCTCTCCCCTCCCCTCCTCCCCCCGGAATCTGCTGTCCCATATATGCATATGTAAAACATTATGTTAATACATATGTATGTTTTTATTTTAATACTTTTATATTTTCTCTCTACTTCTGCATCCCTTGCCATTTCTCTTCTCAACTACCTTAATCTGAATAACTCAATTGAAAAGGACTTCTAACATGCAAAGCAGCATGGTGCCCTATTCTAGATTGCATATTTAATCAAAAAAGCATTCTTGAAACAGATAATGCATATTTGACTTCTCATTCCAATATGATTAGTTTGGATATAGATTGTAATAATCAGGCTTGATAGTCACCTTAATACCTAAGGAGTTCTATGGTTAATAGCTCTTTGCCTCCCACATTCATGGTCATGTGTTAGACTTACAAAAAAAAAAGCAGTAATAAAACTGTTTTTCACACCTAAATGATCAGTGATCTTGGAAGTACTGTGTATTTCCTTTAATAAATCCATATTCCTATAGAAATCTTTCTCTTTTAGGGTCTCACACTTGCATAAATCATTGAAAATAAATTGACTGAAGTTAACAAGCAAGGAGATACAGACTTTTTAAAAAAATATTTTCAATATAGACAAAAATTATCAATTAATCATCCTTGCTTGTGCATTACTAAATATTTTGAAAGAGCTGTCCAAACTCTCATTGACTAATTTGGCCCACCCCAAATTGCAGATTGAGAAAACATCTCACAAGACGATATAAAGGAAACTGGACAATTAGGAGCTGAGTTGAAGAGAACAAAAAGTAGGAACAAATGGTCAATAATGAGCATAAAAAGATATTCATGGAAAGCTGTTCCTAGCCGTATTATGTTGTTCAATACATTCAACAATCTAGAAGAAGATGAGCAGTAGAACACAGCAGAGGTGAGGGCCTGGGTTTTGTCCTGGCTTGAGATTCACTGAATTGGGACTAGGGAACAATGGAACATAGTGCATGATTCTGCTACCCCAAACCTCCTAGCAGATGCACATTCCTCACTTTTTGTATACCTTTGGAGAAGAGACTCAGTCCTGTACATGAAAACAGAGGAGCCCTAATCCAGACAACCTGCAATCTCATAGTGATGAAAAATCCCCCCTTTTGGACCTTAGGAGGTTCACAGCACCAGGCTGTCACTCCGCATAATGAGCTGTCTGAACTAATCTATGTGATCACTATTTCTTCAAGTCCCCCCTCAAACCCACCTCTGCCACAATGTGCCTAAGAAAGCAGCTAGTTGTTAATGCTTGTAGAGGAAATGGATAGTTTAAATTTTATATTTACCAAGGGAAAATGTAAATGTACATACAAATGTATATAATTTATTGTATATCTCTTCGCCCCACCCTTTGTATGGCACTTGTTTAAAGTACAAACTCTAAAATTAGCATGACTGACTGCTTCACAAAGGGGATACATACTGGGGATTAAAAATTCTGGAGCAAAGCCCTGATCAGGCTATGTGCTGTGGTATATCACATGTGTCAGCTGGATGTGCACTGAGCTCCTTTTTAAAGCAGGAATAACGAGTCTCTGAACACATTATTCAGCCATTCTAAATCACATTTCCCTGTGCTAGCAGAATGGGTTTTAATACTGCATAGCCACTGCCAGGCCACATACATGATAGCACAATCCTAGCAAGGAGGGACAGGATTAATCCCCAAGTATCTGGAGTCACTGATTTCTCACAAAAAAGTAAAATACATACTGTGCATGTATGAGATTCACATTTCTACTTGACACAATCATAGTCATTCCCATGTGCAACTTCGTGCCATGTCTGGTAAGATTCTCTGCAGAACTTTCCAAAACCCACCTCTTCTCCTAGTAGAATGTGTGGCTAGTTTCCAAGAGCAGCATGTCTTCTGCAGTGTAAACGTTTTGGCCGGACAAGTCTGTTTGCAGCTCCTTGGTGATCTCAGAAATCAGGGTTTGCAGCAGAGCTGGCTCTGGGCAGCCTACTTAGGGCAGTGGATCTGTAGTAGGCCGCCTGGCTGCTTACTTTGGTTGGTTGGTTGGTTGGAAGAGTCAGCAGAGCAGCTCATAAGTCCAACAGCAGAAAGTTCAATGGCAGCTCAAAGCATTTACCCATGGCTACAGTAGCTTCTGCTCTTGCTTTATTCCAGCCTTGGTCTTGGTCCTGCTTCTGCCGTAGCTCCTGCCTTGTCTCACCCCCAGAAATCCTGGTTCTGACCTTCAGCTCTGCTTCCTGACATCTGATTTTGGCTCTACCCTGGGCTCTGGCATCTGGCCTTTAACTTCAGTTCTGAACCTAGACTCTGATTCCTGACTCCTGCTCTAGCCACTGGCCCTGACTCCTACACTAACCACCCACATCCCAGTCACTGACATACTTTCTCCCACTGTCTTTGGGTACCAGCTTCTCTAGGATGATAAATGAATTGTCTTTATTGAGGTCCTGTGGACTAAAAGGCGATTCACAGAAAATGTGCAGTTCCATACTGGAAAGGATTTGGTTCAGTGTGTTTGGTCCTGAGGGAACAGCAGCCACTAGCCATTTTGATATATGGTCTGAGGTAACATCCATTAGAGTAATTCCATCATTTTAACAGGAGTTGGATTGGGCTTACAAAGCAATGATCCTGATGAATCTAATGAATATTGGAACGAGCCCATCATTAAAAATATAAGTCTTAGCATCTGGATATGGAGCTAGCATTTTACCTCTTTGGTTTTTCAGGATTTGTTTAGCAAATCAAGGAGAGACAAAATCTGTTTCCCATGCTTTGGCATTGCTCCGTCAAGGGCATTATATTAGCACGTGCAGTTGCTAAATAATATGTGAACATGACATTTCTGATGTTTATAGGTCTAATCCCTCCACTTGGTTATAAATCAACACTTTTTATATCCACCATTTCTAAGGGAAAGGATTTGTCAAATCTCTAGTTTAAATATATGTGGGAATAAAAATAGCATCTGTTGTTATGCTATCTAGAATAAAAAGTATAAAGGGAATCAATCTTCATGCTACAGGCCATAAGCTGATCACTAGCTGGAATCAGAAACAAATCTTCCTTTATGGTATAGTATTGAAAATTAGGTATGATGTGAGTTTACCTGATACTTTTCTTGAGTATATGATATTTCCTGCCGCTGAAAATAAATTATTATAATATGGCGGACTCTGGAGCCCATGTCTACATTACACACTTTGGTTGATGCAAGTTATATCCTCATCTATCTGCTTCAGTTAGTATATCATTCGTGTGTGCATACTTTGTTGCTTGAATCACTGCCTGGCATATTTACCAGGAATGCTTGTGGAAATCTGTAGCATCAGAGGTATCCCAGCATGACACATGCAGCTCTCTGGCATAATGCCTTCTGGGAAGTTTTTGCAATGTGTTGTGGGGGGGAAGATGAGTCACAGACGGAACTCTGGGAACTAGGGGTCATGTTCCCATCATGCACCTTTCTCCATCCTACAATGTCACACCTATTTTTGCACCTGTTTTTAAGATCCCGCAAACCCATGCAGCATTGCTCTGGGTCACCATCTCTGACAGAATCAAGGAATCCATACAGCTCTGAACTGTTCCACACAGGAGCAGTAGTCAGGATTCACTGGTATGGCATCCTGACAGCTCTCCTGATCCATCTATGATGAACACTGTTTGGCTGCATGTGTGTGCTCCTCTGTGTGCCATGCTGACTTGTACAAATAGCCACCACAACAGACTCCAAGAGAGCCCCCAAAGACCACAAGATCAGATAAGGATTAAGCCAGATGTATTGTCAAGTGAAGTATAATAATAGTTGTCTGACTCTACTGAATCATTACAGATATGTACCCCCTGATAATGGACTTGACTCAGTCAGTGACATGGGAATCCATCACAGTCCCCTAGATCGGACAAAGACAACTCTTTGGAGTAAATTTTACACACAGGTACAAACAAGTTACACATGATGTATCAGGCTGCCAACCTCTCATGTTACCTAGATCCACCTATTGCCTCATACATGGTGATTTGACCACTGTCTAGCATGCTGTTAATTTAGACCCTGTCCTGAACCTGGGTCAGTATGTTCCTGTTATGTGTGAGGTACGTGTTGGTACCAAGATGTTTCTTCATGAGGTGTTCTGTTATGACTCTTCTGGAATGTGTGCCTGTGCCTACTGTTACTTGGGTATGAGTATTTCACAGTGGAGAAATACAGTCACTTTTGGCTACACGTACACTGATCTACGAGAAGCATGGATGGACTATGTGGAGCTGCGGTTGTCATTACTATTCTCCAGAGTAGCACTGCAACCCATACTGCCATATAGATTGTTTTTGGGTGTAGGGAGCTGCCAACATGGAGCTTTCCAGGGATTGCAAGTGGTGGCAAGTCTTTGATTGTTGGACCTATGGGGCAAGTAGAGTTTGCATTATTTGTGTTCGCTGCCTGAAAAGCCCCATTATGTCCTGGACCATCTTTGTATCCATCTCCTTTTCATGATGAGATTCTTGGATCTTTTTCCATTTTCTCCTGTCCTATCCATCCCCTCCTATGCCTCTATAATGTTGTCCTGCCACACCATTGATTTGTGGTCCAATACAGCACTGGCTTGCAAGACCTTTCTGAAAATATGTGCAGAGTATATCCCCAGCATCTAAACAAGGGGACTTGAAAACCCTGTACAGTACAACTCAAGTCTTGAGTGGAAGGAAGAGAAACTCAAACAGACCAGTCAAAAACAAAGATGGTCAGCTACTTACCTCAGTGAATAAGCAGCTGGCCAGATGGAAGAAGCATTTTGAAGAAGTGTTAAAACAGACCACCAACAACAAATCCACTACAGCTAGAAGTAGGAGAACCCCTAGACATCAACACTGGGGCAATTACAAAAGAGGAAGTCTGCAAGGCAATAAGGAACCTAAAGAATGGCAAGGCAGCAGGACTGATAATATTCCACCTGAAGTACTAAAAGAAGGAGGAGCTGCTATAGTGGACCAGCTACACAGTTTGCTAAATCTGATATGGACAACAGAAGAGATTCCGAAGGATTGGAGAAAAGGGCTGCTAGTGAAATTCCCTAAATGCAGTGATCTGTCACTGTATAAAAAGTGGAGGGAGATTACTCTCCTGTCCATCCCAAGCAAAGTATTAGCCAGAGTCATCCTGGAACGAATGAAAGATGCCATAAAACACAAACTATGAGTTAGGAAAGGACGATCTTGCACAGACCAGATAGTAACACTTCGGGTCATTGTAGAACAATGTATTGAATGGCAAGCACCACTCTATATCAACTTCATAGACTTCATGAAAGCTTTCGATAGTGTGGACAGGCAGTTCATCTGGACCATCATGCAACATAACAGAGTTCCAGGCAAACTGATTACTATCATCAAGAAACTGTATGAAGAATACTCTTGCCAGGTCATCCATGATGGAAAATTGTCGGAAAAATTCCAGGTCACAACAGGTGTATGCCAAGGCTGCCTTCTTTCTCCATTACTCTTCCTGATGGTCCTAGCCTGGGTCACAAAAACAGCATATGCTGACTCAGGAAGGGGACTCTAATGGACTCAAACTAGGAAACTTGGAAGATCTAGAGTTTGCAGACAACTTAGCCCTGCTTGCAGACAAATTAGAACATATGCAAGAGAAGACAGATGCCCTACAGGAAAAAGCTGAGCGAGTGGGCCTCAAGATTAGTCAAGAGAAGACCGAGTTGATGTGCATTGACAACAGACAGGAAGGTGAAATTACAGTTGAAGGCAAAGCAGTGCAAGAGGTAGATCAGTTTGTATACTTGGGGAGTGTTATCAGCAAGAATGGGGGAACTGAAGAGGACATCACTGCAAGAATAAGAAAGATGCAACAAGCCTTTGCCATGCTACGACCAGTCTGGGGTACAAGAGCCATTTCAACAAGAACCAAACTGCATATTTTCACTTCCAATATGCAATCAGTGCTGCTCTATGGCTCGGAGGCATGGTGCATTGTCCAGAGCAACACTAAGAGAATTCAGACATTTATCAGTAAATGCCTTAGACACATTTTCCAGCTAGAGTGCCAGATGAAACCTTGTGGACCAGAACAAATCAGAAACCAATGAAAGTCCAGATTAAGAAAAGAAAATGGCGATGGGCAAGCCACATCCTGCATAAGGACTGTGAGGAATGTATCATGAGACAAGCGTTAGAGTGGAATCCAAAGGGAAAGAGGAAAATGGGACGTCCCAAACAAACATGGCGATGAAGCTGCCTGGACAAAGTAAAAGCAGCTGGCTTAATGTGGGATCAAATCAAGACTATCTCTAAGGATTGCAAAAGATGGAGAATGACTGTGGAGGCCCTATGCTCCATTAGGAGCCCAAAGGACTAATAGATATCCATACATGTTCTATCAGGGAGGTTACAAGGTACATCCTTCTGTACCTAAAAAACATGTCCCCACCCAGATAATATCTCCACCTCTAGTTGTACCACTACCTTTTCTTGTGAAAGTAAAACAATGAAGAGTTTATCAGTGCATCTCTGGTAACTTGGGATGGGACAAGCACCGTCTTTAGATTTAAACATTGTAAGACAAAATGCATTCACATGGTTACTTGAGGTTTCTTCCCTTGGAACAGGCCCATCTAACGTTAGTTATATTGCAGAATCTCAAACAGATTCTGGCTCAAGACGTAGCCAAAACCCTCCCCCTTCTTAGAGTTCACATCTCAGGCTCCTTTGAGGTATCCGAGGTGGTCTGTATGGTGCTGCATGCCACACAGGGTCTTCACCAGGTATGGCAGGCAGCTCATCATAATCTGCAGTTCACCACCAGATTGACAGTTGGCCTCCCTGACCTTGTAGTATACCTTGCTACAATTCCTTCACATTTACACAGCATTTCTGCTGATCCCCATTGTACCTTTTTATCCACATCCCCTGTGCAATCCTTTCACAGATGGCTACAGTTCTATGACTAATCCGCAGCTGTGTCTGCACAGCCTCTTCTTCCCAGAAGCCGAGAAGATCCAATACCTGCCATCTATTCCCAGCTGGAGATGTCTGGAATGTGTAACCAGCCTGTTTGGCAGCTGTACACAGCAAGAAAGAGCTGCTCTTTGTGCTCACCATGATGGGCAGCCAGAAAAAGCATTTAAAAAATATGCAGTATGTTTTAATGGGGATGAGCTTCCAGTTTCTATGACTCCTATGCGATGGAGTTCACAACTGCAACCAGAGTAATCTGTATTAGGCATTTTGGGACAGCTGCTGGAAGACTGCTAGGGTCAACATAGGTCACTCAGTGTTTATATTCACATTTCATTGCCCACGGTATATTAGTCACTGCTCAACACCAGCCAATGAAGTGTTTTTACTGCCTCACCATTTCAGGACGCTTGTGTCAGTGGCATACAAATTTGAGTGTAAATAGATGCAAAAATAGGTCTGCAGAAGACCACATACATTGATCTAACTTTGTAGTATAGACCAGGCCCAATAGTCTTTTCACTTGTGGTGTTGTTTGAAAGCACAAAAGAACATTAAGTCAAACAAGTTGTTTATTTGGCAGAAGATTCTGACACCTCCTTTGGGGAAAAGGTTGGGGTTTCTTATACAGTGGGGTTCATTATTCCTATACTGTTACAGAAGGGAGACGAGAGCAGTTTGCTATAATAAGAGGAAAACTTGCACTTCCCTCCATGTATACATATTGTGAGGTGTCCAAAATGTCAGATGAGAGCCCCATTTCCACTACAGCTCCATTTTTGTTGATCTAATAATTTTGTACAGCACAAAGGAACAGGTGCCATAGAGTATATCTATATGGCTGCCTCCTGAGGACACTTGCACTAATATAACATGGAGACCTGTTGGAGGCAAAAGGGTAGCACTGGCAGCTGCAGCACACAACACTGTGGAGATGTCTATCAATTCTGAAGCCCGTAGAAGAGCACAGGGCTAGCTCCTGTAACCTAGACAGGCCCCAGGCCTCCTTACTAACTTTCCATCTTAATAACAAGCCACTAGTAGCATCGCTGTTTCCTCTAGCATGAAGTACTGGGCAGAGATCCTTTTGAAGACAGATAATGCTGTTAGAATGGTTGAGAAGGATTATTACTGCAGTGAGCAGTGGCTCACTGTACCTTAAGAAAGGGAACTCATGGATGGGACATGATGCCAAGGTGTGGAAATTATACTCTGGTCTTTCTTTTGGCAATGCCCTGCTTCCAAAGGGTAAAGTCAGTTTGAATATGCTGAACATTAGCTTCATGGAGCAGGGTGTAAGTTTTTCCTATTACTCCCTAATTTGTTGCTGGGATTGCTCCTGAGTAGCCTCTCGCCATCTGGAAGTTGTACTTTGGGGTTTGTTGTTTGATTTTTTTCTCTGCTTCATTCAAACTCAATACCATTGTCACTCCATGGATTGGCCAAGAAAGGCAGAATGAGAACAGTCCAATTAGCATTTTCTAAGGTGATCAAGCTTGTCACTTCGGCAGCTATCTCATCCTCCACCAGCCTGTAGAATGAAAGTACTAAATTTCCATAAAGCTGAGTCTCTTGAATATTGGCATGTTATAAAGCTGCCAGACAATTAGATTGGATAACAACCAAAGATTTCCCCAGGTACCCAGAGGAAATGCACATCCATTTTTATTTAGCTATTTACTTATTTATTTTATTTGCAAAAAGCCTCAGTGAAAAAGCAATGGACACTTCAGCACATGGGGAACACTACAGAAGGAGTTTCTTCTACCAAATGATGCACTATTATAGAATTTAATCTGATCAGCTAAAAGCAGAAATGGCTTTCTGACCTGTCTCTGTATACAAAGCATTCTAGTTTAAGATCAGAAAAATTTTTGACTGGGTTTGCTGATTTTTGTAGCTAATTAAAAACAAGGCACATTTCTGACATTAAACAGTGTATACTAGAATTTGGCAAGGGTTTTCCTGAGATAACAAACCATAATTATATGTGAGGTTCAGATTTTTTTCAGGAGGAGGGGGAATGAAGACAAATACAAACAATTGCCATGTAGCCTGACATACTGTACACCTCTCTTAGCCCCCATGCCTTTATGTATGCAACCTTACCTTAATATGCTGATTACATCTGCCCCTCTTTTTAAGTAAATGAGCTTTAGAACCACATTTTTATTTATTAAATTTTTCTTCACCCATTCCATAGAGAAAAGGGAATACATGTGTAGAAAATAAAAGGAAACAAGAAGCTAAACAAAAGTCTTGTGAATAGCTATTTTCAGCTTGATGGTATGGGGCCATAGCTATATCTCTCCGTCACTTATTTACTGGAATCTTTCCAAAGGGGCAGGGTCCAGTTTACCTGGATTGATTAATCTGATAAACTGGGATTAAGAGAAGATACCTGACCCTTGTTAAGAGAGAGATTGCCGCACGTGGTTGTTGTCAAAGGCCTGCAAACCTTGGAAGAAGCAATAAGAATTCTGCATAGTTACGAGTTCACAGAGAGAAGACAACAGCATGAAAGATCTGTGGAGAAGGCTAAGCCCTAGTTTGATGGAAAATGACACAGACTCTTGCAGAGGAATGGCTGTATCTAGCTTGGCACTAAAGCAAGCATGCATTTGTCTGAATTTTGCAGGGAAAACAGACTTTTGGAAAACAGGAGCTGGGCTCAGCTTGGGACTGGGGCAAAAGAAATGAAGTCTTAAAGAGAGGACAGACCTTCTGGGAGTAAGGTCCCAGCTGAAACTGGGATGAAAACTTTGTAACCCTGAGCATTTCTTTGAAAGATTTTGGGCAAAGCCTTAGCAAACGGGGACCCAGAAGAGGGAATGTTTTCAACAGCTGGACTCGTCAAGGGTCCTGAAGTGAATCGGAAACTAAGGCAGGGCTCAGTACAGCCATGGTACAAAGAACTGGTACAAAGAACTGGGTGCTCCTGGCATGAAGAACATTTCAGAAAATAGAGTGGTCACTGAGGCATCCTATACACCAGCAACTGGGTAATGGAATAGCCTTTTGGCACATTGGTTGCTGTCCACACCATAGAGAAACTTCATGATTTTTCATGGATCAGACTGGTGTTTGGATGTTGCTAGAATCAGGAGATTGCAAAGATGAGCAAATCTTTGACCTAGTTACCCAATCTCACTGAACTATTTTGGCTTCAATGGATTATCTAGCTTTTGGACTGTGGTTTATTTGTAGATGTCCTCTGGCTAGCTGAATAATAAAATTATTTTTATTTTTCGTATCTGTCTGCTATACATAATCTTGAACCCTCAGTGATTTTTAAGAAAAAATGTGAATCTGTGAGATAAAAACCAAACACACACAATTAGGAGTGGAACAGCATCTTTTTCAAATAGAAAAAGGAATCCTCAGAAGAAACAAATTCTCCCCTGAGCATAAGAGAGAAATGTGTTCAAAGGGAAGTAGGGTTCTTTTTAACTGTTGCTGTTTATGTGAGAAAATAATTTGTGCTATTCACAACTCGCTTTACTTATTTTTTTTTATTAGAGGTCACTTGAAACTTTGAGGACCTTATAATTATCTTGCACTAACCCAGAAGATGGAAAAAAGAGGAAGAGAGTTCCTCTTAAAAAAACCCAAACAAAACCAAAAAACATAAAACAAAAATGTGCACAGATATAAAGAGCACCTTTGATTCTCCCATTGCAATGATTTTACAATGTTTACTACCAACCAATCTTTTTACAATATTTCACAATAATACTGAACACCTGGTGAGTGAAAGAGACTGAAATACTGGGTTCAAACCTCCTGGGTCTACTGCTTTTTCTGGTTATCGGCTGAATGTGGGTTGTTAATGTGATACGTGATGTGTGCCAAGAAAACGCATAGTGTAGACGTAGCCTGAGGGTATGTCTAGATGCATTCCTCTTCCGAAAGAGGAATGCAAATGTGGACACCTGAAATTGCACATGAATCACGGATTTGAATTTCCCATGCTTCATTTGCATAATCACGGACAGCCGCTTTTCCGGAATAGCGTCTTTCGAGACAACAAATGGGGTTCCTGCGGGGTTATTTCGAGAGAAAACCCTTCCTTCAAAATAACCCTTACTCCTCAAAAAATGAGGTTTAAGTGTTATTTCAAAGGAAGGGTTTTCTCTCGAAATAACCCTGCAGGGACCGCTTTTGTTGTCTCTAGAGACGCTATTCTCGAAAAGCGGCAGTCCACGATTATGCAAATGAAGCATGGGAAAGTCAAATCCGTGCTTCATTTGCAATTTTGGGTGTCTGCATTTGCATGCCTCTCTTGGAAGAGGAATGCAATGTAGACATACCCTTAGCAAATGTGAAGAAAAAATCAAGACACATATTTTCCATTCATATTTGTCATTGAAATTTCTTCGGGGTTATTCTCTGGACTCAAAGAGCAGATTTTTTTCACAGTGGAGAAAATGGAGAGAAGAGATTAATTTTTATTATCCCCGATTTCCTTGTGCACATGTTTAAATGTCTCTTGCTGGCTGTTTTAAAGTAACAGCATAGACTTTCTGAAAAATTGTTTGATACTATTGTATTTTTGACATTTTGGGCATTATGCAACAACAAAAATAAGACTAATAATAATGAGTACTTCTTTCTCCTACTCTGTACTTTGCCATATGACTTGTCAGTAAGAAAAAGAAAATAGGAACAATGCTGGTTATTTGGCAGGGAAATGCATGCAGTAATTTTTAAAGTGTAACTTTCAAATTTCCTAGGGTTTATGCATTTTTTTAAAAGCAGGTACAATTCAATTTAATATATTCCTGTAATATTTTGTTAAAGATGTTGGCAGCTATGATGACATTAGCAAGTCAGAGCTCTTGTCTATTTAGTATCCTTCAAGGAGTGGTCAGTGTCTATATGTAGAGGGAGACAAAAAAAAACTAGCTAATTTACACACTGCTCTTAAATTGTGAGTCTGGGAAAAAATACCTTCCTGTATCTTATGTGCTCAGCTTATGCCTTGCAGGAAAAAAGCAGACAGCTAACATAAATAACCGAGTAACAAAAAATCTAATGGTTAAAGCAGATGGAAACAGTAGGGGAGCTTTCACTGCACCATCAGGGAAGAAGAGGTGCTGTGAAGGAGAGGTGCTTGCCCAAGCAAGCCAAGGAGGAGACAGACAGAGAGAGAAAATACCCCTTTCTGCCTTTAACAAAGGAAGAGGCGATCCCCCGCCCCCACAATTTCATGTTTTCTTTTTCTTAACCCCCAATTAAATCATCACACTAAAATTTATCAACCTTACGCCACCATTATCAACATCAGAGCTTTAAATGTGATCACAAAATATCTGACATTTTCATGCGTTTATCTTGAAGGTCTAATTTTAAAATATGCAACAAATAATACTAATAGCAGCATAATGTAGAAGACTTCCTTTATGCTTTAGGAAAAGCATAGCAGACAAGTCTGCATAATGAGTGGGCATGGATGATATTTTGTTTTAGAAAGAGTGGGAGTTCACTTATGTTTTCAACTGGTAGTACCAATAGAGGTCCGAGCTGCACCAAATGTGCTACTGAAAATGCATTTCTTTGGGAAATCAAACTCTTAGCATTTGTTTATCATGGGAGCTGTTCACTTGTATGAAGAAGAGAATAACGTTCCCGGGGATGATGTACCTACTAATAACTGGAAAATAGACCCATATATGAAAACATGCCTGAGGTCATGTATTCATGGAGTTGAGTATCTAAATTCAACTATTCCCTTTTAGCGTAGACCTGGCCTGAGAGGATGAGAGTTTGAAATGCTTCTTGGGTTTTTTTTTAATGAAGCTTCCCATTTTTCTGGGATTTTATACAGGTATTCTGAGTCTGAATACATGAAGTCGGCTGCGGCAGCTGGCGCCCCAGGCGGAAGGCGCGATCAGCACCCCTGCCTGCATGGCCGTCAATGGCCGTGACGTAATCCTGGGGTGCCACGGCACCCCATGATGTCATCATCGGGCGCCCAGGCCGGCGGTGCCCTAGGCCACTGCCTAGGCTCATGGGCTGCCCCGATCAGACTGCACCCACTATATATGGAGAGGTCCCTCTGGGTATGTCTAGACTGCATCCCTCAGTCGGCAGAGGGATGCAGATTAGGCAGGTCGACATTGCAAATGAGACAGGGATTTAAATATCCCGCGCCTAATTTGCATAAAAATGGCCGCTGCGTTTTGCCGACAGCACTTTGTCTGCAAAAAGCGGCAGTCTAGAGGGGGATCTGTCGAGAAAGAAAGCCTTTTTCGACAGATCCCCCTCTAGACTGCCACTTTTTGCAGACAAAGTGCTGTCGGCAAAACGCGGCGGCCATTTTTATGCAAATTAGGCGAGGGATATTTAAATCCCTGTCTCATTTGCAATGTCGACCTGCCTAATCTGCATCCCTCTGCCGACTGAGGGATGCAGTCTAGACATACCCTCTGTGTTCAGATCTGTCCTTCCTTCCAAGAGATCCAAGTTGCCTTTACAGTATCTTTCTCCATCTGCATTGCATTTGTGCCATCCATAGACTGAGGCTAGGGAAGTTGGACGTGAATTATTTTTCCATCAGTGAAAATATTTGTGAAAACATTAATAGAGTATGATGTTGCATTCATTTTTGTGTAGCGAAGGGAACAGAACAGGAAAGATGGAAGGCAGAGGTACTCTGGAACTTCCATGACTCTGAGATTTTGTGTAGATGTCCTGTGCCTTTGACAAATTCCCTGGTATATGTGTGTTCTGGAGAGTAAATATTTTCTATAAGGGAGGTAACAGAGGGAGAGAGGAGGGGGGAGATTTAATCTCCTTGCCTGGAAGATCTGAAAGAATATTTGCTAGCCCTAAGTTCTCTGCTGCATGTTTTTCATAAGAAAGCACAATTTCTTGTTCATTTTATTAGAAGAATACAGGCCTCTCTTGGATATTGAAGACTTATCCTTTCCTACTGTGTTATCTAAAACCAAACTTGGACACACTACTGGGGCCGGGCCATCTTTTCTTTCTATTGTAATATTTCCTGAATCTTCGAAAGCATTTTACATTCATGTGAAAACTTAATTCTTGGACTGTTTTCTGTCTACTTTTTAAATTTTAAAAATTTCTATTCTGATTGTATATTGTGCCATTGTTCTTGATGCTATATGCACATGGTCAGAGACAGCCCCCATCTCAAAAAGTTTATACTCTAAATAGGCAGAAAAAGGATAAAAGGGAAAATGGGTAAAGAAAAGTGAAGTGGCTGAGGTAGATCAATAACAAACCCCACCCTAAAACTTAGAATACTGATTCTCTATCTGGTGTCCTAGCCACTAGATGCACTGCTTCCATCAGTGGCTGTAAGTAAGAGGTTTTAAGATCAGCCATTTGCAGGTAAAAATGATAAGTCACCTGTAACGCTGTTCAGTCCCTGAGAAACTTAATACTTTCCTAGTAAATTAGGCAGGTGTGTTTAAATAAGAAAATCCCTGCGTCAAACACAGACTGCTTATAACTCCAGCTAGCTGGAAATTTTCCAGTGGAAGATTTTGTTTTGTTTGGTTTTGTCTGTTTGCTTTCTCACAGGAAAACGTTGTTTAATCAAACCATTTATTGGACATTTGGCTTCTTTGGGGGGGGGGGGGTTGAAACTTAATTTTGACTTTTTTTTATCAGGGCAAAATGTTCCTTTTCAAGATTTTTTTTCCAAATTCTGAAATAGCTTCAGTCTACTCTTCTTAAATACTATGTAATATAACGTTTAAAGACAAAATCAGAACCTCATAATTCAATTTTGATTAAACAAAATACTGCCCTTGAACCCCCAACATTTTTGTTATTCCCCCCCCCCACTGGAAATACTGAACTTGTGTTGATGTCTTTAGTTTTGTTTTAGTTAGCCCCCCCCCCAATGAAATGAAAACACATTTTGAAACGTTGCTATAAGTCGTTTTGTGAAAAGGAAATTCCGTCTCTCACCCCCCTCTCTCCATCTTTACCTGTTACCCTTTTCCTGGGGTGATAATCTGCCAGGGCGCCTGGGGGAGGGGGGTGGGGGGGAGGAGCCTGGAAAACTCCTTTACTCAGTACCAGCTCCCTTGTGTGCCCTGGGCCTTAGCGGGCTGAGCCAAGCTATCTGCTGCCCCCCCTTTTCTGGGAGCAAGGGGCTCGCTGCGCTCCTGTCCGCCTCTCTGCGGAGCTGGCCATGGAAAGGACTGAGTGCAGGGTCGTCCCCGATGAGCACCGTCATCTGGGTTAGCAGTATGTGAGGGGAGAGCGCTTGTGTTTAGCCAGGGATCCCCGCCAGCCCCCCTCTCTTCCTGCTGCCTCCCAAGCCAGGGAAGCGGGTTGCAGGCTCTCTCTCCACCCCTTTGACCAGGACAGGGGCCCTCGGACGTGTCTCCCCCTCCCCCTTAACGTAGCTCCCCCCCCTTTCCGCAGCTCCCCGGCTGCTCACAGGGGGAAGAAGTTGGAGGGGCGGTTGCTTGAGTCCATCCACCCGCTGCTGCTCCCCAGCCCCATCTAGGTGGCTCCTGCTGGGCTGTGCGTCCGCAGAAGGGGAAGGGGGCGGAGCCGGGTAGAGGGCGGAGACTGGCAGCAGCAGCGCCGCTGAATGGAGCGGAGTTTCTGGGGCTGCCGCCGCTCCAGCCGCCAGAGCCAGCGGGGGCACTGATGGGCATCGCCCCCTCGGAGGATCTGTCCCGGCCCGGCTGCCGCCTGCCCCTGCGCGTCCCGGAGACCAGCCCTGCGAGCGGAGGGACGGTACCGTACCATGTAGAATGCTCCCGGTGCCGAGAGCCAAGCGGCAGCAGCCTCTCCTCTGGCCGATGAACGCAGAGCCCCCAGCGCCCCCCTGGATTTGGATGGTCCCGAGCGCGGCGGGGCTCTTCAGGCTGGGTGGTGCTGGGGTGGTGCCCCCTCCACTCCTGCTCGCGTCGCCACATCCTCCCCACCCTGCTCCTCTGCTCCCGGGGCTGCCCGGCTGGCAAGTCCCCTGCGAGCCTTTCCTGCCTCTGGCGGTGCCCTCTGCACCAGAGCAGCGCCCTGCGGTGCACCAGTATCCCTTCCTCAACGGGCAGGTAATGAACGCGCCTCGCCTCGCTCCCTTTCTCCTCCTCGCTCAGTCTCCCTCCGTTCCTTTCCCGCCCGGGTATTTGACTCGCGAAGTGCTGCTAGAATAGCGCAGCCGACTGGATCCGCGCAAGTTGGTGCGTGTCCTTTGCAGGGTCAGTGAGCCACGCTGGCGGCGGGGGAGGGGGCGCCGAAAGCCGGGGGCAGAACTTTCGCCTCCGCTCGGCAGTCGCTGTCCAACACTCCGTGGTGCTGAAGTTACCCCGCAGCGCTGGGGTTCTTGAAGAGCCACGCAGTTTCGGCGCATTCCGTAGTAACTGCCCCGCCAGCTTCAGACTTCAAAGGCTGGGGGCGAGACCGTAGAGTACACGGCGAATCGGAATTTATTTCTGATTCCGGTTGTGTCTCTTCGTACTTCAGCTAGAAAACGTGTGTGTCTCTACAGACCTGTGTGTCTGAAAACGTATAGAACCGCAGTCCCTGCAGTACGACTCGCATGTGCTAAGAGTTAATATTCTGTAAGTGGCTGGGCCAGGCAGTTTACGAGAGTTAGACTCTAAAGAGTTGAGGATTGAGAGAGCAGAGATTGTGTTGAACGGATCTCCCGCAAAGAGGACCCTAATGTTGGGGCTGAGCAATGAAGTGAAGACTGCCTTTGGTCCGTTCCGGTGTATTTGTTTCGGAAGAGGCATTTATTTTCTGTAGAAAATCATCTCGTTTTATATTTGCTGTGAAAGAGCAGGCTAGGAATAGCGTGTATTGCTACATTTTAAAAAGTGAAAGATAAAGATATAAGGGGGGGGGGGTCTTTCCTTCAGCCAAGTACCTCACAACTGCTTCTCCTTGCCTTAAAACAAAGTTCTCTGGTCATTTTTAATAGTGGCCTACTAGAAGAGAGAAGCCGCCTGAACAGTCCCGTTTTTATAGTATTTGTGAATGTCCCATAAGGCTTTTCAATATGCAGAATATGATTTTTAAAAAATCACAACTGGATTCCATTGCAACATTTTTTATCTTGTTGTATCATGATGCTGCCACTAGAGGTATTTAATGTCTAGAAATCAGATTCTCCCCCTCCCCCCTTCCCTCCCTTAACATTTAGAAACCTGCAGGATTTAAAAGAAAAGTAAAAGAAGGGACCTGGGGACAGCTCATGGATTGGCTTGTTAAGATTTGTCCTATTCATCCTTTAGCCCTCTGATCTTTTCCCATTTGCTGGAGAAAAAGCAAACTAGTAATGAAGTGGATTCTTTTCCAACAATATAAGCCATTAAAATCAGTGTTCCATATTTGTGTATGTATATATACATACACACTAAGATGTTTTCAATCATACTAATTTAAACAACACATCTCAGTGATGCTTTTTGATGAATGTCCCATTTCTTTGTCAGTATTATAAGGCCACATAACATAACTGTTGCTGGTCAGTTTCAATAGTCATCATATGTTTTTATGGATGCATTAGATATTAATAGCTATGTTAATTTGCTAGTAGTTTATTGCTTCTGTTGTATTTTTAATGCTGTTTCACATGAAACTTTTGAGTTCCATAATCTTTGATTAATTTCATTTAGAGATTCCCAGCCAAACATTTTAGCTATTATTGTCTCTTGGAACTTAGTGATTTGGAAAGAGTATGAGCAGAAGAAAAAGCTAGATGGTTTTGTGTTTAATGCAAGAATAACATCAATTATTTTGAAGTGGGAAGAACTTGGATTTAAATGCTGAAATGTTTCTTCAATATCAATCTATTTGTTCAAAGAATTCAAGAGTAAAAAAATCACACATTCTACCTTGTCTTTGGTTTGTTTTTTTTCATTGCCTATCAAGACGGAAACAAACACACAATCTAGTATGATGATGTTTTCTATTTATATGTGATCTTTTTTTAAAGTTCATTGCTGTAATAGTACTGACTTGGTATTCTAACTCTGATTCTTTTGTTTGTAGATTTCTAGAGCAGTTAATTTTGCATAGCACACAATACATATGAGATTGATACAATAAATGCTTTCTTTAAATAAGCAATGTTTAGTCTAAAGAGGTTGATAAATTACATTTGCTTGAAATTCACTTTCTTAATATGTGCAAACATTGGTTGATTTTTTTGTAGAATATTATTCATTCTTTTAATTTTAATTTCTTTTCTTTTTTTTTAAGTGGATGTTTGGAGCTCATTCTCCAGTTATAGGATTTTCACCTTCTTCTAGTGTGGAATTTGTTCCTATTTTCCCACATGTATACACATCTACTGTTCCACCTCATGCCAGGAAAAGTTGGAGAGATAAGAGACTACCTAATTGCAAGGTAACGCTGAACTTTACTTGGGTCATTTTATATTAAGATCTTATCATAACAATTGGAAAGCACTGAATTTTGCAAACCTCAATGGCATGCAGAAGGTCATGAATTTATGTCAAGAAAAACTCCTGTAGAAAAATGAATGCTATAAAAAGGTGATCAATAAATAGGCTATTTCTGAAGGTATAAATCAGCAATTCTCTTAAATAGCGAAAAGGATTAAAATAGCTTTAACATTAGTTCTATATTGTTGGGTAAAGTATGTTTATACCACAAACTATGTGGCTTTAATGTGTGTTCCATATTTTGTATACTTGCAACACCTGGCTATTGACTGCATGTTTTCTATGTATATTTGTTAGAAATGGACTCAGGGGGGAGTTCAGGGGGGAGGGTTGCCATCAATTTCAGTGGGGCCAAGATTTCTTGCTGTATTTGCAACCTCAGGCCTTTACTCTAAAAACAGCTAGTCATGTGTAAATTTAAGCATATGAATATCTTATAGGATAGTCTTGGGGTTTTTTTCACCTCTTCCATCCCTCAGGCCTCAATGAAAAAAAATTAAGATACCAAATGTTGTAGATACATTTGTTTTACCATAAATTTATTGGGGCTAGGTTTGGCCTTGTTTTTTCATATTTTAAAGTTTGGGGTTTTGTTTGGTAGTACTTCCTAAATTGGATAGCCCCCTTATGAGATTGTTAGATAACCACAGCCTCTCAATAGTTAGGAAGCATAAATCAATCTAGTCTTAAAGACTGTTCATGATTTAAGATATGTTCCATGCCACAAAGCAGTATAAATAGCTACGAGAGCTTGAATTAAAGACATAAAAACCATGAAAATAACAAGCAATGCAATTATATTATCTTTAACTTCAGCATCCTTTTGTTTATCTTTGGCAGATATATTTAAATAATGCATTTACTCTGGATTCAGCATGGATACATCCTGAGGAATCAAGAATATTCCAGGGACATGAGAAGCCTCTTTTCATGACAAATCAAGTAGCTATGGCTATATCTAGGCCAACTACTGCCTCAAGGCCTCTTCCCACAGTGGTGTTAACACCTCAGCCGATACCAGGTTAGTAATAAATAATTATGAACACTTTTTTACACTCTCCATTTTCATCCTGTTGATCTTATTTTTACTTTAGGTAGTGGTTTCTGCATTCTTTTCTCAGGATAAATTCCCATTTGGGTTGTAACCTTGATAACAAGGTCCAAAACAAGAACATTTCACCTTCATTTAAATTTAAAAGAAATGCATAAAGAAAAAGTACTAATGAGATTGCTGACACAATATTTAACGTGCAATTTTAACATCAGTTGTTTATTTTTAAAATTTTATATAATCCCTGGATATACAGTTATTAATAGGAAACACTAATTGATAATCAGTTAATTAAAACAAATTTATGCAAGATGACATGCATGAAATAAATTCCATTAATCTACATAAATAACATAAGTTAAAGCTGCCAATAGTAGTATATTGTTCATGCTACTGCTGGTTTTAACCTGGAAAAAGCCAGAAAATATATTGCTGCAAAGATGGATGTGAGCCTTCAGTAGTATTTTGTTGCATTGATCTAACATAGTAGTTGCCCTAGAAAACATAAACAAATAATTAGAATAAAGATAATTGAAGACAAATGTAGAGAAAACCAACGTACAAATGTCTGTCTTACTGAGATAATTTTAAATAATGGCAAAACCATAGCCATCCCAGCTTTCATTATTATGGAATTGTTTCTATTCTGAAACTGTAATACAGATATATTATTTTCTACCTTCTTGTATTTCCTCAAATTTCTGCAACATGTAATAAGGCAACATTCTTTTGGATAATTAAGGAATTCATTATGAGGGAGGAAATCCATTTTCTGTCTGTTTGCCAGACTTATTTATGTTAATTATCAATTAATCTTGTTCAGCATTTAGGAAGTAAGTGGAACAATTCAAATAATTTCTGCATTTTCAGTGGTTTTAATAATACTTCAAACTGTCTTCTGTTCTTGCCACTATTATTGATCAGCTCTAGTGCTGTTCAACTTTCCATAATAGAACATAAATAAGTATACTGGTGGGTAAATAATTATACTTCTTATGCATCTCTATCTGGATGATTTTACTTAATTTGTGTCTGCAAAATGTATACATTGTTTGAAGTTTATATCTCTGGCCAGATGCTGCGTTGACAGATGTTTTTATAAATGCCTGATGGAATGTATTTGGATATTGATCTCACATGTATTGGTGGTTTAGGAACTGGTAGGATTGATATTTTTTTCATCTGACTTCTGTCTATGTGTACCTTCCAGTAGAAATAAACAAAGAGGGCCTAGTACTATAATGCTAATTTAGATAAAAATCACATTAAACTCATATTAATATTATTAAATGTTAACTGCTGAAGTTAATCTGCTTCAGCTCCCATTGACATCTCTAATTGGGATTTTGAGAAGAACTGAAGTGAATTAGGTGCCTAATTCCTATTGACTTTCCATGAGAGTTGGTTCTTAACATACTTAGGAGTTTTTGAAATTCCAGCCCATTTCTTGGCATTTCTTCATCATTCTTATATCAGAGGTGCATTGGGGCCATCTGCCTCTATGTCAATGGATTCCTATTGTCCTGGACCATCAACCAGAGGCCTGCACCATCTACACTAATTTCTATCAGAGGGGTAGCCGTGTTAGTCTGAATCTGCAAGAACAGTGAGAAGTCCTGTGGCACCTTATAGACTAACAGATTTATTGGAGCATAAGCTTTCGTGGGCAAAGACCCACTTCATCAGATGCATGCCATCTGACATGCATCTGATGAAGTGGGTCTTTGCCCACGAAAGCTTATGCTCCAATAAATTTGCTAGTCTATAAGGTGCCACAGGACTTCTCACTGTTCTTACTAATTTCTATGAGGAGTTTTACCTGAATAAGAACTACAGGATCGAATCTACTAGTAGCAGTCACATTAGGGATGCTAGAGGTTACCAAGGTACCCAGTAAGCAGTAGGCTTATCAGCCTGCTTACAAGGTAACTGGTTAACCAGTCTGGCCAGCTGGACCCTGCTAGCGGCCACAGCAAACACAGCTGGAGCAGCTCTCCTCCTGTCTGGACTGGACTACTGCATCTTTGCTCCCTCTCAAAATACTGCTATCAGGACCATCTGTCTGGCTCATTGCTCTGCCCCACCTTATGCCATCAGTGACTTTAGTGGCTCCCTCTTCATCTCCATATAATGTAACCTTTTGGGGTTAAAACCTGACTCCTTTGAACTCAGTGGGATTTTTTTATATTGATCTCAGTGGGGTCTGGATTTCATTTTTTTTATCTTTAAGTCCCTTAACAATATAGCTTCATTCAGTGATAATTCCTAACATTGTTTGCTTTTTTGACTGCTACTGCACATTGAGTGGATGTTTTCAGAGAACCATCCACAATAACTCCAAGATCTCTCTCTTGAGTAGTTATAGCTAAATTAGTCCCCATCATTTTGTATATATAGTTGAGATTATTTTTTCCAATGTGCATTACTTTGCATTTGTCAACATTAAATTTCATTTGCCATTTTGTTGCCCAGTTACTTAGTTTTGTGAGATCTTTTAGAAGCTCTTTGCAGTCTGCTTTGGTCTTACCTATCTGGAACAATTTAGCATCATCTGCAAATTTTGACACCTCACTGTTTACCCCTTTCTCCAGATCATTTAAAAGTAGGTTGAACAGGATTGGTCCCAGTATGGACCCTTTGGGGACACCACTAGTTACCGCTCTCCATTCTGAAATCTTTCTATTTATTTATTCATTCTTACCTTTTGTTTCCTGTCTTTTAACTAGTTATCAATCCATAAGAGGACCTTTCCTCTTATCCCATGACAACTTACTTTACTTAACAGCCTTTGGTGAGGGACCTTGTCAAAGGTTTTCTGGAAAACTAAGTATACTATATTCAGTGGATCCCCCTTTTTCACATGTTTCTTGACCCCCTCAAATAACTCTAGTAGAATAGTAAAGCATGATTTCCCTTTAAAGAAACCATGTTGACTTTCCCTCAACAAATTATGTTCATCCATGTGTCTGACAATTTTATTCCTTACTATACTTTCAACTATTTTGCCTGGTACTAACATTAGATTTACCAGTCTGTAATTGCCAGGATCACCTCTTGAGTCCTTTTTAAATATTTATGTCATATTAGCTATCTTCCAGTCATTAGGTACAGAAGCTGATTGAAAGGTTACAAACCACAGTTAATAGTTCTGCAATTCCATATTTGAGTTTTCTTTCAGAACTCTTGGGTGAATGCCCTCTTGTCTCAGTGACTTATTACTGTTAAGTTTACCAATATGTTCCAAAACCTCCTCTAGTGACACCTCACTCTGGGACAGTTCTTCAAATGCTTCCTGATACAATTAAATTTAACATTCCTTTAGGGGAAAATACCAAAGAAACCTACCACAACAGCTTTGAACTTCAAGAAGATGAATTACGGGCCAAAAAAGAATTTGAAGAGAAACTAGTAGAAGACACAAAAATTAAATGCATCAGAAACAAGAAATCTGCCAAATAATCAGTGGGATCACTGGACATTAAAGGTACAAAAGAAACACTCAAGGAAGTCAAGGCCTTTATGAAGAACCTAAATATATTCTTTGCATCAGTCTTCACTGTAGAGGATGTGCGGGCAGTCTCATATCTAAACTCTGCCTTTTAGGTGGCAAACCTGAGGAATTGTCCCAGACTGGGGTGTCAATAAAAGAGGTTTTTAAGAACAAATTGAAAAACAGTAATAAGTCTCCAGACCAGATGGTATTCATTATAATCAGTCTGTGTTCCAGATGAGAGAAGGTAGCTAATGTAAAGTTGATTTTTTTTTTAAACTCCAAAGGTGATCCTGGCAATTACAGGCCAGTAAGTATAACTTCAGTTCCTTGCAAATTAATTGAACCTGTAGTAAAGAAGAAAAAATCAGACACATAGATGAATATGGTATATTGGGAAAGAGTCAAACTGACTTTCCTAGGGGGAACGCATGTTTCATCATTCTATTAAATTCTTTGAGGGTATCAACAAAGAAGGACTGGCCAATTCAGTAGGTGTAGTTCTAGTTGGAATTTCAGAAGGCCTTTGACAAAGTATAACACCAAGGTTTTTAAAGCAAAGTAAATAGTAATGGGATAAGAGGGAAAGTCCATATGATCAGTAATTGGTTAAAAGGTAGGAAACAAAAGGGTAGGAATAAATGGGCAACTTTCACAGTGGACAGAGGCAAATAGCAGTCTCCCAAAAATCTGGACTGGGACCAGTGCTGTTCAATATATTCATAAAAGTATCTGAAATAATGAACTGGCAATGTTTGCAGTTCATACAAAAGTATTCAAGATAGATAAGCCCAAAGATGACTTTGAAGAGTTACTAAGGGATCACACTATTTTGCGTGACTGTGCAACAAAATGGAAGCTGAAACTGAATGTTGATAAATGCCTAGCAATGCACATTGAAAAATGTAATCCCAGCTATACATGCAAAATGACGGGGGTTAAATTAGCTGTTATCACTCAAGAAAGAGGTCTTGGAATAATCATGAATAGTTCTCTGAAAACATCTCATCAATGGGCAACAAGAAAAAAAGCCAACAAGATATTAAGATCCATTGCAAAAAGAATAAGTAACATACTGAATATCATGATGCCATTATATAGATCCATAGTACCGCAACATCTTGAATACTGCATACAGTTCTTGTTGGCCCATCTCAAAAAAGACATATAAGAATTGGAAAATGATTGAGGGTGTGGAACAGTTTATATATGTGGAGAGATTAAAAAATCTGGAACTGGTCATTTTATAAAAGAGACAATTAAAGGTGAATATAAGAGAGTTTGGTAAAAAGATGAATGATGTAGAGAAAGTGAATAAGGGAGTGCTATTTACCTTTATTCAACCCCCTCCCCCCACCAATAAGTTCTTAGATAAGTCTATCAATGGCTATTAGCTAAAATGGTCAGGTAGCATCCCATAATCTGCATATCCCTAAGCTTCTAGCTGCCAAAAAGCTAAAACTGTATGATGGGTTGTATTATTCAGTAACTGTCCTATTCTGTTCATTCCCTCTCAAGCATATGGCACTGGCCACTATGTGAAAACAGGCTACTGGGTTAGAGGGCCCCATACGAATTCTCTTATGTTCTTATAATCCATTCAGTTCCTGCCTGATCTTCAAATTGCTTTCTTAAAACTTGTCTCTGTTGAGATGCCTACAAAACCCTGTCAATTAACTATGGCTGTTAGATAACTGATTGTTCCCTTTTCCTTTCTTTTCTTACTGCCTCATTCTTATTAATTTACCCATTCCTTCCTTCCCTTTTTTCCTATCTTCAATTTAAAAAAATAGAAAAACAACGAAGTTGCCAATTCTTCACTATATTCATTTGTTTGTATGTCTTCTTCATCCTCAACCCTTCATCTGTTTTGTGTCTTAAAAGCCCTCTAGGATAGAAGTTTTCATTTAGATGTAATTTGTACATCATCCATCACAGTGGGCTCCAATCTTATTTAAGGTGCATGAATGTTACCATAATAGAAACGATAGATGTTGGTCACTGTTGAAATCAATAGCATTCTGCTGAAGCCGCAAATGTTTCCTAATCTTTCCTGGACTGAACTGCTGGAGCATGCACACAGTAAAGAAGTGGAAGGGGATGGGGAGCAGACTGCAAATGGGTGTTATAGGCTCTTAAAACCTGCTGCAAAGGGACACTTAATAGCCATCATTTGGTCAACTACTAAATTTTGTCCCCAGAAAGTCTATTCTCTATAACCTCTCTAGTTGTGGTGCACAGCAGAGACTTTTATATACAAGGAGAGCTGTGATGTAGGGACAGCAAATAGTATTTGCCAGGAAGAAATGGGTGTTTTTCTCTATCCTTTTGCCCTCTCCAGTTGCAGCAAATAGTAAATCTTGAATGGACAAATGAAAATGATATAGTAAGTAGGTCTAGTGTTCCTTACTCCAGGGCTACGTCTATGTTGGCAGCTTCTTGTGCAAGAACTGTTTTGCACAAGAGTTCTTGTGCAAAAAAGTCTTCCACAAGAGCACGTCTACACTGGCATGTGCTTTTGCACAAGAGATGTGCTTTTGCGCAAGAGTGTCCATGGCAGTGTGGACACTCTCTTGCGCAGGAAAGCTCTGATGGCCATTTTAGCCATAGGGGTTTCTTGTGCAAGAAATTCATGTTGCCTGTCTACACTGCCCTCTTGTGCAAGAGCTCTTGCGCAAGAAGGCTTATTCCTCGTGAGGAAAGGAATAACTCTTCCGGAAGAAGCCCTGTTTTCTGACGCTGTACTGTAAATTTACTTGAGCAAGAATGCGTGTGAAGTGTAGACACTCGGCAAGTTTTTGCTCAAGAATCACTGTTCTTGCGCAAGAAGCTGCCAGTGTAGACGTAGCCCCAGGGGTTTTCAAACTCTGGGTCAGCGCTTGTAAGGGCAAGCTGCTAGCTGGCCATGAGATGCTTTGCCCCTGCAGGTATGGGCAATGACAACTCCCATTGACCACAGACAGCTGCTTCTGGCCAATAGGAGCTGCAGAAAGGGAATGCTCTGCCTCTTAGAGGGGCTGAGCATTTATTGCAAGGCATATTCTAACTTTTCAGATTACTTGACACAGAACTATAAAAGGAGATGAAAGTGGGAACCCATACCACTTGGAATTGTGGAAGATGCTGTCCCTACTTAGATCAGAATGGTTTTCTTAATTTAAAAAAAATCTTGTCCAATCAAGCATGAAAGAATCTTGTCCACTGCTCCAGGGATGGATACATTGGATCCATCCCTGGAGTCAGTGTCATTAGTAACAGTCAGGCCTGCTGACAGGGGAGGAGGGGCTGGAGGGGCAAAGAGGTCACTTGTACTGGGGCCCGGTGATTCAAAGGGGTCGGGGCTCTTGGTCACCACCACTGTTACTGTGGCAGCAGTACTGAACTAGTGGTGGCTAGAGTTGTGGGCTCTGTACCTTGCATTCCATGAAGCAAGGGGGGAGGGGCGGAGTGTGTGCTGTTCTCCATACAATGCAGAGGGCTCACTGCCCCTGGTCCTGCCAGCTTCTGCCTAAGGCCCACCCCTTCTAGGAAGGTAGAGCTGGTCCCTCTCTAGCTTGCCCAGGGGTCCGTGCAGGCTCTTGGCTCTCCTGGTAACAGTGTCATTGTTTCTTCACGTCAGTGGCCATTTTAGAATAAAAAATATTTATGAAGACTTGGCTTGTGGAATTTGATTTTTGTTTAATTTTGATGGATAATACTGATGTTTGCTTTTAATAATTTTTTCTTTTTAAAAATTCCACAGTTATTAGAAATTTGGGAAGATGGTCATACAGAAGGGAGGTCAGACAATTATTTACTAACAGGAAACACTGAGATTAAAAAAATTATAGCTTTATAACCATGAAGACACATTGTCAACATCATGTATCAAAATATACAAAGTAAATGGGATAGATCAAGGTAGAAAGTCTTCAAGCATTATGGTTTTATCTGTAAATTTATATTATCCATAGAAATACTTTTCCAATGATTTGTGTGTTTACGGTGAAATAGACATTCTCTGATTAAAAAAAAATCTAATCTTTCCTAGCCTAACTACGAACTGTTGGAGGTTGGTCAATGCTAACACTCACTATTTAGTACTAACACACATAATTTGGCAGTTGTGAACACTAAGTATTAGAAAGGGATTTTTTTAAAATGAAAAGTAATCAGTTATTCTTCCCTGGCAGATAAAAATGGATTATAGACATTGAATTTATGAACTTAAAATTGTATTTATCTAAATAAAATTATGATACATTATTTTCTTACCCAGGAATGATTGTTTGGTTTTTTTATTTCCATCAGACAAAACAATGTCCTGTATTTTATATTGGGGATACAACATGTACATATTTTGCAAGGAAAATTATTTATATTTTTCTCCAGTATAGCAGATTGTGCAGTCTGTCATCTGGAATAAAGTCATAGTTAATTTGTTAAGAATTGAATCTGCTTGTTTTTCCTTGTATAGCTGTCCCTTCCCCGCTTATGGGGAGAGACAAATCCAAGGCTGTATGAATATAGGTCATCTTTCCAGGAGTCTTGAATTAGGTATCTAAGCTGTCATGGTCTTCAAAACTGGTTCCTTGTATTGAGTTAAATTATTAGGAATTCCTTCAACTTTTTGAGAGATTTTGGGGGGCGGGTGTGAGGGAAAATATCTTCTATGTTTCATATTATTACTAAAATTCTTGCAATTCTTTTAATGTTTCAAGATGTGTGTGACATAATGGGGATTGTGTTCACTCTGTTTGCTTTGTTATGTTGTATGTGATTCCTACTGTCCTGTACTGTTCTGTTGCAAACCCAGGTGTGTGCCTCAGTTTCCCTAGACACTGCACTGGTACCTAGCTGGGGATGGGAATGTTGTGTGTGGCTCTCACTGAGGGGAAAGCTGCCCCAGGCTGCCCCATGTTAGCATGTACTCAAGAATAGCACAGGCTGACTTGAAACCTGAGCTTAGGTGGAAGATTCAATAGGTGACACCTTTTGAAGCTAGACAAAAGAGGAGACAGGGTTACCTGTAGGGTTGGGATTGGCTATGGGGTGTGTGAGTCCTCTTGGCTGGCTGCGGATGCAGGGAGGGGACCCAGGGTGCTGGCCTGGGTCCCCCTTGCCCCAAGTTGGATTGTTCTGACTGCTTCTGGTTCCCATGTTAACAACAAGGGTTACGCTATATTCCTGTCAATGAATTAACCTTCTGTTCTACCTGCTGGCTGAGAGTCACATCTGAGTGCAGATAGGGGTGCAGGGCCCAGTGACTCCCCCACTCTCCCTGACAGTATGGTTTCACTTTGTTGGCAGATTTGCTTCTCAATCACTGTCTTGCAGGCAATGTTCCCTTTTTTTTAAAAGTAGCACACTTTTGTAATAATGTTCTAAAAGGCTTTCCATAGAAATCTTGTAGAACAAGCCTTTCATGTAGCATGCTCTGCAGGTGAGATGAAGAGCTATAAATAGAAATGTATCTTCATCACATTAAGAAATAGAGTTGCTGCAACTTAAATTGAAGTAATATATTCCATTTTATGAAGTATCCCAAAATACTTGACTGCTGATTACAATCAGTACAGGCAAATGTACAAGAAAACTCCAATAGATAGTGAGTTACAATCTAATATTGCAAAAGCTTCAGAGGAGTAGTCACATGTAGCTGTATTAGAGCCATAGTGTGGAGTACAAGGACTGAGATTCAAAGGAACTGGGTTATGTCTACACAGCAGCCTTATTCTGAAATAACAGTACGCATCTACACTGCAAGCCTTTATTTTCAAATAATATCAAGCTGGAGGACTTCTCTCTTAGCTTGGAATCTATAGTTTTCTTGAGTCTTTCTAGAATTACCCTGTGTAATACTTTGCCTGGCACTGACAAAAGCATGATTCCTCTATAATTCGTGCATTCTTGTAGGTCACCTTTCTTTGGCAATTTTATTAAATATCCTTCCCTCCAGTTTAAGGGTGTGTCTAGACTACAGGGATTTTTTTTAAAAAATGGCCTTTTTTCAAAAAATCTTTACCTGCGTCTAGACTGCAGCCGCATTCTTTTGAAAGTAAATCGAAAGAACGCGGCAGTTTTTTCAACCGCGAAAAACCTCGTTTTACGAGGAAGAATGCCTTTTTTTGAAAGTGCTCCTTTGAAAAAAAGGATCTGTGTAATGTAAACTGTGCTTTTTCAAAAGAGAGCATCCAGACTGCCTGGGTGCTCTCTTTCGAGAAAGCGGCTTGCTTTTTCGAAAGTACTGGCTGTAGTCTAGACACTCTTTTTTGAAAGAGGCTTTTTCGAAAGTATCTTTCGAAAGAGGCTTGCAGTCTAGATGTAGCCTAAGAGATGAACAAGCAGGCTTTCATCAAAATAGATCTTGTATAAATCAGATAACCACATTGCGCATAATTATTGAACAATGTTTAGAATGGAATGTTTGTTTGTATATCAACTTTGTGCACTATGAAAAAGCGTTCGACAGCTTGGATAGGGAAACATTGTGGAAATTATTACAAAACTATCGGATCCCTCAGAAGCTCATAAATCTTATAAAAAAGACCTATGAAAATATGAGTTGTAGGGTCTTGCATGAGAGTCAACTTACAGAACCCTTCAGAATAAGTCTGGTGTTTGGCAAGGTTGTCTGCTGTCCCCCTTCCTCTTTCTTTTGCTGTTGATTGGCTCATGAGAGAAACAACAGCTAATGAGAGGAATGGAATCCAGTGGACCCTGTTTAAACAGCTGGAAGACCTTGATTTTGCAGATGACCTAGCTCTTCTGTCACATAATCAACTTCAAATGCAAAATAAAACAGTGAAGCTGGCCACGATTTCACAGCAGATAGGACTGAAGATCCACAAGGGGAAGACCAAGATCATGAAAATGAATGCAGCAAATAACAGTAGCCCAATTGTCCTGAGGGGAACGACACTGGAGGAAGTTGATACCTTCACTTATTTAGGTCGTATTGTAAAAAAGTGGGAGGTACTGACAAAGATATTAAGACCAGAATACAGAAGGCAAGAGGTTATCTTATTATTTTGAGGAACATATGGAATTCAAGAGAGATCAAGCTACAGACCAAAATAAGGATCTTCAGCTTAAATGTAAAATCAGTACTTCTATATGGCTCAGAATCATGGCGAATAACAAGCACAAACATCAAAAGATTGCAGACTTTTATTAATAAATGCTTGTGTAAGATCATTGACCTGAAGTGGTCTGACAAGGTTACAAACAGGGGTGGCCCATGCGTATAGGCCGACTCGGCCGTCGCCTAGGGCACCGTGTTAAACGGGGTGCCCAATGATGATGTCATGCCATCGAGGGCTGTGGAGGCGGGGGCGCCAATCGTGCATTCCGCCTGGGGCGCCAGCTACTGGCAGCCCGCCTCAGGCCATCCCTGGTTACAAATATTAGTTTATAGGAAAGAGCAGGGCAATGCCCAGTAGAGCAAGAGATTTTGAGAAGATGGCGATGGATTGGCCATACACTGAGGAAGCTACCAACTAGCATTATCAGACAAACCCTATCCTGGAACCCATAGGGAAAAAGGGGAAGAGGAAGGCCAAAGAATAGTTGGAGAAGAGATCTGGATGTGAATGTGAGGAAAATGGGCAAAAGCTGGAGGGAATTAGAAAAGGTGGCACAAGACAGAGAGGCTTGGAAAGAAATTGTTGATGGCCTATGCTCCCATAGGAGCTAAGGGCAAAGAAGAAGAAGAGGAAGACTTCTTACTCCAGCTCATGGTAACTCTCATTTTACGAGAAGTCAGGGAAGTCAAAGGAAAAGTGTTCTTCCTTTGATTTCCTGCTGTGTAGACAGCACCAAAAGCTGAATCAAGCTATTTCGACTGAAGCTATGCAAGTGACGTAGCTGAAGTTGCATAGCTTAATTTTACTTTAGCTCTGCTGTGTAGGTGTGCCCTTGGAGAGCACAAGGAAATTAGATCGATTAGGATGTAAATGTTTTCTAGGGATTGCTTTTATATTATTTATCCAATGTCAAGAAAAATGAGACCCTGATCACTGCATGTCCACTGTCATTGATGAGGATGATAATAATAATAATATTAATATTGTGGTATAGGACTCCTAACTGAAATAGAAGAAAGAATGTAGTAATGTATTTTAGCCTAGAGAGGTAAGAAAAGAATACTCAAGAGGGAGGAGCAATGTGGTAGAAGAATCTATTGTTATAACGAAGAAAATGTGTATAGATAAGTCTTTATGTATTGTGAGGGAGTGATGTCTATGATGTGGAATATTTAAGACTAGGAGATGCCAGTGAATATTTCAGAAGGTGAAGTAAAATGTCACTTTTTCTAGATAAATGACAAGAAAATATTTTCTTCATTTTGGAAAAATGGTAATTTAAGCATTTGTGGGATAGGGATGCCATAATAGATGGAATTACAGTAGTTATGATGATAGAAGATAGAAACATGGATATAACTCTGGGCAGAGGAACAGAAGATATTGTGGACCTAAACTTTAACCTTGATGCAATCTTTTTTCTCTATTACAAGGGCACAAAAGGGTAATAAATCTACCCAGATGGCTGATGATTCCACAAGATGATAGAATCCTGGAATTCTCTACTTCTTCTTAATATGTGTAGACCGGATCTAGTCAATTGGTGAGAGATCTGTAGGTTTTCTATGCTGATGCCAGGTGCATCTTAGCCAGACACTGCAACCATGCTGTGGAAGCTGGCTGGCCCCCTGCAAAATGGTGGCTAGCTGCTTGTAGTAGCGGCATGTGTGAGATGCAGTACCAGACTGTTCACTCTCCCCTTCGCCTTGTGGTAGGACTGCCTCAGCTCCTTGATTTTCACTTGGCAGTGCTGGGCATCCCTGGAATAGCCTTTAGCTGCCAGGCAACTTGCAATCTTGTCATAAATGTCGGTGTTCCTCTTGCTGGTTTGGAGCTTGGAGAGGATGGCTTCATCTCCCCACGTCTCAATGAGGTCCAAGATCTCCTGGACACTCCATGCTGACATTCTTGGGAACTGGAGCCTGTGGCAGCAGAAGTATTCAAAGTTGTCGCAGTGTTGATAGGATTGTTTGAGGTCATCTCCATGTGTGCCGTGGTATGCTGCTTGATCTGAATGTGCTCGTGATGCTGGCCACATGGGAAAGCCAATCAACTTTTCCTGTGTGGCTTTTTGAGCTCACCAGGAAGAGCAGTAGAGGCACAAATTCTGGCCAGAGCAGTGAGGGCAGGGAATTGCAGATATTTTCTGGCAACGTGCATCTACACTATTGTAAATTCGACCATGCAAGGTCAGGAATAGCATTACTCCTCATGAAAAGCAGAAAAACTTAAATTGACTTCAGCAGCCCTTAAGTTCAATGTGACAGACTTGGTAGTGTAGATGCTTACCTTAGAAAATTATCCATATGATGCTAAAGTCAAAGTAATGTCCTAGTGTAGACCAGACCCAAGATTTTCCCATTCTTATGACATGGTAGCCAGGATGTCTGTAGTATTGTGCTACACAATATCAGCAATGGAAACAACTGTAAAGATGAAAGGAGTCATTTTGTTTCTCTGAGACTTCAGAAGATGATCTGGACCACCAGCATGTTCAGTCTTTCAACAGTTAATTAACACTATTGTATTAAATGAGCTAGATAAAATCATAGAATCATAAGGCTAGAAGAGACCTCAGGAGGCCATCAAGTCCAGCCCTCTGCCCAAAGCAGGATCAACCCTAACTAAATCATCCCAGCCAGGATTTTGTCAAGCCAAGATTTTAAAAACCCCTAGGGATGGAGATTACAACACCTCCCTAGGTAACTCATTCCAGTGCTTCACCACCCTCCTAGTAAAATAGTTTTTCCTAATATCCAACCTAGACCTCCCCTGTATAGATCCTTTGTCTTACATATCTTTCAGGCTGCTTCATAGTTGTTTGCTACTGTAGAATATTTCATTCTCTGTGAAAATTTGTACAACAAACATCATCTTGTCTCCAAGAATCCCAGTTTCTTTGATAATGGTGCCATAAACTTATTTAGACTTGACCTCACCTTTTGTCACATTCTATAGACGTAGGTAAAGAACAATGGAAATAAATCCATAGGGTTCCCATGTATCTGTGGTTGGCAAAAGCAAAAGGTTTTCTTAAGCAGGCACTTGATTTGAATGAAAAGCAGATAATAGGAGATGGAAACTGAAGCAGAAAGAAGTCAAGATGAATGTGCACAGAACAAGTTGTACACTCACCTTGATAAGCAGATGGATGAAATTACATAACCCACGTCACCTTTGGATTGTTACTCAATATATCTTGAATATTGTAAGGAAAGGAGTAAAGGAACTAAAACAGGAAATAATAATGAATCTTTCCTTGCATATGGCATAATAAAAGCCGGATTTTTAGAGATCAAAATAAGTATGACACATGTACAGGACATTTTGCTCTGTCCTCCTCCCTCCTACAAAAATTGCACATTCATTTAGGAAATGATTCCAGAATAGCTTGGGAAATAGTCTTCCTACCACTTCCAGGGCCAGCAAGTCAATGGATTTGTACAGTAAAATGGGTACTTAAGAATAGCTTTAACTATGTTTAACTTAAACATCAATTTGCATAAAGACTACAAAATATTTTTCTTTGATAAATGTATACAAGTTGATCAACACTTAGAAGGCACAGTTTTAAACAAAACAAAAATAACATCATTTAAGGCTATTGCAATACAAATGGTGGTGGTAATAAATGTGCTAAATGTCTCATGACAGTAGCCTGTGCCAGATGTCTCAGAGGGAATGAACAGGACAGGACAATTTATCAAAGGATCCATCCTCTGTCATCCAGTCCCAGCTTCTGGCAGTCAGAGGCATAGGGATACCAAGGGCTTGCATCCCTGACCATCTTTGCTAACAGCTATTTAGAAACCTGTCCTTCCATGACCTTGTCTTTTCATATTAGGACAAGAAGCAATGGGCTTAAACTGCAGCAAGGGAGGTTTAGGTTGGACATTAAGAAAAACTTCCTAACTGTCAGGATGGTTAGACACTGAAATAAGTTGCCTAGGAAGGTTGTGGACTCTCCATCTCTGGAGATATTTAAGAGCAGGTTAGATAGACATCTATCTGGGATGATCTAAATGGTACTGGGTCCTGCCATGAGGGCGGGGGACTGGACTCAATGACCTCTTGAGATCCCTTCCAGTTCTAGTGTTCTATGATTCTACTTTGAACCCAGTTATACAGGTAACCTGGACTCTCTGGTTCAGCAGCAGCCCTGGTCCATCAGCACTAGGCATGTTCTAGAACCTAGAGTCATGATAAAGGGCTGGCAGGCCAGCAGGCTGCCAGCAGCAAGTTGCCAGTGGGGCTGGGAGTCCAGCACACAGCAGCCGGGCTGCCCAGTGGGCCAGGAAGCCTGGTGGGCCAGCAGGGCAATGGGGCTGGAAGCAGGAGAGGAGCGGCTGGAAGGCCAGTAGCTGAGCCAGGGCTGGGGTGGGGTAGTGGCAGGTGGCCCAGAAATGACCTCCCCTGGTCTGGCAAAATCCCTCATTTGGGACCAGTTAGATCCCGAGGGTCCTAGACCAGGGAGGTCCAATCTGTTTTTTTGTCCTTCACAATATGTCCTGGCAATGAGTTACCTTGTTCACGTGAGAAGTAATTCCTTACATTTGTTTTTTAACTTGCTGCATATTAATACCATCTGGTGATCCCCCTGGTTCCTGTATTTTCTTGTATGGGTACTTGAGGCAGGCTCCTAACCATCACCTCTGTGTGTCAGAAACCCACATCTCACGCATTCCTGACTGGAGGTTTTAAGGGCTGGCAGCTCCTTGGATTTACACTGTCATATTCCCAGCAAATAAAGTTGTCTAAACAGGCAAGCATCTGTGCTTTGCTCTCTCTCTGAGGGCCATGACCAATGTATTGCCTACAACTATAATTTTCCACACAGCTCTTTCTAAGCAAGCATATCTATGCTTCAGATAAAAGCATTATACAGAAAACATGTTAAGTAAAATAAGTTGTTTACATGCATGTAGCCATGTTTTTTACAATGTCACCTATCAGTTTTATGGGACCCTAGCAGATTATGTTCCCTCATCCCTTCCCAAAAGATTGGGACTTTCCCTTGGGCAGAAGTTTTATTTGCTAGATCAGCAAGTAGGCCTGAGTTAGTTTAAACTCAAGCAATTTCTCCAAATATCCTTCTTTTTTCTGTTGGTCCCTGGAGCATTCAGTTTGAACTATTATATGCAAGAATTTACAGTGTTGGGACTTCTTTGGTGGTATTACAGCCTCCTTTAATTTGCTTAATCCTTCCCCACAGTTGTTAGTTCCTCTAGGAAGTATGGCTACTCTCCCCCATGAAATCACATGCAATCCCTGGCCCATAAAGATATATAAACTTGATATAGTCAGAGCTCCCAGAGATATTGCAATAAATAGTATTCTGCTTTATGAGAGCTGGCTCGTCACTGGTTAACCCTGTCATTACACCTGAGAGAATAGGACTGCCTCTCCTGAACTAAGGTGATACTTGTAGACATAATTGCAGGAATCTGCAGCCTACGTCCAGGTCTAGAGGTAGAGGATCACAGGATCTTGCCCCAAAGAATGTGGTAGTCAGAGAACACTTAGTGGAGTGTTGTCAACGAGGCCACCTATGGGTCAGAAGCACAGTTAGCTCAGGAAGTATCATAATCATATGTTAGCATTGATATTTCACAAATAAGCAGGTCTCCTTTCCATGTACAGGTTGAACCTCTCTTGTCTGACACTCTCTGGTCTGGCATCATACACATGATTTTAGTTAGCCGGATGCCCACTTATGATGGGTATGGCTAAGTTTCCTGTGGTCCCAAAAAGTTTGCTTATAGCCACCAGTCCTGGCTCTCAGTGTTTTGTGCTGTTTTTTAGTTTTAATTTACCCCCTAAATGTCTTCTAATATCCAAGTAAGCAGTGAACATGTTGGTAATGCTGATAGACAATACTGACTTCCCACAGTTTGGCAAATTCTCTGGTTCCGCACTGGTGAGGGCCCCGAACTAGAGAGGTTCAACCTGGACTATATTAGCGTGTGCTGAATACAGATTGGACCTCCCTGGTGTGGCACCCTTGGGACCTGACCGGTCTCGAACAAGGGGATTTGCTGGACCAAGGGAGGTCCTTCCCCTTATGGCCCATGCTACCCTGCTGCCCCTGTACCCCCCACTCTGGGACTCTCTAGCTGCTTCCAGCACCACTGCTGCTGGGCTGGAGAGCCATGTCTGGAGCTTTGCACATGAGGCTCGAGATTCATAGCCAGGGCTGGGGCCAGAGCTCCCCAACTGCTGCTGGGGCTGGAGCTCCCCAGCCCCTGGAGCCAGAACAGGGACAGGGCTGGAGCTCTGCAGCTGGGGTCGGAGCTCCCTGGCCACTGGGGCCAGAACTCTGCCGTGCCACCCATTATCTGTGTATCGCTATTGATTTCAGTATAGTTATTCCTGATTTGCAGCAATATAACAAAGCCTATGCAACACTCAGAAACAAAGATTATGTGGCCTGGAGCAGTGAATTATGTGATAGAATCCTGAGATTGATGAGACTTTAAACCCAAAGACCCAGCTGTCCTGCCTCATTCCAGACCATGTAATATTTGGGGTGTATATTTATTCTGATAATAAATGCAGTTTATTTTACACAGGCCCCGAGTTTGCTGTACTTTTCATTGGGCCCTAGACCTTTATACTGAAAAATGTAAAACTGAAATGTACAGGTGTCTGGTGAAAGCTAGGAGTTCTGCCATTGGGTAGCGGACTGTAAAAGCTTTTGGCATTCAAGAAGATTAGGGAACCAGTTTGGCGTCTGAATCCAGCAATCATCTGGTAGTGGAGAGAGGATGTAGCTCCTTTTTTCCTCCCCCCTTTGGATGGGTGGTACTATCTTCAAATTTGGGGACAGGATTGAATTTCTCACCTTTGGAATCACTGATGGCAACTAGTTATCCTGTCACACTCTGACCCAGTTTTAGACACTACTTGCCACAATGTCAGAAAAGGACTGTAGGTTGTTTTTTCTGCTAAGATGACTTGTAGTGAAATAGTTAATAATGTCATCACCAGAAGAGTCCTAATTAAGGGTCCAATTTTAGTTTATCCTGCGTTCCAGCTCACTAGAGTAGAGGGAATTTAAGACCCCACTTTATTCATTCCCAGCAGCTCACCATGCCTCAACTTGCTGAGCACGGGGGTTGGAGAGACTTAGGCTCTGTGGAGCTGTTACATTACCTATTTGTACAGGTGAGCTGGAATGGGTAGGAAAAGAGTGAAACTTTGACTCTGAGCACTTAGCATATCTGGCAGCACAATTACACGGTTTGACAGGGAGGGAGCTTATGCTGTGACAGGTATGGACCTGTGACAGCTTGTTCCCTCCAGGGCTGCTCCAGGGGCAGCACAACAGTATGTTGCCCTTTTCTGTAGAATAGCTTATAAAATCTGAGTCTGGCCTAAGGCTTCAGTTGGCAAGAATGGGACAGCTCAGACCTTTCAGAGCTCCTGTTTCAAGCACTCTTGAGAGTCCATTTGTAAAGGTATCTGAACAATTATAAGTGATGGACATAAAATTCCTTGTTAAAGGAAATCTTAGATTCTGCAGCACAATTACTTAGTAAATTCAAAAACGAGAAGTATCACATGCCACATGATGACATTCTGTGTGTGGTCAGAGGTATGAGAGGGAAATCTGTCCCTTTGTTTAGTTTGGCTACTAATTCCTTGATTCAAAGTATTAAACAGGAAATACACAATTTAGAGCAAATTAATTTTATGAATTAAAGAAGATATAAATTTGTATCTTAAAAAAAACCCACTTGTATTTCCCTTCTGTGTACATTGTTTTTACATTTAAAAAGTCAACAACTATAAATTAAAAAATTGTTCACACATTTATATTCCTAAAAGGATTTAAATTGTATTGAATTTTATGGAGCTTTCATTTGTTATAAACATATTTATAAGGCTTGAAAAATAAATATTTTAAATTATTTTTAAACAATCTATTATATATTTGGGAAAGAATCTGTACAAGAATTCCTCCTAAGTGGTAAGAGCTAGGACCACCAACTTCAGTATGCAGCTTCCTCTTATCATAACTTAAAGCAATGTAAAGGTTTAGTTGCTCTAGGAAAATAGGATGAGTCTGCAATGGTATTGCTTCACATAAAACCATACAGAAAAGAGACAGAATCACCAGACAAGTGCAAGGGGCTGGCTGGGGGCATGCTGCCCCAGTCTGGGACTGCCTCAGCCCTGAGCCTCCCACCCCACTTCTCCTCCACTTCACCCTGATTTATACAGGAACATGGCTGGCTGTTCCCTTTAAGTATGTCTACACTTGTACCCTCTTTCAAGAGAGGGATGCAAATGCATCTGAGTGAAATTGCAAATGAAGCGCAGATTTGAATTTCCTGCACTTCATTTGCATAATCACGGACCGCCGCTATTTCGAAATACCCTATTTCAAAATAACAAACGCTGTGTAGATGCGGTTATTTTGGGAGAAAACCCTTCTTCCGAAATAACCCTTATTCCTCATACAACAAGGTTTACCGGTTATTTTGGAAGAAGGGCTTTCTCCTGAAATAACCGCATCTACACAGCGTTTGTTATTTCGAAATAGGGTGTTTTGAACCGGACAGTCCAGTACTTGAGCTTTCTGTCCAGGAAACAAATTGAGAAAATACCGGACATTCAAATGTCCGGTATTTTCTAATTTAGGTAAGTTTTATTATTATCATGAGTATCAGTATGTAGTTGCGTACTGCCTGGCTGGTAGACACACTCACACTGCATGAGCATGTCTACCAGCCAGGCAGTATGCAACTCTGCAGTGGGGAGGGTGGGGGTGCAGGGCAGGATGGAATCACTGGGGTCGGACTCGCCTGTGTGCCCCACCGGGACTGTGCGTGGGATGGGCAGCACCCCGAGATCTGCATGCGCCCGGGCCAGCCGAGCTCCACCCCGACTGGTTCCCCCCTGGCCAGCCCCGCTCTCCCCAAAGCCCTCCCCAGCCAGCCCTGCTTCCCGCCAGCTGGTCTCCCCCTTTCCCTCCCGATCTCCCCCAGTCAGCTCTGCTCCCCCCTCCCCCCTCCCAGCCAGCCCCACTCCCCGCTGGCCTCTCCCCCCCCCCCCCCCGGCCAGCTCCACTCCCTCCAACCCCCTCCCACCCAGCCCTACTTCCCGCCAGCCGATCTCCCCCCTCTCCCCCCGATCTTCCCCAGCCAGCTCTGCTCCCCACCGGCTGGTTCCCCCTGGCCAGCTCTGTCCCCCCCCAACCCCCTCCCGGCCAGCCCAGCTTCCCGCTGACCGGTTCCCCACCGGCCAGTCCCGCTCCCCCCAACCCCCTCCCAGCCAGCCCTGCTTCCCACCAGCCAGTCCCTCCCCCTGCCCCCCCCATCTCTCCCAGCCAGCCCTGCTCTCCTCCCGGCTGGTCCCTCCCCCGCATCCCATTCTGAGACCACATGTGTCCAGTATTTTTTTTTAAACCCATCTGGTAACCCTATGACAGAGGGCTGGGCCAGTCATCTCTCCTGGGAAAGACTGCATACTGAACCCTCATTCCCACCCCCACCCCAGAGCAATGTTTTTAATGAAGCATGGACATTTTCAGTATATTTTTTCAAAAAACAAAAAGTAATTGTGTTAAGGACCCAAGCAATGGCAAGTAAATCTTCTAGTTTATCATAAAGATTGAGTAGTTTCAGATAATTTTTCACTTTTCTACAAGTTTTGGGCTTGATATTTTCCCCCACACTATACTGAAATGTAAATAACATATGTTAAAGAAAAGGGGGTGGGGTTAGAAATATTTTGTAGGTGCAAGATGTATCAACTATTCTACAGTTTTTATAAAGCTGAGGGGGAGGGAATGCATGTAGGTACAGAGACATGCACATTGCTACCCATTTCTCTTTGTATTAGATTGATGTCTTTTGAAGATGTGGTGAAATAGAAAGGACTGCAAAGTTAAAATCTGACTCATTTTCTTATCAAAGCAAAAAAAAAACCCAAATTAATACCTGTGAGACACCTAATAAAAAAGATTATTGTTGGGAATCTGCAACACAAATTAAAAGAAAATTAAAAGCAAGCCCCATATATTTCACTAATTTTAATGTACAGATATAAAACAAGTTGCAAGGAGCACTATCCTACTCTATTTAAGTTATTCTACCCCTCCTAGATGGCTATAGTATTCCAAAGGACTTTTAACTGCTTAACATTAGTGTTGGAACTAGAGGTGCTGTGGGATATTATCACACCCCCTGGTTTGAAATGGTTTGTACTATAAACAAGCTTTGCAGCTTGGTTCAATGGCTCTCAGCAACCCTACTATAAAAATTGTTCCAGCCCGTCTGCTGATTGCTGTGATCACAGAGTTTACTTTTCCTTTGTGAATGACTTGATTTTGCTGTTTTAATTACTTCTGGAGATCTTATGAGAAAGAGCTTTTAAAAAGTCCATTTCAGGGAAAAAAGAAACAAAAAAAGGGGGGGGGGAGAAAACCCTGCAGGCCTGTAAAAGAGCAGAACAGTTTTAAATTAGTTTAATTAGTCAATTTGCACACTGGAATTTTACAGTACAAAGAATGTTTTTAAAACAGGAGCTTGATTTGTCCTCGTCAGATAGAATTGAACTGAAGATTTCAGGGGCATCCAAAATCCTTATTTCTGTTTTGTTAAAAAAAAGAAACAGCCATTTTCATTCATCCTAGAGAAGAAATGTAGTGGTTTTAACTGTTTGGTAATAGTCATAATAATGAGAAAGCAAATTCTGTTATGCCTTGTATGGCTGCAGAAATAGAAGTCATGAAAAGAACATAAGGTTGGGGAGGACATTGGGTTGCCAATCAGAATCCCGTTTCATTGCCTGTGTATCTGGACAAAGTCAAAGTGAATGGAAAAAGTATGCTACTGTGGAGGAGAAAAAGTAGGATAATTCCTGACATAAATAGAGCACAATCCTTGTGTGATATGCTCTGTAGGGTGTCTCCTGATACTTGACTGGAGCAGCCTCAAGAATCATGGATCTGGTCCACACTACAGCAGAAGGTTGAAGTAAGATACACAACTCCAGCTACATAAATTCCGTAGCTGGAGTTGACATATCTTACATCATGTGTTCATGCTGTCCACACAACGGGAGGCTGACAGGAGCAGATGCTCCCATTGTTTTCCTTTACTCTTTGTGAGGAGCAAGAATACTGGCACTGATGGGGGTACCTTCTGAGTTTGATGTAGTGGGAAGATCGACAGGGGCAACGTCGATCTTCCACATATTGAAAATGTGCCCATGGAGTAGTGGTTTTAGGAGTAGTGGTTCATTCTTTAAACACACCATATATGAACTGCAGCAAGAACTTCAGGATGTCTGAACTCTCAGAAGGACATGAATAGGAAAACAGGGACAATTAGGCTACGTCTAGACTACATGGCTCCGTCGACAGAGCCATGTAAAATAGTTTATTCGGCATAGTCAAAGAAGTGGGGATTTAAATAATCCCCGCTCCATTAAAATAAAAATGGTCGCCGCGCTGTGCCGACGATCAGCTGATCCGGCACAGCGCGACAGTCTAGACGCGGTGCGGTCGACAAGAGAAGCCTTTGTTGACCGCTCCAGTATGCCTCGTGAAACGAGGTTTACTGGAGCAGTCGACAAAGGCTTCCCTTGTCGACCGTACTGCGTCTAGACTGCCGTGCTGTGCCAGATCAGCTGATCGTCGGCACAACGCGGCGACCATTTTTATTTTAATGAAGCGGGGATTATTTAAATCCCCGTTTCTTTGACTATGCCAAATAAACAATTTTACATGGCTCCGTCGACGGAGCCATGTAGTCTAGACGTAGCCTTAGTGAATCCCAAAACCACATAGATAATCTTGGGAGAGAATAAAGGAGAGGGAGTAACAAACAGTCTTCAGCTGCTATATGTCCAGACAGGCTCTTTAAAATGCAGTTTCCTATATAATGGATGTTTGGCAATCAAGTGGCATCCACTGTGGAGGAATCTAAGTTATCTGTTGTCACCAGTACTGTGTACTGTCATTTTAACAAAAGGCTCCCACAAATATTTCCCCTTTAATCTGTGATAAAGTACTTGTAACTGGATAGTGTTTACTGTCTGCTTGTGAAGAGATGTGGTGAAGAATTAATCTACATATTCACGTTTTTGCACTTTAACAGAAATCTTCTGTGATAAACAAGCAGCTCTAAGTTTTAAAAGAAACCTTCGTAGAAGTGAACGTCACTGAAAAGCATTGAACTTTGTTTCTTGTAGACATATTGATGATACGTTATTCAACTTTTGAAGTTTCTGAGAATTGACCTTATATCAATGGTTCTAAGAAATGATTTTGAAAATAGCTGCTTTCTGGTGCAATCTTATATGTTCCAGAGAAGAAAGCTTCATCTGAATGAAGTACTAGGATCCCTAGATATGTCTTTTCTGCCAGAAATGATTTAACACTGTCCTGAGAGAGAGCAAACTCTGTTGATGGTCGGGAAATCATCAAAACTATATTATCATTGTATTATATTTTGATTGGTGACATTTTACCAAAGGGCTTATGTCCTGACAACTTCTAGCATTTCACTAGTTTCACTAGTTCCACTTGCACCAAGGTGAGGGGCATGGATCATCATTCATGTCACACTCCCTGTCAGTACTCAGTTCAGGCTAATGATCCAACCGGCGGACCAAATTTGGTGATGAATCCGGGTCACATGCTAGCTGCAGCATGTTGAGCATATACCAGGAAGATGACAGGGTTGTTCTAGTGCCGTCCAACATACTCGTCACTAGCCACATGTGGCTATTTGGCTAGTTGAGTGTGGCTAATTCACTATTGGTTGGACACAATGGTTCTTGTGACTAAACTGTTGTTTTGTTCCTTTATTTCACCCATTTTGAGATTTGTATCTTTATGTTCCAGAATCCTTTTTTTTATTATTATTTTAATGAAAAAAGTCAAGCTAGAAGAAAACATTGTCCCTGTTTAATAACAACTCTCTGGGAAACTGATAAAAGTCTCTTTTCTTTGTATACTTTATCAGAGTCCACGAACAGTTAAAGGGATTTTTTTCCTTCTTGTGTTTGGTGACAGCAGAAAATCCCTGAAACTGGAAACACAGACACTCTCTTTCTCTCTCTTCAAGGTCAGACTACTGATGAGGATTTGATTAACTTAACCCATAGGCCCATGTGATTCCAGAAGAAAATGTTTGAAACAATAAAATCATTGTCATCAGATGCTTTCACTTGCTATTTTTGAATAATTCCATTTTGGCCCTGGGAGATATAATCTATCTTTCTTTCATTTGTTGCAGATTGAAATACCTAAGACTTGGTATTAATGTATGCTACTGTTTCTCTGGCCTATGTGCTTGTACTAACAAGTACCTATGCTTACATATGGCTGTTTTTGTTTGTTTGTTTTTTTAATAGCACGTATCTTAGACCTAACAATTATATTAAGAATGATAGAGATTACTTGACATGAATACTCTATATATTTATTATGGATTACTAATGTTGTAAAGTTTATTTTTCTGGAAAATATTTTACCTACATCTGCATTGCAAACAAAAACTAAAAAAGAGGGTAGCACAAACTTAGGAAATAACTATACTCAAGGAAATCTCTTTATCCATGCAACCCACTCTCCATTTGAGCTAAATTCAAAACATTCACAAGTGCAATGTCTATTCAAAAGTCATTGTATCCAATTTTTCACAGGCGTAACTGAGAGTTTTGTTGACTTCAGTGGAATGGCTCTTCTTATGCCTGTGTTAAAATTGTCCCCTGCTTTGCTTTACCATTTTTGAAATCTACTGGCACATAGCATAGTAAGAACCAAGGGTCAGAGTCTTAGAACTGATCCTTCTGTACCTACTACAGCTTAGTGGTAGAGTGGAGTATGAGGGTGTTTTATAAGACCATGTTTATGTCCATTGAGTTGGGGGCCACTTAGCAATGATGCACAACATAGAGCAACCACTGCACTGTTTCAAGTTGCGGGAGCTGTATATGGATGTAACAGACTCCTCTAGCAGCCAGAAATCACCAGAACACAGGGGCTCTGATTGTTTTCTTTTTCTCTTGGGCCAAGTCCTCTCCACTGGGGTCAAGGAAAGTATAGCCTAATATCTTATAGGCAAACCCTACTACACCCTTGTGTTCTCTCATGCCGGAGGAATCCCCAGGTAGCCATATCTGCCAGCTTTACAGGTGGTTTATGTCAGCAGGCAGGTGGGAAATGGCCACAAGAGGTACCAGGATCTGGCCCTAAGGGTCTCTTTAGTTTTCAAATTCGTTTGGAAAAAGAAATGTTATAAACCTGTGAAATGCCTGAAGTGACAGCTCTGATCAAATAGTGATTTTTGCAGAATTACCAGTTGGCTCTTATTGCCTAAAGGATTTCCACATGAACTGAAAACATTTGCTAAATGACATAATCAGCTAATGATTGCTTAATTTTTGAATACATAGCTCAGTGCAGAGAGGGTAACAGCTGGTGTTTGTCAAATTAGGTTTTCTTCTTTGGATTTTTACTACTAATTTTCTTGTTTATTTAACATACTTAGCAGTGATTGAGCTCGAAAGGTCTTCCCCTCAGCTTGTTATACTTCCAAGGTAAATGTTACACTCTCTTCAGGCCCAATGGAACTTCCATTTAAATCAGTGGCTCCATGATTAGAGTGCTTCCAGTGACAGAGGTTTCTGTGTATATGTAACTTGGCATCTGTATATATACACTTGGCATGTGTATATGTAACTTGATGGTAGTTTCATGACTATAATTACAGAAGACTGGTCCTATTGATATAGGTAATATTAAACATATACCAATGATTCAGATTGCAAAAACGAACACTCAAAAGTCAGGAAATACTGAACTGTAGAGCCCATGTAGGATTCTGTTCCTAGTGTTGATGGTAATGTGATCCTAATAGTTAAAGATGTTGCTGCCAACCACAAAGATTTAACACATTCATAAAAAAAGTGACACAGCAAAGTGGACAAGACTTGCCATTTTAGATACCCAAGCTCTATTCAGAGCTATACCAGAAGTTACCTCTTGGTTACTTTATTTGTAAAATTTGTAAAATGTATCTGCCTTTTATAAGATAGGGGCATGAGACTTTGCTCAGTTATAAGGGCAGTAATGTACATAGACTTAACACCTTTTGGTGAGACTACAATTCTTGGTGTCTTCATGGTTCAGTGCTCTTTCCTCTAGGCCAAAAATGGGGCAAGTGCCAGAAGCTGTTTTTAAAGTATCCCCTCCCATACCGCAAATCCAAAGCTCTTCACTTGATTGTGATAACTATAGAAAAGTTACAATATACATGTTGCTTTCAAATCATGCACTTGGTTAATACATTCTTGCCATTCCTTTATGTTAGGATCTATATTTGAAAAATTAACTCCTTGTTTTTAAAATGTACTATACACGGATATTTATAACATATAAAGGAGTCTATGGCATAAAAGTCCTGAGTTAAAGGACGGATGCATGGCCTTGTGGATAAGGCACTCCAATGGGACTTGGGAAATCTGGGTTTAATTACTGGCTTAACCATAGACATCCTGTTTGGCCTTGAGTGAATCAGTATGTGAAGAATCTTTTATACTGTATAAAATGACACCTGCCTCTCCAGTATATTAACAAAGATTTCTGATGAATCTTGAGTCCCATTAAATTAAGTTGGATGGCTGGATGAGTAGCCAGTAAAGGACTAAACTACTAATGATTGCAATAACAAAAACAGACATCTTGGTGCCTTCTTATATTGTAATGTAGGAAGTCTGAAAAGCACTATTATTTATAGTGTATGTATCTTAATTTGCCAACAAATATTTGTTTCAAATGTAAAATAAAATAAACTTTACTCAAATTTTCCACAGGTGGTTGCCAAAATAGCCTTAAACAAGTGGGCAGTAATCAGGCAATTGCATTAGCCGCAGCAGCCGCTATGGTGTCTGTAGATTCAGAAGCACCTCAGGGACCATCAACTACAAGTGTCCAACCTTGCCATGTGCTCACTCTGTCACCTGTCAAAATACCAGTTTTGACTTCACCTTTTCCAGGTAAGAGGTTTGTGGTACCACATAGCTGTTTTTATTCAATCCGAATCACAGAGACTGTGCCTTGTGTGGGGTTGTTTTGTTACAAATGCTTTTTGTTAAATGATTGTTGAGTGGGAATTGAATTTGACAGCTTATGATATCTGAGTTTGTATATTTTAATGCTGAGGAAAACAATTATTATTATTTATTGTTGTATTCAACTGAGGTGTCATTTTTAAATGATCCATGCATTTATAAAGCCACAGCTTTTCTTCAGCTTGATTCCAATGCACACATGAGAGAAAATTTAGAGCAGAGTGTGAAATTCAAATCTTAACTCCTTCCTTGTAATTATAATAATCGTACGCACTACAAAAGTATGGGGACAAAAATCTCAATTAAATTTTATCCCACAGCATCCTATTTACTTCAATGAGAAAGTAGTACTGTAAATCTGTGCTGGATAGGGTGGCCCTATATATTGTATTATCATCCACTATTAGTAGGCTTCTGCTAGACTTACAGTAAAGATTAGGAATACAGTACTGTTAGTTTTTGGTGATTTCATCAGTTATACTCTGTGGCTCAAGTGCCTATGGATGCCATCTGGCAAATGGCACTGGTGTACATCAAGGTACAGAGGTCTTCTGAGTTAAATGTCCTATAAAGTATCTCATGAAATCTTGTGTCATACTGGTCATTAAAATCCTTGTGAGTGTAGGTATGGAGAATATGTATATATGCTAAAAATTATGTTCTCTGTGTCTGTAATTAAAAACAGGTCACTCAAAGGTAGCAAAAACTTTCAGATATGGAGTGGAAAACATTTATATTTGGACAGGGGGTACTATGTATTGTACATCATACAATTATGATTGGCATTAGGAGATAGCAAGCAGGATAATTACTTGGGGCCCATGCCACAAAGAATCTCGCAAAGCTAAATAACATGATTGGGTTTGGGCCTGGCCTTCAGCTCCTTAATGACTGCCCTGAGCCCCAGTGAGTCTAATGCCGGCCCTGCATACAGTATGAGTCTATTTGCATTTTAATGTTAGTGAAGAGCTGGTGGAGGCTTGAAAGGGAAACCAACGGGAAGAGATAAACATTGATTATGTCGGGGGAAGAGGGGCACTACCATGAAATATCAAAGTTCTAGTTCTGTTCTAGTAAACTTAGGGATGCAAATAAACCTAGAATCAATCGCCACACAGTAAACAGCAAGTTTAAGTTCAAGAAGTATCATATGCTCACAGAATGTTGCCATGGTTATATTTGTCGTTATAAGTGTGATAATGCTATTTTAAAAGAAAAAAAAACTTTATTTGGCATGGTATCTTCTAATGTTCTTAATATGTGGCCAAGCAAAGGGCCCTATTCTGCAACCCTAACTTACCTTGAGTGTGGTAGCAGGTATGTATGTAGTCGCAGTGGTTTCAAAGAATTAGAATTATAGGTGTGAGGAATTGCAGAACAGAGCCATAAAGAACTATATATATTTGGAATATTAGGTATCAATTGAAGGGCTAAAATTGGTATTTGGATGCACTTTCCAGCTTCTTCTAGATACCTAATTTTTTTCTAAGTGAGGGCATATTTGTTAGCACAGAGAAGTATAGCCAGATCAGAAACTTACAAAAAGTGTGCAATTATGTATGGGGTGCAAATACAATCTTAAGAGGACCAATTTGTGTCCAGCAATCTCTGGAAATACAAATAATAAAAATGAGTGCCTGTAAAATCAAGCTGGAAGATCATGCCCACCGGTACAGTTGGGAGATTCCTAAGTGTTTACTTTAGCAGAAGTAGTTCTTATCCAAGATTTAAAAAGCAAGATTTCATTGGGACAAATTGACCCATAGGAATCAAAATGTGAGAATCTTTCTGAACATGTAGAGGTGCTAGTGTACTGAAATGAAGACACAAAACTGAACTCATCCTTTCTGTAAGACCATTCAAGTCAGAGGAGTTATACCAGGGATTAATTTGCCTCCAGAAGAACCCATTTTGGCTCCCAGGTAAAAAGCTCTGAGAAGAGTATAAATACAGAAGAGTCATACTTTACCTGTACTGGAAAAAAAAGTACATCACGCCAGTTGTATCCTTTTAGACAAGACATCTTGAATTGAAATACTGAAGTATTCTAAGAAGCAAAAGTTGCCCTAAGAAATGTACTTTTGATTTACAGTTGTACTAATATGCTCGGCATGAATTGCCTTAGATGTGATAAAATAGTATCAAACCAAGGAGCTATCACATTTAGATAACTGGCTCAGCTTTGTAACGATAAACATGTCAGGCTAGGACAATTGTTGCTTTCCTAACAAATGCAAGGCTGATAGGATATCAACTATCAAGCTTTGAGTGTCTGAGCAATAATCCCATTATCAATCTTTCACAGTAAATTACTTTTTATGGGTATTTTCTCCTGTGGAGTATATAGTAGCTTCTTGAGAAGAGTAGTTTCAAAGCATGTGTCTGAACATGCTAAACAGATTTGGGATTTCACCTATTAATTAATCAGACAGCCCAGAAATTTGAAGCTATTTACTTTGCAAAGACTATCAATATGCTTATGTAAAATGCACTAAAAAGGGATTTAATGGAATATGCTAATAATGAGATGGGGATGAAGATGTCAATTTTAGATGATATTACTAAGTATAAGACCAATGAAAAGCCTCTGAAGGTCAGTGGAAGGACTCCTCTTGACATTGGGGGACTTTGGCTCAAAATCTAAGGCTTTTGTTCTATTATATTTATGCATTTCGCCATAGCTTTAATAAGGGATACAGATTTTCATTATGTGACTGAGTTCACAGAAATGCAAATAAAATTATAGCGTGTATAAAGAAAATTATAGAAAGATTCCCATGAACACAATTCAAAAACCACCTGTTTGACAGTCTAACTTACCATGTAAATATTAATGGACTGAGCTGAATTTGCTTCATATTACATCAGTTACATCCTTTGCAGATGCTGCACCTAGAACACATAAGTCTTGTAAAATGAATACTTGTGATCTCTTCTGTTGAATACACAGTGGATGAGATATTGAAGTTAAATTAAAGTTCCTACCCTTGCAGGGAAAAAAATGGTCAATTGGTCAAAAGTGCCCCTTTGCTGTCAAGAACAAAATTACATTTCTATTTCTCCACAGAAGTTAATGACGGGAAAAGCATCAAGGAAAAATAATCTAATATATAGATAATCCCCTGTGTAGGAAATACTTTACAACGCTGTCTGCTTTTCAGTTAGAAATATCAGTGCATTGACATTTATTAAAGATGACTTATTGTTCTCAAACAAAAATAAATCTTTAAAAGAACATAATTTGTGTACCCTGGGGCAATTGCATTTTCTTTGTCTCATGTATGATTTATAAAGTAACTTGGTAATTAATGATCTTTCATTCTTTCCTTGTATAAAGTTTATGTAAGGCAATGTCAAAATAATTTGCAAGAAAAGTTAGCAAATAGCAGAACATGTTATATCCATCTTAAAGCCATCAGCCTTAACATTTTGTTAAATCAAATCTCTATATAATCAGTTATACTGGACAGCACTTTTATACAGCACTATAGATGTTGTACTACCCATAGTGGCTCTTAGGGTGCGTCTACACTGCACTCTTATTTTGAAACAAGCAATGCAAATTGTGCACTTAAGAACTGAAATAGCTATTTTGGGATACCGGAAGTATCCTGAAATAGCGCCACTGTCTAGATGCACCCCTTGAGAGCTGATTTAGCCCTGGCTGGCCTAATCAGCCAATAGTTCTGCAAAAGCTGGGAGATTTAGGCTGTGTATAAGGAAGCTAACTTGTGACAGAACATGTGGGGGCATCTATAAAGCTAGGAGGCTGCCAACAGCAGGTTTCCTCCTTGAGGTAAGTGAGAAGAAGAGGTGGGAAGAGGAACCCCTGAGAAAGGGTTTACCTAGAGAAGCTGGAAAATGAAAAGCTTGGAGAAGCATAGTAAAAAATGACTGAGAGTTTAACTGCTCACTGTAAGGCCTTGTACTATAACCCAGAGTTGAAGGTAGACTTAGATTACCCTACTATTCAGTACAGCATGGCATTGCCTGAAGGACTGACATAGTCAGGGCCATGGACAAGGCAACTGCCAACCACAGCTTGTGCAGAGAGACTTTGAAAGACTCTTCTACAAGGGGAATCACAATGTGACCTGATCAGAGGACTGAGTTACAAAGCAGTGATTCTGAACCTTGGTAAGAAAGAGGACAGCTGCAAAAACACAGAAAGAGAAAGGGGGTGCTGGTGTAGCTAATCCCCATAATTGTCAGAAGGAGGCACTACCCAGTAATCATCCCATGACAATTACAGACTGCACCTCCATAAACCAGAACTCTATGGTCCAGCAACATCAACAATGCATGGGGCAGGGGGAGGGACGTGTGGCTCAGCTGGGTGGGTGGGGGGAGCCAGTGCTCTGGTCAGTTGGGTTGTAGGGAGGGGGAGCCAGCATGCGGCTCAGCTGGGCTGCGGGGGGAGGGGTGGACAGGAAACCCAGTGGGGAGGGTCAGGACAGGGAATGGGGCCTGCAAAAGGAGGACCAGAAATGATCTCCCTTAGTCGAGAAAAATCTCTCATCCAGGACAAGTCAGTTCCCAAGGGTGCCAGACAAGGGTGGTCCAACCAGTAGTATCATTTTCCCCCCATTACAGTAAGTTACCAGTGATTTTTATTATTATGTTTATAATTAATTGCATTTATATTTTAAGAAAGTCCTTTTCATATTGAGATTTATAAAGCTAAATAGTTGAGCAATGTTGCCTACTAAAATGTTATTCATCATTGCAATAATTAAGCCCTGTGAAAATTCATGTTCTACAGAATTCATGCCATATATAATTAATTCCTTTGAATAATAAATTTTCTGTAATAAAACCAAAAAAAACTTGAGGAAAAACTCTCAAGCCCTCAAATCCCTCAGCATAAAAAAGATTTTTACTGTCAGAACTCTATAATATTTCATTAAAATAAATGAATAATTTAAGAGAGAAAAGCATTTTATATGTAATGAGACATGTATTTTAATAGACATGTTATATGATTTTCTGGGCATTTAAAACAACAAATTCAGAACCAAAAAACCTCAGAAGCAGCAAAACAAAAAATCTTTTGTTATGTTTTTCAAAATTCCATTAAGAAAGGATCTTTAAAATGCAGTCTGTTCCTATTTAGGGTCCTAAATAGGGACTATCTTTGATTTCACAGAGCTCAGCCTGATCAGCTGACAACACAATAGTTCTGCCCAAGATAGCACATGCATAGGAAGAGGACACGAGCGTAAATGGCTTTTGAGGCAGATTTCAGGTTTGAGAAATGTCTCTCAGAAGAAGTTGTTCTATCTCATATAAGTTTGAAAACCTGAATCAGGAAACATTGATTTAAAAAGACTTGGGAAAAAAATAAAGCAAAACTTTAGTTCTCATTGTAATGTTATTTCTGTATCTCAGTTTCCATAAATGTCATGCATTCTTCTTGGATGAACAGGTAGAATGATAACATTTCTGCTGCTCCTGCATTAAATTGAATCAGAATTGGAAGAAACATTCTCTGCCTTCAAGAGTGGGTCAGACTGAGTTATGTAGAATGGTAAAATTCCCTTTGATTTCATTGGAAGCCATGTTAGACCAAGGCTGAAGCCCTCTTACAAATACATACCATAAGGGTTCATGCAAGCCCTGCCTGTGAGCTTCCTGTATTTCCCACATTTCTTGACCCTTGCACTGCAGGGCATAAGACCCATTTAGTGCGCACACACACATCCCTATCCATCAGAGGCAACAATAGCAACTTGTGAAGTTTTGTAAGTACAGGTTGGACCTTCCTGGTCCAACACCCTTGGTACCTGAGAGGTCCCGAAGGAGGGAGTTTGCCAGATCAGAGGATTTCAAACCTCGGGCTCTCCCAGGACTCTCCTCATGCCCACTGGCCCGACAAATGCGCTGCCCCCAAATGTTGGCTGGGCTCCACTCCCAGCTGCCACTCCACTCCCAGCTGCTCCGTACCCTCTCCAGTGGGGCTCCCTGCCCCTGGCCAGCAGTAGCTGAGCTCCTCCGGCCACAGGGTCTCTCTGCCCTTAGCTGGAAAACGCTCCACACCCCCTAGCACAGGATCTCCCTGCTCCTCTCCAGCAGACGTTCTGCACTTCCAGCACGTATGGGCTCCATGTCCCTAGCTGCAGGGGCTTCCCTGCCCTTGGCTGGCGGCACCTCCATGCCCCTGTCTACAGAAGCTTCCCTGCCACTGATGGGCAGTGGATCCACGCCCCAGCTGGCAGGGGCTCTGTGTCCCCAGCTGGTGGCACCTCCACACCCCTGGCCATACTCAGAGGCTTCCCTGTCCTTGGCTAGCAGAGCTCTGCTCTTGGCTGGTAGGGCTCCCGGCCTGACCCTGCTCTGACTGCCAGAATCTGGCTGGCCCTCCAGGCTGCCTACCTGGCTGAACTCCCAGCCACTGGCAACCTTAGTGGCTGGGGCTCTCTGGTCCAGTGACGTCTGTGGTCCAATGGGACCAAGGATGTTGCTGGACCAGAGAGGCGTGGACCATAGAGGTTCAACCTGTATTAGTCATTGTTGGTTTCTTTTCACAGTGATGTCACTGAGAGGACATACTCAGTATGTATTCCAAGTGGACCCACCACTGGGTTTAATATGTTTGTAAATTAGCCCAGACAGGGCAGAGTCTAGTCACCTTTCTAGGTCTGCCTCTATAAGACACACTTGCAGGCTCAGTTCCCTTGTCTGCACCTTTCCTTGTGACATGGGAGCCTTCCTTGTGAGTCTTTACTTGTGACAAGTCCAACTGTCCCAGACCCTGATATAGTGCTTTAAACCTCCCAAGTCTCCTACATGTTTATTCATGTTCCTTCAGAGTTTTGTCTCCCTTTGAGAGCTCTGGCTTCTAATTTAACTCCTTTTGGGAACAACGTGGCAGGCAACCTCACAGGCTTAGCAAAGGAACTTCTTAACCACAATGTCTGTACATCTGAAGAGTTAGTTCCAGACCTTTGCAAAATAACACGGCAGATTCCTTGGGGAAAGAGGATATATCTGGGATGTGTTTCCACTCTGGCTATCCCCATTTATCAGAACAACCAGTGTAGTAAACCATGGTTGCTACAGTTTACAGTGGGAACCAGGTTGGTCTTGACTGGCTCCAGAATGCATTGGCTGTGAAAGGTAGTTTAAAACTAGTTACCCTGCATCACCTAATCCAGTATTGATTACATGTCACTCAAATAATATAATCTGGATGACAGTCTTTAAAACTGGGAAAAGGGATTTGATATAAATGAGATTATGTTTTACAGGTTCTGAATCTCAAGATTATATATCATTACAAAATGATCTCCATAGGTTTTATACAGTTCACTCATTGGGGTTCAGAGAATTCTTTCCCAGATGTGAGCCTAGGTGTGAGTCTGATGATTCTTGCCCATATAATCAGGGTCTCACTAACTTCTGTATTTGGGATTGGGAAGAAATTTTCCTTTGGGTTGGACTGGCAGAAACACTAGTTTTGTTTGTCTGTTTGTTTTCATCCTCTGTAGCATGAGGCACAGGTCACTTGTAAGTTTAAACTATTATAAACAGTGGATTCTCTGTAAATGTAAGTCTTTAAATCATGATTTGATGTTTTCAGTAACTCACTCAGAGTTTGTCTGTCTACAGGAGTTGGTGGGTGAGGTTATGTGAACTGCAATGTGCAAGTGGTCAGACTAGATGATCACCGTGGTCTCTTCTGCCCTTAGAGCCAATGAGGGTAAATCTAGAGCAGGACTAAGACTGAATGCTATTTCTATGATAGAGCTGAAATGATCGTTGCCAGGATAACACATGACATTTTGTTTGGTCCCTAAAGCAAGGTGGGGAACCATTTTTGAGCCAGAGGCCGCTGACCCACTGAAAAATCAGCCGGGGCCGCACACAAGTCAGGAGCAGGAAAAAAACCCTCTCTGTGGCTCCCAAATGAGAAAGACACTCCCCACATTCCCCTCATACGCCAGAGCCTAGGGGGCCCAGCCTGGTAGATGTGTGCTCCAGCCCCCCAGGGAGGCAGCGGAAAGACTTGAGTGCCAGTGCAGGCTCCCCAGTGTTGGGAGGGGAGTCCTGAGCCTCAGGGGCCAAATCCAGGCGAGCTGAGAGCTGCCGGCCTGAGGTTCCCCACCCCTGCCCTAAAGATTCATGAAGCCAGCTGGCTCATAGAAGATATATAGGATAGACTGAAACTCTGTGGCCTAGAGAGGAGATATAGCAACTGACTTCTCAAGTTAAGTCTGTTCTTATTCACACTTCAGAAACATGACCATGGCTTAGATGTGAAAATAAAACATGAGAAGGACTGGCCTCTTGAGCAGGAAACCACTGTTTTTGAAGTGTGAATGTGTGCATACTGGAGAGCTCTATACAGCCAAAGAAGAAATGCTTTGATCTCACTAGGGATGTGATAAAGAATAACTGGAACTGTTCAGTCAAGAGATATCTTCATTCTGATTTTATCACATCCAAGTAGTCTTTTTATTAAGAGGTATAGGTAGATAAAATCAATCACATTCAACCTTAGGTAATTGATAATGGGTAACAAAGTTTTTTGCATGTTGGTAGGTAGTTCTATGCAAGTCCTATGGTGTCACAAGCCGTTATCAATGAATGGCTTTTCATTAAGCAGTATAATATGAATTGGTGGCCTTAGTCTATTTTCTATGGATGCCTGTCAACATCAGAAAAAGCAGAAATACAGCTGTTGTTCTTTGAGCACCAAAGACTGAATGCACATTGATAATGACCCACCCTTTAGAGTTTTTGTCTCTTGACATGATCCTTTCAAAACAGGGATGGAGCCAGTGCAGCAAAGACAAATCTTTTGTACTGCATGCCAAGAAATTACAAAAGGTGTTCAGCCTCACATGATGCACCCAAAGTTCAGAGGAGCCTGTCCAACGTTCAGTGGGACTTCTGCTATTGACTTTAGAGGACAGCATTTCAGTTCTAGGCTTGGCTTATAGTTTTCTGTACTTCACTTACTGGTCTTATATAATTTCTTAGTTAATTCCTGATGCAAAACCAATTCACTTGATGAGGTTTCTGGTTATAAAAATTATGGAGAGGCATGTGAGGAATTGAAGTTCATTAATAAAGCTATGGATATTTTTTTTCTTTTTCATTAAAAGAAAATAATCTGATAGTATTCTGCATTCTATATGAGTGCCCTAACATTAAGTTATAAGGTGGGTCAAAGACTGGGAGGTGGACAGTTGTGCCTTATGGTTAGAGCGGGTATATTGTGTCTAATGACTGGACACAGACATCAGTAGTCAGGAATTGGCTCTGATACCTAGCATCTGATCCTGATATCCAAGGGTCGGGACCAGATTACCTGGAAGAGGCAAGACAGGATTAGGTCTAGGAACAAGGAGGCACAGGAGTTATCACAGCCATGGGCAAGTGCTTTGAACAGCTGCTAAACTGCTGCTGACTCTTCTAATTAACCAGATTGTGTAGCCAATGAAGCAGCACTCAGTAGGTGGACCAGAGAGGGGCTGTACTGCAGGCCCTGTTTCCTGGCGGATGGAGAGTGGCAGTACCACAGCTGCATTTGGTGCATGGCACCTAGTTCCCATGTTAATCTAGCCCCAAACATTTATTTGGCCAAAACTATTCTGTGAATTCAGGTCAAATTTGTGGTAGTTTTCAGGCAACTGAAACTGCATTTATATTGAATAAAGTATTAATCCAAAAAAAGTTTCAAACAGCTCAACTCAACATTTAACTTCACTAAGTGCATTGATAAAAGGAAATACTCTTATAATATTTGATATTTTCCAGCTTGGAATTGAGGCCTCCATCTTGGTTTTCCAAATAAATTCTCCAAACTAAAATATCTGTCTTAAGGGTCTCACTATCTAACCACTCAAGGCCCATGATATAGAGATCTTCATACTGATCTGTATGTTGCTACCTGTTGCATTGTAGTATATTTTCTAGCTTTTGTAACTTAAGAATCCATCTTGAAAATATTTCCAAATCAGGCTCTAACATTGCCCGATTATAGCTTAAAATGACTAGATCCCTTCTTTGTTTCCAGTAGTCCATGAAGAGAGTTTATTTTTTATATTTAATAAAGTGAAATATTCTAACTTTCCATTGTTCAAAAATAGAGGTCTAATTTCTTTTAATGAAATTAAATTGATGTTCTACATACAGTTCATTGAATGGATTACACAAAACAAGCCATTTACCAATTGCAAGATTGCTAGTTTTGGATAATGTTGATCCTTCTCAACAAAGAATAAAATGATACCTTCCATATATTGTACAAAGCACTATCCCAATTATTTAATTTCATTTTTTTTTCTAGTAGTGACCAGAATTCTTGATAATTAAAAAATCTTAAAATAAGTCACCTTGAATATATTGTCAAGCACTGCTAAACTTACTTTGACGCATGTGCATGATGAAATTCTGCCAAGTGTGACTGACTGACTCGGAATAGTTGTGTTAGTCTGTAACTGACAGGTAAAATATTGACTAAAACCTACATTGTAGCCGCCATACTAGGAGCTTCATCTTTTGACACTAATATAGTTCTCAAAGTGTTAATGTACGCTTCTGAAAATGCAGAACTACTGCAAAGTCAATATATCTATCTAATAGTTATATAGCAATTTCAGCAATCTCAATGGAACCCCCCCGCCCCACAAGAACTATGAGTCACCAAATGAAATTAATAGATAGCAGGTTTAAAACAAACAAAAAGAAGTATTCCTTCACACAACACACAGTCAACCTGTGGAACACCTTGCCAAAGGATGTAGTGAAGTCCAAGACTATAACAGAGCTCAAAAGAGAGCTAGATAAATTCATGGAGGCTAGGTCCATCAAATAGCTATTAGGCAGGATGGCAGGAGTGGATTCCCTAGCCTGTCTGTCAGAAGCTGGGAATGAATAATAGGGGATGGATCACCTGATGATTACTTGTTCTATTTATTCCCTGTGGTCCACCTGGCACTGGCCACTGTCAGAAGATAGGATACTGGGCTAGATGGTCTATTGGTCTTATGTTCCCAGCTATACACGTCAAAACATATGGTAAATTAATGTAAAAAGTATCAGCACAATAACTATTAGATTTTTAATATAATTCCCCTCTGAAATTAGTAAACTAGTCTGTGCAGTATAGCATACTGGGTCCTTTAACTCAATTTTTATTTTTCGGAAAATAAAATAAAATTGAATATGTTTCATTTGAATCATTGCGTTGGGGTGGGGCTGGGGATCAGTGGTTCAGCATGCAGGCTTCCCTGGGGAGAGAGGACTACCCAGGCCTCTCTCACTACAGCAGCTTGGGGCCAGGTGAGAAGTGCCTCTCCATGGCTGCTGCAGCTCCAGTGGGCATAGCCAAGGGAGGGCTACACATTCCCTGGCTGATGCAGGTCCAGGTCAGGCTGGGTGGGGCCACAAAAGGACTATCTGTCTCCCCAGCACTGGCGGCTCTGGGGCAGCTCCTGATTGGGTGCCATGGCTAGGGAGGAGGTGCCCCCTCCAGTGGCCCCAGCACGGAGCAGACGTGGCTGAGAGTGAGGGGTCACTCCCCCTCCCGGCCCTAGCACAGAGTTGCCACAGCTGGTGGGGGGGGGGGAGGCACATTCCCCCGCTGGCTTAGAATGGAGTTGCTGCAGCAGCTCTGTGCTGGGGCCAACAAGCAGAGGTGGCAATCAGCGTGCCAACCCTGAGCCCCTGACTTCCCTGAGCTCACACTGAGCCCTCTTTTAATATTTTCTCAGTTATGACAATTTTGAGGACTGAAGTTGATTTAGTGATTCTGTCTCTTTTCAGAAAGACAGACTCTCTCAAATATATAGTAGATCAATGGAGGAATAGCAACAAGATTATTTGATTGTGAACAAGTTTTACAATCATATTCTGATTTTTAGATCTTTTGTAGTTCTCTTACCAAAGATTCCTTTCATTCAAAAATTCTTACAATTTAGTTGAAAGTAACAGTGAATGATGAATGTTTGGAAACCACACATTTGGGGGGGGGGGAGCAAGGGGCAAAGGAAAACACAGTGGTTGACCTCTTTTGTGGGTGAACTTATGTAGGCATTATTTGTGACTTATTTGTAGTGTTGAATATCTTGATGGATGAAGACAAAGAAAGGTCTATAGCAGGCAAATGAATTAGAAAGTGATTCCAAGTTGAGACGGTGTGTCCCTCATGGGTGAGGCAGGGGGAAAAGAAATGTAATGAAATGGGTGTCTCTATCATGATATCAGTATGCTAAATTCAGCACACATGTTATTTATTTGCCTCTAGAGATACCATAAATTATAGTAAGGAGAACTGCACGGTAGTACTTGTACTTTATCTGCTCTGTTGTTAGAAAGACAGGAGTTCATTCTCCTGGGCTGTCAAAACAGCATTCTTCGAGAAATCGTGATAAGCTTCTGGAGTTTATACAACTCTGGAATTTAATTCATATTTGAGGACTTTAGGGCTCCTGGAATTAGCAATTATTAGCTTTATGTTTATTGGATGAAGATCAAGTAAGCCAAGTGACAAATTATCTTTTTTTAAAATAATCATGGTGTCTATTTTCATGCTTTCTCCTACAGTTTTCTAATCATTCAAGTGGAAAAAAGGTAAAAAATGAGTTGGTAGTTGTGGACTGTTATTGTAAATTAGCAGTGAGTACAAATATTAAAAAGGCACCATCTGCCATATAAACCATTTGCCACCTGTTCTCTTGCTTTCAGAATTACTTAATGGTTGAAATTTAATGTTTTAGCCTTCCACAGAACAGCTGGGATGTGACTAAGTATTTTTCCTATCAGTAACTTAACAACCAAGCACATTACATGTTAAAAACACCTCTCAATGCCAGGAGTTTGCTACATGGACTTTCATGTGTCTATCAGCTTTCCTCATTAGCAAATTTTGCTGAAAGTAAAAACAAGTTTTTATCACAACAATTACCCAAATATTTTTGGATGGCATTTTTTAGAAGGGCTGTTTCCTTCTCTGTGATAAACAAAACTGATGGCTAATTCAAAAATGTCATAATACTTATTATAGTTTCAGTACCAAAGGAATTACCCACATGCAATCCTAAAATTCACCTTCCCCACATAGGGCCAGATTGATTCATTCATACTCACTCTGGACCTATCCAATGTGAATAAGGCTGGATTATTTTTTATGTGCACCATTACGTGTACAAATGTGCACAACCAATAGAAACAAAAAAACTATCTGTGGGTGCTCTCCTGATCAGCTGAGTGGCATTTGAATTTCTCCTGAGTGTCTGCACAAGCAAACAGCTTACAGGGAACACCGCTCATCACCCTGCAAGTTGGGATTGCATGAGTGCCTCAGACATCCTGCAGGAGGCATGTCCCAGTAGGGTCTACAGAGCTGGGCGACTGGGGCTCACTAAAAATAGCACTGTAGACAGCGCTTTGACATTGTGGCTTGGGCTCTGAAGCCTAGCGAGCGGGTTGGGCTTCAACACCACTGCTATTTTTAGAGTGAAAGTGCAAACCCCACAAACTTGAGTCTATCGACCAAGGCTTAGAGGCCCACTTCTACAGGCCAAGTAGATAAAATCCTGTCTTGATTGAGGTTAATGGGAAAACTCTGAGGGCATTTCTACACTAGGAAATAATTTTGAAATAAATAAAATTGAAACAATAATGCCCAAAATAACAACATCAAAATAGCATGTCCACACTATGAGGGAGCATTGAAATAGCTCAGAATTATTTTGAAATAGCACATCCACACCGTTTGGAGCCTGCCTGAGATTTAAGAGACCCTGGAAGCATTTTGGGGAGGGCACCAGGAGGGCAGACTCATCTTGACTGACCAAGCAGCCACAGGAAGTGACACATGCTTAAAGGGGCTCCTCTCTATGGCCACATTTCACACACTACTCCTACACTGCCTACCCCCTTGTGGAACACCAAATGGACACTGTGTGCTCTGGTTGCCCTTGCAGATGGCACAGCACTGACATCATGGAGCCAGAGCTGCTGCAAAGTTGCCAAGCTCACGGGCCTCGTGCTGTGCTTCATGGTGAAGTTCATTCAGTCTGCCCACATGCTGCTCCAGCAGGACAATGACCAGAGGTCCTGAACCAGAGGACACCTTCACCCAGGTCCTGGCACTCCTGCTGCTGCAAAGACCCCTATAACTCCTGGACACCATCAAATGCTGCTTCTGGCAGAGGGAGACCAGTTTGGACTGGTGGGACTGCATCATCCTGCAGCGATGGGATGACCAGAAGTGGCTGCAGAACTTCCACATGCTGAAGGCCACCTTCTGTAGCTCTGCGAATGGCTTGCCCCTATCCTCAGGCAACAGGACACCCAACTGCGACCCGCCACCCCCCTGCAGAAGCGCATTGCCATCTCCGTCAGGAACCAGTTTGGCTTGGGGAAATCCACAGTCAGGGCAGTGCTTCTGCAGGTAGCCAAGGCCATCGACAATGTGCTGCTATGGAGGGTCATCACTCTGGGAAACTTCAATACCATCATGGATAGCTTTGCCACCATGGGTTTTCCAAACTCCGGTGGGAGGGGGCATAGACGGCACTCACATCCCCATCCTGGCCCCCGACCATGCCTCAGATTATATAAACAGGAAAGGGTACTTCTTGATGGTGCTGCAGGCTCTAGTGGACCACAAGGGCCAGTTCACGGACATCATATTGGGTGGTCGGGGAAAGCACATAATGTTCGCATCTTCTGTAACTCCTGCATATTCCAGAAGATGCACACTGGCACTTTTTCACCCAACCTCACCTTCATGTGCATCCTACCCCTCACTCCCCTGGCTTATGAAGCTGTACATGGATAGCATGGACCCCACCAACCAGAACTTCAATGCTAAGTTCAGCGGGTGCTGTGTGGTCATAGAATGTGTATTCGGCTGCTTGAAGGGGAAGTTCAGGAGTCTCCTCACCTGCCTGGATCTTAGGGAGCACAACATTCCTTTGATGCTCCACAACCTATGCGAAAGCAAGGGGGTGACTTTCCTGCTAGGGTGGGAGGCAGAGGCTGAATGGCTGGCCAGGGGTTATGAGAAGCTGGACAACAGTGCCATGCAGAGAGCGCTTCAGAGGGCAGTGCTCATCTGGGAGGCCTTAAGGGAGAGTTTCAGCCAAAGCAAGCTGTGAGAATCTCCCTCGTGTCTCTCCACAAGGGATCCCTGCATTCCCCCCATGTGCCTTTCCTCCCACACCCCTCACTTCCCCTGTCCTCCCTTCCCTCCTCTCCCACACAGCAAATAAAAAAGCCTTTTTTGTTTGATAACACAAGTCTGTTTATTAGGAGGATATAAACCAGGGGAGGGGCTGGAGAAAGAACCTGGAATGGGGGAAGGGAGAGGGGGCTCAGGGACAGGGCTGGGAGTGATGCTTGCTTTGGTCAGCTTGTGAGGCTTTGGCTGCCGTTGAGGTCCCACCATCCCATGTTCACAAGCCACCGTGGGGTGTCTAGGAAGGGAAACACATGGCCTCAAGCTGGCTCGCCAGATAGCCCTAGGCAGTTTTCCACTGCTTCTGGTGAGCCTGGCACTCCTCCTGGTCAGTGGCCCACTCCCAGGACTCGTTGTTGAGCCCCCAGATGAGGGACTGGATGCAGGCCATTTGCTTATGCAGCAAGTCTTCCCAGGTGCATTTCTTCTGGCAGATCCCATGAAGTCAGGAGGATGGCATGGGAGGTGGTGGACACATCATGCTTGCAGGTGGCCCAGCTGTGAAGAAAAGTGACAAGGGTACCTACCCCAGGAGACACTATTCATGAAGCCTAGCCCTAATCTTTGAGCCAACACTGAAGGTCTTGGTTCAAATGAAAGGAATGTGGTGGCAATGTGATTTGAGTGAGGCCATCTCTTGCCTAGACAGCAGGCACTTTCCTGCAGGGGCATGGATATCCCAGGGGAGCATTGCTACACCCTTGGCCTGGGGAAAAGCAGGCATGGTATGGCTTCGGCTAGGCCAGGAGCCTGCAGATTGAGAGAGGAGGACAGTGTAGTTCAGCCTCCTTTGTGTCCTGAACATGCAAGGTTTGGCACTGACAGCGTCCTGCAGAGAGAGAACTTCTATTCCTTCCCACTGGGGTGTGTGTGTTGGGGGACGTTTGTGTGTGCAGCATACACCACTTGCCAAAGTGAGTGCTCCTGGGGTCCCCTTTTCTTCCTCCCACCGGCAGGTTCCCATGCAGGGGATTGGTCTCCTCCACATCACCACGCTTGACCAGAAGCAGTGCTGCCTGAGTGCGGGCCATGTGCACTACTGCTGTGTGATTCTATAACCCCAGCCTCCTAAGTGGTGGCTTGTCATGGGAAGGTGTCTCACCACAGAGTTGGAATAAGGCAGGCCTGTCCAGGAACCTTGTGAAAAGGAGTGAGGGGTTCCTCTGTGAGAGCATCATGGAGTTGAGTGCTCCAGACTGGCACTCCATGCGTACTCACATGCATGGGCTGTTGTGTGACCCCAGGCTGAGTGAGGAGTGAGGGGGCAGGTGACGGGCTGTGAGGGGCTGCACGTGTAGATGGGGAAAGTTATAGAACTCACCTGAAGTGCCTTCCCCAGGTTTGCCCAATGCCTGGGAGACATCCTGGGAGGGGGGACCAGCTCCAAGATGAGGAGCTGCTCCTGGTTGGCAGGCCTGGCCACCTGGCTGGCCTGCTCCTCCTCATTGTCCTTGTCTTCTTCATCCTCCACAACCATGCCCCCATGGAGGCTGACAAAGATGTGTCCTGGCCAGACTCAAAGACAATGGTGGTAGGGGGAAAGATGACCGTCCAGTCTCCCAGGATGGCATCGAGCTAGTGATAGTACTGGCATGTGTGCAGCCACCCCAGAGTATCCATTATGCTCCCTGGCCTTATTATAGGCCTGATGGAGCTTCTTTATTTTCATGGGAACCTGGTCGAGGATCCGTGTGTGCCCCTTCTCGACCAGGCTGGCGGCCATCTGGCAGTAGAGATTGGTGTTGCGCTTTCTGGTATGGAGAACCTAGAGGTTAGTCTCCTCCAGGAGTGGCCCTAGATGAGCTGCCGGCAACTGGCGCCCTAGGCAAAACGCGTGATTGGTGCCCCCACCTCCAAACCCCTCAATGGCCATTTAATTTGGCGCCCTAGGTGACCGCCATGGGGGCTCAAAGGGAGTGCTGGGGTCAGCCATGACTCCTGGGATTTTGCAGTGTGGCACAAGGCTAGCAAGGCTATCCTCGTGCCACAAGCCCTTTGCCTGCAGCCTGCTGCTTTAAAAGCTCTGCAGGAGAAGGGGAGCACTGGAGCTGGCAGGTGTGGCCAGAGCAGCTGCAAGTGCAGCTGTGAGAGGCATCTGAAGGTCAATTATTTTGAAATAGCAGCAGCTAAGCATCCACACTAATGCTATTTTGAAATAACAATTCCTCATGGAAAGCAGGAGTACAGATTTGAAATAAACAGCTCATTATTTCAAAATAATGGGCTTGGTAGTGTGGTCGCTCCACTTGTTGTTTTGAAATAAGGGAATTTATTTTGAAATAACTCCCTTGTGTAGACCAGGGCCAAGAAGCCTAATAAATGTGTTTTGATCACTTCTGTTGTCATTGGCTTGGGTCTATTGGTTCTATTGTACTATTAGAAATTTTGTGTCTCCTATACATAGCTATATCACTAAATAATGCAAGATGCTGTGACACAAAGACATCTTCTTTGAGCCAGTGATATGTAGAAGTTAGAAATGTTCTAGAGGTTGTATATTCGCTGAAATCAACAAGATTTTCATTTACTTCAGTGCATGCATTTTTGATGGGACACCATGTTAATAGTCCGGCACCCAATTGTCCGGCACTCCCGATAGTCCGGCATCAAAATGGCAAGCACTCCTGATGGAACCGGGACAGAACCCGGAAACGCTCAGGTCAGCCACTCTCACGTGGGTTACAGCATAGAGGGGAGGTGTTTGGCTTTGGGGAAAGGGAGGGAAGAGGGGTGGGGGGGAGATTGAGTTATGCACTGCATCCCAGCTCATTGAAAAGCCGGCCGCTCAGCGCATGTGTCCCAGCTCCTGGAGGGAGATGTGCGCCTGTACCGGTGGCTCCGGGACCTGAGCATAAGGTTGTGGGGGGGGGGGGAGGATTGGGTTGGGAGTATGTAGTACCTCCTGTTACTCTGGCATATCCGATAATCTGGCACCACCTAGGTCCCAAAGATGCCAGATTATCGGAAGTCTACTGTATTCACAATAGAAACATAATTCTATGACAGTCCTTTCAGGAAGCAGAAATTGGGAGAACCCCAATTTGTTGATGACAACCTGCAAGCAGATGAACAGGAGATAATCAGCAGTTACTCCCTAAAAATTACTTGCCCAGCTTTAATGCTGTGTATTGGAGCAAACAAATGAATGTCCATAGTTATTAAAGTTATTAATAGTTATTAGTGATTATTTTCCTCAGACTAATCTTGGGCATACAATTACTTTTCAGATGCATATCTGTCTTTGGATGGCTTTCCTAGCTAAGATAACACCACTATCAAAAATGTCAGTTTTCTCCTATTGTTGGAGAGCAAACATCCATTGTGATCTGTGAATGTTCAGCTTCTCTAAATAAATCTCTGGAAATGGGATGATCCTTCCAAAGGTGATTTTTACTCATAAAAAGAAAAATAACCATCTATTGCCTTAATTATTAAGTTTTAATTATTTTACCTGCAGAGTTTCTGAAATTATTTATAACAAGTCTATAATAATTAAGGATGATTGCAAGGGTAAATATACCCTACAAAGAGAGGTGTGGAATTTTTTCATCTCCCAGACTTAAGTAAGGCAAAAGATTTTCATGCCATAATTCTTCCCCAGTAGTTGTTAGAGCATGTATTGATCTGACACTGCTTTAAGAATGGCCATATCCCAGGTGGCTTTATGTGTGGTAATTCAACTAGTTTATGCATAGAGCTTGGATTTTTATGTCCAATGGAATGGATCTAGGAAATTATATCTTGCTGATGCAGCTTTTGTCATTGCTATGAGGAATGCCTCAATAATAATAAGAAAACCCCAAATCTGTTGCCTTTCTAATTCTTTTAAGCAAGGTCAGAACTTGGTGAAAATTCAACTGTTAATTGCAGAATATTTATAAATCTGAAATATATTTGGTCTCTGAAAATCTAGTGACCAAGCTGACTTTCTACACTACAAATTCCTTCCTTCCTTCCTTCATTTCTGCCATCTTCTTAGCTTATCAACTCTGCTTCATCAACATTATTGAATATGATGTCCTCAGTCTCTGCTGTCTTTTTTATTCACTTCTGAAACTCTTCTCTTTCTGCTTCTTGCTTTCTTGAAAGAGAATTATCAAAATACAATATGACCTTATCCCTCTGCTCAGTTTGTTTCCTCTTCCCCCTTCTGCAACACTCTGCTCCACTTGCCTTCCTGCTCCATCCTATTTCATGTCTTAATCTCTTTTGTGTCTACTCTCAACTCCCCACTGCACTTATTCTTCTCCTTAATCTCTCACTCTCCTCTGGTTCCATCCCTTTACAACAAAAACTCACTTTAAGCTCTCCCATCTTAACAAGTGCATGCGCACACACACACGCACACACATGAAGAGAACACTACTCTTGACTCCGTCTGCATCTCCAACTATTATTTCTCTTCTCCTGTCACTTTTCTACCTTTCATATAAGCTCCTTGAATGCACTGTATGCAATAGCTTCCTGGCACGCCTCTCTTCCAGTTCCATCCTCGACTTTTTCCAAGCCAGCTTCTTTAGCCAAAGATCTGAACCAGTTTGCCACACCACCAACTTCCGGAGGAAACTACAAAACATCAGTAATCTTCCTGAAAACACCATCCCTGACTACCATGGACATAGAAGCTCTTTACACCAACATTCCACATGAAGCCGGAACACCATCCCCAATAACAGCACTGCACACCTGGTTACAGAGCTCTGCGATTTTGTCCTCACCCACAACTACTTCCGATTTGGAGACAATTTGTATCTTCAAGTCAGCAGCACAGCCATGGGCACCCATGGCACCACAATATGCCAATGTCTTTATGGCTGACCTTGAACAACATTTCCTCAGCTCCCACCCCCGAGGACTCTTGCTCTGCTTATGCTACATCGATGACACAGGAAAGTGACCCTTGAAGAATTTCACAGGGATTTCAACAACTTCCACCCCACCATCAACCTTAGCCTTGATCAGCCCACACGAGAGATCCACTTCTTTGACACTACAGTACAATTAAATAACGGACATATTTCCTCCACCCTACACCAGAAACGTACCGACCGCTACAATTACCTTCATGCCTCTAGCTTCCATCCCAGACACATTTCTCAATCTATTGTATACAGCCAAGCCCTAAGATACAACCGGATTTGTTTCAATCCCACAGACAGAGACAAACACCTACAGGATCTATATAGAGCATTCATAAAACTGAAATATACACCCGGAGAAGTGAAAAAACAGATCAATAGAGCCAAAAAAGTACCCAGACATGAACTACTTCAAGACAGACCAAAAAGAGATAACAACAGAATTCTACTTGTCATCACCTACAGTCCACAACTTAAACCCCTCCAACGCACTATCAACAATCTACAACCTATCCTGAAAAATGATCCCTCACTCTCAGAGGCTTTGGGGGAAAGGCCAATCCTTGCTTACAGACAGCCCTCTAACCTCAAACAAATTATTTCCAATAACCATGCAACACACCTCCATCATAATCATCCAGGAAACCCACCCCTGCAATCAGCCCCAGTGCCAACTCTGCCCACACATGTACACCAGCGATTTCATCACTGGACCCAACCACATCAGCCACCAAATCAGAGGCTCATTTAACTGCACATCCACTAATGTGATGTGTGCCATCAAATGCCAACAATGCCCCACTGCCATGTATATTGGCCAAATTGGACACTGTCTATGGGAAAGAATTAATGGACACAAATCAGATATCCAGAAAGACAATATACAAAAAGCTGTTGGAGAACACTTTAATCTACCTGGACACTCATTAATGGATCTCCAAGTCACCGTTTTGTTTCAGGCAAATTCCACAAGCCAAATACACAGAGAAGGATTGGAACTTAACTTAATTTACAAGTTTAATTCTTATTCAAATGGTATCAACAAAAGTATCAGTTGGCTTGCACACTACCTTCCACATCCTATGACTTAATCTACCAACCAAACAATGGAGGTGTTAATGGTTCTTATCAGTCTCTTGTAACTATTTAGTCTTTAAGATGCTACTAGACTATTTGTTGTTTTTTAAGTTTTTCCTGTTACAGACTAACTTGGCTATCCTTCTGTAGCTTATCTACTCACTGTCTCTCTTTCTTCTTCCTCCCCTCCTCACCCCCCCTCCCCCCCCGTCCTCTCCTTATTTATTCTTGGATCTGGACTTCTGACACTCCTGTCATCTGAAGAAGCGGGTTGTGCCCACGAAAGCTCATGATACAGTCTATATGTTTTGTTAGTCTTTAAGGTGCTACTAGTCTATTTGTTGTTTTTAAAGTTTTTCCTGTTTCTTTTAGATTGCCAGCCAACTTTGACAACATCGACCAGACTCTTCATCTTGAAATCTTGTCCTTCCTATGCTGCCATGGATGATTCTTTCTTTTCCTGTTCCTCTTCTTCTTTCTGTAACTGCTCATTTGTCTTGTTCTTCAGAGGATCATACTCTTTCTCACTCCAACATTTTGTGAAGAAGACTGTGTCCTGGGTCCCCTTCATTTCTCCGTCTGTACTTCCTCCAAGTAATCTGATCCACAGGCATGAATTCAACTGTCATTTCCATGTTGATGACTCAAAAATCTGTGTTTGATTCCAAACCTGTCATCTTCTGTCCAAAATAAAATCTGCATGTCTCTCTGATACATGCTCAAGGTCAAAGTGGCTAAATAAAAGCTCCTAATACTCTCCCCCGTCACTCAAGCCTGTTAACTTCGTCTCTGAAAACTCTGTAGGTCCTCACATCTAGACTATAATCTAAATTTTGCTGATTCTTCCTGCATAATCTCTGTAAGATACAACCTATGCTCACTGCTAAAACTCTCAACTGAACTCGCATCGTCTTACATCCTGATTCCTACATGGTTTTTCTCTTGCATTGGCAAATGCAGTTTTGCCTAATATCCATTCAGAAATCTGCTGCAGAGATAATTTTTCATAGTAATTTTCCTTGTCACTCATTTCTCTACATCACTCACTGTCTCCTTCTCTTTCACATCAAATATAAGCTACTTGTTTTCACTATCTAGGCCCTCCATGCTTTCTCCCATGCTGTTTTTCATGCTTGGGAGAATCTCTCCCAAAATATCTTTAAAACCACTTTTTTCTCCTCCTCCAAATTCCTCCTTTTAAACTCTCCTTTTCTAGAAAGCCTACAGAAAACTTGGCAATGGTTAAAATGCTAAAGCATTGAAACCACTGCCTATCCTGCTGACCAATATTGTCTCATTTTATTTTGTTCTCCCCTGTCTGTCTGTGTCCATCTGTTATTCCTTGTCTCATATATAGATTACAAGTTTTTTGGGGGCAAGAATTGTCTTTTTGGTTTTGTGCTTGTATGGCACCTAATACATGGTGGTCCTGATCTGTGATTAGAGTTCCTAGGCATTGTGAATACAAGCAAAAATAACCATATTTAATGAAACTTTAATGAAATTTTTGGTTTCAGTTCTCATGTTTATCTTGGAGGGAGCCATTCCCTCATGTAGGTAATGTCTATGCAGAGACCTATCACAAGATCATGTAGAAAGTGACTCAAAGTCAGGTGCAGTAATGCCATTTCTATTTCATGATATAAATGGCAGCAATATACCCCTAGTCACAATAAATCTGAAACTAGAAAATGGTCATGTGCAAGAGGGAAGAAGAAAAGATAATTATAACATAGAATATCCCTCAAAAACTTGAAGTGAAGGCTGCCCCTAGCAGCGTAAACCCTTGAAATGAAGCCTAACAGAAATGGCAGATGAACCAGGCCATGACAAATAATCAGTGACAGTTCCATCACAGAAAGGAGGTTATGTAGCACCATCGGTCTTTCCCCCCTCAGTTTAAGTAAGAAGAATGTTGCAGTGGCCAGAAGGCAGTGGTATGGATTTTCTAGTTCATTAATGTAGTCTATAAGCAGAGATTACCACTTTTTGTCCATTTTCACTGGATGGTATTGCAACAGGTCTTTGTAAACCATTTTGATAGCCTGTTAGAGTACAAAGTATTTTGGGTTTGGAGCTATATTAATTTGAGGGGTTTTTTTTTTACTTGCATTGTTTTTCATTATGTATGGACATCTTATAGCTCAGGAATCATAAAATAAAGTAGTGTTTATTTCTGAACATTAGGGCTATTTGTTCTTTCTTGCCAGATTAAGCTCCTGTTCTCATTGAAGTCAATAGCAAAAGTCATTAGTTTCAGTGGTTACGGATTAAGCTATAATAAGCTAGTAAGAGAAGAAATGCTAGTGGCCCACTGCCCTTTCTGCAGGGTTCTCAGTTAATCAAAATGTTGAACTCTAAACATGAAACACTTTGGCCAGCACTGGAATCCTTGTATCAGCAAGCAGTAAATATTACAAATGTTCCCTGAGGGTAAAGTATTCCAATGAACTGTGAAATAGCTGAATATCCACATATTATGATAGTTATAAACTATAGGATTTTTGGAAGTAGGATTTTCAAATGCCAAAGGAGACTAAATACCAAAAATAGAACAATCTATAATAATAACATACTATTAAAGAAGCACTTTGTAGTAGATGCTGTGGAGGCTGGCCAGAAAGGCATATCACTCCAGCTGGGGATTTATATATTTAACTTGAGACATGCCATCTGAACATAAACTAGATACCATGGATAAGTCAGTAAAATGTTGAAGAGTAAGGGTAGGCATCCCCCTGAGCCATCCTTTGCTCTGCCCAGCAAACCTCATTGTCTGGGGGTAGCCAGAAGGGAATTCTATGTTTCGTAATAGTACAAAAAATTAGCATGAGCTTGCCTCTCATTTTTAAAATTATTATTTTTAATATTTACAGTATTTTCTCTTTGAAATTTGATCTTATTTACGACACTGTATCTGACACATTTTCTAGGTAAACTGCTTAATATTTTTGTGAAACATCGTGTTTAGGGATAAAACGGAGTATAATTTTTCAGCATTTCCCAAATATTTTTTAATGTGTTTGTAAAGCTTGGTCTCTTGATAAATACAGAGCATTGTTAAAATAGTACTGTGTTTTACATAAACAGCATGACTAAATTGTTTTGATTAGTAAGTCAATTTTTCTTCTTGTAAGTTATGTTGAGGTAATTTGGAAAGTGTCCAGAGTATTATTGACAGTCAAGTTACACCACCCATTTTATATGTAGAACAAGAGATGTGAGGGAGAGGGAGGAAGAGGTATGTGTGGAGGGGAGACAAAGACAAAAAGGAAGGTTTTAGAAATATAATAAGTACCATACTGGCCCAGATAAAAAAATTATCTAAAATGTATTTATTTACCTGGCCAAGTATCAGATGCTTCAAAGGTGTCAGAGCCCTGCAATAGGTAGTTGTGGGTTAATCCGGCTCCTGACATTAGGTTCTTGCTGACATTCGTTAGTTAGAGATTGGTGTAAATAATGAAATTTGATATCCCTTACACATTTCTTCTTATAATTCATTAGGATAACACTGGATATTCTTATTTTATGTTTGTAATTGTCCAATCCCCTTCTTGCATTTTGCTAAATTTTGATATCAATTATTACCTGTGGCCATGAGTTCCACAATGTAATTCTACATTGCATTAAAAAGTATTTGTCTTTATCAGTTTTGAATCTGACACCTTTTAATTCATGGAATTTCCCCTTGAACTTGTTTTATGAAATCAGAACAGAAGCTCCTGACGTTCTCTTTCTATTCCATTCATTTTATATCTACATCTACATCTACATCCCCTCTTATTTTTCTCCTTACTAAGACACAACTTCATATGAGTCTTTCAATGTCTTCAATCATTTTTGTATCATGCTGTGAACCTTCTCTAATTCTAATTCTCTAACACTGTAATATCCAGTGTATGTATGTCCCCTTTTTCAGGTATATCTGTGGAAGAGAGGGTAACTTCTTTTCATTTAGAAGTAGAGTATAAAGAAAATATGCAATAGCAAATATAAGATACTGAAAACTACTAAGCTGGGGTTTATGAAACCTATGGGGATGGGAAAATTGCTTCCAGTGTACTGCTCCAAATTCAATACAGTTGTGTGTGTGTGTAGTAGTAGTAGTCACAGCTTTTTTGTTCTGGATACTACAGAATAGAAGACAAGACACAATGCAAAAAAAGTCTAGCTCCTATTGATATCAGTGCTCAAACTCTTAAACCTTAACCTATTTCAGCGGTGATCCCACTAGCCTCTCCAATATGAAGCTTAAGGATATGGATCAAAGTAGATTATGACCTCACTGTACCAGACATTAAAAGTTTCAGGCTCCTTTTTCAGAGATCCCCCATCTTGATCCTCACTCCAATACCAATTTATCAGGGAAACAGACTTCATACTGAAGGACTGCCTGCACTAGAATCCTATTAAGTTGCAATAATGTGAACACATTATGACCAAACCTACCCACTGAATTTCTGAAAGGAATGTAGTGGTGGGAAACCCCATCTCAACCAGGCTAATTTGGCCGTGAGGGGAAAAATTTCTCCCTGTCCACCAAAATGCCACCATTATTTCCTCAGCAAGGCCTCAAACCTCAGTCCTATTCTAATCCTAAATTGGGGGGAGAGAACTGTTGCTTGCAGGTGTAGAATTGAACCCTGGGAAGGGAAAAGAATTTGTACTCCCTCCTCTCAATAAAAAACTACAGGTTGGACCTCCCTGATCTGGCACCATCGGGACCTGACTGGTCCCAAACAAGAGAATTTGCCGGACCAGAGGAGGTCCCCTGCCACCAGCCCCCAAGCCATTGCCTGCTGCTGGCAGGCTGCCCCAGCAAGTGCACCTTGCCTCCTCTCACCCCCAACCTGGCTGGGCTTCTTGCCTAGCTGCTGCCATCTCCCTGGTGACCCAGGCTCCAGCTCCTGCAGTGAGGTCCCGGTCCCGCTTTCTGTGGGCTGCCCCAGGGGCCCAACCCCGTGCTCCATGGGGCTGCCATGGGGGCTCTAGCCCTGGTCTCATGCTCCATGGGGCTGTTGCTGGGCTCTGGCTCTAACCCCAGCTCTAGCCCTGCACTCCATGGGGTTGCTGTGGGGCTCCAGCTCCAGCCCTGCACTTCTGTGGGCTGCTGGGGAACTCCAGACCTGGTCCCATGCTGCCCCTGGTCTGCCCGCTCTGTTTGCCCCAGCCCCAGCTGGCCCTCCAGCCCTTAGGCTCCCAGTCTTTCTGGTCCAGGAGCATCCATGAATGTTACCGGACCAGAGAGTGCCAATTTTCAGAGGTGCAATGTATAGAAGTCTTTAACCAAATACTTCAGTTCAGGTGTTCTGCTACAGATTGCTTCATATTCTTCAAGGTCACCAGAAGGCTGAGCACCCATGGGTGGGGAATAGGGAATCTTAAAAGGTCCCTAGAGTTTTACTTTTACTGCTGGCCCAAATGAACACTCCTCCCCACTGCCATCTCTCTCTCTCTCTCTCTCTCATATACACACACACTTGTGAGGCTGCAGGTAAGAGGTTTTTTTTTCTTTTTATATTTTTCTTTCTACTTTGAATTCTGCAGCAAGGGTCTGTGCTCAATGTCACTTCTCTTGTTTTTGGTTTATAAGAAAAATAAAGTAGTACTGAGTATGTATTCACTAGATCTTAGAAGAAAAGCAGATGCTTTTAATAGCACGTTAGTGAAAACACAGCAGCAATAGGGTTTGAGCCTGCACCCTTCTATACTAAAGTCAACTACTTAATCTACAAGGATAAATACACTTTTTCCCAGTCAGAGTAGAAGGGAAGAACAATACATTCCATTTTGCAATTGACTAGTGGAAGGAGCCTACCAATGACTTGACTAAAATAAAAACATATTGACAATGGCAAAAAGTTAATTAAATACTGTATGTAGTACTTACAGAATGCAAATATTGTATATAGTACTTACAGACACACTGAATTTCCTATGCATACTAAACTCTGTTCATATGAAATGTCATGAAAGTTAGATTTTATTTACTACAAGTTTTGGGTTCTTAAAATAAAAGGCAGGGGTTTTTTGTTTGTTTGTTTTCCTAAATGTCACTAGGCTGATAGAATACCTTGAATTGAATTTTGGATGTAATATGAATCTTTGCATGTAAGATTTGACACAACCTAATCTGGTCTCTTCCAGATGAGGAATAGGAGAGGTAAAAACCTCAGCAGCTTTTGGGTGTTTTGAGAGGCTTTCCAGGGGGGGAGGGGGAAAGAGGCGGCTCAGAATTTTTGGAAGGTCTCTCTGTAATTTCTTCCTTAACCACTAGAGGCTGCTCTGCCACTTGTGCAAGAGGCAAAGGTAACAGCTGTCTGCAGCACTTGTGCTTCCCTATGTGCTCTGTGTGGTCAGAGATCCAGATCTGGCAGAGTACAGCAGAATGATCCACCATCTAAGACAGCAGCAGCAGTGGCCTCATCCCTTTTCTACTGAGATATGCCGACACAGTGCAGGTGATAGTGAGTCTCCTAGCCTATGTAGATAAACTTGTGCCACCCAGCCCCCAGGTGGCTAGGCTGAGTGTCGGACAGACTTGAACTGACTCCCTGCTATTATTAGCATACTAGCTATGCTCGTTCATTCCAGCAGTGTAGACAAAGCATCAGAACCTAGGGAAAGATCCCTCCCCTGAAGACTGGAAACAGAGAACAGATGCTGGAGAGGAATGGGGGACTGCCAGTGTGGAGGATTCTGGGCAGTATGATCAAGAATTGTGTAGCAGGCATACAGGGCAGCTTGGCTCTACATTTGTGTAAGCATGTGATGAAGACTGAATTTTGAATTGTGTTTGATATACTACACTGTTTACAGGATGGAATGGGGGAGAGGGAGAGAGATGGATGGGGCAGTTCAAAAGCTAAAAGAGAGAGGCACAAAACTGACTTCTGAGTGTTATTTTTTGTTTTAACTATGATTATTAGAGCCAATCTAATGGTGTTCTGATATCTGACCATGACTTTTAACTCTTGGGTGAGCAGTACTACAGTCATTGCCTTCCCACCAAAGTTTATCTTGGGCCTTGTCTCCAACTAGTGATTGTACAGTGAGATAGCTATCTCCTTGGGAGAAACCATTTCCCCCCCCCAGGTCAACACTTAACCCATTGCAAATCTTTGAAGTAGCACAGCTAACACACCAGGTGGAAAGATTTTATTCTACCCCTTAGTATCAGATCCATTAATCTGCCTGTTCACCTACTGACAACTACAAAATAAGTGTATGTCTATACTTGCAGCCTATTTCAGAATAGGGCTACAAATGTAGGCATTCGGAATTGCAAATCAAGCCCGGGATTTAAATATCCCGTGCTTGATTTGCATCTTCCTGGCCGGGCACCATTTTTGAAATTTACAAGCCCGGAATTACTGCCTGCATCTACATGCGGCAGTGAAACGGGCGTTCGAAATAAAGCCCTATTTCGAACTACCTGTTATTCCTCCTGCAATGAGGTTTAACAGGTAGTTCAAAATGGGGCTTTATTTCGAACACCCGTTTCACTGCCGCGTGTAGACGCGGGCAGTTATTCTGGGCTTGTAAATTTCAAAAAATGGCGCCCGGCCAGGAAGATGCAAATCAAGCGCGGTATATTTAAATCCCGGGCTTGATTTGCAATTCCAAATGCCTACATTTGCATCCCTATTCCGAAATAGGCTGCAAGTGTAGACATACCCTAAATGTTTGTCTTTAGGCTGGAATTGTTTTTATGTGTGTGAATATGTGGTTCAGTACTATCACTTTATACAGTGACTACTTCATTATCTTACATGTATAAATCAGAGATGATGCAGTTTGATTCTTTTTTCCATAGGTGGCACCAAAATTTTTATATGAGGAAGAAATTCAGATGTCATAAAAAATATTATAATTAGAGACACTTCACTAAAGGAACCATACATGTCCTACACTTAAATGCTGTCAATAAGAATTGTTCAAGTTCACATTTCTGTCACTTATTGTGCAGTCTTATACATGTTTTACATTCTGTTGGAAGTCATAAGAGACCAAGTGTATCCAAAACTAGGAAACAGAAGTGGTGAAGGGAAAATAGAAGATTTGTAGACTGAAAAATAATAGCAGTAAACCCCTATAGGGAAAGGTAGAACTGAAGACAAGATTTATTATTTGTGTTCATGAATGAGTCTTTACTTTGGCGCTAAAGTGTACTAATTCAGTTTATTGTGCTGGTATACTATTATGAATTGTATACATATCTCCTTTTACCATATACTTACGTTATGAGGTTACTTTGCTACAACACAAAATAACACAAGTTCCAATGACACAAAACCATCTTCTCTGATTCAGTGATATGCAAAAGTGAGAAATATTGTAGAGCTTCCTTAGTAGAGTGCAAGAGCAAAAGTGTGTCCTTGGTCAGTACAAGCACATAGAAATGGTACATCAGTGCTAAGTATTTTGCATTAAGTGTGCATCAGTCAAGAGAAGCTCAGATTTTCTTTCTTAGATATTTTGGTGCATTGAAATCTTCAAATTTTCTAGTATTTTGAGTCTTGTTCTGTATTTCAGCTTGTACTTTTTATTTGATTTGAATGTTATAAACTAGAGATGTGACATAGCAATGAAGCTGAGATTTATATATGAATGCAGACTTCCTCAAATTTTGATTCTGATGTATAATTTTGAAATATAAACCAATAATTAAGACCTATTGCAGAAAAACTTAGCTTCTAGAAAAATATTCCTTGGTCTCTGTCAATTTATAAATTGTGACAGAAAATATGGTTTGTGATGTTATATTATGAAATGAGATTGAGTATTCAATAAAGTAGAGACTGTAGTGCATACTCAAAAGGTTAAGATTTTAATCTTCATCTTAACAGTTTGCATAATGTAATTATGAACCTAACAGATATCAAGCAAATTCCATGCTCCAAAAGAATGCTTCAGATAATTTAACAACATTACATTTAATCTTTGAAGTTAAAAGTAATTTAGACCTACCTGGTACTATTTCTTTGGAAGTTTATTCTAAAGGAGATTTGATTTGGATGTTAATTTCAGTAAACCATAGCAATTATCTGCCCTTGTCCATTAGCAATTCAGATTGGACACTTAAGATCTGTTTCATTTATCTCACAAAACAGTACCATAGAAAGGTGCCTTCTCTTCCATCTACTAATTGCTTTAATTTCTGCAGCTTTTAACTGTTACCACCTGGGACATCAAAGATAACTGAAATGTGCTATAATAGTAAACAAGGAAAAAATAGATGATACATTTTTGCCAGTGAGAAAACCATGTTTATTTAGTCACCTGGACAGTAGAAAACAAACCTATCACAATCCTATGATAATTAATAAACTATGGGAAGTTAGAAGTCAATGGAAGTCTTCTAGTTTACTTCATGAAGGACTGGATCAGGTTCCTATTGCCTAAGAGAACAAGAGTTTAAGAAGTGGAGTAAAATGAAGTTCAGTGTATGGAACAGAATATTTTCAGCCGAAATGACTTAAACTCCACAATTTGTTCATGGTATTGATGCTCTCCTTGGATATTTTGATATTTCTAGGTATTAGTTAACTAGAATGAACAAAGTTATTTTTCAATTTATATGGGTTGGTTGAAAATCTGGAGATATATAGTCCACACCCTTCTAGCTGGACAAAGAACTATATTTCTCTTGCTAAGCAAGAAAAAGAGCTAGATATTTCATGGAGGTTAGGTCCATCAATGGCTATTAGCCAGGATGGTTAGGAATGGTATCCCTAGCCTCTGTTTCTCTGGAGGTCGGTGACAGGGGAGGGATCACATGAGGATTACCTGTTGTGATCCCTCCCTCTGGGGCATCTGGTATTGGCCATTCTCGGCAGACAGGATACTGGGCTAGCTGTACCTTTGGTCTGACCCAGTATGGCTGTTCTTATGTAAGAATGGAATCCTATTTCCTCTCTGGGGGGACTGCGTGTTGATCTGATGCTGATTCCTAGTGGTTCTTCCTCAAAACGGTAAATGCCGAAAAGGGGGAAAAACTCTCTTTGAAATGAAAAAACATTAGGCTGTATGAAAATCAGAACCTGATCAGCAGAAACCTGAATCTAAGAGGGACTCCAGTTGAAGAAAAGAAACAGTATGGCATTTTGTATGCAAATGACTCTTTGCTCCAGAATGATTAATAGATTTTATCTTGCTCTGAAAAGCTATTATGTTGTCTTGAAGGGAGAAACTGGACTGTATACTGAAGTGTGTAAATTTTGCTGGAGAGGGGGAGTGGTTTTGAACTCCCCAAACTGTGTTGATACATAATGGCCTTTAGTCTTTCCTAAACCGATACATTATCTGCAAGGTGTTGATTACCCTGGCATCTAGAGCCCTAAACAATTTATAAAGAAGTAAGAAAAATCATGAATTCTAACTAAATTCCTTGGTTATGCATGTGTAATGCTGATAGGCGGAACTTAACCTGGGACCTTTGGTTAAGAGCCTAAAGGCCACCTGGCTCTCAGCTAAGGCTGTAGAGCACATTCATTCTTTTTCCTCTGTAAGTGGTATAAGTGCTACTGCTTGGGACAGTAAGGGTATGTCTACACTACAAAGTTAATTTGAACTAACAGCTGTTAGTAAACCTCATTCTATGAGGACTAACGCCTAGTTCGAATTAAGTAGTTCGAATTAAGGGCTGTGTAGCCACTTAATTCAAACTAGTGGGAGGCTAGCCCTTCCCAGGTTGCCCTGGTGGCCACTCTGGGCCAAGCCAGGGAAACTCGTCTGCTCCCCTCCCGGCCCCGGAGCCCTTAAAGGGCCACAGTCTGGCTACGGTGCCCGTGCCAGGTGCAAGCCTGCCAGCACCCAGCCAGCAGACCCTGCACCTGGCACGGCACGAGCCAGCCACCCGCTGCCACCCAGACCTCCCCCTCTTCCCAGGACCAGGCTGGCGGCTCCCAGGAGCCTGCCCGGGGCCGCAAGAGGCGGGCGCCTGCCTGGTCTAGTGCAGAGATCGTGGACCTCATCGAGGTTTGGGGGGAGGCCTCCAACGTCCACAATCTCTGCACTAGGCACAGGAAAGTGGCCGTCTAGGGCAGGATAGCTGCCAGCCTGGCCACCAAAGGCCACATGTGAACGCAGGAGCAGGGTTGCATGAAAATCAAGTTGGTCCAGTGAGACCCCCGACTCTGAGCTTAGAACATAAGAACATAAGAACGGCCGTACTGGGTCAGACCAAAGGTCCATCTCGCCCAGTAGCCTGTCTGCCAACAGCGGCCAACAACAGGTACGCTGGAGGGGATGGACCAAAGACAATGGCCAAGCCATTTGTCTCGTGCCATCCATCTCCAGCCTTCCATAAACAGAGGCCAGGGACACCATTCCTACCCCCTGGCTAATAGCACTCCATGGACCCAACCTCCATGACTTTATCTAACTTCTCTTTAAACTCTGTTCTAGTTCTCACCTTCACAGCCTCCTGTGGCCAGGAGTTCCACAGGTTGACTATTTGCTTTGTGAAGAAGAACTTTCTTTTATTAGTTTGAAGCCTGCTACCCATTCATTTCATTTGGTGTCCTCTAGTCCTTCTATTATGGGAACTAATGAAGAACTTTTCTTTATTCACCCTCTCCACCCCACTCATGATTTTATAGACCTCTATCATATCCCCCCTCAGTCTCCTTTTTTCTAAGCTGAAAAGTCCCAGTCTCTTTAGCCTCTCTTCATATGGGACCAGTTCCAAACCCCTAATCATTTTAGTTGCCCTTTTCTGAACCCTTTCCAAGGCCAAAATATCTTTTTTGAGGTGAGGAGACCACATCTCTACACAATACTGAAGAAATGGCGTACCATAGTTTTAGACTTCCCCTCCTCCTTCTTCCCCTGGCTTCCCCCTTCCAGCTTCCTCCTCCCAGGTTTCCACCTCCCCTCTCCCACCCTCTCTCTTCCCCTCTCCCACATCCTTTTCCCAGTCTCCTCAGAGGTTAATCCCCCCCCCCCCACCCTCAGTTTTGTTAAATAAAGAGAGTTTCTATTTTTGAACACACGTGTCCTTTATTTTTTACATCAGGAAGGGGGGCTAGGGAAGGGTAAGTGGAAGGAGGTGAGGGAGGAATGGGGCACGAGCCCCCGATGGGGAGGACTGGGGTGGCTCTGCGGGCTCCTCGGGGTGGAAGCTCTCCTGCAGGGCCCCCTGGATCCTGACAGCCCCCCGAATGACCCCCCCGGATGGCAGCCTGCGGCAAGTGCAGCCGGGCTGATGGCCGAGTGCTGTGATGTGCCGAGGGTGGGCACTCAGGGCACTCCAAGACAGGACTGCTTTGCTGTCCCTCATTGAGGTAGACAAGCAAGCGGGGAACCCTGAGAACTGTCTGTCCGGGGGGGGGGTCGGGTCCCTTTAAGCACTGCCCTCGGCTAGCCTGAGGCAGCAGCTCCACGCTCTAAGCCCTAAGCTGATGCCCTGCCGGCACTGGTTCCGGCCAGCCTTAACTTCGGTTCAGGGTCCACTCAATGTGGACATGCTAGTTCGAATTAGCAAAACGCTAATTCGAACTAGTTTTTAAGTCTAGATGCGCTAATTCGAATTAGCTTAGTTCGAATTAACTAATTCGAACTAAGTTAGTTCGAATTAGTGCTGTACTGTAGACATACCCTAAGTGTGTGGATTACACACGGACAGGCATCTAATTCATGCATATGATCTGGAGGCATATTTACTGTGAGTGAAAGGGACACATTATAATCCATAACAGGATATGGAACATGTAGAAATGAAATCTATACAGTTGAAGGTATAACATGGGAACAATTCCTTAAATATAATGGATAGATCACTGTTAAATTAGCAGTGGACTGAAAAAGAAATGAAAAATAAATGCACTGAGAAAAGTGGAAAGAGCCCCTCCAGTATGTGATACCAAATTTGCAAAATCCTTTACATTTCTGTAAAACTACAAAAAAAACCCACAAAAAGGGATTCTGTAAAAACTGTTTCATCTTGTATTGTACCAACCTCCAGATGAAAACTTAGGAACTAAATATTCAAATGTCAGCTCATAAACTACAATGGTGTTTGTGGCACAAGAACCTTGATAAGTAGAATAGAGTAGAATCAGGCCTGTAGTAGTTGTACCAGTTTAATATTTCAAGTAATTCCAAACCTACACTACAGCTAAGATCCTTCTGGGAATAAGAAATTGGAAAAGATTTTATTCTGAAATACAATGGACTAGTTTATGCAGAAATAATTGCTGTGCTATAACAGAAATGTAAAGTTCCAAACATTTAAGATACTGCATAATTTATTGTACCCATTCAAAATTATACACTAGTCAACTGAAAGATTCAAATTTGTGCTAGAAATAATTTTCACCGGTGTGAAAATAAATTGGAGAAGCTTTACAAATACAGGTACAGTAAAAGTTCGGTTATCTGGAACTCAATTAACAAGAAAACTCAATTAACCAGCATTTCCGATATCTCCCAATACAAATTTTCAGTCTAATACCTGGAACTAGCATATTGCTCAGCACATTATGCAATTGTATATTCTGTGCTCTATTTTTATGAAAAGGAGGCAGAAGATAAGTAAGCAAGCTGATATCAGGGATTTATTCAAAAAAGCATGTTCTAAGGTGTGTCATTGGGTTATTACAGATTCAGCCCAATCTCCTACACCTTCTATAACTACAATGATAACTGATGTTGATAATGATGGCCCTGCCTTCTGAATCATTAAAGAAATATTAAATTATATTCTGTATAGTTTTACTGTTAAGTATATTTTTAGTGATCTGGGTGAATGCCATTCACTGCCCATATCTTATGTAGTGTCATAATAACCTACTGTATAGAAAACTTTACCTGTATATAACTACTACTGGATTGGAGAGTACTGATATACTTACTATTTTATACTTCATTCATTTTGTTGTATTCTAATTCCTTGAAAATTGATATTGCATTGGTAAAGTATAACTCATAGTTTATCAGAATATTTGATTAGGGATGGTACTTGGTCCTGCCATGAGGGCAGGGGACTGGACCTGATGATCTTTCAAGGTCCCTTCCAGTTCTATGACATAGGCATATCTCCATATATTAATCAGCATTCCCCCAGTATGCCAGATAGCAGACTTTTTCTGTATAAATATATTAACAGGAAGTGAAAAGTTTTATGAAAAGGGAAAATATTCAGTGGTATATCTCATCAGAACATAAGAACGGCCATATGGGGTCAGACCAACATTCTATCCAGCCCAGTATCCTATCTGCCAACAGTAGCCAATACCAGATGCCCCATGTCATCCTCACGTGATCCCCGTCACCCTCCTCCAGAGAAAGGGTATGTCTACACTACCACCCTAGTTCGAACTAGGGTGGTTAATGTAGGCATTCGAAGTTGCAAATGAAGCCCAGGATTTAAATATCCCGGGCTTCATTTGCATCTTACTGGGCGGGCACCATTTTTAAATCCCCTTAGGTTGAACTCCGTGGAACGAGGAGTTAGAGATCCTAATTCGAACTACCTACTCCATGCCGCGTGTAGCCGCGGGCACGGAGTTCGACCTAAGGGGATTTAAAAATGGCGCCCGCCCGGCAAGATGCAAATGAAGCCCGGGATATTTAAATCCCGGGCTTCATTTGCAACTTCGAATGCCTACATTAACCACCCTAGTTCGAACTAGGGTGGTAGTGTAGACATACCCAAACAGAGGCTAGGGACACCATTCCTACCCATCCTGGCTAATAGCCATTGATGGACCTAACCTCCATCAATTTATCTAGCTCTTTCTTGAACCCTTTTAAAGTCCTAGCCTTCACTACATCCTCTGGCAAGGAGTTCCAGAGGCTGACTGTGCACTGAGTGAAGAAAAACTTCCTTTTGTTTGTTTTAAACCTGCTGCCTATTAATTTCATTTGGTGACTCCTAGTTCTTGTATTGTGGGAATAAATAAATTACTTTTCAAGTTTTCCTTATTCACTTTTTCCACACCAGTCATGATTCTATAGACTTCTACAATATTCTCCCTTAGTCTCCTCGTTTCTAAGATGAAAAGTCCAAGTCTTCTCAGTCTCTCTTCATATGGGACCCGTTTCAAACCCCTAATCATTTTTCTGAACCCTTTCGAATGCCAATATATCTTTTTTGAGATGAGATGACCACATCTGTATGCAGTATTCAAGATGTGGGCATACTATGGTTTTATATAGAAGCAAAAGGATATTTTCTGTCTTTTTCTCTATCCCTTTTTTAATGATTCCTAACTTTCTATTTGCTTTTTGGACTGCCGCTGCACACTGAGTGGATGTTTTCAGAGAACTATCCACAAGGACTCCAAGATCTCGCTCTTGAGTAGTGGTAGCTAAATTAGATCCCATCATTTTGTACGTATAGTTGGGATTATATTTTCAAATGTGCATTACTTTACATTTATCATCATTGAATTTCATTTGCCATTTTGTTGCCCAATCACTTAGTTTGGTGAGATCGTTTTGAAGTAGGATTGTCAGGTGTCCAGTATTGACCTGGACAGTCCGGTATTTTCTCCTCCTGTCCAGTAAAAAAATTCAGAAAATATTGGACACCTAAAATGTCCAGTATTTTCAGATTTTTTTCCCGGACAGGAGGCGAAAATACCGGACTGTCTGGGTCAATACTGGACACCTGGCAACCCTACACACACTCAGCAACTGGGCCCAGCCCCCCACCTCCACTTATTTGGTTCTGCAGGGGAGCTGTCTAGCCCGGAGCAGGAAGACAAGATGGCTGCCAGCTGCTGGCAGCCTATTAGGAGAGGCAGAGCCCAGCCTGTTCTTAAAGGGCCATGCTGTTTTTAAAAAAATGTTAATTTGTTTTGCTTAATAACTCTCGGGGTCCTTTTTTTTTCTCAATAACTTTGGTCTCCCCCTTTTTTTCTCAACAGAATTCTTTCCCCGGTGTTTTTTTTTTGTTGGGGGGGGGATTCAGTATTTTTGGTTAAACCATCTGGCCACCTTGCTGTTTACCCCTTTCTCTAGATGATTTATAAATAAGTTGAATGGTATAGGTCCCAGGACAGACCTTTGGGGGACCCCACTAGTTACCTCTTTCCACTCTGAAAACTTACTATTTATTCCTACCCTTTGTTTCCTGTCTTTTAACCAGTTATCAGTCCATGAAAGGACTTTCCCTCTTATCCCATGACAACTTACTTTACTTAAGAGCCTTTGGTGAGGGACCTTGTCAAAGGCTTTCTGGAAATCTAAGTACACTATATCCACTGGATCTCCCTTGTTCTCAACATCTTTATCTGTAATGAAGGATATGGCAAATATTCAAGGTCTTTCAACTCAAAAAATCAGCAAGATTTATTATGACCGTTGTATACTAAGCACATTGTTTTGCATCACTGAATGAAAGATCAGCAAACAACCAGCATTAACAGAATGATATTTGTGTCAAACTGTATTACATATGAAAAACTTAGAAAACAACAAATAGTCTTGCAGCACCTTAGAGGCTAACAAAAATGCAGATGGTATCATGAACTTTCGTGGGCACAACCCCCTTCTTCATTAGGGTTGTGCCCACAAAAGCTCATGATACCATCTATATTTTTTGTTAGCCTCTAAGGTGCTGCAAGACTGTGTTGTTTTTAAAGTTTTTCTAGTTACAGACTAACACGGCTACCCCTCTGAAACTTTTGTATGTATGAAAAAGTAATGCATAGGTTGTAAGACTCAACACAGTTATTGGAAAATTCCTTTTGGCTTAAAATTAAAAGCACCAAGGGTCATACACTTCTGTCCTTATATTCATGCAAGTTATTTCATTGTCTTCAAATAGAATTCAGCCCAAGAAGACAATTGTTACATCATTGCTAGCCTATTTGACTATTACAGTGTACTTGTGTCAGTAGTTAAAAGAAACCCAAAAGTGATAGTATCTTCCCCTGCCCTAGCAACCAAAATATAAAACTCACCAGCCCATTTGAGAGAGTGTCAGAAGAGATCACTCTCTCAGGCAAAAATGAAAATGATTTGGATCTTCTAACATGAGCAAAGTCATTGGTTACAAAGAAAGGAGTAGTGCTGCAGAGAAGGTGCTGAAGAGATTTTCAGGAGTGGTTATAAAGGCCCTCATCCTTCAGTGCATCCTTGTAGCATCATGCAGCTCTGTTGTTGACTTAGCTAGATGGTGTAAATTCCTCTTATTAGTGCAGGGGGCATATCCAGAGAGAAGGGTGTATGGCCACGGCATCCATGTGCTTTAGTAAAACCTCGAATGTTGAATGGCCATGTCATTGTCCTTCAAGCTGATCTGGCTTGCACTAGCCATTTTCTCATAGGCTCATAGAAATGGAGGACTGGAAGGGACCTTGAGGAATCATCAAGTCCAGCTCCCTTAACTAAGATAGGACCAGGTAAACAAAAACTGTCCCTAATACGTGTTTGCCTACCCTGTTCTTAAAAACTCCAATGATGGAAATTCCACACCCACCCTTGGAAGCCTATTCCAGAGCATAGCTATCTTTATAGGTAATATCTACCCTAATTCCCCCTTGCTACAGTTTAAACGCATTACTTCTTGCCCTACCTTGAGTGAAGATGGAGAATAATTTATCATAGTACTCTTTTATAACAACTTTGACCCATTTGAATACTGTTATGTTCCCCTTCAGTCTTTTTTCTCAAGACTAAACATGTCCAGGTTTTTCTACCTTTTCTCATAGATAAGGTTTTTTGAGTCTTTAGTCATTTTTGTTGCTGCCTTCTGTACTCCAGTTTGTCCACCTCTTTTCCAAACTGTGGCATTTAGAACTGGACACAGTATTCCAGCTGATGCCTTAACAGTGCCAAGTAAAGAAGGACAATTTTCTCCCATGTCTTACATACAACATTCCTGTTAATTCACCCTTGAGTGAGATTAGCCCTTTTTTACAACTGTGTCACATTAACTCATTCAGTTTATGATCCCCTATAACTTCCAGATCCTTTTAATCAGTACTACTGCCTAGCCAATTATTCCCTATTTTATTGTTGTGCATTTATTTTATCCTTCAGTGAAGTAGTTTGCTCTTATCTTTATTGAATTAGTGCCATCTTGGTGATTTCAAACCAGTTCTCTAATTTGTCAAGGTAGCTTTGAATTCTAATCCTGTCCTCCAACATGCTTGCAACCCCACCCAGCTTTGTGTCCTCAGCAGATTTTATAAGCCTACTCTCTACTCCATTATCTTAAACATTAATGAAAATATTGAATAGTATTGGAGCAAGTACTGACCCTGGCGAGATCCTTCCAAATTCTTTGAGTATGGTCTTTCACCCAGATTTTATCGAGATCTTCTTCCTCTCCCTTCTCTGCCTCCTCCCTGCTGACTCATGAGCTATGGTGACTGCACCATGTACCAATTCAAATGTATGGCCTGATGACCTCTGGAAGGGGGAAGGTGTGGCATAAGGAATGATAGCATAAATAATGCATTTTTGCATATATTTATTTAATATATGTTTGTCTAAAGAAAATACACTGTAGCCTGAGACTCTGGCTCAAATCCTATACTAATCTATGGAAATCTGCAGGGTTACACTGGATACAAATGAACCACATTTTGGCTGTTTGACTGTATAACGATCATGTTTTTTTCAGGATTCCTAAATTTATGCAATGCACTAAATGAATAATTCAAAAACGATCCTTCATTAAGTGCTTGAGCACGCAAACCAAACTCAAGAAAACCTCCCATTGTAAGTCATTCAACGAGGTTAAATGTCATTTGGAGAAATAGGTGAAATTGTAATATTATCTTTTTTCCTCCTAGAGAATATCCTAATAATGTTCTTTAATGCAACAGAACCAACAGTGCTTAAAATAGATTCACTGGAGTCCTTGTTCTATATTCCAGAAACACATACAAACCAGGCTTAGAAAAACAATATGTCTCAGTAACCACTGCTCCAGTCTTTTAGAACTATCAGTTACATCTCATTTGCTTTTTACTGAGGATTAAAATAATAATGTCCTGATGGTACTCTGAATAAAAAGGAAATAAAAGTATATAACCTGTAAAGTGCTATAATCTAAAGCAGCTCATTTGGAAATATTAAATTATTTAAAACAAACCATTTCACTTCAGGATATCTGAGATATTGTGGTGACATAATTAAGAGATTGGCTTATTCATACACATTGGTGGCTCTGAGGTATGCTTTGCTGCAGTTTGTTGCAGTATGATTTCCAGAGCTGCCCACCTAAAACAAGCAGATTTTACATAAGGTCTGAGCAGCACAAACATATAGTGGGACTTGAATGTATGCATACAAGACACTTGACAGCCATCTTTTGATGGATGAATTTTCAAAATGTATACAATCACAGCAAAATCATTGGTGATCCTGGATGTTATAGATCTTTTTTTTTCTCAGTATAAAACGTAGAAAATAAATGTTTGCATGCCAAAAGCACAGGAGTGAAAGGATAACTTTGTAAAGAGAAGTAATAACAGGCAGAAATTATTTATATTCCTGAAAAGTTATCTGATGACCACATGGAAGGCTCGAGTCTTCAAAAATAGGTACAGGATGGACAATTTCTATGAAATGTTATCATATTACCCCACCAGTGCACCTCATCTTTGAGCTAAATGGCTTATACTCTCAGGAAGAGTATGGGAAGTTCACTCTCTGTAGTCCAGTGGTCTTCAAAATATGGGGCATTCCCCTCCAAGTGGGAGATAAGAAATGCTTAGGGAATGTGTGGCAGGGCCCTGGCCAGCCCTCACAAGGGCAGAGAGGGACCCCAGACCAACTCTACCCCCAGTCACATCCCTGGATATGGCCTCAGCTCCTCTGTGCCCCTAGGCCAGCTCCATCTTTAGCCCCAACTCCTCTCCCCCATCCCAGTTTTGCCCCTAATGGTGCTGTAAATCCAAGTTCCTCTGCGGAGCCAACTGTGCAATAATGAAACAGAGCACAGATTCCATTAGTGTAAGGGGGAGAATTCCAGGGAGTTTGGATACCACTGCTATAGTTGTTCTTGGCTGAGACTGCAACTGACATCAATTTTGGTAGAAGTTTTTTGTGACATGGGCATTGGTTCATTAGGAACTAACTTACACATACAGTATTCCATCAAGCAGTCTTTGGATATTGAGCTGATTCTGGATCAGGGACCCACAGACTAAACAGCTCTGTAGACCATTACCAGTAACTCAAGTTATCGATTCCCTCAAGCTAGAGATTTCCATTTTTATTTTTAATGAGCACAAATGTGAGAAGTCACTTTGGAAATGAAAATCTGCACATTGTCATCTTTGCCAGATGGCATTAATTTGAACTCATATTAAAATGAGAAGGAAAATGAGAAGCTTTTTAAAAAATGAAAAGGTAAAACAAATAATATTTTGTTTGAGCTTTATTTTTGGAAAAACATGATAGAATTTAATTCGCACGTTGATGTAATTTCTATACTAAACCTGGAGGATGATGTAATTTTACAAGATTTGTAAACCACATAATATAAGCATGATGGATTCATTCATTGTTAAGAAAAAGAATAGTCTGGGTTTCCATATACTATTGCACGAAGCCAGTGCCCTTTCTTCTATTATCTCTAACAGGTGCATTCTGTTTACTGAAGGCACAGATTATTTTGTTGGAAGAATGGTAGTGTTTGAATTTTTTCTGAATTAGCATATTGTTTGCTTTCTGAAGGATCATATTTGCTTGGTTGCTTGGTTTTAGGAAGCTGTAATCATTTGGAAAAGGAGAAAGATAACAGTCCTGTTGGTGTTCATTGCAGAACAGTTCAATGACATAGGATACGTTATGTATGCAAACACACATTACTAGACACGCATATCCAAGAAACGCATTGTATGAATTTATTTAATTTATCATTATGCTGATGTACATTCATATATTTTATGGAAATGGAGATTATTCCTAATGCACAATTATGAATTGTAGTTTAATTTACTAAAAAGACAACGAGCTAGAGTCTATTCTCAGTATTGTTAAACTTAATGAAAATGCCTTCATGTAACAAAGAAAAAACTGATTTGGTTATTACCTGTAACTTTTAGGAATGTCATGGGCAGGACAAGGTAGCCCAAACAATGTCCTTGAGCAATCTGAACAGTGAGTTTTAGTACACCTTATAGTTGAAAGTGGGCAATCATCCCTAGATGCTTGAAGTAATTTATAAATATTTTACTCATGATTTCCCTATTTACCCCAATTTTGAATTAGTACAATTACATTGTGTTCTTATATAAGCAGGCAGAGAACTGGGCCCTTCATTTCTATTGAAAGTTATAGGATATAACCTTGATTAAATGAGCATAGTTACAGCTTAACTGCTCTGAAACTGGGACAAGATACAGAATTGAGCCTAATTGGCTTTAAGGGAAATGTGGGGTGATAGCATAGGCTGGTGATCTGTAAAATTGTGTAGGAAAAATTAGTATGTACAGGTTTGTTTAAGAGCCCATTCACAACAGCAGGTAGTAACTCCACATGCAATGTTAAAAGAGAGTCTGGGGATATGAGATACCACAGAAAAAATGTTGATATGTTGGATAAAGGCCCACAGCATGGAATAAATCCATAGTTTCAAGAGAGGATGAGCTAATGAGTTTAAACAGTAAGAGATAACTGTCTCTGTGAACATGTGGGTGTTCAAAGGGGTGTGTTTTTTGGGTTTTTTTGGGTGGTTTTGGTTTTGGGGGTTTTTTTGAGATGCTGATCCAGGCTATTCCCAGCTGCTAAATTCTTGCCCAAATTTTTTTTTCTATACCATGTTTTTCATGTATCATCTGTGGCTCAGTGAAAAAATGTTGGGAGGCAAATAAAAGAAGGGTCAAACAATTCACTAAGGACAGATCTAAAGATGCACAAAGAGTTACTAGTTCAAAGGTACCCTAATTCATCTGTATCAATACTGACATAGAATACACACTTTCAATTTATCTATTTAAGGAGCCCTTTATGAGAGTTTGCAGTAACATTTTCAAAAGTATCTTAGTGACTTAGTGTGATAGGAATTAGGCTCCTTTCATAAATGGCCAGTTTTTCTTATGTATTTAGGCACTGAACAATACAAATCAGCACTTAGTGGGATATTCAGAACCACTTAAGGAGGTTAGATGTCTAAAGTCCCTTGAATTCAGTGAAAGGCTTTCCTCTTTGCTTTGTAAACCTAAATAAATATTCAGGAAATAGCCCTGATCAATATCTTGTCTTTGTTCTTGTCTTTAATTCCAATGCATATTGTCTCATGCACTTTCATCACTATAATCAGAATGCTAGATGCATCTGCCTGGATACAGTCCTTTATGGTGGAATATTGGCAATATTTTTTTTAGTAGTAATATCTTGGGATTTCCCCCCCAGTAATATTACTTTAATTCTTCAGAAAATAGGAAGCTATGCCAACAGTGGGTATCAATTGTAAGGTGAAACGTAGGGTGAACCATATTCATCATGGTGATAAGAGATAGTATCTAATTACAGAAATGCATAGTTTTCACAAAATATATTTCAAACTGTGACCTTAGCGGAGTGTCACTTCCATTTTTTAAACACATTTTTAGTGTCAAGTAAAAAAGTCATAATTCAGAATAAATTTGAGATATTGGTAAGGGAATCCATTGTTTGCCATTTCCACTGTATTTTTAAGACACATATAGACCTTGTGGAGCAGATGTACAATAATGAGGGCATGACAGGAACAGCTGAAACTTCAATTTTATATGCATTTAAGTACTCTGTAGATTTCAAACAGAAGGAGACTGAGCTCTGTAAGAGCAGGCAGGATAAAAGTTTAGCAGAGACGACAGAGCTAATCTATCAAAGTAAGAAAAGCTAATTGTAGCAAAATATCACGATGGGGAAGTAAACAAAATAAACTGCTTTGAATTTTGTTGTATAACTGAGTTAATAGGAGTGCTGAGTATGCAGCAGCAAAAGCTCACTGTTCTCTGGGAGAGATTCAGTATGTCTCATAAATCATTGCATCATCAAGACAAAGTGGAGTGTCTTGTTTTGTTTCACATTAATAGTCAGCTAGCAAACCCATAGAGCAAGAAGGCACCAATTGTTTCCTTTCGTCTGCTTCTGTTGTCAAGAATTGCTTGAACCAGTTGAACAACCTCAATACAAAAAAAAAAATCTGGCACTGTATCAACTTGTGAATGACAATAATTACCTTTTTCTGAGCCATGTTTCTCTGTATGCTTAGGCCTATGCAATTTAAAAACATCACTGAAATAGTACTGTACTGAAATAGTGGCAGTGACAAAGAATCAGGATGTAGAAATTAGTGACTGGAAGTAATATACTTAACTCCCTTAAATACCTTTTTAAATACCAATGTAGAATCATAGAAATTATGCATTAGCCACAAGTTAAATGCAGCATGCTATTAGGGTACCTGTAGTGCTTATGCAGTGGAATTTACAATGGTAGGTATTTCTACTGCTTTGCATATGCTTAACGGATGCTAATAATTAGAAATTGTATATATTTGATTCTACTAAATTGTCTGTTGCTGGTTGTGAGATTTGTTAGTGTCCCTAATAACTTGTTTGCTTTTAGGTTTGGAAAGTGCAGTATAAATGATTAATCTGCATCCTTTACTCAGTTTTTAACCTTCAGATTAAATTCATACCAAAATGATTGAATTTTAATACACTGTAAATCTATAATGTGTCAAGATTAAATTAATTCCCACTGTCTAAGGTCAATGCCAGAATAATATGAGATAGTTACACTTACAGAGTTTGTCTTTGACAGAGTGAAAGATTAAAAGACTAATTTTCATTTGTGGCTATCCTTGTATCAGTGCCTCCTGAAGTCTGGAAAGAACTAAACTAAGCTAATTTAACAGATTTTTATTGGAGTTGCTATGTTCATTTAATATTACAAAAAGCCTAGGTTTGGGAAGTTAATTTAAACAATGTCTTTGCCATCACTCATTTACTGCAAAATTCAGTTAGAAAGAAAAGGTGAGAATCCTATAAAGTAATGCTGTGCTAATGCCTGTTTTGTATCACTATATTTTTTCAGTGTTGACCATATGCAGTTTGCAGATAGGACAAACCTTTTAAATTTTTGTGAATCATTTCAGTACTTTCAAAAGAGGGTGATTAATCCCATTGGTTTTGAGCCAATTTATGCAATAGGTAGGTAAGTTTCCCATTAGAGAACACTGTCAATGAATGTTTTTAATTCTACCACACTTTTTTTTGATCCATTCCTAGATGAGCCTTGAAAAGACTACTATCCAGTGCCAGGAGAAATGGTTTTGTAGTATGAAGATGAATGTGTAATACTAATTTTCACCTGTGAATAGAATTATGTAAAATGACCCACTTTCCTTTAAAAATATACATGCAAAAAGCAATGTTTTCACAGGTGTTTTCAATCATCCTCCAAGGAGAAATTTCACTGGTTTGTCTATGGTCACATCATTTCAGGTCTGTCATAAAAGAACCCATAGGCTCAAGTATTTTCTGATTGTGACGACCTTGCGATGTAAAGGTCTGGGAGGATGTCTCCTAGAGATCCTAGCTCTTTTAAAGTCACTCACTGTTCTTCCTGGTAGTTTTCACTATCTGTCCTCTCATTCCTGTATCCTGAAACCCCAAGTCTCAGCCTCTTCATTCTTATACTTCTTCAAATTCGTAATATAATAAAACTACATAGTCCATAATGAAAAAATGTTGATTTAAAAATAGAAATACAAACCAAACTATCTGTGACATTTATCTTTAAAAAAGAAATACTAAATAGTTATTCACTAAATCAGTACAAATACATAATGAACATTTTCTTTATGATTGAAAACCTAATCTCATTTTAGTTTATGTAGGCTAGACTTTGAATAATTTTATATTATTTAAATATTATTTAAATAAATATTTTACTGATTTTTTAAAAATCCCAGTAACCTTGAGATAGGTGGAAGCCACTAAAATTTATTTTAAAAAATGGAATTAAGCTACAAAAAAGACAGACACATCTGTGTATTAGTGCAACATTAGTGGAAACAATTAAAGTAGCGTTACCCAAGAATATAGTCTGAATATAGTAGACTTTATTAAGGAAAAAACAAGAGATTAAATTGTTTATTAAGGTTACAATTTGTATCAAGTCACATAACACTACTGTGCTGGTTATTACATCATTTGTGCTTATGATGATAAATCACAAAATATCATACATGAAAGCAAATTTAAGATATCTAAGATAGCATTTTTTTAGGCAGATCAGGAGAATATTCAATATGGTAGTTGAGGGAATTGTTCTGCTAAATGATTAGAGATCTGTCTTTGAGCAGAGACTTTACATGCATCAGTAGAGCCCTGCAAATCCATGGATATCCACTTTTTAACTGCAAGTGTTCATGCAGATAGCCACAGTTCATTTATGCAGATGCAGATGTGGATATAAATTTTGTCACTAGAACTCTGCAGATTTGTGAATATATCACTTTATATCTGTGGGTATCCATATCTCCCGACCTGGATATTTTGAAGATACAGATAACAAATTTTGTATCCACACAGAGCTCTATGTATTAGCTTTCTTCTGCAAAATGTTTGAACAGAACACCTCAACTCTTCCCCGGAATTCTACCCTTATAGCTTCTAGTGGAATTGAGAATCAGTATTTAAAGGATAAAAAATTGAGTATTGTCTGGCTTATACAACTCATATTTTGAAGAAAAGAAAAATGTTTTTAAGATTTCAGACCTTGTATGAGAAAGCTGAGGATTAACTTTGCAGTTTAAGATCCTGTGAATATGAGAATCAAATTTCTTGGCAAGATTTATATTTTCAAATTGTTTACAAAGGTAGAAACTGATCACAAGCAAAATGTCACAAGAATTAGAAACAACGGAAGTTCAGACAGCTGGGGAATTAGAGGCAGGTACTAGCTGAGACTCTTTAATCTTAGTTAATTTACTTTTTCAAAAAAATTTATAGGCTTAAAAAGTCATAACTGTTGATCTTTAGTCTTGTATTATTATTTGACCTTGCTTTTTATTTATTTGTCAGATGCATACATGACATTTTACTTTTAAGATTACTACATTGAGAAATCGTATTAAATATTGGGAAAACTCCACGTACAGAGAGGATATCTTGCTTGAAGCACTTAAGGAATTAATTTCTGGCCTTAACTTTATTCAGGTGGATAGAGTGTCAGAATAAGAAGTAGGATTAGGGACTGCAGTTCCAGCCATACCCTCTGATGGGATATTTCTTCAGGGAAGTTTGACTTCTATAGCCATATTCAATTTGTTTTGAAAGAAACAGAAAAAAATCATCTGAAAAGAATGAGGATTCTTTAAACATTAAAAGTTTCTGCTTTTCAAAATATAACATCTAGACTCGTTGTGAAAGGCATTATAAGTCAGACTGTTTGAAGTTATTTTCTTTTGAATGTTTAAACAGTGGGGAAGAACAGATTTCTGCAAGTTTCTTCAGCAGCTGTCAAACTTTGAAAACCTGACACTCACTGAATAAGTTCACCTGCATTAAAATCAAGTAGAATGTTGTAGGGATGTTAGATATTGTGTAATGGAATAGTTGTGTAACCGCATGAAATCTTAGCAGTTACCTGGCTATTTGATAGTCCCTGGGGGTGGGGCCAGCAGCCAGTGCATCCCGGCCCCACTCCCAGGGAGCCCCATGTCACCCGTCACTGTTTATAAACCAGCTCCCCATACAGACCAACTGCCTGTTGCCCCACTCTGCTGCCTCTGATACAGAGGCAGCAGTGTGGGGTGGCAGTAGTTGCTGTCCGCAGGGTTCCGAGCTCCCCGTGTACAGAGGCTAGTCCATGGCAGCAGCCCCTGTCTACAGGGAGCTCAAGCTTCCCCACAGACAATGCTGCTACCACGGACCAGCCTCTGTTCAAGGCAAGCCCAGGCCACCATGGACAGGGGTGGCTTTGTGGCAGCCTCCCTCTCTCCCCACCACCACCTCACTGCATGTGGTTACATGACTTTTATGAACCAATGTCCAAAGATGAGTATTGCAAACCCACATGGAGGGATGGAAAGGAATGAGCTGGGGAATGAAGTGAGTATTACAAGGAGGGGGGACATAGAGTAGAAGCATCCCTTATTCATGCCTACTTCATTGTACCAGGAAAGAGCTTGCTGGCAAATTTCTTTCATGAGCATCATCTCAATGAGTGTGTTCCTGGCATTCTTTTATCTTTGGAAGCCTGCTACCCCTGTTGCCTGAGGAGGTAATTATTGGAATAGTTTTCCTGCTAGGTAGTTGGTTTTGGGGTTGTTCATATTACCTAATGAATAAAGCTGTGGCTAGACACTTAAGGGACTGCTCAAGGCTTATATGCAGTTCTAGATATGCCTCATTTTGACAGCTAAGTGGGACATAAGTAAACTTATACCCAACCACTGCTTAGGGGAGAATTTCATCTTTAAACTATAATCAAAGTGTTTGTTTTAACATAATTATTTATGCCTCCCAACAGCCCTGTGAGGTAGGTAAGTAATTGTCCCCTTTTCATAAATGAAGAACAGAGGTACAGAGACTTAAAGTCTTTCTAACTGTCCCACAGCAAATCTACAACCAAGTAGAGAAACCAAATATCCTGTTTTCCGGTCTTGTGCTGTAATTGTTCTTCCTGCCTTGCATAGTTTAATACAAAGCATCAATATAAATCTTCATGATGTACAGCAATATTGGAATGTAACTGAGTAATAATAATATAATGTGTAAAATAATTTAGTTTACTATTCAGATGCTAAAATACAAAATTTGCATGTTCTAAGAAAATCATCATTTTGAAGTCCAAATCAATGTTTGCTTGCTCTGAATTATTGCCTTCTTACTATTTGTATCTCCAGTATTTATAGGCACTAATACTAAATAATAGGCCTATTGCTAAAAAAGTTAAATTGAATAGTTCAACTGTGATTTTTCAAAATGTTCTGACTCTTCAAATCCATTTCCATTTCACCTTGTTTCTTTCATTACCTATGGGAATTTATTTTAAAAAATATTTATTAGCCGATAATAAAGTGACACAGACAGCAGACATCTTATCCAATACCAGTTCATTTACATCAGATGTGATATGCATCGACATATTTTTTCCAAAGATGTTCACCTTTAGTTCCCACTTCAGTGAACAGTTTGCTTCCTCATTTGCTTGTAAAGTTTCAGTATGAAAGTACATGGCAGGGATTTGGAACATAGTTTTAAATTTTCACTAAGTGCAGAAGCTACTTCTGCCAAAGAAGAGTTTTTCACATCTTTGGAATTAATCTGTATTTATATCATGGCTTTTGGATTTTGATAGGTATAGTCCATCTTCTGTAGCTACTTAAGGGAATGTTATCGTATTATAATCTTGGTCAATATGTTTATTGACTTGCTCCTATACACTACTGTTAGTTTTGTATTTTCTGATTGAAAAATAACACTTTATTAAAATATAGGTGCTGACACATAGAATCATAGAATACTAGGACTGGAAGGGATCTCGAGAGGTTATCGAGTCCAGTCTCCTGCCCTCATGGCAGGACCAAGTACTGTCTAGACCATCCCTGATAGACATTTATCTAACCTACTCTTAAATATCTCCACAGATGGAGATTCCACAACCTCCCTGGTCAACTTATTCCAGTGTTTAACCACCCTGACAGTTAGGAACTTTTTTCTAATGTCCAACCTAAATCTCCCTTGCTGCAGTTTAAGCCATTGCTTCTTGTTCTATCCTCAGAGACCAAGATGAACAAGTTTTCTCCCTCCTCGTTATGATACCCTTTTAGATACCTGAAAACTGCTATCATGTCCCCCCTCAATCTTCTCTTTTCTAAACTAAACAAACCCAATTCATTCAGCCTTTCTTCATAGGTCATGTTCTCTAGACCTTTAATCATTCTTGTTGCTCTTCTCTGGACCCTGTCCAATTTCTCCACATCCTTCTTGGAATGCGGTGCTCAGAACTAGACACAATACTCCAACTGAGGCCTAACCAGCGCAGAGTAGAGTAGAAGAATGACTTCTAGTGTCTTGCTCACAACACACCTGTTAATGCATCCCAGAATCATGTTTGCTTTTTTTGCAACAGCATCACACTGTTGACTCATGTTTAGCTTGTGGTCCACTATAACCCCTAGATCCCTTTCTGCCGTACTCCTTCCTAGACAGTCGCTTCCCATTCTGTATGTGTGAAACTGATTGTTCCTTCCTAAGTGGAGCACTCTGCATTTGTCTTTATTAAACTTCATCCAATTTACCTCAGACCATTTCTCCAATTTGTCCAGATCATTTTGAATTATAACCCTATCCTCCAGAGCAGTTGCAACCCTTCCCAGCTTGGTATCATCTGCAAACTTAATAAGTGTGCTTTCTGTGACAATATCTAAATCATTGATTAAGATATTGAACAGAGCCAGTCCCAAAACAGACCCCTGTGGAACCCCACTTGTTATACCATTCCAGCAGGATTGAGAACCATTAATAACTACTCTCTGAGTACGGTTATCCAGCTAGTTATGCACCCACCTTATAGTAGCCCCATCTAAGTTGTATTTGCCTAGTTTATTGATAAGAAGATCATGCAAGACCATATCAAATGCCTTAATAAAGTCTAGGTATACCACATCCACCGCTTCTCCCTTATCCACAAGACTCGTTATCCTATCAAAGAAAGCTATCAGATTGGTTTGACATGATTTGTTCTTTACAAATCCATGCTGGCTGTTCCCTATCACCTTACCACCTTCCAAGTGTTTGCAGATGATTTCCTTAATTACTTGCTCCATTATCTTCCCTGGCACAGAAGTTCAACTAACTGGTCTGTAGTTTCCTGGGTTGTTCTTTTTTCCCTTTTTATAGATGGACACTATATTTGCCCTTTTCCAGTCTTCTGGAATCTCTCCTGTCTCCCATGATTTTCCAAAGATGATAGCTAGAGGCACAGATACCTCCTCTATCAGCTTCTTGAGTATTCTAGGATGCATTTCATCAGGCCCTGGTGACTTGCAGGCATCTAACTTTTCTAGGTGATTTTTAACTTGTTCTTTTTTTATTTTATCTTCTAAACCTACTCCCTTCCCACTAGCATTCACTATGTTAGGCATTCCTTCATCAGACTTCTCAGTGAAGTCCGAAACAAAGAAGTCATTAAGCATCTCTGCCATTTCCAAGTTTCCTGTTACTGTTTCTCCCTCCTCACTGAGCAGTGGGCCTACCCTGTCCTTGGTCTTCCTCTTGCTTCTAATGTATTTATAAAAAGTCTTCTTGTTTCCCTTTATTCCTGTAGCTAGTTTGAGCTCATTTTGTGCCTTTGCCTTTCTAATCTTGCCCCTGCATTCCTGTGTTGTTTGCTTTTATTCATCCTTTATAATTTGTCCCAGTTTACATTTTTTATAGGACTCCTTTTTTAATTTTTAGATCATGCAAGATCTCGTGGTTAAGCCAAGGCAGACTTTTGCCATATTTTCTATCTTTTCAACGCAGTGGAATAGCTTGCTTTTGGGCCCTTAACAATGTCCCTTTGAAAAACGGCCAACTCTCGTCAATTGTTTTTCCCCTCAGTCTTGATTCCCATGGGACCTTACCGATCAGCACTCTGAGCTTACCAAAATCCACCTTCCTGAAATCCATTGTCTCCATTTTGCTGTTCTCCCTTCTACCCTTCCTTAGAATTGTGAACTCTATGATTTCATGATTGCTTTCACCCAAGCTGCCTTCCGCTTTCAAATTCTCAACCAGTTAACATACATTATCCCTTTATTTGATTTACTAATGTTTATATTTCTTGGAGGGGCGGCTGTGTTAGTCTGTACCTGTAAAAACAAGGCACTGTAATTAGCCATATGTAGTTGAAATCCATCAACTTCATGAAGAAAGTCGCACAGATAGAAACAAACATCATTTTCCTCTCCAAGTGTAAACAGATGAACATCATAGCTAATGGACTGAAAGTGAAAAATCCGTTACAATTAACATACTACTCAAACTACAGTGAGAGACTGTGCATTACACTCTTGTGGAAACTTTGAAACCACCTAATCAGCATCCTATACAACATACCGTAGAAAATAAAAAATTAGCTCTCAAAAGTAGAGACTCATAAAAAAAATCAAGCTTCCGCATGGCTGGACTTTAAAAAAACAAGACAAGCCAATTATGACGCTCACTTCCCTACAGCAACAAACCCTGTTGAGCTGTCCACATATCTATACAAGCAACACCATCAGAGGACCTAACCACATAAACCACAACATCAGGGGCTCATTTACCTGCACATCCATATGTGATATATGCCATCAAGTGCCAGCAGTGCCCCTCTGCCATGTATATTGGTCAAACCAGACAGACTCTGCGCCGTAGGATAAATGGACACACATCAGACATCAGGAATGGTAACACACATAAACCTGTAGGAGAGCATTTTAACCTCCCTGGACATTCAATAATGAATTTAAAAGTAGTCATCCTTCAACAAAACCATTATTCAGATTATAGAGGGAGACAGCTAAACTGGAGTTCATTTACAAATTCAATACTATCAATTTAGGCTTAATGAAGATCTGAACTGGTTAACACATTACGAAGGCAATTTCCCTGCCATCAATATTCACATCTCCACCCCAAATATTGTGAATGAAACACATCTACCCTGACTTAATTAGCTTCATTAAAACTGGTCCTGCAATTGACAGGTAACTTCTTTTGCTGTGGCATGTACCCTGGATTCTGTAATTTCCACTCCAACTCATCTGATGAAATAAATGGGTTTTACCCAGGAAAGCTCATGACCTAATCATTTGTTAATCTCTAAGGGCATGTCTACATAGCAGGGCAAAAGTCAAATTAAGCTATGTAACTTGAGCCACATCAATTGAATAGCTTGAGCTGAAATAACTTATTAGGCTTTTGGCACTGTCTACACATCAGGAGGTCGAAGGAAGAACACTCTTCCTTCAACTTCCTTTACTCCTCATAAAATGATGGTTATAGGAATTGAAGTAAGTAGTCCTCCAGCTCATCATTTTTTTTGAAATAATGGCTTGCAGTGTAGACACACTCTTTGTTATTTCAAAATAACGCTACTGTGTACACGTACCCTAAGGTGCCACAAGACTACTCAACAATTTGTTGCTCTAAATTAGAAATTTGCTACAGGCCTTATCTTTTCGTCCTTCTTACATGAACAGAGAACAGCAATATCCAAAGTCCAGAGATGCAAACAATTTAATGTTTATTGGGGTTAGCTTCCAGCAGGCATGAATCCAGTTTTCTTTCTTCCCCTGTTGCCTTGTTTTTTCTCACTCACTTCCTGTTCGTCCCTAATATAGAAAGCAATATTTTCAAGTGTACCTTAAACAATCATTCTACTGAAATTTAACTAACCAATACTAATATATTGTAACATGATTATAGAATCACAGAATAATAGAACTGGAAGAGACCTTGCGAGATCAAGTCCAGATCCCTGTCCTCATCACAGGACCAAGCATGGTCTATATCATCCCTGATAGATGTCTATCCAACCTGCTCTTAAATATCTCCAGTGATGGAGATTCCATCACCTCCTTAGACAATTTATTTCAGCATTTAACCACCCTGACAGTTAGGAAGTTTCTCCTAATTTCCAACCTAAATCTCCAGCAAGGAGAACAATTTTAAGTTGTATGTACTTTATTTCTACTGCAGTGTTTTGGGTCAGATGCAGAGATCATTTAGCTGAAATTCTGTGGCCTATACTGTACAGAATAGAAGGTTATGAGGGTTTTTTAAGACAGTAAAATCTGTGAAACATGAAATCATGGGATAATAGAATACTAGAATTGGAAGGGACCTCGAGAGGTCATCGAGTCTAGTCCCCTGCCCTCACGGCAGGACCAAACACGGTCTAGATCATCCCTGATAGATGTCTATCCAACCTGCTCTTAAATATCTCCAGTGATGGAGATTCCACAACAGCCCTAGGCAATTTATTCCAGTGTTCAACCATTCTGACAGTTGGAAAGTTTTTCCTAATGTCCAACCTAAATCTCCCTTGCTGCAATTTAAGCCCCATTACTTCCTGTCCTATCATCAGAGGCCAAGGAGAAAAATTGTCCTTGTTCCTTCCTGTGACACCCTTTTAGATACTTGAAAATCACTATCATGTTCCCTCTCAGTCTTCACTTTTCCCAACTAACAAGCCCAATTCCTTTAGCCTTGCCTCAGAGCTCATGTTTTCTAGACCTTTAATCATTTTTGTTGCTCTTCTCTGGACCTTTTCCAATTTCTTCACATCTTTCTTGAAATGTGCTGCCCAGAACTGGACATAATACTCCAACTGAGACCTAATCAGTGCAGAGTAGAACGGATGAATAACTTCTCATGTCTTGCTCACAACATTCCTCTTAATGTATCCCAGAATCATGTTTGCTTTTTTTGCAGCAGTGTCACCTATTATCTCCCACCATCTTAATTGGTTTACATCCAGCAAAATTAATTATAAAGGAGACAGAAACAATGAAAGAACCAGACAGAATCATATAGATAAATAATAAAGAGAAATGGGGAGCTGGCCTTTCCCAGACAGAAAGCTATCAACCTAAGTTTCAGTGAGTAGTTTGAAATGTACCTTCCTCAAAAGAAACAACAGAGAGATGGGGAACACCTAAGTATCGATGACTTTTTTTTTAATTTACCCTTCTTACTGGTTTGGCTTTGTTCTTATACAGGCCTTTACGAACAGGCCTGAATATCTATGTCCTAAAAAAAAAGGAACAAATTTATAAATATATTAAGAAATGTCTCATACTTCCGATCAGATGTGAACCAGTCCATAAACCTTTTATGTGTTTCTTCCATGCCTAGCTGAACAAACCATTTTCAGTTCAATTTCATCAGGCAGAATTGCACAAAATAACAAGTAACACAGTCAAATAGGCTACCAAGCTAACACAATAACTTTATAATGCACTTTGAAGGATATTTTATAAGAAACCCTGCAGGGATCTGAGGCACCTGTTCAATGGGTCAAAGTGCGATTTCCTTGCTCCCATTGCTGTACAGTTATTCACATGAATCATTCCACTGAAGAAAATGTGATTCACTTGTCTGAATGAATAAGTGCTCACAAATAAGAGCACGGGGTAACTAATCCTCAAACTCAATCTAACTATTTCTGAAGAACTGATACTTAAAATAGTGACACATGAGCAAAGTCAGTGGGAAAATAAAAGTATACTGAATACAAGCTAGTTTGGATTGAAGTATTTATGCAGCACCATTGTGGTACATGTTTCTTTATAAACATGTTTAAAGAATTTCTAGTCCTTTGCAATTCTTCCCAAATGATATGAGCTCTTTTTCTGGCACTGGCTTGCTGTGTGATACACATATAGGCACATGTGCATGCACATACACACACAGACTTTATTTACACAGTTGCAACCAATGTCAATTCAAATGTCAGAAGATTATTCCTTTGCAGTCAGAGCTACAGCAGAAATGCTTAATTTGTGCAGATGAATTTCTCAAAACTGCATTTAGTTTTGTACATACACTGTACATATCTTTGTCCTGGTATTTCCAACACAACTTCCCTTTGAAAGGACAATCTGTTCTGTTCAGCCACTTGAACTCTTAAAGTGAGGTTATTCAGTCCAACACTTTATTGGGGCATTAATTATGTATAATTCACTCTGACCTAACAGCATTTATTTTGTGTATTTTAAAAGAATACATGAGGTCAGCCTCTGTTAGCAAATGATTCTGCATGGTTTCATGTCTCAGACCAGAAGCTAAAATGTCCCTTGAAGCACAAAGGCAAATCTGTTCCATAGTTACAGTGCTATGTAGACAGGGTATGTCTACACTACAGTGCTATTTCGAATTAACTTAATTCGAAATAGTTAATTCAAATTAAGTTAATTCAAAATAACGCATCTATACACAAAAACTATTTCAAAATAGCATTTTGCTATTTTGAAATAGCGCATCCACACTGAGTGGACCCTGAACCGAAGTTAAGGCTGGCCGGAACCAGTGCCGGCAGGGCATCAGGTGAGGACTTAGTGCGTGGGGCTGCTGCCTGAACCTAAATGAGCTCAGTGCTTAAAGGGACCCTACCCCCACCCCGGACAGACAGTTCTCAGGGTTCCCCGCTTGCTTGTCTACCTTGATGAGGGACAGCAAAGCAGTCCTGTCTTGGAGTGCCCTGAGTGCCCGCACTCGGGACACCACAGCACTCGGCCACATGGATCCAGAGCTGCCCCTGGGCACACCGGTGTGTCTCGTGTGGTCGTTGCCATCAGCCTGGCTGCACTTGCTGCAGGCTGCCATCTGGGGGGTCCACGGGGGGCTGTCAGGATCCAGGAGGCCCTGCAGGAGAGTGTCCATCCTGAGGAGCCCTCAGAGCCTCCCCGGTCCTCCCCACTGGAGGCTCGTGCCCCATTCCTCCCTCACATCCATCCACTTACCTCTCCCTAGCCCCCCTTCCTGATGTGAAATAAAAGACACGTATGTTCAAAAATAGAAACTGGGTTTATTGAACAAAACTGGGGGGGGATGAACCTCTGGGGAGACTGGGAAAAGGAGGTGGGAGAGGGGAAGAGAGAGGGTGGGAGAGGGGAGGGGGAAACCTGGGAGGGGGGAGGGCCCAGGATTGGGGGTCTCGCCAGACCAACTTGACTTTCATGCTAACCTGCTCCTGGGTTTGCATGTGGCCTTTGCTGGCCAGGCTGGCAGCTATCCTGCCATAGACGGCTGTATTCCTCCATCTAGTGTGGAGATCATGGACGTTGAGGGCATCCCTCCCAAACCTGAATAAGGTCCATGATCTCCACTCTGGACCAGGAAGGCGCCTGACTTCCCCAGCCCCTGTCAGGCTCCCGGGAGCTGGCAGACTGCTCCTCGGGAGCGGTGGAGGGCTGGCTGCCAGTGGCTTGCTGGCTCATGTTTTGGGGCCACTGGGTCAGGGGCCCCGGTGGCCACTGCTGGCTCTGGGCTGGCAGGCTTGGAGCTGGCACAGGCACTGTGGCCAGGGTCTACCCCTTTAATGGATCTGGGGCTGGGGGAGAGGAGAGTAAGTTTTCCTGGTTGTGCCCAGAGTGGCCACCAGGGCTCCCTGGGAAGGGCTGGAGGCCCCCTGTTTCGAATTAAGTGTCTACACAGCACTTAATTCGAAATAGCTATTTCAAATTTGGTGTTACTCCTCATAGAATAAGGTTTACCAAATTCGAAATAAGGGCTCCGCTATTTCGAATTTATTTCGAAATAGCAGTTTGGCTGTGTAGACGCTATTAAAGTTAATTCAAAATAACTGCTGTTATTTCGAATTAACTTTGTAGTGTAGACATACCCACAGTGAGTTTTAGGGATAAACAGCTTTGGAAAACAGCTATAACCTCTGTATGACTCTTCTCTTTTGGCATTACTTATGCTCTGTGTATCTGAACCAGTCCCTAAGGTTTACTTCACGTATGCTCAAAATAGGTGCTACCTGTCTCACCTGCTACAATATGTGAAAAAAAGAGATTAATGTGTTTTTTCAAAATGAGATTTGCAGTTGTCACAGGACTTCGTGCAGCTGATTAACCCAGTTTTTGGGAGGTGAAAGATCAAGGAGGTCTATAGGTAAGGGGAAATTGTATTCTGCCCTAAGGAAATGGGGAGCAGGATGAGGGGAAGACTTTGGAGCCTGTTGAGTGGGAGGAAGAAAACTGCTGTGAGTTTTGAAGCTTGCATAGGGGGAAGAAGAAGGATGTGGGTAGGCCTTTGGAAAGGATCCAACCCAGGGGCGGCAGAAAGGAAGACTAGTGACAATGGACGGTTAGGGAGAAGTCGGAGGTCACATTTGCAAGGAGAAGGGGAAGAAGAGACTGGAAAGCCTGAGGAAAGTGGAGATGGAGTTTCTGGGAAGGTTCAGGGTGGAAAACACTGTCAAGCCCAATGCTAAAAGGGAAAATTGGCATTTGTTTCAGTGGAATGAGCTCTCATTTTGTGTTTATCTCAGGGTGTGTTTTTATACTCACACCTGCACACACACACACACTCAATGTCCAGGAAGCTTTTCTGTAAAGAGTCAAAAAATCAGATCCCAAACTGACATGATTTATTTTAAATCTGATTTTAAGCCAATGCCACTATACTTTTTAAAGTAGCAAGACTGGAATTATTGAATTGTGCCTAGGTCCAGTGATAGCTCTATTGCTCAATGTAATAGTTAGTAGTCAGGCCAAAATCAGAAAGCTAGATCATTTAGCCAGGTTCTTTAAACACACCCTTGCAGCCAAACATAACATTGTTAGGCTTTATTTACAGAACTAGCTGCAGTAACAGATTGGAATAACTGTACATGTGTACATTCCTGTAACTTGTGATATTTATAGAAATACCATTAAGGGGAGTTGTTTAATGTATCACAATGTCTTACCACTGTATCAATCCACCAGAAATTTACAAGCTAAATTAGACACAGCACTACATAGAAAGACAATAATTAGCTAGTAGGGAAGTAGATAGAAGAGGGATGCAACAGTGTATTTCAGGGAAGCTCCGTGGCAATGTGAATGGAGGCCCAGCTCCACAACCCCAGAAGGGGCAGGGCTGTGGCAGCCAGCTCCCAGTGCCACCTGGATGGCGCAGTGTCCCCTTCACCCCTATCAGCAGGCTCATGGGGTACTAGTCCATGACAAGGACTCCTATCTACTATTGTAATATAAACAATAAATGATGGATCATTAAATATATTGATTGATAGGTATGCATTAGGTTTGTTCCTCGTGAGGCCAATGAAACTAAGGAGGGGATGGAAGTCAATGATGGAAGATTGACTTTGTTGCCTGATCTTTAGATTGTGTAAATTAATTGTATAAGTTACTTCTGAATTTCCAGTTACCACCTTAAGGTTGCGATCAATCTTCTATAGTTCTGTTTAGCAAATCTAGTTAAGACATGCTAAATCAAACTCAGAGGGTGCACCCACCGGGGTCTGGTTCTCCTGCTTTTGTGAGGAGTAAAGGAAGCCAACGAGAGTGTTTGGTCCTACTGAGCCTCCTGCTGTGGGGGTGCTGCCAAGCTCAGCTTCAGGTAAGCCAACTCCAGCTTCGTATTCTACATAGCTGGAGTTGCATACTTTAAGCCAACATATTGGGTCTAGCGTAGACCCAGCTTAAGGGTTGCCAGGTTCTTTGTCTCAGAATCAGGCCTAGTTTTTAAATTATTTGATGGCTGTGAACTCTGATGTGCACAGTTGCAAATTTCACATTATAGGAATCTTGTATATTTACAAATATAGTTTATTAATATATTTAGTACAATCTCAAACACTCCAACTTCCCAAGATAGATAAAAATGTACATCTATATTTCCATATATTCATACCATTCTTTTTAGAACAACCTGAAGTGTTAGCCGGCACCTTTTCCACCGTCACCTTCCCTATCATCACCAATTCCCATTATTCTGGCACCACCCAAGGACTACATCACCTTCTCCTATTGCCCCTATGCTAGGATGCCACTTTTAAGTTACACTGACGTTGTCATGTTTGACGCATATTCAGTAAGGGATATTTCTCTTACTCCTTATTTGTACTTTCTCTCCTTCCTAATGGCGAAGTGCCTTTTTCCCATAGGTCAGAGTACACCACTGATGTCAGCTTACTATCATATATGTCAATTTGTTACCATGTCCACTTTTGTGGTTATGTATCATATTTGTTATTTCTGTCTTACCCAGTTATTCAGTCTGGTTTTAACGGGTTAGTTGGGGTTTTTCAAGTCGTAGTTGGTGTACCTGTTAAGTCTGAGGGTATTCTTGGAAGCCCATATGCCACTAAAGGGTGTTTTATTTAGATGAAAGGTCTGAATTTATACACATTGCCTTTGCTATCTGGTTGAAAATTCTCACATATGTGTATGCTAACATACAGGATGTGGCTAGTAAGTCCCTTGAGTTACAACCAAACTGCCAAACTCCTTTAATATAAACATACTGTAACTTATTATAATAAGCATATAATCAAGACCATAAGCAAATAATACATCTATACCTATAGATAGACACATAAAATGAAAGCAAGCAGGTTACCCTATAACAGGGGTGGACAAGATAGGGTCCGCAGGCTGGATCTGGCCTGCCAAACCACCAGATCCGGCCCATGGCCATCCTGCCGCTCCCACACCCCAAGCCAATTGAGACCTGGGAATAGAGGAGTGTGTGAAGTCCCCTTCCCCCACCAGGGGTCCACGGTGCCTAGAGGGAACAGAACAGCTGGCAGTTCCCTGTAAGTGCCCCGTACTCCTGGCAGGGCAGGTAGAGGGGCAAGAGACTTTGTATGCTCCCCTGCCCCCAGGCCCTGTAATTAACACAAGTTTTCACAGGATTTTGTGGGTATTTTGCTTTTCTCACTGTTCTGAAGCTTGTGGCTTAGGACTATATGATCTGATATCTAAGTACTCAGGGAAAGATAAAACATAGTTTCATCAATAAGGCAAAAATCTCATACAAGCTTGTGCCCACATTCCAGCCTCCAAAAAGTGACATTAAATTGCACATACATCTTGACAAGCGTGATGCAATCTTCTATGAATTCTTCTGTTTAAAGCAGAACAAAAATGGAAATAGGTGTTCTAGCCCACTGGATCTGCCTATGCATAAGGAGGTTGCAGCTACAGAGGTGGGTTGGAATTGAACCCCATAGCTTCCCTATAGCTACAAATTGAATTCCATCTGCCTCTACCCACTTCTTATTTCCCACTATTCCCAATAAAGATATGGTTTACTCAAGCTTTTCACAATGAGCAGTGAATTCCCTCTCCATTTAGATGACTATTTCTGTAACTGTAAATTTGGGTTTGTTTTACTAGTGATCATATTAGATACTAAGAAATGAACTGAACTTATTTATGTGTAAAGACCTGCTGCTATAATTCACATGGAAATACTATATTCTGTGCCTGCATAATTCCTTTATAGGGATCTTTGCTGACTTTTTTGTGGCAAACTCAGTTACACCAGAGATTTTAATTTTCAAGTATTAAGATTAAAGAAAATATATGACATATTTGATATCAATGAAACATCCACAGCTTTCCATTCTGTTTTCTACCTAATTAGGCACAAATCAACCATAGTAGTCAATGGTCAAGCAGAAACTTCATATTTTGAACAGGATCTTGACTCAAATAAAAAGTGATATGTGAAGAACTTTCAAATAGGCTGTTCACAATGTACACAAATATAGCTCCCCTGTGTAGATGGTCTACATGTAAACTTAGTAGAGAGAAATCATATCTAAAAAATTACAGCAGTGTCTTTGATATAAATCATTGTAATACTGAATGTCACTCTAGGCATGATATCAGCACGGAAGCATTTATCACAGAAATATTTTGACAATTCCTGTATTGTTATAAATACATATTGGTACAATATAGCAAATGTATAATAGTTTAAAAAAAACGTATAAATTGTTATATGATTTGACTCTTAGTTCCTATTAGAAATGTCCCATAGTCTGTGGGACTTAGCAGGGGTGTAGGGATCATTTTACTCGGCTCTAAATGCAGGATCAGAGTCTTGGTTATGAAGTTTGCAGCTCACACCATAACCGGGGTTACTGGTTGGTTTTGTTTGTTTGTTTTGCTTTTAAATTGCATACAAACCAGATTTCCTGTACCTTCATATGGGGTTCCATCTGGAAACTTCTACTTTCAAGTGCCACTGCATATGTCTTGTTTTTAAAACTTTCTTAGTATAATTTTTCAGTCATGATTATATTCTGTCAAACCAATACATTATAAGAAGTTGATTGTTGCTCTATACCTTGTGTAGTCATTTCAACAAATGAGTGCACTGTTGATATAAAATGCTAATATTTTCATTAGTATAATACACCCAGTTTGCACTTTTGTTAATGAATATGCAAGGTGTAGGGAAATGGAAGTATCCAATCCTGTATATTTCCAACAACTTGTTAAATATGAATCCTAGAAATTCAATGTCTCCTTATTAAAAATATGTCTTAAATGGCAATAATGATCAGGAGAAAATGTAATGGAAAAATATACTGAGATTTCTATAGGGGAGTAGTAATTAAGGGCATTATTTTCAGTATGGGTCAAAAAGATTTAACTATGTGAGAGTTAATTATATTCTCTATATTTCACTTAAAAGCCATTTTCTTCTTAAAAATAATACTGAGTAAAGTTACGTGTCATAGAGCTGATTTATTATTTGTAATCAAAATGTTATGGTTTAAACTCTTTTTTGTCATTAACTTTTGGGTATAAAAACTGTCACCACATTAACCTGTCCTATATGGAAAAGGTAAACAGTCAGGGTATGTCTACACTACCACCCTAGTTCGAACTAGGGTGGTTAATGTAGGCATTCGAAGTTGCAAATGAAGCCCGGGATTTAAATATCCCGGGCTTCATTTGCATCTTGCCGGGCGGACGCCATTTTTAAATCCCCTTAGGTCGAACTCCGTGCCCGCGGCTACACGCGGCACGGAGTAGGTAGTTCGAATTAGGATCTCTAATTCGAACTACCGTTACTCCTTGTGGAACGAGGTGTACCGGTAGTTCGAATTAGAGATCCTAATTCGAACTACCTACTCCGTGCCGCGTGTAGCCGCGGGCACGGAGTTCGACCTAAGGGGATTTAAAAATGGCGCCCGCCCGGCAAGATGCAAATGAAGCCCGGGATATTTAAATCCCGGGCTTCATTTGCAACTTCGAATGCCTACATTAACCACCCTAGTTCGAACTAGGGTGGTAGTGTAGACATACCCTCAGAGAGTTGGGAATGCCTCTTTACTAACAGACTCTGAGTTCTGGTCACCTTCTCTCTCTCTCTCTTTTTTTTTTTTTTTGGTAGCACACTGTCCATTTTAGAACCTCCTCAGATGTCAGATTTCTGAGGTCACTCATCAGAGTCAAGAGACAGATTGTGATCCTCTTACTATTGTTGGATCTCTGTTATATCACAATGAAGTTCAAGGAACTGCTTCCAGAATAAAGGACAATTTGCTGTGAATAAGTGTATCCAACTCTGATCCACAGAATTAATTTGGTCAGTGTGACTGTTATAAAAAGCCTAAAATTACTCAACTTTGAGCAGAGTGTTGAGTAATATGGCAAAGAATATTCTTGTGCAAGAAATGTGTATTGCTTTTGTCATGTGGCACCAGTAAAAATTCCCAGAAATAGCTGCATTTTTCTAACACTGAAGAACTTCATTAAGAAATTAGGGAAAGAATGTGATCCAGTAAGTTACTCTGTCTCTAAAGAACCTTCCCCAAATCCTCCAGCCTGGCTCCTTGTTACATATTTAAACAAAAAGAACATGTATCCTTATAGCCATTTAGCTGTCTGTTATATGCAAAAGCAAATGTTGTGTTTTGATATGCAGTATTTGACTATTAAATGTGGAAAAATGCTTTCTGAAGGAATATCTGATTACAACTCTCCTTTGCTGATGATGGCTCAACCTTCTGCAGGGGGAAAGTAAATTTCTCTTTTCCCTGAGTTAGAGTAATTCCTATTCCAAAGGCTACTTACATAAAGAAGTCAAGTACAGTATAGTGGACACTGAAGAAGGTTATGAGTACCAAAACTATTCAGGATCTTTGTGCATGTATTGTTTACATAGAGAAAGGAGAAGTTTCTTGATTAATTTCAGAATTTACTGTGTTTAGAAGCACTCCTGAAATGACATGGAAGGTATTAAGAAGTCTAAATATTCCTTGATGGATGTTTACCATAGCTTCTTTAGAGAGATTAGGATGCAGAGTGCTTTTACTGCAGAAAAACCCGCTGTCTCATTCACTTAACAAAAGATACACAAATTATAGTCTCATGACAGTTTCAATATCCTTAGGTCAGAAGGGAATTTCCCCTTGAAATAGTGGGGACTAAAGTCCCACATTCCAGCAGGAGATCTTAAATTCACAGGCAAAATTTATCCTATGAAATTAGTTAATTTACATGGAGGAAAATGATTTGAAAATCAAGGGTGACAAATAACTGACAAGAACTGCGTTATGGAAGTTCAAATACAATGTCTGTGTCTGATCCATGATACCTGGCTCCTTTGTATCTGCTGTTACTAATAATGTGTGTGTAGCAGTATAGATGTACTTGGTACTTTCCAGAGAGACTGACTATTCAGTCCCTTGACACATGGTGCATAGATGCAGGCTGCATGTGGCGTGATTTATCACAACCCATGGAGTCTATGTCTACACAGCAGCATTATTTTAGAATAACTGACATATCTACACAGCAAGCCATTATTTTGGAATAATGTAGAACTGGAGGACTTCTTACTCCAGCTCCTGTAAACCTCATTTCACAAGGAGTAAGGGAAATCAGAGTTTTCTTCCTTTAACTTCCTGCTGTGTAGACAGCGCCAAAATCCAAATTAAGCTATTTTGACTTCAACTATTCAATTGACGTAGCTCAGGTTGCATAGCTTAATTCAACTTTTGCCCTACTGTGTAGATGTGCCCACAGAGATTTAGTATCAGGAAAGAGGGAGATTGGAAAACGTAGAACAAAAGGGTGTGCTTGCTTGTTTTACATAGTATGCATCACATCATTCCACTCCTGCCCCCAGCTCCTTTTATTTTATATAATAAATTTGAATTTGCCATAGGGGTGTGGCTGACAAAATCTTTCCACCAATAATTATTTCCCTAATGCCAATCTCTAACTAGCTTGTATATGTGTGCTTATATATAATATAATAAAAGGTGGGGGGGGGGGGAGAGAATACATGATACTTGACTCATTGCTCTGATGCCAGGCACATGATGCTTGAGAATGTCTTGATGTGGGTACAGCACCGCTGCCATTTGTGGCCCTTAAGCACTAAAAGTACAGTTGAGATACCTATCTGCATTTAGCTAACAATGAGTCAGTTTTCACAGGATTTTTACATTAAAGCGACTATTCAGAAATATCATGCACATTATTTATAGTGCTTAGTAGGCCTGTCCCTAAAACTGTTGTTCTTTCCTGTAGGTGCCTGTGTTTTTGTTTCATTGAAATCTCTCAACATAAACTTTGAATTTTAAAGAAATGAAGTGATATTACCTTGACTAGGCTCCATACAATTAATTATAAAACTGAACTTGGCTCTCTTCCAAAATGCAACACTGTGGATTATTTCTGACTACTACTAGCTACACACAATGTGAAAATTAAATTCACCACTGTCTTTTGTGTGTGAACGTAAGTGGGTGGGGTTGTTTTTTGTTTTTTTGCTAGTGTATGACTCGTCATATTTCTTTTCTATCACACCATGTATTCCCTACTTGAAGGTACCAAACTATGATACAGATCAGATTTATGTCAGAATTTCTTAGGCAACAAAATGTAGCAGGAAAATATTAAAACACTCCAAGGATTTTCTTTGAGTGAGCACAATAATGTGACAGGTTTGCTTCCTAGATTATTAGAGAAGGTTAGATCTAAAGTGGAAGATTTACCCTGGTACCAATGAATTGTACCTTATAGCTATTAAAACACCTATCCTGCCAAACTTACATGTATTAAAAAGAATAAGACTGCTCACCGAGCAAGTACCATTCCATATGTGTGACAGTGGCCAAATCAGACCTTAATCAGAACCATGTAGCACTGGGTGATGGGGTGTCTGCCCCACACTGGCCCTTTAAGGGTAAAACCCAGCCCTGGGTGAGGGCTGATAGAGCAAAGCCCACAGCTGAAGCAGATACTGCCAATAAGGGCTCAGCCAGAGGATAGGATACAGCTTGAGGTTCTATAAACAAGGGCTCCCAGAGGGAGGCAAAGAGAGACACATACTCTTGCTCCAGCTGGGGAGCAGGAGAGATCTGGCTTTCAGGGAAGCTGGAGGCTTCCTGAGATCCTGAGGGCAGTGCTGGGGAAAGTGAGGCAGAGCTGGGGAGCTCTGGCCTGACCTCACTCCCAGGATGAAGGGCCTGTGACAAGGCCTGAGTGTACTGAGGCTGCAGGAACACAGTCAGTGATAGGAAAAGGCAACATGTCCACACCCCCTTGACAATGATGAGAGGCCATTTCAGACTGCAGTTTGCCCCTGAGGTAAGGGGCTAGATGATGACTGGCAGTGGTTAGAGAGGGATTGAGGCTTCCCAGTGGGGAGAGGATCCCAGAGTGCAGAGATACGGGACTGTTGATAAGCCCCCTCTCCCGAAAGGGAGACTGCGAGCAGGGCCGGCTCTAGAGAATGCGGGGCCCCACATGCACGGGGCCCTGGGCGGCACGCGGGGGGGCCTGCGCATGCATTGTGCTCCTGGGGTACGGCACGTGTGCCATGCGCCCAGGGGGGTACGGCGCATGCGCCATGCGCCTGGGACGTCACGACGCATGCGCCGTGCGTTCCAGACGTCACGACACATGCGCCATGTGCCCGGGCGGGCCCTGCACATGTGCCGTGCTCCCGGCACACTGCGCATGCGTCGCTCACCTGGGCGCGGGGCCCCCTCAGGCGCGGGGCCCCACGCCGGGGAATTGGGCAAATCGGCCTAAGGCCAGCCCTGACTGCGAGACAACTGTAGTGGATACTGCCAGAGAGCAGTATCCTGAAGAGGACACCGTGGTCTGGGAGCGATGCAGGTGCAGAACTGGAACGTGGAATGAGGACATGGGGAGACACCAGCCAGAGGGAGGCATCCTGGTGATGAGCTAATTCCCAGTGCAACTGGCAGGAGGTGCTGTGGCGGCGATTCTGCCCCGTGGCACACTCTCAAAGCGTGCATGGTGGAATGCTGGGTGGTACTCAGAATGCCACAGTTAAATGCTGTACACATCCTTTGGATGTGTGAAATAGAGGGAAGCAAATGTACAGAAAAGTGTATTCAAAGTACCCTGTGCAGGATTTTCAATTTGTCGCGAATTTCAAGCTTATGTTCTGAGGTCAATTGCATGCATTTCTAGAATCACCCACTTCTTGGAGAATCTTAATTGTGTGAGTAAGGGAAAGGTTGATATAAATGTATGTTCACATTTAGGGAAGATGGGGTGACTAAATGGCTCACATTTTAGCATGAATTCATGGAAATGGGGAATAACATTGCTTTTCATCACATGAGGAGATGTACATAATTTGTACAGGAAAAATGATGTGCTACCATCTTCAAAAACATCAAAAGAAGTACCATGTTTACATAAACGACTTAGCATCAGGCATACTGTTCCTGCAAAGAGCTGGCATTTCCTCAATAGTACATCTACTTTGGTAGATGGCAGTCAGTAGAATGCATGTAATAAGCAATGACATTGACAAAAGAAGGTACTTATGTTTAATGCTACTCATTTACTCTGTGCCAGTTTCAGATGCTGAGTTGCCTAGTAAATGAATGTGAGGTATATGAGAATACCAGGGTTGTTGAGAGAGAATTAGGATTTATACCTATGTTAAAAATGAATGTGAAATTCATGTCTATAATAGCATTAAGGATGGACAGAGTTTAAGGATAATTCCTGTGCTTAACACTTCTCCTTGAATCCTGGTATTTGCCTCTTTCACAACTGTCTCTAAACAAAACGTAAAAGGATGACCACAGTTGCCTCTTGTCATTTATGTGCCCTAAGTAAGAGAACTAGCGACAAACTGGCCATAGTCTCAATTGGTGTAAATTGACACTTGAGTCAAGCTTTTTACATTTTTAGCCCCGATGAAATTGCGTTGGTTGCATAAAATTAAAAACTATTCTTGATAGTGGGTTTGGGTTTTTTTGGGGGGGGTTGGGAGGGTGCTGTGCTAGTCTGTATAGTGTAGCATAAGGGAGATGAACTTAAAAATTCAGGAACTGGGAAAATTGGTATTTCCTTTTTTCTGTCTCAGAGGGATAGCCATTGTGGCAAGGTCCTCGCTCAGGCCCCTTGCCCTGGGACACCTTCTTTGTCCACAAATCAGCCGGAGACCCTTTCTGGTGCAGTCACCCATGCCTTTTATTGTCAATTTCCTACCACCTTCTATTTACAGAGCTTTGGTTTACAGCAAACTCAGCCAGCCTCTCCCCACACCCAGGCTCCTTGTTCCCCCTTAGGGTTGCCAGGTGTCTGGTATTGTCCAGGACAGTCCGGTATTTTTGGCTCTTGTCTGGTAAAAAAAATTCAGAAAATACTGGACACCTGAAATGTCCGGTATTTTCTGATTTTTTTCCCGGCCAGGAGGTGAAAATACCGGACTGTCTGGGTCAATACCGGGCACCTGGCAACTCTACACACACTCAGCAACCGGGCCCTCGCTTACCTGGTTCTGCAGGGGAGCCGTCTGGCCCAGAGCAGGAAGACTAGATGGCTGCTGGCAGCCTGTTAGGAGAGGCAGAGCCCAGCCTGTTCTTAAAGGGGCCATGCTGTTTGGAGTTTTTTTTTTATTTTTATTTTTCTGCTTAACTCTTGGGGTCCTTTTTTTTTCTCAACAACTTTGGTCTCCCCCCCCCCTTTTTTTCTCAACAGAATTTTTTCCCCAGTGTCTTTTTTTTGCAGGGGGGCGTTTGGTATTTTTGATGAAACTATCTGGAAACCCTCCTCCCTCCCCGGGGAGCAAATTCAGCCATACCCTGGATCCTTGCTCCTCCCCACCCTGCCTGGGGAGCCTTTTATAGCCCTCTGGCTAGGCACACAGCTGCTCCCATTAGCCCTGGCCTTGCTCAGCTGTCTGCAATTGACCTTTTCAGCCAGGCTATAGTGGCAGAGCTCTGGCTTAGCCATCAGTTTGTTACATCGTGTTAGTCTGCAACTAAAAAATACTTTAAAAACAACAATGGTCCTGTCATCTGAAGTGGGTTATGCCCACGAAAACTCATGATACATTTATATATTCTTATTAGTCTTTAAGGCACTACAGGACCATTGTTCCCTTTTACTGTTTGAGTAAATACTGAAAAAGGAGATTTGTTTATAGTCTCTCTTCTCATCCTGCTTTGTATTTGATGTGGGGTTCACAATAGGAAAACAAAAGGTGTAATCAGGAAATAAACTTGTTGAATTTCCAGAGATTTTTGCTTCAGCTCAATCTCCTCTTTCCCCCTCAGCCCCCTGTAGGTTGAGTTTCCACTATGTGTATGATAGCAAAGGAAAGAAGTAACTGGGAAATAGTTAAGGATAGTTGTAATAAGTTAGTGCTTTGCAAAACAATTAATTCTGATGGACAAAAACCTGAGCTTTACAAACTTATTGGTGCAAGTTAGCCAATTTAAAGGTGAAATTCCGTCTTCAACACAATAATAGATCATGCAGGCACCATGGACTCCAGGTTTTGTAGAAGAAAGCAAAAATGCCTCTAGCTTTATACAGAAAGAGTGAAAAATACTTTACTAGCTGGGTAGCATGGTCGCACAATGTTTCTACATTGACCTCTGGAAGTGAATGGGCATTTTGTAGGTAAAAGGACCGGAAGATTGACCTTTACTAGAAAAAAGGTGTATTTTGCCTATACTAAATAAAACCACATTATTTAAATACCAGTGAACACAAAGCAGTTTTAATTTCAATCCATTCTACTTTCAATATAATTTCTGTGCTCCTCCTCAGCCAACTAATATAGGTTAACATTACAGTTACCTTGTCTTCACTGGGACTGTAATATGGGTTAGTTATTATGACAGTTTAAGTTGAGGTAAAATATAGCTTTTTCCTAGGCCTTGTCTATACTACAGAGTTTTGTCGACAAAACAGTGAATGTGTACACACTGCGATCTGACCTTTGGTAGCAAAAATGCCCTCTTTTCGCAACAAAATAAAACCACCCTGACAAGACACAAGAGTTTTTGTGCAAAAATGTTATCAACTAAGTACCTGTGTAGATACCAGGCTTGATTTTATCATTTTAATTGGCCTCCAGGAGATTTCCCACAATGCCTATCCTGACCTCTCTGGTCAGCCATTTGAACTCCACTGCCTTGCAGCCGGGTAAACAATTATGTGCTCTTTCCCTTTAGAAGCCCCAAGAAATTCTGAATTTCCATTTCCTGTTGGTTCAGCTTGGAAAGGTCTCATTGCAACTTCCCAGTTGATTGTGGTGGCATATCAAAGCATATACTCTCCTACTTGGACCACTGCAGAGCTGCTGAATCTCTTCAGTATATGTGGAGAGGAGGCAGTGAAATCCCAGCTGTTCTTCAGCTGCAGAAACGTGTATACTTATGGACAGATTTCTTGAGGCTTGTGCAAAAAGGGCTATGATCGGGACATGCTGCAGTGCAGAGCAAAGATAAAGGAGCTGGGGCGGGCGTATCATAAGGCAAGGAAGGCAAACAATTGCTCCAATGCTGTACCTTAGACTTGACGGCTTTATGAGAAGCTGGATACTATGCGCAGTGGCAACCCTGTTCCATGAATGGCCCCGTGGATACTTTAGTGGGCCTAGGGACAGTGGAAAGAGGACTAAGCCAGAGAATGAAGTACAGTAATTGTTGAAGAGGTGGAGTTAGATGATGATGTGGAGCTCCCCAGGGGGTAGGCAGCCAGGAACAGTTCACTACTCCACAGGTGCTAGCCAGTCTCAACTGTTGCTTTCCGGTGAGCAAGAAGCAGACAAGGAAATGTCTGGTAAGTGACTGTGGTTTATATAGTGTGTAGGTGGGTTCAGGGTACAAAAATGTATATGGTTGTCTGTGTTTCTGTGCAGTGGACATTTCCCAGTACAATGGAACAGGGAGTTGATGCATGCTGAGAGCTCACAGGAATTCTCCAGATTTTCTCTGGGAAAGTTTCATAGACATTCCCAGCAAGCCTCTGCTGAAGGTTCTTGGCAGAGCTATTTTGTTCCTTTCCCCATTGTTGGAAACTTGCCCATGACATTCAGCAATCACTTGTACAGGGAACAAAACAACACCATAAGGACCAGGACAGAAGCCACAATTGTGTAGTAGTTTTAACCTCACTTCTCTGCTTACCCTCACTAGTGAGATTTGATACAATGACCCCTGCCTGTGGGAGAATGTTAGAGATTTTTATAATTCTCCCCCTCCCTCCCGTTAGCTGCACCACAACACTTTCCACATCTGAAAGTTCCATTTTCACTGCTCTTCATCCCAGACCTTTATGATGATGTCATTCCTCCATTCAGTGCTTTTTTACCTGAGCCCAAAAGTGTTGGCCCATCATCTGCAGCTCTTCTGTGAATGCCCAAAACATTCACAGAAGAATGGATATGGATAGGTTGCTCCTATCCATATCACACAGTATGTCAGGAAACAGTTAGGAACCTGATGGTTAACTGCACTGTCATTGGTGACCATTATCGGAGCACAGGAGAGCAGTGCAGGACCCCTTGCCTGTCTCACAAAGATGCGAGGAAGTTGGGATGCTCTGAAAGAGAGTTTTTTTCTGACATTTGGCCCCATGTAGATAGGCCAAATGTCGGAAAAGCCTCTTTTGGAAGAAAAGCAGAAAAAGATACAAAAATTGCAGCTCACAATTTACGAATCTTTTTCCAACTTTTCTTTGTAGTGTAGACATAGCCATAGAGTGTTTGTGAGCTGACTCATGACTATAGAACATATGAGTGGGCACAAATTTTGCCACTGTCCGAACAAAAAGAAAAATACACTATTTTAACCTAACTGTGAAAAGAGGGGAGGAAAAGAAGCGTCAAGTGAATGAGAACCATTGTTATGTGCTCATTTGATACAATGATGCTATTGGCATAAAATATAGACAAGTAGACATAGCTCCTCCCTCTCCCCAAAAAGTGTCTACACTACGGAAAACCATACTAAGAACGGTCAGTTTTGCACTGGCTTTTTAATACTGTTGGGCATAATGTTTCTACCAGAAGGCAATCCCATTTACTTGAGCTTTCAGGCTTACACCGAGTAGTAAATTAGACCTCCAATTCTGAAAGCTATTTTAGCTAGCAGAGTTCTGCTCCTAGTGTGAATGAGTCATAATTTGAGTTAAACAGTTCTGAAATGACTTTCAAAATTAGGAGAAAATCTTCAGAGGCACAAAGGTCAGTTAGTTCATTTCCTCTTAGTGCCTCCTGCAAATCTGCTGAAACAATGTTCCATCTCAGTTTCTTTGAAGAAATCAATTAGCATCAGTTTTTGACCCATCCGCCGTAGGGGCAAAACTGTGTACACAGCTTTTGACAGATGCTTCCTAGCACAGTCTGTCTTTTGCAATATGATCAGGCTGGTGTAAAACTCCACAGCTTGTCTGCTGTGCTTGAGAGCACAATGAATTATGGACTTCTGTTGAAAATAGCCTTCAGCAAAAGAAGGATCTTATGTTCTTAAATTAAAATATCTTATTTGTTTTTAAATGATACAATATAGAATTGATTTTCAATATGCATTTAAATAACTGTCTGATTTATCCTTAACACATTGAATGAGATTCAGGATTATGTATTTTGTTCCACTTCTTCCCATTTTTTTCATAGATTATAGTTTTCCTTCCTTTGGTTGCTTACTTAATAAGACTATGCTTCAGTGCTTCAGCTGCAGACCAGAAAATCTGTCTCTTCTGTAATACTAATTTTTATGGCTATAATCCCAATTTTCATGGCACCACAAGAAAACAGTATTTTCCAGATTTAGAATTGCTCTTGGAACAGAAATAAGCTTGTCAGCCTTTGTAAACTATTTTTTTTTATTCAAGGGGACAGGTTTATAAGTGTGCTGTATTATCAAGCACAATGCAAAATGAATAAAAGCCAAGGGAATTTAACAAAATTTCACTTTTTAAAATAATTCTAATTGGTATTTTATAATCCTCCTCTCTTCCCATGATCTGTTTCAGATTACATTAAAATGTTAGTTATTACAAGGAGTAAATAGATCCAATGGCTCAATTGCAGTTATTTCAGCATTCTGGTGGAGTTGAATGCATTTGTAACATGCAGGAAGTATCAGAGTGAAAAGGGTTTTCTTGGTGATGATGTTTATATATTACTTTGTAGACATGATGAAGCCTGGCCAAGGGGAGACAGTTATTGCTGGCTCTGAGATGATTGGCTGTTTAACCCTTTATGTATCAGTGTGGGGCAAATGCATCATCATAGATGTATATGTCCCCAAAACAGAGAACCAACATACTCTACCCCTGCCATTTCCAGGCTAAAGATGACAGAAGTACCAATACCATGAAGTAGTTCAAAGTACAAAATCCTTTCAGAAGAACATTGTAAGAACTCCCTTATGAATATTTTAAAGTATAGATTTAACATGTTCTTGTTTTTCAAACCATCTGAAAATATATGTAAAACTGCAGAGCAGTTTAGAATATCTCATTAGATACAGAGGAGTATGGAAATTCTGGTGTTAGAAATGTGGGAACAAAAGCAGAGATGTTGTCGTTTATTAATTATTATAAATTGTTGTATCATGGCAGCACCCAAAATGTTCTGGGCAACATACAAGAAGATAGATTCCTTCCCCTATAACTTCACATAGGGTACGTCTAGACTAGGTTTTTTTTTTAAAGGAGATATGCAAATTGAATGCTAATTTGCATATCTTCTTCCGATCACTTTTTTGAAAGCTGGTTTTCCGAAAGTGAAAGTAGTCTGGACGTGGAAAAAAAAGGAGGTTTACGCGTTTTTTCGAAAAGGGTTTTTTTCCAAAAAACCTGCATCCAGACTACTTGCACTTTTGAAAAAGCGATCAGAAGAAGATATGCAAATTAGTGCCAAATTTGCATATCTCCTTTCGAAAAAAAACCCTAGTCTAGACGTACCCATGCAGGCCTGATAATGTGGGAACAGGAGGGGAAAGCATTGCATGGGGGCAGAGGGAGATGTCTAGACGGCTCTGAGGCCTGCTTGGGAGTGGAGGGCCATGGTGTGGCACGCTCCAGGCAGCACGGAGGGCTGGCTGCCCCCAGGTTCTCCTTCCTCTTGAGGCCCTTACCCTTCTTGGAGCTAGGGTTGCCAGATGGTTGAAACGAAAATGCTGAATACCCCCCCCCAAAAAAAAACACCAGGAAAAAATTCTATTGAAGGGAAAAAAAGGGAGGGGGGAGACCAAAGTTGAGCCAAAACGAAAAAAAAGGAGTCCAAGGACTTAAAGCCAAAAAAAAAAAACAAAAACCCAGCATGTCCCCTTTATGTGCAGGGATAGGAACAGGGGAGCGGTTGAGCACTAAGACCCAGGGGAAACATTGCTTCCCCTAGGTCTTTTGGCTGTCAGCCATTTTGTGCCGGCAGCCTTGGGGAACCAGGTAAGCATGGGGGCCGGGGAAGGTTCGGGGGGGGGGAGGGGAGGCCGGGCACTGAGTGTTTGTAGCGTTGCCAGGTGCCCGGCATTTTTGCCTCCTGGCCAAGGAAAAATTCAGAAAATACTGGACATTTTAGGTGTCCGGTATTCTCTGAATGTTTTACCGGACAGGAGCTGAAAATACTGGACTGTCCGGTTGAATACCGGACACCTGGCAACCCTACTTGGAGCATATTTTGATATGTCTGGAGTATTTTACCCTGAGTCTAAGCAAACTAAAATAATGGGTGAAAAGCTAAATACACCCATGATAACTTAAGTAGAACATTGCCAATTGACACTAATGACCACTAATGGCTGAATTCTGTGAATTAGGAGGTACACAGCAAAGTCAAGAAGCACAAAATGTACTTTGTTTATCTGAGTGTAGTATAATTGTAATAGTTTATAATCACACTGATTGTAGTGTCTGCTGTATGTAAAAAATACATTCATTTTAGTAATCTTAGACTTCAATAGGGAGCTCTATTATTAAACCATTGCTCAGAAATTAGGAGAGATCTCTGATGTGTATGTGTTTACATCATAGGTTGTGAATTTTGGAAGTGAAAATTCGAGTAATATCATTGAGTCTTTAAGCAATAGGGTACCTCTCAAAGGCACAACAATACAGAAACCACGATAAATGTAAATTTACAGTAACTTTCTAGTGATAACACTGTACTTTTTCAAAGATACATGAATTTATGCATTGCTGTGGTTCAGCTCTTCATCTGTGCCATGATTGTTTTGCTTCCCACTGGTAGAGCGAAGAAGGTCAATAGCCAACACAGCTGGCCTTAGGAGGGTCACTGCAATGTTGGCAGATTCTTTTAATGGCATGAAGCTGTTGTAATGACACCTTCACAGCCACCCTCCAGCTAGGGTCAGTTTATGGACATAACCTTGGCTTCTCTGTGATCCCCCAGGATCTACTTTTAGGGGACTCCTGCAGCACTATAATTTAGAACTGTCCTTGGGCTGCTCTAAATTGTGCCGAGTGACCAGAACACATCCAGTCAAAGACAACCGTGGCTTAAATTCTTGACTTAATGTCAATCCTACTATTCTGTTTCTTACACACATCAATAACAACCAAGTACAGTATATAACTGAGGTATTGCAGTGCAAACAACATTTAGATACAATTATAGTGGGGAGGCTGTTAAACAGTCACCTGGTATTTGGCATTCACTGTCCTTTTAGAATAGCCACATTTGTAAAATTATTCAGGGTAAAAAATTGATTTACGAGATGGCTGCAGTATAAATATGAATAATTAGTTAGTTAGGACATAGTCTGACAGTTTTTCTGTCTTTATTCATGCATTGTATCTCCACAGTGCACCTGGAAGGTTTGAGTGCTACAATCACTGTCTAAATGATGTCCCAATCTGCCTGACAAGGCAGAATTTAAGGTTGCAGAGCAGGACTGCTTTGTACCTTAACTCTATTTCCTGGTTTTCACAGGTCTAGCTTATTGGAGCATTTGATGTTCTGGCAGAGTGGGAGGCACAACCAGTCATTGTTGACTTGTGTTGTTAAAATTTTGGATTCCTTAGTGTTCAAAAGCAAATCAAGTTTGGATAGTTTGAAAATGTGTCAAAATAGCCTGCGCTGCCAAAATGTCTATAAACAATTTATGTTTCATTAAGAGTTTCAATTTCACAGATACAGTAACAAATAATGCATGAGTACTGCCTAAAATATAGAACTGTCTTTATGATGTGGCTGCTTTTATGTCTATTAAAAAAAAGTCTTTGCTTTTTCTATTCCAGACTATGAGTAAAATTATCTTTGAAACATTTAAGCACCATCACAGTACATTTCTACGTATACAGGGCAGATTTAGGGGAAATGTCCACATGGGATGCTGGGTGCCTGAGGTGCTATTGTGAGCAGCAAAAGGGTCCATAGAATGTTTGAAGTATAATGTTTGAAGTAATATATTTTAGGTATTTTGTAGGGGGATTAATTTTTCATTGATGTCCTAGAATGTTCTGGACCATTGTAGAAACTGGTGTAACCTACCAGGATTTCAAGAACTACGTTTTCCTTTTCATCTAGAATGTGATTAGCCATTCCCTCATGGGTACATAAGGTGCTGCACATCACAAGTCAGTCAATGAGATAAGTATAATGTGAGAGTCCAGCTGCAATTTTTTGAACCTTGTTTTATTGTGTAATGTTTTAAGACTTGAGAAGTGTAATTAGTGACTAATAAAGGACAAATTTAATGTGACACAAGAGATCTATCAAATCCCACACAATAGTATAAAAGAAATACTGTTACTTCTTCTGCTATGCTTAACGTAATGTTTGATAACTTTTGAACACTGCAGAACATAGACTATAGCTTTCTTTAATACCATATGTTTTCCCCTCTAGAAAATTAAAAATGTCCCCAAAGGATCTCAGTATAGAAAGCAAAGAGCTCAATTGCAATTTAGTTTGCAACAAAGGGCAACTTTGATGGGAAAATATCTGAAACAAAACATAGACTGGGCTTCAGGCAATAGCAATTTTCCCAGTGCTGAAGAATTGAGGAGTGAAGTGTAAATGACTGAACTCCCATTACTAAGAAATTAGCAGATTTACCCGAAGACAAAGAATGGAAAAGTGAGGACAAAGGTTTAGGTTCTCACCGACTCTAACACTGTTTAATACTGGGGCACCTAGAGTTAGTGCATAGCTCAATTTCAGTTATTCTTAAAATTGGAAAGGTTCCAGAAGCTTAGAGGAAACATTTTTTATTTTTTTTTCTGTATGGCATAAATAAGTACAAATTTACAGAACCTAGCATGCACATTTATCATTTTAATATAACAGGGAGAAGTTATGCATCCAAATTATTCATTAAAGCTGTGAAATGGGCTACAAAAGAAATAAAAAATAAGGTGTTCAAAAGTTTAACAAGCGGGCAGGCAGGGACACTGAAGAAACTCGTAACCTGGGGTGTCATTTGGTCTAGGACTAGCCCTGGAAAAGGAAAAAACCTAATGGCAAAAAAAAAAAAATGTGTCATAACATGATATGACAAATAAAAGCCCAGTTTTTTCTCATCTCTAATGAGATGCTCAGAGGAATGGGAACCGGCCAGACTCCCAGGGTATGTCTAGACTGTACGCCTTTTTCGACAGAGGCTTTGTCGACAGATACTGTCGACAAAGCCTCTGTCAAAAAAGAGCATCTAGACTACAACCAGTACTGTCGACAAAGCAAGCCGCTTTTTCGAAAGAGAGTCTAGATGCTCTCTTTCAAAAAAGCACAGTTTGCATGCAATAGCTCCTTTTTTCAACAGAGTACTATTGGCATTATTCCGCGTAGAATGAGGTTTACTGCCGTCGACAAAACTGCTGCGTTCTGTCAACTTACTGTCGACACAATGCGGCGGTAGTGTAGATGCAGGTATAATTTTGTCGACAAAACCCTGTAGTCTAGACACACCCCCACTGTTTGGGGACGACTCTGATTCTTGCTAATTTCATAGCTGTTCACTACTATGTTATAGAGGTGAAACTCATCAGACTCTTCTCACCTTAATGAAAGTCTGGTCGCTGCTTCTATTTCTTGTGGGCAAGAGGGAAAATGACAAGAATGTTAATTTTCGCCACTCCTGCTAGGGTGTCCAAGTTCCCCAGCTCCATGACAGCTGGTTAGGCAAGCTAAAGGAGAACCAAGAGCCTGTATGCTCTGGGCTTCCTAAGCTCAAATGAGCTGGGTAGATGAGTTAGCAGGAAAATAGGCAGATTTCCAGAGGAACCTTGCATGGGGTCTATCAAAAGTTCATCGAAATTTAATCATTTTTGCCTAATGTTCCAATTACAACATATTGGCAATTTTTTACAAAATGTTTTGCTGGAACTTTTCCAAACAGCTTTAGTGATAATATATGCTAATTTCTGTGCTAAGTAAGTTCCAGGAATCATTGAAAGGAGATGCTGTCAGTGGGGAAAAAATGGTGCCAAGAAGTTCATTTTGTTAAGAACCCTAATCTGTTTTTAATGAACTATAATATCAAGTATAGTTGTAAACATATGTTTGGCATATTTTTAAAATGTGTTATTTTAGAAAACATTGCCTCTGTTACCCTTACCTCTCATCTGTTTCACATCTGGTGGGATGCTCCAGATTTCCTGATCACATATGCTAGCACAGGCATTGTGTCTATAGAGGTGACAAAGTCAAAGTGCAGCATCACAACAAGTTTGGATAAAATTAGAACAGGTTTCTTTGGCTCTAGAAAGAACTCTGTTTTTACCACTGTTTTTACCACTTTTTTACTTCTGAGGCTGCTCCGTTCCTCATTTAAAACAAAAAACAAAACAAAAAAACACATATATTTAACAACCAATAACACCATCTTAAAATACTTTAGTGGTCAAGTAAAAAGTTTCCTTATTGTGTCCATTGAATCTTAAATAGCTCAAATAAACAGCTGAATTCCACACAACTGCAATGTTTTTAAAATAGGGTAAACATACGAGGAAGGAACATGAGAGAGAAAAATGCATGAGAAAAAAAAGACTCAACTCTCATGACTTCTATGGAAAGGTTACTAATGATAGAATTTGAACTGAGTATATAAGTTACAGGGCAGGTCTGAAAATGGCTTCCTATGGTACACTCTTTGTGTCTGGGTAATTGTCCAAAAAATTCCATGACAAGAAATTATGGAATAAAACTCTTGAGTACTTTTGAATCCAGTAACATCAAAGATTTTGAATCTAGTTTACTGTGAAACACAAAGAGCTTTGGTTCTGTTTTCTCAAATCAGTTAGCTCCTATGTAAGTTTTACCTTAGGCTTTTTTATAAGGTACATTGTTATGCGTGCTGCTGGGCAAAAAGGTTCAAACTCTGTTTGCACAGCCCAAGACTGTTTTTATTTTTTTATTTTAATTTTTTTTTTTTGCATGCAAGTATTGATTCAATTAAATGTTTGGAATTTTAAGAGGAGAGTTTTATTATAGAAATAAGCCAGGAAACATTTTTTTTTTAATGTTTAATATTACTAAGGTTCAACAATGGGTAGGAGAGGAAATTCACAGGTTGAGCAGTAGGCTGTTTTCATAAAGGAGATAAAACAAAGGAGATAAAACAAAGGAATTCTGTCACCAAAGGGTCAATGTTTTTATTTGTTTCACTGCCTTACTTTAGAAGGGGAGTTTAGTGCTAATGACCCTCTATAGAGAAAAAGAAATGTTTTAACACCCTTGATAATGGGTCAGTTTATAAATAGCAGAGACACATAGTGATTCAGAGCTTAACAGAAATTTAAACTCAATTTATTTTCTCCCTTCTTCCCTTCATATACACCAGGATCATTTCAAATGACTTGTGTTCAGAATAAGAGAATAGGAACAGGTCAATTTGCTTGTTTTCAACAAGTAGAAGCCAAATAATGCACATGCTGGATTCTAACTCTTGTAATGGCTCAGTTCATATTTATTTATTATTCATGAGGTCTCTGTTGTAAATGTCCAAAAAACACAAAAGCTTTTGTGCTCAAAGAAATTGGTTTGACACATGTTCATGCATCGCTATGATTTGAAATGTTAGGCTAGCACACAAATTGGGTGTCAAAAGAACAACAATGTTAAATTATTAAGCAGTATACTATTTGTTTCACAGTCAGCTGACAAATATAATATTTTGGTTAAGTTTAGGCAGTTATAACAATAAAAACTGGAAAGAATCCACTTATTGCTTACTGCCCCAAAACTTCAGTAACCCAGAAGTAAATTTGTTGGGAGATCCTCCAGGCACTGCCACAATGTTGAATGTGCCCAGAGTTAAATCTTTGAAAACAAGAAAATACAGTGTTAAGGCATATACCCACAGGGAGAAGAGGCTTGGAACAACTTGCTATGCAGGAACTCTCAACTCTCCTCAGCTGAGACTTATCTAATCTAAGAAATGTTGTTGCTACTTCCCCAATTTCAAATAAATTAACTCATTCTTGTTCATTATGAGTCTCAATCAATTAACTGATAGTGAATGGATTATATTTTTATCTGCTTTAGTTAACTTCTGAGAACATTCACCTGAGTGGGTCTTGTTTTCCATTTTTCTTTACTATTTGTTTTATTTTCATGATAAATATAAAAGTAATATTGCTTAGTTCTGATCCTGTGATGAGTCAATTTATACTTGCAATATTGTATGTAATCCCATTAACTTCAGTGACATTTTCTCCGTATGGATTAGTCTTGTTAGTAGGGAGTTACAGGAAAAGGCCCTGAAACTACATGGCACCAAGACCACTTATAGAGAGAATAACGAGTCTGCTCCACACACACTTTGCTGCCTAGGTGTGTGGGTTACACATGATTAGGGATATAAAAGAGTAGTCAACTAGTCGACTACCCAATAAGCCTATCTAGGCATATCGGGTAGTTGAGTTGCCCCTCTGATACAGAAGCAGCAAAGTGTGTGTGTGTGTGTGTGTGTGTGTGTGTGTGGGAAAACAGGAACCAGTGCTGGAATGAGCCAGCTTAAAAGCCAGTTCCCCCCAGCATCGTCTATGTGGTGCCACCTGTCCCCCCACCAGGAAGGGGGAGGGCAGGAGCTGCTTCTATGAAGTAGCCCCCATCCGCGGCAACCTATCCGTGGATAGGGGCTGCTTCACAGCAGCAGTCCCTGTGTGCAGGAGGTCCCAAATCCCCACTGGGAGCCCCATACACAGGGTAGGCAACCCAGCTCAGTTCTGGCTCGTGCCGGGTGCGGGACAAAGCTCCACTGAGCGGTGCGAGTCGGAACTGAGCCAAGCTGCCTATGGACTAATTGAGAAGTCAATAGAAATTCTATCAACTACTCGATTAGTTAAATACCTGCATATTAAAATCCATACACATGATCCCTGAGATCATCTCATTATGTCGACATTAATTTGGGGAAATTCTGCCAAAAGCTGTATAATGTAGAATTTACTTGCCAGCCTGGTGTTCAGAAACACAACAGAGGTTAATTTTAATGAAATGTAAATATTTTCAAAACACAGAGCTCTTTCTGTTTGGAATCAGCTGCTGTCTATCAGAAATATTCAGGCATACTGTTCAAACATCTGGTTCAATCATTTGTAGCTAGTTTTTGAACTCTTGGGATTCTAAACAAAGCTTTATTTCCACCAGGCAGAAATGCTTATGAACTCACTTCATATTCACTATGTAATTGAAACATGTTAAGGGATGCTAGGAATGAAAAAATGGGGTTCATGAAATGCATAGAAAAATAAATAACTGATTTCCTGTGGGGGACCACTCTTTCCATTAGGTTCTGAAAGTAAATGCATGTGGAATTCACTGTTTAAAACAAAACGGTTCTTAATTCCTCAAGTATACAGAAACAGGGCACTTAGAAGACAACAGACAATCAGCAGTCAGCCAAGATAACATGCAAACTTCTGCCAAGATCATAAACATCAGCTGGCTAGTCAGCATGCTAATTGTTTGACCATTATTCCCTGATAAAAGTTTGGAATGTACAAATTACCATAACCAATCATAAAGTAGCTTAAATGAGGAGAAGGACCTGAGAGACAAGTTCAGGTCCAAACTTCCACAAAGTTCAGGAAAAGAGACTTAAATTTCGGGTATTTGTTTGTTCAGTTATGCAATCAGGATCCATCTGCAAATTTCAAACTCCTATCTCTGCTTTATCAGTTTGAGAGTGCTTGCACCCCATGTTTATGCTCAGACCTATCTGTATTCATTATAGAAAAATACATAAAACATAAGTGTAAATATTTGCTTCTTGGCCATCAAGCAAACAGTGGGAAGAGTGTGAGCAGAAGTAGGCTCCATCAGTATCAGGACAGTCGGAGCATTCAAGCTACTTGGGCTGCTGTGTTAAAAGGTTCTAAAGATGTTTGAGAAAATGAATTCTTGTGAGCTAGTGGAGAAAGCACTGGACTGGAAGACAGAAGGCCTAGCTTCTATTCCCAGTTCTGTCATTGACCTTGGGTAAGTCACTCCACTCCTTTGCCTCCCCTAACAGCTTTTCACTGCCTCGTCTATTAAGAATGTCAGCTTGTTAGAGCAAGAACTAGAAAGTGTATTTGTATAAGAGAGAGTGGACAGGATAAGGTTTTAAACAAACAGTGAAATAGTCCCCAGGCATCTAAGATCCCCAGGGAGCGCAACACGAACAGAACAACCATCCAGAATATGTGTAGCATCCAGCACAGATCCACAATATGCTGCTTTAGCTGCCCCAAGAATGATCATTCCTGGCACAGTTGAATTATACTGCACCTGAACCAATTAAGCTGGCTCCAAAGTTGGAGTGGGAACCCATAGCCAAGCAGCCATTCATCTGGGCTCATTATGATGTTGGAGTTCCTGTCAGAGGATGAAGCTGTCTCACATTTTGGCCACCACTGTGAGCTGATGATATTACCAGCTGAATGGAAAGTATACAGTATTGTTGAGCTAGGTTTTCTTCTGTGCAGTCAATGACGCACCCCACATATCCCTGACCATGGGCAAGCGTGGCTGTACCTTGGTGATTACTTTGGCTGCATTCTGATGCCATATGTTAGCACAAGAATACAAAATAGGACTGGCAATCACACCAGTTTTATTGGCTTTGGTGTCAGCTTGTGTTTATGATTAACTTCTGTGTCTCCTAGCCTAAAGAGGGCAAAGTTTAACCAAACTTGGGCACAGTAATCACCAACTGTGTTTGTGCATTTACTCCCCAAGTGGGCCTTACCAGTTTGTTAAGAAAGCAGTTTCTGTTCTTGGTCTTTTGAGCTACTTCAGTTACATGGCATTTGTATGTATGTGCAGTTTAGGGTGACTTCTAGATACACTGTCTTTTGTTCATGTGTCAACCATTTAAACATTTCTGATTACTCAAAGAAAGTTAAGTTCTAGTGGGCTCTGAGTATGGCATAAATAGAAGCATGTTGACACAGTCTTTGATACACTTGATTGCAATAGTCATCAAAGACAGACATCATTATCTGAAGAAGTGGGCTGTGCCCACGAAAGCTCATGATGCCATCTACATCTTTTGTTAGTCTATAAAGTGCTACCAGACCATTCGTTGTTTTTTCTGTACAGACTAACTCAGCTACCCCCTGAAGCATCATTATCCCAGCAATTTTTGGAAATTATGATTCCTTGAGATCAAACAGATATTGTCGGTATAAATGAGTCTCCTGGAAATGGAGTCCATTCTTCTGAAATCTCCAAGGGCTCATGTAGCCCGGAGATATCTGAAAAATTTTATGTGACCATCAGCTCAATTGTCAATGAGCACATCTAGGAATAACTTTTGACATCTTATGCAGCAAACGAGGTGCCAGGTGGTGTCATTTTCTCAATGGTGAAAAAAAGACTGTTCCAGTTTTCTTCTCCCTTTGAAAGGAACTCTCAGTGCACATGGGATTTGATCATGATTTAACCAGAAACCTGCCTAAGCATAACTCAAAAGTGACTCTGTTATAGGTATGATACTTTGTACTATTTTCACTTCAACAATTTGTAGCTACACATTTCAGGAGTGATAGTGGGTGATAACTGGCTGCTAAACAGTTGGAGTTTTATTTGTTTTAGCTTTACCAAAGCCAAGTGTGTAATGATCGTCTTAGCTGTTTGCCATATCTTTGGTTTCATGTTCTCCTGTATGATGTAGGACATAAAGATAGTCAGTGGTGATTTTTCTTCTAAAGCTGTAGTAGTTCAGGTAATACATTGTTAAAGTTGCAGGCTTTCCCTGTTTTCATTTATTTCAGTATCTTTTCTATTTCTTTCCTAGAGGATGGTTAAAAGTTTCCATCTTGCTTAAGCTATGGAGATTGCTTGTATTGATGCTATTTCTTTTTTGATTGATACCTCAAAAATTTTATCTTTGCCTGCTTTTGTGATGTTGGTTAGGTGTATGGCAGCACTATTTGAGACACCTTTTGTTGCCATGTATCTGGTGGATTTTGTACGATACCCACTTCCCAATAGGCGTCCATGATTTCCTATAGATTGCTTTTCCCACAATGCTCTTTGAGCTACATTCAGACTTTCTAGGAGATGCTTGGCTATTACTGGATGGCTGGATTTTTGTATATTGTTTTAAAGAGTCATGCATATTCTTTGTTCAGACATTATATATAGGATTTTTTGGCAGCCACAGGAGGGACTTGGAGACACCACTAATAGTTACTTAATAAACCTTGAATATGCTTTGATCTTTCTAGATGTTATGCTGGATATAGACTAATATCAGTCAATAAGCTTTTTCCCAGTTGGCCCTTCTATTGTTCCAATGTATTCTTGGGCTTGTTGTCAGAATAGTTATGATAACCCTTATTTGGATGAGGATGCTGACAGATGAGTACTTTTCAACGTTTTCAGAAGTGATCTGGAAAAGGGGATGAACAGTGAAATGGCAAAATTTGCAGATGCTGCACAGTTACTCAAGATAGTTAAGTCTCATGTTGTTTGTGAAGTGTTACGAAAGGATCTCACTAAACTGAGCAACAAAATGGCAGATTAAATTTAGTGAAATTTTGGGGTCTGTTAGCTGTTATCACTCAAGAGAAAGCTCATATAGACATTATGCATAGTTCCCTGAAAACAGCCACATAATGTGCAATGGCAGTCCCCTCCCACACCCCAAAAATCTAGCAGAATATTAGGAATGATTAGGAGTGAGAGAGAAAATATCATAATAGCCTCTTGACATTCAACTCTAGCATCTTGAGGGCAGGGACAACATTTATAATACTTCTGTATCCTTGTCTAGTGCCACAGTAACTGGGATCCAGTAGATTCAATTTGAATGTTGCCACTTTGGTTTTCCCTGAAAGTTAATCACTGGGTTCTCAACAATGTAATTGCATTTGTACACAGAGGAAGCACTATCTATTCTCTGTACATGTATAGATTACCTAGAGATTGGGGTCACTAAATACTACAGTTAAATGAATGGCTGATAATAATTAAGCACACGTTTCTCTTTTTCATTCTCTGAGTGAATCTGCCAGCAATACACAATCAAATCTGCCCCCCCTCAAAATTTTGAAAGGGCTAAGCCACTTGTGCACCTCTTATAGGCTGTATGTCTTATAGGTAAAAAGCTGTAGATGAGAGCTTACTTCTGCAGTAACTGTTGGAGACTCAAATCACTGAAATTATTACAAAGCAAGGACATTTCTTGATTCCATGTTACTTGATTCCCAACATTTGGGGGATGGGGAGCGGGAGAAGGAAGTCAGATATATACTCTGGCAAGTACTTGAGTTTCTTTTTAGCCTTATATTTAATAATATAATAGTTTTTTTAAAGTGTCACATGGCCTCACTATCAATTCTCAAGCATTATATTGCTGTTTAGGGCCAGATTGATTGTTTATTTTCTCTGCTTAATTCAGGAACTGCTCCTGTATTCCTGGGCAACCCATAACTCCACTAACATCTAATTTCAGACAACTCTATGTTGTTTTTGTTCGGTATATTAATGTTGAATCCTCTCACTGTTCTTCATTTGACCGAGAACTGAGACCCCTGACCTCAGCTGTATAATATAGTATCACTTCTTCATCTGCTACATGTTGACCTCCACCTTAGCTCTGCCAGTCATGCTAGCTTTGACTGAAAGTTTTTTCCCTCTTCCTCAAGTACAGCCATGTTTCCTTCTGTGCTGCCCATATGGATAAAAAAGAGAAATTTTTTATCAGAATTAATATTTACCACCTTATCCTCTTTTAATTCCCTCCTCTGCTGTACCACCTACAAATCACTTCTGCCTGTTATTGGGAAAGTGACAGAAACCTCTATTCTGCAAATATATTTGTTTTATTGTTACCAACTCATTCCCACCCTTGTCTGTTTCATCCCATCTGAGATGTACCATGTGAGTTCTCTGGAACTGGGACTGACTGCTGTACTTGGCAGTATAGTAGTAAAATAGATCCCTAACAGTGGTTCCTTGGCACTATTTTGGTACCAAGAATAATAAAACAAACAAAAATGATAATAAAACCCGCAGAAGGTACAGATTGCATCTTGCGTAACTTTATTGAAAACAGCAACAGATAAGAAAATTGAAAAGAGTAAGACAGAGAAAAGCCTGGATAAACAAATGCAATGCAACTGTAGGTAGACTACTTCTATAAAAAGCAGTCAATGCTGTTAATGCTTAAATCATTATCTGTTTTCTCTGTCTATAATGTAAAAAACAAACAAAAGGGTTGATTTTAAGAATCCACTGTATTTTTTTTTCCAATATAAGTGCTACATTTGCTTTGTGGAGTTATTGTCCTTCCGCTGGGCAATAATCGATTTATGCCTCACAGTGTGCAAGACTGACTAGTCTACAGTGACTGGCAGTTCGTTTGACAATACACTGTAGTTTTGAGAATGCTGAAACGTCAAAGCTGATGGAAATTCTGCCTGATGCATGTAATTTAGCCCTTTCAATTGTGTGGAAGGGGTTACAGTTTTGCTGTAAGAGATACTTATGCGTAGATGGATTTTTTTATGTGAATACTTGCTTAAATATTCATATAAAGTATACTGAACCTTTGCTTTCATGGCAGTTATTATCTACTTTTTTTTAAACCTCCATCCCGAAATGTTGATTTGTTCATCGTGGCTTTGAGATTTAGTGTTGCTTTTCATTTCTTTTTCTTAAAACTAGGAGTAAATTATTGTGATCATGAGGCTAATAATAAAGGCAAGAGCCATGAATAGCACTCACAAGCTATGAATGCTTCCTTCAGTCCTGATTTACAGCAGCCATTAGAATCCAGGTTTATGCTTCCAATGATCAGAAGTCACTAATCGGTCAGAATTGTGCTACATTGAATCATGCTCTATGTGATAGGAACAAAGTTCTGTAGGGACTGGACTGAGATATCCGAATATTTGTCAACTTATCCAAAACTGCACCCGCATTTTTATAGGGCAGCAGGGCCAACAGCCTTGCCAGGCCCCAGAGAAAGATGTGGGGGGCCCAGCTCCATGCCCCAGAAGGGGCAGGGCCAAGCACAGGGCTGAGGGCAGTGAGCCTTTAGTGTTGCTGAGACAGCGGTTCTCCCTCCCCAGCCCTCACAGCTGCATGGAGCTGCTCTCCAGCAGCAATTTGAAGGGGTTTGGGGCTCTGGCCACTGCTGCTACCACAGTGTTAGTGGCTGGGAGCTCCAGACCCCTTTGAATCTCTAGGCCCCAGGGCAATTGCCCCTTTGTCCCCTCCCCCCCATCAGTGGGCCTGATAGGGATTGAACTCTTCAACCCACTATGCTATTCAATTCCCTGACATGAGATTTTGAAAAAAAAAAGAATAGAAATGAAATTGCAAACCAACTTCTCCATGATTTTTGAGAGGGGCTGCGGGGAGAAGGAAAATGAATCCCTTATGTGTATATATTTGCTTGGAATATAGCCCATAATAAACTTTGAAGTTTAATTAAATAAACAGATAATATTTTCACTTTCATATTGCAGCTCTCACTGGAGTTCTCAAAACACCTTATGAAGGTGTTTATGCATTATTAGCCCCATTTTTTACAAATGAGACTTGGGTTTTGTGATGCTAAAACTGCAAAGACAATGTCCAAGCAGTAGAGGAATCTAGGGGTGAGATGTTCACGCCTCCTCCCGCAGTCACTTATTTCCAAGTTAAAGTGTCGAAGCAGCATAAAGGGTCCCTCAAATCCCTGTATCCAGCTGCAAGAGGAGTCTACTGGCACACGTACACTCCTAAAGACCCCTCACTGCTAACCCTGGCATGTGGGTGTGAGCGGGGGCAGATGAGCGTTTTGCAGGGCCCAGGGCAGCACAATTTCGAGGGGTCCCCCTTTGGAGAAAAAATAGAAAAAAGGGGTCCCGCCTGTGTCCACTCCTCCAATAGCCCCACTCTGATCATGTGAGCTACCCCTCCTCATCCCCTTTCCTAACACCTCCCTCTACACACCTGCCCTGCCTCTCTCCTCTGGTGCTGGTCCCTCCCCTGCAGGTGTATGTCTAAACTACATGGCTCCATCGACAGCCATGTAGATTAGTTTACTCGAAAAAGGGAAATGAAGCAGTGATTTAAATAATCGCCACTTCATTTAAATCAAAATGGCCGCCACGCTGTGCCAATCAGCTGTTTGTCGGCACAGCGCGGCAGTCTAGACGGGGTTCTGGGGTCAGCAGATCACTTTGTTGTCCTGCCTCATCTACATGGCTCTGTCGACAGAAGGCCATGTGTCTGCCCTTCTGCTTCACCCACAGAATCCCCTGGCACCTGTACCTTCCCTTACCCCTGCACCCTCCTGGTGCCTCCCCCTTTCCTCACTGCCCCTATGCCCTTTGCCCTCTTTTCTCTGATGCCCACCTCCTCACCACCCTCTGCCCCCACTCTCCTCATGCCCCTCTGTGCCCTCACATGACTTGCTCCATCCCCACCTTCCTCATGCCCACCCCTCCTTTCAAGCCTTCTCCCAGCACCTCCCCCTCCCCCCTTTAGCCCCCAATGCCCTTACCCTCTCCTCTCCCAGCATCACCCTGTCCCCCCTCCCACTGACACCTCCCCTTCTGCCCTTTTCCTCATTGTCTCCACTTGGCCCCCTGGCATTGGTCTCTCCTCCACGCTGTCCCTTGGTGCCTTCCCCTTTCTTCTCCTGACCTGCCCCCTTCCCCTCAGCACAAGCCGCTTCCTCTGCCATCCACCTTCTGCCTTCCAGTTTGCAGGGCGGCCGCAACCCCGGCCCAGGCTCCAGACCACGTGCCGAACCGAGAGGTGCAACACTGAGCCGCACGGTTTTGAAGTCCCGGGCCGTGACATCACGCCACGCCCAGGTGTCTCCCCTCTCAGCTGTTGTGCGGTATTTCAGCACGCTGCGCATGAGCTCCCTAGGCCCCACATGTCCCGTACTGGCCAGCACTGGGGAATTTAAAGTGCGGGGCTGCGGCGCTCCATCACAATCCCCCTCCTCCTCCAGCAGCCACCAGCTGGCCCTTCGGCGGACTGCCCACCGGGAAATTCCCGGTATCTCGCCGGGCCAGTCCGCCCCTGGTGCTGGCGCAGGGCCTATTGAAGCGCAGGGCCAGGGGCAGCCGCCCCGCTTACCCTGCTGGGTGTGAGGCTAGGGGCAAGGAGGTGCATTAAGTGTGTAGCTGCCACATTCAGCATTGCAAAGGTTCTGACCAGCACTGCAACCCAAAAAGCAGCCTGAATAGCCTTGTCTTGTAACATAGAGAAGCTCCAAGGCAAACTAGGATTGGGTGAACTCAAAGATGGCTTAAAGCCAAATTTGACTCTGACTCTCTCCCTCTTCCAGTTTATCACAAATTTTAAAGAGACATACAGAGAATGACATTATTTCACTTGAGAATTCATCTAAATGTTAATAATCCCTTTTGAACTCTAAATCAATAGCTAGAGTGATAAACCGGAACTGTAGGTTCACACAGCTAATATCTAACAAGATATAAGGACACTCATACAATTAGTGTACGTCTAATTCTCTAACAATGCAGGTTTGCATTTCAAAGTTCTAGCTTATCTATCATGGAATGGCACTAGTTACCATCTACATACTTTGCCAACATGTCTCTAAGGGTTCATTTAGCCTGGGAGCTGCTTAACCATTTCTGGCCATATGTCACAGGTAATCTATGCCACCATGGGAGAAAGCTCTTGTGTCAGAATAAACCCACCTCCGCAAGAGGTGATGGTTATATCCGTGGGAGAAGCTCTCCCACAAACATATTGCTTAAACCAGTGCTTAAGTTGATGTAACTTACATAACTCAAAGGTGGCTTAGTCACATCCCTGAACAAGATAAGTAGTATTGACGCAAGTGGCAGTGTAGAGCTGTCTTTAAAAGGGAGTGTATTTACATCAAAAAGCACAGAAGAAACTGGGCAGTAAAGTAATATTCTAGTCTTCCTGACAACACAAAATTTCATATAATCTTTTAGGAGTAAAACTGATTGAAATTCTTTTGCAGGGAAATAACTTCAATATATGGTTATTATACATTGATTGATCTCTAGAAAGAAAATCATGGAAATTATTCATTCTTACTAAAATTATGCCACATAAATCCTCTATTTAAAAAATAGGCTGTAGGCAACGGTTTTATGCTGTGTACTCAAAGACTCTAGCTGTGATAACAACTAGATTTCCAGATGCTTCCACACAGCCCTCTTGTTTTCATTAATAGTTTATGAACTGGTAAATCTTTGGATTTGCTTTGACTTCTAATTCAGGCCTACATTCACTAGAAAAATTTTGAACCAGTAGGTTTTCACATTGTCCACTATGATCCCATGTTACAGGAAAAGGGATAAAAATCAGGACTCTTGTATCTAATCTTAGAAAAGAATGGGTGATCATGACACATCCAGGAACTGCTGGAATTACAAGTTGAGAATCCATTATTTAAACTCTTTCAGGTAAATCCTCCCCTCCTTCTTCCCCTACTAACAAAATCCTGTTTATATCTTATTTTGTAATTCACTGCAATTTCTTTTTAGTTTCTAAATGAAGAGTGAATGGGATATTAATGTGTTCCAGGCCAGTGAACAAGATACAGTATTACACAAGTACTTACCATCAATCATCATTATTTAGTATAGCTGCTTTCATCATTATAAATAATAATTGCCAACTTTTATTTCAACTTCTAATTTGGATGAGGTAGGTTTTCAACCACACTAGTTGCTATGTCTTTACAACGGGAGAGGTAATGTGGTCCAGTTCCCCATAAGGTACCCCAGCACTGATGTTAAAAGAATGAAGGGGATTGGAGAAGTCTGCTTAGATAGGTTCAGATGAAACCCTGGTAGTACAACATTTAGGATAGGACAAACTTGGAAACATTGTGGGGGCAGCTGTCCAATGATGCAGTTTTCTCTGTCCCATCATGCAATGGGCTTCCAACTTTGTTTTACATTGTTTTTCAACTGTCTTTGCAAAGATGTATACGCACCATTTTTACCTGAAAGTATGAATCCTGCACTGCTCTCCAAACATGTGCTGAAAAATGTGGCTGATCCTGTAATATTTCATGACCTGCAAATCTGATAGTACATCCATATTAATGTATGCCATGGAAAGAAACTTTTGAGATTGATATTGGAAGTCATGGAGCATCTGCACACAGTGGACCATCATTGTTAGACTTGGGAAACAAACACTGAGTGGTGGGATCACATTGTTATGCGGAAATCGGATGATGAAGAGTGGCAGCAGAACTTTTGGATGCACCTTCTTGCAGCTATGTCTGGAGCTTCCCCTGCCGCTGCTGTGAAAGGACATTATCATGAGCTGCCTTCACAGTGCAGAAGTGAGTAGAGATTGATGTGTGGAAACTGGCAACTCAAGACTGCTACTGGGATGTCAACCATGGAGATGCAAGTTTGCAGGGCCATTAACTGACTCCTACAACTATGAAGGAACGTGACTCTGGTCAATGTGCGGGATATAGTGGATGGCTTTGTGGCAGTGGGATTTCCTAACACAGCAGGGTGAAAGATGGCACACACATTCCAAATTTTGCCCCATGTTGTCTTGTGACAGAGTACATCAACAGAAAGGGCTACTTCTCAATGGTATTGGAGGTTCTGATGGATCACTAGGGTCATTTCACAGACATCAATATGAGGTGGTCAGAACATACACACATTAAAATCACCTCAATTAGAGGCACAAAGCTTTTTGTGACTAAATTAGAGCAGGATGGTTAAAATGGCAGGTGGAGCATTGTGGTATGCACATCTCAATTGTTTTGTCAACAAAACTTGCCTCTTGTCAACAAAACTGTCATGTACAGATCCTTACTCTGTGTGTGTGTACAGTGCCTAAGACAATAGGATCTAGTTTCCTGTAGGCTTCTATGTGCTATTATAATACAAATAAGACACTAAGGAAGATGTTAGTGTAGATTTAGCTCTTTTCCAGATATGGAGCTATTTGATTGCTTCCCCCTTTTTCATGCTTAAATTTTGTCTACATGAAGCAATTTTTTGGGAGAGGGGGCATTCTTGCCAACCCTGACACCATTTCTGTTGCACTGGGGTCAGCAATATTGGAGATTCCTATACAGACAGCTCTTTGGCTTCAGGCCTGCATGAGCTTCCTTAGGTCTGAGCAGGTCTAATCATCATGGCACTGAAAATGGCTGCCGGAGATGGGAGACAACTTTACAAGGGGTCGCAACTTTACTGCCACCAGTGCAGCTTGAACTAGTGCTAGTCTTCATTGACAAAACATTATAGGATATCAATCATATAGGCCTATCCCTCTTTTTTGCCTTCAGAAATGTTGCCTTATTTGTGTTTCAGCTCTTTTTATGGACAACTAAACTAATGGATAAGGAATTTAAAACTTTATCACCACCCAGCCCATGTGACAATTTATATAATTGTCAAAACAAGGCATAATCATAGAATCATAGAACACTAGAACTTGAAGGGACCTCGAGAGGTCATTGAGTCCAGTCCCCTGCCATCATGGCAAGACCCAGTACCATCTAGACCATCCCTGACAGATGTCCATCTAACTTGCTCTTAAATATCTCCAGAGAGGGAGATTTCACAACCTCCCTAGGCAACTTATTCCAGTGTTAACCACCCTGACAGTTAGGAAGTTTTTCCTAGTGTCCAACCTAAGCCTCCCTTGCTGCAGTTTAAGCCCATTGCTTCTTGTTCTATCCTCAGAGACCAAGATGAACAAGTTTTCTCCCTCCTCGTTATGACACCCTTTTAGATACCTGAAAACTGCTATCATGTCCCCCCTCAATCTTCTCTTTTCCAAACTAAACAAGCCCAATTATTTCAGTCTTCCTTCATAGGTCATGTTCTCTAGACCTTTAATCATTCTTGTTGCTCTTCTCTGGACCTTCTCCAATTTCTCCACATTTTTCTTGAAATGTGGTGCCCAGAACTGGACACAATATTCCAATTGAGGCCTAATCAGTACAGAGTAGAGCAGAAGAATGACTTCTCATGTCTTGCTCACAACACTCCTGTTAATGCATCCCAGAATCGTGTTTGCTTTTTTTGCAACAGCATCACACTGTTGACTCATATTTAGCTTGTGGTCCACTAAGACCCTTAGGGTACGTCTACACTAGCTTGTTAGTTCGAGCTAGTTAGGGTAATGAGGGCAACCGGGGTTGCAAATGAAGCCCGGGATTTAAATATCCTGGGCTTCATTTGCATGTTCCCGGGCACTGCCATTTTTAAATCCCCCTTAGTCCAAACTCCTCATGGAATGAGGAGTAATGGTAGTTTGAATTAGGATCTTTAATTCGAACTACCTAGTCCATGCCACGTGTAGCCGCGGGCATGGAGTTCGGACTAAAGGGAATTTAAAAATGGCGGCGCCCGGGAACATGCAAATGAAGCCCGGGATATTTAAATCCCGGGCTTCATTTGCAACCCTGGTTGCCCTCATTACCCTACCTAGCTCGAACTAACGAGCTAGTGTAGACGTACCCTTATATCCCTTTCTGCAGTACTCCTTCCTAGACAGTCGCTTCCCATTCTGTCTGTGTGAAACTGATTGTTCCTTCCTAAGTGGAGCACTTTGCATTTGTCCTTATTAAACTTGATCCTATTTACCTCAGACCGTTTCTCCAGTTTGTCCAGATCATTTTGAATTATGACCATATCCTCTAAAGCAGTTGCAACCCCTCCCAGCTTCGTATAATTTGAAAACTTAATAAACATACTCTCTATGCCAATATCTAAGTTGTTGATGAAGATATTGAACAGAACTGGTCCCAAAACAGACCCCTGCAGAAACCCACTTGTTATGCCCTTCCAGCAGGATTGTGAACTGTTAATAACTACTCTCTGAGAACGGTTATCCAGCCAGTTATGCACCCACCTTATAGTAGCCCCATCTAAGTTGTATTTGCCTAGTTTATTGATAAGAAGATCATGTGAGACCGTATCAAATACCTTACTAAAGTCTAGATTCACCACATCTACCACTTCTCCCTTATCCACAGGACTCATTAGCCTATCAAAGAAAGCTATCAGATTGGTTTGACATGATTTGTTCTTTACAAATCCATGCTGGCTGTTCCCTATCACCTTATTATTTTCTTGGTGTTTGCAGATGAATTCCTTAATTATTTGCTCCATTATCTTCCCTGGCACAGAAGTTCAACTAACTGGTCTGTAGTTTCCTGGGTTGTTCTTATTTCCCTTTTTATATATGGGCACTATATTTGCCCTTTTTTCAGTCTTCTGGAATCTCTCCTATCTTCCATGATTTTTCAAAGATGATAGCTACAGGCTCAGATACCTCCTATATCATTTCCTTGAGTATTTTAGGATGCATTTCATCAGGCCCTGGTGACTTGAAGACATCTAACTTTTCTAAGTGATTTTTAACTTGCTCTTTTTTTATTTTATCTTCTAAACCTACCCCCTTCGAACTAGCATTCACTATGTTAGGCATTCCTTCATCATCAGACTTCTTGGTGAAGACTGAAACAAAAAAGCCATTAAGCACCTCTACCATTTCCAAGTTTCCTGTTATTGTTTCTCCGTCCTCACTGAGCAGTGGGCCTACCCTGTAGTTGGTCTTCCTTTTGCTTCTAATGTATTTATAGAATGTCATCTTGTTTCCCTTTATGTCTGAAGCTAGTTTGAGTTTGTTTTGTGCCTTTGCCTTTCTAATACTGCCCCTGCATACCTGTATTGTTTGCTTATATTCATCCTTTGTAATTTGTCCTCGTTTCCACTTTTTATATGACTCCTTTTTTATTTTTAGATCATGCAAGATCTCCTGGTTAAGCCACGGCGGCCTTTTGCCGTACTCTCTGTCTTTCCTACAAAGCAGAATAACTTGCTTTTGGGCCCTTAATAATGTCCCTTTGAAAAACGGCCAACTCTCTTCAGTTGTTTTTCCCCTCAGTCTTGCTTCCCATGGGATCTTACCTAGCAGCTCTCTGAGCTTACCAAAATCTGCCTTCCTGAAATCCAATGTCTCTATTTTGCTATTCTCCCTTCTACCACTCCTTAGAATCATGAACTCTATGATTTCATGATCACTTTCAAATTCTCAACCACTTCCTCCCTATTTGTTAAAATCAAATTTAGAACAGCTTCCCCCTAGTAACTTTTTCAACCTTCTGAAATAAAAAGTTGTCTTCAATGCAGCCCAAGAACCTATTGGATAGTCTGTGCCCTGCTGTGTTAGTTTCCCTACATATGTCTGGATAGTTGTAGTCCCCCATCACCACCAAATCCTGCACTTTGTGTGATTTTGTTAGTTATTTTAAAAAAGCCTCATCCACCTCTTCTACCTGGGTAGGTGGCCTGTAGTAGACCCGAAGCATGACATCACCCTTGTTTTTTCCCCATTTTAGCCTAACCCAGATACTCTCAACACATCTGTTTCCTACATCCATCTCCACCTCAATCCAAGTGTATACATTTTTAATATATAAGGCAACACCTTCTCCCTTTTTTCTTCAATTATCCTTCCTGAGTAAGCTGTACCCTTCTATACCAATATTACAATCGTGTGTTATCCCACCTAGTCTCTGTGATACCAACAATGCCATAGTTGTGTGTTTATTTATTAGCACTTCAAGTTCTTCCTGTTTATTACCCATACTTCTTGCATTTGTATACAGGCATCTAAGATACTGATTTGATCTTGCCTCCCAGTTCTGCCTTGTCCTTCCTTTTTCTCTGCTATTATAGCCCATACTCCCTCACATTTCTGACCCATCTCCCAAGTGTTCATGTTCTTCACTTACCTTTGGGCTTTGGTCATCTGCCCCTGTTGAGCCTAGTTTAAAGCCCTCCTCACTAGGTTAGCCAATATGCATCCAAATATGGTCTTCCCCTTCCTTGAAAGGTGAACCCCATCCCGGCTTAGCAGTCCACCTTGGAATAGCAACTCTCCTGGCTACACCATCTTCGCAGCCAGGCATTCACCTCCAGGATGCACCTGTCTTTGTCTGGGCCCCAACCTTTGGCAGGAAGGACTGAAGAGAATACCACCTGCACTCCAAACTCCTTCACCTGTACTCCCAGAGCCTTGTAGTCTCTCTTGATCCACTCACTGTCACACTTTGCAGTATCATTAGTGCCCACATGGATGAGTAGGATGGGGTAGTAGTCAAAGGGCTGGATAATCCTCAACAATGCCTCCATAACATCTCACATATGGGCCCCTGGCAGGTAGCATACCTCCTGAGCCATCTCCTCCTCCACCAATGGTGTGTCAGCAGTCTTGTGTAGCAGGACAGGTACCTCAGCTGTCTCAACATGAATACTGTCTAGGAATTTCTTGTGGATTTGGATGCTCCTCAGCCTAGCCACCTTCTCCTGTAGCTCTCCCACCTGCTTCCTGAGAGATTCCACCAGCAGTCACCTTTCACAGTGGGTGGTTCCCCCCCTCTCCCCCACCGCCAGCCTGGATTTCAGTAAGTGGGAACTGCAAGCCACAGTCCCTGCAAAACCACACCAGGATCTGGGTAATGGCATGCATTCTCAGGTGGTCTGTCTGGCTACAGGTGCAGGCAGAGGAGACAGAAGCAGTACTGGCACAGGTGTTGCGGATCTTCCTGACCATAGTAGGCCTCCCTCTTTCAAATTCCGTCTTAAATTCCCCTGTCTGCATCCCCCTGTCCAATCAACATACATCTTTATTACTCTGGAGCAGATTGGTGCCCTGATTTAAGAAGTCTTCTGAAGACATGTCATCCCTAATTCTTCCCACTGAAAACAAAGTCCCCTGGGGATAACCTACCATTAACACTGTCAAAAACTGATTGCAACACATTGTATGGCCTCCACAACCTGCTGGCTTGAATCTATTTATTTATATTGACAAAACTAAATTCCTTACAATACAAGCCCCTAAATTAGGTAATTCCCACTGCTCTATATATGCAGTTTCATGGTTGTTTGAGTGTTCCTCTATAGAATCATTGGGTGTGTCTTCTACATCAGACACTATTTGTAGGTCAGCCTCCAAAAGGCCATCATGATCAAATGGCTCATGAGGAGTTGCCGGGAACCCTTTTTATAGAACTTCCTGGAAAATTTTCTAAATCACACTAAGTGCGAGAATAACCACGGCCCCATAGGTTTCAAAGCCAGATTGCAAATCCTCATTCACTAAGGAGCTCCTTTGTTGTTGTTTTGTTTTCTTTTGTTGTTGTTTGGGGTCTTTAGTTTCATTTAAAATATGTACAATGACCCTCCCCTGTAACTTTTTTTGGTAGCCGTCTGTTTATCTCCCAAATCATAAAAATACAAACACTGACCCCTGTTAGGAGGCTTTCCCTTCACACCCTTTCCTGGTTCTTGTCTCACAGACAGAAGTCCGAAACCCAGAAGCCTAAAGTGCAGACAATGCAATGTTTATTGGGGTTGGTTTCAAGCACACATATCTATAACTCTGACACTGCAGAGACTTTTCCCAGGGCTTGTCTAAACTATGTGGAAGATTCGAAAGATGATATGCAAATTCCGTGGGAATTTGCATATCTTCCTCTGATCTCACTTTTGAAAGTGGAGCTTTCAAAAGTGAAAGTAGTCTAGACATGGTTTTTTCAGCACCCCCCTTTTTAAAAAAGCTGCTTTTCCTCAAAAAATGAGGTTTACGCGGCTTTTCGAAAAAGGGAGGGGGTTGCCAAAAAAAATGCATCGGGATACCCGAAATAGCGCTGCAAAATAGACATAGCCTAACACTTCTAAAACTCCCCAGTTTGCTTACCCTACTACTGATGTGTACCTTTGAGGATTCCCCTTTTACCCATATCCAGGTCGGCTGATGGGGGGAAGAGGGGACAAAAGAGGCAACAGCCTCTGGGCACAGGAAGCAGCTGGAGCCCTGGGTGGCACACTTCGGGCGGTGCTAATGGCTGGCTGGGGGCAGTGCCGGACCGAGCCATACGTGCGCTCCAGGTAGCGGGCGCGCAGCGCATACACGGCCCCACCCCTGGGCACGCAGTGCCTGATTGACATGGTAAGGGGCGCTGCACCCCCGGGCATGTGGCACATGTGCGGCCCTGCCCCCTGGTGCGTGGCACCCCTTACCACTTCAATCAGGCGCCCCCCATAGGTTGGTGCCCCAGGCAGCTGCCTGGCTAGCCCCACCCTTAATCCGGTCCAGCCTGGGGGAAGGGTGTGGCTGAGGTGGCGCTGAGGGCTGGCTGCACTCCTGGAAGGGGCAGAGCCTGGAGGGAGATTTGGGTTCCACTCACCTTGTCTAGGGGCCTAGCAATTCTATCAGCCCCCTGTCTTTATCCCTTTCCAAGCCTGGTCATGCCTGCTCAGATCCAGGACCACCTCCTGGGAAACGGAAGAATTTTTCAGTCAGTCACAAGAGTCTTTTGTATTTTCATATAGTCTCCAGTTGTCTTTTCTGTTAGTACCCCTGAGGGCTCAGTCTTACTGAAGTATGAGAATAGTTCATTAAAATGTCAGAGACTTCATAAGGACATACCCCTGCATTGCATGAGCTTTCAGTTCTTGGTTTTTTGTTCATAATCTCTAAAGCACATGCTTTGGGTTTGTGAAGCTTTGTGTTTTTACTCTTAGTTTTCTGAGAGCTTTATTCAGTGTCAACCACTGAGACATTGGAGGTGTGTTTTCATTGTTTCTTTCTACTGGAGTTTTTTGTTTAGTCCTTTGGCTTGATGCATCTGAACAATGGGCTGTGCTCTGATGCTTTGTCTGTGCTCTTCTTTTGCTTAGAGGTAGCATTGTTGTTAAAGGTCTCAGAGCATCTTCCTGTTTCTGTAGTGGTTCTGCTGATGGTATGTCTGTAGTTGTGTCTAAGGCATCATCAGAAGAGTTGCACAGGCCTAGTTTAGGAAAACCGGTGTCCGAATTCAGTATCAAAAGTTCATTTTAAAAAATGCATTTTAAAATAAAATATCAATTGTGGTGTTTTTTCCCCTTTCTTTAAAAGTCATGCAAAGCACTGCTTTACAGAATCCATTTCAGGATATAAAACATCCACTCACAAGCACCCACACAAGTTTTAGTTTGTTTTTACCAATAATATTTCTTCAACATGAAGACTGACACTTTTAATATTGACACTTGTTTTTCTGTTCACCTATTAGCAAAACGATGTATCAATTACATACACACACAAACCCATCCCGTTATTTGAAGCACCCACAACCAAAAACAGTTTGCAACAAAATACTCCCCCACTACCACCACACACACACATATCTATGTACCAAACCTATATTAAACACAAACATGGTCAAAATGGGGTTTTACCTTGCTCTGGTAGATTACCATTTGAAGTTGTTGCTTCCATGCTAAACAGGTCATACTGAAATAAAGTTGTATCCTTATTAATACAACATACACAGAGAATAAGAATGTACAATATACATTTTCAGAGTTTTAAAACAATCACCATACCTTGTTTTGCAGTCCAGCAGCAGCCATTCCATTCAAGATGGTGTCTATTGCAAAAAGACAAAACAAATGAACAAATCCTCATATTGTTACACCAAGCTACTTCTTTGTTTCAAACTTCCAGGTTTATTTGATCACTACATCTCTAAATTGATACATAAGAAAAGGATGCACCACTGTTCAGTCATGCCCTTTTTGTGATCTGTGGGTGAAAATTAAACTGTCTACACAGTAAGGGTGTGTCTAGACTACAGGGTTTTTTCGAAAAAAGTGGCCTTTTTTTGAAAAAACTTCCCCTGCATCTTGACTGCTGCTGTGTTCTTTCGAAAGTAATTTGAAAGAACGCAGCAGTTTTTTCAATTGCGGAAAACCTCATTTTACAAGGAAGAACTCCTTTTTTCAAAAGTGCTCTTTCGAAAAAAGGTGCTATGTAATGCAAACTGTGCTTTTTCGAAAGAGAGCATCCAGACTGCCTGGGTGCTCTCTTTCAAAAAAGCGACTTGCTTTTTCAAAAGTACTGGTTGTAGTCTAGACACTCTTTTTCGAAAGAGGCTTTTTTGAAAGTATCTTTCGAAAAAGCCTCTTTCAAAAGAGGCTTGCAGTCTAGACATAGCCTAAGGTTGCTGTTGATAACTTTTGGCTCTTTAAATGTTTGATAAGAGACTTTTGTTCTGAAAGAACATACTTATTGTTATAAATACATTGGAGGTTTGTGGCTCCCTTCAACATTTACATTTTGAGATAGACCAGGTGTTTGTTACTTTTGAAAATTAATTACTTTTATACTTTTCATAATTTTTTCAGATGCTAGAAAAATTGACCAATAGCATTCTACAGACATGTGAGGCTTTATTTAATTTACTGTTAATCTTATCTCACCACCTCCATTTCTGATCTTCAAATCTTTTTACTAATATTTCTGTGGGTAAAGCTCAGCAAACCGCTTACACAGGTTTCTGATAAAGCAGAATATTTTTAATCCAGATGGAGTGTTAAGGAAATGCAGGTGGATAATCACATTTAGGCCAACAGTAACAAGATAATTGAAGACCACTCTTGTCATTTCAATAGAGTGGTTAAACAAAGTTGTCCCAATTTATTTCAATGGGTTTGATTCAGTGCTATTGTTCTGAATCACAAATCTCAAACTTCCATGTTTTATAAAGTTATCAAATGGCATCCCTAGCCTCCGTTTTCCAGAATTTGAGAATGAGTGAGAGGAGTTGGATCACTTGATGATCACCTGTTCTAGACATTCTCTCTGAAGCTCCTGATCTTGTCCACTGTCGGAAGACATATTAAGCTAGATGGACCATTCTTATGTTCTTAGGGATTGGGTGGGGTTTTTCTGCTTTATTTTAAACCCCAACATTTTATTTCCCACAGTTTCCACTACAAAGTTTTCATCTTTGTGTTGTAAATATTTTTTTAAAGACCAATAGCAGGATTCTAGCAAGCTATTTTCATTTCAAAACATACAAGCCTTTGAAAGCCCATCAAACACTGTTATAATTAAAGCCCCCCTCCTACCCATGGATCTTGTAACAGAAACATAAAGATTTAGGTTTGTTACTGATCCATAGCTGCAGCCTTTTCCCCAATTATGTGTTTCTCCTCTTGATCCTGACTTCTTAAATATCTTGCTATCACCTATGTGTCTTTTTATTTTCATGTATGGAGTTTATACATTTTGATGTTAAATGTCTGTACTTCATATGCCTTACACAATGTTTGGAATTCTACTCCTTTTAAGGTTGAGCATTTTTTGTGTGTTATGGATTAGACCACTTGTAAAGATTTTGTTATTTCCTAGAAGACTATCCCATAGCATTTTACTGTACTTTGTACTATTAATTAGTGAATACCACTACCACCCTTTGTGGGCATTACATAAACTGCTTAGTTTGACCATTCATCAAACTTATTTGCTTATAATGTTGTAGACTCTATGAGGCAAAGTATCTTTATCACTGATGAGGTGTTAGGAGACACAGGTGAGTATTTACATCCAGAATTATCCCAGCCCAAGGAGTGTTCAGGGCAGCTGCCCTGTGTGACCCAGGCAACTAGTGGGTGTACACTTACTGGAGAGTGATGCTGCTGTGTTTGATACAGCAGGGATTGATTTAGTCAGTCTGGTGAAGACCCAATAATTCAATGGCAGAGGACTCTCCAGTCATCTCAGGTACACCACCAGAATGGGAAGAATAAGTAAGTCAATCAAGAGTGTCTCCCATCTATGCAACATGGAATAGTAAGTCAACCTAAACTGAGTCAACTCCAGTTACATTATTGACGTAGTTGGAGTAATATAACTTATGTTGACTTATTGTGATAGTGTAGATAAGGCACTGGTGTCCTCTTGAACAGTCTCTCTCAGGGTACGTCTAGACTACAGGCTTTTGTTGACAGAGGCTTTGTCGACAGATACTGTTGACAAAGCCTCTGTCAACAAAGAGCATCTAGACTACATCCAGTTCTGTCAACAAAGCAAGCTGCTTTGTAGACGTGAGAGTGTAGACGCAAAGGACAGTGTAGATGCAATAACACCTTCTGTCGACAGAACTCTGTCGACAAAAGGCATTATTCCTCGTAGAATGAGGTTCACTGCCGTCGACAAAACTGCAGAGTTCTGTCGACGTTATGTCAACAGAACTCAGCGGTAGTGTAGATACAGGTATAGTTTTGTCGACAAAACCCTGTAGTCTAGACACACCCTCAGTGTTAAGCAAAGAAAATTGGGCTTGATTCATCTTTGCTTTCTGATGCAAAGCTGTCTAGGGCTTCTAGAAAGGCACCATTGAATTGTTGAAATATTTTCACAAAACAAACAGCTGTAAGTTCTCTATTTTTATACAACTTCATATTGATTCCTGCCTCATTACATTCCCTTGAACTCCACTTTTTATAGTCTGTTTATCCAAGTGGTATCATGACAGTTATTATTGTCCAGTAATGACTCCAAGGAGTCATGATTGATTCCAACTCCCTGGAGGAGAGCAGATAGACTCTGTGCTCATCACTCTGGCTCATAATTGCCTAGATCTCACTTTCAGGGCTTCTCCCTCCTTCTCAGAACTGTCACTGATATAGCACTTTCTTTGCAGGCAACCAAGCACCCTAGGAACAAAAACAAAATATAGTTTACATGAGGATAATGGAGGCATCTATGTTTTTTCTCAACATTTCCATGATTTCTAGAAACATGTTATTGAAACAAGATGGCCAAGTCCACAAAACAAGAGGTCTAGAAATCTTTCCACTAGGTAGAGGGCAGTGGAAGGAGGTCTTACACAGGTCACATGGCCCTCTTCTGCTAGGGCACTCCAGAACTTGCCCTGATTGGTCATCCCCATGCTTGAGGAGATCCTACAGGGCTGAAACACTTTCCAATTAGTAAATGGTGGTGGAGAGAGTTCTTGGATCACATACTACCCCTTGCTTCTAATCACAATCCATACTCAGGTCAGGATGCAATACTCCATAGTGGAGAGATTTATTAGGCGGAGACTTCCGAGATTGGGGGTAGAGTCAAAGTTTGATTCATGGTTTTATGTTTTTCACATAACTGAAATCTAGAGAGTAGTTTATGGAAGTTAGGGCATGTCTAGACTATATCCCTCTTTTGAAAGAGGGATGTAAATTAGACAGATCGAAATTGCAAATGAAGCCAGGATTTGAATTTCCCGTGCTTCATTTGCATAATGGCAGGCACATGTTCTTTCAAAAAAGGGCTTTTTGAAAGTGACACCGCCGTCTAGATGTGGTTCTTTTGCAGAAATCCTGACCACACTGAAGTAAATAGGAGTTATGCCATTGACATCAATAAAGCTGGGATTTTACCTATTGACTGTTAACTAGCTTGTAAAGTACTGTGTTCATCTGCTGTAACACACTAAAGCCATGCAAGCATATTATCAACATTATATAATGATGATAATGAGTAGCTGGTATATTACACAAGAGTAATGCTGTCTGTGCCCAAAACAATGCCTTCTTGTGTATGCTTGCTATAAAAAGACTTAGGGTATATCTACACTTGCTCCCTAGTTCAAACTAGGGATGCAAATGTAGGCGACCGAAATTGCTAATGAAGCGGGGATTTAAATATCCCGTGCTTCATTAGCATAATCTCACCCACGTGCTATTCCACTCGCCAGCTGATTCAAACTGGGAAGTGCACTCTGGGACGTGTTAGTTCGAATCAAACCCCTTGGTTCGAACTAACGTTACTCCTCAAAAAATGAGTAACTAAATCTGTCTGGGAGGAAGCACTAATTGCAATGTTTATATTTATGTCACCATTATATTTCATATTTATGTGCTCTACTTTCTTGTACAGCATGTAGAGATTGCTCCAAATGGTTTAAGAGGTTAAAATCTGCAGTACATCAGTACTGCCTTCCAGATTTATCTGATAGAATCCATCCTGGGCTTTTTTCTGAGGAGAACTTAGAGTGCCAGTAAATATTTGTCAATACATGTGACATCTATTCTCTTTTTCATCTCCATTTGAATCTAAAAATTAATCATTTGAAAATCAAACTAGCCCTAGAAACATGAATTTCCAGGGAATACCTGCTATGCTCATGATTCAACATGGGATTTTCAAAAGCACACCAGAGGTTTAGAAGCAAAACTCCTCTTGACTCTCAGTGGGATTTGTGCTCTTAAGTCATTACTGCGCTTATAAAAATGCTGCTCTTGGACTCAGTGGCTTCCATTGAAAATTACTCCCATCTTTCGATACCAAGAAGATCCCATATATATGCAACAGAAGATACAGAATCAGTTTAGAAATAAGCAAGAATAATACACTTCACCAAACAGGAGAATCCAGAGTGACTGTGGATATGGCACCAGTAGAACACATGGTTACATATAAGCAGCAGACTCTTTATCTTCCCAGACCAGAGACCAATTGCACTGGCAAAGAACTGACTTCACTGAATAAAGCGTTTATAGAAAACATTTCAACATCTAATCTCTATGCAGCCAACGAATACTTTATACAGCAAGGCAACATACATCTTAGGGTCTTTGTCTCAACCATAAAAATAAGCTAGAAAAAAGTGATACTAAAAAGACTAAACTTTTGTATCAGAAAGTGAAGCTTTGAACTCTTTGAGCTCGTGGACTAAGTGGGATAATTCTGCCTTCAGAAGTGATGCATCATTTAATTGGAAATAGTCCTCCTTCCTCTGCCTGTTATGAACATTTTAATTCTACCACCTACCCAGGTTTCTATATATACCTCCAGGCACCTGCATAATCTGCCAAGGCAAGTTTACTGTTATGTTTGCAAATATGCTGAGACTTGTGTATCTTTAAAACTTTGTCTGAAAAAAGAGAAAACTACAAAGCACAATAGTTTTATTTCCTCTAAAGGTTTCACAATGGAAGGATGACACTCAGGGTATGTCTTCACTCACTGTGCTGGATATCGATGTTCTGGCATTTGATTTAGTGGGTCTAGTATAGACCTGTAAATCGAACACTGAGGGCAACTCTGGCCAGTGTCTGTGATCCTTGTAGCCACAAGGAGTAATGGAAACTGACAGGGGCAAATTGCAGTGGGGAAGGTGCCAAACTCGGCTTAAGGTAAGCCGACTCCAGGTAATCTATAGAATAAGTAGCTGGAGTTGCATACCTTAAGACCCCCTTTCAGGTCGAGTGTAGACCTGGCATCAGTTTCACTCTGCACAGGTTCCCACTCGGCCATGGACAAGCTAGGTGTGCCCCCTCTCTTCAGAGTGTGAGCCTTTGAAGTTCATCAAAGGCTTGTCTATATTTCCAGCCCCTGGCAACCTGACAGCTCCTAGGGCAGTGATGGAGAACAGTGCTTTCCAGTAACCAAAGCTTGCTGGAGTGCAGCAGCATTTTGGTCATGTACTCAATGCCACGATTGGGAGGGGACATGGTATAGAACTGGTTATCTGCTCTACAACACCTGGGGATTTCACAAAGCAGGAGGAACAGTTACCAGGATCTGGGCTATTGTGTAGGTTATTTATTTCTGTTTTAGGAGAGAAATGAATTGACACATGATTCATAGCCTTATTTACATTCACACAGTTCCTGAAAAAATAGCTGTTCTTAAGTGCTACCCTCAAAGAGCATATGCTTCCCTTTTGCTTTATAGATCAGCCTTTTCGCCTTATGCATGTAGTTATCCCTTTGCACAGTTAGTCTCTGAGGGTATGTCTACACTTGCACCCTATTTCGAAATAGGATGCAAATGAAGACATTTGAAATTGCAAATGAAGCCGGGATTTAAATATCCTGTGCTTCATTTTCATATTCACGTTATGGCGCTATTTTGAAATAACAGACGCTGTTAAGACACAGTTATTTCTAGAGAAAACCCTTCTCTCAAAATAACCCTTATTCCTCATACAATGAGGTTTACCAGTTATTTCAAGAGAAGGGTTTTCTCTTGAAATAACCACGTCTTAACAGCGTCTGTTATTTCAAAATAGTGCTATTTCGAAATAGCACCATAACACGAATATGCAAATGAGGCATGGGATATTTAAATCCCGGCTTTATTTGTAATTTCGAATGTCTTCATTTGCATCCCTATTTTGAAATAGGGTGCAAATGTAGACATATCCTGACAGTAATCACTGGGTAGTACAGTGGGAAACCACTTGGATATTGGTGATCATTATTCTATTTTGCAGAAAATTATGTGCTGGCCTTTTTAAATGTCCTGTTTACTATCTGTTTGAATCTATTTGTTTTTATAGTTAGGACTCTAACTTTGGAAGATTTCTATCCATTTCAGATATAAAGCATTTCATGCTAAGTCCTTTGTCAATTTTTGCCATGATTTAAAATTTCATATGATGTTGCTTCTGGAGAAAAGATGTTCTGTTTGAATAAACTGTGTTTGCCCAGTTTGCCAATATGGACAAAATAAAGTAAGTTATACAATGGAAAGGAAGTAAGACAATCATTTAAATAATGCTACGGTATCACACTGCATAAGAATATAGTCCCAGGGAATCATGTTGTCATGGATGATATGGAGAGGAGTTGAATGAGTAGAATTACTAGCAAAAAACTAATCACATGGGCCAAAAGAGCCTTTTTAATTCCATATATATATATTTCTGTGGGGCCTCTTTACAATGAGTTTGCAATTATGAGACTAACGGGGACGTTACTAATTATTTATTTGTAATAAATGTTAATCAATGCAAAGTTGTTTTAGAAATAAGTGACTGTATTTTCATAATATGTTGTAACTAAGTTATCCATGCTAGGTTGTTTGAATCACGCTTTCTCCACTAGACGTAATTAGGGCTGCTGTGGGAAAATATAATTCTGTTTTCAAAACAGTTCAAGGTTTTCACATTGGAATTTGTTTTGAATTGTGCTAACACCAAGACCTCTAGAAATTTCTATGACAAAAAATCCCAAAATAGTTAGTGCTGAGGATCCTCACTTCAGAGGTGGGAGACCCAAGTTCAAGTCCCTGCTCCCAATTAGCTAAAACAGCAACTTGAACTTTCTATGCCTGATTCAGAAAGCACAGACTTGAACCTGGGTGTCCCCTACACAAATCAATTACCCTGACCATGAGACTATCCTGGGGTCATTTTCTTCTTTCCCCACTTCCAAAAAATCCATCCTTCCAAAAAGCTTTCTGACAAAAAAGTATCACTGAAAATTCCTGACCAATGGATCATCATTGGCTGCATCTACACATTTTGTACCTATACACCAGTAAGTGTGAGTCTAAACTGCACCCGGAGCTCAAAATAAGCTGCACAATTTGAGCTATGCAAATTGCGTAGCTTATTTCAACTTAATTTCAAAATAGCTTATTTCAGAATTGGCGCTGTCTACATAGCACGTATTTTGAAATAGATCACTGTTCCAAAATGTCCCTTACTCCTCGTGGAATGAGGTTTACAGGGACATCGGAATAGTGAGCCTGTTATATTTCGAAATAATAGGCATGCTCAAAAAACGTGGAATAGCTATTTCAGGATACCGCCAGTATCCCGAAATAGCGCTGAAGTGTAGACGTAGCCTAATAGTGCAGCTGCACCAAGGCTAACAATAATAAAGGTGGTGGGGGTAGAAAGAATATGGGTGTTTCCAAATTAGCAGAATGAAAAGCTTTTCAAGATTTCATGGCTTGGGGTAGAAAATATCTGAGCTACAGATACATTTGTTAATATCCATATGGTTGCATCATTAGTGGAAAATGGGTATCAAGTTTTCTAGTGTAGACCCAGTATTTGGAGTCACTTCATTTTTTTTCCTCCCAGTCCTCTTCTTTCAGCCTTTTATACTGCTATCTCTTTTGGGTTTTGGTTGGTTGGTTGGTTGTAGATCATCATTTTAGCATTTTATCCTTATTTGTCAAACAAAGGCAATCAATCCATTATAGCATACTAACAATCACATATAGTTCACTTCAAATCTTTTTGTTGCTTGACATTTGTTTGGTTTGTAAATTTACTTTCCATATGTTTCCATTATGTTAATTCAAATTTTCATTCATTTTTTAAAAGAGAAAAACAAATGAATCAGGAGGATTTCATTGCATTTATGTTGAAATGAGCAGCTCCCATGACTGTTCTGTAGGATCTGTATGAGTAGAAGGTCATAAACAATACAACCCATTTAAAAACAGACCAGTCTTGCATTGTGCAATAGCTGTTAAAGATGACAAGTTGCATGATTCCTTTTGTCAGAATAATATCTTCTTATGATAGTGTAATGCATTATATATGGTAAGCTGATTCTTTCAAAAAAAATTTAACCTCAGACTATTTGTTTACAGGTTCTGAGGTAGTCCCATTGGCAATGTCTAACTACTTTTTTTTTATTAGTTTACTATTAAAATAGATTGACATTAAATGATCTATCATATGTTAACTCAAGCCAGGTACAATTTAAGCTTTGTTCAATCCTAAACTTAAGCAAACACTTAGGAAACTTTAGAGCAAAACCAAACAGGACAATAGTAACAATTTTGTGTGTGTGTATATGTTTAAGAAAATGACAGAATCTGAGATTTCCTTTAAAGACTGTTGTCTACCAAGTTCTGACTATAAAGTGGATGCCATTGTGAATTTTATGGTGCATAAAAAAGCAGAAGTCATTTTTAAAAGAACCTAAGCCATGCAGATGGTTTTAATAAACAACAACATATATCTCTGGTATGTCTTACTTTATTTATCTTTATTTATTTTAAAGAATGTAATTATTTGGTGTAGATGGTTTTTAAACATGTTCTGTGGAGAAAAAAAATAGATGAAATAATGACTATCTTTGTATAACTGCCATGTCTGGTTTCACCATGGAGCCTACTCCCACCACAAAGAAAGTCTCTCCTGGGGGATAGGGGAGGGCTCCAGCATCTTACGCTGACTAATGCCTTGCCTACATTTACCAGGAGATCCATGCTGTGGGAATCAATTCCGTGGGGGTTGATTTAGCCAGTCTAGTAAAGACCCACTAAATCGACCGCTGATCACACTCCGATCAACTCTATTCCTCCAAAAACATAAGACAAGTCAATGAGAGAGTTTCTCCTGTTGACCTCCCTCCCCCCCCCCACCCCATCAGTGGGAACACTGTGGTTAGTCATCGTACCTTAGTTCAACATTGCCACCATTGAGGAAAGGCTCCAGTAATGGGTTGGCGAGGCAACAGAATGCTACACTGGACATAATAGACAGCAGGTTTAAAACAAACAAAATGAAGTTTTTCTTCACTCAGAGCACAGTCAACCTGTGGAACTCCTTGCCAGAGGATGTGGTAAAGACTAGGACTTTAACAGGGTTCAAAAAAGAGCTAGATAGATTCATTGAGGTTAGGTCCATCAATGGCTATTAGTTTGGATGGGTAGGAATGGTGTCCCTAGCCTGTTTGTCTGGAAATGGGTGACAGGAGAGGCATCACATGAGGATTACCTGTTGTGTTCCCTTCCTTTGGGGCATCTGGTATTGGCCACTGTCGGCAGACAGGAAACTGGGCTAGATGGACCTTTGGTCTGACCCAGTATGTCTGTTCTTATGTTTTTATGTTCTTATGTATAGTATGCATTGCATACTGCTAAAAGAAAAGTACAGTGGAGATGCACCCCAAGACTGAGATTCTGGATGTTAGTTCAGAAACTGGGCTGCCAAGTATAATGGACAATGAGCCTATCAGAGAGACGATTTCCTTCCAGCTTTAAATGTCAGTCAGAAAGAATATCTCTCTATGCAGCCCCCAAGAGGTACTGAATAGGCATTTTGGTACAGATATGACTGTTCAGGGATTCATTTCTACTACTGTCCTTTTTCCTGTGTCATTTCTACTGGATTTTACCCCAGGGCTATAATAACTTGAATGGAGGAGAATGAGGGGCTGGAAGTACAGATGTCTGCTTTGGGGATATTGCAAACTCATTTACAAGCAGGTCTTTGTTGCCACTCCTTTGTGAGCAGCCACACTACTCTGCTACACAGCAGCTGAAGAAACACTCTGAACCAAGATCACACTGGACCTGAGCTGCTGAGCACAGGTCTGGTTGGTATGGTGCCAGCCTCCATGGTCAGGATTTGGCCCTGCAAACATAGCCAGGGCATTCATTACTGGGAAAACAAAGAATGAAAATCTGATATTTATATTACTTAGGATAAGAGACCATTGGTTAGATCTATGCTAATTAAATAAGCAAATTATGTTATGAAAGCTAACTCCTGTTCCCCATACTGAGCTATGTAGCTGTGGGTATAATGCTGGGTATAATGCCATGTAGCTGTGGGTATAATCCTTGGGGTGTCTGGTACAGATTTGTGACTGCCCCCAACACAAGAGGGAAATGGGCAATGGACAGTTAAGGCCACAGAACCACTCCCACCCCATCTCTCCCAAATGGGATGTAATGCATTCCAGGGTATGTCTACACTACAGCATTATTTAGAAATAAATTTTTTCTGAATATTTATTTTGAAATATCTTATTTCAAAATAACACATCTACAAAAAAAATGCATTTTGAAATAGTGCGTCCACACTGATTGGACGATGAATCGCAATTAAGGCCTCCCGGAACCGGTTCAGGCAGGGCAACAGGTCAGTAGTTACCTTGTGTGGCTGCTCCGTGAGGCTATCTGAGGCTCATGCTTAAAGGGACCCTCCCCCCCCCCGCCCCGACAGCTGTTTCTCAGGTTTCCCTGCTTGCTTGCCTACCTCTCTGAGGGACAGCAAAGCATTTTCTCTGCTTGCCCTGGTTGCCCTGACTCAGGACACCACAGCACTCTCTGATATGGAGCCGGAACTGCCCCTGGGCCCTCTGCAGCTGTTGGAGATTTTCCTGCAAGTCATACAGCACTTTGTGCAGGCTGCCTCACAGGTTCTGCATGAACCCAACCCCCAGGCCTTCTTGCAGACCCTCCTAGGGTATGTGGTGGAGAGGATACAGGACCTGGATGCCTGCCGCAGTGGTCCGGGCACTGTGCCCTGCCACATCTGGCGTCTGGACACCAGTGCCTACTGATGGGACCACATAGTCCTGGAGCACTGGGGAGACCAACAATGGTTCCAGAACTTTAGGATGAAGAAGGACACTTTCCTTGATCTGTGCAAGTGACTTGCCCCTGCCCTGAGGTGATGGGACACACACATGAGGCCCACCATTCATCTCCAGAAGTGTGTTGCCATCGCCCTCTGGAAACTCTCCACGCCGGACAGCTACCGATCTGTGGGGAACCAGTTTGGCATGGGGAGATCCACTGTCGGGGCTATGCTCATGCAGGTATGGCATTCTCGGGTGACTGTCCCAGAAGGAAGGGAAGGGAAGGGAAGGGAAGGGAAGGGAAGGGAAGGAGGGAATGGGCTGCCCTAGGGAAAGGGGGCTGGGTGTGGAGGTGGTGCAAGTCCCCTGCACCACCTGCACAAAGGCCTGCCTACAGTGGCCGAGATTGCAGGGGGTTGCTCCTGGTGAGTGGGGGAGCACGGGAGTAGGAGGGGGGAGGGAGGAACTCTCAGGCGCTCTGGCACCCCTGTGATTCTCAGGGTTCTGTGTCCCCTTCTGCAGGTGGTCAGGGCGATCAACACTGTCTTGCTCCGCAGAATCATCCGCCTGGCAGATGTCGATGTGATCATCGAGGGGTTTGGTGCCCTAGGCTTCCCCAACTGCAGGAGGGCCATCGACAGGATCCACATCCCGATCCATGCCCCAGACCACCAGTCCTCCATGTACATAAACAGGAAGGGATACTTTTCAGTGACCCTGCAGGCTGTGACTGACCACTGGGGCCACTTTCTGGACATCAGTGTTGGGTGGTCGAGCAAAGCACACGATGCACAGGTGTACTGGAACTCTAGCGAGTGCCAGAAGCTGCACGCTGGGACTTTCTTCCCTGACCACCACATCAGGGTCAGAGATGTGGACATGCCTGTCTGCCTGGTGGGGGATGCGGCCTATTCCCTACAGCCCTGGCTGATGAAGCCCTACACCGGACACCTCAACCCTTCCCGACAGGCATTTAATGCCAGGCTGAACAGGGCCCGCATGTTGGTGGAGGCGCATTTCATATGCCTCCTCACCCGCCTGGACCTCGGCCAGCAGAACATTCCGCACATGGTAACAGTGTGCTGTGTGCTGGACAAAGTGTGCAAAAGGAAGGGGGAAGCCTTCCTGCCAGGCTGGGTGGCAGAGGCAGACCACTTAGCCAGGCTGTACGAGCAGCCCCACATGGCTGCCACCCGGCAGGCCCATCAGTGGGCTTTGTGCATCCGGGAGGCCCTGCAGGAGAGCTTCTGCCCAGACACTGTTCCCTGGTCCATCCCACTGGGGGCTTGTGCCTCACTCCTCCTTCACATCCTTCCACTAACTCCGCCCTTTCCTCCCCGTTCCTGATGTAAAAATAAAGACACTTTTGTTTCTCAAAACTAAACTCTGGTTATTGTACAGAACTGTGTGGGAAATGAAACTTGGGAGAGACTAGGGAAAGAACCTGGGAGAGGGGAGGAGAGAGGATGGAAGAAGGCGGGGTGTTGAAAACATGGGAGGAGGGAGCTGGAAGAGGGAAGAAAGGGGAGGAAAAGGGAGGAAAGGCTCAGGCCCAGAGCAGCACGGGCATCTCTGGCTCCCAGCACCACAGGTGTGGGGGCCTCAGCATCCCCGGGGACGAGGTGGGGAGGGTGTGGAGGGAGAAGTGGGAGGGGGAGAGGGAGTGGGAGGAGGAGCGATAGCTGGGGAGGCAGCAGAGGCTTGAGTGGAAGGAGGCAGCATGCTCTGCACCAGAGTCTGCAGATGGGCGCAGATGGAATGGCCCTGGGCAAGTTGCTCCCACCAGCTCTCCCGCTGGAGCTGCAGGTCTTCCTCCATCCGGCGGTTGATGGTGCAGTGCAGGGCTCGCAGTGCCCTTAGGTGCTGTCTCTGGTACTCCTGCAGAGGATGGGCATGCCTGCCGAGGCCTCAGCTGCAGGAGGATGTCCCGGGTGGTTTGGTGCACCCACCACTCGCTGCTGATCCGGCTGTGGAGAACAAAGAAAAATGGTCAGTCATCCCTGGGGATACAGTGCCTGAAGCCCAGCCCCCCTGTGCAAGGTGAGGATGACAGTTATCTGTGACATCAGTGCCAATGTGCTTGAAGCCAGGCCATGTGCGCTATGTCCAGTGGGCCCTGCTGTCCCTGGGACTGGGAGCTGCTCCGAGACTGCAGCCATGCCCGGGTGCTGTGGGGGCGGGGGGTGGAATGTCCCCTGTCTCCCTGGAGAGGGGGCTTGTGGAAGGAGGGTGTCCCACCATGTCCCACCCTGGGGTCAGGAGCATGTTGTGTCTCTCCACATACCCTTGTGGCCAACAGCCCAAGGCCCATGTATGGCAGCCTGCTGGGGCCATGTGCCCAGGGGGGCACAGCACATCCTTACATGTGCACAGGTGGCTGCATGATCCATGCCCAGCAAGACCCAAGAGTGCAGTGCCTAGTTCTCTCTCTTTCCCCCTCTGCCCCTCCCCCCCCCCGGCATAACGGGAAAGTGATGGCACTCACATGATGTTCCTTCCCTGGCCTCACACGACACCTGCAACATGTCCGCAGGGACTCATGGACTTTAAGGTCAGAAAGGACCATTATGATCATCTAGTCTGACTCCCTGTGTGGTGAGGCTGGCCTCGTCCAGCTCCTGGCCCTCCTCCTCCTCCATCACGTCGTCGGGGCCCCCGGCAAGGACGATGTCAGCCATCTCCACCCTGGAGTCCATGACTACGTGGGGGGAATGAACTGCCCTGCCTCCCAGGATGCAGTCCAGGGCATCGTAGTAGGGGCAGCTGTCGGTGTCTGCCCTGGGTCAGGAGCTGTCCTCTCTGGCCCTGGCCATGTAGCCATAGATGGCCGCGTTCCTGCATCTAGTGCAGAGATCCTGGAGGTTTGTGGCATCCCCCTCAAACCTCAATAAGGTCCAGGACCTCCACACTAGACTAGGAAGGTGCCCATCTTTTCCAGCCCCTGGCAGGCTCCTGGGAGCTGGTTGACTGCTCCCAGAGAGAGGTGGAGGGCTGGCTGGCAATGTCTGCCTGGCTCATGTTGTTGCCACTGAGTCAGGGGCAGCTGCAGAGTGGCTCAGGGCTGTCAGGCCTGGTGCTAGCCACAAACCCTGTTGGCAGACTCTGCAGTTTTAAAGGCTTCGGGGAGGGGAGGGGGGCGCAGAGAAGAGTTTTCCTGGTGTGTGGCCAGAGCAGCCAGCAGGGCACCTTAGGAAGGTCTGGAGGCTTCCTATTTCAATTTAGCCCCTATTCACTGTCTACACAGTGCTGTTCCTCGTAGAATGAGGTTTACAAAGTTCCAAAATAACTGCTGTGTAGACATACCCCCAGAGACTAGACCTAGAGAACACACATTGCAATTCCCTGTGCAGAGTCCCAGACTATACTGAACCACTGATCTTATCTTCCTACCCACCTTACTCCCCTGCACAAAAGAAGGCACTGGCTCTGCAGCTGAAAGCTCCTCCAGTGACTCTGGAACAGCACATTGGATTTCCTCCTGATTAAAGCATTAGTTAGCTGGATTTTTAACACAGTAAATACATAATAATGTGGGATATATAAAAGACTTTAAATAATTGTAACATTACTAAAGAAACAGTCTCAAATAAATGATACATGATATTATTACAAGTGTACTAAGCCATCTGGAAAACTGCCTTTTCATAATATTTTTAGAAATTTTCAGAGGAAAAAATATGTAAACACATATATCTACAATGCATTTTAAAAGCACTAACTGCCATTTCGTAAATACACACAAACACTACTTCATGCCCCATTTGTGAGGGGATCCAAAATTATTATCTGTGGCTAATTATATTAATGCCAGTGATAAGGCGTTATAAAGAGATGTTCATCCTACTACAGCAGCTTCAGCTGTCAGAAGTGGGCCAGGCTCGGATTTGCAATTGCTTGGTGGGCCCTGGACTCTGTTCCCTCTGCTTCCCACTGGGAATGTTTAATTAAAATGATCACTATTTGGAAATGAGTTAAATAGGACTACTCTCATGTTTAAAGTGGGCTATGTACCTTGATGAATTAGGAATGTAAAATTTGTTTATATTAATATTTAATAAAATTACCTCTCTAAGTATGGATATACAAGAGTGTTGTGAAGTCTTATATTTAAAGTATAAAGTCTTATACTTTATGTCCTGGAAAAAAGGAACATTCCTATGTTGATCCTTTGACATCAAACTGATTACGCATTCTATACTCCATCTAAATGGACTGTGAAAATAGCTGTGTCTTAGGTATTAGCCCCCCAATGAGCAACACCAGGCAGACACATTGAAAGTAATGAAGGAGATCATCCACCCACTCACTTCAGTGAGTTTAGTTAATGTAGCTTTGGCAGATTTTTAAGGGACTAAAGTACTAGGCATTTAAAAATAAAGTATACTACCAAAGCAAGATGTTACTGGAGTCTCTTTAAAATTATGGGAACCCAGAGTCAGGGAACCCAGTAGCCAAGGTGGCAGCACTGCCCAGTGGCCAGGGGCATAGAGTCCAGTCAGGGGAAGGAGCCAGAGCCTGGGGCAGCAGTGCAACCCAGCAGCTGAACCCAGTGGCCAGGATTGGAGCCTGGCTGGGTTTGCTGACAGAGCCCAGGAGAGCCCAGAGTCTGTCAGCAGAGGGACCAGAATTGATCTCCCCTGATCTTTCAGACTCCCTTGTTTGGGACCACAAAGGTCCTGAGGGTGCCAGATCAGGCAGGTCCACACATATATATCTTTGTGCAGGAGTGGTGGTTTACTAGAATTTGTTAGGTCTACATAGTCACCAGACAGTTAAATGACAGGGAGTCTTGATGTGAGTTTACATAAACTGCTTCATAAACTCGACTTTTATTCAGACTGGCAAACATTTTCAGAGCCTGCATTCCAGGAGCCATAGGAGCCTCTTAGTCAGAGAATGCAAAATATACATGTGCTCTCTTACTTTGAACAGAGAAGTATCTACTGAAACATCCTCATTCACTTTAGATATGTAAAAGGTGCAGACTAGTTAATTGATTCTTTTTCTAGGTAATGCACACAGTTGCAAAGCAAAGCAGGGACCATAATAATTGCAATACTGGATCAAACCCATATTGCATCTACCCTTATATACATTGACCAGTACTAGATGTAGCAATGGAAGATGCAACTAACTCTGTAGTAGAAAATGTAATAATGTGCGTATCTAGGAAATGTTTTGCTGATGTCAGGCAGTTGGTGGTTGGCCTATACTCTGAGATATTAAGAGACTTATGCTTGAAGAGAAAGTGTTAGCAGCAAGGCACACTGCTAATACCCTTAGAGAAAACTGCGTTAACTGACTTGTACACTGCCTTGTCCCAGAAGATAGATCCGGCCTGGAAATACCGTATCTATCACCGGTTGAACTCTCGAGATGTTAAATAAACACAGACTCCGGTCCAAATTTGAATAATCAATTGAACTGTATTGGATATAACAGATAACACAATATAACACAACACTAACAGACCAACCCTCACCCTCTAAAAACAGGAGAAAGAACAGAAAGAACAGAAATAATAAACAGATGTTGTAAATACTCAGTCTGTCTGAGGACTGCAGAAGCTCAGGACCTACAACTCCTTCAGCCTTGTTTGCTGTCAGAGGAGGAACACTGAGGCGTCCTTGGTGTAATGAAGGCACGATGAAGTAGGCCTCTATCTGCACAACTGAGTTCGCGCACAAGCAGTCTGACAGCACGCCGGAGGGCTTTTGTCACAACGGCAGTAGACGGCTTGTGAAGTCCTGATGGTGTTAGCAGGAGCGCAGGTAGCTAAGGCTCACTAACTGGGCTTTCACCACAGCGTGGGCCAGAGCACCCTGAGGACGGCGGGCAGGAATGGAACCAGACCAGAAGGGTTAAACAGGGCCTTCACCACAGTCACCTCTGTCTTGGGATCCTCCTTCTCCAACGGTGGGGAGAGACTGCCGACCAGAGCTTCTTGATCTCAGGGGTTTTAAAGAAGCTGAGGCGGGAAAGTTCTTGGTGGTTGAGTGCAAACAAAGCGTGCCGGGTGCAGACAGGTGGTGCTGGGTGCAGCAGCTGGGCAGTGTGCATGGATGGGTGCCGTGTGCAAAACACTATTTTGGCGGCAAAAGTCCTTACAGGCCTGATGGTTTCCATTTTGTATGTCCCATCATGCATCTGCACTCCATTTTAAAACGTCCTTCTCCATTAATCTTAACCTTCTCAACAATCCCCTCCTTGATGGGCTGTTACCAGATGCAACTGGAACAGATCCATCACCTTTTAACTATACGCAGAAATGTAACAAGTGTATAATATATTCTGAAACATATATAACTTATAACATCATTGCCTCAATGCAAGTTACTTTGTTTCTATTAAGTCAAATCTTGCCTTAGTTGGTATGCTAGGTTTACAAGGACAAATGTATACACTCAAACATATTAAATATAGAATAACAATAATTTGCAATATGATACATAATAAAACCGGATTATAAAACAGTGAACGTAAGCTGATGCCATTCCACCACCTCTTGCTATCGTCATCGTCATCCACCCTTTTGACAATTTTCTGGATGTTATCAACCGTGTGCTGTACTATCACTCTCATATGTTCGGCTTTACCTCTAAGTTCCTCTACATAGTTGTTCAATTTCTCATGGCTCATCATACCTTTCACCAATTCTAAATTGGGTCCTACATAAACAGGGGTCAAGTGTTTAAACATTCTAAAATCTTCAAATACCATAGTTTGATTGATATCATGTATGGTGATATTTACATCGCATCCTAAGACGGAGTGTGTTTTGCACAAACATAAATTCGAAGTTGACGGACTATTGATGGTGTAAAATTGATTGACTAAAAATGTGGGACACTTACTTCTAATGCATACACAATATCTATCAATTTGCACAATCACGGACTCATTCATGTTGGATATTGAGGGAGCATGTAGGGCGTATTGACACTCCCCTACCTTGGATTTCAGGCACAAGTGTGATTCTTCCCACACACCAGTGGTGCATGTATATCCTAGCTCCTTTTGCTCTGTACAAGCCTGTAGATTGACCGTATAGTATGAGCCATTGTGCAGATGTACCCATCTTCGATTTTCAATCGGTGTCATGATTGTCTCATTGACGTTAATCCCCAAGTATATTAGAGGATGTATAATTTCAACTGCTGATGCTCCTGACAACGTTAGTATCTCTAAAGTGACCTGGTCCCAATCAGACTCGTAAACGAAGTTGATCACTCTCCACCAATCTTGGTGATTCTTTTCAAAATCATTGGACTGACTTAATACGGTTTTCCTCATCTCAATGGGCACTGTTCCTCTTAACCCGTCGCGGATGATACTCTTAGCTAGGTCCAGCAGCCATACTTGCATCTCGATGCAAGCTAAGGCGGTTGATATGTTAGCCTGCAATGTCTCCATGGCGCTTATTAGTTCCAAATGGTTTTTGTCTTGGACATGTAGCCATTCAGGCAGTAGTTGGATCAGGCTCATCTGAATGGTACTCATGGAGGTCGTGACGTCTGCCATGGATGTGGCTAGAGTCGATAACCCATGATTTAGATGACTCAAACGCTGAGCAGTGTAAAACTGGCCTGCTGAATTGAATATCCCTAGTCCAGCGCCTATGCCTCCTATTATTTTCGCAGATGTATCCCTCTTGGTCTTAATATTTTTCTGGTCTACCACACTTCTGTGTAGCCAGCTTCTCCATCCTGATAACAACACATTTACATAATTTAAGCATTGTCTATGAATCAATCCGACGGAGACTTGAAGAGGCATGATTATCTTTCGTACACTGTATTGTGGTTCTACTACCAAATATCTAGATAGATCCCTTTTTACCACAATTGGTCCAATTCGATGTATTTCCGGTGGAAGTGCGACTGTCAGTGAGAATATGTGAGTCAATTCAAATAGACTTCGTATGATCCAGACACCGTTATCCTTTTCTGTGATGTTTCTTTTCATGATTGCATAGCATTCGTACCCTATCATATGTGTTCTTCCTTCAAATTTGCAAAACTTGGATGATGAATGTCCGTCTGGGGCTTCATGTCCGTAGGAGCCACATTTTAGCACGATTGTTATGGGTTCTTGGTGTGGTGGGTACACCCATACAGGAACGTTCTTAATATGAGGATTCAAATGGATCATTTGGATGTAGAATTGATTGTTGCCAGGTTTCACGATATTTGAGTTATTGATTTTTAAATATAAGCATTTATTGGCATCCCATTGATCGGATATCTTTTCGCAGTTGATGATGCATCTTATCGGGGTCTTTTTCATGCAGTCCACCTGGTCTACATCTACCATCCAATCACAGGTTCCTGCCTCGATACCCATATCGAACCAATTCCTCGTTCTTAGGAAGATATGGTCGTCTTTTGTGAGAACAGAAAATGTCAGCTCCACAATACCTTCTCTGGCCCAGAGCACTATGAAATAACACTTGTTATCCCAGTGATAGCCGTACATGATGATAGTTTGTTGAAAGGGTTTAGATTTGGGATTTTCTTCGATTGAAATTCTCCGTTTGCGCCAGACCTGGGATTGAGATGGGATTTCCCAGCTGGAGAGTGGCTGTCCTACTACGGTGCATCGCCAGTGTTCATTTTCTTTAAATAAAAAGGAATCAGTAACTTGTAATCCAAAGATAACTATATACAGAGTGGTCATCCAAGTCCAGATCTTCATTTTCAATACAGTTGGGTTTGGTCCGGTAGTTCAGTCTGGGAAGAAAAATAAAGAGAAAGATGTCAATTTATGGAGGTTGTGTGGCTCTTGAGTCAGTGCCTTTCCACAGCTTTAGTTGAGCACTATGGCACCATTTCTTGATCCTTCTTTTACCTGACGTTACTTCTAACTGGTATACTGTCGGTCCAGCTTTATTCATTATTACATAAGGACCGGTCCATCTAGGACTCAATGGATGGGCCTTTTCGGAGTAATATTTCAATAACACTTTGTCACCCACATCCCACTCTACAAATTGTAGGTTATCATTCAATCTTTGATCCATTTTGGCTACATTAGTTTTCAGATTCACCATTACTGCCTTTTGAGTTTCCGATATTACATTCAACAAGGATTTAATAAATTTGTCCGTTACTACTCTTGGTTGGTACTCATCCGGTGGCACCCCTCCTGGTATCCACCACATTTCCGGTGTTCTCATGACTCTTCCAAACATAGCCTCATGTGGAGTAAATCCATGTGAGCTGACGGTGGATCTTAGTGCCATTAATATCAGAGGGAGATGTTTGTCCCACTTCTTTCCAGATGCGTCTATGACTTTTCGTAAAGCTGTTTTTAAAGTGCGGTTTGTTCTTTCCACTTGTCCAGAGGATTGCGGATGACCTGCAATGTGGAATCTTTGCTTTATGCCCAAGGCAGTGCATAGATGTTTCGTCACTTCTCCGGTGAAATGGGTGCCTTGGTCAGAATCAATTATTCTAGGTAAGCCGAACCTAACAAACGTGTGATTCAGTAGTATTCGGGCGGTTGTTGCTGCTGTGCAGTTTCTGGTCGGAAACGCCTCCACCCACTTGGTGAACGGATCTATGATAACAAGGCAATAGCTGTTTCCTTGCCCTGTTCGCGGCAGTGGACCTATATAATCAATTTGTACCCTTTCCCACGGTCCGGTGATATTTTGATGGAGAAGTGGACCTTTTCTGATTTTGATGTCGGGATTGTTGTGGGCACAAGGGAGACAGTTATTGATAAATTGTTCCACATCATCATTCATGTTGGGCCACCATCCTACACTTGAAAGACGTTGCAATGTCTTTTGTGAGCCAAAATGTCCTTGGCTATGAGACAGTTTAATTAATTCCTGTCTAATGCATGTTGGGATGATTAAAACTGGTATAGGATCTTGATTGGAATCTTGGTCTCGATCGACCTTAGTGGCCATAATCAATCCTGATGGATGTTTCGTGATTAAATGTTCTTTGTTTTTTTCCTGATTTTAAGAGTCTCTGGATCTCTGGATCTCTTTCTTGAAGATGTATTATGTCTTTGGAGTCTGGTGGTTCATTGATTATTTGTAGGGCACTGATTTTATTGGTTATGCTGTTCCAAACACGATCGGTTAGGGCTGCTTTCTTCGCGAGTTGGTCTACGTGATTATGAATTGCAGATATCTCAGCCTGGTTACGCCTATGAGCTCTCACTTTAAAAAGATAGGTCTTTCCAGTTCTTTCTTGGGCTAACTTCCATACGTACTCAAGATATTCCGCATAAGCGACCGGTTTTCCGTCAGTTGTCATCATGTCTCTATCTTTCCATACTGTCATCCAATCTATCAGAGCCCTTAAGACCCATTCTGAGTCTGAGCAAATCATAATGTCTGCTTCCTCTGGTGCATGTTCTAAAGCGATGGCAATAGCTATTATTTCAGCCGCTTGTGCAGAGTGGGTTCTCACTGCATATAAATATTCCTGTTGTGATGGGACATGTATTGCAGCGCTTCCAGTTTTGATGACGCCTTCTAAATAGTAGTTGCTTCCATCTACGACCCAGATGTTATTTTGTACTTCAATTTTACAGGATTCGTAGTTCTGAGCTACAATGAATGGTGACTTGGTTTTAGTTGGGAAAATAGGTGGGATCGGACATTCATGATCTTCTTCTCCCTGATCACATAAGGGAAGTGGGATAACGCTAGGATTCTTTATCTTTTCGATGGTAATTTCTTTGTTTAGTAGTGCTAACGTCCAGTTAGCCAGTCGGGGGTTACTGACTCTACCTTCGTTAATCCGTCCCGAGATGACGTATCGGATTGGTGTATGCGTGGTCTTTAGTACGATGGGAGCCATCCCTATAATGTACTCCCAGTGCTGCATTGCCCAGATCATGGCCAGAACCTCTCTCTCGCAGGGTGTAAACTGCTCCTCGACAGGTGATAATAGTCTGGAACCGTAAGCCACGGGTTTTGTTGCTGTTCCGTGTTGTTGTAAGAGGACTGCTCCTATGGCCGGGCCTTTAGTTGTTAATTCCAACTGGAATGGTTTCGTTGGATCCGGATATGCCAGAGCAGGTGCTCTCATCAGGGCAGTTTTTAAAGCGCGGAAAGCTTCCTGTTCAGGCTTCTCCCATCTCCATTGTTGTGTCTTTCGCAGCAGATTGTATAACGGTTTGGCTATCAGACTAAACCTTTCGATGAAGTCCCGACAGAATCCTACTAAACCGAGGAACGATCTCAGGCTGGTAACATTTGTTGGTGCAGGAATTTTGGAAATTAGTTCAACTCGATCTTTGTCAGGTTCTCTTCCTTGGGGTCCCAGTCTGACTCCTAAATAGGTGACCTCTTGCTTCACTAATTGAGCCTTCTTGGGGTTGATCAAGAATCCATTATTTTGTAAAATTCGAAGCACATCGTCTAGTGCTTTTAAGTTGGTATCTCTATCTTTGGTGGCTATCAGGATGTCGTCAACGTAGCTGATGATATACGGAGCATATTCTGAGTGTTTCCACAATGATGCCACAATCTTGTGGCATATGCTCGGCGCATTATGAAATCCTTGTGGGACCCTGGTGAAGGTATATTGGTTGTCGTTATACGTGAAGGCAAACTTGTAGTAGGAATCAGGATGAAGAGGGATGGAGAAGAAAGCATTGGAGATATCCAACACAGTAAACCATGATGCTCCCTCTGCGATACGGGCGATGATTTCCGGATATTTGGCAACTACTGGGGTCATCCTTGGTGTTACTTGATTCAGGTGGCGATAATCAATTGTGAGCCTCCAAGTAGTGCCGTCTGCCTTCTTCACAGGCCAAATGGGTGCGTTGCAGACACTTTCACAGGGGATGATCACGCCTTGCTGTAGTAATGCTTCAATGGTACTGTGTATTCCGTTTTTAGCTTCTTCCGGGAATCGGTATTGTCGTTGTGGTCTAGGATCAGGTCCCACAACTTTGATTTCTACATCAGTCTTGCCACAGCTCAGCTTGTTTTGAGCAAAAACCGGTAGATGTTTGTTGGTGATGGCTGAGACCTCTTGATCCCATGTAGGAACCTCCATTTTCTCCATGGTCTTGATGGCCCCGATTCTGTGGCTAGATGGAATTATAAAACCATAATCGTTTCTTTCCTCTTCAAATCTAATCAAATAATTCGGAACATCCACAATGATTCGAAACTGTTTGAGCAAATCAATTCCCAATATTCCTGTTCCATCCAGAGCTTGTAATCCCAGGGTAACTGTCTTCGTTATGTGTCCGATAGTACATTGAATGTTCGTTACAAAGGGTGTGCTAGTTGTCTTTCCGTTATATGACTGTAGTAGTTTCACATGATTAATAGTTGGGTTTTTGAAGTTAGGCATGGCAGTGATGCACATTAAACTAATGGATGCCCCTGTATCCACTAGCATTGGTTGCGTTGTTATTCCAAAGCTTCCCTTCAATGTCACTCGGATGCAGGGTCTTCCCCACTGATCTTGCTGTATGGTGAGTAGGGGCTGGGAAGCCCGGCAGCTTCATTGTTGTTCGTTGCTACAATGTTGCGATGAGGGGCAAGATGACTGACAAGATGGCTGATTTCCGTCGTCCGTACGGCAAGATGGCCGACTTCCATAATGGTGGACCGGCGCCATGTTGTCGCGAGGGACTGCCTCGTAGGCGGCAAGCCTTTTAAAAATTTCGTCTGTGGTTAGGGTTTTAAATTTTTCCCATTTTTCGTGCTTGCTTAGCCGCTGGCAGAGGAGCCTTCGCATGATGTTTATGTCCTCTGGCCGTCCGTTAAACAATCTAGGGGGACCACCTAGCCTTTTTTGGTTGGAAAATGGTTTATTTTCAAGGTTTTGGATTGCTGCTACCTTTTTATTTTGATTTTTATAGCTAGGGTGAGTTTGTTGATGGAGATCGTATATCTCCTTCACCTTGTTTTCCAGCACATACAATGGTGTACTTCTGATGTCAATTGTACCTAAAGCCAATTTAATAGCAGGCAGTAAACCTTGGAAATAAATTTCTTTCAGCTCGGGGGTGTCATATGATAATACATGCCCTCTCAAATCTCCAAAACCATTAATCCAAAATAACAACTTTTTCCGCATCGTATATGTTTCAGGTCTTTCACCATCTTTTTGACACTCAATGTACATACGACCCATCAGGTTGTCATAGGGAAAATACACTTTATAGATGTTTTTGTATATTTCGTCTAGCCCAACATTCAAATCATGCATCATTGCATATGGCATCATATTGTAATCCTCTCCTGACACACACTCTCGTAGCAATAAAATTAGATCTTCATGCACAAGGTTAGGAGTGGTGGCAACCTTTGCTAACCAATCTAGTACTGTATCCCTATTACACACTCCTAGAGATTTCCCTAAGGCTCTAGCCTGTTCAGGAGACAATGGCTTGGTCTCTTTCCTAACCACCGGGTGATTGCTCCCATCAGTGGTAGTATAGGAGATGGTGATAGGGGCCATGGCATCCCCTCCTGTATAGGCTGGGGGAGCACTCGGGTGTTCACATGAGTCCCCATAATCTCTTTCCATCTCTCTGTAACTGTCAGGCTTTATAGCCGACACTAGACCCTTGGCGGTTTGCAATTGAGCCTTTAAGTTGGCAATTTCAGTCTGGCATGCAGAATGGCTTACTCGCTCATTGGGGGTCTTAGCCTCTTTGAGCAGCTGCCTGACTGCTGCCTGAGTCTCGTGTAGCTCATTAGTGGTGAGGGAGGCTATTCTTTCCGCCTCTACCATTTTAGTGTTATTATCCCTCAACTGATTCTCCAGTTGGAGGACTTGGCTGTTTAGATTTGTATTTAAAACGGCAAGATTTTCGTTTTCCCGTTTTAAATCCCCGTTCTGTTTTTGCAGCACCTCATTGTTGGCTGCAGCTTGTTCCAATTGCAGCTTTTGTTCCTTCACGCAAGAAGCCAATTCGCGTGAAGCCATAGCTAACCCGTAAATCAATGCTCTTTTTCGGTATTTTCTAGTGGGAAGGGGCTTAGCCAGAACATATTGCTCCCACAGGGTAGCAAAATTTTGTAAAGCCTCATTTCCCTTAAATGACTCTTTTTTCCAGGGGTTAGACCCTTTCCCAAATACAGAGATGGCTGACTCCAAATCACTTTTATTAATCTGGTTAGACCATCTCCGGGTGGTGTTCTTCTGTGCCATCTTTAGCGCTTCAGATACTGCTTACCCAGTATCCGGTTACAAAAAAAAAAAAACAAGGGCTATGGCGGGGTGGTATAAAAACCACAGTGAAACCCGGGAGGTAAACCTCTACCCCCAAACCTGTAAATAAAGAATTACAACCAGTCCCCAATACCCAGAGTCTAATGACTCAAATCGAACACAGGCAGGCTAGCGGTAGGGAAGGACTCCTCAGAAAGGTGGCCGGTCCAGCCGGAATTTCACCCTTGAGTTGCCCAGTAAAAAAAAACCGCAGCTCAGGCCTAGTGCTGAACAATGGGCCTCCGTGCCCGTACCGGGTGGCTATAACAGGGGCTACAGCAGCAGCCAGGCATCCCCAACTCGCTACTGAACCGACTAAGAACAAAGTAAAGCAAAAATCCTCCCCGAGTCAAAGGACCGTATACAGTGTTGGTTTTCTGTATTATCTGTTGTATTTATAGCAGCTGGTCTCATATAAGTCTGAGAAAGCTAATTTGAACAGAGGACCTGGTCGAGAAATCCCTTCCAGGTCCTGCCGCGGTCGCCAATTCTGTTAGCAGCAAGGCACACTGCTAATACCCTTAGAGAAAACTGCGTTAACTGACTTGTACACTGCCTTGTCCCAGAAGATAGATCCGGCCTGGAAATACCGTATCTATCACCGGTTGAACTCTCGAGATGTTAAATAAACACAGACTCCGGTCCAAATTTGAATAATCAATTGAACTGTATTGGATATAACAGATAACACAATATAACACAACACTAACAGACCAACCCTCACCCTCTAAAAACAGGAGAAAGAACAGAAAGAACAGAAATAATAAACAGATGTTGTAAATACTCAGTCTGTCTGAGGACTGCAGAAGCTCAGGACCTACAACTCCTTCAGCCTTGTTTGCTGTCAGAGGAGGAACACTGAGGCGTCCTTGGTGTAATGAAGGCACGATGAAGTAGGCCTCTATCTGCACAACTGAGTTCGCGCACAAGCAGTCTGACAGCACGCCGGAGGGCTTTTGTCACAACGGCAGTAGACGGCTTGTGAAGTCCTGATGGTGTTAGCAGGAGCGCAGGTAGCTAAGGCTCACTAACTGGGCTTTCACCACAGCGTGGGCCAGAGCACCCTGAGGACGGCGGGCAGGAATGGAACCAGACCAGAAGGGTTAAACAGGGCCTTCACCACAGTCACCTCTGTCTTGGGATCCTCCTTCTCCAACGGTGGGGAGAGACTGCCGACCAGAGCTTCTTGATCTCAGGGGTTTTAAAGAAGCTGAGGCGGGAAAGTTCTTGGTGGTTGAGTGCAAACAAAGCGTGCCGGGTGCAGACAGGTGGTGCTGGGTGCAGCAGCTGGGCAGTGTGCATGGATGGGTGCCGTGTGCAAAACACTATTTTGGCGGCAAAAGTCCTTACAGGCCTGATGGTTTCCATTTTGTATGTCCCATCATGCATCTGCACTCCATTTTAAAACGTCCTTCTCCATTAATCTTAACCTTCTCAACAAAAGCTAGAAGTGAATGTTAGATCTTTCTCAGCACAATAAGTGAGGATTGATATATACAGCTTTCATTAACTGTAGCTGGAGTAATGAGCATAACTCCCTGCATGTTATTCTGTAAATCTTCACCTTCTTAAAAAAGAGTAATTTCTTGAGCATTAATCTGCCATTAAAACTCAAGATGTATTGAACAATGATCTTATCAAGCATTTAGGAGGTGTTGGTTCTATTACAGTAAAGAGCAACTGAATGATCCAGAAATCCTTATTTTTTATTTTGGATTGTATTTAATTATTTTGTAATTAATTAATATAATTGCAGTGGTTTTAATGTGAAAAATTATATCATACCTAGCATTTACATTTGTTTCTTGATTCCAAATGTGGTTATTTATTTCAAGTGGAACATACTTTTTTTTTAACCAAAAGTCTTATCATTTTTATATCCCTCTTTCAATAGCTTTATTTCAATAGTTCAGAAACACAAATTTTCAGTTGAATCTGGATTTTTATACAATCAACTTTTAAATTTGGAACAACTCATGAAAGTGAGAGAATAGGTCAGGGTAGAAAATTTGTCTTTTTTTGTGCATAGAAAAATCTCTGAATGTTTCAAATTGGAACTTCAGTCTACATTTTACAGATGGCCCTTGTTTTAGTTGTGAGCTGAATCAAAACCCAGATCAAATCAAGTCTGAACTCTGAGGTGTCATAAATTCGGTTCTCGATTCAAATTCTGTATATTGTGTCCATTTTAATATTTACAGTTAGACATCAAAGAGACGAGAGAATATGTCTTAGCATTCACCATGCTATAAAAAACCAAACACCCAAAGTTACTATTTTTATTCTGAATCTTCAGGGAGTAGCCGAGTTAGTCTATTACAGAAAAAAAACAACAAATGGTCTGGTAGCACTTTATAGACTAACAAAACATGTAGATGGTATCATGAGCTTTTGTGGGCACAGCCCACTTCTTCTTCTTCTACCATCTACATGTTTTGTTAGTCTATAAAGTGCTACCAGACCATTTGTTATTTTTATTCTGACAGTTTAAACCATAAAGAGGCTGGGGCAGCATGTGCAAAATGTCATTTGTATTTGTTCTTAATTGTCTGATTTGAAAACCAATTACTGTGCTTTTGACAGAATAATTTGAAATACAGAACTATGAGTCTTTGCTCTGTGGATAAACAGTTATTTTGAACAACTCTCTTCTGAACATTTACACGTTATGTCTTTTATCTCCAGAGCTCATTTTTTTTCTTGAGCTGAACTCTTGTATTTCCAGTGTACAGTTCAAGATAATTATGTGGGCAAGTTCTTTTCTTTTATGAAAGTTTGAAAGCTGCTTTCAAGGTGTTTTGCACAGAGGATGGCATATAAATAATCACTTTTACTTCATTCCAGGGTCTTAGGCAAAGTTTTAATTCCCTGCTATCTCATTTTATAAAACTTAGTATCAATAAAACCAATTGCATCAGAAACAGAGAGGGAACTTCACAAGCATTCCAAACACATAAATAAAACTACCAATTAGCTACCATCACTACAAAGCACTCTGTCTTCTTGACGCACACTGGGTGTAAGTGTCCGTGACTGCAAAAGGAGGCATGACACAAAGATGTCTCTTTCCTGCCTAACACACCTTTTTTCCTCAGAAAAAAACTCTTTCCAGGGATGTTTCTATTTCCTAGTGTTTCCCTATGCAAACTAGCCTTTCCAAAGTGGAACTGAATTTTAGAATGATTTGTATCTTTGTATTTGTGCTATCATCTGAGAAGGATTGATGTTTAGAACTTACACCATTTATATACCACAACAGGTTTGGAGTGCTACTTACAAAAATAAGCTTTGTTTTCTCTCCTTGAAAATTATATATGCTCCACTAAAATAAACAAATGACAAAAATGATGTTTTTCAATAATACATTGTTATTTTATCTCATGGTAGAAATATAGTAGCCAGACTAGAGACAAATGAATTGCAAGAAAGGAAAGCATTGGTTTAGTCATATTTACATCAAATGACTATTAAACTCAATAAAAAGGTTTTAACTAACTTCTCTAAGTTTAAGATTAGGCCCACTGCATATGTTTCCCTACATTAAAATATATATTTGCAGCCCCAGATCAGTAAAACATCCCTATTCAGGATGGTGCTCAAGCATGTATTTAGTTCCCTTGAAGATAACGAGGAATAAGAACTTCTTTCACTGCTGTCCTGGTGATGCTGGAGCTGTGGGTTCTCTGAACTGCAACAGCTGGCAGAGTGAGCCAGGGAAGTCCATCTGAACCCCCTGATGAAAGGAGGAGCATTTAGAGCTGCAAACAGACCTGGCCATGCTGAAGAATAATAGCAACAGAAAAGTAAAACTGGTATTTTACCTTACTGGGGAAGAAGGCAGAGAAGTCTGCACCACCTTGAAGCTTATCACTGTCATAAGCCTCACAGCAGTGCTAGAAAGAAATTCTAAAGTGACACAGGCCAAACCAAAGAGGAGGATATAGACTGCTTTGTTACAGCCATATGCACACTAGCTGCTCCGTGAACTTTGGGGGACTTGATACACTCCCTGATTTGGGACAGGAATTTCTGGAGTAGCCAGGAGAGCCAGTAACATTTCAGTACGATTTGTTTTATAGAAATAGGAAAAGAGTTTTAGGGTGTGGAGTTTGGAGTGGAACAATTACATCAGTAAACCAATGGCCATCCAGTGATAGTACAATAGGACTGCAAATCTCTGGAGACATTAATCATGTCAAGCACCTTCTTAGTACTCCAAAGAGTTTGCAGAACATGTTGATATTCCTCCAGCATAACCATGTAGAGATTGGATATTGTCCAAGATGACTACTGGTGTTAGGTGATATCCTGGTCAGGACATGTACCCAGCATCAGTGTGTTTGGAGGAAGAGGATCAGGATACTGAATCCATTAACATGGTGAGTTATCTCCCAATTTCAACAGCTATGTTGGTGGACAACAAAGGGGTTATTGAAAGGGTCATCCAACTATATGCATTCCTGAGAGTGATACCAACAGTGTGGAAGAACAAAAGCTAAGTATGGGGAGAAACAGAACTGCAATTTCAAATGGAAGATGAGCTCAGTGTGCAGAAAAGAATCATATTGTGAACAGAGGGTATGTCTAGACTGCATCCCTCTGTCGGCAGAGGGATGCAGATTAGGCAGGTCGACATTGCAAATGAGGCAGGGATTTAACTATCCCGCGCCTAATTTGCACAAAAATGGCCACTGCGTTTTGCTGACTCAGCACTTTGTTGGCAAAAAGTGGCAGTCTAGAGGGGGATCTGTCGAGAAAGAAAGCCTTTTTCGACAGATCCCTTATGTCTCCTGCAAGGAGGTTTACAGGATCTGTCGAAAAAGGCTTTCTTTCTCGACAGATCCCCCTCTAGACTGCCGATTTTTGCCGACAAAGTGCTGAGTCGGCAAAACGCAGCGGCCATCTTTATGCAAATTAGGCGTGGGATATTTAAATCCCTGCCTCATTTGCAATCTCGACCTGCCTAATCTGCATCCCTCTGCCGACAGAGGGATGCAGTCTAGACATACCCAGAGAGAGCTGTTGTATCTGTCTTGTACCGGAAAAAAAACCTTACACTTGGGAATTGGTAGCAGTCTTAGACCAAACTGGAGAGCCTGTTTACTTGCCTGGGATGAATACACAACCCGAGAAATGGGTACGGCACCTGCTGATTTCATAACTGTTAGGAGAGAAAAAACTTTAAAAACAACAAATAGACTAGTAGCACCTTAAAGATTAACAGAACATGTAGATCAGTGGTCCCCATTGTAGTGCCTGTGGGTGCCATGGCGCCCGCCGGGCCATTTCTGTGCACCCGCCGAGTGATCGGGGCCAGCCCTGCCCCCGGGCATGCGGCGCATGGGCTGTTCCAGCCCCAGGCGCGTGGCGTATGGGCGGCCCCGCCCCTGGGCATGCAGCACAGGAGTGGCACCGGCCCCATGCGCGCGGCGCATGTGTGGCACTGGCCCCGGGCGCACAGCGCTGGCCCCAGGCACGCAGTGCATGGGCGGTGGCAGCCCTGTCCCCGGGCACGTGGCGTATGGGCGATGCCGGCCCCGGGCGCACGACGTATGGGCGGCCCTGCCCCTGGGCGCACAGCACAGGAGCAGCACCGGCCCCAGGCGCGCGGCGTATGGGCAGCCCCGCTCCCGGGCACGTGGTTCATGGGTGGCCCCGCCCCCAGGCGCCCGGCAGCCCCAAAAGGTTGCAGACCACTGCTGTAGATGGTATTATGAGCTTTTGTGGGTGCAACCCATTTCTTCAGATGACAGGAGACTGTTACCACATGATCGTTCAAAAAGGTGAGAGAGGATTTGATTACAATGGATTACTATTCAAACTTTGGAGAGTGGATGCCCTGTCTGACACAAGACACAAATCATTGACTGGAAAGCTGAAGGCCCACTTTGTGAGACATAAGCTTCAGCAGGGTAGCCGAATTAGTCTGTAACTGGAAAACCTTAAATAACGACAAATAGTCTAGTAGAACCTTAAAGACTAATAAAACATGTAAATGGTATCATGAGCTTTCGTGGGCACAACCCACTTTTTCAGATGACAGGAGTATTAGAAGTTCAGATCCAAGAATAAATAAGGGAAGGGAGGAGGAAAAAATGAGGGAAAAAAAGAGAGCTATGAGACATGGCATTCCAGATGGTATATTCACAGCCAACGGACCCCAATTTGCCTTGGAAGAATTCAAGGAATTTACACAAATGAGAGCTTTACTACCAGATTTCATCCCCAACATGCCCAGAGTAATGATAATTTGAAAAGAGACAGTTACACAAAACTGGTTCCAACCCCTTGTTAGCATTTTTGGTACACAAAGGAATACGTCATTACAGGGGCACCAAAACAGCCCAGCTCACACACTGATAGGAAAAAGGATCAAATCATGTTCCCAGAGAGGGGAGACCTGCTGCAGGAGATACCACTACGAAGAGGAGATGTGCAACAATCTGAGAAAACAGACACTAGAATTCAATCTACTGCCTCTGGAGACAAACAGTCCTGAGATGATTCAGCCATTAAAGTTACACCAGAAAGAGTGAACTAAAATAGTCATGGTGGATGCAGTAGCACCCAAGTCATATAAGGTGTCTACACAAGAGGGAGAAGTACTTTGGTTACTTCCACAGCATTGACATAATCTGTTTGCAAGTAACTCATGTTATAGAATTATAGGACTAGAAGGGACCTCAAGAGGTCATCTAGTCCAGTCCCATTCACTTGTGGCAGGACTAAGTATTAGTTAGATTACCTGACAGGCATCTGTCTAAAGTGCTCTTAAAAATGTCCTATGATAGAGGTTCCACAACCCTCCTAGGCAATTTTTTTCCAGTGTGTAACCCCTCTGGATGGCAATTGTTTGTAATGTTTATAGTAACATTTTTCTAAAATAGAGCAGATGTACCATGTGCAGTGGAGTCAGAAGGCTCATGCTGTGTTCTTCTGAGGGGCTCTTAGCGTGTATCTAGACAGAGGGCACTATTTCGGGATAAGTTTGGTATCCCAAAATAGCGTTTTCCGCATCTTAATAGCATGCCGATTATTTTGAAATGCAATCGAAATAACAGGATTGCTATTCTGACATCCCAGTAAACCTCATTCCATGAGGATTAAGGGATTTGTTGGTATAGCAGTCTACTTTGAAATTTGGCACTGTGTCGACAGCACAAAATTTCAAAATAGACTATCTCAAAATAAGCTCAAAATAACCTATGCAATTTGCGTAGCTCAAATTGCATAGCTTATTTCGAGCTAGCGCCGCTGTGTAAATGCACCCTTATTGAGGGGACCCTGAGATAACAAACAACAGGTGAAATTTAATATAGTTTAATTTTTTCCAGCTTTACCTGCATTCAGTTTTACTCTTTTTATAATGAAACAAGTACGTTATATCCTATTTCTCCTATGGGCTATTGGAGCCACAAGCAACTAGATGGGAGACCTGGCAATGATGATAAATTTTCAGGCTCTATGGGCAAAAAATGAAGCATTCTTTAATATTGTTAGTTTGTAAAAAAAAAAAGTAATGGTCAGCTTAAGAGTCATCTATTCTTAAAAAACAAAAAGCTTAAGAAGTGAAAAGTGAATAAGAATATCTTCTATAAATCTCACACATATTAGATTGCCTTGTATTTTAGTTTTGTAACAGTAACCCTTCAGCCAGTGGTTGCAACAAGGGCTATATTTTTTATCTAGAGGTTCCTTTTCAACAGTACAACACTGAACTGGTTCAAGTATAGGCACCAACTCCATGGGTGCTCTGGAGCTTCAGCACCCACAGAAAAAAAAATGCTTACTATCCAAGAGTGGAGCTTGAGCAGGGTGTGAGATAAGTTCTGGGCTGCTAACAACTTCTGCCTTTGGGCCAGGGAGTTTGTTTATAAACAGGGACAAGGTGATTTAGATAAGAAAAAGCTTGTCATTAAGTTAACTATTAAGGTAGGAATAAATAGTCCCTTTTCAGAAAAGAGAGAAGTAAATAGTTGTGTCTCCAGAGGACTTATACTGGAACCAATGCTGTTCAGTATGTTTATAAATAAACTGCCAAAAGAGGTAAACAGTGAGGGGGCAAAGTTTGCAGATGATACAAGATTACTCAAGTTAGCTAAGTTCAAAACAGACTGCAAAGAGTTACAAAGGGATTTCACAAAACTAGCTGACTTGGCAACAAAATGGCAGATGAAATTCAATGCTAAATGCAAAGTAATGCACATGACAGAATATATGCACATGTCCCAACTATACATACAAAATGATGGTACCGTAATTCACTGTTATCCATCAAGAAAGAGATCTTGGAGTCATTTGCAGTAATCTAGAGTACTGCAAATTCATAGGAATCCTTCCAACTGTACCTTTCTCACCCTGAACACATTCTCCAACTTCAGAAGACTTAAAAATTCTCTCCATTCATCAGTGAGACAACTGCAGCTGAGGAATATAGCTGACCTTGACATGCATCAAAACAACACAAGGCAACCTATATGTAAATAAGATTGCTGACAGTTTTATCTAGAAAGCTGCAGTGAGACATAATGGCTTTACACTGCAATGTTAGTGAAGGCAGTTCATAGGTGATTGCAATTATTTAAATATAATGCAATTCATGATAATGTGATTATGTAGTTCATAAGTTGTATGCTTATTAAAATACTAAAGATCTCAATGACAGACACATTCAATAACTGGAATATTAGAAGATATATAAATATGCTGAAAATAACCTCCTCCAAAACTGGCAAAGTGCCCCCCTCACACACACACCTCTTCAGAAGCACCTACTGGCAAAAATAAAAGTCAGTGTCCATGAGCTTGAGACCCCATCCAGTTCCTGGGACAATTACACACCAGCCTGAGCACCTCGGAGAGGCAATATTTCCCAACTTGCAAGCACAGAGTCTGAATGTAGCAAAGACACTTTAATGAAAGGAGGGAAGTCACCCAACATTAATTAGAGAAAATGCCAGTGGAGCCCATCAGACTGTAATGATATATGTGCTGTACTGCTTTACTTGTTTCTATTGAAATTACTTCATTTATGTCCATTAACATTCCCATTTAGGCTGTTTTTAGCTGCTTTCTGAAATGCTCCTGCCTAAGGGGGAAATTATTCTAATTTGGTCCCCTAATCCAGCAAAGCACTTAAGCATATAATTAGCTTTCAGTGTGTGCTAAGGAAAATTTTTAATGCTTTGAGGAACTGGAGTTGTGAAAAATGCTGAGGAGATACTCTAGGTCAAAGGTATCAAACTCATTCTGAGGAGAGGGCCAGCTTTCCTGTTTGTTTATGGTCCCTGGGCTGGGATGTATAATTCAGGGTTTCATACTTCTCTCAACCTACAGCACATCTCTCACCTGATGTCATAGAAAGGTTTGCACAGGCATGAAGAGGAAAATACAGTTTTTATATAATAACTACATTTTAATTTATAATGGGTAACAATTTTCCCTGTTTGTGATAAAAATGTGAATTGCATTAAGTGACTACAGTTTCACCCTATTTGTCCAGTCCCTTTGTCAAGGCTGTTCCCACTATGGCACAACGAATGCAGAAGTTGGGGGCTCGCAAGAGTACTCCGAAACCTTGCCTCTACAGACTCTGGTATAAAAACTCCCCCCCCCCCCAATCCTAATACCCAGATTTTGGGAACTCCGCTTCCACCATCAACTGCTTTTGAACCCACAAACAGGGTGGAGACTTGAAACCAACCCCAGGGGTACCTCAAGCTCTTTTTCCCCAAAAGAGCTTGAAAAAGAAAAGAGGAAAAACAAGCTGCAGTCTCTTGTAGCTGACCCCTCAGTCAGGAATGCAAATACACACAGACAGACCTTCCAGGAAACAAAGATCGACCAATACTGGTTAATTAGAAAAAAGAAACAATAGTTTATTGTCAAAACAAAACTACAGTTGCAAGCATAGTAAATTGGCTAGATAGAAAGAGCCACCATTGATATAGATACTCAGGGAGAGTCCCTGGGCTGAATGCTTAGTTAAAAAAGAGAAAAAAAAAACCACTTAGCAAGCTCAGACATTATTTCCAAATCCCTAAACAAGGAAAACAATAAACCCTGATGGACTATCTGAACTTTTCCGTACTTACACATTTTAAGTAGTCCATTCTTGAAGAGAGAAGCATCTCCCATTTCCCTCAATAGCTGGGAGAAACTGCTCTCAAGCTCAAAACAAAGGAGAGAGATAGAAAAACCCCTCTTTTCCAGTTTGAAATTCCTACCTGCATTGTTATTGTCTGACCACCTGATACCTTGCTAGGTAAAGTTTAGTCACCAGGTGCTGGTCAACACTCCTGATTATGACACCCTTATTTTCACATTCATTATCACTTAGTAGGAACTCCCACCCATTTTAGACTAGAATTTTTTTCTGCTTATTGTTTCTTCTCCTTCTCAAATGTCTTTTCTCTGTTTTTCTCCTTCTTTTCTCCAGTTACAAGTTTCCTCTGTTCTTTCCTCTGCATTTTATTCCCAGTAGCAACTACTAATTTCCACCCCTGAACAGCTCCATTCCCACCGTCTTTACTGATCTTTCAGGGAATGGAAGCAGAAGAGAATGAGATGTCATCACTGGGCTTTGGAGTTGGCATCCCAATGAGATAAACAGAGGGCAGGCTAGTTCCGCTCTTTTCAGACGTAGTTTCAGAGAACTCATCTAGACTGCATTCCTCTCTCGAAAGAGGAATGCAAATGAAGCAGATTGAAAATTCAAATAAAGCACGGATTTACAAATCTCGCGCTTCATTTGCATCATTGCATCTGAGCGCTTTTTTGAAAAAGGGTTTTTGGAAAAAAACCCTGCAGTCTAGATGGGGTTCTTTAAAAAAAAAAAAACGTTTTTCGAAAGAACCAATACACCTCATTTTTTCAGGAGTATGGGTTCTTTCGAAAAAGGGGATTTTTTTTGAAAGAACCCCGTCTACACTGCGGGATTTAAAACAAACAAACACTTTTTCAAAAAAGCACTCGGACGTGATTCTGCAAATGAAGCACGAGATTTGTAAATCCACGCTTCATTTGAATTTTTGATCTGCTTCATTTGCATTCCTCTTTCAACAGAGGAATGTTGTCTAGTCATAGCGAGACTGTTGGAATCCTCAGCAGAAGTTAGTTCACATTTGGAGGGTTTTCTCTGCTGCCATGAAGGCTAGTAACATATTTAGAAAGTCTATTATTCTGCACAATAGAAATGTGTCAACCAGGCTACACAGATATACTCTGGAACCAGATCTAACCCAACCCAAGAGTTGTATGTTTGGGCTTTGTACTGTTTCTTGGCGGTTAGGGCTCTCTATTTCTCCAAGACTCTCACCTCAGAGAGGTAGCCTAGAGCATAGTTCTTCAACCTATCTGTGGCTGTAGACTCAAACTCTCTCCCTGGCTAGTGAAACTAGGCAGGGCAGTCAGACCAATTCTCGGTAACACACACAAACAGAGCAGGAAGAGCCCCCCACAAGATAACAAGGTACTACCAGAACACAGCACCCAGTAAGGAGCCAGCATCCCAGTCACATCATACCTTGGTTAACAGCTGACCTCCCCACTCTGAGACAAGAGATGAGCATCTCAACTACAGACTTCCACCCAGTTCTGGAAACTGGGTAGATCCCCAAGCAGGGGCAAACTGGCCTGGCGGGATACCGGGAATTTCCCTGTGGGCCGTCGTCCGGTGGGCCGTTGTGTCCACACGCCGTTGCCCCTCACTCCAATTGGCTCCGCATCCGCTCTGTATGTGGCACGCAGAGCCCGACCCGCCACCTGCGCCATGTGCCGGACACGTTGCAGGGGGCTGGGCTTTAGTGGCACGCATGAATAATGTCATGGGGAGGGCCGTTCTCAACCCATTTCCTGGGCCTATTTTGATTGTGAGTATGCTCCTGGCCCCAAGAAGCTGTTAGAGTTATTGAATACTTCCCTAAGAGTATCTCGGAGTGAGTCTGGATCCTAGAGTCCTATGATCCTAAAGTTTATTCCATAATGCAGCCATGTCAATCTTAAATTCTGGTATTCAGGATATTTGCTATCATTTATGTAAACTAGTGGGCTACGCCCTGTGCTCGCTACGCTCACCAACCCCCCTGTCTCTGGCCACTTTCACTTTCGTGGCCAGAGAGCGAGAGAGTGTGGTGACATCATTCTGTCGCCCTGCAGGAAAAACTTTTTTAAACATAGAGATAAGGCGATGTGTATTCATCAAACATGCAAATCAGGACACTGAGTCATTTATAATGACTCTTCAACTTTTGGAACCTCCAGCAGATATGGTCTCATTGCTCCCATTAATATTTCTCTGAGCACAGTTATACTTACACACAAGTTGCTTGTATTTTTTACGTAAATGTTAAATAGTTCATTATTATTTTGCAACTCAACGTGCCTTAATCATGAAAAGCTACCTGTGATTGTGTGTTAGATTCTTTATTGTTAGTGCTTAAGTATTATTCCATTCCTGACGGTTATATTCAGTTCATTTTGAAAACTTATGTTATGACATTAAACCAAATCCAGAGTGCTTATCGGGCATTTGCATACCAAAGCAATCTATTGCAAAGATTGCTTTCTTATGAGCATGAAGTATGAAAAAGCACAAATATTTATTCCTTAAAGGTTATGATTGCCTTACACTTGATTGATGTTTCAGGGTAAGCATAAGATCCACTTACTAAACAAGTGGACTTGTTTCAAACAGATGAAGGAAAGAGAAAACCCTGAATGAATGAAAGCTTTGAATTAATTTCTTCAGTCATGATGAGAGCTGCACTATTCATTTTATACTAACTAAATGTGAAAATATATCAACAGTGAGAAAACAGCTGAAGAGCTAATGGAAATAATAGAGAATCATGTCTGAACATACAACATGAGCGTTGACAGAATGAATAGAATGAACCCCTCAAATGGTGCATGTTTATTAATCATATGGAAAACTATAAAGAAATAATGAATTGTATACCATAACAAATACAACTACACCAATTTCCAAAGTTAGGCATACAAAATGGTACTATGCATCCTTAATTTATGTATGCAGTTACCCGATGTACCTAGGCATCTCATAATGTGTGTGCATATATTTGTGAGCATTTTTGCGTGCCTAGCTTTGAATTACTGGCCTGCTTATTTCTTACACTCTGTGTGGTTAGTGTGACAGATATGGCAGTTTCTTTTAAAAGCTTTTAAATTAAATTTAAGTATCTTTAAAGTCCATTGTATTAAATCAAAAGTGTATGTATTACTGTGGGTCTGGATGATCAAAGAACTATAAGGAACAATATGGCAGACAAGAATGAATGATGGGACAATTTGTATGAAGTTGATTTCTTGGGAAATATCAAGGGAGAGGTGAATGTAAATTCTCCCCCTCTTGCCAACAGTTTCCTCAGCCCTTTGAAGAGGGTCATTGTCTGTTGATTACCTGTTCCCAGGATCCCAACATCAAAGGCGCAAATTGTGTAAAGGAGTGTCATTCTGATCCACGCGTATGCTTGTTCTGAATTGAAGTTGTTATGAATTTGTGATCACAGGAGAAAAAAAAAGCCTTTGAAAAGTTTAAAGGACTGAAACATGTCAGAACCCAGGACAGAGCTAAGGTGATCTCTGGTAAGCTTGTTAGTGTGTATGCAGGGTCTTTTATGGTTTTAATATTTTTTCCTGTAATGTAACATTAAGAATAAATCTCCTTGCTTAGAAAGGGCTATGTAGTAATTTATGCTTGTAGGCAATTATACTGTTTGGGTATGTCTACACTACAGAGGAAGGCTGAAGCTGCCGCTGTCGAACTTCCAGGGTTTGAATTAGCGGGTCTAGTTAAGACCACTAATTTAAAGTGAGGGGGGTACTCTGGTCTATGCTGGCAACCCTGCTTTCATGAGAAGTAAGGGAAGTTGAAGGAAGAGTGTTCTGCAGTGTAGACAGCACCAAAAATAGAGTTATGGTACTTCAACTTCAGCTACGTAATTAACATAGCTGAAGTTGCATATCTTATTTTGACTTTGTCCTGTCGTGTAGACACAACCTTTGTAGCTTCTGAAGGGAAAGCAAAGGATAGATGCTCAGTCAGTGTGATTTGGTAGGGAACTCATTGTTCACAGAGAACTGTGCAGGCTGGGAAAACCCTGGCTGGGTTGGAGGGCAGGAAGAGAGAGAGATGGGTCTTCACCCAAGAGAGGAGTCAGTTAGGGAGAGAGGAGCCTGGAATGGGTGCCTTTGCTGGACCACAAAGGGGAGTTACAAGTGCAGTTGCCCTGAACTCTGATAGTCACGATTGCAATTTATTTCATGTTTGCAGGAACAAACATCATTCCATGGCTAACTACAGGATGGCACTTCATTTGTTTAAATTTGTGACTCATTCTAAAACAATTCTAGGTGTTTTTGGTTGGTTGGTTTTTGTGGCTAAGACATGCTGGGGTTCAGGTTTTCAGGTTTGAGAGCAGATTGCTCTTCTCCCAAGGTTTTGGCTCAAAAAAAATGGCTTTCTTGTCAGACTTGGTGTTCTATCTAGATTTTTCAGCATTTGATGCTGCACATGAACTGAATCCAGCTTAGAAAGTAAACCACAGAAAAAAAGGTTTAGATCTGCCGATAGGAACCCAAATCTCTTCCTTCCCCTACAAAATTAATGATGTGAAGGTATGGACTTGAGATTCTGATTCAATCTCATCTCTAACATTTTTGAAGTTGATTTTGTTCTCCAAATGGAAATACTCTTCTTGCTTTTAACTACAGTATAGGAAATGAGAAAAATTGTTGTAAGCACATATAATGATATTTCAGCTCATCAGCAGCCACATAGCTGTGACAAAGGACTTCAGTGTGTTTCTGAAAAGATTCAATTAGTATGGGCAATGAGAAATGAGTTATATTGATTACATTTTTATAGAAATCTTTGGTTTGAGGGTATGAAAGTTGAAATAGATATAAATGAATACAGGGTACCACAGGTGATCGGGCTCAATCCTGCACAAATCAACATTAACACAAATCTCCCATTCACTTCAGAGGTGCAGGATCAGACCCGATATATACATTAAACGATAGCTTACCTCAGGCAAGGTCAGGTGATCTATGCATTAGTTGTATGGGAAGGACATGCAGTATTGACCATGTGTATTATACCTAAGTTCAAACTCTGTCTTAGCTCACAAGTAAAATGGGATAAACTTAAACAACAAATAGTCTGGTAACACTTTAAAGATTAACGAAACATGTAGATGGTATCATGAGCATTCGTGGGCACACCTGTACAGACTAACTTGGCTATCCTCTGAAGTAAAATGGGGTTAGTCTCATTGTAATTGCCATTTGTCTGCATCATTGAATCAGCACTCATTGTCATAAATGGAAGTCATTGATTAATTAAGATCAAGGACAGGAACCTCAGCAATGTTTCACTGTAAATACTGAAGAACTTCGGCAAAGTTATGTGAATGAAAACAAGCAAGTGTAATCAGCCAATTGTAATGAATACTAAGTTGGCTCTCATGTTAAACACACAAAAATAATAAAAACAGCAGTTGCAAATCTTCTTATAGCAGGGAAACAATTTGACCTTGGTATATTTTTTTCATAGATGAGATCCTCTCAGCTACTTAGAAGTTATTTTTATTACCTGTCTGGAATGAGTCTATGGGTGTGTCTAGACTACAGGGTTTTGTCGACAAAAGTGGACTTTTGTCGACAAAACTATACCTGCATCTACACTACCGCCGAGTTCTGTCGACAGAACGCCGACAGAACTCGGCAGTTTTGTCAATGGTGGTAAACCTCATTCTACAAGGAATAATGCCTTTTGTTGACAGAGTTCTGTCAACAGAAGGCGTTATTGCATCTACACTGTCCTTTGCAGCTACATTCTCATGTCGACAAGCGGCTTGCTTTGTTGACAGAACTGGATGTAGTCTAGACGCTCTTTGTCGACAGAAACTTTGTCAACAGTATCTGTCAACAAAACCTCTGTCGACAAAAGCCTGTAGTCTAGACGTACCCTATACTATTGACATTAGCCACGCTGATGTCTTTCAGTCAAAGGCAAAAACTGGTGCTGTGAGATAAACATTCCATGGCGAAAGGCAAGAATAGATTCTTCTCTTGTCTTCTGTGGGGTATTTTTTCCCCATGAAGGAGCAGTTTTAACTTCTTGAGGTGGTGTAGAAGTTGTGCTGGTGGCAGAATGTGCGTGTACAGCTGTTCAATCAATTGACTCACCAGGTGCACTGGGCATGGCCACTTTCCAGTCAGTACCACTCATTTCAGTATAATGTTTACATTGCACCTCCATAGCCTTCTCATTTAAAATATGATCTGCCACTAGGGAATGGCCCAGCAATATAGTGCAGAATGGGCTTTCAGGCAATTTGGCTCCTAGGGTGTGTCTAGACTACAGGATTTTGTCGACAAAAGTGGGCTTTTGTCGACAAAACTATACCTGCATTTACACTACCGCCGCGTTCTGTTGACAGTAAGTCGACAGAACGCGGCAGTTTTGTCGACGGCAATAAACCTCATTTTACGAGGAATAACGCCTTTTTTCGATAGTATTCTGTTGAAAAAAGGCGCTATTGTATGCAAACTGTGCTTTTTTGAAAGAGAGCGTCTAGACTCTCTTTTGAAAAAGCGGCTTGCTTTGTTGACAGTATTGTTGTAGTCTAGACGCTCTTTTTCAACAGAGGCTTTGTCGACAGTATCTGTCGACAAAGCCTCTGTCAAAAAAGGCGTGCAGTCTAGATGTACCCCTAGAGTCTGCCTGCAAATTATGGGGAAATAATGTTGATAATATGAGATATTGATAATATGAGAAAATACATGACATTCTCCCTGTTAATTTTATAAATGAAGCTTGTCATTATCTTGAAAACGATACATTCAAACTAGTTATCTAGTCTTTCCCTTCCTAAGGGAGATAACAAGAAACTCATTATGTATATATTGATTCTTGCCTCATCAAAATTAGAAGAGTAAATATCATTTTAACCTGTTTCTGTATTTTTTTCAAGTGGTAGGAAAATATTTCCTCCCTGTTATCAACAATACTGTTTTATAAAGTTAAAGGAAACAATCCAAAAATGCATCCCTTTTTCTATAATAAAAACTAGCGGGCTGCAGCCCCTGTTCTCTATGGTTGCCAAATGCCCTCTCTGGCTGTTCTCGCTTTTGCTGCCAGAGACCCAGGCTTTGCTTTGCTCACCAACTTCCCTCTCTCTGGCCACTTTCACTGTCACGGCCAGAGAGTTTAAAAATGTGATGATGTCATTCTGTCATCCAGCCGGGAAAACTTTTTTATATATAGAGAGAGATCATATATTTAATTTCTGAGCATGCTTATGTAGTATACATCAGAGCATAGCTATAAATTATAGCTTAATAAATTGTCTTTCAATAAATTTGAAACAAGATTTTAGTGAATATGTAAGAGGATACGGTAGGAAGTCTTTGTAAGACAGGGGACACCTGAGATGAGTGATCTCCTGTGGAGATTTCTTGTATATTAAAAAATATTTGAGACTCAGATAGCAGAACCCTTGTGAACAGTGGTTGTTCCTCAGAGTTAGTTTATCTTCTAAGAGCCTGTTCCTATCAAACTTAACGTAAGTGTTGCCATTGACTTCAATAGGAGCAAAGGCAGGCCGTATGAAAGGAATCATCACCACTTGAATCTCCTCAAAATGGAGAATGGTTTGATATCTTGTTAGTGACTGCCAAGTTCAAAAGCTTCAGTATTTAGTAAAATACTGTTTAAGGTGCCTATTACTATGGTATCTAATTCATCTCTTCTGAAAGTTCTATTTTGGAGTCTTCCACTGAGTGTGTATATATTAGATTAATTACAATAAACTGCAAAATGATTCCTTCCTCATTCTACTCAGATGTCTTATAAGAATTTTTCATTACTGATTTAATGACTAAAAAATAAGAAGGGATAATGAAATGCTTTTTTACTGGAGTATTTCCCACAGCTGCTGGCAATTAAACTTTTTGGCTTTTCCCTCATGTAACCCCTACTGGCTCATCAAGGGTAATTGCCAGAAGGTAACTATTATCCCACAGGGACAGGGACAGCAGGAAGAAGACTGTGGGCTGTTTTCGTTAGGAGATTAAACAAGCCAGAGAGTTCTTATTGCATCTTCTATTCCTTCTGCTCCACCAAAACGTTTGCAGCCTAGATCATCCGTTTGAGCACTTCTTCTGCTAGCATTTCCTTGCTTTATTCCATGCTGCCCCTTGTGCTTGGAAAGCCCTCCAGGATTATTCCACAATGCCACTGCCTTCTCATCCTTCATATCCTTCAAGATGCACATCTGCTGTGATGCCTACAATAAATCAGCCAATCATGCATAAATATATTGTGCAGCAGTTATACTGTACTTCAGATGATTGTGAATCACCATGAGCTATGCAACCATATGATCTTATTTCTATTACCATAACAACATCTGGGCCCTTCCCTCCAAGTGTTTGTCATGCTTACTTGTGTGCCTGTACAATGAAGTGTCAGTCCGATGTGATCTTTGGATGCAATAAAAATACAGCACTGTTCCTTAATGTATAATGCATTCCTTTTCCATGTATTGCCTGATATAAGTCTTTTTTGCTTCTGATTGAATTCTGTTTGATGTAAATCTTTGTTTCATATTGAAGACTTGCAGCATCTTTTTCCTTCCTTCTGCACTAGTTCCCAAGGTATTTAAAAAACAATGTCAATTTCATGCAGCCATTTTTTGGATCAGTAGCTAATCCTGCACCTCCTCTGTACAGCATCACTGCACATCGGTGCATGAACAAAATACAGGCCCAGCTCCTACTAATATGATAAAGTGCTATTGGATCATTAATCTCCTCCTGGAGCAGACATAGCTTAGACATTCAGCTCTCAGATGAAAGTCTCTGATACAGATTACACATGTGCACAGGATGCAGTTTATCAACCTCAGAAGATTGAAGGGCTGGAAGTGAGCTTGTGGTTAAAGAAAACTAAAAAAATGTATATTACTAATATACCAGTAGGTTCAAGTACCAATAGCAAAAGCAGCATGCTTATCACTTCTAAACCCAAAATAACTGTCCATCTCCATGTATTCAGAGACCTGTTCCTCAATATTTCTGTCAGTTCCTCAGTGCTCTAAACACATTTGGATTCTCATTTGACTTAAGGTTGTCCCACACTTCTAATGTCTCTTAGAGCTGGAAAGCATGCTTGTACCACTGGTATCTGTGTCACTTTCACAATATAAAAATGAAACAAAATTGAAATAAATAGTTTCAGGGGGTAGCCCAGTGAATCTGTTACAGAAAAAAACAACAAATGGTCTGGTAGCACTTTATAGACTAACAAAACATGTAGATGGTATCATGAGCTTTTCGTGGGCACAGCCCACTTCTTCAGATGACCGGTCATCTGAAGAAGTGCTGTGCCACGAAAAGCTCATGATACCATCTACATGTTGTTAGTCTATAAGTGCTACCAGACATTTGTTTAGAATATAACACCTTACCTGTTTCCTGTATCATGTTATTACTAGCCAATTAGCCCGTCATAAGATGGAATCAGGTCTCTTCTCACGTTGGTCTTCCTGAGCTGGTTTCTCGCTCCGTGCCTCACTGCCTATCTTCTCAGCTCCCACTGCTCTCGTGCCTGTCTGCTTCCTGCGTCTCAGTCGGGGGAGCGTGGAGCCTAAACAGCCGTTTGGGCACTGCGCTCCCTGTGCTGCATGGGGAGTGCGGAGCCCAAACGGTTGCTTGCGCCACTTGCTCCCACATGGCGGCCCGGCTGAGCGGCGCAGAAGTCAGACGAGCCACACTGCGGGAGGCGAAGGGTGGCAGGGCAGTGACGTTCACGCCAGGGGGTGGGGCCCGGGGCCACTGTCATGCCGCACGTCACCACCCCACCCCCCTTCGCCTCCTGCTGTGGTGCTCGGCTGACTTCTACGCCTCTCAGCCGGGCCACCGCAGGGGAGCAGGCCGAGCAAGCGGCCGTTTGGGCTCCCCTGCGGTGGCCCGGCTGAGCGGCACAGAAGTCAGCTGAGTGCCACAGTGGGAGGCGAAGGGGGGTGGGGCGGTGATGTACATGGCTGGGCCCCGCCCCCTGGCTGTCACGTCACCGCCCTGCCCTCCTTCACCTCCCACCGTGGCGCTCGGCTGACTTCTGTACCGCTCAGCTGGGCCGCCACAGGGGAGCAAGCAGCACAAGCAGCCGTTTGGGCTCCCCCACAGTGGTGCAGCTGAGCAGCACAGAAGTCAGCCGAGCGCCACAGCAGGAAGTGAAGGGGGGCACGAAGGGGGGGGGGTTTGGTGACGTACACGGCCAGGCCCTGCCCGCTGGTCATGTATGTCACCGCCCCGCCCCCTTCCCCTCCCGCCGTGGCGCTTGGCTGACTTCTGCACCGCTCAGGGGTGCTGCATGGGGACAGCAGCGCCCAAATGTTGCTTGCGCTGCTTGCTCCCCCACGGCAGCCCGGCTGAGCGGCGCAGAAGTCAGCCAAGCGCCATGGCGGGAGGCGAAGGACGTGACTCAGGCAACAGCGCCACCCAGAGGGAACAGCCAGGGAGGCAACAGTGCCGCCCAGAGGGAACAGCCAGCATTTCAGCGTTACAGAGTCTCAGACATTGGGCTACTGTATATATGATGTCTTGGAGACATTCTGGCTTGCACTAGTTTATATTCATAAAACTGAATCACCACTAGTATTCACTGAACTACAATAATTTATCCCCTCTTTTTAAATAAATCCTAGCTCTTCCTGAAGTACTTGTCATTTTTGGCAGTGCTTAATATTAATTTATTTATTTTCCTGGGTGGTTCCTTCGGAATTGTAACCTGTTATAATAACTTTTTCTTTCTAGTTCTTTCAAGCATTATGACACTAACAAAATTTATATTTTTGCCACTTCTGCTGCAGCAAAAGTTAGGATTGTATAAAAAAATGAAACACCATTAAAATGACTTTTACTATGGGTTTATTTTTAATCTTCTTCACCTATGATCAGGGTAGATGTCATAGTGCTGGCTAAATTCCAGTCTTCATCTGGGAAACTGTAATTGATAATTGGAGAAACAATATATTAAAATAGCAACTTAAAAACCCATTACCTGGAGAAGACAATAAATATTAACCACTGGTCTTGAAGATGTAATTTGTAGAGGTTGTAGGCCCAGATCATGTACAGCAAGGCCTGTGCATGAGGCTCTTCCTCTGTTTCAAAGTGGAGGTGAGACATATCTGTGGCATAGTCCCCAGGCTCCATGCTGAAATGTGGAAATGGGTGTTAATCATTGTCCTCACCAGCATGAAACCAATTCAAGTTAATGCAGCCTGCACATACATTATATTTTTGCAGACTCCTCTGTGCATTAGAAACCCTTTCAATAGGTTCAAGAGAAGGTGTGGGCAATAATTTGTGAAGGAGGGGGCCACTCCTAGAATTTTGTAAGAGGTCAAGGGCCACGCTCTTCCATTATATTAATAATGGAAGTCTGTGGGGTCTGTGATGGAGGTTGGGTGCAGAAGGGAGCTTGGGGTAAGGGATTGGGGTGTGGGATCTGGGGGGGGAGTTTGGGCAAAGGAGGGGATTTCGACCTAGAGCAGGGGACTGGGGTGTAGGAGGGGGTGTAAGGTCTGGGAGGGGACTGTGATCTGGGGTAGAGGTGCAGGGGTTAGAATTGTGACCTGGGACAGGGGACTGGGGTTTGGGGTTTGGGAGAGGGTATGGGTGCATGAGAGGATTCTGGCTTGGGGAAGCAGTGTAGGAGAGAGTGTAGGGCCTGAGAATGAATTGTGACTTGGAGCAGGAGTGCAGGAGGGGGTGCAGTGATTTGGGTTGTGACCAGGGATACTGGATTGGGGTACAAGGTCTGGGAGGAGATTGTGACCTGAGGATGGGTGTAAGAGGGGGTGCAGTGTTTGGGCAGGTGTAAAGGGGCTGGGATGGGGATACAGAAGGTTTGGTTTACGTGGGTTAGGGGTGCAGGAAAGGGGCAGAGGGTTGGGGAACAGAGGGGCTGGCGTGCAGAGGCAGGCTGTGGCTGGGAGATGCTTACCTGGGCAACTCCCAGCTAGCAGGTTCTTTAGCTAGGCTCCCTGTGGTGCATCTCCTGTACATGCTCAGAGCAGCTGCAGGGGTCATGTTTACTTCTCTGAATTGAACTTTGTGAGCCCGGGCAATAGCTGGGAAGGGTACTTCACATGCTGCCTGTCCTGCAAACTGGCAGCTGCTCTTAGCCAGAAACCAGTCAATGGGAGCTACTGAGGGCGGGGGGCAGTATGAGAAGCCTTTGCCCCCTCCCTCTAGGCTCTCAGCATTCAGAGACATACACATGGCTCTGCAGCTGATTTTACTGAGTGCCCAGTGGGAGCTGGCTGAGGCTCCCATGGGCCACGTGCGGCCTGCAGATCATATTTTGTCCAGCCCTGTTCAAGAATCTGTGGCAGGTAAAAGAGGTCCTGGCAGTTTAGCCCCATTGGGAGCCAGAACACTTTTTTTTTTAAACTGTTCATAAGGACTCAACTGGATTTTCCCTGGGTTCTAGTTCTTCTCCTGGAGGGTGAGGACAATGTGCTGCTTAGAAACTAGAGATGGATAAAGCCTACAGATCAAATCACCTACTTCATTGATCTTCCACTGGTTGCTACACTACATTTTTAATATTTGCCCAATGGTGTAAGTGAATCAAATAATGGGGTTTTCACCACTTTCTCGGGCAGTTTCTCTCAGTTGACTAATAGATCTCACTATTGTCTCCTGAATATTGAAGCTGGAGGAGCTGGATTTTCAATGAGAGTAGTTTATTCTATTATCTTTGCATGAGTAGCTTATATTAAACCCTTTAGGGGATATGTATGTTTAGTAGCAGAATATACACATAAATAGCTTATTTTTGTCACTTTAAAATAACTGTTTCGAGAAGGGTGAGTGTGCCAAGTCTTTTCCAATGGCTGTGTCTAGGGTGCATTATGTATCTTTTGACTACTGAGTTTTAAAGTACTTGTGGTCCCAGTTACAGCATGTAAAAGTACAATTATTTTTGTGTATGCTAATTTACATCTCAGATATAAATAAATACCTGGTTGAGTTCCAGCAAGGATATAAATAGATACAAATAGTACTTTTAAGGAATAAGTCTGATTTCAAGTATATTATTTATTTTGTGCAATGGTGGATATATTGAAAAGTATTATCAGTATTTTATATATTAATAATAGTTTTTCTTATTAACCTTTCTTCAAAAACTTGTAATCACAGAGTCAAAAGACTCTAAGGGTATGTCTAGACTACATGCCTCTGCCAACAGAGGCATGTAAATTTGACATACCGACATAGTCAATGAAGCGAGGATTTAAATATCCCCCGCTTCATTAGAATAAAAATGGCTGCTGCGTTGTGTCAGCTCAGCTGTTTGTTGGCACAAACTGTCAGTCAAGACGGGGATCGGTCAACAAGGAAAGCCTTTGACAACCGATCCTGTAAACTTTGTTTCACGAGGCGTAAGGGATCGGTTGGCAAAGGCTTTCCTTGTCGACCGATCCCCGTCTTGACTGCCGGTTTGTGCCGACAAACAGCTGAGCTGGCACAACGCGGTGGCCATTTTTATTCTAATGAAGCAGGGGATATTTAAATCCCCACTTCATTGACTATGTCGGTATGTCTAATTTACATGCCTCTGTTGGCAGAGGCATGTAGTCTAGACATACCCTAAATGTGTTCATGGGGTTTTTATGCATTCCTGCTACAATAAAGCTCAAGTACTACAGAAATAGTCCCCTATCCCATGTACAGTTAGACTACTCAGTGAAACCAAAGATTCTAAAAATCTGGTGATCGTACTTGGACAGAGTCAATGTATGAGTAAATTCACACATAGGTGAAAATTAGTGCTTAGGTTTTAACAATGAATTTTTCAGTAGCTCTACATTGAAATGTATCTTAAAAGCTAAGTAGTTCAGTTTTAATTAGCATAGATTTAGCAGGGGAGCTCAGCAACAGTGACTAATTCATCATAAATAATGTATTTGATTCATTTTTACTTTTTTCAGTTTTTGACTTGTCTGAGAAGATTGTGTTTTCAGGGACATACTCTTCTTTTAAATCATTTGCCAAATAATTTTGGAGAATAATTTGTGGCCAGAAGCATTTCATTGTGAATAATCCACATTAAAAAGTAAGGTTAGGTTGGTTAGTTTTGATAGGTAAAGAGATTAAACTTGATGTAGTCTATTTCTTGAGTAGATGAGCAGAAAATGTGGTGCCTGGTGAAATTGTTCCATGTTGACTAATTGAGAATCACCTTCTGTGATTATTCTCCAACGTTTGCTTAAAATTCACTCTCTCTATGAGCATCCCTGACAATGAATAAAGCAAACACAAAAGGGGTATGAACACAGTGAACATAAATTAATTTAAACTTTCAAATGATTATTCATAGAAATGTTTGGAAATATTTGCCCAGTTATATTTATCAAGAACTTAAGTCATATTGAAATTAGATGGCACAAGCAAAATAGATTTTTAGTAAATTTATCTCGAGGGAAAAAAAGTTAATGTTTCATTGTACTCTGTATGCAGGTGCTGCTTCTAGAATGGATGCTCATATGACTCCTTTGATGCCAACACAAGTCACCAGGGTTGCAGCTGTATCTACACCAGCTGTGACTTTCATGACAACCAATTTGGTGGATCAGGCATTAACAGGTGAGTGTATGTTTCATTGTATGTTTTATATTACTAAACCATATGTTCCATATTTGTGTACTTCTGACCAAATCATGGTTCCTATACTGCATAGTAGTGTAAAACATTTAAAAAACCTGTAAATTTTACACAATTTACTCTTGTTACTAAGGAGCTTCTTCAAAATATTTTAGATCTTGTTTTCCCTGCCTGATACTTAGCAGCAGCTTTGCATTTGGTGATGCAAAGGGTTTAATTTCTGGAGCCATCATTAGGCCTCTCATGTTCCATGTCAGTAGTGTTCACAGTCATTGAAAAGATAATATACCCATGGCTGGTCTGTGGAATCAGTTTGTCTATACACCACAGTGGATGCTTTTTGATGTCCCCGGCTGATCACAGTATCATGCCCACAGTCATCTAAACATGCATGTATTTGTAGATGAAATGATGTGATTGGCAGGAGGGTGAACTCATCCTTCTGAAAGGTTCAAGGGAGCCTTAAGTCTTTGTCTCAATTCACATTTACACATGGCAAATTATGGTTAAAGGGAGACCGGAATTTGATGTGCAATTGTAATTATGCTTTCTTAACTAAGCAAAATACTGACAGATTGAACGTGAATACAGCAGCATTTTAGTGGAAGATGATTGCTTTTGGACTAAGCAAAGTGCTTTCTCTTCCTGAGTAGAATGAGGGGATGAACTGAGACTGAGGTACCTCAAGATGCTGGAAGAACACTTAAGCGGTATTTTAGAGAGGCAGCCATGTTAGTCTGCTTCACTAAAATCAATGAGGAATCCTTTGGCACCTTAAAGACTAACAGTTTTATTTGAGCATAAGCTTTAGTGGGTTGGAGCCCACTTTATCAGATGCATGAAGTGGAAACTTCAGGTTGGCAGAGATACGTACATATAAAGATGGGAGTGTCACATTACTATGGGGAGGACCGGTGTGAATGAGGCCAGTTCAATTACTGTGGATATGGCCCACTCCCTACAGTTGATAAGAAGTTGAGAATGCCAAGGGGGGGGGGGATATTTTTTGTAATAGGCTAGCAGCTCCCATTCTTTGTACAGACCTACTTTGATAGTGTCAAGTTTGCATATAATTCTAGCTTTAGTTCAAGTATGGTAATGCCTCTAGTTAGTACTGACAGCCCCCCAGTTAAAGGTAATTGGCCATTACCTACTGTCCCCAGCTAAAACCTCTTCAGCACATCAGGATCTACAACATATCCTAGATGAAGATCCCTCACTCTCACAGATCTTGCTTACACACAGCCTCCCAACTTGAAATAAATACCACCAACCACACATCACATAACAAAAACACTAGCCTAGGAACCAATCCATCTGGGCATTTTTACTTTATCAGTTGTTGGGAGTGGGCCACTTCCACCCAAAGAGAGTTGGCCTCAGTTACACTGGTCCTCTGCATAGTAATGTAACAGTCCCTTTTTGGGGACATACATATATGTCAAACAGAAGTTTCCATTTCATGCCTCTGATGAAGTGGGCTACAACCCACAAAAGCTCATGCTCAAATAAAACTATTAGGGTACGTCTACACTAGCTCATTAGTTCGAGCTAGGTAGAGTAATTAGGGCAACCGGAGTTGCAAATGAAGCCCGGGATTTAAATATCCTGGGCTTCATTTGCATCTTCCTGGGCGCCGCCATTTTTAAATCCCCTTAGTCCGAACTCCATGCCCGTGGCTACACGCGGCACGGACTAGGTAGTTCGAATTAAAGATCCTAATTCGAACTACCTAGTCCATGCTGCACGTAGCCGCGGGCACAGAGTTTGGACTAAGGGGATTTAAAAATGGCGGTGCCCGGGAAGATGCAAATGAAGCCCGGGATATTTAAATCCCGGGCTTCATTTGCAACTCCGGTTGCCCTAATTACCCTACCTAGCTCGAACTAATGAGCTAGTGTAGATGTACCCTTAGTCTTTAAGGTACCACAGGACTCCTTGTCATTTTTACATAAGCTATAGGTTCTCCAGCTTGTCCATAACCTGCCCCCATGTTACAGCAGAAAAGAGTTTCCTCTCGAAATCTATCATAAAAGAAGAGAAAAATGGTTGCAACCCCCCACTTGGATATGTTGGTAAGCACAAGATCTAGGGCATATTTTTTGAGAAATACTCTGGTCTATTGAAGCTTTCAGTCCTAGCATAATTCTATAGGATCTCCTGTGTCTAAGTGATTTTAGCATAAAAAGAAATGTTGCACATAGATATGTAGAATTAGATGGTCATATTTCAAAAGTTGACCTACCTTTTTGTGCTTGCAAATTACAGTGAAACCATGTTCAAATCACCTAAAACATGCTGGTAAAATACACTCTGTCTAAAATTAAGGTCTGAAATAGGCTGGTATGTAGATTTGTCTCAAGGAATTAATAATTATGGGCTATTCTACAAAAATACATTAATGACTCATAGGTTTCCCTGAAGAGTAGAGTTTTTTGATTATTTATTAATAAGCATTTTATTATTTGCATGTTACATCTTTCCCCAAATAAGATGATCCGATTTATTTGTAACTGCACTGAATATTCTGTCTATCTTTTACACATGTGCGCACTCAGTTTTCTGTCATTGTTCACATTTCAATTATGAGATACTTTAGAAAACTTCAGAGAAATGTGTGTCTGTTTCAACTCAAATGTGTTTGTTTTTCTTCTGTGATTATCTACTTTTCAGAAGTTTAGTTGCTTTCATCATCTGCTGAAGAGCTACTTAACTTTGGAAGCCCCAGGGGCCACAGTTATACTCACAGCACATGCCGAGGGCTGCAACTTAAGTGTGGTTGCATATACATGCAAATATATATGCAAATATATGCAAATAGCTTATTTCACACTGATTGGCATGAATACAAAGATTACGGCAAAAGTACACAACACACAGGCCCCATTTAAGTTGGTTCTGCTGATATTAATATAATGCAATATTTACCCATTTTCCACCCATATAGCAGCACTTTTAATGAGCAATGACAGTCCAGGAATTTAACTACTAAAATGCATATCATCAGAAGACCATTATATTGACTACTTTTTTTTCCACAATAGTCCAGGAATTTAACTGCTAAAATACATATCAACCCAAACTGCACCCCAAACCCAAACTGAACTGCGGGCCACAAACAAGTGGGCCATGGACTGCATGTGGCCCACGGGCTGCATGTTGAGTAGCCCTGTTCTAGAGAGTTACATTGCTTGGAGACACACACACACAAATTCCTGCTTATGAATCATTAAGAATGAGAGGAGTGTGCTTAGTTATGTTTCCTTTTTGAAAGCAAAGTCCTCTAAAATAAATAGTCTTTAATATTGTTTAAGGAACACACTAAAAGAAAGATGAAAATTTACTCAGAGTCTTGCTGATATGCCATTGTGTAGCCAATTGCAGGTGGATAACAAGATTTCTAGTTGTTCTAAGACCCTATTAATAGTCTTTTTATTGGCAGACTGAAAAATAACTAACATCCTCATTTTATCCATAGATGTGTGGTGATTCGACTGCATAGAGCTTTTTTTTGTGACTATCAATATTTTTTTGTAAGTCTGGTATGACATTTGTTCAATAGGTTTCCTCAATCAAATGAGCACTATTGCACCAGACTCATAGAAATGTCATAGGTGTAGAACAGCAATCATTATATTTTTCCATTTATCCATGTTTTAAGCCAGTTAGTCTCCCGGAGGGCTCCTCCGCCTCCGGCTCAGTGGGCGGCCACTCTGCCCCACTACACAGCTACTACTTAAAATAGTCCAAGTCAGTGCGTCTATAGCCGGCCTTGCTTCAGGTCGGAGGAGAGGCAATAGTTCACGTGCCCGGCCTTGCTTCAGGTCCAGGCCACTGAGGAAGAAGTTCAATATAGTCCCAAGTCTCTAGGCCCACAGTTCAACTCCCGAACTTCCGTCAAGTCGGGAATGTAAGGCCCTTTTTGTAGGGCCCTAGCCACAGTTCCGGGAAGGGCAGCAGGACCAGTCCTGCCCCTTTAAGAGGCCCAGGCCTGGGTCCAGGCCGGGCGGTAACCACACACCGTAAATAAGCCCGGGACCTGGAGCAGGGCAGGGCACCAAACACAGTAAATAAGCCCTGGCCCTGGAGCTGGGCAGGGCAAACACAGTTCCCAGTCTAGAGGCCCTGGGCCTGGTTACAGGCGGGGCAATTGGCACACCCCGTTTGTCAGTTACAGCAAGAGGCCAGGCCCTGGTTCAGGGCATGGCAGCAAACACACCGGTTCGGGGGAAGCTCCTTGTTCAGGAGGAGGGCAGGTAGCACACCTGCAGCAGTGGTGAGGGGGAGACTGCCACCCAGTAGGTGGGTGGCGGGGGGGGGCGCAGGCCCACCCACTCCACTTCGCCCCGGCCCAGGGCCCTGGATGCAGCAGTGCAGCTGCTACTGGCTCAGCAGGGGCTCCAGCCCGCAACATGCTGGCCTAGGGCTGCTATCAGCCCATGCTACCCCCTGGGCCACTTCCCATCTCCCCCTCCACTGGTACCTGTGTCTCCCGCAGGTCAGTCAGGGAGTCAAGGGCGGTGTTGTCCCAGCAGGGTCGGGGTGGCCCAATCCAGGCCTCAGTGGGTTGGAGCTCTGCAGCATCCCACTGGTTCGCCAGGTCCCAGGGTTCAGGCAGGCCTCAGGGTTCGAACTGGTCCACTGGCTCTGGCAAGCCCTCAGGGTCCCCGGGAGTCGGCAGGTCCTCTGGCTCAGGAAAGACCTCAGGGTCCCTGGGTGTCCGCAGGCATCAGGGCTTGAGCAGGACCTCCAGCTCAGGCAAGTCCTCAGAATCCCCAGGCACCAGCAGGGCCCCGGGTTCCTCTGCGTCAGAGGGTAGCTCTGCTGGCTGGCTTGGCCAGGCCTCGACGGCCCAGGCACAGAAGTCTGCACCGGCCTTATGGAAGGAGGCTGTGGGAGGCCCAGGCCAGGTCTCCGCCTCGTCGGCCAGGAGGTCTGGGCAGGCCTCTGTCTCTCTCAGAGGCTGTGCCCTGACTGAGCTCCCTGGCAGAGTTCTTATAGTCCTAGCCACGCCCCTTGGCTTCCTGTCAGGTGAGGGGGCGGGGCTAGGCTGCGCCCAAAATGGCTCCCGGAGGGGTTCCTCCGCCTCTGGCTCACTGGGCGGCCATTCCACCCCACTACACATGTAATGTAAAAAAGATAAGCATTATTTTTTTGCTTCCAGTTTTTTCTTATAAATATAAAACTCATTCATCTTTCCCAGTTTTTCTCATTTGATTTCCTGGTAATTTCATCTAACAGAAAAATAGCAACTTCACCTGAAGGAAAATCACATCATGACTTATTCTTTAATATTATCCAAGATGACAAAACAGTATTTCCATGGGTTACTACAAGCTAGCACTTTAAGTGATCCTTGTCTTCAATGGAAAAATCAAATTAATAATAATAAGCAATAACAATTCACAATTGTATTTAGCTCCTTTCATCCATTAATCTCAAAGTCACAAAAAGTAAAATGACATTCCGAGGGACACAAAGTGACTCAGTAACAGACCTGAGACCCTAGATCACTAATCTTCCAGCGTGTTGCCATATTGAAATGTCTTTTTGAAGAAAGATAGACAAAGGTGGCATGCATGAGAACTGTACAATGCTCCCTTGATTGTTCAAAGGGCTTCTAGGCTATAAAAATTAGAATACATCAACCTGTGAGCCATTTTGCCCTGTTTCTCTCCTCCACTCAGATCCATTCGTATGTGGATAGGGAACTCCATCTGTAGATCTCCCTTTCTTTCCATTGAAAGTATGCTGGAGCTCATGGGATCTAGGCCTGCCTGGACTGCAAAAAGAAGCCAAGAGATGGAAAGCAATATTTACTGTGAGATATTCAGTGCGGTAACTAGGTATTTTTGTGCCTGGGGCAAAATATTAATTATGCATCCCCTCTCCTTAGGTTAACACATGTCATGCTCTTTTCTTTTGCAGCTTATCATTTTTACTTATTGCGTCTTTGCATCTCTAATTATGATGCACCTGGGGTGAGCACCCCACTTGCACCATCCTTGTTACTGCCTTGGGAATATTTGCAAAGGAGTCAGAGAAGCCTCCATTTTAAAATTTCCCATCTGTGCAGGATCCGGGACAAAGGGGAGAGAAAACCACCCTGGAGATGAAAACATCCCTGAAATGGTCAGAATTTGAATCTTTATAAAGCAAAGCAAAACATAAGTCTTCCAAAGGAACTAGATTTTTTTTTTTTAGTGGTGCAATGTATCTTATATGTACAGCCTAGCTAGGGAGATAACTGAGTTTTGCTGCACTTCATGTATACTGACTGTACCGAAACAGTTCTTTTATATTGTTGCCAAGTTTGAACATTTTCAGAACCTGAGTACAGTAAATGCATAAATAAAGTGATCTTAAAAGACAAGTAATTACAATCGATAGAAGGAAATACTTTCCTACACAGTGTGGAAATTCACTGCCATGGGCAAATAGTTTGGGGGAATTCAAAAAGCAATAGATATTTTAATATTTGCAGCTATACTTCCAAGTGTCAAAGTGGCACAAGGATTATCAAGTCTTATGCCAGGCAAATAGTTTTGGGAGATACAAAAGGGAAGATATATTCTAATATCTTCTCAGTGTTTTTCCCCCACAGAAAGCTGTTGCATAACTGACCTAGTGCTCTAAGTTAACTCTTCCCTGAAACATCAAATACTTGCCACTATGATAGACACATTACCAAACAAGGGCCCGATTCTGAAAAGACTGAAGCATTATGCCTAAATGTATGTATGCAAGTAGTTCCATTGACTTAGATAGGACTACTTACAGATATAAAGTCAGGCATATGCTTAAGTGTTAGTAAGATCAAGAACCAGACACAAAACAGTGACATCTGGTCTGGCACAGTCATGTTTCTCTGGCAATTATATTTTATATTATACACATTTTAATATTAAATTACCAATATTAAACTACCTTCTCATGACTGTCTTTTATAGAGGGGAACTGCAATGTTTGTTGTCAAAAATACAATAAAACCTTGATGGGGACAGCTGAATACATTAGAATATTGAAGTTCCATAACTGAGGAGAATTTAAATGTGATTAATAGACTTTGGGAATATGACCATGTTTTAGAAAATACATTTCAGAAAACTAAAGAGCATATATTTGTAATGATAGATTACTAGCCTCACTCACTAGAACATGTTTTAATTCAGATTATATTCACCACAAATAGTTTGTAGAACACTGTACAAAAATCTAAACAAAAATATTGTTTTATCCTCCATTACAACTAACAATTAATGGCCCAGTAGTAGCTTTTCCTTTTCTCAAAATATGACCGTAAATTAGGAATTGTACAAAGGTGATATCCACAACATAATAAAATTCACTTTCTTGAGTCAATGTCAAAACAAGAGAGATGGTCCTCTGAAAAGTTGATTTATTTATCAGACTTACTAAGAGCAGTGATATATAATTGATCACATACAAATAAAATATGCTTAGTTATTTCAACTAGATTGCAATTAGTAAATCTCCATGTAAATTCTAGAAATATTTTGAAATCATTAGGTTGGATATGTTTTATCCCAATAGGTTATATTTTCAAATTTTCTGTTAGTAACTAGGGTTAGGAGCTATTTTATTCTGTTCTGTTCTAATCTATTCTGTTTTACATAGATTCTTGCACTACCATTATCACTGTAGTATCTGAGTGCCTTTCTTTAGTGTATTAATCAGTTTGACTAACAGCTGTGACATGTGGCTTATTCTTTCTCTCCTCTTCTTTTTGCGGGGGGTGGGGAACCATGTGTTCAGTGTAATGTTTTGTTTTAGTAAAGTTATGTTTTTTAAATATACATGCTGCATTTAAAACAGAAGGTGGTGAGTTTTGTGATGAACCTTTGTTTCTGGAGAAGTTGATTCCACAGTCTGAGACCAGCCACAGGGAAACTCTATCTCCTTCACAGATGAGTATTATCCTTGTGGAAGGAAGAAGTCCCTTTCCACCTGAGAAGCAGCTTTGTTAACCAGAACAGTCTTCCTCCCAGAACTTTAAGTGATCTAGTAAATATGCTGTGCCCACACCACTGAAAACTTTGAGGGTTCGTACCACTATCTTAAACTGGATATTGTCTTAGAAATCAGGACAGGAAGTGGAGGACAGCATGTCTGCAAGAATTAGCAAATGTTTGAATCACAGCATAAAAACTAGCTTCAACTATTTTTCTTCTTTTTTGCAAAAAAGTGCAGGAAGGATGCACGGAGTAAGAGGGGGAGTATGAGGAAATGAGAGAAGAGGTGGAGGAAGAGAAATAAGATATAGGGCTAAAAGAACTGGATGATAATGCTGTCTAAGGAACTGAGTATCTGAGGGCCAGCAAATAAGATGGTGTAAACAGGCCATGCTTTATTTTTTTCGGAGATGCTTCCCGGATTTACCTGAAGATCTGGCCCTGAATCATTACAGTTAATTAACATACATGATAGAAATGGCATTCAATAATTTGAATGCTTCCTTTTCTACTTGGATTTGTTTTCCCCACTTGGTTAAATATGTAACTCAGTAAAATCGAGTTGTTGATAAAATGTGTACATACATTAGCACATACTGTCTACCGTGTACACAAGACAACGTTGCTGAGATCTTTTACTTCTACATATGTATTATTCATTCAGCTCTATCTGAATCAAGTTGGAGAAATCATTGTTATTGCACACTTCCTATATACCATTAGGTGGCAGTAAAGCAACTACAGCAGTACATCAATGTTAATTAAGGTGATAAATTTGGGGAGAGGGAAGTCTGATTATATATAAAATATATAACAGTAATTAGTGTTATACTGTGGGATATTTTATGCACTTATTCCAGATTGAAGTGGGAAAAAAATATTAAAAGGACCACAAATCTGTAGAAGTGTATGATCTGGAAGAGAGAGTAAACATGCATCTTGTTCAATGTCCTTCATTTTAGTGGCTGAGAGAAATCTTCAAGATGTTCCCTTCACATAGACAGCTCAGGCTTCCTTCCCACTGTGTAGTGTGACCTCTCTAAACCTTACTTTCCTTATCTGACAAACAGATTGTTTTATTACAGTTCTTAGGCTGCCTCATTAGTGCAACAAGATTTTAGCTGAAAGAACAATTTTAAGTTGTATGTACTCTATTTCTACTGCAATGTTTTGGGTCAGAAGCAGAGATCACTTGGCTGAAATTCTGTGGCCTGTACTGTACAGAATAGAGGGTTATGAGGGGTTTTTAAGACAGTAAAATCTGTAAAACATGAAATCATAGAATAATAGAATACTGGAACTGGAAGGGACCTCGAGAGGTCATCGAGTCCAGTCCCCTGCCCTCATGGCAGGACCAAACACTGTCTAGATCATCCCTGATAGATGTCTATCAAACCTGCTCTTAAATATCTCCAGTGATGGAGATTCCACAACAGCCCTAGGCAATTTATTCCAGTGTGCAACCACTCTGACAGCTGGGAAGATTTCCTAATGTCCAACCTAAATCTCTCTTGATGCAATTTAAGCCCATTGCTTCCTGTCCTATCATCAGAGGCCAAGGAGAACACGTTTTCTCCCTCCTCCTTGTAACACCCTTTTAGATACTTGAAAACCGATATCATGTCCCTTCTCAGTCTTTTCTTTTCTAAACTAAACAAGCACAATTCTTTCAGTCTTCCCTCATAGGTCATGTTTTCTAGGCCTTTAATAATTTTTGTTGCTCTTCTCTGGACCTTCTCCAATTTCTCCACATCTTTCTTGAAATGTGCTGCCCAGAACTGAACACAATACTCCAAATGAGGACTAATCAGTACAGAGTAGAGCAGAAGAATAACTTCTCATGTCTTGCTCACAACACTCCTGTTAATGCATCCCAGAATCATGTTTGATTTTTTTGCCACAATGTCCCACTGTTGACTCATATTTAGTTTGGGGTCCACTATGATCTCTAGATCCCTTTATGTAGTATGCCTTCCTAGACAGTCACTTCCTATTCTGTATGTGTGAAATGTATTGTTCTTTCCTAACTGCAATACTTTGCATTTGTCCTTATTAAACTTCATCCAGCTTACCTCAGACCATTTCTCTAGTTTGTCCAGATCATTTTGAATTATGACCCTATCCTCCAAAGCAGTTGCACCACCTCCCAGCATGGTATCATCTGCAAACTTAATAATCATACTGTCTATGACATCATCTAAATAGTTGATGAAGATATTGAAAAGAACCAGCCTCAAAACAGACTCCTGCGGAACCCCACTTGTTATGCTCTTCCAGCAGGATTGTGAACCATTAATAACTACTCTCTAAGAATGGTTATCCAACCAGTTACGCATCTACCTTATAGTAGCCCCATTTAGGTTGTATTTCCTTAGTTTAGCAGGAATGGGTAGTACAAGCAGGAAGCACAAGGCATACAGTCTAGAACAGGGTGGAGCCCAATTTGTTCAGAGAGATACCTTTTCCAACTGCTGGTTTAGGTTGCTCTGGGATTCCACTAATTGAACCTTGGGGATGGAACTTCACAATGGAGCTGGGCTTCAGGGGTCCCAGGTAGGCTGGTGCCAGGTGGAAGTCTGGAGCATCAATATTCCCTTGAACCTTGTAGACCCAGGTTTGAGAGTCATGGGTCATGAAATTTAATTGTGATTGTTTATGAGTTGTTTCCTGGGAGAATAGGCATGAGAGCTAAGTATGTGGGGTGCTGCAGCATCTCTGGGCTCCTGGCTTTATGTCTGGGGTTCTGGTTGCTGGCCCAATGTGCTGGGTTCCTAGCTGGCACCCCCCCACACACACACACCAATGACTCTGCTGCCAGCCATGGTCCCAGTTTGATCCCTGTATGCTGGGGGCTTGAGCTCCTGGATCTACATGCAAGGGCTTTGCTCATGGCCTCAACTGCAAGTGTAGATGAACAGATTAAAGGGGGATCAGCACCTCCATTTTAAAAATGTTCCTGCTCCACTACCTGGTTGTACTCATGTACGTGTCTGTGCTCACACTCTTCTGGTTTTTGCCAGCATTTGTCAGCTAAGTCTTATATTATTATTTCTGTTCTCTGATTGAATAGGGGGATATTTTTAAAAGAGCAAAGGGGGAATAGATATCCAAGTCCCATTGACTTTCATTGGCAGTCTGTTAACTGATCATCCACTTAGAGATGATCTTGAAGATTTAAATACTGTTGAATATTTATATGGATATTGAGAATATCCAGAATTATCATAAATAATGGCAACAAATTTTGGAAGAGATATTAAACTGTGTGTTCCAGGACTTAAGCCAAGATCCAACTGTTGAAGGGCAGGATGAGAAACACATGAGAGGCAGGTTATTCCATCTCTACCTCCTGGTAGGGGGCTTTTTACACTTTACTCTGAAGAATCTGGAGCTGACCATTCTAAGAGCCAGGATCCTGGACTAGATAGACCTAGAGTCTAATCCAGTATGGCAATTCTTACGTTCCTATGAAAATTTTCCCCAAATCTTACAAAAGCAAGCATGGAACCTAATTAATTATGTGGGCTTTTGATTCTCCCTCAGTTAGAAAGGGAGAATTTCAGAGAAGGTGAGAGCAGGAGATGATTCATAGATTCTAAGGTCAGAAGGGATCATTGTGATCATCTAGTCTGCCTTTCTGTATAAGACAGGCTATAGAAATTTGACAAAATAATTCCTAAAGTACAGCTTTTTAGAAAAACATCCAATCACGCAAAAACATTTTCTGACCTTGAATGTTACCATCCTGAATCATACTTCCTTTGCCCACCATCCCTTTTCTATAAGCAGGACTATAAAATTTGGGAACATTTTAAAACTTCTCAATTTCTCATTTCCACAAGGAGAAGCATTACTCTGACAGAAGAAAAGAAAGAGACACGCAAAGGACTAGAAGCCATACTTACTGCTTAACATCCATCTCTCTCTAATTGCTCTCAAACAAAGTCATTGTGCTTGTGAATATGTGTGTAATGCTGTATGCAGAAGAGTGCAGTCACATATCTTCCATTTGACTATATTGCACTGGTGCCAGGATTCCATCTGGAGTGGGAGATATTTGAATGGGAGGAAGGTTCGGTGCCCATATTTGCAAAGAACGCAAGAGACTTGATTGAATTTGTAGGCTTCCATTTTCTGTCACCATACCATCATTCACCAATGTCAATATCTCAGCAACACCTTTGTAACTATGTGTGCTCTCAGTCTTAGTAGTCATGTTTGTCTATCACATTTAATTAATTCCTGCAATTTCAGGTTTATGGACAGTATGTTGAGAAGTTGCTAAGCTACGTCTAGACTACAAGCCTCTTTCAAAAGAGGCTTTTTTGAAATAATCTTTCGAAAAAGCCTCTTTCAAAAGAGAGAGTCCAGACAGCAACCAGTATTTTCAAAAAAGAGAGCTGCTTTTTTGAAAGAGAGAACCCAGGCAGTCTGGATGCTCTTTTGAAAAAGCACTGTTTGCATTCAATAACGCCTTTTTTCAAAAGAGCACTTTCAAAAAAAGGTGTTATTCCTCATAAAATGAGGTTTTCCACGGCCAAAAAAACTGCCGCGTTCTTTTGATTTAATTTCGAAAGAAAGTGGCATCAGTCTAGAGGCAGGTGAAGTTTTTTTAAAAAAAAGGCCACTTTTTTTGAAAAAACCCTGTAGTCTAGACACATCCTAAGGGTATGTCTAGACTACATGCCTCTGTCGCCAGGCCCACGAGGCATACCGGGGAGGTCAACAAATGCCTTTGATGTTGACCGCGGAGCGTCCAGACTACCGCGCTGAGCCAACAAACAGCTGATCGGCTCAGCGCGGCAGCCATTTAAATTTAAATGAAGCGGCGATTATTTAGTTATTATACCTTTATAGTCATTTAGTTCCTTGACTATTCCATCCTGAAGTAGTTCTTTTTTCTATACAGGGATTATTTCACAATAAGAGCATTAGAGTTTGTGGAAGGACACAAAACAAGAAATACTTAGATATGTTATATTTTACAATATCACTATCCCTCAGAGAGCTATAGAATAAGTTCTCCTATGCTAGAATAAGCACAGCAACAGAGCCAATTATGTGTCTAAAAAGCCTAGAGTACTCAGGTTAATCCACATGCCTCTGAAGTTGCTGCAAAATCAATGTGCGTTAAAGGAAGTACCTTCTACAAAAGGACATTTCTCCAACTATTTCAGGAGGCACATTAAGGCACAAATCCCCATTAGTGGGGTAGGAATTTATGAAAGAAGCATTTTGTTGGCCATTGTTTCTGCAGTTCCAGATAAAAAGGTGAATGTCTGGGATTTCATTGGTAGAGGACTTAACCTCGTATGCTAATCAAAATAAAGAGAAGACAAATGACCAGAAGTTGGCTCTGAGGCCAACTCTGAAGAGAGTATCAAATAAATGGTAGGATATCATAGAGCTGAGCTAATAAACAGGAATGATTTGGTGGAACAACTCTGAAGAAATTTCAAATCTTCTGTAAGAAAGATTTCAGAGGTGTTAACTTTAGAACAGTGATAACATAATATCAGAGCTGAGCCTTCAGGTTGAAGCTCCATATTTCTCTAATGATGTTGAGAGTCATCTTGGATCCTCAAATGTCTCTGCTAAAATTTTGTAGTAAGAAGAGACAATCCTGTATCCAGATTTTGTAATACTATATAGGGAGGGTATGAATCTCCACTCACTCACTCATGCTGATGTAAATCCAATTAAGTCAATTGGGTTTCCAAAGGTTAAATCTACTGTAAGAAGAGAATTACATCAAATACAGTGTGATTACTGAGTGCAAGTTAATGATGCAGGAATCAATAAATAGACATATCAGGGAAAGAAGAATGAGGAGAGACATTTAAAGTTCAGATCTTATCTTTTCTGGAGCTAAATTTGTCCATAAATGGGGTGATATTGTATTGTGTGTATAGATACCTGGCTGCTCACTCTCCTACTTGCGAGTGCAAATTCATTGTCTTCACTGAGTGGCAATATAGTATTGTAGGAAATAACCTAACCTTCATTTTAAACATGTTTTATCACACATATCAGGGGATAATATTCCACAGCCCTGCTCCTTGTGTTGTTGTTTGCCCCGATACAAAGTGAGTTTAAGATACTGCTATTCTGATATGGCATTATTTTACACCCAATGTTATTAATCAATTATACCCATGCAGTCACTTTGCATAGGTATAATTGATTAGAAACATAAACTGCACACAGTAAGTAGAATAAAATGTGTAGTACTGAAGACCAGACTAATTATGAGCCTCCTGTCTTAAAGGATATCTTTCAGATATCCCTAAGCTTTTTGAATGAATTTTTATTCTCTATTTATTAGACCACATCTGTTAAGCAGCCAGACTGCAATCTGGCACTTAAGAGTTTACTTACAACACTTTCATTGTACTAAGGAGATAGTAGCCAACAAACTTTGGAGAAAATGAATTTCCAAAAAATTTTCCAGTTTTTCTTATGGTCCAAGTAGTTAAGGTCATTTAGGTCATGTCTACACAGCAGGGCTAAAGCTGAAATAAGCTACGCAACTTGAGCTATATCAATTGCATAGCTTAATTTGAAATAGTTTATTTCAGATTTTGTGCTGTCTACACACCAGGAAGACTGAGGTAGAGCACTCTTCCTTCAACTTCCCTTACTCCTCGTAAAATGAGGGTTACAGGAGTCAGAGTAAGAAGTCCTCCAGCTTACCATTATTTCAACATCATGTCAAAATAACTGCTTGTAGTGTGGATGCAGACTATGTTATTTTGGAATAACTGAAGGTATCATTAGTTTTTCCGAAATAACACTGCTGTGTAGATGTACCCATACAAACACTGATCATGCTTCTGTAGAAGTAAAAGGCAATTTTGCCATTGTCTTCAGTAGGAGCAGGATGGAGACTATAAATACAATAGAATCATAGAGCTAGAAGAGACCTCAGAAGGTCATCAAGTCCAGTCCCCTGCCCAAGGCAGGACCAATCCCAATTAAATCAACCCAGCCAGGGCTTTCTCAAGCCGAGACTTAAACACCTCTAGGGATGGCGATTCCACCACTTCCCTAGGTAACCCATTCCAGTGCTTCACCACCTTCCTAGTGAAATAGTTTTTTCTAATATCCAACCTAGACCTCTCCCACTGTAACTTGAGACCATTGCTCCTTGTTCTGCCATCCGTCACTACTGTGAACAGCCTTTCTCCAGCCTCTTTGGAACCTCCCTTCAGGAAGATAAAGGCTGCTATCAAATCCACCCTCATTCTTCTCTTCTGCAGACTAAACAAACCCAACTCCCTCAGCCTCTCCTCATAGGTCATATGCTCCAGCCCCCTAATCATTTAAGTCGCCCTCTACTGGACCCTCTCTAATGCGTCCACATCCTTCCTGTAGTTGGGGGCCCAGAACTGGACACAATACTCCAGATGTGGCGTCACCAGAGCGGAATAAAGGGGAATAATCACTTCTCTGGATCTGCTGGCAAAGCTCGTCTTAATGCAACCTAATATGCCATTAGCCTTCTTGGTTACAAGGGCACACTGTTGACTCATATCCAGCTTCTCGTCCACTATAATGCCCAGGTCCTTTTCTGCAGAACTGCTACTTAGCCATTCAGTCCCCAGCCTGTAACAGTGCTTGGGATTCTTCCATCCCAAGTGCAGGACTCTACACTTGTCCTTGTTGAACCTCATCAGATTTCTTGTGGCCCAATCCTCCAATTTTGCTAGGTCACTCTGGACCCTATCTCTGCCCTCCAACAAATCTATCTCTCTCCCTAGCTTAGTGTCATCTGCAAACTTGCTGAGGGTGCAATCCATCCCCTCATCCAGGTCATTAATAAAGATGTTGAACAACACTGGTCCCAGAACCGATCCTTGGGGCACTCTGCTAGAAACCGACCAGCAACTTAACATCAAGCCGTTGATCACTACATGCTGGGCCCAACCTTGTAGCCAGCTATCTATCAATCTTACAGTCCATTTATCCAATCCATATTCCCTTAACTTGCTGGCAAGAATATTGTGGGAGACCATATCAAAAGCTTTGCTAAACTCAAGGTATATCACATCCCATCCATTGACTTTCCCATATCCACAGAGCCAGTTACCTCATCATAGAAGCTAATAAATACATGCTGACTATTCCTGATCACTTTCCCCTCTTCTAAGTGCCTCAAAATGGATTCCTTGATGATCCCCTCCCTTATTTTTCCAGAGACTGAGGTAACACTGGGATTGTCCTTCTTCCTTTTTTTAAAGTTGGGCACTACATTTGCCTTTTTCCAATCATCTGGGATCTCTCCTGATCTCCATGACTTTTCAAAGATAATGGCCAAAGGCTCCCCAATGACATTTGCCAACTCCCTGAGCACCCTCGGATGCATTAAATCCGGACCCATGGATTTGTGTATGTTTAGCTTTTCTAAATAGTTCCTAACTTGTTTTTTCCCCCACAAGGGCTGTCCACCCTCTTCCCATATTGCGTCACCTAGTCCATTTGTCTGGGAGCTAACCTTGTCTGTGAAGACAGAGGCAAAGAAAGCATTGAGTACTTCAGCTTTCCCCACATCATCTGTCACTAGGTTACCTCCTTCATCCACTAAAGGGCCCCACAGCCTCTCTCTGATCGCCGTCTTCTTGCTAACATGCCTGTAGAAACCTTTCTTGTTATCCTTCACATCCCTTGCTAGTCACAATTCCAATTGCGCTTTCACCTTCCTGATAACTCCCCTACATTCCTGAGCTATACATTTATACCCCTCCCTAGTCATCTGTCCAGGTTTCCACTTCTTGTAAGCTTCCTTTTTGTGCTTAAGTTCACCAAGGATTTCCCCGGTAAGCCAATCTGGTCTCCTACCATATTTGCTTCTCTTGCTGCACGTTGGGATGGTTTCTTCCTGTGCCTTGAATAAGGCTTCTTTAAAATACTGCCAGCTCTTCTGGACTCCTTTTCCCTTCATGTTAGCATCCCAGGGGATTCTGCCCATCAGGTCTTTGAGGGAGTCAAAGTCTGCTTTTCTGAAGTCCAGGGTGTGTATTTTACTACTCTCTTTTCTTCCTTTGATCAGGATCCTGAAATCTACCATCTCATGATCACTGCTTCCCAGGTTGTCACCCACCTCTACTTCCCCTATTAGTTCCTCCCTGTTTGTGAGCAGAAGGTCAAGTTGCACATGACCCTTGGTTGGATCCTGCAGCACTTGTACCAAGAAGTTATCCCCAACATTCTCCAAAAACTTCCTGGATTGTCTGTGTACTGCTGTATTGGTCTCCCAACAGATGTCAGGGTGATTAAAGTCCCCCGTGAGAACCAGGGCCTGCGATCTGGAAGCTTCTCTCAGTTATCTGAAGAAAGCCTCATCTACCTCATCCACCTGATCTGGCGGCCTGTAGCAGACAACAACCACAACATCACTGCTGTTGTTTGCACCTCTAAACTTAACCAATAGACTCTCAACAGGCTTTTCTCCCTCTATATACTGGAGTTCTGAGCAATCATAGTGCTCTCTTACATACTGTGCAACTCCTCCTTCTTTTCTCCCCCGCATGTTCTTCCTGAACAGTTTATACCCTTCCATGACAGCACTCCAGCAATGCGAATCATCCCACCAAGTCTCTGTTATCCCAATCAAATCATAGTTCTTGGACTGGGCCAGGGCCTCTAATTCTTCCTGTTTGTTACCCAGGCTTCTTGCATTTGTGTACAAACACCTTAGATAACCAGTTGTTCGCCCTATCTTCTCTATTCGAATCAGGGGTCCTCCTTTGTTGCTCATTCCTCTTTGCATTTCTTCCTGGTATCCGACTTTCCCACTCACCTCAGGGCTTTGGTCACTACCCCCCGCTAACCTAGTTTAAAACCCTCCTCACTAGGTTTGCAAGCCTGCTCACGAAGATCCTCCTTCCTCTCTTGGTTAGATGGATCCCATCTCTTCCTAACAATCTTTGTGCCTGGAACAGAGTCCCATGATTGAAGAAACCAAAGCTCTCTCTCCGACTCCACCTGAGCAACCACGCATTTACTTCCTCAGTTCGACAATCCCTACCCTGACCTTTCCCTTCAACAGGGAGGATAGACGAGAACACCACTTGCACTTCGAATTCTTTGATCCTTCTTCCCAGCACTACATAATCCGCAATAACCAGCTCAAGGTCATAAAAAAATAAATAAATACAATATAATATAGTTCAATAAATAATCAGCAAGTTACAGTGTGTTTGAACGTATACATTTATGTCAACATTTTGTAATGTGATGTATTCATTCCTTTCTTTGTGCATGAGAAGGCAGTTTTGAGGTTGGTAGAGGAAGATTTAGATCTTCATGGAATTCCCCATATTCCTTGTTCTAGAACAACCATTTTGACATGAATTGAGTAATACATCGTGCAAGCTGGCTTATGAATGCTTATTGAGGTCCTATATTTTCCAGTGCTGTGGGTTTGCCATTCTATCCCTGACCTAGTATTGTTAATTCAACTTCACCCCAACACTTCATAAAGGATTCAAGCAACTTCTGATGTTGTGGCTGCATATCTTGGAGACTTGAGTAGGTCAATTCTACCAGACACCAAAATCATTTATTTTAAATAGTGGAACATTTTGTTTTGTCATCCAGCTTATTCCTGAAGGGGGACTTAGTCTTTACAGCTAAACTCTCAGCTCCCAAGTGATAGAAAATTAACTCTTGAGATATCTCAGTGGGTCATTAGAAATATGTTTTTGTGAATTTTAATATATATATATTTTCCCTTACAGATAAAGGCAAAGAATCAAATAGAACCTCCTGCCCACCAGCCTTATTTATACATACCGACAGGAAAAGCAAGCCAACAGAGAATGATGAGGATAAGGTCTGTTTCACATTATGAATTTTGTTCTAATTTAAAAATACTGAACTGCAAAAATCAGAGACTGACTATAGGACTATCATGGGATATGGAATTCCTTATGTCAAGACAGGATTGTCCCCTGTGCTCTCTTTTTCTAGAGGTTTCTATCAAATCTGTCCATTGTGGTACTTCATATACTGTTTCATTTCAATAGTATCTGAGTACCTCCTTAATATTTCAGTACAGAAATAAATATATTTGTCTTTCTTCCTTACCAAGTTACTTTATAAGTGGCTGGTTTTTTAATTTATATATGTATATAATACTTGTTTGTGTTTATGCATGAGTGAGTGAGTTTGACATGTGTCTATGTGTAAAACTTAATTGATAGAAAGCTAAAGAAAGTATAGAGTTCCCTATAATTGTGTAGGGACACTTACTTTCTATCTATCTATCTATCTATTCACTCAGGGTATGTCTACACTTGCCCCCAAGTTCGAACTAGGGAGGCAAATGAAGCATACCGAAGTTGCTAATGAAGCGTGGGATTTAACTTGATGCATGTAATGAGGAGTAACAGTTAAATCGAGGGAAGGGTTTCCGATCGAACTACCGCGTCTACATGTGGCAAGTTAAATCAGGCGACCAGCATTTTAAAATGGCGACCAGCCGCGAATATGCTAATGACGCACGGGATATTTAAATCCTGCACTTCATTAGCAACTTTGGTATGCTTCATTTGCCTCCCTAGTTCGAACTAGGGGGCAAGTGTAGACGTACCCTCAGTCAGTTTTGTAATCTTGTACATTCTAAATAGTGTTGGGGAGTGAAGGAGTGGGGAAATTAAGACAGCACTTTAAAAGAGTCCAGGTCTTCATATTGCTTTATATGCCAATTTAAATGATTTGGAAAATCAGGATCCACAAGCCCCAACTATCAAGCAGCTAGAGATCCCTGAACTTGAGATGTGTGTGCAGAAATGTCCGCAAGCCATGAGGGAAGCACACCTGGACTCATTTCTAGGCCCCTGCTTCACTGTCATTGCAACACTTTTCAACCTGAGATCCTCTGTGTATATAATTAATATACTTTTACCCCATCTTAAACATCATTAATGAGGTCATTACATAAAGATGACAATTGATATGTATGGATAACAAATGTTAATGATAATTAAACTTTTATCTAATGTAAGATTTTCTATTAGAGATTAACAGTAACACTGGCATTGTACATTTTTAGTATTTGTGTAGCTTTTTATACCCAAATTCTTTCTCAATGGATTGTAAAGGGTATAGGATCTGAATTTAATCCCTTTCAGATCTATTGAAAGATTGACTTACCTCGTGAAGACAACATGGAGATTAAGCAGTTAAGGCCAAATTAGGGATGTCTCTATATGAACATGCTTACAAAGAACAATCCTATCCATATACTGTGCACCTCATACTCCAGCATCTCCACACAATAGGCAACAGTAATGAGTCTGCTTAGTCCCTTTGAGAACTATAGGTGATAGGTCTCTGCTCCTCTTTTTTTCTCCTTACCCCACCAGTTTATCCCAGTAAGGCAGCATTGCATTAAGAGCATCCTCTACCTTTTGGAAAGGAATAGCAGGGGCTGCTATTCGGTGTTTCATCTATACCATTCCTATTGCACCGTCCTTCAGCATCCTAGAGTCATTATGCTTTATACAATCATAATGTATCAGTCCATCATTCTTCAAACTCTTCAGCTGCTCCCAACCTCACATGCTGCACTGGCTCAGAAGTATTATGGAGAGCTTAGAGTTTATAAAGTAGTTTGAAGATTAAGAGCTCTCTATATGTGATTATTACTTTTTAATCATATTACTTCCTCTCCAGCATTGATACTTCATGGGAGCTCTTGTAACCACCACCTGGCGGATTTGAACCTGGGATCTCTGGAGCTGATTATAGGAGCTTCTACCCTCTGAGCTAAAAGCCAGGTGGCTCCCAGCCCATGCTGTAGAGGTCTCTTGATCTTAACTGTTGCTGTGGTCTAGGTACCACTTGCATTGCTAAGTAACCACACTAGGGGTATGTCTAGACTACATGGCTCTGTCGACGGAGCCATGTAGATGAGTTTACTAGACATAGGAAAATGAAGCGGCAATTTAAATAATCGCCGCTTCATTTACATCAAAATGGCCGCCACGCTGTGCCGATTAGCTGTTTGGCGGCACAGCGGGGCAGTCTGGACGTGCCATGGTCGACAAGGGAAGCCTTTGTCGACCGCTCCAGTAAACCTCATTTCATGAGGCATAATGGAGCGGTCGACAAAGGCTTCCCTTGTCGTCCGCGGCACATCCAGACTGCCCCGCTGTGCCGCCAAAGAGCTGATGGGCACGGCGTGGTGGCCATTTTGACGTAAATGAAGCAGCAATTATTTAAATTGCTGCTTCATTTTCCTATGTCTAGTAAACTCATCTACATGGCTCCGTCGATGGAGCCATGTAGTCTAGACATACCCTAGGGCTGTGTCTAGACTGGCCAGTTTTTCCGGAAAATCAGCCGCTTTTCTGGAAAAACTTGCCAGCTGTCTACACTGGCCGCTTGAATTTCCGCAAGAACACTGACGATCTCATGTATGATCATCAGTGTTCTTGCGCAAATACTATGCTGCTCCCGTTCGGGCAAAACCCCTCTTGCGCAAATGCTTTTGCGCAAGAGGGCCAGTGTAGACAACCCAGAATTGTTTTGCGCAAAAAAGCCCCGGTGGCTAAAATGGCGATCGGGGCTTTCTTGTGCAAAAGCTCATCTAGATTGGCCAGGGACGCTTTTCCGCAAAAAGTGCTTTTGCGGAAAAGCGTCCGTGCCAATCTAGACGCTCTGTTCTGAAAATGCTTTTGACAGAAAACTTTTCCGTTAAAAGCATTTCCGGAAAATCATGCCAATCTAGATGCAGCCTAGGTTGTATGGGTTACACTATCATAGCATCTCTTTCCTTCATTCCATTAATTTCTTTAAGCTGCTGGTATAAATTGGTTTTTTAACCCTTTAAATGTGTATTATCCATAGCTTTCTAGATTATGAGATAAATACATGTTTAAATGAAATTTTCAAATAGTTAACATGTCTACATTTGTCAGGCTTCCAGCTGGTAGCATAAGAACTGTTGTCAGACACACAGCCAGTGGAGGACCACTCTCAACAGCATTATCGTTTAGCAAAGTAATGCAAAATTATCTACAAATAGGTGCCTAGTCATGACTGAATTATGAACTTATGCAGAGCAGTCTCAACTTCCCTGATGCCTGACTTCAAGCAGTTCCAGTTGTTTACTATGCAGACTGCTTCCTGCAACCACTGGCTCCTCACTGTCCAACCAAAGTGTTTTGCAGTCAACCCAAGACACAAACAACATCCTTTCCTTTCTAGACTTTTCCTCTCACCTGTGCAATATGCAAGTTTGCTTTGCCCCTCATGTTTTGTGAGAACATTGCCCTCTAAGCTGGCCTTCTGGTTCCAAAGCCCCATCTGATCCAGTTCCTGACCAAACCCTTCCTTCCTTCCTTCTTTCCTTCCTCTGTATGTCTACACTACAGAGTTTTGTTGGAAAAATAACTGTTTTTCTGACAAAACATGAGTTACGTCCACACTGCAGTCACATTCTTTTGAAAGTAAATCAAAAGAACAGAGGGGTTTTTCTGGCATTGGTAATCCTCTTTCTATGAGGAAGAAGCCTTTTTCTGAAAGAGGTCTTTTGGAAAAAAGCATGTGAGGATGGGGAGGAGGGTTTTTTTCGAAAGAAGAGGCCTCCAGGAAATAAAACAGGTGCCCTGGTGGCCACTCCATTCAAATTAATCAGAACTCTATAGTTTCTGTCTCCTGGTCCCTGTTAAAGTCACAGTCACCCTGGACAAACCTTGTGGCAGGAAGCCAACCTGAGAGCAGCACCTCACCACATGGCTCTCCCAGCCACAGGCCTTGGCACCCATGGCAGAGCCACAAGCCCTTCGACACCTCCCTGGCCCTCGCAGGGATCAGCCCCAGGGGTCCCAGGACTCACCCAGGGGGACCAAGAGACGGGCACCCTCCTGGTCTGGAGCAGAGATCCTGTCCCTCCTCGATCTGTGGGGCGAGGAGGAGATATTGCAGGATCTCCGCTCTAAGCAGCACAATGCCGGTTTTTTTGAGCACATGGCCGAGTCCCTGGCAGAGTGCGGGCACCCACCCCGGACCTTGGAATGGGTCTGGAGTAATGTTAAGGAGCTCCGCCAGGGATATGGCAGGGCCAGAGAGCGCAGCTCGCACTCAGGGGCAGGACCCCACACCTGCCCCTATTACCAGGAGCTGCACCAGATCCTGAGGGGTAGGAAAATGTCTTCCCCACCCATCATGGTGGACTCCGGCCTCCAGACCCCCATCATCGCCCAGCTGGAGGTCATGGCGGAGGAGGAGGAGGAGGACCATGGCCAGCAGGAGGAGGAGGAGGAGATGGACACCGTCACCCTGTCCAAGGAGCCGGTTCCTGTCAGCCAGGACATCTCCCAGGCCTTGTCAGATGTCGGGGAGAGATCTTCAGGTAAGTGGTCTTAGTTTGTCATGCACACAGGGTAGGGGAGGCTGACACAGAAGGTGTGGGGTGCGAGTGTCGCTCAGGCTACTCAGGATGGACATTGTGCTGTAGTCCTCACACATGGAATCACGTTCAGTGTTAGTGTACGCCATGCGGATGCAGCAGGCAGCTCTTGACCATGAGTGAGATCCTGCTGCCAGGCTCAGGGGAGGTTACAGAAGTCTGGCTACTGGGGTGGGGGGCTTCTAGAACCTGCCATGGCTGGAACAGACTAGCCACAAGGGCTCAGGCACGACCCCAGACACACCGAGGAGTGCCACACACAGCACGTGGGCATTCTTGCTCATACAAGGCAGCAGCCGCTCCCATGGGCAGCACTGCAAGCCACAGATATGTGTGCAGACCCAGGGAGGACCAGGCTGCTCCCGGCACCTCTGCTACCCATGAGGGGATCCCACTATAGCCAGACACTTCCCTTCACTGCTTGTCTGTAGGTTGGGGAGCAGGGTGGGAAGAGGACAGCATGGTACCCAGGGCACCTCAGGGCCCCTGTGAGGCATGGCCTTGCTCCCAGGATATCCCCCTCCTCTGCCCTGAGGACTGATGGTCACTGCTCACAGAGGAGGGCATGGCCTCAGAGACAGTGTGTGCATGGATGAATGACTGCCTCTCCCTCTTTGTGTTCTCCATAGTTGGACCAGCCAGGACTGAGGGGCGAGCCACACCACCAGAACCAGCCACCAGAACCCCAGGGACCCGAAAGCATGCCAGAATCCAGGAAGCCCTCAGGTGCCAGCATGTCAGCATCCTGCATGACATGCAGCAGACCCTGGTGCAGAAGATCCGCAAGGACTCAGAGTGATGGAACCGTGCATGGGACCAGCTCATGCAGTGGTGCGATAACATGTGTGCCATCATATCATACATGATGGCACACCCATCTGCTGTTGCTGCTCCTTGCTACCATCCTCCTGCCCCCCCCCACTATGTCCTTTCCTCCTCCATCTGCCCCCCATGCAATGCCTCTGCTCCCTCCCAGGTGATGCCCATGCCCCCTCCCCAAGTGATGCCTATGCCCCCTCTCCCTGCTCCCCTGCCATCTCTGACCCCACTCCAGCCCTGACTCCTGCCCACCCCGCTGTGGTCCCAACCCACCGAACCCCAACTACGACGAGGTCCCTGCACCTGAGGTGGCACATCTAGCTGCCATCTTCCCCCTCCACATTATGAGGACCTCTCCCCCTGCCCACCTTTTTTTAATTAAAGATAAATACAGACTGGTGTCTTTATTCTGAGGTCAGGGAAGGGGCGAAGGGAGGGGTTGTGGTCGGGAGGGATAGGGCTGCAAGCCAGAAGCCCCTAGGGTGGAGGCCCTGGGAAAAGTTACTGGGGTACTTGAGAGAAAATCTCCCTCAGAGCCTCCTGGATGCGCACCCCAGCCTGATGGGCCTGTTGGGTGGCAGCTGTCCTCGGCTGCTGGAAGGCTTGCCCCTTATGGCTGGTGTCTGCTCCCCACCCCAGGAGGAAGGCCTCCCCCTTCCTCTCCACAATGTTGTGGATGACACAACATGCTGCGATCACCTTGGGGATGTTGTGCTCCCCCATGTCGAGGCAGGTCAGCAGGCACCTGAAACGCACCTTGAGTGGCCGAAAGCGCGCTCCACCTGGATCTGGGCCTGGTTCACGCAGACATTAAATTGGTCCCTGCTGCGGTCCAGGTGGCCGGTATAGGGTTTCATAAACCAGAAACATGTGTCATAGGACACATCCTCCATGATGCACAGTGGCATCTGCAAATCCCCAATGGCAAGTTCATGGCGGGGAAAGAATGTGCCTACCTCCAGCTTCCTGCACAGGCTGGAATTATGAAACATGCGGGCATCGTGTGCCCTGCCCAACCACCCAACAAAAATGTCCGTGAAGTGTCCACGGTGGTTGACCAGGGCCTGCAGCACCATCGAGAAGTAGCCCTTCCTATTTATATACTGGGCCACTCGATATTCTGGTGCTCGAATCGGGATGTAGGTCCTATCTATGGGTATGTCTACACTAGCCCCCTAGTTCGAACTAGGGAGGCTAATGTAGGCATTCGAAGTTGCAAATCAAGACCGGACTAACTGCCCGCATCTACATGTGGCAGGGACCCGGTAGTTCGAAATAAAGCCCTAGTTTGAACTACCTGTTAAACCTCATTCCAGGAGGAATAACAGGTAGTTCGAACTAGGGCTTTATTTTGAACTACCGGGTCCCTGCCGCGTGTAGACGCAGGCAGTTAGTCCGGACTTGTAAATTTCAAAAAATGGCAACCGGCCGGGAAGATGCAAATCAAGCGTGGGATATTTAAATCCTGGGCTTGATTTGCAACTTCGAATGCCTACATTAGCCTCCCTAGTTCGAACTAGGGGGCTAGTGTAGACATACCCTATGGCTCCAGCACAATTCAGGAAACCCAGAGCGGCAAATCCAGCCATTGCTGGTCATCCTATCACTCCAGAACCAGCCGGTCCCACCAGTCGGAACTGGTGTCCAGCCTCCAGAAACGCCTCTCCACAGTGGTTTTGGTTGCCAGAGTGTAGCTCCCACATCCAGGGAGCGGGTCCCCAGAATGAGCTCGGGGTTGAGCTCAGTCAGTACCAGGAAGGCAGCTAGCACAAAGTGCTGCAAACACTGCAGCATGGCCATGTGGGGTAACCACAGCAGGTACTATGAGAGCTTTGCTGTCCCTCAAAGAGGTAAGCAAGCATGCAGCAGAAGCAGAGGAACAGCTGTCCAGGGTATGTCTTTAAGCATGTGTCTCTGCAAGGCTCTGGCACCAGCACTTGGAAGCAACTAGTGACCTAAAGCTCTACCTGAAGTGATTCCTGGTGGCCTTTTATGTGAGTTTCCAATCAATCTGGACCCTCTCTTTTGAAAAATCACATCGCTTTTTCGATGCGCTTTTTTGTGTGGACACGCTCTTTCGGAAGAAGTTTTTTCAGAGGATCTCTTCTGAGAAAAGCTTCTTCCAAAAGAAGCCTGCAGTCTAGATGTAGCTCTTCTCTCTCTCTCTCTCTTTCTCTCTCTTCCTCCCTACCTAATTTATGGTGAAATGTGCAAATTTGTACACGGTGTTTCAATTGAATTATCACCTGTGCTATATGGAAGACTGTATCTCTCCAGTTTTGCATACATAACATTCCAAATAGGGCAGTGTTTATATTCTTTCCAATCTAACCCCCTTCTTCCCACCGGTTTAGAAGTAGATGGTTGTCTATGTGACCTCTAATGGAATAAAGATGATTTAATAATCCTCCTCCAGTACAAATGAGGTTGTTTGCATAATAGTAGCACTCGTGAGCATTAGTTTCACTTGCTGACTATTTTTTCTGTCTTTCTATGTCAAGGATCATCACTCTTTAAAACTAGTAAATGATGATGACAGTACATCAAATGGCAACAAGCCTGTGGCATCTACTCCTGTACCAGGATCACCATGGTAAGCACATTCCGGAAAATAGTAACAAAACTTCAGTGTCATTGTTATTGACAAATATGTATTATTGGTCCATGTCTTTATAATTTCAGAGTAGCAACAGTAATACAGTTCTGGGTTTTTAACAACATTGCTCTATTTTCTTTTACAAAGATGACATTGTAGATTGACATCACTAGTCATATAATTTCACAAAACAATAGGACATAGCCATATGTACAGTCTAAGACAACTATTTTGTAAGAAAGGTGGTGTGTGAACCCAATACAAGTTTGAAATCAATTGTTATCTGCAAAACATCGGTGCATCAAGAAATGCTATTGATTATTTAGAGCCTGATTATCCTCATCTTCCAGAGACTTCAGTGGGATTTAAGGAAACCCATTGTCTTGCAGATTTATAATAGGTCTCACGCCATATTTACGAGTAAGTTGTGTTCTATGTGCTTGTTTTCCTGGCCAAATCCCATTTTGGGTAATTACATCTGCCTAAATAAAACTCCTCAGTGGTCTGAAATGGACAAAGATAATTCTTCACTTTCTGTCTTAAACTGTCAGTGTGTGTATATGTGTGTATTTTCTTTACCCCAGAAGGTAATTTTAGTAACGGAAGTGGTCCCTGTTGTTTTTCATCTGTATGCAGAGAATTTTGGAATCTCTGGATAAAAGGTCCTATGTAACTATCTATAGGTATAATGAATTGCTATATTGTGTCTTACTGCAAACCAACTTGTTGTTTTAAGATACTTGATAACCACTCCTCTTCATGACACCTGCTACTATGTAAAAAAGGTGACACCTAGGGAGCTGTAACCATTTAAATTCAACAGCATCATGAGCCATTTATAACATCTCTTAGTGGTCCTTTCTTGTACAGTAGAGTCTGTAATCAACAGGAAACTTGCAAAAGGAATTTACAGCATTCTGATATCTGTAGCAGCCTAAGTGGAATGGTGAAGGACCATTCAGCACATCAATTGAAATTGCACCTTTTTTGGGGTCCAAATTTATAATATCCTTGCTCACAATGAGTATTAACTTACTTTTCTAAGAGTGCCATTGAGACTATTTGATGAGCAAGACATTACTCAAAGGGGATAATGGCATCACAATCTGATCCTTTTTATTAAGTCCCAGGATGACTAGACCCTATTACTGACAGTTGTCCATTGCTCTGATGTGACAATACCCAAAATGCACCATGCTGATACCCTCAGATCTACCATGAATCACACTGGAACATGGAGCATGCCTGTGGGGGTCTTCTATATAATACGCACCCTTTGGGATATAAAATAGTTCTTTAAGAGCAAATTTACAAAGCAATTCTAAATAGCTATTAAATTAATACATTCAACAAAAGCCTGGAATTTACCTCAACCCCTCTCCACCTATAGGTTGGCTCCATGCTTCTGCAGAATTCCATGGTTGATGTGACATCACTAGGTGTATGCTGGGGTGTCATACTGGAGAAACCTGAGTGGGGCTGGAGGTTGTGCCACTTAAAACAAACCAAAAGGTGAGTTTTCAATTGTTAATGTGCTGCCAGCCCTTCTTAGCCTTGTAGGGCTTCCAGCACGTAGTACCAAGGGTAATGGAATGCAGCTAATTCTGAGCCCTATCCTGCATTTCTTATTAAAGCAAAACAGTTGCAAAGTAGGGTGAAACCCTCCATTGGTTGATCACCTGAAAAGAAGGAAAATAAGTCACATGTTTTGCTTTGAAATAGCATTCATGTATATAGGTTGTAATGGGGATATTTAAAATCTATGGAATCCCATTAATCTGCTTCACATACAATGTGCTATATTTAAAACATTTAAATAAGTGTAGTTCCTCTGCATTTCCAGTGAAATGACCAATTTTACAACATTAAATATTTTACTTTGACTTTAAACATATGTATAATACACATAATCGAATAACGAAATAAATGGGAAGCATATGAGTTGACGTTAACATCCCATTATGGTGAATAAGAGTAAGCTGTTGTTGAAGGCAATCTGTGCACAGACTTGGGCAGAGAATACAGCATTGGTTTACATGTGACTCACGTTTGGAATTTTATACACCTCACAACTATAAGGGCTAAAAATTTAGGGCCAAATTCACCAGTTCACTCTGGCTGCTTTGCACTGAATGGACAACTAAGTTTAGCAGGTGAACTAAGATGGGTTTACAGTAATTTTTTGTCATCAAAGTGACTTGAAACAGATTGGACATGCTGTGAATCTTGAGCTTAAATCTTTTCATGAAAGCTTTAGATTTTGTAATGAATTCTGTTTCAAGTGCCGAATCCTATGGGAAATTCATCAACCATGGAATCACAGAAAATGGAGGACATGTTTCATGTCTGCAAAAAAAGCAAATTGTAACTTCATGACTATATTCCCTTGTCTTCAGACAGCAATTACAAATAGCTCTGAGAACTAAGAACTTATTTTATCAGTCCCAGTGGGATGATAATCATGAAGCCAACCAATAACAATTTAAATGTTAACATTAACTATTTCAGTGATGCATTACAACTGAAATGGCCCACTAATTTACTTGTCCATAGATACCATAGTAATGAGAGATGGAAAACTACTGCTTGGCCCCATCATGCATCCCCTGTTACCCTATGCCATGATTATGTTTCCAATGGTTTGTCCAGTCTAAAAGGTGCCAACATGTTAGATTCCCATCACCTCTCACTATGGATGACTTTTCCATGGCCTAACAGACTCTTTGTCATTAAGAATTTTTGCCTAATTTTTTCAAGTAGAATTTTTGCTTTCTTAATTTCATTTCATTTCTCCTAGAGAGAATTTCCAATCTGAATGGGATTTGCCATGGGAAGAGGACAAAAGTAAAGTTTAGCTGCTAAGGCCCTAATACTGAGAAGGCTTATCTTTATTCACTGAGTAGATGTATTGATTTCATTAGGACAATTAACAGTGCATAAAGTTCAGGAAGTTTTTTCAGGGCCTGAAATTGAAGGGGAGCAGAGAGAGAGATAATGTCTAGGGATGGGGGAAACAGTCAGTGGGGTACAGCAGACCATTGGACAAAGAGGAAGATGAAGAGGGGAGAGCCAAAAGGGAGGGGAGTGCTTCTACATTTTCCTTCTTCCCAGATTGATTGACCCATGATGCTATCAAAAGGACTGCCTCACATGAAGCATCTTAAGCACCGGACTATTATTTATTGCTCAGAGGAGATCATATATTAATGAGACCTGAACACTAATGTCTGACTAAAAAGCCAATGAATTTAAGGACTTCACGACTCATAAACTTTTCTTGGCCTCGAGCTGATGAATAAATTAAAATAAAAAGGAGAGATTACAGCTGGGCAATAATTAGCCCAAATTGTTTATTTGACAAAAAAAGTTCTCAGAAATATTAGTTAAGTGCCTGAGTACCACATAAATACATTATATGATACACTAAGGTTATTTTCTTATATATTTAAATGTCATTATTTTAGTTAGAAAATAATTTCAGTATAAAAAGCTTATCATAGCATCATCTGTACTTTCAATTTGTGATCTGTGACTGAAATCCAAATACCATATTTTCCCTTTTGTATAATGAAATTTTTATTATGCCAAAGATGTACAGGTGAAATGTAATATGAGGAAAGGGTATACTTATTTTAAATTAAATGTCAAATTGGGTTAGTTATGGAAAAAATGAAAGGCTTCATGAGGGACCTGCCATTTGGAAACATTTTTATAGTCCTCCAGAGATGTTTATTTTGTCTTTCAATCAGGTGTGAAAATGTACCATTTCCCTTTTAGCAATCACCTTGTTTTTATTAGATAAATTCTGAGGCTCCCGATGGCTTAGCAGTACACTTCGAAATAACTAATACATTTTCAGCCTCAAATGTGGTCTTCTATCACCCAAAGTGATAGAAACTGTGAGTGAGAGCAGAGACTTTGTACATGTTCATGGGAGAAATCACTATTAAATTATTAAAGAGCGGCATCAACAGCTTTTTTGAAAATAGACTTATTCTCATCTCCTCCTGGCCAGAGATGCCAACATGTGCAATTGGCAGGGGGCTTAGACTGTCCTAAATGTGTATGATGGCATGAGTGTGGCACTAATAATATATTGGCTTCCTGCTTTTGCAGCACACCACAAGCTCCATGTAGTACTCCTATGGGGAACAAATTCTGCAAAAGGACGGAATGAGCTCAATTGCCACTAAAGCTAACTATAGTTGAGAATTTTGCAAGAGGCATGCACCATCTCACATGATTTGGCCCATTTTCTGCAGAGTTAGATAAAGGGAGAAATGTAACCGTATTATTAAATAAATCAGTTAACTGATTACTCCCTTCTTCCGCCTAAACATCAGCTTTTATGGAGTCTGCTAGTAGGACTGTGCTATTTATGATAGTTTGGTTTCTTGTTCCTAAAGTTCCTTCCATCAACTTTATCCTGATCTATTGTGAGGCAAAATCTATTGCTCGGTAATTTTTTATTTGATTAACAGCATTTGTGTTAGAACTGAGAACACTAGCTCTGAGACACAATGTACAAAATGTTATTTTCACCTAATCGTTACCACATAAAAAATAGGGCAGCCATTCTGGGATGCTGTTTTCAGAGTTAAATCATTTGTACATTATACTAATAGGAAAATTATTAAAATATTTATCATGTCCCCACTATATATTTTAATTCCAAAGGTATGGAGGACTTACATTAGATTTAATTATAACTGAGAATTCAACAGTTTTATGTTCATTTTCATCTTTCTCTTCTACCTTGGGAATACATATAACTTACAGTGCCTCTTAATTACTTTTATCTTCATATCCAATATTACACTTCTTGCCTCTGTTTTCTGTACTATACGCTCTCCCTTTGGCCACTCTAAAGGTTATATATTTCTTATTACCGGGACAGGCAATCAATAGTGCTCTCTTACTATTAGTTCACAGAAAACTTCAAATTATCCAGTAATAGTACTTAGCATTTATATATCACTTTTCATGTTCTTAGTCTTTTACACAGAACAGATTTCTTTTTCAGCATGCCTTTTTGCAAGCTCTATTTCCCTGTGCCATTGAGAACTGTGAAATGGTGGAGCACTTGGATTAATAAACTCAGTTCCTGATAGGCGGTTCTGATTCAAGGAAGTCAGGAGCTGGCCCTTTATATATATTTTAGAATGGCACAGTGCATATGTGTTGTATATTAGTTTTCTTAAGTATGCGTGAAGTATAGACTTCAGATGAATATCCTAGATGTCTGTAAAAACTGTATGTTTAGTCAAACACATGTAGGTTTTCTTGACTATCCATCCTTGTGATATAATACCTATTATTTTACTGTTAAAAAAAATTGAATGCAAGGAACTAAGCTAATGCAATGCTGAGGCTGACATTTAAATGGTACGAGTCAGGAAATTCTGGTTTGCATAGCAGTCATGGCTTGATCACAGTGCATATTTGATCCAAAGCCAAAGGAAATCAGTGGGAGGATGTTTGTTGATTTCAGTGGACTTTGGATCAAGCCCTTTCTGTCTTTGTAGCATGGAACCTCAGTTGGGTTTGACTGAGATCCATGGCTGTGGAGGCCTAATGGTATTCTGCTTAGGATACCTTTAATTCTGGTCAGAGGCATCCATATAAGTATTCTGTGGCTGCCTTCTACCCAACCGCAAAATCCATGAATCTGTCATATCTGGCTGTTGAGGAGGCACTTTCTATGCAAAACAGCTTGAGATTTCTATCACTCACCACCTGCACAGGCACATTTTGAAACTGTGAAACGTAATCCTTTACCATGGCCTCAGTTGTTACAAGAACCATTGTTTTGCATTGGGTCTTATTTTTTGTTTCCTTGTTTTTTTCATACTTGAGTGTGTGTGTGTGTTTGTACTGTTCTGACCACCGATAATTAGTATGAGGAGAAATGTCTATAATGTAGAGTCCTTAAGTTGGATAGGAGAGCTATTGTCCTGAGGTGAATTTCACCTTGCTATATAAGATTATGGAGAACATGAAGTTAGCAATGAGTTTAGTACCTTGTTTTCATTTGTATGTGAGATTATCTAAGTATAGTTTATTAATTAAAATAGGTGTGTGGTCTGGACTGGAGATGACCGAGTCTTCTTCTTCAACCCCGCAATGCAGCTGTCTGTATGGGAGAAACCAGTGGATCTAAAGAATCGTGGTGATATTAATAGAATAATTGAAGATCCACCTCATAAACGCAAACTGGAAACTTCAGCAAGTAACTAAAGCTGTGATTATTTGCATCTATTTAAAATCAAATGCTCAATTAAACTTGATCATTAAATATATTAAGTGACAATTTAGATAACTGTAATCAAAATGATGATTTTCTTGTGGACTTTTGTGTAAAATATTTTGTTAATAGGATGCTGGTTACAACATCTTTATTGACGCTGAAATTCTAACCTTTTGTACTGGAGTTCTCTCGTTATTAACAAAAAATTAAAAAAATAGGCAGCTTCCTGTGCTGAAAGAATTTTCTTTTATTTAAAAAATAACAGCTTGGAGGGCTTTGTCTTTATTTTGAATGTACTTACATTTTCAAAAGATACATTAGGAATGTGTCAGCATAGCATGATTTCTGCAAATGTTTTACTGACCATGCTGCCAAAAGCAGTTGCACAGTAATAAATGATTATTTAACCCAGCTGTAAGAAAATAATCCCAAAATTAAATCTCAAAGGACTGCTAAAAGGTTTGGCAGACATGTGGGTATTTCAGTCCCAACTTGGCTTTGCCAATCAACCCTTAAACACTGAAGATTTCTGAATGACATTTTTGGTGTTGACTGAAGAGAGAACTGGCTTTGAAGTAGATAATGTTTAAGTATTTCAAATGTATTTTTAAAATGACCACTTCTTAGAGAACCACCATTTGCCATCTGGTATGCCATAAAGAAGGTCAATTTGATGAACTAATTTCCTCTGCTAATTTCTAACCCATCCCATCCACTTCATTCAGCTTTCCTGCTCACAGATCACTCACTGAATGTCTAATTTACCACCCCCTATTTAATTGCTCATTCAGCCTGCTAGTTGTGCATCAATTACTCCCATTGGTGGCTGCTTATATGAGTAGTTTCCACGGAGACAACTCATGTCAGTATTTGCTCAGTAACATGAGCTAGGTCTTCAGTCTCCACCTACATCAGCTATTTAGCCTCATAAAAGTAAGTACTTCTCCCTAAAGAAAATCTTCTTTGACAGATTGATACCTTTCTACTCTAGGCTACTACTGGGTTCTATTCCATTTAGTGTAGCTTCTTGATCTATGTGATAATTTTTGGCAACTGCTATTGTGGGGGAGCCTCATAGATGTCAGTTGTTTTCTCTTCCCTCTCCCCATGTGGTACTTTCACAGGTAGCTTTTTTGGTTAAGTGGAAAATCACTGAAATGTTTAAACTATGCTGTCTGAACATCAGGCCTGGGCAAAGAGTTTGTGGGGTCCAAGGTGACATGTTGTGATTGGCTGCACTGCGTGGCCGGATGGCTCTCAGCCATGGCAGTGAATGAGCAGCCAGGTGGGCAGGGAAGGGTGGGTGCCAGGCAGAGTGGAGCCCTGAAGGCACGGGGCCCAAGGCAACCACCTTGCTCACCTTGCCCTAAGGCCAGGCCTGCTAGACAACTTTGCTGTCCTTGTTAGGAAAAGATCTACATGCAGATCAATTACCTGAAACACTGTAATTAGCTATTTACTTTGGGGAATAATCACCACCAGCACATATGGATTGAATAACATATTTTATATTAGAGTTCCACTTGTGAACTTCAATCCATGCCTATGTTGAAGTGATGTTTAATTTTAAACATTATTTTGGAAAATATAATATTGTGCAAATAAGTTAAAACAAACCCCATAATTGCCATCAAGTTACATCAAGTGAGATTTGTTTTTTCTCTATTGTGAAAGTGGGGGAAAATAGTAAATTTTACAGGACACAGTGTATATTGTTGATTCACAAACAATTCTCAATGGACTCTTCCTAAACAGAAGTTGTGAGGATGAACTGAGGATATCAAAAGATGTTCTTGCAAGCTGATGTGAGTAAATGATAATCAGGACCTTTGTTACAAATATTTGATAGAAAAAATTCCATAGATGATTACTGTAGGGGATATATTTCTGTATCACCTAACATCATTTAAGAGATGAGTTTCTTGTCTTTATAGCTATAAATTCAATTTTAAAAGATTTGGAAGAAAATAAAAGCTTTCTTCATATGAAAAAAGATAACTCTCTGATTAACAGAGTGAACCTAGGCTCCACAACCAAAATTGAAGTTCTGATTCAGAAGCACAATGCAACATAAGTTTTATTTAGCAATAGTATGAATGTGTAGGGCATTCTGGAGGATTAATTAATGATTGGGTAGATGTGGGTAATAACCCAAGACAAAGCTGAGGGCCATTATTCATAGCCTATCATTAATCCTCAAAATGTCTTTGTGTCAAAGTCATTGTTGGTCCATGTTATCTAAAAAATTTCTTTTCTGTTGTGTGTCCTATTCTTTATATGCTACTATGTATGTGATATGCCTTGACTACTGTGTGAGGTTCTTTTGGTGAATTATGACTGGATTTTCATTGTTGCTAATCATTTCCAGCTTCCATTAATCTAAATGGGATTTATATGAGTATTTCATAAAATCAGGTTACAGTTAGTGTATATTAGCTGATGAAGTCAAATAAATTATTTGTCAGCATACTGATTATTTCAAAATCTTGAGTAAATAAATAAATCAGATGAACTACATATTTGTGTACTTACTTTAGCCGCTATTCTTGGATTTAATTATAATTTTAAAATCAAAGGCACACCAAAATGTGAGCAAGTATAATAATTAATCAGTGTATCATAGGTTATCAGCACATCACTCTGCTGAAAGATCAAGTGCAATTGTAGTTCAGGAATGAATGAAAGATTAGGCATTTATCAATTATTCCACATTCTCTAAGAAATTAATTCCTACAGAGATTTGAGAGTGTCATGATTCTTTATTAATGGGTTCATACATGGCCATTTCTCTCAGTCCAAAGATGGGCAAAATTTCCATTGTCTCTGAAATTAATAGCAGTAGTTGTAAGAACATGGTAAGGAAACTATGATTTAATACAATACATTCAGCTGCTTTGAGATTGAAGACCTCATTCTCCATTCCTCAATATCAGCTTTACACTAGTGTAACTGTTGACTTGAATAGAGTCACACCAGCATCAAACAACTGCAATATAATGGAGAATCTGGAATTATATGCATTTAGGTTGTGACAGGACCCTTGGCAAAGGTAAGCAAGGCTTGGGATTCCAGAATAGAAGCCAAGGATGAGAGCCAGTATAAGGGTCAAGGGTTAAGCAGAGGATTAAGCCGTAGTAAGAATCAGGTTGTGTTAATATCATGTATTAGTATTCCAGTAATCAATCAGGAGTCATAATCTAAATCAAAACTGAGGCCAGGAGTTCAGGAACAGAGAGTCAGGGCAGCTAGTTGGGGATCCATATTGTTGCCTTAACAATTCCAGCTATGCTCCATGGGTTTACATAGGGACAAAGAGCCAATAAGGGATTGCTAAAACCACTGTCAGTCAGATCACTCAAAGCTAAACTTCCTATGGTGTTTAATATGTGTGAATTGTGTGTTACTGGAAGCAACCAGGTTACAGTTGGTGCTGGAGAGCAATGTGGGATTGCTGTATTCCTAGTAACACTTCAGGCATGTGTCCTGCTGATCCTTACAGGCACATATGAACATTAACAGCAAGGTTCATGGCCAATTTATAGACTAACTCTTCCAGATCAGACTATTCAGATAAGAGGACATATCCTTAGATTTCTTCTAAGTCTTGAGCCATGACTCATGACCATAGCGCTATTTTATTGGTGCTGTGTATCTTTACTCCATCATATTGTGATCAGATACCAACCATAATATCCCTTTCTCTTTTCAAAGATGCATGAGGATTTTTGTCATCTTATTTCTGTAGGCAATGACCTTTCAATCTATTAGAACAGTGTGTTCAGAAACATGTGTCTAATTGGATTTGTGTATCCAAAGTCATAAAACCACCCAGATCATCAGAATATGTAAATGCACTAGAAGAAATGATCACCCAGTGGATTGCCAGGAAAGGCTACTGAGATTATGAGCTTATTTTGGTTGTCAAAATGAGTTTATCAGATGCAAGGGTAATATAGGTTATGGGAAACTTTTCAAAAGACACCATAATAGAGGCCCAACTAAAATGTATACCTCAAATTAAACACAGTAAGAGAACCAAAAAAGTGCCATCATGGCTTAACAACCAAGTAAAAGAAGCAGTGACAGATAAAAAGACATTATTTAAAAAGTGGAAGTCAAATCCTAGTGAGGAAAACAGAAAGAAGGATAAACGTTATCAAATTAAGTATATAATATAATAAGAAAAGCCAAAAAGGATTTTGAAGAACAGTTAGCCAAAAAGTAATAGTAAAATGTTTTTTAAGTATATAAGAAGCAGGAAGCCTGTTAAACAACCAGTAGGGCCCTTGGATGATTGAGATGCTAAAGGAGCGCTGAAAGATGATAAAGTAATTGCAGAGAAGCTCAATGAATTCTTTGCTTCAGTCTTCACGGCTTAGGATATTGGCAAAATCCCCAAAACCTGAGCCATCCTTTTTAGGTGACACATCTGAGGAATTGTCCCAGATTGAGATGTCATTAGAGGAGGTTTTGGAATACATTGATAAACTAAACAGTAGCAAGTCACCAGGACCAGGTGGCATTCACCCAAGAGTTCTGAAATAACTCAAATGTGAAATTGCAGAACTACTAACTGTGGTTTGTAACCTATCCTTTAAATCAGCTTCTATACCTAATGACTGGAAGATAGCTAACATGACACCAATATTTAAAAAGGGCTCTAGAGGTGATCCTGGCAATTACAGACCGGTAAGTCTAATGTCAGTACCGGACAAACTAGTTGAATAAAATTGTCAGACACATAGATGAACATAATTTCTTGAGAGAAAGTCAACATGGTTTCTGTAAAGGGAAATCATGCCTTACCAATATACTAGAGTTCTTTGAGGGGGTCAACAAACATGTGGACAAGGGGGATCCAGTGGACATGGTATACTTAGATTTTTAGAAACCTTTAACAAGGTCCCTCACCAAAGGCTCTTAAGTAAAGTAAGTTGTCATGGGATAAGAGGAAAGGTTCTCTCATGGATTGAAAACTGGTTAAAAGACAAGATACAAAGGGTGGGAATAAAATTTTCCAAGTGGAGACAGGTAACTAGTAGGGTCCCCAAAGGGTCTGTCCTAGGGCCAATCCTATTCAACCTATTTATAAATGAAATGGAACAAGAGAAACTGTGAGGTGGCAAAATTTGCAGATGATACTAAACTGCTCAAGATAGTTAAGACCAAAGCAGACTGTGAAGAGCTTCAAAAAGATCTCACCAAAGAAAGAAAAACTTAAAAAAACAATGAACAGTCTAGCAGCACCTTAAAGACTAACAAAACATGTAGATGGTATCATGAGGTTTCGTGGGCACAACCCACTTCTTCAGATGACTGGAGTATTAAAAGTTGTCCAAGCAGTCCAGTGGCTGCCTGAAAGGGAGCAGTTGACAAAAACGCCTACCAACTAATGATGCAAGTTTCAGTTATTAACAACTTATTATTGAAATGTGTACTTTTAAAATGTTGGTAGTAAGAAACTAGTACCAGGGTTCGGTAGAGTTGTAGTCATGTCAGAACAGTGTAGAAAAGTGGACACTAAAGAATGGAATTTGGCATACGTAGGAATCTATGAAAAGAAAGTCATGATGTAAGGCATCTGCCTTCTTATCCCCCATTGTTTTCCCACTAAAGGCTGTGCTCTTGGCTTCCTCCTTCTCAATTAGCCACTAGTAAAACAGAATGAAACCATATAGATAGAGCTAGATATGTGAGAGGATGATCCAAACTTGAGGATTTTTCAAACTCTTTTAACAACACTGCCTGTGGTGTCCCCTAATATGAAAATCAGGCTTCGGGATTTGTTTTTAGCTGAATATAAAGGCAGTTTTTATCCACACAAAACAATGTTCTGATTCATATTTTTTTAATAGGGGCCATATTCCAAAACAAATATGAATTGATCAACCCTGTTTTCTCAAGGGTTCAGCAAGAAATTTTATTTTATTAATATTAATGTTTTACCCATCTATTGTCTCAGACCAGTGGAATGTATTTATTAGATTTATTTATAAATTTTTATAAAATGATGTGATATTTTTGTCATTATGGAAATCTTAACCAACTTAACACTGGTGGTACTTTTTCAGTGTTACAAAGATTAATGAACTATGTAGAATTAAGCTTAACAGTCTATCAGGTTTAGTATAACACTCCTTATCACTAAACAAGCAATTATAATCAAGCAATAACCTTTCTCAAATTATAAATCCTTTATTATATTTTTCCCTCAAGTCCCTTGTCCCCAAGAAAAGACAGAACATGATCCTGCAGTTGGGACCAATAAAGTACAATATTTGATTTTTGCTTGACCCTTGAAGGAGATTTTGGGTAGTCTGTCTTGTGCTGCAGAGTTGCCACTTAAAAATGTGCACAGGAAATGTCTATTTTAAATATGTTGGGACAGATTTTGCCCAGCTTACTCAAGCATATAGTCCCATTGCAGTTAACATCATAACTCAACTGAGTAAGACAATCAGGACAACAGGAGAGATTTGAGATGATGCTGTGCATCAGAAACAGAACATAAAAATACTGATATGTTCCTCTGACTTTAGATTTCTCCTTTCTAAAATGTGTATAGTAACTACACAGGATAAGAACATAAGAAAGAACATTCTGGGTAAGACCAATGGGCCATCCCATCCAATATCCTGTCTTCTCTCTCCTATACCTTTCAAATGTTTCTTTTTTCAAGCTGAACAGTTAGTCTCTTTCATTTTGTCTCATATGGTGAACTTCTCATATTTGCTTCTGAACTTGTCGTATTTGACTATGTTGGATCAATAGTTTTCTTGGCCCTGTTCAGATGCAGAGTGGAAGAATCTTACAGCTTCAGACTGGAGTCATATTCTTCCTACTTGTTTAACCTATATTCTTTATTCAAGAAACATTTTGAGATTAGTAATCTTCGCAGTATATAACTTAGTCAACTCTGAGAACTCTATGGTATAATAAAGTGTTTTGCAGATATTTGGCCTAAGATGCTTGCTAACTTATTGAAGCTTAACTCAGATAAGAGACAATTGATTTTTATTTGGTGTTGATGCCTGCTGAGTGTGGCTTTTTTACTAGTGGTGCCATTTTATAGAAATAGAATTGTGCTAGCCCAATCAGTCCTGAACCTCAGGTCATTTTTAATTTGAATTTTCTTTGAAAGCAACATCAAGTATGCTGTTAAAAGATTACATATTACTCTCCTAGGAATTTATTAAAGTTAAGATCACTGCTGTCTCAGCAGGATGAATAGCTCCTGATTAATGGCTTTAAAATATCAAGACGATATTCTTTTACTCTATCTTCTGAATCCCTAAATTGTTTTCTATGTAGTCTTCTATCTCTTTCAAAGAATTTAATGCTATGGATAACTGTCTTCATGCATTGTACTGATACTGAAAACATTACTCAGGTTCATTACCATATATAAAAGTATATTCATAATACTTGTGCTGATGTATTTATGAGGATATAGCCTTTTTATTTTAGAGTGCCATTCATTGCTATTTCCCCAGAAGGTACACTGTAGTCAGCAGAACTTAATTTTAACCTGATATATATCTCCAGGACTGAGGACAACAATGTCAAGCCCCTGGGAGAGGTGGATGAGGGTAATCCAGGCACTCCTGGAAAGCATGGGTGAAAGGGGTGGACTGGGGGTAGCTTCCCACCACCAGCTCTGGACTCTTAAATCACCTGGCTCTGGTGACACAAACACCAAAATCTCATTGGCTTCAATATAAGTAGGATTGGATACATAATATAAATTTAATATTTAAAACAAATACACAGGACTTATTGGTTTAAAATACTTCAGTAATGCTTATTGTCAAACAGAGTTTAATTAACACCTTAATATGTGTATGATTTCATAGTTTAGGCTTCTGAGGTAAAGGTCCTGACTCCACTGAAGTCAAAGTTTTGCCACTGACTTCAGCAGGGATAGGATTATACTCTAAGGATCACTGAAAGGTGGTAGATCAGCAAATCTGGATTAAAATCTATTTTTAAAGTCACAGATAAAATTGTTGGGTTTTTTATCCCATCATAATGCTCTGTGTCCATATTATGAATAATTGCAGGATTGGCAGTCTACACAGGGTTTGTCTTTCTGTTGTTTAAATATACTAGGAGCTCAGCACATATATCATGATATTTTTCCAGTAAACTGCTTAAAACTCCAAAAAATCAGCCTAGGCATTGAGTGGAAATAAACTGGAAGCCAGTGCATTTGAATTCAGAGCACTGTTAAGCTGGAGAATGTAATTTCTATGGGAAAGAAAACAATGAAGTACTTGAAGTTGTAAAAATAGATGTCCTTCACATTCATTATGAATCACAACCCCATCTCAAAGTCCTCTTTGGGAGAATATCCAGGTCCAAGTTGGTTTTGGTATATTGTAGTTTGAAAGTCCACAATATCCACTTAAATTTGCTTCCATACCCATACGGTGTGTCAGATTTAATGAGAAAGCAGCATTGTGTTTCAGTAACATGGGAATGAAAAATAGGAAGAATGAAGCTGTTGTGATGGGAGTGAACATTCTCAAATAATTCACTGTCAGGATTGAAATAACAATGTTACATAAACAACTTTGTGGTTTTATTTTTCAGTTCAGGCAAATGTGATTTAAAAAAAAATCACAAATTTACAGTGAGAAGCTCTTCAGGGCAAAAATAAGAAAATTGTCAATTTTTGGTATTGACTACTCTGTTTTGATAAGCTCATCTATGAGGATTTTATAATATATATTCTAATGTTAAAAGAATAAAAAAAGTAGCAGAAACTAGCAAATATTAGGCGTAAGTATCAGAACAAAATGACAAGTGAAGGGAGACATCTAGGACTTTTATTTTTGTGTAGATAGTAACTGTCTAGTTATTTCCATTTTATGTATTTCTCTTTAGCAGATAAAAGTGATACTTCCTCTGGACAAGAACTAAGTGATGACCATAACACCAAAACCAAGAGAAATAAGTAAGTTTTATTGTTTCTTAATCCATATGTCCAAGAGAAAAACCAAAGTCTACTATGGATATGGCACTAAGAAGAAATGAATTTATTATTCATTGTACAGCTATCTGCAGGCATCAACTGTGATAATTTTCAAGATGTCTATTCTTTTGTTTGTCCTGCTTATGCTTCAAAAAATCATTTCCCATAGATAACATCTATCCTTTTTGTCACTGGAAATTGTTTACATCAGAACAGATGAATGATTAAATGAAGCTTTCAAGAAAAAATGGTTACTATTAAATACATAAGTGAAATCCTGACTCTGAAATCAGTATGAATTTTGCCATTGACTTCCATTGGGCCAGGATTTTACTCAATATGTCTGATTTTCTGCTGGTTTTACTAAGTTAAACTCCATCAAAGCTATGCCCATTTAACCAGCAGATAATTTGTTCCGTAAATTGTATTGTATTTCAACATGCTTCTACTAATGTTACTTAATTTGTCCCTCATTACAAGTCTTCATCCAACATTATTTTGCACAGGGTCATACCAGAACAAAAATAGTTCTATGCAAAAATAATTTTTAAAAAAGCATTCTGGAGAATAGTTAATGAGGAATTCCTTCCTATTCCAGGCAATAGTCAACTATTTCTAACAATACTGGCAGTATGTAAGATGATATAAGCATTGTCTGCAGAAAAGTGTCTGTATAGCTGTCAACTGACATTCTTGGGGCAAATTTTGAACAGCAATCACAAGTATTTCTACATTTCCAAGATGAATATTGTGGGGCTAATTGTCTTCCATTTACACTGCTTTTCTACCAGTATAATATTATTGACTTCATTGGCATTCCTTTTGATTCTCCTTGCCCTCATAGAGGTCACTGGCAGTTTTGCATATTGTCTTCAATATGTCATGGTTTCATCCTGTCAGTGTAAGTGATTATTTTCAATGTTCTAGTAAAATGGTCTTTAAAAAAAAAAAAAAAAAGCTGGGTCAGAAACTATTAAATCCTCCCACTGTTAATATGTCCAAATTAAAAGTTCCAAGAACTACTGACACTGACTTTCCTCTTTCATAATCTTGAGAAAACCATGATCGTTCCATATCTGTGTGTTGACAATATAAAATGTACTTAAAATGTCAGGAGGTCAAACAGTGACTCCTCCACTGACTACTTATGAACAGAGATTATTTGTCCCATGTTCGCTGGATTTCCATTACTTATTCATATTTTAAAAGGTGATTCTTTTATGGTCTCTTATCTTCTTTACATTCAAAAGGGCACCGTCAAAATTGGGAGACCCCAAATTTGACCTACCTTTAGCTCTCTATTTTCCTTTCAAAGTCCATGAAATATATATTTTTGTTCTAAAACCAAAGCATAAATGCCACCCAGGTTGAGGCAATCAAATGCGCCTCCACACATTGGCTCCCAAGCCACTGAATTGTAGCACAGCCCTCCCCACCCTATGCACTAGAGCAGCATGTCTGCACCACTTGTATAAATATAGGTCCTCTTGCTTATCTGCAGCCATTCCTCTCTCAGCTTTCACTGTGCAGCCAGTAAAGAGACCACTTCCACAGCAAACAGAGTGAGCAAGGACTAGGGAAGCTCCAGGGTGATTAACAATTACTGTAAAGTGCTTTATATTGGCAATCCACACAACAAATGAATTTTACCCATACTAAACTGTGCATAAAGAATGGCAAGCTATCTTTTCTACCCTTTACTCCAAGGGTAATTTGATTTACAAGTAATAGAGACTGCTATGAGGAGTAAATTTACATAGCAATAGAAGTCAAAATAGCACCTAGTACAAGATCATTACATGGAGTCTATAAGGTACACTGCCTAAATATTGAATTTTGAGTTTGATAGTAAGGTTTTCTCACTCTTGCATGAAACAATATATTCAATAAATGTAACAAATAGTGCATTTTTATCATATTTGAAATTTGACAAGATATGCACATAACTTGAAAAACACTGAGAACCCCACACTTGACCCTACCTTTACATTTTCCACTTTTTCTATAACTATCTTATAAAAAATTATCTTGCTATTATAGGGAGCACTGCTATCACAATTTGTTTTATGAGACGCACAGAGCAGATTAGGTGCTTAACTCGAGGAGAAGGTTCATGGCTGGCTGGCTGGCTGGGAATCCCACCTGGAGACAGGTGCTTCCTTCTGACTTCCTTTGAGGTGTGGAGCTTAAGCCATATGTCTGTCCTCAGAATTTCCTATCTGTTGATTATGTATAAGAATCCCAGTTATTACTGTGAGGGTAGACAGGCTCTTGTCCCAAGATCAGACCCGGTATTAGAATTTTTATATATTTGGAAACCCCAATGTGCACAGATGCAACACTCACACTATAGGAACTCTTTTATATTCACAAATGAATAATACGTTAATATATTTAGCAAGACACACACAATGTAACTCAGTAAAGAAGAGAGAGAGATCTGGACATCCATACCCACATCATCCCTTGAAGAAATGTAAGCCATTATCTTCCTCATCGCTATCACCTTCCTCATCTTCATCAATGGTCACTATTCTGGCCCCTCAAGAGATACATCTGTCTCTCCTGTTGCCCATGGGCAGTTATGCCATTTTTATAATGCATATTCAGTAGGGTTTTCAGTATATCCTCTCCTTACTAATATTAAGGTGTCTTTTCTACAGATCACTATATTGATGATTTTCACCCCATTATCATATATGTCAATTCGTTGCCATGGAACTCTTGCAATTGGATGAACCGTCCATAAACCTCCAGAAGCTGGTGTTAATTTATGTTTCTGTGGCTGTCTGATATCACTATGGACAAAATTTCCCCATACTCTCTATTTCCAGTTCCCCAGAATGTTGGACTTACTGTTTGTTATGCCAAAGTTCAGAGGCCTCAAGCCTCATCTATCTGCTGGAGCAAATGTGTTAGAGGAGTCAGGCCCATAGGTTCCTTGCATTACTGCTAACTGCAGTAAAGCAGAATACGTTACGGGGCAGTGAATAGAATAGAGGAAAGGTAGGTGACTGGGCTACACTTACTTGCTAACCCAGGCAGTGCTCCATTCTATGCTTCAGTGAGTCCTAGTCTTAGGCTCTGATCTTTCCCCATGTATTGTATAGGGAGCCTCGGCACTTAACTTAGAACTATGGTTTCATTTAGGAGGCACAGCACTGAGCCTAATACCCCCACTCCCACGAGTGACTAGCCCAACCTCATATAAGAAGTCTGGCATAACAGTGAATTGAATTTGAGAACTCCCGAATCCCTAATAGCCCAACCAATAAACTCTTTAATACATCAGACCCTCTGTAGCCATATACAATAATTACTGTGTCAAATGTGGTTGAGTGTGATAAACATAATTGATCTCAACCATGGTCTGGAAAACCTATCATATTCTTCGCTGGCTTTTCAGTTATTTTCCATCATTGAAAGTAATATTACCTAAGGAAATTACATTATTCCTGTAACACAGACTAAATAACTTGCAAGTCTTATTCCGGTATTAATATCTGCTTTCATCAGAGTTCAGTTTATTATACTTAAAGCACAGTAAGACAAATTACTGTGATGTTAAAGTTTGCTAATCCTCATATTTATGCCTGTTGCCTTTTGTGAGTTTCACACTCGTATGGCAGGTGCACATTACCAGAAATGTTTTATACTCACTACTCTAATTGTCTTCCTTTCATTGGTTTTTGCAGTGGTACTACATTTTCAATAGCTAGGTTAAGGCCTGATCCACTGAAGTGAATGGAAACACTCTCATTTTACTGCAACAGACTTTCAATGTTTCCAGTCCTGAATCTAAACTTACAGTTCAGTAGTTATGGATTCAGCAAGCAATTGTCTGCAAGAAGTTCTGTACATATTACTGTAGTTTAATTTACATTTAAATCATAGAACACTAGAACTGTAGGGGACCTTGAGAGGTCATCAAGTCTAGTCCCCTGCCCTCATGGCAGGACCCAGTACCATCTAGACCATGCCTGATAGATGTCTATCTAACCTGCTCTTCAATATCTCCAGAGATGAAGATTCCACACACCCCTAGGCAACTTATTCCAGTGTTTAACCACCCTGACAGTTAGAAAGTTTTTCCTAATGTCCAACCTAAACCTCCCTTGCTTCAGTTTAAGCCCATTGCTTATTGGGAAGTTTAGGTTGGACATTTTAATTTAAATACAGTTTAATTATAGTATCTATGGCGCACAGTCCAAATACTTACTCAGGTAACACTCTAACTATTTGTGTACAGAAGTGGGAAAATATTTTTTTCTAAAGAGTCAGATTACTGAGAAGCTGGAGTTTATCTGTAATGTCTTCAAATTGCTCAATCTTAATTGCTTAAAAATATGGAGAAATTGTGAATCTATCTAGTAAATTGTTTTTTGTGAGATCATGAGAAAAATTTTCAGATTTTATGTGACAGAATGTGTAATGTAATGTGACTTATTCAGTCTCTGGATTACCACATGACTCACATTCAGTTCAGTGGAAGCTGTGTGCATGTATCTGAAAGCAACATATGGCTTAGTATCTTTACCTGCTCAGAAGATCCAACGCAATTTTTATACAAGATTTTAAAGGCTCTGGGAGACAAGCTTGTAACTCTATTTAAAGGGAGTGCAATCTTGCTATATTTGGTCAAAATCTAATGGAAAAAACATATTATGGTAAATCAGACATGTTCATTTTGAAAGTGTAGAAGTCTAGACAGATTCCTCATTTCATTGTGACTCTTGTCCCCATAGAAAATTCATGATAGTCAACTGCAAATCCCAGCACAACTAAATAATAGAACTCTCTCTATAAAAATATTTCCTATTTTGAGATTTTTAGGCTTCAAAAACTGTGATAAGAATAGAGTAAAAACTAAAACAAGACTATTTAAATGTGTCCTTTATCTATAAATTTCCAAATTCGAATCCATTGTGTCAGTACTTCAGTTGCCTTCATTGTAGTTTTTTATTTGAGAATAAATGTAAAATCCATCTGCTTTAAAGGATCGTTTTCAATTAACCAAACTAAAGGAGAAACAGTCTCTCCTGCTGTCTTAGCTGATTGAGTAGCATTGGTTTCAGCTTGAAAAAAGCTCTTTGTGGATATGAGAAATTGGAGTGGAAGGTTCATGGATCATATTACAAAATATTATGATTTAGGGAAAATGAAAATTGCTAATACAATATAAAAGTCACCATAATATTATGAAGAGTAACAGTTTGATGCCTTTGAAACTGCCAATGCTATATAATACAATTTTCATATGATCTAAGTACAATGCAATTACCTGATAGAAGACAGGTAATATGCTAGGACTCATATTGCATTACTGACTGATGTAAATTGTTAGCTGAAAAGAATATTTTAACTTCTTCCATTTTCAAATTGTGCAGGTTAAAGCATTTTGGAGATTATTTCCTCCCTCCTCCACTCAATGGTCAACAGTTTCAAATCTGGATGCAGAAAGTTATTTATCTTTAATGAGAACTGCAGTGCCTCTGATAATCTTGTTCCCTTTATTAAAGTGCCTATAAAGACATAAAGTGCCTTACTGTGACATTGATGTCTGAAAAAATTGGCCAATATTATCGCATCTTTTGGCCCTTATCTTTTAAACATGTATCAGGATATTGATAAATATTAGAGATGGGAATAAGACAAAAAAAAAAAAGACTTGAGATTTATACCTCCACAATTCAATTATGGGTGTTCAAATCCAGGGCTTTAGTGTGGACTTCTCTACCACTGTAATCCAAATCAGAAGAGACCACAAGTAATTCTGTACTCATGGATGGGCAGTAGTCTGTGTGATGTGAGTTTGATTTCACTGTTGTCCATGTGGATAAATACTTGCTTCATACACAAAAACCTAACAACAACCTCCTCCCACAACTGCTATTGACAGTCCTACTGACAACTTCAACCTGAAGTTTAGTTTCTGATTAGCCTATTGATGGAGGTACTCCTCACAAAGCCAGTGTTAAGGCAGAACTTGTACTACCAGTGCTGTACTTATGCAGTAGAAAAATAGTGAATTTTAGTTTGTAAGTGCTGTGTGTGTGTGTTTGTTTTGTGGTATTTTGGGGTTAATTGTAATTTTAGCAATCTCTCTACTTAGCTACAATATATATGGGACAGATCCTCAGTAGGTGTAAGTCGGAGCAGCTCTGTTGGTTCCTAGGGAGCTATACATATCGACACCTGGTGAAAATCTGTCCATGTATTTTTAATATCCTAGTGATACACATTTAAGAAAAAAATGTTCATGATTTCATGTTATCTCCTACAGTCAACACAGTCATGCTAAATGTCTGTCATCCTCTAGTGAATCTTGTAGAGTAAAAAGCTCATGCAATGGTAATTAGTTCCTTGGAAACAGCTATTTATTCTAATATGAAGTCATCCTGGAAAATTATTATAAATGTCTGGAAAGATTGTTGCACTGATAGAGGCATTCTTCACTGATATTGCATGTACACAACGTGTAATGAAACATGTCAGACTGTTTCCCCTAGGAGGGAATACAAGGGGGGTATAAAATAAAGATTAGCATTGATTTTTCATCTTAAAAGCAATAAGATTATTTTCTCCATTCACTACTCTGAAATGTTCCCTCATTAGATTAAGCTAATTAGCTGTCAATATTATATATGGTGTATAAAGATCTCCTGCATCTAAGTCTCTTTATAGAGAAAGAAGAGGGTTAAACAATGTATGCTGTGTATTTACTGAACTATTCATATCTCACATTGTTAAAGAATGGAAGATCTCCAGAATGCTGATCAGGAGACGGTTGAAGGGGAAGAGAAAAATGTGAAAGCATCAACACATCAGATTATTCTTCCTTTAGAACAACGCATTGCCCATTTCCGAGATATGCTTCTTGAAAGAGGGGTAAGAAATTGTATTTATTTGAGTATTATACTGGTTGCATCTCTAAAATCCGGGATTTTCTGGTCCAGCAACATCCTTAGTCCGTCTTAACCATGGATGTTCCAGGATCAGGAAGCCCTAGAACTGCAGGGTGGCGGGGGCCCAGCCAGTGTGCAGCTCAGCTGGGCTGTGGGAGCCAGCACGCAGCTCAGCTGTATTGGGGGGGGGACAGGAGCTGGTATGTGGCTCAGTTGGGCTGCAAGGGGGGCCAGAGCCACACTGCTCATCTGAGCTGTGAAGGGGAGTGGTACAGGGAGCCAGCTCAAGCTTCAGCTGGGCTGGGAAGCAGCCGTGAGCTAGCACACGGTTCAGCTGGGCTGTGGGGGGAACCAGGAAGCCGGCAGGGTGGGAGGGCTGTAATGACCTTCCCTCGTCCTGAAAAGTCCCTTATCCAGGATCAGTCACGTCTCTAGGATGCTGGACCAGGGAGGTCCAACCTGTAAATTATAGAAATGCTATGTCTAATCTGAAATCCACAGCAAGCACCCAGGAATTGTAGCCCCCAAATTAATTCTTGCTTTTTGACATGCAATTTTATGTCACTTTCATGTAAACATCTGGCACTGTGGAATGTTTTCCTGTTACTGGTATATGAAGAAATCACCATAGAAAAGAGAAATTGTTAGAGAAAAAGTAAAAGAGAAGAGGAAAGAACTATTAAGAAAATTGCCTGATCTGTAATCTAAAATGAACCAGAGGAGATAATCTTAACCCAGAATTTTGGCAATGAGAGTGTTGTGATGCAATTATTTTTTGCTTTGGCACAGTGGCCTATAAAGCTTCCAGCAAATATATGTTTGTCACTGCAATATTTTATTATTATTTATTTTTCAATTTAGATTTATGTTAGCATTATGGTGTAGGCACCATTGAGAATTTTGTTTTTAAAAACACACCAAAATAAACAGATCCGTCAGTTCCTCTGTTTCAAATACTCTGTGACAACATCAGTACAACTGAAATTAATCAACATGTCCCCAGCCCTGCCCAACACCCATACCATCATGAGACAAAGAGAAAAGTGGACCTGAGAGGTTTCCCCGAAAGCCAACACTTCACCTTGTTACATGCTGGGGGAGAAATGAGTTCTAAAGTCCAGGGTTCTAACAGAGAACACTCTGCCAGCCATTGACTCAATCTTTTACTGAAGGAAGGTAGGCTTCAGTGTAGGTGCCTCTATAATCCACACACCCTCTGAATGTGGTGGTCTGTCCCATCTAGTAGCACGAAGAAGACTTAGAGACATAAGTGAGTTTCTTCTACAGCAGTCGTTTCCAACCCGTCAATTGCAGCATTTCTAACAGTTGATCTCTGTCTCAGTCACTGTTCTCTTTAAGGTGTGTGCCTGCATGGCACGCAAAAAATTTTTTAAGCCTGCCCACCTCCTTTGCAGAACCGTGCAGCATCACTCACCTTCCTGCTGGACCTGGAAGATAAGTGGCATGGCTGCCATTGGGGGTTGGGGCTATAGGTGAGCAGGTTGCTGCTGCCAGGGTTTGCTGCTGGGGTGGGTGGGTGGGAGGGTTGCTGCTGCTGGGAGCTGGGGCAGCAGCCACATGCCTGGGTGGAGTGTTTTCCACTACACCTATTCTGTAGCAGAGAGGGCAACCATGACTCCCCAGTGCTTCTGTTGGCCCCAGGGCTTCCCCTGACTCCACCAGCACAAACACTGCTTCTACCACCATTGCTGGAGATGCACCTCCCCCCCTTCTCCTTCACACTGTTGCTCAAACCAAGAGCACAGCATGAAAAAGTTCAGAGGCAGCAAACCTTTATGGACTATTAATGACCTGTCACCATTTGTTACCATTATGAAATCTCCATTGTAAATGTGGACATGACTAGAGAGAGGTATTTTTCAAAATATAAAACCTGTAGTAGTGTAACAAGATATATAAATAAGAACATCTTTGTTTTCATTTTAACAATTTTTAAAGAGCAAGTGTCTGAATCTATTTATAGATACAGTTTACACATTTTTTCTGGCAGATAATATGCAGTCACAGGTGTCACACTGAGACTTGATGAGTGGAGGACAATGTGTAATTATATATACTTGAGTTTAGATTTATATAGTATAAATTAAAAATAGACTGTTTATTCTACAGTTTCTTAGGGATAGATCTTGGGTTGCACTTAAATTCAAAAAATGGTCTTGTTCTGAAAAAGATTGGAGACCACTGCTCTACAACCTTCGCTAATAGCCTTGTACCTTTTAGCTCGTGCATTTGGCTCCAGGCATTCCAGGTTCAGTCCTACCCACCAAACAGGGTCTTTCCAGGTCTGCCTGGATGGGGGTGGAGTGGGGGCAAAGGAGGAAGTTGCCCCAGAGCTCCCAGCCACCACCTCCATTGCTGCAGGCGTGGTGACAGTGGCCTGGAACACCAGGGCTTTTAGATCATCAGAAGAGTGTCGCGGGGTGCACTCCGGAGGCTCTAAGGCAGGGGACTTAAACTCCCGAACTACGGGCTAGTCCTGGCTGGAGCGATTGCACAATCCAGCCTAGGACTCGTGGTGGGCTGAGGGGGCCTGTCCATTACTGGTCTGAAGTCCCACCCCCGAGCATATGGATTTGGAGATTACTTTGGGGGCCTGGCACCATGCAATGGCAGCAATGGCACCCCCTGCACTCCTTGTAGTGGTAGAAAACATGGAGAAGCAGAGCACACTGGGCGGGTGTGCTCACTCTGCTATGCTCCGCATCCCCTGTGGCTCTTCCTGCCATGGGGAGTATGGGAGGGTGCAGCCACTGCTGTTGCATGGTGCCAAGCCCCCCAGTGATCCCCAAATGCAAATGCTCGGGGGACAAAGTGACATGGAGGGGACAGGACAGGGCGACAGCAAGAGGGATCAGGGATGTGGGACCAGTAATGGACGGGCTGGGTTCAAACCATTTTTTTTTTTTTTGCCCAAAGCATCAGGGAAAAGCAGCACAGGTTAATACAGCCTGATAACTCACTTCTATGAAGAGAGAAGACCCTGAATTATAGATACCAGTGAAGCTGGGCAGCAGCACAGACCCAAGGAGCATCTGCACAAAGGCCTCTGCATCCTGCAGATCCTCTGAAAACCACACAAGTCTTGAAAATTGTGCCTCTTTTTCTGCAGAGGAGCATGTTACACTCAGTCCTATGGTGGGCCATTTGCTACTGGCTGGTAATAAGACTGGCTTACTCTTATTTATAGAACCCTGCACAGATACAAAATTTGTATCTGCATCCACAACAATATCTGAAAAAATGAGCCGCAGATATCTGTGGATATCTATGGATTTGCATGGCTCTACTTATTTATGCCTGCAACCTGTATTGAATCAGGCTTACCAGAAAGTCTAGGGAATTCAAAGGTGGCATAAAAACATCTTTCTCCCATCTCCAATTTTGTGCGGTGTACACCTCAATCAGACCCGTGAATCTGGACACCAGTGTTTACAGTTGTGGGGGATGAGATTATAGGTGAGTATTAATGGGAAGTCCAGTACTCAAGTAACTTAAACTATTATGCCTTTTTCAGTTATTGGAGTGCTTGGACTTATCCATGCCATTTAAATGTTGTACAATCAACATTCTGAGTAGGTAAATAAAGTGTACATTTAAATTACAGGTAGAATAAATGTTATATCTGTCTCATAATCAACACCACAATCTGAATGATAGATCTGTCTAATACAGTGACCATAAAATTTCACCCACAAAATTAGGCCCCCAGTGTCTCCTCTTCCCTCAGAACAATGAAGGAGGATTCAGTATCAATTCCTGTTGGAATTAACAAGTATTCTATATATATGTCCCAATTCTGCAAGCAAATAATGCACATAATGTATTCAGTGGGACTACTCAGATATAGAAGTGTTATAGAATCAGTGCCTTTAACCTCTCATGTATCAAAGGGAGCCTAGAGCCCCCGAATCCATTTCTTATGGGAAAAACTATGTGGCTTTTAGAAAAAGCATTTCAAAATGGTGGCACGTGTCTTTTCCCAACATATATACTATAGGATGGGGGGAAGTTTCTAATATGTAGTCCACAACGGGTAGGGTGACAGAATTAGAGATAGGTGTGTCTGCAGTTTAGCAGTAAACTATCCATAAATCAAACTTATGTTATTAAGATTTCATTATTTATGACCAAAAGTGTGCAGAATATTTCCAAATATTACTAAACATAGCACAACAAATGTGCAATGATTTAGGTATTCAACTGGCATGGTCAAAGTTTAAAAGTATCAGGGTTGTTATATGAAAGGCATTTTGAAATGCTGTACACTGATAAAATTCAGATTAACTTGTTAGAATAATGAGAAATTTGTCATTTCCATTATCACTTAAATGTATATTGATTCTACATTGCTTAATGACCGAAGCCCAAGGCACTTACTAAAAATTAACTGTCCAGGGCACGTTGATGATTAATCCCAGTTGGCTATAACTTCCTCAGGAAATGCAGAGAAGTATGATTATTACTCTTATTTCATATTGATTATTTAAATATCATTTGCCATTTTGCAGCAGTGCCATTGTTTTTTCAAAGATGATTTCTTTGAATAGCACTAGGGCTGCTGCAGGCATTTTTAAGAATACAAAGCTTAAGTGCCAATCATGACTTCTGTTTAGCACAGAATATTTTGCTTAAATACCACACTTTTGTGTAGGGGATACACATATAAAATATGTATATTTTGTGTGTGTGTGTGTGTGTGTGTGTGTGTGTGTGAATAATAGAATGTTAAACATAAGTTTTGTTTTCATTTATATGATTTTTATTTATTATTGTGTAAAACAATAGCATTATTGGTAGGTGTATGGCAACTAATCCTATATAAAGATCAGTTCCCAATTTTATGATCTCCTATTTAGAATTCATTTTGTCAGCTCCGGGGCCCAATCCTGTATTCTGCACAAAGGCAAAACTCCGAGTTAAATCAAAGGCAGCTTTGCATTAGAAGGGATTGCAGACCTATGCCCCTAGTCATGTTAAACAAAAATAAATTTCATTTTGTGCCAGTATTAATTAGAATATTTTATGTTACTGATGATTTGTCCTATAATTAATTAATTAAACAGTGATATTATATAAGATTTGAAAGCCACGCTAGGGATTTAACTCACATATATTGAAAATGTCACATCTTAAAAGCTTCTGGGCAAAGGTGAATAAGAATATAGAAGATCCTCAAATCTAATGTTTTGTCCCCCCACTGGCCTTATGAATTTAATAATGCTTCTGATATTAGGGGCTTGTCTGCAAAGGAAAATGCTTGATTGATAATTGAGCTAATGGCAGTAAAATGAGTCTGCCTGGAGCACCAGAAAGATAATTCTGCACCAAAAGAATCAGAGTCATTTGCATGCTGGCCTCTGATAGTTTCCTAAAAGAATAACACATTCCAAGCGAGAAACCACAGGGATGTTTCTGAGAACATCAGGAAGTATTTTTGTTACAATTTATTATTATTTATCACCTAAAGTGCTAGTGTGTTCCAAAAACAAATGGAGACACAATCCCTCCCATGAAGAGTACACGGTTTACAAAAACAAAGCAGATACTCCCCTTTAGAGTGTTTCTCTCCATTACATTGATTTGTTTGGATTGACTTGAGCTTTCATGATGAACCAAATGGCTCTTGTTTGGTTGAATTAAATCTTTTAAAATATTATATATAAAAGCCATATAATCTGGAGTTAAATGGTTGTTTTGGGGGCTAGTAGGGAAATGTGGTGACAGAAATGTAGGATAGAACCTCTGGAATACTTCAGCAAGGGTGGCAGAAGGAAGCAAAGAGTTTGCCATGGAAATCTCAGATGCCATGACTTTCAGAGATTTCCGTAATATTTTCTAATGCAGCTTCCGCCCCGGGGCAGCACGGCTTGAGCTGGCAGACAGTGGAAACCTAGAGTGCTATGGGCAATGTTGGCCTAGCACTGTCAGCTGCTCTGTGGGACATATGGGGAGTTTCCCATCTCTCCACAGTGGAGTTCAGTCTGTTATCCCCTGCCATGGGCCTCAAGCTTAAGTCATGCCTCATCAGGCCTCCCTCCCCCATTATTTTTAGTAAAGGCTAGCGTTGCCATTTTTTAAATCTTTAACCACTTCTCCCAAAGTTGAACTTACAATTAGGTTAACCATGAGTAGTCCTGTAGCACCTCAGAGGCTAACAAATATAGTATCATGAGCTTTCGTGGGCAAAACCCACTTCCTCAGGCAAGTGGAGAAAAAGAGTGAGTAACATAGCTACCCCTCTGAGACTTACAATTAGGGTAAATTTATAGGCCCAATTATTATAACCTTCCTTAGTGTACGCTCACATAAGCAGCCATAATTTAGCCCTTTTTTAATTGGGTAAATGTGTTGAGATATATTGCTTTAAATGAATTTAATTTTGATTTGATGGGGGCGAAAGGGGAAGTGTATTCTTAAGGAGTGTTGACGGAGCTATCTTTCCAGGACAATGGTTCTCTGTTTGTTTTATATGAAGCTCAGGACTCTTCTCACTACCATTATGTAAAGAATTAATGAGATCTTAATCCAATAAAGCACATGCATCATTAATTCATTGTTTTATAAAAATGTTCAGTGAAATATTTTATTGGGGGAAGGAAAAGTCTGTGGAATTTCCTTTTCTTATGTAGTCCCATCTATTAGTTACACCTTATCTTCAGCAATCAGTATTGATAGTCTGGCACTAATCAGATAAATTGTCTCTCCACACACAGATTAGAAATCAACCATCCTTTCCCACTCATTCACAATAAATTTTACCAATGTGTTTTCAAAGTGCTCATTAACTATCTGTCTGTTTTCCAGCATTAGTTGTGATTTTCCCACACTTTGTCCACAAGACATTTTCTTTTGTAGGTTTGTTTTTGTTTCTGTTTAGGCATTTATGGTTATAAATGCCATCACATAAACAGACTGATGCTTCTAGAAAAAATACAATTAAAGGCTATATTTAAGGAAGCAGAAAAACAGAAAAGCAAGATTAAATATATACTGCAGGGTACAAAAAACCTATGACAGATATATAAAATCAAGTGGAAAATGATCTATAAAAATTGTTAGTAGAAATCAATAGTCAGATTACAAGTAATAAACATTTTCACATAAAACTGAAACTTCCAGAAAAAAATACAGTTGAAGGCTAGACAATTGTTAGTAGAAATCAGTAGACAGATGGTCATCTTACAGGTAAATAAAGATAAAAAGATAAATGGAGATAAAAGGAGGTGACTAAATAGAGGTGTATAATAAGTAGAACTACAAAATGTATGGTGAGAGTCAGAAATCAATTTAACCCAAGGGATTGAAAAATTATACTAATTTTCCCTATTTATATGTTTGTTTCCTTCGGGTACAATATTTTCCCATACTAGTTCAAAGAAGCCTTCTATCACAGTGCTCTCGTTTTCCTTTTCTGTTGTTTGAGTTGACAAGTTTCTCAAATGGCACTCTCACTTTCAGGTTAGTTTTCTTCATCCAGTTTTTCCCTTCACTTTGGTTCTTCATTTTGTATCCCTCCAGAAACATCCTATCCCAGTCACATTTGTGTGAATATTTTGTCAGGAGACTCTATGCCATTAAATCAGGGATGGGCAATAAGCGTCCTGCAGGCTGGATGCAGTTTGCCAGGGTTAGCCCTGACAGGCTACTGGCACTTTATTTACCTGCACATCTGCAGGTATAGCTGCATGCAGCTCTCATTGACTATGGATTGCCATTCCTTGCCAATGGGAGCTGCAGGAAGCAAAACAATACAGGACACCCCTTATTGCCCACCCCTGTATTAAAGATAGTTTTGTAGCTCGAACGCTTCTTTATTACAAGACCTTAGTGATGTTGTCTAAAGCAGATGCATTCATGTATTTCTTCAGGTCTCAGCATTTTCTACATGGGAAAAAGAATTACATAAAATAGTATTTGATCCACGTTACCTTCTGCTAAACTCTGAGGAACGTAAACAGGTAAATTCAAAAGAGAATTAATAATGTATGTTATCAGTCTATCCAGTATCTTATTGGTGATACTTACCATTGTAATCATAACCTTCCTTCCTCTCTTCTTCTCTAGAAAGTAGGATTTAAAATGTTAACTACATTAAGGATTTTTTTTTTAATATTTGTGAAATGAGATTGAATCTAGGTGCTGCTCTTGTGAAATTCCTATCTCCTGTACCCACAAGTCTCTATGTTGGTCAACCCATAGAACACAGATGTCAGGGCCCATCCACAAAACAGCTCTGAAAATCAGGGAGGGAGGACATCAAGGGGATATTTCTACAGTGATTTGTGTTACTTTAGCAGATGGAATGATGCTCTTTGTAGCCACTAAAACTTTTTCAGGGTACTTGGGTTTTTTTCATTGATATACATTCCAGTAGTCAACCCTGGAGTTAATGAATGAATGGTATCATAATGTGTTCGTCTGTGTTCAATAGATGAACACAGGTTTCTGGCAAGCTGTGAATAGAAGTGGATTTTATTGTGATCATGGTTATTTGGGTATCCAGTACCACTGATGGTTCAAAAAGACATCAAGGCCCAACCAGCCTAACAAACTTTTGAGGGCAAATACCCTATATAATAAGAATGTTATGAAGAAGTTCCGTTCACCAAAATGCTTCCATCTTATTATTTCTGTCACCTTGAATTTATCTCTCAACCAGTTTCTCTCTCAATCAGCTCTCATCATTCAGGAGCTTCAAGAACCTGGGGAATGGTCATGTTAACTTTAGATATACAAGAGATATCGAATCAGGTCTTGTCCTTGTTCATGCTTCCACCCATATATTGTCTCCATAGTTCCCCCAAATGACTTCATATAGTTATTGAATGGGATGATGAAGAGGACTGAACTTTGTGGGGCTCTATAGGTGAGGCCTTGAAAGTGGAGGAACAGTTGCCTGTGATGCAGAGTACAAAAGGAAAGTTCCTTAAGGAAACACATACAGTAATACTCTTCTGTCCTTAATATTAAAAATATATTAACATACCCTTTCCATGTAAACCCTCTCCAAATTTTATTTTTCTTTACATGTTTTATAAAATTTGATTATGAAAATGGGAGAAATATTAATAGAAACTTAGTAATAGACCAATAAGACAGTGATACATAGCAAGCAGGCTTTGTATTTCCTTCAGTGATTCAACAAGGACACAATGTAGACATTGCTCAGTCTTTATTGCTTCTTTCTTTTTATCAAGTGCATGTGTGATACACATGAGAAATTCATATATAGGTGTTAGCTTGAAGTCTTGCTGACATGAGCCTCATTTATGGGATATATTAAATACTGAAGGAAAATCACTATGAAGAACAAAAGACTATATAGATACAATCATAACTATATTACAGAAAAGGAGTATAACTATATAGAGAAGATCAAAGTCATGCTAATGCTGGTACTGAGACAAAATAATTCAAGCTTAAAATCAATGTAGAAGTGGAATATAATTAGATGCTGTGTAAAAAGCATGGAGAAGGTAAAGAGAGAGTGCCCTGGATTTTCTGAGCCAGCAATGAAATGAGCCAGTCTGGAACTATTTTTAAATGTGCATATGCTAAAAATTAATCCATGCATTTTTGAGAACTGTTACTAAAAATAGTTCACAGTAAGTAAAGATTAATCAAAATAGAGGTTTCCAATTTAGATGATTTGCTGGATAGAAATATTGAACTGAGACAGGTGCCATGCGTCTAACGTATTTAGTAGGTGGCATCTAAATACTGGAATTATAGATACTTAAATGGTGTGACCTCAAACTGGAAGAAATTACACTTATGTATCTATTATTCTCTTTTATTCCTGAAAAAGAGGGTGGCCTTGGATAATATTAGATGACTGACGTAATGAATCATTATATATTAGTTTCAATATAGCTAAAATTTGTAAGAGAAATAATCTCCCTTGTTATCAGATTCATCAAAAAATTTGCCTGTACTGATGCAGATTCCAAGGCCTTATTTCAAGTAAAACTATCAGGAGTGGGGGGGTTGGAGGGAAAAAAATAATCTGTGCTGTAAATCAGTAAGTTTTGGCATGAAGGGGATGCATGCCCATGCAGTTTTGGAGTTATCTGAATTAATTCATGTTTTGTGGACTCTGTGGTGAGTTTTTTGAAGACCACATCAAAAATTAAATATAGGATTCATATCTAGGTGATGGCTTTTTATACAATCAATAATTGATTCTGCTTCCATCTTTTGATCCCAGACAAGGAAGTTTGAAAAGTGTAGGTTAATTGCACCCACAAACAGAAAGGGCATGAACCCTTGACTTGATCTTTCCCTTGTATTAGTTTGATCATGATGCAAACTGGGTTTTTTTTTTTTTCATGTTTGTGTGTAGTTTTCTCGGTGCTGTTTGAGGAATGGAATGATCTTTTATGTAATACTACATGTTTGCTCTGTTTACTTAGCAGTATTTCCCAAGGGGTTTTTACCACTCAGTGGAAAATGGCATCACACATTAGACTCCAGTGAAATAGACTATGGCAAGAAATAGTGATACGTGAAGGAGATATTGTATTAGAAAATGAAGTGATCTATTAATTTTTATTAAGTTTATCAAGTGTTGTCATTTTGGGACTCCTTTTCTGTAATACTAACAAAGAGACTGCTTATTAATTGGAATTCTCTGTAGATAAAGGGAGAAATGAGGGATCGAACACATTATTTATTGTATTTTTCCTTCATTTAGTTGAGCTTTGGACAAAAATAATCACTGTGTAAGCAGTATGATGAGAATTCCCTCTATTGGAACCCCAAGAGGTGAACTATATATTCTCTGACAAGCTCTTTCATACACCAATACTTCTAGAAAACAGTTATGATTGCTAGCCCAGCACTTTTGCAGTGAATAGAACTAAACGATAATGACTTTACCAATACGGAAGGTGAATGCATGGTGATAGCACTAGTAATGGCGACATCGACTGATTTTATGTTTCATTTGTTTCTATGCTATATTTACTTACCCAACTTGTAAGAACACTTGCAATAATTTAATCTGCTTTTTTGACTTGTTTCCTGATCCCACTTACTTATCCGACTTTTGAGTGTAAACTTTACCAGAGGCATTTCTTCCCTTAAGTGTGCATCAGATAAAAATCCATGTTACTGTGTATCAGTTTCGTAAAATAGACCGAATGATTTTTCACTCTCTCGCATGAAATGTAGATTTGCATATATGCATCATTCATGAGTGAATGAAAAGTCCCTAGTACCCAGAGGGTGTTTGTGTACTTTTTACAGCACAAACAAGAAACTGGCAGATAAAGAGAACTAAGAGCCTTTTGACAAACAGCTGCTTTTGTTCCACCATTGGAGTGTTAAAAAATTGTAAATTATTTGTAAGCAAAGTATTAATTTCTATTCTGTGCCTATGTAGCTTTTTCTTTTGAAAGCACAATTCACATAGATATTTAGATGCTTAAAGAAGGAGATTGGCATCTTGAGAGATTTATTACAGTATGTAGGTGCCTGATTTCACAGACATTATTGGCTTCATATACATAGGTACAGTGCAACACATGGAATCCAGCTGAGGTGAAGGACCATTCAATCTTCCTTTATGTAACTTCCATGAAATTGCTCTCTGAGCATCAGAGACAGTTTCACAGTTGGGAGTTCAAGCAGTTCAGGCAAGATGCATATTTCAAACCAAATAAATATAATGTGGATCTTATGAATGTTTAGCTGTGAGCATGATGAGGAATCTACATATATGACAAGAAGTTCTGATTAAGATTGTACTTTGTGTTAGGATCTAGACACAACGGCCAAAACTGACATCTCCAACCTATTATGTAGATAAAGCACTGCAGTTCTCAAAGGCTGCCTGTAACCCTTTGATTTACCATGTATACCACAATGTGCTTGTTAATAAATCCTTCTACATTTGTTTCTTTTAAAAAAAGATATTTGAGCAGTTTGTCAAGACCAGAATAAGAGATGAGTACAAGGAAAAGAAAAATAAATTATTGCTAGCCAAAGAAGAATTTAAAAAACTTCTGGAGGAATCCAAACTGTCACCAAGGTATGGAGCTATTTTGTGAAGCAATTGATATTTGTTGTCCCTTATTAATCAAAACAAAAAATGGAGGAGAAACCATGTACATTAGGTTGTGATTGTTCTCCTTGACATCCAGTAAAACTTCCAAGTCAACTTTTGTAGAAAAAAATCTGACATTACAAATGGAGATCTTTGGGTAGGATAAAATTAGATTATCCTGTTTTACTGTTGCACTAAATACTAATGTCACCATATGCTTTCTTCCTCAATAATAGTTTGCAGTACCTTGTGACATTCCTGGAAACGGAAAGTATATCAAAAGTGTAAAAATAACAAGCATACAAGTGTCTTTAATGCAAAATTACTAAGCATTTTCTATTTGTGTGGTTTTTGACAAAAAATAAATTACACTTTTTAAAGAATTATGATTAATGCCATGCCTGTGTGTGTCAATGACATTTTAAGTAGCTATTGCTTGTGTTTCCAAAGCTATTTAGGGTCAAGAATTGTATATAAGAAATTACATTCTTATGATATTGCTTTTTTATGGTAAATTATGCAGATAAATGTTTTCTCTTTTTTGTTTATGACTGTGGTAAATCATTTAAAAATAAAGAAGAAATTAGAGTTCTTTTACTAAAATTGAAGATAAGTTTGTGGCACTGTGTGTCCACATATCAAGAAGTGAACAACATTTCATCAAATTGTATTGAAGTAATAATTAAAAGTATCTTTTTGACAGCAGAACTAAGAATACTCCAGGCTAATCTAATAGCTAATAATTGGCTCAAGCAATTGTGTTTTTATTTTCAAGAATAAAACCATTCTGTGTGTACTTGTAATATTCATGGCCTACAGGAATAGAGAGGATTTTGCACTTTCTGAGTTTGCCCAATTCAGCTGGAATACCTAGACTCTAATAATATTCTCACCATTGAAATAATCCTTGATCAGTCTCTAGTATTATCAAATAAAGAACAAGTAATTTCCAAGTTGAACCTTACAAATCTGTGTACTATATAACAACACGTAGTTAATGAAAAATCATCAAACATTCATATGGGAGTGGACAGTAATTAAAATAAAGAAGCAGTCAGCAAACCAGCCCAATGTTGAGAAAATAAACCTAATGGAATGCAAAGTAACCAACCACAAGTATTGCCACAGTAAATTCAGAGGAGCACACAGCAGCAAACCAATCTCCAGAATTCCCAAAATTCATTCTAGAGATGATCCCAAACCATCTTTAGGTATAAATTCCCCAGTACTTTGGAGTTAGGTTCTGGATCCAAATGTCATAACTGTCTACAAGTTCATTTATACAAGTTTGCAACAATGCATCCATGAAGCACTTAGATGTTAAGACAAAAATCCAGAATTTATTTCAATGAAATTTGTGTGAAGATGAGAACCTTTATTTTGTTTAGTAGCAGTTAGCTGAAGATCATAAAGCACTTCAAAGTAGTGTTTTATTGTAAGTACAATCCAAATTGTACATATGGGGAAACTGAGGCACTGAGCAGCTAAATGACTGTGTGCAAGATCACACAAACAAGTTACTGGCAGACCTGCAGATCAATCCCAGTACTGCCTTTGGGCCCATCTCCAGTTCACAGAACATGCTGTTTATCAGCGCCTACATATTATTATTACTTTTCTCCGCTATTCCCGTTACATCTGTATTTTTCCATGACTTTTCAAAATCATTTGAGAGTAACCTTAAAAAAACAACAACCTTGGATTCTAAGGGAAATATCAAATTGGACATCCGTGAAAAAGTAACTTATTAATGACCTTTGAGTGAGTCAGGATGCCAATATTTTTATTATATTGTATTAGAAGACCTGGTAGAGCCAAGTATCCTGGCTGCTGGCTTAGTCTGGGAGCCAGGCCAGGAGTGGGGGAGGCTGCAGGGCCACCCAGTGGCCAGCAGTTGCTCCCTAGGACAGACCAGGGTGTTGGGTGCTGCCAGCCAGTGGCTTTTGGCTGGGCCTTTTTCTCATTTCCTGTGGTCATTCCATAGTATAGGACCAGATCCTTCCCTTTCCAATTCCATGAGAAACAATTCTGTTCCAGGCACCTGCCTTTGTCTTGTCACCACCGAACCCTGACCTTACTTTAGGTTAACATAAAAGGAAGCTGCATAATAAATTTGGTGGTCCCAGCTCTTATCAAATTAGGAGTTCTTGAACAGATAGACAGATGCACATTTCTAAAATATACTGATAGAAGATAATTAATTAAACATAATTCCTGACTTTGCTATTGGTGATTTCTGAAGAGAAACTTACTGTCATATCATATGACTATGTTTAGCCAAATGCTTATTAACTCAAGTACTTCCCATGCTCAGCACCATGATATCTGAGTCCAAACATAAGCCAGCATCTTTGTTCTCATCTATAGCAATCACATTTGTAAATACCAGGCATGATCATGTAGCCCTTATGGAAATTTCCTGTGACTTCTAATAAGAGATCAAATCAAAGTGGTTTTTTTAGGTATCATTTACCATGTATTACTGAGAAAATGTTTTCCAAGTGATTAGACAGAGTAGCATTTTCTACTATGACTTTGAATAATCATGGAAAATCCGAGGATGCCTCTGTAAAAATGATGCTCATCAACAAGCAGTATTACTAAATGAACACATTTTGGCAGCTATTATGTCCATTATTCTACATCACCAGGATAAACTAATTACTCAGCAAGCTTTTCAAAATCAATAAATATACACTATACAAAGATGGGAATAATGATTAGTGCAGGCAGGCCAAGTGGATCATGAAGCAAAGGTGATTTTGACTTTGGCATTGCCTTTTGACTCACAGTGGTCCTACTGATGCTCTTGATAAATAGTTTCAGGAGTAGGGCTAAACTTATGACTTCTGGTGCCCTGCACAGCCTGAGTACCTATTCTCCCCATCAGTGTTCCCTCTAAGCTGAGCAGCAGCACAGATTCACTGGTGATTAATCAGCCCTGTCCAGTCAGAGGCTCAGGGATCCCTGTATGGAGCTCACTGACAGGATGGGTCTGATTAAATACCTGTGAAGCTGTGCTGCTGCTCAGCTTAGAGGGAACCCTGCTCCCCATCCTCTGTCAAGGGCAGCAACTCTGCAGGGGGCAGCTGTGCTCAGGGCTGTGGGTGCAGGAACAGGGCAGGGAGACTGGTGGGGAATCAGGCAGAATAGGGCGTGGTGTAGCCCACCAGAGCTGTGGGCCAGGAAGCAGAGCAGAGGGAGATTGGGGCTACAGATGCTAGTTTGTGGAGGAGAGGCCTAGGGGATTGTGGCTACTGGAACTGGCTGAGTGATCAGAGCAGGGGGTGGGGACTGGGGGATTTTGCCACTGGAGTGGGGGGCAGAATGGAGGCTTGAGGGATTTGGCCGCTAGGGCTAGGAGGTGGTAGGGTTGCCAGATGGTTTCAATAAAAAATATCGGACACACTTGACATATCACAATGTACATTACATCTTATTTAGAAAATACCAGACATTTATATTTTCTCATTTATATTTTCTCAATTTGCTTCCCGAACAGAAAGCTCAAATACTGGACTGTCCAGTTCAAAACCAGACACTTGGCAACCCTAGGAGGTAGAGCAGAGGATCGCGGGGTTGAGGGTTTGGGCCACCAGGACCAGGAAGTGATTAGAGCAGGGAGGGGAGAACTAGGGTATTCAACTTCCAGGACTGTGAGGCAGAGCATGGGGCTGGTAGATTCAGCTGCCAGGGTGGGGAGGGGGAGCAGGGATGAGAAAGCTGAGGGTTTGGGCTGCAACGGCCAGGAGGCGGAGGAGGGGCTGGTGGATTGGGACTCTGGGGTCGGTAGGCAGAGCAATGCAAAGGATTGGGCCACCTGGGCCAAGAAGTGAAGCAGGAGCTGTGCAGGGGAGTGGGACTGGGGTTTGGGGCTACTTGAGCCAGCACTGCCCTTGGTTGGTGAGAGTCATATGCAGCATGGGACACTACTTAATTTGGGCACAGTTCAAGAGGAACAATCTTGGTGCTTTTACGAGCAATATGAAAAGTCAGATGTAAAACTAAGGAGTAATGAATTTAATAATACATTGAAAAATGCAAAGCTTTTAATGATCCCTTGCTCATGTATTAATTTTTTTTCTGCAGAACAACATTTAAAGAGTTTGCAGAGAAATATGGCAGAGATCAGCGGTTTCGACTTGTTCAGAAGAAAAAAGACCAAGAGCACTTTTTCAACCAGTTCATTCTTATTCTTAAAAAGAGGGACAAAGAAAACAGAATAAGGCTAAGGAAAATGAGATAAGAATTTTTGAAATCTGCAATAAACACACAAGTCAATACTGTGACTGCCATAAATAATGAAATGAAGAAACAGCATTTTTTGTCTTTTTCTGATTCAAATTCCAACAACTAAAAGAAGAACCAGATATCCCCAAGAAATACTTTTTCATACTGAAGTTCAGTGAACACAAGTTGAATTTGTTCAGGTTGCTCTGCAGCAACCTGTAGGATATTTAGTTCTCAGAGAATTAATGTTTCATATTGAAGCTCTCTTTTGTACAACATTCAGAGTTTGATGCATTTCTAATTGCCATGATATGTCAATCCCTTAATTGTTTTAATTATGCAAATTACTTGTAATATACACAAATTATAAATTCAATGCAGATTTGTAATTAAGCAGAAAACAGATGTCATCCATTACAATCTCAAGATATGTTCATCATTTAAGGGAATTATCAAAATCTATTTTTGGCAACTTTATGCATTAACATAAATTGTTTAGAAGTACAGTGATATTGAGGAATTTATCACTCAGTGTTCATATGTCTATGTCTAGTTTTCTGAGTAGTAGTAATAGGGTATTAAATGTTAATCATAGTGAAAAGTGTGAAAATCTTGGCATAAGTTCCATAGAAAAAATTATAATTTTCAAATATAGCTTTGGAATTACTCTGAACAGTGCTTTAAGGCACACAGATTACAGCAACTCTTCCCCATAAAAGTTACTATAAAGAAGCTATCTTGTAAAATTACCATATTACTATCTAATTATTTTTATTGTATTTGAACATTTTGCATGAGAATTTTCTCATCATCTTTGTACAAATATTTTAACTTTTTTTAATTAATAAATATTTTAAGGCAATTAATTTTAATTTCTTTATCTCTAGTATTAGCATTAAGAGTATTTGCTTGGAGTGCTAGTAAATGTATGAAGGACACATTGCTATTGCCCTTGATTTATATGTAAATTTTTACTAATGTCATTTGGAATAATGAGAGCATTGAGGACAAAATAGATCCCACAATAACAATAAATTACATACATTTTCTAATATAAATCAATATAACTCCACTGAAGTCAATAGAACTAACCCAATTTATACCAGCTGAGGAATAAACTGTCCTCTGTCTTCTTTCCATATCCTGTGCCGTTTCTGAGCTTATTTCTGTAAATACTTTGGAGTAGTCTAGATGCTCTGCAGATTTTCTGTTTTCTACTTGAAGTTTGCAAATTTCCTCCAAATAAAGTTAGGTGTACCTCAAATATTTCTTACAAATTAAGACAATAATAAAAGAAAAGAAAATCCACTTATTAAATTTAAATAATGATTCCCCAAAGAATTCAAAATGAAAAATGGAGTTAAATTGTAGCAAGGGAGTTTTAGATTAGACACTAGGAAAAATTTCCTAATAGTAAGAGTATTAAGCACAGGCACAAATAGCTCAGGGAAGTTATAGAATCCCCATGATTAGAGGTTTTTAAGAACAGAATAGTCAAACCTGTCAGGAATGGTGTAGTAATTACTTAAGGTGCATCTACACTGCATTGTTATTTCAAGTAACTAGCATTATTTCGAAATAACAATGCGAGTGTCTACACAGCCATTCTGTTAGTTTGAAATAATTTCAAAATAACGGACGGCTTACTCCAAAATCTGTAAACCTCATTCTATGCGGAATAACTCCTATTCCAAAATAGCTATTTTGAAATAAGGTGTGTGTAGATGCTCCAGTGCTGCTATTTCAAAATAGCCCCTCACAAGGGTCATTCTAAGTTATTCCTCTCCAGTGCCTCCTGGGGCTCTAAATCAAGATAGCACGTCTACATTAGGGAAGCTGGCCTCGGACTGAGGGTACGTCTAGACTACAGGCTTTTGTCGACAGATACTGTCGACAAAGCTTCTGTCAACAAAGCAAGCCACTTTGTCGACATGACAGTGTAGACACAAAGGACAGTGTAGATGCAATAATGCCTTCTGTCGACAGAACTCTGTCGACAAAAGGCGTTATTCCTCGTAGAATGAGGTTTACAGATGTCGACAAAACTGCTGAGTTCTGTTGACGTTATGTCGACAGAACTCAGTGGCAGTGTAGATGCAGGTATAGTCTTGTCTACAAAAGTCCACTTTTGTCAACAAAACCCTATAGTCTAGACACACTCTAATTTTGAGGCTTCCCTGCAGTGAAGACATGCTATTTCGAAATAAGCTAAGAATTAAAATGAAGTGTGTATTGTATAGCACTTCAAGTGACCAACTTTTAAACCAAACATGTTAATGTCTTCTGTTCTGCTTCTTCATTTGGATATATATATTTTTTATCTTTGTTCATTAGCTAAAATTTCATTCTGTTCAATTGCAGTAATATATCTGGTGATATATTACAGACTAGCATAACAATGTAGCAAGCACCTAATCTTATGTCCAGGGCTCGACAAATAATGTAATCTACTCGCCCGGGGCAAGTAGATTACAACCCGGAAGAGCTGACGCAGAATGATCTGCTCATGCGCAGAACGCAGAACCGCGCGAAACCGCGCAGCTGGTGAGTGGGGCTCGCCGCCGCTTGGTGAGCCCTGCTTATGTCCATTGAATGGCAAAATTTCCATTTATTTCAATTAAGGCAAGATGAAACAACAAAATTCATATTGGAAATGGAACCGTGTTGTTTCATTAGCATCACTGTATTGAATAGATGCTATCATTTTATGTAATGCAAATAACTAATTTTTCAGTTTGATGGCAAAACTGAAAACTTGGGAAAAAATGTTTTAGCTTAACAAAAAAACCCAAAATATTTTGGTTTTGAGGTTTTGCAGTTTCTTGAAATGTTTCAGTGAAGTTCTGAAATACAGTGTCTTTCTGGGGGGAAACCGTGAAACATTTTTGAAAGGCAGAAATGTGCTGTATCAATATTTTTTTAAAAAATTGATTCTGGCAAATTGTCAATCAAAATTAATGAATTGTTTCAGTTGAATCTGCCCTTTTTCATGAAAAAAATAGCTCACACAAAAATCAGACAGCTCTAATTTTTATGTGTATTTTGTATGCATTAAAATGACAGACTGATACTTCTCAATGAAGTGCGCTAGAGTTAAGAAGGACAGAGGGAAGCTTTTGTATGGCCAACTATAATAAATAGCCAATGGATCTACACATGCAGTTTGGGTATTATATAACATCCCGCACTCTACAAAATTTGCTTTGATGGTTATCTGGATGTCATGACAAGAACTCCCCTATGTGTCTAATTATTGTAGCTCAGAGATATGTGTGACATACCTTTTTTGACAGGTGTGACGTACCTTGTTTAGACACTTCTGTAAATATGGCATGACTGTTGAATGCAGACCACTAAAAGTGAATGGTTTTTTTTTTCAAAAGAAGGAAGTTCTTCTAGGTTAAATGAATGGAAGACATGTTAAACTCATTAAGGCTATTTCTAGACTACAAGCCCCTTTCAAAAGAGGCTTTTTCAAAAGAATCTTTAGAAAAAGCCTCTTTCGAAAGAGAGCAACTAGACTGCAACCACTTCTTTCAAAAAAGCGAGCCGCTTTTTCTAAAGAGAGCACCCAGGCAGTCTGGATGCTCTCTTTCGAAAAAGCCCAGTTTGCATTCAAAAATGCCTTTTTTTTGAAAGAGCACTTTCGAAAAAGGCGTTCTTCCTCGTAAAATGAGGTTTACTGCTGTCAAAAAAACCGCCGCGTTCTTTCAATTTAATTTCGAAAGAACACGGCAGCAGTCTAGACGCAGGGGAAGTTTTTTTAAAAAAAAAGCCACTTTTTTTGAAAAAGCCCTGTAGTGTAGACACACCCTAAGTCTCTCTCTATGAGAGAAGGCCACTCTTTCTAGTGTTTGCCTTGTGTTGCTTTACATTTTAAATATATTTGTCTCTTCAAATAAGAATGGCTTTACCTTTAAACCTAATAAAATGTCTTGATGTTTTTAATTAATCCCTTGCACTGTTGAAAAACCTTAATAAAATACCCTTGTGCTAACTCATGCATAGTGTACACAGTGAGCACCCTAAATGGTGATCTATAACTTTAATTTTAATAATACTTGGAACAATAATAATCTAAACGGCAAATTCTGTTCTGTTTTGCCATTCTAAATCTAGAAAAACTCCACCAAAAATACTGTAGTTGGTCCAGATTTAACTGACCAGAATGTGTCCTATTACAACAGAATTTAGCATACGAGGTATTAGTAGTAAAACATGCAACATAGGGTATGTACCTTGACAGTACCCTCCAAGATTATACATATTAACATAGTCTTATCCAAAATCATATATAGCTGCTTACCTTCTGTCACCTTGCCATGATGCTCCTAAACCTAATCTGAATTATTTAAAGAAGATATCTGCTCTCCCTATATCTTGCTCTTATAGACAAGAGTTAGAAAATTATACATTGGCTTTGTCGAAGGAGTATGTTGTATTTCTTTCTATGCTTTTCTACACAAACAAACTTCAAAAGATTTACCAGTATCAGAATTCTCCTCAAGAAATGCACAAAGCCAACTCTCAAAATTTCAGGAGGACAAAATGAAACAGAGCTAAAAAATTAATATATATTAGGATACTACTGAAAGCATCAGTCTTGTGTATGTGTGTACACAATATTTAAAAGAAGACTGTAATGAATATAAGATTCAAGCTGATGGATAGTGGAATGCCATATTTATTTTCCATATTATTCTTTTGAATGTGTTAAAACCAACAATGTTAGATGCCCAAGACATTGTTAGTCCTATTGAATGCTTCAAGTGATAAAAAGTAATAGAGAGGTAGCCGTATTAGTCTGATCTTGCTAAAACAAAAGGAAAAACTATGTAGCACTTTAAAGACTAACAAGATGGTTTAATAGGTGATGAGCTTTTGTGGGCCAGATCCACTTCCTCAGATCATATTCTGGAAGAGAATTGGCATGACCATATATACCAAAGGAATACAATGAAAAAAGTGAACGCATTATTAAATTGACAAATCAGATTTAGTACAGAAGATGGGGTGAGAGGGAGGGAGGGAATATAGCTACTCTCTTCCAGAATATGATCTGAGGAAGTGGGTCTGACCCACGAAAGCTCATCACCTATTAAACCATCTTGTTAGTCTTTAAAGTTCTTCAAGTGATAAAAGTGAATGTCAGAGATACTGCTAGGATGAGATTGTTCGGGCCATCAGTTAATGAGATGTTCCATAGGTTAGAAGTCCATTTCTCCAGTAACAGATAGGCTTGTATCCATCTCCATTTAAGTGTAGCTGCCAGGTGAAGTGTGGATGCAGTTCAAATTGGACCACATTTTCCATGGGAATGAAAAGCCACGGGGTTCTTTGGTCTTTAATGAGGTGTGTTTTGGAGACATTGCTTGCCATTGATATTTGAGGGAAAAACCTTAAGTCTTCCAGCACCTATGCTACAAGTCAGAATGGTTTTCCGAGTTTGATTCAGAATCTTGGTGTATTATTTAGGTCTTCATATTTTGGAAGAGCATCTATCAGAAGTAATTTATTCCGCTGATCACAGCTAAGTGTATAGGCATATTTGCTCATCTGGATTTGAATCCTGATTTCCCTTTTGAACAGTTAGGATTGATATCCTACTGCTAACCTTGTATATATGTTCTATACATGACAGGCCATAAAGTGATATGTGCAATTTTTCAGACATGGGGGCATTTGCCTCCAAATCATGTGCCTCAGAACATCACCTGAGGTATATGTACAGAGTAACTCAAAACTCACAGCTAGTTCTGAATAGTTGTATGTAGATCCAGGAGCATGGCTAATGATTTTCATAGATATTTAATGCCAGAAGGGACCATTACAATAAATTTTGTTCATGTACTATTTTTGCCATACTTGTAATTAAACAAAACATTGATATATTTGCAACTATAATGTTTATCATTCATGCATAATATGCCAGAGAAACTTCCTTTAATAAAACTTTATAGTATAGTCTCATCTTGATTTGTGGGGCTTTTTTGAATGTCCAGAATTTTCCTATGGATTGAGATAATACAGAATATTGTGTATCCATGAATACATTTTAAACAATGCATTTTTAATTATTTAGATTTATATTACTTAAATAAATATAAACACTCTATGGGCTTCATGACATGGCAGATCTCATAAGTGAGGGGTTTTTTTTTCTTCTCTGTGAAGTTTCAGTTTCACAACCTTTCTCTGATCTAGAATATTTCTATAAATGCTAGCATTACCACTACAACACTGGTTCTAGTCATTGTAATAATGTGCCTAAATGCGCCAAGTGTGACTGACTGATTTCCCATCTAACCAATCAGTTGGTGGGTCAAATGAGGGAATTTATGCAACTGTGGGTTAGCATTTGGTGCTCATATTAGTACGGTTGCTGATAGTGATAGCTTTTGATATCATAGAGTAGGGTAGGCTGCCCCCCACATGGTGAACATCAAGAAGATTCCCTATGGGAAGTCTAGCAGCTTCTTAGGTAGAAGGGGTAATAGGTTTGAATTTCTATCCAGTGAACTCATTCACATTCCTACAATGTCTTCATGCACGTGTGATTGTAACAGGGCCCAATAATCTGTTCACAGTGATAATTTCATGGCAAATTTTGGAAATCATATAAGCATCATGACTGCCAAAGCCTGACCTTGACTCATTACCAGCACACAGTGATTGGCAAGTGATTGGTGGATTCAGAGCTTCAGTGGGAGTCTGCTATGGGAAGGTCTCCTCTTATTTCAATGCAGTTGTAGAGTATCTGGTCCACTTTTCAGAAGGATAATTCTAGGGAGAGGAACAGATTTCAAAGTTCCTTATATGTCCTTTGGAAAACATGCACTTATAGTTCAATAATGCTGATGCAGCTGCCCCTGTTTCAAGCATTTTAGGAGATGGTTTAGTTCAGAGGTGAGCAATCCAGCCTGCCAACCTGTTTGATCCAGCCCGTGGGTCAGTTGAGACCTGGGGGCAGGGGATCGTGCAAAGTAATTTGCTGTTCAAAGTAGCTGGTGGCTCCCTCCCTCCACACATGATACCTAGAGGGAACCAACAGCCCTTTTGAACAATGAATGACTTTGTGTTTTCCCCCTCCCCAGGGTCCCAACTGGCCTGGGGCAAGGGAGCACGCAAAGTCTCCTCCCCTACATGGGGCATATGGCACCTAGAGAGAACTGTCCCTTCCACACAAGGCTCCAACCCTTCCGGGGACCAGAGTCGGCCCACAACCAGAAACCAAAGATCGTGAAGTGGCCCCACTGCAAAAATTATTGCTTACCCCTGGTTTAGTTCCACAATTATTTCTCATTTCTTTGAGGAATCCTTTGTCTGGTTTAGAGGCTCAACTACTGCCTTTGGGTTTGTTTCAGTGCATCATGAAGGAGTTTTGATTTTCTGTGGTGGAGATATTGGTTCAGGCTTTACCCAAGAATCACTATAAAAATATAGCAACCCAGCCAGATTGGTCAAAGTATTTGGCTATCAATTTACGTGCCTCATCATGGGATTCTCAATGCAGCATGGGTGTCATGGCACTCAAACTTTAATCATTTGCCTGTACTGCAATAAAACACATACAGTTGGCACAGGTCAGCTGTCTTTCAAAAGGTTGGGTAGCAGCCTAGCATTCTACCTTTGCAGAAAAGTCAGAGTTAAAGAAAAATGACAAAACTGGGCCCTCCACCAGATTTTCATTTTGCGAAGTCCACTGAATATCCTGAGAGGAAGGAGTGTTGCATTATATTCCAAACCACAAAGAAATTTAACACAGAGAGCTGTGAAGTGCATGCCACATGGTGCAATAGGTAGAGAAATTAAGAATAGCTATAGATCATTTGCCTTTACTGAGAAAAGGGATAAAGATGAACTATGACATGATTCTTCTAGTGTGATGTGATGAAGCAGAAGAAATTGTCTGTACAGCAAGGGCTAAAGAAAGTCATTGGGCCCAGCTAGCCCTGCTTCACTACACCTGCAGCTAATGCCAGGCCTGGAATGGTGGGGAGAAAAGGAGAAAGCATGACTCATGTTGGGCTGACTGGCAAAGAGGCAGGAGCTAGCTGCTTCCTTAATTGAGAAGAAGTAGCACTAGCCTGCCAGGTAAGGCAGCCAGCAGAGAGAAAGCACTGACTCCTCAGTCCACAGAGATTGTGGGGTAGACCTAGGAGACCTAGGAGCATCCAGCACTTGAAGTATCTGAGTGAACAAACCCCAGAGACATTGAGGTGAGGGGTTAGCCTTACTAATTTATGGGTGCTGTGCCTGACAGAGCCATGCAAGGTATCATCCAAGAGAGAACATAAGAATGCCAATAGTGGGTCAGACCAAATGTCTGTTAGCCCAGTATCCTGTCTTCTGACAGTGGCCAATGCCAGGTGCCCAAGAGGAAATGAGCAGAACAGATAATCATCAAGTAATCCATCCCCATTCTCCCATTCCCAAATTCTGACAAACAAAGGTTAGGGACACCATTTCTGCCCATCCTGGCTAATAGTCATTAATGGACCCATGCTCCATTAATTTATTTTGCTCTTTTTTGAATTCTGTTATAATGTTGGACTTCACAACATCCTCTGACAAGTAGTTCCACAGGCTGACTGTGCATTGTGTGAAGAAACACTTCCTTTTCTTTGTTTTAAACCTGCTACCAGGGCAGTGAATTTTTAATCCTTGCTGGCAAGTTGTCCCCGGGGTTGATGAACACAAAGCCCATGGAGGTTTCTTCCTGACAAATCACTGTAGGTCAATATGCTTCAAAATCTATGGAAATACTAGTGCATCCTCACTGCTCCTCTGTCTCATTGCATAAGCCACGGGCCTCAACCCCAGCATCACAGAAGCCGTCACGTATCAACCCTCCACTTAGCAGCTGGCTGATAACTACTGACCTAGGATCCATAAAGCCCAGCCCTTGTTTGAGTTTTTGCCCCTGCCCTGGAGAAGTTTCAGGGCAGCCAATTAGCCTGGCAGGCCAGCCTGTCTTAAGCCAGAAACAGGAAGGTATCTGAAGGACTGGGATCCAACTTGACCTTCCCACACTTACTCCTCTTCTGGTTCAACTTCTTAGCATTCTAACCTGACCTGGCTTGGCTCCTGACCTCTAACTTGTGGTTTTGAACTTCAGTTTGTATCCTGCTTCTGATCACTGGGTATTCTGACCCAGCTGACTCACACTAGTTTCAAAGGGGTAGCCATGTTAATCTGGTTGAGAAAAAACAATGAGGAGTGTTGGGGTACATAAAAGACTAACAAATGTATTCGGGCATAAGTTTTTGTGGGGTGGAACTCGCTTTGTCAACGATCAAGAAACTTCAGTTTGGTAGGTATATATACACACATGCAAAGATGGAGTGTTACATTACTAAGAGGAGGACCAGTGCTAATAAGCCCAATTTATTCAGGCTATGTCTAGACTGGCATGATTTTCCGCAAATGCTTTTAACGGAAAAGTTTTTCCGTTAAAAGCATTTGCGGAAAAGAGCATCTAGATTGGCACGGACGCTTTTGCGCAAAAGTGCTTTTGCACAAAAGCATCCCTGGCCAATCTAGATGCGGTTTTGCGCAAGAAAGCCCCGATCGCCATTTTAGCCATCGGGGCTTTTTTGTGCAAAACAAATCTGAGCTCTCTACACTGGCCCTTTTGCGCAAAAGGTTTTGCGCAAAAGGACTTTTGCCCGAACGGGAGCGTCAAAGTATTTGTGCAAGAAGCACTGATTTCTTACATTAGAACATCAGTGCTCTTGTGCAAATTCAAGCGGCCAGTGTAGACAGCTGGCAAGTTTTTGCACAAAAGTGGCCACTTTTGCGCAAAATCTTGCCAGTCTAGACACAGCCCCAGGGTGTATGTGGCCCATTCCAAACAGTTGATGAGAAAACAAGAATACCAAAAGAGGTGAAAATGCTTTTTGTTGTGAGCTAGTCACTCCTAGTTTCTATTCAGACTAGTCTGATAGTGCCAAGTTTGCATAGGAATTGCAGCGTGAAACTGCAGAGCTGGAATCTGGGTTTGACATTTTTTTGTTGAGGTATAACAATTCCTGACTGTGCACTTTACTTCTGACCACTGCATCTAGCTCCCCCCACCCCCTGCTTCAACAGCTGATGACTATACCCAGGCAGAGCTATGGTTTTTTCATCCCCTTAGCATGAACACTAAAAACACTAGTGCTACCAAACCCAGCACAAACACAAAGAACTGCAAATCACACTGAATGAAAACAACTAGATTATTTATTTCTAGATTTTAGTTTCCTAAAGAATGCAGCTTGTTCATGTTGAGTTAACATGAAATGAATGAGAAGCAAATAATGGGGTAAACATATTAATTTTTTTCCTTGAACTTTCAGAGGAATGTAGATATCAAGAGAAATTATGTTGCTAATGAATTCTGACAAATATGGTCAAAGTAAGAATACACAAAGGTCAGCATCACTGAAAGCCAGTTGTTGGTATGGTTTCAATTTCTGCTTTTTGCTGTCCAATTAAGGTTAACAATTATGATGGAAGCTTCTTGCTAGAAAAATCAGTTGCAAAATTATCTTGTTCTCACTATCCAGGTTTTTTTTTCCCTTTTCCTTTTTTAAAAGTACTGGACCCCGTTTTGATTTCTTCAGTTTGCCTTACTTTGGTAAATATTACTTTCACCCTGAGTCCTTGGGGAACAAATTTTGATGTTGTTTTGATCGTTATTTTGGAATCCAGCCTCAAAATATAAATGAAGAGAAGTCAAGGAAACGAAAACAAATAGTTGCAAAATTCCCAAGAAACTACAAACTTAATTTTCTAGATTTACAGTGAGATGTTTTTGGTTTGTTTCTGTGGGCAATTTAGCTTGATTTATCTTTCCAACCATCGGTGAAATCTCTTTATATTATATTTCCTCGTCATGATTTTAGAAGTCTAGAATTGTTGCTTCTCTACATGCTTTTCATAATGAATACATTTCTAGCAAGTTCACTTTTATATCAACCATTTCATAATGTCAGCTTCCCATATGTACATTATTCCTTTTTCTTGTCCTGACTAGTTACATTTAATAATGAATTGATGCATGGAAGAAACGCAGCGCATCTGATAGCTGTGCAACAAAAAATATATCCTCTCACAAATAAAAATGAAGTTGATTATCCCCCCAACTCTGTGTTTGTGTGTCAGGTGTTTATTTAAGTCAATAGAATTTAATCTTCGAGGATGTATGGTTTTTTTCAGTTACAATTGAAATGATTATGAAGAGCTCAGGTGAACCCCCATTAAGTCTTATTGATTTGGAATGAGACAGAGGGAGAAATACTGACCTATTGATAAAATGTTTAGCATACCTGATGTATGAGGAAAGGTAAAAAAGTTGGGCATATTTAGTCTTGAGAAAATAAGAGTAAGGGCAGATAACAGCTTCAAATATGTTAAGAGCTGTTATAAAAAAGGAAGGTGTCCAATGAATCTTCAATCCCACTACTGATAACACAATGGTTAGATAGTAGGAATAACTTTCTGTTAGGGCAGTTAAGCACTGGAATAGGCTTACAGTGGCAGCTGTGGAATTGCTGTCAGTGGAAACTTTTAAAAACAGGTTAGAGACATATCTGTCAGACAGGGATGCTGTTTACATGGTCCTGCCTCAGTATGAGGGGCTGGACTAGTTGATCTTACAAGGTCCCTTCCAGTCCTACATTTCTAAGATTCTGTGAAGTCGAAGCGAAACTCCCATTAACTTCAAGGCAGCCAAGAGTTTACCCTTTGTTTCCTATCTCTGTCTGTCACTTTTGTAAGTGGGACTTAGGTTCTCAAGTCATCGAGAGATCATTAAAAAATTTACCCTTTATGGGTATTCATGGTTGGGATAACTCTTTAGGCCTTTCTCTACTTGCACTGAAGTCCATAGCACTTCTTCCCACTACAGTAGGAACAATTAGCACTGTTGAAAATCCCATCCTATATGATCTAAAAGTGGATTTAAATTCTATCACTTCTCTCTCTCTTTTTGTCTCAGATCAATTATAATGTAATTTAAATTCCCATATTGTAATTCTGAATGTAGGAACTACACTTAATTCTTCATAGAATTTTGTTTAGTCTGACTAATCTTTATACTATATAGACAAGAACTATCCAATTACCAAAATAATCCTAAATATACATTGAAATTCAGTCATACAAGACAAGATAGAACATCTTCATCAAATACTTAGCTAAAGAACCCTTCTTGCTCACTGTCCACCCACCCACACACAAACACGCTTTGTGATTAGCATAAACTGCTGCTGCTATCAGATCAGATCTGAATGATCTAAATAATATGAAATACTAAAAGGAGAGGAAAGAAATGAAGATAAACACTGTGATAAATACTAATGAACTCAGCAGCATATCGAAGGTGCAGCAATCTGGTCTGCAAGCTGAAAGAAATCTATTGCTGCATCCATAGATAAATTTTTACAAGCTGAAGCAAAATGTCTTTTGTAGATGTTTGTGCTTTTCCTGCTTCAAGGAAAAAGCTTTTAATCAAAACACAGCAATCTTCCCTGCTTGGAACAAATACTGCATCAGAAACAAGAATATATTTAACTTTAAAGAACATTAGCAGTGAAAAACATTGTATGTATGAACAGGCTCTCATAAAACCAGGAAGCTGCATCTCTCAGAGTCTGCTTTGTTTGTATTAAAAATAATTTCTCATAAGCTGTGATGTTTTTCTGTGCCAGAAAAGGAAATATTGTATTAATAATGCAGTGTATACATTACAGTCAACTTAAGGTTTGAATTTCAAAATTGCATATATCTTCTTACAAATTGCAAGATTGCATTTGTATTTTTAAGCAAAACCTGTGAATAGCTTCCAAATAATAATCAGGCTAGTAAAAAATGTTAAAAGTGTTCTTTCCCAAACCTCCCAGTGCTTTTCACAATATAAACCACAGTTAAAAAGCAGATTGCTAGTACTGTAACTGTTGTTAAATACAAAGGAATAAAAAGAACATAGCTTGTTGTCAGAATTACAGAGGGACTATGATTGCAGGCAAATAAGTACTGAAATTATGATGTGAAAATGAAAAAAAAACACTTTAATTTCTGTGGGTGAAGTAGGTTGATAGTGAAAAAATAGGAGCAGAACTCTGCAGAGGAAAAAGCAACCTTCCCTTTATATATTCTAGAGGAAGATATATGTGCAAGCAAGAGATTACAACATATCTAGAAACCTATTGAATGTCTCATATAATGAAAATAAATTTTAGTTTGCTCTATCATACAATTTAGATTCACAAAGGGGCCAAAAATTAAAACTAGGATTGATCCTAGAAATAATTCACACGCAAAACCCTTAATAAGCATGGGGTTTCATTTGGAGATAATTCTGAAAACACTTGAGGTGTTAGTTTTCTTTAAAAAAAACAACCCAACATTACTCTAGAAATTCAAAGTTAAAGTTATACTAAAGGAGCCCTGGGGGCAGCATTGCCATTGGGAGGAGAGTGGAGCCCCTGGTCTCCGGGGGTGGAGGGGAGGGAGGAATAGGAAGGGGGAAAAGCGGAGCTCTCTGTCACCAGGATAAGGGCAGCAGAGAGGTCACTGGAGGGGAGCACAGAGCCCACCGGGCCATAGTGGGAGTGCTGGGGGACTGCAGAGACACTGGGAGGAATGTGAAGTGCCCCAAGTATCAGCAGAGCTGCTAGGGGGAGCATGGAACTCGCAGGGTGTCAGGCAAGTTACTGGGGGGGATTGTGGAGCCTCTAGATGAAACATGGAGCCCCAGGTAGCAGCAGGGCTGCTAGAGGTAGTGCAGAGCCCCCTGAGTGGCAGCAAAGAGGCTGGGTAGAGCACAAACCCCCAGGTGGAGCACAGAGCCTTGGATGGCAGCAGGGTGCTGGGAGAGGAGCAGAGCCACTGGGCAATAGTGGAGCCCTCACCCCCAGGCAAGAACAGAGCTGCTGGAAGGAAAGCACAGTCCCCAGCCACCAGCAGGAACACAAAGGCCTGGTGGCAGCAAAGCCATGGAGGGGAAAAGTGGTGCACTCTTCCCCCCCCCCCAACCCTGGTGAGGAAAACAGCGCCCTGGGTGGCAATGGAGCTTCCTGGGGAAAAGTGGAGCTCCAAGGAAGCCAGGGAGAAGGCAGAGTCCTTCCCCCCCCCCCCCCATCTCCACTGCTTTGACCTCCCCTAGTCTGGCAAATTCCTTGGTTTGAGAACAGTCAGGTCCTCAAGGTGCTGGACCAGGGAGGTACAACCAGTAAAAACACCACTTTGGAACACATGAAAATATAGTTACATTCCAAACATTTTTAACTTGGCCTTTCTTTCACAATTATCTTCTGTCCTTATACATCCACCATAATTTGCATGTAAAATAGAAATATTTAAATGAAGGGCTTGATAAGGACTTTAAGCTCATCTTCTGTGCCTGTTGGCAGCTTAAATTACTATATTGCAAACTTTGCTTGTGAAGTCAAAAATTTGACTGGACATGGCTAATATGAAAGACTGATCCCTTAACATCCTGCAGCACTGAAAATCATTTTCAAAAAAATTCACAAACTACTCAGTGGCAGAAGCCTTTTTGGGGATTGCCCACTGCAAAGGCATGGTCCTCTCTCTCTTTCCCCCACTGTTAGGAAAGGGCATGTAAAGTAGCATTAGTTGCTTTCTTTGGAGAGTGTGCTCTGTATTGCTAAATAGCCTCTAATGCTCCCCTTACCACCCAGGTGGCTTTCTCTATACAGTGGGGCTGTGTCTACACTGGCACGATCTTGTGCAAAAGTGGCTGCTCTTGTGCAAAAACTTGCTGCCTGTCTACACTGGCCGTGTGTTCTTGCGCAAGTGTTTACTTTCTAATGTATAAAATCAGGGCTTCTTGCATGAGAACTCTGATGCGCCCGCTCAGGAATAAGCCCTCTTGTGCAAGAGCTCTTCCAGAAGAGGCCAGTGTAGATAGGCAACATGAATTTCTTGCACAAGAAAGCCTAAGGTTAAAATGGCTATCAGAGCTTTCTTGCGCAAAAGAGTGTCTACACTGGCATGGATGCTCTTGCACAAAAGCACATGCCAGTGTAGACGCTCTCTTCTGGAAGAGTTTTTGCAGAAGAACTCTTCCGCAAAAGAGTTTTTGCCTGAGAACGCGCCAGTGTAGACACAGCCTGGTTCTCTTTCTCTCTGTAGTGGCCCCAAACTCCTCTCATGTTCTTTCCTGTTGTTACTTCCCTCGTTGTAGTGTTACCCTGGTGGAGCCAAACCTAGAATCTTTGGAGGTTAAGAGCATGAGCCTCTACAGCTTGAGCTAAAAGCCAGCTGACTCTCAGCTAAGGCGATAGAAGAAACTCACTCATTCTTTCTGTCTGTAAATGGTCTATGACAGTGAACCATACCCAGAAGGTGTATGAATTATGGTAGAATTGGAGCCAGATAGTGTTATAAGTTCCACCAGGCCATACACAAGCCAATTTTAACAAATACAACAGCAAAACTCCCATACCTAGTCAAAGGCAGTAGTTGTTTCTAAAACCAACAGAGTAAAACAATTGCAATTGCTTTGCCAAGTCATTTTGAAACTATGATGAACCAAAACAAAAAACCCAACACAATAAACACCCCAGCCTACATCTTTGTAATCCCTTGAATATGCTTGTCTGAAAATTTCTATAATGGCACAAGATCACGTCTTGACATTTTAGGCAGATTAGTTTGGTCTAAGTTAGAAAATTGAGGGCATCAGAATTAGGTTTATGATAAGTTAGTATTATCCTTAACTATGGAGAATCATATACTTCTCTGAATAATTTTATTAATGCTTGTATGCCACTAATATTTTTCAGAATATTAACAAACATTATAGGCATTAAAAATTTTGGTGGTGCAATGAAAATGCATTTATATTCTGTACAATTACCTTTCAAAAACCCATTGTAGTCATAAAAGAGATTAAAGACTTTTATTTAATCCATGTTTTTGTAAGTGGCTTTAGGTGAAATATTAGCTTTAATTAAAATAATTTATTTACAAACTGTTGCAGATTTCTGTTCTGTTCACTTTGCTTATTTAATACTTCCTAATGAGAATATGTATTTGATTTCTATTAAGCTTTTGCTCAGCAAATGGCCTGGGCATTTTGCTGTAAATAACACCATAAAGTTGACTTTTTTATTGTGTTGTTTATGCCAATGCTAATGGTTCAGGATTCAAAGCCTGCAAGTTATATGATGCTCTGATCGGTCTTTTGAGTACATACTTTGGCATATGTACCATGTCTAAATGCATAGCAGTCATTCCACCTGAATTAGTTATATTATCAAAATTGGCCATTATTTAAATATATGTGCATGGTCCATATTGTATTTTGGCTTCAAATGAAGAATTCTTAGATTATTTTGACAGAAAAGTTACAATTTTAACCTTTTTGTACAGAAATTAACAAGATGGCTAGAAGGTAAGAGCTGAGTGTTTTCAAAAGGTAATGTTCCTGTCACTTACAATGTATAGTAACTCTCTGTTGTTAACCTAAAAGCACAGCTAGTTGTATATTTTGGAAAAGCTTAGGTGAGTATTGGTTGGGTGAGTAATAAATTACCCATGCTGATGAGCAATGAAAGGTCTCAGTAATGCAGAAGTGATCATTAACGTTCAGTTAACTGTTCTGACATTTAGACAAGACAAGCGCAGAATACAGCACTGACAGGGACTTCAACTTTGTAAATTTGAGGATTAAGGATGACAAATGCAATCAACAGTTCACATTTTTGTCAGTGCTAAATTGTACAAATTTTGACTAGTTAAAATGTATTAAATATTTAAATCTCTAACGTATCTTTGTGCTGAAAACCTCCAATGTAGTTACTTTAAATGAAAAATATTTTATATTCATTTGTAAATTAATTATTATTAGTGCTGAGGGAAAATCAAGTTCCATAGAACTATTATCCAGCCATATGTGAGAGGACTGCAGCTGAGGAGTGCTGATGCCAGGGATATCCCCCCACCCCTACCTCCAGAGCCGAGGGGGGGGGGAGCAATGGAAGGCAGATTGTGACTTGCTCTTCACAAGAAGCTTTAATTCATCTGCTAATTGTAGCTCTAGGACTTTGGGAGAAGAGTAGATCTTTGCAATCCAAGCTGTTGAAAAACTTGTGCATGCAGGGCCTGATCCAAGATCTTTTGAAGACAGCTGTGTCTGTCATTAGGCCTTGAAACAATCTCATATTGTACCAATAATTTCTTTTCTGTTCTTTTTTTGTATTGACAAGAAAAAATAGATAGGACAAAATACCCAGCTCTCATTATGATTAACTAAATTTGATTTTCATAGGCATTCAACTGTCCAGTAAAATCCCTGTTAACATTTTGTACTGGAAAATTTACACAGGTAAAGAATGATGTATATTTCTGCCATCCTTCCATATTACTTTCTGTTTTACAGTAGCATGTAGAAGCCAATACTCCATCCTGCTAGGCAATGCACAAACATATAGAAAGATGGACCCTGCCCAGAAGAGTTTACAGGCTACGTCTACACTGCAGGCCTCTTGCGCAAGAGCATGTCCACACTAGAAAAGTGCATCACAAAAGCGATGCGCTTTTGCACAAGAGAGTGTTCAGACTGCATGGACGCTCTCTCGAGAGAAAACTCTGGTGGCTATTCATAGAATATCCACCAGAGCACCTGTGCTTTTTTCGATCGGCTCTTTTTCCACAAAAACCCTCTGTTGCCCATCTACATACACCTTTTTGTACAAGAACTCTTGTGCAAAAAAGAGTTATTCCTCATAGAAAGAGGAATACCTACACTGCAAAAACTCTGTTCTTTTGATTTACTGTAAATTTACTTGCATAAAAACACACTTGAGGTGTGGATACTCTGCGGATTTTTGAGCAAAAACAGTTGTTTTTGCGCAAAAATACCTGTAGTATAGACGTAGCCTTAGTGTATGTCTAGGTATAATTTCAAGCTTTAGTAAATATGGTCAAAAATGTTTCCACATTAACAGAACACAATGTTTTGATCAACCCAAACCACGGGTGAATGAGCTTTTTTGGAGGAGGAGAGTACTATTGTTATTTCAATTCACAAAAAAATTAAGATGTCAACTTTTGATCCTGATCTGAGATAGGAAACCTTTTGAAATCTCAATGTGCTTTTGTGGAAGAGGATGGTCATTTCCTACCCAGTTTTATCTGCAATTAATAGAACATGTACAAACTGCTGCTGCAACCTTATCCTGTCCCAGTGGAGTCAGTCAGATTCCAAACAGGCACACAATTTTATCTACCTACTATCAAAAAAGGTAGAATTTTGATAGAATTTCAGCCAATAGAAATAACTCAGCAGTTAGAGCCAGCTCCTGAGCTGGTATATAAACACCAACCAGTATTAATCTGCATTGCTTCAGTGATTAGAATAGACTACTCTAATATAACCAACTGACAATTTAGCTCTCTGTATTTTCATTAGGTGGCCTTATGTAAGATCATAACTAATTATATTATATTTGTTTTTATTTATTCACTTATTTTTAAATAGCCAAGAAGACACCAATAGAAGACTTTAAACATTCTAATACTTAGTATATAACAACATAATGCCTGCCACCTTAAACAATCAGACAGAAACTCAGTCAGTGACCTAGGAAAAAGTCCCTTTTCCAGAATCACAATTTACATTTTTGGAGAGTACTATTGCATAGTTGTCTATTGCAGAGGTCCAGATTGTCATCAGATTCAGACAATGTGGCTAATCTTATGAAAACAGGAAAAGGATTAAAAGGTTTACAAGTAAACTGGAAAAGGAAAGCTTTTTATGTAGACAGCTGCAACTTTGTTATAGTATTCACTATGGAGGTTACAGATTTTATGCATAGTGTATGAGATATTTGTTAGCCCTCCAGGGGTGCGTCTACACAGCATGTTTAGCTCGAAATAAGCTAGTCAATTTGAGCTATGCAAATTGCATAGCTTATGTCAAGTTAATTTCAAAATAGCTTATTTTGTAATTTGGCGCTGTGTAGACGGTGCCAAATTTTGAAATAAATGTTGATTCCAAATTGTCCCTTAATCCCTGTGAAATGAGGTTTACAGGGATGTTGGAACAGCAAGCCTATTTCAAAGACATAGCTATGTCAAGATACCGGAAGTATCCCGAAATAGCACCACAGTGTAGATGTACCCAGGATGGGGATAGAGAAGAAAAATGGCTACATTTTGCTTTGTAATGTGCTCTGCAGATTTTTTTTTTAAATTCTGCACTCGTTTTCAGAGAGGAAAAATTTTGTGACAAGAGAAAAGCTAGGAAACAATCCCTTCCATGTACACCCCTCTACATCCCTACCTTTTTTGGTGGAAAGGGATGTTCTTGTTTAACTTTCATCATTTAACAGTGGAAAAAAAGTTACTTCAATATTTTAAATCTTTTTCAAAGTAGTCCATTTTAATTAGTAGTCCAGAGATGGATCAAAGCCCATCAACAGATTTCACACCAAAGCTTCTTTTTTGGTGGGGAATGGAGAGGAGACTATAGAGATAAGATTTATCGCCAGCATTTGCATCTAAACTTCCAGAAGATTTTGGAGTCACTGAGGCTATGGCTACACTGCCATTTTTTTGCAGAAGAGGATATGCAAATCACACTCTCATTTGCATATCTTCGTCCGATTCTTTTTGAGGAAGTGGTTTTGCCGATAAAAAGCCCCATATAGCCAGGGCCATATGTTGGGGAAAACCTTTTTTCGCAAGTTCCCTTATTCCTCAAAAATCGAGGTTTACAGGATCGTGCAAAAAAAGGGTTTTTTTCCAACAAATGGCCCCGTCTACATGGGGCTTTTTACTGGCAAAATATCTTCCAAAAAAGAATCAGAAGAAGATATGCAAATGAGAGTGCGATTTGCATATCCTCTTCTGCAAAAAAAAAGGCAGTGTAGCCCTAGTCTCAGTGACTGCAAAATCTTGTGGAAGTTTAGATGCAAATGTTGGAGGTAAAGCTTATCTCTATATTCTCCTCTCCATTCCCCAACAAAAAAGAAGCTTTGGTGTGAAATTTCAGATCCAGTAAAACCAATTGCAAAATTCTCATTAACTTCAGTGGGCCCAGAATTTCATCTGTCATCATTTCAGCTTTAATTTAGCAAGATGCAAGTTGGATTGTCTGTTTTCATTTGTAAAATACCCTTGGATGCCTATTAATTTTTTTCTAATCCTGCTGAGCTGGGGTCTTAAATATGCAAAAAACAATTCTCTTTTTCTTAAACAGAATCTTCAGATGTTCTCATACCACTTTAAGGAAGCTGTGTTTATCTTTCCATGTCTAGTAAAACTATAATAAAACTCTTTCCATTTCATTGTATCTCCAAGAGATATTCTGAAGCATTAGGTAATGTAAAAAAGGATGCTTTTCAAATTACTTTTCAAAGGTCACACAAAATGATAAGTTTAAGTGCCTGTATATGTTCTATAACAGCTGGGAGGACAAGAACACATTCTTGGATATCATTTTATTTCTTAAAATGACATTTCTCTCCACTGATCAAATATTTGTCATGCTATGTTTGTGAAAGAGCTTCTCACAGTATGAGTTGTAATAATCTGGGATTATGCATTAAGAGGAAGAGGTAAAATCAGTTTGGTACTTCACTTTATTACAGTAAAAGTCCTGTAATTTGGCATGTTGGGAGAATAGGGGTGACAGTTAATCAAATATTCTGGTTAACTAAGAGTTATACTTTGCCAATGGAATGCCAATTTTCAAAGAATTAGAATACAATAAAATGAACAAAGTATAAAGTAGAATACAGGTATTCTCCAATCCAGTAGTCATGCTGTATTGTAGAGAGGTTGGTTTCTTGAAGCACTTAGGTGTTATGTACAGGGACAGCTTTCTACACAGTAGGTTTTATCACTGTGGTCAATGCCTGGAGTATACCCAGATCACTAGAAATACCCTTAATACTACAAGAATCCTGAACATAATTTAATCTTTCTTTGATTATTGAGAGGGCCCTTCAGGATCTTGCAGTGCTTCAGGGTCATCATGGTGGGCGGCAGGTAACAGGCAGGGGAAGACTAAACTTACCCAAACTGCTTGCCCTGCCTGCCCACACTCCTGCTTCCCACCATGCTCTGCTGCTGGGGGTCCTGGGCCAGTGGTGCCATAATCAGGAAGGGGAGGTGGAAGGGGACCAGGGGTCATAGCCTTCTGTTTCCCTTCTTCCCCCTGGAGGTCCCAGCCCCAGCTAGGCCAGCACTGAGAGCTGCAGCAGACTTTCCATCTGCCTGGGTTGGGAGCGGGGAGATGAGAGCAGCCTATGTCCCTACCCCTGCCACCCCCCACCCCCACCCCCCCCCCGGCTGCACAGGCAAGAGGACGGTCTGCAATTCTATGATAGCTTCCTCAGCTGGCCACCTAGCTTCAGCTGGAGGTGAGACCTTGGAGCAACAGCCATGCCATGGTAACAGCTGTGCATGGGCAGCTGTGGAGAAGCGTGGAGTCGTGGATCTTCCTCCAGCCCTGGCTGGGCGAGGAACCCAGGAGCTGAGAAACATGGGACACAAGCTATTCTCACCCCTACACATGCCAGTCATGTGGAGAGTCCCCCACTGCTGCCTGCCCTGCTCTTGTCATGGCTGGGCTGTGGCTCCAAGCCTCTCCTCTCAGCCAGAACCAGATTAGGAAGAGCTACACAGGCAGCTATGGGGGACCTGGGTCCTTCCACCTGCTTTGGATGATGGGCTCTGGGACATGGGCAGGGGGCTGCTTGCTTTCACCTCTATCTCTGCACCCCAATTTTGGGAGGGTTCCAGTGCCCAAGGCCTAAGATGGGACTAAGGGGTCCAGCCTGCAACCAGGGACTCCAGGCAGCTGGAACTGGTGCATATGTCACCCACACAACTGGCCCTTCAGGGCAGGGCCATGCTAACTGCCCAAGCACTGCAGTCTGTGCTCAGCTCCCTGACCACCTGTGTGCTACTGGGCACTCCTGGACTGGAGGGAGTGTGCTCTGGGTTCCAGCAGAAGAAGTGGGAAATGAGGGCAGGAGGGGCCGGGTTAGCCCTCTCAAACCTTTGGTTCACCTGCTGCCCACAGTCATCATTATCAACATCAATTATCACTGTAGATATAGAAGGTATAAGAGATTGGGCTGAATCTGTAATGACCCCTATGACACACTTTGGAAACAGCTTTTTTAAAGTAAATCCCTTGCTTCCTTGTCTTCTGCCTCTTTTGCATAAAGGTAGAGTGCAGAGTGTGCAACTGCATAATGTGCTGGGCAGTATACTAGCCCCAGGTACTAGACCGAGGATTTGTATTGGAAGATATCAGAAATGCTGGTTAATTGAGTGCAGGATAACAGCACTTTTACTGTACTTTATTAGTTCAGATCTCCAGCTGAGGTATAGATTGCATAAACAAAATGCCTGGGGATGTCTGGATTACAAAGGATGCAGAAGTCTCCACTGGCCAGAATGCAGCTATTTACACCTATGTGTTGAAGGGATACAGCTCTTCCAAATCAGAATGCTTGTGTTCCACATGATGCAAAGGACTAAACAAGCACCGCCAAGAGAAAAACTGGGCCTACATGTCAGCAAAGCCCAGGAGAGCAGTTACTTCGGCTACTGCTCTCTAATATGTTGACCCTACTCAGACCAGTGAAAATCCATTCATTCAATTGATAGATATTTCAATTTCCTCAGACTCTAATGGTGGAAGCCAACAGTTTTGCACATGCTTTAAATTCTATAAATGACCCTTTATTCTGGCTGCATATAGCAAGGAACCAGCTGAATATACATTATTTATTTGAAACAGACTTCGCTGCTGTAGTGAATAATAGCAATTACAAACTTAGGCATCTGTTCACAGTGTGTTGTGTAGACTTAGTGACAGTCCTTGGTGCCTGACACCCATAGGAACAACAAATGAGTGGCTCGTATTATAAAAGCAAATACATTAGCCCCACCTTCAAAGTTAAAAGAAATGACAATCACCTTTGTTTGAAGTTATCCATTTTATGACATTCCCTAGCTAGAATCATTTATAAAGGGAACTTAATAGACCTGTTAACCACCTTATGGGTACGCCATATAAAATATGCAAAGTGCTAGTTCTGTACTTATTGGATGACATTTTTAATGAAAACTCTATTGAAATATGTACATACAAACCCAATTCACTGTGCACATGATTTGTCTTATGTTACCACAGCTAACTCAGGGTTGATTTACTACAATGCAGTAGCAGAGCCAGGGGACGGTGGCTCACTGGTGATACCATCTTCAATTAAACCTGGTGGCTAGCATGTTATAATGCCTGCTGCACCTCTGCCCCTGTACTGCAGCCCTAATTCCAACCTGGTGCAGAGGGAAAGTTTGGAGCAGGAAGGGCTGGAGATTAGGCCTTCTCCAAGTCACTGGCAGTAACAATTCCTGTCCCATTGGGCTGAATCCAGATTCCGACTCTGGATGTAGCAACTCAGTGCACAGTTTTGCAGAGTTACTCATGTTTAGCCTGGCTGCCCTTCCATTGGCCCACTGAGATTTCACTATGTGGTGGTGCAATATAGTGCATGATGTCCCAACACCATATGATCCCATGTATCATGGCACAATGCTGGAGAAGGGAGACCAGAACAGCCCCCAAAACAACCAAGGATGGCTGGGTGATTGTGGGGCTGATTTGCTCTTCAGCCCCTGGGAAAACTGGTGCCATCCACCTCCTTTAGCCAGTTCCTAACATGCTGGAAAAGGCATCAGGAATACAATAAGCCCCAGAAGTGTAGGGCATTGCCACCTCCCTCCCTGTCCACCACTAATCAAACAGAGACAGGAGTTTGCTCTATTTCCTCCTCCTTCTGTATGCTGATGCTTCACATTGTCAATTTCCCTCCCTGAATTACTAGATAATTACCAGTAATAGCTGGGCCACTGAAAACAAGCAGAACACAATTGCTTCTGTGATGCCACTATTGTCAAATGGTAGTTCCACTTGGAGTTAGTATACAAGGAGCAAAGCTGTCTCATGTGGTTGTATTGCGCCCTCTCTTCCTTGCTGCAATATTGGTTGCAATGTTGACACTACTATGCTAGAGTGTAATTTCAGTGACTACTAAAAAAACACAGTAAAAGAATTGATATTTCAGCTGCAGATTGGTTATAAAGTATCTTAACTTCAAACAAGAGAGAACCTAGTATATAAACCTAAATGGAGAACTCAGTGTGTCACTGAGCCCCTTATAAATGGGCTTGGATTCAGCTGGATAGCTCCAGCTCAGTTCTCTGTCTCTCTCTCTGTGTTGATACAGGTGTGGAGGCAGACAGGGAAAAGTTAAAGGGTGTGATGCATATGCAGCTGGACTCCTTAACCTATCAGGCCCAGCTGTTGGGTATAACAGAGTGTCGAAGTAAAAACTTCACTCTGTTTACGCGGCTAAAATATATGGTTTTATTGGCCAATAAAAGCAAAGTGAGCCGAACGTGGACCCAGCAAAGTCAGGCCCAGTAAGGCTGGCTAATACAATCAATCCTAGTATTTTATACCCTTAACCAAACAGCCTGACGTCAGGGCATTCAAATACAGAAATCATCAATTAAGCTAGGAAAATAAAGCCTTATCAACAAGATGGAGGACAGGTACGAGGGAGTACCTCTCCTGTCTAAACCAGCCCAATTAACACATTCCAATAGCACATCTGTCTTGGCCTGGCACATGGGGTGATAGAAAGTTCACTCTGGCCTACATGCAAAGGCAAAAAGCTGAAATGGTTTCTGCTATACAAGATGGCTTTTAGCTAAACATATAAAATGGTTACGGCAGTCTCTACAACTCCCCCCTTTTAGCCTTTTAAAGGCTGACCATGAAACCATTTTATATCTCCATTTCCATTAAAGTATTAATATACATTTCCTGTTCCTTTCTCTGCTCATCATATTTTAACATCATTACTTCCACATTCTCTCTAGTAAGGGTCTGTCTTGTGCTTTTTAAAATACAAGCAATACAGCATTTGATTAACAAGAAACAAAAATAAACACAAAAGAATATAACTAATACTAAAACTACACCTTGAAGAATCCAAGTTCCCACATGTCCAAACCAGCCTCTCAACGAACCCCAGAGAGTCCTGTCTTCCTCCTCCCCTAGGCGTTCCACAGTTCTTTCAATCTCTGAGGCGTCTTCCTCCACTTCCTTGCTGGTGTCAGTAATATACACACAGCATTCTTTTCCCACTAAGGCACAAACCCCGCCCTTACTAGCTAGGACATAGTCTAGGGCCATCCGGTTTGGGCTCTTTCCCACTCTGGCTCCTGAACCATTACATGTCCAGCAGTACTTTCCAATTGGGGTCAGGTCTAGGTGGATATACCCTGGGTTAGTAAACCCTTTATCCTGCCAAGTATCATTTGGCTTTAGTTCACTAAACAATGTGCCATTCATTTGAGTGTTGTTCAGTGGGACTGGAATCATTGGGATGCCTCCTTCTGAATGTACAGGACTGTGAGCACATATCCAGCAACCTGTGGAATTAAATTCTTGGGAAACTTGATTCATTAAATTAAGCATAAACACATTTGAACCATACAGGTTATAACTACTAGGTATTAAAAACAAGATTAAGCATAAGCTCAACAGGAATTGTTTGTCCAGCCTCATGCTGGCTGTTCTTCAGGACTTCGTAGATTGCTTCACCTATCGCTGGCAGGTTCTTCTGGGTCGCAGCTGGTACCTTGGCCTCGGTTCCTCAGGATCGTCTGCTTCTGGGCTTGGATTGCCGGTACCAAGCCTGCGCTGATCCTCGTCTACTTCTGGACCTGGGTTTCCGGTACCAGGTCTGCGGTGCTCCTGGTTAGGGCTAACCTCTGTAGGGGCTGGAACCGCTTTGCAGTGGGACGCGTGAATCCAGGTGGGGAATCCCTCACGCTTTATAGCAGTATGGGTGGTCAGAAGGACTTGGTAGGGACCCTTCCACCTGGGTTCCAGGGCAGTCTTCCGCTGGTGAACTTTCACGCAAACCCAGTCTCCTGGTTGTAGTTTATGGCACAGCTCAGTCGGGGCCTCCTGGAAGGCGTCCTTAACCTGTGAATGATAGGACTGTACACACCTCATAAGTTCCTGACAATACTTGACTATGCTTCCTTTAATAAGTGTGACATCAGCCAGGCCAATATCTGGGCTGCTTAACAGTCTTAAGGTTGGCCACATGTAATTTCATGTGGACTGAGTCCAGTTTTCCGATTAGGAGTGGCTCTCATGCTCATTAGGGCAATCGGGAGAGCTTCTACCCATGTTAAGCCAGAATCTTCACATATCTTAGCAAGTTTGTTCTTTAAAATCCCGTTGCATCTCTCTACTGCTCCTGCGCTCTCCGGGTGTCGCGGGCAGTGCAGTGCTTGTCTGATAGAGTAGTACTTTGCCAGGTTTTGAACAATTTGTCCAGTAAAGTGGGTACCTCTATCACTGGAGATCACAAGGGGTATTCCCCATGATGGGATGTAATGATTTAGAAGTTTCTTAGCCACTGTGATAGCATCAGTTTTCCTGCAGGGATAAGCTTTTACTCATCTCAAAAACAAACAAACAATAATCAGCACATATTCAAAAGATTGACATTTAGGCAATTGAATAAAGTCCATCTGTAAATTTAGAAATGGTTCCAAAGGCAGAGGTCTGGTTGCCGGAACTGTCTTTACAGGTTTTCCCACGTTGTGGGCTTGGCAGACAGGGCAAGCCAGACAGTAATCTTTAGCTGCTTGGGAGAATTTAGGAGCAAACCAATTTTGCTTTAGGATTGCTACCATCCCCCCTTTGCCAACGTGTGACAGCCCATGGAGCACGGAGGCAAGGTGAGGTAGCAAGACCACTGGGGCAACAATGCGGCCATCAGAGCTGCACCACAAATGGTCTGGGTGCAAGGTGCACCCTACCAGTCTCCACTCCTGCTTTTCTGATTCTGGGGCTTGGTCCTGCAGGAGGGCCAGTTCTGACAGGGATGGCATTGGAGCTGGCGATGGTAGGAGAGAAGGGAAAAACAGCAGGTACAGGAGCAGATTTCACTACATTCCAGACAGTACAAACTGCATAGTCTACTACTAAAACTTCACTAGAATTATAAAAGCAAAAAACCGTTTGTGTAAAGCACAAAGTTAAGATTATTCAAGGTACTTAAATTATTTTTTTTTTTCTCATTAAAACAACAATATTGTACACACAACAATGTCATATATCACAATTAAGACACACAAGACAAATCTGGACAGAACACAGAACACAAACTTATTATGTCATGACACAGAACCATGGTTTTTCTTCAGTTAATTTTCAGCTGATATTAGCGCTTTTTGATGATCTGAAAGACAAGAAAACATTTCTACCCCCATCGGGGTGGCCCATTATAACTTAAAATACTGCCTAAGATCTGCTAGGGGAACCGGTTACAGCTAGTTCCCTACCACTTCCATGGGCGAGTGAGCTGCAACTTTCCGAGAACAAGGGTGCTTCATCGGTACTCGTGACCTTCCACTCCCTTGAATTACCTCAGAGTTGCTAGCCCTACCCAACAGTGGCATGCCTCAGTTTCCCTCTTGTACTGCAGACCAGGTTGTTGTGGGGTTTTTTTTTTGTTTTTTTTGTTTTTAATGTGTGAAGCTTCAAATGATTTACTGCCACAGAAACTCTTTCTTAGAACAAGGCGCTTGCTAGTTACTATTTCAGCAAGCAAAAGGTTTTCTTTTCCTGAAAAGAATCATATACAATGTTACAGGCTTGCTTATGGGGGACAGTGCCCCCCCCTTCCTCTTCCAAAACAGACAGGCAGTTTGCAGACACACACAACCTTGGATCTGAAAGCAAGCCAAAAGTGCTATCAACTCAGCCTTGAACAGAAACACCGTGAAGTTTCTGGGCTTGGATTTTTTTAAAACAATAATTAGTTTCCTTGAAAGACACATTTAACCCTTAGGGTGCAGGTTTTACAAATTTACAATGTATAGATTCTATTTTTTTTATGCAGTTAACCAATTAAGTTTCAGTAGAATTCCTTATTTTCCCTGTAATAGATTTAACAAAGTGTCTGTAGACAAATGTTTAAACTTGATTGTTTCTTCGCGTGGATGATTAAAAGAGGCTGCAAGAAACAAGGAGTCATTTCTAAAGCAGTTTTTTTTCTTACACATTACAATATTGCTTAATTTCTTTTCCTTAGAATTTGGAGGAACACTTCCCTTAAACTGTTAAACTTATTTTAAACTTGGTGTTTTGCTTTGGATGGGGCAAGTTTGTTACAGGAGCCTGTGTTTTCAAAGGGAAGAGCTAATTCCTTTCAGTTATTTTTTGTGTTTCCTCTCTATCTGTGTATGCGTTATAAAGAGGGATAGAGGGGTGATGTTGTGCTGAATTTCCCACCCCCCCATCTTGGTTGATACGGGTGTACCAACTGAGAAATCTCTTTTTTTTTTTTTCCACTTCTTGTGCATTATTTTGGCACAGAGGCTCTGCAGCAAGTTTGTAAGTTACCTATCTTACTGCAGGGCAGATTTTTTGCTTTTCTGAGCTTCACTTTCATCCCTCAGGGCTTTAATTTTTCCTCTTTTCCAATTCGTTAAATGCTTACAGGTCCTTGGACCATTATGCACGTACATGTAGTACACAGGGGTGCCTTTCGGCAGTGTGGGGGGATGTTTAGACTAACCCCCACTTAAACTAACTTTTCAGACTCTAAAGTAAGAGTCTGCCGGATCTAGAGTGTCAGACCTTAGCAGCTCATGAAATAAGGGGAGTCTTCATTCCCTCACATATCCGCTGAGTCTTGAGGTTCAGCTGACCCCCTTAAATGTAAGACTTTAGTCATATCGAAAGTCCCTTGCAATGGGAATTGTAATTTGGAGTCATTTTGAGTATACAAATTCCATTTATCTAAAAACTTGCAAGTATTTTTCCCATAGTGGGTATACATAAAGAAAGCCAGACTGTCCTTAGAAGGCACTGGAATTCCTGCGGACTGACCTACCCCCATTTTCTGCGCGCGCTCAAACAGATTCTGCAAGGCACCGAACCAAAGTCCGCCTGCTTGCACTACCCCCCCCTTGTATTGCGAGGCACTGGACTCAAAGTCCACCTGGCTCGCAGGGGCTGCGAGTCACCGGATTAAGAGAAATCCGCCTGTCCGCACCGATCCCCCCCCCTTTTTGTATTGCGAGGCACTGGACTCAAAGTCCACCTGGCTCGCAGGGGTTTCCAGCACCCGTCCCAGCCCGGCAGAACACCACGTCCTGGCGCCTGGAGACAGCCTGGCGGAGTGGGGAAATACTATGGCCTGGGGTTAGCCTCAGAGGTCAGTACTACGTCCACAAATAACAGAGAGAGACAACAAAGCTTCCCCACAGTTCCGTGTGCCGAGAGAGAGTAATGGCACCACACCAGCTTTTAGCGTCCGAACACAGAGGGTCCAGCGCATGGCTGCCTCACTAGAGACACCGGTGTGCCCTTTTGGAACTGTGACACATAAGACAGGCCTAATAGACAAAGACAGACACAGACAGACAAAAAATGTTAGCCGCTCCACAAAATTGAATTCCGTAGCCCCCCTTACCCCAATGGCCAGCCGTCACTCCAAATCCTAAGCCCTCACCCAGGAGATTTCGTAACAGGTATCCCCTTTACCTTCTATTGAGCGCTCTGAGAGGTTTGGAAGTGGAGTGCCGGTCCGTCCATACAGGCAAGTGGCGCGTTAGGAATCTCGGTGGGACCTCCAAATTGTCGAAGTAAAAACTTCACTCTGTTTACGCGGCTAAAATATATGGTTTTATTGGCCAATAAAAGCAAAGTGAGCCAAACGTGGACCCAGCAAAGTCAGGCCCAGTAAGGCTGGCTAATACAATCAATCCTAGTATTTTATACCCTTAACCAAACAGCCTGACGTCAGGGCATTCAAATACAGAAATCATCAATTAAGCTAGGAAAATAAAGCCTTATCAACAAGATGGAGGACAGGTACGAGGGAGTACCTCTCCTGTCTAAACCAGCCCAATTAACACATTCCAATAGCACATCTGTCTTGGCCTGGCACATGGGGTGATAGAAAGTTCACTCTGGCCTACATGCAAAGGCAAAAAGCTGAAATGGTTTCTGCTATACAAGATGGCTTTTAGCTAAACATATAAAATGGTTACGGCAGTCTCTACAAGAGGAAGGGAGGGACTAGTAGCACTCTGGTAGAGGAGAGACTAGGTTTAAGGAAAGGACGAAATCTGTGCTTTTGCTTGATTCCTACTAGGGGAGATATTTTATTTTAATAGAATCAGTTTTGTAGATAGAGGTGTGTTGGAGCTATTACTGTAACTTGGGAAAGAGAATAGATGTTTGTTCTGGACTATTTATCAAACAGCACTTAAGTCAACAGCTTCTCAGTATCTCATGGGCTACGTCTACACTGCAGGCTTCTTGCACAAGAACGGCCATTCTTGCGCAAAAACTTGCAGAGAGTCTACACTGCACGTGCGTTCTTGCACAAGTAAATTTACAGTAAAGTGTCAGAACAGAGGGCTTCTTGAGCAAGAGTTATTCCTCTCCCCACAAGGAATAAGCCCTCTTGAGCAAGAGCTCTTGCGCAAGAAGGCAGTGTGGACAGGCAACAGGGGTTTCTTGCAAAAGAAACACCTATGGCTAAAATGGCTATCAGAGCACATCTCTTGCACAAAAGCACATGGCAGTGTGGATGTGCTCTTGCGCAAGACCTTTTGCGCAAGAGCTCTTGTGCAAAACAGTTCTTGTGCAAGAAGCCTGCAGTGTAGATGTAGCCATGGGTTTTTGCCTAGGAGTTGGCTGTTCACCTCTAGGGAACGAAGATAAAGTATCTTCTGACATGCACTCTTAATTTTCAACTCACTCTTTGATCTGAATCAGTTTGATTTTTCTAGAGGTTTTCTTGAAAAATTTCCAGTAAACCTGCACTTATAAAAGTGAATATGCTAATTTGTAGGACAAATCCACTACTACATTCCCACACCGATCAGGTATTGTAACAGAGTTCATTGAATAATGTGGGTATGTGAAATAAATAAATAGTGATAAATAAATAAATAAATATTGTGGGATTCAGCTATTTGTAACTACAGTATTTGAGTATTCATGAAACAACTCATGTCTACTATTTTCCATTCATTATCTGGGATGTATTTTCATTTATGAAATCATAGAGTACACGTAATAGCAAGAAATGATCAGATAGTCTGGTAATAATAGAAGAAATTGGTTTAGGTGGAGCAAGGAAGACTTGTTAGATATAAAGAAAAAACTTTCTAACAAGAAATAATTAAGGACTGAAACTGGTTACCTAGCAAGGCTGCAGAATTTCCATCACTGGAGGTTTTTTTAACAACAGGTTACACAAACATCTGTGAAGGAATATCTAGATATACTGAATCCTGCCTCAGAGCAGGGAATGGACTAGATTGACTTTGAGAGGTCCCTTCCAGACCTACATGCCTATGATTTTATGATAACAGCACATGGTCTTAAAGTATTTCTCCAAAATATTTAGTGGATACTTTCAAATGCTGAATATACTCTCAGCTAACAGGACTGAATGGTTGATTGGTAAATTCAAAGGCATCAAGATTTTTGCTGTTTGTTTAATGTTATTTAACTAGCTCTAAAATACGTTTCTTCTCAAGTTTATATTTCTCCTTGTTACTAACCAGAGCAATCCTGGGTACCTCATTCTCCTATTTCAAGGATATTTTCATTCCAGAATTTCAGCCCTGAAGTCTTTCCCCCTCCCCCCTTTACTAAACATAGTGTATGCCGCTTCATTGCAAAAGGCCCCCATAAGCCAGAGAGGTCATTTTTATTAGTAGCATCTGGTAGTGGGGCAGAAAAGGGCATCATCTATTGGCTTCTAGAACTCTGATTCAGTGACAGCCCATATGCTGGCTCCTAGCCTCTAGCAGAAGTAATGCTATAGCTGTCACAGACAGACTGAGTAAGCCCTTGAAAAAAACTAGAAAGGAGAAGCAATCGCTTTATTACAGTGGCAAGCAAGTGAGTGGATCATAACTCTCTGGCAGTAATTGGTAACTCAGGATACAGTCACCGGTCAATAAAAATACATGAGTAAAAAAACCGCTATTTTTGAAGGCACGCTATAACCGACATCCAATCAACTCTTGAAGTGAAGCTCACAATATTTAATTAAGTTGGGAGGAATGTAAAGGTCTCATTCTTCTGTAGTCAGTAACCTAGCAGGAAAAGGGAATGCAAGCAGGCGAGTCCTTCAAAGCGGCAGCTTTCGTGAGTGTATCATGGGAGCCAGAGGCTAAGCCAGGTGCCCATTCTCATTAGCATATTACACAGACTTGTGCATGTACAAAAGACAAGTAAGCGCCTCAGGCCATGGTCAAGACAGGACTGAGCTGATGGAAGCAGAAAAGCACATTCTTCCTACGTAGCAAGACTAAGCAGATTGTTTGGTTTTTAACTCTTTCTCTGCCCCCTTTACTATCAAAAGAGTTATCAAAGCTAAAAGCAGATTGATTTGTTCTATATTTAGCCAATCACAGATGTACCTCTCACAAAAAGCTTTCAGAATTTTTTCTCTTTTCTATTACACAGATAATTGCTAATGAGAGCACCACTGGCAAAATGATTACTTGAAAATTAGTGCAAAACTACGCTGATTACTTCCTCCTTCCCAAGCCCCTGATTTTTGGAAGTAAAACATAAGGTCTTCATTTTCAAAAGCAACTTGAGATTTTGAGACAGATTTGTACCAAGGGCCGTCCTCTGAATATTATACACGCTTTAGACATCTCTTCCTGGGCATCCAGAAACTGAAGTACCCAATGTTACCTGTCATTTTAAAAATCAGCACCTACAGGTTTTATCCAACTATGAATAGTTTTCCTATCAAATTATCTTAAATGTTTATATTTAGCAAAGTGTTGCATAAGCAAAGGTAACTCTGTTGCCAGTGCTATAAAATGGTGTCTGAAATAGGGTGATATAGCCACAAGTTAACTGGATTTTTCTGGAATACTAAGGAAAAAGCCCTCACGTTTAAGAACTATTTTGTTTGTATGATTTCAGAATAATAATCTTGCTTATTTCCTATTGGCTAAGTACCAACATCATGTTCTATAACAAATAAGTAGTGGGGAAAAGCAAAATCACAGCATTATGTTCACTTGTACACCTGATGGGAGACCTTGCACAACACATTAGCCACTCAGACAATCAGCCCTTCACCCTCAAACTATCTAGAATATTTGTACAGGAAAAGACTGTAGCAGCTCTAAGAGGCATAGTATGTTTAAAACAAAGTCACACTCAAATATCCAAGTGGTTTATGTTCAGAAAATAAGCCTACAAATGATTTTTTTTTTTTTTTTTGGCTTTTGCTATAGCAGCAAGGCAGTCCACAGAGGAGTTATACCCTATTTATAAAATTCAAGGTCTTTAATAAAAATTTCAGCTGTTGAAGCATTAGGTTTGCCACTAAACTGGTTCATTCACTTGTAACAACAACTTCAGATGCTGCAATCCCTTCAGAAAGGATAAAAACATATATCCAGGTATATTCTGCATCTTTTGTTGGCTAGCTCTTTAGATTTTCAGTACAACTGCCATCATGAAATAAACACTCTCATATGTCAGATTTCCTGTCCTCCAGAAGGGAAAAGACAAAATATGTTAAGATCAAGACAGACGCATATGCCAAACTGCAAGTCAGTCTTAAACCATTTCATAAGGTAGCCACAAGACACATGTACAATATATTAACTTGTGAGTACAGTCTTGTAAGTGTAATGCAGTTGAAAATGAATACTAATGCACTGGGAATCATATGATTTAACCAAGGGTAGCAGGAACGTTGACATTACCTCTATCATTTTTCTCAGCAGAAGTGTTCCTAAACTATTAGATAAGGCAGTGTATGATGAAGCATTTAGCACAATTCAGCAAAACAAGAATACAGGACCCAGAGCACTGAAGTGATGAGGTGAGCAAAAGACATGCTTACATTCATTTGGTCGTGCTTTCCAGAGTCAGCACAATGTCTTGATTCTCACATTGCTGATGCCACCCTTAGTCCTGTTACCTTGGTCAATGTATTTATTGTTAGCATAGGAAGGGTCTATATGAAGTCTGGGAAGAGATCTGCTATTGTTTCTTGGGGCAGACTCCTGAAGTACGTCTACACTGTGGGGTTTTTCTGGGATACCGGTGGTATCCCGGAAAAACTCCACCACATCCAGGGAATGCGTTTGCTTTTCCGCTTTTTTTTTAGGAAGTACAAACACATCTTTCGGAAGCCCTGTTTTCCTCATTCCATGAGGAAGAAGGCATCTTCTGAAAGAGGGGGATTTTCCAAAATTTGGCCCAGTGTAGATGGGCCAAATTTTGGAAAAGCCTCTTCCGAAAAAAAAATAAGAAAAAAAAAATGCAAAATGTGGAGTGCATTTTGAGTAGCTTTTTCTGAAAAAAAGCTGTTGTGTAGACCTAGCCTCAGTATTATCCTGGGGATTTGCAGGTTGCCAGCTGGCCAGGACTAGCACTAGAATAGCTAAATTTCAGTACTATCTGTCCTCTAGAAAGCCTAGTTTTCCTCAGTATGGAAAGGGGCAAATTATGGCTCCAGCTGGTATGAATACAGCCTCATCTGTTTTGAACAGATGATATACTGAAGATATAATAAAATACAACATTTTAAACAAATAAGCCTGGAGGCTTCAATGCAAATTTGAATTCAGTATTAACTATAGTATCATTATTGTTAATCTATGATAACTTGTAAACTTTGTATGAATCTTTAATATTAATATGAATATTCAAAATCTATTTTAGTTCAATCTAACAGGCTCTGTGAAACTGCAAGTTTGGTAGTCTTTGGAAGGCATCCTGCTGAGTGGGAATTTCCCTTGGGGCAAAATTCTCTTTGCTGCTGAATTACTTTGGCATGTGTTCATATCTACCTTCTCAGCCACAATTAAGCACACCTTGCCTTCAAACTGGCATATAAATGTTGAAGTTTCATTCATCAAAGAAAAAAATTTTGATTCCAACAGTAATCATTATACCATAATTGCATTAGGAATTGGATATGACTGATATTAACCAAGACATCCAGCTCACATCTATGAGTTGGGTCAAATTTTCACATCCCAATTACTAGTATTCCACAAATGACTCTCTTTGCAAATCCTCAGAAGAGCAACCCCAACAAACAGACTTTTTGATCACACCACATTCCTTGATCACAAAATTGAAATACTAAGATACTTCTTTATTACTGATGGTAAGGTAGGCTGAGATTCTCAAAGGGGCCTAAGAGTTATATATGCAGTTCCTGTGGATCTCAGGAAATCCCAGTCAGAATGTTATGAAGTGGATGGATATTGCCCAATGCCTACTTAGAAAAGAGGGGAAAAAAACTCTTGACCAGGAACATTATAGTTCTTCACCCAATTCATCAGTTTAAGGTTTAATAGATTAGCATGAATTCCTTGGGTGAGAATTACAGGCCAGTTGGGAGCAGACATCTTTTCTCCTCAAAGAGTGGGAAGGAGCAACCAACCACACACAGAGAGAATGCAAGATCATTTTTTATCCAGTGGATATAGTATACTCAGATTTCCAGAAAGCCTTTTAAAAAGTCCCTCACCAAAGCCTGTTAAGTAAAGTAAGTTGTCATGGGATAAGAGGGAAGGTCCTTTTGTGGATTGGTAACTGGTTAAAAGACTGGAAACAAAGGGTAGGAATAAATGGGAAGTTTTCAGAGTAGAGAGAAGTAACTAGTGGGGTCCCCCAACGATCTGTCCTGGGACCCATCTTATTCAACTTATTTATAAATGATCTAGAGACTGGGGTAAACAGTGAGATGGCAAAATTGGCAGATGATCCCAAGCTGCTCAAGATAGTTAAGTCCAAAGCAGACGAGCTTCAAAAAAGATCTCACCAAACTAAGTGATTGGGCCACAAAATGGCAAAAGAAATTTAATGTTGATAAATGTAAAGTAATTCACACTGGAAAAAATAATCCCAACTATACATACAATATAATGGGGACTAATTTGGCTACAACTTCTCAAGAGAGAGCTCTTGGAGTCATTGTGGATAGTTCTCTGAAAACATCCAATCAGTGTGCAGCAGCAATCAAAAAAGCAAATAGAATGTTAGGAGTCATTAAAAAAAGGGATAGAGAATGAGACAGAAAATATCTTATTGCCTCTATATAAAACCATGGTATGCCCACATCTTGAATACTGTGTACAGATGTGGTCTCCTCATCTCAAAAAAGATATATTGGCATTGGAAAAGGTTCAGAAAAAGGCAACAAAAATGATTAGGCTTTGGAACGGGTCCCATATGAAGAGAGATTAACAAGACTTGGACTTTTCAGCTTAGAAAAGAGGAGACTAAGGGGGGATATGATAGATGTCTAGAAAATCATGACTGGTATGGAAAAAGCGAATAAGGAAAAGTTATTTACTTCTGCCCTCAATATAAGAACTAGGGACCACCAAATGAAATTAATAGGCAGCAGGTTTAAAACAAACAAAAAGAAGTTTTTCTTCACTCTGCGCATAGTCAACCTGTCGAACTCCTTGCCAGAGGATGCGGTGAATGCTAGAACTTTAACAGGGTTCAGAAAGAGCTAGATAGATTCATGGAGGTTAGGTCCATCAATGACTATTAGCCAGGATGGGTGGGAATGGTGTCCTTAGCCTCTGTTTCTGTGGAGGTGGGTTACAGGGGAGGGATCACATGAGGATTACAGATTGTGATCCCTCCCTCTGGGGCATCTGGTATTGGCCACTGTTAGCAGACAAGTGGGCTAGATGGACCTTTGGTCTGACCCAGTATGGTCGTTCTTATGTTCTTATCCTACATTAAAACTCACTTTCTGGATTCAGAAAGTTGAGAGCTTCAGCTTTTAAGTGGTTTAGCTTCTTAGACATGTAGTCTGGGGGAGGAGTGCTACAGAAGCCCATGTTCTGCTAGACTGCGGAAGTTGGGAAATATATCTCTGAATCAAAATGATGATTTTCATATACTTTCAAATCAGAGTTATTGCTGTACCACCCTTTCCATGGTATTTAATGATGAGAGGAGTCTGTGGTCATTAACTAGATAATAAGAACTGTGGAAGAGGGAGTCAAGAAAACCTTTTTATCTTCACCTGAGTGTAATGTCCTCATTTAGTTACAGCCTAGGGCTGATTCTCTTCTGCACCAGAGTCTAGCTTGGCACAGGAATAGGGGTGTTAAAGATCGGATCTGTCTCCTGGATTCTGAGGACCAGCTTTAGCTTGCATTCAACTTTTGTCATTCAGCTCTAATTTGTGCTACTAACTTAAAGCCCTTAGATCCAACGGCAGTGGGGCACAGATGTGTGACAGTACATTTCATATTCTTTATTGGGGATAGGGTCATAATTCAAAATGAACTGGAGAAATGGTCTGAGGTAAGTAGGATGAAATTGAATAAGGATAAATGCAAAGTACTCCACTTAGGGAGGAACAATCAGTTTCACATATACAGAATGAGAAGCGACTGTCTAAGACAGGGCTACTCAACATGCGACCCACGTGTAAGAGCCAAAAAGAAAGTAGTGTATATAATATCTCTGTTGATATGCATTTTAGTAGTTAAATTCCTGGACTGTCATTGCTCACTAAAATTACTGTCATGTGGGTGGAAATTGGGTAAATATAGCATTTTATTAATATCAGCAGAACTGACTTAAATGAGGCCAATGTATTGTGTAGTCTTGACTTAAACTTTATATTCATGCCCATCTGTGTGAAAGAAGCTATTTACATATATTTGTATATCTATTTATTTGCATGTATATGCAACCACATTTAAGTTGCGGCCCTCGGCTTGTACTGTGAGTATCATTGCGGTTCCTGAGGCTTCCAAAGTTGAGTAGCCCTGGTCTAGGAGGGAGTACTGCAGAAAAGGATTTAGGAGTGATAGAGGACCACAAGCTGAATAATAATCAACAATGCGACACTGTTGCAAAAAAAAGAAAACATGATTCTGTGATGCATTAACAGGAGTGTTGTGAGCAAGACTCAATAAGTCATTCTTCCACTCTACTTTGCCCTGATTAGGCCTCAATTGGAGTATTGTGTCCAGTTCTGGGCACCATATTTCAAGAAAGATGTGCAGAAATTGGAGAAGGTCCAGAGAAGAGCAACAAATATTATTAAAGGTCTAGAAAACATGACCTGTGAGAGAAGACTGAAAGAATTAGGTTTGTTTAACTTAGAAAAGAGAAGACTGAGGGGGGACATGATAGCAGTTTTCAAATATCTAAAAGGGTCATACAAGGAGGAGGGAGAATAATTCTTCTGCTTGGCCTCTGCTGATAAAACAAGAAGCAATGGGCTTAAACTCCAGCAAGGTTTAAATTGAACATTCGGAAAAACTTCCTGTCAAAGTGGTTGAACACTAGAATAAATTGCCTAGGGAGTTTGTGAAATCTCCATCACTGGAGATATTTAAGAGCAGGTTCGATAGACATCTGTCAGGGATGGTCCAGATGGGCTTGGTTCTGCCGTGAGGGCAGAGCACTGGACTTGATGACCTTTCGAAGTCCCTTCCAATCCTAGTATTCTATGATTCTATGAAAATATGCTTATGATATGGAAGTGACATACCTGGATGTCCTTTATGCAAGATGGCTTAAGTGAGGTATCATTGGAAAGGTTATGATTTACTGAATGTGATTATCCAATTTGTATGCCTGTATCACATCAGCATCTGAAGTTAAGAATATTCACTACACATCTGTATTTCAAATGTGCTACTTTAGAAGTCAACCACAACTAGCCCTTCAGGTACAACAAGGAAAAGGCCAGACAGAGCTGATGGCCCATTAGCCACAGCAATGGTCTGTGAAGGAGCTTAGTCCTCCTATGGAAACTCCAGTCAGCCAGCAAGTAATGGCTGCCACAGCTCTGCAGAGTCAGGGCTCCAATCACCTAATATTGGACACTCCTCTTCCCTGTTTGGAATACCAGTGTTTTTCTTCTAGAGAACATGGGGTCCTCACCTTACACACAAGCTATATATAAGCCAGGGACTGGCATTATCAAGGTTCTCTTCAGCCTGCATTTCCACCCAAAGAGACACTGAAACACAACTGGAAACAAGAACTGAACCTGTAGGAGAAGAGTTGGGCCCATGCAGCTTCTGAGTAATAATACCTGAGCTCTCAAGCTGCATTCCAGTGAAGCTGCCTTCCAAGACTTTCAGTAATCTGCCAGCAACAATATTTAGGGTGAGGAGTTACTATTTGTAGTTTCTTTAGTGAATCAAGCTGAGCTTGCATGCTTTTTTTGCTTAGTAATTTGCTTTGTTCTCTTTCCTGCCTCTTTAGCCATTTAAAATCTACCCCTTTGTAGCTAATAACAAGAAATATGTTTTTTAATATAACCCTGTTTGTACAATTCATTATTTGCAGAGGGGGGGGGGGAGTAAAAGGCTATGCATACCTTCCTCCACATTGAGAGAGGAGGTAGATTTCATAGTATATCTTTGGTCTGCATTCCGAGGGAGGTGGATACATGAGTGCTGGGGCAAGTCCCTGAAGATGAATCACAGTGTTGATCATTCTGCAGTTGGGTGTGATCCTGTGTCTGTGAGTGTTGGAGGAGGCGTAAGACACTGGCTCAGCAAGACAGTGTGTCCAGGCTGCCACAATAGGCAGGCTCAGTGATATTTCAGCACATCAGGTAGCATCCTCAGGGGGGCAGCCTGTTACAAGATGTATCAGAACTGAGTTTTGCCATGCCGCTTTCTCAGATCTCCCTGCCCCTACATGCCTTCTTCTGCTTGCAACATGCAATTAATGCTGAATGAGGGTGGGACACAGGGTGGGACACACATCTGGCGTCTGTGTGCTAACGGGGAAAATATCTCCTACAGGGAATTTTTTTCTAGTGATGTGTGGGCAGATCCTGGCCGCTTTGTGCCTCCTGAATTGTGCAATGGGACTGGCTCTCAATAGGCAATCTGTCTCATAGTTATTTCAATATTTCTCTTTACTTTTCTATTATCTGAGTATGTTTCTGAACAGAACATTTACATTTTCTAAATTTAGGATTTCAGCTGCCTTCAAATTATGTCTGCAATAAAATATTTTTGTTCAGTAAAATACAGTTTATAAAATAATAAAATGAATGAAACAATGATTACTTTCTCCCTCCCTCCTGCAGTAGTAGAATCACAGCAGCTCAGCTAACTATTAAAAGAATCAGGTGTCAAGCTTTGAAAGCTATTCTTAAGGGAGTTCATGTAATTCTTGGCTTCACAGACAGCTGTTCATACTGCCAGTGTTATCTCTGGATCAATAGCATGGTTGCAGCAGGATATTGGCTGGGATACTGTGTCCCTAGAGTTAGACAAGGTTTTAATTTTTTTCCTGATTCATTTGACTACCATAAATATGGAGGCAAATAATTACCTTTATGAATTTTATGAGCAATCTCCAGATTAGGTTTTTACAGGAACACAAAACTTTGATATTTCATTAAATAAATCCATACATCAATTTACAGACTTCACACCTCAGCATGAGGATCAATTGTGCTTCACTTATCTTTGTATAATCTCTCTCTCTCTCCCTTTATTGTTGAGTTTGTAAAATAGAGTTTTTTGTTAGTCTCTAAAGGTACTGCAGAACCATTTGATGGTTTTTAAGTTTAATCATCAGTAGTTTACCATTCCATCAGACATTTCTGAATTATTTTGTGACTACCTTCAGTAATTTTTACAAATGAATTACTATTGAACAGATTTCTGAGTAATAACCATTTTCTATTCCAGACAAATTATTTCACTATGATTTGTCATAAGATAAGGTATTGCTACACTTAATTTTGATGAGTGTTCACGTTCAACTAATTTTGTTATCCAAACTCCGAAAAATGAATTTAAAATATTTTCTGTAAATATTCATGTCAAAAATTCTATATTTGCTTCCTGTAAACAACCATATCTGTAAGACTTAGTCATACAAATATTCTTAAAAAAGAACTCAAGAGGGACATATCTTTGGCCAAAGAAAATTCATTTAAAAATTCAGGAAAATTGTCAATTTTAACGTGCATATTGTTAGTACTCATTCACCCAGATCTAACAACTCTAGTGAACTTTCTTACACATGGTTAATTAGGAGTGAATATGAGGTGAGTGCTTTTCTTTGCAAAGTTTCCTGATAGTGAAAAGAGCTTGAGGTGTCAAAGAAAATTTCTAATTATTTTTTAATAGGGTTATATTCTGTGAACATAAGCAAGTGTAAAGTCAATTATCATTGTTCAACAATATGAACAAAGATATATTGTAAGATAATTATATCTATCTTTTGTTACTGCAGTGGCCCCCCATAACCGTTGTATCAGAGTATCTTGTATTTATTCTCACAGCAACCCTGTGGAGATACAGAAGTGATTTTCACTCCATTTTACAAATGGGGACTGAGGCTCAGAGAGGCCAAGTGACTTGCCTTATGTCACACAAAAAGTCTGTGGCACACCAGGAACAGAATCTGCTTGTCATCAGTTCTAAGTCAACACTCTAACAAACAGTTGACTCATCCTCCCTTTATATACTACTGCCTGTTTATTTAATTTTATTTTACTTTTCCATCCCTTTCTCCATACGCACATCAGCTCAAAATGTCTGGATGTCCTAGACAGCTAGTTTGCTGGCACCTCTCCTCAGACCCTATGGTACTAGCACTCCTAGCTATCTTTGAGACACCACTGACTTCCTGAGGAAACTACAGTGTATCAGTAATCTTCCTAAAAAACACCATTCTGGCTACCATGAACACAGAAGCTCTTTCCACCAACATTCCACATGAGGATGGACTATAAGCTATCTGGGATACTATCCCAGTGATGCCACAGCCACACCTGGTGGTTGAGCTATGTGACTTTGTCCTCACCCACAAATATTTCCAATAAGGGAACAATTTATACCTTCAAGTTGGTGGCACTGCTATGGCCAGCCACATGGCCCCACAATATGCCAACATTTTTATACTGATCTCGAACAACATTTCCTCAGCTTTCAACCCCAAACATCTTTCCTCTACTTACACTACATTGATGACATCTTCATCATATGGACCCACAGGAAGGAGACCTTTGAAGAATTCCACAGGGATTTCAACAGTTTCCACACAACTATCAACCTCAGCCTGGACTAGTCCACACAAGAGATCCAATTCCTTGACACTATAATATAAATAAATAAATAAATAATGATCACATAAACAGTTCCCTATATTGGAAACCTACTGACTGCTATACTTACCTACATGCCTCTAGGTTACATCCCAGACACATCACACAATCCATTGTCTACAGCGAAGCCCTAAGATATAACCGGATTGGCTCCAATCCCACAGACAGAGACAAACTCCTACAAGATCTTTACCAAGCATTCTTAAAACTTAAATACCCACCTGGGGAAGTGAGGAAACAGATTGACAGAGACAGACAAGTACCCAGAAGTCAACTCCTTCAAGACCCAACAAGGAAAATAATAGAACAAGGAAAATAAGGTCCAACAAGGAAAATAATAGAACACCACTGGTCATCACTGACAGCTCCCAGCTTAACCCCCTCCAGCGCATCATTGACAGCCTACCCTGGAAAATGATCCCACACTCTCATAGGCATTGGGAGACAGGCCATTCCTTGCCAACAGACAACCTCCCAAACTGAAACAAATATTTTCCAACAGCCACACATCAGACCTCAGATACGCTCACCCAGGAACCTATCCCTGCAACAAACCCTGTTGTCAATTCTGTCTACACATCTATACAAGTGACAACATCACAGGATCTAACCACATAAGCCACCACATCAGGGTCTCATCACCTGCACCTCTACTAATGTGATATATGCTATCAAGTGCCAGCAATACCTCTCTGCCATGTGTATTCGCCAAACCAGATAGTCTCTATGCCAAAGGATAAATGGACACAAATCAGACTCCAGAAATGGTAACACGCGTAACCCTGTAGGGGAACATTTTAACCTGCCTGGTCACTCAGTCATGGATTTAAAAGTAGCCATTCTTCTACAAAGGAATTTCACTAACCAGTTACCAAGAGAGTCTACACAACTGGAATTTATCTACAGATTTAACACTGTTACCCTGGGCCTAAACAAAGACATTAGCTGGCTGGCACATTACCAAGACAATTTCTCCTGACATTAACATCTGCTTTTCCACATCAAAAGCTATGTATGGGACACATTCAACCCACTTAATTAACCTCATTAACATGGCTCTTACAATTGACAGGTACTTACTCTGTTATATATATCTTTTGATTTCTGTTATTTCCAGTCCATTTCATCTGATGAAGTGGATTTTGCCCATGAAAGCTCATTATTCTATATATTTTGGTTAGTCTATAAGGTGCCATGGGACCACTCATTATCATAATTATGTCATTGTTTCCATTTGGATTCACTTGTTGCCACTAGTCTTATGCTGAGTACAAGAACTTTCTCTTATATGTCAGTACAATGCCTAACACCATTGGCCTGGAATCATTTAGTGCAACCAGATATATAAATAATAATAACAATCAGCAGAAGCTGTAAATAATTAATTCCTAAAAGGGAACTATAAAAAGCCACCAGAAAATATGGACAATAATTAAGAAGCTGATTGTTTCAGGAACAATGTAAATTTCTCATTGATCAGAACTAATTAAGCAACCCAGTTTTACATATGTAAAACCAACCATTTCTAACAATAAATCTTGCTTTTATATTTCCTGATAAAAAGGGAACTATTCAATGAACACAGGCTTTAAAGGGGTAATTAAATAATGCCCAGGAGACAATAAACCCATTTAATGAGTAATATGTTCTTAGGTTTGCCATTTAAGATACTTTTGTTGTTGGAGAAAAAGGGATCTGTCCAAAGGGCTGCTTAATATTATTAAATCAATAAGTTTGCAATGCAAATGTGATTACATAGCAGATTATAATGTAAACTGTGTACATCTTATTTGTGTCTCTGCAACTTGAATATTATTTTACTAGAAAAGAAATCTCACTGGGATTGGTTCTCATCACACATTTGTGGTAAATCAGGAATAACTAACCTGCAGCTTACACACATGTAAATTAGACCAGAATCTGGTATCTTGGTCTAAAGGTGCCATTCTAAAGAAAAATAACTAACTAGAATTTTTAGCAGTTTGTTTATCTTAATATTTTTTCTCTGTGTGCTTTTTAATGATTTTGAGCATCTAGATGTCACAAAATACCCTACACAGAGGTCAAAATATTAAAATGTAAAGGAGAAAATATTTTTCATGTGTTTAAATTGTATAGTTTGAACTTTACAATGCCATAGATATGATAATAACACTAGCAGACTTACCTGGAATTACCCAGGTCCTTCAGGGCAGGGGACTGGCAATGTGAGTACGTGCAGGGAGTGAAGGAGGTAAGTGGCTGGTGGGCTTGCAAGATTGATCGATTGGTTGATTTAAAAATTTTTTTACCCTGTCTCTCTATAAGCTGCCTTGAATATTTTAAATAAAGTTTTAAAACACAATATATAAAAACGTAAAATGAAAGAACCCAAGAGGGGGCATAAAACCTACTAAGACACAATGAGAAGAGGGGTCCCCCCCCACACACACACTCTTTCTCTCTCAAGGTGGAGCGGGGTCCTGGCCAGTGAGATGGTATCCCCTGATATACAATTGCTACCCCCACCTCAACTATCAAGCTGAGGCTGGTGCTGGACCGAAAACATAGCCAGGCACAATTGGGAAAGGTCAGTGCCTCCCTCCACTTCCAGCCAGGTCACAGAGATACAGGCCAGGTCTGCCCCTTCATCCAGGATTAAATCCTTAATCATAGTTGTCTTGTAACAACGGTGCTGCTCTCACCAGCACAAAAAAACCCAAACCCTCACAAAAAACCAAAATTAAACTATACCAGACACACACATGTAAAATGAATCACAGCCACAGTGTAACATATGCCCTTGTCCTCAGTCTGCCCTGAAGGGCCCTCCCAAAGATCAGCCCCCTTTGGCCTTGGTGACTCACTGCCAGTGGCAGCCTCCTGAGTTTAAGCCCATCCCTGACTGTACGCAGAATTATATAAATATATGTAAATGCCCTGATTATCATTATTATTATATTTAAACGAGAGCAAATATGGAAAATGTAAAACCTGAGTTAATATGTTATTTGTGCACCATGTGTAAAGAAAACAGAAAAGAAATGTATTAGAATGGAGGAGATCAAATGTTAATTACTGATGTGTCAAGCGTGTCACTTAGCCACTGTCTATGTCAAAAAGAATGTTATTATAAACGGAGTTTGAAAGGCATCCATTTTGTTTAAGTTCCATATTCAAGTTCTCCATTGCTAAAGTTGTTTATGTCACGTATTACACGTCCCCGGGTATACCTGTTAAGATTCAAATCTGGTGGCCCATGCATCCCATCAAGTGTGTTTATTATTATTAACCAATAGATTTGAAATTATGCAAATGAGCATCACCCACCGACCAATCAATTTAAACCTGAGGCCTAATGAATATTCATAAGCCTAGGTTATTTAAGTCTTTGCCCCGCAGCAGTTCGCTCTCTTAGAGTTCGCTCTTAGAGCTGCGTCGGGACTTTGTAGCGTCAGGTTCTAGGGTATGAGTGAGACATCTGTCTTGTCCTCGGTTTAGTATGAGAGGGTTCCTGTAAAGTCTTTAGAGTAAGCTTGGGCGGAAGGCTCATGGTTTTACTCCATTCCTTATAGATTTAGGTTAGGCTTAGGTTTAGTTAGTTTAGTTTAGTAAGTAGCATAGATTAGTGATCGTCATCATGTGTGTCCGTCAGGCTGCGTCGCGGTTCGCATGTCGGCCGTCTTCGAGTCTGTACGGCGGGCGTGTCGCGATCTAGTTTAGGGTTTTATTCTAGGATAGTTAGTTTCGTATAGTCTGGAGTCATCTATCGCCTGATCCTGCCGCTCCGAAGCGCGGAGAAGAGAAGTTGCCAGTCAGAGGCTTCGTGGAAGATGAACCAACCGCCATCGCTCTCCACCTGCTCTTCGAGGGATCTCCTTGGCTGTTCCTCGCCTACGGCTCTAAATCAGCCAAGGGCTTGAGGTCGCTAAGCGTCGGGATCTTCCGTGGAGGGACGCCTAGCTGTTCCTCGCCTACGGCTCTAAATCAGCCAAGGGCTTGAGGTCGCTAGCAACTCTTCCATCGCCCCCCCTTGCGTCTCAGACTCTGGTAATTATTATTAGGGATAACCATAGGAGGACTGCCCTCTGTGGTTATTCGATATATGTTGTTTAAATCTGCTTTACAAATATAGTCCTGTTGTTTAACTTTAACTACTTGCCAGTTTTTATTGACTGCGCCTAAAATCTCCTGATATTATGACCGGTGATAGATCCGAATAGTGAGGACCTTAGTCCATCCCATGAGGATGCAAATCAACTGTAGCTCCCCGCTAACATGACAACGGCTGCAGGCAATGCCTGTAGCTAAATGTTCTTAGTCTTAAAGGGTGCAGGCTGCTTGCTCAGGAGGTGATGCAGAAGCAATAATAGCAGCAGCAGCAGCAAGGAAGAGGTCTTTCTTCAAGACAGGGGGGAGGGGGGTTTGGGAGAGATGTTAGTCCTTGCTTCCAGCCCTCAACCTTCCCCAGGCCCTATCAGATGGCGGGGCCAGGAGGGCCATTTGGCCCGGGCCTAAGGAGACAAAGGGGCCTCAAATGTTGACATTTTTCTACTAAGTCATTTCCATTTATTATAAACTTTGCAGTTATAACAAAGACAACAAAAGAAGCTATATATATATACCTGCAAAAAATTATTTAAATCATTGTGGGACTTCGGGCCTTCGTCAAATTTTTCTGTCACATCCAAGTTTTCATCTGCGTGACTGAAGTGGTTTCTGTGATTAGTGATTCTACGTTATGAAACCCTGTTTACAATCTCTGCATAGTTTAGAGGTTTTGAAGGTCGTAATTAATTCTGTTACTGTAAAATGATTTTGCTTGGTCTGAGGGTGAGTTTAACCTTTAAGTTAGATGTTTGTCTCTGCATGGGATATTTTCATATTCCTGTTTTTTCTTATGTGTCTTTGTATACAATAACCAATCAGGCTCAGCTGTAAGCTACCTCTTCATCCAGTTTTAGATTTACCTTTAAAGGCTTTTTTGGTGATAATAAACTTTTAATTCTAGTTGTTTAATAAACTTTATATGTAATCTGGCAATCACCCTATGTTCATATTCATAATAATGCACCAGTTATTAGAGGAATTTAATAATGGAGACATGTTAGACAAAATTTCAAGACTTTGATATAAGGCTATAAGGGCCGTAGTAAATAACACCCCCCAAACCATTATTATATAATATTCATTGTGAAGTATATGCAATTCAAAATTTGTATAACCAATAGCCTTTAGTGAATTAATTTATTGTGTGTTACTGTGCTTTAAAAGAACCCTTTTATAAAAATGAAGCAAAGATTTGAAAGTGGTGTAAGAGATGGTGAAATCAACAGAGTGAAGCAATAACACCATTTCCCATAGAAAAGACTCCTCAGCCATTAAACAGTGGCCATACTGAGAGTGACACTTCTAGTTCTGATGACGAAAACTGTGTACCCTCAAATGATATTTCAATACCACTGCCTCAAAATGAGAAGGTCATTAATCAAACACAGAAATGCCAACAGTAGCAATAGAGGCAGAATCTATGTTTGATTTAGAGACTCTGCAGGTAGAAAATGTGAACCTCAGAGATGCTGTGCAGCAAGAGCAAGAACTTACAACTAGCACAGGACACAATGTAACAAGAGTGGCATCAGAACCTGATACTGGACTTCTTGATAAAAACAATGTTGCTCAAATGCAGTCATTTCTCAAAGTTAGTTGGTTTCAGATTCCAAGTATAATACCAAAAGATGCTGAAAATCATGTTTTTCCCGCTCTTCTGCTGACCAAAACTCTTCCTAATGCAGAGATCTACACAAGAGACTGGCTCTGCTAGAGCATGGAAGAGCAGGCTCTGTAATGTGTACCCTGTTTAATTTTTAACAGTAATATTTCACATTTATCAGTACGGTCTGATCCATTCAGTTGGAGCATCAGTAGAGGTTGGAGGAAACTGAAAGACCAAATACCTGCACATGAAACTTCAGTATCACATAAAGATAACTGTTACATGGAAATCAGCTAGTAGAGCACCACTAACTGACAGTTCAATTGAAAACTTACTCCTGAGTGAAATAAACTGGAAAGTGATACTTGGAAAAAACTCCTTGAGCACATATTAAATGTCATTCTTTTTCTTTCTGAACAGGGATTGGCTTTGTTTGGCTCCAGTCAACATATTGGTGACCCTACAAGTGGAAACTTTCTTGGTTACTTGCACTTAGCAAATGTGACTCACTTTTATCAGGGCATGTTAAACATGTTCATGAATCACATGAGCGGAAAATGCATGCAAGTCCATTGTCTGTGTACCAGAATACAAAACAAGTTTATTGATTATGTGTGAGATATTTGTGCAAACAACAATTCTTGAAGAGATACGACATGAGAAGTACTTTTCAATTATTATTGATGCAACTGCAGATTGTTCTCATAAAGAACAGATGACCTTGGTTGTTTGATATGTTAGCATTTCAGGAAGTTCAAAGGTTTCAATTAAAGAACGATTCATTTTGTTGGATAATTTCATGAAAAAAACTAGAAAAGAAATCGCTGCTTGAATATTAGAAACCCTGGAAGGCTTCAAATTAGATTTTCAAGTCTATACTGGCCAAGCCTATGACAATGGATCCAATATGGCTGGGAAGTACAACAGAATACAAACAGTCTTTCTTGAGCAAAATCCAAACTGTGTATTTTCTCCAGTTGTGACAACTACACACTAAATCTTGTTGGCATGGATTGCACTGAATCATGCAAGGAAGCAATCACATACTTTAGAAAAATCCAGCAATTGTACCACCTCTTCAGTAGCAGTCCTCAAAAGTGGAAAATTCTGAAGCAGCATCTGCCTGTCTTCCTTCACGGCATGTTGACAACAAGATGATCAGCACAAATTGCTGGCGTTAAACCAGTTGCACAGCATTTGGACTCTGTGAGAGAGGCTTTTAGTGAGCTTAAATCTCTTACTCTCGCAGCATAGGCTCACTCTGAGCTTAAGTAAATTCAGAAGTATACATCAAATTTGAAAGCAATGTAATGTCATCCATGTGGATGAAGCTGCTAAAAATGATCCACAAAACTAATCTTGTAATTGAAACATGCAATGCTACAATAGATGTTGAAAGGGATAACATTTAATGACTTCTTAAAGATATTAAAAAGATACATGATCAGTGGGATGCAATTCTGTCTGAGTCCAAATCAGTAGCACAGGGTAGTGACATTTCATCTGAGATTTCCACTAATTGCAGCTTAACATTTCAATCTATTGCAGAAAGGCATTATTGAGTCAATTTTTATTGTTATTATGGATGCCATTAAATCTGGTCTTACATGTCAATTTAAGTCACTGCGACAAATTTGTCCCCTTTTTGGATTCCTTTGGGAGTTCAGAGAATGAAGTGATGAAAATCTATATTCAGCGGCTGAACAGTTTCAACATAGGTACAACAACGAAATTTCAAGAGATCTCTGTGACAAGATCTTCTTTGTAAAACATATACATTCCACCAACTTTAAATCAGACTGCAAGCCAAAATAACTGCTTCAAGAAATATTCAATCTCTGCCAGTGGATTGTATTTCCTAATATCACAATTGCATTGTGTATTTTTGTCAGTCTCCCTGCATCAGTGGCTTCAGGTGAATGCACATTCAACGTGTTAAAAAAAAACAAAGAACTATAATCATTCTACACTGGGACAAGAGTGTTTGAATGTGGTTGCCATGCTTAACATTAACAGTGATGTTGCATGTAAATAAGATTTTTCTTCAATTATGAACAAGTTTGCACACAGCAAAGCCAGAAAAACATTCCTAAAATGAGGAGTTTTGTTTACAATGAAATCTCAAAATTAAAGTTACATTTTTAATATATATGCCATTGGTATAATGACTTAATTGTTAATAAATAAAAATCTCAAGCATTCATTTTCATATATTATTTTGGTTTTAGTATAACCCTGTGGATGAGAAGTTAGATACGTTGGGGGACCTGGGGCTGGGGCTGGACTGGGGCCTCTAAATTCAAAATGGCCGGAGCCTTTGTCATTCTTTGAGAGGACCTGCTCCTCTCTCTTCCTTCTCTCCAATCTATGGGTGAGTATTGAGGGGCTAAGGGCAAGGGATCCCATCAGGCATGGGTGTTTTCTCTTCCCCTAGCCCCTCACCAGCCGGCAGGGTGTTTTTTCTCCTCCCAGTCCTTCTCCAGCCAGTAGGAGTGGTTTCTCTCTCCCCAGCTGACAGGGGCATTTCCTGTCCTCTAACTCCCATCAGAGACTTTTTCTCTCCCTCCAGCCCTACCCACCCACCACGGGCTTTTTTTCTCCCCCAGCCACCCACCCCAGAACTGCCAGGGTTGTTTTCTCTCCCTCCAGCTTCCCCTGCCACCCACCCACCAAGGGCATTTTCTCTCCCCCCCACTCCCCAGGTCTCTTGTGGCCACCAGAAGCCTCCCCCAGCACTGAGGCCAAAGGCCAGGAGGGGGAAAGAGTTTGGGACAGGGAGGGCAGGGGGCTACTTACTCCGTATTCCCCTGATGGCCACTCCTTTGGCGGTACAGTTGTTCCAAGTGGACACTGCAGTATAGCTCTCCCCTATGGGTTCACTGTCCCCAGTGGTCTGTTTCATATTGCATTCCTCTGAACAGCAGCCCCTCCCTTTGCATGTTATGAAAAACAGTCCTTTTCCTGGGGCTTCCATTTGTCCTGGCACAACCAAGCCCTGACTTCTTGCATACTGAAGAGTTCTTGAACAAACAGATTCACAGACAAACACAAAGACAGACAGATATACTCTAAAATATATAGGGATTTTATGCTAAAGATCAGAGCAGTGGTTGATAAGAAAACAGACCTTCTTGGCCATACATGAACATTATATATTTAATGTCAGTGCCTTCTGAGATCTATGCTCACAGTGAGCTAAATGCTGAGAGAGAATTTGGAGTTCACTATGCCACCTGTTGGCTGTTCAAATGTCTCCTGGACTGGAAGATCTTTGCCTTTTGAGTGGCAACTGTCCAAATCTTCACTCAGTCTTCAAAAGAGGAACACTTACTCAACAATCCAGGAACTCTTATCTCTTAGGCCCAAGGTGCTGCATTAACTTTGTAACACAAGGACCCTGCCATTCCCATCAAAACTCTGCCTTGGAAGCTGGATGGAGGAAGCTAGAAAGCAGCTGAAGCAGAACTATCCCATATATAAGGTGAGCGAACACGGCTGGGTGCACACTGAAGTCATCTAAACTGTTCCATTGTGTTCTCTGGCCGTATATGCTTACTTAAAATTGCCACGAGGGGTGGCTCAAACTCTCCTTTTCCCAGAAGGAGGTGGGGTTTTTTTGGTTATACGGGACACTCTGCATCAGCAGGATTTTAAAATGCCAAAGCTTGGGACTAGCTGAGTACCTTGCAATTCAAGGACACTTCACCAGAATTCTGCATTTGCTTGAGGATTAAGTTCAAGAGACAAAAAGCAAACTGGTTCATTTAGCAGCTTTCCCATAGGGCTCTTGGATATATTATTTTCTGCTGCTCTATCAGAGGGTGAACACAGAGCTATTTACACATAATTGTCCTAGAAAAGAGACATCATTTATTCTAAACAAACAAAAATCCCCATCCCCTCCCCCCCCACACACACATATTCAAACACACGCAGAGTTCCAGCCAATTTACTACAAGGGAAAGATGATTTTCATTTTAGAAAGATCCGATATTTGTGCTATGTGGATCTCCACGTTAATTCACTCTATGAAATTACTACCTGGACAAGAGGTCTCTTATTTTAAGTTCAATAGACTTGTGTTTATCCTGCTTTCACTCTGATAACAATTTCAAATTTTAAACTTCCATTTTCCTTTTACTTGAAATACTGTCCTCTGAGAAAGTGAGGCTGGTGCTGAACCATGATGGTTACTTATTGTACAACACTTACTTGGTTCATTTTCCATCTTCTTCTGCTTCTCATCCTTTTTTCTGAGAGACTTAAAACGATCTGAGCTGGGACTTGATGCTTAAAGTCTGCTTCACACAAAGGGCCCTGATTGTGTCTTGAGGTTCTTCTGTAATTTTAAATAATAAATTTGGGTTTTCCTGTAAACTTCTAGTTAGGGCAGATCATACATAATATAAAGTGTTTCTATAGGCTTCTTTGCTGTCTGACAATCTTCCCCCTCACACACAACAACTATGAAGTCCCACAGTTTTTCTGTAGGTCAGGATCATTGGTGTTGTCTTTACTTGCTTTTCATTTTACAGTCAAATGATGCTCTTGGGATAAAATCATATAGGGGGACCAAGGTTATGTCTAGACTACATGCCTCTGTCGCCAGAGGCATGTAAATTAAACTACCCGACATAATCAGTGAAACCGGGATTTAAATATCCCCAGCTTCATTAAAATAAAAATGGCCACCGTGCTGTGCTGGCTCAGCTGATCGTCGGCACAGCGCGCCAGTCAAGATGCGGATCGGTCGACAAGGGAAGCCTTTGTCGACTGCTCTTGTAAACCTCGTTTCACAATGAAAACACTGTGCGAATAAGCTTTTTTCTTTCTCTGCATGTAATTCATCTGAATGTTAGAACATCGGATCACTAATATCTGAGGGTAAGGCTACACTAGCTCGTTAGTTCGAGCTAGGTAGTCTAATGAGGGCAACCGGAGTTGCAAACGAAGCCCGGGATTTAAATATCCCGGGCTTCATTTGCATCTTCCCGGGCGCCGCCATTTTTAAATCCCCCTTAGTCCGAACTCCGTGCCCGCGGCTACACGCGGCACGGACTAGGTAGTTCGAATTACAGATCCTAATTTGAACTACCGTTACCCCTCCTGCAATGAGGAGTACCGGTAGTTCGAATTAGAGATCCTAATTCGAACTACCTAGTCCGTGCCGCGTGTAGCCACGGGCACGGAGTTCGACCTAAGGGGATTTAAAAATGGCGCCCGCCCAGCAAGATGCAAATGAAGCCCGGGATATTTAAATCCCGGGCTTCATTTGCACCTTCGAATGCCTACATTAACCACCCTAGTTCGAAATAGGGTGGTAGTGTAGACATACCCCAATATAGTGTGGCAAGATGACTTGCCCAGAATCTCCAAGTGGATGGACAGCATCACAGTAAGGAGCTGTCAAATAGTTAAGATTAAGAGATAAGAACAGTCAATATTTTCCTGAATATCTACACATATGAGTGGTCAGATGAAATTAGAAAACATGGAAAAGCTTGTAATGGCTCAGTTCAAGAATCTTCTGTGGAATTTCATGGCTTATTATTGACACTAGTAACTGAAAATACCATATGATTAACCTGTAAAAGTGAAAGATATCCATGTGTCAATAAGATGTTACAGAAAAAAACAGATAGGAAAAATGGCAACACATTAAATGACAAACTCCTTTGTGATCAAGAATTAATACACAGTGTAGAATATTCAGATCCTGATATTACCTAGAATATAGTAATTTAGAAGTTCTCATTCTGAAAGCTGTTTTACACTTGTTGCAAGTTGAGGGTACTGCTGGACACGAGAGCTGATACAGAACTAGCTACAGTTGACTGTGTTAGATTTCTTTGGAGGCACATATAATATTGAAGAAACTATTAAATGGTTAATTTGCCATATTTATTATATTTAATTAGTATCTTTAAATGTCAGGATATGAGAATGGTACTGGAATTACTGGGAAATTTCAAAGCCAGGGATTATAAAAATCAATGTACAGTTCACACTAGAATAAGTACTTTGTCATATATATATATATATATATACATACACACTGTGTTCCAGGTGTGCAAAATGTTTGCACAATGAAACACAAACCATTCAAAATTTAGCCTCAAATCCTGTTATAATCCCCAATTTAATCAGTTTTTATTTAAAATGTCTCAGGTTCACAAATCTCTTTAATGTACCCAAGACCAGCTTTTGGTAAACGTAAACCCTGTTTTTACCAAACCTAGGTCAGTGGAGGTTTTATGTCATAATAATGCATGAGAATTTTGCTAATTCTGTGGTTTCAGATGAGTTTCACTTTCAGGTTTTGGGTTTGTTCTAAACACAATATCAAGGCCAAGGAAAACTTAAATCAAGAGGATGAATAGTCATGGAAGGGAAACTCAAGTTTGCAAAAGAACTCAGATGGAAAGCCAAGAAAATGTTCTTCCCAATTCCATTGAAGAAAACTGGTGAGGGGTAGCAAGGTTTCTCACTGAGACATTGCCAGTTTCAGGGGGTATACTTAACGGTACATCAGGAAGAATATCTAGATTTTCTACACATTATTTGAAAGGTTATCACCTGAGTAAATGACATGCTCATTTAATGAACTGCTGAGGAACATAGGTGTCAATTTGATAAAATTAATTTAGAAGTAAAAGACTCATGGGAGGATGTTAAATTGGAAAGGCATACATTTGATTGGAAAAATACAGATGTTAATGAAATGTTTGAACTGCTAAGGGGCATGAGGTCAATAAAAGTAGGGGATTATTAGAGGTGATTGATACAAATTTTTAAACCATGAAAACACTATAAAGTTCATGTCTAGCCCAGGGGTATATTTTCTCCATCTGTCACTGTGGGAATTGGTTGTTCCAACTATCATGGGTAGGGATACAGAGGGGGGCTGAAAGGGAACAATTGCCCTTGGACCTGGCAATTTAAAAGGGCCTAGGGCTCCAGCCTGCCACTGCTGCTACCACAGCAGTAGTCGTGGCCAGAACTCCATATCCTAAATTGCTGCTGGAGCCCCAATCAGTGCTAAGGGCTGGTGTGTGGAGGTCTGGGTGGTTCTGAGGGCTAGCGGTCCTTAATCCCTCCCCTTCCACATTTGGCCCCACCCCTTCCTGGGCTAGAGCGGAGTCCCCCAACATTGCCCAGGGCCCAGCAAAGTTTGTTCCCAGCACTGATCGTGGGAAGATATAGTTATTTACTTAACTCTTGTCCAAAAAACCCAATATCTCAGGGTAAGGCTACACTAGCTCGTTAGTTCGAGCTAGGTAGTCTAATGAGGGCAACCAGAGTTGCAAATGAAGCCTGGGAGGAGTACCACGAGGAGTACCGGTAGTTCGAATTAGAGATCCTAATTAGAGATCCTAATTCGAACTACCTACTCCGTGCCGCGTGTATCCGCGGGCACGGAGTTCGACCTAAGGGGATTTAAAAATGGCGCCCGCCCGGCAAGATGCAAATGAAGCCCGGGATATTTAAATCCCGGGCTTCATTTGCAACTTCGAATGCCTACATTAACCACCCTAGTTTGAACTAGGGTGGTAGTGTAGACATACCCTTGTATACAAAAGAAACAAACTACCCAACTGAAATTGTCTTCCTCTCTCAATTTATCACTCCTTTCTTTTTACCCCTTCACTGGCTTCCCCTCTCTTTCCACATTGAATATCTTTATTATTTATTTTATTTAAAATATTTTACCCCACCTCCCTATTGAAAATACTTGAATATAAACTAATTGTGCTAGCAACTTCAAAGCTTTTTTTCAGTTCCTCTCTATCCTACTTCTCCATGCTTATGTACAATGTATATGCACATAGTCATTTAGCCATTGAGTATAAACTTTAATTTGTTATATTTTAATATGCTTATATTAGTGAATTTAATAAGTAGCTTTGATGTGGCTTGACGTTGAGTCTTGATAGAAGGAAATAACCTTTCAGTCAGTATCCCAGATATGGTGAAAATACTGCAACCTCCTATGTTGTTTATGAGGCATTGTCCATCTTGAAGAGGCGTGAGATGTTTGAATGGGTAATAAACTACTTTTGTATTTTTGTTCTTTTGTATGCCAAAGGACAGGGGATAAGTTATGACTAGGAAGACAACAGGTACCACTATTCAAGTGGTCACTGAAGAGTGTCAGTTATTCACCTAAGCCCAATGGACTCAGAACATATTAAATTAGCACCTCCTTTTATTCCTTGAGTGTTGCTTATTCAAAGGATGCAGACACTTGGAGAAGATTAAGAAACTGGACCCTAAAGGATCTCCACAAGTAGACTAAGAGTCAGAGCAGTTGGGATGAGGAACCTGAAATTCCCTGGTTCAATCAGAAGATCAAGGGGAGGTCCTATGGAACAATACCACCCTGACTTTGACTCATAAATGACCAGTTAAAAAAGGGAGAAGTGTGCTCCTGTCAAGTCACCAGAGGGTGAGAGGGGGTTAGGGGGAGCCACAAGAGAGCAACTGCCTCAGGGCCCAACAATTTGAAAGGACCCAAGGCTCACAGTTGCTGCCACTGCTACTATATCAGTGCAGTGCCTGGAATCCCAGGCCTTTTAAGCCACTGCTGGAAGTCCCTTCCTTAGCACTCACTATGGGTGTGTTTACACTGCACCGTTATTTCAAGATAACTAGCATTATTTCGAAATAACAATGCGAGTGTCTACACAGCCATTCCATTATTTTGAAATAATTTTGAAATAATGGATGGCTTATTCTAAAACCTGTAAACTTCATTCTATGAGGAATAACGCCTATTCCGAAATATCTATTTTGAAATAAGGCATGTTTAGAGACTTCACTGCTGCTATTTTGAAATAGCCCCTCACCTGGGCAATACTAAGTTATTCCTCCCCAAAAAAAGCACTACAAAAGCAGTTTCTCCTCTCTTGGTGTTCACACCTCCACATCAGCTGCTAGAAGTGGGCCTCATCCTCCCTGGCTGACTTGACCTTGTTATCTCTAGCCTTACTCTTGAGTGGTACTCTTTTCATATGCCTGTATATTTATATCTGCCTTTGGAATTTCCACTACATGCATCTGACGAAGTTGTTCTTTGCCCACGAAAGCTTATTCTCCTATAAATCTGTTAGGGTACATCTATACTTTCTCCCTATCTTGAGATAGAGATGCAAATGTAGTGTACTGAAATTGCTAATGAAGCACGGGATTTAAATATCCCACGCTTAATTAGCATAATCATGTCTGGGCGCCATTTTCAAATCGCGTTATTGCGAAATAAAACACTCCGTGTAGCAGCGTTATTTTGAGAATGAGGAGTAACAGTTATTTTGAGGGAAGGGTTTTCTCTTGAAATAACGCTGCTACACGGGGAGTTTTATTTCACAATAACGCAATTTAAAAATGGCGCCCGGATGCAATTATGCTAATTTAGTGGGATTTAAATATCCCGTGCTTCATTAGCAATTTCAGTACACTACATTTGCATCCCTATCTCGAGAGAGGGAGCAAGTGTAGATGTACCCTAAGTCTATAAGATGCCACAGGACTTCTCATTGCTTGTTCCAGTCATTTGAGAACAAGGCTAAATTTAAGATTAAAATTTCCACAGCTGTTTATATCTATAAGCATGTGATATGGAAAACCTGTCTATTGCGATGAACATATTTCATTAGTGATTAAATATTTGTTGACACAATCTCTGGTAGAAACTAGGGAGGTGTCAAAATGTCACATAAGAACTATATCAAATTCAGAAAGGAGTTAGGATTTGAATTCCTACAGTTGCGGTTTCAGTTCAAAGTGAAAAGCAGCAAGGGGCATATATCAAGTTTGCATTCACCACCATGGCACCTTCTCCTGATCACTACTTGCCCACTACTTGCCTCAGCGATCAATTATCATCCTTCCTCTTGCCCTTTCCTTCAGGAACAAATTACAGTCTAACACAACCACGCCCATCACTGGCAAGGGGGGTGGACCTGCTGCCTATTCCCATCCTGGCTGTTCCTGTGCATCTCTAGCACCTCTACAGGTCTTTAACAAAAATACCTCAGCCTGGGAGTTTGCCAGGCCAGAGCTTCCCAGCTCCTATTAGTCTTCCTTAGCACTGTTCTGTGAAAGGAACTCTTATCTGATTAGGCAGCGAGTCCTTGTCTCTCCCAAACTGGAGAGAGACTCACTTTCCTCTTGCCAGCCATCTGTTTAACACAACCTTGCTAGACTCTGCTTGAGTGCCAGAAGCTCCTTCCCAAATGTCTCTTTTGGGGTTAGCCCTCCTCCAGGGCGTTTTAACTCTCTACACTTTGGTGCGTGGCAACTGCTCTGTTACAGGGCCTTTTCAAGTTCCTATTTTGATTCATAGAAACTTCTAGCACAGCAGCTGTTTTCATGAGAGTTCCAACATTTAGGGCTAAAGTCTTTTGACAATAGCTGGTAAGATTTCAGTACTATTGAATCCAAATCCTAGGTTTGATTGATTCAGAAATGCTGAACCTTAGTCTTCAGGATAAACCTGTGCTCACGAAAGCTCATGATACCATCTACATGTTTTGTTAGTCTTTAAAGTGCTACCAGACTATTTGTTGTTTTTTAAGTTTATCCTGTACAGACTAACTCAGCTACCCCTTGAAGCTTAGTCTTCAGATCAGATTTAGGCTAACACCTCATTGTCTCATCAGCCTATCTCTAATAAGTACATCAATATCTTCCCAAGCAGCACCATGATATTCAAACAAACTGTACAACCAACATACATCAGTTCTATAAATTCATTTGCAGGGTTACACACCAGAAGTGATGGCATTTCATCTGTGGCCCATATATAGCTATTTTATGTAGTATTCTCTCATAACAAAGGCATAGTGGAAGTCTAAAGTTTCAAAAGAAGAATAAATCCTTTTTCCTTAACCTTAAAAATTCTTAGTGCTCAGCAGGATGCCAAAGAGAACTGATTAGTCTGTAAGCTATAACTATTGTGCAAGTCTCCTGTTGTTTTGCAAATGACAAACCAATAATCAGATCTATTTTATGGAGCCTTGCAGAGACTGGATGGACCAATCAGTCAGGAATAAAGGAGTATGAAACATCTGTGTGACCTCCACTTGCAGCAGATCTCTGCTACATGTTAGCAAAAGAAATGGGAGTGATGATTATATAAATATACTTTCCCATTCCCTCATATTTTCAGCCTGGATTTCTAGATCATATTGATCATGACTATTGTAAATATGATAAGATGGATTTTCAATAGTACTGTATGCATTATGAAATTTTTTCCATATCATTTTGATGGTAGTCATGAGTATAGGCAGTAAAATAATATTTGTCTGATGATTCATTTGGTCAATGTCTCGATATTTTATAAATGGTTTTATTCAATATAAATATACTGAATTATTTATCTAGCTAATGTACTTAGCTGCTGATTCTACAAATATATTCACAAATAATTAATCTGATTTACACAGTAATTTTCAGATACATAGCTTTACATTCATTCTCTTGTTCTGGTCATGGAGATGTCCTTGCATGCGCTGAACAGTCAGTACAGAGGTCATTTCTTACCTTAGATTACAAGATCCATGACCATAGGCAATTCCCAGGATCTGTTTCATGGCTGTTTTTGGCAGGTGTTTTATGAAGGAAAAAAGACCTAGGAAATGTTGGATGTGCACGTTTATTCAGGGACTAAATATCAAACAGGAGGCTGTGAAGAAAATAAGGCAATTATATATACAGCTGTGAACAAGCTAGCCAAAGCTAGCCAATAGATATAAACAGGAAACTAATGCTTATGAAAATGGGGTTAAAACAGCAATTCATCTAATCTCTTTCTCTTAACAATCTTCCTCTGAACAGACAACAGAGAGACCTTGCTCTTCCCTTGCTGAACAATTTGAATGGCTTAATAGACTTCAACTTGTCAGCCTTGCAGATAAAAAGAGCAGCCTGTAAGGAAAAGTGTGCAGGTTGAGGAGGATAGAATGGAGAAACTTGCTTCTACATTGATCCAGAGAGGGTGCTTGAAATCCAGGATGTGTAATTTGGGCAGGGACTACCGGACTCTGGAAAACTTGGGCAATGGTTTGTGACCTACAGACTGACTTTTTTCTTTAATTTTCCATCAGATTTGTTGAATTCAAAGAAAATTGGATTTCATTATCATATAAAAATCTCATTTTTGCAAAGAAGCATATCTATACAATTATTTTAGCAGAAAAAATGCTTTTTTGGCTTGACTGTGTGGCTAAAATAAATCCCAGAAAAAATAACAGATTATGTTTTATGTAAGCAATTTTCTTAATATCATGGATTCTTTCAGGCTTTAATCTCTGTCATGAGGATCATACAGTGATATTGTATTAACTCCGGTGGTGTTGATCTGGTTAGGCTAGAGACTTCCTAATAGAAATCCTGTATTTCCTTTCCCCATAGATAAAATCTTTCTTATTACATTTTTGTAGCACAGTTCATCCATAAAAGAGAACAGGTCTGGGTTTCCCTTGTCAGCTGATTGGAGTATATTTAGAACTAATTTGATCTCCTCAGTTCCATCTGTGGCTCAGCAAAGTCCCTGAAGCAACTTCTGCATGATGACCGATTGTGCCAAACTATTCTACTCCAGTATTTAAACTTTGCTCCTCACACGTATTATCTAAGCACCAGTCCAGGCCATCTACTCATTTTGTAGTCCACTCAATTTTTCTGGATATTTAACTTAGTGAAAACCCCTCAGATTTAATTCCTACTGTTGAGAAAGTACTCCAGATTAAATCACATTTTAAACTCACTTACTCTAAGTGATACTTCATGGCTTAGAAGTTGAGGGGAATGGCAGCAGTGGGACTTTATTAAGCAGGATGGTTTTATCTTTGTGTTCTTTGATATTTTTTAGGCAGTAAAAGTAAGCAGTCAAGGAAACACCTTAAACAAATTCTATTTCTTTTTTGGGGAATGGGAGGAGATAAGAAAGAAAATGACGGAAAAAAAGTTCAATGCACCAGGAACAAGGAACAAAAGGCAAAGGGAAGAAGAAATCTCCAGAGATGCAGGAAAGTGCCTCCACTCAAACTCAAAGGCAACTTCTTCCCAAGGGGACAGATTTTAAGCATTTGATTTAAAGAAGAGGGTGAAAATACAACAATAGAAAAATAGAAAATAGAAAAAAAGCAGCAATAAAAATACCTGAAAGATGCAGGAAAATAATGTTCTCAGTAAATGCTATGGGAAGAGGAAACATAAATGTACAAGCAAAAAGGCATTTGAAATTAAGAGTTTATACATAAAATATAATAGGTGGAAACTATATTATTGCTATGGAATCTGATCTTTTTGTTCAGGGTGCATTTTGTTTCAGTATCAAATGATTAAACTGGGTGATTAAAGCAGATCTAAGCAGGCTCTAATTCTGATGATTGTTTATCAGTATGCCATTGTCTTGTGGAGTGGGACATGACACCTGAAAGAAAACTAAGGCCAGGTCTACACTAGGAACTTATACTGGTATAACTATGTCTCTCAGGCTACATCTAGACTGCAGGCTTTTTGTGTAAGAAACTTTTTGAGAAAGAGATCTTCTGCAAAAACTTCTTGCGCAAAAGTGCATCCACACTAGAAAAGCGTATCGCAAAAGCAATGCGCTTTTGTGCAAGACAGCGTCCACACTGCATGGACTTTCTTGTACAAGAAAGCTCTGATGGCCATTCACAGAATGGCCATCAGAGCACCTGTGCTTTTGCCAATAGGCTCTTTTTGAGCAAGAAACCCCTGTTGAGAGTCCACACACACCTTTTTGCGCAAGAACTCCTGCGCAAAAAGGAGTTGTTCCTCGTAGAAAGAGGAATACCTACACTGCAAAAAGCCCTCTGTTCTGCCATTCTACTGTAAATATTCTTGTGCAAAAATGCACTTGAGGTGTGGATGCTTCACGAATTTTTTAACAAAAACAGCTGTTTTTGCGCAAAACCCCCGTAGTATAGACATAGCCTCAGGAGTGTGAAAAATTCATACTTCTGAGAGATGTAGCTGTGCCTCCTTAAATCCCAGTATAGACAACACTAGTTACTGCCTCTCAGTGAAGAGAGAAGCCCTACTGTTGACATAGATATGTCACAGATGCACATAAACTGCTGTCGCTTTTTAAATTTAGAAACACCTTGAAGCAAAAGTAATACATGTCTCTGAAAAGATTCTAAGTCCCAAGTAAGCACCTAGATGGGTAGACACATATGTGAAATAATGTGCGCCCAACCACTCTTTCCATTTACATTCCTGTATACAAGCAAAAAGGTATTTGTACCAGCAGGGGGCCATTCCGCTTCCCTGAGGCTGGAGAGAGAAACTTTTCACCAGGAAGTGAGGTAGATTGGGAAATGAAACGTTCTCTTTGTTTCTGAAGGGGAAGGAGAAACAGTAAATCTTTTTGCAGAAAAAAAAAAAAGCACTTAAAGACTTCATGGCTTGAGCAATTTCTCTTCTCTCCCAGGTGCAGGTATTGCTCCATCTATTGTAAAGATAGCTGGGAGATGAGTGAAAACTCCAGAGGAAACTTCTGCTGACCCCATTTCAGTTTTTCCAGTCAGATGGGTCTTTGTTCACCACGAAGAGAAGAAGCAAGAGAAGGAGGAGCTCTGAGGGAAATTAGCTACTCCAAAACATGGAAAGGGAAGGGAGAATGAGTTGTGCTTCCATTTCTTTTCTGCAGAATTGGGACAAAGATATAATTAACCTGGGCTTAATTAGGATTCCTAGATGCTAAGATAATACCATTCCTTCTACTTCTAATAAATTCTAATAATAATCAATAATTTTCAGTATTGCGTTAGAACATAAGAATGGCCATACTGGGTCAGATCAAAGGTCTGTCTAGTCCAGTATCCTGTCTTCTGACAGTGGCCGATGCCAGGTGCCCCAGAGGGTATGATCCAGTGATTCATCCCCTGTTGTCCATTGGCAGCTTCCTGCCCATCCTACATAATAGCCATTGATGGAACTAACCTCCATGAATTTATTCTGCTCTCTTTTCAGCTCTCCTAAAGTCCTGGCCTTCACAACATCCTCTAGAAAACAGTTCTACAGATTGATTATGTGTTGTGTGAAGAAATACTTCCTTTTGTTTGTTTTAAACCTCCTTGTTAACTCCTAGGTAACTCCTAGTTCTAGTGATATGGGAACAAGTAAATAACTTTTCCTTATGTACTTTTTCTCAACACTACATGCCAACCATAAATGTGTAGAAATCATGAGTCAGGCCCCAAAACTCAGAATGTGACACAATATTTTTAAAATAAATACTTCTGGAATCTCTTTGTTTGCTTTCTGGTTTTGAGCCTTTAAAATTCACATTCAAGGTTTTTTTGTTTTTTTCCCCACCTTTCTGAGGACTAGATATGTATTCTATTTAAAATTGAAAAGACAGCCAAATGTAATCACTTGATTACAGGAGCTAAGGCCTTAAACATAAAGACCAACATATAGAAAGACTTGCAATAAAATTGCTTTTAAAATATTCATTTGAATTAAAAAGCACACATTTTCTTTAATCCTCACAGCCTTTTATGTCCATTTTCAGGAACATTCTTAGGAGTGAGTTCCTTGTTTGCAAGAATGCTCATAGAAAGTAAATCTCTTGTGGCCAATCATGGTAGTATCTTCATGTAAAGTCTGATGCTGGAAGTGTTTATGCAACTACTTTGAAATATTGTAGATTTCCCTATTCCTATGCATACAAATGTTAGCCAAAATTTTCAAAAAGCAGAAAAAACAACAAGTCATTTTAAGAAGCAATTGAACAGCCAATTCATAGAGCTGGTCTACCCATGGTTTTTACTGATTTAACTATATTGGTAAATGTATGGACTGTAGATAACCAATATAATCACCTTTAAATTGATATAAATGTTTCCATGTGATAGAGTTGCATCAATTTGACTATATTCATTCCTAAATTTATGTAGCTAAATTGGTTAGCACATAGACAGAATGAATAGTTAAAAAGCAGTCCAAAGGTTGAAATATGTTTGCATAACATATTAATCAAATAATCTAAATATGAAATATCTGTTTATTTGCAAACAGCTTGGAATCAGAAAGAACATGGTTAAGATTAGTGAATGAATTATACACTACACTAGTGGAATATACAAACAATCCATATGGACGGGAAAAAAAAGGTATCTTTCTGTTTTTATACTTTCAGAGTGACTGTTCAGTGTCAGACATTATTAAGGGCACAAGAACCAACTTTCCCACTACAGTAACGCCTTGCTTAACATTGTACTTATGTTCCTGAAAAATGCTATTTTAAGCTAAATGATGTTAAGCGAAAGCAATTTCCCCATAAGAATTAATGTAAATGGGAGGGGGGTAGGTTCAAGGGAAATTGTTTTTAGCAGATCAAGGCAGTATACACATATACAATTAAAGTTTTAAAAAATGTTGAACAATTTAACACTGTAAAAAGCAATGATGATCCTGATGCTAAGTTGAGGTGCTGGAATCTGAGGGTGGAATATTTCCCAGGGAATGTTTTGCATTAAATGATGAATTAGCATTCGACTGAGCCATCAAGGGTTAACATGTTGTTAATGTAGCCTCACACTGTGAGGCAGCATGGATTGAGGCAGGAGGAGGAAACACAATAGATGAACATCAAACAGGAGGTTCCTGGGAGCAACTCCAAGGCAGAGGGCAGGAGCAGCAGGGCAGTGAGAGGAAGAACAGCTGAACTGCAGCTCCCTAGTCACATATTGTATTGGGCATTTAGGTGAGCTCATGGGGTGCTGCCAGCTCACATTGTTTTCAAACCCCCACAAGGATAGTCTGCTTTTCCAGAAAATCCATGAGTAGTGGACAAAGCAGGCAGCCAAATGACTTTATAAGGGAGCATTGCACAACTTTAAATGAGCATGTGCTCTAATAGATATAACAACAACTTTAACTGGAACAACGTTAAGTGAGGAGTTACTGTATGTAGGAAAAATAGGAAATATGGCAAGAGACGACCCTGGATCAAGCAGGAGATCTTTAATGATCTGAAACTCAAAAAAAGAATCCTATAAAAAGTAGAAACCAGACAAAATACAAAGGATGAATATACAGAAATAAGTAGGGACAAAATCAGAAAGGCCAAGGCACCAAACAAAATTTAAACTAACTAGATACATAAAGAGTAAGAAGAAAACATTCTACAAATACATTAGAATCAAGAGGTAGACCAAAGACAGAGTAGGTCCATTGCTCAACCAGAGGAAAAATAATAACAGAAAACAAGGAAATGGTAGAAGTGCTAAGTGACTTTTCTGTTTCAGTTTTCACGAAAAAATTTAGCAGCAATTGGACATCTAACTTAATGAATGCCAGTGAAAATGAGATCAGATCAGAGGCTAAGAGAAGGACAAGTTACAAAATACTTAGATAAGTTACATGTCTTCAAGTCATCAGGACCTGGTGAAACACATCCTAGAATATTCAAGAGCCTGACTAAGGAGATCTCTGAGTTACTAGTGATTACCCTGAAAAAGTCAGGGAATATAGGTGTGATTCCAGAGAGCTGGAAAAGGACAAATATAGTGTCAATCTATAAAAAGAAGAATAAGGACAAACCATGTAATTACAGATCAATCAGCTTAACTTCAGTACCTAGAAAGATAATGAAACAAATAATTAAGCAATCAGTTTGCAGATATATAGAAAACGGGATTATAAATAATAGTCATAATGGATTTGTCAACAATGAATCATGTCAAAGTAACTTAACAGCTTTCTTTGAAAGGTTGACAAACCTTGTGGGTAAGGGAAAAGGAGTAGTTGTGGTATATCTTGAGTTTAGTAAGGTTTTTGATACTGTCTTGATTGATCTTTTCATAAACAAACTAGGGATATACAAACTAGATAGAGCTACTTTAAGGTGGGTGTATAACTCATTGGAAAACCATTCCCAGATAGTAGTTATCAGTGGTTCATAGTCAAGCTGAAAGGTCATAATAAGTGGGGACTAGCAGAGATCAAGTCTGAGTCCAGATCTATTCAATATCCTCAACAATTTAGATAATAGCATAGAGCGTACACTTATAAATTTGGGGATGATACCGATCTGGTAGGAACTGCAAATCCTTCTCAGGATAGGATGAATGATTTGTACAAACTGGAGAATTTTTCTGAAGACAGTAGGATGAAATTTAATAAGGACAAATGTCAAAGTATTCCACTTAGGAAGGAACAATCAGTTGCATAGATACAAATAGGAAATGACTGCCTTGGAAGGAGTCATGCAGGCAGGGATCTTGGGGTCATAGAAGATCATGCGCTAAATATGAGTCAATAGTGTAACACTGTTACAAAAAAACCCAAACAAACAGCATTCTGGGACAGTGTTGGAATATGTAAAAATTAATATGGGTCTGTAATGGCTCTACATTAGTGGTTCAGGGTTCAGCCACAGCTTTACCCTTTAAACATGCTTTTCTCTTTTGTTTTTGTAGTTTAAAAAAATAAATTAAGAGTCTGGTCAAAACCGCTATTCTCCTTTCTTATGTATAAACATGTTCTTTCCCTTCATTCTTGTAGCCTAAAAAATCAAATAAGTATAAACTTGCTTTATTTTGTTGTGTCTTTTGCTTATCCTCATTGGCTTTGTATAAAACATTTCAGGGTCAAACTCCTTGTGATCTCTGTAACCTGTTAATTTTAAAAGTTTGTAGTATAAAAAAGTGTTAATTCAATTAAAATGATGTAAATAGTAATTGGGGTGGGTATAATTGTATTCATTATTTGCTTATTAATATTCATTTTATAAAAGTTAACACTACTAAATAAGATTTTAGAAAAAATAGTAATAAACATGTAAATTAACATACTAAAATAAATAAAAGAGTATAACTGATGCCAATTTGTTGCCACTCAAACGTTGTGTTAAATGTCCGAGGTAAACGTGCGTGAGCAATATAGCCATTCCGTTTACGCCACCCACTCCTGGGTCGCCTGTTTCTTCTCTAACAGATGTATTAGCAGAAGTATTGTAAGCAAGATACAATAAGTTATTCTTCCACTCTACTCTGTGCTGATTATGATTCAAATGGAGAATTGTGTCCAGTTCAGGAAAGATGTGGATAAATTGGAGAAAGTCCAGAGGACAACAAAATGACTAAAGTTCTAAAATATTTTGACCTCTGAGGGAAGTATAACCATGCCTCCATGGGTCACAACTGAGAATAAACAAATTCAAGACAAACTGCTGACAAATAGGGTAGATACACCCCCACACTGTAGTTGTTCTCCCATAAGATATGCCAAAACCAGTAACAAAGGTAAACTTCTGTTTTACCTCACAAGCATTAAAAAAAATTCAGAAAAGCAGTTTTCTTAGACAGTTCAGTACTTGTATCACCACTAAAAACACTACACCTAACAATGAGTGGCTATATAAAACAACTATATCAAATAAAAAGATTCTTCTGATCCTAAAGGACCAGCTACATATCCAGGTTAACATACAGGTTAGATCTCACTCAATAATCATGCTGTTGCCAATCCCATAATATCTAAAATCTCAAGGTTTATTTATAAAAAGGAAAGAAAGAAAGATGACAAAATTGGGTAAAAGAATCAAATGCATTTAATAAATGCAAAATTCTTTGATTGGGCTTGTAGCAATTGTGGAATAAATGGCTGACTTAAGTCATAGGTTGCTTCCAAATCATTAAAAGGTCCTCAGTCCCTTGGTTAGAATGTTCCCATCAGTACAAATTCATAGTTCAGATGTCTGTGCAGGAAAAAAGGCAAAATGAAGATGTTTCCAGGGCCTTTTAAAACTTCCCCTATGTGGTGGGAAACCCATTGTTCTCACTATGGAAAACTGCAGTAACAAGATGCTGTTTGGAATCACATGGCCATGCATGATTTTGCTTAGCCATAGCAGAAGCCAGATAGAACGTTCACAGTAAAGTCTATTAAGTGTAGTAAAGGCATCTTCCATGGTCGTCTGTGATTTAAGTGTTCCTTGATGAGTCATTTAACTTGACAAATCCCTTCAAGATGTGCTGGCTAAATGCCTTGTAGGTGCTTCAGGGGTTAGCCGAGTTAGTCTTACAGAAAAAAACAACAAATGGTCTGGTAGCACTTTATAGACTAATGAAACATGTAGCTGGTATCATGAGCTTTCGTGGGCACAGCCCACTTCTTCAGATGATTGGAGTTACGAGTTTGGGATATGGAAACTCAAAATAAATAGGAGAGGGGAAGATGAGGGAGGAGAGAAAGAAAAAGGGAGGGAAGTGGGAGACAGAGCATCATTAAGTACCTGGAGAATGGGTACTTAAACCGAAGCAGACTCAGGAGCAAACATTTGAAATCCAGGTATAGAGCCAATATTCCTAACTTCAAATAAAAAAAATACATGCATACAAATAACATAATCATACTCAGCAAATCAAAACTTTTCCATTACTTGACATACTTGATATAAGATTTGTTGCAATTATATAATAGTGGTAGCAAGAGTATTCTACTTTGTCATATTTAAATCAGATAATGTCTCAGGAAATTTGAACAAATTTGGTTTAGTCTGGAAAAGAAAAGACATGGGGAGGACATGATAAATGTTTTTAATAGGGCTATCAATTAACACTTGTTAACACCAGCGATTAACGCAAAGCACAATTAACCCATTAATCGCAGGCATTTCTGCGGTGCTGCCCCTTTGAAACACCGCCAGGGCTGCCCCGGAGCAAGAAGTGGCTCTAGCATTCAGAAGGCAGGACCAGGGAAACCCTGAAGGTAGGTAGGTGGGGTGGGTTCCAGAGTTTCTGCAGTGCAGCATTTCAAAGGGGTATCACAGTAGAAGCCTGGGTTCAGCTGGAGTCTCCAGCTGACCCCGGCTCCATGCAGCGCTGCCCCCTTGAAATGCCACTACATTTCAAGGGGCAGTGCCTGGGATTAGCTGTGTGGCACTGCCCCTTTGAAGTGATGTGCTTTTGCGAAAGAGAGCATCCAGACTGCATGGACACTCTCTCTAAAGTAAGCACTGATTGGTATCCACAGAATGGCCACCAGGGCACCGGTGCTTTTTCCTCTTTCCTCTTTTTGTGCAAAAGGAAGAGGGAAAAAGTAAGGGACAGAAAAGGTAGAAGAAGAAGTGAGAAGACAGGAGAGCAAGGTGGAGGTAGGCTTAAGGGACCTCAGAAAGCCTTGTCATGCACTGTTTTATATGTGTCTACAGGTATAACTAGTACCATAACTATTGTAAATCTGCGATATTTTAAAATGTAAATATTGTTGAACTAAAAACTAACAAAATCCTTTTTGAATGCGCATATTGGTTTGATCCCATTACTCTCACTGAAGTCTCTGCAGCACCTTGAATTAAGTACATGTCATACTGTTGGAATCAACTTTGTGATGTGAGAAATCAAGAATCAGAAATCACATTCTGAAATGGGTGAACTACTAAACGCCGAAAAATCATCTTCTAAGGGGAAAAGCTTACATACCCCTAAACTATTAAGGCACCACCAGATACTGACAAAAATTGTATTACACAGGCGGCATCATGTGCACTAGACCTATCCATCATTGTACAGTTGTAATTGTTTTTTACTTTATTATACTGTAATAATTGTTTTAAAATTGGCACCTGAATATGAACCTGAATATCAACATTTTCACCAAGAGGCAAAATCAAGCACTCAAATTTAAGAACCGCCAGAGGAGCACAGAAGGCACTAAAGCAGGGCTACTCAACTTTGGAAATCCCGGGGGCCACAATAATACTCACAGCACATGCCAAGGGACACAACTTAAGTGTGATTGCATGTACATGCAAATAAATATGCAAATATATGCAAATAGCTTCTTTCACACTGATGGATATGAATATAAAGTTTAAGTCAAGACTACACAACACGCTGACCCCATTTAAGTCAGTTCTGCTGATATTAATAAAATGCAATGTTTACCCAATTTCCATCCATATGACAGCCTTTTAATGACCAACAACAGTCCAGGAATTTAAGTACTAAAAGGCATATCAACAGAAGACTATTATATTGACTACTTTTTTGTTTTGGCTTCCACCCGCAGGCTGCGTGTTGAGCGCCGCGTAAACCCAAACTGCACTGCGGGCCACAAACCAACGGGCTCCGGGCTGCATGTGGCCCATGGGCCATCTGTTGAGTAGCCCTGCACTAAAAAGACAGAACTTGGTAGCATAGACACCAAGTGTACAGCACCAAAGTGGCTTCTAGATAATGGGAGATGTAATTGTAGGAAATGTTCTTTCAGTGTGTGAAGTTCTGGTCTGCAGAATGCTCACTACAGGCATTCGGAGAAGTTACTGGCTATAATAATCCACTGAGCATGTACAAATCAAGATTTCCAGAAACTCAAAACATGGTTAAATTTGGATAGATTTTTTTCACAGCAATGGCAAAAGGCACATCCTTGAAACTAGGGCAATGTCACTGGAAATTGTGACTTAGTCCCTGCTACAATGCACCGAGGCACTTACAGTATTGCCTGAGGCAGGGGATTGATTATTTTATGTCCAGCCTATTCCTTGCGTGTTGAACATATATTTTAGTTTCTGTGGGCTATTATACTTTTGTTTATTTTTGGCTATTGGAGTTAGTTTTCTGGTGCAGAGTGGTACTGGTGTACAGTGAGAACCAGGAGGTTAGACTAGAAGATCTGATGTTCTTCTTACCTTAAACTCTGACTTTTTGTGAAACAGCTATACTGTTTTTGCAAAAACGTTTCCAAAGTATTTAGCCTGAAGCAAACACCTGGCAGGGGACATTTCAGCTAAACAGATTAAGTTGCAATGCCATAAGCAACCTAAAAAAATATTCTTATAATGAAAAAGTGTCAGGCAAGCTTAACTGTAGGCATCTCTACCTCAGTGAGCAATATCAATAGTTGCCATAGGGAAGTTAGTTAATCCTGAATGGGAGAGGAGGTGGTCTGCATGAACATGGAGAACATGAAACAGTCTCCCTATTCAAATGCAGTCCATGCTAGGGGGAAAAGTGAGAACCTCTGAACTCAAGTCATTCAGAGCCTGCTTTTTTGAAAATGGTCTCAGTTTGTGTATAATGTACTAGGTGCAAACACCAGAACAAGCTCTTTTCAGAAACATCCTGGATGTGCATGTGATAGATACTCTGTAATATCTGTCTACTCACTGCATGCTTCTTTATAAAGATGTGAGACAAAAAATATAAAATAATACAAGCATTGGCACAACTGGTAACTGTCCACTTATGGTCTATAGTTCTTGTTTGAGGATTGATTCTGATATTGATTTTTTATGTAGCTAAGGTCTTGGTAATACCGGTATGGCTACGTCTAGAAAGCAGCGCTTTTCCTCCAGTATCCCAGAGAAGCAATGCTATGTCCAAGGAATGCATCTGCTTTTCTGAAAAAAAATTCAGAAAAGCGGATACGTTCTTTTGCCATCCCCATAAACTTCATTCTATAAGGAGGAAAGGATGTGTCAAAAGAGCAGGTTTTTCCGAATTTGGCGCCATGTAGACACACCAAATTTCAGAAAAGCCTCTTTCGACAGAAAAAAGGAAAAAGGTACGTAAATTGCGGTTCGCAATTTGTGTATCTTTTTCTGACTTATTTTTGTAGTCTAGATGTAGCCTGTGTTTCCACATCAAGTAAGAGAGACAACAGCCTCCTTTCCTTAGTGCACTGTTGTAAGATAAGGCATCCAGGTACACCTCAATGAGGAGAATTGTAATAAGAGAGTCAAATAACAGAAGCTACAGTGAAAGTAAATAATTCAAATCAGTGCATTTGTCAATGGACTCACGATTCCTAATTCAAAGCAGGTAAAATAAATATTGAATAAGGGAAGCAATTAATTTGGAGCAAAGTACTTTATTAAATAAGTTACAAAGATATAGATTTAGATATTGGCATAGAAAGTATGCTTATTAAGTTTGCAGATGATACCAAGCTGGGAGGGGTTGCGACTGCTCTGGAGGATAGGGTCATAATTCAAAATGATCTGGACAAATTGGAGAAATGGTCTGAGGTAAACTGGATGAAGTTTAATAAAGACAAATGCAAAGTGCTCCACTTATGAAGCAACAATCAGTTTCACACATACAGAATGGGAAGCGACTGTCTAGGAAGGAGAATGGCAGAAAGGGATCTAGGGGTTATAGTGGACCACAAGCTGAATATGAGCCAGCAGTGTGATGCTGTTGCAAAAAAAGCAAACATGATTCTGGGATGCATTAACAGGTGTGTTGTGAGCAAGACACGAGAAGTCATTCTTCTGCTCTACTCTGCACTGATTAGGCCTCAGTTGGAGTATTGTGTCTAGTTCTGGGCACCGCATTTCAAGAAAGATGTGGAGAAATTGGAGAGGGTCCAGAGAAGAGCAACAAGAATGATTAAAGGGCTAGGGAACATGACCTATGAAGGAAGGCTGAAAGAATTGGGTTTGTTTAGTTTAGGAAAGAGAAGATTGAGGGGGGGACATGATAGCAGTTTTCAGGTATCTAAAAGGGTGTCATAAGGAGGAGGGAGAAAACTTGTTTATCTTGGTCTCTGAGGATAGAACAAGAAGCAATGGGCTTACACTGCAGCAAGGGAGGTTTAGGTTGGACATTATGAAAAAGTTCCTAACTGTCAGGGTAGTCAAACACTGAAATAAATTGCCGAGGGAGGTTGTGGAATCCCCATCTCTGGAGATATTTAAGAGTAGGTTAGATAAATGTCTATCAGGAATGGCCTAGACAGTATTTGGTCCTGCCATGAGGGCAAGGGACTGTACTCAATGACCTCTTGAGGTCCCTTCCAATCCTAGTATTCTATGATTCTATATCCTTACATACGTTTTGGGGTTTTTTTTTATTTACTGTTATTCTTGAAATTAGAAGTATTACAATACTTACAAAACACAGTCACTGGGACATACTTACCAAGGGAAAACTTGAGGTGGAAAAACTCAAAGGGCCTATTGCTCATCTCTTACATCAGTTTAACACCATTGACTCCAATAATCTATTCCTGATTTATACATGTGTAAGTGATTTATACATACATCAGGTCCTTACTTTCTGTATTTAGAAGAAATAGATCATACTGAAAGTTAAGATGTACTGAAGATATGAAAGATAAAGTAAAAGACGCTTTGAGGAAGGTGGAGGTATTTACAACTGTGTGAAGCTATCCCCTTAAAGAAACTAGTAAAAAATTGGATTCACAAAAGCAAAAAATCTTGGTTGTCTTTAACAATTTTTATGTAATACTAGCATTACCCATCCCATTGTGGTGGTAGACGTTCTTCCTCCCCGCTGTTCCCAGGGGCAGGAAGGCTTGGACAGGCTTGGGCCACACGGCTGCCTCCCTTCCAGCTGCTCTGGGGCTGGGGAGGCTGCAGTCATGTAGCCTCCTCCCTCCCTGCTGCTCCCAGGAGAAGGGGTGGGGTTGGGGTCATGAATCCTCTTCCCTCCTCACTGCTCCAGGAATTCTGGGACGCGTGCGCACGCTCTCCCCTTCTCCTTGGTGGTGGTTGGGGAGCATGTGCACATGGCCTCTTCTTTCCCTGTTGCTCCTGGGTGGTGTGGGGGGGGGAATTGGGGCCATGAGTCCTCTTCCCTCCCCACTGCTCCAGGGATGCTGGGGTGTGCGTGTGTTCTTCCCCTCCCCATGGCGGGATTGTGGCTCCCCATTCCCCTGGTGGGAGCAAGGCCTCAGTGGACGGGGTGGTGCTGTAGATGTGGCTGGGGCCTGCCTCCCCCTAGAAACTTCTCAAGTTTTCTCAGATGTGCTCTGTGACAGATGGCGAGATGGACACCTCTCCTTTTATAATAGTATAGATTGATGTATCCACAGATCTCTCTGCAGAAAGGGTTTACTATCCAGATATTTTGCAAAGAATCCCTGTTAATAAAGTGATTGGAGCCAGTCAAATGTGGACAAAAAAATCCGCCAAAAATGTATTCAAGAGATGTCATTATTTACTGAAAAATATATTTAAAAATAGTATTTGCTCAGCCACAGAATTGACTGAATACTGCAAAAATATACTCATTGAATAAGTTAGCTGATGAACACTTGCAAAATTCTGTCAAATGTATTCTCCAGAAGGAATGCGATCTGACCTTAAAATTATGCAAGCATTTCCTTTCAAACAAAAAGTCTGTTTCTCTCCTCAAGATACAAATAAGTATATTTTAATTGCATCTCTCCAACTGCAAAAGTTTAAAATCCCTCTCCACTCAATTCTACTTGGAAAGACAAATCTTAGAGTACAGGTTTTTGGTGTCCTGGCATCACACTAATAGGAGCGGGAAAACAATTAAAAGAACAAATACAGTAGTGGCCAAACTGTACAAGAGATGTAATAGTATAATCGATTAATAGATTAACTGATTAGCAAAAGCTTATAGGTTAATGCTATAGACTACAGGCATTTCCCCCCCACCCCTTGCCAGTAAATTTTTTAGCAGGCTAGCCAGCAACATGGCTCAGTCCTGGCTTGCCACAGGTCTGGGACCTACCCCTGCTGCGGCTCTGCATTTAAAGTGTATTAGGAGCCAGGGAGGCAGGTTGCCCGGTTCAGTTCCAGCTCGTGACAGGTCCGGGAGCTCAGACACCGCCCCTCAGGCAAGGGCTGCTGCCACCCTCTGCTGCTGCCACTGTATCAAAGGCAGCAATACAGGGTGTCAAGCAGACCATCTCCCACCTGGCACCCCAAGCTGTTGCCTCTGATGGAGACACAGCAGTGCAGGGTGGCAGGGGGATCCTTGGGAGTGGGGCTGGCATACACTAGCTGCCAGCCCCACCCCCAGGGACTATAGAATAGTCAACTAATCGATAAGAATTAATGAGATTAACCAACTATTCAATTAACTGATATTTAACATCCCTAGTCTATACTTGGCTGAAACTTCCTAGTGGTATCCATATCTTTGTCATCTCAAGATTAGATTTTATATGCACTCTACATGCAGAGCAGGATTCAGCCATAGATACTATAAGCCAGTATAAACCCATGGTCATGGGGCCATCCCTGGGTGGGGCAATTATGCAATCAGGCCCAGGACACGTTGTGGTCTGGGGGGACGCATCCATTAACAGCCCCCAAGCCTGACCCTTCCTGCCACTGCCCTGTCCTCTCCTCCCCATGGCACCCCATCCCTGAGGATGCAGTGGCAATGGCTGTGCCCCTGTGCATGCTGCACAGTGGCAGGAGCCACAGGGAAGTGGAGCACAGTGGAGGAAGTGCACTCAGCAAGTACTCTCTGCTTCCCCCATGGCTCCTGCTGCCATGGGGAGTGTGGGAAATCCTGACTGCTGCTGCTGCACCAGCTCTCCCCCCGCCACCCTGAAGTCATGTCCTCAGGGATGGAGTGCATTGGGAGGGAAAGAGCAGAGCAATGGCAGGAAAGGTAGGGGCTTGGAAGCCAGTAATGGACAGGCCCTCACTTTCAGCTCAGTGGGAGTCCTGGACTGGATTGCATAATCTCTCCAGTCAGGGGTGGCCTGTGACCCAGGAGTTTGAGACCCCTCTCCACAGCAGTGCCTGGAAACCTGGCTCCTGGAGTCATGCGATTACATCAGAGTCCCAGCTTTCCTATTTGAAAATTAAGTTCTGAAAGTTTCGAAAGGCAATCTTATTAACTGCGTGTAACTGAAGCAGTGCTATCTGCCCAAGTTTGCAAACAGCCCGAAACAATAATTCTGAGTGACGTGAACTATCTCACTAATTTAATAGAGGGTTAGTTCCAGTATCCGCTGCTCGAGAGCCCTGCCAACAGCACCCCAAAAGAGGACTCTGGTGGGAAAAGAGTGCAACAAATTGGGTTCACCCACCTAAACACATATAGGCTGTGTCTAGATTACATCCCTCTTTCGACAGAGGGATGTAAATTAGGCACTTCAACATTGCAAATGAAGCTGGGATTTGAATTTCCCGTGCTTCATTTGCATAATCACATAATGGCACTCTTTTGAAAAAGGGCCATTTCGAAAGTGAAAATGCTGGTCTAGTGCTGTTCTTTCAAAAAGGGAAGGCTTTTTTGAAAGATCCTGTAAACCTCTTTACAATGAGAAGCCCATGTTCCAAGCACAAAATGAAGCCCCCAAAACAGAGGTTAAGGGAAACAAATTAACTGTGAGGACTTTTTAAAAACCTAAGAATGAAATATTAAGAGAATGTACACTAATCCAAGGAAGGCTGTATTTGACTTAGGGGTTTATAGTAACACCTATCACCATAGTAACTGAGTTTTATGGTGTAATTATCACCTCTGAGTGGTTTTTATTCCTTGTTGGTCTGTTTGGCAGGGTGCAGAGAATGAACTCTTTGCTGAAGTCTCTCACAGCTCCTACCAACACAAATTAAAGCACTGAGGCACTGAAGTAGGAATCCAAAATATGGCAGTGATCATTTAACAAGTTCTGCTGTGGGTCAACCTCTTACATCAGCAGGGTTCTAAGTGGTCACAGGGATTTGCCCAGGGAGAATTCATTGCAGGATCAAGGTTGCATGGGCTCATAACCAGAATGTATATAATAGCATTCACTGGTCAGCCACAGGTGGAGGATATAAGATTTGGAGGTTAATCCAGGAGCCCCCAGAATTTAAAAATAGAATAATTTCTAATTGTTATTGACTGCACAGGGCTTTTACTTTTTGTTGTTGTTGGCTGGTTGCATTTTCCTAACACCTCACAATGGTAATTACAGGAAATGTATATGGATTTGCTATCTTTACTAAAATAATGGAATCACACATTATGGCTTCACAAGAAAAAGGTTTTATTTTTCTGTCAGTTGACACTTTTTTGCACAATGTTTCCCAATATTTAGCTTCTTGAAAATGTTTACAAACCAAAATACCTGAATTCCAGAAAAGTGCAACCTGTTCCAATTACAGTGAAAGCTTTGTTATCTGGCACTCTGTCAACCGGAAAACATTGTTAACTGGCGTTACCGCCCAGCCACAATACTGCCATGTCTTCAGGCATAGGCACCTGACTCCTGCCTGTCCAGCCAACTATTATGGGGGCTTCTGACAGACTAATGTCATCAGCAGGTGCTTCCTTCCCCCTCAGCCTGCCTGAACTGCTGGAAGCCGGATCTGCCAGTACGGAGCAGGGGCAGAGCAATAAGCTTTGTTATCTGGCACATTCAACTAACCGTCAACTCCAATTTCCCATGACTGGTGGATAACAAAGCTTTCACTGTATATTGCATTTTTGCTAATCTATCAGTAGTACATTCAAAAGAATGTGAGAGAAAACTATTATCACAGTTTAGAAATATGTACACAGTAAAACGGGCTTCATTGTGTTCATACAAACTTTATTACTACAGCTATTCAAAAAAGTAATCTTGCTTTTTTGACAGTTTTAAAAAAAGAAAGGAGGATGTTAATGCCAGAAATAAAAAAAGTAACACAATAGAAAAAAATGCAAAAGTTACAATCAAACTGAAACTGTACAGCGGTGACAATGATTGTAAACTTAATAAATGGAAGTACACAGTAAAATTATTATGCGCTCTCCTATTTTTCAGTTATTTGCATTATAATATAATACTCGCTTTCATGAAGAGCTTTTGGTAAATTGCAAACCCCCAGAGCTGAGCAGGATTTTATTTCCATGAACTGCTAAAACAGAATTAAAAAAAGAAATAATTCAGTTCTTGAATTTTCTGCTTCAAGTAGCATACTTGTGTATTACATTTCTTTAGCCTTTTAACAGTATTTTTATAGTGTTTTCAAAACTAGAATTACCTGCTTGGGATCATTATTGATAATTAATTCACAAACTATAAAATAGTCTGGTCATTTATCAGCAAAATATGCTTTACCTGTGATCGGGGAGTTGATCCTAAAGACACAACTTCACTATCATAGTCATCTATTACAAGACTGTGTAAACAAGAATGACATCAGAAAAGAAATATATATAGCTGGTAACGGCAAAGGCAGTAGCAATACTGATTAGCATATATACAATATATTTTCCAAGTGCAATATTTCATCTGCAATGGTAGACTAAAAATTAACTCATTTATTTGTGCGGCTGTAATAGATTTAAAAGCAATATCGTGAGCAATATAAGTACATATTAAAATATCACTCAAGGATGTTTAGCTTTTGAACATAACAGTCACATTTCCATTCCAAGCCCAGGTGCTGTGATATGTTTATCTGTTCTTTTATGTGGCAGAGAATGAATTTCAGATTAATTGATAGAATGACACATGAAAGGTTTTGCCTAGAATCCTGAAGGATGACACATGAGCTTTTTTTTTTTTCTTTAAATTACTACAATCACAGTTTCATTTTCCAGGAAACTATAAGCAGTTAACCCCCTCTATAATGTGATCTCATACTGAATCTTTAAACTGCCAGCTTAAGAAAAAACAGGTAGGGCTGCCAAAGCTAAAGCTGTTTTATCATCTCCACTGTACTTTTTTTTTTCAGATCTAAAACTCACCTCTAAGCAAGGAAAATATTGGCTGAGCTATAAGATAGCAACAGAGTCCAGTCTTTCCATACTAGCTTTTGTGTGATGTTAGCTGATTTATCAAGATGTATGCTGTTTGCTATCTATTGGGGTATGTCTACACGACATAGCTCCATCGACGGAGCCATGTAGATTACCTTTGTAGACATAGGAAAATGAAGCGGTGATTTAAAAAATCGCCGCTTCATTTAAATTAAAATGGCTGCCGCGCTGTGCCGATCAGCTGTTTGTCGGCACAGCGCTGTAGTCTGGTTGCTCCACGGTCGACATCAAAGGCATTTTTTGACCTTCCCAGTAAACCTTATCCCACGAGGCATACCAACAAAAGCCTTTGATGTTGACCACGGAGCGTCCAGACTACAATGCTGTGCCGACAAACAGCTGATCGGCACAGCGCGGCAGCCATTTTAATTTAAATGAAGCGGCGATTATTTAAATCACTGCTTCATTTTCCTATGTCTACAAAGGTAATCTACATGGCTCCATCGACGGAGCCATGTAGTATAGACATACCCTTGGAGTCCAGGATCCTGTAAAAGGAATAAGAACAAAATTAGAACTGGTTTATGAACCCTTCTATTACTTCTCTTGTTTTGCTATTGAATAAAATGGTAGGAAGCCTTCATTTTATTTCTTGACTCTCTTTGGAATTCCTTTGTGACACATGAGTCCTCTGAGCATTAATTTCTTAATCTGTCAAATGGTGCTAAAAAATAACGTACCTATTCATACAATGGAGACTGAATTCATTCATTGTTTGAAAAGTACTTTAGAGTTCTTAGATGTCGGGTACTAAGTAAGTGTAATGAAATATTACTGGCATTGTTAGATTGTCATTTGACAGTGATTTTTTGCACTCCATTATTATATACTGGGCCAGGATCCCTGGTCTTCAGAAGGAATTCACCCCACAGGAGGAAAAGTGGTCATCTTGGCTATACCAGCAAAAGTAAGTGCAGCTCTGTGAGTGGAAGATATACTGGGATCTTGCTCCTACAATCATTTATGCATCCAGGAAGTCCTTTTGAATTCACTGAATTTATGCACATGAAAGAAGTTAAGCATGCACATAAATACTTGCAAGAATGAGGCTTCTCTGACGAAACAAGTTGTTTCTAAATTCCTTAGGTACCTCTTATTTTTTCTCTACTATTTTATATGGCCTCAGAAGATCCTGCTACCAGAATCCCTCTTCTCTTCTGTGCTTCTGTTTAGCTGCCATATCCCTTCACTATCTCTTATTTTCAAAAATCACACCATGGAAAGTTAGACACCGATCTCTTACCTTTGAAAATCCTTATGTGTTTTAGTCCCCATTCATGGCTATAAACGCTCAGCCTTTTAATTTTACTTGTTGCCTTCTGAGTTCAAAGCTTTCCTTTTAGTATGACACCTAACAGTGTGTACAGTAGCCTAGAGATACTTTTAATGATGGATGCAATGTGATTTTACTCTCTTATTTTCTGCTACGCATTCAAAGATCTTGTTCATTTTCATGACTGCTGCCTAAAATTACGCTGTATTTCAGATCTCAGTTAAGCTATCTTATATCATTCTGATGCTAATTTATTTGCTGTGTAAGCATGTTGAAGGTGTAGGCGGTATTCCAACTCTTTGATCCAGTTCACATCACTTTTTATTTCTAACTCATTAAACTACAGAAACATAATTCTGTATTGTTAGCACATTTTTTCTAGTTGTGTTTGAACAACATGAAACACTATTTGTATTTGACTACTATGTGTTAGTCAAATTCATCACTCATTTATACCCCACTCTGATGGAGTCTGTGTGATCATTTGTGCCTCCTGCTGGAGGCCCTGCAGTCTTAATGCACCCCACACCAGAAAGAGGAGCAGAGGTGGACCATTCAGGTCTTCCTAGAGAGGTCTTGTGGAAGCACCCTATCAGAGTCAAGCAGGGTCATATAAAAGAAGCTGTAGGGGGTTGAGTGGATAGCAGCAGAGAGGTCAGGAAGGGTATGTCTACATGTGTTGCTCAAAAATGTGTGACTGGCTGCATTTGCTTAAGCTGGGAGAAAGAGGACCTGAGAACTCTGTCTGCTAGAGTTCCTCTAGGGATGAAGCTGAAGGGGCCAGGAGGAAGGGACCCAGGGAATGAAGCAGCAAGTTATTGAGGGTGGGAGTATATTACTGAATATGGGCCTTGGATTGGAACCTGAACTGGTAAATGGTCCCTGTGGGTCCCCTCCTTACCCCCACCCCCCTTTGCCAGCAAAGTGGCCAATGCCTTATGAAAGGAACAATGCTTCTTTAGAAGCCCAAGTGAATGGCTGGATTTAAAGGACCCAGAGCTGAGGCTAAAACCCTGGTGAGGGCAATTGGGTGAACTCTTTGCTAGCCTGCAAGGGGTCCACTTTTGATTGTATGACTTAGCCAGAGGCTGAGCAACTGAAGACCAGCCAACGAAGGCTGACAACCATCAGAATGTTGTAAGGGCAGGGAAGTATCAGATGCATCAGCGGAAGGTGCTCAAAAGTTGAGTGCCCCCATATGCATTCCCTTTAACACAGGAGCTGCCCTACCTGATCATGTTGGCAGTCCATCCAGTTCATTATTCTGTTGCTGTCAAAGCACAGTACCATTCAGATGCTTCAGAAAAGGTGTAAGAAACCCTAGGCAGACAATTGCCTACAAATACCGTGCCTTAAATGTTATGTTGATATCACCAAGTCTCAGAGAGGTACCTGTGTGAGTCTGTAACTTTAAAAACAACAAGTAGTCTTGTGGCACCTTAGAGACTAACAAAAATACATATGGTGTCAGGTATATGCCCACAAAAACTCATGATATTATAATAACCTGATATTGCCTTTTATTCCACCTTTGTACAGCCCAACACTTTTCTTTTTTTAGTGATCAACACTTCACATTGAGCAGTTGTTTTCACTGAGACCATTGTTACAAATTAGTCCAAGGATTTATTACTCATGTAGATTGCCTCATTGTTATAAATAGTTCAGATTAGTCCTTACTTTGCATTTGAAAACTGTGACTTTCATCAGACATTATGCTCACAACTGCCCTTGATTTGTCAGATCTCTCTGCTGTTTTCTCTTGCTTTGACTGATTTTATTAATGTGTCATTTTCAGTTTTTCCCACCTCACTGTCTAACCCCTAGTCCAGAACATAAAGAATACCAATCCTAAACATAAAACCTTTCACTTCCTATTGTTTATTTCTTAACAATTTTGAAAACTGATCATTCAATCCTACACCTTGTTTTCTCTCTCTTACCAAATGTCATGATAGAACTAGCAAGTCTGCAGCTTTCTTGAATTTTGATCAGGAGACTTGCAAAGACCTATGGTATGTTTCTTATGGTAGGGTAACTTCCCATTAGTCTATAGCAGGGGTGGGCAAAAGGCTCTCTGTCAGCTGGATCTGGCCCGCCAAACCGGTGGATCCAGCCCTCGACTGCCTTGCCACTCCCCAACCCCAGACCAATCAAGTTGGGGGGGAAGCACAAGAAGTGTCTAGGCCCTGCCCCTTCCGCCCAAGGCCCCACCCCTTTCAGGGTGGCCTGGAGCAACTTTAGACATTTCTGAAGTGGCCCCCTTTTAAAAATTATTGCCCACCCCTGGTCTATAGGCACTTCTCTTGCTAGTGGGCTGCATCTGCTTCCTTTGTTTGCTCATTTAGACTACTCTGTGTATGTAGACAAGAACATTAATTTTGTCTGATTTTTAGTATCTTTCAACTTGTTCCTCCTTGTATTACAAGTTCCTTTATTTTTGTCTGGTCCTATAAAATGTATCTCCATCTGTGATACATTTCTGCCACTGTCCCTGCTGAATAGTGATTGTTTATAGCCCATAAAATAAGCCAAGTTGGATTCCTGAAAACACAGTGTATCATCTTGAAGGATGTGAAGTCCAACAGTGAAGGCTTTGTTTGGGTTCGGCATGCAACGTATCTCAGTTGCTTTTAATCATTTTATTTTGATGAAGTTTTGCAACTTGAACTTCCAGAGATTATCCCTGATTTATTACAGATTGCTGGTTATTGCTGCAAAATGTCCATGAATATTCATTAAAAATCTGTCAGTAGAGTCTGAATCTCTTTAATTTGATCCAATAGTTTATTGGGTTATGTGAGGGTACTGGTGGGTAGCTTCAGTCTGGTTACTAATGCACAGGAGTCTGTATTTTAAAAACTGTTCACAATTGGCACCTCTGTTGTCAGCCTCAGCAGGGAGGCCCAGGACTGAATAAACTTAGAAGTTGATGTGCCTCATTAAAGTGATGATACATCAGCTTTGACATATGAAGTAGTTTGCACTGCCCTAAGCTACAATAATTCTGTTAACAAAGTTTCTACTTTTGTCAACATGACATTTTTCTGAACCGTGTGCTATAAAAAGCAAAGTTGATATTATTTTTATTACCTAGGGTTAAGAGCTTATTTTAATAGCCATATTTATCTTTAAATTCTGTTTCAGAACCTCATGGGATGGGAAGAGTGGCTTGAGTTATGGTAAATATATGTAAAAGCTGGTGTAAACTTGTTCACCAGTTTCTATTAGATTCTGTACTTATAGCAGACTCAAGAGCATGCCTTTATTTTTTATTTTATAGAGAATAAAAAGACATTTCCAGATCTATTGAAACTGAAATTAGGAAACATCTACTAGATGTCTCTGAGTGATGAAAGATAAAATTGTTAAACCTTTCATAACTTACCAGTGTGTATCCTCTGGAGTCAGACAGATACAGACTAAAATAATAGTCATTTGGTCCCCTTTCTAGGCTATTCTTTGCAGCTGGGAATACTAGTAACTAAGTTCTGATAGACAATATCTCAAAGGACTAGATTGTCCTTCCTATTGCTGTAAATAGCAGGGTGCATGTATGGAGCAGGTTTGGTATTAACAGGATAGAAAAAGGAGGAATTGTCAGCAGAGTAACATCTTCCTTTTTCCAGGACCCTGTGACAGTTCCTCTCCTGGGCCCTTTAATTTTTGTAGGAAGAAGGGTCTGGGATTCTATCTCCAGAGACTATGGCTATCTTAGTGAAGATAGAAATCTAAATAGATAGCACCAGAAACACCTCTTTTTTTAGGATGCATGCCTACCTCTCATAATGGTACATCTGAAGTAGGTGTTGGAGGTAGGGGTGTTGGAGGTAGATTTTTAGCACGGGCATTTGGTCAATGGAAACAAGAAGGAAGTTCTGCTTCTCAGAAGGTAGAGATCAGTGAAATACTGTAACAGCACAGCTGACCCACTGTGAGTCTGAAACTTTGTATCTCCACAGTTCTTTAGGATTGGGAGATCCCTAGATTTCTCTGTCCAAGAAGAAGACTAGAAGAAGACTTATATAGTGTCCTGGGCTGTCTAGGGTTTGGCTCTTAATTCCCTCTTGCAGGCTATTACTTCCTGCCCTCCACAATTGATTTTACAGAATAAATCATAAAATGGTCTATCTGAAGAGTTATATTCTCAAAGAGCATAGATTTGTACAACTGAAGAGCTATGAAATATGTCAGTGTTACTGCCAGGACACTGAAGAGTCAGTATTTTTAAAAACTAATATTATTACATTTCTTCAGATGGTTTCTCAAATATATGAGGGTATGTCTACACTACCACCCTAGTTCGAACTAGGGTGGCTAATGTAGGCATTCGAAGTTGCAAATGAAGCCCGGGATTTAAATATCCCGGGCTTCATTTGCATCTTGCCGGGCGGGCGCCATTTTTAAATCCCCTTAGGTCAAACTCCGTGCCCGCGGCTACACGCGGCATGGAGTAGGTAGTTCGAATTAGGATCTCTAATTTGAACTACCGTTACTCCTTGTGGAACGAGGTGTACCAGTAGTTCGAATTAGAGATCCTAATTCGAACTACCTACTCCATGACGCGTGTAGCCGCAGGCACGGAGTTCGACCTAAGGGGATTTAAAAATGGCACCCGCCCGGCAAGATGCAAATCAAGCCCGGGATATTTTAATCCCGGGCTTCATTTGCAACTTCGAATGCCTACATTAGCCACCCTAGTTTGAACTAGGGTGGTAGTGTAGACATACCCTTATTTACAAAGCATTTCATGGCATTCTCAACATATCATCTTAGTAACTCTTCACTGTTAGGCTCTGATTTAGTTAATACTTGCTCACAAGAATACTCTGACCTCCAGGGAGTGATTGACATGAATAAGGTTATACATGCATAATTCTGAAGGATTGGGATCTTGATCTGAACCATAAATAGTCATACCACTGAGTTTATGATCACATCCTAATTGGGGGGAGCTCATGTAATACCTTTTCCCCACTCTAATCCTTCTACACAAGGACAGAGAGCTGGAGTGCAGTCAAGAGGGTCTAATACTCCCAGATCCAGCTGCAGGAAAAATACCTTGGCACATAAATCATAGAATCATAGATAGAACTGGGAGGAACCTCAAGAGGTCATCGAGTCCAGTCCCCTGCCCTCATGGCAGGACCCAGTACCATCTAGACCATCCCTGACAGATGTCTATCTAACCTGCTCTTAAATATCTTCAGAGATGTAGATTCCAAGGTAGGTCTACAAAGCAGTTATTACAGAATAATATCTGTTATTCCAAAATAACTATGCAAGCATCTATACAGCTAGCCTGTTATTTTGAAATAAATTTGAAATAACAAACAGCTTATTTTAGCATTTGTGAACGTCATTCCACAAGGAATAATGTCTCTTCCAAAACAGATATTTTAGAATAGTGTCTGTGTAGACTGGGCGGCTGGAGTTATTTCAAAATAATTGGCCTCCAGCCCTTCCCACAGTGCCCTGCTAGCTGCTCTGTCCACACTCATCAAAACTCTATAGTCCCCACTTCCCCTGGAGCCCTTACAGATGCAGCCTTAGGGGAAAAGGCTCGTTGCAGACAGCAGGAGCTGCCACTGCTTCAGGTTAGATCAAAAAGCTGCTTGAAGTTTTTGTTAGTCTTTAAAGTACTACCATACTATTTGTTGTTTTTTAAGTTTATTCTGCTAATCCAGTCAGCCTCTGTCCCCCCCTCCCCCCGCCTGCAACCGCGGAGGAATGCCTCTCACTTCCTCTCACAAATATTGTGAAAGACACAGCATGTGGACACCACTTGTGGGATGCTCCAGTCCCTGACATCCAGCTGGGTGAGGAGGCAATGGAACCTTGCCTTCAGATGCCCGAAGGCACCCTCCACCACCATGCGGACCCTGCTGAGCCTGGCATTGTAGTGTTTCTTGGAGTGGTCAAGGTGGCCAGAGTAGGGCTTCATTAGCCAGGGAAACAGAGGGTAGGCCATGTTCCCCACAATACAGACCGCCATGTCCACATCTCCAACCCTGATGGTGAGTTCAGGGAAAAAAGTGCCGGCGTGCAGCTTCAGGAACATGCTGGAATTGTGGAAGATGCGGGCGTCGTGCATCTTCCCTGGCCACCCTATGAAGATGTCTGTGAAACGGCCGTGATGGTCTGCAGAACCATTGAAAAGTACTCTTTCCAGTTGTTGTACACAGATGTCTGATAGTCAGGGGCCCAGATGGGGACATGGGTGCCATCAACAGTCCCTTCCCCGCAGCTGGGGAAGCCAATGTCGGCAACACCAGCAACAATGGTGTCCACATCACCAAGCTGATGACCCTGCACAGCAGGACCATGTTGATGGCCCTGTAGAAGGAGACAAACAAACAGAGAATCACAGCATTGCCAGAGCCCTTGGGAGATCCCTGAGCCCCTCCTCCAGTATAGCAGGAGCAAACCCCTCTTCCCATCTCCCAGCAGGGCTTTGTGCAGGTGGGACTGAAAAACCTCAGTGTGCAGGGGGAGGTGGGTGGGATCCAGCAGCAAGAGCTGTGCCTGCAGAGAGCTGATGAGGGTCTCCAAGATGAGCAGGGGGTTGGGTTCCTGCAGAGCCTGGGAGGCAGCCTGCAGAAACTGCTGCATGAGGTGCAGCACAAGCTGCAATAGCCGTCAACTGCCCAGAGGCAGCTCCGGCTCCATAGCTGGAGTGCTAAGGTGTCTGCAAGGGCAACCACAGCAGACAAAGGAATGGAGAAAAGCCTGAGACACTGCTGTACAGGGGGGTGCCTTTAAGCACAAGCTTCAGGCAGCAGCCATAGAAAGGGTACATCTAAACTACATCCCTTTTTCAATAAAGGGATGTAAATTAGGCATATTGAAATTGTAAATGAAGCCGGAATTTGAATTTCCTGTGCGTCATTTACATAATGGTAGCCGTGGCTTTTTTTTGAAAAGCTGCTTTTCGAAAAAAACCCTCAGTCATGATGGGGATCTTTCAACAGAAATGCCCCATTTTGAAAGATCCTATAACCCTCATTTTTTGAGGATTACAGGATCTTTCGAAATGGGGCATTTCTGTCAAAAGATCCCCGTCTTGACCGCGTTTGGGGTTTTTTTTTTTTTTTGAAAAGTAGCTTTTCAAAAAAAAAAGCTGCAGCTGCCATTATATAAATGACACTTGGGAAATTCAAATCCCAGATTCATTTACGATTTCGATACATCTAATTTACATCCCTTTTCCGATAAATTCAGATGTACCCAAACTGAGTGCAGTCCCGATGCCCTGCCTGAAGTGCTTCCAGGTGGTCTTAAATGTGATTTAGCATCCAATGAGTGTGGACACTCTATTTCAGAATAGCTCAGCATTAGTTCTATGGGCATTTGATGCATAGACATTCTATTTCAAAATAAGCTCTTTCAGAGAATTTCTTTTGGAATAACTCATTCCAAAATAATTGTACAGTGTAGACATAGCCGAACTGAGGAAGATGACCATAGATTCTTCTCTGAAGACTTCTTCACACTTCTCAATGCAGAATCATGCCACAATAGGACTAGGCAGCAGGAATGGGGTGGCTAGTGGAAACTGGGGGAGGGCCAGGGGGGAGCAGCAGCCTAGAATGCCCTAGACGTGCTGTGCTACATGGCAGGCCATTGGCAGTAATAGGATAAAATAACTTAGGAAGTCCTGCAACATTGTGTGAATTATGATGAGAACAATGCAGGCTTTGAAGTTTGTAAAAACACCTTTTTGCCCAGGGCTGAGAGTTTTCACCATTTGTTAAGTAGCCATATGGAAAGAGCAAAGAATCAGGAATAAGTCTTCATGGAAATGTTAATTACCTGCGATACTGTCAGCCTAACAGCACCCAGATGGCAAAGGGCTCCTTGGCGAGCAGCAGTGAGTTTCAGCGGCTTGACTAGTCTAATGCACTGCCAACTCCTAAGCTGTAACTAAAATGGACTACGTAAGGTATGATGCGTGAAAGGTGACACACTGAAAGCTAATATTGTGAAAATAATGTATTAACAGTACATGAAGAATTATGGATATTTGCTAATATTATGTTTGAAGTCAGTGACCAAAGGGAAGAAAAACAGGTTTTCTGGCAGACATGAGGGAAGGCAGCTCTCTATTTGTCTACTATGTAAATTAAGCATGCCTCAATACATGTCTCCTCCGCCTGCTGATTTGTATGTGAATGTGGGATGTCCCCAGAAAGAGAAAAACAGCATGAGATCACCTTGATTGTGAGGAGGAGGGTTCAGGGAAAGAAGCCATTCTGGTATCCATCATAAATCTTATACAAGGTGCCAGAGAGCTCATGCAAACTGAGAAGGATGGGACCCTCATCTAAGAGTGTTGATGTTTCCAGAAAGTGAAGGCAGGTGAGAAACATGCTCAGACAAAAATATTTCACATAGGAAGATAACTAAGACCAGCCCTGGTGGTCCTGATTAAGAAAGTCAGTCATGGCTGGAAAGAAAGAGGAATGTTCCAGGAAAGGAGGGGACATTTGAGGGCAGATGGCTTTGGGGGAACTTGCGGGTGTGTTGAAGTCACTTGTCTGGTGCAGATGAGAATGTAACTGCTGGAGTCAGAGTTCTTGAACTGGCTGCTCAACACAGAAGCATTCACTGAGGGTATGTCTACATTACATGGCTCCATCGATGGAGCCATGTAGATGAGTTTATTAGACATAGGGAAATGAAGTGGCGATTTAAATAATCGCCGCTTGATTTACATCAAAATGGCCGCCGTGCTGTGCCAATCAGCTGTTTGGCGGCATAGCAGGGCAGTTGACAACGGAAGCCTTTGTCGACCGCTCTGTTATGCCTCGTGGAATGAGGTTTACTGGAGTGGTCGACAAAGGCTTCCGTTGTCAACTGTGGAGCATCCAGACTACCCCGCTGTGCCGCCAAACAGTTGATCAGCACAGCGCGGCGGCCATTTTGATGTAAATGAAGCGGTGATTATTTAAATCACCGCTTCATTTCCCTATGTCTAGTAAACTCATCTACATGGCTCCGTTGATGGAGCCATGTAGTCTAGACGTACCCTGAGTGTCTGTATGCTGACCTTGGGTTACAGCAGCAAAGCATTTTAGGGTACTCTGGGTTACAGGATAAATGATGACAAACCTCACACTGGTATGCATTGCATCCCAAAATGTGACAGGTATTATTAATGAATATCTTTAGCAAAATGTTTGGTATATAATATATATACCGTAAAATTGCGAGTATAATGCGCATCTGTCTTTTAAATGTCAGAATTCTAGAATAAACTGAACTCTTATCTATAATGCGCACCCCCATTATACTTGCGATTTTACGGTATATATAGGAAGGAAAGGGCTCACGCCTGCCGCGGGGGCCCCCTGCCCAGCTGCCCGCTCCGAGACCGGGCAGGCAGCGAGCCAGGGCGCTGCAGCCTGGTGGCGCCGCTGGCTCCTTGCCTCGCCTGCCTCAGGGGCCCCCTGCCCAGCTGAGCTCGCACCGCGCTGAGCTCATGCCTGCTGCAGGGGCCCCCTGCCCAGCTGCCCGCTGAGTTCGCTGAGCCCCCTGCTCCCTCCCGAACAGCTGCCCACGCACTGCGCTGAGACCGGGCAAGCAGCAAGCCAGGGCGCTGCAGCCTGGCAGCGCCGCTGGCTCCTCACATTGTCTGGGAGCCTGGCAGGGTGCCGCGCTGCAGCTGGAAAGTTTTTGTGCAGAGGGGAGGGTGAGTTTAAAACTTTAACAGAAAACCTCCTATGTATAATGTGCACCCCGACTTTAATGCTAAAAAAATGGGAAAAAAGTGCGCATTATACTCACGATTTTACAGTATATATATTTGAAACTTAAAAACTGACAAATCTACGTAATCCAGTTTTCTATTAATATTAGAGCTATTATTAGCAGTGTTCAGTGTTGTATAGTAGCATCTAACACATCTTTACAGTGTTAATTTTTATAGACACTTTGGAGGCTTTCAGTTTAGCAACTGGCACTGTCTTGGGAGTTATTTTAAGATCTTGAATGGAGTAGCTATATTGCTAGCCTATTAACTTATTCAGTGATCAAATTTCTTGAGCAGGTTTTATGACCTATGCTTTTATATTATGATCCATATTGGAATAAGGGTTGCTTTTTCTTTTTTTTGTCTTCTGCAGTCATGACTAACTTGCTAAGTGTTATTGATGCTCAAAGTAGTAATCTGTATCTGGATGACAGAGATCGTTATGCCTGTGGCTAAGTTTTGACTACAGATTCATCTGCTCTGCAAAAAATGAGTGCACTTCAACAAAATTTATAAAAGAACATCACTAATGACATGAACTTTTAAGTTTCTAAGACTAATCCATACTCATAAGAGATTCCACAATCCCTCAGCAGAGACAAAAGCAATAAACATTCTTTTTTGGCTCAGCCCTTTCCCTTGAATTACTGCAAAAGATATCCAAGTTTCAATCCTGTATTCAGGCGGTGAAACCCAAAGTTTTTTTTAAAACTGGCTGCAGTTAACAAAGTATCCATTGCTTAACTTAGACGATGTAGGATGAGCAACTGGTCTTTGGAAAAATTTGGAAAACATGTATAATGAGCTGGCCCTTCCTGTTGCTTTGGAGAAACAAAGCGTGATGCTGTCCTTTTTATATGCCAAAGAAATGGCACTAATCTGTCATTAGAAAACAGGCTGTTAGCTGATATTTGGGGATTTTTTCTGGTGTCCAGAATTAATTGGCTTGTATGTCTGCTGGCAGAGAACATCCTGACTGAATGTTATAATACAGGGATATTTCAGAATAACTCCCTGTGGTATCTTTTGAATTCAGAAGGCAAATATTTGTATAATGCATAAAATATTCCTCTTTAACTTCATGTCATAATCCCATGTGGCAAGTTCAAAAGAAAAGTTGTGATAAGGTGATTGTTCTTCATAAATATTCTCAGGTTTTTGGTGACTATGATCAGCTTGTTTACAGATATTTTAGTTAAGAGCTGAGAGTTTGGAAAAAGCCCACTTGATAAGTAAACACTTTTAAAGCTCTCTAAGTATGCAACCCTGATGAGAATTTTAATTAAAGTTATTGGAGAAATCTCCATATTGGGGAGGGAGGAGCAAGAAGGGGGTGACACTTACATGCATTATATTTGTTCCCGATCCAGTCTTGCTAAATAGTCCCAGTCAGACCAAAAGAAGCAAGCAAAATCTTTGAATGGTAGCAGTTTTTAAGCTTTTCATACTAAGCAGAATAGCTTAATGGCAATGAGCTTAGTGGTTTGCTGACCAGAGCTTGATCGCTAATAAGCATCTCATTTAGGTCCTAGTTTTAATGTTGCTCATATGAGTAAACAGATCCCATGAAATTGTCAATATCTCTGAAAATATTTTCACATGACTATCCACTGGAAATTTATGTTGACTTTTGCCAAGAAAAATGTAGTTCTGTGCTATTGCTGACAGCTAAACTTTATACAGGATATCTGTTTTGAATAATTGCCCTCATTAAGGTTTCTGAAAGTCTTACCCATTTCTAGTGAAGGCAAAAGTGTTGATATAGGACATTTGAAGGCTGTTAAAAATAAGGGTTTTTTGTCTCATGAGATGTGTAATGGCTTCAGTCCTGTTTGTAATCGACTAGTGTGTCTAATTAAAAACAAGCAAGAATGCAATTATAAGTGCAGACTTACTGGATGTTTCAGCGCAAAGGTCAAAAATGGAAACAAAGTTCAATATTATAGAATTATACTTTAAACAGGACAGAATGTGGTTAAAAGGAGGATTTCAGTCCACATTGTTGTCATTGGCTACGTCTAGACTGGCATGATTTTCCGCAAATGCTTTTAACAGAAAAGATTTTCCGTTAAAAGCATTTGCGGAAAAGAGCGTCTAGATTGGCACGGACGCTTTTGCGCAAAAGCACTTTTTGCGGAAAAGCGTCCGTGCCAATCTAGACGTGGTTTTGCGCAAGAAAGCCCCAATCGCCATTTTAGCCATTGGGGCTTTTTTGTGCAAAACAATTCTGGGTTGTCTACACTGGCCCTTTTGAGCAAAAGCTTTTGCGCAAAGGGACTTTTGCCCAAACGGGAGCGTCAAAGTATTTGCGCAAGAAGCACTGATTTCTTACATTAGAACGTCAGTGTTCTTGCGCAAATTCAAGCGGCCAGTGTAGACAGCTGGCAAGTTTTTGCGCAAAAGCGGCTGTTTTTGCACAAAATCATGCCAGTCTAGATGCAGCCATTGTGTTTAGAAATGAGTAATTACAGCAAAGAATATTTATGAATATACTTACAAATAAATCTGTACTTGTAATTTTTTATTCACTTACTCATGAGTGGTTGAATGTGTAAGGTTTATTTAGGGGAGGAGGGTCTGAGAAGGAAAGGGAGAAATGGTTCTTGGTGTCAAAAATCCCACTGTTCAGAGATGTTCATAGTCATGCCATTCCAATGGCTTGTGATATGAGACCAATATCTGAACCAATATATTGATTTCTCTTTCCCAAAGTCAAAACTTTTTCTTTGTTATGTGTTTGAGGGGGTGGAATTTTTTTTAATCCAATGATTGCTTAATGTCTTTGGTTTCTGTTGTGCAAAAAAAGTACTTAAAGTTATTCTCTATATTCATCAGTGTGATTTAAGCAAATATAGACAATCATCCTCCTAACTCCTGATGCTTTTTAATTTAACAACTGAATTCTATTTGCTGGTATGTACTCACAACTTTTATTGATTTTCTAAGAAAGGACAGAAATTAAAAAACACTAATCAAAAGTTCTTAAAAGAAAACAGGACAGCCTTACTTTACCAGTTCCATTATATTATTATTCCAAAAAGTCTTATCTTCCTTTTGCAACTTTCCGATGTGCATCTCTTCCCTTTTTTGTGACTTTCATGTGGATTAATATATTTTTAAAAAGTTTTGAAGCATTATCACAAACCTTTCAAATATCAGATTTGCTTCATTTATCTATGGAAAGCTTGTCTTCCCCAAAATAATGCCATGTTCTATATGGCACAATCTTGTAGAACATCAAAGCATCTGAAAGCAATCAAGAAATGTTGAGAAATTACAGAACTAATTTTTTTTATTATTCTTGGTATTGCGGTATTATGCTCCACAACTTTTCTAGCTATAATGTACATGACAAAACAGAGTTTGTTTCTGTTTTTTCAGCCTGCCTCAAAGTACAACACAGACTTTCTCTGAATTACAGTTATGAACAGTGTCATTATAATGGTCTCCTCAAACAGGCATTTTAAGTTATGGAATAATATTTTATCATTCCTTAGATAAAGATATCTAATATTAAACTGTTATCTCATCTCTTCTATCCTCTTTCAAGATTCCTGATGAATTAATAATTACAAAATATTACAAGAAACATGAGCAAATGTAGTGATGAAAATGAACATAGAATTTCCATTAGTGTTTCTTTTTCTATTGAGCAGTATACATACGCTTATGAAATCTACTACAGACAAAGTAAGTGCAAGAGTACACCACATCCAGCAGGTGTCTGGGATACATACTGACCTTTAGCTCATGCAGCAAAGTCTCATGCATGATCCAGTTTTAATTCTATCTGTTGGTGTTTTAAGTGGGGGTTCATCTGGGACATCAAATGGAAAGACTCTGATGCTCAGGATGTGTTTCCTCTGCTAGGGGAAGTATATAACCCACACACCAGCAGGTGCATTGTTCCAGCCAGCAGCATCAGGACCACTTAAAGGGAGATTAATGAGTCTGCTCCACAGAGTTAGTGGAGAGCAAGCTGGCTTTTAGCTTCTGTGGTAGAGACTCATACATACTAAGCTCCAAAGGTCTCACGTTCAATTCCACCTATCAGCATTCCATAAGCGTAATTCTTGTTTGAGTCAAGCTATGTGCACAAACCTGATATTTTCATCTGAATATCTACACTGCGTTCACACTTTTTATTCCCATCCCTCTTTAATGTTTCAGAGGATTCAAATGTATGTTTGAAAAAGGGACCTGTCAAAGGTACTTATCCTGCAAAACTTGACTCAGTAAGCAGCTCTACTGAAGCCCTTGCGTAAGTAAAAAGTAAAATCCACTCATGAGAATAAGGGTCATATCTAAACATTCTACTGAGCTCCAAGAAGGAACAAATAGCTTAATATAATTTTTATCACTTTAAGATGTCCTGGCATTCTGAATATCTATTTTTGTAAGGAAAAAATTGGAAACTTATATATCGTAACGTGTCAGTGAGGCTGCAGAGACCTTAACAGCATGAAGTGAATCACTCATCTGGTAAATGCAGGGCCAAACTATGATTAACCCTTCTACAAAGGCACAAAACTGGGGATGACACAGAAAGCATCACTTAATCTGCAAAATGATAAATCATCATGGCAATCTTTGCACTTAATATAGGATGGAGCAAATGTACTACACATGTTTCTCTATGAGAACAATGCCAGAATATTAGAAGTTGCATTTTTAAAAAAAGTGTGCTCCACAGTTCCATCCAGATGCTCCCATGTGTCCAATATGCTGATCATTTCTTTTCCTGACTTGCCCATATACTGTTCGCTTAGGGTATGTCTACACTAGCTCCCTAGTCTCACCTCGTGGAATGAGGTGTAACAGTTAACTCGAACTAAGGACTTAGTTTGAGTTAACGTTTGACTGCCACGTGTAGCCACGGGCAGTTAGTTCGGACTAGGGGGATTTAAAAATGGTGTCCGGACGGGAAGATGCAAATAAAGCCCGGGATATTTAAATCCCAGGCTTCATTTGCAACTTTGAATGCCTACATTAGCCTCCCTAGTTCAAACTAGGGGGCTAGTGTAGACATACCCTTAATTACAAATTTACACAAAAAGTCACCCAAATGAGCAAAACTTACATTTAAAAATGGAACATGAATCAGTGAGTCAATTTAAGCAGTGCTTAGTTTGTAAGGAAAGATGTCAAGGCTCAATCCCAGAGATGCTATGACTATGAACTGACAAACCTACAGGTCCTGAGGATCAGATCCAGAAAGCTTTAGCACAAATTATGCACTGAATTTGAGTCTTCACATGATCCATCCATAAGTCTTGTAGAGAAATGATCTTATGACCAAGTTCGTTATTGTTTTATATATAGAAACCTCTATAACAAAACTGCCAAATTACATATCTCGTTACACACTGTAGACATGTACACAATTGAAGGCCATCACAAACCTGAATTTTAACAGCCATTTATATATGAAAGAAAAAAAATATAGGGAGAACTTGCTGGAAGGACCAGCTTTGAGCTACAGTCCCTCTAGTGAATGCCCAAATTGCCAATAAAATAGTCATTAAGCCAGAATCTCTTCTGGTTCAAAATAGCACCTAATTCTCTATTTAACTCTTCATTCTTTCCCAGTTGTACAATTAGGTTCAGGATGAGCAATTCAGCTAAGTCTTTTTTTTTTTTTTGTATGTAAATAGGTCCCATGTTCATGTCAGGATCTTCTCCCTCCCTGCTGACCATCATGAGTAACTCCACTGAAGCCAATAGTGTTACAGCAGTGTACAGTGACAGGAGAATCAGGTCCTATGAATACACTCAGTGGTAGAGCCAGCGCACCACTGGAGAAACAGGGACAGTTGAATGGTAGCCCATGGAACAGTAATAGAAAATGGAGAGTCACAAAAGACCTGAGGGTTCCAGGCTAACTAAGCCTACTGGAAATGGAAAATCCCAAAGGAGATACAGAAGGGAGCAGCAAAGAGCTGTTCATTATTTATTCTTTTAAAATTGTACCTACAAGAAAAAAAGATGGCAAAGGCTATAACTACTCTAACACCTTGTAATGTTATCTCACACTATTACAAAAGGTCTGGCTGAATCAGCACTTGAGAGATTTTACTTGACAGTTTGTGTCTTCCCTCTTTATCAATATTGAATCAGTCACGCAATGTATATGAGACAGAACTGGAGACTAGTCCCTGGACAGAGAAGTAAACAGTTTCTGCTACCTGATCTGCCTTCTCAGCTTCCTGTGGTGCAACTGAGAATCCATGCTGTGATTTCAAAAAGCCAATTATAATTACCCACTGCCCCAATTGACTGAATGAGCATTTGCTGGTCATCTGTGAAGTGTTGGTTGTAGTAATCTTTTCCAGTTGCTAAATAGCATTAAAAATTATTCTCACAATACCCTGTGAGGTAGGGAAGTATTATTGTCCCCATCTAATAGATATGTTAGGCACATTCTCTTCTGTGGTAAAACCAGTGAAAAATCTAAGAGGATCAGCTCACAGTGCTTTCTCCACAAGTTATATCAGGTGGGAGTTATTTCACATACAATAAGCAGTGACATCTGCCCCCTGTAACCAACTGGATCCTCAGAGATCCACACATAACCAAAACCATCCGCACAGAGACTTTGTATCTCCTCAGATGCTCTGACCACAGTCTTAATGATTCAAGGGAGCTTTCATAGTCAAGATAAGGTAATACAGCTGAGTTTGTTAACTGGCAATTGTATGAATGACCAGCGAGTAAACACTGTGGCTAAGTCTACACTGGCCAGTCTTGTGCAAGAACATATGCAAATGAGGAATTGCGATGAATATCACTGGGCCTCATGTGCATACGTAATGAGCCACCATTTTGCACAAAAACCCCCTCTTGCGCAAAAGCCCCTTGTGCAAAATGGCAGCTCATTAAGTATGCAAATGAGATGCAGCGATATTCATCGCCACGGCTCATTTGAATATGTTCTTGAGCAAGACTGGCCAGTGTAGACGTAGCCTGTGTTTCTCTCCTTCTGGCTCCAACTCTTTCTGCCTCCAGCCTACCAAGTCTCTATTCAATCATGATGCTTAGAGCTTTGACTCCTAGAATGACCTACAGGACGTCAACATAGAATAGTTTGGGGGCAATTGCTACGGAGTTGACTGCCTCACCTCTGTGAAAGAGAACAGAGAGCTGCTTCTATGAATCTGGGTGAGACAATCCAGGTTTGAGAGACTGTGGCTTACCTACGGTCATAAGAAGTCCGTACAGAGCCAGAAACAGAACTCATATCCTTGCATTACAGATAATGTTGTCAGGTTTTCATTAAAAATCCAGTCAGGCTCCCTCCTGTGCTGGCCACATGTGGCTATCAGTAGTGGCCATGAGGTCCCTACGCTCAGGGGCAGCCAGGGAAGCTCTAGGTGCTACCCTTGCACCTTCAGGCACTGCCTCCACAGTTCTTATTGGCTGGGAACCAGCAGCTTCCCTGGCCACCCACTATACATCTCTAGGGACTATGGGTCCCGGGTGGCTGCTTCCTGGGAATAAGGGCTGAGAGTGAGGGAAAGTTGCCTGCCCCAGCCTGCATTCTTCGCCCACACCCAGATTCCTTCCTGGAGCTCTCCCCACCCCAACCCTAACTCTCTGCCTCAGCCCAGAGCCCCTTCCCTCACCCACAGCCCCATCACAGAGTCTGCACCCCCACACTTTGAACCCCTCATCCCTGTCCTGACCCCAGAACACACACACCTAGCTGGAGCCCACACTCTTTCCCACATCATAACCCTCTGCCCCAGCCCAGAACCCTCTCCCATAAACTGAATCCCTCATTACTTGTGCCACCTGGAGCCCCCAGGCCAGAAACCTCTAATTCCCCTGCCTACACCCCTGATCCAATTTGGAACCCTCTCCCTCACCCCAAAGCCCACCACCCTGGCTCCACCCCAGAGCTTGCACCCCCAGCTGAAGCCCTCACCCACATTTTACACCCTAACCCCCTTCCCAAGCCAGGTGAGAATGAGTGAGAGTGGGAGAGAATGAGCAATAAAGGAAGTGGGGATGGAGCAAGTGTGGGAGCAGGGCTTCAGAGAAGAAGTGGAATGGGGTGGAGCCTTGGAGAAATGACGGGGAAAGGGTGTTCAGTTCTCTGTGAATGGAAAGTTGGCAACCCTAGTTCCGGTCCCTGCATTTATACTCGTGTCCAGAAAGGAGAAGGTGGTGTATGACTTTTATAAAGTTTCCCTGCTTTCCTACAATGGTTTGGCCCTCTTCTCATCCTGTCTCCAACAAGACTGATAAGTTAAGTGGAGCAGTGGGTGAGCCACAGTCATGAGAGTAAGGAATGAGAGAGTGGGAAAGCAGTGTAACAGCTAGACAGGTTAGGAAAAAGGAAAAAAGGTGGTAGTTACTGGAGCGGGTGAATCAGCCTGGAGAGTAAACAGTGCCAAAGGATGAGTCAGCGGAGACTAGCAATCGTGACTGTAGCTTGTGTAGAGTTCATTCATTCTTTCCCTTCCTCTGGTCCCTGTAGCTTTGCCTTTATACCTGTTCACATGTTTCACATTTCATCTCTTTGAGTGTGTCTAGGACTACAGGATTTTTTCGAAAAAAGTAGCCTTTCTTCGAAAAAAAATTTCCCCTGTGTCTAGACTGCTGCCACGTTCTTTCAAAAGTAAATTGAAAGAACATGGCAGTTTTTTTGACTGCAGAAAACCTCATTTTACGAGGAATAATGCCTTTTTTTGAAAGTGCTCTTGCAAAAAAAGGTGCTATGTAAAGCAAAATGTGCTTTTTTGAAAGAGAGCATCCAGACTGCCTGGGTACTCTCTTTCGAAAAAGCAGCTTGCTTTTTCGAAAGTACTGATTGTAGTCTAGATGCTCTTTTTCGAAAGAGGCTTGCAGCCTAGACGTAGCCTCTCTGTAATAAGTATCTGGACTGGCCTCTCTCCTCTCTTCCTCCTCCCTGCTTATTTATTAGCCTTGAGTCAATTCAGAAATTTAAGTTGTTTTAAAACTCTAAACAGTAGTTGTTATTGGGCAGATTTGTTTTTAAAAGAACTGAAAAAAATGTGTGGGCAAACATGTTAGCTACAGTCCCTCTACAAGTGAATAATGAAATCAGCTGATTTGGCATGAGACCAGACAGTACGGTATGAATCAGTGGAATGCAACGGGGCCCTGTCAAGAACCAATCTAATGATTATTGTGTGAGGAAAGTGTATGCCCCTTATCTGTGGTAAATACTTTTCCAATAGCGTCGAGCAATAGATTTGATAACTCCAAGTTGAAGATTTTATTTGACATTTGTTATATTGTGTCATTAAGTCATTTCATACTTAAAATGAACAGTACAGGAAAGTTGGAATGAAGAGTCAAAAATATAAGTAGACCAAAATCCAAATCTCTACTTAGTTTGTACATTTTATAGCAAATTTCTATTGGGGGTTAGACTAGATGACCCTGACAGTCCCTTCTGACCCTACGAGTCTACAGCTGCTGAACTAGATTTGAAAATGTACGTATAGATACTAGGGATGTGAATGGTTAACTAGTTACAGATAACCAGCGGAGGTGGGGGACTACTCCGGTCCTGCAGGGCCCACCATTGTGGGGGGCACTCCAGCCTGGCCAGAATAGCCCCCATCTAGGGCGGGCCCAGCCTGGCTGGAGCATCCCCCATCTGTGGTGAGGGGGGACACTCCAGCCCACCCCCATTTAATTGGTTAACTGATTAAAAGTAACATTTCACTCATTAACTAATAAAATGGGATTTTATATCCCTAATGGACACAAGATTGTCTAAGGTGGACTGTTAGTTAGCTCAAGATCTAAGAGCATTACCATCCTGATCCATACTCTGGATCACCACCTCTATCATCAACATTTTATTATGTGTGCATAAGACTTTCCGAGCTCTTCTTTTCCTTCAGCTTCATTATAGTGTCATGTAGTTTATCCTCGTAGAAGCTGAAATGAGCAAGCCAGGATAGGAAAGCTTGTGCTGCTCAGACACTTTATAGATTGTTGGTAGCTACTGTTGTTGGAAGAGATTCTGGCGGAGAGTCCAACTCTCCAGTTGGGGAGCCAATAAGAAATGACTACAAGACTTTTAAACAGTTTCAGAGAGCTTTTATGTTTCCTGGTGTAGATTATAGGCCAAATTAAAAGGTGTATTGATACTTCTTCTTCCAAACCCCTCAGTATGTAAATTGCACCAAATCCTTTAAATTCACCCCCATACATTGATGTATAACTCTTAAAGCACTTTCAAAACTAGTCAGCTGAGTCTCTAAGTTTATAAATTGGCATGATTTACTTGTGTATAGATGGAGAAATTTATCCGGAAAATCAACAGGAGTTTGTAAATAAGAGAATGTCTGCACTACAGTGTTTTTTTTCGGAATAACAGTGTTTTTTCCAAAAAAAACTTCAATTACGTCCACACTGCAGTCACAGTCTTTCAAAAAAAAATTGAAAGAACTGAGGGATTTTTCCAACATTGGTAAACCTCTTTCTATGAGGATGAAGCCTTTTTCCGAAAGAGCTCTTTCGGAAAAAGGAGTGTGTGGATGGGGAAGAGGGAGTTCTTTTGCAAAAAGAGGAAAAAGCAGAGGTGCCCTGGACATTCCACCCATAGTAACAGCTTACATGCGAGATAGCATCCATTCAGTGTGGACACTATCTATCAAAAAAGCAGATTGCTTTTTCGTTGCGCTTTCGCAGTGTGGACACTCTCTTTCAGAAGAAGATTTTTCAGAAGATCTCTTCCGGAAAAGCTTCTTCCGAAAGAAGCCTGTTGTCTAGACATAGCCTAAATGACAATTATTTGAATGTGTGGCCTACTTCAAGTTACGCCTGTTATATCTTCCTGGTTTTTTTCCTGCTTACACTGCTTTCTCAGCATGTAAGTTACACCATCGGCTATGTGTTTGTGCTTTTTGAAGACTGCCTACCATAAGTAGGAATTAAATGTGAATGTTTTTGCCATATTTAGTCGTGGAACAAAACTGAACTTGGGAGCATGAAATGCAGAAAAAAAAAACACATGAAAAAGGAACCCATCATACTGGCAAATATATACAGAGTTCTATGTACATGATAGGAAAAGGTACAAATGTAATGATCTTTAAAGATTCATCTCCTGAACCTGGACAATTTTTTTCATTTTGCTTCCAGACTTTGACGTGTGTTGGAATTATTCTTTGTTGCCCCTAGGGAACAATGTCATGTAGAAAAAACTGTCCTCAGGATACATTCACTCTCCAAAATCTGAGTGGCCCCAGTGATGCACTATGCGTAGAGACTTGGCTTGCAAGAGAGCAAAGAACAATGTGGTTTTGCCTTGGCTTTCTCTCAGAATTTCTGGGCTGTTCCTGCCAATCACCGCCATGCTACATAGATGACAGAGCCAACATTGTTCCTTTCATGAAGCAGCAATAAAATAATTATTTCACAAAGCTGTACTTCATTGCAACTGAATAGGAATATTCAAGCTAATGAACAACACAAATTAAAACTTTCAGAAATAGTTGAGACAAATGTCTGGACAAATCACAGTATGAATTAGAAACAGAAAATGTTTCCAACTGCATTGTAAAGTTGAGAGAGAATGGGCATGAAAAAGAAAATCACCTGTTAGTATTTCATCTGAAAATTAATCTAGCCATAATCCATTATCCTCTTCCCAGGTGCTACATAAAACATCATATGTTTAATGTTGCCAGAAAATTTACAGTATTGTGATTTTTGCTTTTAACTAGGGTCTGTGCCCCCTGCTTGCTACACTTGCCAACCACCTTCTCTGGGGGTAGGCAGCCCCAGCTCTCCTGCCAGCCACCGGAGAGGGCCAGGCCAAGGTGTGGCAGCCTTGGCCTGCCCTGTCTCTCTCCTCCCAGCTGCTGGGTCCCCCTGAGGCCAGGCCAGCCTGGCCCCTCCTCCCCGCCACTGGCTGTCGGAGGGTTGGGCTAGGCCAAGACTACAGCAGGTCTGTCTCTTTCCCTTTGGCCACTGGGGGTAGGGGTAGTCCAGGTTGAGGCAGCCCAGATCTCAGCCCGGCTGCTGGGAGTGGCCAAGCTGAGGCTCTTCCCTCACCACCACCCCTGTGAGGGTCTGAGGCCTCCCTGGTCCTGCCTCTCCTCCCACTGCCTCTTGTCCCAAGGCTGCCCCTGCTCTTGCCCACCCAGTCCCTTCCACCCCTTCTTGCCCCCCCCCTCCCCAACCACCAGGGGGTGAGCAGGAGGGGGAAGCAGCAGCACAGCTGCGGAGCGCTGGAGAAAGGATAGGTACAAGGCAGTCAGGACACAGAGTGACTTGATGATGTCTCTCTGGTGTCCCTCAGGAAAAGGGTTTTTTATAGAGAGAGATTTTACTTTTAAGATATCTTTTGGAGACCTAGCATTTTATTAAGAGCATAAAACTGAGTAAAACAGGAACATCAATATAGACTGTATATTCAAAATAAAAGTAAAAGATATAAGGGAATAGTGAGAAATTCAAATGTGCATGGTAGAATTTTATAATACCTAGAATGTATTTTGAAGTAACCTTTGCATTTCTAGTATTTGTTTTATTTTTAGCTGATATGCTGTCATGGAACTGATTTTTTTGGCACTGCCAAATCAAATGTAATAGAATTTCCAAGGCTGTCTATATGAATTAGTTATTCAGGAATACTGATCACTGTTGTGGTGTTTAAATAATAAAAAACATCCCAATCCTGATATAGTTTTGCCATCAAAAAGAGCAATACTTCAGTTCATATAGACCAAATGCTCTTGACAACAATTACACACAGGTAGTCCTTTCTTTCATACTTGTCCCAGGAAATAATCCTGCTCTGATTAAAGGAATGGCAGTTTTGCTATTATTTTCAAGGGAATCAGGATTGGGTTCCACAACTTTACCTTTTTTTAAAAAATAAAGAACCCATTTTCAGATGTTGGATTTCCATATCACTAACTGGCCATAGTTGCTGTTTATGTATTGTAAATGTTTGCAGTGTCAAGGTGTGCTAGTAATGTTTCATGTGAAATGACACTGGTCCTAAAAACAAAATGAGTTTGGCAGTAATCTTGGGATTCTTGCTCCTGTGGTAATTAGCATGAGAAGAGGAAGGACCAGGAAACACTTGCTTTCTACAGTGCACTTGAAATTAACTTTGCAGGTGCCTCTGGAAACAAGCACTTTGCACACTCGAAAGCCATCCAGCAAGTCTAAATTTTATGGATTTTTTTCCCATTAAAATAGGTTAAAAGGCCTAATTGCTTTCCCTTGAAGAGAAATGAGCTTCTGTTGGTAACTTAGCAACAAGTGACAGCATGCCTTTTCCGTTCTATTCAAGAGAATTCAGAACAAACTTTGCAAGAACACTTCCAATTAGTAATATTTATAATCTTCCTAAAACAAACTTTCTGATATTGTTTTGCTAGGCATTGAATAAAACTGCTTAATATAAATTAAGAACTGTAATGCATTGAGTTACCGGCTAGCAAGATAGTGTACATAGAAATGTGGGCAGGAAGAATATTTTGCCACTCATTCCATTTGTGCTAACAGAGGAAATAGCAGGTCCCCTGCTGCACTGAAATCCAAGCTTTCAGAAACTCTAACTATGAAAATGATCAGAGAGGCTTGAGATTCTGGTATGGAAATATATATTATGAAAGTAGCACTGCTGCCTATACCATGGCCACTCACCTCTAGCACATCATTTCCTTGTATGCAGATGCATCCGTCCTACTTAAACCCTGTTAAGGAGTAAAATTTAACCACTACTATGCCACAAGGAGGTAGGTTATCTTCTACTCTGTAAAAGTCAAGAGCATTTCACATTTAAATCCCCATTAAGAGTGAGCACATACACATATGTCATGAAATGAAATTTTTGTAGACCTTTGATGTTCTTGAGAAATTCAAAATATTGACCCAGAATGTATCATTTTTTTCTTTTTCTTTTGTTTTTGGTTTGGCTACTGAACTGAAATCCTGGCCATTTTGCAGAGCTCTGGTGCTGTGTAATGCCTGCAGATTTTGAGAACCTTCACTTCTAGCAGTTGCAGGACTGAGCCAATGACCCTCCCCGCCAAAATGCATGCCACTGGGAGTCGTTAAAATATAAGGTCCCTGTCTACGATTGGCTTTTTATCCATTTCTCAAATTTATTTAGGGGCATCAAATGCAAAGGATATGCAAATAGACAGTACTTTTTGAGGCAATAGCATTACATCACTTAAGAGTATTAATATGAGCAGTTCTGCCATACTCAGCCATAAACCTGACCAATTGATGTGCATTATATCTTGTTAACAGCTATTTTAATCAACATTTAATACAATAAAATATATTTAAAAGTATTACTTTATGGGAAATTAGTAATTTTAAAATGGTTACCCATGTCCGTCGTATATCTGAAATTTATAATGAAGTATGTGGTCAGATGTTGGCATGCAATTATGAGCATTAATTTTGTTTGTTTTTAATGAATAACATACACTTGACAGTTGTACTACTATTTCCTAGATTTGCATTACAATGAATATATGCCCCGGGAGGGCACCATGGATCACAGCAAATGAACATTAACTAGATCTGAAAATTCAGATATCAGAATATTCTACATGTAAAAATATGGCATGCTTTTTAATGTGCTGAAATAAAAACATAGTGCAGAAATTACTTTGATCTCAAAAGTACATTAAAATATTTACTGAATATAAAGAAATGATACAGCTAAGGTAAATGAAAGTAATAACACTAAATATATATTTTTGGATATCCTGGTTGGCTAGGAAATATATTCACCTAGATAGGGAAAAATAATTATTTTAAATAAATTATTAATCTATGTGACTCCCTGCCACTACATATTATTGAGATACATACTGAAACCAGTCCTGTAAGATGCTGAATATTCTTAATTATGAAATTGGAGAAGAAAATTGTTCCTCCAATTTCAAAGAAATGATATCTAAAGTAAATAAGGAACTACGTGAGAAATAAGGACTATCCAGGTGACTGTGGCTAAACACACAAGACTTGTAGTTTGGCAGCATGTTGGTTATTAAAGACCATTTTCAGAAAGTTTTTTTTCTTTTATTGTTACTAAAGTAGATTTTTAGCTCTCTTGCATCTATCTCACTTATTTATCTGATATACATCAAGGTATCTGAAAGCATCTTGGCTCTTATGAAGTGGATGAAACGTGGAATACATTCAGTACTGGAATTAAATGTTAATGAGCTGATTTCTTTTTGCAGTCACACTTTTTAAAAAAGTGTGATTATTTTCTTCTGGCTCAGCTATGTTCTTTTACGACTTATCCTCAGCTCCCTAGGTTTCCTTTTGATGTGAAACCTCAACAAGCCTACTATAGATGTCAGAGCCTTGAAAGAGAAAGAAATTACTTTCTGAAATACATGCTATGTGTGTAAAATATGTCATTGCTAACATATTGAAAAATCAGGTGATTGTTTCATATGTAAAAAAAAGGCCTTACTTCTTCAAAATATCACCAAACTATATAAAGAGTTGAATTTCCAGAGCTGTTCACGTGATTTCACCACTTGAACATTTACTTATTTATTAATCAAGCTGTTGAAATGGCTTTTGTGAATCACCAGCACTTGCAGCATCATTGAGAAGTACCCTTTGTGGTTTATGTGCTCTTTGGTAAGGTGGTTGGCTGCCAAGATAGCAATGTACATTCCATCTATTGCTCTACCACAGTTAGGAACCCTATCGTCCGAAGCCCTCAACTATGTCCTCCACATTTCCCAGAGTCACTACCTTCTGTAGCAGAAGGATATTGATTGTCTTGGATACTTGGATCACAACAGCCCCCACTGTAGATTTCCTCATTCTGAATTGATTTCTAACTGACCAGTAGCTGTCTGGTGTTGCAAAATTCCACAGAGCTATTGCCACTTGCTTCTCCACTGTCAGAGCGGGTCTCATTCTGATTTTCCTGCACTTCTGAGTGAAGGAAAACAATTCACAAGCTTCCATGAAAGTGGCCTTTTGCATGAGAAAGTTTGGCAGCTATTGCTGATTGTCCCCTCCCTGCATAATTATGAGGTCCAACCAGTCTCTGCTTGTCTGATGGCACCGGACTGGCATTTCACTGTGTCATGAGGATCAAAAGCAAGCAGCATTTGCCAGTCGCTCAACTCAAGTGCTTCACAGAAGAGTATGTTCATGGCTCTCCAATATTTTTCCTTGTTCCAGCAGGCCCTGAATATACTTTGGATATTATCCAGAAAAAGGCACATGGTGGTCCATATGACTGCCATAGAACTTTGCTGCTGAACAGGTTCCATGTTTGGTTCCATTCTTACCCTGCTATGATGTCTGCATGGATAACCAGGGGGAAAAAGGATACAAAAAGACTCTTTGCCATTGTTTTCAAGCAGGGGGGAAGGGAGGAGATAAGTGTATTATGGGATGCTGATAACATGTTCCCAGAACCACCTGCTTCACAGTTGTAGTCCCAGCGTGCACTGGGAGCATAACTCAGAATGCAAAGAGGTGTAGGAACTGTGGGATAGCTACCCACAGTGCATCACTCTAAAATCTGATGGTAGCCACCTTACGGGGAATGCATTATGTCAAACTACATTGAATTCTTGTGCACATGAACTTTCAACTTCACAAAATCAGGTGCTAGTAAATCAACCATAATAAATTCAACCTTATCTCTCAATATAGACAAGGTTTTAGATAAAATGGGAATCAGGAGGAGCCCCCCCTCCTCACCGTAACCTTTAACTCAATGGTAAGGACTTTCATTAGGAATGTGGGAGACCCTCTGGAGTAGGGATTTCATTGCAACTCAGATGTGCTCATATTCTTATTCCAAATCAACCAGCGATTCTTTGAAACAACAAAGTAACAGAAGAGTTTATCAGACATGTCAGACATCAACTGGAAAAAAGTAAAAAGCATTCAGAAGAAAACAACTATCAACAGAACAGAGTGTGATGCATCTTTTTTGTCCAAAAGAAAAAATCTAAATATGTGGGGAAAATACTATGAAACTTTTTGATGAAAAATTTCAGTCAATAGCGTGTGTATTTATTTGTGCCTTTATGATAGATCTGAGAAGTGTATTCAAGGTGAAAAGTCTTCAGTTACACACGTTCCTTAAATTGCAAGCCATTTCAATCATCTCTCTAATTCAACCATTTGCACTGTTGAAGAACATTGTGAACCTACCTGAATTATTTCCTTCCTTTTCTTCAGACCTTGAAAAGGGACAGCAGTGAATTCAGAGGAGCACTCAAATTCTTGCATTTGCACTAAAAAAGCTACTCAAGGTTCAGATTATGTGTTTTAATTGTGCTATTTGAGGTTTGAAATTCCTTTGTCACTAACTTTGTGAGAGAGCTTACCATCATTCTATGTTACTATGCAAATAATTGGCACTCTTCTGGATTAATATTTTATTAGTGCATTTAGTGCTTCTGAAAAACTTCAAGCCTGGGGAAAATATAAGGGCTCTGTTTAGCCAGACAAAGATACTAAATAGGGAGTGGTAATGAAAGCCTGCTTATGTTGTTGCTTCTATTTCAGTGACATCTCAAGTCCTCAACTAAGATTGGGGCCCCATTATGATAGGCACTGTACATACACGTGACAAAACTATGTCTACTCTGGAAAGATTTGGTGAAGAAAGTCCTGTCAATATTCATAAGTCACCAAAAAGAAAGATGGCAAATCCTGTTTACAATGCTACCCTTTGTTATTATATCTTGGTGACCTTGTTAGTTCCCCCATTGACAGAAAGAGCAAAGGAATGTGAGTATGCATCCCACAGTGCATGGCATCACCTTCAGTTGCTAAACACTGTGGGAACATGCAACATAAGTGGTAGGCATTTGGGGAATGTGAAAAACATCTTATCAGCCACCTCTTTGCTTCCCAGCCCTCCTGTGGCTTCTAGATTACTTTCGTGCCACTTGAATGATAGACCTTGCAGTTAACTCCAACATCTGCTGTAAGAAATCGTGGATCCCATACATCTCTCCCATTTTCTGTTCAATATGCTTAGGTCATCATGCTTTGCAGCAGAGCTACTTATGCATTTAATAGCAGAGGGCAAAGACTCAGATGCAGATGACAATGGGAGTGTTAGGGACAGCAGTGAAGTGGCATTTCACTGCGCTGTCACAGAGCAGCAGTAACAGTAGAGTGTCACTTTTGGACTAGAAAAACCAGCACTGAGTAGTGAGATCACATAGTCATGCATTTGTGGGGTGAAGAGAAGTGGCTATAAAACTTTTGGATGCATAAAGCAACCTTCCTGGAGCTGTGTGCTGAGCTGGCCCCTGACCTGTGGTGCAAGGACACTCAAGTGAGAGCTGTTTTCTCAGTAGAGAAGAGTGTTGCAATTGATTTCTGGAAGCTGGCATGTTCCAATTGCTACCGTTCAGTTGCAAATCAGTATGGAGTGGGGAAGTCTGCCATCCGGGCAGCATTTCTGTGAGTGTGTAGGGCAATACATCGCAGTTTATTCAACTGGATTGTGACTCTAGGAAATGTGGATGATATTATGGCGCCTGGCTTTGCTGAAATGGGCTTTCCAAACTGTGTTGGGGCAATTGATGGCACACATATTCCCTCTATAGCACCTCCCCCCGCCCACCTTGCTTCAGTGTACATGAATTGAAAGAGGTACTTCTCCATGATGCTTTTGGCACCTGTGGATCACCATGGGCATTTCACAGACATAAATGTGGGGTGGTCTGAAAAGGTGTATGGTGCATGCATCTTCGGGAACAGTGGCCTATATAGAAATCTAAAGGCTGGGACTTTCTTTCCAGAAAATAACCATTAACAATAGAGTTACTATACTTTTCCTGATAAAGATTGTAACATTTCACTAATAGGCACGTCTCTGAACAAAGCTGTCCACTTTTCTTGTTACTCCAGAGGCAAACACAGATCTCTTCAGACACTCTGATCATGGTGAGTTTTAACGGTGGGTTGCCATTACTCTGGCTGACATATCCCTGCTGAAGGTTAACAATAAAACCCAGGCTCTGCTTCTGGATGTGAGCCAGGGGCACCCCACTCCTTACGTAGCCAAATTCTATGTCACCTTGGCTCTGGCAGCACAGTCTGAGGGAAGGTTTGGCGGAGTGTCATACCATGGTGGTAGGGAAATGGCAGTCCTGCCGTGGAATCTCCATGAGAAAATTAATAAGTACATCAGGCAAAGATTTGACACCATCTCTAAGCAAGACTTTATTGATATCTCTGTGTACATCAATGCTCTGTTTGGACATAATGCAAACCCAAGCAGGGTTTAGCCAGATCACAGAAATAGTGCTTACAGCAGCCATGGATCTCTAGAGTTTGTATGCTTCCTTCTACAATGAGTTCTTAGGAATTACTGTAATGCTAATAATAAATAATAATTTCATTGATGTATTAATATTGCCAGAGCCTTTATACTAACCTTTCACTTCAGCAGCAATGGTATTTTCTGTCTCTTTGCCTAGTTATGCTAAAATTCAACATGTTGCAAATGGGCCTTAATTTAGATGATAATTACCTTACACATTACAAAGACAGCCTCCCCGCCTTTTGATATTCGTAGTAACTCCAGATTAGTCACTTAATTGACTCTTACAATAAGCAATTTCCTCCTTCCTTGTCTCTTTCTCATCCCCTTGCCCCCACCTTCTGATTCTATGTAGCTGATTTGTTACTGTATAATTTGTTTACGTCTTCATTGTATCCCTCTGTTATATAATGGTCATGCCATTTCACTTTCAGAATATGATCTGAAGAAGTGGGTCTGCCCCACGAAAGCTCATCACCTAATAAACCATCTTGTTAGTCTTTAAAGTGCTACATGACTGGGGTTTTTTTTTTGTTTGTTTTACCAAGATCAGACTAACATGGCTACCTCTCTGTTACAGAACCTACATAGTGTGACACTGACTCAGATGAAGAAACAAGGAGTTTACATAACTGCAGCACATATCCTTGATTCCTCTGATTTACAGGCTCATCAATTGTGCCTTTATTTTTCCCTTTATTTACACCTTCCTCTTTCCATAATCTCAGTAACTTTCCCTGTCCTGTCTATAGCCTAAATAATGATCAATAAATACCCTCCATCTTTGTAGTGTAAAATAATATAAGTGGTGAAACAACCCATTATTGACTTGGAAATCTTGGAAATTTCAAAGGTTAACAAACTGAAAGAAGAATTAGATATTAGAGATATGTGTTTATAGTTTAATACACCTTTGGAAGATTCATTTCCTTAAAAGGTAAATGACACTTAAGACACTTTTGTCTGACTCTTTGAACAACAAACCAACGAAAAACAGGTTTGTAGGCTAAAGCATCTGAGAAATCTGAGCTTGCTAGATATTTAAACAAGTTGTCGAAGAAAATAAGTTTTGCAAAACTTAGGGTATATCTACACTACAGCATTATTTTGAAATATCTTATTTCAAAATAGTTAATTCAAAATAAGTTATTTTGAAATAACGCGTCTACACACAAAATGCATTTCAAAATAGCATTTTGCTATTTTGAAATAGCACGTCCACACTGAGTGGACGCTGAATTGCATTTAAGGCTGGTCGGAACCAGGTCCGGCAGGGCATCAGGTCAGGAGTTACTTTGTGTGGCTGCTGCCTGAGGCTAGCTGAGGCTTGTGCTTAAAGGGACACCCCCCCCCCCCCCAGACAGCCAGTTCTCAGGTTTCCCTGCTTGCTTGCCTACCTCGCTGAGCGACAGCAAAGCATTTTGTCTCTGCGCGCTCTGGTTGCCCTCACTCGGGACACCACAGCACTCTGCAATATGAGCCAGAGCTGCCCCTGGGTACTCTGGGGCTTCTTGTGGATGTGTTGCTGTGAGCCTGGCTGCACTTTCTGCAGGCTGCCATCTGGGAGGTCTATCGGGGAGCTGTCAGTATCCAGGAGGCCCTGTGGGAGAGCTTCCACCCTGAGGAGCACTGAGAGCCTCTCTGGTCTGCCCCACTGGGGGCTTGTGCCTCATTCCTCCCTCACGTCCTTCCACTTACCCCTCCCTAACCTCCCTTCCTGATGTCAAATAAAATACATGTATTTTCATGAACACAAACTCTCTTTATTTACTAAAACTGGGCGGGGGGGGGGGGGGAAATGAAACTCTGGTAAGACTGGGGAAAGGAGGCAGGAGAGGGGAGAAGAGAGGGTGGGAGAGGGGAGGGGGAAACCTGGGAGGAGGGAGCTGGAAGGGGGAAGCAAGGGGAAGAAGAGGGAGGGGAAGCTCAGGGCTCAGGGTTGGGGGTTTCACTGGACCAACTTGATTTTCATGCACACCTGCTCCTGGGTTTGCATGTGGCCTTTGTGGCCAGGCTGGCAGCTATCCTGCCATAGACTGCCAAGTTCCTCCATCTAGTGCAGAGATCATGGAGGTAGGGGGCATCCCCTCCAAACCTGAATAAGGTCCATGATCTCCACCCTGGATCAGGAAGGCGCCCGCCTTCTCCAGGCCCTGGAAGGCTCCTGGGAGCTGGCAGACTGCTCCTGGGGAGCAGTGGAGGGCTGGCTGCCAGTGGCTTGCTGGCTCATGTTTTGGGGCCAATAGGTCAGGGGCAGTGACTGCTGGCTCTGGGCTGGTAGGCTTGGAGCTGGCACAGGCACTGTGGCCAGAGTCAACCCCTTTAAGGGCTCCGGGGAGGCGGGGGGGGGGGGAGAGGAGTGTTCTTGGTTGAGGCTGGAGTGGCCACCAGGGCACCCTGGGAAGGCTGGAGGCCCCCTATTTCAATATAAGTGTCTACACAGCACTTATTTAGAAATAGCTATTTTGAATTTGGCGTTATTCCTCATGGAATGAGGATTACCAATTTTGAAATAAGCCCTCCGCTATTTTGAATTAATTTTGAAATAGTGGTTTGGCTGTGTACATGCTAGTAAAGTGATTTCGAAATAATGGCTGTTATTTCAAAATAACTTTGATGTGTATACATACCCTTAGAGATCTAAGAGACTGTTTCTTTGGGGATAATACCAGTAATATGATCAAGATGAAGGAACTCCTTGTGAGGTGGCAAGAAAGAACTTGTTTATCTTTTATTCACTTAATATTTACCATCTCCCCCATACCTTTTTTTTTTTTTGGCTTAGATTGAATATCTAGAAATCTATGAAAATGTTGAAATGACTGTGAGGATGTGCTAATGTTTGACATAGACAATATCTTATGTATAAAAAAAGTCTTTCTTGTGAACTTCCAAGATAACTCAAAACACAAGACTTGCTCAGAAGACATAATGAAATTTGTCATCTGTGCTTGAAGAAACCTTAAGGTTAATCTTATGGTTTACTCTTGTCATCTTCAGGGTGGGATTGTTGTTTATAACATGCCCATTAAGCATATCTCTAAAATATGTTTAAGATATGGGAAGAAACATTGATCCTTATCAGTAAAAAAATCAGGTTACCGAATGCTTCTGATTTGATTTGGACAAAATAATTAATATACACCTTAAACGTGTGTATAGTGGTCAGTTATATGCCCCAGAAAATGTCAGTTTTGGCTTTCACAAGAGTTCCTTTCAACAGTGTTGTCAGCTGTTTATTTGCATGTATGTGTGTGTGCTCTTTGTGTGCTGTCACAGCTCCATGACAGTAGCTGACACAGCAGACCATGAGCAAATCACCCAAGATTCATTAAGGAACAAACCAAGTTCATTCTCAGTGAAGCACAGCCCTCACTCCCTGGATCAATGTCTACAGTTACAGTCATGCATGCATGCCAATGACAATGGACATTCCATTGCCCCAGCTCAGCCAGAGACATTCCTTCTGATTTTATACACTGATACAAATTACTTTGCTGATTTGCCATCCATTGCCTTGTACATTTTGGTTCAACCAAAACATCTTTATCCACCATGCTATCATTCTGACCTTTTCCTCAGGATGGGTCTGAATATTCCTGTTATTTTGGGGGGGATGTGTTGGTATTAGGATGTTATGTACCACCCATCCAGAATGTGTTTTCATGTATATTCTTGTATCTAACACCACTTAAGAATGTGTATGTCTGCTACATGAGCCCTGTTACTTCCAGATTCTGTGAGTAGGGCCTGCTTCTAATTCTCAGGATGATTTAGCTTCATATAAGCAAAGCTTTGGCTACTATTTCAGCCCAGGCCTCAGGTTCTCTTCCTACTACAGTAGCTCTTACTTTGTACTATCTGTCATTAGTAAGGAGCACTTAGCTGTTATCATAAATAATTTATTATGATTTTTTACAGAGTATTTCAAACCATCAGCAAAGGGTATTTTGGAGCCTATTATTTCTTTATTAGCAGATGCTCAAGTCTAAGATGGCTTATTGAAAGATGCTATTTCTTACTTTTCTCCTTAAAATGGCCCTGCTCTTTTGTTTACTGTTAGCTCATAGGAGATGTCAGCATCAGAACATTACCATAGCTTTTAAATATCTTTCCCTTCATGTGTACAATGGCTTTCTCCATAATCAAGGACCCACCTAAGCAGCATAGACAGCAATATATTTAGGCTATGTCTACACTACGTTTTTTTGCAGAAGAGGCAATGCAAATGAAGCGCTTGTTATCATTTTCTTGCACTTCATTTGTATAATCTCTTCCGAGGATTTTCGCACAAGAGGTTTTTGTGCAAAAACAAGCAGTGTGGACTTGTCCGTTTGGTGCAAACCCCCCTTTTTTGCACAAGATCCTTATGTCCGTAAAATAGAGGCATAGGATCTTGTGCAAAAAGGGTTTTTTGCACAAAATGGACACTTCCACACTGCTTGGTTTTGCGCAAAAAGCTCTTGCACAAAAAGCATCGGAAGAGATTATGCAAATGAAGCATGAGAAAATGCTAATGAGTGCTTCATTTGCATTGTCTCTTCCACAAAAAAACATAGTGTAGACATAGCCCTACAACAAAGCAATTGATGTGATGGTAACAGGCTGACTGCTTGGAATGTCTGAGATTTCAAAACATCTATTCAAATTTTTTATTATATTTTTAAATTGATGAGAATCTGTAATGAAAGGAGCCAAAATGTTTAGTTTCTTTTGTTTTCTCTTTCCTTTTGTTTTCTGCTTTTTCCTCCTTTTTACATGGCAAATACTTTTTTAGTTTTTTTTTTAATTAAAACTTAAACATTTTGAATTTGAAGTGAAATTGTTTGTTATCATTAAAAAGGTAATTGTCAAAATATTACCTTTAAAGATTTTCAAGCAATTCCAATATTAAGTCTACATAAGTGAAAATATTAAGTAAATATTACTTTAGTCAGCATCTGACTAATCACAGTAATTTTCCATTAACTTGTAAATCAAACAAACAGTTTGGCATTCTGATCCTTCAACTGCTTGCATGAACCTGTACAGACTCCCACTGATGACAACAAGGCTGTGTGCAGGTACACCATTCTTCCCATCTGCAGATTTCGGACCTGACTTCAGCAGAGTTACACCAGAAATAAATATGGACCAGTAGGTACACTCATAGGCAGAAAATGGGGTAAGTGTTCCATTTCTATGCCTTAGATTCTCTGGTATACCTATGGGAAATGATATCAAAGGCTATAATTAAACTCAGTTTCTTGCTATGCTCTTTTATAGAACTAGCATTAGCAAAATATTGCAGGAACACTGGTATTATACCACGCATGAAGGAAAAATCAAGACAAATGGTGTTTGATCTATTTAGCTTCTTTTCTGTTCAATTTCCTGTCAGAGACCAGGAATATCAACCTTGGTAAGTGTATGGCTGCTACACAAAGCATATTTTGCATACATCTATGCACCTGATGCTATCAGACAACCAAAAGGTAACCCACAGCACTATGTGCAATTATCAAATAGCTGTGTGCCTCAGAATGCTCATTTTTCCATTATTCAGGCAACTGCTCTGAATAATAAACTGCAAGGCCACTGCACAAAAATGTAAAAATATGTTATAGTAAAAGCAAAGCGATTTGCAGCTCAACTGGTGGTGATAAAATTAAAATTGTGGTCACCAGGAGCAATACATTCCCTATTCCAGTCCTTGTAACACAGAATAACTATTACTTTTCATTGTTTTTCTTTTATATATGTATAAATGAACTTATTAAAATCTAATTATGCTTGATAGATTTCATTTATCTTTTCATAATTTTATTTAAAATCACATGCCCACAAAAATGTAATGTATTCATTGAAGGTATGTCTACACTGCAGTGTTTTTCTGGAATAACGTCCGTTATTCTGGAAAAACAATACTAGCCTCCACACTGCAATTGTGTTATTTCGACAGTCAATATAGCGGAGTGCTTTTTCTGACAGCAGTAAACCTCATTCAACGAGGAATAAGTCTTTTTCTAAAAAAGCTTTTTTTGGAAAAAGGCGTGTGTGGACATGGAAGAGGAAGTTCTTTCAAAAAAAGGCCTCCCTGAAATAACACAGGTGCCCTGCTGGCCACTTTGTCCATGCTCATCATCACAACTCTATAGTTCCTGTCTCCTGGCAGCTCTGAAAGCTGCAGACATCAGGGACAGGGCTTGTGGCAGGAAGCCGGCCTAGAGAGCCATCACACACTGTTTGGCTACCAGTGCCTGACGTGTGGGCATCCATGTCCCAGCCACAAGCCCTGCAAGAGCCTACTGGCCCTCCCAGGGAGCATACACAGGGCTCCCAGGAACCTGCCAGGGGCTGGAAAATGTGTGCACCATCCTAGTCTGGGGCAGAGATCCTGGCCCCTGGAATTAAGGGGCAAGGAGGAGACCCTCCAAGATCTCTGCTCCAGATGGTGTAATGCTGATATAAATGGCTGACCGCCTGGCCATGAGAGACCACCACAGGACTCTGGAGCAGGTCCAGAGCAAAGTAAAAGAGTTCCAGTATGGCTATGCCAGGGTGAGGGAGAGCAGCTCTTGCTCCAGGGCAGGACGTCATTCCTGCCCCTACTATGAAGAACTGCACAGCATCCTGGGAGGCGGTGCAGCCCCTTTCCCATCTCTGGTGGTGGACTTGGGGCTAGAAACAACCGTCATCATCTGCCCAGGGGTCTCAGCCCAGAAGGAGGAGGAGGAGCTGGAGGAGGAAGAAGAAACGGCCAGCACGATCATGTTGGAGCCTGTGCCCCAGGGACTGGATGTCTCCCAGGCATCCTCCAAGGCTAAGGAAGAATCATCAGGTGAGTGCTTTTAGTTTTTCTCACACACAGGGCAGGGGTGGCGGGCGCTGAGAGGTTGTGGTGCAATCGTTGCTCGGCCTTCTTAGCCTGGCCCTCGTGCTGCAATCCGTGCACATGGATATGTATATGCAGCACCAGTCTGTGCCATGCAGCCCCTAGAGGTAGCCCTGGACCACACCTGGGCTCCTGCTTACAGGTTCTGGAAAAGCCAGACACACTTCTGACCCCTGGTGGGGGACACCCTTCCACCACCAGCCACTGCTGGAAGGAGGCTGGGGACAAGAGCACACGCACACCCACACACAGACTCTGGAGTACCGCACATGGGCACAGCGCAGGTGTGTGTGCAGCCTCGATGGAAGCCCAGGCAGCTCAAGGCCCCTCGCCCATCCACTGGATCCCAGTGTGGCCGGACACTTCCCTTTCCTGCTTGTTCATGGGCTGGGGAGGGGGGGGCGGGAAGCATGCTCCCCTGGGGACCACTGGGCCCCTGTGAGGCAGGGTACGCTGTGCAGGCCACACATCGCCTTGTTCCTGAGACATCACTGTTCTCTGTCCCGAGAACGGTTGCTCTCAGCTTGCTGATGAGGGAAAGACCTCAGGGATAGTGTCTCCAGGGATGACTGACAACCTCTCTTTATTCTCCCCAGCCAGACCAGCCATGACTATGGGGCGATCGACACCACCCAAGTCAGCCGCTCGACCCCGGGGGAGCTGCAGATATTGGAAGGTCCATGAGGACCTGATGAGGGAGCGTGTGTTCATCCTCTGGGACATGCTGCAGATGCTGGCCCAGACAGTCCAGGAGAATGCACAATGGTGGGCCCAGATGTGGACCAAGCTGCTGCAGCAAAGCTGCAACAAGTGTGTAACCATCCGGGAGATGATGGTGTACCCAGCACCAATCCCAGTCCCTGCTCCAGTCTCTGCCCCTCTCCCATTCCAGCCACCGATCCAACTCCCCTCCTGCCTATCCCTCTTTTCTCCCAGGACCCCTCACCCCTGAGGTGGCTGAGGTCCCTGGACACGAGGCTAAACAAGCACCCAAATCACGAGCCAGTCTCAGCCCAACTCTGAGCCTCTTCTCCCCGCTCGCCCCTCCTCCCCATATCCAGATTTCTAGCCTCCCCTCTCCCCCAGTTATTTTTATACCAAATAAAAAACCAAGCAGTTATTTTTTTCAAAACCGAACAGTTGTTTTTATTGGGTCTGCAGGAAAGGGCAGCTGTAGGGGGGAAGGGAGAGGTTTTTGTGGGAAAAGCAGAGAGGTGCAAGGCACAGACCTCTAGTGGGGAGGCCCTGAGGAAAGTTACTGGGGTTCTTCAGAGAAACTCTCCCTCAGGGCCTCCTGGATTTACACTCCCACCTGATGGGCCTGGCAGGGGTCCCAAAAAATGAGGAGTAACGTTAATTCAAACCAAGGGGTTTGGTTTGAATTAACGCATCCCACCGCACACTTCCTGGTTCGAATCAGCTGTTGAGTGGAGTAACGCACCGGTGAGATCATGCTAATGAAGCATGGGATATTTAAATCCCTGCTTCATGAGCAATTTCGGTCACCTACATTTGCATCCCTAGCTTGAACTAGGGAGCAAGTGTAGACGTACCCTTAGGCAGCAGCAACCGGAAGCTACTACTGACCTAATGTCCTGCCTGAACTGGTTCTGGGTGGCCTTAAATGCGAGTTAGCATCCAATCAGTGTGGACGCTATCTTTCAAAATAGTACATTGCTATTTCATTACGCTTTTTGTGTGTGGATGCTCTATTTCGAAATAAGCTTTTCCGGAAGATCTCTTCCAGAAATTCTTACTCCGAAAGAAGCTTGCAGTGTCGACGTAGCCTAAGATGTCATACATGGGCCAAACACTTAAAGCTGTTAAATGTGACCCTGTCAATGTCCTATATTAAATGGCCTTAAACAATGTTTGGATTTTGATATAGAGAGACTTCAGCCTTAATTCCATGACAAAAACACGAATAAAAAATCTTTTCCCTCTTTTTATTAAAGATACATAAAAGAAGGGAAACAGCATTTGAAATGTAAAGCATTAAATAAGATGTTCATTTTGACAGCTCTTGTTCTCTTTTTCTTTAGCTATAAAGAGCTTTTAGAAGGCAAAAAAAAAAAAAAACCTTGTTAGACAGACTCTTTACATGGTAATAATTGGTCTTATAAGTGAAAAGAGAAAAAGTTAGTTGAGATGGGCTGGAGTTGTTGAAGTCTAATCCCATTTCCTAAGGGAAAACAAACACTCTCATGTACACATGCACGTGCGCAAACAGATAATAACAGCAAAGATAGAAATGCAGCTGTTGTCTCAGGTGTTGATTCTTATTTGCAATCCCATAGCTGGAAAAAAACCCAGCATGGCACACAATTTTATTGGCCATGCTAACACCTGGCAAACTTCCCCCAGAGTCAGGCAGGTTCAGGCACTGCTTTTAGGTGCTTTTCTGATCACAAGTTTACATCAGTATTGCAAAATATGGATAAACCTGACTTTTATTAGATACAAGACAAAAAGAAAGATACAGGTAACAGAAGAAATATAGTGGTGGATGGAAAAGGACATCCACAAAGCAATGGGAAGTCTTCTTATATCCCTTATGGTATTTAAGATTTAGCCAGAGCTGGTGAAGTGGTGATATCATCTCTGTTCCTTTCTCTGACTCAGTCTGATCAGGGCATGTCTGAGGATTACGATAAAGCTCATATAGTCAGAGCTGGATTAATTCCTCTGGAGGGCTGGGCTATTAAATTTTTGTGGGGCCAAAAATGTGGGGTTCTGAGTGCAGCATGGGCTGGAGGTTGAGGAAGGGGGGCTGCATGGGGAGGGGGTAAGGGATCTAGTGAGAGTGCATGCTCTTGGGTGGGGCTGAGGATGAGGCATTTGGGCTGTAGGGGGAGCTCCCAGTTGGGCCAGAGAGGTTTGGGGTGTGGGAGTGGGCTCAGGGAAGGAGGTGGAAGATGGAGTGTGTGGTTCAGGCAGGAGTTAGGGTGTGGGAGGGGGCTCAGGGCTGGACAGGATACTGGGGGTAGGGTGCTTACTTGAGGTATGTGGGGTAAAAATTTCTGAGACAGGCTATGATATTCTGTTAAGAACCCCTATTCTAAATTTCAAGTCTGGAATTGGCACACAAACACAGTACATGATGGTTACCTCCCCTCTCCCTCCCTGCTTAGCCCATCGGAGGAAAGTCATAATAGAGCTAACGACCTAGGATGAGAGACGACATGACACATTCAATGGTGCTAGGAACAAATGCGCAATTGTCATGTACTCCTTATGTCTCTATTTTAATCCCCAGATGCATCACCAACGGATCACATCCATGCAGAGATACCTTCCTGAAGCTGACAGACACATCACCACTTAACACATAATTGACAATTGATGTCTGCTTTGTTTAAATACTTGTTTAACTAAATATAAGGTATTCTGTAAACTATGAGCGGAAAACACAATGTAATCTTTAGATTATTGCTCTTCTTTTGCCTCATGATTAGTACCTATCCAGGGGATCTGGAATTTCCCCACCCCCATCACTTCATCCACCCATTAAGCATCCTATATAATTAGTTGTAACCTATTGTCTGGCAGTGTTCAACAAGCCTAACAAGCGAAGTGACACTCCACCAGCATTGTGTGTTAATAAATCCTTCTGCTTGCTTCATACATGGCGTCCAGAATCTGTTCCTACAGGGTAGCTCCCCTTTGATAACGCAGGCTCTGGGAAGGGGAAAGGGCATATGGCTCTCCGTGCTGCCAGAGCTTCCCGGTGCTTGCAGTTGCAGCTCCAGACCTGTGGAGGAGGGAGAAATGGCAGCACTCAGAGCTGCATCTCCCTGCATCTGGCAGGTGGTGCTAGATTGCACAGGCTTTAGTGGCTGTATCCAAGGGCCTCAGGCTAAGCGGGCCTTGCAAAAAGACCTGTACTTCTGGCGGCCTGGAAGTCTTTTTGCAGAGGCTCCCCTTAACATAAGGCCCTGGGCTGCAGCCCAGAAATCCCCTTTCTTAATCGGGCATTGGGATCCCAGGAGACATGGTAGAATTTATGGAGAAAGCAATGATGGTAACATTTCAGCATTTACCTGCTCCAATTTTCACTCTCAGAGTCTCTTTCTGAGGGTGCAGAAAGAAGATTGAGGGCCATTATAGCCCATCCCCACATTATTTTGTCCATTAATTAGGCTTAATTTTCAGCATGCCAATTTTGGTCCATTTATTTCCAGTCCCATATTTGTCTTGTTTATCAGGCATAGGCATAGTGCTTGAATTATATCAGTAGGCCTTTTTGTTTGGACAAATTCAGTTTGTTTTCCTGTTGCAACTTTTTCTATCTAGATATTATAGGGTATTGTGTGATACATTATGAACTTGTATGTACTACATACATTGTGAGTTAGGCTCCCAAGTAGGGTAGGCTTACCAGCTCCCACATATTATACTAAATGACGACTCATACACTGCTGCTATGTATTCTGAGCTATCTCAGCATACAGGCCCAAATTCAGATTAGCGAGAAGTTACTTTTCATATGCAGACCATCATTTGTACTAACTATATGCAGTGCTTTTCATGCACTATTCATTAATTATTTTGTCCTAGTCAGTGTTTAAGCCAAAAATGTGCATTAAGGCAGAATCCTCCCAAAATTGTGCTTCTGACGGTGGGTGGGTGGGTGTATGTGGCAGGCGCGGGAGAGAAAGGTTACATGAGAGATTTGTACTCTACATCAGAAGCTAAATGGCATTCATAGGATCTACTGCATTATTACACCTTAAGAGAAATGGCACTGTGCATGAAGTACAACAGTATATCATCTGTCAGCTGTGATCAGTGTTGCTCTGATAAGATATGAGTGAAGTACATTGTCAGAGTGTTGAGGCTCTGATACATTAGATGTTAACATGGTCCCAGCTGGCAGCACTCTGTCTGGAGAGTAGAAGCAATCAGTGGGCTCTCTTCTTATCCCAGACATCTAACAAAGTTTTCACAGATGGAGAAGGGTCATATAAGGCCCAATCCCTAGCTTGCAAGAGAGAGGAATTTGATCTTTTCAGCAGTGGAATGGACAACTTCTGTGAGGAGGAATGTAGGAGAGAGATTTCATGCTCAGATATGCTAAAGCCTAGCCTTTCCTCCTTCTTCTTCATGCTGCTTTTCCTGCTGAGGGTCATAGCAACAGCATGGAGAGTAGGGGAGGATCAGATCTCCTTTTTCTCTGCAACAGGTTCCAGCTCCTCCAGGGGGATTCCAGCATTCCCAGCTGGAATGATATAATGCCTCCCACCCAGGAGATATAATGCCTCCAGCATGTCCTGGATCAGCCTCAGGGCCTCCACCAAGTGGGACATCCCTGGTACAGTTCTAGTTGGGTGCCTGAACCACCTCAGCTGTCTCCTTTTGATCTAGAGGAGTAACGACTCTACTCCAAAGCTCTCCGTATAGCTGAGCTCCTCATCCTATCTCAAAAAGTAAGCCCTGCCACCATATGGAAAAACCTTGCACTTGCAATCTCATCCTTTCAGTAATTACCCAAAGTTTAAGACCATAGGGAACACAGATTGACTGATAAACCAAAAGTTTCATCCAAGAACTCAGGTCACCATGGATCAGTACAGAGCCCGCATCACTCCTGTTGAAGCATCAGTCCGTCAGTTGATCTCATGCTACTGCTTGTGAACAAAATCCCTAGGTACCTCAACTCTTCCACTAACGGCAGTCGCTCCCACCACACCTGGAGAGACCATGAACTCTGATTTGGAGATGCTGATTCTCATCCCAGCCACTTCACACTCAGAATCGAAACATTTGAGTGTGTGTCAGAAATTGCATCCTGAAGAGGCAAGAATCACAACATCATCTGCAAACAGCACAGATGCCCTCTCTGAGTCACCATACAAGATCTGCTCCAACCTCATCTGGGCTTTAATATCCTGTCCATGAAAATCATTAACAGGAGTAGGGACAAGACATACCCTTGGCTAAGTCCAATGCTCCATGAAACAAACTCAGTGTATTACAAGCATGAAATTGTTTCCAGTCCTTCATTAACTAAAGGTATGTCTACACAACAAAGTTATTTAGAAATAACAGCCATTATTTCGAAATAACTTTACTAGGGTCTACACAGCCAAACCGCTATTTTGAAATAAATTTGAAATAGCAGAGGGCTTATTTCGAATTTGGTAAACTTCATTCCATGAGGAATAACGCCAAATTCGAAATAGCTATTTTAAAATAAGTGCTGTGTAAACACTTACATCGAAATAGGGGGCTTCCAGCCTTCCCAAAGTGCCCTGATGGCCACTCCAGCCTCAACCAAGAACACTCCTCCCCTCCCCGCTCCCTGGAGCCCTTAAAGGGGTTGGCTCTGGCCACAGTGCCTGTGCCAGCTCCAAGCTTGCCACCCCAGAGCCAGCAGTCACTGCCCCTGACCCAGTGGCCCCAAAACATGATCCGGCAAGCCACTGGCAGCCAGCCATCCACCACTCCCCAGGAGCAGTCTGCCAGCTCCCAGGAGCCTGCCAGGGCCTGGAGAAGGCGGGCGCCTTCCTGATCCAGGGTGGAGATCATGGACCTTATTCGGGTTTGGGGGGGATGCCCCCAACCTCCATGATCTCTGCACTAGATGGAGGAACACGGCTGTCTATGGCAGGTAGGCAGTCAGCTTGGCCACCAAAGGCCACCTGTGAACCCAGGAGCAGGTGTGCATGAAAATCAAGTTGGTCCAGTGAGACCCCCAACCCTGAGCTCTGAGCTTCCCCTCCCCCTTCTTCCCCTAGCTTCTCCCTTCCAGCTCCTTCCTCCCAGGTTTCCCCCTCCCTTCTTCCACCCCCTCTTCTCCCCTCTCCCACCTCCTTTCCCCAGTCTCACCAGAGTTTCATCCCCCCCCCCCGCCCAGTTTTATTAAATAAAGAGAGTTTGTGTTCATGAAAATACGTGTATTTTATTTGACATCAGGAAGGGAAGTTAGGGAGTGGTAAGTGGAAGGATGTGAGGGAGGAATGAGGCACAAGCCCCCAGTGGGGCAGAGCAGAGAGGCTCTTAGTGCTCCTCAGGGTGGAAGCTCTCCTGGATACTGACAGCCCCTCGATGTACTTCCTAGATGGCAGCCTGCAGAAAGTGCAGCCAGGCTTACAGCAACGCGTCCAAGAGAAGCACCAGAGTGCCCAGGGGCAGCTCTGGTTCCATGTTGCAGAGTGCTGTGGTGTCCCGAGTGAGGTCAACCAGAGCACGCAGAGACAAAATGCTTTGCTGTCGCTCAGCGAGGTAGGCAAGCAAGCAGGGAAACCTGAGACCTGGCTGTCCAGGGTGGGTCCCTTTAAGCACAGGCCTCAGCTAGCCTCAGGCAGCAGCCACACAAAGTAACTCCTGACCTGATGCCCTGCCGGACCTGGTTCCGACCAGCCTTAAATGCGATTCAGCGTCCACTCAGTGTGGATACGATATTTCAACATAGCAAAACGCTATTTCGAAATGCATTTTGTGTGTAAATGCGTTATTTCAAAAAAACTTATTTTGAATTAACTATTTCAAAATAAGATATTTCGAAATAACACTGTAGTGTAGATATACCCTAAGGGTATGTCTACACAGCAAAGTTATTTCGAAATAACAGCCGTTATTCTGAAATAACTTTACTAGCATCTACACAGCCAAATGGCTATTTTGAAATTAAATTGAAATAGCAGAGAGCTTATTTCGAATTTGGTACACCTCGTTCCACGAGGAATAACGCCAAGTTTGAAATAGCTAAATCGAAATAAGCTTATTTCAAAATAGGGGGCCGCCAGCCCTTCCCAGGGTGCCCTGGTGGCCACTCTGGACCAAAAGAGGAAAATTCTTCTGCTCCCCCGCAGCCCCAGAGCCCTTAAAGGGATAGACTCCGGCCACAATGCCTGTGCCAGCTGCAAGCCTGCCAGCACAGAGCCAGCAGTAGCTGCCCCTGGCCCAGCATAATCCAGCAAGCCACTGGCAGCCAGCCCTCCACCGCTCCCCAGGACCAGTCTGGCAGCTCCCAGGAGCCTGCCAGGGGCCGCAAAAGGTGGGCGCCTTCCTGGTCTAGTGCGGAGATCATGGACCTGATTGAGGTTTGCGGGGGAGGCCTCCAATGTCCACGATCTCCACAGTATATGCAGAATGCGGACGTCTACAGGAGGATGGCTGACAACCTGGCCACCAAAGGCCACATGTGCACCCAGGAGCAGGTGCGCATGAAAATCAAAGAGCTGTGGCAGGCCTATGCCAGGGCCACAGGGGGCAGCTCCCAACTAGGGGCTGACCCAGACCCCTGCCCCTATTATGATGCCCTGGACTGCATCCTGGGGGGTCAGATGATCCGTGCCCCCCAGGTGGTCATTGAGGAGGAGGAAGAGGAGGAGAAGGACGAGGGCCAGGAGTCGCAGGAGCCTGGAGGGAGCATGGCACTCACCCAGGACCCCCGAGGCATCACAGAGGTCATGTCCCCGGTGTCGTCCAAGGCCAGGGAGGCCTCAACATGTGAGTTCCATCGCCGTCCCCTTATGCGGGGGGGGGGGAGGGAGAGGGAGAGAGACCAGGGACCACACGTGTGGGCCTTACTGACCACGGAGCACGCAGCAACCTGTGCATGTGCCATGTCACCCTGGGCATGTGGCCCTGGCTGGCTGCCACACAGGGGCCCTAGCCTGTTACTCACACGCTTGTATGTATGAAGGCACATGACATACTCCTGACCACAGGGAGGGACAGTGCACGATGCCCTCCCTCCACAAGCCCCCTCTACGCAGAGACAGGGCACTTCTCCCCTCCCCCCCCCCCCACACTAGATACAGCACAGGGGCATGGGTGCAGTCCTGGGCCAGCTCATACTTCCAGGGATAGCAAGACATACCAAACATGGCCTCTGTGCAAGCACATGGGCTCTGATGGTATGGAAACCTGCCATCCTCACCTTGCCGGGGGGGGGGGGGTTGGGCTTCACCCACTGTGTCCCCAGGGATTACTGACCACTTCTCTTGTTTCTCCACAGCTGCAGCAGTTGCGAGTGCAGGGCGCACCACCCCACCCAGGACATCCTCCTGCACCCAGGCCCTCAGCAGGCTGAACCCCCTGGAGTACCAGCAGCAGCACCTGGGGCTCCTGTCTGGTACAGGAGGAGTACCAGCAGCAGCACCTGGAGCTCCTGTGAAGGCAGGTCCACGTTCTGGAGCACTGGGTGCATGAAGACCTGCAGCTGCGGTGGGAGAGCTGGCGGGAGCTGCTTGCCCAGGGCCGTGCCATCTGCGACCATCTGCAGACCCTGGTGCAGAGATTGGTGTCTCCTGCTGCTCCAGCCCCTGCTGCCCCATCTATTGCTCTTCCTCCCACTCCTGCTCCCCATCCCACCTCTTCCTGCCCCCCTCCCCACCCTCCATACCCACTCCCTCCCGGGGATGCCGAGGCCCCCGCACCGGCAGTGCTGGGAGACAGGTGGCTCAGCAAGACCCCCAGCCCTGAGCTTCTCCTCCCCCTTCCTCCCCCTTCCAGCTCCCTCCTCCCAGGTATACCCCTCCCCTCTCCCATCCTCTTGCCTCCCCTCTCCCGCCCTCATTCCCCACCCCCACCCACCCCAGTATTGTTCAATAAACAGAGTTTGTTTTTGGCAACACACGTATGTTTATTTGACATCAGGAAGGGGGGTTAGGGAGGGGAAAGTGGAAGGACGTGAGGGTGGAATAAGGCACAAGGCCCCAGTGGGGCACGCCAGGGAAACTTCAGTCTTCCTCCATCTGGAAGCTCTGCCGCAGGGCCTCCCTGATACCGACAGCCCCCGCTAGGCCTCCCGGATGGCAGCCATGCAGGGCTGAGCATACAGGGCAGCCAAGTGGTCGGCCTCTGCCATCCAGCCTGGCAGGAAAGCCTCCCCCTTCTTTTCGTACAAATTGTGCAGCACGCAGCACACCGCCAACACATGCAGAATATTCCTCTTGGAGAGGTCCAGATGGGTGAGGAGGCATCTAAATCGGGGCTTCAGCCGGCTGAAGGCACCCTCAACCACAATGCGGGCCCTGCTGACCCTGGCATTAAAGACCTGCCAGGAGGGGTTGAAGTGTCCCGTGTAGGGTTTCATGAGCCAGGGCTGTAGTGGGTAGGCCGCATCCCCCACCAGGCACACAGGCATGTCCACGTCCCTGACCCTGATGTGGCAGTTGGGGAAGGAAGTCCTGGTGTGCAGCCTCTGGCATACGGAGGAATTGCAGTACACCCGCACGTCATGCGCTTTGCTGGACCAATCCACATTAATGTCCAGGAAGTGGCCCTGGTTGTCAGACACAGCCTGCAGGATAACCGAGAAGTATCCCTTCCAGTTTATGTCCAGGGAGGCCTGGTGGTCTGGGGCACGGATGGGGATGTGCATCCCGTCGATTGCCCTCCCCCCCGCAGTTGGGGAAGCCCAGGGCGCCAAAGCCCTCAATGACTGCGTCCAGGTCGGTGAGGCGGAAGACTCTACAGAGCAGCACCCTGTTGATGGCCTTGACCACCTGCAGAGAGACACACAAAGCCGAGTGTCACTGGGGTGCCTGGGCAGCTGACAGTGCTCCTTCCCCGCCACTGCCCCGCACTCCCTCCCCAGGAGCAACTCCCCCCCTGCAATCCTGGCCACCATGGGCAGTCCATAGTGTGACTGGGACAGAACAAATTCTCCAGGGGAGGGGACTTGCACCACTTCCCCCCCTTTTCCCTGGGGCAGCCTATCCCCTCCTTGCCTCCTCCCCCACCAGGCACAGTGGCTGGAGACTGCCATACCTGCATGAGCACTGCTCCGACAATGGATCTCCCTACACTGAACTGGTTGCCGACGGATCGGTAGCTATCCGGCATGGAGAGCTTCCAGAGGGCGATGGCCACACGCTTCTGGAGGGGAATGGCGGGCCTCATGTGCATGTCCCGTCACTGCAGAGCAGGGGCGAGCCACTCACAGAGCTCGAGGAAGGTGTCCTTCTTCATCCTGAAATTCTGGGTCCATTGTTGGTCTCCCCAGCGCTCCAGGATGATGTGGTCCCACCAGTCACTGCTGGTGTCCAGAAGCCAGATGCGGTGGGGCACGCTGGCATCCGGATGCTGCTGCTGCTCCTCCTCATCCCCCAGGAGGGTCCGGATGAGGGCCTGGGGGTTGGGCTACAGCAGATGCTGCGAGGCAGACTCCAGCAATTGCTGCCAGGCTTGCAGCAAGACATCCAAAATGAGCACCAGAGTGCCCAGGGGCAGCTCTGGTTCCATGGCGCTGAGTGCTGTGCTGTCCCAAGTCAGGGCAACCAAAGCAGGCAGAGAGAAAAATGCTTTGCTGTCCCTGCTCAGCGAGGTAGGTAAGCAAGCAGGGAAACCTGAGAACCGGCTGTTCAGGGGGGTCCCTTTAAGCACAAGCCTCAGATAGCCTCAGGCAGCAGCCACACAAAGTAACTACTGACCTGATGCCCTGCTGGAACCAGTTTCAGCTGGCCTTAAATGCGATTCAGCGTCCAATCAGTGTGGACACGCTATTTCGAAATAGCAAAACGCTATTTTGAAATGCATTTTGTGTGTAGATGCGTTATTTCAAAATATCTTATTTCGAATTAACTATTTTGAAATAAGATATTTCGAAATAACGCTGTAGTGTAGACATACCCTAAGGAATATATTAATCATCTACTAGGAAAATCATTTTTAAATTGGCAGGCCTGGACAGCTTGTACCAAGAGTCCTAAAATAGCTGGTTGAGGATATCTCTGTCCACTAATGTTCATTATTAATAAATCTTGGAAGGCCAGGGAATTGCAGAAGACTGAAAGAGTGCTGAGGATGTGTCAATATTCAAAAAGGTCAAGAGGAAAGACCTAAGTAAATATAGGCCAATTAGCCTGACATCATTCCCAGGCAGAATAATGAAAAAGTTCATGTAGGATTCTATTAGTAAAAAATTAATGTCTCTTAACATAGTTATATAAAAATAGAGCTTTGTAGATGCAATACATTTATATTTTTGAAAGGTATTTGATTTAGTACCATAGTACATTCAGATTAAAAATTTAATGCAATACAATAATATGTGTTAAATAGATTAAGAAATGGCTAACTGACAGATCTCAAAACTAGTTGCCAATAGGAATCATTATTGAAAGGGGATATTTCTAGTGGAATTGCACAGGGATTAGTAGTAGGGCCGATGCTATTCAACATTTTCACCAGTGGTCTGGAAGTAATTATAAAATTACCACTGAAAAATTTGTGGATGACATTAAGATTGGTGGATATTTAAATAGCAATGAGCACAAGTTTTTGTACAGAAGAGTCTGGATCATTTGGTAATCTGGGTCGTGTCAAACAAAATGATTTTAATATAACCTAATGCAAAATTATCAATCTAGAAACAATGACTACAGACTACCCCTACAGAATAAGAGACTGTATCCTGGCAAGCAGTGACTCTGAAGAATTTTGGGGCAATAGTGGATAAGCAGCTGAAAATGAGTTCTCTGTATGATGCTGTAACAAAAGGCACTAATTGATCCTTGAATGTATAACCTAGGGATTAGTGAGTTGAGGTAGGAAGGTGATTCTACTTTTGTATCTGGCATTGGTGAGACCAATAGTGGAATACTGCAAACAGTTCTGCATCCACATTTTGAAAAGGATATTGAAAAATTTGGAAGAACATCAGAAGAGCAGAAAAGAGGCACAGAAGTATTTTAGGGCTGGAGACAATGATTTAGTAAGTGGTGTAAAAAACTTATTCTGTTGTCAAAGAGACTGGGCAGTAACTTGACTTAGAGAGAATAAGTACCTTCATGGGGAAAATAGTGAGTATTAAGGACTCTTTAAATCTAGCAAAGAAAGGCAAAAACAGAAACAATGGCTGGAAACTGAACTCAGACAAATTCCAGTTAGAAATGAGAAACTCTAATGCCAGTGAGAGTAAAACAGCCAGCTCCCAGAGACAAAGACCAAGGAGATGGCTGATAGGCATTTTCTCGGAAGAAGGGAACAACTTAAATATTTTCAGACTCTATGTATCCTCAAACATTTTCAAGGGGGAAGCAGGAGGATTCAAAAGGGGGATGAATTCAAGGTGTTAAGCGGATGAGGATTAACTCCAAATTGTATGATGTGAGGCCATTTAACCCCATGCTGGACCCAGTTAAATGCCTAGTATATGATGGGAATGAGAAGATAATGTCCTTATGCACTACTAACTTAGGGTACAGCTACACTAGCTTGTTAGTTCGAGCTAGGTAGGGTAAGCACATAAGAACATAAGAATGGCCGTACTGGGTCAAACCAAAGGTCCATCTAGCCCAGTATCCTGTCTGCCGACAGTGGCTAGCACCAGGTGCCCCAGAGAAGGTGGACCAAAGACAATGATCAAGCGATTTGTCTCCTGCCATCCCTCTCCAGCCTCTGACAAACAGAGGCCAAGGACACCATTTTATCCCCTGGCTAATAGCCTTTTATGGACCTAACCTCCATGAAATTATCTAGCTTCTCTTTAAACTCTATTATAGTACTAGCCTTCACAGCCTCCTCTGGCAAGGAGTTCCACAGGCTGACTACACGCTGTGTGAAGAACTTTCTTTTATTAGTTTTAAACCTGCTACCCATTAATTTCATTTGGTGTCCTCTAGTTCTTCTATTTAGGGAACTAATAAATAACTTCTCTTTATCGGCCCTCTCCACACCACTCATGATTTTATATACCTCTATCATATCCCCCCTCAGTCTCCTCTTTTCTAAACTGAAAAGTCCCAGTCGCTTTAACCTCTCCTCATATGGGACCCGTTCCAAACCCCTAATCATTTTAGTTGCCCTTTTCGGAACCCTTTCCAAGGCCAAAATATCTTTTTTGAGGTGAGGAGACCACATCTGTACACAGTATTCAAGATGTGGGCGTACCATAGTTTTATACAGGGGCACTAAGATATTCTGGGTCTTATTTTCTATCCCTTTCTTAATAATTCCTAGCATCCTATTTGCCTTTTTGACCGCCGCTGCACACTGTGTGGAAGTTTTCAGAGAACTGTCCACGATAACTCCAAGATCTCTTTCCTGATTTGTCGTAGCCAAATTAGCCCCCATCATACTGTACGTATAGTTGGGGTTATTTTTCCCGATGTGCATTACTTTACACTTATCCACATTAAATTTCATTTGCCATTTTGTTGCCCAATCACTCAGTTTGGTGAGATCTTCTTGGAGTCCCTCACAGTCTGCTTCTGTCTTGACTATCCTAAACAGTTTGGTATCATCTGCAAACTTTACCACCTCACTGCTTACCCCTTTCTCCAGATCATTTATGAATAAGTTGAACAGGATTGGTCCTAGGACCGACCCTTGGGGGACACCACTAGTTACCCCTCTCCATTCTGAAAATTTACCATTTATTCCTACCCTTTGTTTCCTGTCTTTTAACCAGTTCTCAGTCCAAGAAAGGACCTTCCCTCTTATCCCATGGCCATGTAATTTACACAAGAGCCTTTGGTGAGGGACCTTGTCAAAGGCGTTCTGAAAATCTAAGTAATGAGGGCAAGCGGAGTTGCAAAGGAGTAAAGGTAGTTCAAATTAGGATCTTTAATTCGAACTCTCTAGTCTGTGCCGCGTGTAGCCGCGGGCACAGAGTTCGGACTAAGGGGGATTTAAAAATGGCGGCGCCCGGGAACATGCAAATGAAGCCCGGGATATTTAAATCCCGGGCTTCATTTGCAACTCCGCTTGCCCTCATTACCCTACCTAGCTCGAACTAACGAGCTAGTGTAGACATACCCTTAATTAGTTGTGGACTGCCATTTCAGTAGCATTCCAGTTTCTATGTTTCATTCATCTCCCTGGCATATCACTAGAATGGGTCATTATTTTAGTTTCTGACACAGCCAGATATCTGATAATTGTGGAAAGGTGCAACTCCTCCCATTTCCAATATTGATCAAAAAGCTTGTCTTGCATTCTGTCACCAGCTTGCCTGAGATGGAATCCAATCTCCACATAATACACACCACTTATAAAAAGATATTTATTCACTAACTCCTTTACTGAATCATTGACACTTTTACCACACTAGTGTATAAACATTGATTTATGTGTTTCCAATAATATTGCTTTATATTCAGTACACATGTTCTCAATTTCTTTTTTTCCCCAGATGCTGTCCATCATGACAGGTCTCAAACATACTGGGAAAATCTTGAGGATGTACAGCACAACGTGTAATTCAGGGATCTTATACTGAAAGTGATGATTTAATGTCATATGTCTGAGATACTTGCTTTATTCTTTCCCTTGAATTCAGCAGCTGCATTGGGCCATGCAGTGCCTTATACATTAGAACTGGCTTCATATTCTTTGTTCCCTTTCATTCATTCTGACATTTGCTTTCTTTTCTTCTTCCTTGTATTGTCCTTTTTTCATTGCACACTATTTTAAAACATTCACCACAAATACCAGCAAAGAATAATTAAAGACACTGACTAACATCACAAGCATTTTCATCTAAGTTCCTGCTAAGCTGCGTGGTCACAAAGCTTCCCATTAAACCCTATGCAGGGGCTATTAAGCCCCACACAGGTGCTTGGGGCTGCATTGGAGAGAGATGTCTCTTCCCAAGCCCCAAAACTGCTGCTGCCAGCTGAGAAGAAACAGCCAGCACAGCAGGTCCAGCTGCTAGGCTGGGGGACCACCACAAGGCTCCGTGTGATGCTTCCACCCAGCCAGTGATTGCATCATGTGTGGTGCAGTACTGAGCCTCATGTCCTATCACCAGGATACCTGCTGCCTGGTTGTGAGGTGCAGCTCAGTGTCTTATCACCGCTGCCGAGGAGTGGCCCAGGGAAGCCCAAGTCCCAAGCTCCTGCCCCACCCTGAACCTGCGCCAACTAGGAACTTCCACATCCCAACCCCCTCATCCCTGGCCTCATCCTATAGCCCATATCCTCAGCCTTGAGCCTGTACCTGCTCTTGCATCCCAACACCCAGCCCTGAACCACTCACCAAACCTGAAGCCCTCTCTTGCACTCCAAGGGTATGTCTACACTACAAAGTTAATTCGAACTAACAGCCGTTAGTTCGAATTAACTTTCATAGGCGCTACACACGCAAACAGCTAGTTCGAACTTAATTCGAACTAGCGGAGCACTTAATTCGAACTAGGTAAACCTCATTCTACGAGGACTAATGCCTAGTTCGAATTAAGTAGTTTGAATTAAGGGCTGTGTAGCCACTTAATTCGAACTAGTTGGAGGCTAGCCCTTCCCAGCTTGCCCTGGTGGCCACTCTGGGCCAAGCCAGGGAAACTCTTCTGCCCCCCTCCCAGCCCCGGAGCCCTTAAAGGGCCACGGTCTGGCTACGGTGCCTGTGCCAGGTGCAAGCCTGCCAGCACGCAGCCAGCAGACCCTGCACCTGGCACGGCATGAGCCACCACCCACTGCCACCCAGCCCTCCCCCTCTTCCCAGGACCAGGCTGGCGGCTCCCAGGAGCCTGCCCGGGCCACAAGAGGCGGGTTCCCGCCTGGTCTAGTGCGGAGATCGTGGACCTCATCGAGGTTTGGGGGGAGGCCTCCAACGTCCACAATCTCCGCACTAGGCACAGGAATGCGGCCGTCTAGGGCAGGATAGCTGCCAGCCTGGCCACCAAAGGCCACATGCGAACCCAGGAGCAGGGTTGCATGAAAATCAAGTTGGTCCAGTGAGACCCCCGACCCTGAGCTTAGAACATAAGAACATAAAAATGGCCGTATTGGGTCAGACCAAAGGTCTATCTAGCCCAGTAGCCTGTCTGCCGACAGCGGCCAACACCAGGTACCCCGGAGGGGATGGACCGAAGACAATGACCAAGCTATTTGTCTCGTGCCATCCATCTCCAGCCTTCCACAAACAGAGGCCAGGGACACTGTTCCTACCCCCTGGCTAACAGCACTCCATGGACCCAACCTCCATGACTTTATCTAACTTCTCTTTAAACTCTGTTCTAGTTCTAGGCTTCACAGCCTCCTGTGGCAAGGAGTTCCACAGGTTGACTATTTGCTTTGTGAAGAAGAACTTTCTTTTATTAGTTTGAAGCCTGCTACCCATTCATTTCATTTGGTGTCCTCTAGTCCTTCTATTATGGGAACTAATGAAGAACTTTTCTTTATGCACCCTCTCCACACCACTCATGATTTTATAGACCTCTATCATATCCCCCCTCAGTCTCCTCTTTCCTAAGCTGAAAAGTCCCAGTCTCTTTAGCCTCTCTTCATATGGGACCTGTTCCAAACCCCTAATCATTTTAGTTATCCTTTTCTGAACCCTTTCCAAGGCCAAAATAGCTTTTTTGAGGTGAGGAGACCACATCTCTACACAATACTGAAGATATGGCGTACCATAGTTTTATACTTCCCCTCCTCCTTCTTCCCCTGGCTTCCCCCTTCCAGCTCCCTCCTCCCAGGTTTTCACCTGCCCTCTCCCACCTTCTCTCTTCCCCTCTCCCACCTCCTTTTTCCAGTCTCCCCAGAGGTTAATCCCCCCACCCCAGTTTTGTTAAATAAAGAGAGTTTCTATTTTTGAACACGTGTCCTTTATTTTTTACATCTGGAAGGGGGGCTAGGGAAGGGTAAGTGGAAGGAGGTGAGGGAGGAATGGGGCACGAGCCCCTGATGGGGAGGACTGGGGTGGCTCTGCGGGCTCCTCGGGGTGGAAGCTCTCCTGCAGGGCCTCGTGGATCCTGACAGCCCCCCGAATGACCCCCCCCGGATGGCAGCCTGCGGCAAGTGCAGCCGGGCTGATGGCCGAGTGCTCTGATGTGCCAAACGTGGGCACTCAGGGCACTCCAAGTCAGGACTGCTTTGCTGTCCCTCATCGAGGTAGACAAGCAAGCAGGGAACCCTGAGAACTGTCTGTCCAGGGTGGGGGTCGGGTCCCTTTAAGCACAGCCCTCGGCTAGCCTGAGGCAGCAGCTCCACGCTCTAAGCCCTAACCTGATGCCCTGCTGGCACTGGTTCCGGCCAGCCTTAACTTCGGTTCAGGGTCCACTCAATGTGGACATGCTAGTTCGAATTAGCAAAGCGCTAATTCGAATTAGTTTTTAGGTCTAGATGCACTAGTTCGAATTAGCTTAGTTCGAATTAACTAATTCGAATTATGTTAGTTCGAATTAGTGCTGTAGTGTAGACATACCCCAAGCTCCTTATCCCCAGCCCCTGCACCCCGAGCCAGAACCCTCACATTCCTTCACCCCAACAGTCTGTCCCAGCTCTGAGCCCCTCAAACTTAGACCCATCCTAGAGCCTGCACCTCCAGTCAGAGCCCTCATACTCCTGTACCCCAACCCTGTGCACCTGGCCTGAGCCTCCTCCCACACCTGGTACCCCTTCGCCCCATGTCCACCACATTTTGCTCTGTGCAGTAATATGAAGGTGACATGTCACACATCACTGCCACATTATTGCACATAACAAAATTCTTTCCACTCAGGAGTGGGAAAAATTAGAGGGAACACTGGTTTTCATCCCTCTATTTCTAGTCTGATCATCTTGTTCACTGCTCCTTTCCCATCTCCGACATAGACTAAGTAGGGGTATGTCTACACTGCAAAGGTAATTTGAAATAACAGCCGTTATTTTGAATTAACTTCAATAGCATTTATACATGAAAACTACTATTTCGAATTTAATTTGAAATAGTGGCGCGCTTATTTCGAATTTGGTAAACCTCATTCTACGAGGAGTAATGCCAAATTCGAAATAGCTATTTCGAATTAAGTGCTGTGTAGACACTTAATTCGAAATAGGGGGGCCTCCAGCCCTTCCCAGGGAGCCCTGGTGGCCACTCTGGGCACAACCAGGAAAACTCATCTGTTCCCCCCCAGCCCCAGAGCCCTTAAAGGGGCAAACTCTGGCCACAGTGCTTGTGACAGTTGCAAGCCTGCCAGCACACAGCCAGCAGACCGTGTACCTGGCACAGCATGAGCCAGCAACCCACTGCCACCCAGCCCTCCACTGCTCCCCAGGGCCAGGCTGGCAGCTCCCAGGAGTCTGCCAGGGGCCGCAAAAGGTGAGTGCCTGCCTGGTCTAGTGAGGAGATCTTGGACCTCATTGTGTTTTGGGGGGAGGCCTCCAATGCCCACGATCCCCACACTAGGCACAGGAATGCAGCTGCCTACAGCCACATGGCTGCCAGCCTGGGACCAGAGGCCACATGTCCAGCCAGGAGCAGGTGCAGACAAAAATAAAAGAGCTGCGGCAGGCCTATACCAAGGGCTCCCAACCAGGGGCTGACCCGGACACCTGCCCACACTACGAGGCCCTGGACTGCATCCTGGGGGGGTCAGAAAGTCCGTGCCCCACTGGTGGTCATTGACCCGGGGGCAGAGGGCCCTGCCCCTGACACAGGGAAAGAGGAGGAAGAGGACGAGGACAATAGCCAGGAGCCGCAGGAGCCTGCAGGGAGCGTGCCCTGCACCCAGGTCCCCGAGCCGTACCAGAAATCCCGTCAGCAGTCTCATCCAAAGCTGGGGAGGCCTCCACATGTGAGTGCCATCACAGTCCCATTATGCGGGGCAGGGGGGAGGGGGAGCCCAGGGACTGTGCGCATGGGCCTTGCTGGCCATGGAGGAGGTGGCAACCTGTGCATCTGCCGTGCCAGCTGGGACATGTGGCCCCAGCTGGGTGCCATGCAGGGGCCCTGGCCTGTTCCCCACATGCGTCTATGCATGAAAGCACATGACAGGCTCCTGACCCCGGGGAGAGACACTGCACACTGCCCTCCCTCCAGACGCTCCCTCTACATAGAGGCAGGGCACATCTTCCCCTCCCCCCCCACACACACCACGCTGTAGACAGCACAGGGGCTGCGGTGCAGTCCTGGGCCAGCTCACACTCCCGGGGATAGCAGGATGTGATGGTGCGGAGACCTGCCGTCCTCGCCTTGCAGAGGGGGCCTGGGTTTCACCCACTGTGTCCCCAGGGAGAACTGACCACTTGTCTTGTTTCACCACAGCCGCAGCACCTGCGAGTGCAGGGTGCAGCACCCCGCCTGGAACATCCACCCACACCTGGGCCAGCAGGCACACCCACAACCAGGAGGGGTACCAGCAGCAGCACCTGGGTTTACAGGGAAGGCAGGTCCACGGCCAGGAGCAGTGGGTGCAAGAAGACCTGCAACTGCAGCGGGAGAGCTTGCGGGAGCTGCGGGAGCAGGGCTGTGCCCTCCGTGAGCACCTGCAGACCCTGGTGCAGTGGTTCCTGCCTCCTGCTGCTCCAGCCCCTGCTGCCGCCCCAGCTATTGCTCCTCCTCCCACCCCTGCTCCCCCTCCCGCTTCTTCCACCTCCTCCCATCCCTCCTGCCCCACCCTCCATATCCACTCCCCCACAGGGACGCCGAGGCCCCTGCACCCGCAGTGCTGGGAGACAGGAGGGCCGGCAAGACCCCAACCCTGAGCTTCCCCTCCCCCTTCCTCCCCTTGCCTCCCCCTTCCAGCTCCCTCCTCCCATGTTTCCCCCCTCCCCTCTCTCACCCTCATTCTCCCTCTCCCCCCACCCCAGATATGTTAAATAAAGAGAGTTTTTCATGGCAACAGGGTTTTTTTATTGTACATCAGGAAGGGGGGTTAGGGAGGGGAAAGGGGAAGGAGGTGGGGGTGCAATGTAAGGCACAAGGCCCCAGTGGGGCACGCCAAAGGGACTTCAGTCCTCCTCTGCCTGGAAGCTCTCCCACAGGGCTTCCCGGATGCGGACAGCCCCCCGAAGGGCCTCCCGGATAGCAGCCGTGTGGGGCTGTATGTACTGGCCATCCAGGCGGTCACCCTCTGCCATCCAGCCTGGCAGAAAAGCCTCCCCCTTCCTCTCACATAAATTGTGGAGCACACAGCACGCTGCCACCACGTGCAGAATATTGTGCTCGGAGAGGTCGAGGAGGGTGAGGAGGCATCTAAACTGGGCCTTCAGCTGGCCGAAGGCCCCTTCAACCACAATGCAAGCCCTGCTGAGCCTGGCATTGAAGGCCTGCCAGGAGGGGTTCATCGTGTAGGCCTTCATCAGCCAGGGCTATAGGGGGTAGGCCACATCCCCCACCAGGCACACTGGCAAGTCCACGTTCCCGACCCTGATGTGGTGGTCAGGGAAGAAAGTCCCGGCATGCAGCCTCTGGCACACAGAGGAGTTGTGGTACACCCGCGCGTCATGTGCCTTGCTGAACCAGGCCACATTGATGTCCATTAACTGGCCCCGGTGGTCAGACATGGCCTGCAGGATCACGGAGAAGTACCCCTTGAGGTTGATGTACAGGGAGGCTTGGTGTTCCAGGGCATGGATGGGGATGTGCGTCCCGTCGATTGCCCCCCCCCCCGCAGTTGGGGAAGCCCAGGCTGCCGAACCCCTCGATGAACGTGTCCAGGTCGGTGAGACGGACAACTCTGCAGAGCAGCACCCTGTTGATGGCCTTGACCACCTGCAGAGAGACACACAAAACCGAGGGTCACCGGGGTGCCTGGTGGCTTGGCGTGTTTGTTCCCCACCACTGCCCCGTGCGCCACTCCCAGGAGCAACCCCCGCTGCAATCCTGGCCACCGTGGTCGGTCTGTAGTGCAGCTGGGACAGATTGAACCCTCCCGGGGATGGCACTTACACCACTTCCCCCCCCCCCATTTTCCCTGGAGCAGCCCATCTCCTCCTTGCAGCCCCCCCTCCTGGCCCAGTGGCCGGTGACTGCCATACCTGCATGAGCACCGCTCCAACGGTGGATCTCCCCATGCCAACGGATTGGTAGCTATCCAGCATGGAGAGCTTCCATAGGGCGATGGCCACCCACTTGTGGAGGGGAATGGCAGGCCTCATGCATGTGTCCCATCACTGCAGAGCAGGGGCGAGCCACTCGCAGAGCTTGAGGAAAGTGTCCTTCTTCATTCTGAAGTTCTGGGTCCACTGTTGGTCTCCCCAGCGCTCCAGGACGATGTGGTCCCACCAGTCACTGCTGGTGTCCAGACTCCAGATGCGGCGGGGCATGCTGGCGTCCGGGCGCTGCTGCTACTCCTCCACAGCCCCCGGGGGGGCAGGGGGAGGACCAGGGGGCTGGCCTGCAGCAGATGGTGCCAGGCAGCCTCCAGCAATTGCTGCCAGGCTTGCAGCAAGACATCCAAAATGAGCACCAGAGTGCCCAGGGGCAGCTCTGGCTCCATGGTGCTGAGTGCTGTGGTGTCCCATATGAGAGCGACCAAAGCAGGCAGAGAGGAAAATGCTTTGCTGTCCCTCAGCGAGGTAGGCAAGCAAGCAGGAAAGCTGAGAACCAGCTGTCCAGGGGGGTCCCTTTAAGCACGAGCCTCAGATAGCCTCAGACAGCAGCCACACAAAGCAACTACTGACCTGATGCCCTGCTGGAACCAGTTTCAGCTGCCCTTAAACGCGATCCAGCATCCAATCAGTGTGGATGCACTATTTTGAAATAGAAAAACGCTATTTTGAAATAGATTTTGTGTCTAGATGCGTTATTTCGAATTAGCTTAATTCGAATTAACTATTTCGAATTAAGTTAATTTGAAATAGCACTATAGTGTAGACATACCCTAAGTGATAATTTTCTTCGCATCTTTCATCACACAATCTCTTTCCAAGTCTGATTAAAAGACTATGAAGTCACTGCGAGTCATTTTATTGACCATACATCAGTTTTGGAACAGGTCTTATGTGTGGTTTTTTTACATTGTAAGTGCATGTAAGAAAGAAATAAAGGAATCTTTTAGGCCTCACTTGCCTTTGTTAACCTGGGAACATGGGTTTGTTTTTTAAAACTAAAGTATTATAATATTAGGGCTGACAAAGCAAACTGTAATGTGAATTTGGTTAATTTTGGCCAGATACTCAACGCTGCTCTAAAAGAGGAGGACACACAAGCCAAAACGGGGAAAAGTCAATATGGATATGTCAAGATCAAATCATGCCAAATCAACCTAATTTCTTTCTTTGGCATAGTTACTGGGCTAGCAGATGAGAGGAAGCAGTAGACATGATGTATCCTGGGTTTAGTAAGGCTTTTGAAATGGTCCCATGTGACATTCTCATAAGCAAACCAGTGAAATGCAATCTAGATTAAATTACAATAAAGTGGGTACACAACTGGTTGAATGACCACACTCAAAGAACAGTTATCAATGCTTTGCTTTCAAAGTAGGAGGACATATTTTAGTGCAGTCCTGCCGGAGTCTGCCCTGGATCTGGAATTATATGAAATTTTTATTAATGATGTAGATAATATTGTGGAAAAAATGCTTATAGCACTCGTGGCGAATACAAAAGGAGGAGGAGTTATTAGCACTTTCAAGGACAAGATTAGAATTCAAAATGACCTTGACTAATTGGAGAACTGGTATGAAATCAATAGGATGAAATTCAATTAAGGCAGATGCAGAATATTACATGGAAAAATCAAATGCAGAAATATAAGATAAGGAATAATTGGCTGGGTGTTAGTAGTTCAGAAAAGAATCTGTGAGTTTTAGTGAGTCACAGATTGAGTGTGAATCAGCAAATGTGATACAGGGTTTTTTAAAAGGCTAATATCATCCTGGCATGTACCATCAAGCATGCCAGATGTCAGACAGAGGCAGTATTTGTCCTGCTCTGCTTGGAACTCATGAGACCTCAGATGGAGTGCTGCATTCAGTTCTGAGTGTCATACTTTAGAATCATAGAATCATAGAACTGAAAGGGACCTCGAGAGGTCATCATATTCAGTCCCCTGCCCTCACAGCAGGACTAAGCACTGTCTAGATCATCACTGATAGATGTCTATCCGACGTGCTCTTAAATATCTCCAGTGATGGAGATTCCACAACCTCCCTAGGCAACTTATTCCAGTGATTAACCACCCTGATAGTTAGGAAGTTTTTTCCCAGTGTCCAACCTAAACTTTCCTTGCTTCAATTTAAGCCTATTGCTTCTTGTCCTGTCATCAGAGGCCAAGGAGAACAATTTTTCTCCCTCCTCCTTGTAACACCCTTTTAGATGCTATCATGTCCCCTCTCCATCTTCTCTTTTCTAAACTAAACAAGTCCATTTATTTTAGTCTTCCCTCATAGGTCACGTTTTCTAGACCTTTAATCATTTTTTTGCTCTTCTCTGGACCTTCTCCAATTTTTCTACCTGTTTCTTGAAACGTGGTACCCAGAACTGGACACAGTACTCCAATTGGGACACAATACTACAATTTAGGACAAATTGGGGAGAGTCAAGAGAACAGCAATACAAATAATAAAAGGTTAATAAGACCTGATTCATGAGGAGGGTTTTTTTTTTTAACTGGGCATGTATAGTCTTGAGAAAATAAGACTAATCCAATCTCCACTATCTTCAAACAAAGTATTGGACGCTATAAGAATGACAGTGACCATGTCCACCAAAGGTTGGACAAAAATTGAGCTTAATATGCAGCAAGGAAGATTTAGATTAGACATGATTAGCAACTCTGCCATAGCTAATTCCAAGATCAAAAGAAAAAGGAGGACAGCTGGCAGTAGATTGGCAGCTGTCTGTAAAAATTGTCATATGCTAACACTATAAGTCTTCAAAGAATCAAGAAAATGAGGGGTAATTTAAAAGGATGCACAGTTCACCCATCCAAGAATGGAAAGTAACTGTGGGTTACCATATAATTTTTTCCTTGTGAAGTTCAAAAAGCCAGCCCTGGAAACTAATATCAGATTCTTAAATTGGAATGTTGGCACATAACTGACCCTAGCAGAGTACTGAAGAGGAGGAAGGTGCAGATAGCAAGTATTCAGGAAATAAAATTGAAACAAGAGAAGGCAAAAGATATTGGAGAAAATACTGGGGGAGGGGCCTCCACCTCAAGAAACAGAATAAGCAAGGCTCTTGTTAAAATAAAGGAATGTGTGGTAACATAAATAGAATTAGTACCAGGATAATGTTGGTTACAATGGCTTTTTTAATGTGGCTGACTAACCATAGAAAATATGCATCTCAGTCTGACTGCAGCAAGGACAAGAAAACAAGTTTCTAGGAAATGTTAGACATGGCTCTTCAGCAAATTCCAGGAACTGAGGAAATTGTTATTGGCACTGACTTAAGCAGACATTATGGAACAGACAGGCATGACTACATAGTGGCCAGGGCTTATGGAACTTTCAAAAACAATAGAGGAAGAATATTGCAGCTAGCATAAACTTACAACTTTAGTAGTAGCCAGCACATTCTTTATAAAGGGAGATGAACATTATAGTCCTTACAAGAGTGGAATTACTAGAAACCAGACTGACTACTTTCCACTGGAAAATAAAAGATTGCAAGGCATCTTAAATATGTTTCTTAGAATAAAGGTATAGAGAAAAATCACGGGCAAAATGGGTAACATCAAATATAAGGTGTCAAAAACGACATGGTAAATACACAAGAGATTTTTGGAAATTGGTGATGGAGAAAATGAGGTCAGCATCACATGTGAAAAGAGCAGCTAAACTGGAATTTTATGGTTGCAAATACAGGTTGCAACCATAATCCAGAGCTCAATAAACCAGAGCTCTCTGGTCCAGCAATATCCATGTTCTGGAAAGGTGTTCCAGGATCACAGAGTTCTGGTGCACTGGGAGGGGGCAGGAACCTAGCGCTATGTGGAGGGATGCACGGGGGGCAGGAGTCGGGAAGCCTGGAAGCTCAGTGGGCAGCTCAGCTGGGCTGTGAGAGAGAGTGGGGGGTGGGGGGCTCAGCTGGGCTGTAGGGGGAGCCAGGAAGCCCATGGGGGGGGGCCTGGTAGCAGGGAGGCCAGAAATGACTTCCCCTGGTCCAGAAAAATCCCTCATCCGTTACTAGTCAGGTCCCAAGGGTGCCAGACAAGGGAGGTTCAACCTGTATATTGCCGAGTGCTAAATAAGTTACGGGTGAATCAAAAGGGAAAGCCTTTATTCAAACAGAAACGTGTGTTGCCTTGAAGAAGTATAGAAGTGATAAAAGATTGAGGGGGGTGGAATGTTTAAATTCTGGCAAATGATACCCTGGAGGAATACAAAAGGGCTATGTCTAGACTGGCGCGATCTTGCGCCAGAGCTATGCAAATGAGGCTCAGCGTGGAATATCGCCGAGCCTCATTTGCATAACTAATGAGCCACCATTTTTGCGGAAGAGGCTCTTGCGCAAGACGGAGCTCTCTACACTGCCCCGTCTCACACAAGAAAAACCCTCTTGCGCAAAGCCGTTATGCTGATTATTTTCAGGCATAATGGCTTTGCACAAGAGGGTTTTTCTTGTGCAAGACGGGGCAGTGTAGACAGCTCCGTCTTGTGCAAGAGCCTCTTCTGCAGAAATGGCGGCTCATTAGTTATGCAAATGAGGCTCGGCGATATTCCACGCTGAGCCTCATTTGCATAGCTCTGGCACAAGATCGCGCCAGTCTAGACACAGTGAAGAGGTAAAGACAAAGGGCAGGAATGAAGTTACAAAAGTAGAAAGAAAGATCTCCAAAGAACTTTACGCAATACTTGGAACAAAGGAAGAGGGAAAAAGAAGTGCACAAGCTGGCAAAAGCATGAGAGAGAAGTACTAAAAATGTAAGGGAAGTGAGGTTTTTATCATAGGTGAAACTGTTGATCGTCATGTAAAAGGTTGAAAGAAATGGTACTCTCAATATGTTTTTAATAAAGAAAACCCAAGAGAGCAATGGAGCCTATTTAACCAACTGAAGAAGCAAACATTGTAAATGAAATGAAAAAAAAAAGGGGATTCTAGGATCAGACAGAATCCATACCTGAGGTACTGAAAAAGCTTGGAATAGAAGGCATCCATCTTCTGACATACCTCTTTAATTCAATCATGAGATATGAAAAGATACCAAATGTATGGAGGAAATGCATCTTGGTTGGTGCTGATGGACAAGGGAAGAGGTGACACTGGCAATTGCACTATTTATAGAGATAGAAAACAAGATGAGTCATAAAATGAGAATGTGTCATCAATGAGAGACTACGAAGTGAGGTGGATATTAATCACTCTGACTTCGTGCCAGGAAGGTCAGCAATAAAGTCTGTTTTTGTCCTGAAGCAGGTAATGGAAAAAAGAGAGAAAAGGAAAATATTCACATAGTGTTCATTGATATGAAAAAGGCTTTTGAGTTCCAAGAGAAGCCATCTGCTAGAGATGTATAAGTAGGAAATTGTCACCTGAATGTTGTGTGACTTGTTCAAGGGGACAAACACCAGAAGTCAGAACATCAATAGTGGTGAAACAGATAAATTATTGGTAAAGGCAGGAGTGCGTCAAAAAACTCAGCTCAGCATTTAGTTGTTTCTCCTCACCCTGAATACCCACACAAGGAACACAGAAGAAGACTCTTTGATGCATGTCTTTTCCAAGTCTGAATGCTAAAGGTCTGTGCCGTGAAGAGGGGGTCTTCATAAATGGAGAGACATATTGAACAGAGATGGGCTCAAAATGGAGGAAAAAACAAGTCTGTGATATGTAATTACAAAAATGTGAGGATGGAAGAAATATCCTTGAAAGTAGATGAAAAATGAAAAGTTTCAAGTATCAGCATCCTATGTAAAGAGAGAAGTGGTGTAGTAATGTGACAGGAAGTGATCAGTAAGGGTATGTCTAGACTACATGGCTCCATCGACAGAGCCATGTAGATGAGTTTACTAGACATAGGAAAATGAAGCAGCAATTTAAATAATCGCTGCTTCATTTACATCAAAATGGCCGCCACGCTGTGCCGATCAGCTGTTTGGTGGCACAGCAGGGCAGTCTGGACGCACCGCGGTTGACAAGGGCAGCCATTTTGATGTAAATGAAGCGGCAATTATTTAAATCGCTGCTCCATTTTCCTATGTCTAGTAAACTCATCTACATGGCTCTGTCGATGGAGCCATGTAGTCTAGACATACCCTAAGATTAAAAGGAAGAGTCTATAAATGGGCTGTGAAAAAACACCCATATGGCATAAGTTTTGCTAGCATATGTGCTAGTGTGCACTGAACAGCTGCTGCCACTCATTGAGGTGCTTTTATTAGGCCAACCAAATAACTCGCTCCTATTGACATTGAGCAGAGGTAGGCAATAAGACCATAGTGGTTCATGCTGGACCTCCATAGGTATGGACATCTGCAGGTGCATGGCACAGACCAGAACACCATGGAGGCACAGTGGCCCTTCAGAGGCTAACCCTGGGGAACCAGATCCAGCCCACAGACTGGTATTTGCTCACTGCTGGCATACAGCGACTAAACAAACTATCTTACAACAACACATCTTTATCACAGCTGTACCGTTTTCAGCTTTCTAGTGTTGACACAGCCTAGTATTACTTGTTTTCTCTCAGGTATAAAAGCGATAACAAATTGACTTCAGTAATTCTTCAGTGACTTACAGAAATGTAAATGTAAGATTTACAAAACTCAGCAACTCTGCTGCACCTACAAAATAGGCAGCATGGTTTCCAAGTAGGCAATTACACATGAAAAACACACATTAGTTTATGCAGAATGGCTAACTGCAAACTCAAACCAGTATATGCACATGAATGACTTTTAAAAAAAAATTAAAAGTATATCTTGCATGCCCAATTGCCTGTCTAATCATGTGCAAGAATACTTTATGATTAACATTGAAAATTGATCTTGTTTTGAAAAAATACAGCCCTTAATTTTCTAAGTGGTGATTTTATGTTAACTACTTTGGGCCAAATCCTGCTTGTCTTACCCACACATTATGGGTACGTCTACACAGCAATATTATTTTGAAATAACTAGAGTTATTTCGGAATAACGTAGTCCATGTCTACACAGCAGGCAGTTTTTTTAAAAATAATGTTGAAATACTGTCAAGCTGGAGGACTTCTTACTCCAACTCCTGTAATCCTCATTGTATGAGGAGTAAGGCAAGTTGGAGGAAGAGTGCTCTATTTCAAAATAAGTGCTGTGTAGATGCTCCCAATTTCGAAATATGCTATGCAATTGATGTAGCTCAATTTGCGTAGCTTATTTCGAGTTAAGCCCTGCTATGTAGACACACCCATTATATATCTAATTGAGGTCCAAGAAAAGACTCCTGTGAGAAAGGCAAATCAGATTTGCTATGTGTGTCCTGAGTTATAATTTGTAATCACGGCAGCATGAACATTATAAATTGTAAATTTAACTGTAATATGCACTACACAAAAATAAGACCTATCTGTAATATCATATGATATTAGATTTTGTCATGGAAATGTGTTTGTAGTGAAAAAAACTGCAATTTTCACCTAGAGAAAATGTATAACATAGCTCCCGGTTAGAACCGGTTCTCTTAATCCTGGTATGAAACCATTAAGGATAACTAAAAGATTGGTAAAATTCTAAGCTTGATCACAGTTACATTTTCTTCCCTATCCCCAAGGCTTTGTTGGCTATTTGAAAATTCAGCAAATAAAATCCATAGTTATAGAGAGCTCTTATTCTTCTTCGGATTACTGCTATATAAAGAAGGAAAACAACCACAGATCCATAAGGAAAAGTGATTAGATCATCCATTGTTTCATTTACAAAGAAAAAAAGACAGCATCTCTTGGACTAATTAATTCCACTGTCTACAATAAATGTGGTGAGTATACACATTTTTCACATGCCATTCGTTGACTGTCTGCCCTTTAGGACAACGGAGTAGGTGATTATTGAGTATGGGTAGTAATGCTGCCAAGATTTACAATGCCTCAGAGCAGAGCTGGGCAATCTTTTATTTTATTTATTTATTTTATTTATTTATTTATTTATGGAACTGCCAGCAAACTGAAAAATCCATTATTCACACAGTGCTGTGTGGGGGAAGTGTGAAAGCAGGCCTCCTTTTAGTTCAGTCCTCTGCACAATTGCCACCACCAACAGTCACCCCTGTTGTCATCTCCTGAAGTCCCGTCCCTTTTCATTCCAGGGGACATCACTTCTTGCACCCATGGTGTGTGAGATTTGTTTTGTTTCTGGTTGTTTGTAAATGCCCAGACAACCACACTCACTCACCATCACTCATGCAGGTAGCCTCACCTAGGCAACCACTCTAATTGCCTCTTGGGAGATACTGAGTGCCCATAACTTTCACTGAAAGTGACACTGAGTACCTTGCAGGACTGGACCCTCTGTAGGGTAGATGGGATTTCACAGTACATACACACAAGGAAATGAGGGAAAACATTGAAAGGATAAGACTGATTTGATAATCTGCCTTGTTTGGACATGATATATTTGGCAGTCACAGCAACATTTACATCAGCACAATTTGCCTGGAGTTCTAGGCAGAAATTAGCAACAAAAAAGTGTTTGTGTGACTCACAAACAGATACATGCTGCAAGCTCCCTATGTAGAGTAACTGCAATAAAATATTTCTTCACTTAAAAAATAAAAATAAAATAGTCACCAATGCTCCATTTAGTCTGCCCTAAACTGTGTATGCTCAGAATGTATCAGGCAGATTTTAAAAAGTGCTTATCTTCACAGGTAGGTTTTTTTAAAAGAATTAAGTGTTTGCTTTTAAGGCAAGAGAAATTAGTAAAAAACAAAAGATCCAGCACAGGAAAGCTATTTAATTATTTTTGCTTCATTATTTTGTTTGTTAGAAACACCGTGAGACCACTGAGGCATTATGACAATCAGTAATAACCAAGTAATGTCTCCATATGTTGTATGCACTTTGGGAAGAAGCATTCTTCTGCCTAAAGAATGCTAGAATGCAGATGGTGGACCAAATACCAGATGATCTACTAACTCCATTGAAACTATCTTGGATTCACTCCAATGTAAGGAAGAAAAGAATGATTGCCTTCAGACATGTTTTCTGGCTGCAGTAGCATAGTGCACAGTATTGCACATTATGCTGAATGTTGACCTACAGCAACCAGAAGCTAATAGTAAAGACAAATGGAAATGTGTGCTGTCTGGGGCTGTGTGATAGGGTTTTAATCCATAGAAAAACAGCATAATTTATTACCCTAGTTTTAATAACCTAATTGTTCATTTTAGTATCTGTATTTATTTCAGTATTTTGCATTAATAGTTTTTATAGTGTATGAAAGCTGCCTTTAGTAGTGACTAGAGTAATTACATCTTATTCACACAGATGTTTATGGTAAGCTGCCATTTGCATTGTCTCTCTGGATGCATTTTTCTTTGCAGCACTAAAAATATTGGAAGCATTTTACTTTTGTTAGTATTAGCAGGGACAAAGTTTGTAGAGACAATATACAGTCTTAAATGATGCAGATATAACTAGAATTCTAGTAACTAAATTCAAATAAAATTTATGAATGTGTTTATATTCTTCCATCTATTAAGAATATCAGAATCTATTTGATTTTTACATATCCAAAAGGTGGAAATGTGGGGAAAAAAGATAAAATTCAAAAAAAGATTCTCAGAGAGAATATATAACTAATAAAAGTAAATGTTTCTCTACAAGATTTGCAAAAAAATTATTTGTGGCAGACTAAAATAAATTCTCAAAAATATATTCTCTTACCCAGTTTCTCCAATCAGGATTAGAATTACTGTTGTTGTTAATTTCCCAGCAGATAGCAGTGTTAGGATAGAACATGGAATACATCAATATGCAAATTGAACTCTGTGAAAGGACTTCTGGGCTTATCTTTCTAAAAGGCCAGTAAAAATACATGATAATCCCAGAAGTCCTTTCTGTCTGTGTGTCTCACTGAAGTGTATTTTGTTCAACTTCTCTTAAACAGTACAAGCTAAGGCCACCCAATCTGGTGTACAAATTCCTCTTCTCCTTTCTTAAAGTAAGGTCAGGGCTTGCTTGTGCCAGGACAACCATAGGCTCTGGGAAAAGAACTGTTTTCCATAACATGGAAAGGGAGGGCATAGAAAGGAGGGGTGCTATACTGAGAGTGGCCACTGGGGGCAGCAAGCCTGCAGGGGAGAGCTATCCTGCATAATGTCCACTGGGGGAAGCCATACCACCAAAGGACTGGCCAGTAGGTTTGGTGCTCTGCCATCTTGCTTGTGAGCACACCGAATAAGTAGTCTGCCTGCCCCAAACACTTTCCCGCCTCCTGGGGAGAAGGCTCCTGGCAGCCAGATGGGGCTGGGGGGAGAATAAAGGCTCCTGGCAGCTGTGGGGAGGACTGGGAAGGAGAGAAAAAAGGTCCATGCTGGATGGGACCTCCCATCCTGAGCCCCTCCTAACCCCCAACTCTCACTCTCAAACCCATCTACTCCCAGCCTCCTCTACTCCCACCTCACATCCCCAACACCCTACCTTGAGTCCCGCACGCTCCACCCACCAGCCCCCTGCCATGAAGGATCCAGGCAATGCCAGGTAAGTCTGCTAGTATTTTAAATATTGAGAATCTATGTGTGGGTTGTGCTCCTTTTGATAAGAGCAGACAAGAAGGTCCCTGATCTAAACTACTGTATAATTTGCCAGGCTAATCAAGGATTCGGCTACGAAAAGGAAGTGCTAGTTTAGGTCCCTATAGGGTACTATTTACACTGGATCTAATTTTGCCACTTTTGTTCACAATTACTTTAAACTAAACCTAGGAACTGTTCATCTAACAGTTGTACTTAAGTTACTGTGCTGGCTGGGTGTTTCTTGGCACTCCCATATCCAGCTCCTCTGGATGTCTCCTAATGGTAGGAAGGGTCCCTATCTCAGGAAGTAACTCTGAGAGGAAGTTGAAGTTTCTCTTTCAAGCAAAAGAGAAATTGTTTTTACTAGCCACAGAATAGGAGCTGCCTTTGTAACCTTTCTTCTGCTAAACTGAATTCTCGCTGGTGTCATTATTCTGAGAATTCTATATGACTGTATTAACCAAAGGAAAAGACCGCAAGGACATGTAACACTAATGATAAGCATATATAGAGTCATAGTCAAATTCTATAGTGCTTGTGAGCAATGTTAAAGAAAGGTCTCCAATGGCCTATTCCTCTGCACCAACCACATTACATAGTGATTTCTATGGAACTACTTATGAAATAAGGTATGGACAATGTGAATAGGAGCGTCAGAGTAGGTCTTAAGTCTGGAATTATTTTTCAAAGATGTGCCATATTTGAGAATGCTTGTCTGACATGTAGGGATTCTTTCTTTTCCTATCCAGTTCCAGTTTTAGACTTACATTTTGGAAAACTAAACTGTCAGTATACTTTTATCCATTGAGTATACTTAATATTTTTAAAATTCAGGCTTTTTAAATTAGCTGCAATGTTGCCTATCTTGGCAAAAAGGTATTTTGTGTATGGAAAATCCAGTATTTTAAAAGACATGACCTATCTGAAGAAAGATACCAAAAATGCAGGGCATTTTCTCACCTATTAGTGAATTATAATATTTTCATTTGCACAGGCACAGATGCAATTCTTGCTTCTCATTTAACATTTTTCCCTGTCACTCTGCATTATCTGCAGCCTAGGTTCATTAATTTTAAACATATCTACTTCCCACTCAGTAGCAGCATGACTCACAGTTATATTTTGTAATGCAGAACTTGTTCCTCTGATATGACATTATTTTAGCGTACTGTGCTTTTAATACAGTGCTATTGCAAGTCATAGCTGGTGCTTTGTTTCATAACAAATTCAAAAAAGCTCAAGCTAGACTATAAACCCTGTAATTACAGATAATGGTGTTTGAAATAAACCGAAATCCACTTGTAGCAATATTATTATTTAAAATACATCTGCGGCCAGATAGAGCACTGAACAAATGATTGAAATTTCCTGGGTTATGGTAATTTCTTGGGCTTTACAATTTTAAATTTTGTGAATGTACTTGTAGCTGCTTAGTTGGTTGGTTGTAAGCATTAAAGGGAAAACTTCACTGGAATATAAACCAGTTATTAATTGATCAAATGCAAAGCAGAACAAAATTTCTAACAATATATATTTCATTAACAATTCAATAATTAACAATATTGTCCATATGAAAATAAACTGAAAATAATCAAGCAAGAAGCCACTACCACTAATTTGCACTCTTGTTTACAAAGGCAGGATGAGCAGACCTGCTGGTGGACACACACACTTAGTCCATCTGAGATTTAGAGGTCATAAAATTTCACCCAGTTACCCGCCCCCTCCCCCCCAGTACTGAGCCCTATAGTTTGTGTTTGACTAAATATCATCTGTCATAGACTTTATAACCTGCAACTCACTTTGTGTGGACAGAACTCTTGACTTCAGTGGGGCTGTGTGTGAGAGTCATGGATAGTCATTTGCAGGATTTGAGCCTTCATTAGTAAGTCACATGAGACTGGTTCTCATTTTAATGAAAGCTGAGAGCGCTGAGAATTTGGCAGGAAAGGCCTGCCACATATAGTATAATCTGAACCTTCAAATAACATGATAAAAGACTATTTGAGTATCTCAGACATAGACATAGCTGAGAAGAAGTCACTAGCACTGTCAGATTGTCTCGTCACTTGGAGCCCCGTAGGGCTGTCTGAGAAGAAAAACAACAAGGCTGTGTCTTCATTGGCAAGATTTTGCGCAAAAGCAGACGCTTTTGCACAAAATCTTGCTGCCTGTCTACACTGGCCGCAAGTATTTGCGCAAGAACACTGACGTTGTAATGTACAAAATCAGTGCTTCTTGCACAAATATTCTGATGCTCCTGCTCAGGGATAAGCCTTCTTTCGCAAGTATTCTTGCGCAAGAGGCCAGTGTAGACAGGCAACGTTAATTTCTTGCGCAAGAAAGCATCTACACTGGCATGGATGCTTTTGCGCAAAAGCACATGCCAGTGTAGATGCTCTCTTGCGCAAATACTTTTAAAGGGAAAACTTTTCCGTTAAAAGTATTTGCACAAAATCATGCCAGTGTAGACACAGCCCAAGAGTTTAGCACAACATCTTGGACTTAATCAGTGCTCTGAGGTTAAAAACTTGAGGACCCTGGCGAACTCCAACACAAAGGACGAGTGCTGATTTCCTTATAGAGGCCATAATAAAGTCTGTTTGCTCATGATGGAAAAATTAGAACAATGTTTGCCATATGTGCTTGAAGTCTTAAAAGCATGTGTTAACATAATGCTAGGGAAATTGTTCAAGAATTGGCTCCTCTTTATGAAATATGCTTCTATAATGCATCTAAAATGAGTGACCATTGCAATAATTCTGCAGGTGAGGGCCAAACAAGTTATAGCAAAGTTCTAGTACACAAGACAGAGATTTGTAGTCATAAATAGAAGGTACAGTTTGGTTTGGGATCTCAGGCATAAATGTGATTCCATATGATAATTCAATGTCACTTGGTAAATATACCAAATTTTGGTTAAAGCTCATGCCAGGGATCATATGGTCCTCAGGACATCACAGACTCATCATCTTTATTTAGCCATTCCCCCCACCAACCTGGGCTCATAGGCACTACAAAATAATCATAGAACATAGATTTGGCAGGGAACTCAATAGGTCACCAATTCCAGACCCCAGCATTGAAGCAGGACCAAGTTAACCTAGATCATTGCTGACCAGTGTTTGTCCAACATGTTCTTAAAAACTTCTAGTGATGGGGATTCCACAAAACTTTCCTTAAAAACCTGTTCCAGAACTTAACTACCATGATAGTTAGCATGATAGTTAGTTCTTGTTAGTATCCATCTAAATCTCTCTTGCTGTAGATTACACCATGTGATAACTGGGGTTCTAGGGGAGCTAGCTGAGGTCACTCAATTAGGGTGCACTGCAAGAAATGGGATGGCCAATCCCCAAAGCTGGTGGTTATTACAATATTTTTATTTACTGAGCCAGCAAAAAAATATTTTCTGTATTAACTTATTGGTTAATCAGAAGTCCAAACAATGCCGAACTCTTAAAGTATCCAGACTCAGGCTTCCACCCAGACACCCATGTCAGATAAAGTTCTACCAATCCCAAAGGACAGGACACATTACATTCCAGATCAATAAATATTTTAGGCCTTATCACAAATACATGCTTATAGAAAATTCTTATTAACTAAATTAAAATGTATTTAAAAAGAAAAGAGAAATATCCGTTAACAGATCAATATACATACAGACATGAGTTCAGTTCTATAACTGAGGTTCAGTTATATAGAGTTGTTGAGTTTGGTAGCTGCAGATGGATCTTTTCAGACCAGTTCAGAGTTTAAGTCAATGTCCAGTGTTACCTGCCATTTTTAAAGCATACTTTCCAAGTATATCATTATCCAGATCGTTAATGAAAATAGTAATAGTTCTTGACCCAGCACAGGACCCCATGAGACACAGCCTCTGAGTTTGACAATGAATACTATAATTATTCTTTGAGTAGTCTTTCAACTAGTTGTGCACTGACTTATTTCATATAGATCACACTTGCTTAATTTGTTTGAGAATATTATGTGTGGATATATGAAAAGCCTTATTAAAGTCAAGATATTTCATTTCTACTGCTTTTCCTCTATCCAATAGGCTATCGGTCCTGTGAAAGAAGGAAACTAGGTTGATCTGGCATATCCTGTCCGGCTATTCCTTATAACTCCCTTATCCTTCAATCTTTCACAAATGTATTGATTAATAATTTGTTTCAGTATCTTCCCAGGTATCAAAAGTTAGGCTAACTGGTCTATGGTTGTCTGGTCTTTTTGTTCCTCTTGTTAAAGGAAGGTGGGTACAGGTTTGACTTCCATGGTCCAGCGCCCTTGGGACCTGACTGGTCCCAAATGAGGGGATTTTCCAGACCAGGGAAGATCCCTCCCCTCATGGCCCACACTGCTACTGAAGGTAGGGCTCCAGCCTGCCCCGCTGCTGTCAGACTCCCGGGGCTCTCTAGATGTCACCAGTCCTGCTACTGCTGGAGCTGGGACACCCCAACCACAGCGGTGCAACCAGGGCAGACCTCTGCAGCTGCCTGACTCTGCAGCTGAGGCCAAAGCTCCGCGGCCAGGACTGACATGTAGGTTTAGGGCTGGAGCAATTCGGCCCAGGCCAGAGCTCCCTGGCTGCTGCTGTTGCTAGGGCTGGGACTGGGACTGGAGCTCCCCAGCTGCTGGAGCCAGAATTGAGCTCCTTGACTGCCCCTGGGGTCAGAGCTCCACCACCACTGTCAGGCTAGAGCTCCCCAGCCGCCTGGGCCAGGGAGCTCCGCTGGGGTAAAAATTCCCACCGTGCCACCCATCCTTCCCCTGCACACACACACTCTGGGCTCCCGGCTGAGCCATTGTTGCTCCCTATAGCACTCCTGCCCACCACCAGACCATCCTCTTCCTGGGCTCCATGGTCCAGGAACATCTGTGATCCATGCTGTCCCATGGATATTGCTGGCCTAGGGAGTCCTGGTTAAGGGAGGTTCAACCGGCACCCTGTTTGTTCTTCTCCAGTCTTCAGCAATCTGATCCATTCACCCTTCTAACAAGTAATTGCTAATAGTTCTGAGATTGCTTAAGCTAGTTCCTTAAGCACCCTAGGGTGAGTTGTATTAGGACCTCCCTGTTGAGAGCGAAGGACATTGTTCTCTGTTTGCAAGTTATAATTTATGTAAAGCTGAATTGTTATCGGCTTAAGTTCTGTAAGTTCCCCTCATGGTTCCCCCTTGCTGAATGAACACATGGTGTATATGGGAAATGAACATGCAATGAGTGATGAACTTTTATTCACCTGAACTTAAGCACACACAGCCCCCTGCACAGAGTGCACACAGCCCAGCAAGGACAGTGAGGAAGGCCTATAGACCCAGAAGCTGCACATGGCCTGTACGTTGTCGATCCATAAAAGAGAGAGAGAACCTGGAAGGGGGATCACCAAGCAGGACCTCCCGAGGGTACCCTCTGCTCAGATTGCCTGGCCAGCAAACCAGTTCCAGAGTCATCACGGGAAGAGATCAACAGCATGAACCTCAGCATGAACTCCTTCTGGTGCCTGGTGCTCAGCCTGTATTTCGTCAGATTGTAAGTGTGATTGTGGATAGTGAGAGTGAGTTTCCTCTTTCCCCTCCTTCCAGAGATGGTTAAAATAATTAAAGTCATTTGTGCTTGTTACCTCGTGGTCCCAATCCTTGTTAGTCCAAGGTTAGTTGCAAGTAAATTCATATTTCCCAGGGTTCCTTATTCCTTCCCCCGCCCCCCCCCCCCGCTTGCAACACTCACAACTTGAATACATCTCATTTATCTAAATATTCTTTAACCTGTTCTCTCCCAACTTTAGCTTTAGTTCTTTTCTCTTTGATGTTAATATAATTCTGTTGAGTATCTAGGTACCATTAAACTTTTTAGCAAAGAATGAAGCAAAATAGGCATTAACACTTCAGCTATCTCAATGTCATCTTTCATTAGTTCTTCTTGCTTAGTAACTAGAGCAGTGTTACCTCTTTAAAAAAATTAAAAGTACCCCCAGTACCTACAGTTTTCAGACACACAATTTTTTTCTACCATTTCATTGTTTAAACAACTTCATTGTAGCTGGGTAGGTGATAGAATTTTTGGGTGTAAAAAGTACAAAAATAATAAAGCATTGTAAAACTTAAAACAAAAATTCAGTTTTCTCCAAATTTCAGTTGTATTGACGTACCCCCAGATGTCTCTCATGTACCCCTAAGAGTACTCGTACAACTGGTTGAGAAACACTGAACTAGAGGACCTACACTTACTTTCATCACGTTTATGTATACACTTTATTATGTACATTTTGTAATAATGATTTGATTAAAACATCGAGGAATCCTAAGAACCTTAAAGACTGCACTTATTTCGAAATAATGCGTCTACACACAAAATGCATTTTGAAATAGCATTTTGCTATTTCGAAATAGCATGTCCACACTGAGCGGACTCTGAATCGCATTGAAGGCTGGCCAGAACCAGTTCCGGCAGGGCACCAGGTCAGGACTTACTGGGTATGTCTACACTACATGGCTCCGTCGACGGAGCCATGTAGATTACCTTTGTAGACACAGGAAAATGAAGTGGCTATTTAAATAATCGCCGCTTCATTTAAATTAAAGTGGCTGCCGCGCTGTGCCGATCAGCTGTTTGTTGGCACAGCGCTGTACTCTGGACATTCCGTGGTCGACATCAAAGGTATTTGTTGACCTCCCCGGTATGCCTCATGGGATGAGGTTTACTGGGGAGGTCGACAAATGCCTTTGATGTCGACCACGGAGCATCTAGACTACAGCGCTGTGCCGACAAACAGCTGATCGGCACGGCACGGCAGCCATTTTAATTTAAATGAAGTAGTGATTATTTAAATCATCGCTTCATTTTCCTATGTCAACAAAGGTAATCTACATGGCTCCATCGACAGAGCCATGTAGTGTAGACATACACACTGTGTGGGGCTGCTGCCTGAGGCTATCTGAGGTCTGTGCTTAAAGGGACCCACCCGGACAGCCAGTTCTCAGGTTTCCCTGCTTGCTTGTCTACCTCAATGAGGGACAGCAAAGCATTTTGTCTCTGCGTGCTCAGGTTGCCCTCACTCGGGACACCACAGCACTCTGCAACATGGAGCCAGAGCTGCCCCTGGGCACTCTGGGGCTCCTCTTGGATGCGTTGCTATGAGCCTGGCTGCACTTTCTGCAGGCTGCCATCTGGGAGGTCCATCAGGGGGCTGTCAGTATCCAGGATGCCCTGTGGGAGAGCTTCCACCCTGAGGAGCACTAAGAACCTCCCTGGTCTGCCCCACTGGAGGCTTGTGCCTCATTCCTCCCTCACGTCCTTCTACTTACCCCTCCCTAACCCCCCTTCCTGATGTCAGATAAAATACACATATTTTCATGAACACAAACTCTGAGTGATTGGGCAACAAAATGGCAAATGAAATTTAATGTGGATAAGTGTAAAGTAATGCACATTGGGAAAAATAACCCCAACTATACGTACAGTATGATGGGGGATAATTTGGCTATGACAAATCAGGAAAGAGATCTTGGAGTTATCGTGGACAGTTCTCTGAAAACTTCCACACAGTGTGCAGCGGCAGTCAAAAAGGCAAATAGGATGCTCGGAATTATTAAGAAAGGGATAGAAAATAAGACCCAGAATATCTTACTGCCCCTGTATAAAACTATGGTATGCCCACATCTTGAATACTGTGTACAGATGTGCTCTCCACCTCAAAAAAGATATTTTGGCCTTGGAAAGGGTTCTGAAAAGGGCAACTAAAATGATTAGGGGTTTGGAACGGGTCCCATATGAGGAGAGGTTAAAGCGACTGGGACTTTTCAGTTTAGAAAAGAGGAGACTGAGGGGGGATATGATAGAGGTATATAAAATCATGAGTGGTGTGGAGAGGGCCGATAAAGAGAAGTTATTTATTAGTTCCCTAAATAGAAGAACTAGAGGACACCAAATGAAATTAATGGGTAGCAGGTTTAAAACTAATAAAAGAAAGTTCTTCACACAGCGTGTAGTCAGCCTGTGGAACTCCTTGCCAGAGGAGGCTGTGAAGGCTAGGACTATAATAGAGTTTAAAGAGAAGCTAGATAATTTCATGGAGGTTAGGTCCATAAAAGGCTATTAGCCAGGGGATAAAATGGTGTCCTTGGCCTCTGTTTGTCAGAGGCTGGAGAGGGATGGCAGGAGACAAATCGCTTGATCATTGTCTTTGGTCCACCCTCTCTGGGGCACCTGGTGCTAGCCACTGTCGGCAGACAGGATACTGGGCTAGATGGACCTTTGGTCTGACCCAGTACGGCCATTCTTATGTTCTTATGTTCTTTATTTAACAAAACTGGGGGGGGGGGGAGGGAACAAAACTCCGGTGAGACTGGGGAAAGGATGTGGGAGAGGGGAGAAGAGAGGGTGGGAAAGAGGAGGGGGAAACTTGGGAGGGGGAAGCAAGGGGAAGAAGGGGGAGGGGAAGCTCAGGGCTCAGGGTTGGGGGTCTCGCCGGACCAACTTGATTGTCATGCAAACCTGCTCCTGGGTTTGCAGGTGGCTTTTGGTGGCCAGGATGGCAGCTATCCTGCCATAGACAGCTGTGTTCCTCCCGCTAGTGCGGCAATCATGGACGTTGGGGGCATCCCCCCCAAACCTGAATAAGGTCCATGATCTCCACCCTGGATCAGGAAGGCGCCCGCCTTCTTCTGGCCCTGGCAGGCTCATGGGAGCTGGCAGACTGCTCCTGGGGAGCGGTGGAGGGCTGGCTGCCAGTGGCTTGCTGGTTCATGTTTTGGGGCCACTGGGTCAAGGGCAGTTACTGCTGGCTCTGGGCTGGCAGGCTTGGAGCTGGCACAGGCACTGTGACCACAGTCTACCCCTTTAAGGGCTCCGGGGTGGGGAGGAGGAGTGGAGTGTTCTTGATTGAGGTTGGAGTGGCCACCAGGGCACCCTGGGAAGGCTGGAAGCCCCCTATTTCGAAATAAGTGTCTACACAGCACTTATTTTGAAATAGCTATTTGAATTTGGTGTTATTCCTCGTGGAATGAGGTTTAACAAATTCGAAATAAGCACTCCGCTATTTCGAATTTATTTCAAAATTGTGGTTTGGCTGTGTAGATGCTAGGAAAGTTATTTCGAAATAAGGGCTGTCATCTCAAAATAACTTTGGTGTGTAGACATACCCTAACAGAATTATTTGGACATAAGCTTTTTTGGACAAAACCCCATTTTATCAGACTACGTGGGTTTTTTGCTCAAGAAAGCTTATTCCCAAACAATTATGCTAGTCTTTAAGGTGCCACAGGACTCATTTTTTAAGCAGATACAGACTAACATGGTTGCCCCTCTGATAGAGATTAGACTCTGAATCAAACCACAAGACTATGCAGTAGCACAAAATTAGATGTGTGTCTCCATCACATTAAGGCATCATCCTGAAAAGCTGAGCCTGTGTAGGAGGGAGAATTTAAAAAATGCTGCTTGTGTAGAGAAGCAGCAAAATCAGCTACCCTCTAAAGCAAAAAAGAGAAGGAAGGATATCAGAGATCCCTGAACCAGTTCTTTCCCCTGAGATGCTCATTGGATAGCACTGTGTCCTTGTGGTACAACCTACGTCTGAGCAGGTGAAATCATTGCACAATCCTAAAGCCAAGTAATCTGGAAAGTCACTTAACCAATTCAGAGATAAATATAAGATCCCAAAGCACATGTACTTCCAAAATGTATACATCTTATTGTATCCATAGTCCCCTCTGAGGCTCCATGGGTACAATACAAAGAGATCTGTACAAGTAGATTTGGTTGCAGGATTAGTGTTTTAGATTGTAAGGCTGCTTCTATAATATACATATCAAATAATAATTAGCAGTGGCAAAGAGGAATTTTCAAACAATCTAATTTGCTTTCTCCATTTCTCATGAGGAAATTAAGGGTACATAGCGCCATTTTCTGTGGTAAAAGTTGTTAGAAAAATTATTCATTGAAAGGATTTTAGAATCTATTTTACATGTAATAATTTCCAGTTCCATTTCTTTTCTAACTCATCCATGCCATACACACAACAGAACTGGAAATCAGACAAAATATATGTCTTGAAAAACACAATGGAATCAATTTAATTAAACATTAGTATTGTCCTTATTTAATTCATTTGTAAAACCACTGCTAGATAGCCATGTATTGTACTTTATCAATAAAAAATAGTCACTGAGTATATCTGGAAGCATCATAAATAAAATATAATATATTTTTAATATTTACTATAATTGATTATAGTATTCCCATTCTTTATCCCAATTTAGAGGTAATAGAACTTCAGTGCAAGGGGTTGTTTTCGGCAAGTCTGAATTAAGTGACAGCTTTTTCAGTGTTATAAATGCACTCTTCCTGCAAGAACTGAACTCTACTTTTGAGTTATTGCATTATGGACATATATACAGAGACACACAAGAGATTTATAAATACTGGCAAGAGGATTATTCTATAACTCAGGCCACATAAAAGATAACCATCAGAGAAGAGAACTTCATAGTTGGATAATTTTCTCTCAAGGAACATGTAGGGTCTGTCTAGACTACATGGCTCCGTCGACGGAGCCATGTAGATGAGTTTACTCGGCAAAGGGAAATGAAGCGGCGATTTAAATAATCGCCGCATCATTTACATCAAAATGGCCACCGTGCTGTGCCAATCAGTTGATTGTCGGCACAGCACGGTAGTCTAGCAGGGGATCTGCCGACCCCAGAACCCTTTGTCATCAGATCCTTTATGCCTCGTGAAACGAGGCTTACAGGATCTGACGACAAAGGATTCTTGGGTCGGCAGATCCCCGTCTAGACTACCGCGCTATGCCGACAATCAGCTGATCGGCACAGCGCGACGGCCATTTTGATGTAAATTAAGTGGCGATTATTTAAATCGCCGCTTCATTTCCCTTTGCCGAGTAAACTCATCTACGTTGTTCTGTCAATGGAGCCATGTAGTCTAGACACACCCGTAATGTCCAGCCAGGAGGTAAGCGAAGGGGGAAATAGTGAACGTCATAGTTTGCAGTAAGTTGAACATCGTTACCATACTCTCAGGCCATCATCACCTAAAAGTTCTGTCATGTACTTAATCCTTCTTCTCAAACCCAGTCCCTGGAGCAAAGCATAGATGATGCTAGCGTAGTGTCAAAAGAAAGGCCTGAATCTGTCTTTGCATTAAAGTGAACCTCACATTTTAGTCACAAAGGAACAATTAAACTGATCATTTCTAAATACGGCTGGAGGCTTTTGATGACCTTTCTCATGAAAAGTAAACAAATATTGTGGCTCTTGATAGAACTGCAGAAAAAATATTTATACAGAAAGTTGGTGCTTCACAAATATCAAGTCACACTTTTTCCTAGCTATTTTATGTCCTATGATATATTCAATATTAGTATTCAGGGCTGATTTCCTGGAGATATAGAAAGGTATTAATTATCACTTGATTTTTTTTTAATTTATACTGTATCTATGTTGCAAATAACCCCTAATTAATTAAATATTAAGGTTACATGGTTAAAATTCCATTCTTTTATATCAGTTTTAAAACAAACAAAAGGAGGTTTTTCTTCATGCCATGCACAGCAAATCTGTGGAACTCCTTGCTAGAGGATGTTGCAAAGACCAGGACTTCAACAGCATTCAAAAGAGAACTAGATAAATTCATGGAAGTTAGGTTCATCAGTACTTATCATTCTGGATGGGTAGGAATGGTGTCCCTAGCCTTTGTTTGTCAGAGTCTGGAAATGGATGACAGGAGAGGGTTCACTTGATGATTACCTATTCTGTTCGCTCTCTCTGGGACATCTGGCATTGGCCACTGTCAGAAGACAGGATACTGGGCTAGATGGATCTTTGGTCTGACCCAGTATGACCTTTCTTATGTTCTTACATTCGGTCATTCCTGACAACCGCTGAATTTGCCTTACTCCAAGAATCATTCTCTCCCACACTGGGATCTCTGAAAGAGACCACATGCACAATAGAGGAAAAGAGGGTTTTTTCCTACCCCCGTGGAGTGCATAAGAATTGGGAAATATCCTTTTCAAATAGTTGGTGAGCCCTTTTATGACCCCCTCTCTCTTCCGTGTTTCAGAAGCTACTGAAACCTTTCCAGAGAAGTGTGTGTGTGTGCGTGTGTGTGTGTGCATGTGCTATATATACATTATACATCTAGTTTGTTAACATGATTATTTGGAACCCACTGTGTCTATCAGTGTTCCTTCTAATTTTCCCACCACTGAGCGGAATGAATTTTGTTATGTGAACCAATATGGAGGTGATGTGCGTCACACCACTTTCATATTGGCGCACATAACAGAATTCATGTGGTGGAGGTGGGGTCAAGGAGATCTGCGTATGGGAGGGAGTTCAGGCCTGGGGCAGAGGATTGGGTGCAGAAGTGTCAGAGCTCTGGCTGGGGTTGTGGGCTCTAGAGTGAAGATGGGGATGATGGGCTCAGGGGTGGATAAGAGGATTAGGGTGCAGGGATGCAAGAAGTCTGGCTAGGGATGCAGACTATGGGATGGGACCAGGGATGAAGGGCTCTGGACTGGCACAGAGGGCTGGGGTTCAGAAATATGAGGGGTTCAGTTCTAATTTTACAGATTGTATAGTTGAGGCACAGGGAATTTGCATGTTTTGTAATTCCTCAAGTAAGCATTAGATCTAAGCACTGAATCCAGGTTGGAGCTGGTCAAAAAATATAACAATTCTTCAAAATACAGTCACAATTTTTCATGAGAAAATTTCACTGAAATTTTAAATAAGTGGAAAAAATTTAACCATATTTGAGATCTTTCCATTCAGAAAACAAGGCAACAACAAAACCACTACTCCATAGTACTGCCTCAGTAAGTCCTGCTATGTCTCAGTTTGTCTATCTGAAAATTGGACTAATAATAACATTATGAAAAATAACTCGTAGCACTTTCTCATATGTAATTCTCAGAAACTAACCATGATGTGAAATGTCAAGAATCCCATTTCACACATAGAATAAGTTCACAGCTGAAGCAATCATTCTGTGTCATATAATGTTTTAATTAATGGATATAGAATGGTCGTGTCACATCAGACCTATGGGGCCAACTTCAGTGGATGAGAGAGACACGATTTCGAGCTTACACAGAACTCTCTTAGGTGGATGGTGTGAGGCTTTAATAAATGAAATTCCACTCCAGCTCATCCGTTGAAGCGGGCTTTACTCATGAAAGCTCATGATTCTATATATTTTTGTTAATCTCTATGGCTACATCTACACTGCAATGCTATTTCAAGATACCAGAGGTATCCTGAAATAGCTATTCAGCATCTTTTGAGCACACCTGTTGTTCTGAAATATAATGGACTCGTTATTCCGACATCCCTGTAAACCTCATTGCACAAGGAGTAAGAGATGTTTTGGAATAGTGATTTATTTAGAAATAACTGCTGTGTAGACAGCGCCAAATTTCAAAATAAGCTATTTTGAAATTGACTCAAAATAAGCTACGTAATTTGCGTAGCTCAAATTGTGTAGCTTATTTTGAGCTACAGGTGCAATGTAGATGCACTTACGGTGCCACAGGACTACTCATTTTGTTGTTTTTAATGGGAAGAAAGTTTATAGCCAGTCAGCAAAACACATGGACACATATTTCATTACTGTGCATATTTTTGTGGGCAAAGAAATAGAAGCTAGACTTTCTTTATCAGACACTGTATTTCATTGAATTATTTGGAAAGTGATTCTGATTAGTGCGGAGCAAGGTAGAAGACTAAAGAGTTATAGCCTGATTCTGCAACCTATCTCACACTGGCTACATTTGTAATTGAAGCTAGGGATACAATCCCCAGGTCACGTAGATAAAATCTTGTGGTCTCTCATCCAGCTAGCACATCAAAAACAGAAGAGCAATGTTATGGGGATAAGCCCCACACAGGGGAACCAGGTAACTCTGGGCCTAGAAGGCCCTTCCCAGCCTCACCTGCCAGTCATGCTCACAGTACAAGCAGAGCTAAAATAGAGTGACCTCAGTCAAGGTGGACAAAAGAAAGGAGCTGCTGTTAGTTCCTGCTGAGAGGCTTCAGGAACACTACACCTCCTGGACCAGAGCTATTGTCAAGCTGCTGAAGTCTCGGTGGAGACTAGGGATGGCAGGCCCAGATAGTTGGAGATGTGCTGCTAGACCACAGGCAGGGAGAAGCCCACCCTCTAGTGGGTGCATAAGAAGTTCCAGTTGTCACTTTGGAGAGGCAGAAGACATGATAGAAAATGACCCAGGGAGCAGGTGTGATGGTGGTTGGCCCCAATCTTCATTCCCAGACTGCCAGTCACAGGGCCCTGTTTGGAATCTGGTCAAGCAGAGAGATACCGGGTTCCCCTACCTCCAGCCACACAGACTTTTACCATTGAGTGATATCAACACAGACTTGCTGGAGAGCAGTACTACTTGGCGCAGATGCCCAACTCCCTTCCACTTAGTCATGCTGAATAGCATTAAATAGTAAGTCAGGTGAGCCATGGCACATGCTAGCCACCCCAAGTATGTACCCATTTGGTAAAGGCCAATTTGTGCTAGAGATGATTAGCCCATGCTTCCACAACCACACTGCTATTTTTAGCAAACTAGCTTAATGAGAGCTAGGGCAAGCATGTTTGTGTGTGTGTCTGTGTGTCCATTCATCCATCCATCTATGAGTTTGTTTGTTCAAGAACATCTAAATGGTAAGAGTGAGGACCACAAAATTTGGTATTCAGCGTCCTCTTACCGTAACTTAAAGCAAGCACAATAGAATGTTCGTGGAATGCTATTGTTTCTCATGTGATAATAGGGACAGATACCCTTCACAACGACCACAGGGGGACAGCAAGCATAGGGGACAGTTATACTCCTGAATGACCGCAGGGGGTTAGCAAGCAAGCACACCCCCCATTGCCCTGACACCCCCACAGAGCTGGGGAGCCCCTGCCAGCTAAGGAGTGCCACTCCTGTTGCCCTGGGCCAGCCCCAGGGAGCAACTGGTGCCCACCTCCAACACTTGCCCTGAGCCCCCTGATCCTTCCTACACCTCCCAACACCCTGCCCTGACTCCTGCACCCTCCCATCCTCTGTCCTGAGCCCCTCCTCACACCTCAACCCTAACTCCTGCACCTCCAGACTCACAGCCCCCTGCCCTGATACCCCACATCCTGAAGCCCCTGCCCTGACTCTTGTCCCCCACAACTCCAGACCCTTGCAATGCCACATCCATCTTCTAGTATTATACATTTTTTACTAATATATATAATGAAACACCAAGGGATGAAATGATTTGTTCAAGAACACTCAGATGTAAGTGATAAAGCACACAAAGAAATGATGAGCTCTGAATCAGTCTCCTACTCTCACCATTATTATTTATTTGTCTGGAAACTGTCTAGAAACTAACTTTGATCAGAGCTGGATCTAACGTTGATCTACTTGTACAGAGTGAAATACAATCCTTGCCTTGAAAATGGGTTGGTTTGCATACTCAGCAAGTTCACAGATGACACTGGCGAGAAGAATGAGGGAAGATTTGATAGCAGCCTTCAGCTATCTGAAGTGCAGATTCCAAGCAGGATGGAGCCTGGCTAGTCTCAGCGGAGGCAGATGACAGACCAAAGAGCAGTGGTCTCAAGTTGCAATGGGGGAAGGCTAGGTTGGATATTAAGAAAAAATATTTTACTAAGATGGTAGTGAAGCACTGGAAGGGCCTGAATAGGGAGGTGCTAGAATCTCCATACTTAGAGGTCGTCAAGGCCAGGCTTGACAAAACCTTGGCTGAAATGATTTAATTGGGGTTGGTTGTACTTGGAGCAAGGAGTTGGACTAGATGACTTTGTGAGGTCTCTTCCATCCCTAACCATTTTGCATATATGACCTAAATAAGTACATGAACTAATTTGAAAAATAGCAGGTATGCCAAAATATGGCATCGTGTACCTGGTATAAATATTGCATGTTGTAACTATAAGAAGCCAGAACATGTACTGAATGTTTAGTATTTTTTGTAAATTGTAAGGTATCTCACCTGAGAATGAAGCATGCCTGATGCAAGTACTTTAGAACAGTGGATTGGACAAACCTGAAGCAAGTAGAACAACCTGTTTATCACATAGCTTTGCATATGTTTTGTTTAATCAGATATTTAATATGCAGAGAAGTAATACAGAATGTTTGAGTAATGAATAATGAATGGAAGACTGGCACCACTTTGTAACAATGTAACATGTAAATTAGGTGTTCTGGAGAATGTGTCATCGTGAGTAGTCAACAGCCATCAGTAGGCATCAAATCTGAAGGTAGCAGAAAGATAACATACTATGAATTAATAAAACAAACATAGTCAACAGCCATCAGTAGGCATCAAATCTGAAGGTAGCAGAAAGATAACATACTATGAATTAATAAAACAAACATATTTCTAGTATCCTAGGTGAACAAGTTCATTTTTGTTAATCTTCTGTATTTGCTAATAAATAGAACTCATTGAGTGCCAACCGTTTTGGGTACTGAAATGCCTGATATCTGTACCAGATGGGCAATATATTTGTGATAATGCTTCCTGAAGCCATGTGTTGAATTGGGTCAGGAGAGAGAGTCTCAGCATGGAGCGCAAAAAGTACGGGATGTGTCCTGGAGCTGCTGTCTGACACACACAGGAACAGACAGCCTCTGTAGGCCCCTGGCCATGGTGGAAGGGGCTGAGGACAGTGGTGGTCGGGGGGGGGGACAGTGCAGCCCTCTGTCAGTGATTTTAAGGGCCTGGACTCTGGCTGTCACAGCTGCTGGGGTGGCAGCGGTGGCAGGCCAAGCCCTGGACCACTTTGAATTGCCAGGCCTGGGACAATTGCCCCCTTTGCCCCTCACCACATTGGTGGCCTGATGACATATGTACACTGAACTAAAACAAAAATGATTTTTAATAATTCTCTGACATTTGGGGACAAATGCAGTTGTTGTTGGGTTTTTAGTGTAATTTTTGGAGGGAGTAAACTCTCAAAATATTTGTCATTTATTCAAGACATTTCCTGATTGAATAAGCATAGTTTTGCCTTTTTTTAATGCTCCTTTACAGCTTGCTTTCCATGAGTATGCTAATGATCTATTTACCGGCTGGAGTGTTTGCAGAAACAGAAATTTAAGAGAGTAATAGAATTTTCATGGAATCAAAACCTTGAACTTTGTAAGTATGACATCAGATTCAAAGAGCTAGATTCATCTAATCACAAACAGAAATAATACCATCTGGCCTATGTATCTGCTCAAAAGCACAATTCACATTTCAAACTTTGGAAATGAGTATTTGTATTAAAAAGTTCATGAACAACCTGAAATTCAAGAATTACTCACAAAAATCCACCAGTGAATCAGAAGAAAAAATGAATACATTGGATGAAATTGTAATGTGACCCCAGATTAATTGTGAAGAGAAAGAAATCAAAATATTCATTACCAATTATTTTTCCTCTCTAGTAAATTTTCTAAATTGAAGGACAGGTGCAACAGTTGCAAAATGTTCTAGGAAAAAAAAATCAGTCCTTCAAAAATTTAACACATAAGCTTAACTCTCTCCCACTGTCAGTCATTCAATGTTCTACCTTGTACTAATGCAAACTTCTCTTTTGGCCTTATATTTATAATCCTACAACCCATGGATTATGTGCTAGAAGACTGTAGACTTCAGTAACTTCTGACTGGCCAGGAATGTGGTAGTAAAGCCGGCAGCCCACATAACAGCATGGCTATGAAGGGTTTGGCACTTCCCTCTGAATACTGATGGGTTTGGAGACCCAGACGGTGTGTCTAGATGACAGGGTTTTTTCGAAAAAACTTCCCCTGCATCTAGACTGCTGTTGCTTTCTTTCGAAAGTAAATCAAAAAAACGCAGCAGTTTTTTCAACCGTGAAAAACCTTGTTTTAGGAGGAATAATGCCTTTTTTCAAAAGTGCTCTTTCAAAAAAAGGCACTGGGTAATGCCAACCGTCCTTTTTCAAAAGAGAGCACCCAGACTGCTTGGGTCCTCTCTTTCAAAAAAGCGGCTTGCTTTTTCAAAAGTACTGGTTGTAGTCTGGACGCTCTTTTTCGAAAGAGGCTTTTTCTAAAGTATCTTTTGAAAAAGTCTCTTTCAAAAGAGGCTTCAAGTCTAGACATAGCCAGATAGTTTACATTCTGCTGTGTAGGTAGAGAGTGAACCAGGCTCTGATTGGGCCAGAGAAGAACTGCTGGGGAACTTAGTCTATATATTAACTATCAGCTTTTGGCATTTATTGCACTGTATACTCTAAGTTTAATTACTGGGAATAATTAACCATATGTATGGCTCTCCTTCACTCTTTTATTAATTCAGCTGGTGACATATGTGGCATCTAAAGATATTGAGAAGTGTCTGTGTTTTTGTAGTTTATCTAAATTGTAGATTGATTTTGAATTCAAAGGCAAGTGGCTGCTAATTTTGGGATAATCAAGAAAAGAGGGGTTTCTCATTACACATATTATTGACCTCTGCAATTTTCAAGTGTAAAAATGAGGTCAGCATTGCAAGTACTGCTAAAACTTCAGAATATTCTCAAAAGCTTAAAAGAACAGGTTTTTTTTTCCACATACAATGCCTTTTTCAAAATGATCTGCATTCAATATAGCCTAACATGTACAGTGCAAAAACTTAAACAATGTAATAGTGAAATGTCTGAGCAGGTGAAACCTCAATGAGAAATCTTAAATTCTGGTAGTATTTAGGAAACTAATTAAAATGTCCTTTTTAACAATTTAAGACTCCAGTATCAGAACAGACTAAAGAATTAGCAAGTCAAATAAAAATCCTCTATATAAAAACCCCGATTTTTAATTAAAAATCATTCATCTGTTTGCAAAGGATGAAAAAATACACTTTTTAAAAAATAATATATACAGATGTTCAGAAGGGTTCTTTAAAGTTTTGAATGTTTATGTTGCTAATTTCTGATTTTAGAAAAGGCTTTTCTTTTGTGGAAGACTACATAGAACTGAAGGACTAGTAAAATTTGTGATATATCAAAGGAATACACAAGTAGAAGAAAAGCTAGGTGTAGGTTATATTTAATTTAAATGTGCTTATTTATATCTGTTTCTGTAACCTCCAAAACAATTGATAGCAGTGTGGTGGCGGGAACACAAAAACATAAGAATGGCCATACTGTGTCAGACCAAAGGTCCATCTAGCCCAGTATCCTGTCTGCCGACCATGGCCAATACCAGATGCCCCAGAGGGAGGGATCACAACAGGTAATCCTCACGTGATCCCTCCCCAGTCACCCACCTCCAGAGAAATAGAGATTAGGGATACCATTCCTACCCATCCTGGCTAATAGCCATTGGTGGACCTAACCTATCTAGCTCTTCTTTGAACCTTGTTAAAGATTTAGCTTTCATCGCATCCTCTGACAAGGAGTTCCACAGGTTTGTTTTAAACCTGCTGCCTATTAATTACATTTGGTGACCCCTAGTTCTTATATTGTGGGAATAAGTAAATAACTTTTCCTTATTTGCTTTTTCCATACCAGTCATGATTTTATAGACCTCTATCATATCCCCCCTTAGTCTCCTCCTTTCTAAGCTGAAAAGTCCCATTCTTTTTAATCTCTCTTCATATGGGACCCGTTCCAAACCCCTAATCATTTTTGTTGTCCTTTTCTGAACCTAAACCTCAATCCTACCACAATCCTAAACTGCAGTCTAAGCCCCAGTCCTACCACATGCATAGAGACCATGGGCGCTCCATTGAATTCAATGGAATTTGGTCTGAGTACTAGGATCTGCACAATCAGAACAACTTGCTGGTTTGGGGCCTCATAATGCATAGGTCTCTTCACATAATTTAATGGAGGTTAAAATAACTTTTTCCAAGTATCTATCAAGTTCAAGGATTTCACCTCAAAACCATTAATAATGTCACTTGGCTAACAATCACTGTATAAATGTGTCAGGTATAAATTGTAAGATAGTTTGATATTTAAAAAGAAAAAAATATCCTAATTGGCACTATATCAGCCTGCCCTCGTATGCACGCTGTCTAGGTGGTAAGACATTTTTACTCTTAGCAGCCTGAATTGGAAGTTACAGGACTAGAATGGTCTCCACTCCAGGACATAGACTGAGTCTTAAGAGCAATTTCAAATTCTAAATTAGTTTCTTTCATTCAAACCAAGTCAGTCACTCTTGCTCCATAGAGTAAGAACATTTCTTTTAACACTTTCTCTCATCCATGCTTTCTTATTGACACTTTTTTCCTTTAAAATATCTAATTAAACTTGGAGCAATGCAGTTCTTTGCCCTTGTGAAAATGCTTGCTGGCTTTCTTCCATGGGGCTTAGTGGGAGGTTCAGTATAAGGCATTGAAAAATATAACTGATTATTGCTTGATCAAGTATACTGAAAAGTAATTTTCTGAAATGGTTAATCAAATAGACTCTAAGGTGATGCTTAATTCAAATACAAATTATATAATAAAGATAACAGAATTTGAAGTGACTATCAGAGAGGAGAATAGTCTTTTCGTCCAGTTCTAACCTACGACTATGTTATATAAGTCAAGTGTTACATTTAAAACATAAAAGATATAAATAAACCATGTAATCAAGAATGCAAAAACCAAGACACCATAGGCTGTGAATACATGGTTTTTGTTATGGAAAGATGCTAAATATAAGTCACTACATCAACTTAAATTGAAAGGTATTTTTAATAACACAAAATAGGAGGGTTTTTTAATTATGTATTCTTAACCCAAATCCAACACTGTTATATACTCAAAGGCTACTTCTACATCCAACACTATTTCAAGATGCTGGAGTATCCCAAAATAGCTATTCTGCCTCTTCACATCAAGCCCATTATTTCGAAATATAATGGGCTTTCTATTCCAACGTCCCTGTAAACCTCATTCCACAAGGAGGCTATTTCAAAATTTGATGCTGTGTATACAGAGCCAAATTACAAAATACGTTATTTGGAAATAAGATCAAAATAAGATATGCAATTTGCATAGCTCAAACTGTGTATCTTATTTCCAGCTATGGTACCCTAAGGATACACCTACACAGCAGTTTTTAATTACATATTGCACGTGTACATAGCAAGCCCATTATTTGGAAATAAATTCGAAATAACGAGTTGTTGCTGGCAAGAGTAAATCTGAGGTCCAACACTGGGTTCTCAAAGTACAAAAAACACTACACAGGTATCTGTCAAACACAAGCAGTTTATTTCCTGACAGCTATCAGCTGTGCCCCTTAACTAAAAGAACAACATGATAGGAAATTTCTTACATCCCTTCGGCTAGCTGGGAACCCCGTTTCGGCTGCGGATGAAGTGGGAGACTGTCTCAGTTTCCGAGTCGCCAGTACCCAAAGCCCATCGGTGAGGTCCAAATTGCTGTTCTCTGGTGCAGCTTTAAATACTGTGTCTCTACCTTGTTTGTGGCAGTTTGGAAATTTCCGGGGGTTACTTATTGCTTGTTACAGTATGGCTCAGCTGTACTGCTTGTCCTTTGACTTTGTTTACATGATCAGTACATTTAGGTAAACAAGATTGTTATGTTCCCGCCTTTATGTACAATTCGTTCTTGCTACAATGGCGTATGTTCCTAGAGGCTTGCTTCTGGCTCATCAGTAGTAGGGAAGGGGGGAAGTTGGAAAAGGGGGGGGGAATGCAGGCCTCACCACCCCTATACTTCACATGTACAGAGTTCTTCTGCAATTGACCCCTACACGAGCTTCTTACTCCAACTTCTTTAAACCTCATTGTACGAGGAGTAAGGAAAGTCAGAGGAAGAGTGCTCTATTTTGAAATAAGTGCTGTGTGGATGAGCCCAAACTGGAAATAAACTATTTCGACTTAAGCTACGCAATCAGCATAGCTCAAGTTGCATAGCTTATTTCAAGTTAGCCCTAACATCACACAAACTAATATTTTATTGTAATACACATTTTAAATTTCAGATGCATGATCAAATCTCTTGGGTTTGTCATAATACTTGTTCAATATAGCATAATGCTTTAATATTTATTTTCCCTCAGATTACACTGATAGAACTTGCCTTTGTGTGATGCAGCCTTGAGAGAGATCAAGTTGTAGTGTTGAAGCAAACAATATTTAGCCTGGCTTGATTAGTACCAGCTATTTTAAAGGAACATATTTTGCTGGTGGCCATACAATGCTTATACCATCTATATGTTTTGTTAGTGTATAAAGTGCTACCAGAGCAGTTTTTGATTTTTTAGTTTATCCTGTACAGACTAACTCAGCTACCCCCGAAGCAAAAAAAAAAAAGTTAATTGTTTCAGATTCATACTTGTAAATACATTCTGGGAATACTCTGCAGATAGCTCATAGAGGTGACTTGATGTTTTGATTATAAAGATTTTCTCTGAGTTCATGTAATTTGAAGATGTGTTTTGGACATACATTATTGATAGCCAGATTTTCTCATTTGTTCCACCATTATTTAGCTAGCATTGATGTTTTCACCAATTTTATAAAATGGAAACAACATCGACCTTTGAAACTGTTCATTTTAACATAGCCTGTTGTTTCTTATCTGGAAGCATTGTAGGTAATATCACATTGTAAAGGGAGGGGCCACCACAGGTGTCCCCTGGTGTCACGGTGTGGCACTGTGAATGAGTTCTGCCTTACCCGCCCCCTCCCCCACTCCACATCAATGAATCCTCTTGCATTGCACTGGGGTAAGGAGAAGCCAAAACAAATTAATTAAATATGTCTTCTTTAATGAAGAAACAGGGAAGGAGGATTTGGAATTGCAGTGCAAAACCCAGCACTTCAGGACCCTGGTTCTGATCTCCCAAACTCAGAATCCAGCAGAAAGGCTTTGTGTCTGGTCAGGCAAGGCTCCTGGAGCTGGAGATAATCCCCATTTATAAGCTCATCAACCTCTATTCTCCGTGTAGTACCTGATTACTCCAATAGTGAGAATTTGCAAAATGGATGTTGGTAATTCCTAGATCTTTCCTTCAGCCAGAATTTGCATTTCACATGATACAAAGAACTATAGACACAACTCAAAACATTTCCATCAGTAATCTGTGACTATTACTATTCTTGAAATGTGGTCTTGTCAGCATCATGCCTGGCTTTTTAACAGAGAAATACTCCTCCATCTTTTATATTTTTCTTTTCAGTTTGATTCTGTTCTAAAGAGAAATTATTGTTTATTGTCTCTCATTGTGGGTTGAGGGAATGTATTCCTATAGAGAGCAGACAGCAATGATACTTGATTTGTACATCTGTATTATTTCAGTCTTCAGCTCATTGTTATTTCTATGGGAACAATATACAGTAGATTTCCGATAATCCGGCACCTTTGGGACCTAGGTGGTGCTGGATTATCGGATATGCCGGAGTATCGGGAGGTACTCTGGCAGGGGCTGTTTCATCAGTTTCAGCAGACGCAGCGGCAGACTTGGGGAAGCGGTGGAGCAGAGCAGCTGGGGTGCTGCTGGGTTGGTCCCACAGCGCCGCCCCTCACCCCCCTGCTCCGCGATAACTACTGCAGTCTGGGGGGTGGGGAGCCCGCTCCCCTCCCAGAAACGCTCTGCGGTGGCACGGGGCTGAGTGCAGCCGGAACGGGGCAAGTTCGGGGACTTAGCTCTCACCCCCTCTCCTCCGCTGCCGTTTGCAGGCCGGCAGCTGGATTTCCCCAGCTGGCCTGTCGCCGGCGGCTGCGCGGAGCTTCCCCCGCCTTCCTGCAAAACGGCAAAGGGTTTGCCCCTCGCCGTGCCATTCCCTGCCCACCCCCCAGCCAGACACAGTGCGGGTCCCGGCAGACCCATCACAGGGGTATAATCCCCTTTCCCTCTTCTCCCCTTCCCTTTCCCAGCTGTGAGCACCTATGGGGCTCACAGCAGCTCCAATTGTCCAGCTGGCCGGAGCACTTCCGGGTTCCAGTTGGTGCCAGACTATCGGGAGTGCTGGACCACTGGATGCCGGACAATTGGAGTTTTACTATAGTTCATATTTCTATTAATTAATGGAAACACTCACTTCCTCTCTTGCAGTAATAATTTGTGTTTTTCGTGTGTCATCTTGCAGATAATTGTAACTATCTTTGTAATGAAATTATGTATCTAACAGATAAATAATTGTACTGAATATCTGTAAATGCTAGATTTTTTTATCTATAACATATAACAGTTTTGTTTCCATCAATTTTCCAGTTCTGGACTCCCCACTACAGAAAGGATGTGGATGCATTGGAGAGGGTCCAGAGTAGGGCAACCAAAATGATTTGGGGGCTGGAGCATAGGACCTATGAGGAGACGCTGAAGGATTTGGACTTATTTAGTCTGCAGAAGAGAAGAGTGAGGGTGGATTTGATAGCATCCTTCAACTTCCTGAAGGGAGGTTCCAAAGAGGATGGATAGAGGCTGTTCTCAGTAGTGACGGATGGCAGAACAAGGCGCAATGGTCTCAAGTTACCATGGGGGAGGTCTAGGTTGGTATTAGGAAAAACTATTTCACTAGGAGGGTGGTGAAGTACAAGAATGGGTTACCTAGGGAGGTGGTGGAATCTCCATCCCGAGAGGTTTTTAAGTCCTGGCTTGACAAAGCCCTGGCTGGGATGGTTTAGTTGGGATTGGTCCTGCTTTGGGCAGGGGCCTGGACTTGATGACCTCCTGAGGTCTCTTCCAGCCCTATGATTCTATGATTCTGCTTCATTTTATTTACTGAATTCCCTCATTTAGATAATAAATAAGAAAAAAGTGTATTAGAACAATGTACAAGCTGCCAAAAGTAGTTGTGGAATTGCCATCATTGGAGATATATGGAACAAGTACATCACTAAAGAATAATAAAAACAATTCTACTCCAAAATTGGGAGCTAGGTTAAATAAACCATAAGAGGTCACTCACAACCAAAGTGAGCCAATTACAATCAACTCTCCCTTCTATTTGTAATTGTTTGCTGTTCCGCTACAGTTTACTTCTAGGTTTCCTGCAACATTGCTCAATCTCTAAAAACATATATCACAACAATCTTCCTTTAGTATAGTGTTACTGGAAAGTTGCTGCAGAATAGCCCATGCTATGTTTGGAATACTGATTGATCAAATACCCAAGAATTTAAGCCTCAGTTCAGCAAGGTACGTAGTTTTGTGCCTAACTTTATGCACACAAATAGTATTGTTGATTTTAATTGGAACATGTGCCTACAGTTACACATGTGTTTAAATGCCTTGCTGAATTAGGGCTATAATCCAACCCAGATTCAGAATCTGTCTGGAGACCTCTTCATTATGGAGCAAAGTAAAGACAAATAGTGTGTACAGAATTCTCATTACCTTGGCGATAAATACCGTTGACTGTCTGCTTAAAAGCAGAGACAGCGGTGATTTAATTTGATAAAGCCTCTTTCTATTGAATTTTAAAATATACTTATGGAGCTGTTTCTGTGAAAGCCTCAGCATATTTTCATTACTAATGAAACCATAACCAGAATAATTATGGTCCTTGGATATATCAGGAAACAGGCTGATTTATAGAATGGACTGTAGGGTGAGAATGAGAGCATAAAAACAAACCATTTTTACTCTTTAAGCATAATTTGTTTCTCTTATATGGAATTATGAGTCCAAACTAGTCATTCATAATGAAGAATGTGATTTTATCAACCTTCTGCTTTAATGTGATTCAATCATTTGAGCTGTACCAAAGTTCTTGTCAGAAAAGATGTTAGTGCTGTTGCTTTGTGCTTGGTAATTCATTATACTAACAGCCTAATCTTTCTGCTTTTCTAAAAGAAACTCTCATGGAACTCATACCTTTGAAGAGAAGCTTTTTTTTTTTTAAGGTTACCTGACAGGAATCAGTTCCAGACTGATACGAGTCATACAGACTAAGATAATCTGTTGTGCCTTTCATTCTGCTCTCACACTAGTGTCAATGTGTTGACTTTCATGCTGTTAGTCATGATTTTGTGTGGTATGAAATCTCTAGACTATATGAAATTCACCAGTTCCAACAATCACAATTAAATCTGGTGATAACACACTGGCTTACTCACCCTTATACAAAATGTTGCAATTAATAGCAAAACACAGCATTTTGTAATGGGAAGTGTCATGGGGTGGATATGTCTAGCTGCCTCTGAGGCAGGACATTAGGACATTAGGCCTTTCAGGAAGATACATATCTTTGACATTACAAGTGAAAATGTCATGGGTCACAAATGAAATCATAAGAATATTTTTCAATTAAACCCTTCAAAAGTCTTTCTCTGTAACCCCCACTACAAGAAAATGAAGTAGCCTGCTGATCTGTTGGTTAAGTCTTAGTGCTGTCAAATGCGATTTGTGTTAAATTTCTGATTCTCATGTTTGACTTAAAAAAGCAGACAATGAAAGTGTACTGAGGTCTTGTCAGAGACTTGACCCTTCCCATAACTGGTGGCCCCTTGGTGCAAATAACAATTGTTTTGTCACTGTATTGGTGCATCTACATGAAAGGCTTGTTACACTTGCAATCACAGTGAATCTCGCTTGATCTAAAAGGTTGTAGTTGTAACACATCTACACTAGGGAATTATTTCTAAATAACAAGCAGAGCGTCCACACTACCAAGCCTGTTATTTCAAAATAACGGGCTGGTTATTTCAAAATAATAACTCCAGCTTTCCACAAGGAATAACACTTACTTTGAAATAGTTATTTTGAAATAGCGGTAATGTGGACGCTCCACTGCTGCTATTTTAAAATAACCGCTCTCCAGAGACATTCAAAGTAATTACTCCCCAGTGCTTCCTGGGGCTCTAAGTTGAGGCAGCACATCTTCATTAAGGGAGCCGGCCATGGACTAATTTTGAGGCTACCCTGTAGTATGGACATGCTATTTTGAAATAACTATTTCATAATAAGTTATTTCTAAATAAGTTCCTAGTGTAGCCATGCCCACAGAGTCATAATCATGAGGGTGACAGGGCAGAGCAAAATTCTGGTTATTCATGAATTTCTCCTATTCCTAAAGTGGTATGGGGAGAAATACCAGATAGCAAGACTTCTATAGGACATTTGGCTTGTTACTTCATTATATTTTGATTAAGAAATTAGAAAAATACAAAATCAAAATAACATTCGTTACCCAGACTAAAAAGTAGCTAACTTATAGGTCTTAAAGTAATTGTAAAAGATGAATCATCACTGAGTAGTTGTATTCAAGGTGAGTCATAGGGAGGTGTCTAGGGCATGGGACAACAACCCACGTGTGGGGGCTTCTTGCTAACTCATCCTGACAATCACATTATACCCACTGCCTCTTCTTGCTTCCCCTCCTCCCATTTTTTTTCTTTCTCCCTCTCCCGTCCTCCTCCTTCTCCCCTATTTATTTTAGTTCTGGACATCCAACACTCTGGTCATCTGAAGAAGTGGGCTGTGTCCACAAAAGCTCCTGATATCATCTACATGTTTTGTTACTCTTTAATGTGCTATCAGACTATTGGTTGTTTTTTAAGTTTATCCTGTACAAACTAATTCGGCTACCCCCTGAAGCTATTAATTAAAGAGTCAATTCACACCCAGTCTCAAAGAAATTTATAATCCAAGTAGTCACCAGTACCCAGTGTAACAGTACTAGTAAAAATCACCATTTCCTCATGTTCAACGATGCCCTAAATAGGTTATTTAGATGTTCGGCTATATTTTAAAACCACACAGAGCCCAGAATGATTGAGATTCATAATGGATTTTGAGGGAGGGGTTGTTTTGTTTGGTTTTGGTTTTTTTAATGTGGTGATGAATAACAATGACTAACAAGATATGTCTGAATGTATTATAGGAAAGTGGCATTACTCTTTTATCTGTGTGCTACAGACAAGTCTGCCATCCCCAAATAAGCTTTTATTTGATAAAACCTTCTTGGAGACAGATAGAGACATAGGATCTTATACACTGCATGTAGTTTCATCTAATTGAAAATAAGCCTTTGCAAATGAGTTCCTTGGCATTTTAGCAGGGATTACATTTCCCTACATCTTTCTGGTCTTCATTTCAGAGATTGACAGCAATGAATCTCACACTGATACAAATCTTTAAGTTCATCATTCAGTTCTCTGTATTATTGTCAATTTTACAGGCAAAAGCAATATCCTCTTCAAAGCAGTCTAACAACATTGATTCCAGTATTGTGTTGTTGATTGTTATTTCAGAATTTTTCAGTCATCTCTTTGAAGCTAGCAGCCAGTGTAGAAAATTTGAATGTTTCATATGATAACCTTTACCTAACATCAATTTCAAAAGTATGTTTTGTGAATTCCTAAGTAAAATCCCTCTTCTTCTTCTTCCTAAAGCATTTCCAGTGTTAGTAAAGTATGTGTTACAATAATCTTTCTGACAATGATCATCTGACATGATATCAAACGTAAAAGTACAGGTTGAAACTCTTAACCAGGACTGTCTGGTCTGGCAACATCCGGGGTCTGGCAGGATCACGGATGTTGCCAGACCAGAGAATCCCAATGGAGGACTAGCACTAGGGAGCCCTGCAAGCTGACAGGGCAGTGGGGCTTCCCAGGAGGGCTACAGAAGTCCAGCACAGAGGCTGTGGAAACCCAGTGTGCAGAGGCAGTGGGGCAGCACAGGGTGGCACTGAGAGCCCAGAGCGTGAAGACAGCAGGGCTGCCCAGTGCTGCAGCAAGAGCCTGGTGTGCACACAGGTGTTAGGGCTGCTTGGCACAACAGTGGGAGCCTGGCAAGCAGAGGTGGTAGGGCTGCCTGGTAGGGCAGTGGGGGCTGACAGGGCAGTGGGGCCAATAAGAGGGGGGAGCCAGTTGGGAGGGCAGTGGTTGGGTCAAAGCTGGTGGGGCTGGTGACAGAAGGACCAGAAATGACCATCTCTGGTCTGACAAAATCCCTCATCCAGGACAGGTCAAGTGAGGATGCCGAAGCAGGGAGGCCCAACATATACTCTCAGTTTGCAGATACTATAGATATGGATGTAATCCAAAGATTCAAAGAGCTGTTTGCTGGGATAGCAGCATCAGAAGGATGACACGCACAGAGTGGGAATTCAGCAATGATTAAATACAGATCAAAATAACATAACCATCGTTGTGCTCACAGTCTGGGTATGTCTACACTGCAGAAAAACTCTGCTGCATCAAGGGAATGTATTTGCTCTTCCACTATTTTTTGCGGAAGAGCGAACATGCTCTTTCAGGGAGCCCTGTATACCTCGTTCTATGAGGAATGAGGGGTCTGCCAAAAGAGGAGACCAAATGGTGGAAAAGCCTCTTCCAGAAAAGCAATCGGAAAAAGCTACGCAAATTGTGAGTGCATTTGCATAACGTTTTCGGAAAAAAAACTATAGTGTAGACCTAGCCTCTGGTTTTCTTCTATAAAAAGGACAGCATTCCTTTTTATTGGGAATCTGCAGAGTTTCCAAGTAAATGCCCTGTGCTGATTTATATTGGTTACCTGACACCACTGGTGGTGCAAAACCTTTCTGCTTCACTGAAAGACCTGGTGTTGACCAATATACTCCTACAATTTGACAGTACTGTTTAAGGCCTGTCTCTGCATGTTTACTGCTATGGAGCAACTGTGGAATAGGTGGGGGAAGGCAGGTGAGAGCGCCAAATGTACATCTCTTGTGCCAACAGACTTGATTTGAGTCCTGTGCCTTTCCCTTATATTTTGCAGGTTCTTGTGGATAATTCATCTGTAGTTTATCTGTAAAGTTCAGGCACATGACACACTCAGAATAAACCTCATACTACTGCAGGCTAATTATAATGGGTCTGATTCTGATATTATTTCTACCATTGAACTTTGATATAATTGTGTTGATTTCATTTGGGGTTACTCTTTATTTAGGCTGAAGGGCAGAAACATATGTGGTAGGGGGAGGGAGCCTCCTCTGAAAATCCCCACATTTTTCAGGAGGACCTGGTTGTTATATGTCAAATTCCAATTGAATTTTACTAGGATGGGTGTCTAGCTTTCTTAAGCTTCTTTGAAAATCCTAGGCTTGGTGAACAATTTTGCATGTTTTCAGTGCTTTTACTTGACCTGGCCAAATATGCAGGAATTTTACCCATGCTTCACTCCTGAACATATTATCAATGTTGATTCTGTGTAGCTATGCTGATTAGACTAGTCATGTGTAAATAGTTTTCTTGAGATACACCTTTTAAAAGCATGGTACAGATAGTTCATAAGTACAAGCTATAAAAAGAGTAATATTTAAAAAAAAAACAGAGCCAAATTCAGAAACTACTTTGCTGAAGTAGGGATTGCAAGATGTGGCACTAAATACAAATTAGCAGTATGCATAATACTTAATACAGGAGAATTATTTTTCTTATTAGTCAACAGAGAGATGCAAGTACTGTTAAATTCCCAGTGGCAGTTTCCTCACTTGAAACTATAGTAACCCAAATTCACAAGACCTACAATCATATGTTTTCTAATTAGACTACTGGTGGATACGCAATGGCCATGTAACGTTTTGTAGGTGACACTGAAATTTAAATAACAGAGGGAAATAAAATCCCAATTTCACTTAAAAATAAATAAAATGTTTTAAAATATATGCCTCAATGGACTAGTAGTAGGTAAAGATATTAAAGATATCTGAGTTCTACTATTTGATCTTAAAAATAGTCTGGTGGTTTAAGAAAACTTTTGTTATAATAGCCAATTCTTTAGTTGAAAACAGCACAAATAATATGTTTCTTATTCTATTTATTTCTTGCTTGGATCCTGCAATTGCTAGCATATAGTCTGTACATCAGGCTACTCAACACACAGCCCAGGGGCCGCATGTGGCCCGCGGCCTGTTTGTTTGCGGCCCACCATGCAGTTTGGGTTTACGCAGGTCTCAACATTCAGCCCATGGGTGGTATCCTTTGAACATGGCCTCCACTGGGAACACGCTCGATAATGGCGAGTTAATATAATGGTCTTCTGTTGATATGCATTTTAACAGTTCAACTCCTGGACTGTCATTGCTCACTAAAAGTGCTGTTATATGGGTGAAAATCGGGTAAATATTTCATTTTATTAATTTCAGCATAACTGACTTACATGGGACCTACGTGTTGTGTAATCTTGACTTAATCTTTGTATTCATGCCAGTCAGTGTGAGAGAAGCTATTTGCATATATTTGCATGTATATGCAACGACACTTAAGTTGTGGCCCTTGACATGTGCTGTATCGTTGTGGCCCCTGGGGCTTTCAAAGTTGAGTGTCCCCGCTATACATGATCCTAACAATGTTAATGTGACAGACTATGGTTTGTCAGTAAATTGATTCATTATTTATTATTTATATTATAATCAAGGAACTCAAGGTTAATTTTAGCTTGAGAAAAAACTCCCCCAAGCCATTCTGAATTTCCTTCTTCAAGAACAATGAATAGGTCCATCCGCAATTTGTCAATTTGATGAGTCAAGCTTATATTTAAGAAAAGTGATCTCCGCTGACATGATAACCAACTCTGTGACCTGAATTTGGAAAAACTAGTTGGGTGAATGTAGGAAACGTCCCCTTTTCTGTGAACAAATAGCATAGCTCAAGTCAACATATTCGCTGTGATGTCTTCTGTGCGGCAAGGTCATCAGGGGCTGCTCTCCCATCGATTCTGACTACTCTTTTCATCCTGGAGGAGTACCAGAATCGACAGGACACTTGGGGATTGATTTATTATGTCTAAGCCCTAAGAGTGGGACATAGGAAAACTGCCTTAGGAATTAAGATTGTCTGTCTCATGTAGGAGCAGAAATAGAGAACTCTTGTTTTCAGAAGAAAAGTGATCTCCCCAGACATGGTAACCAATTCTGTGACCTGAATTTGGAAAACTGGTTGGGTGAGTGTAGGAAGCGTCCCCTTTTCTGTGAACATCATGAGGCTGGATTTCTCACAGAAGAGGGGAAAACCAGGATTTGCTTTCTGAACAAATAAGATCTTTGCTTCTTTTCTGTAGTTATAGCTCAACTAAGGATGCTTCTGATATGATTTAATTGTTGAGAAGAGAAAATCTAGATCATTATTTCTGACCTCCAGACTTGTGTAAGTAGTATATCCATACTTTGATTAGAATCAGTATTATCTCTTTTTGAAATAAATCTTGTTTAAGAAATTGTACTATTGTGAGGAGTGTTTTAAGATTCCTCCAACCTGAGAGATGCTAAAGGCTAGGTAATGAGCTTTTGGGACCTAAATCACCTGCCAAGTCTCAATGAAAAAGCTAGGAAGATGCCAGTGGAGAAAACATGAATTTAAGGGTTGGGAAACAGTTTGGATTGGGACACAGTTACATACTGAGAAAAATGTGTGTTAGGCTTTGGAATGAAAGACTGGACTCAAAATGCTACTCAGATTCCTGGTCTCCAAAGTATCATAATAAATTATAAAGTTATAAATTAGTAGATTGTTTTTAAATTTGTGAGGGACCCCAAAACAGTCTCTCTCCCTCCCCTCATCCCAGCATATTTATTTAGAGATTGTATTGTACTTCTGGATTGTATATCTATCACAAAGATGGATAAATGGATATTAGACTTGAATAGATATAAAACAAGGAATCATTACAAATTATGTAATTTCCTACTGATAAACAGAAGAGCATTCACTACATAAGGCCAGATGTACATTACCAGAGAAAGTCGACCTAAGATACGCAACTCCATCTACAAGGATAGCATAGCTGGAGTCAATGTACCATAGGTCAAATTTTTGTGGCATCCCCACTACGGGAGGTGAACAGAAGAAACTCTCCCATCAACTTCTCTTACTCCTTGTAAACCAGTGGAATACTGGGGTTTCGGAGAGGTGCCACCAGCTGTCGATTTAGTATATATATATCTATATATATCTCTCTCTAGATAGATAGATAGATAGATAGGTAAAATACCCTGAAGCCAGAGAAATTCCCCATAAAGGTTATCATTTTGACACTGAGGAAAAAGACAAAATTTTGTTCAATTACAATTCACAAAGGACTATAATGGCTTATGTGTCCCAGAATCCAGTGATGGTCCTCATTTACAAAGGGAAGAAAAATTCCCTCTGCAGAAGGAATTAGTGAGTGATGTTCTGGCTGTGTTATGCAGGAGGTCAAACAAGATGATTACAGTGATTCCTTTGGCCCAGCACAGGGGAAGTATTTAAAATTTATCAGGCTTGAAGACAGTTCTGAGACTGCTTGCCAATGGCTGACATGAATGGGTAGTTTCAACATTCCTCTCCTGTTGCAGAAGGCAATTGTCTTAAAAGAGCTATGTGGCATATAAGAAAGTAGAAATTATTTAACTATACAAGTAGCTAGAAGTGGTAAGGAAATCCTTACTCAAGAATGGGCTTTAGTCAGGGTGACAAAGCATCTTCTTACTTATGGTTTGTTAGAGAGGAACTGCACTTTCATATGTATTTGGGTCTTCAATGAAGAAGAACTAGTGAGGTCTGCATCCCAACAGAGAACATGAAGGAGGAGTGCAAGTTTGTCAGGGGTGGGGGAGAGTTGTCCCAGAAGAGTAGTAGTGATGTGGGGAGATGAAACATTGATTGCTATTTGTGAGCCAACATTCTGGTCCCACTGAAGTCCCACTAATAACAGAATCAGACTTTGGGCCCACATACAAATACTGTCAATTTTGATATATACTCACTGACTATTTAGGACAATGATGAAGATATGAGGGCAGTGGATGATGGAAGTATGGTGGCTGAGGCTGAGGAGAACTAATGAGTGTAACAGCAGAATATCTTCACTGCTCATTTTCTTGCATTTGTACAGTTTGTGTAATGAGCTGTGAAGTCTGGCAGACTTAACATTAATAAATTTTTAAAGGGAATGTTGTAAATATATTTCCAGTTAACTGAGATGCATGAATTAAACTGAGGGCAAAATTTGACCATTAGTTGTTTAACATTGTTTAGTAATCCATGTGTGTGAATTCTTCACAAAACCCTTCTCTAGTAAATTCACTTGCAAATAGATTAAAAAATGCATGCCTTAGAAGCTGTAATTATGAATCCTTAATATGCAGGGCTTCATTTGAAATACTACAAAGGTGAGAAAAAGATTAGGCAAGAATTGCTATATTTTTCTGAAACTGCCACTTTAAAAGGATTTATAATCAGGAGTATGGATAAAAATACAGTTAAAATTGAGGCCTTTTATTTACCGAAAGTTTGTAATATAGATTCTGCACTATTTGAGGCTTTTATAACTAAAAAGCACATGTCAGATATTGCTGAGATAAGTAATAGTGAAAAGAGAATACTTTGGGTTAAAAGAATTGTCCCAAGAATTTTATAAATACTAAAAAGTTGAATTGCTTTCCACTGTAATGATACCATCTCCATTATAAGCACTACAGTTTATATAGAAATTCCATACCTTTTTGTTTTATAGTATGTAAAGTTAGTTCTATAAGAAATTGTAAATATATTTCCAAAGAACAAAAGCAGTCCAATAACTTGCATGAATTTGGTATTAGAAATACTGAAATACTTTTTTCATATCCCTTTTGACATGGACTACCAAAAGTGAGTGTATCTATTGCCAGTTTATAAAATGATGGAAAGATTGTTTCTTTCGGAAAGTAATCTGGCCTACTGGTTAGAGGCCTTGTGTGAGAATAAGGATTTCTGTTCACATCCCTCTCTATGCTTCAGTTTCTCCCTTTATAAAATTTCTATTGTAAAGTGCTCTGATAGCTAGGGATGAAGAGCTAGATATTGTTGTCCCATCATTTTAAACACACACAGAGCATTACTATACCCGAGAAAACAACTATTTTGCAGAACTGAAAAAAATGTGAGTGGCATGGTTTTCTTTAATAAAAAGCTTTAGCTTGTGTGTCTCTGGTGATGTGTATAAAATGTTGGTGATGCTAAAATAAAATGGCAGAAAGTGGTTGAAAATACAAGATCCAGAAAGTTCTCTGTTTTATGTGGTATACTAGTAAGTGGAGTAGTATATTGTATAAGAGCTCAGAGTAGTAATTGTTAGGGAAATAAAAAGACCTAACAGCTCATCTCTTCACTAACCTATGGTGAAATTGAGTTGTCTCCTGCCTTGTTTGGAAAGACACAATTCAAAAAAGTAATTTCAGCAGTATTTACAGATTGCAGCCACCTGACTTCCTGCCATTAGTAATCTCAAAAATAGTCTTCTGCCATTTACTGAAAGACTTGGTATTGGCACTAATGGCTCTCCACACAAGTCCCAGCCCTGCTCATGCTGAATGCCTGCAGCTCCCACTGATAAGAATGGGAAAGTTAAGGATGGTATAACTTACCGGAGAGATCTCAAACTTTGCTGTACTTTTTACCTATATTTTATTACCGACATTTATAAAATACCTCTGAAAGAATGTGCTGAGCAGTCTTCCACCAAACATAGCACAGATTTGAGGTGAATGTCACCTATTGATGAATAAATTATATAAAAGAATAGATAAGAGCTTAATAAACAGAAAGTATCTAAAACAAAAATAAAACATAGGCCTCAATGGGATTAAAATTTCTAAAAAAGAAAGAGAGGGAGCAATAGGCAATCATTTTTTAGGACTGAAAAGGGAGAGAGAGAAGGAAAAGAGCCAAAGGAATAAATGGGGTAAATACATTCTATAATAAAAAACATCTCAACCCCTGTTGTCTCAGGACAGCAGTAACTAACCCGGTCTACAAAACATACTAACCCTTCCAGACACTTGCAACCAGAGGGGGCCTCACTGAAGTCCTTTAATCTGACATACCCCCCTTTCTATATTTTGCCTATGGCAGTGGCTTCAAATTGCATTCTATAAATGCAGGGGGAGGTGGTCTGTACAATTGTGAAAGAGAGGTAAAAATCTCTCTTCTATATTAATAAGTGATCTGCATTCTAAAAACCCTAGGAAGCCAGGTCTATGTTCCTAGCATAGTAAGTTATCCAAAGAAAGAGATGTCCTTACATATTTTTTGTATGTTCACAAAGGGTGTGTCTAAACTACACCCCTCTGCCGACAGAGGGATGTAGATTAGGCACATCACTATTGCAAATGAAGCAGGGATTTAAATATCCTGTGCTTCATTTGAATAGAAATGGCCGCCGCTTTTTGCCGCCGTGGCACTTTGCCGACAAAAAGCAGCAGTCTAGATGGGGATCGGTCGACAAGGAAAGCCTTTTCCGACCGATCCCTTATGCTTTGTGCAATGACATTTACAGAATCGGTCAGAAAAGGCTTTCCTTGTCGACCGATCCCCGTCTAGACTGCCGCTTTTTGCCAGCAAAGTTCTGTGGCTGCAAAAAGCGGTGGCCATTTCTATTCAAATGAAGCACAGGATAGTTAAATCCCCGCTTCATTTGCAATAGCGATGTGCCTAATCTACATCCCTCTGTCGGCAGAGGGGTGTAGTTTAGACACACCCAAAGTGCCTAGAACAGCACACATTTGGGCAATGTATAAATAATAGAAAACATTATGATAATATAGTGATTGAAGCTGACTTGGAAGTTGCAGAAGCAGCTTATACAGTACATACAATGATGAAATTCTAAAAGAGTTTGTAATAGTGTAGCCTTTGGGCTTTTACTATTAGGTGACTGGTTCAGATCCCATCTAGGTTTATAGCATACATAAGTAACTGTCTGACGCTTGATGGCCTCCATGAAATGAGTTGATGATGTCTGTCTACTAGACAGTGATCAAAGTACAAAAATTACTGTTACAGTAAGCATTATATTGAATGCTTATTACTCTTCTCAGTTGAGAATGGAGCCAAAGATTAGAAGCATAGAACTTAATTTCTTATCCCAAGAGGTTGTCCTAAATTACCCACATTCTACTGGTTCTGTGGGTAAATAGAGGACTTGAAATTCCTTTGTTGTTTTCCTGGCACTGTTCATGAACATTCAGCTCCTATCAGGGAAACATATTTGAAAAGAAATACTAGAGAAAGGATCTTTGAACCACTCAGAATTCCTTGGTCCCCATATTGTTTCTTGTGTCCATGACTCATAGAGGTGCAATATTGTGAAAAATCAACTGTTTCACAAAATTTGGGATAAATCCATTTTTATGTTAATTGTTTGTTTGGGAGTTTTATACTTGAGAGGCTTTTAAGCATTTTGTTAATGCAGTGCACTGCTAATTTCCTAGTGTTTATATCTGTAGCTCTCTGATAAACCATGAAGAAGTGTTCTCATTTCACAAATGTTCAGCTGGTAACATTTAGAAACAAGTAAATCATGTAAAGTTTGTTCAGATGGATTGTAATGACAGTCTCAAAAAAGCCTGTCTTCCCAACTGGTTTGAGTCATTTCTAAAAGTATATTTAAAATAGGTGCCCTGCAACACTTAGAATCATAGGATCCTAGAATCCTAAGGCTGGAAGAGACCTCAGGAGGTCATCGAGTCCAGCCCCCTGCCCAAAGCAGAACCAACCCTAACTAAATCATCCCAGCCAGGGCTTTATCAAGCTGGGACTTAAAAACCTCTAGGGATAGAGATTTCGTCACCTCCCTAGGTAACCCATTCCAGTACTTCACCAACCTCCTAGTGAAATAGTTTTTCCTAATATCCAACCCAGAACTCCGCCACTGTAACTTGAGACCATTGCTCCTTGTTCTGCCATCCATCACTCTGAGAACAGCTTCTCTCCATCCTCTTTGGAACCTCCCTTCAGGAAGTTGAAGGCTGCTATCAAATCCCCCCTCACTCTTCTCTTCTACAGACTAAACAAACCCAAATCCCTCAGCCTCTCCTCATAGGTTATGTGCTCCAGCCCCCTAATCATTTTGGTTGCCCTCCACTGGACCCTCTCCAATGCATCCACACCCTTTCTATAGTGGGGGGCCCAGAACTGGACACAATACTCCAGATGTGGCCTCACCAGTGCCGAATAAAGGTGGATAATGACTTCTCTAGATCTGCCGGAATGCTCCTCCTAATGCACTCTAATATGCCATTAGCCTTCTTGGCTACAAGGACACACTGTTGACTCAAATCCAGCTTCTCATCGACTGTAATCTCCAGGTCTTTTTCTGCCGAACTGCTATTTAGCCAGTCAGTTCTCAGCCTGTAACAACGCTTGGGATTCTTCCATCCCAAATGCAGGACTCTGCATTTGTCCTTGTTGAACCTCATCAGATTTCTTTTGGCCCAATCCTCCAATTTGTCTAGGTCACTCTGGACCCTATCCCTGCCCTCCAACAAATCTATCTCTCTCCCTAGCTTAGTGTCATCCACAAACTTGCTGAGGGTGCAATCTATCCCTTCATCCAGGTCATTAATAAAGATGTTGAACAAAATTAGCCCTAGAACCAATCATTGGGGCACTCCACTTGAAACCGACCGTGAACCTGACATCGAGTTGTTGATCACTACCCGTTAGGCCCAACAATCTAGCCAGCTTTCTATCCACCTTACAGTCCATTTATCCAATCCATACTTCCTTAACTTGCTGGCAAGAATATTGTGGGAGACCGTATCAAAAGCTTTGCTAAAGTGAAGGTATATCACATCCCCTGACTTCCCCATGTCCACAGAGCCAGTTACCTCCTCATTACTTAAGTAATTTATTTAACATCCTATGACTACTCACATGTTCAGGGGTTGTCCTAGATAGTTTTTGAAGGCTCAGCCCTTTCTTGTCCATAATGCTATTTTTATCAGAAAAGAAAATTACAATGTTATGCCCTTACCAACCAAAGATTTATCTTGATTAATCTGTGTAACTCCAACTAACGTCATTGTGTTCGATCCTACAATCCATTTGCATGCAAAAATTCCTTTAATAGCCCTGCATACATTGGAACAACAGCAGAATTGATCCTATCTATTTATTCTAACCTGTTTAGGAATTTACAGAATATCCTATGCTCTAGCTTATTTTTTTATGGCTGAGATTTTGTGCATTCCAATCTGAGGTGCTGTTAAGCTCAAGGAGACTTTACCCATGCTAGATTGTCTAAATATGGAAGAATAGCCATGGTGACAAAAGCTTCAGTGCAAGCTGTACAAGCATGCTGGTAACCTGGCACTTTGAGTACATCTAAACTACATCCCTTTTTCGATAAAGGGATGTAAATTAGATGTATCAAAATTGTAAATGAAGCTGGGATTTGAATTTCCCATGCTTCATTTGCATAATGGCAGCTGCGGCTTTTTTCCGAAAAGCCACTTTTCAAAAAAAAACCCCGCAGTCAAGACGGGGATCTTTCGACAGAAATGCTCCATTTTGAAAGATCCCGTAACTCTCAGTTTTTTGGGTTACAGGATTTTTCGAAATGGGGCATTTCTGTCGAAAGATCCCCATCTTGACTGCTGGTTTTTTTCGAAAAGTGGCTTTTTGAAAAAATGCCATGGCTGCCATTATGCAAATGAAGCACAGGAAATTCAAATCGCGGCTTCATTTACAATTTTGATACATCTAATTTACATCCTTTTATCAAAAAAGGGATGTAGTTTAGATGTACCCATAGTCATGTCACTAGCCAACACTACTTTGCTATCTTTAGCTGTGCAAGTGCAGTCAAATCTAGTGTGCATGCTTCAAGCACAACTTGAGTACAAGTGTAGGCCTACTCTAAAATGGGCCCTTCTCTGCATCTGTCCTCTTCTCTGCAGAAATCACAGACTCCACCAGATGTGTTCTTGGTGATACTTTATCGTAATTTCCCATCCACAATGTCACTCAGCCTCCCATGCTCCTGCCTATTTACAATGTTTACCAAGCTTTAGGCCCTCTAAGGGATCATCTAGACTGCAGAGTTTTTCCGGGATACCTCCAGTATCCTGGAAAAGCTCTGTCTCATCCAAGAAATGCATCTGCTTTTCCAAAAAAAAATTCTGAAAAACTGATGGGTTTTTTCAGCATCCCTGTAAACCTCATTCTATGAGGAAGAAGAGATGTTCCAAAAGAGGCTTTTTCCCCTGACATTTGGCCTAGCGTAGATGGGCGAATAGCTGAAAAGCCTTTTTTGGAAGAAAAGCTGAAAAAGATACGCAAATTGCAGACCGCAATTTGCGTAACTTTTTCCAATAAAACTTTGTAGTCTAGACACAGCCTCAGAAGGACCTGAGGGGAAGAGAGATCTCCCCACTTCAAGATGCTATTCTATTCTATTCTGCCCTGCCCTGCTGACCTTGCACTTCCTTCTTGTGCCTCTTTTCTCAGTCCTGGGCTGATGTGAACAACTAAGTTTTTATCTCAATTTGCCCACCAATGTAATTAGACCATTATCACTAATCAGCTTCCTCTGGGCACTAATTGACCTCTCAGTGGTTGGAGCACAGTCTTCCTCCCTGCACTCTGTCACATTTGCTCTCAGAACATGCAGCATGTAGGTAGCTGTAAGCCACTTTTGTATCTTTCCAAACCTGACCTGTTCCAGAGTATGTATAGGCTTGACGCAAGGGCACACTGAAGGCTCAGAAACCAGGCAGCAAAGAAAAAACATCAAAATGATTTATTTATTTAAAAATCTCATGGTATTTTAAATCATTTGTATGTCTTTGGGGGGCCTGATTCACAATTCTTGAACATCTGGGATTGGCAATTATGTACCGGCTCTTCAAAAGAAAATAGGAGGTGGTGTATATGGCTTTTGTTGTTTTTGGTTTATGGTGGTTTTGCAGCTATATTTGTATTACCTGGCATTTTTTATATCTCGTCTGGCATATTTTCTTTAGTGGCTTTTTCTCCCTCTAAATTTTCATCCATTACCTCAGACTCCCTTGGTTTTATTAATATTTCACTTTTGTTACAGTGATGCTTGATGGTTTCTTTATGTGAGTAATATTCAGATCAACAGCTGTTTCAACGTGATATGTTTCAACTTTGCTCTTCAGCTCCACCTCTATGTGGCCCACTTTGCATGGATTAGAAGTAGGTTTCAGCTTCTGGGAGAAAAAAATAAATGCTTTCTTCTGGTAAAAGTGCTCCTTTGGGTTGAATCCAGCAAAGGTCTCAGCTGAACAAATTCAGTTTGATTAGGAACCTTGGAAATGAGCAATTCTGTCTTTGTGTTTGCTATGGAAATAAAATAGTGGGCTGCATATGCAGATTTACAATACAGAGCAGCAGCCCTAACATTCCTCTCTGTGTGGTTTTTAGCACTGAACAATTGTATGTGGGGCACTCTTTACTTGTATATGACTTGGTCACTCCTTCTCCTCTGTGAATGTGTATTAATTAGCTCATTTTAAAATATAACCTGCCTATCTGTTGGCTAATCTGGAAATAAAGACAACAGCAGGCCTGGAGCCAATCCACTCTTCAGTAACACAACAGCCACTCAACAGAAGACATAATAACAAAATATTCCTTCTCATTTCTCACCAACACATCTACAGGCCAATTATCTTACACATTCCAATATGCCCAAAAGGTTGACAATAGTATGGTATGTCAGATCAAAAGGAGGAACAAATGCCACTGTTAAAATACTTTCCAGGAAAACACCCAGCCAGCAGCTCCTTCTCATGTAAACCCAGTCAATGGACTGGTGAGATAACATAAAAAGGTATACATGTATATACTTTGGATATGCAGGGGTTAAGAGAATAACCCAATGTCCATTAAAATCATTATTCCTTATGTGGAACATTGCATCCTACAAAGACCTGTAAGGTATGTCTACACTACAGCGGTATTTCGAATTAACTTATTTCAAATTAGTTAATTCAAAATAAGCTAAATCGAAATAACACAACTAGACACAAAAACTAATTCGAAATAGCATTTTTTTTAATTTGAAATAGCGCATCCACATTGAGCGGACCCTAAATCGAAGGTAAGGCTGGCCGGAATCAGTGTCAAAAGGGCATCAGGGTCGGACTTAGTGTGTGGGGATGCTGCCTCAGGCTAGCCGAGGTCTGTGCTTAAAGGGACCCGACCCCCCATCCTGGACAGACAGTTCTCAGGTTTCTCTGCTTGCTGGTCTACCTCGCTGAGGGACAGCAAAGCATTTGTGTCTCGGAGTGCTCTGCTTGCCCTCACTCAGGACACCACTGCACTCTGCAACATGGAACCAGACCTGCCCCCGGGGACTCTGCTGCATCTCGTGGACACGTTGCCAGCAGCCTGGCTGCACTGTCTGTAGGATGCCATCCGGGAGGACCATTGAGGGGATGTCAGGATCCAGGGGGCCCTGCGGGAGAGCTTCCACCCTGCGGAGTGCTAACAGTCTCCCCGGTCTGCCCCACTGGGGGCTTGTGTCCCATTCCTCCCTCTTGTCCTTCCACTTACCCTTCCCTAGCCCCCCCCTTCCTGATGTCAAATAAAAGACACGTATTTTCAAAAATATAACCTGTCTTTATTTAACACAACTGGGGAGGGGGAATGAAACTGTGGGGAGACAGGGGAAAGGAGGTGGGAGAGGGCAGGAGAGAGGGTGGGAGAGGGGAGGGGGAAAACTGGGAGGAGGGAGCTGGAAGGGGGAAGCAAGGAGAAGAAGGGGGAGGGGAAGCTCAGCACTTGGGGCTGGGGGTCTCGCCGGGCCAATCTCCTCCGCACGGCGGGGGAAGGGGCATCGGCGTTCCTGGGGCGATGGGGAGGAGGGTGTGGAGGTTGAGGTGGGGGGTGTGGACATTGAGGAGGAGTGTGTGGAGGTTGAGGAGGAAGAGGTGGGAGGGGGGGCAGGAGTGGGAGGAGGGACAGTAGTTGGGGGGGCAGCAGGCACAGGACTGGCACGGGGCAGCATGCTCTGCAGCAGGGCCTGCAGGTTACAGTTCATGGCTGGGTCCTCAGCAAGCTGCTCCTGGCGGAGCTGCAGGTCCTCCAGAATCCAGGCCTGGACGGTGCGGTGCAGGGCTCGCAGGGCCCCCAGGTGCTGGTCCCGGTACTCCTGCCGCGTGCTGGTGGTCCAGAGCAGGCCACAGGTGCGGGAGCATGTCCCGGGCGGGGTGGTGCGCCCTGCATGAGCAGCTGGTGCAGCTGTAGAGAAAGAAGAGAAGTGGTCAGTTCTCCCTGGGGACACAATGGATGATGCCCAGCCCTCCCTGCAAGGTGCAGATGACTGTGCCCTGCACTGTCAGAGCCAATGTGCTTGCACAGAGGACATGGTCAGGATGTCTGATTCTCCCCAGGACTGGGAGCTGCCCCAAGACCACACCCATGCCCCTGTGCCGTGTATAGTGTGGCCGGGGCGGGGGGGAGATGTCCCCGGCCTCTGTGTAGAGGGGGCGTGTGAAGGGAGAGCATCCTGCTGGGTCCCGCCCCAGGGTCGGGAGCGTGTCAGGTCTCTTCACATATGCATGCGCCTATTGGACCACGGCCCCTGGGTGTCACACAGCTGGAGCCACCTGCCCAAGGGTGGCATGGCAAGTGCTCGCACGTGCACAGGTGGCTGCGTGATCCATGGGAGGCACGGCCCACGCGCGTGGTCCCTGGTCTTCCTCTCCGCCTCCCCCCCCGCCCCCGGGTAGGGGACAGTGCTGGCACTTACCTGATATGGCCTCCCTGGACGACCCTGCCCACTCCGGTGCTGGAACAGCTGGCGGTGGCCCCTCTGGTGTGCCCGGGTCAGGGCCCTCTGGTCCCGGCTCACTGCCTCCCGGGCTGGCGTGGACCGCCCCGTCCCCCAGGAGTCAGTCGAGAGCGGGGAAGTAGGGGTAGGTGTCAGCCCCTGCTGCGGCGCCGCCTCTGGTGGCCCTGGCGTATGCCTGCCGCAGCTCTTTCACCTTCAGGCACACCTGCTCTTGGGTGCGCCTGTGGCCTTTCCTGGCCATGGTGGCCGCTATGTGGCCGTAGACGGCCGCGTTCCTCTGCCTAGTGCGGAGATCATGGAAGTTGGGGGCCTCCCCCCAAACCACAATGAGGTCCATGATCTCCGCACTAGTCCATGAGGGTGCGCGCCGTCTACGGCCCCTGGCTGGCCCCGGGTGCTGGGGGACTGGGTGGGGGAGAGCTGGCTGCCACTGGCTGCCATCCTGTGGCCACTGGCTGAGGGTCTGCAGCTGCTGGCAGGCTTGGCTCTTGCACGTGCCCAGTGGCCAGAGTCTGCCCCTTTAAGGGCCCCGCGGCTGGGGGACAGGAGAGGAGTTTTCCTGGTTTGGCCCAGAGTGGCCACCAGGGGGAACTGGGAAGGGCTGACAGCCTCCTAATTCGAAATAAGTGTCTAAACAGCACTTATTTCGAATTAGCTATTTTGAATTTGGTGTTATTCCTCGTAGAATGAGGTTTACCTAATTCGAAATAAGTGCTCCACTATTTCAAATTTATTTCAAAATAGCGGTTTGTATGTGTAGACAGCTATTAAAGTTAATTCGAAATAATGCCTGTTATTTCAAATTAACTCTGTAGTATAGACATACCTTAAGGTATAAGACACAAAGGAAGGTATGTCAGATCAAAATAAGAGCTAACTTCCACAGAACTGTGGGAAGGCAGGAAGCAATAGAACTGTCTCTCTTCAAATTAAACACAAAATAATTAACAAAAAATACATGGCCAATCGATTGCCTTTAGCTAAGCCAGCCGATGCTTTCCATTTCAAAGAATGACACTGAGCCTTTTGGAGAGAAAATGGGATTGTCAATATTATATTATCTTCCTTGAGAGAGCTTATAGGGTTTCAGGGTTGTTAAAGAGATGAAGCCTTTTACCAGTGGAAACTAAAGTTTGTTATATGAGTGTATGAAAACACTAATCTGTGTAAGGTTTCTTCTTTCATTACATTCTGCTATTAAAAACTCCATGTGCTAAAGCTATTCTGGATTTATATTGGTGATATATTTGTCCAGTGAAACATACTCTTTAATGTTTGTTTGCTACTATACACATGTGACAAATTTCTGAAAATTAATATACTATAGAAACTAGAAAGAAAGGAACAATAGGGGAAACACTTTTAAACTTAGTCTTTTAAAATGTGTCCGCATCTGGGAATACAAAAATCCTAGGATCACAGCTTTAGCTGGACTCTTCAGGGGGATTAGTATAGTTTGTTGCCTATTAAATGGGAACCTCAGGCCAAAATAAGATCCTGAATAAGAAGCAAACATTTGAAGGTTCGCATGTCCCAGTTCTTGAATGTTTTATGAAATTCAAATAATCTGTAACTTCCATCAATATACGCAGTGCTTGGAATTTTTTTTTTATTCTGTAATATAAGCCTCAAACAGTTTGTATCTGTTTGACACAAACTACCAGTGCTGATGATTATTCATTTGTGCTAGATGATAGTGATAGTAATGAAATGTTGACAATGCCTTCGGGTAATGCTTCCAAAAGTGCTTTTTAATAAACTGTGGAAACTGTTGTTTCAGCAATTCAGAAAATAATCAAGAAGTAATTATGGAAGCAAACAGAAATTTTGAGCACATAGTCAGTCCATTAAAATACACTGTCAGAAATTATTATTCGGTATTCACAAACTAAAAAAACCTACATTTAAATATGGTTAAGGTTATCACAACTATGAAATGCAAGGGCTTCACTGTTAAAACACTAATTAAATGTATAACTCCTCAATACATGACCACCATTGATCAAACAATTAAGGGTCACTATGGAGATGCTTAGGGGTCTATGGATATGAAGATTTAACTTCCATATTTTCCTTAGCTGAGCAATTTCTTTTTAATGTCTTTGTGCTATATCCTCATTGACATTTAAAAGGGGATTTTTGGTGTAATGTGTTGAGTATCTTTGAAATGCATTGAACATAATTGAACCTCTGTCCCTCTTAACTTCATGGCTAAAATTCTGAGGTGACATATTGTTAATATATGTAAGTTAGATGATATTATCTTCCTATGCCTTTTCCTTGATTGTTTTTTTTCTGCTACAACTACATCCTTGCTCTCTATCAGTGTATGAATTACATCAGTTCATATTCAATCACTGAAGATCACCCATAATGTTAGCATCATCAGGAACCTATAACTGGGCCCATGGTATCAGAAAGTCTGTTTGGGAACCATCTGGAGAGGTCGTGGGAATGATATGGGAGACATTCCTTGGACATCATCAAATATAGAAGTATACCTGTGACATAAAGACACCATGGCCAAGAGTCCTCTTTTCTTGGCAAACAACTCTCACCTCAGACCTGACAAACTCAATATATCAATCATGCCTTACAGGATATTTGTCCATAAAAAGTAACTCATAAGATATCTACAGAAAGCTCATAACTTATCAAGAATCATAATCACTTTACAATTTTTATGTATGAATAATATTTAAGAAATAATGTATTTATACTGAAAGTATGATTTGTGGACTTGGAGTAACAATTAATCATTGGGGTAATGTGTCTCAGAGAGGACCCATTCAAGCAAAAGGGAGTTTGTTTCCCCTCCCTAGCCAGCTGACAAGGTAATACAAGGTTCTATTGTGTTTCCTTGCGATAGTCCAGAACAATAAATAGAAAACCATCAATACAATTGAAAGATTTGGAACACCTTGGAAATAAAAAGGAACTTTATAACAGGCAGGAGATTTCCCTGACTACGAATAAAGACCAAAGATAGTTTCAGGATAACTCAGTATAGGAAAAAGTACTTTGTATCAATTCACTGAGGTAACCTCTTAAGGTACATTGTGTGTGTGTGTGTGGGGGGGGGGATTATGAAGGATTGATCCTGGTTCTTGTGAAACTAAACCAGTATTTTCCAATTTTATTTGGCCATGAAACCCTTTTAAACTCAAAATAATTTTGCGGAACCCTTAATGACAGTCTTACGTATGGAACTGAAAAAGTAGACCACGAATAATAAGAATAATAATAAACAAATGCTAAACAAGGTCTTGAGATCAACATTTAGTTTAATTGCACATATTTAAAAACAAAAATAACATTTAATGTGTACAAACCATTATGGTGGTTATATAACAGGTGATTGTACCACTGACTGACTGCGTGCGCATTGCTGAGTAGTGATATCATTATCCCCAATCTCTGGCTAAGCTGGCATTACACAAGGACACTTACCATAGCAAACACAAATGAAAATTGTTTTCAATAAAATTAATGAATGCTTAAATATTAATTTTTATTTTAAAAATAATAAAATGTTATTGTAATGGAATTTTCTCACAGAACCCTTACTTTCACTTCGCGGAACCCCAGGGTTCCACGGAACACCATTTGTGAAACACTGAACTAAACAATTCTGCAATTGACTGGGGATAGGCCTACTTTTTTATATATTGGAAAGAGTTATATAAATTGGTAAAGAGTTGGTGTTTTATGATTTTATTTTGTGTTGTATCCAGTGGTTTCATTATATTCTCTCACTTTAATTAAATATTTATTCTCTCATGAACAAAGCTACTTTTGTTTTATTATAAGCGCTCAGAAGTTCTGTGCAGTGTACAGAATAGGGGGTTTAAGTAAAAATGATAAACTTGGATACATAGCACCTTGGGGTGCAGAAAAATCTGCAATTTCTCTGAGTAGCTAGTATCAAAGGCTGGATATCACAAGGAATGATTCAAAGAAATGAAGGAATTGGGATGCACTTATTGTTAACCTGCAAAGTGAAGTTAGAGCTGTCATAGCCCAGAGGAGAGTGCTTGATAGGCTGAAAAGCTGATGGTGTCAAGAAGTTGACACACCCAACTACCATAAGAAATATCCCTCCATGCTGGAAGCAGGGGGATTCCAGTCCTTTATACCACAGGAACCATCAGAACACCATTTCTGAAAATAAAAGTGTAGGGGTCAATTGCAGAAGAACTCTGTATGTGTGAAGTATAGGGGTGATGAGGCCTGCATTCTCCCCCTTTTCCCATTCTCCCCCCCCCTTTCCCTACTACTGATGAGCCAGAAGCAAGCCTCTAGGAACATACGCCATTGTAGCAAGAACGAATTGTACATAAGGACGGGAACATAACAATCTTGTGTACTTACATGAACTGATCATGTAAACAAAGTCAAAGGACAAGCAGTACAGCTGAGCCATACTGTAATAATCTACAAGAAACCCCCAGAAATTTCCAAACTGCCACAAACAAGGTAGAGATACAGCATTTAAAGCTGCACCAGAGCACAGCAATTTGGACCTCACCGATGGGCTTTGCGTACCAGCGCCTCGGAAGCTGAGACAGTCTCCCACTTCATCCGCAGCCAAAACAGGTTCCCCGGCTAGCCGAAGGGATGTAAGAAATGCCGCTTTTCCTATCATGTTCTTTTAGTTAAGGGGCACAGCTGATAGCTGTCAGGAAATAAACTGCTTGTGTTTGACAGATACCTGTGTAGCATGTCTTGGTACTTTGAGAACCCAGTGTCAGACCTCAGACTTACTCTTGCCGGCAACAAAAAGATGTAATAACTTCCAACTCTGGGCCTGCCTCTTTTTTAACATGTACAGGCCAAGATAAGTTTAAAGATATGATGTCAGATTCTTCCTTTTATTACACCAGTTTCACACAACTGAAGTCAGACTTGCATAAAAATGATGTAGCACAATGGAGAATCAGCCTTATGCACCGCTTTTATGCATATTTTTATATGTCATGTATATATAGCCATGGAAATATTTTAGACTCCATGTATGGTATAATCAGTACCTATTCTGCTGAGATTTACTACATTGTACTAAATCAATAAAATACTGTTAAAATACAAGTTGTGCCAATATGCGTGGATGTTGCTTTTTAAATATTCAATATTCAAAATGCCCACAGTCACACTTAAAATAAAATCAATCTCATAAACACTCATAAACCATGTCCACTGTGCCAGCTACTTAGAATAACATTGATTGTGAAGCCACAGATCCAGGGCTGCCAACAGAATTGCTGGGGTCCGGGGCCTGGGAGTGAGGGTGGCTGCAGGCTCCTAGAAGTGGTGGGGTCTTGGGCGGAAAGGACCCTTTTAAATCACTGGTTTCCAGGAGAAATAGAAGCAAAAACTATTTGTGAACCTCCCTGCTCCAGAAACAGGTATCTGAGTCTTTCTTGATGATAATATTTACAGCTCCAACTGGCACATCCCTCTTGGAATCTCCAGTGACTGCTGCTCATCCGCATTTGGAAACTCCTGCACTCTGCCTGGAGCTGCTCCTGGGAGCCTCTTGCTTGCAATGCAGAGTGGAGGTGAAGGGGTGATGCTGATGTCAGGCTATCCTTCTTTTTTCTACCCTCTGCAGAGCAGTGGATTGGGGGGAAGAATAGAACAGAGCACTGAGGGAGGTTGTTGGCAGCTGTTGATGATGTAGCTGCTCTGAGTGGCAATCTACTTAAAAGGATAATGTACAGCAGCAAATCATAGGTCTGAAAAGAAACAATAGTGCACTGCTCAGGATTTTAGTGAGGCTCCATCATTTGGTCTGCATTTTGCCATCCTCTGAAATCCTGTGCTTTAATTAAAGCAGTCCCTGAGTTTCTTCTTCCTTTGTGAACAGACAGTCATAACACTATAAATTGATATGTAAACACAGAGCTGCCTCTGGTGGAGGCATGGTGCTCTTTCAAAAAAGCGCTATTTCAGAAGTAAAACCACAGTCTAGATGCAATTCTTTCAAAAATGGAAGCCTTTTTTGAAAGATCCTGTAAACCTCAAAAGAGCACCAGGAAGCGATTATGCAAATGAAGCATGGGAAATTCAAATCCCGGCTTCATTTGCAATTTCGTAGTGCCTAATTTATATCCCTCTGTCGAAAGAGGGATGTAATCTAGATGTACCCTTTCAGTATATGGACTCTTTCTAAGTTTTAGACCCCCCTGACTATAACTCAGATTAGGAGGAAGCCACTCCACTTCTCCCAGAACTCAAAGGGATGCTCTATAGAAACACTTCTTCCTCCATATTATCCTCCTGCGCCTGTGTAGACACAGGAGGAAAAGCACCATATAGGGTGAAATTTAGTAATATTGATTACCTGAAGACTGCACCAGGGCAGGTGCAGTCCACCGAGGAGTCCTGCCAGGCTGTGAACGATGTGAAACATGTCTGTTCTTTAAAGATGCAACACATGCCTCTGTCTCACACACAGCATGTGTCAGTCTCACACACAGACTTACAAATATACACACATTATGTTGTGTGTCTGTCTCACACAGTGTGCGTATATCTCTGCTACACACACACACACACACACACAGACACTTTATCTCTTACCTCCTAATACATAATTATATTATTGTTGTTCTTGATACTTCCTGCTATATTCATATACTCTCTGTAATTTTATTTTTTCAAACTGCTATTATCTGAGTTTTTTGACTGGTCAATTAATTGCATAATTTTATTACTCTCTTATGCTTAAATTTAATTCTTTGAATAGAACGTTCTAAAATACCTAAGCTGTCCTGGCAGAAGTAATTATCCCTATGGTAACTATTAAAAATATATATTATAACTATGTTTTTTGTATCTAATGGTAGTGTACATTCACACATTACCTCAATAATTAAGTGCACATTACAAAATTCATTCTGCACTTGGATAGGAAAAAATAGAGGGAACATTGATGTATGAGCACATGTTATCGGTAAGTAATTCATGTCAACACACATGTCTCCAATTGCAAGGTATGAAGTGACCTCAATTCCACTGTTGTCAATGGGAATGTAGAGTGCTCAGCACACTCTCAAGGCTATGTCTACACTGCCCCCTCTTGTGCAAAAAGGGGAAGTGTTTAATATCGCCACACCTCATTTGCATAACTAATGAGGTTCCATTTTTGCGCAAGAGGCTTTTGTGCAAAAAGGAGCCATATACACAGCTCCTTTTTGTGCAAAAAAACCCTCTTTTGCAAGAGCCGTTCTTCCTGAAAAAAATGCGGAAGAACGGCTCTTGTGGAAGATGGGATTTTTATGCAAAAACAGAGCCTCATTAATTATGCAAATGAGGCTCTGCGATATTCCACATTTAGCTCATTTGCATATTTTTGTGCAAGAGGGGGCAGTGTAGACATAGCCCTCGAGGCATCTTGCAGGATTAGACCCTTAAATCATCTGAGTCTGAAAATATTAAGCATTTATCCCTAATGTCTTTGGGAAAAGTGCACATTTTATGGATTTTATTAGGTGAGTTTGTTGGAATTAGTGAAGGTAAGAGACAATAAAACAGCTTCAGTTCTCAAGCTACTAAAAAGACACATAACTAGTCCCAGGAGTGAAACAGAGAAAGAGGGAGTAAATGAAACTGTTGTTTAATCACTGAAATCTATGTAGTGGCTCTTTTAGTCATTTGTAATTGTAGACATTTAGGTAATTTCTGTAAACCTGCAGAGGTTATAGCAGGAATGAATCTAATTAGAGGTTTGTCATTATGTTTCCTATTCCTTCAGCAGTTGAAAAATTGCACTGTAAGATAGTCCAGAAATAACATTGCACTGAATTATTATTTATCCTGCTGGAAAAAAAACAGTGATGTTTCTTAGGCACTTAAATTTTATCAGAATAGCTGCACTAGTTAGGAGATGATTTGTTTGCTGACATAGGTATGTGTAGTGTAGACACAGTTTTATCAGAATAGTTTATATTGTTTTTTCAAAATGCTTTATAGTGCTAAACTACCTCTACTCTAGGAGGGTTTTGCCAGCATAATTAAAGTGAAAAAACTTTCTAGTGTTGATCTGCTTTTAGAATGGATACCATTACCTCCTAGCTATATAGCAACAGTATTCAGAATTTTGTCATGAAGATGCATCAGAATACAGTATTTCATTTATCTAACATTCATATTGCCAGCAAGTCAGAGCTCCATTTTGCTAGCCACTGCACAAATGTATAGAAATGATAATGCTTGACCCAGTATGGTTCCAGACTCAAAGACAAGCCATAACGGGTGGATGAGACCAAGAATAGGACATAGAGGGTTGGGACATAGAAGATGAAGTAACAAAAATGATAGGCTGTTATAGCAAAGGTTCCCTGTCTTTGCAATTCTTAGCCTATCCCTGGCAGCAATCTCATTCTGCATATCATTTCCCACATTTGGGACTAGGGCATAAACCGTAACATCAGCACAAAGTTGAGACAGGAGTTGGAGATGGGAAACACGATTTGTCTATGCAAGGTGCCTGGGTATTAAACTAGGATGAGGAGGATGAGATTTGGAAATCAAGATTGGGGGAAGAGTCTCCTATCATCAGGTCCATTATTGTCTTCATCTTCATGAATATATGCTGATTTTTTTTAGTACAAAAGCGATCACATTTAAAGGGCAATAATATAAAAAGAAATGTAAGTCAACGTATTATTAACCAGTTTTTCCCTGAGATACATGCATTCAGTTCTCATTGCTTTTAGTAGGAACCATTCATTCATAGATGAGAGGACAATTTGACTCTATAGACATTTAGAAATAAATTCTGATTCAGAGAGCATCTGCATCAAATTCAAAGGATAAAATTTCCAAAAGAATGAGATGTATGAATTGCTGCAATATAAAGGTAGAAATATGGTATAGTACATTTTTGGGGAAAAAAGAGGGGGGTGGGGAATTTGCTTTGAACTACTTCCTAATACATAACAGGTAAAACCCTGGGTCCTTTAAAATCAATGATCAAAATCCCATTGTCTTTATTGGAGACAGAATGTAACACAGTATTTATATTTTACAGCTTTTATTCCTGCAACCCACATGGTCACTGTTCCAAATTCTTCCCTGTTGTATCTCCCATTAATTTCAGAGGAACTGTACATTTGGCTCAGTATTTTTATGAAGAATTATAAAAGAAATAAGCATCTGAAACCTCAAGTTTTAAATCTGTTGAAGTGCAGTACATAAAAAAGCTTTATTTATTCTTGTCCTTATCTTTTTATTAAATTAAATGCAATTTAGTTTATATGTAAAATATGTATTTTGTTCTGACTCCGTCATGAATTAAAATCCAAATCAGTTCACAGCCTTTCTTTATTTTTCCTTGGTGAGTAGTTTCTGAATGCTGAACTTTGTACAGTGTAAGAAAAGGTAAAGGCAGCATAATAAGCAGGTCTTTCACAGTATTGGAATAAGCTGCAATAGAGAAACAGAAACAACCATGTACAATATTTCAAACTGAACACATAGCAAGATTAATGTATTGCCAGACCTTTTATTCACTAAGGATCTATTTTAATAAAATATATACACTCAGCATCTGCATGGAGAAATTCTGTGTTGACAGAGCTGTGAACAAGATATTTTTTATGGTTTCTGTATGCACCTCCACATGTTTTTTATTGACGCAGATCCAAAATAAAGGCTCTAACTCCATGTGCAGAAGAGAAACCAAATAGCATCCCTGAACAGAATCTTAAGCAGCCCACAACTAATCCATGTACCTATTATTATTCAGTCCTTTTTCTATTTTGCATCTATAAAAGTTGATGCAAAATTAGTAGAAAAAATGAGCATGAAATTGATTAATTTTTTAAAATACTGATTAAGAACCATTTAAACCATAACAGTTGCATAAATACAGTATTTCATCTTCTGGGACTGGAACTATGCATATATGGTTCTATATTTGGGCCACGTTAATCTCTCAGGCTTTGTCTACACTGCCAGCTTTGTCTATGCAAATGAAGGGCAGATTAGCATTTTGCTGTGTTTCATTTGCATAATTTATTCAAGTTGTTTTTACGCAAGGGGTTTTTGCGCAAAAACAAGCAGTATGGACTTTTTTTTTTGCGCAACCCCCCCGTTTTGCTCAAGATCCTGATGCCTCTCCTGGATCTTGTGCAAAATGGGCAGTGTAGACATAGCCTGAGATAAAATATCCCTAGCTTCCACTGTAGGTACCCTAATTTTTTTTCCGTTCATGAAATAATCAGTTGGAGGTGTGTGGATGAGTCATATGTAAACTGTTTGTTTGTTTGTTTGTTTGTTTGTTTGTTTGAATTTTTGCAAATGTATACAGGTATGAGAATCAGAATATAACAAACATTTTGTAATAAATTATATACGTGTATGTTAATAATTTGTCTCTGTGTGGATATATAAACATGTGCGTGTGCACTTGTCCTTCTTGAACGTCATCAGATTTCTTTTGGCACAATCTTCTTATCTGTCTAGGTCACTCTGGACCTAGGTCATCCCTGCCCTCGAATGTATCTACTTCTCCCTCTAGCTTATTAGCATCAGCAAACTTGCTGAGGGTGCAAGCCATCCCCTCATCCAGGTCATTAATGAAGATGTCGAACAAAACTGGCCCTAGAGCCGATCTTTGGGGCACTGGGCTTGAAATCGACCGCCAACCCAACATCGAGCCATTGATTACTACCCATTAAGCCCAACAATCTAGCCAGCTTTCTATCCACTTTACTGTCCATTTATCCAATCCATACTTTCCTTAACTTGCTGGCAAGAATATCATGCAAGACTATATCAAAAGCTTTGCTAAAGTCAAGATATCCACTGACTTCCTCATGTCGACAGAGCCAGTTACCTCATCATAGAAGCTAATCAGATTGGTCAGGCATGACTTGCCCTTAGTGAATCCATGTTGACTATTCCTGATGACTTTCCCCTCTTCCAAGTGCTTCAAATGGATTTCTTGAGGATCCCCTCCACGATTTTTCCGGGGACTGAGGTAAGGCTGACTGGTCTGTAGTTCCCCGGATTGTCCTTCTTCCCTTTTTCTAAAGATGGGCACTACATTTGCCTTTTTCCCATCATCTGGGATCTCTCCCGATCTCCATGAGCCTCAGGATGTGTCGCTGTCCCTGTAGCTGTGCTGAAGCAGGCTAGAAATCTGGGCTCAGCAAGGGAAGGTTATGGGATTCCCAGCACATCAGGTGACTGTCCCAAGGGTATTCTGACCTGTCACAAACCCATCTCGATAAAGGTTTCTAGAGCAATTGTTGGAAGACAATGCATAATTCAAATATTAATTATTGGATACGTGCACACTAGCAGCCCCTGATATTCTTTGACAATGTTCATCTTAGAGACTTCTGTGTAACTTGGCTACTTATTCTGTGGTCGTTAGTTGTTCTATCAGATCCAGCTGCTGCATCCCTTGTGCTTAAGGACCTTTTGTTACACCATGACAAACTCCTGAATAGGCTCAGCAAATGATTCGTTTTTTTTTCATTTTGGTGCCCAAACTGAGAAATTTGGGGGTGGAGGGAAAGGAAGAGGTTCATTTTGAACTGAAACAGAAAGTTTTGAATTTTCTTACTGAAGAAAAATGTTTGGGTCAAAGGAAGCATTTTGAAGGTTAAACTGTCAGCCCACAGCATGACCCCTGGGGTCTGAATAAACAGGATTATGGATTCGCTTAGACACACAGCTGATAGAGACAGCTGCTTTATTAATTACTCTAAGTCACTAATACTACAGGGTAAATGCTGCCAAATGTCTACACAACGTGACAACTGCAAAGTGACATTATACACCAACACACACAGAACAATGCATAATATGGAGTAACAGGCACTTAGGAATGCTTACGTCCCTTCAGTCTGAGGGGAGTCCCATCCCTGTCACCTTGTGCCCTGGGCTGCAGTGGATGTGGCTCCAGCATGGGGGAATCCCGGGCACCCTCAAGGTTGGGGTCCCGGGTGAGACTCAGCTAGGGGAGGGACTCCTGGTGATCTTATACTTTAGCTGTTTACTGAGTGTGTGCAAGCTGCCCCAATGCCACTTTTAACTTTCCCACGGGGCTGAGAGCTGAGGTCATGTTATTTATCCCACAATCAGCTCTAGTAAGCATAAGGAGTTGTGGCTGATGAAGGCCATCTGATAGAGAACACCTGGTATGTGTGCTTGCAGAGTGCAAGGTTAGCAGGCTGTGTACAGGTAGGATGGAAACTTCCATCCTGGCTCTCTGAGGCCTGCAGGCAGGCCTGCCGGCGTGTCATATGACAAAACTAAAATTACATTTTCTTTTGAAAGTGCCATTTTTGACATTAGATAATGAAACAGTTCATTTTGAAAATGAAACAACACGTTTTGACATTTGTGAGGCAAAAAGAGTCAACATTTTTCATCTGAAACTATTAGCCAAATTTAACCCAAATTCATGAATAGTTTCTTAAGTGCCCATAAAAAGCATTTCTATGAATTTACTATTAACTAAAAATTTAAACAGTATATGCTAGAGCTCATCCAGCATCAGCAGAACTAGAACTGCATACACACACACACACTTACCTACTTATCTACCGACGTATCTTGAAGTGGTACCATCATGTACAGGATTTGTAGTTTTGTTCAATGGCTTTCAGCATGCCCTCTATAAAAATTGTTCCCATGCCACTCTCCTGCACACACATTGCAAAGTTCCTGTACCTTAAGGGGGTCATTTAATTATCACTAAGGGCCAAGAGGTCAAACCTTTAAAATGCAGTTAATGCATTCACTATACTTGACACAGTGCTAGGGCATAGAGACCACAAAACATAAATGCAGCGTAGTACCAAGAGAAAGTCCTTGTCAGTTGTTAATAATCATATCAACAAGTTTGGCACCTACAGATATTAACTCATATAGTATTTATTGTTAGTTCTAGCCTAGAAATGAGTGACTTTTTTTCAGAGCTAACAAGGTAAAGGCTTGAGATTCAAAGGGTTGTAATTCTGCACTCTTATGGACAATTCCTACCCAATTCAATAGAAAATCATAGTCTTGCTATAAGCATGTACTGTTTTGTTTTGTTTTAACTATTCTATAGAATTAGATACATTTCATGAGATTCTTTATTGTTCTCTAGTGTATATTGTAGATTTTGAAAGTGATTTCTATAGAAGTCTATTTATCATCATATGCACTAAAGGCTTGTAAATGATTTTAGTACATTAAACAGCCAGTTATGCCATTTCTTAATCGAAATAGTGAATGCAAGAATAACTAAAGATGTTAAGGAGTAGGTATTTTGCTAATCATGTAGTCAATACAATTTGTATCGACTACGCAATTAGTCGATAAGGGGAGGCTCGCTCTGGAACACTGCACTTTTGCATTTTAAGTGTAGTAAGACCCTGGTGACTCTTACTACATTTAAAGTGAGGAGGTATAGCAGTCCTGGAGCCTCATGAACCAGGACTACTTGGGGTATGTCTACACTAGCCCCCTAGATCGATCTAGGGAGGCTAATGAGGGCGACCGAAATTGCAAATGAAGTGCGGGATTTAAATATCCCGTGCTTCATTTGCATGTTACCGGCCGGTCGCCATTTTAGAAATTGACTAGCCCGAAGTAACTGCCCGTGTCTACACGCGGCAGTGAAACGGGATTCTGAATTAAAGCCCTAAATCAAATTAGGTGTTATTCCTCCTGCAATAAGGTTTACCAACTAATTCGATTTAGGGCTTTAATTCAGAATCCCGTTTCACTGTCGCGTGTAGACGCGGGCAGTTACTTCGGGCTAGTCAATTTCTAAAATGGCGACTGGCCGGGAACATGCAAATGAAGCACGGGATATTTAAATCCCGCGCTTCATTTGCAATTTCGGTCACCCTCATTAGCCTCCCTAGATTGATCTAGGGGGCTAGTATAGACATACCCTTGGTCCCAGCTCGTGCTGGGTCCAGCAGCCCCTGTTTGTGGCAGCCCAGTCTGGCTTCCATGAACAGAGACTGCTCCAGTACCTACAAACAGAGGCTGCTTCGTGGCAGCAGCATCTGTCTGAGGGGGGAGGAAGCAGCTCCCTGCTGGGTCCCCTGCAGACGGGTGTTGCTGCCAAAGCATCGTCTGCCCACGGCAAACCTCAGTCACCTGTGGGTAGAGGCTGCTTCTCAATAGTCTCCCCTACCCACTCCCACTGCCTCTGATAGAGGCGGGGGGGCCAGGCGGAACCACAGAGACAATGCTGGGAGAAACTAGCTTTTAAAACTGCTGCCCTCAGCACTGGCTTCTGTTTCCCCCCCTCCCTACTGCCTCTAAATATAGAAGCACCAAGGCAGGGGGTAAGCAAGTAATCAAGTACTCCACTTGCCTACTGGAAAAACTTGTTTATCAGGTAGTCGAGTAGTCGACTACTCACTAACATCCCTAGGAATTACCACGTTACAAGCAGACTAATCCTTGAGATTATGATGTAGCTAAACCACAATATAATTTGTGATCGTCATCTTTAAACATGGTACTTTCTGGGACAAAGAAAAGCATATACTAAAAAAAAAACCCCATGGTTACATTTTTTACCATAGCTTTTCTGTAGCAAATATTAATAGTTGTTTCTGGTCCAATTATGAAGCATTATAGGGTAATTAAACTGACAATTAGGTAAACATCCAACAGGAGAATGTTGATAAAATAATGAATTTGCTTCATCTGTTCTCAGCCACTTTCATGGTGCTTTCTGCAGATGTTCTAGCAGATGAAAAGAAAGTTTGTGGAAATCACAAATGTTGAGCATATTCACCAAATACAAATTTAAACTTGGAAATTTGAGTCTTCACACCCAGATGCTGAATTGAATACGTATGATGAAGTAGTCCACAAAGCATATGTATCCAAATACAACTAACCAGCCTGTGTCATATCTTGAATATCAGCTGCTCAATTAATTAAACTAAATAATTAATAATTTTGAGGAAATCATAATCTTCACACAGAGAACTTGCAAGATTATCTAAACAAATCTACATTCAGGTCTACCATTGATAATATTCAGAATATTTAGAATGCAATATTAAAATTAAAAACAAACATAAGTTTCTGTAAAATGTATGTTAACATCTATTTAATGTTCTCTTTTGAAGTCATACTATACAAGGGAAATCCATTTAAAGAGTATTTTATTGACTAAATAAAGATGATATTTTAGCATAAAAGACAAATAGAATGCAATATTTTATCTTTGTGTTAAATATATTTTGACATGTCTGAATGTTTTTATAACATACTACTCCTGCCTAAAACATAAATATGAAATGTGGTCGTTTCATTTATTATAAATGACCCTTCCCATTCACGGCTAGAGGTTGAAAGCTCATCTTTGTAGAAGTTACTTTTCTCCTCTCCTTACATCTTACTCATTTTCTAGGTCTCACTCATTTGATGTGCAGCGGTTATTTTGTATGTTTATGTACAGGCTGTCAGGATATTCTGTATTAACCTAGATGTTTTCTCTGTTAAATATTCTGAATTTGAGATATCACCTATGAATAAATGTAAATTTTGTGGCCTCCAAGAAGGTGCATTTTACATTTTGGATTACTTTTTGTTATCCTTTCTGTTTTCATTTCTATCCAATTTAAGACCCCTGTTAACTGGTGAAAAGTCACTTTCATGTTAGCTATCTATCTGGCTGGCATTCTAGTGAAATCAGTAAAGATTTCCTGATCCCAAGTGCTTCTTCTACACTGTTATAAAGTGTTTTCCATGGACTTTGCCCTTCCTTGGGTCCCACAACTCTTTGCTCTCCCACATAGCTTTAGCTTTGCTTCTGTGGTTCCTTCTCCCCATTTCTGTATGTTTCAGGGTTCTTTCCTTGTCTCCCTCTTCTTTTTCAGGTCGACAGACCCCAGGGTGACCTCCTTTGCACTCCTGACTTCTACTGATCTCTTTGTACTAGTTACTCCCACACAGAGCTAGTTAAAAAACACAAATGTTTACCAGGTAGTTTAAACATTACCTTTTCTGCCTTTCTCATTACTCCACTCTTGAGATCACTTATGCACTAATGATAATACCTCTGTGATGAAAATGGTGGCGCTTGGGCCTCTTTCTGTATTTTTACATATGGCAAAGTGCCTTGAAACGGAACTATAAACACTATTTGTCTCACATTTGCTGTCAGTAGCCCTCAGATGACAATGACTTTCATCCATCATTGATCTAGGTGGGCATCAATTTTCCAACTTACATATTTTGGGGACAAAATTTTCATCTTGTTACTATCACGTCAAAATGTTGTTCGCTTTACTGGAAGCAGGATTTAGTCTTTCACTTATTAGTATCCGCTGCTTTATATGATTAAATACATAAATATTTAAGTTGGTAAAATGTTGACTGATTTCTTTTAAAACACTCTTAAAAGAGTGGGTCTATCTCTATTGACCTTGCTTAGAGCTTCAATTGATAGAAGAGTAGCTTGTTCTGTCTCTGTGTTTCCCCTTCCTCCAGAGAATTTGCCTTGTCCCTCTCAATAACAGAAATACTTATACTGCCATTTATTTGATATTTTGTGAAAACCATGTTCTGTACCACCTCATCATTTCTGAAGTTTAAACTTTACATTGTACTAATGTATAGTCTGTGGTGTTTGCAGTTAAGGATGTGTATTTAAGATATTATGAAGCTTATTGAAGTAAATGGAAATACAGATTGAACCTCTCTGGCACCCTCAGCGCCTGTCTGGTTCCAAAGCACAGAATTTTCCGGACCATGGGAGGTCAATATTGTCTAGCAGCATTACCAACACTTCCACTTTTAGAGGACATTTAGGGGTAATTTAGAGCTAAATAACAGCATAGAACACTGAGAGCCAGGACTGGTGGCTGTGAACAGACTTTAGGGGACTGTGGAACACTTGGCCACACCTAGGAAAAGTGTTCATCCAGCTAACTAAAATCATGCCAGACCACAGATGTTTCTGGACCAGAGAGTTCTGGACTAGAGACGTTCAACTTGTACTCCTATTGAAAAAAAATGGATTTTAATTAGGCCTTAATGTACAGCAAGATGCAGATCATTTATCTCCAGAGCTGCAATGGATGAAGAAGCCATAGAACATTAAAGATCGTCATCTGAAAATAAATAGCAAATATCCTATACGGAGTGCTTTTAAAAATATCTGACCAGACACAACACGATAGCATAATGACACAGCAGTACTATATATATTGTGTTACAGCAGCAGTAACTATACTTTGTGTTTTATGTAACTTTTTTAAAATTTAAGAATCCAGGAATACTTTGTACAAAGTGAGATGACCCAGTTCCATTTTTTAATATGAGTAGTCCTGTTAATAACAGGGCCACCTTTTATTACCTCCTACCTTATTACAGATCTGCACTAGATTACACTGTGCTTTCATATTTGACAAAAGATCTTCCTGATATTGCATTCTACAGGTGGATTTTTTTCAGTCTGCTCATTTTAGGTGACATGACTATTTCTTAAATGCTGTATAATTGTCAATTTGTGATACTGGATAGCATAAGTAAGGACAATAATATGAGAAAGAACTACCTAGATAAAGTACTGCTGCCAATTGTTTTTTACCGGAAGTTTCCAGAGTAACCAACTTTTAATGGCCAAGGCCTAGTAAAGTGCTGAAACAAAAGAGGATTTCCCAATTATCTCTTTGGAAATAAGCAATTTCATTAGTTTATAGGATACCCTGCAACTGAAGTTATGATTACTACCACACTAGTTGGAATAATCCTGTAATTTGTTTCCTGGTCACAAAACTGTCAAAGTAATTATTTTACACAGTACTGGGAATCTGAAACTGATTGGAATGGAAGTGATTACTTGATTTGCGCATATAAGCAGTTTGTGTGCAGTTGTTCTAATTGCACACATATGTCAGATGCACATGTTTTCATGCCTTTTTTTTTTCTGATAGCCTGAAGGTCAGGGACATCTGGTTTTCAAGATACCTTTTACACTTGTGTTATCAATTCAAACGTTTTAGCCTTTTTTAATGACAAAACTATGATATTTATTAGTTGTAATTATATACAGTGCTTGAATCAGACTTTGTACACCATTTTTCTACTATAAATCATAGTGCTAAGTTAATGAAATCTGTGTTAAAAGTTGTCAAATTACAGTGCAACTGATGTTTTTTGACCTCTTTGAAGTCTATCTTGAGTGCACTCCTGAGGTAACAAGTTTATCTTCCTGCATATCTCAAGGGTGGCACCCATAGTCAGTCCCTTCTTGGGCTGAATCTCTTATTTGCAGCCCTCAGTTTCCCAAATGGGATGACATGAGCCCAACACTGTTTGTTACTGGGTTTTTTTTCAATTTTCTCTAATACAGAGTGATGGTCATAATAATAAACTAATATAACACTTTTGTCCACACATCTGAAAATGTTTTATAAAAGATGGTTAACATTATTATTCATGTTTTATAGATGGAGAGACTGAAGCATAGATCATTATACCAAATTGCCAAATTCACACAGCAGCTCAATGAAACCCAAGGAAATGAAACTGAAGTTCCTTGGGGCCAATCTGTGCTCAAGCCAATTCACCATGTGATCTCCAAAAAGAGCTAGGAGTGATTTGCAATATCTGATTTCAAACTGTTTCTGTATAAAGTTGAATTCCGAGTTCTTGGTTTCAGCTAATTTCTGTGGGATTCAATTTGTTTCAATATTTAGGTTTCATATTACATTTGTTTTAGTTATCCTGAGAATTAAGTTAATCAAATATATTTTTATTCCTTTGTGTTCACAATTTGCATTCCTCTCTAACTATTTGAAAAAAAGAGGAAAAAATGATATGGTATTTAACAATAGCATTAATTGAGCAATATAATCTATACAGAAATTCCACAGAGGAATATGTCATCACTTGTTCAACTATTATCAAGGGTCATCAATATATAATAATAAATTCCCATGGGCATTTCAAAACCAAACATCTTATGATTTTGAGATTTTTATAACCTTAGTTGCTCAGGAAAATAATTTTTGAATAAGATCAGATATAAAGATTATTTCATTCAATCTGAATTCAAAATCAATTGAGTCAAAATAAGCTTAGAAAAGATAGCATTAAAAGACTGATCATTAAACCCATTGTTGTAGCTCAATATGGGCATGTCTACACTTTGGAGTTATTCTGAAATAATTCCCTTTTTTCCAAAATAACAAAGCAAAATAAGGGGCTTGTTATTTCAAAATAACAACTCCTGCTTGTGAAGAGGAATAACGCTTATTTTAAATTGTTATTTCGAAATAGCATTAGTGTTCATACTTAGCTGATGTTATTTTGAAATAATTGGCCTCCAGAGGCCTCTCACAGATGCACTTGTGGCCACTCTAGCCACACACCTGACAACTCTATTGCTTCCCTTCTCCTTCAGAGTTTAAAGCTGCAGGCAAAGGGGAACATAAGAACATAAGGGAAGGGCTTTTGGAACCACACCAGCCCTGCCAGCCCTGTGCCACACAACATCCTCTTTTGTGGAGCCATGGCAGACCCTAGCGCTCCCTCTGAGTCCCCCACAGCTGCCGCCAGCATGCCTGCAGCCACCTCAAAACCCCTGGGCAGGTGCAAAAGAGGGCACCGGCCTGGACTGGTGTGGAGATCCCGTATCTCATAGAGGTCTGGGATGAGGAGACAAACATCCAGGATCTGCACACCAAGAGGAGGAATGCAGAAGTTTATGGCTGGATGGCCATCAGCCTAGCCCACAAGGGGCAAGCCACACCCTGGAACAGGCACGAATGAAAGTAAAAGAACTCTGGCAGGCCTACACCAAGGCCAGGGAAGAAAATTCCCATCTGGGGTAGCACCTCACATGTGCCACTACTACGAGCAGCTGGATGCCATCTTGGTGCATTCCATCACTTTCCCTACACACCTGTAGGGGCAGACGGTGGTTGGCAAGGGGCTGTGTGGTCCTCACCCAGCCTTCTCAGCCTGGGGTTCACACAACAGCTTGTGCATGTGGGTGCACATGGATCGCCAATCTGGAGTGCTCAGCTCCATGACATTCTCCAACAGGAACCCCTCGTTCCTTCTCACAAGGTTCCTGGATAGGCCTGCCTTACTCCAGACTCCATGGTTGGGGATATGGAAGGAAGCTGAGCTGCCCCATCTCCCTCCCTCCCCACTCCTGCAGACTTCTGGCCTGGATGGCAGCTCCCCATGCCTGCTTGTCCCTGGGACATAGCAAGGCTCCCCTGGAATATCTGTGCCCTTTAGGAAAGTGCCCACCATCTAAGCAATGGATGGCCTTGCTCGAAGCACATTATCGTCATCTGAACTGAGATCTTCAGTGACAGCTCCGTGATTAGGGCTAGGCTTCATGCACAGTGTCTTATGGAATGACTTCCCTAGTCACTTTTCTTCACAGCTGGGCCAGCTGCAAGCGAGTCACGTTCACCACTTCTTCTGCCATTTTCCTGAGCCTGTGAGACCTGGAGGCAGAGGCAAACCCTCAAACACCTAGACTTCTCCATTCCCTCAGTTGGATCTTCAATGAGGAGCACCGGGAATGCTGATCTGACCATGAGCTGAGGAGAACCACAAGCTGAGGCAGCAGCTGTCATACCAGCACAAGGCCATGAGCTCTTCCATTACATCCAATATGGAGCTCATGACTGTGTGTATGGAGCAGTCCACCAGCCACGTCTCCACACCTGCCCCCTCACAAATCCCAGCACCTTCATCTGTCCCAGCCCCCGCCTTCCTGGCCTCTCCTCCTAGTATCCCCAGAGGCACTGGACCCACAAACATGGTGCAGTGGGATCTCCTGGGCAGCTGAAGCCTTCCAAGATGCCCAAGGCAGGCACCAGTCCCAGCCCCATCCCTGAGCCCCTCTCTCCCTCGTCCCCCATTCCAGGTTCTTTCCCCAGTCCCTCCCCTGTTGTATATCCCCCCCAATAATAATAACAGAGTTGTGTTTTCCAAACAGAAATGCTTTTTTATTTGGTCTGCAGGGGAAGGTGGGAAGGGAGGACAGAGGAAGAGTGGACTAGGGGAAGACAGACACACAGGGACAATGCAGAGGCCCCTTATGAGGATGCTCAGGGAGAATCTCACTGGTAGTCTTGGCTGAAACTCTCCCTCAAGGCCTCCTAGATGAGCACAGCCCCCTGATGTGCTTGCCAAATGGCAGTGGTGCCCGGCTGCTCATAAGCCCTAGCCAGCCGCTCAGCCTCGCCCCCTACCCTGGCAGGAAAGTCTCCCCCTTGCTCTCAGAGATGTTGTACAGCACACAATAGGCCACCACCACCTGGGGGATGTTGCTCTCGATGAGGTCTACACAGGTAAGGAGACTCCGGAACCTCCCCTTGAGGCAGCTCAAGGTACACTCTATCACCATGCAGCACCTGCTGAGCCTGCCAATGAGGGCTTCATCAGCCAGGGGAGCAAGGAGTAAGTTGTATCACCGAGGATGCACATGAGTATGTCCACATTCCTGACCCTGATGGGGCAGCTGGGGAAAAACGTGCCAGCATGCAGCTTGTGGAATAGCCTCAAGTTCTGGAAGACATGAGCATCATGTGCCTTCCCCAACTACCCAATGTAAATGTCCGTGAACTGTCTCTTGTGGTCCATGAGGACTTGCAGCACCATCAAAAACTACTCCTTTTTATTTATATATGGAGAGTCATGGAGGTTAGAGGCCAACATGGGGATGTGGATGCCATCAATGGCCCCTGAACAGTTGGGGAAGCCCATGGCGGCAAAGCTAGTGACGATGAGGGTCCACGTTGCCCTGGGTGATGATCCTCCACAGTAGGATGTCGTTGATGGCCTTGACTACCTATAAAATCATAGAAACATAGTATAATGGGGTTGGAAGAGATCTCGGAGTGCCACCAAGTCCGAGCCCCTTCCCAAAGCAGGACCAACCCCAACTAAAACATCCCCAGAAGGGCTTTGTGAAGCCAGGAATGAAAAACCTCCAGGTATGGAGATTCGACTACTTCCCAAGATAACCCATTCCAGTGCTTCACCACCTTCCTTGAAAAATAGTAAAAGAGTCAAACCTATATGAGCACAGCCCTGACCGTGGATTTCCCCATGCTGAACTGGTTCTAGATGGAGTGGCAGCTGTCCGGTGTGGTGAGCTTCCATAGGGCAATGGCGTTGTGCTTCTTCAGGGGGATGGCCGGCCTCAGGCGGGTGCCCTGTTGCCTGCGGGCAAAGGAAAGCCACTCGCAGAGCTCCAGGAAGATGGCCTTCTTCATGCAGAAGTTCTGGAGCCACTGCTGGACATCCCACCACTGCATGACGATGCAGTCCCACCACTCAGAACTGGTCTCCTGCCATCAGGAGCAGTGTTCCATGGTGTGCAGGGGAAGATGGATGGGAATTTGGTGTATGAGGAACACCAGGGCCTGAGTCAAGAAGTCTCCCAGTCTGGACTGGTCATTGTGCTCCTGCAGTACCACGTGGGCAATCTGCATGAACTGAGCCATGAGGCACAGCATGAGGGCCCAAGAGCCTGGCAATGTTTTGCAGCAGCTCCAGCTCCATGGTGACAGTGCTGGGGCATCTGCAAGGACAATCAGAGGACACAGCATGAGTTTCATATCCCTCAAGGGGGTAGGCAGTGGAGAAGTGGAGCGTGTGATGTGGCTTCAGAGAGGAGTCCCTTTAAGCAAGAGTCTCAGCTATCTTCAGGAAGTGACTGCTCTCCTGATGCCCTCCCTGGAGTGCTTCCAGGGGGCTTTAAATGTGATTCAAGCTCCAGTCAGTGTGGATGTGCTATTTCAATATATTTCTGTGCTATTTCAATGATGCCTTATAGTGTGGGCACACTATTTCAAAATTGTTATTTTGGGAGTTATTATTTTGAATTAACTTATTTTGAAATAACTTTCCAATGTAGACATACCCTATTTCAGCAGTTGGAGATCATTACAAATATGAACAAAAAATAGTGCCATTTACTATTTCATGATGCCATTGCACATCTCTCATTAGCATCAAAGAGCAGTGCTTGTCAGCTCAGGGCATACAGTTCTGTGATATTCTCATTTAGGAGGAAAACAGAATCAAATGTAGTCAGAACATAAATGAAAAGGTTCGATCCAGACAACAATCATTTAGCATAATGCAGAAATGGGAGAGACACTGTCATAGAATTTCACTTATGGTGATTGCATAAAAGCCATGTAAAATATAAGTGATTGGCAAGGTGAAAGGTTTCCTAAGAGGGTTTATATATTTTCTGTATGTGTTGGTGTTTTTGCTGATGTTTTGTTTTAGTTATTTTAAATTGAATAAATTTGAGAGCATCTGTCACTGAAATGAGAGTCGTGACTAGAGTTCATGGCTGACAAGATATTTGCAGGAGTGACTCATCTTATCTTACCCTCATCTAGCTTTCATATTTTACTCACCCTATTTAGCATATGGGTTGTTATTAATTATTTTTATTGTACAAACTCAAGTTTTCTTCTTACTAGCTTGGGAGAGCACATTGTGAATATTACTTATATATCAGATTCATTCATCTTGTGTGTGAAATACATTTGGGGCAAGATACATTCTCTCCTCTCTACCACTTCCACAAACACACACACACACACCCTCCACCTTTCTGCTCTATTTCATTGTATTATTCTATCAGCTTGAGTTCTGATAGGGGGCTTTAATGTGGTTCTGAGATTGTTATTTTTTGTTATCTAGTCTTAGTCAGGTTTCATGAAAAGGGGTCAAGCTGTTTGTGACAAGCCTGTATTAACATTGTACTCTTGTATATATTGGAAGTTTTAGGCTGACATAGTCTTTTGTATGTATAGAGTATTAAAAACTCAATAATATGCATGATCAAGATAAAAATATAACAGGTGGGTTATTTTGCTAGGGATTTAATAAATCTAACCATTTAAAAATTTATCTTTGTCATATACAACACATAGGTTTTCTTTTATACACATTGATTGGATCTAACTTAAAATTTGCTTTGCAGCTGGATCAGAGCATCAGGCTACTGCTGTTGAGGATGTGTTTGGAATTCAAAAGGGAGCTACTTTGTTATGAAAATTGCCCAAGGGCCATGGTCAAGATATGCTGCCTGAGAAAATAAGATATCCAGAGGATGTCTCACTGCACCATTTTAGGTAATGTTTCTTCTGGGGGGCCTTTATGACTATGGAGATCATTTTAGGACAATGTATAGGAGATACTGCCTGGAAAAATATCAAAAAAATAACAATAACAAAAAGTCTGTGTACTATACTATATCAGAAAAGCTGTAGAGAGCTTTGGCTATGCTGCGTGACCTAAGTTTATGCTTAGCTGACTTTGAAATGTATATTGATTTACTTTGGTTTCCTAGGATACGTCTACATAGTTGCACATTGCTCAAAATAAGCTATGCAATTTGTGTTACGAAAATTGCATAGCTTATTTTAAGATAGCCTATTTTGAAATTTGGTGTTGTCTACACTGTGCCAAATTTTGAAATAGAGAGCTATTTCAGTGTCTTTCTTATTCCTTGTGCAACAAGGTTTACAGAAACCCAGGATAAGACACCTGTTATTTTGAATCTATTAAGACATACACAACACTATTTCGGGATAATGGACGCTAACTCGAAATAGCACCACTGTGTAGATGTACCCCTAAAGATGTAATAAAAAGTAGATATATATGGCTAGACCCCAAAATCTTTTTTTCCAGAAGTAGTCCTATTGAAGTAAGTGGGATAACTTATGAGAAACTTCAGGAGTTTGCTCTATAGGTTTTGGTGTGGAGTTTGTTTTTTCATAGGTGACAAAATTGGACAAGTCCAATTTGGAGCTTTAAAAAACTGTTTTTAAATCAGGGATTATAGTATTTACAAATATATGCCCCAGACTACCAAAGCGTTTAAGAACATGTTTAGCGCTAACTACATGAGTAGTTCTATAGAAGTTAAGAAGGAGCTAGTGTTCTGCAAAAACTCATTGTGATTTACAGGAAGAAAAAATGCAAAGCTTTTTGAAGTTACCGGAAAATGAAATGTGATAATCTAAATTGGAATTTGCCTAGAAACTTAGATCAGTTTTGGAAGAGTGTTTTATGAGTTTTTTTCTAAAAATTGGCCAGGACTTTGGCACTTTATTTTAGAGGAGACATAAAATCAGATAGCCAATCTTGATTTAAAAATTGCTGGTGATGGAGAATCTCCCGTATACCTTGGTAAATGTTTCAGGGGTTAAGTATTCACTGTTAACAATGTATGCCTTACTTCCACTCTTAATTTATCTAGCTTCAGTTTCCAGCCATATTATAGCATTCTATGGTAGAGTGAAGAGCCCATTGTCACATTTGCATTGCCCATGTAGTAACCGAGGGCCCATCTACACAGCAGCGTTATTTCGAAATAGCTAGGTGAGCGTCTACACAACCAGCCCCTTATTTCAAAGTAATTCAAAAAAAATGGGCGTCTTATTCACAATTCTGTGAGGGTATGTCTACACAGCAAAGTTATTTCGAAATAACAGCCATTATTTCAAAATAACTTTACCAGAGTCTACACAGCCAAACCGCTATTTCGAAATTAATTTGAAATAGTGGAGCGCTTATTTCAAATTTGGTAAACCTCATTCCACAAGGAATAACGCCAAATTCGAAATAGCTAAATCGAAATAGGGGCTGTGTAGATGCTTATTTCAAAATAGGGGGCCTCCAGCCCTTCCCAGAGTGCCCTATTGGCCACTCTGGGCACAACCAGGAAAACTCCTCTCCCTCCCCCACTCCCCGGAGTCCTTAAAGGGATAGAGTCTGGCCACAGTGCCTGTGCCAGCTCCAGGCCTGCCAGCCCAGAGTCAGCAGTCACTGCCCCTGACCCAGTGGCCCCACAACATGAGCCAGCAAGCCACCAGCAGCCAGCCCTCCACCGCTCCCCAGGACCAGTCCCCCAGCTCCCAGGAGCCTGCCAGGGGCCGCAAAAGGCGGGTGACTTCCTGGTCTAGTGCGGAGATCATGAACCTGATTGAGGTTTGGGGGGAGGCCTCCAATGTCCATGATCTCTAAACTAGATGCAGGAATGCGGCCGTCTACAGAAGGATGGCTGACAGCCTGGCCACCAAAGGCTACATGTGCACTCAGGAGCAGGTGCACATGAAAATCAAAGAGCTGCAGCAGGACTATGCCAGGGCCACAGGGGGCAGCTCCTAACCTAACCCACACACCTGCCCCTATTTCAACACCCTGGACCACCTCCTGGGGGGCAGGACGGTCCGTGCCCCCAAGGTGGTCGTCAACCGCTGGGGCAGAGGACCCTGACCAGGGCATCAAGGAGGAGGACGAGGAGAGCCAGGAGCCAGAGGAGGCCATCATCACCACCCTGATGAGCCAGAGACCCCCGAGCTTCCCCAGCGGACCTGTCGCCGGTGTCATCTCAGGCCAGGGAGGCAACAACAGGTGAGTGCCATCACTGTTCCCTTATGCAGGGGTGGGAGATGGAAACCAGGGACTCCTTGTGTGGGCCTTGCTGTCCACGGATCACGCAGCAACCTATGCATGTGTGAGCATGTGCCATGCCACCCCTGGGCATGTGGCCCCAGCTGGCTGCCACACAGGGGCCTTACCCTGTTAGCCACATGTGTGTGTGGGGAGGCATGACATTCTCCTGACTCCGGGGTGGGACACAGCAGGATGCCCTCCCTCCACAAGGCCACTCTACACAGAGCCAGGGGACATCTCCCCCCCTCCACCCACACTATATACAGCACAGGGGCATGGGTGTGGTCTTGAGGCAGCTCCCACTCCTGGGGATAGGAGGACATTCTGAACATGGCCTGTGTGCAAGCACAGCGGCTCTGATGGTGCACGGAATGGTCATCCTCACCTTGCAGAGGGGGACTGGGCTTCACCCACTGTGTCCCCAGGGATAACTGACCACTTCCCTTGTTTCTCCACAGCTGCACCAGCTGCGCGTGCAGGGGACACCACCCCGCCCGGGACATGCTCCTGCACCCGAGGGCTTCGCAGGCCCACCCGTGCCGTGGAGGGGTACCAACAGCAGCATCTGGGGGCACTGAGATCCCTGCACCACACCCTCCAGCACTGGGTGCAAGAAGATCTGCAGCTCCAGTGGGAGCAGCTTTCCCAGGGCAGTGCCATTTGCCAGCACCTGCAGACCCTGGTGCAGAGCGTGCTGCCTCCTGCCACTCCAGCGCCTGCTGCCTCCCCAGCTACCACTCCTCCCCCCACTCCTTCTCCTCCTCCTGCTTCTCCCTCCAGCTCCTCCACACCCTCCATCCCATCCCCATTCCCCCAGAGATGCCAAGGCCCCTGCACCGCGGTGCTGGGAGACAGTGGCCCAGCGAGACCCCCAACTGTGAGCACTTAGCTTCCTCTCCCCCTTCTTCCCCTTGCATCCCCCTTCCAGCTCCCTCCTCCCAGGTTTCCCCTCTCCCACCCTCTCTCTCCCTTCTCCCGCCTCCTTTCCCCAGTCTCACCAGAGTTTCATTCCTCCACCCTCCATTTTGTTAAATAAAGAGAGTTTGTATTTATGAAAACATGTGTATTTTATTTTACACCAGGAAGGGGGGTTAGAGAGGGGTAAGTGGAAGGATGTGAGGGAGGAATGAGGCACAAGCCCCTAGGGGGGCACACCAGGGAGACTGTTAGTGCTCCTCAGGGTGGAAGCTTTCCCGCAGGGCCTCCTGGATACTGACAGCCCCCCGATGGACCTCCTGGATGGCAGCCTGCAGAAAGTGCAGCCTAGGCTCACAGCAACACGTCCAAGAGAAGCACCAGAGTGCCCAGGGGCAGCTCTGGCTCCATGTTGCAGAGTGCTGTGGTGTCTCCAGTAAGGGCAACCAGAGCACGCCAAGATGAAAATGATTTGCTGTCCCTCATCGAGGTAGACAAGCAAGCAGGGAAACCTGAGAACTGGCTGTTCAGGGGGGGGGGGGGAAGGGCCTTTAAGCACAGACCTCAGTTAGCCTGAGGCAGCAGCCCCACACAGTAAGTCCTGATTTGGTGCCCTGTTGGAACTGGTTCTGGCCAGCCTTAAATGCGATTCAGAGTCCACTCAGTGTGGACACAATTTCAAAATAGCAAAAAATGCATTTTGTGTGTAGACATGTTATTTCGAAATAAGATATTTCGAAATAACGCTGTAGTGTAGACATACCCTAACCCTCATTTTATGAAGAATAATGCTTATTTCAAAATCGTTATTTCAAAATAGGGCGTGTGTAGACAGGGCAGCAGAGGTTATTTAGAAATAAGTGGCCTCTAGGGCTTCCCACAGGTGCCCTGGTGGCCACTCTGTCCATACTCGTCAGAGCTCTATAGTTCCCCTTTCCCAGCAGCCCTTAAAGTCGCAGCCTCAGGGGAACCTGTTTGTGGCACAACATGAGCCATGCTAGCACCATGCCACAAAGCAGCGCCCAGCTCTGCCTTCCCTGCTGCCATGGAAGATGCCAGCACACCACCTGAGCCCCCGACGGCTGCCAGCACAGCTGCAACCAGCTCCGAAGCCCCTGCCCTCGAGCAGAGCAGGCGGGCCCCACCCTGGACTGGCACAGAGATACTGGAGACAAGGAAAACCTCCAGGGTCTCTGCACCAGGTCAGGAATGCTGACGTCTACAGCTGGATGATTGACATCCTGGGCCAGAGGGGAGATATGCGCACCCAGGAGCAGGTGTGTATGAAAGTAAAGGAGCTCAGGCAAGCCTATACTAAGGCCAGGGAATGCAGCTTCCACTTAGGAATGACACCCCAGACCTATCCCTGCTTTGACTAGCTCCACCGCATCGTGGGACAGGGGTCCATCCTTTCCCTCCCCTTGTTGTGGACTCTGGGCTGGAGAGGGAGGGCAGGTCTGTGGCCAAGAAAGAGGAGGAGGAACAGGAACAGGCCACTGACATCATGATGCCCACCAGCCAGGAGGTTATCCTGGCCCTGGAGCCAGTACCCACCTCCCCGGATGTTGCCCAGGGATTGGACAAAGTCGGGGAAGGCCCATCAGGTGAGCTACATTACTTTCCCTAGACACAGATGGGGGGAGGTGGCAAGGGGCTGCACGCTCCTTGCTTGACCTTCTCAGCCTGAGTATTGTGCAGCAGCCTGTTCACGTGGGTTCACATGGAGTGCCAGTTCAGAGTACACAGCTCCAGGAGCCTGCCACCCTTCTGCTCCTGCTCATGAGGTTTCTGGAAAGGCTTGCCTTATGCCTGACTATGTGGTGGGACACCCTCCCACCACATGCCACCACTAAGGAGGATGGGATCATGGACACACACACACACACACACACACACACACAGAAGTGCCGCTCTCTCAGGGCAGCATGCGTTGTTGGGCCAGGCAGAGGACACCGAGCCCCTGCAAGGGGAGCTTGCTGTGAGGGGAAGGAAGTGGAGGGGACCCCCAGTAACATCCTCTCTGGCAAGTGGCCTTACCTGATAGGCTTTCCAGATGGCAGTGGTGCACAACTGTTCAAAAGCCCCAGCGCCAGCCTCTTCCCTCTACACTGGCAGGCACATCTCCCCTTTATGCTCACAAATATTGTGGAGGACACAGCATGCTGCCACCACTTAGGGGATATTCCACTTGCTGAGGTCCAGACGGGTGAGGAGGCAGCGGAACCTCCCTTTAAGACACCCAAAGGCCACCACGATGCGGCACCTGCTGATGTTAAACCATTCCTTGGTGGTGTCCAGTGTAGGGCATCCTTAGCCATGGAAGCAAAGGGTAGGTTGCATTCCCCACAATGCACATCGGCATGTCTACATCTCTGACCTTGATGGTGCATTTGGGGGAAAAAAGTGCCAGGGTGCATCTTTTGGTAGAGGCTGGAGTTCCTAAAGATGCAGGCATTGTGCGCCTTCCCTAACCCCCTGACATCAGTTCCATGAAGTGTCCACAGTGGTCCACAATGGCCTGCAGGACCATGGAGAAATACCCCTTCCAGTTGATGTAGCCAAGATGCCTGGTGGTCAGGTGCCCAGATAGGGACACACAGTTGGGGAAGCCCATAGTGGCAAAGCCAGTGAGGATGGGGTCCATGGCACCCAGGAAGATGAGTCTGCACAGCAGGATAGTGTTGATGGCCCTCACCACCTGGCGAAGGAGACAAATAGAGAATAACAGGGTTGCCAGAGCCCTTGGGAAGTTGCCGAGCCCAACCATGCTTCCCCCACGCACCAAGCCCAACCCCAACTAACCCCATCCCGGGGCAGGACTTTGTGAAACCAAAACTTGAAAACTGCCCGGTGAAGGAGCTTCCACCACCACCACCCGTTCCCTAGGAAACCCCATTCCAGCAGTTCACCACCCACCGAATAACACAGTAAGAGAGTCAGACCTGTATGACCATGACCCTGATTGTCAATCTCCCCATGCCAAACTGGTTCCTGACAAAGCAGTAGCTGTCCAGTGTGGCAAGCTTCCAAATAGCAATGGCAACCCACTTCTAGAGGGGGATGGCAGGTCTCATGTGTGTGTCCCATAGTCGGAAGGCAGGGGTAAGCCACGTGCACAACTCCAGGAAGTTCTGGACCCACTTCTGGTCATCCCACTTCTCCATGATGATCCAGTCCCACCAGCTGGAATTGGTGTCCAAGTTGCCAGAAGTGGCAGTGCATAGTGTGTAGGAGAGGGCGGGAGGGGCTGTGCTTCCTGAGCAGCACATGGAGAGAGGTGAGGTGGTGCCCCTCAGAGAGCTGTGGGTTCTGGTTCTGCAGTACCATGAGGCTAGCCTGCAAAAACTACACGAGGGGGTGCAGCATGACATCCAGGAGCTGGAGACCACTTTGCAGCAGGTCTGGCTCCATGGCACACAGTGAGATGAGTTTGGGGTCTCTCAAGGAGGTAGGCAAAGGAGAGGATCCTGTGACACAACTGTACAGGGGGATCCCTTTAAGCCCAACAAAGTGACTGTTGTTCTGATGCCCTACCCAAAGTGCTTCCAGAGGGGTCTTAAATGCGATTGAGGCTCCAATCAATATGTACACTATATTTCAAAATAGCTGAGTGCCATTTTGATTGACTTTTGCAGTGTCGACTTTTGGAGTTTTTATTCCAAAATAATGCTAATGTGGAGATGTACCCTTAGGGTGTGTCTACACAGCACCCTAAACTCAAAATAAGATATGCAATTTCGAGACATCTCTTAACCCTCGTGGAATGAGGGTTACCAGGATGCTGAAATAGCGCACTCATTTTTTCGAAAAATATTTTGAAATAATGGGAGGCTTGTTAAGAAGTTGGGTAGCTATCTTGGGATACTAGAGGTACAGTGTAGACGTACCCTTATAGACTATGATCAAATCACCCTTAATCATCTCTTTGGTAGGCTAAATAGATTGAGCTCCTTGACTCTCTCACTATAAGGCAGGTATCCTAAACCTCTAGTCATTCACAAGGAACTTCTCTGAAAACTCCTCATTTGTTTCAATGTCCTTCTTGACTTGTGGACACCAGAACTGCACACATTCCAGCAGTGATTGCAACAGTACCAAACACAAGTGGTAAAATAACCTCTCCACTCCTACTAGATTTCCCTGTTTGTCATCCCACAAGTGAGAGTCTCCAACCCTGTCAGTGGGGCATACATACTTTGTTTCTAAATGTATGCATATACATTTAGCAGTAGTAAAATGCATATTGTTTGCTCGCATCCAGTATACCAACTGATCCAGAACACTGCATGTTAGCTACCTGTCCTCTTCGTTATTTACCTTTCCCTGGATTTTTGTGTTGTCTGCAAAATGTATCAGTGATGATATTATGTTTTCTTCCATGTTATTTATAAAATGCTAAATACAATACTAAAGCAACAGATCATGCCCCCTTCCTGCCCATGCCCTCAGTACATTTTATTAATTTTGATCTCAAAGTGTTTGGGGACCTTTAAGCCATGGCCCACAAACTGAAACTTCTTACTGGTGAAATCAAACAAACAATCTAAGATGTGCTGGTTAAATAACTTATGGGCATTACCACAAGAGCAAACATATTTGAAATACAGGTATATAGCCATTATTAATAACTTCAAATACAAAAATGATAAATGCATACAAAGAGCATAATTATATTCAGCAAATCTTAACTTTCCATTCATGCCTTATTTGATACACTTTGTAGAAGATTTATTGCCATTATATAATAGTGATTTACGGGTCATATTTTAATCAGATAATGTCACACCAATTATCATTCTTTTGCATCCAGGCAAGGAAACCTTTAGGACCTGGCTGGCAATATATGATATCTTCAGATTTTCTTGACTTCTTTCTGATTTTAGGTCTGGCAACAGCTCAGGCCTGGTTGGACTTAATTTGCTGTCATTGTATGTCCAAAGGCACTTTCTCAAAATGTATGGCATAAGCAGCTGACATTATTTCATAGACGTCTAGAAATGATTTCCACCAGTCTCCTGTGTTTTTCCAACCAAAACTTTAGAATCCTGGGACCCCTGTTCCAGGAACTGTGAAGGGTGGCTTTTCAAGAGGCAGAAGCCTTTGTTCCTCTCTGTCCTTAATAGGAAAAAGAAGATGAAGGCCTTCCAAGCAAACTGTGGAACTAAAAGTGTTAGAAAATTAGTTAGCTCACTCATAAAATAGATTTGACAAAGTACAGCGAATATACTGCAGAGTGAATCACCAATGGCAGTGAGCAGACCACAAGACTGCAAATAACTTTTCCATTTCTCACTTTTGTGATTTTGTTTGAATACAAAACAGTTTACGGTACTCAGAGAAATGCAATATAGATTAATGCAGGAGAGCTACCTGCTTAAATCCATACTCACTAAGGATAGGTCTATACTAGAAGTGCTACATCAGTGCAGCTGCACTGATGCTGTTACGACATTGTGTGTGACAAGTGAAGATGTTGTATATCTGCTGTCAGCATAATTATTGTACTTCCTTGTGAGACAGAAACTACATCAGTGTGAGAGCAAATCCAGCTAACAAAGTGCAGATACGAGCAGTGCTTAGATTGCTGGAAGTCATGTTGCTCACGGGAGTGTCTTTTTCACAGCCCTCAGTGATGCAAATTAGATCAACTTAAGCAGACGAGTATCATTCTACTGAGAAAACAATACATCCAGAAAGTCATATTTTATTGTTCTTTCTTAAAAATAAAATGAATCTTATTCGTATTTTTTTATTATCTGCCAGCCCCTTAATATACTGATTTATATATAATTACTAAGTAAAATCACATGACCCAATAAACTTTGAAGTAATTAGAATTACACTGCAAATTCAGCATTTTTCGAGCTGCTAACCTAATAATTCACTGGAACAGATTGCCTAACTCCAGCAAAAAATAAAGATTGTTTTAACCATTTTCAATCCTTGTTACAAGGATTTAATTTGTGCTATATAGCCTATTGCTATAATCCTTGTAATAAGAAATGACAATGTACAATTATTAAAAATAGCCTTTGTTCCTGTTAGGAATATGTTCAATAGACATGTAACATGTCAGGGTCACATAGATAGATAGATAGATTAGATAGATAGATTGTCACTCTGGCATGTCTATTGGATATCTGAGTCTAAAAAACCTAAGAAGCAGATATCCTGTGATAGTTCAAAATATGCACTAAAGGCCCTATATGAGCTAGTCAGAAAAACATTGCAGAGCTATTTTCTGTCAGAAAATGCAGTTCTGTGAAAATGCAAATGCTCTGCAAAATTGTATTTATTTAATCAAAATTTCAATTTGGAGAAAAAACAGGAAAACAACACACAATGTCAAAACATCTCATCAATTTTTTGGAATTAAACATCTCATGCTTTTATTTTGAAATTGTTCATTTCAATTATATTATTATATATTGTAATATAACATAAAACTAAAATTGTTGAAATTGTGGGAAAAAATTCCTTCGTGAACAATTTTCAAATTTCCAGGTATTTTGTTTCAAATTTAAGCTAAATTTCAGAATCCTTCAAAAATAGGATGATCATTCTCTAGCCCTCAGAAGATATTGAACATGCCCTCTATAGGTAATGGCCAAATGTATCAAAAAGTGAAGATGAATCTGATGTACAATGGCAATTACAAATTAATTAAACTTACATGCAATAGCTCTGCATAAGAGTTTCCTGTTGTTGGATAGGAGGACAGAAATAATTTATGAGCTCCTCAGCAATCACAATGCAAGACGCTGAAAGGTAAATTCACGCAGAGATTTAAATGCCTACATCTACATATTAGAACCTCAAAACTCCTACTTAGCTGTGCCCTTAGCAGGCACCTACATTTACTTCATGCCTAAATTTCTTCTTGTGCACATGTGCAAAGCCACCTAAATCCAGCTGCTGCTGAGCTTCAAATCTGTTGAGATTTATGTCCCAAAATATGCATTGCACCACCTCTCTTGCCCATGGGGCCTGATCCTTTAGATATGCTTAAAGGGCATATCCTGAATAGGGCCCTGCATAAAATAAAGCAGAGGGGGAAGTAGCAGAAAGGCTGCTAGTCCAAATCCTAATTTAAATACCTAATTCCCATTCAAATGAATGGGAGATAGGGACATAAATACCTTTGAGAATCTGAGACCTTAGTACGATTTTCAAAAGCATATAGACTCCTGACGCCCATTGAAATCAAATTAAAGAGCCCTCCAATTCTTCTCCTCACACAGGGTATGTCTACACTACAGCACTAATTCGAACTAACTTAATTCAAATTAGTTAATTCGAACTAAGCTAATTAGAACTAGTGCATCTAGACCTAAAAACTAATTCGAATTAGCATTTTGCTAATTCGAACTAGCATGTCCACATTGAGTGGACCCTGAACCGAAGTTAAGGCTGGCCGGAACCAGTGCCAGCAGGGCATCAGGTTAGGGCTTAGAGCGTGGAGCTGCTGCCTCAGGCTAGCCAAGGGCTGTGCTTAAAGGGACCCGACCCCCACCCTGGACAGACAGTTCTCAGGGTTCCCCGCTTTCTTGTCTACCTCGATGAGGGACAGCAAAGCAGTCCTGACTTGGAGTGCCCTGAGCGCCCACGTTTGGCACCATCCGGGGGGGGGGGGGTCATTCGGGGGGCTGTCAGGATCCAGGAGGCCCTGCAGGAGAGCTTCCACCCCGAGGAGCCCACAGAGCCACCCCAGTCCTCCCCATCGAGGGCTCGTGCCCCATTCCTCCCTCACCTCCTTCCACTTACCCTTCCCTAGCCCCCCTTCCTGATGTAAAAAATAAAGGACACGTGTTCAGAAATAGAAACTCTCTTTATTTAACAAAACTGGGGGTGGGGGGGATTAACCTCTGGGGAGACTGGAAAAAGGAGGTGGGAGAGGGGAAGAGAGAGGGTGGGAGAGGGCAGGTGAAAACCTGGGAGGAGGGAGCTGGAAGGGGGAAGAAGGAGGAGGGGAAGTATAAAACTATGGTACGCCATATCTTCAGTATTGTGTAGAGATGTGGTCTCCTCACCTCAAAAAAGCTATTTTGGCCTTGGAAAGGGTTCAGAAAAGGATAACTAAAATGATTAGGGGTTTGGAACAGGTCCCATATGAAGAGAGGCTAAAGAGACTGGGACTTTTCAGCTTAGAAAAGAGGAGACTGAGGGGGGATATGATAGAAGTCTATAAAATCATGAGTGGTGTGGAGAGGGTGCATAAAGAAAAGTTCTTCATTAGTTCCCATAATAGAAGGACTAGAGGACACCAAATGAAATGAATGGTAGCAGGCTTCAAACTAATAAAAGAAAGTTCTTCTTCACAAAGCAAATAGTCAACCTATGGAACTCCTTGCCACAGGAGGCTGTGAAGCCTAGAACTAGAACAGAGTTTAAAGAGAAGTTAGATAAAGTCAAGGAGGTTGGGTCCATGGAGTGCTATTAGCCAGGGGGTAGGAACGGTGTCCCTGGCCTCTGTTTGTGGAAGGCTGGAGATGGATGGCACGAGACAAATGGCTTCGTCATTGTCTTCGGTCCATCCCCTCCGGGGTACCTGGTGTTTGCCGCTGTTGGCAGACAGGCTACTGGGCTAGATGGACCTTTGGTCTGACCCAGTACGGCCGTTCTTATGTTCTTATGTTCTAAGCTCAGGGTCAGGGTCGGGGGTCTCATTGGACCAACTTGATTTTCATGCAAACCTGCTCCTGGGTTCGCATGTGGCCTTTGGTGGCCAGGCTGGCAGCTATCCTGCCCTAGACAGCCGCATTCCTGTGCCTAGTGCGGAGATTGTGGACGTTGGAGGCCTCCCCCCAAACCTCGATGAGGTCCACGATCTCCGCACTAGACCAGGCGGGCACCCACCTCTTGCGGCCCCGGGCAGGCTCCTGGGAGCCGCCAGCCTGGTCCTGGGAAGAGGGGGCGGGCTGGGTGGCAGCAGGTGGCTGGCTCATGCCGTGCCAGGTGCAGGGTCTACTGGCTGGGTGTTGGCAGGCTTGCACCTGGCACGGGCACCGTAGCCAGACCGTGGCCTTTAAGGGCTCCAGGGCTGGGAGGAGGGCAGAAGAGTTTCCCTGGCTTGGCCCAGAGTGGCCACCAGGGCAACCTGGGAAGGGCTAGCCTCCAACTAGTTCGAATTAAGTGGCTACACAGCCCTTAATTCGAACTACTTAATTCGAACTAGGCGTTAGTCCTCATAGAATGAGGTTTACCTAGTTCGAATTAAGTGCTCCGCTAGTTCGAATTAAGTTCAAACTAGCGGTTTGCGTGTGTAGCGCCTATGAAAGTTACTTCGAACTAACGGCTGTTAGTTTGAATTAACTTTGTAGTGTAGACATACCCATAGATGCATATAGGTCGTGCTCATGTCATCTTTTAACCTTCTCTTTGATAGAATAAATACATTGAGCTTGCTATATTGTTCATTGTAAGGCAGGTTTTCCACATCTCAAACCATTCTTGTCAACTGCCTTAGGAACTGGTTCCAATTTCTCAATGTCTTTTTTGAAGATTGCCAGAAATGGACACATTGTTCCAGTAGCAGTCTCACCAGTCTACACCATGTATACAAAGGTATTGGCAGATCCTGACCCTATATAACTTAAAAACTCTTAAATATTCATAATGAAATAACCATTCAAGAAGTGCCTAAGAGGGTGCTGACATATGGAACAATGTATAAAATAATATCCTAATCATCACTACGTTTATTTTCATGCTGTAGAAATAATTCTTCTTCCTGCACATTGTGGGTATGTCTAAACAGCAGGACTAAACCTGAAATAATCTACACAACTTGAACTATACTAATTGCGTAGCTTAAATTGAAACAGCTTATTTCGAATTTGGACACATCTATACAGCACTTATTTCAAAATAGAGCATTCTTCCTCTGACTTCCCTTAATCTTCATAAAATGCGGGTTACAGGAGTTGGAGTAAGAGGTTCTCTGGCTGGACATTATTTCAACATTATGTTGAAATAACTGCTTGTGTATAGATGTGCACTTTGTTATTTCAAAATCACATCAGTTATTCTGAAATAACGGTGCTGTGTAGATGTACCCTGGTTGTTTATCTGATAATACCTCATTTTTCAACTTTTTACGAATGTGATTCACCTAATTATTAATAGTGAGCTTGTGTGCACTTCATCAGATGAGTTGGAGTGGAAATTACAGAATGTTGGGTATATATGATAGAAAAAGAAGTTACCTGCTCAGACAGCTGAAATGTAGTTCGTTTACAAGTTCAATACAACTAATTTAGGCTTGAATAAAGATCTCAACTGGTTAACTCACTACAAAGGCAATTTCCTCGCCTTTGATATTAGCATCTTCACACCAAAAACTGCAAATGAGATACATCCACCCTGACTTAATTGGCTTCATTAACACTGATCCTACAATTGACAAATAATTTCTTTTGCTGTTTTTCTGGAGGGAACCATGGCCAGATGAGAGGCCAGGGTAGGGTGCTGTAGCCAGTCCACCACGGCAAGATGGAGGCCCGGCCACTGGGACCTGCTGCAGGGTCGGGGCTGGGGTGAGGCTGAAGCCACAGCTGGGACCAGGGTGCTGCAGCCAGATGGGGGTCAGGGCTGGGCTAAGGCAGCTGCAGCCAGATGAGTTCTGAGGCCTGGCCCTGGCTGTTGTGGCCAGATGGGAGCTGGGGCCAGACCCTCATGGCAGGATCAGGCCGGACTGCTGTGGCAGGCACCAGGTTGGTACTACACTGCCTGTGGGAGAGTCCTGGCTGGAGCACAGCAGACCTGGCTGGTTGGAGGGCAGGCTAGTTGGAGGCTGTACGTGGGGCAGCCTTTTCCCTCCTGTTGCAGGCCTCTGGCCTGCATGGTTTCATTAAGGCTAAGATTTCTTGAAGATGCACAGCACTGAATAGGCAGTTGCGTAGCCACTCAGCAGTGCAGCTTGAGGGATCTTAGGTCCAGTGTGAGCATGCAGTTGAAGTCACAATCTAGCCCAGAGGCTGTGTAAATATTTGGTAACACACCATTGAAAAAAAGAAGGCAGCTGGGCACTGAATAATCTCTCTAATATTCCTTGCCCACTGGGAAGACCCAGTATCCACTAATGAAAAAGATTACATTTAGTTTTCTGATAAAGAAGTTAGGAAATAAATCTAATTTGTTTTATTCTCCAACTGTTCCAAAAGCAGATTTGATAGGGGCAAGGCAACAGTGTTGGTCAATTGTTCATCCAGACACTAATTCCTGCTTCCTGAATTCATGGATTATCAAGTCCCTTTTAGCCCTTATTCCTTCTTTTACTGATAATGGCCTAAATTGTCATTTGCATGCAGGTCCCTTTCTGACAGTGTAACTTTACACTCACTTTAATGCTTCTTTGTTCAGGCTGATACACATTTTAGTTTATCTGGAGTCAGGTCCTTCAAAACAAGTCAAATCACATAGAATGAGGTAGGCAATAATGTCTTTCTCTAACCTCTCTTGAAAGATGGATCATTATTCTGGAGAGGTAGTAGGGAACAGAGATCTAAAAACCCACAGTAACTGTTTAGCTATCTTTTATGCATCTAGCATCTGCTATCTACAAAGCAGGTGTTCTTACTGTATTTCCCATATTGGGTACGGCTAGACTGCGGGGGGGGGGGGGGAGGGGGTGAAGAGGGGTGTTTGGGATACCAGAGGTATCCCAAAAGAACTCTGTTGCATCCGTTCTTCTGGGTTTGTTTGTTTTTTGTGGAAGAGCAAATGCGCTCTTTTGGAAGTCCCTGTATTCCTCATTCTACAAGGAAGAAGGGAGCTTCCAAAAGAGGTTTTTTTCCTGACATTTGGCCCAGTCTAGATGGGCCAAATGTCGGAAAAGCCTCTTCCAACAAAAGAATCAGAAAAAACTTGTAATCTATCTGTATAGTCCTGCATAATTTTTGCAAGGCGATTTTTAGCCTACAAGGCTAAGAGGAGAACAGAAAATGAGACGGGATTATGTGATACTGTAAGTTCTGTCATTTAACATTCTGGTGGGATTCTGAGTTGCAGAGGAGATTTAAGTGCTAAGACAGTGAAGTGTGGGTGGATAACATAAGTGTCTCCAGATACCCTGGCTTAAAAGTATTTTTAGCACTAGGCAAGGTACAGAATGCCCCTGACTACCAGCAATTATAAATGCCATATTGAACTCACTGTGGGTATGTCTACACTAGCCCCCTAGTTCAAACTAGGGATGCTAATGTAGGCATTCGAACTTGCAAATGAAGCCCGGGATTTAAATATCCCGGGCTTCATTTGCATGTTCCCGGGCGGGCGCCATTTTTAAATCCCCCGAGTCCGAACTAACTGCCCGCGGCTACACGCGGCAGTCAAACGTTAACTCAAACTAAGTCCTTAGTTCGAATTAACTGTTACACCTCATTCCACAAGGAACAGAAGCAGGCTCATAGTTTATAATAAAGCATTTTAGGATGAATTGTGCTGTGACAAGTAAATGTACTATAAATAATCGATGGTAGTAACCAGCACTGATAAAAGAGTCAGCACAATTGTGTTCAAAACTTTTCATCTGAGCTGGAAATAACTCCTGCCCAGTTTATCACACAGCCTGATTTCATATTGGTAAGTTGCCTAATGCTGAAATGTCAAACTTCACTTTGGACTAAGTTTGGAAAGTCACTTAAGTCATTTCAATCAAGTCAGTTTTTGTACTTCTCTTTTCTTTTTGTTCAGCAGCAATAAATAGAAGGGGGTAGTGTATGTGAGTCATATTTTTAGAATCTTCACAGATTTGAATGTACAATTAAGGAAACTTGATAGTTATATTAATGTTAATACTAGATGAACAGCAAGTAAAATAGGGTGAAACTCATAAAAAAATTTGATAGACTGTGCCTCAGAATAGAAAATATACCTGGAAATATTCATAGTTTTAAAGCACAAGAGTTCCTCTTTAAAAAAAAATTGTTGGCATGTAAGATATAAAGCTAATCACCGCTGTCCACTCAAATCCTCACTACTAGCTAACAAACAGAAAGAAACCATTATAATAAACACGAAAGATGTAAAATGGAGTGTTATGGGACTTTATGCCATTGTGTTAATTTTATTCTAAATTGCTGATGCACATTTTTATTGCTTCTAAATGTTAAGGTAAAATGCATCCAATTTTACATGGTAATGGTGTAATTATGGTAGAGTATATCACCACAATGTGTTACTATTAAGATGGACTAGGGTGTTCAGTACAGAGACAAGAATGCACTAATGGCACCATCTTATACCAGAAGAATCCTTATTAATAAAAGCAATCATAAACCTCCTCAGTATCTACTTTTCCTCTGATGTTTACAATAGAAGTTGAGTTTTAATTATGTATGGTAATATACCCGACTATAGTAACGAACATGCAGTGCTATAATATAGCTGAGAGACATCATCACAATATTCTTACATAAAACCTTGATTGGCAGGTGAAGAAAATGGACAGTTGTATTCAGCAGATTGGCAAAATGTGCATTAGCAAAGTTGTACCTTCTATAATTTCAGAGTAAGAATGAGAAATAAGACAACACAAATGATTAAGATCTACTCTTTCATTATTATACAAAATCTGTTGTAATTTCATTATCGTACAAAGCATATAAGGGATGTACCAGTATAAATACATGAAATAAGTATAATTTTTAAAAGGATGACCTGTGGAGAAATAGGGTATGTCTACACTTGCAGCCTAATTCAAACTAGGGCTGCAAATGTAGGCACTCGGAATTGCAAATCAAGCCCAGGATTTAAATATCCCGCACTTGATTTGCATGTTCCCGGCTGGGCGCCATTTTTGAAATTTACAAGCCCAGCTAACTGCCTGCGTCTACAAGCGGCAGGGAAACGGGCGTTCAAAATAAAGCCCTGTTTCGAACTACCTGTTATTCCTCCTGCAGTGAGGTTTAACAGGTAGTTCGAAATAGGGCTTTATTTCGAATGCCCGTTTCCCCGCTGCGTGTAGACGCGGGCAGTTAGTCCGGGCCCTGGTGGACACTTCATCCAAATTAATCAGGACTCTATAGTTCCAGTCTCCAGGCACCTCTTAAACCTGCAGGCACCCTAGACAAGCCTTGTGGCAGGAAGCCAGCCTGAGAGCAGAACCTCGCTGCGTGACTCTCCCTGTCATAGGTATTGCAAGCCATGTCCGCATCTGAAGCCCCCCGCGACCCCTCTGGCCCTTGCAGGGAGTAGCTCCAGGGGTCCCAGGTCCCACCTAGGGGGACCAAGAGGTGGGCACCCTTCTGGTCCAGAGCGGAGATCCTGTCCCTCCTCAAACTGTGGGGCGAGGAGGACGCCTTGAAGGATCTCCGCTCCAAGCGCTGCAACGCCAAGATAGTCAAGTGCATGGCTGAGTCACTGGCAGAGCGCGGACACCCACACTGGACTGTGGAACAGCTCTGGCATAAGGTAAAGGAACTCCACCAAGGATATGTCCAGGCCAGAGAGTGCAGCTAGTGTTCAGGGGCAGGACCGCACACCTGCCCCTACTTCGACGAGCTGCACTAAATCCTAGGGGGTGGGGAAACGTCTTTCCCACCAGTCCATGACTCCAGCCTCCAGACCCCCGTTGTCACCCAGCTGGAGGTCATGGTGGAGGAGGAGCAGGAGGACCAGGGCCAGTGGAGGAGGAGGAGACAGAGATTGTGACCCTGTTCCTGGAGCCAGTGCCTGTCAGCCAGGACGTCTCCTAGGCCTCATCGGATGCCAGGGAGAGATCTTCAGGTGAGTGGTCTTAGTTTATCACACACACAGGGTGGGAGAGGCTGGCGCACAGGGGGCTGGGTGCTAGTGTCACTCGGGCTGCTTGGGCTGGACAATGTGCTGCAGTCCACGCACTTGGAACGTGCAGAGTTAGTGTGCAGTACGTGGATGTGGCAGGCAGCCCCTGAGAATGGGTGGGATCCTGCTGCCAGAGGGGAGGCCACCCACGTCCTGCCATGGGGCGCAGGCTCCCAGCACCTGCCACGGCTGGAAACAGGCTAGCCACAAGGGCACAGGCATGATCCTAGAAACACCGAGGAGTGCCGCACACAGCACACGGGCATGCCTGCACCGTGCGAGGCACCACCCAGTCCCACAGGCAGTGCTGCAAGCCGCAGCTGTGTGTGCAGACCCCAGGGAGGGCTGGGTTGTTCTCGGCTCCTCTGCTGCCCATTGTGGCTGGACACTTCCCTTGTCTTCTTGTCTGTGGGATGGAGGGAAGGGAGAGTTGGGAAGCAGGCAGCATGGTTCCCTGGGCACCTTGGGGCCCCTGTGAGGCATGGTCCACTGTACAGTGGCCCGCTGTACAGGCCACACATGGCCTTGCTTCCAGAATATCCCGCTCTGTCCCAAGGAATGTTGGTCACTGCTCACAGGGGAGGGCACGGCCTCAGAGACAGTGTCTGCATGGATGACTGACCGCCTCTCTGTCTTGTGTTCTCCACAGCCGGACCAGTCGGGACTGAGGACCGAGCCACACCACCACAGCCAGTTGCCAGAGCCCGGGGAACCCAAAGGCGCTCCAGGGTCCAGGAAGACCTCATGCGCCAGCATGTCAGCATCCTGTGCGACATGCAGCAGACCCTGGTGCAGAAGGTCCATGAGGACTCTGAGTGGCAGAACTGTGCATAGGACCAGCTCATGCAGTGGCGTGATAACACGTGTGCCATCATGTCATTCATGATGGCACAACCGCCTGCTGTCTCTGCTCCAGGCTTCCACCCTCCTGCCCCCCCTGCTATGCCCATTCCCCCTCCGCCTGCCCCCCATGCAATGCCTCTGCTCCCTCCCCAGGTAATGCCCATGCCCCCTCTCCCTGATGCCCCAGCCATCCCTGAATCCACTTCAGCCCCCCCTCCTGCCCACTCCCCGTGGTCCCCAGACCCACCCAACCCCAACTCCAATGAAGTGCACCTGAGGTGGCACATCTAGCCACTCCCCTTCCCCTCCAGGTTATGAGCCCTCCATCCCCCTGCCCACCTTTTTTATTGTAAGATAAATAAAGACATTTAAAGGTGTCTTTATTCTGAGGTCAGGGAAGGGGCGAAGAGAGGGCTTGTGGGGGAAAAGGGATAGGGCTGCAAGCTAGAGGCCCTGTTGGGAAGGCCCTGTGGAGAGTTACTGGGGTGCTTGAGAGAACCTCTCCATCAGGACCTCCCAGATATGCACCCCGGCCTGATGGGCCTGTCAGATGGCAGCTGTCCTCAGCTGCTGGAAGGCTCACTCCTCACAGCCGGAGTCTGCTTCCCACCCCGGGAGCAAGGCCTCCCCCTTCCTCTCCACAATGTTGTGGAGGACACAACATGCCACGATCACTTTGGGGATGTTCTGCTCCCCCACATCAAGGCAGGTCAGCAGACACCTCAACCACACCCTGAGGCGGCTGAAGGTGCACTCTACCTTGATCTGGGCCCAGTTCAGGTGGGTATTAAATTGGTCCCTGCTGGGGTCCAGGTGGCTAGTATAAGGCTTCATTAGCCATGGCATCGGGGGTAGGCAGCATCCCCCCTGATGCACAATGGTATCTGCACGTCCCCAACTGCAAAGTCATGGCGGGGGAAGAATGTGCCCGCCACCATCTTTCTGTACAGGCTAGAGTTCCGAAACACATGGGCATCATGTGCCCTGCCTGACCACCCAACAAAAATGTCAGTGATGTGTCCACGGTGGTTGACCAGGGCCTGCAGCACCATAGAAAAGTAGCCCTTCCTACTGATATACATTGCCGCTCAATGTTCTGGTGCTCAGATCAGGATGTGGGTCCCATCTATGGCTCCAGCACAGTTTGGGAACCCCAGGGCAGCAAATCCGGCCACAATCTGGTCCAGGTCTCCTAGGTGGATGACCCTCTGCAGCAGGATGGAGTTGACAGCCCTCACCACCTACAGAAGGAGACAAACAAACACACAAAATAGAGAATGAGAGAGGGAGTGCCTGAATACTTGGGAGGTGCCCACCCATCTCTTCTCCCCTCCCGTTCCCCAAACACCCCAGGGACCACCCCCCATGAGGCTGCCTCCTCAGCAGCAGGGCTGTGTGAGGGCAGGATGGCACAAACCCCCAGGGATGGGGCTTCCCAACACCCCCATTCCACTCCCCACAGCCTCCAACCCCCCCCCATTCCCTAGGGTCCCCCTTTTCCAGGACTCTCCCCCCACCCTGTGCAGGGACTGCAGCCCGAGAGTGCCTTACCTCCATGATAGCGATTGCAACCTGCTTCTCTAGGGGGATGGCGGGCCACAGGTGGGTGTCATGTCTCCAGAGGGCAGGGGCAAGCCAGGCACATAGCTCCAAAAAGGTGGCCTACCACATGCGGAAGTTTTGGAGCCACTGCTGATTGTCTCACTGCTCCGCGACCAGTCAGTCCCATCAGTCCGAACTGGTGTTGAGCCTCCAGAAACACCTTTCCACAGTGGGTTGTGGTTGCCAGAGAATAGCTCCTGTACCTAGGGAGAGGGTCCCCAGAATGAGCTGAGGGGCAAGCTCATGTAGGACCAGGAAGGCAGCTGGCACAAACTGCTGCAAAAACTGCAGCATGGCCGTGTGGGGCAGCTCCAGCTCCATGGCACAAATGAAAGAGCTGTGGCATCAACAAAAGCAGGACAACCACAGCAGGCACTGTGAGGGTACGTCTACACTAGCCCCATAGATCTATCTAGGGAGGCTAATGAAGGCGACCGAAATTGCAAATCAAGCCCGGGATTTAAATATCCCGTGCTTGATCTGCATGTTCCCGGCTGGTCGCCATTTTAGAAATTGACTAGCCCGAAGTAACTGCCCGTGTCTACACGCGGCAGTGAAACAGGATTCCGATTTAAACCCCTAACTTGAATTAGCTGGTATTCCTCGCGGGTAGCCGAGGGCTAGCCGAGGGCTGTGCTTAAAGGGACCCCCACCTCCAACCCCGGACAGACAGTTCTCAGGGTTCCCCGCTTGCTGGTCTACCTCGATGAGGGACAGCAAAGCATTTGTGTCTCGGAGTGCTCTGCTTGCCCTCACTCGGGGTACCATGGCACTCTGCAACATGGAACCAGATCTGCTTTCGGGGACTCTGCTGCGTCTCGTGGACACGTTGCCAGCAGCCTGGTTGCACTCTCTGCAGGCTGCCATCCGGGAGGACCATTGAGGGGATGTCAGGATCCAGGGGGCCCTGCAGGAGAGCTTCCACCCTGAGGAGCGCTAACAGTCTCCCCAGTCTACCCCACCGGGGACTTGTGCCCCATTCCTCCCACTCCTCCTTCCACTTCCCTAGCCCCCGCTTCCTGATGTCAAATAAAAGACACGTATTTTTAAAAATAACAATTCTCTTTATTCAACACAACTAGGGAGGGGGAATGAAACTGTGGGGAGACGGGGGAAAGGAGGCGGGAGAGGGCAGGAGAGAGGGTGGGAGAGGGGAGGGGGAAACCTGGGAGGAGGGAGCTGGAAGGGGGAAGCAAGGGGAAGGAGGGGGAGGGGAAACTCAGGGATCAGGGGTGGAGGTCTCGCCGGGCCAACCGCCTCCCAGCACGGCGAGGGAGGGGGCCTCGGCATCCCCGAGGGGATGGGGTGGAGGGTGCGGAGGTTGAGGTGGGGGGTGTGGACATTGAGGAGGAGGGAGTGGGGGGTTGAGGAGGAAGAGGTGGGAGGGGGGCAGGAGTGGGAGGAGGGACAGTTGTTGGGGGGGCAGCAGGTGCAGGATGGGCACGGGGCACCATGCTCTGCAGCAGGGCCTGCAGGGTAGCATTTCTGGCTCTCTCCTCAGCCAACTGCTCCTGGCGGAGCTGCAGGTCTGCCCGCATCCAGGCCTCCACGGTGCGGTTCAGGGCTTGCAGGGACCCCAGGTGCTGGTCCCAGTAATCCTGCTCCGTGGTGGTGGTCCGGAGCAAGCTGCGGGTGCGGGAGCATGTCCCGGGCGGGGTGGTGCGCCCTGCACGAGCAGCTGGTGCAGCTGTAGAGAAAGAAGAGAAGTGGTCAGTTCTCCCTGGGGACACAGTGGATGATGCCCAGCCCCCGCCGCCCTGCAACATGAGGGCGACCGTGCCCTGCACCGTCAGAGCCGTTGTGTTTGTACACAGGCCATGGTCAGGATATCTGGCTCTCCCTGGGACTGGGAGCTGCCCCAAGACTGCACCTATGTCCCTGTGCCGTGTATAGTGTGGCCGGGGCGGGGGGGGGGGATGTCCCCTGCCTCTGTGTAGAGGGGGTGTGTGAAGAGAGAGCATCCTGCTGGGTCCTGCCCCGGGGTCGGGAGCATGTCAGGTCTCTTCACACACGCATGTGCCTATTGGGCCATGGCCCCTGGGTGTCATGCAGCTGGAGCCACCTGCCCAAGGGTGGCATGGCACGTGCTTGCACGTGCACAGGTGGCTGCATGATCCGTGGGAGGCATGGCTCATGCGCGCGGTCCCTGGTCTCCCTCTTCGCCTCCCCCCCCCCGGGTAGGGGACAGTGCTGGCACTTACCCGGTATGGCCTCCCTGAACGACCCTGCCGACTCCGGTGGCCGGAACAGCTGGGGGAGGCCCCTCCAGTGTGCCCGGGTCAGGGTCCTCTGGTCCTGGCTCGCTGCCTCCCGGGCTGGCACGGACCGCCCCGCCCCTCAAGAGTTGGTCGAGGGCAGGGAAGTAGGGACAGGTGGCAGCCCCTGCTGCGGCGCCGCCCCTGGTGGCCCTGGCGTACGCCTGCCGCAGCTCCTTAACTTTCAAGTGCACCTGCTCCTGGGTGCGCCTGTTTTCCTTTCGGGCTATGGTGGCTGCTATGCAGCCGTAGACGGCCGCGTTCCTCCTCCTAGTGCGGAGATCATGGAGGTTGGGGGCCTGCTCCCAAACCTCAATGAGGTCCATGACCTCCGCACTACTCCAGGAGGGCGTGCGCCGTCTACGGCCCCTGGCTGACCCCTGGGTGCTGGGGGACTGGGCGGGGGACACTGGCTGCCACTGGCTACCTGGCTCATCGTGGGGCTACTGGGTCAGGGGCAGAGACTGCTGGCAGGGCTGGCTCTGGCAAGTGCCGTCTGGCCAGAGTCTACCCCTTGAAGGGCCCCAGGGCTGGGGGAGAGGAGAGTTTTCCTGGTTTGGCCCAGAGTGGCCACCAGGGGGAACCTGGGAAGGGCTAGCCTCCAACTAGTTCGAATTAAGTGGCTACACAGCCCTTAATTCGAACTACTTAATTCGAACTAGGCGTTAGTCCTTGTAGAATGAGGTTTACCTAGTTCGAATTAAGCGCTCCGCTAGTTCGAATTAAGTTTGAACTAGCAGTTTGCATGTATAGACGCTATGAAAGTTAATTTGAACTAACGGCTGTTAGTTCGAATTAACTTTGTAGTGTAGACATACCCTGAGAGCTTTGCTGTCCTTTGAAGAGGTAGCAAGCATGCAGCAGAAGCAGAGAAACAGCTGTCCAAGGGGGTACTTTTAAGTGCATATCTCTGCCAGGCTCCGGCACCAGCACTCGGAAGCAACTGGTGACCTAGAGCCCTGGCTGAAGTGGTTTTGGGTGGCTTTTCATGCGAGAGACCATCCAATCAGTCTGGACACTCTCTTTCAAAAAAGTGCATCGCTTTCGGAAGAAGTTTTTTCGGAAGAGCTCTTCCTAAAGAAGCTTCTTCCAAAGGAAGCCTGCAGTCTAGACATAGCCTCAGGGAAGCTGCAAGGGAATGCAAGTCAGAATGCAATTATCAAATCTGGCTAAAACACTAATGCTAAAAATCTCCTCTTGAAAAATAAAATGTGACTTACTGATTTGGGGTGAGCCAGAGCTTACTTTTTCTTTCATTTTTAAGATGCCCAAAACAATATTATTTTCAGGCACCAGGTGGGGGCAGCTCAGATCTCAGAGGGAAGACTACAATCTGTTTAATCACCAACCCACTATCCAGAACCTTCTAGTTTTTCCTGATAATTTTCCATGTGAGTATTGACCCTGAAGAAAGCCTAGTGAGGTCCCAAATGAACATTGTATGATTTCACTCTTCATTACAGTACTTACTGGGTCATATATTAATAATTAATAATTGCCATGTTAGATAACACAAATGGTATATTTAACCTTCAAGGTAATTGTTGCTTTAACATTACAAAATATTTATCATAGGCAAAGTGGAATTAAAAATGAGACAGAGCGTGCCATTTAGAAAATTCTAGATGAGTAAAGATAGGTCTACAGTAAAAGCTGTGTTACCAGTCAGAAAGCTCTATTAATAGGCATTTCTGGTATCTCCCAATCTTCAGTCTAGTAACCAGGACTAATATACTGCCCAGCACATTATGCAGCAGCACATTCTGCACTCTACTTCTATGCAAAAGAGGCAGAAGACAAATAAGCAAGTTGATGCCAGGGATTTATTCAAAAAAGCAGCTTCTAGGGAGTGTCATAGGGTCACTAGAGATTCAGCTCATTCTCCAGCACCTTCATAAAATAACCTACTATATAGAAAACTTTACCTGTGTACACCTAAGTGCTCCAGGAAACCAACTACTGTGTTGGTGAGCACCTGTCTGTATACCATTTTATACTTTTCATTTTATTGTATTCTAACTCTTTACAAACTGATATTCCATTGGTAATTATAACTCTTATTTAACCGGAATATTTTATTAACTCATGACTCCTATTCCCCCAACATGCCAGGTAAGAGAGCTTTTACTACACAAGGAAATTTGGTTGCATATCTTTTCCCCGGTGTCGCATACTTCAACATACGATAGATATCATTTTCACTGTTATGTTTCTTTGAACTGTTTGTAAACACCGCATCACATGTGATGGCAGAAGATGTAATCTGTGCCTTGTGCTAGAGAGTCTGGCAATGTCCTTGAGGGCTGATATTCACAGTGCATTCCAAGGTCTTTACTATATATTGTTGTTATTGCCTCTAACATTGTGGCTTATCCCATGGACTGGGGAGCCTGAGCTAAGCTCTCAGGGTATGTCTACACTACAGCATTATTTTGAATTAACTTATTTTGAATTAGTTAATTCAAAATAAGCTAATTCGAAATAACGCATCTAGACACAAAAACTAATTTGAAATAGCATTTTTCTACTTCTAAATAGCGCATCCACATTGAGTGGACCCTGAATCGAAGGTAAGGCTGGCCAGAACCAGTGCCAAAAGGGCATCAGGGTCGGACTTAGTGTGTGGGGATGCTGCCTCAGGCTAGCCGAGGTCTGTGCTTAAAGGGACCCGACCCCCCATCCCGGACAGACAGTTCTCAGGTTTCTCTGCTTGCTGGTCTACATCGCTGAGGGACAGCAAAGCATTTGTGTCTCGGAGTGCTCTGCTTGCACTCACTCGGGACACCACGGCACTCTGCAACATGGAACCAGACCTGCCCCCGGGGACTTTGGTGCGTCTCATGGTCACATTGCCAGCAGCCTGGCTGCACTGTCTGCAGGCTGCCATCCGGGAGGACCATCGAGGGGCTGTCAGGATCCAGGGGGCCCTGCGGGAGAGCTTCCACCCTGAGGAGCGCTAACAGTCTCCCCGGTCTGCCCCACTGGGGGCTTGTGCCCCATTCCTCCTTCTCGTCCTTCCACTGACCCTTCCCTAGCTCCCCCTTCCTGATGTCAAATAAAATACACGTATTTTCAAAAATAGAAACTGTCTTTATTTAACACAACCGGGGGGGGGGGGAGATGAACCTCTGGGGAGATGGGGGAAAGGAGGCGGAAGAGGGCAGGAGAGAGGGTGGAAGAGGGGAGGGGGAAACCTGGGAGGAGGGAGCTGGAAGGGGGAAGCAAGGGGAAGAAGGGAGAGGGGAAGCTCAGGGGTGGGGGTCTTGCCGGGCCAACTGCATCCCAGCACCACAGGGGAGGGGGCCTCGGTGTTCCCAGGGGATGGGGAGGAGAGTGCAGAGGTTGAGGTGGGGGGTGTAGAGATTGAGGAGGAGGGTGTGGAAGTTGAGGAGGAGGAGGCGGGAGGGGGGGCAGGAGTGGGAGGAGGAACAGTAGCTAGGGGGGGCAGCACACTCTGCACCAGGGTCTGCAGTTGGTGACAGATGGCACGACCCTGGGCAAGCAGCTCCTGCTGGAACTCCCGGTTGTCCTGTGCCTGCTGCTCCATGATCCAGGTCTGGGCTCGCAGAGCCTGCAGGTGCTGTTCTCTGTACCCCTGCCGCGTGGTAGTGGTCCTGCTGAGGCCACGGGTGCGGGAGCATGTCCCAGGCGGCGTGGTGAGCCCTGCACAAACAGCTGGTGCGGCTGTAGAGAAAGAAGAGAAGTGGTCAGTTGTCCCTGGGGACACAGTGGATGATTCCCAGCCCCCCCTGCGAGGTGAGGGTGACCATGCCCTGCACCGTTAGAGCCGATGTGCTTGCACAGAGGCCATGGTCAGCATGTCCAGCTCTGCCCGGGAGTGGGAGCTGCCCCGAGACCACACCTGTGACCCTGTGTTGTGTATAGTGAGGCCAGGGTGGGGGGGGGGAGATGTCCCCTGCCCCTGTGTAGAGGGGGCGTGTGAAGGGTGCCCTGCTGTGTCCCACCCCGAGGTCGGGAGCATGTCGGGTCTCTTCATACACATGTGTGGCTATCAGGCCACGGCCCCTGTGTGGCACGCAGCTGGATCCACCTGCCCAAGGGTGGCCCGGCACATGCCTGCATGTGCACAAGTGGCTGCATGATCTGTGGGAGGCATGGCCAATGCATGCAGTCCCTGGTCTCCCTCCCCACCTCCCCCCTGGGTAAGGGACAGTGCTAGCACTTACCTAGTATGGCCTCCCTGGATGACCCTGCTGACTCTGGTGCCGGGACAGCTGGTGGTGGCCCCTCTGCTGCGCCTGGGTCAGGACCCTCAGCTCCCGGCTGGCTGCCCCCTGGGCTGGCGCGGACCGCCCTACTCCCCAAGATTTGGTTGAGGGCAGGGAAGTAGGGGCAGGTGGGAGCCCCAGCTGTGGCACTGCCCCTGGTGGCCCTGTCATATGCCTGCCTCAGCTCCTTAACTTTCAGGTGCACCTGCTCCTGGGTGTGCCTGTGTCCCTTGCAGGCCATGGTGGCCACTATGCGGCCATAGACGGCGGCATTCTTCCAACTGGTGTGGAGATCATGGACATTGGGGGCCTCCCCCCACACTTCAATGAGGTCCATAATCTCCGCACCAGTCCAGGCGGGCGCGCGTCATCTATGGCCCCTCACTGGCCCCTGGGTGCTGGGGGACTGGGAGGGGGACGGCTGGCTGCCTCTGGCTGCCATTGTGTGGCCACTGGCTGAGGGGCTGCGGCTGCTGGTAAGCCTGGCTCTTGCATGTGCCCAGTGGCCAGGGTCTAGCTCTTTAAGGGCCCTGGGGCTGGGGGAGAGGAGAGGAGTTTTCTTGGTTTGACCCAGAGTGGCCACCAGGGGAAACTGGGAAGGGCTGGAGGCTCCCTAATTCGAAATAAGTGTCTACACAGCACTTATTTCAAATCAGCTATTTCGAATTAGGTGTTATTCCTCACAGAATGAGGTTTACCAAATTCAAAATAAGTGCTCTACTATTTCGAATTTATTTTGAAATAGCAGTTTGGCTGTGTAGATGCTATTAAAGCTAATTCGTAATAACTGCTGTTATTTCAAATTAACTTTGTAGTGTAGACATGCCCTCACTGATTACAAGCTGAGCTCCACCTGAAAGTGATCAGGTTATCCCCCCATAAAGATCAACTGGAGGCTGAAGTGAATGAGGGGAGGAGGAGTGAGATGAAATAGAATGTAACTGCAAGGAGTAAGTAAGCTTCAGCAGAGTCCTAGGTTGTAGGACTAACTGCAACCAGGAAAGGATGGAAGTATCATGCTAAATCAAGAGAGACCCTGAGGGAAGCTCTATAGGCAGAGAAACTTGGGAGTGAGACAAGGACCATTTGTAGGACTTTAATTTGGGACATTGAATTTTATTGTGTTACAGTTGTGGGGGGAAAAAAAACAGATTCCAGGGAAGGGAATTTTGACTACAGTTAAAGTGTCTGGAATCTGTGTAATTAGTCCTGAAGAAGAGAAAACAGAGGCAAGGTACTGCAGAGTGACTTCTAGTTTTGGGAGGAGGCCAGGTCATGACATTGCCCCTTTTGATGTGAGTAGTTAGTCAAAATTTGGGGCCCCGTGGGTGTTTGAGAGTAGAAATTGGCGGTAGTCAGGAACTTGTATGCAGTTCTTTATTTACAAAGCCCTGTGTCTTCAGATGCAGAAGGAACCAAATAGCAGGAAATAGCATCTTTTTGCTCATCTCTGATGGTACCTCTTACTACTAATAATGTGTGTCTAGACTGCAGGGTTTTAACTTCACTTACGTTTGCACTGCTATTGCATTCTTTCAAAAGAAAATCGAAAGAACGCAGGGGTTTTTCCAACATTGGTAAACCTCATTCTATGAGGAAGAACACCTTTTCCAAAAGAGCTCTTTTGGAAAAAGGCGTGTGTGGACACAGAAGAGGGAGTTTTTTTGAAAGAAGAGGAAAAAGCACAGGTGCCCTGGTGGCCACTCCATCTATAGTAATCACAGCTGAAATGCGAGATAGCATCCATTCAATGTGGATGTTATCTTTCGAAAAAGCAGATCACTTTTTCAATGCGCTTTGGCAGTGTGGACACTGTCTTTTGGAAGACATTTTTTCGGAAGATCTCTTCTGAAAAAGCTTCTTTCGAAAGAAGCCTGCAGTCTAGAAGTACCCTAGTGTCTTCCAAGGTTAGCCACTGCACTGCTCCTTTTCCCTGCCTTACTCGCCTGTCTTTCTTGTCTGTTTTCAGTTTCTTTGTGCTGTGCCAACATGTGCTCACAAAACAATACTCAGCAAGAGCATCTGGCTGGGTTCATGTACTGATTTTGGCTTGGGTGGAGTTTAGGCTGCATAAAGTGAAGGGTGAGTTCATACTTATCATACTTATCAACCTCAATTCCATAACAAGATTTTGCCCAGCTCAAAATATTATTGTAAAAAATATCATTTACTGTCAGTCTAACAACAACCAATATGTATTCTCCCTTTTTTCTTTGGTGTTTCATGCATGATATAAACTCATATCTTTGTTTATTATATTTTGGGTAGCTTCCATGATGATGCAAAAAGACTAATCTGTGGAAGTTGTGCTTATGAACGTTTGCGGAGTGAAGAACTGGCACTGTTCACAGAGTTGGCAGCTGAGCTGTAGAATTTAGCTGTAGCCAATTGCTGGCCAAGCTATTGCTCAGATCCAGTTCTTGTTGGCAAAGCCACCTCTCTCCTGATGCTGTTCCATAAGTTGTATGAGAGACTTTGATGATATTATATTCAGTCCCAGTTTCTAAATATCCATACCGATTCTGAAAGTGATGATTGTACACGTAAACTCTTTTTTTAACATATACCGGTACTTAATCCCTGAGTCTGCAATGAACTCAGCACAGGTGAATCCTTGAGCTCTCTCAGGATCTGGACCACATATTGTGATGCCTTTTGTGATGCCTTAAGATTAATAATAAAATATTTACCAAATATGTAAAAATTCTAATTAAAAAATTGGGATTTGCATCTGAGGGTGAAATTTACTGCAGTGAGGAAGAATAGCACAAAGATCATGCATCTGTGTGTATGTGATACATGAACCTTTCCACCCATTGAGGTGAATTTAATCATATAAGCAGAACTTAGTAACACACAGTTCTGTCCTGGAAAAATCTTATTTTCATTTGAAAATTATTATAAATTACGGAAGGGTTTGATCGTCTTTTTTCATAGGCTTCTGGATTTTATTTTGTGACAGTAAGAAAAAAATCACATAATTACTTTGAAAACATATTGGATATAAGATAATCAAAAAATATTGCTCATGTAACCTACAGTACCTAACAGAGAGGATAAATAATTTAGAGGAATTTGTTTAATTTCTTGAGCATATTTTTCAAGTCACTTAAATTTAGACGTGTTATTGATGAGTGACAATGCTGTTAAAAGTCTTCAATGTGCATGTGTATGATAAGAATGTTGATTTTACCATTCTGCATAGACTATTAAGAAGGCATATTTATGAGTGATACAAATACATTTTTTGTTTGTATTTTATTTAATGTACATAGCTAAATAGCTAAAACTCACGCTTGGTTTTCAGATGGTATAAGTAGCAGATAAGTCCATCAAGTGTAGCTAGCTGTTGGTTTACTTCCAACAGATGTGTGTCCCAATCATGGCCTTCATTCACTGAAGAGATACATTCAAAATTGCTTTGAAAGCATTCTGTAGGACAGGGTAGAACCTATACCAGCAATAGAAAGGTGTTCTGTTGGGTCTCACTGATATTGTACTCATTAGATGTATTATTCAAACAGTATAGGATCTGGCCAAAATCAAATCAAAGTCACTGTGAATTGGATCATCCCTATATTGAGGCTTACTATTTGAGTTGATGAGTTAAGTAATAATTACTCTTCTCCATTATAGCAGAAGTCCTGAGCCTGCTCTGCTTCTGCTGAAGTCAGTGAAAGCTGCAGGAACTCAGCTGCTCCAAAAAACCAAACTATTTTAAAAATGAGAGACCAAATTCCATTCTCAGTTACGCAGGTATAATTAATTTAGCCCAATGATTGTTATGTTTATTGGTAATAGAAGTAATCCCAATCCAAATCTGAATAGGAAGCCACTGCCATTAAACTGCAAGGAAGTTAAGATCCAAAAGTAGACCTTGTGGCTCTGACTCATTTCTGCTTGGTAAATGTTCCTAAAGGTCTGTCTTCTTCTACTGCTTATGGAGATGGCATTGTTTTATTCAGCGTAATGAATGAGCTTATTTAGTCTGCAGAAGAAAAGAATTAGGGACAACAACCCCAGGGAAAGTGCAAGCCCTTTAAATAGAGGCTGTTGAAAGGGCTCTCATGTCCCCAGCTCACATGCAACCTGCTAGCAGCAAGGCCAGGAGCAGCAAGCCTTTTAAATAGCAAGAACTGAAAGGGCTTGTAGCTCCTGTCTCTGGCTAACATGATACTTGGGAGCTGCAGGAGAGGCATGAACGCTTTCAGCTCCTGCTATTTAAAGGCTCCGCCCCTTCCACCCAAGGCTCAGCTCCTTCTGCCCAAGGTTCCTCCCATTCCAGGCAGCCTGAGACCACTTCAAAAACTTTTTGAAGTGGCCCCCACTCAAAAATTATTGCCTACCCCTGAGCTAGAGAAAGGGTCCCACCACTTAATATACAGTGAGGATATTAAAAGGGACTGAAATCAGGTGCATGATGAAATCTTAATGACCAGAGGGCAGATTCCTAGAATGTATAAGAAAAGTAATTGGAAGGACAATTGGATAATGGCAGGAGGGAAATAAACCAGATTGGCCGATGGCCACAAAAAACATGAAAAAAAAAAAGATAAGGGAGTTCAGAAATTAACATAAGGCTAGAACAGGGAACACAATAAAAGAATGCCAGTAATAAGACTGGCAAGGGGAGAAAAAAAGCTAGGGAAAGTAGGGGTAGGATCTGGAGAAGGAGGAAATTGAGGAGGGCTGGGCACAAGAATGTAGCAAGATATAAAAAGGGACTGAACACATATAAGGATAAAAAGAATATCTAGAGTTATGATAATTAATACTAACCATTTTAGGAAGGTTTATAAAAGTTCATGCATAAGCAAATAGGAAATAATATGAGACTTTCATGGGTGCAGATTACCCCTGTGCATACTATTTGTTTTGTGCTCCTTCCTCTGAAACATCTGGTGCTGGCCACTGCTGGAGATATTATAGTGGACTAGATGGAGTGTGATCTAATCCAAAGTGGCAACTTGTATACTCTTAAAAAATCCCCAGAGGAACAAGTAGACTGCAATGGTTTGGAACAAGGCCCAGAAGTTCCAACAGGAAATGATTCAATGACAGATTTTTGCATTTGCCCAACAATGGCATAAAATGTCTTCTCTTTTAATAATTTCTTTTCAAATCACCTGCACCTTGAATAATTTACTGAGGCTCAAATCTGATAGGAAAGGAAGATATGGGTGAATATATGCTCAGTTTCTCGATAGACACATTCCTATAGCCCATATTTAATTAAAGCACATGATTAAAGGAATGTACTTAAAAGAACCTTAGTACCATCGACATATATTGCCCTCTCTCATCAGATACTAGTCAAATTATAAAATTTATATTGATACTAGCAAAATAGCTTAAATACTTGTCTATAAGAGTATGTCTACACTGCACATTAATTTCAAAATAAGCTATTCCATAATAGTTATTCCAAAATAGCTTATTTTGAAATAGCACATCTACATTGCAGGGAAGCCCCAAAATTAGTCTGAGGCAGGCTTCCCTAATGTAGATGTGCTATCTCAATTTAGAGCCCCAGGAGGCACTGGAGAGGAATAACTTAGAATGGCCCTGGTGCGGGGCTATTTTGAAATAGCAACAATGAAGCATCTACGCATGCCTTATTTCAAAATAGCTGTTTCGGAATAGGCATTAGTCTTCATAGAATGAGATTTACAGATTTCAGAATAAGCCGCCTGTTATTTCAAAATTATTTAGAAATAACAGAATGGCTGTGTAGATGCTTGCATAGTTATTCCGAAACTATGCTTGTTATTCCGAAATAGCTTTGCTGCATAGTCATACCCTAAGCGTATAATCCAATGAATATATTAAGAATGTCCTTTACTTTTAGGTAAAGATATTTTCTGTTAACAAATATTAAAATGCTTTGCAGCTCTCCTAGAATTCAGCCAGGGCTGTACAGAAAATGGAGCAGAAGCAGACTGAGAGTTGGCACATGCAAACTCTGTGACAATGGCACTTAATAAAATGAGTTTGTGAGATTGCCTGCTCTGGGTGAGAGTAATGAGGATTATAATTGGTTTATGATTTTTCTGGTAGTGATCTAAATAAAAGAAGGTATCAAATAGTGAAAAAGGGAAATAGATTTATTATGTACCATATTATTAAAAATCGTGAGGAAGACTCTTATCATGTAATTATTACTGTATAATTTTATTCAAAAATTTTATGCAGCTGCTTATATCTAAAATAATTTTTCAAAGTAAACTTGCAATTTATTAAAATATCATGAGCAAACTAATGTAAAAGTGTAGGAGCAGATTTTTAAGCTATTAAGATGTTGCTGCACTCAGCATCGCAAGATCTAAGTTGCATGTTCACAAGGATTTAATACTTTGGAGCCTAAATCTCAAGGAAAAGCACTTGGATTCAGGGTACTAAATGTCTAAATGAGACTTAGGCTCCTAAATAAGTTAAGAAATGTCTAAATATCTTTAAAATCAGGTCCTTACAATTTAAATTTAAGAAAGGCTGATAGGTTGCTTAAAGTATTTAAAGTGAATATAAGCCATATATAGACCCATTCTCATCAGTGAAAGATTGATCCCCATAAGGGACCCCCGGAGCCATGCATGAGGGTGTAAGCAAAAAGAAGATCCAGGTTACCTTTCTCCCTCCACCCTATGTCACAGGCCATCAGAACAGGAGTGCTTGAACTTTAATGCCTTTCGAAAGGGCATTGGAAGGATAAAGGGAAGACGTAACCATATTCCTATAATTTACAGGAGGTATTGTGCCGCAGAGCACTCAAACATAGTCCCATATTGAGGAAACTGGTAATTTCTACATTCTAGTTTTATAGGTCTTCTGGTGTTTTATGGACTAATGTTATTTTGTTTGGTGTTTCAGTACACCAGTACTGCATGGCTCTGCAATTCTGCCATTTATCACATAGTTAGTATGAGCAATGTGACAATATTATATTCATGAAAATGAGATGTGCCACCATATCATTTTAGGATCTGTATCTCGGTGTGTCAGTTTATAGAGTACGTAATTCAGCCATGTATTTGTGACTATGCATATCATTTTTTTCTGACTCTAATCCTTTTCTGAATGAAACCAACCTTTAAAATATCTTGCAAGTATTTGTATTCTAGAAAACAGAGGCAACATTTCAACAGTGTAAATGTAAATTTCCACATGTTCGAAAGCAGATATTAGGATTATGAATTTTCAAAAAGTTCCAATTGATGTCATATAGGAATTTCCATTCTTCTGTGACTGGGGTTTGAACAGATGCTTCAAAGTAAAGCAAAAGAAACCTTACACTGGACAATAATGAAATTAATTGCCCATAGAGTAAGCTTCTTCCTAACCCATCAATTCATGCTTTGTTTATTCATTAAACTCTGAGGGCATGTCTACACTAGTACATTATTTTGAAATAATAACTCCTGAAATAACTATTTCTATATATCATGTCCCCACTACAGGGAAGCCTTGAATTTAGTCTGAGGCAGGCTCTTTTAATGTGGATATGCTACCTCAACTGAGAGCCCCAGGAAGCACTTGGGAGTAATTACTTTGAATGACTCTGGGGAGTAGTTACTTTGAAATAGCAGGACTGGAGCATCCACACCGCTACTATTTCAAAATAAGCGTTATTCCTCGTGGAAAGCAGGAGTTATTTCAAAATAACCAGCTCATTATTTCGAAATAACCATTTGGTAGTGTGGATGCTCTGCTTATTATATCAAAATAAGATGAGTTATTTAAAAATAACTCCCTTGTGTACACCAGGGGTGACAGTTTATATCCATTATATACATTGCACTTTTTAATTTAATTTAATCTGAATATTTAATCCTTTTCAAAATTCTACTATACTCACAATTTCAATAATATCCTGTGGTATTCCATTCCACAGGTTAATTTTACATTATGTGCAGAATATTTCCTTTCATTTGTTTTTAAATTTCCCTTAAAATTCCATAGAACATCCCCTTGTTCTAGTATTAAGAAAAGGAATAAATAGCACACAATTTATCTTCTTTATGCCATTTGTTGTTTCATATACTGCTATTGTGATGCCACTTATTTCCATTCTTAATAAAAGTGTTTTCAAACAGTATCAATCTGTTCAAAGTCTAGTCATTTTTCATGCTTGACCTTTTGCATTTTTGCTACATCCAGGAGGACCAAAAATGAATAGTGTTCCAGGTGAGGGTGTGTTGTTGATTTATATTATGACATAATAATATTCCTTTCAGTTTTATTTTCTCTCTTGTTCTTTAAACATTTGAGATTTTTTTTTTGACAGGTGCTTCATATTGAGAAGCGGTTTTTACTGAATTGTGCACAATGATACCCAGGTTTTTTCTTCCTGACTTTTAAGTTAATGTAGAGCCCCATAGTACATAGGAGTGGGTCAAATTATTCCCTATGGTTTGAATTGCCTTAGATTTATCCAGGCTGAATTTCGTCTGCCATTATGTTGTTATTTCATCTAACTTTCAGATTCTTCTGAAATTCCTCATGGTCTGTTCTAGCCTTGATTCACTAAAATACTTTGATGTCTACAGATTTTGCTACCTCCATGTCCATGCCTTTCTCCAGATAATTCATAAATACACAAGACAACATTGTCCTGAATTCCCAATATTAGGCCACACTACAATGGCTTCATGTTATGTTGAAGATTAGACACTTATTCCACTCTTCGGCAGTCATAACAGTTATTTTTTATTATCACCTTCAGACTATTTAATTTCCTTAATAGACTTTTATGCAGGATTTTGATGATGGCTTTTCGGCAGGTCAAATAATTATATCAACTGCTTTATATATCCCATATTCACTTTTTCACACTCAGAGAATTCAAATAGATTAGAGACGCATAATTTTCCTCTGCAGAAGCCAGGCTTTAAATTTCACAGTGCTCCTCAGTGGTGAAAACCACTGTAAAGAAATTCAACCTCATTGTTATTTTACATTTTGATAGTGCTCAAGCTCTAAGTTCTATCATTTCTATCAATGTACAGTACCTTACTCGCCATGGGTATGATGTATGGTATGGAAATGGCACAGACTTGAAGTCTGGAAATTTTAATTGAGAGCATGCACAGGTTTTCACGCCATTTTCTGAGCAGGCCCTTATCTTTCTTCAAGAAAGAGAATTAGGCTTTTTAAAAGTAATAGTGACCACTCCTCTTCCCCCTTCCACAATAACAACAAAAATGTGTGTGCATTTGTGAAGGGGTTAGTATTACATATTTTCAGGAGAGCCAACAGCCACGCCCGACCCCTAGGCAAGGTGGAGGGGCCAGCGCCATGCTCCTGGAAGGAGTAGGGCCTCAGACAGGGGTGGAGAGGCAGGAGAAGCTGCCGTGGAGAAGCCTCTGTCCACAGCAGGCCCAGGCTTGCCATGGACAGATGCTGCTCCGTGGGATGCTGGTACAGCCTCTGTCTGTGGGAGCTTGGGCCACCATGAACAGGGGCTGCTGCTGCGGAGAGAATCAGCTCCCCTCGCAGACTGGCTCCTGCCTGCCGCCCTGGCTGGCTCCTGCCTGCCAGCATGAGGTGGCAGGAGGTTCCCCGGGAGTGGAGTCAGGAGCATACTGACCACCGGCTCTGCCCCCAGGGACTATTGAATAGTCATGTAACCACTAAAATTTGATGTGGTTACACGATTATTCAATTACACGATTTCTAAAATCCCTACTTAAGAAACTGAAATCCTAGCTCAACACATTTCCAGTTTAATGATGATGATGATGGACATGCCAGCTAGCCATCTCCTTTATCTATGGCCACAATCACAATTAGTCACCTGGGAAGTGCAGCAAAAGATGCAGTCACCTACTGATGAAAATCAGCCCCCTGTTTACATAGCCCTTAACTTGTCCATTATGCCTTTAAGAGCATGAAGGTTTCCCACTTGCTGTTACATCTTGTATAAAAACATTTGACTCAGAGAGGCAAGCTGCAAACATTCGCCCTGAATCTTACATTAATATGATCCTTTACTTCAACATGGCAGAAAAAAATACAACACTCAGTAGTACTAAAATCCATTTGACAAATTCCAACCCATAGATTTTTACACCTAAATGTGGGTATTTATAAATTGTTCTCACTTTCAGGCTTTCTCTGTAAAGTCTGCTCATTTTGAAATATAATTTAATTTAGCTCATTTTGAAAATTAAAGGTAGGATTTTCAAAACCCTCAGTGTTGGAGTCTCATGGGTAAATTTTCCATTGATTTCAATGGAGTGGATTTATGCCAACAGTGAGAACTTTTGAAAACCCTGGCCTACATGCAGTAGTTAGGTCCAAACTGCAAATTTTAATACAAAGCCCAAACTTTCTCTCCTTAGGGATAGTCAGGACACTCACAATAAAGGTCCTTCATTAAGATCTACCAGTTAATACATGACAGAGTTGTGCTTTTTACTTAACTGAAATTCAGGAAATACCTAAAGCCAAATTCTTGCAGGGTACTTCACTGCGGAATCTACTGGAAAACATACGCTCCGAAGAAGGTAAAGTAGTTGCACAACAACAAAGGCCAAAGTGCAGCATTACTTTGTGGATCTAGGAGTCTTAGTCCATAAGTTACCTTTGTGAGTAACATATGGCCATTGCCATGATAGTGTTGTTTTCTGCACACTATAAGGGCATGTCTAGACTGCCCATGGCTTTCAAAAGAAGATATGCAAATTCAGCATGAATTTGCATATCTTCTTCCGATCCTGTTTTTGGAAGTGTTTTTTTGAAAAAAAAAAAAAAAAAAAAAAAAGCAGTCCAGATGCCTTCTTTCGAAAAAAAAAAAACCCCTTTTTCGAAAGAACCCTTCTTTGTACAGGGTTCTTTCGAAAAAGGGTTTTTTTCCCGAAAGAACTGCATCTAGACTGCTTTAAAAAAAAAGAAAAAAAACCTCTTCAGAAAATGGGATCGGAAGAAAGATATGCAAAGTCTAGATGTGCACTAAATCAGGGGAACCTTTCTTTGGACTGGGTACTATTGACCCACAGAGAAATCAGTCAGGGGCTGCACACAAGTGAGAAACAAACAAAAAAACCCCATGCCTCACCAGCATGGGCTCCCCAATGCTGGGGGTAGCCCCGAGCCTCAGGGGATGGAGCAAGCCACAGGCTGCATCCAGCCCCTGGACCTTAGGTCCCCCACCCCTACTATAAATTATTGTGTCTTTGGACAAGAATAAATTGCATGGGGAGTCTGCATGGTATGGAAAACACACAAATATCTGTCCATTTTAAGGATTTTTACTTGTTAGATCAGAATTTTTACTTTAAAATACTTAAGGTAAATTTTCAAAATGAAACTTGGAAACTCAGTTCCCCCATTCAAGTTACATGTTACCATTTTGTGAATCTTCCTATTTATGCCAGGAGTTCTGCTCCTAAGAGCTTTATGTTACTGTCAGTGGTAGTTCAGCACCCTCTTCATTTTGATAATGTCTAATTATTTTGACTACTAATCCTATTATTTTAAAATGAGTTGAAGTATATGTCAAAAGGTAATGAGTATGGATTCAGGAAGAGATTTAAAAACGTTGTTCATGGCTTAAGAGAATCTCTTATCTAATAGGATGAGACCTCATGAGGGTGCAGATTATCCCACATTAGTCTATTGATATTTTTTTTCTTGAAAGATCCTGGGGAGCATCTGGAACTGGTTTCTGCTGGATATAAGATACTGGGAGAAATCTACCATTGCTCTGATTCAATATGGCAATATTCCTCATTAGCATGAGTCTATTAATACAAACCAAAGCAAAAGCTCCCACCTGACAACTATATGTCAAGACTGAGAAATCAGCTCTTAGTCAAAATTCAGCATGGCAGATCTAGAGTACAGAAGTCATACACAATTTCCAAACCAGTTAAAGCCAATGGGGGGGGGGGGGAATCTTCAAGGAACACCTTATACCCACCAGTATCACCTCAGTCTTCCCTGTGTAATCCTTGCCCTTCCTGAAGACTAATATTTTGTGGGGAAAACAAGTACTTTTAGTGCTGTTGGAGAAATAATCAGTCCCACAGGATCCAATGAAAACCTGTCTGCAATGCATCCCCCAGTATCCACTTGCAGCCTTTAGTAGCAGAACATGTTCCTGCAAAAGAACAAGCTATATATAGTGTTTGTAAAGAGGTAAGAAGTAACCAAATAGTTCTAAAACATTTAATACCCAGGTATTTTCAATTTGAAAAAACAAATCCTTAATTTCATTCCATTGTAAAAAATGTGTGAAATTTTCACAATCTTTAGACATGCTTTAGTCTGCAGTTCATTGATTTGCTATTCATCATTATTGCAGATAACTTCTTTCTCAGATGTCAGTAATGCTATATATCCATTTGCCATCCTGTTTATCTATTTTTCACCAAGAAAAAAAGCTTGGATAGCTTTAACAGGTTTGTGATGGACCTTTTAAATCTAGTATTAAGTTACCATCAACAAGTCATGAATCCTGTTTCTTAAGACATGTTAGTGAATATAAGAAATGTTATCTTAAGGATTTTTTCTATCTGTATGCAGAGTTTAACAAGGCTAAATAGAAAGAATAGAGTAATTCATGATGTGCCGGGGTATCTGTCTGTATATCACAGGGTATGTCTACACTACAAAGTTAATTCAAACTAACAGCTGTTAGTTCGAATTAACTTTCATAGGCGCTACACATGCAAACCGCTAGTTCGAACTTAATTTGAACTAGCGGAGCGCTTAATTCGAACTAGGTAAACCTCATTCTACGAGGACTAACGCCTAGTTCGAATTAAGTAGTTCAAATTAAGGGCTGTGTAGTTCAAATTAAGGGCTAGCCCTTCCCAGGTTGCCCTGGTGGCCACTCTGGGCCAAGCCAGGGAAACTCTTCTGCCCCCTCCCGGCCCCGGAGCTCTTAAAGGGCCACGGTCTGGCTACGGTTCCCGTGCCAGGTGCAAGCCTGCCAGCACCCAGCCAGCAGACCCTGCACCTGGCACAGCATGAGCCAGCCACCCGCTGCCACCCAGCCCTCCCCCTCTTCCCAGGACCAGGCTGGCGGCTCCCAGGAGCCTTCCCGGGGCCGCAAGAGGCGGACGCCCGCTGGTCTAGTGCGGAGATCGTGGACCTCATCCAGGTTTGGGGGGAGGCCTCCAACGTCCACAATCTCCGCACTAGGCACAGGAAAGTGGCTGTCTAGGGCAGGATAGCTGCCAGCCTGGCCACCAAAGGCCATATGCGAACCCAGGAGCAGGGTTGCATGAAAATTAAGTTGGTCTAGTGAGACCCCCGACCCTGAGCTTAGAACATAAGAACATAAGAACAGCTGTACTGGGTCAGACCAAAGGTCCATCTCACCCAGTAGCCTGTCTGCCAACAGCGGCCAACACCAGGTACCCCGGAGGACATGGACCAAAGACAATGGCCAAGCCATTTGTCCCGTGCCATCCATCTCCAGCCTTCCACAAACAGAGGCCAGGGACACCGTTCCTAGCCCCTGGCTAATAGCACTCCATGGACCCAACCTCCATGACTTTATCTAACTTCTCTTTAAACTCTGTTCTAGTTCTCACCTTCACAGCCTCCTGTGGCAAGGAGTTCCACAGGTTGACTATTTGCTTTGTGAAGAAGAACTTTCTTTTATTAGTTTGAAGCCTGCTACCCATTCATTTCATTTGGTGTCCTCTTGTCCTTCTATTATGGGAACTAATGAAGAACTTTTCTTTATGCACCCTCTCCACACCACTCATGATTTTATAGACCTCTATCATATCCCCCCTCAGTCTCCTTTTTTCTAAGCTGAAAAGTCCCAGTCTCTTTAGCCTCTCTTCATATGGGACCTGTTCCAAACCCCTAATCATTTTAGTTATCCTTTTCTGAACCCTTTCCAAGGCCAAAATAGCTTTTTTGAGGTGAGGAGACCCCATCTCTACACAATACTGAAGATATGGCATACCATAGTTTTAGACTTCCCCTCCTCCTTCTTCCCCTGGCTTCCCCCTTCCAGCTCCCTCCTCCCAGGTTTCCAGCTCCCCTCTCCCACCCTCTCTCTTCCCTTCTCCCACCTCCTTTTCCCAGTCTCCCCAGACGTTAATCCCCCCCCCCCTCAGTTTTGTTAAATAAAGAGAGTTTCCATTTTTGAACACACGTGTCCTTTATTTTTTACATCAGGAAGTAGGGCTAGGGAAGGGCAAGTGGAAGGAGGTGAGGGAGGAATGGGGCTTGAGCCCCCGATGGAGAGGACTGGGGTGGCTCTGTGGGCTCCTCAGGGTGGAAGCTCTCCTGCAGGGCCTCCTGGATGCTGACAGCCCCCCGAATGACCCCCCCGGATGGCAGCCTGTGGCAAGTGCAGCTGGGCTGATGGCCGAGTGCTGTGATGTGCCGAGGGTGGGCACTCAGGGCACTCCAAGACACGACTGCTTTGCTGTCCCTCATCGAGGTAGACAAGAAAGCGGGGAACCCTGAGAACTGTCTGTCCGGGGTGGGGGTTGGGTCCCTTTAAGCACAGCCCTCGGCTAGCCTGAGGCAGCAGCTCCACGCTCTAAGTCCTAAGCTGATGCCCTGCCAGCACTGGTTCCAGCCAGCCTTAACTTTGGTTCAGGGTCCACTCAATGTGGACATGCTAGTTTGAATTAGCAAAATGCTAAAATGTACCTAAAAGTTCCTCTCTACTGTTAGCATATTTTATTCATTTAACATTTGTAAATCATACATGCTTTACACTAGGAAGTGTGTATTTGCTCACAAAAAGAGACTTTCTTTTTTCATTTGAAAATGTTTACATTTGACTGTTAAAGCTCTAGGAATGCTTACACACATAGAAGAGAGTTTATTCTTTATAGATCATCGAAGAAAAGATCAATTCTCTTTTTCAGGAAAGCTTCTGTGATGCCTTTGCTACACTATAAAGTAACTACTTAAAAGGGAAACCTGTCATAGAAAGACATATCACTGTTTCCCCCCCCCCCTTTTTTTTGGATTGACAGAGCACATGCATCCAGTAACCTCCCAAGTGATTTCAAACTGGATACAGAGAGTCAAGGACTTATGTACAGCATAGCTGAACATTTTCTAATTCTGAGCATATAAGACAACTTACAAGTTAAGCGGTAGGCTACAGTGGAAAGGAGAAATGCACTTGGTTACCATATAAAAAGTACTGTTCCCCACAAGAGCAAATCATGATTTGGAGAGTTTGCAGAAAAATGTCAGAGAATAAATTCACTCGACAGAGCACTTAACTTGAGTATAGGTTGCATTGGACAGACATTAAATGACAAAAGATAGCTGTTGCCAGATGAAGAAATCCATTACCACACTGAAAAAAAGGTGAACTTTAAACATACAATATCAACTATCTAGTTGTTTTGACTGTTTAAAAATAAAATAGCAGAGAGTGAATTATTTGTTTGAACCAATAGTACTGTAATTTTTAGCTATATATAAAATGTATCATGACTATGCATCTTTGGCGATTAAATAAAACCTTTTTTCAGAAGTGGATATAGGGTATGTCTACACAATAAAGGAAAACTCTTGGCTGGCTGCTCAGGCTGTTGATTGTTGTGTATTCTGCTAAGTTTGGGCTGGAGCCCAGGCAGGACCCTGTGGGGCAACAGAGTCCCAGAGCTCAGGCTCCATCCAAACCCCAGATGTTGATGCAGCAATGAAACAGCTCTTCAGCCCAAGTTCTGTGAGCCCAAGCTGACTGGCCCAAGCCAGCCAAGGGGGTTTCTTTGCTGTGTGGGCATGCCCATAGAGAACATGCTGAATCTGATCATTTAAATCTTACTAAATTGTCAGTGCAAGTATCACACACATAAAACAAGTAGCTTCAGGGGGTAGCCGAGTTAGTCTGTTACAGAAAAAACAACAACAAATGGTCTGGTAGCACTTTATAGACTAACAAAACATGTAGATGGTATCATGAGCTTTCGTGGGCACAGCCCACTTCTTCAGATGACCAGAGTTATGAGTAGGGGATATGAAAACTGGAAATAAATAGGAGAGGGGAAGAGAAAGGAAAGAGGAAGGGGGGTGGAGGTGGGGAGGAACAGGGCATCATTAAGTATCTGGAGAATGGGTACTTAAACTTAAGCAAATAAAGATCAAAGTCAATAGATAGATTGCTGAGACAGGAAGGATACCTCTCAGAAAGCTGTTAGCACCTTCAATGGTAGAGTCCCCACCAGCCTGTATCTTGACTGGGTCCATTAGCATGTGAATTGAATTTGTGTATGTACTGTAATTCCAAGCTTTCCCTGTGGATTTGGCTTGAAGAGCTGGCTTGTGCAACTCCCATTGATTTGAATGGAAGAGAGAAAGAAAGAAGAGGAGAAACCATGCTAACCTTCAAAAAGATGTTTCCAGATTACTTTTTCTTCCATATTTATCATTTTGCATAAGGTGAGAAATGTATACTACCTTTTTCTCACCAGCTTGCACCACTTTTTTTCCTGTGACCTTCTTGCTGCTATCTAGATGGTCTAAAGTGTCTGACTAACTTTAAATTAGTATTTATTTTGTGCCTTCAGTCATTTGTCATTGAACTGCATTACAAAAGAGCATATACCTCTTCCATACAGCAGGGGTCACAAGCCACTGATTCCAGAGGCTACAAAAGCCCTACTTCATGGTGAATACACAGCGCCACTTTTGGATGAACTTTGGTATTGTGGGAAAACAGATACAGCCACATTTGTTCACCTCGTGATGCATAATGCTGTGATCTACCAGAAGAGCACTTAGTTGCACTTTCATTAGACACCATATCCTACTGCTCATTTAAAGCTACCATTGTAGGCTGAGGACAGGCAATCTCCCAGCATTGCATTCTTAGCTATTGTAATGGGAAGAGCAGTAGAAATTCCTATACTGAAATTTCCCATGGTATGAAATAAAGTATAGTGTGTTGCTAAAATGCATACATATATGTTCTGAAATTCACAGTCGCACTTTTTACCTGTGATGAGGTTGCCCATTTGAATACAGCATATCAACTATTCTTGCTTTGTTTCATATTTTCATTCAACCAAGAAATAATCCAGCAAGGCAGGAGTATATACCAACAGAAAAGATCATAACAACTGTGGTAATAGTGATGTATTCAGAATGCATTAATCTCAAAAGGGCATTTTTGCATTATATATCTTCAGATATTCTTTCCTCTAGTTTTTGTTATGTACTATAGTCAAGTACTGAAAAGTAAGTTTATTGCTAATTATTTTAAGTAACTTAAAAGCTTTAAATGCCTGATAAGGAGAGAGGGGCTTGAGACTTACAATTTTGGGGAGTTTCTGATTCCCGTGTGATAGCATGGTCTACATCTGATGAGTGAATACATTAAATAGTAAAACGAGTAGTCCTGTAGCACCTTAGAGACTAACAAAAATATAGATAGTATTGTGAGCTTTCTTGGGCAAAACCCACTTCCTCAGAAGAGCAGGGTGAGAATGTATATAGAAATATTAAGTTCTAACAGGTTAGGTTAAGTAGGTATTGAAAACTCCTGGGGTACCTATGCTCATCAATCCTAGAATAGTGAAGCCAATCTCTCATGGTGATAGCAGTAATAAGAAAAAGTGGCCTTCTCCCCTCCCTCTGCCTCCCCCCGCAAAAAGAAAAGAAATAAAAATAAACATAAAAAGACTCTTAGGGAAAACAAAGGCCTGTGGTGTGTGCCTATTTGCAAAGTTTTTGGGCTAATGAAACCAGATGCTTGCAAGTTTAGACAAGAGATTGATGGATCCACTTTATACTTTCATTTGTTCAATGTAAACTGCACCCATTCTACAAATGCCAATCCAGTTTGTCCACGTAGTGCCAGATGTTGTACTGTGAGAAATTAAGATTAACCATTAGTCAGCAGAGAGATTTAGTCTTGTCCTTGAAAGCCTTTTGGTTTATATAAACCTACTCTTGCAAGGAAAATTAGTTGCACATCTTACTAAGGACCGTTATGTTTTGATTGGTCTTGAGGGTAATGGCAGATGTAAGGACTAGAAAAAAAAAGGAACTGAATTTGTTATGTTAAGCATTCATATTGCTTGAGCTTACTTTTACTGGAAAGCAATAAGTGGCTCACAAACTCATTCAATATCATAGCAAAATATGTTTTTAATTAGCATGCCTGAATCTCGTTCGTTATCGGAAATAACCAGACATATCGCTCCACCAACTAATAATTGTTTCAAAAATAGCACTAGAAATATAAATATCTACCTACCTATCTATGCAGACTAGCAAATCAATAACACGAAATACAGAGCTGTAGACAGATAGGTATTGGGAAACATATTTCAGTGTGAGCAGGACTGGTCCGATAGAGCATCATTTTGGTGTTTACTGATTGTATTACAGTTCCAGAGTTTAGTATCTTTAGACTATTGATCATTATGGTGCTAGGATGAAAAGCATACATTTTGTTAGGCGACGCATTACAAATGGGCCAAAAATAGATAAGGGAGGTGTGTCCCTTTGACAGCTTCACTGCTGTGACAAATGAGGAGTGTTTAGGTATGTGTGTGAGAGAGAGTGCTCAAACTAAACTGAAAACAATTTGAAATTCCTTACAAACAAGTCACTTTGCCTGTGCTTGATTTGTTTACTACATGCATCCTCAGATGCAGACTTTATGATTGTCCCCCGTGACTGCGGTGCTAGAACAATTTTTATATTGGGGTTGATGATGGAAACCATGCACTTGGCATTTGTTATTACTACTTTAAGCCAGAAGGTACCATAGCACCCTCAAAATTCTTAGCTCCAGCACTACTGCCAATGCCTTTGTCTCCTCAGGATTAGACTACAGCAATGTGCAATACACAGGGCCACTCCAGAGAACCAGCATGAAACTTAAGCTAGTGCAGAATGGTAAGTGGAATATCTTGCCACAAGCATATTAGAGCTGTTCTCTCTAACCTGTACTGCCTACCTATGGCTTTTGGGGTGAAGTTTAATGTTTTGATTTTTACCATTAAAAGCCCTCAATGGCTCATGGCTTACAAACTTTAGTGACCAACTCTTTCCCCATGCCCTACTGATGAGATTATCAGTGGTGTTCAAGATGGAGTCTAATGGAATAAACAAGAGGTGCAGCAGCAAGACAGTCTCTATGAAGGCCCATGGGTTTGGAACTTACTCCTCTAATTCCCCTCTCTTTAGTCAAAAATAGCCCGAACCAAAATAGTTTTCAGTGCACATTGCAGCTCACCTTCGTCCCCCGTTCCCCAGCCTGGGTAATTGAAAATGGGAGCAAGGGGGCGGAAAGAATGTTCAAGGGGAAGTGGGACTTGAGATTTGAAATTGCCTGTCTCACTACTGATGTGTTATCTTAAATTATACTGCTGCTCTTAGGATGTGTTTTTATGCAATGTCAAGGGCACCTAGAGCATATGGATAGACATTTCTATACAGCCAAACCTAATCTAATCCACTGTAAAGGAACATTAAAGGATGATTTGCAAAAAGGTGTGAGCATAATAGGAGATAAAAGCTATCAAGAACACTGTAGGTTGGCATTAACTGTCATTGCTCATCTCACTTTATGGCATTTGCACAAACTATCTGAAAGTTCAGAGATACACATTTTAATTTGAGCTTTTATAGTGTGTAAGGTTAAAGACTCATATAAAAAAACCTGTATGTCATAAATAAGAAGAGCTGTCCAAGGGGTCTTCAGCTATTATTTTTCCATTGTAAATAGAGAAAGCTGCACTAATTCCTACAGTCTTCTTGTAATGTATTGTGAATATCCCCAAAATCCCAAAGTACTAATGAATATGATGTATTTCTATCTATAAAATTATTGTGGAATGTTGGGAAAAAGCAAACTATCATACTAAAAATCAACCCTTATTACTTATCTCCTCTACTAATTGTACAGAATTCTCATATGTAATTGTCAAGTGGCCTAGTTCCTAGTGTGTGGGATGAAATTCAAGTTTTAAAAGGGTCAAATGAGTGGCATCCTACAAATTTAAATTAACTTAGTGTTCAAAACACTTCTGCCATATTCCATTAATTTTCTAATGCCTTTAGAGCTGACTGATTTCCTTGGCCAGTCTTCTGTGCCTATTGATACACAACCATCTTTTCTCACTCCTCAGATCCTCTGAGAAGCACAAGAGACAAGTTTCCCCCAATTCCTTTAGTTGACAAAAATGCATTGTGTTAGTTTTATGTCTTGCACTCTCTCCTCTAGGATCAGGTTTAGAGCCAAATTACACCTATGTGCAACAGCCTCAGATAATATGCCCAAATATTAGTTCAAAAGAAAACAGGTAGAACTCTTATTAAACATAATTGTAGGTTGCTGTTAAAAAAATTGAGAACTGTCCCTTCTATCAGCCTGCCCCAAAATAGGCCTATTGCTTTTCTGAAATTTAGTTCAGAGTATTGCAGTATCTCACTGTGGTGTTTTCACAGCTTGATCATTTCTTGAGCCCTCCAGGTCAAGGCTGCTCTATAATATACTACCACCCATCTGACACAGAACAAGAAGGGTATGTCTACACTACAGCACTAATTCGAACTAACTTAATTCGAATTAGTTAATTCGAACTAAGCTAATTTGAATTAGTGCATCTAGACCTAAAAACTAATTCGAATTAGCGTTTTGCTAATTCGAACTAGCATGTCCACATTGAGTGGACCCTGAACCGAAGTTAAGGCTGGCTGGAACCAGGACTTAGAGTGTGGAGCTGCTGCCTCAGGCTAGCCGAGGGCTGTGCTTAAAAGGGACCCGACCCCCCACTCCGGACAGACAGTTCTCAGGGTTCCCCGTTTGCTGGTCTACCTCGATGAGGGACAGCAAAGCATTTGTGTCTCAGAGTGCTCTGCTTGCCCTCACTCGGGGCACCACGGCACTCTGCAACATGGAACTAGACCTGCTTTTGGGGACTCTGCTGCGTCTCGCGGACACGTTGCCGGCAGCCTGGTTGCACTCTCTGCAGGCTGCCATCCGGGAGGACCATTGAGGGGATGTCAGGATCCAGGGGGCCCTGCGGGAGAGCTTCCACCCTGAGGAGCACTAACAGTTTCCCCGGTCTACCCCACTGGGGAGCTTGTGCCCCATTCCTCCCACTCCTCCTTCCGCTTCCCTAGCCCCCGCTTCCTGATGTCAAATAAAAGACACGTATTTTCAAACATAACAATTCTCTTTATTCAACACAACTAGGGAGGGGGAATGACACTGTGGGGATACGGGGGAAAGGAGGTGGGAGAGGGCAGGAGAGAGGGTGGGAGAGGGGAGGGGGAAACCTGGGAGGAGGGAGCTGGAAGGGGGAAGCAAGGGGAAGGAGGAGGAGGGGAAACTCAGGGATCAGGGGTGGAGGTCTTGCAGGGCCAACCGCCTCCCAGCACGGCAAGGGAGGGGGCCTCGGCATCCCCGAGGGGATGGGATGGAGGGTGCGGAGGTTGAGGTGGGGGGTGTGGACATTGAGGAGGAGGGAGTGGGGGGTTGAGGAGGAAGAGGTGGGGGGGGCAGGAGTGGGAGGAGGGACAGTTGTTGGGGGGGCAGCAGGCGCAGGACCGGCACGGGGCACCATGCTCTGCAGCAGGGCCTGCAGGGTAGCGTTTCTGGCTCGCTCCTCAGCCAACTGCTCCTGGCGGAGCTGCAGGTCTGCCCGCATCCAGGCCTCCACGGTGCGGTTCAGGGCTTGCAGGGACCCCAGGTGCTGGTCCCAGTAATCCTGCTCCGTGGTGGGGGTCCGGAGCAGGCCACGGGTGCGGGAGCATATCCCGGGCGGGGTGGTGCACCCTGCATGAGCAGCTGGTGCAGCTGTAGAGAAAGAAGAGAAGTGGTCAGTTCTCCCTGGGGACACGGTGGATGATGCCCAGCCCCCCCGCCCTGCAACGTGAGGGCGACCGCACCCTGCACCATCAGAGCCGTTGTGTTTGTACAGAGGCCATGGTCAGGATGTCTGGCTCTCCCCGGGACTGGGAGCTGCCCCAAGACCGCACCCATGCCCCTGTACCATGTATAGTGTGGCCGGGGCGGGGGGGAGATGTCCCCTGCCTCTGTGTAGAGGGGGCGTGTGAAGGGAGGGAGTCCTGCTGGGTCCCGCCCCGGGGTCGGGAGTGTGTCAGGTCTCTTCACACACGCGTGTGCCTATTGGGCCATGGCCCCTGGGTGTCACGCAGCTGGAGCCACCTGCCCAAGGGTGCCATGGCATGTGCTCGCATGTGCACAGGTGGCTGCATGATCCGTGGGAGGCATGGCCCACGCGCGCGGTCCCTGGTCTCCCTCCTCGCCTCCCCCCCCCGGGTAGGGGACAGTGCTGGCACTTACCCTGTATGGCCTCCCTGGACGACCCTGCCGACTCCGGTGCCAGAACAGCTGGCGGACGCCCCTCCGGTGTGCCCTGGTCAGGGCCCTCTGGTCCTGGCTCGTTGCCTCCCGGGCTGGCGCAGACCGCCCTGCCCCGTAAGAGTTGGTCAAGGGCGGGGAAGTAGGGGCAGGTGGCAGCCCCTGCTGCAGCGCCGCCCCTGGTGGCCCTGGCGTACGCCTGCCGCAGCTGTTTAACTTTCAGGAGCACCTGCTCCTGGGTGCGCCTGTGTCCCTTTCGGGCCATAGTGGCCGCTATGCGGCTGTAGACGGCCGCGTTCCTCCTCCTAGTGCAGAGATCATGGAGGTTGGGGGCCTGCCCCCAAACCTCAACGAGGTCCATGACTTCCGCACTACTCCCGGAGGGTGTGCGCCGTCTTTGGCCCCTGGCTGGCCCCTGGGTGCTGGGGGACTGGGCGGGTGATGGCTGGCTGTCACTGGCTCCCTGGCTCATTGTGGGGCCACTGGGTTGGGGTAGAGACTGCTGGCAGGGCTGTCTCTGGCAAGTGCCGTCTGGCCAGAGTCTACCCCTTTAAGGGCCCCGGGGCTGGGGGAGAGGAGAGTTTTCCTGGTTTGGCCCAGAGTGGCCACCAGGGGGAACTTGGGAAGGGCTAGCCTCCAACTAGTTCGAATTAAATGGCTATACAGCCCTTAATTCGAACTACTTAATTTGAACTAGGCGTTAGTCCTCGTAGAATGAGGTTTACCTAGTTCGAATTAAGCGCTCCGCTAGTTCGAATTAAGTTTGAACTAGCGGTTTGCATGTATAGACGCTATGAAAGTTAATTTGAACTAGCGGCTGTTAGTTCGAATTAACTTTGTAGTGTAGACATACCCAAAATTTCATTATGTAAGCATGGCAGCAACCCCAACACTCAAGTATGGCAGAGCAGAGAAACTACAGGAATCTAAAATTTTAGGGGTGAAATCCTGGATCCCACCAAAGCCAGTGGCAAAACCCCCACTAATTCCACTGGGATCAGATTTTCAGTTTTTGAATGTAAAGAAGATGGAATAGATCATTATACCTCAGGCTGTCCCCTTTGCATAGAAAAAAAACACCACCACCTTTATGGAGCAGTTCAGGATTCATCTCCTATGGTAGAGTCCCAACGTGCTGATTTGGCCAGTCCTACCATCACTCCTTGCCACCTACTGTGATGTGCATTTGAGTTAATTTATGTCAACTATAGGACAAGATGTGAAGATGGGAGGCTGAAGTCCATTGTAATTAGCTAAACCTGCTCTGGAAAATTGTCAGTCCTTCTGGTATGAGATAGAAAAAAGGTTTCAGTTACACCAAAGAGCTTCTCCCTGTTTTAGAAGTGTTGGAAAAGCTCCTTAGGCCTCTATTCTGAAGTACTTTGAGCAGAGCTCGGATACACGTGAGGGTCTGGCCCCAGAGGGTCATTTTCATTTTAAAATCTGGGCCAAAGTTCAATGTACTTTAGTTATTCCTAACAACTATTAGCAAGTGCAAAGATCATTAGGAAGAATATCAGCACATCACTTAACTTAGTGCCTAGTAAAAAAGCTTCAGAGGGGTAGTCGACTGTTCTTATCAGCCTCTTGTAACTACTTGAACAATCTACTCACTGTCTCCTCCCCACCTTCCCTTATTTATTTTTGGATCTGGACTTCTAATACTCCTGTCATCTGAAGAAATGGGTTGCGCCCATGAAAGCTCATGATACCATCTACATATTTTGTTAGCCTTTAAGGTGCTACTAGACTACTCTTTGTGTTTTAGTGCCTAACGTGCATGTGCATCTTCCCTGCTCACAATGCATAGAATATGCATTTCACAGTAGAAGAAAAAAACTTCCCAGAACTCCCTTTTTTTGAGTGTTTAAATAATAATCAGAAATCTTTAGATCACCCTTGGAAAGTAAATAAAGTATAAAACTATATTTCTTGGACCTACTATAACAAATCTACTCTTAAAGAATGAAGCCTGCGTATATACAAGTTGAAGATTTTTCTCCCTCATATTTAGCAAGCGGAAAAAAAGTTGCACTGTGGCGTATCATGATGACAGGTTCTTAAAATACATAAAAATTGGACAACTAACCCTCTTTCTATCACTTGCTGGGAATTCTGCATTAATAGTGTGAAGAGTTTTGCAATAAGTTTCCAATTTTACAGTGCTTTGATGGAAAATGGATAGGCTGTCAAGGCCAAAATGCTTCTGCTTTCATCGTGACACAGACTACACACAGATAAATTTCATCATACCACTTCATTGTATAACTCATTGTTTGGCATAAAAAAACCCCACCACAGATCAAACATGCTGGCAGACAATTTTTAAACCAAGGTTTCTTTTGCTTTGAACATGTTTCTGAATTATAAGGAGACTGAATTTAAGGAAGAGTTAGCTGACACTTTAAAATTAACAGATCAATTAGATGTTCCATGTAAATGCTCAGTGAACTATACCTTATCACTAAAGGGTTTTCTTAATCATAAAAATAAGTATGAGAATGTAAAACATTTAGGCTATTTTCAGCATATATAAAATGTACTAATACTTTGTTGGTGGTATCTGTAAAACATTTATGGTTAAACTGTAGGTTTGACATTGTCCTGGGCAGTTGTGCTGCTCCAGAATCACACAAGGATGCAGACTGTGATTATCTGGGTTTCCAGCTCTCCCTGTTCCAGAAGAGAAGTAATCTGCATCAACTTAGGTTGTCTCCTTTGTGTTGGTTCAGCTGTGCCACTCTTGATCATCTAATCCATCTTCCTTCATAAGAAGGAGTAGTAGTGTAGTGGCAACTTCAGGGAATGAAGCTACATTGTGAGTAGCCTAAGCAGGGCAATGAAGGGCTCCCTTATTTCCCTCTTTCCTACAAGCTCCTACATAAGCTTATAGGGTAAGGAACAATTTCCTCCTCTGTGTGGCGTGTGGGTCTTCAACAAACTTGAATAACTTAGAAAAGTGGGTGCAAGGGTTTATGATCAGACAGGCTCCCTTTGCATGCAAATTCCTTCTGAGTTACCGTGGATTGTTGAAGCACCTTACTGTCCTCTGTTTAGGCCTAGGCCTAAATGGAACCACTGATGCCCTAATTATTTTTCTCTCTCCCAAATGTTCTGTATTCAACATAAATATGTACACACATTAGGGTTCAAGAAACAAACCATTTTTATTATTATGGCTAATGGTCATGTGCTTTATGCATATAAGAACTAAGCAAAAACATGTTGCAGCTCTGTAGTTATGTATTCCTTTTTTTAAATTATTTTTTCTTGTAATGCCAATAATTGGATGTTTCCTTGTATGGAAATTAATTACAGTATTTCAGCCTAGCAGCTAGAACGGCTTCATTAAATTGCCAGGATTATGAGTTCAAATCCTCTTAAATGGGTATTGTTATTAAATTGTCAACTATTTTACATCAAAGCAATTATATGTGAAATAATTCTCTTCGCTTCTCTGAAGGCAAACAAAAGTGTTTCTAAAAATATCTCATTTGTTGAATGAATGAATGAAAATAAAACAATGGAAAAAATAAATAAAAATTCAGTCCTATAAAGATAGGATAGACATTAGCAAAGTATTATTCGTTTGTGGGGCCAAGTTTATATGAACTCTAACGTAAAAGTTCTGAAGTGTAAAAAAGTTAAAATCCTCCTTATTATATTTACTCATATTGGATTATGCTTGGATTACTTAGAAAACAAAGATCATCCATGTTGCGCCAGATCCTCAGCTGAAGTAGGTCCCAGGGCTTCAATGGAGCTGCACTGATTTACACCTGCTGAGGATTTGATCCGTTATATTTAACACAAATGCAGGAACCTCTACAGATGATCACACATCTAACTGATGTGTCTGAATAGTAGATTTTACATTTGCATTTTAGTTGCTAGATGAGTCTAATTTAATCTATTTGGACAGATCCATTTATAATAAATACCTGAGGAGGCCTATGAGTGCTGTTTATTCCAGCAAAAGTCTGGAACAAGTTATCATTAAAAATTGTGTGTTCTCTCTGATGTTTTTTCAAGTAGGCATATAAGAATAACCGGTATACTTAGTTTAAAATCTCCCATTTTGAATCAAGCCGTTCTCCTTTTCTAGATTCTCTGTGCTCAAGTAAATTAGACAGCATGATCTGATTGACAAAATAAAGAACAATAGCTTTGTATGGAGGATTGCATTGTTCTATTGTTACATCTTAATAAATGTATCTAATATGCAATAACTAGGCTCCTAAAGCTAAAACATGATTAATTAATTAACTGCATTTAAGTCAGTTCATTTAAAGCATTGTCAACTCTGAAAGGTTTCTTGCTACATTAAATTTGGAAACAAATCACCTGGCCCAAAATCCTAATCTTACTGAAAGTAACTGGATTTTACCATTGACAACAATGGGAGCAGCGGTTAATCCTTGTATTTTGACCAAATATGTGGAATCAATATATGAATTTTCAGTATTATGTAACGAGACTCAATACAAAATAATATACAAATAGTTGTAGGCAAAGGACATAAGAACTTACCCACATTTCTGCAGTACTGGAGTATTTGTCAACTCTCTATGTACAATTTATATTTCAAATTTAAAAGCACTATAGACTTGGAGATAAATCTCTCAGTGTGCATATATAAGTAGAATGTAATTGTTACTAATGTTGGCTGAAGAATAGAAACCAGGCAAAATTCAAAATGTCAGAGGACAGTAATAAAAGGCACCTCTCCTGTAAGTCATTTGTGCTTAAGAATGTATCTCTCATGCAGTAAACTAAAAAGCTTACAAAAGTTGTCCTTTTTTCAAACATCACTTATTTCCTGATTTTTTTCCATTTCATTCTCTGCTAAAACACAATTTAATTTGCATTTCAGTGGCAGTGATAGGCTACTGTGTTATAAAATGAAAGGTTTTAGAGAGGTAACTGTGTAGTCTGTTTCATCAAAAACTAGAAGTATGATGTCACCTCATAGACTAACAAATTTATTAGGGCATAAGCTTTTGTGAGATACAACTCATTTCTTCAGATGCATGAAGAGAAAAAAAGGAAGGGATACAGAGATGGGAGTGTAACATCAATGCTAATTAGATCAGAGTAGATGTGGCTCCAAAAATGAGGATAAAGTGAGAGTACCTGAAGGGGAAATTATTTACTGTAGTGAGAGAACCATTCCATAGACCTATTCTGATGTGTCAAATGAGGAGGAGAGGGGAATTAGAGGAGACAGATATCTCAGGGCAGAGAAATAAAATGATATGGGTTCAGTGAAAAATCTCTACAAATCTATGGACCAGAGAGAACCTGGGGAAACTTTAGAGGGAGGGGGTGAAAGAAAAGAATTGGAAGAGCTATGCCAAAAAGAAGAGGTCACTGATGGGAAAAAAGGAAGACAAGACAAGTCATCTAGATAAAATGGACAAAGGAGAGGGAGAAACCAATCAAGGTAAGTATGCTCTGTCTGAAGAGGTTTCTTTTTTAAAAAGTCCATAGTCCTTTCTGACAGCAGTATATAAAACATTTCTTTACCATTGGGGCAATGTTTTATTACATTCATGCAAGAAAATCAGTGTGTTTTCAATTTAAAATTTTTATTTCAAACACGGCACAGGCAGACCTATAACCTTTTAACATTCCCTTAGTTAATATTAGTGTACGTATCAATAGTCGTAACCATTCCTGCTGCATTTTAGTAAAGACACTTTTTTATAGAAAAATATTTCAGTTCATTGAGCAGAATATTAGACTTTGAACAGTTTTGATGGAAAAGTAGAAGTGAAATAGAGAGTGGAAAAATATTAAGCTTGTTTCAAGTAAATGACAAAGCTATGAAAAAATGAACACTTCTTGTGTGAGGTTGCCAGAAACTATTTTTCTTTTTTACCTATATTCATTCATCAGGAAATATATGAAATTGTAGCTATAAAATATTTGGAACATTTATTACTGTTGTCCAAGCAAGTCCATTTTAATATTTACTAGGTATTATAGTGTCTCTTTTTCACAGTTCAAAAGTGCAACCACCTTTAAAATGAAGTTTTTCTTATGTTTTCTGGGGAATAGACTATATGATCTCCAGTGATAGGTCTTTTTCCCTCTCTCATTTCTATAATGATATGATTCACTATGTTGAAACATCCAGGGAGTTGGACTTGAAGGACTCTTTCGATTTTCTCGGGGGAAGGAAAGTCCTTGAGTTCAAATAGATGTATAATCTTTAATTGGCACCAATGTCAAGCAGTAATTTTTCCCCACATCTGACATTTGTACTGCCATTCCACTTGGTTTAGATTTTTCAATGTGAAAACAATTATAATCATTCTTTGTATTTATATAGGAATTACTGTTGTGCAGTTACCCATTTGCCTACCTGGGGCCTTCTCAAATGATTTGGTAAGAAAAAGGTCAAGCTTTTTTTTTCTTTTTTTTTTTAATTTTAAACTTTTGCTGTTGTTTCTAAATGAGTAAATTTACACTTTCATAACTATCTTTTGCTTGTTTTCACATTCCTAGAAAGACTGCAATATAGGATATACCAGTGATTCCACTGGTGTCAGTGAGTTGTTTATATGATTATCCTCTATTGTTTTGTTTTTAAAACCAGGCTCACAGTGATTAATAGAGGAGAAGTCTGATCAATAGATAGGGTGATGGCTGGGATTTGAGACTTGGGTTCAGTTCCTTGAACTACTCCAGACCTTCTGTGTGACCATGGGTAAGTCATCTAGAACCACATCCTCAGCAGCAACATTATCATTATTATTGCTGAGGACCTTATGACTATCCACTTCCATACAGCATATTTATAGGTGGTACTTTTGGAACCTTCCATATTTGGTTCTAAAATAGATCAATCATCAAAAGACTTTCCAGCAAGACCATACTCAGCATAAAGGAGTTTCTGGTCACTGCATATGATTGCATCTCAACTAGTGATTAACAGCCATAAAAAACATGGATAAGTCTTTCAGATGAGCAATTAAAGGTGAGATAAGAGAGAGATGCCAGGGCTCTAGTATGGATTCAAACTTGAAGGTTCTTTTTCAGACAGGCTATGTCTACACTACAAAGAAAAGTCAGAAAAGATATGCAAATTGCAAACTACAATTTGCGTATCTTTTTCCACTTTTCTTCTGAAAAAGGCTTTTCTGACATTTGGCCCATCTTCACGGGGCCAAATCTTGGGGGGAAAAAACCTCTTTTGGAACATCCCTTCTTCCTCATAGAACGATGCTTACAGGGATGCCAAAAAAAGTGTCTGCTTTTCCAATATTTTTTTTCCAGAAAAGCAGACACGTTCCTTGGACATGGCAGAGTTTTTCCGGGATACCAGAGGTATCCCGGAAAAGCTCTGCAGCATAGACATAGCCCTAAAGAGCAAGACCAAGACCAAGCCAAATTTATGAAAGTAGGAAAACATTCAGTTGTGGATTATAAGGCAAGAAAGTTGGAACCATTCTGTGGGAATCTGCCAGCTACATATGACACTGTCTGAGATGTGGGCTGACCACTAAGTTGTTGCATCCTATTCCCTGCAAACCCCTGGTGCAGTTCATGGAAATTATAACAAGTCAGAGCTTCACCTGGCAAACCGGAGATGATCCTACAGCCATCCATTTTAGCTCCTTTCCTTTTCAATACTTAGTTTACCAGCTACTGAGGCTGCTAAATACACAGATGCATGACACATGCGTCTACACATGCAAACCGCTATTTTGAATTTAATTCGAAATAGCGGAGCACTTATTTTGAATTTGGTAAACCTTATTCTATGAGGAGTAACACCAAATTCAAAATAGCTAATCTGAATTAAGTGCTGGGTAGACACTTAATTCGAAATAGGGGGCCTCCAGCCCTCCCAGGGAGCCCTGGTGGCCACTCTGGGCCAAACCAGGAAAACTCCTCTCCTCTCCCCCAGCCCCGGGGCTCTTAAAGGGGTAGAGTCTGGCCACTGGTCATGTGCGAGCCAGAGGCCTGCATGCAGACAGACAGTCCTGACAGTGCTGCACCCAGTGGCCAGACGATGAGCCGGGCAGCCAGCACCAGTACAGTGTCCCCCGCCCAGTCCTCCAGGGCCCAGGGGCCAGCCAGGGGCCGTAGACGGCGTGTGCCCACTTGTACTGGTGCAGAGATCATGGACCTCACTGAGGTGTGGGGGGGAGGCCCCCAATATCCATGATCTCCTCACCAGTCATAGGAATGCCACCGTCTATGGCCGCATAGCGGCCACCATGGCCCGCAAGGGACACAGGCACACCCAGGAGCAGGTGCACCTGAAAATAAAGGAGCTCAGGCAGGCATACGCCAGTGCCACGAAGGGCAGCGCTGTAGCAGGGGCTGCCACCTGCCCCTACTTCCCCGCCCTCAACTGAATCCTGGGGGGCAGGGCGGTCCACGCAGGCCCGGGGGCAGTGAGCCGGGAGCGGAGGGCCCTGACCCGGGCACAGCAGAGGGGCCACCACCAGCTGTCCCAGCACCGGAGTCGGCAGGGTCGTCCGGGAGGCCATACCAGGTAAGTTGCAGCGCTGTCCCCTACCCGGGGGGGGAGGCAGGGAGGGAGACCAGGGACCATGGGCCATGCCTCCCACGGATCACGCAGCCACCTATGCACGTGCGGGCACGTGCCGTGCCACCCTTGGGCGGTGGTTCCAGCTGTGTGCCACACAGGGGCCGTGGCCCGATAGCCACACATGTGTGTGAAGAAACCCGACACGCTCCCGACCTCAGGGAGGGACCCAGCAGGACGCCTTCCCTTCACATGCCCCCTCTACACAGGGGCAGGGGACATCTTCCCCCCGCCCCGGCCACACTATACACAGCACAAGGGCACGGGTGCGGTCTCATGGCAGCTCCCACTCACGGGCAGAGCCGGACATGCTGACCATGGCCTCTGTGCAAACACATCGGCTCTGACGGTGCAGGGCACGGTCGCCCTCACCTTGCAGAGGGGACTGGGCATCATCCACTGTGTCCCCAGGGAGAATTGACCACTTCTCTTCTTTCTCTGCAGCCGCACCAGCTGCTCGTGCAGGGTGCACCACACCGCCTGGGACATGGCTCCCGCACCCGCAGCCTCAGCAGGAGCACCACCACACGGCAGGGGTACCGAGAGCAGCACCTGCAGGCCCTGCAAGCCCAGACCTGGATCATGGAGCAGCGGGCACAGGAAGAACGGGAGTTCTCCACGAGGCATAACGGAGCGGTTGACAAAGTCTTCCCTTGTCGACTGCGGCACGTCCAGACTGCCCCGCTATGCCGCCAAACAGCTGATCGGCACAGCGCGGTGGCCATTTTGATGTAAATGAAGCGGTGATTATTTAAATCGCTGCTTCATTTTCCTATGTCTAGTAAACTCATCTACATGGCTCCGTCGACAGAGCCATGTAGTCTAGACATACCCTCAATGTTGTGTGCAATCAGCATGCACCTCACTTCACATGCCGTTGCTTTGGTCTGTGTCATTTCAGTAATACTGGTAAGGGGGAAAAAACCTATTCAGACAGAAACCAGCAGAATCATGGGCAACAACAAAGACAATGTCTCATGGAGCATATATAGAATCCCCTCATGGACCTCATGCAGCCCGCAAGTTGCCCACCACTGTAGCAGAGTTTCAGTAGAGAGCTGAGGGTGTGTCTAGACTACAGGTTTTTTTAGAAGAAGGTGGCCTTTTTTCGAAAAAACTTCCCTGCATCTAGACTGCTGCCGCGTTCTTTCAAAAGTAAATCGAAAGAATGCGGCAGTTTTTTCGACCACGGAAAACCTCGTTTTACGAGGAATAATGCCTTTTTTGAAAGTGCTCTTTTGAAAAAAGGCACTATGTAATGCAAATTGTGCTTTTTCGAAAGAGAGCATCCAGACTGCAGCTTGCTTTTTCAGAAGTACTGGCTGTAGTCTAGATGGTCTTTTTTGAAAGAAGCTTGCAGTCTAGATGTAGCCTGAGTGTGTAGGATGAACAATGTCCAGGAATATATGTTTGTACTCCGGAATAACTGTTTGTGGAGCATCCAGACTTGCATTCCATTGTTGTTTGCATAAGTACACAAGAATCAGAAAAACTAGCTTAGGCACATTATGAGTGGCAATAAGGGATATGTACTCTCTTTGGCTTGTACCATTTAGGAAGTGGCCAATTGCAAAAAGGAGTATTTATAGTTCCTGTATGATCTTGGCTTTCAAATGCCAGCATGTTGCAGTAGTGTGGTGTGGGTCAGAGTATAGCAGCTACCAGGACAAAATATGATAGCTGTCTCCTTCCTCCATATCCATTGGCATTTTATAGCTTCATTCTCCCCTCTTTTTCCCCCTCTCATCCCTCTAATTGTTACTGATTAACTCTTTCCCCAGTCTCCTTATTTTCCACTTTTGTATCTCCATCTTTCTCCATTTACCCTCTCCCCCTCCCCCTGCTTTACCAAGGGATCCAACAGCATAAGAACAAGGGCCATAGTAGGTCTGACCAAAGGTCCATCTAACCCAGTATCCTGTCTGCTGACAGTGCCCATTACAGATGCCCCAGAGGGAGGCAACACAACAGGTAATCATCACATGATCCCTCTCCTGTCATCCATTTCCAGACAAACAGAGGCTAGGGACATCATTCTTACCCATCTTGGCTAATAGCCATTGATGGACTTAATCTCCATGAATCTAGCTATTCTTTTTTGAACGCTGTTAAAATCCTAGTCTTTACAACATCCTCTGGCAAGGAGTTCCACAGGTTGACTCTGCACCGAATGAAGAAAAACTTCCTTTTGTTTGTTTTAAACCTACTGCCTATTAATTTCATTTGGTGACTCCTAGTTCTTCTATTCTGCGAATAAGTAAATAACTTTTCCTTATTCATTTTTTCTACACCAGTCATGATTTTATAGACCTCTATCATATCCCCCCTTAGTCTCCTCCAGTAGTATGACAAAGGTTGCAACTCCGTATCCCATTACAGGCCATTGGCTGGCTCAGGCTTATGGCTTCTGTTGCATTTTCCTCTCTTCTTCTGTCTAGTGAGTTTTCATGCTTCTCTATCTGCAGCTGTCTGTATATGTATATGAGGGTCTGTGACCCTCTCACAGATGCACCAATAGACCTGGTAAAATCTGCCTCAGTCTAGTTCAGTCCCGGTGTATCTGAAGAATGATCAATTAAATTTCAGATTAACCTGACCTGTATCCAGTTGTACAAATTCCCTATCACTTCCTACTGGCCAAACAGGCTAGCGATTGTCTAATCTTTGAGTACCTCCCCTTTCAAAGGGTGTTCTAAAATGCATTATATTGTTTGAGTCTTATTAACTACCCATTTCCTTTTTAAAGTGAGCTGTCCCTGTATCAATGAAATATTAATTCTCAAAATAACTAGGCTACAAGGGAACATATCTCAGAAGCAAGCATACAGAATGTATCAACATGGATCCTGACCAGCCATCTCACACTACAACATGTTGCCTCCAACTCAGCAATGAAACAGACTGACAGGGTGAAGTGGGCAGAGTGGCCATCCTATATCTGTTTTGTGGAGAGAGGATGTCATCTTATGGGGCTACCTAATTTAGCACATTTCACAAGCACATGCCTGGAATTCAGAAAAAGAAAAATTGCTTGCAAATATCTTGAAGGTCTATTTCTATTGTCACCATCGCTGTTCCACAGCCCATTCTGTCCTCATTTTTTATAGCACTAACAACCTGTCTGAGGAACCATAAGAAAACATGTCAGTTCATCATATACTTAGGATTCCTACCATTGTTAAAAAGTACCATGATCATGATGGATATACGGGCAGGCCAGCAAAATAGCAATGTAGATGCCAAAGCACCCTGCTCTTTATTTTCAGTTCTGTTCCAAAAAACTCCAAAAACCCTATTGATCACCCAAGTAGCATTTTTAAAATCTTGACAATAAAGCCTGTGTGATTTGATTTATAAAAGAGATTTATTTTCTATTTTGACAGAAATTGCAGACTTTTCTGCATTACTTATTAAAGCATAGATTAAAAGTGACATGTTGAATTGCTACTGACTTTGAGAGTTTCTTTTTATTCCATTTGTTTCCAGCATTAAGAAGTCCACTGAACAAATAGCTTGTATATGAATCCATATTTTTTAAATTTTGGGACTTAAGTGTTTCTCCATCTAATATCAGGTATGTTGCATTCATCTGAAGAAAGGAAAATGGAAAGACTGCACAAATGCCAGCAAATCTAAATGCATGCTACATGGGCAAAGTACTTAATCATTCTAAAATTGGACACTGGGCCCTCCCACCTAGCTTTATCTTGGCATTTTAAAATGTACATTTTGTAAAGGTCGGAGTTTCCAATTTCCATATTCTTGTGCTGTTTTTTTCTGTTGTTTCCTTTTAATATTCCTCCTTCTTCTGTTTCATACCAAGTAGTTCTGACCTCCTGCAATAATGTTATGGTTATGTGTATGTTTAGTGGGTGTGTGTGCACACACACTCTTTCACACACACACTTTGCAATTATGTTAAACAATTCATATAGGAATAAAATATCCTGGTCTTTGGTGTAATTCTGGAATACCTGCAATGAGTTCTATTGTGTTTCTCCAGATTTCAAACAGTATGTAATCAAGATTAGAATTTGCCCCTATTCATTAGCTATTTCTTTTAAATAGTTGGGCTTCTTTATCTTTTGAATGAGTGAGCCAGAATCCATTATCTTAGCCTTTTTTTCTCTCTGTGCTTTGCCAAATGCATCCATTTACTCGCCTATTACACAGCTAATGGAAATCCAACTCAGTATCTGACCTGAATATTTTTCACAGTAACTTAACTAAATTGTCAAGCCTTGTTTAAATAGCACATTGCTCTTGTATAAATTATAATATTAGAATTCTGTAATACAATCAAAGAGCCACCGCCCTCTGTGGCTCTTTCATATCGTTTTATTATTCAAAGCACCTTTAATCATTATTATCTATAATAAGCAGTTTGGAATGCAGATAGATAAATAAATTCGGAATGCAGATAGGTAAATCTAATTTAGAATCAATGTACATGCCAGAGAGTTTCATGAATTTTCTCTTGAATAAGGTAAGTGGTATCATTGTTTTAGATAATTTATTTATTACATGTACCTCTTGCTCCGGGGAAGAATGACACTCCTGCCCCTGCTTCAATGAGCTGCACCACATCCTGGGAGCTGGGGCAGCCCCTTTCCCACCCCTGATCATGGACTTGGGGCTGGAGATGCCCTTTGTCGCCTGCCCAGGGGTCCCAGCAGACAAGGAGGAGGAGGAGGACGCCGAGCTGGAAGAGGAAGAGGAAGAAGAGATAGCCAGCACTAGCACCCTCAGCATAGGCATGCACAGCACATTTCATTAGGGTGTTCACCCAAAGAATTTTTTTAAAATGTACTCTTTGACCCCCATTAGCCACACTCCCTAAATCCCATTAGCCACGCCTCTGGAGGTAACACTCTCGGTGCAATATGGACACATGACCAGAAGTAAAAGGTGTCATGTGACCCCCCCCCAAGGACTTTTCCCACCATCCTCCTATCAATAGGGATTAGTTTAGCCCCCACCAAACCCCCCTCATGCAACTATCCTGCAATTGCATTAACCCAATGTGTGTGACATTAACTCGGGGGGCAGAGAGGCTGGGGGAAGTGTTCCCTCTAAGAGTTTCCTCCCATGAGCAGAATACATTTTGTGTTGTGCACCAATACTGGGTTTGTGGCTTGTTTGTATGTGCCACTGTGGCACCCAAGTTATTAATAAATATCTTATAAACCTCTACCTTTTCCCTCTACTGCCCTGTCTCCTCCCCTTGCTCCATCAGCTCCCCTGGTGCCTGCTGCCCCCCCCCAACCCCTCACCCACCTCTGCTGTCCTGACTCCTGCCCTTCTCACTGCCCTCAGCATTCCTGAGACCTGCCGCCCTCTACCAGCCCTTCTCTCCCCCCGTGCCCACTCCTCTAGGAGCCCCACTCTCATCATGTGAGCTACGCCTCCTCATCCCCTCTCCTAACACCTCCCTCTACACACGTGCCCTGCCTCTCTCCTCTGGTGCTGGTCCCTCCCCTGCAGGTGTCTGCCCTTCTGCTTCACCCCTAGAATCCCCTGGCACCTGCACTTTCCCTTACCCCCTTCCCTCACTGCCCCTGCCCCCTTTGCCCTCTTTTTCCCTGATGTCCACTCCCTCACCACCCTCTGCCCCTGTTCCCCTCATGCCCCTGTGCCCTCACACATGCCTTGCTCCATCCCCGTGTTCCTCATGACCACCCCTTCTTTCAAGCCTTCTCCTGGCACCTCCCCTTCTCCCCTTTAGCCTCCAAAGCCCTTCCCCTCTCCTCTCCCAGCATTATCCTGTCCCCCACTCTCACTGACACCTCCCCTCCTGCTCTTTTCCTCATTGTCTCCACTTGGCCCCCTGGCATTTGTCTCTCCTCCACCCTGTCCCTTGGTGCCTTCTCATTTCTTCCCCTGACCTGCCCCCCTCCCCTCAGCACAAGCCCCTTTCTCTCCGACCCTTTCCCCCTATTTTTTCCTCCTCCTCCAGCAGCCGCCAGCTGGTCTGTAACAGAGTTATAGGGTCGCCCTGACTTTCACCCTTCTGGTGCTCCCCCTACTCCAGTGGTCTCCAACCTTTTTACACCCAAGATCACTTTTTAAATGACAGACCAAGCCAAGATCTACCGCCCCACCCCTTCCTTGAAGCCCCACCTTCTCTATTCTCCTCCTCTCCATCACTTGCTATCCCCAATCCTTATACTGCTGCTTTTGTTCCCCCAATTCTTCTGTAGGAAGAGGTTTTTCCAATATTTGGCCTATCTAGACTGGACCAAATGTCAGAAAAACCCCTTCTTTTGGAAGCCCCCTTATTCCTCATGGAAAGAGGAATATAGGGGGTGACCGAAAGATCATGTTTGCTCTTCCACTAAAAAAAGCGGAAGAACAAACGCATCTCTGGATGCAGAAGAGTTTTTCTGGGATATTTCCAGAATCCTGAAAAACTCCTGCAGTCTAGCCATACCCTTGCTGGGTTGAGGACAGGAGGTGTAGGCTCTGGGATGGGAATGAGGGATTTGGGTGTGGGAAGGAGTGAGAGGTGCAAGCTCTGGGAGGAAATCTGGATGCAGGAGGAGGTGGAGAAGGGGACGCTGGCTTGGGGAGGGGGCTCCAGGCCAGGCAGTGTTGGGGTACTAAGCAAGCCACTGGTTTGTGGATGTGAGGGTGCAGGAATTTGGGTTGGGGTATGTGAGGGGCTCAGGGCAGGGAGTTCCAGTGTACAGATATAGGGTGTGGGGCAAGGGGGAGTACAGGAGTGGCTGTGGCCAGAAGGGGGCTTGGTCCCAATTGGGGGTTTGTTGGCCAGGCTTCATTTTTAAATAAATACTATGTCCAACACTAAAAGTTTCTGCATTGTCTTTATTTATGAGTAGGGCAGGGAACCTGTCTTGAGTCAGGGGTCACTGACCCACAGAAAAGTCAGCTGGGAGCAGGGGACATGGTACTGGGGAAGGGTGCCAGTGGGGGCAGGGTTCTGCGGCTGGGGGCAAGGGAGAGGGAACAGCATGCGGGGAGGGGGGGGAGGGCAGGGGGCCAGCGGGGGACAAGTTTCTGCAGTGAGAGGCAGGGTGCCAGGGGGGCAGGTTTCTGCAGCGGGGAGACAGGGGGACAGTTCTGTGGCTGGGGGCAGGGGCAAGGGAATGGGAGCAGGAGGGTGGGGGACAAGGTTCTGGGGCAGGGTGCCAGTGCGGGCAGGGAGTCCCCTACACCAGCCTCGGAGGGAAGCCTCTGCCGTGCGTTACCTCCGGGGCTGATGCCCCCCGCGGAGGAAGGAAGCCCCGTTGCTCACTCCTTCCCCCCTCCCGCCGAGCAGGGAAGCCCGCGAATGCGGCCCCTCAGGGCCCCCCGTGGGCCAGCCGCGCTGCTCCCGACCCCCCGCCCTCCCCGGGCCAGCCGTGCTGCACCCGATCCCCTTCCCGGGGCACCCCCCACCTCTCCTACTCCTTCCTCCCCCCCACCCCGCCCAGGGTTTAAACTCACCACACTTGACAGGGCAGCGGGGTGACATTGCTTCATCCCTGCCGCCTCTTTCCGCAGGGTCCTAAGACCCGCCGGTTTTGACTGCGCAGCCGCGCATGTGCGGCAAACCCGGCGCGGCACCCGTTCTCCAGAGCGTGCTCCTTCTAGTGCGGGGGCTCGCACCCCCGCACCGTGGGCGGCCCTTTGAAACATTAGGGTGTGCCTGTGCACACCCCATGTGCACGCCTATGACCCTCAGCCTGGAGCCAGTACCACAGGGCCTGGATGTCTCCCAAGCATCCTCCAAGGCCAGGGAGGGATCATCAGGTGAATGCTCTTAGTTTTTCACACACACAGGGCAGGAGAGGCAGGCGCTCAGTAGCTGGGGTGCGATCGTCACTCGGCCTTCTCAGCCTGGCCCTCGCGCTGCAGTCCATGCAAATGGATACATGTGTAGCACCAGCCCAACGAGGTAGCCCCGGAGCACCCCCGGGCTCCTGCTCACAGGCTCTGTGGAGGTCATACATACGTCTGACCCTAGGGGGGAACACCCTCCCACCACCAGACACAGCTGGAAGCAGGCTGGGGACAAGGGCACATGCATGCCCACACACAGACTGAGGAGTGCCGCAAACAGTCATGCCTGCCTGCTTGAGGCACCACCCTCTCCCGGGGACAGCGCTGCCAGTTGCAGATGTGTGTGCAGCCCTGATGGAAGCCCAAGATGCTCCAGGCCCTTCTCCCATCCATGGGATCCCAGTGTGGCAAGCCACTTCCCTTTCCTGCTCGTCTGTGGGATGGGGGGAGGAGCATGTGATGGCCTTGTTCCCAGGACATCACTGTCCTGTGCCCCGAGGACTGTTGCTCACAGCTCACAGAGGAGGGCAAGGCCTCAGGGACAGTGTCTGCATGGATGACTGACCACCTCTCCTTCTTTATTTTCCACAGCCAGACCAGCCATGGCTGAAGGGCGATCACCAGTTGGCGAGTCAGCTGCCCGACCCAGGGGGCGTAGCAGGTGCTGGACGGTCCAGGAGGACCTCATGAGGGAGCATGTGGCCATCCTCCAGGACATGCAGCAGTCCTTGGCCCAGAAGGTCAGGGATGACGCCCAATGGTGGACCCAAATGTGGATCAAGCTGGTGCAGCAGGGCCACAACATGCGTGCTATCATCTGGGAGATGATGGAGTACCCAGCTCCTGGCCCTACTCCTGCCCCCTGCCCTCTGCCATGTTTGACCCTGCCTCCCCTCCCCCTGCCATGCCTGGCCCGCTCCAGCCTCCCCTACCATGCCAGCCTCCCTTCCCCCTGCCATGCCTGACCCCGCTCCAGGCCCCCATCCTGCATATCTCCCTGTTGTCCCTGGATCCCCACCCCCAAAGTTGCTGAGGTCTCGGACTCGAGGTGGAACTTCCAGCCGCACCATGCACCATTCCCAGCCCCAGCTCTCAGCTCCCCTCCTCCCTCCCCCTATCCAGGTTCTCAGCCCCCCCTCCTCCCTAGTTTTTTAAAAAATATAAAGATTTTGGTTTAATACAAACAGTTGTATTTATTGCATGTACAGGGAAGGAGGAAAAGGAGGGGCTGTTGTGGGAAAGGCATAGAGGGGCATGGCACAGGCCCCTAGTGGGGAGGCCATGGGGAGAGTTACTGGGGTCCTTGAGAGAAACTCTCCCTCAGGGCCTCCTGGATGCGTACCCCCACCTGAGGGGCCTGGTGGATGGCAGTTGGGTGTGGCTGCCTCAAGGTCCTTTCCTCCCGGCCAGCCTCTGCCCCCGATCCGAGAAGGAAGGCCTTCCCCTTTCTCTCCACAATGTTGTGGAGAATACAACAGGCCTATATCACCTGGGGGATGTTGTGCTCCCCCACATCAAGGTGGGTCAGGAGGCACCTGAACCTTGCCTTCAAGTGGCCAAAGGTACATTCGGCCTGGATGCAGGCCCTGTCCAGGCAGGCATTGAAATGTTCCCTACTCGGGTCCAGGTGGCTGGTCTAGGGCTTCATAAGTCATGCCATGAGGGGATAGGTCGCATCCCACATGATGCACAGTGGCATCTGTATTTCCCTGACCCTGAAGTTATGCTGTGGGAAGAATGTGCCAGCTTCCAGCTTCTGGTAGAGGCTGGAGTTTCTGAAGATGTGGGCATCTTGTGCCCTCCCTGACCCCTCTTCCCCTATGCTCCCCCTTTCCAGTACTCCCCCCCCCCCGGGACTGCAGCCCGAGAGTGCCTTACCTCCATGAGGGGGGCCCCAACAGTGGACTTTCCCACACTGAACCCACAGACCAGTAGCTCTCTGGGGTGGCAAGATTATGGATGGGGATGGCGACCCGCTTCTCCAGCGGGATGGCGGGTCGCATGTGGGCATCGCATAGTTGGAGGGCAGGAGCAAGCTAGAAACACAGCTCCATGAAGGTGGCCTTCCTCATGCAGAGGTTATGGAGCCACTGTTGGTCGTCCCACCGCTCTATCATCAGCTGGTTCCACCAGTTGGAACTTGTTTCCAGCCTCCAAAATTGTCTCTCCACTGTAGAATGTGGTTGCAAAGGCCTTACTCCCTCACACAGGCAAGGGTTTCAATGATAAGCTCCATGTTGAGCTCTTGTAGGACCATGAAGGCAGCCTACACAAACTGCTGCAGAAACTGCAGTCTGGCAGAGTGGGGCCATCGCATGCCCACAAGCAGCTCCAGTTCCATGGCAAGGAGTGTGCTGTGGTGTCCAAAAACTGGACAACCTGACCATGCAAACAAAATGCTTTGCTGTCCCTCGGAGAGGTAGGCAAGGAAGCAGAAGAAGCTGAGAAATGGCTGTCCGGGAGGACACTTTAAGCACACGTCTCAGCTAGCCTTAGCAACAGCACCCAGAAGTAACTGCTGACCTAATGTCCTGTCTGAACTGGATCCGGGTGACCTTAAATGTGAGATAGCATCCAATCAGTGTGGACGCTATCTTTCAAAATAGCACATCTCTATTTCGTTGCGCTTTTTGTGTCTGGACGCTCTCTTTCAAAATAAGCTTTTCTGGAAGATCTCTTTTGGAAAAGCTTCTTCCAAAAGAAGTCTGCAGTCTAGACGTAGCCCAGCACTCATACAGTGGCTGGTACTTTGGAGGTCTCCAATCTTTTTACACACAAGATCACTTTTTGAATTTAAGTGCAATCCAAGATCTACCTCAAACTCAAATATCCTTGCCCCGCCTTCTTTGTGCTCCTTTGCCCCACCTCTCTCTGTGGCCCCGCCCCTGTTCATTCCATCTTCCTTCCTCCCAACACTCACTTTCATCAGGCTAGGGCAGCAGGTTGGGGTCCAGGCTCTGGTCTTGGATTAAGGGATTTGGAGTGTGAGAGGGGCTCTGAGCTGAGCTTGGGGCAGGCAGCTGTGGTGCTGGAGGGGGTTCCAGGTGCAGGCTCTGGGAGTGTGTTTGGATGCATGGGGGCTCAGGGCTAGGGCAGGGGCTTGGGGTGCAGGAGGGGGTTCATGACTAGGGTAGGGGTTCAGGATGTGGACTCCAGATGGGCACCGCTCAGCTCAGGTGGCTCCTGGGTGATGGTGCAGTGAGACTAAGGCAGGCTCACCCCTGCCCTGGCCCTGCACCACTCCCAAAAGCAGCTAACAAATTTGCTCTATCCCTAGTCCTGTTGTGCCCCCTCTCTGCTCTGTGGAGATAGGATACAGGGTGGGAGAAGGGAGCACCTTGACATCAGCACCCATCTTCTCCCTTCCCTGCCCTGCACAGTAAACAGGAGGCTTCTGGGGGAACAGCTCCAAGGCAAAGGGCCAGAGATGCGCAGCAGTGGGAGGAGGAGTAGCTGAAGTGCTGGCACTTGATAGCCACGTGGCCAAACCAGTCAGGATCACCTGTCAGAGGCTTCAAGATCTACCAGTAGATGACCACTGGACTATAAGATAATACTTCAGTCAGGATCTGTAATGCCAATCTTTTCCCCTTGTAAAGAGTTGCCCACAGGTAGGATATTTTCTTTCTTTTTTATACCAATATGAATCAGTTTATATGACATCAAGAACATCATTTATAAATCACAAAAAGAAAAATCACTTCATGTTTCTGAGAAAATTAGTCTTTTATGATAACAAAAAAGTGAAAAGCACATTATTTCCTCTAAGTAATCTGACTGCCTGGTAAATAGTATTTCAGAAATACTCTGTTGACAACTGAGGGTTGTATTATGGAACATTTACTCATGATGAGAGGTAGCGTATTCAGGGAGTAATCCCATTGAAGGGTGGCAGAGAATGCCCTTAGGCATTGTTAAGCTAGCATAAAAGCCATGTTAAGAGTATTTTGTTTCCTTTCTCTTGCATGTTTTTGACAATACATGTAAATTTTTTTTCTTTCATATTAATACAAGAAATATTTCTTCCCCCAGGTACTCAGAGACAGAATACAATTCTGAAAAAGGTCAGAATCTATCATTTTTGTTAATTGAATCTGTTTTCCAAGCCACTTCAAGGGCAACAAAGGGCTAACTTGATAGCAGGTATGCTCAAACAGCAAAACTAAATGCAGCTTGTGCCTCAAATCGTGTCTTTAAAAACCATCAGTTCTTGGAAATTTTGTCATTTTTCTCAAGGTAAATGATTCCAATAGGTTGTAATTCTCTAAGGCTTGTCCTCTGGGAGTAAAATAATTGTTAATGCTTCAATTATTTAAAGCCTGTTCAGCCCTTAACAAAAAGACCTGCTGGGAATTTAAAAATATTCTATTAACATTGTTTTGTACTATTGTCATGTGGATACACTACCTAGTATTCTTGTGTGTACTGGCCTGCCAAAGTATCTCTGAAAGAAAAAAGAAGAAAGTGCCATCTGGATCTATGCTGAAGTGGCTGTGAAGTCACCACAAATGAGTCCCACAAGACTACTCTAATCCAGTATTCCTTTTTTTTTTTCTGTGACAATTGTCTATGCATTGCATTTGCAAAGTATTTCTGAAAGATTCTTACATTAATGACTAGGAATGAAGGCATCACTAAGCACATTTAGTTTTGCTTTGAAATGTCACTCCTCAAACTCACAAGGAACATGAGAGTGCAAGGATAGTTGGAGAAGCAAGTGCATAAGTTGGGAAAGTAGAGAAAATAAATAAGTGCTATTGCTGAGAAGACATGCACCACCACAGGTCATATATGTTAAATCCTAGTGGTTATCTGGTAAGACATGAATTCTGTTCCTTTTGTTTCTTTTGCATGACTTTTTCTTTTGTTTTCTGTCTTTGATTTATGGGAAGGCATTTACAAATGATGAAAGCCTGCAAAATGATATTTTGTGTAGTAGAACACACAAGATGTGACCAAAGGTGACCTTTGGTCACTATAATATATACATTTCTGAAGGTTATAGATAAGACCAGCTTGATACTCCTTTTCATGTTGTAGCTAAGAAGGGAATTTGTGTGCATTGTGAGGTTGTGTAGATGCTGTTTAAGATTTATTTAGTAGCTTTGGGATACTTGTAGATACATCACAGTGTTACTAGAATTGTGCTGAATTGTTTTATTAAGTTTAATGCACATGCACAGAATTTTTTGTTATTAGGGTATTGTCCAAAATATGTCAGGGAGACTGATCCAGAATGGCATGGAATAAGGCAAATTAGCCAAGTTGTCTTGGAACCATTTGACCCTACCTTAAATTAACCTTTATCCCTTGCAACAAAATGTAAATTCAGAATTATGCCTCTCTGTTGTCTGTTGCCTCCCTCAGCCTCTCATTCTGAACCCGCATTTCTCTTCAAGAGGTTGTGAACAGAATTTAACACAAACTCTAAAGTGTCTCTGAACGGGATGGTATTCTCATGTTCAGCATTCCCCTAGCCCTGACTTTATTTTACACATAGAACCTCATCATATCTAATCATGTGCCCAACCTTGCATACAAGGGACTTTGCTTCAAGCTTCATGCCACCGGAGCATCTCTTCAAATAACTAATATCTGTATCACTAGTGTTACTTCCCGTATTCTTTAAATTGATCACAGATTATAGAAAGTGTTTTTCTTTTCCTAGTATATGTAAAATTATAAATAATCCAATAAATGAAGTTAAAATCAATTTTTTGCACCATTTGGTTCTTGAGCTTCTATAGATTTTATACACAGATAAAATCATACAATCTATATATAAAATCACTGGGCTAGAACTCAGGAGATCAGGTTAAATTCCTGTGCCTACCAGGGATTCCAAAAGTGACCCGTTGGCAAATCTTAATCTCCCGGTGCCTCCGTTTTCTTATCTGTAGAATAGAAAACAATATTTTCCCACATCAGAGGTGTTGTGAAAATAAAATTAATAATATTTGTCAGCTACATTCACCTGGGGAGTGCAGGGTGGTGGGTTTGAGTCCTGCCCCCTTGAAGCAACCGGAGGAAGGCGGGATAAGGGTCCTGCTGGAGATAGGGAGGTGGGGTGGGTTCTGGCGTGTCTTAGGGGATAGAGCTATGTAAGTACCAAGAGAGAGTACATAGAAAGGTATCCCAGACATATGGAAATACGGGTTGAACCTCTCTAGTCAGGCACTCTCTGGTCCGGCAACATCCATATTCCAATTTGACTTTAGTTAGCCAGATGTCCACTTATCATGGATAGGGCCAAGTTTCCTGTGGTTCCCATAAAGTTTGTTTACAGCCACCAGCCCTGGCTCTCAGTGTTCTGTGCTATTATTTAGCTCTAATTTACCCCTAAATGTCTCCTAAGAGTCAAGGAAGCAGTGGAAGTGTTGGTAATGCTGCTAGACAATATAGACCTCACTTGGTTCAGCAAATTATCTGGTTTGGCACCAATCAGATCCCAAGTGTGCCGGACTAGAGAGGTTCAACTTGTACACTATATTAGCAGTTAATTTATGGTTTTGCATGAAAAGACCCAACATCTAAGACATTCTTGCTATTTCAGTTAGGCCTGTTTATGTCTCCACCAGAACACTTTTTTCATAATGGTCACTAAAACAGCAATGAAAATAAGGGCAACTATAAATCTCTTCTTGTTTTTAGCACAATTTGCACATTAAATGTCACCATCCACTTCTTGAGGAAAAGAAATCCAATGATAGTTCAATGTCATTTAAGGCTACTATAAATTCACTAAGGGTATGTCTACACTTGCACCCTAGTTCGAACTAGGGATGCAAATGTAGGCGACCAAAATTGCTAATGAAGCGGGGATTTAAATATCTCGCGCTTCATTAGCATGATCTCGCCAGCGCGTTACTCCTATCAACAGCTGTTTCGAAAGTGAAAGTGCACGCCGGGACGCGTTAGTTCAAACCAAACCCCTTGGTTCGAACTAATGTTACTCCTCAAAAAATGAGGAGTAACGTTAGTTCGAACCAAGGGTTTTGGTTCGAATTAACGCATCCCGGTGCTCACTTTCACTTTCGAAACAGCTGTTGATCGGAGTAACGCGCCAGCGAGATCATGCCAATAAAGCACAGGATATTTAAATCCCCACTTCATTGACTATTTCGAATGCCTACATTTGCTTCCCTAGTTCAAACTAGGGTGCAAGTGTAGACATACCCTAACTAATTAAGAACGAAACCAAGTAAGGTCATGAGTGAAATTTAATCATAGGTCAAGGGGTTAACAATGATGTTGTCTTGGGTCATCAACTTATCAAAACATAAACTTAACATAGCAGATAATCAAATCATGAAGCTGACCCATGAAAAAATTGCCTTTCATTAGTTCTGTATGTAGCTCTTTTGCTTTAATTTGAAATTTCCCAGATAAGATATCCTCTCTCAATAGTGAAATAAATTTAACTGGTGTAAGACGTAATTGTCTATTCTGATTTTAGGTTCTGACCAAGAAAGAATCTATTAGTGGTAAATCTCAGCTTGACCAGTTTTAGAGAAGCATAGAGACTATTATTTTTCTTTAATCAAAACCTCACTGTTACTATATATTTCCTCCTCCAAATCTCACTGGTAGGATATATCCTCTTCTACTTTTCTTATCCTCCTACCTCCACAAGCCATGCAAGTAACAAGTGATTTCAGGAGAGAGGCAGTTCTTACAGCTTCACAATAGCAACTCAGAATAACTTTTTAAAATCATTTTTGGATGTTTGTGGACCAAAAGAACAAACTATTATAGGAAATGACTACCACTTACTCTACCTTAAGCCCTATCTTCATTGCTTTGGAGCTAGTTAGGTGGGCAACATGATCTGAATAGTCAAAGTACTCTAATCCTGTCACAGTGGCAGGCTTCAAACTTAAGGTCACTAAGCCCTGGGCTACATACATTAGGGAGTTATTTCAAAATAACCTCCTTTATTTTGAAATAGTAAGTGGAGCGTCCACACTACCAAGCCTGTTATTTCGAAATAGTGGGCTGGTGATTTGAAATCTGTACTCCTGCTTTCCTTGAGGAATAATGCTTATTTCAAAGTAGTTATTTCAGGAGCTATTATTTCGAATTTAGTTTTTTTTAAATAATTTCCTAGTGTAGACAAGCCCTAAGGAAAGTCTTACTAGAATGATCCGTTGTTACAATTACAAAGTGTCTGTTATCTCAATATATAAAAACAGGACTTAATTAGGGTCCTATCAAGCTATGTCACTTCAAGCTGGGAGGTATGATCCCCATCTTGGGGAGACATACGCAAACTAACTCTCATTGAGCTACAAAATTAAAATATAATGTAGCTGCTGCATTATGAAGGTCATGAGGGTGCAGCTGTCCAAGTACCTTGCTAAGTCTCAAACAGGAAGATACTCCAGGTGGCTTGTCCCTGTCCCCATTCACATTGCCACAGTTATGCTAGCATAAGTATGTCTCCTGAAGCTGGGAATCACATCCCCAGCTCAGAGTGTAGATAAACCCTCAGAGGAAGCTGCTACCTCAGCCTTCCATATGGAGTAAACAGAAATGGCACACAATTTTCGCAGCAACTTCTTCCTAATGGCCTAAACCATTTCTTTAAAATAGGTAATGGCCTAGTCAGAATCATACTCTGCCAGACATCCTCTTATTAGCCCAGGATACTTGCCACACCTTTGCAACAAGCAAGATAGGGATGTGTTTATAAATTATAGCTAGTAAACTTTAACCTAGAAACCAAGAGCTTTTATATCTTATCAATTTAAAGTGTATATCGGGTCCATCTAATTTGGGCTATTTCTCTCTCACTGTGATTCTAACACAAATCCCAGGTTCTATTGCTGGGTGACCCTTAACTGCAGTCTAACACCTTGATCAGAAGACTTTGAAAAACAACACAAGTATTTAACTTTTAAATCATTACTCCTTCATTGCTTGGGGATTACTTTAAACCCATCTTACAGCAAAATAATCTTGCCTCACATTAAATTCTCTACTAGAAAACCTCAGAGGTTAGAAATCTCTGGTAAGGGCAATATAAATTATTTTGGAAGGGCATTGACTGAGAGTTTGAATATTTGAGAAATATCAAGGGAGTTTTCATGTTAAATTATCTGGAAGAGTTATTACTGTTAGATGTTAAGAGTGGCAAATAACTTTTCTAAAGTAATCTGAGCTGGTGAAATAAAATCCACATTTTACTGATTATAAATTGCTAAAGGCCTATGTGTGGAACAAGATAATTCTTGTATAACAAATATATTAATCTTGTGGAATGCAAAAATGGTAAATATTTTCTTATTTCATTCACCAAGAACACTTGGAAATCACAGTTTTCATGCACAATAAAATTTAATTTATAGAATGAATATTGACAATTTAGTAAGAAATAAAAAAGCTGTTCACAGTAAGAGTTTTATTCTAAAGAAAATTAGTTGTTTGCTAATGTAATCATGAATAATTGTTAAGATTCTTTCCTATTTGATTTTTTATGAAGAGTTGGGCTCAGATCTGTACCAGTTGGTATCACATAACATATCCAAAGAGAGGGAACATATCCTGTTTCTGAGTACTGGAGGACTGCCTGGATGAAGGCAGGACAAAAACTTTTGCCTAACTCACCTTCAGATGCACTCTGTTCCTCAGTAACAGCCTTCATGTTTAAATTAAGCAAGAAGATAATCTGCAACTAAGAAAAAAATAATTCTATCACAGATAATTGGCAATAATGCAAGCTTCACAATTCACCTGTATTAGTTTCAGTAAGGTTGAAAATTATCCAGCATTGGTACTGGGTGCTCAAACCGGCAACAGATTTTACAAACTGAAGGCAACAAAAAACAAGGTATGGCATCATTCCTAAGATCATCTTCACAAAAGCACAGAGGGTCAACCTACACTGAGTTCAATGCAGGTTCAGGGCCTGATGAAATATAACCGTGAATAAGGAAGGGTATGTCTACACTGCAAAGTTAATTCGAAATAACAGCCGTTATTTCAAATTAACTTTAATAGCATCTATACATGCAAACCGCTATTTCGAATATAATTGGAAATAGCGGAGCCCTTAATTCGAATTTGGTAAACCTCATTCTACGAGGAGTAACGCCAAATTCAAAATAGCTATTTCGAATTAAGTGCTGTGTAGACACTTAATTCGAAATAGGGGGCCTCCAGACCTTCCCAGGGAGCCCTGGTGGCCACTCTGGGCACAACCAGGAAAACTCTCCCCCAGCCCCAGAGCCATTAAAGGGGTAGACCCTGGCCACAGTGCGTGTGCCAGTTCCCAGCCTGCCAGCCCAGAGCCAGCAGTGGCCACCGGGGCCCCTGATCCAGTGGCCCCAAAACATGAGCCAGCAAGCCACTGGCAGCCAGCCCTCCACCCTCCCCGGGAGCCTGACAGGGGCTGGAAAAAGCAGGCGCCTTCCTGGTCCAGGGTGGAGATCATGGACCTCATTCAGGTTTGGGGGGGATGCCCCCAACATCCATGATCTCCACACTAGATGGAGGAACATGGCCGTCTATGGCAGGATAGCTGCCAGCCTGGCCACCAAAGGCCACATGCGAACCCAGGAGCAGGTTAACATGAAAGTAAAGTTGGTCCAGCGAGACCCCCAACCCTGAGCCCTGAGCTTCCCCTCCCACTTCTTCCCCTTGCTTCCCCCTTCTAGCTCCCTCCTCCCAGGTTTTCCCCTCCCCTCTCCCACCCTCTCTCTTCCCCTCTCCCACCTCCTTTTCCCAGTCTCCCCCCCCAGTTTTGTTCAATAAACCCAGTTTCTATTTTTGAACATACGTGTCTTTTATTTGACATCAGGAAGGGGGGCTAGGGAGGGGTAAGTGGAAAGATGTGAGGGAGGAATGGGGTATGACCCCCCTCTGGGGAGGACAGGGGAGGCTCTGAGGGCTCCTCGGGGTGGACGCTCTCCCTGACAGCCCCCCGATGGACCCCCCGGATGGCAGCCTGCAGCAAGTGCAGCCGGGCTGATGGCAACGACTCCACGAGACACACCGGCATGCCCAGGGGCAGCCCTGGCTCCAAGTGGCCGAGTGCTGTGGTGTCCCGAGTTTGGGCACTCAGGGCACTCCAAGACAGGACTGCTTTGCTGTCCCTCATCGAGGTAGACAAGCGAGCGGGGAACCCTGAGAACTGTCTGTCCAGGGTGGGGGTAGGGTCCATTTAAGCACAGAGCTCCGTTAGCCTCAGGCAGCAGCCCCACACACTAAGTCCTAACCTGATGCCCAGCCGGCACTGGTTCCGGCCAGCCTTAACTTCGGTTCAGGGTCCACTCAGTGTGGACGTGCTATTTTGAAATATCAAAATGCTATTTCACAATAGTTTTTGTATATAGATGCGTTATTTCGAATTAGCTTAATTCGAATGAACTATTTCGAATTAAGTTAATTCAAAATAGCGCTGTAGTGTAGACATACCTGAAGAGAGTAAAAGTTGCTTTGATTTCCTTTACGGAACTATTGCAGAATTTTATCATAAACTAGATTTTTGTACAAATCTTTACCTCTTTGGTGCACATGAATTCATTTGCACAGCATACCCTATCTCAAAATTGGTTTGGAATTTGGATTTAAAATATAAAAATGCTTATAGTCCTAGCACTAAAAATAACACTTTCCAGAGTCACAAACTTGGCATCTGATGGACAGGATTCAATTAAAATCCTATTAATTGAACAATATATTAAAATGTTGTATTTTTAAATAAACGAGTCAATTAGTATTTTTGCAGAACTTAGCCAATTTGCAGAGGTAGGCAAATAATTAAATATCTATGAATATATTAGTTTTCATATTTTTTTAAAATAACAGGAGTATCATTATTTGCCCATATTCTCGTTAGGTGAAAATTCTATAACTGAATTTTCACCTAATCACTGGAGCTGGGGAATACATGATATTGCTCTCCTAACATTTTACATACAGTTTTACATGATGCATTATGTAGAACCCTTGAGAGGCAATTTGAATTTGTTTATTAGAAATGTAGGGAAAAACTAAAGTTTAATTTATAATACGCGTTGCATTTTAAGGATGGGCACATGTCAAAGTTGTCACCAATTTTGGAAAATGTTAATAATGGAGAGGATGCTGTAATGACGTTTGAATTAGGGATGAAAAAATGTTTCTTCAGAAATACACCTCTTCCCAGAAAGCTGTTCCCTACCTAGAACTAGATTACATGACAGCTTTAGATAAATTGGAAACACTGAGTAACTGGTTCTAGATATGTGGCTTGTAAATGCACGAGCTATTAGACATGAACTCACCAACCTAGTAAGGAGGGCTGTAAGCTAAGTTTGAAGAGGGCAAGTGACAAAAGTTCAAAGGTAGGTATAAATGAAGATGGCCGTGACAGAGGGCTGCAACTCTTTTGGGGGGGATGATGGGGGGTTGGTAACTTACAGTAAGTCTCACAGGAACAACAAGATGGAATACAGTGGAGGGAATTTGCACGAGCATCTTAGATGCAAGGAGTATGGAGAAGAAACAAGAAGAAACTGAAGTCTGGTATACAAAATAAATCATAACTTAATGAGCATTGCAGAGATCTGGCGAAAAAAAATCTCATGACTGGAATATTGGGGAGCATAGATTGTTCAGGAAGGACAAGCAAGGAATATGGGAGGAGTTGTTGCATTGTACATTAAGGACATATAACCTGTTTTTGTGGCCCAGAAGGAGGTGAGAGGCAGATAGATCCGAAAGAAGATAAAAAGGTGGAAAACAGGCCTTAACTGGAGTATTGTGTCCAATTTTGGGTGCCACATTTTAAGAGCTTATCTACAGAATGTTAATCCAAATCAACTAGATGTGTATATTTAAAGTGGAGTTGTTCAGCCACATTAAATCCCTGGGTGAAAACATCCATTCAGAATTAAAATGGCCTTAATATGCTTTATCTTCATGGATATGTATTTTGTAGGCATAGCCTTACATAGTGCAGAGTTACCACAGTAACTTTTAGGTCCACCCTAACCTCCCTCTGGGTGGGCATTCAACTTTACACGTGAATTAAACTAAACAAATTATGGCCACTTTAATTTTCAGTGAGAGCATCCAGAGAGAGGTTTAATGCATTTTTACAAATACATTTTAAATTCACACCTTCACTTATTTCAGATTAACTTTCCTGAGTCTCCCCATTCAGAGAAGCTCTAAAAAAAGACATAGACAAATTGGAAAGAGTCCAAAGGAAAGCATCAAAAATGATAAAAGATTTAGAAAACTTGATGTATGAGGTAGGGTTAAAAAAAGTGTTAGCCTAGAGAAAAGAAAATTGAGGCTGGGGAAAAGTATCATGGGCAATGGTAGAGCCATGCTAAATCTTGTTGTGGGGAACACTATTCAACCAGCCCCATCTCCTGGTACTCTGGGGCTTAGTTCAAAGCCAATGCCTTCATTGTCAGAAGCTTGCACACTGTGACAATTGGTCTCTGCTCTCCCTGTGAGGCTCAGCCCTCCACCACGTCACTGTCCATGTTACCCCCATCGGGGAGGTTTTGCTCCTCAGTGGTGCCAGGTAGGCTTCCCACCCAATTCTTGAGGGCCACTCACCCACTGGTTGGTAGGAGAACCCAGAGTCACCTCTTCTCTGGGTTTCAGTCCAGGAACCCTCAGCTCAGCAATCTGGGCATTTTCTCTCTGGTCTCACTGCTTTATTTCTGGATTGCTTCATACTACTGGTTCCCCTTTTCTTCCTGTGCCTACCCAAAGACTCTTCCCAGGGAATGACTGCAGTCTGGTTGCCAACTCTCTGACTGAACACTCTTGCCAAGCCCCTTCTTCAAAGTCCTGCCGTGCTCACCTCATTTCTCCCCCCACCCCCACTTCCTTCTATCTCTCACTCTGCCCCACCATCACTCACTCATTTTCATGAGGCTGTGGAGGGTTCCCTTTCTGAGTGGTGTGTGGTCGAAAATCAGGCACCTGATCACCCTGTCTCCATTCCTTTCTCTGTGACTGTCTGCTTTTCCTCACCAGCCCCTTCTCCTTTCAGAACTGAGCTTTCCACCTGTTCCTGCCCAGCTGAGCCTTCTTAATCAGCTACCTATTGGACTAATTGGCATATCTGGCCTGCATTATACCCTGTAGGGTGAGTGTGCGGTAATCATCCCATTACAAGCTGTTGAAGCTGCCCCTGTGCCAGCTGTCACAGTCCATTTGTGCAATGTGAGTTTGGCACCATCAGATCAGGTACTCTACATATTGCTGTATTGGTTCCATGAGAAGCAGACACTGCATTGTGTTGAGACATTGCACAATATTCCTCAAAGCTGAAGAGGAGCTTTGGTGCTGACAGTTTGACATCATCCAAAGTAACTGTGACACCCTGCACAGTGGCTATATGATGTTCAGCAATCTTTTCTAGAAAACAACAAAGACATTTTGCTCAGCACGGATGAATCTGATAAAGCCTCACAGAGTTTCCCTCTCTCATGATTTAATCTCCCTTCCCTGTAAAGTAAAATGATAATTTAATAAAAGAAACATTCCTTTCTGTGACAGAGGAATAGGGATAAATATAATTCTTTTCCCGCACTTGAGGGAATAAATTGATTGTTTTTCCAGCATTTGATTTACATCCAAGTATAATTGCTATATAATTAATTAAACAGTCGGTCTGATGTATTCAGAAGCTATTGGAACTTCAGGAGTGTGAATCCCTGTTAATGCTTCATACGTGTATTTCTTTTTCACAGAGCTTTGTACCTTTGAGTTTTATTTTAAATACCTAAATTAAATGAACCCCAAATGACAAAACCAAAACCAAAACAAAACACGTTTATAAAGGAGGGTTTAACTCTGCTGGCCGAATCAGTTCCTTAGCAGCTGCCAGTAGAACACTGGGGATCTTTAAACAGAATGGTTGACAAGCATGAATATACATTCATAATAATGTGGCTTAGCATTATTCAATAGGTTTTTTTTGTAATTTTGATGGATAATATTGATGTTTATTTTAAGCATGGTTTTAGTTTGGTATCAATTTATATGTTCACAGTTGTATGAAATTATTGGTTTGAAGCATTTTTTCCATTTTTATCCATTTACATTTTCACAATTATGAGAAATTATTGAGCAGCCAGATAATTATTTGATGATTATAGACACTGAGATTCAAAAAGTTAAAACTTTAAAACATTGAAGTGCAGCTTGTCATCATCACACGTCAAAACATACCAAGTAAATATAGTTAAATCAACAAATCATATATGTTTTACTGTTCATTCACTAGTCCATTTGTAACAAGCTTAATTCAAAAGTTTAACTGGATTTTGACTTTAAGTTCTCAAGCAGCATTCTTCTTACTTTGCCTCTCTCTAAAATTCTATCATCATCAGTGGAAATGTTTGTCAGTTTGTGTATGTATAGTGAAGTCAATGTTTATTAATATTTACCAATAAAAAGCCTCATCCTTCAAAGCCTTACAGTAATTATTTTAAATTTCCTCCCTTTTTCATACTCTAAATTTGAAAATTAGAAATATTTCAACCTTCTCTAGTTTCAAATGAGCCCTCTGGTCAGATGTCTAAATAACATTTTATATTGTCTCTCGGGTGCACCAAGCTCAGAGAAAGAAGTATCCCACCCATTGTTGTGCAGTCCCAGAGGAAAAATTGCATCTCTGTGAAATACAATTCCCTCCTTGAACCAGAGAAATACCGAGCAGTAATTTGCAAACTATAAATCCCATCTACAATAGCTTTCCTAGTAGCTACTCCACTAGAAATGGGTATCTGTCAGGGCTCCACAAATGTCTAATATCTACCCACCCATTCTCAGACCACTTGCCTTGGGTAGAAAGTAAGTAGATGCACAACGTCGTTTACCCCTTCTTATGACCCTTAGGGAGGCATATAATAAATTACAGATATTATTTAGGGATAGTCTACTTATTTATACACATTTCAACATTCCAGTTAAAATAAAAATTTTAACAGTGTTTATTAACAATTAAAATGTTTCAGAAAGACACACTCTAAATCCATAATCCCCGTTACAGTGCATGAACATCATGAGTAATCTGTGGCGACAATTATGTGAACATTATACATAATCCTGTTACCTTGCTTTGAGCTCTGAATAGAAGCAACAAAAACATGGTTACAAACACTCAGGACTAAAAGGCAAATAAAATGCGTTTTAACCAGAGGGGACGATCTTAGAAACAGAATTAAATGTTTTCACAGTCAGCTCAAATATAAGGCTGCCCAATCCTCAAGTCTGTACACAGGTAGCTAGCTCATGCCACCACCAGTCCTACAGTGTCCACACTACTGTTTTTGGAATGCTAGCTTGAGCAGAGTTAGCACATGTCTGTATACTTGGAATGGGAGATGTTCTCCCACCAGCGGTGCTGACATAACCTAGGAGTTCAGAATATGACTTGTGTGCCACTGGGCTTTGTTCTTAACTGAGGAAGTTGCACAGAGTCCAACAGAAGAACTCCTGGTTCATTTCACACCTTTTGTATCTGCACAGAAGTTCTTCCTCAAGCATGGAAATGAAGTAAGTTTAAATAAAAGCTTGTAAAGTTGATCAGAAGAAATATTAACTTTTGGTACAGTTCTTCTCTCCTGTAGTTTTATAACACTTTAACTCCATTGACTTCTATGAAGTGATTCCTGATTTACACCCATTTAACTGACAAGATAATCAGGTCCTATATATTTGAGCATACTTGTTTGCCTTCCATTAGGCACCTAAATCCAAACAACTTATATTTTGGAAATACTGAGCACCTTTCACCTCATTGAAAGTTGTGGGTACTCAGCACCTTTGATAATCAGGTCATGTGTTTAGATGCCTAAATATGCATTCAGATGTCCAACTTTAGCCACCCATGTGGACCAAGTTTGTTTTAGACCTAGTCGTGGCTGTTACAAGAAAACATCATTTTTCAGCAAACAAAACAGATCTTTTGTTGTTTTATCATATTGTTATTTCATCATTTTGGCACATTTGCTCTCTTAAATCAATAAAAGTGGTCATTAAAATCAACAATATAATACAGAGTAATATAGCCATGCAAAATTAAATTAAAGCAAAATTGAAATCGCTGCTGAATACAGAAGTTGAAAAGAAAGTTGAATGGGCTAAGGGAGCACTTAAATCTCATCACGGAAGTCCACTTCAATTTGTTTGTGTACAACATAAAACAACTACTATTGTCAGGGTAGCCTTTCTCTGAGCCTGTAGTGATTCTAGAAATGAAATCTCTCATTTCAATAGTCTTTTGAATTTGTAGCATTTTCTCTCCAATGAATAGCAGCACAACATTAAGCACAATATGACTTCCATTGCCATCAACACAGAAACAATACAACTATTCTGGTACCTTTTATTACAAATATCTGCAGGTCAAATGTAATCTTCCAAATCAATATGGTCTTCAGCTACAAAATAATGATGACACAGTGGTGTTTCAATGATGACAGCTTTATGTTAATCTGTTAATCTGTATCTCTAGTTTTAAAGAAATAACTAATCTTAGATTTTACAGTGGGTCTAAAGGTGTTCATTTGTGTGCATCTGTATATAAAATAGCATGTACATGTTTTTTGAAGTCTTAGGAAAAAACACATTGTACTTTAAATTAGGGATGTAAACTATCGTGTAATTGAATAGTCATGTAACGGCATGAAATTTTAGCCGTTGCATGACTATTCAATACTCCCCAGGGGCAGGGCTGGCAGGCAGCATGCTCCCAACCTCAGTTCCAGGGAGCCCCTTGCCATGCCATGCTGCTGCCTTTGTATCAGAGGAAGCAACGTGGCATGCCAAGTGGGATCCGGTCCACGAGGTGAACCAGTTTAAAAATCAGTTCCCCACTCAGACTGGCTGCGCACTTCCCCGTGCTGCTGTCTCTGATACAGAGGCATCAGCATGGGGTGGCAGCAGCCCCTGCCTGCAGTGTCCAAGCTCCCCATGGACAAAGGCAGCAGTATAGGAGGGGGCAGGGGAGGCTGCCACGAAGCAGCGTCTGTCTGTGGAAGGCCCAGGCTCCTGCAGGCAGGGGCTGCTGCTGGACCAGCCTCTGTGCATGGTGGACCCAGGCTTGCTGCAGACAGAGGCTGCTTCATGGCAGTCTCCCCTGACACCCCCCCCCCCATTTCCTCTGCACTTTAGCAGTGCGTGGGGGGGACAGGCTGCACTGTGGAGCTGGTGCTGGGAGGAACCAGCTTTTAAGCCAGCTGCCTCCAGCACTGGCTCCTGCCTGCCCCCTCTCCTCTGGCCTCTGTAGAAGGCAGTAAGGAGGGGCAAGTGGGACCACGGGAGCTGATACATGCTACTCGTATTTCCTCCTCCCTTGCTGCCTCTGTATACACACATTTAGCTGGCTTGAAAGCTGGCTCCCCATGCATATTGGCTTCAGTCTACCCCTCTTACCCTCCACACTGCTGCCTCTCTATCAGGCAGCAGCACGGGGATGGTGGAGGTGGATCCGGTGCTCAGGGGGAGCCGGCTTTTAAGCGAGTTCCTCCTTGGCACCAGCTCCTGCTCCCCCCTCTCCTCTGGCCGTGCTGTACCAGAGGCAAGGGGAGGGGGGAAGCAGGAGCCAGTGCCTGGGAAGAGCTAGCTTAAAAGCCTGCTCCCCGCACCCGTGCTGCTGCCTCTGATAAAGATACAGTAGCGTGGAGAGTGAGAGGGCTAGGCTGGAGCCAATATGCGAGGGGAGTCAGCTTTCAAGCCAGCTTCCCACATGTCTACAGAGGTAGCAAGGGAACAGGAAATGAATGTAGTCAACAAGATTAACCGATAAGTGTAGGCTTATCGGTTAACCATGTAGTCGTCTACACGATGATGTCCCTACTTTAACTCCTAAAAGTTTTGAGGGTGAAAATTTTTTTTAAAGAAACATTTTAAGATTTAAAAATATCTCTTTTTAATTAAAAAAAACATATCCTAATCTTAATTACTTTAAAATCGGGCTCTATGACAAAAAATCCCTCTTAATTTCAATATGTAGAAGACTGTACTCAGAGGAACTCATGGTGTCTTCAGAGTGTAGCTGAGCATAGACGTTTCTAAACAGCCAGCACTTTCTGATAGGGTATGTCTAGACTGTGGCGCTATTTCAGGATACTGGAGGTATCCCGAAATAGCTATTCCATGTCTTTTGAACCAGCCTGTTATTTTGAAATAGATTTTAAAATAACAGGATCACTATTCCGATGTCCCTGGAACCCTCGAGGGTTCCACAAGGGTTAAGAGATGTTTCAGAATAGCCGTTTATTTCAAATTTGGTGCTGTATAGACAGCGCCAAATTTAAAAATAATCTATTTCAAAATATCAAAATAAGATACGCAATTTGCATAGCTCAAATTGCCTATCTTATTTTGATCTATGGATGCAGTGCAGATGCAGCCAAAGGGATAGTTCCAAAAGTGTCTGCTTCTACACATGCTAGCCTACTTCAAGAAAGAGTTTGCAGGAAGGCAACAGACTGGCATACCCATCACTACTCCTGGTGGTGAGGCAAGTTCATTTCTTTCATGGAAGCATCTTTATGTTAGTCAGACTCTGAGACCAGTAAATCCCAGTCCCTGTTTGGGCTTTTTGTGCATACTGATGAATTATTTAAAAATGAATATCAATTTTTGGCTCCTCAAACCAGCTGTCCTTGCTGTTACTTTGATCATCTAGCACAGCAGCACATGCCTATGTTACACCTCTTGTCTCCAAGGGTATGTCTACACTAGCCACCCTAGTTCGAACTAGGGTGCCTAATGTAGGCATTCAAACTTGCAAATGAAGCCCGGGATCTAAATATCCCGGGCTTCATTTGCATGTTCCCGGGCGCCGCCATTTTTAAATGCCCCGTAGTTTGAACTCCCTGCCTGCGGCTACACGCGGCACGGACTAGGTAGTTCGAACTAAAGCCCCTAATTCGGACTACCGTTACTCCTCATTGCAGGAAAAACAATCAATTTATTCCCTCAAGGACAGCTGGTTTGAGGAGCAAGTTTGAGGAGCAAGTTCGAATGCCTACATTAGCCACCTAGTTCGAACTAGGGTGGCTAGTGTAGACATACCGCAATAGATCCCATCTTTCCCAACTTGTCATCTTGTGAAAAGGCCTGCCAGTCACCTATTCCCCATCTGGAATATTGGGAGGCTGTTAATTAACCTCTGCCATCTAGAGCATTAGATGGCATGTAGACAAAACCTTCCAGTATCTGTGGAGAGCATCTTACTCCTTTCAATTCAATTTATTTATGCCTATGTTGCCTCCAGTTCTGTCCCTTTATAAGTGAAGGTTGCAATGGTCAGCTGTCAGAGGACTGTTAGATGTTTTAAAAAAAGAAAGAAACAAAAAACCCAAATCAAAAACAACAAAAGTCTTTGCTAAGCATCTACGATTATGAGACAGAATGACTTAGAAAGATCTTTTGGAGGATGAAGCAAATACCCTTCTGTTTTGAAAATTAGCGGTCATGAGTATTATATCAATGTTGGGGAATTTATTGTATTTCCTAATGATGAGCTGTGTTTCAGAGTTTGAGTTTCATGGATTTTGTATTCATATATATAATGTACCCTTGTTGGACTCAAAGTATTAGAGAGGTCCAATCTTTTATTGGACCACTTCTATTGGGCAGCAATAGCAAGCTTTTAAGCTTGCACAGAGCTGTTCTTTGAGTCTTGATAGGTAACATCGGGATGAACTGGCTAGAAATACCAAAGCTGCCAGACGCATACAATGGAATGTGACTTATACTTTCCAAAGAAGGGTATTTTTCATACTTCTTTGCCAATGGAATATTGCCTAGAGGTTTTCATCTTTCCAAAATCCTTTTGATTTACTATTATTGAAAGTCTAAGATGCAGAGCTGATACCACACTGATGCATCATTATTTGTTTTTCTTTTGTCATCTTGACAGCAGCACAACAGCTGTTTCTACACCAAGTTTTTGCTAGGTATTCAGAAGATTTATTGCATTGTTTTTTCCACATCTGTTATGGTGCAGACCTATTCATGGTTACTAAGAGAATTATTTGTTTTGGGCCTATTAGAGGTCCTATGTTTAACATGTATTTGAAAACTATTTTATTGAGCATATACACTGGTGCAGCTAATTTTCTAATCAAAACTGAGTGGACATGTGCATTAATGCTGAAATGAAAGTATGTTTTATAAAAATATTTGTATGGTATCTGAATAGAATTAAAACACTAATTGCATTACTTAAATTTCAGTTGAATTAGAAGTATAAGTTTCAATTTTGTCCAGTAAGAAGCAGAGCACACACAGCAGACATTGTTTTCCCATTAAAAGTGTGGTGCTAATTAAACTAATTACATAGATGAGGCAGACAAATTGCTGAAACCTCACAGTGAAGAGAGCCTTACAACATTTAACCGTGCAAGGATATTTTATGCATAAAATGATTGGGAGAAAATATGTGAACGGAATGCAATAATCCATTAGCAAAAATTACATTCATGCTTTAATACAAAACTGCTTCTCATGTGAGGCAGATTATCTTTCAGTTGTATAAAAGGTTACAGAAAAGTTGCAACAAAACTATTAGAATTCTTAAATATCTTTATTGATTCAGTTTCACTTTTCATTTGTTTAAATTCCTGGTGATTTTGGCCTGATTTGAGAAAAAAATGTCCTAGTATCTTTCAGAAAATAAGGAATGCATAAGAATGCAAATAGAAAATATTGCTGTGCAGTAGTAAGGATAATGTAAAATACAATATCACCTAATGCTTTAAGCAAATTACCAGATTTGCTTGGCTGAGATCTATTAATATTTATGTGGCAAAGAGACAATCTATAGGAATATATATTCATTTGTTATTCATTCAGCTCTAGAGCTACATGCTGTTTGCTATGGTTGAATGTCCCTATCATTGAATATAATAAGAGAATGAGCCTGGATCACACCATAATATTTAGGAATATATTTCCAGTGGTCCTTCACATAGCAGAATAAAAATGTGTAAGCACAGTGATTTAATAGCATTGAAACTATACTGTTGGTTAGAGACACTTACCACAATCCAGTTCCCTTACTATATTGCAATAGTTACAGTGTGCTTGAAAAACAGCTCCATTGTACAGTAGCAACATTTGTTGCACTATACAATACACATTTTTCCCACAGCCTTGTCAGAGTCAGGATACTAGCAATGTGTAGCTTTTTAAATCAATATATTTTTCAATAGCTACAATTCATTGAAGCTCCATATATAATGAAGCTAAACCTTTGTTTCTGCACAGAGTCATATTTTACACTAAAATGTTACATTCATTCATAAATGTATATTGTAAAATGTATTTTACTAGAAGGAAGTTTACATTTTACTACTATTAATAAGCTGTTTCTTACTTTCAACAACTGAAAAAGAACACTGGCGTTAAAGTAAGCATGTAATAATTTGGAAAATCTTGAGTAAAGTTATCCATCAATGATCATAAGTTTATACTTAATCTATAAGTCTAAAAAAAATCAGGGTCACACTGAACTAGGCACTGTGCAAACACAGAGTAAAAGACAGTCCCTGCTCCAGAGAACTTATATTCTAAAAAGTCAAGACCTATTTATGGTGGGAGAGAAGTTGCATTTTTATCCCCATTCCACAAGGGCATGTCAACACAGCAGTGTTATTTAGAAATAACTCATGTTATTTCAAAATAGCAGAGTGTGCATCTATACAGCAAGCCTTTTGTTTTGAAATAATTTTTAAATAATTGGCTTCTCACTCCAACTTCTGTAAGGGTATGTCTACACTTGCATCCTAGTTTGAACTAGGGATACAAATGTAGGCATTCGAAATAGTCAATGAAGTGGGGATTTAAATATTCCGTGCTTCATTAGCATGATCTTGCCCATGCGTTACTCTGATCAACAGCTGTTTCAAAAGTGAAAGTGCGCACTGGGACGCGTTAGTTCGAACCAAACTCCTCCAAAAAATGAAGAGTAATGTTAGTTTGAACCAAGGGGTTTAGTTCAAACTAACACCTCCCAGCACGTACTTTCACTTGCGAAACAGATGTTGATCGGAGTAACGCGCCGGCGAGATCATGCTAATGAAGCGTGGGATATTTAAATTCCCGCTTCATTGACTATTTCGAATACCTACATTTGCATCCCTAGTTCAAACTAGGGTGCAAGTGTAGACATACCCTACTGCTAATTTCATGAGGAGTAAGGGAGGTCAAAGGAGGAGTGTTCTTCCTTTGACTTCCTGAAGTCGAGACAGCACCTAAAGCTGAGTTAAGCTATTTCAACTTAAGCTACGCAATTGACATAGCTGAAGTTGTGTAGCTTAATTTGACTTTAGCCCTGCTGTGCAGATGTACCCCAATTCAGAAAGCAAGGCACAGGGTGTAAGTGATTTAACCAAGCTCAGATAAGAAGTTTATGAGAAGGCTGAAAACTGGAGTGGATTTCTCAAGTTTGGATCTATGGTCACTTTGCACAGGTATAAATGACAAAACAAAACAAAAGGCAACTGAAAATCAGAACCTCACAGATACTAAGGCTTACATTATTCCCCAACATTAGGAACTTTAAACTGCATTGCTGGTATAACTACAACTGTGAAGCCAACCTCGATGCTGTAGAACTATCACACGTGAAATGCTTCAGCAGCAGACAGCTAGTAGAGCTGGCATAGGTGAGCTGTGCCCAAATACCCCTGGCTACCATAACTGTCCCCTGAGAACATTAATCTTGGTACAATTTAGAGCAGCCAGCATAACACTGAGGTAATATACAGGTTACATACATTCTCTATGCCTTCCCCGTCATCATTAGATACTGTCGACAAAGCTTCTGTTGACAAAGAGCGTCTAGACTACATCCAGTTCTGTCAACAAAGCAAGCTGCTTTGTCGACATGACAGTGTAGACGCAAAAGACAGTGTAGATGCAATAACGCCTTCTGTTGACAGAACTCTGTCGACAAAAGGCGTTATTCCTCATAGAATGAGGTTTACAGCCATCGACAAAACTGCTGAGTTTGTCGACAGAGCTCAGCGGCAGTGTAGATGCAGGTATAGTTTTGTTGACAAAAGTTCACTTTTGTCGACAAAACCCTGTAGTCTAGACACACCCATATTAACTTAACAGGAATGCCAAGGAGGAAGCAATACAAGCCAGGGTAGGGAAGGGAGCTCTTTCCCCTCACTCCCTTAGGGTATGTCTACACAGCATATTTCAAAATAACAGCCCTTATTTCAAAATAACTTTACCAGCATCTACACATCCAAACCGCTATTTTGAAATAGCGAAGTGCTTATTTCAAATTTGGTAAACCTCATTCCACGAGGAATAACGCCAAATTCGAAATTGTTATTTTGAAATAAGTGCTGTGTGGACACTTATATCGAAATAGGGATCCTCCAGCCTTCCCAGGGTGCCCTGGTGGCCACTCCATCCTCAACCAAGAACACTCCTCTCCCTCCCCCTGACTGCCAGCCCAGAGCCAGTAGTCACTGCCCCGACCCAGTGGCCCCAAAACATAAGCCAGCAAGCCACTGGCAGCCAGCCCTCCACCGCTCCCCAGGAGCAGTCTGCCAGCTCCCAGGAGCCTGCCAGGGCCCAGAGAAGGCGGGCGCCTTCCTGGTCCAGGGTGGAGATCATGGACCTTATTCAGGTTTGGGGGGGGATGCCCCCAATGTCCATAATCTCCACACTAGATGGAGGAATGTGGCTATCTATGGCAGGATAACTGCCATCCTGGCCACCAAAGGCCACATGCGAACCCAGGAGCAGGTTTGCATGAAAATCAAGTTGGTCCGGGGAGACCCCCAACCCTGAGCCCTGAGCTTCCATTCCCCCTTCTTCCCCTTGCTTCCCCCTTCTAGCTCCCTCCTCCCACGTTTCCCCCTCCCCTCCCCTCTCCCAGCCTCTCTTCTCCCCTCTCCCGCCTCCTTTCCCCAGTCTCACCAGAGTTTCATCCCCCTCCCCCCAGTTTTGTTAAATAAAGAGAGTTTGTGTTCATGAAAATACATGTATTTTATTTGACAACAGGAAGAAGGGCTAGGGAGGGGTAAGTGGAAGGACGTGAGGGAGGAATGAGGCACAAGCCCTCAGTGGGGCAGACCAGGGAGGCTCTTAGTGCTCCTCAGGGTGGAAGCTCTCCTGCAGGGCCTCCTGGATACTGACAGCCTCCCGATGAACCTCCCGGATGGCAGCCTGCAGAAAATGCAGCCAGGATCGCAGCAACGCGTCCATGAGAAAATACTTGCCCCCCCTACTTGCCCAAAATGTCCAGAGTGCCCAGGGGCAGCTCTGGCTCCATATTGCAGAGTGCTGTGGTGTCCCGAGTGAGGGCAACCAGAGCACGCAGAGACAAAATACTTTGCTGTCCCTCATCGAGGTAAGCAAGCAAGCAGGGAAAGCTGAGAACCGGCTGTCTGGGGGGGGGTCCCTTTAAGCACAGACCTCAGATAGCCTCAGGCAGCAGCCACACAAAGTAACTCCTGACCTGATGCCCTGCCAGACCTGGTTTCGGCCGGCCTTAAATAGGATTCAGTGTCCACTCAGTGTGGACGCACTATTTCGAAATAGCAAAATGCTATTTTGAAATGCATTTTATGTGTAGACGTGTTATTTTGAAATAAGCTATTTCGAAATAACGCTGTAGTGTAGACATACCCTTAGTGTCTGGGGAACAGGATGAAAAACTAGCTGCATCCCAGAGCACACGGATGCTGCCCCCCCTACTCGCCCAAAATGGCGCCCTTGCAAAGAGGAACCGAGAAATTATGGACCAGTCAGCCTTACTTCAATACCTAAAAATACACTAGAATAAATTATTTATCAATCAGGATAATATGGTGATAAGTAACAGCCAACATGGATTTGTCAAAAACAAATCATACAATTAATGTCCTTGTTTGACAATTACTGGGCTACTTGATAAGGTGTGAATCAGTAGATGTGATACGTATGTTGATTTTAGTAAGACTTTTGACACAGTCCCAGAAGATAGTCTCCTAACCAAACTAGGGAAAGGAGGGGTAGATGCAATTGCTATAAGCCAGATGCATAACTGATTTAAAGAGTGATTATCAATGGTTTTCTGACAAACCACGAGGATATTGTACTATAGAGTTCAGGAATGGTCAGTTCTAGAGCCAATATTATACAATATTTTCATTTATAACTTAAATGATGGAGTAGAGAGTATGCTTATAAAGTTTATGGATTACATCAGTCTCAGATGGGTTGCAAACATTTGGGAGGATAGCATTAGAATACTAAAGGATCTTAACAAATGGAAGTATTGATCTGAATTCAACAACATGAAATTCAAGTGTAAAGTTTTATACTCAGGAAGGAAAAAATCAAATGCAGAAATACAAAAATGATGATGAACTGGCTAGACAGTAATACTACAGAAAAAGATCTGGAGATTATATTGTATCGTAGACTAAGTATGAGCCAACAATGTAATGCATTTGTGAAAAAAAGGCTAGTGTATTCTGGGGTATATGAACAAGAATGTCATATAAACTATATGTCCTCTTAGGATAAGTCTACACTGCAATGCTATTTCGGGATACCGGAGTATCCCGAAATAACTATCCTGTGTCTTCACAACAAGCCCCTTATTTCAGGCTTGCGATTCCGATATCTTTGTAAACCCCATTCTATGAGGAGTAAGGGAGGTTTCGGAATAGCGCTTTATTTTGAAATTTGACGCAACTTAGACAGTGCCAAATGATGAAATAAGCTATTTCAAAAAAGCATTGAAATTTGCATAGCTCAAATTGTGTATCTTATTTGAGTTACAGTGCAGTGTACACGCACCCTTTAAGTCCCTTCCAACCCTACATTTTTATGATTCAGTGCATCTGAATATCCTGTTTATGCAGGTGACAGAAATAATGTGTTTTGCATTCCATCAACTGTAAAAGCAAGTGATGGCATTTATCATCTATACGTGCATGGTAGCATACACTGGTATACACAGAGATGGCACAAGCTTGATGCCTGGCCTAAGAAATACTTACGTAGTTAAGACAATTTGAACTGACTTTCTGCACAGTAATACAAAACAAAGAGGTGTATGTGCGTTCAGAGGTCAAATTGAGGCCTTACTGAAAAAGCAGGCCTGTAATTTCCAGTGTTTTTTTCTCACTCTCTCTGGGACATATACATGTTGAGAAGATTTTGTGTGCTTGTCTTTAATGCTATTTGTTGAAAGTTATTTTGACTTTGTGTCATGATTACATCTGCTGTCTTTTGATAGCTATAATCCCAGTGCTTGCAAATGATCAGTTCTTGTGATTTTATGCAAAACATTCTGTGCTATTTTAAATGGTTGCTCTGAAATATTCATTTTTCATTGAACCTTGATTTTTTTTTTTTTGTAAATGATGGGTTTGTTAAATGGGATTCTCATGGATCTTCACTGCCTGTTGAAGATAACATGGTGGGGTTTTGTTTGTTTGCTTGTTTTGTTTTTTCTTTTTCACAAAATAGTCCTAACTGGGGTGTGCCTTGATATCGGATGCTCACTGTAGAAGAATATTCAGTGGTGGAAAGCTACTGAAGCATCTATTACCTCATCATTGTTCTCATTTGCTAACCTAGGGGATGGAGATAGATAATGTTTGCAGTTGATCCCAATGGCATACTGCTTCCTTAGATGCTCCAACTCACATTAAGGAAACTGCATGGGCACACAACCAACCCAGGGATGTATTGATCAAAGTTGATCAAATCCATGTTTGCACCTCCTTTCCTGCAATGCACACCTCAAGCATAACCAAGGCTTTTGATATTACTGAAATATTATTACAGAATCAGATGGTCCCTTTGCCAATCTATATTAACCAAGCTAAATAGTGTCACAGAATATGAACCCACTGAGTTAAATAGAAATGGACAGAGGAGAATTTCCGTCTTGCCATAATTCACTCAGAACAAAAAAAATGCCAAAGGGGGCAAACAGTCTATTTGAATTTCAGAGTGATGCTTCATTTAGTACAAACAGCAGTTCTGAAGATGGGAATTGCTTCTGAAATAGAAAGCAATATTAACATACCTGATTTTATCTTTCTTTAAAGTAATGTATAGCAAAGACAATGGAAAAGTATGGTGATAGAGATGCAGCCGTGTTAGTCTGGTGTAGCTGAAACAAAAGACAGAACTATGCAGCACTTTAAAGACTAACAAGATGGTTTATTAGGTGATGAGCTTTCGTGGGCCAGACCCACTTCCTCAGATCAATATGTGGAAGAAAATCGGCACAACCATATATACCAAAGTGATACAATCAAAAAAATGAATGCATGTGAAATTGACAAATCAAATTTTAGAACAGAGTGGGGGTGAGGGGGGAAGGTTAGTAGAAACTAAATTGATAAACTTAATGGTAACAGGTCACCGGGACCAGATGGTATTTACCCAAGAGTTCTGAAAGAACTCAAATGTGAAATTGCAGAACTATTAACTGTGGTTTGTAACCTATCCTTTAAATCAGCTTCCACACTTAATGACTGGAAGATAGCTAATGTGACGCCAATATTTAAAAAGGGCTCAAGAGGTGATCCTGGCAATTACAGATCAGTAAGTCTAATGTCAGTACTGGGCAAATTAGTTGAAACTATAGTAAAGAATAAAATTGTCAGACACATGGATGAACATAATTTGTTGGGGGAAAGTCAACATGGTTTCTGTAATAGGAAATCACAATCTGCTAGAGTTCTTTGAAGGGATCAACAGACATCAGACAAGGGGGATCCAGTGGCTATAGTATACTTAGATTTCCAGAAAACCTTTGACAAGGTCCCTCACCAAAGGCTCTTAAGTAAAATAGGTTGTCATGGGATAAGAGGGAAGGTGCTTTCATGGATTGATAACTGGTTAAAAATCAGGAAACAAAGGGCAGGAATAACTGGTAATTTTTCAGAGTAGAGAGAGGTAACTAGTGGGGCCCCCCTAGGGTCTGTCCTGGAACCAATCCTGTTCAACTTATTTATAAATTATCTAAAGAAAGGGGTAAACAGTGAGGTGGCAAAATTTGCATATGATACCAAACTGCTCAAGATAGTTAAGTCCAAAGCAGACTGTGAAGAGCTTCAAAAAGATCTCACCAAACTAAGTGATTGGGCAATAAAATGGCAAATGACAAATGTAAAGTAATGCATATTGGAAAAAAATAATCCCAACTATACATACAATATGATAGGTACTAATTTGGCTACAAATACTCAAGAGAGAGATCTTGGAGTTATTGTGGATAGTTCTCTGAAAAAATCCCCTCAGTGTGCAGCGGTAGTCAAAAAAGCAAATAGAATGGTAGGAATCATTTTAAAAGGGATAGAGAATAAGACAGAAAATATCTCATTGCCACTATCTAAAACCATAGCACACCCACATCTTGCGTACTGCATACAGATGTGGTCACCTCATATCAAAAATATATATTGGCATTGGAAAAGGTTCAGAAAAGGGCAACAGAAATGATTAGGGGTTTGGAACGGGTCCCATATGAAGAGAGATTAAAAAGACTTGGATTTTTCAGCTTAGAAAAGAGGACACTAAGGGGGGGATATGATAGAGGTCTATAAAATCATGACTGGCATGGAAAAAGTGAATAAGGAAAAGTTATTTTCTTATTCACACAATATAAGAACTAGGGGCCACCAATGAAATTAATAGGCAGTAGGTTTAAAAGAAACAAAAGGAAGTTTTTCTTCACTCAGCACACAGTCAACCTGTGGAACTCCTCACCAGAGAATGTGGTGAAGGCTAGGATTTTAACAGGGCTCAAAAAAGAGATAGATAGATTCATGGAGGTTAGGTCCATCAATGGCTATTAGCCAGGTTGGGTAGGAATGGTGGCCCTAGCCTCTGTTTGTCTGGAAATGGGTAACAGGGGAGGGATCATGTGTGGATTACCTTTTGTGTTCCCTCTATCTGGGGCATTTGGTATTGGCCACTGTAGGCTAGAGGGACCATTGGTTTGACCCAGTATGGCTGTTCTTATGTTCTTATGTGGTGTGTTCTGGGCAGTGATTAGGGCTGGCTGGGGGAGGTGTAGCTTGGTATAGGTAACATTGAGAGCTTGTTGACCCCTGTAGTTCCACCCCTTCCACCCAAGGTACTAGGGGGTCCAGAGCCAAGCCCCCTACACTACTTGCACAGTGCCTAGCAAAGTCTATTGTCAGCCTTGACTGTAACCTAGCAGGAGCAGATACTAGAGAAAAAGTATTTCCAGTAATTTTACAATAAGCATTTTAGTGAACATCCTTTTAAAATACTGAACTGGATCTTCACACTTCTACCTGCACAAAATTGAGTAATAACGATAATGCTTATAATATATATTCCATTTTAATTAGAAATTAAAACTAAAATATCTACATTGTTACTTGTAGACTACCATTCTATCCTGTCATGGGCAAGGATTTAAGTACTTTCAGATATTAAAACTCCTTGTATTTCACATATAAATATTCACTGGATGCATATAAGTTTCTTTTTTGTCTGTACAATAAATATTACCGTGAAGCTCACTGAAAAATTAAAGTAGTGCCTGAAGCTGACTGTCCTCCCATAATATACTATGAATGAATTGTATCCTCTGGGGATTATTCCAGTTCCTGAACATCATACTTCTTGTACCTCAACATAAAAATATTTTTTCTTCCACCTTCAAAACCATAATACATATACCCATCGCCTAATGGATTTTCTATTTATCTGTCACTTTAGCTGTTACGGAAAGTACTATGAACATTTTAAAATAGTTAACAATATCTAGTATTGCTATGAAATTGCTTTGACAAACTGAGTACTTATTCAGCTACTAGAGGATTTACCTGGCTTTGTTTTGGTCCTCAGCTCAATTAAATTTGGAAAATAAAATGAAAATGCACATGCTTCATTGCTCTGGGGTGGGGCTGGGGATGAGGGGTTCAGTATGCAGGCTGCCCCAGGAACAGAAGACTACCCCAAATCACTCTCACCACAGCTGTTTAGGGCCAGGTGAGAAGTACCTTTCCATGCTGCTGCAGCTCTAGTAGGCACAGCCAGAGGAGGGATGCATGTATCCTGGATGGGGCAGGTTTAGTTTCAGGCACAGCTTCTCCAAGGCTACTTTAGGCCCAGCCCTTCCAGAATGGGCCACCGCACCTTACAAACACATTGTTTTCAGTTTAGCAGGATATACCATTGTCAGGTGAGAAGCTTTCTCAATCACAGTCTTCAAAACAGATTTTAGGAAATCATGTTGCTATTCTGAACCCAGGCCATAGAACACCTTGAAGGAAAGGAGCAAAACCTTGAACTTTACTTGATATTCTGTGGGAAGTGAGTGAAGAGAGAAAGGGATACATTTGATGTGCTTATGGTAGCCTGTGTTACTGAGGAGACATGATGCATTGTACTGTACTACCTGGAGTTCCCTGAAAACTGATCATCAAATAGAATGGTGCAGAGTCTCCTTGCTGTCAACAATCTAAAAAGCAAAAAAAGTCCTATAAAAAGTGGAAACTAGGTTAAATTACAAAGGATTAATAAAAACAAATAACACATCTATGTAGCAGCCAAGTTAGAAGGACCAAGGCACAAAACTCAGTTTAGCTAGAGACGTAAAGGATAACAAAGAAAACATTGTAAACAAATATTATAAGCAAGAGGAAGACCAACGACAGGGTACGTCTATTGGTCAATGAAGAGGGGAAAACAAAAATATGGAAATGGCAGACGTGCTTAATGACTTCTATCACCAAGTTTTCACCAAGAAGATTGGTGATGATTGCGGGAGAAAAGAAGGTAGGTACAGATGTTAAAGTAGAAAAAGAACAAGCTAAAAAGTACTTAGGAAAGATAGATGTCTTCAAGTTGCCAGGTCCTAAAGAAATGCATCCTAGAATACTTACGGAGCTTATTGAGGAGTTATCTGAGCCATTAGCTATCATCTCTGAAAAGTCATAGAAGGTGGGAGAAATTACAGAAGACTAGATAGGGGGGACAGAGGACTTCTCACTTATCCAGAAGACTGTGGATAAGGGGAAAGCAGTAGTCATGGCATATCTAGACTTTAGTAAAGTGTTTGATACAGTGTCTCATGAGATTCTTGTCAATAAACCAGGGAAATACACTGTAGATGGGGCTACTATAAGGTGGGTGCATAACTGGTTGGATAAGAGTTCTCAGAGTGTAGTTATCAATGGTTCACAGCCATGATGGAAGGGCATACCAAGTGGGGTTCCACTGAGATCAGTTTTGAGACAGGTTCTATTCAATATCTTCAGTTACTTAGATAAAGGCATAGAAAGTACGCTTATAAAGTTTGCAGATGATATCAAGCTGGGAGGGGTTGCAAGTGCTTTGGAGGATAGGGTCATAATTCAAAATGATTTGGACAAACTGGAGAAATGATCTGAGGTAATAGGATGAAGTTCAATAAGAACAAATACAAAGTACTCCACTTAGGAAGGAATAGCCAGTTTCACACTTAAAGACTGGGAAATGACTATCTAGGAAGGAGTACTGCAGAAAGGTATCATAGTGGACCACAAATTAAATATGAGTCAAAACTGTAACACTGTTGCAAAAAAAGCAAAATCATTATAGAATGCTTTAACAGAAGTGTAAGCAAGACATGAGAAGTGATTGTTCCACTCTACTCTGCACTGATTAGGCCTCAACTGGAGTATTGTGTCCAGTTCTGGGAACCACATTTCAGGAAACATGTGGAGAAATTGCAGAGGGTTCAGAGAAGAAAAACAAAAATGATTAAGGCCTAGAAAATATGACCTATGAGGGAATACTGAAAAAACAGGCTTTGTTTATTTTGGAAAAGTGAAGACTAAGAGGGGACATGATAACAGCTTTCAAGTATCTAAAAGGATGTTACAAGGAGAAGGGAGAAAAATTATTCTCCTTCATCTCTGATGGTATGACAATAAGTTATGGGCTTAAATTGCAGCATGGGAGAATTAGGTTGGACATCAGAAAAAGCTTCCTGTCAGGTGGTTAAGCACTGGAATAAATTGCCTAGGGAAGTTATGTAATCACCATAACTGGAAATATTTTAAAGCTGGTTAGATAAACACCTGTCAGGGATGATATAGATGGTGCTTGATCTCACCATGAGTGCAGGGAACTGGACTTGACCTTTTGATATGCCTGATACTTCTAGTGTTCTATGATTCTATGATGTTAAAAAGTGTTGAATAGGGTTGGATGAGAACTTTGGGATTCCACAAGTCAGGGTTTAATGGTAGAAATACAATTTTCCAACATTATCTGGGAGTGAGTCCCTCCAAGAAGGACTCAAACTGAATCCCATTTATGCATTCCCTTGTACTCTTGATATCTGTCTTATCCAGCATAGCAATATCTTCTGGTCAATATTATTGAATGCTGTAGAGAGGTCCCTAAAGATAAGGGTGAATGTCTGCCCTTCATCCATCAATACAGGGAATCATCAGTGTTAATAAAACTGTTTCTGTCCTAAATCTGACCTGAATCCAGATTGTGCTACGTCTAGTATATTGGTTTCAGATAGAAGCAAGTTAGGCTTTGACTAGTTTCTTGGTGAGCTTGCTCAGGAATGTATGTATTCTGGTACAATTCATAGTTACATGATTACATGCTAGATTTTTCCCCCAAAAGGTTCCCTGCCTATAGTTTTTAAATATATTTGCGTAGAGCCTGAATCTACTAGGCACTTTATAACAAGAGAAGAGCTCTGCCCTGAAGAAGGCTAGGTCTACACTGCAATGTTAAATCCGAAAAAGATACACAATTTGAAAATTGTGTATCTTTTTCCGATTTATTTTCAAAAGAGGCTTTTCCAAAATTTGGCACATCTACATGGTGCCAATTTTTGGAAGAAAAGTTCTCTTTTGACACATCCCTTATTCCTCGAAGAATGAGGTTTACAGGAATGGTGAAAAAGCATGTCCTCTTTTTCGAATTTTTTTTTGAAAAAGCGGACGCATTCCTTGGACGCAACGTTGCTTTTCCGGGATACCTCCACTATCCCAAAAAAGCAATGCAGTCAAGACGTAGCCGAAGAGATTACAATTAAAATTTCATAAAGAAAATGGTCAAATTCAGAAGTTCCTTTGGTTTAAATTAGGGTTCAAATTAAGCAAATGTTCTTGGGCAATTTGCAAATAAGCATTGCAAGTTTGAATCCAGTAGGGCAAAATATCTAGAGGTCTCTCTTGCAAAGGGCTTATGCATTCTGACTTGTAGGCCTTCATAGTTTCCAGGTAAAGTCAGTGGCATTCCACAGTTTGAGAATTGGATGGCATGTATCATTTTGCAAGAGAAGGACTTCTAACAAATTCAAGTGCCAGGTATAGTGTGTGAGCAAGAATGATGCAATTGACAGGTTTAAGAGTCTTGTATATGCCAGTCCAAAAGCTGTTGCTCACTGACACAGAAGACAGCACTCAAGACAAGCAGGCAGTTATTCTCAGAAGCATTAAGGCAGAAATAAAAAAAGCAAACCCTAGAGATGCTCATCACACTGTACAGAGGATATTCAGAAAGGACCATTCAGATGCCCTCTAGCTTCCCATATAGGATGCTTAGTCCTTTACCTACAATTGTAGAACCTTGTGTTCTGAATACTGACTCTCAGGTTCAAACACTGCTGGAGGCCAGAATGGTGTCAATTACACTAATATATTTTATATCTTTACAAGCAGACACATCCACCGGCACCTGGAGTAATGACAGCAGCCACCATTTTAGGATAAATGCACTTGTATCTCCCCACCACCACCAGTCCATTCCAGGAGTTCCCAGTAAAGTCTCAGGTCTCCTGCCTTCACCTATCACTGAATAATGCCCAGGATCTCTTTCCATCAAGGCTGCACAGCTCCCTGACTTGCAGCATATCCTGTCTGCATGGAGGCAAGAGCCTGTGTTTGGCTTTTGTATTCAAGAGTTATTTAACAGTATATTGCCAGTAATTACAAGTTACCACACAACTCTTTCTAAGCAAGCATCTTCATTCTATTGCTACTGAATACTCTGTTGATGTTAGTTGTGGTTATTTCATCAATCTGCAAACAGATTTCTTCTGGATGTGACACTGTCTCACATTCCACTGCCTTTTAGAGACATGACTAGAATGCTACCAGTGCACAACAGAAGGTTGGAAAGAAATGCAGAGATGTGGAATTTAAATACAGTAAGTGCGGTGACTTCCTGCATTGGTGATTTTACACTAAAACTTATCCAGTCAAGAGAGTGAGGACCAGGTTTGTGAAAATGGACTTCTAAGTCCTTATTTAAGGAGATAGAACAGTGGTCACATTTCCTGAGCACCCCCACAGTTCCCACTGAGGTCAGAAAAACTTTCATTAACTTTTTTTAACTATGTAGTAACAGAGCTAGAAAGTGGTCTGAATCATTGAAGAAATAATTTACAGGAATGTACTTTGTAGAGATTTTTTATGAGAAATTTAAAAATAAATTCAGTGTTGTCATCTGTAAAATATAGGATTTAGACTATAAAGGAAATGAAACTATAAAAGCTATGGACATTGCATGAAATATTTAGATTATATCTTCTTTTTATGCTTTTTTTCTCCTTCAGAAAAGGGATTGCAGATGAAACAGGATAAATGCAGATATCATATATTATGTATTGTGTTAAATGATTGATAAAAATAAAAGCTTAAAATAATTTGGATAAGGCTTCAGAACATAAGAATGACTATACTGGATCACACCAAAGGTTTATCCACCGCAGTATCCTGTCTTCTGACAGTGGTAATAATAATTCTGATAATGCTTGTATTTTAATCTGTGCTAAAATGCCCGAGACTAATTGCAGTGGTACAGTTACCCCACTCCAGAATAAAAAGGGTTAAAACAGCCTTGGGAGTGGGCTGACTTGGGAGCCATCAATCAAAGGTGGGCTAGAGTCAGCCAATCAGGGTTTGGTTAGGCCCTATAAGAAGGGCTCCTGGAGGAAAGAAGCTCATACTCTCACTCCAGGTCTGGAGGGAGAGGGACCTAGCTGGCTGCTAATGAGGTACCATAGACATAGCAGTTCCAAGCTGAAGCCCAGTGATAGGGGCGTAAGAGGTACTAGTGATGCAGGGAGGCAGACAGGGCAGACAAAGGTCCACACCACTTTGCCTATGATGACTGGCCATTTTAGACTGTAGTTTGCCCCTGAGGAAAGGGCTAGATGATGACTGGCAGTGGGTTACTGAGGCAATCAAATTTATTATCAAAAAAATCTGTATAAAGTACATTCCAGTAAATCATTTCTTTAATGGGGTTGGGGTTCCCTGAGGGAAAGGTCCCCAGGGTAGGGGGGCATTGCCAAGGGGAAGTAGCTAGGGGGAAAGGTGCTGCAGTCTGGAAGGGATACAAGTCAATGGAGAACAGACAACAGGTAACAGTGGGTGAGACACTGGCCAGAAGAGAGTACTCTGGAGGCTAGTTTGAGCTAATTCCTAGAGTTACCAGCAGGAGGCACTGAGACAATGACTCATGGATGGTTACACTAATATTTTAGAGAATGATACATTTATTTAAAAAGTCATGTTAAAACATCATGTGATGTTAAAAAGTCAGTGAATGTTTCAGAATATAAGACTATGGATATCTATAGTGTCCATAAAAAAAACTAGTGAGAGAACTCTTTTCTTTATGAAGAGAGATTAAAAAGATTGGGACTTTTTAGCTTAGAAAAGAGGAGACTAAGGGTGGATATATGATAGAGGTTTATAAAAAGTGTGGAAAAAGTGAATAAGGAAAAGTTATGTACTTGTTCCCCTAACATAAGAACTAAGGGTCACTAAATGAAATTATTAGGTAGCAGGTTTAAAACCAGCAAAAGGAAGTTTTTCTTCATGAAACACAATCTATGAATTTATGAAACTCAGTCTATTTAGTTCATCCAATATCATGGCCTACAAGTACATACACGAGAACAATATTTTCTCATAGAAAATGCCACTAATAGAAAAAGCTGTAATGAGATTCAATGGTCAGAAGCTGACAAATTCAGACCAAAAATAAGGTGCATATTTTTAACAGTGAAGGCAATTAAACATTGGAAAATTCCTTAGGGTTTGGTGGATTTTATATCACTTGATGTCTTTAAATCAAGAGTGGAAATGATCAGATATGTTCTTTGACCTGCATTTATAGAGGATGTTGGGCAATATGATCACTGTGGTCTCTTCTGGCCTGAAAATCTGTGAATCTTAGTATTACCTGCATATCACTGAAAAGACTAAAAATGTTCAAATCCTGCTGGGGGATGAGCCTAGGAGAAATGGATACCTAAATCCCTTAGGGCCCTTTGAAAATCCTATGTGAAAACAAAATGTGACAACAAAAGCAACAGTGCAAGTGTTTAACATGTCACACCATGCTAAGTATTGGCACATTGAGTGTTCCAGATCTCCAACATAAAATCATATTACTAATGATCTAGTGGATCCAGCACAGAACTAGGAGCCAGGATGCTTGGATTTAATTTCCAGTTCTTCTGTGGACTTGCGTCAGACTGAACAAGACATTTATCCTCTCTTTATCTTAACCTCCTGGTCTATAAAGTGGGGATAATTTTAATCCCCCATTGTAAAAAATACTAAAGACTGAATTTATTACTAATTAGCAAAACATTACAGATGCTAAGATTGTGACAGGACGCATTTGATCTATCCCAAATCATAAAATACTGAAAATAGAAATTTAAGGGTAAAGAAATTCTTTGCCCTTTTCTATTTCATATTTCCCTACAATGCTACACAAAACAAATATTCATTTCCATTTCCTAACAGATGCTAAAAAATACTACTTACTCTATCTTCATCAAACTTGTATGCTAATGCCAAAACTTACCTGTGAGCTCTTATATCTTGAGCTTTTATATCAACCATATCAACAGATGAGCACATCTGACTGCCATGCATTTGGATATAACACCAAATATTCTTTAGGCCAATAAATAATGTTTGCAGTCCCATCAATACCAAAAGGGATTCATACAACAGAATGATAAAAGAAAATGTAATTCACACAAAAATGTATAGCAGCTCCAAGGTGGGAAATAAATTAGTGAGCTCCCCGCATTTTAACTTTCTTTTTAGAATGCAGATACTCTTCCTTTTTTTCAACCATTTTGTAACCAATACGTCTTAATAAAATAACAGTCTACTCATGAAGTCTGCCTTCCAGATGAAGATTAATCCGTTTTTTGTTCCATAAAAGTATATTTGAAATAAATGTTTTCTCTTTATTGTTCATACCACTCTCCCATGCAAGACACCACAACGATTCTCAGCACCCAGCTGCATACTTTTGCCAGCTCAAGTCTCTGTGTTAAGCAATTTTCAAACAAATTTACAATAAAATGAAAATAAACTTTTCTCCCTGGCTTCTCTGAAGCAGAAAGAATTCTCAAAAATATTTATTGCCACCTAGGGCTTTCTTCAAGATGTATGATGTTACTGTGTGCTGAAATCACAGCATTCAGTTATGGTGCGATTACCTTCTGGGTTATCCCGAGGAGAAATTAGTGTAGTAAACTAAAGGACTTAGTGGGTCAGTGGATGGGTAAGGGTATATGAAGCCAAATGTTTTTACATAGTCTAAACTATTGTAAAAGGAGAAGTGTCCATCACGCCGTCTGTTATAGAAAACATGTTAGAATACACTGGAAGACTTGAGAAGTTTCTAGAAAATGCCAGAATGAGTGAGAAAACTCCAGAACAGCACATTCCCATTTCAAGCTTCCATTAAACCAACAGAAGAAGCAACATACCAAGTATCCCCATGAGATGCCACTGAAAAACTTCAAGCAGCCAGTGTCATTGTCTGGGATGAAGCACCAATGATGCACTGATACCTTTCTGAAGCTCTAGAAACTACACTTCAGGACATGGTGCAAACCAAATGCATCTATGGGAAGAAAACTGTTATACTGCTGGGTAAGGTTCCCTGTAAGGTGCGCGCCTGTGTGGGCATGCACCAAGTATTTCAGTCCCCCACACTCCCTGAGCAGAGCTGCACACCCATGGCCACAGCTGCTCCTGGTGGCGGGGCCACGTAGCGGGTGGCTGCCCCACCCCAGGAGCAGCTGGGCAGCCACCATGCAACCCTCATGGCAGCTGCCGGAGCTGGAGCCTTGGCCTTAGTACTAAAAATAGCACCACGACACCGGGTCCAGTCCTGCCACACGGGGCCACTGCCCACCATGTGGCTCGATGGAGGGAGCAGCTAGAGCTGTGGCTGCATAGTGGCTGCAGGTGTTGGGACTGCAGTACTAAAAATAACACTATGGTCCCCGCACCCGTGCACCCCTCTAGCTCCCTGGTTCTGGGGCTGGGCTGTGTGATGGGCAGCTGCCCTGTGTGCTAGACTGCAGCCAGGCTGCGGAGACATTTTTAATACCATGGTCCCAGCCCCAGTTGCTCCCAGGGCAAAGCCACATGGCGTGCAGCTGCTCTGTGTGCCTAGACTGGAGATGGGCTGTGGTGCAGCTGCTCCTGGGCCAGGGCCAGAGTACTAAAAATAGCACTGCAGCCCCGGCTCCTGCCCCAGCACATGAAGCAGCTGCCCGCCACACGGCCCAGCCCCAGAACCAAGAAGCTTGAGGGGGTTGAGTGGTGCAGGTGTCAGGATGGCAGAAGGTAAAGGAAGGGGCAGAACTAAAGGGGATCTGGGGGTGAGGAGATGAAGGGGCTTGTGCTGAGGGGGCAGAAGGAGGCCAGGGCAGGAGAAGAAAGGGGAAGGCACTAAGGGGCAGGGTGGAGGAAAGACAAATGCCAGGGGGCCAACAAGAGACAATGAGAGGAAAGGGCAGGAGAAGTAGGGGCAGGGTTGGAAGGTGTCAGTGGGTGTGGGAGAGGGGAGGGGACAGGGTGATGCTGGAAGAGGAGAGAGGAGGGATAATGGGAGCAAGAGAAAGGAAGAGGAGAGGGGAGGAGTGAGTGCTCGGAGAAGAGGGGTTGAAAGGAGGGGTATGTATGAGGAAGGTGGGGAATGGAGCAAGCCATGTGTGAGGGTGCAGAGGGGTGTGAGAAGAACTAAGGCAGAGGGTGATGAGGGGGCAGGCACCAGGGTGGAAGAGAGCAAGGGGGGAAAGTGTTGAGACGGCAGGGGCAGTGAGGGAAGGGGGAGCCACCAGGAGGGTGCAGGGGATAAGGGAAGGTGCAGGTGCCAGGAGGATTGTGGGGGTGAAGCAGAAGGACAGACATGGGGAGGGGATAGAAGAAGAGGGGAGGGGAGGGCACCAGAGGGCAGAGGAAAGAGGCAGGGCAGGTGGGTAGAGGGAGGTGCTAGAGGAGGGTTGGGCAGAGGGGAGAAGGGAAGGGCAGGTGCAGGAGTCAGAGAATGGGAAGGAGAGCAGGTCCCTGGAGGGCTGAGAGGAGTGAGAAGGGCAGAAGCCAGGATAGCAGAGGAGGGTGAGGGATGGGGGGCAGCAGCAGGCACCAGGGGAGCAGATGAGGTGAGGGGAGGATCGGAGACATGGCAGCAGAAGGGAAAAAGGAGAGGTTTATAACTTGGGTGCCAGAGCGGCACACATCTGAACAAGCGCACATGACCTCAATATTGGTGTACAAGACAAAACTCATTCTGCTCATGGATGAAAATTCTTAGAAGGAACACTGCTGCTGGGTAATTTCCTCCAAATTCTTCCACTAGTTCGACATGGACGGAAACCAACAATCATTGAGATGCATGTTTAAAACAGTCGCCTCCGTGGCATCAATGCATTGTGCTCAAGCTGACACAGAATATGAGAATTGAAAATTGCAGGCAACTGGGCCACTCCGAAGAAGCCAGGAGACTTACAGGATCTGTGGATTGGCTCCTGTGGTTGGGTGAAGGGAAAATACCCCATATAGAGGAGGTATTATTCAGCATGTATATGGGGATGTGACAAGCCATCATTTCCAAAGGAGGGGCACATTGATGGCAACAAATGCAGCAATGGACTATCTTAATAGTGTATTTATGGAAAAGCACCTAGGAAAGTGTGTCATCCTGAAAAGCAGAGACACAATCCAGGACAATGATCAGGCAGCTCTTTATCCACCTGAGTTCCTGAACTCCCTGAATCTCAGGATAACAATGACCCAATCAGATTTTGACTTCCCATTCACAATGCAGGGCCAGCAATTTCCCATCAGACCAGCCTTTGCAATGACCATCAACAAAAGCCAAGGACAAAGCCTCCAGAAGTGTGGTATATATGTACCGGTGCTGGTGTGTAGACCTGTGTGTATGTCTACCGTCACGAAGGGACAGGTAATGATAGTAATAATCAAAAGCAAACGGAACAAAAAGATGGAAAGAGACATAGGAGTTATAAGAGGGCCATCATGAGCTAATATGAAGGAAGAGAATTCATCTTTAGGGCTCACCCTAAACTGTAAAACCTTGACCATGACCAGAACTGATTAAATACTTGCACATAACAAAGCAAAACAATATTATAAACAATCACACTAGAGAGACACAAAATGGGGAAATGAAGGATAATGAAAAAAATCTAAATAATCAAACAAATAGAACCAGGGCAAGATTCTGAACACCTCACTCACAATGCTGGGCAATTATTGAATCAATTCAATGGAAATTCTTATATGACCATACCTATTGCCCTCCTTTTATATACTTGTAAAAATGTTTGAGATGGTCAGTCCTGAAGGTATTGTCAAACAGATGTCAAGAACTCAATTTATTACTGCTTAGTCTTGCAGTTGAAAGCATGTGACAGAAGGTACCTCTGTCTGCTTGACAGAATATGTATAATCCAGGGCAAAGAAAACTGACCTTATCTTCTTGATTGTTTTTTACTGCATCAATGTTTATTTTCCTTTCAGGTCCAGATTTTATCTTTGACTACATGTCATCTCTTTACTTCATCAAATAACTCTGAAAAACGTTAAAACTATTACTATGTTAGTAGGCATGATGCATGTGAAAATTACATACAAAAGCTTTCCTTAAAATAACATTAATGTTGCAAAATTAGGAAATGTCCATGCAACCTTAATTCATCCCCCCTGCCCCCTTGCATGCATGCATTATGCTTATCTGTCCAACATAGTGTAGGAGATCTGGTGAATTGAACACAGTTGTCTGGGAATTCAGTCCAATACTGCAAATACAAGTGAATGCCCTTTTTTGTCTTGTAAACTTCTGGTTTGTTCAGAGTCTATTCCTATGCACAAATAGTATGCAATCAAGTAATTTAAAACTGTACCATAATGCATAAACACCAGGAGGCCAACTTAAATGAAAATGTACTTCTCCTTAGAGTACAATACTCACAAGTACATTATAGCAAAAAATGCCTTGATACTCTACACAAAATAATGGGACACAATCCTAGTCCTTCTAAAAATCAGGAAAGGAAAAAACTTCCTAGGAGCCCCATTATACAATTCTGCCACAACTGAGGCTACGTCTAGACTGCCGAGAAAAGTCGGAAAAAGATACGCAAATTGCAAGCAGCAATTTGCGTATCTTTTTCTGGTTTTTTTCCGAAAGAGTCTTTTCCAAAACTTGGCCCATCTACACAAGGCCAAATTTCAGGAGAAAGTCCTCTTTCAGAACATCCCTTATTCCTCTCACCGAGAGGAACGCAGGGGTGCTGAAAGAACAGGTCTGCTTTTTCGGAAACTGTTCTGAAAAAGTGGATGCATTCCTTGGACATGGCAGAGCTTTTCCAGGATACCGGTATCCCGGAAAAGCTCTGCAGCCTAGACGTAGCCCGAGTAGCATGTAATTACACATGCATTCCCACTGACTAGAAGTTTTGGCATTTTCTTTTAATGTATGTACCGTACCACACTTTGCTTTTCCATAAAACACGTGCAAATTATTACCCTGGAAATAGAAATCCATTCAACAAATAAATCAATTTCTTCCATAGTTGTAACTTGGCATGTAAACAGGAGAAAGTTGTTTTTATTAGTTATGTCTGTTGTGTTCATGATACAATGATCAAAATTAAAACTCTAATTTTAGAGCTATTACAGTCTTTGTTTCCCAGGGCTAATAATTCCACTTAAAGGTGAGGCTACCATATGTTTGTGTAGGATTTGGCAGGAGTCATAGTTTGAACCTACCAGCATTCAAAATAGCTTTTTGTTCATTTCTCGCTGATCTTTTTTATAGTCCTCGTTATGTTATCTGCCATATCCATCTTCATTTGTTATCTGCCATATCCATCTTCACTTGTTATATCCTACTTGGATTTCTATATACAGGAACATTATGCATGATCTTTCACTTTCACTGTCCTCATCTTGTTTTTCTTTATGGACCTCATCAAAAATGTTTCTAGGCAAGGCCATAATATTCATGCCTCTGTCTTGTTTGGGAGGCATACTTTACAATTGGACAAAATTCTAATATCATCGCACATGCACAAACATATGCAAAACTGGAATATGTAAACTGAGGTGCAAGTCCTCTTTACAGCCTAACAGAACTGTGGCATTACAATTTGTTTTATTGCGGAATGTGTAAAGTTCAGATTTTTGAGAAAATGTGTCCAAGTATATCTGTGAAAATATCTCTAAGTATTCAAAACCGATTCATTTTCTGATCCTCTTTCTTCCTCTGCTATTTATTTGTCCCCTGGACCTCTTAGCTCCATTTATCTGAAGAAGTTAGTTGTGCCCATGAAAGCTCATCTCCATTTTTGGCTAGTCTTTAAGGTGCTGCAAGACTATTTGTTGTTTTTTAAGTTTATTCAGACTCAAAGGGTGCATCTGCACTGCACCATAACTTGAAATAAGATAAATAATTTAAGCTATGCAAATTGCATATCTTATTTTGATGCTATTTCGAAATAGCTTATATCATCATTTGGCGCTGTCTACACAGTGCCAAATTTCAAAATAAAGCGCTATTCCGAAACATCCCATACTCCTTGTAGAATGTTACAGGGACATCAGAATAGTGAGCCCAAAAATAACGGGCTTGCTATGAAGACACGGGATAGCTATTTCGGGATACTCCAGTATCCCAAAATAGCATTGCAATGTAGATGTACCCAAAAGGAACTATCACGGTACCCTATTCAGAAAACAACCTGTGTAAATGCTATAACTATATTCTTCAGAGTTTGCAATAGAAACTTCTCCAAAAATGTAAAGTGAGAAGAATACATGACTTTGACAATCTAGTGGACATTTCCGATATTATTTCAGAAATATTCCCACTGCCAGTAGATAAGATATAGACAGTATACAACACTGAAAGAGTTATGGAGCAGTAGATGGTTGAAATGACTGAGCAAACTAGCTATTGTTCCAATTTGCTGTGAGCAGAAACACACACTAGAAAAATTCAATCAGTTTGGGTATGTCTACACTTCCTCCCTATCTCAAGATAGGCATGCAAATGTAGTGTGCGAAATTGCTAATGAAGTGTGGGATTTAAATATCCGGCGCTTAATTAGCATAATCGCATCCGGCCGCCATTTTGAAATTGCATTATTGCGAAATAAAATGCCCCGTGTAGCAGCGTTATTTTGAGAGAAAACCCTTCTCTCGAAATAACTGTTAAACCTCATTGTATGAGGAATAACAGTTATTTCAAGAGAAGGGTTTTCTCTCGAAATAACGCTGCTACATGGGGCGTTTTATTTCGCAATAATGCGATTTCAAAATGGCAACTGGACACGATTATGCTAATTAAGCACGGAATATTTAAATCCCGCGTTTCATTAGCAATTTCGGTACACTACATTTGCATCCCTATCTCGAGATAGGGAGCAAGTGTAGACATACCCTTTCATAAGAACAAGACAGCTAATATGCATAGATAAAGAAGTAAAATATTCTAAGATATGAGAAACTCTCAGGCTACGTCTACACTGCAGGTATTTGTCGGCAGAAAGTATGCTAATGAAGTGCTCATTAGAATTTGTTGCGCTGTCATTTGCATATCTCTGCCGATGCTTTTTTGCTTGCCTTTTGCGCAAGATCCCATATACCTCCTTTTCTGAGGCATAAGGGAATTTGCACCAAAGGGGGGTTTAGCGCAAAATGGATCCATCTACACAACTTGTTTTTGCACAAAAACCTCTTGCGCAAAAAGCATACTCTCTGCCGACAAATACCTGCAGTGTAGATGTAGCCTAACATACTATATAGGGTATAAAAACTTACAGAGACTAGAAAATAAAACCTACTGATTTGTAAGTGTCTGTGTCGCATGATTTCATGAGATGCCCAGATTAAAATGGTATTTGAAGTTGAGGACCTTCACCAGAAGCACCTTACACTTCCATGTGTGACACTGAAAATCAGAGAGGATACATCTCATTTGTTACTGTTATGATACCCTGGAAGTAAATATAAGTTGTCACAACTGGCTTGGATTAGCTAATTATTTCTCATATGTCATATTTATATGTATTAATATATTCATATATTACTCATATATAAATTATTTCTCACAAAGGAAAGCTCTCTTTAGGGAGTATTCCTTTCAGGGTAAATGTGGTTGCTGTAGTTATAAATAAAATTATGTTGACATTACCTCTGTCTGTTAATTTTTAAAATTAATTTTAGCTGACTTTAAAAAATTATCCACAAGACAATTATATTAGTGCACATGTGCAGTATATACAACTTACAAATATGACTGCTTTTACTATTTCTGGATTTAGTATTTTTCATTAAGTTTTAGAATTTGTTCATTTTTCTCTCCCCTCTCCTCAACAATATGTTGATCATAAAATAGTAAAATATTGTTTGCCTAAAAAAAACATATAAATGTTCATTTTTTACAAACTTTTCTGCTATCCAGGTTAGGGAACATAAGTGGTCTTATCAAGTATTTTTCCATCCTGCATAAATATCGTCATGGCATATTATGTATTGTAGATTCAGTCAGCATATCCTTCTGCACAAGATTTTCTTAGCAGGTGTTATTGGCATGGTTTTTGTACTTCGAGCACATGTTCTTTTTTTCTTTTAAGAGTAGCTGTTTCTAAAAAAAACTGTTCCCACTCTGAACTACAATTGGAGATGGTGATAGCTTCCAAGAATTACTTTTTTGTTGCAATCGTGTCTGTCAGAGACTACTGGTTTTCTTACTGTGTTAAGATTACTATAGCACTAAACTTTAAGTGGGATTTTGTATCTTAAAGGCACAGATTTTACAGCTGAGGGGTGAGAAAAAAGGTAATATTCAACTCAGAATCACCACAGTACTGTTTGCTAGGTTCCCCTCTTTAACATGTCCCTCACACTCACATTTCTGTCCCCACCTTCCTCTTCCATCTCTACTCTGTCCTGGTCATTCTCCTGCGCCAGGAATCTCAAGGGCATCCCTAAGGCAGCAGCCAGTGATTTATGCAGTTCTTGTGCTATGGAAATTCTCCAGCCAGAATCAAGTTTTTCAGAAATGCCTTTAAACTGCCCTGGATCCATTATTTGGCGCACAATGGCCAGAGTAGGGTGAAGATCTCACCCTTATGACACTTTGGCTTTATTCCTTCACAGAACTAGTCACAAACTTAAAAGTTAATCACATAAGAATGGCCATCATGGGTGAGACCAATGGTCTATCTGTCTTCAGATAATATCCTGACTTCCAACAATGGCTGGTTCCAGGTACCACAGAGGGAATGAACAGAACAGGTACTCATCAAGTGATTCATCCCCTGTCACCCATTTTCAGCTTCTGGCAAACAGAGGCTAGAGACCCCATTCCTGCCTATCCTGGCTAATAGCTATTGATGGACCTATCCTCCATGAATTTATCTAGCTCTTTTTTTAACCCTATTATAGTCTTGGATTTCACAACATCCTCTGGCAAGAAGTTATACAGGTTGATGGTGTGTTATGTGAAGAAGTACTTCCTTTTGTTTGTTTTAAATCTATTACCTATTAATGTAATTTGGTGACTCCTGGTTCTTGTGTTATGGAAAGGAGGTTAATGCTTTGCTGAACTGAGACCTTATAGTCGACGGATTGTTGAAGGAAACTGGGATTTTATAGACCTGATTTGTAAACTGTGAGGTAGTTCAATTATTTTCCTTTCTCTGTGTCTCCTCAGGTTGCCCCTTTCCAACCGTTCGCTACTTCTGTAATATCAACTCTACCCATTAAGGACAAATTTTAAGCACTACATTGTCATCATGCAATCACATTAACACATATAACAGAATACCACAAATACTCTAACCAAATCAGCAAGTCTGTCTATGAAAGCATTGAAAACACACAACTGAAATTTTATTGAGCCAGGGCTTTCCTTACAGCCCTGAAAGCAGTGCTAGTTTCCTTTCATTTCCCTTCACAGCTCTGGGTATCATGGTTGCATTCTTAATAACAACATAGTTCTTCAAACAATTGAAAGATAAAATCAAGTTACAACCAGTTTAAGATGAAATGAGCAAAAAAAAAAATCCTGTTAACCTGTTCACTTGGGGTATGTCTACACTGTGGGCTAAAGTGGAGTTAAGATACACAGCTTCAGCTACGTTAATTGGATAGCTAAAGTCCAAGTAACTTAACTAGGCTTTTGTCTACACAGTAGGAAGTTGAAGGAAGAACATTCTTTCTTTGACTTCTCTTACTCCTCATAAAATGAGGGTTATAGAAATCAGAGTAAGAAACCTGTTATTTCAAAATTATTTTGAAATAATGGGCTTGCTGTGTAGACATGCATTCTGTTATTTTGAAATAACTTGAGTTATTTTGAAATAAGCATGCAGTGTAGACATAGCTTTGGTGTACACAAATTCATTTACCATTCTGGAATCTACTCTGAAGAGCGACTACTAGTATCTCCTTTCCCGAAATTCAGAAATACATTTTGTCCCATATCTCCCAAACATCAGAAACAAGAGCTGTAAAAACATATTACATATTTTTCTCATCCAGAAATTACAGACTTTTTTTCATTTACCTTGGTTTAGAGTATCATCAGCACATGGACAATTTCTGATTGGGTCTGGAACATAGTCTCATTTGTTCTTCTGAAAACGTTATGTAAGATGTAAATAACTTGATTCAAAGAGTAAAACAGACTAATGTTTTCCTTAGAGTTTAGGTTTTACTATATACAGTTTTTAACTGAACAATATAGCCATTATCTTTTCAATGAATTTAAACTGGATTGTTACATACCAACTCTTTTAGAAGCATTATTAACTCTACTACAATCAGTTATGATTTGGGTCATGTGGCATTTCTTAGAATTTTCAGAATATACAATCAGGTTTCTAGTCATCATAATGAATCTTGTGCATCTTACTCTTTTTGCATTCAAGAGAAATATACTCCCTCATTCACTATCCCACAACAAACCTGAGAGCCCAATCTGCCCTGATCATTCTCTGCCTATAGTTTCTGACAGAGATTTTCAAACCCACTTAAGGAATTTGGATGAGCAATTCCAATTAATATTAGGCTTTTAGGTGGCTTTGAAACACTCAGCCCAGATATCTATCACATTTTTCTTCTAAAAGGAATCAGGACTTCATGATTCAATTATGAGGTTAGCTTTGGCATGTGCATTGTGCATGTTAATGTTGGTATTTTGAAAAGTAAATGGAGATGGTCTGTTGCATGTTGTAAGGAGGCAAAGTATGGCAAGTTTTCAGTATAACAGTAGTTGCCCAGTGATCATGTGTTCAGCTGGGATCAGCACACCCATGCAGATTGTACAGACGGATTGTACATTTTGATTTACAGGATATTTGTCTGGCTCACTGAAATAGAAGAATGTTTCTTGATGGCTTGGGAGGTAGGAGAGCAGACATAAAATTGCTGGAAAAGGGGCCACCATGGTGATTGACTTACCAGGAATGAGGGGTTTAAAAAGGTTACCCTTGGCCTAAACCCTCCCCTCTTCTAATAGAGCAGACTTGGCAACAGAGAGAGACAGGCAGGAGTTGGGATATGGTGGCAGCAGAAGGACAGGCTCCAGGGCATGAATCAGGTTAGTAGCTCCATGTGTACTTTAGAAGGTGAGAGAGGACTGGAGTGGGGGGGACTCCTTCCCTGTCTCTACAGAGATTTCAGTTACAGAACTGAATCACAGAAAACAGTGCTCATTTTATATTGATATTTATTACAAATATTTGCACAGTAAAAAACAAAAATGTATTTTTCAATTCATCTCAAACAAGTACTGTAGTGCTATCTCTTTATCATGAAAGTTGAACTTACAAATACGGAATTATGTACAAAAATCTCTGCATTCAAAATGAAACAAAGTAAAACATAGGAGTTTACAAGTCCATGCATTCTTTCTTCTGGTTTAGCCAATCACTCAGAGAAACAAGTTTGGTTATAATTCACAGGAGATAATGCTACCTGCTTCTTTTTACAATGTCACCTGACAGTGAAAACAGGCATTCATATGACACTGTTGTAGCTGGTGTTGAAAGATATTTACATGCTAGATATGCTAAAGATTAATATGTCCCTTCATATTTCAACCACCATTCCAGGGGATATGGGCCATGCTGCTAAGGGGTTCTCCTCAATAATGATGCCAAGCACTGCAGACCGGCACATGTTCGTTTTCATTATCTGAGTCAGAAGCCACCAGTAGAAGGTTAATTTTTCTTTATTGATGGTTTGGGTTTTGTAGTTTCCACATCAGAGCATTGCCCTTTTAAGAATTCTTAAAACATGCTCCACACTTTGTCCCTCTTAGATTTTAGATGGCACTGCATGTTCTTAAACCTTGCATCAAGTGCTGTGGCTATCTTTAGAAATCTCACATTGTACCTTCTTTGCATTTTGTCAAATCTACTGTGAAAATATTCTTAAAATGAACATCATGTGCTGGGTCATCATCCAAGATTGCTATAACATGAAATATATGGCAGAATCCAGATTAAATAATTCTCCCTCAAGGAGTTCAGTTACAAATTTAATTAATGCATTATTTCTTAAAGAGCATCATTAGCATGGAAGCATGTCCTCTGGAATGGTGTCTGGAGTATGAAGTATATGAATATGCATATCTGGCAGTAAATACCTTGCAATACCAGCTACAAAAGTGCCATATGAATGCCTATTCTCACTTTCTGGTGATATTGTAAATAAGAAACAGGAAGCAGTCTCTGCACCTCTACAAGTACTGAAATCCAATCTCTGTACTATGAAATTGTAACTTACAAATGTTACAAACATAGATTTTTTGGCGGAGAGACTGCTTCCCATCCCACCTCCCTACCTTCAGCTGATGCTTTATCAGGTAGGGTGATTGATCACGATTAATTTTTGTAATCGTGATTAAATTTGTTAGTTAATTGAGTGAGTTAACTGTGATTAATCAGCAGTCGATAGACAGAAAGACAGATAGACATCAAAAATATATGTACACATTCTGTTATGAAAGCTTCTACCATTTAGAGAAATATTATCTGTACTTAAAATGGGGAAGTCTGCTTGAAGTGCTAATAGATCTAAAACAGAATGATCTTGAAAGCTTAAACTGCATATGGTCTGAGTACCTGGGAGTGTAGGCAGACTCTGGCAACACTTCCATTCCCCAGCCACACCTTCTATGCCTGAAACCAAGAGGGGATGATGATGAAGAACCATTGCAACAACTCTGTTCCACCTACAGATTTGCTCTGCATAGAGGAATCCTCAAGTTCCTTTGTAAATTGGCTTGAGGGCAATTTACTGCTAGAGCAGTACAAAGCTATTGCAGCTCAGCCAAAGATGCGCCCCTGTGTAATTTAATGTCTTACAAAGGCAGGAATGATTAAAATCAACAGTGTTTCATACAGTATGCATTCTATTATTTATAAAACTAATATGAAGTACCCACTCCAGAGATAACAGTTCCAAAGAGCAAAACTACCATATGTCAATTTCTTCCTAGAGAATGCTGAAACCATCAATGGCTTCAATTAGCTTTCAGCTGATATGAAGTAAAATAAGTCACCCTTGTTTATTTAAAAGAAGAAGAAGAAGAAGAAAAGATGAAAAAATATGACTTTTAAAACATATAGAGGCAAATAAAAGAAGGAGGGGAACACAATGCAAAGGGTTGTTCACAGATGGAGTATGAACATTTAACAGAGTCTTTGTACTGGATTAGCTTAGACAAATTAACACTACCAGTGAAAGGCAGTCTTCTCCTCTATAATGTCCAGCACTTACTTTGAGAATCCGGTTATTATGTTAAACCTCTGACTTTACCTGTCTCCCAACTAAACTGAATTTAAAAAAAGTTACTTTATATTCTTCCATTGATAAAGCACAGTATAAACAACCCCCAGCACCTGCATATTCTTTCATGAGATACAGAATATTTAGTTTTGATACTCTCTTATACATAAGACTGTACCATGAAACTTCTATTCAAAGACTTCCACTAATCAATAGGCAAGTTTCTGTGTTCACTGACCTTTTTAAAATGCAGAAAACTTGTTCAGTTTTCATGTATACACTTTCTGTATGAGGCAACTGGAATTTAATTTTTCCTGATGACTCAGATGTTCCTTCTTCAAGGAAAATATTTTTGGTATATCACTGAAGAGTTATACATAAAAAGAGTAGTTTTCAAATACTGCAGGTAGAAAAACCCACTAACATCTACAGAAAAGAAAAGCTCCAGGACCAGATTTCAAACTGGGAAAAAAATGCAACGTGATTTTAATAAATATTTAGTTAATTACACTTAAAATAATGAACACGATTATGTTATATGCATTAACTTTTTGAAACCCTTGACACCCTTTCTTATATAATAAACCCAGCCAATGCTATCAAAGGGAACACGTTAAGAAATCGTGCAAAAAAAGATAAAATAAATAATATAAAAAAACCAAAAATCTTCCCCAGCAAAGTTTGTACCATAAAAAGACAGAACTCTAGAGACTCCATGAAGTCCATTAAGTGATCAGATAATATAGTGAATGGAAGCTGTATAAAGTCATAAGATGAAATAAACCATAAAGATGAGATCTAACACATAAAATTCAGCTAATCTTATTAAAGGTCGGTGGCAGGCTCAGAAAAATTAGAATGGATGCAAACTATGTTTAATTTCATTTTAATAATGTTACCTGTGGCATCAGGGCACATCAAACCTAAAAACAAACATTCTTTGATAAATGGCCCAGTAGGAGAGCCATTTAATTAATCTCTAACCTATCTGGAACCGCCGGTCCCCAGAGAATTAAGATGAAATGTCTTTGGCCTTCAAAAGCTTTCTCTTTATTTATTTTATAATTATTAATATTCTGTCTATTCCCAGTTTGGGTTTACTTATCCCAGGGGTAGCTCTACTTAGTTATTGGTGTTACCTGCTGGTCTCAGATTCGTCTCTAACTGGTGACTTCTCTCACTCACTGGTGACTTTCCAGAAGGGGTCGAGGCCTCATGTGATTCTAGAGAGGTGCCATTCTTTTAATGAACATTCACATGAGCCCCATTTGATTAATAGGAAAGACTGCTGTAAGCCACATCCTGGGTCACTGGTTGAATTAAAAACCAATATCTGACTAAACACTGAAACAAAAGACAGAACTATGTAGCACTTTAAAGACTAACAAGATGGTTTATTAGGTGATGAGCTTTCGTGGGCCAGACCCACTTCCTCAGATCAATATGTGGAAGAAAATCAGCACAACCATATATACAAATTATAGCTTCCCCAATTATCACCCCTAATGTCATTACCTCACAGAAACTTCCCCTATTATCACCCCTATGTCATTACCTCACAGACACTAACCTTCCCCCCCTTACCCCCACTCTGTTCTAAAATTTGATTTGTCAATTTCACATGCGTTCATTTTTTTGGTTGTATCACTTTGGTATATATGGTTGTTTGTTTCAGCTAGACCAGACTAACAGGGCTGCATCTCTATGACTAAACACTGTCATTAATTTTTGCAGAAGTAATTAACAAGATTTGGTCATCCAATCAGAAAGCAGACACTGCACTATGGTGACCAATGACAGTGTGAAGTATGATGAATTCTGAAGGTCACATATTACAAATAACTCATTAGCAATCCATGAGAATCAATCTGCTCTTTTAAACTATTTGTCAAACTCTTCAAAACAATGAAGTTGAAAAATCTTGATTTTTTTAATAGACAATTCATATACAAAGAAAAGGGTGAAATTTACAGATTAGGTCAAATCAACAGGACTACTCATAATTGCATAAATTTAATCCCATGAATAAATCTCCAGGGTCAGGTCTTAAACACAGTGCAATGAATAATCAGCCAGCTTTATTTTCCATGATTTTCTATTCCCTCTTTAATATTTGCAAGAATCCTATTTGCTTTAAGTACTGCTAATTCACATTGAGCAATCATATAATATTCATTTAGTTATCCTTAGTTGACCCCCGATTTTTCTCTACAATGTAGCTAATTCTTTTTATGGAAAATAGGAAATATACACATTCAGCTAAAAGAAGGAGGCAGCAAAGACACACTATTAGTGTTACAAGAAGTCTTTTGTATGTATAAATACGCTGGCAATAAAAAAGACCTCAAACTCTTCCCATGTAAAAGCCGATAAATATACCAAACACATCAAATTCTGCCCTCTTTTGTTCCCCTGAAACCTTTGAAATGGCAATGGGCGGCCCATGTGCAATAACAGGCAATGTTTATTTCAAATTGCCTGTTACTGCATTTTAATCCATTTTGCTATCAACCTCCTCTCCATTTTGGTATATCTTTCACTGCCTCTTCAACCATATATTTGAGTCTTCTTCTTCCTAGAGAACTGCTATCCTCCAGTTTCTATAGGCATAACAAAATATAGAAGGAAAGGGTGATTATATTTGTTACAACGATGAGATAACTAACCTGAATACTTAATGAAAGTTCTTTTGTGTTTAACCCCCAAGGAGATTACCTAGATTCTTGGGGCTCTGTCTGCTGGCAGCTCAGGGAGAGGCACACTGTCCCTGGTAGGGAGGGGGAGCCAAGGCAAACTCAGAGTCTGCCGGGCAACAAATAGGGAGTGAGATGCCCCTCCCAGGGAGTTCAGGAAAGGGGAGAAGCCATTGTTTTTTATGGGTCAGTCTGGAGCCAGCCAGGGCAAGGGCAGGACTGGCTGTGTGGGGAGCTGGTAAGCCCCAGGCCTGCATGCAGGGACCCTCCTGAGAACTGGCCTTTAGGGCCCTGAAAGCAAGATCCCTCAGCTGGGTTTTCTTTCTCCACTGATGATTCCCAGTTTGTAGTTTGCTGGGAAACTTCCCCAGCCAGGCTGAATTAGTCTTCCAGCTGCATAGGTCAGACCAGTCACCACATGGTCAGCTCTGCTCTGCCTGCTAGTTCAGGGCTGCTGCCTGCTGTGTGTGTGTCTGGGCACTGGGCTAGGAGACTACAGGTTGGATTTTAGTACAGTTGTGTAATCTGCACCTTGAGCCCTGCACCCCTTTGTGGTGAGGGGAAATCCTGGGACTGAAGCAGTCTGATTCCTGCCTGAAGAGGATCCCTGCAAGCAGAGATCAGCCTCTCTGCAGGGACTGAGGAGTCCAGAGTCAACTCTGAACCAGAGGATCATTCATGGAGTTTGTGAGTGCACCATCTTTTAGTTAGTCAGTCAGGGAATTTGTTTTGGGGACCCCCTACTCCCTGAACTGTGTCCTCAAGCCAGGGAGTAAGGGTTTGGAGATTTTATAACCTGCTGCATATTAAACCTGTGGAGGGATTTACCACCTTCTCCCGCTTGTGAGTCCTTTGGTCTGTACTGAACCCAGTCAGCCACACTGCTAAACCACTGCAGAGAATTTTGTGGTCATAGGTCATCAACGGCCCCTACAAAGTACATGTACCAACAGGACACTAATCTTACATTTGCTACATCAAGTTACGTGACTGGGGAAAGTCACAGGTATTAGCAGAGTGGGCACCGGTGAACCTAAAAATAATGTTTTACCCTTTTATGTTATAATTCTTTCCTGTTTAATATAATTATTGCGTTGACTATATTGTATGTGTTTGTGTTATTTTTTTGAAGTCTCCAACTATCTGGCAAGTAAGTGGGGATTACCCTGTGGTTAGAATTTTCCTCCCAAACTGCCCTGGTGACCCTGCCAGGAAGGAGTGAGGGGTGTCGAGGCACCACCAAATAAATTCATAGGAAAAAATAAAGAAGATACACCCTGCTGAGTGGGTGGCGGGATCCAGAAGAACCCAGACCTGTCCACCGAAACCTGTAGGCAGATTGGCATTAAAGAAGGTAATCGGGTGGAGAGGGGCACTACGTGTGATTTCTCAGCAGATTATCTCATTACACAGTGTTTGCACATGAAACATGAAACAATAGCTGGAACCAAAGTTAACAGTCATTAACGTGTTATTGAGAGACAGTCAGGTGATAATACTGCCACCACCTACTCTGTAATTTGTGAATACTTTATTGATCAGCCAACTTAATTGTTCTTCTGTACATGCAACTATAGATTTTCCTGTATTTTTTCTTTTTTCTGGTGAATATAAAGAGGCTAAAACAAAACTGTTTTACACTGAAAAATAAAGAGGACAGCAGGAGTGGCAGAAACAAGCATAATTAAGCATGCATAGCAGTTTCAATTGTAAAGTCACGAGGGTAAATGTGTGGACAGAGCTGGCAATGGGGTTTGTTGCAGAGATTGGTTTCTGGATTGGTTCCTAGATTAGTGTTCCTGTTGTGGGGTGTGAAGTTGGTGGTGAGTATTTGTCTCAGGTTGGGGGGGAGGGGTAGGGCGTTTGTCAGTAAAGCGAGGACAGGCCTGCCTCTCAAGCAAAAGATCATCATCTATGATAGGTTGTAGATCCTTGATGATGTGTAGGAGAGATTTTCATTGCGGGCTGTAGGTAATGGCTAGTGGCATTCTGTTGCTTTCTTTCTGAGGTGTCCACAGGACCTAACCACATCAGATATAATATCAAAGACTCATTCCACAGCCACAGATAGCAGTCCCAGGCCGGGTTCAGGGTGGAGCAGCACAACATAGTTCACAGGTAGAATTCAAGAGACCCAAGCCCTAGTTCAGGGCAGGGCAGCAATACATAAACAGTTCTCAGGCCCAGGCCCTGGTTCAGGCCGGGCAGCAATAAACAAACAAACAGTTCACAAGTTAGCAGTCGCTAGGCCCAGGCAACCAGTTCAGGGCAGAGCAACAAACAAACAGTTCACAAGTCCGAATTGTAGCAATCACAGTCGGATCCCCTTGTATAGGTGGAGGTCCAACAAATGCAGGCTGTTGTTCGGGAACAGCTGAGGGGAGAGACTGCCACCTGGGAGTGGAGTGGCAGGGGGATGCAGGCCCCCCCATTCCACTGTGTCCTAGCCCAGGGCCCTAAAAGCAGCAGAACACTCTGCTGCTGGGTCAGAAGGGATCCTCACTGCAACACACTGACCCTGGCTCTGGCTCAACTAAACTATTGGCAGCTATCATTAGGCTGCTTCTATTTTTCCCCCACAGCACTTACTTGCCTCCCAAGCAAGTCTGTTGTGCCCTCCAGGGCTGGAACCTCTGGCGAGGTAAGCAATTCCTTCCGTAGTCCAACTAGTAGTCCAACTGGGGACACAGCGGCCTGAGCCAATCCTCAGCTTCCTTCAGGTCCAGCTCCCAGCATGGGAGTGCTGGGAAGGCCTCTGGTTCCTATGGTGGCTGGGGACTGAATGGCTTTTCACGCTGGTCCTAGTTCCGCCTCTTGGCTTCCAGTCAGGTGGTGTGCTGGGGCAAGGTGCTGCCCACCCGTGCTCTGACGGGCTCCTCCCACTCGAGGTCAGTGGACGGCCCTCCACCCCACTACACACACAAATCACCCATTAGGAAGGGCAACATTCAAAAGACAGTGGAGGAGCACTTCAACCTCCCTGGACGCAGTTTCTGGCTTGCAAGTTGTCATAGTCAGGCAAAAAAACCTTCAAAACCAGACTACAGAAACTGCTGAACTGGAATTCATATGTAAATTTGACATTTGGAAAAAATACGATTTAAATAGAATCATAGAGTGGTTCTGACATTATAGTAGGAAATTCTCCCTTCAGGTACTCTCACCTTCTTGTCATCTAAAGAAGTGGTTTGTGCCCACAAAAGCTCATGATACCATCTACATTTTTTGTTAGTCTCTAAGAGTATGTCTACACTACAAAGTTAATTCGAACTAACAGCTGTTAGTTCGAATTAACTTTCATAGGCACTACACACGCAAACCGCTAGTTCGAACTTAATTCGAACTAGCGGAGCGCTTAATTCGAACTAGGTAAACCTCATTCTACGAGGACTAATACCTAGTTCGAATTAAGTAGTTCAAATTAAGGGCTGTGTAGCCACTTAATTCGAACTAGTGGGAGGCTAGCCCTTCCCAGGTTGCCCTGGTGGCCACTCTGGGCCAAGCCAGGGAAACTAGTCTGCCCCGCTCCCGGCCCCAGAGCCCTTAAAGGGCCACGGTCTGGCTATGGTGCCCGTGCCAGGTGCAAGCCTGCCAGCACCCAGACCCTGCACCTGGCACAGCACGAGCCAGCCACCCGCTGCCACCCAGCCCTCCCCCTCTTCCCAGGACCAGGCTGGCGGCTCCCAGGAGCCTGCTCGGGGCCGCAAGAGGCGGACGCCCGCCTGGTCTAGTGCGGAGATCGTGGACCTCATCCAGGTTTGGGGGGAGGCCTCCAACGTCCACAATCTCCGCACTAGGCACAGGAAAGTGGCCATCTAGGGCAGGATAGCTGCCAGCCTGGCCACCAAAGGCCACATGTGAACCCAGGAGCAGGGTTGCATGAAAATCAAGTTGGTCCAGTGAGACCCCCGACCCTGAGCTTAGAACATAAGAACATAAGAACGGCTGTACTGGGTCAGACCAAAGGTCCATCTCGCCCAGTAGCCTGTCTGCCAACAGCGGCCAACACCAGGTACCCCGGAGGGGATGGACCAAAGACAATGGCCAAGCCATTTGTCTCGTGCCATCCATCTCCAGCCTTCCACAAACAGAGGCCAGGGACACCATTCCTACCCCCTGGCTAATAGCACTCCATGGACCCAACCTCCATGACTTTATCTAACTTCTCTTTAAACTCTGTTCTAGTTCTCACCTTCACAGCCTCCTGTGGAAAGAAGTTCCACAGGTTGACTATTTGCTTTGTGAAGAAGAACTTTCTTTTATTAGTTTGAAGCCTGCTACCCATTCATTTCATTTGGTGTCCTCTTGTCCTTCTATTATGGGAACTAATGAAGAACTTTTCTTTATGCACCCTCTCCACACACTCTATCATATCCCCCCTCTATCATATAGACCTCTATCATATCCCCCCTCAGTCTCCTTTTTTCTAAGCTGAAACAGTCCCCTTTCCAGCTCCTCTTCACTCCCAGGTTTCCACCTCCCTAATCTCCCATCCCTCTCTCTTCCCCTCTCCCACCTCCTTTTCCCAGTCTCTACCTCAGAGGTCTAATTTCCCCTCCTCCTTCTTCCCCTCAGCTTCCCTTCAGCTCCCTAAATAAAGAGAGTTTCCACTCCCTTTGAACACACGTGTCCTCCTCTCCCACCTCCTTTTCCAGTCTCCCCAGAGGTTAATCCCCCGGCTCAGTTGTTAAATAAAGAGAGTTTCCATTTTTGAACACACGTGTCCTTTATTTTTTACATCAGGAAGGGGGGCTAGGGAAGGGTAAGTGGAAGGAGGTGAGGGAGGAATGGGGCTCGAGTCCCTGATGGAGAGGACCGGGGTGGCTCTGCGGGCTCCTCGGGGTGGAAGCTCTCCTGCAGGGCCTCCTGGATGCTGACAGCCCCCCGAATGACCCCCCCCGGATGGCAGCCTGCGGCAAGTGCAGCCGGGCTGATGGCCGAGTGCTGTGATGTGCCGAGGGTGGGCACTCTGGGCACTCCAAGACAGGACTGCTTTGCTGTCCCTCATCGAGGTAGACAAGCAAGCAGGGAACCCTGAGAACTGTCTGTCCAGAGTGGGGGTCGGGTCCCTTTAAGCACAGCCCTTGGCTAGCCTGAGGCAGCAGCTCCACGCTCTAAGTCCTAAGCTGATGCCCTGCCGGCACTGGTTCCGGCCAGCCTTAACTTCGGTTCAGGATCCACTCAATGTGGACATGCTAGTTCGAATTAGCAAAACGCTAATTCGAACTAGTTTTTAATCTAGATGCGCCAATTCGAATTAGCTTAGTTCGAATTAACTAATTCGAACTAAGTTAGTTCGAATTAGTGCTGTAGTGTAGAAATACCCTAAGGGTATGTCTACATTGCATTCCTCTTTTGAGAGAAAAATGCAAATGCAGCCGAGCGAAATTGCAAATGAAGCGTGGATTTGAATTTCCCACACTTCATTTGCATAATTGCGTCCGGGCACTATTTCAAAATACCCTATTTTGAAATAAGAAGCGCAGTCTAGATGTGGTTATTACTCATTTTATAAGGAGTAAGGGTAATTTTGAAATAAGGGTTTTCTATTCACTGCTTTTTTTTTTTTCAGTTAGGCTATATCTACACTGCAATGCTATTTTGGGATACTGAAGTATCCCAAAATAGCTATTCCACATCTTCACAGCAAGCCCATAATTTCGAAATATAATGGGCTCGCTATTCTGACGTCCCTGTAAACCTCATTCCACAAGGAGTAAGGGATGTTTCAGAATAGCGGGTTATTTTTGTGTTATGTCTACATAGCACCAAATTACAAAATAAGCTATTTTGAAATAAGATTGAAATAATATACTCAATTTGTGTAGCTCAAATTGGGTATCTTGAGCTATGGTGCAGTGTAGATGCACCCTTACAAACTAACATCGCTACCTTTCTGAAACTTCTCATCACTGTTGTAGATGAACCACATCCACTTTGTTTTAATTAGCACTGATGTTATAATTTCATCTCTGTATCCTTTCCTTTTTTTTCTTTTCTTTTTTCTGAAAGTGTCTTAGGAAGAGAGTTGTATCTCACAAAAGCTTATGCCCTAATGCTCTAAATAATATGGTAAAAAATGCCACCAGACTCCTTATTATTTTTGCTGAAAAAGGCTAACATGCCTATCCCTCTGACACCTTTACACAGATTTTGCCAAAAGTGGGAATCCTCTGTGTTCAGTTTAACACGTATCATTGTGAGAATTCTCAGCCCCTCCTACAGACTGGTCCATAGGAAAAACAAACCTATTTACAGATCTTATCAATGAGACATCATGTTTCTGAAATACCGTTATTTAGCATGTCTATTATTAGCAAAACATGAAATATGAAATACTTCATATTTCGAGGATTTCAAGAAAGGGGAATGGAGGACTCAGAGGTCTCACTTGTCACCATGTCCTGCAGCTTGTGTCTGGAGTTCATGAATTCATGACAATGATTGGATCCAGAACCATCTAGATAATACTGCATATAGGTGAAAAGTGAATCTCTGTGCCAGATAGGTGCAGACTCTGCCTGATGGAACTGATCCTCTTCTCCGCTGCATTGTCATAGCTGTAAGTAAGATCCAGGAAAAAGGGTGGCAGATGGCAATTCACCCCTGCATGCAGGTAAGTTAGACTCTCCCACAACCTAAGGTGTGATGCTATAGCTCACACACCTGAGTTAGGCTGTGCTCTGAGATACGCAAGAGCACTTCAACGCTCTAGCTCTCAAATGACCAGCCCCGTCCTACTGACAGGACAGTTCTTACATGGTCTGCAGTGCTCAGGCAGACTACAGATCACATAGTCACTTAGATTTCCCACTTCTCTGGAAAAATGTGGGAAATCACCCCTGGGATGTTGTAAGAACAAGGGCATGCAAGATGGATTCCTACTTGTCTTTATCAGGAATTCAAGATGGTGCAAATGTTAACATTTAAAGTTTTTCTTCCTCTACAGTAGGAATAATTCTGGGTTAATGATCTGAGGTTTAGACATGAGTTAGGTGCCAAACTGTTGGGCATTGTCAGGGTTTCAGCTGGCATATGCATGCCTAGCCACCAACATTTAGGTGCTTTCTTGACTTTAGCAGTAGAAACTCAGGTGTCTAGGCAGCAGGGCGAAAGTCAAATTAAGCTACACAACTTCAGCTGCGTCAATTGCATAGCTTAAGTTGAAATAGCTTAATTTGACTTTTGGCACTGTCTACACAGCAGGAAGTCAAAGGAATAACTCTCTTCCTTCGACTTCCCTTACTCCTCATGAAATGAGGGTTACCATGAGTCAGAGTAAGAAGTCCTCCAGTCTGACATTTTGAAATAATGGCTTACTGCATAGATTCACTCTTTGTTATATCAGAATAATGTCAGCTGCTGTGTAAACGTACCCTAGGGAATTAGTCACCAACATAGTTAGGCAGAAGCTGGGTAGGGTTCTTTTGAATGCCAGGGTGCTTAAATGTTTGACGTGTGGATAAATCTCTGTAACATGTCCATATAATCATGTATCATTCTCATATAACTTTGTATTAAGAGATTTTATATAGATATATCTTTATGTTAAGCTTTCTTATAGAATCCTTGTATTAAGAGAAACCTTGTATCCAGTCTTTTCTGTAGAAACTTTGTATCAAGCTCTTTATGTTATAGGTCTTAGGAATAGTTAAGGTAAAGAAAAAATGTCTTTTGAGATCTCTCCCCTTTCCTTGATTGCCCTGTTGAAATGAATGAGGTGTGAATGGTGACTATCAGGTGAGCACCTCCAGCAGCAGTCGCAAGGGTGGAGAGGGGCTGGGAGCCAGATCCAAGACAATACCTGTGAAGTGAGCTCATTGAAAAGAAGACTGGACATACAGACCGCCTTGGGAGTCAAGCAGCAAGTGCCTGCCCTTGAAAGAACTCTCTTTGAAGCAGCATTAAAAAAGGCGAGGTGATGACTAACTGGCTGCATGAGAGGGATAATTATGAGGCATCTTGCAGAGGGACCCCGGGTTTTCGTCTTGTCAACATGGGAGCATTGATCCGGATCGGCAGAAGCCCAGCTCCACCCCTCCCCCATCTAACTCACCTGGCCAGTGCAGTTAGGGGGAGCAACTATTGGTAACAACAAGACGGAGTGTGCTTGTGTGTGTGTGAGAGAGTGCATGAGTGTAATGTATCATATGCATATGATAAAGTGTTGATTGTTCTATGTATGTTCAATAAATGTGGCGTGTTGCCTTATCCCCCTGAAAAAGATCCCGGGGGCTTCTTTAAGCACAACAGTCGTACGTGCCTAAAGTTAGGTGCCACTTTTAAGGACTAGTAGAACTACTTAGCCTTCTACTTCTCCTAGCAAAGAGGATACTACAACATTAATATCTGCTTACTTTGATGTGTTTAATCATGCAACCTTAATGGTAATAATTAATGTGCTCTTGATGTGTAACGGTATGAGAACTTATACAGAAATTTGGTTTATTCCCTCCAAAACTAGAACTTGATTCCTGAGAACACTTTTAGATGAGAGCATCCAAGGAGAGATGACAGAGCTCAGAGAGTCTTGTCAGATATTTGAAAATGTATGCATTGTAAATGGTAATAAGTATAATAAAATATTACTGTGAACTATGCATGTTTAAATAAAACTATATTTCACAGCTATGAAATGTTATAGATTTTTTCCTACCTAGCAGAGGCTTTTTGGTAATATCCATTATGTAATAATACTATTTATGATTGTGCATAATGATTCTCTTGTTTAAATATTGATCTTTTTCAAGTTTGATTAAGATTTCCATTTTATGTATTATATTTTGTCTTTATTATTCTTATGTAACTCTTTACTTCTCCTACTGAATAGTTTTTTTAGATGTTAGCATTACAGTTATATTTTATATAAAGTCCTATAATTAAAACTCTGGATATTTCTTTAATATCTGAATTTCTGCTTAAATTTGAATTATTTAAGACCAGAGCATATTGTCTCAATTTTCAGCTCAGTAGTGTTAAAGAAGTATGGAAAGGAATCAACAGCCTATTGTCTAAGAATATTTTTTAAAATATTCTTTGTGTAAGTTTTGCTTTTATGTTCTGTAAGATTGTTTGGCACTTACTTTTACAGGCAAATAAAATTACAAACTATTGCCGGATGAAAAAAGCCTGATAAAGTCAGTGAAAGGCCTCCCATTAACATCAGTAGGCTTTTGATCACAGCCTGGGGACACGTCTACAATAAAGGGGAAAGTCTACTTAAGATACGCAACTTCATCTACATTAACTATGTAGCTGGAGTCAATGTATCTTAAATCACTGTCCACACTGTGGGAAGTCAATGGGAGCAAATGCTCCCATTAGCTTCCCTTACTCCTCATAAGGAGTAGGGGTATCAGCACTGATGGGGGCATTCTCTCAGTTCAGATTAACAGGTTTTCACTAGATCTGCTAAATCGAACTCCAGAAGATCTACCACAGCAGTGTCAATCTTCTACCTAGTATAGACCTGTCTTAGTGCCCCCAAAAGCATATGACTCAACGGCCACTAAAATCAATGGAAGTCTATTTACTTCAGTAGATGTTGGATCATGCTCATACAAACTAAGGGCTCCATATGCTTTACCCAACATTATGTACACTCATGCTTGTGCTTAACGTTAAACACATCTGACATCAAAGAGACCATTTGTGCACAATGAAGATTCAGTGTTTTCTTGTGCTGCCAGGTGGCTAGATACCTCCCACTATATTGCCCCATAAGCAACCAGAAATACTGACCAGCATGGAGAGTAACCCTTTGATAATTAGAGTTACAATTTTAAAAGTTCACTTAAAAATCTTTTCATGTTATGATTAATATTGAATTTGTGGTATTTTGCTATCTTCTGGCCCAACACTTCTGGACAAGTATTTTTTCAAATTAATCAATAATAATGTAATGGCTTTTCCTATTCTATTTTAATTATGTGCGTATATTTTGTCAAGTATAACTTGATAGTGCTTCTTTTTTTATGAAATAATAACCATATCCCATGCTAACTTCTTTCTTAGGCCACAAATGATAAATTGATTACTAAAGACTTTGAGGAAGACATGTCTCTTCCACAGATGTGAACATTAAATTGTATTAATTAAATTGTAAATATGAATTCAGGTGAATAATAGTCTGAGGATAGTGTCAACAGCTAAGGTAGTCACATTTGATATAGGCAGATGTAGTGTTCAGCAGTAAATTGGTGATTTGGCTTTTGCCTGTTGATTGTAGTTATAATGAGAGAGAAATTGTAATGATTCATTATCCAAAATTAATTCTATTTACTTTTCAGTGCCTAAGTTGTGCCAGACATTTTACAGAACTATGAAAACAAAAGTTCCAGTCCCAAAAATTTTGATCTGCAATAATAATGGTCAGCTCTTTAGGTACTTGGTATCTCAATGATTCTTGTTCCTTTTGCATTTTTCTCTTGTGAAGTCACTACCTGTAGGTTATGTGATAAAAGTGATTTATTAAGAGGGAGCTAAAGAAGGCAAAGAAGATAAACACAGACTGGGAGAGCATGCCATGCAAATAGGGCATCACAGAAAAAGGCTCAGAACTGGCCACAAACTAAATTTCATGGCAAGTGTCATAGGCGAATCAGAAGGCTCAAGTGAATGTGAAAGAAGATCACATCTGAGATGTAAGCCTCTTAAAAGCATTGTCAAGATGTTTAAACTTGATATACAGCAAATGGTAAGCTGGTAGATGGATTTTGAGGCAGAAAATGGTAGACACGGTCTGAGTGACAAGACACAGAATGATGTTGCAGGCAGTAAACTGAGCTGACTATTCCAGAGACTAAAGAAGAGGATGTTACAGTAGTTTATAATCATATTATAATGAAGCCAATAGGGACTGTGACACTGGCAGATCAGCTGCCAGCTCATGCCAAGACTCCAGGCTTCACTGAACACAAACAAATGCATAACTGGAAACCTGGTCTGGTTCACCCATGTGTTAGCATTATTAAAAATCTATAAGCTTATGTTTAGACTTGATAAAATACTTGTAGGATATGTCACGTAATCTCACCTATAACCTCTGTAGCCCATGGTATAAAGCCTCTGTAACTGTGTAACTCACCAAACAAAAAAGAAGCATTAATTTATCAAAAGGTACTGGTCCTGCACACAAGGGGACCTATTGAATCCAAATAAGTCATAAGCAGTCGCTTCCCCTGGCCCAGCATGAGCCAGCAACCCACTGGCACCCAGCCCTCCACTGCTCCCCAGGAGCAGGCTGGCAGCTCCCAGGAGCCTGCCAGGGACCGCAAAAGGCTTGGGGGGAGGCCTCCAGTGTCCATGATCTCCGCACTAGATGCAGGAAAGCAGCCATCTACAGGCGGATTGCTGACAGCCTGGCCACCAAAGGCCACATGCACACCCAGGAGCAGGTGCACATGAAAATCAAAGAGCTGCGGCAGGCCTATGCCAAGATCACAGGGGGCAGCTCCCAACCAGGGACTGACCCAGACCCCTGCCCCTATTATGATGCCCTGGACCGCATCCTGGGGGGTCAGACAGTCTGTGCCCCCCAGGTGGTCATCGACCCTGGGGCAGAGGGCATGCCCATGACACCGAGGAGGAGGAGGAGGAGGAGGAAGAGGATGACGGCCAGGTGTTGCAGGAGCCTGGAGGGAGCATAGCACTCACCCAGGACCCCCAAGGCGTCACAGCAGCCATGTCACCGGTGTCATCCGAGGCCGGGGAGGCCTTGACATGTGAGTGCCATCACTGTCCCCTTATGCGGGGTGGGGGGAGAGAGAGGGAGACCAGGGACCGCGCGTGTGGGCCTTGCTGACCACAGAGAACGCAGCAACCTGTGCATGTGCCGTGCCACCCTGGGCATGTGGCCCTGGCTGGCTGCCACACAGGGGCCCTGGCCTGTTACCCACACACGTGTGTGTATGAAGGCACATGACATGCTCCTGACCCTGGGGAGGGACACTGTACGATGCCCTCCCTCCATAAGCCCCCTTTACACAGAGGCAGGGCACATCTCCCCCCCTCCCCACACCCACACTAGATACAGCACAGGGGCATGGGTGCAGTCCCGGGCCTGCTCACACTCCCGGGGATAGCAGGACATGCCAAACATGGCCCGTGTGCAAGCACATGGGCTCTGATGGTGCGGAGACCTTCCGTCCTCACCGTGCAGAGCGGGGGCTGGGCTTCACCCACTGTGTCCCCAGGGAGAACTGACCACTTCTCTTGTTTCTCCACAGCTGCAGCAGCTGCAAGTGCAAGTCACACCACCCCGCCCAGGACATCCTCCTGCACCCGGCCCAGCAGGCTGACCTGGAAACAGGAGGAGTACCAGCGGCAGCACCTGGGGATCCTGTGAAGGCAGGTCCTGCAGCTGCGGTGGGAGAGCTGGCGGGAGCTGCTTGCCCAGGGCTGTGCCATCTGCGACCATCTGCAGGCCCTGGTGCAGAGATTGGTGCCTCCTGCTGCTCCAGCCCCTGCTACCACCCCATCTATCTCTCCTCCTCCCACTCCTGCTCCCCCTCCCCACCTGCCCAACCCTCCATACCCGCTCCCCTCCGGGGACACTGAGGCCCCCGAATGCACAGTGCTAGGAGACAGGTGGACCAGCAAGACCCCCAACCCTAAGCTTCTCCTCCCCCTTCCTCCTCTTGCCTCCCCCTTCCAGCTCCCTCCTCTCAGGTTTACCGGTCCCCTCTCCCGCCCTCATTCCACTCTCAACCCCAGTTATGTTCAATAAACAGAGTTTGTTTTTGGCAACATACGTGGTTTTATTTTACATCAGGAAGTGGGGTTAGGGAGGGGAAAGTGGAAGGACGTGAGGGTGGAATAAGGCACAAGGCCCCAGTGGGGCATGCCAGGAAGACTTCACTCCTCCTCCATCTGGAAGCTCTCTCGCAGGGCCTCCCAGATATTGACAGCTCCCCGATGGGCCTCCCCGCTGGCAGCTGTGGTGGGGCTGAGCATACAAGCTGTGGTGGGGCTGAGCATACAAGCCAGCCAAGTGGCCTCTGCCATCCAGGCTGGAACGAAAGCCTCCACTTCTTTTCGCACAAATTGTGCAGCACACAGCACACTGCCACCACGTGCGGAATATTCCTCTTGGAGAGGTCCAGGCGGGTGAGGAGGCATCTAAATCGGGCCTTCGGCCTGCCGAAGGCACCCTCCACCACAATGCGAGCCCTGCTGAGGCTGGCATTAAAGTCCTGCCAGGAGGGGTTGAGGTGTAGGGCTTCATGAGCCAGGGCTGTAGTTGGTAGGCCGCATTCCCCACCAGGCACACAGGCATGTCCACGTCCCCGACCCAGATGTGGCAATTGGGGAAGAAAGTCCCGGTGTGCAGCCTCTGGCACATGGAGGAGTTGAGATACACCTGCGCGCTGTGTGCTTTGCCAGACCAGCCCACGTTATTGTCCAGGAAGCGACCCCGGTGGTCAGAGGATGACCGAGAAGTATCCCTTTCAGTTTATGTCCAGGGAGGCCTGGTGATCTAGGGCACGGATGGGGATGTGCGTCCCGTCGATTGTTCCCCCACAGTTGGGGAAGCTCAGGGCGCCAAACCCCTCGATGACCGCGTCCACATCAGTGAGGCGGATGACTCTGCGGAGCAGCACTCTATTGATGGCCTTGACCACCTGCAGAGAGACACACAAAACTGAGAGTTACTGGGGTGCCAGGGTGGCTAACAGTGCTCCTTCCCCACCACTGCCCCGCACCTTCTCCCCAGTAGCAACCCCCCCCCTGCAATCCTGGCCACTGCAGGCAGTCTGTAGTGCAACTGGGACAGAACAAACCCTCCCGGGGAGGGGACTTGCACCACCTCCCCCCCTTTTCCCTGGGGCAGCCCATCCCCCTTTTGCGCCGCCGCTTCAGGCACAGTGGCCGGAGACTGCCATACCTGCATGAGCACTGCTCCGATGGTTGATCTTCCCACATCGAACTGGTTCTCCATAGATCGATAGCTATCCGGCGTGGAGAGCTTCCAGAGGGCGATGGCCACACGCTTTTGGAGAGGAATGGTGGGCCTCATGTGCATGTCCTGTCGCTGCAGAGCAGGGGCGAGCCACTCACAGAGCTCACGGAAAGTGTCGTTCCTCATTCTGAAGTTCTGGATCCATTGTTGGTCTCCTCAGCGCTCCAGGATGATGTGGTCCCACCAGGCGCTGCTGCTGCTCCTCTTCATCCCCCAGGAGGGTCCGGAAGAGGGCCTGCAGATCGGGCTACAACAGATGCTGTGAGGCAGACTCCAGCAATTGCTGCCAGGCTTGCAGCAAGACATCCAAAATGAGCACCAGAGTGCCCAGGGGCAGCTCTGACTACATGGTGCCAAGTGCTGTGGTGTCCCAAGTCAGGGCAACCAAATCAGGGAGAGAGAAAAATGCTTTGCTGTCCCTCAGCGAGGTAGGCAAGCAAGCAGGGAAAGCTGAGAACCGGCTGTCCAGGGGGGTCCCTTTAAGCACAAGCCTCAGATAGCCTCAGGCAACAGCCACACAAAATAACTACGGACCTGATGCCCTGCTGGAACCAGTTTCAGCTGGCCTTAAATGTAATTCAGCGTCCACTCAGTGTGGACATGCTATTTTGAAATAGCAAAACGCTATTTCGAAATGCATTTTATGTGTAGACGTGTTATTTTGAAATATCTTATTTCGAATTAACTATTTTGAAATAAGATATTTCAAAATAACACTGTTTTGTAGACATACCCTCATTTCTTTCTCTTAATTAACAAAATTTCATTAATTTATTACAAATTTGGCAACATTGTCTTTGAGAGATCTAGGGTTCAATTAACCCGGGTAAGTAACAGGTCCTTTGGGACAGAGAGTAACCTAAATATTGTGGTGATTTTTGCTGCAATGGACCATCTATCACAAAGACAAGCTTGCCTGGGTGGTAGACAGGAATGCCCAAGGGGACTGTCTGACAGTATGCCTACACCTCAGAGTTTTTGTCAGAAAAACGGCCATTTTTTGACAAAACCTGCGTTACATCCACACTGCAGTCGTGTTCTTCCAAAAGTAAATCAAAGGAACAGAGGGGTTTTTCTGGCATTGGTAATCCTCTTTCTATGAGGAAGAAGACTTTTTCCAAAAGAGCTCTTGCATCGTGCAGGATCTCCGCTCCAAGTGGCGCAAAGCGAGATAGTCGAGTGCATGGCCGAGTCCCTGGCAGAGCGTGGACACCCACCCCAGACCTTGGAACATGTCCAGAGTAAGGTGAAAGAGCTCCATTGGGCATATATCCAGGCCAGAGAGTGCAGCTTGAGCTCAGGGGTAAGACCCCACATCTGCCCCTATTACCAGGAGCTGCACCAGATCCTGGGCGGGTGGGGGGGGGGGGAGGGCGGGGAAACATCTTCCCCACCAGTCAGGGTGGACTCGGGCCTCCAGACTCCCATTATCACCCGTCCAGAGGTCACAGCAGAGGAGGAGCAGGAGGACCAGGGCCAGCTAGAGGAGGAGGAGACGGAGACCGCCACCCTGTCCCTGGAGCCAGTGCTGGTCAGCCAGGATGTCTCCCAGGCTGCCTCGGATGCTGGGGAGGGATCTGCAGGTGACTGGTCTCTGTTTCTCACACACACAGGGCAGGGAAGGCGGGCGCACAGGGGGCAGGGGGCGAGTGTCGCTTGGGCTGGACATCATGTTCCAGTTTGTGCACGTGCAATCACCTGCAGCGTTAGTGTGTGGCACGCGGATGCAGCAGGCAGCCCCTGAGCACGGGTAGGATACTGCTACCAGGCTCAGGGGAGGCCACACACATCCTGCCACGGAGGAGGGGGGGCCTCCAAGCACCTGCCACAGCTGGAAGTAGGCTAGCCACAACGGCACAGGCACGACCCCTGACACACCGAGGAGTGCCACACACAGCAAGTGGGCAGGCTGCACATGCAAGGTGCCACCCTCTCCCCCAGGTGTGTGTGTGGATGCCAGGGAGGGCCAGGCTGCTCCCAGCTCCTCTGCTGCCCATGAGGGGATCCCACTGTGGCTGGACACTTCCCTTGCCTGCTTGTCCGTGGGCCAGGCGGGGGAGGTTGGGAAGTGGGCAGCATGGTCCCCGGGCACCTCGGGGCCCCTGTAAGGGATGGCCCTCTGTGCAGGCCACACATGGCCTTGCTCCTGGGACATCCCCCTCCTCTGGCCCGAGGACTGTTGGTCACTGCTCACAAAGGAGGGCACGGCCTCAGGGACATTGTATGCATGGATGACTGAACGCCTCTTCCTCTGTGTATTCTTCACAGCCAGACCAGTTGGGACTGAGGGGCAAGCCACACCACCAGAGGCAGCCGCCAGAACCCAGGGGACCCAAAAGCACACCAGGGTCCAAGAAGACCTCATGCGTCAGCATGTCAGTATGCTGAGCAACATGGAGCAGACCCTGGCACAGAAGATCTGCGAGGATGCTGAGTGTCAAAACAGCACATGGGACCAGCTCATGCAGCAGTGTGATAACATGTATGCCATGATGTCATACATGCTGCTGCTGCTCCTGGCTTCCACCCTCCTGCCCCCCCCACTATACCCATTTCCCCTCCACCTGCCCCCCCATGCTATGCCTTTGCTACCTCCCCAGGTGATGTCCATACCTCCTCCCCAAGCAATGCCCATGCCCCCTCCCCCTTCCCCCCGACCCCACTCCAGCCCCACCTCCTGTCCACCCTCTTATGTTCCCTGAACCCACCCAACCCCAATTCCAACGAGATCCCTGCACCCACGGTGGCACATCTAGCTGCCCCATCCCCCTCCAGATAATGAGCCCCACTCCCCCTGCACACCTTTTTTTAATGTAATATAAATACAGACTTCATTTTGTTGCTAACAACACAGGTGTTTTTATTGAGAGGTCAGGGAAGGGGTGAAGGGAGGGGTTGTGGTGGGGAAGGAATAGGGCAGCAAGCCAAAGGCCCCTATTGGGGAAGCCCTGGGGAGAGTTACTGGGGGTGCTTGAGAGAACCTCTCCCTAAGGGCCTCCCGGATGTGCAACCTGGCCTGATGGGCCTGTCGGATGGCACCTGTCCACGTCTGCTGGAAGGCTTGCCCCTTGCTGCCAGCATCTGCCCCCCACCCCAGGAGGAAGGCCTCCCCCTTCCTCTCCACAATGTTGTGGAGGACACAACATGCCACATCCACCTCGGGGATGTGGTGCTCCCCCACATCAAGGCGGGTCAGCAGTCACCTGAACAGTACCTTCAGGCACCCAAAAGGCGCACAACTTGGATTCAGGCCTGGATGAGGTGGACATTAAATTGATCCCTGCTGGGGTCCCGGTGGCTTATATACGGCTTCATTAGCCATGGCATTAGGGGATAAGCCGCATCCCGCACAATGCACAATGGCGTCTGCACGTCCTCAACGGCAAGTTCACAGTGGGGGAAGAATGTGCCCGCCTCCAGCTTCCCGTACAGGCTAGAGTTTGTGAAGACATGGGCATCATGTGCCCTGCCCGACCACCTGACAAAAATATCCATAAACTTTTCATGGCGGTCGACCAAGGCCTGCAGCACCATGGAGAAGTAGTCCTTGCGATTGATATATTGGGACGCTCAATGCTCCAGTGTGTGTATCAGTATGTGGGTCCATCAATCGCTCCACCGCAGTTTGGGAACCCCAGGGCAACAAATCCAGCCACGATCAGGTCCAGGTCTCCCAGGCAGATGACTCTCCTCAGCAGGATCAAGTTGATGGCCCTCACCACCTGCAGAAGGAGACAAACAAACACACAAAACACAGAATGAGAGAGGGAGTGTCTGAACCCTTGGGAGGTGCCCACCCCCCTCCCACCCCCCTCCCACCCATCACCTTCAAACACTCCAGGAGCCACCACCTATGAGGCTACCCCCCAGCAGCAGGGCTGTGTGTGGGTGGGACGGCACAACCCCCTAGGGACGGGGCTTCCCACCGACCCCACTTCACCCTCCACAGCCCCCAGCCCCAACCCCCCTTTCCTGAGGGTCCCCCTTTTCCAGAACTCTCCCCTCCCCCCTCTGTGCAGGGACTGCAGCCCAAGAGTGCCTTACCTGCATGAGGAGGGCCCCAATGGTGGACTTTCTCACACCAAACTGGTTGCTCACCGACCGGTAGCTGTCAGGCGTGGTGAGCTTCCAGAGGGCGATTGCGACCCGCTTTTCCAGGGGGATGGCAGGCCGCAGGTGGGTGTTGTGTCTCTGGAGGGTGGGGGCGAGCCAGGCACATAGCTCCAAAAAGGTAGCCTTCCGCATGTGGAAGTTTTGGAACCACTGCTGTTCTTCCCACCGCTCCATGACCAGACAGTCCCACCAGTCCAAATTGGTGTTGAGCTTCCAGAAACGCCTCTCCACAGTGGGTTGCAGTTGCCAGAGTGTAGCTCCCATACTCAGGGAGAGGGTCCCCTGAATGAGTTCAGGGGCGAGCTCGTGCAGGACCAGGAAGGCACCTGGCACAAACCGCTGCAAAAACTGCAGCATGGCTGTGTGGGGCCATCACATGCCCAGGGGCAGCTCCAGCTCTATGGCACAAAGGAAAAAGCTGTGGCATCCACAAAAGCAGGGCAACCATCTCAAGCACTGCAAGAGCTTTGCTGTCCCTTGAAGAGGTAGCAAGCACGCAGCAGAAGTAGAGAAATGGCTGTCCAGGGGGGTCCCTTTAAGCACATGTCTCTGCAAGTCTCCGGCACCAGCACTCAGAAGCAACTGACGACCTAAAACCTTGCCTGAAGTGGTTCTGGGTGGCCTTTCATGCGAGAGACCATCTGATCAGTCTGGATGCTCTCTTTCAAGTGCTTTTGTGTGTGGACGCGCTCTTTTGGAAGAAGTTTTTTCGGAAGATCTCTTCTGAAAAAGGCTTCTTCTGAAAGAAACCCGTAGTCTAGCCATAGCCTGAAACTGATAGTAAGAAGATTAGTAGGCTTGTGGAGCTCACACTTGTTACTAGGTTGGAAAAATAATTATATAATCAATTTGAGGAGTTTGCCCAGTTTCTTGACAGTCTTCCCTAATGTTAGCACTCATGTTAATAAGCCACTTGACAGCTTGATGATTGGTTATTTTCTACCAACCAGATTTTATTAAATATCATTAATTGCAAGTCACCCAGTAAGGGAGCAGGAAATTCCATAACTGAAAAACACAGAAGCACAGTTAAGCATCAAAAAGTATATAGCAGCCCATATTCTTCTCGCTAAGCCAATTCCATTGCAATGTAACTTTAAATATATTCCGCAGATTATAAGCTAGGACATTTTGAAGTTTGTTCTGTCTGAAATGTGTGAGATATGATTTATAATGGTCTTTAAATCTAGCGAGAAAACATACCAGTTTGATTTAGCTGTTATTACCTCATGAATATTGTGTGTCCAGGATAATGAGAGCTGTATCACAAGAAAAGTGCTATAAAAATCATCTGTGGTATGCAATATGACAACCAAAAGAACCTGGCTCATAAACACTACTGATGTACTAATCAAAACAAGACATTCTTTTCCCCAAACATGCTGGTAATCACATCTACACTTTAGTCAGTGATAACATAAGGAAATATGCCAAGTAATTAATATAAATGGGTGATGAATTGCCATGTTTAAGATGATTTTTAAGAGAATAAAGTATGAAAAGTAGTTTAACTGGGTACTCTAACTGTATTTGTGTATTTATAAACAGGCAACAAGAAAGAGGAGGGATTAAAGACTGCATTCCACATAAAAATGCAATCCTGTCAGATCAGTGTCATTTATACAAGAAAGAATAATATTGCCAAACATATCATGAGGAGAATCCATTAAATAGTATTGAAAGTCCCAGTGTCCCCTCTAGCTAAGAAAAGTTATTAGTCTGACAAATGTCAAGTGCTAATCTAGAACTAATGGGATTTAATTTTATGAATTGTTTTCATAAATATTCTAGAATATCTTTAGAGGGGCATATTATATATTTCATACCTTTCAGATATGAGAGTGTATTAGAGCAGAATATGAATAATTCATTGTGATAATTTTATTTACATACTGAAATGATATTTTATTTGTTTGGCATACCTTAAAGTATCTAAGGCTGTCTGTCACCCTAACACACACTGTCATGTGGGAGACTAGCATAGGGAGAGCAGTCAAAATACTATCCCAAAGTGTTCCTCTGACACTTATAATAGCATGCATGTCTGATCTTCTTCCATTATTTGATCTTCACCCTGAAATACTACTTAGGATTTTCATTTTCAAAAGATATATTTCCTTTCTCTTTCATTTTACTTTTCATTCTATTAATAAGAACCTTCTGTTCTCATTAAAGGATTATTTCATTCTTCTCTTTCTTGTTGTTCTTTCCATCACACACAAATGTGAGGTGAAAGGATATGAAAAAAATTCTTTGAGGAAATAAAAGAAGAGCTGCAGAGGGAATGAAACTCAATTGCCTTTTTTTAACTCTCTCCTTTTGAATCTATGTCCTGGCACAGAAGTGATGAGGAAAAGGTTACTCTTAATTGCCTCCCAGACTTGTTCCTTAAAGCCTAATTTAATTTGTGTTGTCCTAATTAGTTCCATTTCATGGATTTTAAAAAGAGAATTTGTTTATATCCCACCCCTCTACTGCTCCTCTGGGTATTTTTCATTATACAGATGAAACTCAAGGAAGGCTAAAGATATTATAAGCCCTTGTTCTGGATTTTATTTTCAGAAATAGTAGCCACAAATACTGTCTATACTCAAAATTGTAGTGCATCAAATTAAATACTTCAGATATTTCCGAACAGTATTAATATCTTTTCCATTAACAAGTGTTGTGTACAGTGGAAGGTTCGGGAATGTGGCCAGCCCCGGGGAGGTGCAGAAACAGGCACCCTTGTACTGAGTGTCTTTTAAATTTTTATTAAAGTGTTTTTTAACTATAACTTTCTATTTAACAGTTTTTACAGGCGCGGGCGCCAAGTAACTATTAACAGGAACAGTAAACAGAATGTAATGCAATAAAGGAGAATTCCTTGAGGTCTTTCCAAGTCCAAGTAACTATCAATAACAACCCAGGGATTTTTTAACAGTTATATTTACATTAATCTCACTCATAAGGTCTAACATCTATCTACTCTTAACACTATTTAACAATCCTTTAACTAACTTACTCCTATCACTATTATTTAACAAACTTCTAACTAACACTAAACAGCAAGAGTACTCACACTTATCAGACACACAAGGGACAACAGAGAAAACAGCATATTCGTTATTCTTTACGCTCTGCAGAAGATTTGGTTGATTCGGTGAGCGGGAGGGGGTCCTCGGGTGATCAGCCCTCAGACCTGGCTCATGTACTGCCTTCCAAATTTTCGGGAACCCTCAACTTAATGCAGGAGGGGAAGCTGTTATATAGAGAGAGCTAAAGCTTTCCCGCGCTTCACAGTGATAGGCTTAACAGGTTCTGTCTGCCTAGTGACAGGACTGAGGGGGAAGGGGAAGGGGTGAGATGGCTCTTGGCCAGCGCGAACTTTGCATGACCCTTATCTGCCTGGCTTTTTGCTCCTGCTTAAGTCACATAGTGCAGGACTTTTGGTTTGAGGGGAAAGTGATCCTGGGCTAGGAGGCCATACGCACGAGGCCTGGCCAGAAAAGAGCCTGCTTTCACAACAAGGATTACAATAGCCAGCTAAGAACTCATGGTGTTTATGTTGTTTAAATTTATGTTGTGGTGCCCAAAAATGGAACATCAGAGTTCAGATAGAAAGATATAGTCACTGTTCCACAGTCCAATGTAGTACTTCTTGTCATAATACTGCTATGAAAAGATATAATTGTCTTTTCCCTTTATATTCACTAATTACAAACTTCCAAATGACCATTAATATTTTAAGAAAAAAAATACATGTGATCAAGAGACAAGCATTAGATTTCTACAAAGGTTTCTCATTTTTTCATATCCAACTGGATCTGTCTTCAGTTCTTTTAAAGGTTTTTCAGCTAAATTCTTTGTGGCTGATAGATTGTAGATTGCAGCTCCACCTTTTCCTATCTGTATCTGTGTGGTGCTACAGCTATCCTGTTTCCTAGCTGACAGTACAGCTTGAACCTCTCTAGTCTGGCCCTCTCTGGTCCGGCAACATCCGTAGTCAAGCATGATTTTAGTGAGTCACATGTCCTCTTATTCTGCCTGTGGCCAAGTTTCCAGCAGTCCCATAAATTTGTTTACAACCACCAGTCCTGGCACTCAGTGTTCTGTGCTGTTATTTAGCTGCAGTTTACCCATAAATATGTTCTAACATCTGTGACAAAGCTCCTACTCAGACTTGGTGAGATTAAAGATATGATGTGCCATTTTGTGGCAAGAGTGAAATGCTCAGTTCTGCTTCCAGGTTGTTGTATTTAATTTCATATGCTATCCAGTCAGGAGAGAGCACAGACACACTTTGCCATGTCTTTTTCACCAATCAGATACGAATAACTGCATTCCTGATGACGCAGTAGATATAGACTAAGGCCAAGTTTAAAAAGGTAGTTAAGCATTGCTTCACTCAGTATTGCACTGCCCAATCCCTAACACCTATTGGAATCTTCAGCTCTTAGTTAGGTACCCAGGCTCCCCCTACAATGCACAGGGGAGAGTTAAATGCCTAAGAAGGGGCGATAAATCCACAAAGGGCTCAGCAGTGCAACACCTAGCTTTTAGGCACTTGCTCACTTAGCAGAATTCATAATCTTCTGTTAGGAACCCTGGGAGAACTGAGCATCTATGAATGGGATTCACAGAGGACATCAAGGCTATGTCTAGACTAGTTTATGTCTGGGGAATGTGTCTGTTTTTTCACTTTTTTTTTTTTTCAGAAGAGCAGACATGCTCTTTTGGAAGCCCTGTCTTCCTCTTCCCACAAGGAAGAAGGGCTCTTCCAAAAGAGGGTGTTTTTTTTCCGAAATTTGGCCCAATGGAAATGGGCCCAATTTCAGAAAAGCCTCTTCTGAAAAAAGGTACGCAAATTGCAGAGTTCAATTTGCATTTCTTTTTCTGATTAAGCCCCATAGTGTAGACATAGCCTGAGTAGGAAGCCATCTTAGTGGGCCAATAAGAAATGCCAATGAGAGGGGTATGGCCTAAGCATGGACTGTCAAAAGGATTTAGATGCCTAAATCAAAGCCGAGTGAAGGCACCTATCTCTGCTTGGGATTCAGAGACATAAACCCTCTCATGGAGTAAGGCACCAAAGCCAGGTCATCCATTTTTCATGAAAAACGGTGGTGGTCTCTGTATTGGTCTTTTACAATGTGGGAGAAGTAGGTTCCTCTACATGATTTTGATCAGGGAATTGAATATGGGTATCCTACATCCAAGGTGAGATGGATGGGAAAAAATCCTTACTTTCATTGAAAAGTGTCATTGAAAGTTTTCATTGAAAAGGTTAACTTCTGCCTTTTATGACAGGGATCAGACCTCAGGCATGCTCTGATAACACTTGCGGAATCAAAGCCTACTGGTCAAATAGGTGCTACCCTGCCTAATTTGAGAATCCTACTCAGGGGCTTTGGTTTGGGCTAGTAATCATTAGCTGGAGAGTGTTGACAGTGGACACTTAGTTGCCTATGGAGCTAGGCAGCAACTGAGTAGCGTAGTGGTCTTAAGATTATCCATGGTGTCAAATTTTGGACCTAGGTGTGCCAGGAGGTAAATAAATACCTAAATACATTTGTAGATACTATATAACTCCAATAAGGAGACCATTAAACCCTCTGGCACCCTGGTAGATGCTGCCTTTTCTGTTATCTCCTACCCTTAAAAACCCTGAAAATGAACCCTAAGCCACTCACTGGAAGAGGAGGTTCTGACTGCCGGAATCTCTTCATTTTTCTCATATCCATACTTATAACTATACATAAAATAAACCCTTCTTGTTTCATTATTCAGTGCATTATTGGAGGTATTTTTAGCATTAGCTAATTTATCTGCAATAAGCTTTCTGGCTGTACTCAAAAGTCTAACAGGCTGCAGGTTGCAAACTGCTGTTTATGCAATAGAGTATTTGTGGAGATTATCCCTAAATCTTCTGATGCATGAAAACTGTTTACTCCAATGGTGTTAACATTATAGAGACTTAAATGGTTGAGCACTCCTATTGCTAGGGATATTACTTCTGTCTATCACAGGGGAAACCTGTCCAGGGGAATTTTTTATCTGTCATGCAGATGCAAGCAACAGCTTACCCAAGACATGTTGGTTATCTATCTTAGAGTAAAAGGAAGAATGCTTACATTGAGAAATTATTTGTATAGATTGCTGGAATTTAATGATACCTGTACAGTACTATACATCTTCAACAGTGTCACTGAGGAAAAAATCAAGCAATTAACACGATTGCCTAAGAAAGCAATTTGTACTATAAGTATACATATACTATATAAGTATACATATATATGTCATAGGAGATTAAATTTACAATTTATTGGAGTTAGCCAATGGTAACCTAGATTCACTCCATTTTGCTTATTATTTGTAGTAACTTTCAGTTATTAAAACAAATTTATTTTAAAAACACCTTTCTCTAGAAAAAAGTCCACATTGGTAGCAATTCTTTCATTTTGAAGAATTCTAGTTTTACAGAATATGTAAATGTTTTTTCTTCAGGATATGTAATATAATTGAATCAACTGTAATTTTCTATAGAGACTAGACAAAGATTTTGCAGCTTGCAAATTATTTCTGAATGTACAAAAAAAGACCAAAGCTCAGTTTGGGATTTCATGAGTTTGAGGAAACAGACCCAGGAGCCTTCCTTTCTGGTAATTTTTTCAGTTAATTAAAATTGAATTTCACTCCATTTTTCAGGATCTCTTAGCAAAAGAAACATAAATTTCCTTTTTAATTATAATTAAATTTATTGTGCAGCATAATCAGATTTTAATTGGTGCAAAATACACAAATTCATATAGAGAAAAAAAATATTTCTTGACACAGTAGTCACCATACTAAATTGTTTATACACACATACACACAGAGTACTCCTCCACTTGATTCACCACCTCAGAGCTGGAGTAAAAAGCTTTGAAAAAAAAAATGAGCAACTACGGGTTATTTCAGACCGAGGAGAAGTAAATTCCAGAGTCAATGGCTCTCCAGAGGGATTGTTCAGTCCTCACACATAAAACTCTAAGGCTTGTCAGCCACATTATCTCAGCCGTTAGGTAAATGTGTGAGGAAACAGCCCTTGTTAAAAAGTAGTGATGATCCAAAACAAAATGCTTTATAGGTCAAGCCCAACATCCTGGACTGCAACCAGAAATTAACCAGTGCAGATTACAGAATACCAGTGCAATATCCTCTATTAATGACAGACCACTAAATAGGCTGCTGTATTTTGCATTAGCTAAAGTTTTCAACTCTTCAAGCATACCCATCAGTTGGTCATTCTCATACTTCTTTGCACTGTGATTCCCTTCTTACAACAAAAGTTACTACCCAGGAGGAGGGACCAAAGCCTGAGCCTGCCTTAACTGCAGGGGACAAAGCCAAATCCCAAACCATACTTTTTACTGGACAGGACCAAAGCCGAAGTCTTCAGCCACAGGCTGGGGTCCTACAACTTAAGCCTCACCACCCAGAAGTGAAGCTCTCTGGCTTTGGCTCCAGGCAGTGGGGATTGGGCTTTGGCTCTGAGCCCCAGCAAATCTAAGTCAGCCCTAGTGACCCCATTAAAATGCAATCCCGACTGACTTTGGGAACCTGACCACAATCTGAGAACCACCGGAGTGAAGCACCTGTAATTCAGAGCAGCAGTACAAGGCAAAGATGCGTATGGAAACTTCTGCATTTGAAATGAACAGTCTTCTAGCCAGTTGTGGGGGGTGGCGGGAGAGTGCCAATATTCCAAGCTGTTGCTATTCTTTGTATATTTCTGGGTTTAATTTCATTTGGATAGCTCTTCCCTGGCCTTGATTAGAAATTATGAAGAGACAATCCGTTGTCCCCCAAGATGGAGATGTAAAGCCAAGCATCATCAGCATGCTGTGACACTTCACCCCAAAACATCTCATATAGGGTGTGTCTAGACTACACCTCTCTGTCGACAGAGAGATGTAGATTAGGCATGTCAAAATTGCTAATGAAGCCGGGATTTAAATATCCCATGCCTCACTAGCATAAACATGGCCACTGCTTTTTTTCAAAACGGAGTTTTTTCTAAAAAAAGGCAGTCTAGACTGTCAAAACTAAAGCCTTTTTCAACAGATCCTGTAAACCTCATTTTTTGAGGAAGACTTTAGTTTCAACAGATCCGCATCTAAACTGCCATTTTTTCTGAAAAAACTCCGTTTTGAAAAAAAGTGGTGGCCATGTTTATGCTAATGAGGCATGGGATATTTAAATCCCGGCTTCATTAGCAATTGCAACGTGCTTGATTTGCATCCCTCTATTGACAGAGGGATGCAGTCTAGACGTAGACATATTGTCCAGGTGAGGAAACCAAACTTTAAACACTAAGTAGCTCACATGAGACATCCCTTAGATCAGCAGAGGAATTGCCTAGGCTACATCTATTTTGCCTAGGCAAAAGCTTATGCAAATGAAGCGTGGAATAGAATATCACTGTGCTTCATTTGCATAATTAATTAGGGGCTGTTTTTGCACAAGAGGCTTTTGCTCAGAAAGGAGCTGTGTAGACGGCTCCTTTTTGCGCAACCCTCCCCCCCCCCTTGTGTAAGAGCCGTTCTTGCGGAAGAAGGGTGCAGTATAGACATAGTCTAAGAGTGAAGTGAGCTACTCCAATGCAGCTCCTGCTATCCCTGCCAATATCTAGGCTGATCTGCCACAGTAAAGTATCTTGTCCACTGTATTCAAACATGTTAATGAGGTACATTTTGATGAAATACCTTGATGGGATTTTTTTCATAGATTTGTAGCTTACAAGACCAAAGAGATCATTGTGATCTCCTCATATGACCTCCTGTATAATACAAACCATCAAACTTCCCCAAAAATAATTCCCAGAGCATATCTTTTAGGGAACAAAACATTCAATTTTGATTTTAAAATTGTGAGTGATAGAGAATTCCACCTGACCCAGAGTAAATTGTGCCAGTGGATAATAACTCTCATAACTAAGAAGTTGTCTTATTTTTTCTGACTTTATCTAGATTCAATTTCCAGACTTTGGATTGTGTTTGCATTAATTTCTCTGCTAGACTGAAGTGCCCATTATTAAAAATTTGTAGGCCATTTAGCTATTTATAGATAATAATCATTTCTCTTTCTCTGAACTCAGTCTATTTAATTTATCATTATCATGCGTGTTTTAATCCTTTAATTGTTTTGGTGGCTCTTCCCCAAACCCTCTCTAATTTATCAGGATCTTTCTCAAATTGTGAATACCAGAACTGGATATAATATTCTAGCAGTGGTCACATGCAGGCAAAATATAGAAGCACAACAGTCTCCCAACTCCTACTTGATATTCCTCTTTTTTGTGCATCCCAGGATTGCATTAGCTTTTTTGGACACAGCATCATATTGGCAACTCATTCAGCTGATTATTTTTTTCAGAGTCACTGCTTCTTCATTTTGTGCTGGTCTCACTTCCAACACAGACTCTCTTTTATACAGGAGTCTCACTGAAAAGTAGAGTATCCTACCTACTGTGTTGAAAAGCACGCCTAATGTGTAAATCTCTTAGGGTATGTCTACACAGCAAAGTTATTTCGAAATAACAACTGTTATTTCGAAATAACTTTACTAGCGTCTACACAGCCAAACCGCTATTTCGAAATTAAATTGAAATAGCGGAGGGCTTATTTCAAAATTGGTAAACCTCATTCCATGAGGAATAGCGCCAATTTTGAAATTGCTAGTTTGAAAGAAGCGCTGTGTAGACACTTATTTCGAAATAGGGGGCCTCCAGCCCTTCCCAGGGTGCCCTGGTGGCCACTCTGGGCACAACCAAGAAAACTCCTCTCCCTCCCCCCTCCCCAGAGCCCGTAAAGGGGCAGACTCTGGCCACAGTGCCTGTGCCAGCTGCAAGCCTGCCAGCCCAGAGCCAGCAGTTGCTGCACCTGACCCAGTAGCCCCAGCATGAGCCAGGCAGACAGTGCCAGCCAGCCCTCCACCGCTACCCAGGACCAGTCTGCCAGCTCCCAGGAGCCTGCCAGGGGCTGGAGAAGGCGGGCGCCTTCCTGGTCCAGTGCGGACATCATGGACCTGATTGAGGTTTGGGGGGATGCCACCAACATCCATGATCTCTGCACTAGACGGAGGAACGCGGCCGTCTACAGCCAGATGGCTGGCAGCCTGGCCATCAAAAGGCCACATGTGAACCTAGGAGCAGGTTCGCATGAAAATCAAGGAGCTGCGGCAGGTGTATGCCAGGGCCACAGGGGGCAGCTCCCAACCAAAGGCAGACCCAGAGAGCTGCCCCTATTTGGATGCCCTGGACCGCATCAGGGGGCAGAGCTTGCTGCCTCCTGCTGCTCCAGCCCCTGCTGCCTCCCCAGCTACTGCTCCTCCTCCCACTCCTTCTCCCCCTCCCACTTCTTCCTCCCCAGCCTCCCCGCCCCCAGGGATGCTGAGGCTCCGCACCCGCGGTGCTGGGAGACAGTTGGGCTGGCGAGACCCCCAACCTTGAGCCTTGAGCTTCTCCTCCTCCTATTTCCCCTTGCCTCCCCCTGCCAGCTCCCTCCTCCCAGGTTTCCCCTTCCCCTCTCACACCCTCCCTCCTCCCCGCTCACACCTTCTTTCCCCAGTCTCACCTCAGTTTCATTCCCTCCCCACCCCAGTTTTGTTCAATAAAGAGGCTTTGTTGTAATGAACACATGTGTCTTTTATTGTACAGCAGGAAGGGGGGTTAGGGAGGGGTAAGTGGAAGGACGTGAGGGAGGAATGAGGCACAAGCCCCCAGTGGGGCACACCAGGGAGACTGTTACTGCCTGCAGAATGTGCTGCCAGGCTCGCAGCAACATGTCCAGGAGAAGCACCAGAGTGCCCAGGGTGGGCTCCGGCTCCATGCTGCAGAGTGCTGTGGTGTCCTGAGTGAGGGCAGCCAGAGCACGAAGAGAAAAAAATGCTTCGCTGTCCCTCAGTGAGGTAAGCAAGCAGGGAAACCTTAGAACTGGCTGTCCGGGGGGGTCCCTTTAAGCACAGGTCTCAGATAGCCTCAGGCAGCAGCCACACAAGGTAACTCCTGACCTGATGCCCTGCCAGAACCGGTTCTGGCTGGCCTTAAATGCGATTCAGCATCCTATCAGTGTGGACGTGCTATTTCGAAATAGCAGAACGCTATTTCTAAATGCATTTTGTGTCTAGACACATTATTTTGAAATAAGCTATTTCGAAATAACTATTTCGAAATTAGATATTTCGAAATAACGCTGTAGTGTAGACATATCCTTAGACAGTAGGTAAAGAAAGACTGTCAATAAGGGCACGTCTACACTTGCACCCTAGTTCAAACTAGGGATGCAAATGTAGACGATCGAAATTGCTAACGAATCGGGGATTTAAATATCCCGTGCTTCATTAGCATGATCTCGCTGGCACATTACTCCACTGAACAGCTGTTTCGAAAGTGAAGGTGCGCACCAGGACGCATTAGTTCGAACCAAACGCCTTGGTTCGAACTAACGTTACTCATTTTGAGGAGTAACTGTTAGTTAGTTTTGAACCCATCTTCCTGTTTTGATGTGAAACAGCCTTGGTATGTTGATCTTTGAGTTGTGAGGCAAGGGTGCATCAGTAAGCTATGTCTAACAGAGATAGGGAAATGTATTAAAATTATACAAGGCTCTTGTGAGACCTCATCTGGAATACTGTGTGCTTTTCTGGTTTAAGAAAGATGTGTTCAGACTGGAACAAGTGCAGAGAAGGAGTATAGGATGATCAGAGGAATGGAAAAGCTACCTTATGAGAAGAGACTCAAAGAGCTTGGCTTGTTTATCCTGGCCAAATGTAAGCTGAGGAGAGATATGATTGCTCTCTACAGATAAATCAGAGGGATATACACCAAGGAGAGAGAGAAGTCATTTAAGTTAGGTCAATGTTGGTGCAAAAACAAATGGGATACAAACTGCTTATCAACAAGCTTGGCTTGAAATGAGGCAAAGGTTTCTAACTATCAAAGGAATAAAGTTCTGGAAACAGCTTCCGAAGGGCAGCATTGGGGGCAAAAAAATAACCCATAACTGCTTTCAGGACTGAGTCTGATACATTTATGGAGGGAATGGTATACAGTCTCTCCCCGAGTTACGAACAAGTTACGGACCAAACACTTGGCCGTAACTCGATATGTTCGTAACTCGGACCCCATTGAGTTACATAGCGACCGCGCTGTTCATAAGCGCGGGTCGTGTTCGTAACTCGGGGACTGCCTTTACGACTGCTCCATGGGAGCTTTGGTTGTAAGTACATTAACTTACAAATTTGAAGTGGATCTATCTATGAGATGCAGAGTAAACAATAATAAACAACATTTTACTATTTATTTTCCGTCTTTTGGTTGTAAGTGCGAACGGTTGTAACTCGACTGTTCGCAGCTCAGGGAGCGGCTGTATTGATATTGTAGATGGGTCAAATGCCATTGTGGGCAACTGCTAATCGCAAATATTTCCAGCAGTTGGCTATGGGACACAAGAAGGGGACTACTCAAAGTTACTACAGAGAATTCTTTCCTAGGTATCTTACTATGTTTTTTTTCTAATGTATTCAGTGTCTCACTGATTACTAGAGTCCTGCACAGATACAGAATTAGTATCCACATCTGCAAAAATGATTCACAGATATCCGCATCCATATCCGCCAATGTGGATACCTGCAGATATGAAGCAGATATCTATGGATTTGCAGTGCTCTACTGATTACTGTGTTTATGGTCAGGAAGGAATTTTTCCCTGTGTCAGGTTGGTAGAGACTCTGGGGGGCTTTCATCTTCCTCTGCCGTATGAGGCATGGATCATTGGTTGATTTTATATGGCGGAATCCCTATAACTTGAAGTCTTAAATCATTTGAGGACTTTAGTAAGGGATGTGCTATCTCACTATCACAGGTGAGGGCAGGGGATATGCTGTAGCCTGAAATGGAGGAAGACAGATTCATTGATCTTGATGGTCCCTTCTGGCCTTAAAGTCTTGCTTCTATTTATTAGCCAGGATATTGAAAGCAGGAGAGTCTTGATGGGGGTATCTGAGTTGAGACTAGTTGCTGATTTGAATCTGGGTTGTGTGTGTGTGACAGAGAAATTTTAGATTCATCTCCTGTGGACTGTGTTCTCTGGTTGTTGGTTTAGTTTGCAGATGCTGTGTGGTTTTTGCAGCCTATGAAATACAGTAGGCCAGACAAAATGATTTAGTGGTTTCTTCATCTAGCCTTAAAATCTATGGCTGTGTGTCAAAGGCACCTAAGGTGCTAGATAGTACATTTTTTGTCTGTATTTATTAACAAAAATACATTTATTTTAATACTTAACTGATTGTTTGCTTTGTTTTCTTTTTGGGGCTTTTTTATGCTGGCTCTGGTTTATGTTGTTTGCTATTTTTTCTGACAGTTGTTCTACCAAAAATTTTTGCTCACTGGTACAGAAGTATCAGTTTTAATATATACTTTTTCCTGTGAGGGAACTGGCAGAGGCAATTCATGTGGATTAATTTTTAATTTTTGTAACTGTAGCACCTTCCCAGGACTGCCAATGAGAACAGGGCAAAGGGGAAATTGCCCAGAGGCCCCACTATTTGAAAGAGCCTGGGGGCCCCCCCAACCATTTCAGATCACCCAGGTGGGCTGCCGCATTACTAGGCATGTGCAGGGTGGTACCAGTGGTGGCAATGGCAGCAAGGTAGGCATATGAATGGACTGGCCATGCTGGAAGAGTACACCCCACTGTGCAGCCGACAGTTCGCTGAGCACCACCAAAAACCAGATGGACCACATTCACATGGTCATGGTTTGTGCGTACGTAAAGACTCATTGACCGTTCTGGTCTAGAGCGCAGAATTGCTGTTGGAGGGCCTGCACATACCATAAAAATAAGTAAAATTAAACATTTTATTTGAGCTACATCAGCAGTCCATTTTGTACACTGTCCTTTTGGACAATGATCCCTTTCCTTTGCCAGCTTCTCTCTTCTACTTGTATAGTCCCTATTTCAATAACATCTGAGCTCCTTTAAGTTCTGGGTTCATAGAGCGATCAAAGATACGTTTAAAGATGTTAGATATTAATGTATTCTGATCCTGCAATTTCATGAGCTCATCCTTGGCTTGGTACAAAGGGATCTTAGTGTAAATGAACATTATGCCCCCTTATTCTTTTACAATTTATTAAGTGGAAACAGGAACAATTTACTCTATGTAATACTCTAGCAGTATTACAAAGGGGCCAATGGAAAAGGAATTGTTCCTTTTCATATGTTTTGGATGATGTAACATTATTCACTCATGCAAAAAGATGGAAAATAAATAGTAAAATGTTGTTTATTATTGTTTACTCTGCATCTCATAGATAGATCCACTTCAAATTTGTAAGTTAATGTATTTTTATGACCCAAATTCTGCCTTCCACTGAACCTATGCAGGTCGATTAAAATGAATATTTAGTGTGGGTATCAACAATTATTTGAACACACACACAGTGGCTTTTGGAGGTGTTAACCTAAACTATTCATTGCCATTCCTAATAGAAAAGGTAATTTGGTACCTATAATTGCTTCCAATATTGTCTATTGAAGTGAATTTGCATTTGAGGGCAGAATGTAGCCCACAGTGGCTATTACTATTAACAAGAATTCTATTATCTCAGGTGCATGATAATTGGTTTGATCTTCCACTACAGATCCAATCAATTCTCATTATCAAACTACTTGGCACTGAGAGTTTGGTATGAATCATGAATTTTATGAGCATTAAGCTGATAAACAGAATATTACCTGCCCAAAGTAATAAAAATAATTAAGAATACATTAGATAATTGTTAAGATAAATTCATAAACTGTTTCTGGCATTACTTGAAGCTCAGTGGGAAATCTAATAAAAATGTTGGTTAGGGTTTTTTTCTGTGTTGTCATCATATTGCTAGTTAATGACTTTTAGAGCTGGTCAACTGAGAAGTGGTTTCTTTCACACTTTCATTATTATCAAGCTTTTATTTCCTTTGTCAGCTGTTATTTCCAAACTCTCGTTGTCGTGGACATGATTTTTGGTTTATTTACTGTGGGCATCAATGATTATCTACTAAGTACAGTGCAGCTGATTTTGATGTTTTTATTATGATCACATTGTCATATTTTATATCTCAAACTCCATAGAAAGGTAATGTTGCTTTATAATTACAAAAAAATAATGTTTGCCTTGCCAGCTTTTATTAAATGTGCATTTCAACTGAAATGTATGAACCAAAGAAGTGTAACTGGAGTTCAGCTGGCAAACTACTGTCTTTGGGGCCAATCCTGCAGGCTCTTGCACACACGAGTAAATATTTGTGAGGAATCCCATTTGATTCATATGAGTCATAGAATCATAGGGCTGGAAGAGACCTCAGGAGGTCATCAAGTCCAGCCCCCTGGACCAACCCTAACTAAATCATCCCAGCCAGGACTTTATCAAGCTGGGACTTAAAAACCTCCAGGGATGGAGATTACACCACCTCCCTAGATAGCCCATTCCAGTGCTTCACCACCCTCCTAGTGAAATAGTTTTTCCTAATATCCGACTTAGACCTCCCCCACTGTAACTTGAGACCATTGCTCCTTGTTCTGCCATCTGTCACTACTGAGTACAGCCTCTCTCTCCAGGCATCAAGTTGCTCCTGGGCTCCAGTATTTAAGGATTGGGCTCAGAGGCTAGGTCTACACTACGGGGCTTTATCGGAAAAAGGTACACAAATTGCACTCCGCAATTTGTGTACCTTTTTCCAATATATTTTCCTGAAGAGGCTTTTCTGAAATTTGGCCCATCTACACTGGGCCAAATTTCAGAAAAAAACCCTCTTTTGGAAGAGCTCTTCTTCCTCGTGGGAGGAGGAAGATAGGGATTCTGAAAGAGTGTGTCCGCTCTTCCGCAAAAAAAAAAGGAGAAGAGCAGACGCGTTCCCTGGACACGGCGGAGTTTTTCCGAGATACCTCCGGTATTCCAGAAAAACCCCGTAGTCTAGACATAGCCTGAGTCTGAATTTAGTCTTTTTTATGAAGAGTGTATGGAGTCTGCTAGATCTGCTAAATGAAACTGAATTGCAGAAAACATCAAAATCATGTTTATCTTTTGACAAGGTCTCCATAGCAGTGGTCTGAGAAAAAGTATTTTTTTCCCATTTCATTCTGTCAGCAATCCAAACAAAAGCTTTATTTGTCTGTACCTTAAATTCTATCAACTTAACACATCTAAGTCCAAATCAACAATGGCTTTGTCTGGGCAGCAGCTTGGTCAGCATACAGGAAGAGTGAAAAAGGATGTATACGCAGCTGGTGATTATTATAGTTCAGCAGGCGAGGTAAAAAAATATGCTGATCTTGTAGGACGGAGATCTAAAGTGTATAGCTCAGAAAGCATGTATTGTCAATGCTTTCTTTTTTTTTACTCCTGCCATTAGAAAACAATAAAATGCAGTAGTCACTAGTATCTGTAAGTGGAACCAATGATGCAAGAGAAAGTAATTTGTTCATGCTTATGTATGTTTTTAAATTGAACCACACAAAGGACCCCAGCCATGGGATATGCTAAGAAGAGACCAGACATACTGAAGATTCTGTGCTAAAGGAAGTATCTCTTTCTAGGACAAGGCTTATATCAACTAATTCTCTTACGTTTCTGGGCCAGATGCTTAGCTGGTATTAACTGACATAACTCTATTAACTTGGACCTACACCACATTATATCAGCTGATGGTCTAATCCTTTCTAGCTTTATTTAGTTTGCACTGGAATTTAAACTTTTTCCAGGCAGTAGTTTTTTCCCACACTTAATTCCCAGAAAATGTGTGCAGTCCATCAGTGGGGCTGACAGACTTGCCTAGTGCCTGGACTAGGTGAGAGGGGCCAGCTCCACACCCACAAAAGGGGCAGGGCTTCAGGAAGAAGGTACAGAGCTGGGGCTAGCCACCCCAGGCAGCCCTCAGCACTGTTCTGAGTGCACCATATGGGGCTCCAGCAGCGATTTAAAGGGTCAGGACCTCTAGCTACCATCACTACTACAATAGCAACAGTGGCACCCAGGAGCCCCAGCCCTTTTGAATTGCCAGGTCCTAGGATACTTGCCCTCTTTACCCCCAACTGGTGGGCCTGCACCTCATAAACAATATTCCATGGCTTTGTCATTGACTACATTTACACGACTATGCACATATCCATGCACATGGTTGTGCCATTACCTATTGTTGTCCACATGTAAATCCCGTTAACAAGTGTCCAAATAAACTAGCATGCCTTAAGGGTGTGGGTCAATACCCACCTCAGTCTGGCTATGTCTACAGCTGTGGTATCACGGAAAAACTCAGCTACATCCAGGGAATGCGTCTGCTCTTTTTTGGCATCCCTGTAAACCTTATTTTAGGAAGAAGAAGGGATTTTCTGAAAAAAGGTTTTTTTCCTACATTTGGCCCAGTGTGGACGGGCCAAATGTTGGAAAAGCCTCTTCTGAAAAAAAGAAGCGGAAAAAGCTACGCAAATTGTGGTTCACAATTTGTGTAGCTTTTCCCGGAAGAACAGTGCAGTGTAGCACAGTCAGGCGCCCATGCCAATATGCAGTGTGGTTGGAAGTAAGGAACATGTACCAGGAATTATGTTTCTATTGACCTCAATCCCTATTCCCACAGTGCACTGAACCATTTTCTTCCTGATCCTTAAGAACATAAAAACAGCCATACCAAGCTATTACTCAAGGTGGGGATCTTGGAGTCATTGTGGACAGTTTTCTAAAAACGTTTGCCCACTGTCCAGTGATAGTCTTGTAAGTTGGCAGAATGCTGGGAACCATTCTGAAGGGAATGGATAACAAAGAAAAAAAATCACAAGCACAATACAAAGCCATGGTGAACGCACACCATAGGTACTGTGTGCAATCCTGCTCACCTGTGAAATGGAACTGGTACAGAGGGACAACATCGGTGTTTAGGAATAGGGAGTGGCTTCCATATCGACTGGATCTGTTCAAGTTGCGAGGAAAACAACTTGGAGGGGATATGATAGAGCTCTATAAAATCATTAATGGTGGGGAGAAAGTGAATAAGGAAGTATTATTTACTCCTTTACAAAATACAAGAACCAGAGGACACCCAATTAAATTAACAGCAGCAGGTTTAAAACAAACAAAAGTAAGTACTTCGTCACCCAGCGTGGTCAACCTGTGGAACTCATTGCCATGGGATGTTCTGAATACTAAAAGTATAACTGGTGTGGCAAGGGCCCCTCTTATCCAGGCCACCACTGGCCTCTCGCTCCTAACCCCAGAGCTTGGGGTTTGCAGCAGGTATCTGTAGTAGGGAGCCCGGCCACACCTCCTCAGACTCCCTCCCTAGCTGCTTCTGCCTAATGCTATTATGGGTTGTTCTCTGTAACCCTTTGCTCCCTGTCTTTCCACCACCTCCCCTCTGTCCTCTCACTCTCCCCAGCTTCCAACTTCTGAGGCTTTTAAGGCTCTCAGTCAGCCAGCAGAGGAGTCAGCTGGCCCCAATCTGCCTGAGCCAGCTCCCTCCCAGCTGCATCTATGCAGCCTGCAGCCCTCTGCTTCTAATTATAGGGTTTTTTTACCCTTTTGGGGCTGCCTTTTTCCCTCTCTGCAGCAGCTCCCTGGCCTGACTGTGGCACACTGAGTTCAAAATAGAATTAGATAAATTCATGGAGGATATGTGCAACAATAGCTGTTAGCCAAGAAGGTCAGGAATGCAAGATAGTTCATGCTCTGTGTACCCCAGAGTCTCTGACTGCCAGAATCTGGGACAGGATGACCGGGGATGGATCACTCAGTAATTGTTCTGTTTATTTCCTCTGAAGCACCTGGCATAGGAAACTGTCAGAAGACAGAATACTGTGCTAGATGGACCATTGGTCTGATGCAGTATAGCCTATCTTATAGTCTATAGGGGCAATTTCCAGTTGAATTGCCTTCCAATCCTATAAACATATTTCAGAAAATTTCTGGTGTGGCAGAAACCCCATTTGGATCTTGATGTTCAATGGCAGTGTAAATCTGCTTGGTACACCTTTGCAAGTGAACAGACTTACCCCTCTGCATATTGTTGAAGGAGGACAATTAGCAGAAACATTGTCTCTGGAACAGATTGCCAATTCTCTTCTTGGGACAGGAAAGGCACTTCTCTTTTTTATTTTGCTATCTTGAAAACTGATACGCTCTCCAAATGTTGGCCAATTAAAGAAGAAGTGACAAGTTGGTAACATAGCCCTTGGAAGGAAATGCCCCGTGAGATATTATGAATATTTAAAATTTCTAAAAATATGTAGCTTACCTCTGCTCTTTCCTGATAGTCTGCAAAAGTTGTCCAAGAACTAAAGTTATTCTAACAGTCGCCTTTCTAGGATGCTGAAAAGTATCAAAATTATGGAAAAACTAAAGCAAAGTTGTGAATGTGGAGGGATTATCTTGGCCTCTTCCAAAGGAGAAAAAATACTGCCACCCTTGTCTTTAAACTGGAGGCCCTTTGGCTCCTGAGAGTGAAATGATTCCATCCAGGCGCAAACAGCAGAGACAAATGGAGAAGGACCCTGAAATTGTTTCTCATTGTAATGGACAGGAGGAACCAAAGCAGAATCTGAATTCTTCAGGGAACAGAAGGATCAAGGTCTTCAACAGGAAGAATAGTGATAGAGATGCAGCCGTGTTAGTCTGGTGTAGCTGAAACAAAAGACAGAACTATGTAGCACTTTAAAGACTAACAAGATGGTTTATAAACCATCTTGTTAGTCTTTAAAGTGCTACATAGTTCTGTCTTTCGTTTCAACAGGAAGAGACACTGATTAACTGGTTCATGGAACAGGAGGGATACCATACGGAACAGAGTATTCCCTAATGGAGAAACCCATAGAATGTGTGATTGCTGCTACTCTCACCGTCATCACTAACAACCTTCTTGAGTAGACATCCAGCATGCTATTGAGGTTGAGAACCCAACCTCCCCCCACCCTAAGTAACCAAAACATCTGGGACTACACTGTACACCAGTATGAAAACCCTCAAGGAGACCTCTATGAGCATCCAGGAAAGGAACAATAAGCTTAAGAAAGTCCCTGAACCCATCTGTGTGCCCAACTCCCATTTCCACATGGGAGACATCTCTGTTTGCCCCCTCCCTCCCCAAATAATTTTCCCCATGTTTTCCCCCCTTATGAGGTGGTGGGCAAGGAGATGGTGTAGACTCAGCTGTAAGTTTGTGTAAAGTGACAAATAGAGTCATAAGTTCACCCAATTAAAGCTTAATTATTTTTCACTCATGATTTTTCAGACAGAATTACCATCATTACTACATTCTGTTCATATATTTATGACAGAAAAAAACAGAGATGGTGGAACTGGTAGAAGTCCAAGTTACTGAATTCCAGGGTACTAAGATGCAATCCTGCACTTCATGATAGTCGTCTCAGTCTCTGGCCTCTTGGCTGCTCCTTCAGTCTCATTATTTGAGTTTCCAGTCCATTGTTACTCTGACTTGGGCCCTTGTTCACGCAGCTTCTTATGCCTTTTCACATTACATATTCATTAACTTTCCTTCAATCATCATTAAGCATTCTCTCTCATATAACCCATTTGATATGCACATAGAAGCTTAAGTTTACACTATTTTCATGTCATTATGTCGTCGTAAAAAAAAGAAGGACATTATGTTGTCATCTTATTCCTCTTTTCCCCACACAGGAACTTTTAGCTTGATGTTTTATATATTATTATATTAATGTACTTAATTTTTTTCTAAATCTCTAAGGCAATAACAAAACAACAGCTCGGTTATGTCAGCTGTAAGCATTACCTAAACAAGTCTTTGTAAAAGGCAGATTGGGAAGATAATAGTCATGTCAGCCAAGAGCTAGGCCGATCCCTAATTATAATCTATTAACATTCAACTAACTAAATAAGTTAGCTTTCATCTGGATGTAAGAGATATGGGGAACAGCATAAGTTGTAAATGTCAACATTTATCTTCTTCAAGAGGGGTTTTAAGGTACTTTTTTGCTCAAAGTTCTAGGGTCATGCTTGTGAGTTATTAAAAAGCTGTATCTGTAATCTTGCCTATTGCATTCTGATGGACGCTTTTTCAGATGAGGGCCTGATTATTTATTATTTCCCACCAAGTTATTTAAAACTATGAAGTGTAGAGTAAAAAATTAAACCAATTCCTCCTTATTCTGTTCCATAATATGAGAACAAAGGGCCAAAGACACTGAAGCAAATTAAATGATAAGAAAATTAAATAAGAACTGTATATAGATCAGAAGTAAGACTAGGAACAAATTTTTAAAAATGCAATGATTCTTTATCTTCTTTTTACTATATATTTTAGAAATGCGCGTCTGTCCATCTGTGAGTCTGTTTGTTCAAGAATCCCTCCTAAATGGTAAGAACTAGGACCAAATTTGGAATTCAGTTTCCTCTTATCATAATTTAAAGCAAGGTAAGGGTTTTGTTGTGCCAGGACAATGGGATGTGCTTGGAATTCTATTTGTCATTAAATGGAAAAGGAAGGGTCTGTCAGGAGGGAGTTATACTGCAAACTGACCACAGAGGGCATCAACAGGCTGGAGATGGGGACTGAGACAGGTATAACCCCATTGGGCCAGTAGAGGGCAGGGGTGGAGAAAGGGAAAACTACTGTGTATTTCAGAGAGTATGCCTGTTTGTGTGCCTGTCTGTCTGTCCACTGGGGAAAGTTCACCCCTCCCCCAGCTGTGCCAGCTGCAGCAGCCATGGACAGGTGATTCTAACCTGGCCCCAAGCTGCTGTGGTGAGAGAGGGCTGGGGCTGTTCTCTTTTCCCATGGCAGCCTGCAAACTGAACCTCTTATCCCCAGCCCCACCCCAGAGCAATGATTTAAATTTAAAAAAACAAAACTTATTTGAATTAAGGACCTGAACTATGCCAGGTAAATATTCTAGAATACTGTATAGTCAACCTGTGTAATGTACTATGAAAGGACTCTAGCAAGTCAAATACCATTCTCTGATTTCTCACAAGATCTGGATAATTTTGTAACAATTTACCAATAGCATATAAAGTGATGACATCTACAATTATGATGATAAAAATCTTTTGCTTTGTATCCACTGCAGTTGCACAGCATTGTAGAAAGAAGGGCTAGGAGGACAGAAGAGGAATGGGGAGAAAGAAAGAGATGCTTCCAGTCTCTGAAATTAAAAGTACTATATTGCTACTTTCAAAGATAAGAGTAATAACTTATATGGACCAATGGTCTACTGTAGTTTGTCATATTCTATACTTTCTTGTTTGTTTTATTAGACCCATCCCCAAAAAATCCTGCAAAACTGTTGAAAACTCATGTGGGGGCCTGCATGAAAGATTTTTGCATTTAGCTGTTTACACTTCCTGATAGATGTTTAAAAATGTATGCAGCCAAATAGTTCTCTCTATGTGTTTTACCATTACACACAAAGAGATGATGCAGATCAGAACAACTACACATTTTTCAGGAAAAAGTGGGTATTTTACAACTATGATGCTCTCAGTTAATATGACAGATTCCAGAAATACAATTCAGATATGAGTGACCAATTATAGTATATTTCAAAATTACATCTTATCAGGCACTCCCGGGAGATTTTATTTCTTTTAAATGTCTAGTTTCTTTGTTAATAAAAAGTATAAAGTTATGATAATTAATATGGATTATCTTTAAATTCTATCTGATCATTAGAATTGATGGGGTTTTGGTCGTCATTGAACTAAAAGCCTTGCTGTCATTATTTAAATAACCAGGGTGTTTTATTTTATTATAAAATCACTTCAAATTGGTGGACAGTAATGAATAGTTTCTTACCCAGTATGTCACCTGTAATTCCATTCAGGTTATAGTTTTATAACGATGGTGAATTAATGGTTATTATTAAATGAATAAATGAGTCTTACTATTGCTTTTCTGTGAACAAATGGCACAATTTGCTATATCACGATCATCTGAATCTGAGTACTGACAGAGTTGAAGAATCATGGAATCAATGAGCTACTTGCAAGCCCTGATTTATTTCCTCTATTCTTCTATTCTAAATTGTTCTAACTCCCACTCCAAATTTGTATTGAGATTTCTGAGTGCCTACATCTTATTTTATAAAACTGCAAGCATGGGTTTCTTTACTTTTTATTCTGATAACATTCATTTTAGCAGACATCTTGTGTTTTGTGCATGTGTGTGCTTCATTTTTGTGCTTCATTTTTGCACAAATAAAATAACTTCAAAAGAGGACTTCACCAGTTAATTTCAAACAGACACGTACACACACACGGACAATTTCTACACTTTGCATTGGGAATGGTATTTGCAATGTTAAAGGTAATACCTGCTGTGCTATTTATGCTCAAACTTCAGAATTAATGTGTGAAAAATCTATCACACAATTTAAGGACATCAAGTGTATGATATTAGAACAGTGCTTTTACTCTCCAGCAGTTCACATAAATATTCTTCATTTTTGATACATTTGATTTGGGAGGAGTGGGAATTGCTAGTTTGCTACTACACGGTACCACACTGGGTTCAGAAATTCTTCATCAGATGAGCCTGATCCAGAGACCATTCATGTCAGTGCAAATGTAAAGACAACAGGCTGAGATTATCAGCAGGTGGGATTGAACCTGGAACCTTAGGGGCTAAAGACATGTGTTTCTGCAGCATGAGCTAAAAGCCAGCTGGTGCGTCCACACTACACCATTTTTCCGGAATAACAGCTGCTATTCCAGAAAAACAATACTAGCATCTACACTGCCATTCCGTTATTTTGACAGAAAGTCGAAATAACGGATGGCTTTTTCTGATGGCAGTAAATCTCATTCCATGAGGAATAAGCCTTTTACTGAAAAAGCTTTTTCGGAAAAGGATGTGTGTGGATGTGGAATAGGGAGTTATTTCGAATAAAGAGGCCTCTAGGAAATACCACAGGTGCCCTGCTGGCCACACTCATCACAACTCTATAGTTCCTGTTCCTCAGCAGCTCTTAAGCTGACACAGGGGACAGGGCTTGTGGCAGGAAGCAGGCTTTGGGAGCGTCCATCGCCAGCACAGCTGTCAATGCCACACATCTGGGCACTATGTCCCAGCCACAAGCCCCAGGCTCCCAGGGGCCACAAGAGGCATACGCCATCCTGGTCTAGAGTGGTGATCCTGGCCCTCCTGGAGGTGTGGGGCGATGAGGAAAACCTCCAGGATCTCCATTCAGGATGCAGGAATGTGAACATCTGCGGCCAGATGTCCAACAGCCTGGCCACGAAGGGTCATACCAGGAGTGTAGAGCAGGTCTGCAGCAAGGTGAAGGAGCTGTGGCAGGCCTATGCCAGGGCGAGGGAGCACAGCTCATGCTCCAGGGCAGGATCCCACTTCTGCCCCTACTATGATGAACTACACCATATCCTGGGGGGTGGTGCAGCCCTTTTCCCACCCCTGGTGGTGGACTCTGGGCTGGAGATGCCCGTCGTCACCTGACCGGGGGTCCCAGCCCAAGAGGAGGAGAAGGAGGACACGGTGAGCACAGTCACCACACTCACTTTGGAACCGGTACCCCATGGCCTGGATGTGTGCCAGGCATCCTCTGAGACCAGGGAGGGATCAGCAGGTGAGTGCTCTTAGTTTTTCACACACATAGGGCGGAGGTGGCGGGCACAGAGGGGATGGGGTGCGATCATCGCTCAGCCTTCTCAGCCTGGCCATAGTGCTGCAGTCTGTGCATGTGTACATGCCGTGCCAGTCTGCAACATGCAGCCCCAGGAGACAGCCGCGGAGTACCCCTGGGCTCCTGCTCACAGGATCTGGGGAGGCCACTCACACTTCTGACCCCCAGGGGGTGGAGGGGACGTCCTCCCACCACAAGCCACTTCTGGAAGGATGCTGGGGACAAGGGCACATGCACGCACACACAGACTCTGGAGTGCCGCGCACGGGCATGCCTGCACGCTCAAGGCAGCACCCACTCCCGGGGACAATGCTGTCAGGCGCAGGCATGTGTGAAGCCCCGATGGAAGCCCAAGCTGTTCAAGGCCCCTCTCCTGGCCAGTGGATCCCAGTGTGGCCAGCCATTTCCCTTGCCTGCTTATCCATGGGATGGGGGGAGGAGCATGGTCCCCTGAGGAACTCTGGGCCCCTGTGAGGCAGGGCCTGATGTCCAGGCCACACATGGCCTTGCTCCTGGGAGATCACCTTCCTCTGACCTGAGAACTGTTGCTCTCAGCTCACTGATCAGGGTAATCAACAGCAGCTGAGCCAGCTGCCTGACACCAGGGGAGCCACAGGTGTCAGAATGTCCAGGAGGACCTGATGAGGGAACATGTGTCCATCCTGTAGGATATGCAGCAGACGCTGGTCCAGAAGGTCTGGGATGACGCACGGTCGTTGGCCCAGATGTGGACTGAGCTGCTGCAGCAGGGCTGCAACATGTGTGCGACTGTCCAGATGATGATGACATACCTGGCACTAGTCCCAGTCCCCGCTCCAGTCCCTGCTCCCCCTCCCATGCCTGACCCCCCTCCTGCATTTCCCCCTATTCTCCCAGGACCCTCCCAGCCCCGAGGTCCCTGGACACGAGGCAGAAGAAGCACCCGAGCCACACACCAGTCTCAGCCCCAGCTCTGAGCCTCTCCTCCCCCCTCCAAGTTTCTCAGCCCCCCTTACTCCTCCAAGGTTTGCAGTCTCCTCCCCTTTCCTGGTTCACAACCCTCCTCCCCATTTCCAGGTTCTCAGCCCCCTCCCACACCCCCCCCCGCCCAGTTACTTCTATTCCAAATAAATAACCAACCAGTTCTTTTTTTCAAAACAAAACATGGTTTTTTTATTGTGTCTTCAAGGAAGAGGGGTGGAGTGGGGAAGAGAGGGGTTGTTGGAGGAAAAGCAGAGAGGGGCAAGGCACAGGCCCCTAGTGGGGAGGCCCTGGGGAGAGTTACTGGGGTCCTTCAGAGAAACTCTCCCTCAGCGCCTCCCAGATGCACATCCCCCACCTGATGGACCTAGCAGATGGCAGCTGTGTGCAGCTGCTCAAAGGCCTGTCCCTCCTAGCCAGCCTCTGCCTCCCACCCCAAGAGGAAGGCCTCCCCTTCCTCTCCATGATGTTGTTGACACCAGCTGGGGGATGTTGTGCTTCCCCACATTGAGACAGTTCAGGAGGCACCTGAACCACAGCTTCAAGTGTCCGAAGGTGCATACAGCCTGCATGCGGGTCCTTCCCAGGCAGCCACTGAAGTGGTCTTTGGTCTGCTCCAGGTGGCCGGTGTAGGGCTTCATCAGCCATGGCATTAGAGGGTAGGCCACATCCCCCATGGTGCACAGTGGCATCTCAATGTCCCCGACCCTGATGCTGCACTTGGGGAAGAAAGTGCCAGCCTCCAGCTTCTGGTACAGACTGGAGTTGCAGAAGATGCGAGCGTCGTGCGCCCTCCCCAACCGGCCAATGAAAATGTCTGTAAGCTGTCCACAGTGGTCGACCAGGGACTTCAAGACCATCAGAAAGTATCCGTTTCCATTAATATACGGTGTTGCCCAATGGTTAGGGGCCTGGATAGGGATGTGGGTTCCAGGCACACACCTCCAAGAATGTCTCCTTCGTCATGCGGAAGTTTTGGAGCCACTGCTAGTTGTCCCACTGCTACATCAACAGCCAGTCCCACCAGTTGGAACTGGTGTCCAGCCTCAAGAAGCATCTCTCCACCATGGGGTATGGTTGCAAGTGCATTGCTCCCACACACAGGCAGAGGTTCTCAAAGATGAGCTCAGGGTCGAGCTCATGCAGGGCCATGAAGGCAGCCTGCAGAAACTGCAGTACGGCAGTGTGGGACCATCGCATGCCCAGAGGCGGCTCCAGCTCCATGGCAAAGAGTGCCATGGTGTCCAAAAGCAGAGCAACCAGAGCACACTCTGGAAATGCTTTGCTGTCCCTCAGAGAGGGAGGCAAGCAGAAGAACTGGAGAAACGGCTCTTGGGGGGGGGGGGGAGGTTCCTTTAATCACGTGTTTCAGCTAGCCTTAGGCAGCAGCATCCAGAAGCAACTGCTGACCTGATGCCCTGCCTGAACTGGTTCTGGGTGGCCTTATATGCGAGATAGCTTCCAATAAGTGTGTACACTATCTTTCAAAATAGCACATCGCTATTTTGTTGCGCTTTTTGTGCATAGATGCTCTATTTCGAAATAAGCTTTTCCGGAAGATCTCTTCCAGAAAAGCTTACTCCGAAAGAAGCGTGCAGTGTAGACGTACCCTTAAGTACAGCTCTATAACAGACATCACTCTCCCTTGTCAGTGGTCTCAATGCCTCTGGGTTACACAAGCAAAGTTTCTGGCAAAGAAAGTAATTGTAATGTGGTAGACCAGTTTCACTTCCGCTTCGCTGCTGCTCTCCCAAGGAATAGAGCAACAGGCGTGTGAGAAGCAAAGGTTGCTGCCATGGTTCCCTATAAGCTATGCGCATGGGCAGCCACCCAAGAGAGAGTCAAATACCACCCAGCTGATTAGCAGAGTGCCCACAGCCAGCAGCATGTGTTTCTACTGGTGGTGCACATCTGCCCAGGCCTTAGTGCACATAACAAAATTTATTCCACACATGGATGGGGGGAAAAAAAGTAGAGGGGACATTGGTTGGTGCTATCAAAGACAGAATAAGACAGAAGATGGATTACATCCAAAGTCAGCCCATTCCTACTTCAGGAACTGTTTCCTGACTCAGCAAGAAGCATTTAAATGCATTCAAAATTGTCTTAAAAATCCTCCTTTCCTGTTCTAGTATACATAAGTGCAGTTTCAAGAGAAAGACACAGAAGGGCCCCAGTCTGTTGTGGGTCAGCACGGTTGGCATGCAGAAATATGAGCCATTGCTAAACATGTTTGCAAACTACTGTGTCTATAATGGACCATTTTAATTTATAGTTTGAAAGGCCATCCTTGTCAATTTATCTCTGTGCTTTGTTTTGTGTTTCAAGACCACGTGGACTCAAAATTCAGTTTAAACCTCTTGGATATGTGGTAAAATCTATGGGTTTTTTTAGGCTAACCAAAACCAACAATTTGGCAATGCTCAGTTGGTTTCAATGGACAGTCTAGCATTTTGTAATGGAACATTAAATTAGGGGAGTTTCACAGGGTTCAAGGTGTGAAAGACATGTAATTTCCCACAATATTCTTGGAAAACCTTATTGTACCAAATGTATGTATTATTGTGGGTCATCAATGTGATGCAGCCATTAAAAAGAGCTAATGCAATTCTAAGATGCATCAGGTGAGGTATTTCCAGTAAAGAAAGGGAAATGTCACCATTGTACAAGCCTCTGGTGAGACCTCACCTGGAATATTATGAGAATTCTGGTTTTCTGTGTATAAGAAAGATGAATTGAAACTGGAACAGGTCCAGAAATAGGCTAATAGAATGATCATATAGGGAGAAACTACCTTACCAGAGGAGACTGAAGGAGCTTGGCATGTTTTGCATAACAAAATCAAAGAGGAGAGGAGATAGGTTTGCTCTCTACAGACTCAATCAGAGGGATAAATTCCACAGAGGGAGAAGAGTTATTGAAGTTAAAGCTAAATTTTTATACAAGAAACAAATGGATATGAACTAGCCATCAATAAGTTTGGACGTGAAATTAGATGGAGGTTTCTTCTGAGGAGAGAAGCAAAGTTCTAGATACATCCCAGGTTGCAATCTATATCAATAAGGGGCTTTGTCACCCAGCCCTGTGGTGCCTGGTACTGTTTCACTACTGTAGTTCCCAACCTGGGCTCCCTACAAATACCTGAACATCATGCAGGTACACCCCTGGTCCAGCAATTCTGTTAGCAAACACCAGCCACACTCTGGCTTCCAGCAGCCTTGATTAGTACTGCAGGGTGACCCCCAGTGCACTTCCGGTATTTTCCCTCCAAAACATGTGATCTGCATTGTTCGGGACCTCTCCTAGACAGTCTGGTCATATTAGCTCCTTTGCCCCAATAAAGAGATCAACATATGGCAGTCTGCTATCTTAACTGGAGTTACTCAAAACATTCACAACATTGGATTAGCTTTGATTAAAGAATAAAACAAGATTATTGAACCACAAAGAGATTTCAAATTAGTACAAGTATAAGGCTTTCAAGTCAGAAATGGTTACAAGAGATAGAGATGAAATGCTTTGTAAACTGAACAAACCAAACTTTGTTTAAGGTGAAATTCTTGCCATAGGTTCACAGCTACATTGCTGACCAAGTTTCAGGGCAACATTTGCTCCCAAAATCCACAGGCTCTTTATTTTGTCTTCTTAGGTGCAAAAGAGAGAAATGAATACGGAGAGAGAAATTGGGGTGTGTTTATTCTTCAGTATTATAGTTCAATCAACCGTTGAAAATGCTTTTTCCAGAGGATTAGTCCTAAAGTTCTTTCCAGCTGTGACTATGGGGGCTTGTCATGAAAAAGATTTCATGCTATTTGCTAAAACACAGATTTGTCTTGTCACCCTCTTTGCTGTTTCAAGGATATTATTTACTACTTTTATGTAAATTGAAGTAAACACACATTCCTTTGTTCAAGATCCACTTGACTATGGGTTCAATATGAACTACCAGCCTTCATTCTGGGTAATTCACAACATTGTGTATCATGTTGCAACACACATTTCATCACCATATTATTACATTTCAGCATCATATTATTGACCAGGGAGTTATTAGCTTTGAAAGGGTACCTTACAAGGGATGCTTTATACAAAGATTATTGTAATGTTGTGTAGGCTGTGAATATAGGGGTCTACCCAGTCTCACTGGAACAGCCTTCCAAGGAGAGAGGGAGGGCAAAAAATATAGCTCTTTTTAAGACTGAGATTGATTAGTTTAGTTGGAGTGGTCCGAGGAGGTTTCCTAAAATGGCATATGGACCAATCCACAAGTGCTAATAGGACATATTTCTAACAGTTTGAGAAAGACACTAGATAAGATGTTCTCTGAGTTGTTTCCAAAGTATCTGGCTGGTGAGTCTTGCCCACACACTCCAGGTCTATATGATACTATATCCTTTAGTCCCTCACTAAAACTCCTTTATCCTTTAGTCCCGTACTAAAACTCAGTGGGAGTTTTTGGTTGGCCAGCTCCCAATACCAAAAGGGGAAGGGTAATCAGGTCCCCATGAGAAATCAGGTCCCAGACCCTAGGACAATGGGAAGAAGCCAACATTCCAGGTCAGCCTGATTGACAGGTTGGACAGGCCAATGGGGGAATTAGCTCCCGTACTCCGTGTGTGCTGGGATTTTCTGGGTCTGAGTCAAAGGGGGAAGAGAGCTAAGAAGAATAGCAAGGAGTCCAGGCTGCACTGAGGAGTAGACCTGCAGTGACAGAGCCAGAGGCCCATTCAGACCACAGAGCACAGACCCTGTGCTAAGAAGCCGACTTGCAGTGACAGAGTCAGACACACACAGCCCAAGGAGTGCAAGCTGTGCTAAGAGGCAGACCTACAGTGACCAGAGCCAAAGGGATCAGAGGAGCAACGCAAGGAGCTGGAGGCTGACAAAGCAACATAGTCTGCAGCTGTGTGTGGTGAGCAGCTGGGACCAGCAAAGGGGGGAAAAGAGGCTCTGGGCAGGGAGACACCACCAGCCAAGAGGCCCTGCAGGCCAGACTTGGAGAGGGATTGTAACTCCAACTGGGAGAAGGGTCCTGCCACCTAGAGCCTGAAGTTGTGTGGCCACTGCCAGAGCAAGCATGTCCAACCTGCAACCCCTTCCCCCCCGCCCCCGCAGCACAGCCAGGGCCTGAGAGAGAGCCCTGAGACCTATAAGGAACAGACTGTGAACTGTCCTTACACTCTGCAAACTGCTGTTTGTGATGTCCCCATGCTACAGAGCGGGGCTATATGTTCTCTTTTAACCTTTTTCATTTTTTCCTTATTCTTTTCTTTTTAATCAGTTGCTGTTTAATAAATTGTATTTACTTTGAACTGTATGAAATGATCACTGGGTCAAGAAAGCATCCAGTGTGAAGAGAGCACCCTGGAGTGGGGACACCCTAGCCCCTGCCCTAAGTAACTACAAGGTGAGAGATTAAGCCCCAGAAAACCTGGGCCCAGCCTTGTTGGGATTTTGAGGCCCATTTCACCAGGGTAGGATAGAACCCAGGAAAGTTTCCCACAATAGTGGGACCATTCCCCTGCTTACATATATTTGGGGTCAGAACAGAATCTTTCCCAGGTCAGACTGGAAAAGATCTTAGGGTTTATTTTTGGCTTCCTCTGAAACATGGGGCACAGTTTATTTACTGATTTAAATATGACTAAATGATGGATTCTCTGTAACTTGCAGTCTTTAAATCCATGGTCATCAACCCGTTGATCGTGATTGACGGGTCGATCGGGAAGCCCCAACCAGTCGATTGTGAGGCGTTCAGGACTCTCCCATTTCCCCCCACCCCAAAGAAGCCCCACTACCTACCTCCAGCAATGAGGGAGGTAGTGCCAGCTTCCTGCAGTGTGGACAGAAGTCCAGCAGCTGCACGCCACTTCTGGGGTTTGAGGAAGTGCGCAGGCTGCTCCCCCTCCCCAAAACAGCCGGCGCCATACCACAAAGCAGGTCTGTGATGCACCAGGGACTCTCTGTGCCGGGGGGCGGGGGAGGCATGCTCTGGGGCTTCCCTTCTCTGCGCGCGGGGGGGTGGGGGTGAAGAGGCGCATGCCCTGGCTTCCCTCCTCTACAGGGGGGAGGAGGGAGGAATGCCAAGAGGAGGCGCGTGCTGGGGCTTCTCCCCTCAACGTGGGCGGGGGGTTAGAAGTCCCGAGAAGAGGCACATGACCGGACTGCCCTCCTCTGGGGGGGGGAGTCGTCCCTGGAGGTGGCGCGTGCTGGGGACTCCCTGTCCCCTGCTGCAGAACCCACTGGTCCCCTGCCCCCCACTAGCACTCTGTCTCCTGCCCCAGCACCCACTGGTCCCCTGCCCCCCACTAGCACCCTGTCCCCTGCCCCAGCACCCACTAGCACCCTTCCCCATTACCATGTCCTCTGATCGCACCACCACAGTTGGGGCCACATTAGTGAGGTTGGGGCAGGGGGGTTGGAGGAGTTATTTTTTTGCATCTCACTTGTGTGGCCCCAACTGACTTTTCTGTGGGTCAGTGACCCCTGACTCAAAACAAGTTCCCCGCCCGTCTCATAAATAAAGACAATGCTGAAACTTTTTGAGTTTGGCATAATATTTTATTTAAAAATGAAGCCTGGCCAACAAACCCCAGCTGGGACCAAGCCCCCATCTGGCTGCACAATTATAACACTCCTGAACCACCCCCCTCCCCCGGACCCTAGATCTAAGCCTATCATACACTGGAACCCCCTGTCCTGAGCCTCTCTCATCCCCAAACTCCTGCAGCCCCACACCCTCAGTCTTCTGCCACAACACTCCTGCACCATCCACACACCTGCAAATCTGCACCATCCACACACTGCCCATCTTGTTCCCAACCTCCCTGCCCTGAGCCCCTCTCATACTCCAACCCAAACTCCTGCACCCTCACATCCACAAGCATCTGGCTTGCTCAGTACCCCAACCCCAACACTCCCCATCCTGGAGCCCTCTCCCCGAAACAGCATCCCCTTCTCCACCTCCTTCTGCATCCAAATTCCCTCCCAGACCTTGCATCTCTCATCCCTTCCCACACCCAAATCCCTCATTCCCACCCCAGAGCCCACACATCCTGTCTCAACCCAGTGAGGGTATGGCTAGACTGCAGGAGTTTTTCCGAGATTCCAGAGGTATCCCGGAAAAACTGTTCTGTGTCCAGATACTTGTTTGGTCTTCTGCTTTTTTTAGCGGAACAGCAAACATGCTCTTTTGGTAACCTCTGTATTTCTCGTTCCATGAGGAATAAGGAGGCTTCCGAAAGAAGGAGTTTTTCTGACATTTGGCCCAGTCTAGACAGAATCGAAAAAAAAAAGCAGCAGTGTAGCCGTACCCTGAGAGTGCTGGGGATAGCAAGTGATGGAGAGGAGGAGAACAGAGGGCAGGGCTTCAAGGAGGGGGTGGGGTTTTGGGGGAAGGATGGGGCGGTAGATCTTGGCTTGTTCTGACATTTAAAAAGTGAGCTTGGACGTAAAAAGGTTGGAGACCACTGCTTTAAATAAAGAACTGAGGACTTTAATAGTTCAGCTAGAGGTTATGGATCTATTATACGAGTGGATGAGTGAGGTTCTGTGGCTGTAATGTGCAGGAGCTCATACTAGATTATCCTGTAAAAGCACTGCCGCGTCCAAGGAACACATCCTCTTTTATGAAAAAAAAAAGAATCAAAAAGCGGACATGTTCTTTCGCCATCCCTGTAAACCTCATTTTACGAAGACTAAGGGATGTGCTGAAAGAGGAGGTTTTTTCAAAATTTGGCGCCCGCCAAATTTTGGAAAAAAGTCTGAGAAGAAAAGCAGAAAAAGATACACAAATTGCAGTTCACAATTTGCGTATCTTTCTCTGACTTTTCTTTGTAGGTGTAGACATAGCCATAGAGAAAGCAAAGTGCAGACACTGCCTTTTAGGCAGTGTGGCATGCTAGGGCAATCACAGTGCTAGGCAAAAAGATGTGCAACTAGAAATCCCCAGTCAGGAGGGATCTCAACCCAAGAAAGATGACAGCTGGGAGGCAGAAGACTAAAATGTCATTTGTAGATCATGGAGAGGGACTACAGGTGCACTTACCAATGTGATGCTATGTTCCTCTGTGAATATTATACACATCTCTGTAAAGCATAAAGCAAAGTAAATCTATCCATTTAATGTCAGCTCTTCAGAGTAGGGACTATCCATAATTCTGTACTTGACCTAATATAAAATGGGGGGGGGCTATTGTATTAAAAATAATAGTGATAAAATGCCCATGATATTAGCCTTCACTACTTATAATCTTCTCAAAGTACTGAATTCTTTCTTATATATAACTATTGTTTATTTCTTTCACTAAAATTCTCCTTAGTGAAAACATTTATCTGTCCATTTGTCCAAGGAGTCATCCACTTTGAAAAGAAAACAGGCATGGCATAATCATTAATCTCTGCTATATTCCTGAATTTATTGTAGTTCTTGGCCTCACAAAAGGAAACCAATCACACTGACAATTTCTCCACTAAGAACAACAATGGATCCTTTGGCAACTTAGGTTCTAAGGTACCACAGGACTCCTCATTGTTTTTGCAGATACAGACTTCCATGGCTATTCCTCCCCCTCTGAGAAATATCTCCACTGTTCGGTAAAAATCATTTTTATTCTTTTTTTAAACTATGATTAAATTTATTTTGACTTTCTTGCTCATCCACAAATTTTCTCCTTTCAATCAATTTATCACTTGTACTAAGACAGGATCATTAATATGATATCATTCTTTGAGAAATTACTTCCCTTAGATATCTTTAAATCCATTGTTCTAATTAAGTTTGTAAAACTGAAAAAAAATCTTGAAAACCTGTCAAGATATAGACCAACTCATATGTATATTGTACAGAACCAATTATTACTCATTCTAATGAATGTGTCCTGAAAGTTATGGCTGATTTTTAATGAGTAGATCTAAAGGTCAAATTAACTCTGATAAAAGAAATTTTGAAAATTGGTTTACTTATTATAATCTGCCTAACCTGAAAGTTCATGGAATCTAGAGGTATTAAATGGAGTCAGCTTTGATATTAATAATAAGGCTGTCTCACTGAAGAACTGTGAAAGCCATCTTCTCCCAAATTAGAAATACTTACTTTTTCATACTTAATAGAGTTATCAAGCTATTAAAATTAATGATTAATCATGTGATTAATCCCACTGTTAAACAATAATAGAATGCAATTTATTTCTGTATTTTTGGAGGTTTTCTACATTTTCAAATATATTGATTTCTGTTACAACAGAGAATACAAAGTGTACAGTGCTCGCTTTATATTTATTTTTATTACAAATATTTGCACTGTAAAAAACAAAAGAAATTGTATTTTTGTATTAATCTACTATAAGTTCTGTAATGCAATCTCTTTAGCATAAATGTTGAATTTACAAGTATAGAATTATGTACAAAAATTAGACAAGTTATATGTCTTCAAGTCATCAAGGCTTGATGAAATGCATCCTGGAATACTCAAGGACTGAGCAGTTATCTGAGACATTAGTACTTATCTTTGAAAAGTCATGGAATAGGGTAGAGATTCCAGAAGATTGGAGAAGGGCACATATAGTGCTCATCTGTAACAAGGGGAAAAAAGGACAACCCAGGAAAATAGACAAGTCATCTTAACTTCTTTACCAGGAAAGATAATAGAGCAAATAAGTAAGGAATCCATTTGCAAATACCTAGAAGATAATAACATCATAAGTAACAGTCAGCATAGATTTGTAAAGAACAAATTGTGTCAAACCAACCAAATAGCTTTCTTTGACAAGTCTTGTGATTAAGTGGTAGATGTAGTATATATAGACTTTAGTAAGGCATTTAATATAGTCTCTCACTAACAAACTAGGGGAATATAACCTAGATAGAGCTATTTTAATGTGGCTGTATATCTGGTTGGATAACAGTTTCCAGAGAGTAATCATCAATGGCTCCCAGTCATGCTGGAAGGGCATAACAAGTGGGGCCCACAGGTATCAGTTCTGGGTCTGGTTCTGTTCAATATCTTCATCAGTTATTTAGATAATGGCATAAAGAGTACACTGATAAAATTTGCAGACGGTATCAAGTTGGGAAAAGTTGCAAGTTCTTTGGAGGATAGGATTATAATTCACAATTATAAGGACACACCTGGAGAAATCATCTGAGGCAAATAGGATGAAATTCAATAAGGAGAAATGCAAAGTACTCCATTCAGGAAGGAGCAATAAGCTGCACACATACAAAATGGGGAAGTACTGAGGGAAAGGACACAATGATTACATTGGACCACAAGCTAAAAATGAGTCAACAGTGTAACACTTTTGCAAAAAAGGAAACATTATTTTGGGATGTGTTAATGTGAGTGTTGTAAGCAAGAAACAAGAAGTAATTCTTCAACTCTACTCTGCACTAATTAGAACTCAGTTGGAGTATTGTGTCCAGTTCTGAGTACCACAACTCAGGAGAAATATGGACAACCGGAGAAAGTCCAGAGAAGAACAGACTAAAGGGCTAGAAAACATGAGCTATGAGGGAAGATTGAAAGAACTGGATTTGTTTAGTCTGGAAAAGAGAAGACTAAGAGGGGACAGTGATAACAGCTTTCAAGTGCCTAAAAGATTTTAACAAGAAGGAGGGAGAAAAAATATTTTCCTTAATCTCTGATGGTAGGACAAGCAGCAATGGGCTTAAATTGTACCAAGGGAGGTTTAGATTGGATTTTTGGAAAAACTTCTTATCAGGGTGGTTAAGCACAGGAATAAATTGCCTAAGGAAGTTTAAGAATCTCCATCACTGGAGATTTTTAAGAGTAGGTTAGATAAACACCTGTCAGGGATGGTCTAAATGGTGCCTGGTACTGCTGTGTGTGCAGGGGACTGGATCTGATGCCCTCTTAGAGTTCCTTCTAGTTCTAGGATTCTCTAATGCAGCATGGAAGTATGTCCTCTGGAATGGTGGCAGAAGCATGAAGGGATATACTAATGCTTAGAATATCTGGCACACAAATATCTTACAATGCTGGCTACACAAGTGCCATGTGAACACCTGTTCTCACTTTCAGGTAACATTGTCAGTAAGAGGCAGGCAGCATTATTTTCCATAAATGTAACCGAACTTGTTTGTCTTAGCGATTAGCTGAACAAGAAGTAGAACTAAGGGGACTTGTAGACTCTAAAGTTTTACATGGTTTTATTTTTGAATGTAGTTATGTAACTAAAAAAATGTGCATTTGTAAGTTCACTTTCATGATAAAGAATATGTTCTACAGTACTTGTAGGAGGTGAATTGAAATATACTGTTTCTTTTATCATTCTTATCATGCTAATATTTATTATCAAAAGAAATAAAGTAAGCACTGTACAATTTGTAATTTGTGTTGTAATAGAAATCAACATATTTGAAAATGTAGAAAAGCATCTAAAATATTTAATGAATTAAATGGGTATTCTATTCTGTAACAGTGTGATTAATTTTTTAAAGCACAATTTTTGGAGTTAATCTCATAAACTAACTGTGATTATTTGATAGTCCTACTTATCAGCTGGAAACACAGCAGCAACTTGACTTTTTCCAAATGTTTCTGGGGTAGCAACATAAAGGCCAGCTTGGAAAAAAAAAGACAATCTTACTCTAGGGACCAGGCAGAGAAGAAGGATCTCCACTGCATCACTAGAGCTATTGCTAGACTGCAAAATAATTTAATAATATAAAGTGGGAATAACATTTGCATGCTTTCATGGCTTTGAGAATTGATCATTGAAACAACTCTTGATTTGTGGAACTCCATATTAAGGTTTCTATATTTCAATTAGTAATAAGAAAAGCAGTGCCAATACAATAAGAAGCAACTGTCTCCATCCTTCAGCATGGCACTTTGAAGTGGCTTTTCAGTTGAATAGTCTCAATAATTCACATCTTCCTTCAACTCCTGTGGGACTTTCCTTTCAACCTTTGATTGGCACTAGAATTTCAGAGAAACTATGAGAGACAGCCCAGATCAAAGTTGGAAATGGCAGAAGTTTTCTTGTGAGACATACAGTTTAATTTTGCAAATGGAAGAGGTAAATATAAACTATAAAGCATCCAGACTTTTAAATGCCTAATCAAATTAGCTGGCATGTAAGGACCTTTGTCTATCCAGACTTGTGGGCTCTTCTATAACACAAAAATAAATAAATAGGCCAAAATGTCGAGGTTCACATTTCATTTGCAAATGGCTTAGGAATTTGTTCCTCATAACCTACAACTGGGAAATGGTCACAGTTCCTTGACAGTTATGAATCAGCACTTTACTGGTAGAATGACCAGCTTTTGAAAAGAATTGCCAAGCAATAGGCATTTCTTCAAGATCTTGCTGCTTGTAAAGCCAGTTAAAGAAAACTTGTAAGACTATCAGTAACAGTGCCATCTGGTGACTGCCACAATGCTACAGTGGAGACAGGGATGAAGCCAAAACAAAGTCAGGAAAGAGGAGAATCTGAAGGAGAAGGGAACTAAGAAAAAGGAAATAACAGAATTTTGGAGGGGAGAGCAGGAACTTGAGAGAACTGTAAAACATATTTCACAAATTGGGTCCCATTCATGATTTCAGCTATGGTAAGCCTTTCAGGTAAATGCTTGGGGTATGTCTAACAGCAAAGTTATTTTGAAATAACGGCTGTTATTCTGAAATAATTATGTAAGCGTCTACACAGCCATTCTGTTATTTTGAAATAACAGGTGGCTTATTCTGAAATCTGTAAACCTCATTCTCCAAAGAATAAAGCCTATTCCAAAATAGCTATTTTGAAATAAGGTGTGTGTAGACGCTCCACTGCTGCTATTTCAAAATAGCCCCTTACCAGAGCCATTCTAAGTTATTCTTCCCCAGTGCCTCTTGGACTCTAAATCAAGATTGCACGTTTACATTAGGGAAGCCTGCCTCGGACTAATTTTCCCTGATGTATAGATGTGCTATTTTGAAATAAGCTATTTCAGAATAACTATTCCAGAAAAGCTTATTTCGAAATAAGTGTGCAGTGTAAATGTACCCTTGCAAACAAACAGGTGGATGTGTGTGTGCGCAAGGGTGAGGGGTAAGGAAGGGATAAGAAACAAATGGGTGAAACATGAGACTATATAATACTTTTAAATAATCAAGGAAGCATCAGAAATTGTACATAATAAAGACAATTTAAAACAATTGTCAAAATTAATAATAAAATAAAATAATATTGTTCATTCCTTTCATCCAAGGCTGTGATCGCTAAGACTGCTGAAACACTGGTGAAACCAGTCAACATGGAGGGCTTGACCCCATAAGTTGAGTGTTAAAGGAGTTAAAGAGAAAAATTACTCAGGATAAACAAAATGTAAAAAGCAAAAGACCAGAGAGATTTGAAGGGAAAGCAACAGTCTATCCTATTAATTCATCTCTGCTTGATGCACTGGCATACTCTGCTGAGTCTGAGAGATTTGGACTCTCAATGGCAGTTATGGTGAATCACTTTCCCTTTGCATTAGGCTTGACATTTTCTGAGGTTGAGCTGATTAGCCAATGGCAATGGAATAGGAAGATGGAGCTTCAGAGAAACACAAGCAAATATACACGTGAAGAAGACTTGAAAAATTGAAATTACAAAGTAATATTGTAACTGACTGTTGACATGAAATGTTGATGTAGCTGGGTCAGTCCCTGGATGTTAGAGATACAAGGCCAGTAAGGTAATATATTTTATTGGACCAACTTCTAGTCCAATAAAAATATTACTTCACCCAGCTTGTCTCTGTAGACGTGAAAGTAGCTAAATTCAATAAGAAGGTTCTAAATAGGATTTCAAGTAGCTTGTTGTGATGTAGCAAACTGAAATTGGTACCTTATGGCCTAAATCATGATTTTACTGAACTAAAAACAAGCAATTTCTGTTGCTTCTTAACTTTGTCTGAAGGATATGCTCTGACTTTGTAGATTCACTGCAGCAAGTTATAAATGAGGTATGGAATGAAAAACCCTTTTTCATCCAATGCAGAGAGAACATGCAGAGTGTGCTTTTCAATCACTTTTGAACTGTGCTATTTGCTATAATGTCAAGCACTGACATATTAGGAAAAGGCCACCAAACTTATATAAGCATGCTCACGCATATATAGGAAACCACTCTTTGGGAACCAATTATACACAATGACACTATCTACAGTGAGGTAAGATGAAAGTCCCAAACTGTTCCAACATATTGCAGTCTTCAAATGATAATTCTGCTTACAGTGAACCTCTGCTTAAAGTGAAATTAGGGTGAATAAAATGTTCATCTATGTTGTAATGTCCTTTTCTGTAGGCTATACTATGCACTTTGATAGAATTGACCACTGTGGGTTATGCTGTACATCAGTTTCCATTATAACTACTTGTTTACACAAGCTGATGTATTTTCCATCTATGTCTCTGCCCAAAGTGATAAAAAATGTGTATTAAACCACCCTTTCAATCTATTGTTGAGTTTCTATATAGGGAGAGTGATATTTATTATTTTCTGTTCCCTTTCTTCTCTCATTATTCTCTTCCAGTACTTGGAAAAGAGAATTCTGTCTTAACTGTATCCTTTACTCTTTTTTAATAGCACATTTTCGAAGTATTGTCCACCTTTTATTAATCCTTGTAAACTTTATAACAATATATTTTCTGCTGTAGTTATGATGGTGATGACAGTGGGATATTCAAAAGCCAATGAGCATTTTATAAAATAATACAGAAAGAAACCAGTTACTTTCATCTCCATCTGCCATCACCTTACCATTCATGGCAAAGGGAGCATTTATCTGCTATTTTGTTTGTCAAATCTTTGATTAAATATTTACATGTGGGAAATTATCAGAAAAATATTTGAATAAACTGCCTCCTTATGTTCCCGCTAAAGTCCTTGAAAGTTTTGTCATTAACTTCAATGGCAGCAGCCCCGGTTCCCATGTGAAGAAGTATTAGTGACTGCCTGAAGCACATTGAGTCTTTTGGCATTTTTCTTTTTTTGTTGTTGTTACTTCAGTATGTACAACTGAGTATGACTATGTAAAATTAAGACCTGTTTTTAAGAATAGGCCATGAAACCTTGCAAAATATTAATTCTTCTAAGTAACTTTCTGCTAAGTGCTATTAAATATATGAAGATGATGAATAACTAGAACAATCCAATTGATGTGCTTAACATTGACAAAAATTTCCTTGAACTTCTGGAAGTGTGGGGTTGAGATGTAGAAACCTTTCACCAGCAAATTTTCCCTCCTGCTACTAAGGGCTGCATTCACTACAGATGAGAAACATCCTACAACTGCCTTTCATTCTTGTGATAGAGATGCAGCCGTGTTAGTCTGGTCTAGCTGAAACAAAAGACAGGACTATGCAGCACTTTAAAGACTAAACAAGATGGTTTATTAGGTGATGAGCTTTCGTGGGCCAGACCCACTTCCTCAGATCAATATGTGGAAGAAAATTGGCACAACCATATATACCAAAGTGATAATCAAAAAAAATTGAACACATATAAAAATGACGAATCCGGTTTAAGAACAGAGGAGGGGTGAGGGGGGAAGGTTAGTGTCTGTGAGGTAATGACATTAGGGGTGATAATTGGGGAAGCTATCTTTGTAACGGGGGAGATAATTAGCATCTTTGTTAAGACCCATACTCAAAGTGTCAAATTTAAGCATGAATGACAGTTCTGAGGCTTCTCTTTGAAGTCTGGAGTTAAAATCTCTTTGAAGCAATATGCATGTTTTAAGGTCATTGAGAGAATGGTCAGTCTGGTTAAAATAGCAAGCAACAGTTTTCTCTCTGTGAGAGAGCCTAATGTCTGTTTTATGTGCATTGATTCTTTGGCAAAGTGTCTGAGAAGTTTGTCCAATATACATAGCATCTTGTTAGTCTTTAAAGTGCTGCAGAGTCCTGTCTTTTGTTTCATTCTTGTGTTCACCTTCAACAAATCCATGTATTTCAGAAATACACACAAAATTAAGAAAGAAATCACACACACACCTGCCAGCTGGTATTCTCTCTTTTAGTGCCTTCCTACTCAGGAAAGCAGGGACCCAGGTTGGGAGTTAGAAAACGTGGCTGGGAAGAAGTGCAGACGTGGTGTTGAGCAAGTGTCTGGAAAGAAGAGGCTTTGCTACTGTAAGCCTCCATGCTTTGCAGACATATTGTAGCTGACTCTACTGTGAGTATTGTTGTACACCAGTCCCAAGACAGTTGATAGCCTACTGTGTGTACAAGCTCCCAGACAACTGCTACAGGCTCTTCTAGGCTCTAAACTCATACTTTCAATGGCTTCTCAAGCACCTGGACCCTTTCAGTAGAAGAGGATTCCTTTGTTAGGGTTGCCAGGAATAAATGCAGGAAAAAAATCTAAGCATAATTAGGTAACTATTACAATAAAGAATAATATAACAGTTCCATGTTGACCCTCTAGGGCCATTCCAGTAGAGGGTTATAAAGCTGACTTTTCCCCATAACTCCTCCATACACACATTCTTCTTTCCTACATTTGCTTGCCTTGTACTGGTGAACACATACAGTAATGAGCTAGCTGGTTCATTGTATTATTACAGAGAGAGGAAGGCACAGGGGGAGGTCATAGTAACCACTACTTAAGATTTGTATAGTAGGTGTCTTGGGACCTATGTTCAGGGACAGATGGCTTTTCTGAAAGTAGCTGGTGAAAAGACATTAATGGAATTAGTTAATGGGAAAGAGCAATTTAAGAGTTTAAACCCTCCCACAGCATCTTGTCAACTCTATTTCTATTGAACAGTCAAGGCACTTAGGATCAAAATTTTAAAGTCAACTCTAATTTCAGGAGCCTGAATTATCTGTTGCCCAATTTTGAGACATTTTGGAGTTAATTTTCAAAGGTAAGACATACCTACAGCTCGTATGTTGTTTTTGAACATCCCTGGAAAATTAGGTACCTGGTGTCTAAATGTGTGTCAGACGATGGTCAGGGCAGTGCATGTGTGTGTGTTACACCCGAGTCTTCAGCTGCTGAGACACAAGGCCCTGTCGCAGTAGGCAGTCTAGGTGAGACTGACGGGCGCCCCAAGGAGTTTAACGTCCGTGTCTTTACCGCTAGGATCGGGATCCTTTCGCGGCGGGCAGCCAACAGGCTGACAGATGCCCCGGAGTTTACAGGGAGAGCTTATTACACCTCAGATTTTGACTGCTAGGATACACGATCCCTTCGCAGCGGGCAGCCTGGGGAGGCTGAGAGATGCCCCAACGGATCGGTCCCCTGGAAGCGACATGATCCAACACTCAAGCTCTCCCTATATCTGTCCCTTATGACCGGCTGGAGTTCTTTTTAAAATTGTGCTTGGTTCTGTTACAGCAACTGAAGGAGTCAGGTCACAGCTTAAACAGTTACTATTTTATTGTTACAGGGTAAACTTAGCTGTTAAATGCTACTACTGTGTTACAGATAACACAGCCACTACAAAGGACAGGACAGAAATTACACTAATATATCACTTACAGGTACCATGAAACCCTTTTGGTACTCTGAGCTCTTATTAAATGCATGCAAAATAGACACCTAGCAGGTATATATTCTCACCCCTGCGTTCCAGACGTGGCGTGGCCAGCATCTTTCTCTCAATCCCTCGGGAAGAAGTAGGGCGAGGTTGGGCGTCCCACAGACCTCGGGAGTCAATCAATACCTGCCAGCAGGTGTAGATGATTGGAGCTCAAATGGGGTGGGCTACTAAACCCCTCTTTATACCCCTTGGGTCACGTAGGCTTCTTCCTGGTCTCAAGTGGCCAATTAGGAAAAATGGCTGTGAACGCCAAGTTTTCCATGAAGGGTGCAAAGCATAATTCACACCTGGGAAAATGCAGACAATGGGCACCTCTGGTATGTGATGGGCGAAGATTCCTCTCCTGGGACAGTGCAGGCGTGTCAATTACTGGTACTAGCCATCGGGGGGGGGGGAGGGAGGCCCCGGGTCGTCAGCTAGCCCATTTACTGTCTGGTTTCTGTTTATGGTAGAGTCAGGGACAGGCAGCACACCTGCATTCCCAGGGCATCAAAGGCTGACTGCTTTTCTCTTGCTCTCTGGGGGGGGGGGCGGGGGGGAAGCAAGATGGGGTTCATGTTTGGCTACAGTGTGGTAACTCAAAATTAGAGACAACTGAGAGACAAGTGTTTTTAAAAGAAAGCCTCCCACAGTTTCACAAAAAAAGGCCTATGTTCTATACAACCAAATAACTATATTTTAACATGTCTATTTAGATTCCTTCTGGACGTCACTTATTTTCTTGGTGACCTCAGTCATGGTAATTATATACACAAATCAAACTGCACAATTGTGTGTGTAATTTATAACTTTAAAAAAAACTGGCTCATACAATGTATGAACAAAAAACGATGAGAATCTGAAAGCTACCATTGTGTTGCACCATCAATAATCTACTTACACCCACATCGATATTTTCTTCTTGTTTAAAAGCATGTATATAACAACCTAAAAGTGGTTTTGATTCTTAAATTCTATATTGGCAGAGAAATTTCAGTAACATCTTTTTTTAAACATATCTTAAAATCACCGTACTTCCTCCCATTTGTTTTGACAATATTTTCAACAGAAAGCAAACCAGACAATGAATACAATCTTGACTATACTAAATTGTGTTTCTCTTCCAGCCAGGCATGTCTGTGAGCCCAATAAAATAGTTAAAATGGGCATAAATGGGAGTAGGATCAATCAAGAATCAGATTAGAAAAAGAATGTGATACTTATGTAACTCAGAGGCAGTAAGGCCACACATGGGAAAGTGAGCCTTTACTAAAAGGTAGTTGACTCTTAGCTCATGAGATAGAGACATGTTGCTGTAGTCCTTAAGTTGCAGGTTCAATTCCCCCTGTTCATAAGCTTTGTCCACAACCCAAATACCATTTACTCAGAATGTCATTAGACTGCAAAGATCTGTTTCCCTTACTCACATTCAATATTACTTTATGCTGACTGGTTCCAGTGAAATTAATGGAACCATTGAATAGTAATGTGATTCTTAACATGAGTAAAGGAGCAAAATCTGGTTCAATATGATCATCCTTCTTCTTTCTTGTACATATTGGTCAACAGACACATAGTTAACAATGCTGACCTTAAAGTAATCTTAATTGGGCGTCAGAACTGACCCTCTTTATTGAGATAAATAAGGGAAATACAGACTTCTTAGAACTACGTTTTGGCTGTCTGTGGACTCCAGCAAAAATTACTGCCTTGATTTGCATTTGGATCATGTCCCAAAGATTATCTTTGCAGCATCCAATGGATAATTATACTTTTTCCAAACTGTCCAGAGCTGATCTAGACTCACATATTGGGCCCTTAGCAGCATACTATATGATCCATTAAATGATTACTAAGGCTTTACCAAATAAATTATTCTTCCTATTAATCCTTTTTACCTGATAATGTAGTCTTCAGGGATATTTCTGGTATTGAGTAAACCCTTACAAAAACTATTGCATTAGCATTCTTAGTTTATTCAAGTAAACATTCATCATTAGTACTGTATCTTGTGAACTTTAAAGAAACTCACAATTTTTAATGATTATTTCTAATATTAATTGCCCATGTTCTGAACTTATTTTTTTATTCCAAGAAATTTAATCTCTTTCTCTCATGAAGCCCTTCTGTTTCTCCTTCATTTGCAATGACAGATGGCAAACAATTAATACTGGTACAATCGCTATAGTATTTCATTTTCTTCTCCCTTTACTTCTCTACCATTAATTTGCCAAGATCAGTCTGTCACTTGTAATATGCAAGCCTTGACTGTTAATCCAAATATATTGTGATATTTGATATATGTTCTTCCTTTTTTACATGCTGTAACTTTATGAACCATTATGTCTATCCAAGGCATTCATTTCTTATATCTTTATATAAACATATTTTACTACTTCATTTGTGACAACTAGAAATTATTGAGCTGAAAGTAAATTTTAAATCTTTTAAATGTTCCTTAGATCCTCACTGCTATTCTTCATTTATTAAGCAGCCTAGCTAAATCCACAGTATCCAAACTTCCCAATTTAACAAACAGCAGAATTTCTTTCTGACTACTGACTCCATTCACACAGATTCCAGAATCATACAGGCTCCTTCCTTAAACCAATTTGTTGCACTCAAAGATGTTCAGATAATCAAGATTCTACTGCAATATTTCCATAGGAATAGGGAAATCTAGAACATGTCATTGTCATATGACACATCTAATCAGGTGACCTATTTCTATGATCTCTAGTACCAATAAACACCTTCTTCAGAAGCTGTTTAACACCCTTAATAAGCAATTATAGAATAAGCTACTGGAATGGTTTCTCTCTCTCAGGTTTGGAAAGGGGTCACTGATTCACTACAGTAAACTGCAACAGTCTCAGCTCTGGCCCTCTGAGCCAGGCAAAGCAAACAAATATTCTGTATTTGATCAGTCTCCAACAACAGTCTAGTGCAGACTTTCTGGCCTACAGTGAGTATGCAACTAGCCACAACTGTAGTTATCATCAGGGAATAGGATGTAGTCCCACCCTACTTCACTGAATCCCAGACCTATCAGTAGCCATCAGTGGGGTGGTGGGGAAAGGTGAGATCACTGCTGTACATACTGGCAGCACACACGGACCAATCTCTAGTTTCCCTGGGTTACTGCCTACTTGACCCTCCTGGTATCATACCGATGGCACCAGGCTTTGGCTTGCAGGTTCACAGTTGGATGGTGCTTCCACTGGTATTACCCTGGGGCCTTCCATCTCTTGAGCAGTAAGATGCCAGTCTACTTCACAGCCATTCCTGGACCTTGCAGAGGATGTAACTCTTTAGGGAAAATATCCACCTCCTTTCCCAATCCAGCTTCAACTGAGCTGCAGGACCCTCAAATACTTGTCTATCCTTGCTCTTCTTGCTGGAGCATCAGGTCATGTTCAGGTGCACACACTAGAGGGAATTAACCCCTTCAGTACTTCAGGGAGGCCCTTTGGCCTCACTACTGCTACCTATGGGGGAAATACCTTCCAAATCCAAGCAGTTAGTGTTAGGATTGTGTCCTGAACCATGAATGTTTTAGATACCTAAATAAGTTTAGCCTACCTTTATAATTGTGAATATTCTTGTTAGCCTTATATATGATTTATCCTTAACTTCAACAATAGCTGTAGCAATGAGTTTTAAAGAATAACAATGTTTTATTAAAAAAAAAAAAAAATTTCCAGTTGTGGCTTTAAATTTGTGGCTTTTGCTCACTAGGTCCCTGTTAATTCTTGCATTAAACAGGAAACTCCTTCAATTTAATGTTTTCATTTTCATCTCTTCTCTAGACAAAATGGAATTTTGGCTTTGCCTATCTTTTCCTCCATTTCCCCTGCTGGCAGATGGCTTTTTTGGGACATTTTCTTTTACCCTAGACAACCAGCATCAATTTTACTATCCTCTTCCAGCAAGGGATCTGGATATCAGAGAATATGAGATTTCTTTGATGGAGGTGAGATGACAATGTCCTGCTGCTTCAAGACAGTGTTGCCCCTATGTGCCTGGAAACCTTTGAACATGCCATATTTTGAACTTCCTATCTGTATTATTCACTCTGGAAAAACATTACCAGAAAGCCCCAAGGAGCAGTCAGAGCAGTAGAAATGACTGGGTTACATTAGGTTTGGTTCGGTTTGGTTTGTGAGATAAAGACCATTTTAGCCACTTATGTTCACCCAAATCTAATTATAAAAAAGCTTCTTGAAAATGGAAATTAAGTTAATAATTACTTATTAATCCTAGGCAACATGGAACAATAAGTTTGTTATTGTTGACAATGTTATAAGTTTGACAATGCTACCATAGAAAGGGCTATGAAGAGGACTTTTTTTGTACTAACGAAGATAACTTTTCAATCTCTGCTGATGGAAGACAACTGGCTTGATAGTCATTAGGCTTGTTACATCTGTGTGCCCAAGAAAATCACTTTTAAAATAACAAAAAAGCAATGAGTGCTACATTTCTCCTTGGAGCAGAAATGCTTATTAGATGAAATTTGAAATTTTGTTTTCTCTCACCAATATCACTTGCTTTGAAGTACCGAGAACTGGGATGCTCTCAGCAGAGAAATTGATTTAAAGGATTTTTAAGCCATCAGTTTCTCTTTGCTCTGAGCATGCCCCATTGATACTTCAAAGACAAGAGACACTCTGGATCTCTCAATGGCATCGCCTGCTTTTGAAGTACAAAACACATGGGAAATGTCTCAGCAAAGAGTACATTTTTGAAGTAACCTTTAATGATAATTACCTGAACCAATGCACTTTAATTGTTTAATAACTGGCCTTTTAAAGTGTATCAAATGCACCTACAACAAAGGATTATAATAAACCTACAAAAAACATTGGACCCAGTAAAACATCTGAATTGAGCATCATCATCATAATTGTCACAGAGTCATAATAAAAATTGGTTTACAAGGGATTACTCCTTATAGCTGCTACACTAGCTAAAATGAGTACCATAATGTAATATAGGCAGCAACAAAAGATACCAATCCCACAAATTTTAAGAACATCCTGTGTAGCAGCCAGCATCAAGAAAAAAGTACAAGCCAAAAATTGTTTAGAGGTCTGCAATCTGGATTATTTGCTGGGTTTTCAAAGAGCTGAGAGATTGAGTTCTTGATAATGAGTACAGTACTAGTTGTGCTATCCAAAGTGTTCAGGACTGCACCTTGGAAGGACAGGCTAGCATTTTCCCCAGAGGTGTAGAGTATGGAAGCCACCAAATGAGATTCCTGAAGTAGTAGGGATCCATAGTAGCACGTCTACTTGCAGAAACTAGACTTCAGATGCCACTCACAATGCCTATAAATGTAATTGACTATTGGCAATTAGAGTTTATTCCTAAAGCACTGAAATCAAGGGGAGTATTTCTGTTGGCTTCAATTGACTCTGGATCTGGCCCTCATTGCAATGGTTTCATCCCATAAACTCCAGATGGCTCCTCTGTGTCACTCTCATTAATGTTCATGGAAGTTGCTGTATGAGTATATTGTAGGGGGAAATGGAGCCTGTTAATATTAGGTGGATAGGGATATATCTTCGTTATAATTATGTTTTAAATGCAGGGTTCACAAATGATATTTCCTGCAGTAAAGGTAATTCCAATATTTCACAACTTAGCAGAAACCCCTTATGCTCAAAAACTTTAACTTGTACAACCTCTGACATTTCTTCTGCAAGATTATCATCAGCACATGGCCAATGACAATATAAGAGGAAGGATCAAAACTAATCAGTAAAAGGATAACATGAAAGTCATCTAGTTCCATGGAAACACAGTGCTTCTTTTTTCTGAAATTCTCACCTATCCAATTCAAAGGAATCACAGCGGGACTCTGGAATTAGTCACCTTTTGTGCAGCAATTAATATTTTACTTTAATGAGGTACTCAGAAGCTTTGGGGATGGAGGAATTATCAGTCATGGAACTTGAAAATGTTGATGATAGCTCACCAGGAAGTTGAAAGCATGCTGTTGGCCATTTCACAGTACATTCTAACATGTTCTAAGAAATCATATAGGCATTTTGAGTGTATGAAGAATGGACTTCACCTCAAGGGATACTCAGGGATTTGGGGTGAGGGCAAATAAGTCTAAGTACGAGATGTCCTCAAAGCATGACTCTGATAATTTGCCTGAACAATCCTCTGGCAAATTCAGTGCAAAGAAGTATGTTTATGGTAGATGAGGTTTAGTTATGTTTGAGTAGGGGAGACACACACACGTACACATACACATCCTGGTTTTTCAACACTGCACCAAAATGCTATGATCAGATCTGATCAATATACAATGCCTGGGGAAAATCAGTAATTCTAGACAGTTATGTTGTCATTTGACACTTCTGTATCACCTACTAACACTGCTTTTATCATAGCTCTGTATCTTCCTCCCTGTTCAGTACTGCATCGAGTATACTATTGCCAATCAATAAACAATTGTTTCCACAGAACATATCTTTTTGGTAACTCAGATAAAAAAAGATGTACTCCAAGTTGAAATTTTAAATGATTTTAAATGAACACAGAAGATTGATGTTTATCAGTTTGCATCTTTTTTTGTTCTCTTCTTTCTAGTGACTTTTATTGCAGATAATAAAATATCCTAATTCATAGGCCCCAAACAACTTTTGAATATAGCGTCTATTGATGTCAATGGGAGTAATTCATGAACCTCCAAGCACAGAATTTGGACCCATATTATTTAAATACAACCTGAAGAGACAAATGGCTTTTGAAACAATATTATGATATGACGCATATGAGACAAAGAATGAAAAATACCTTTAATAGCTTATCAAGGTCTAATCCTATACAAATAATATCTACAGAGTTTGTATATACAGTGTGTATTATAATGAAAACGTAGAAATGTAATTCTATCTTCCATAGTTATGAAGATGAAAACAAGTACAATGTTAAATTTAAATTATATTTAGTTCCCTCTTTTCATACTAAGGCAGTCAGGTTCCAGTGACACCAATGCATATACAGTCACCAGACCCAAAGAGTTAAGATTGTTTCTCTCCTAAGTGTCTTGAAGATTGTGGAATCACATCAAAGTTCACACTCAAGCCCATTATTTCAAAATAAAGGGCTGATTATTTCAAAATAATAATGGCTGCTTTCCTTGGGGGAAAAGATTATTTCGAATTTAGGCTACATCTGTACTCCACCGTAGTTTGAAATAAGATACACAATTAGAACTATGCAAATTACATACAATATTTCAATCTTATTTCAAAATAGTTTATTCCATAATTTGGCGCTGTGTTTGAAATAACCCACTATTCTGAAACATCCTTTATACCTCGTGGAATGAGGTTTACAGGGATGTCAGAATAGCGAGCCTGTTATGTTTTGAAATAACGGGCTTGCTGTGAAGACGCTAGATAGCTATTTTGGGATGATCCAATATCCCAAAATAGCACTGCATTGTAGACTTAGCCTAAGTTATTTCAAAATACTTTCCTAGTGTAGACATGCCTTTAGTGTCTTTGGCTTTTGCCCTCCCCACAAGCAATGATTTCTAAATGTCTTTCCTTATCTAGTCTCTTTCAGTGTTCCCCAAATGGTGCTCTGCGTAACCGAAAGTAGTGGTTCCACGAGGAGCTGGCACTCCCCTGCTCCCTCTGAAAGAGAGAGATCTGGCTAGCCAACTTCTTAAAGAAACAGCACACTTGTTTCCCGTTCCTCCCTGGTGACACAGAGGCATAGCGAGGCAGGGGCAGAGGGGAACAGTTGCTCCCGGCCGGCATACTAGGGGGGTGCCGGACAGGGGTGACCCCACGTGACCCACAGCGGGGAGGGAAGCACTTCCCTTTCCCAAAGGAGCCAGCGGGTGCTGCCTGAACAACTGGGGCTGTGGCACCTGGCAACTTAGTTCCGTGGCCTTTCTGCGTGGTGGGGGGAGCGGGAGGTCAGGAGACCTGGGGCTGCGCAGCTCCAACTGTGCAGGCAGCATGCTCTGCCCTGGGACTTCCTGGATCCTTCCCCCCCACCACCACCCACCGGCAGGATGGCATCGCAGAAGTAAGTTGCTGGGGTGCAACAGCCCCTGCTGTTCAGGCAGCACGTGTGCCAGCTGTTTGGGGAGGGGAAGTGCAGTCGCATACTTCCCAGAACCCAGAGGTGTTGCTGGATTGCCAGGTACTGGTCCCAGCCACCCCTGTCCCCTACCCCTGTCCAGGCCCCTCCACCAGTACCCTGTCCCCTGCCCCCACCAGCACTGTCCCCAGCACCCAGCAGCACCCTGGCCCTGGCCCCAGCACCTTGCCACCCACCCCAGCACCCAGCAGCATGCTGTTCCTTGTCCCAGCACCCTGCCACCCACCCCAGTTCCCAGCAGGACCATGTCCCTAACCCCAGCACCCTGCCACCTGCCCCAGTATCCTGCCCCAGCACCCTGCCACCTGTGCCAGCATCCTGCCACCCACCCCAGCACTCAGCAGCACCCTCTCCCAGCCCCAGCACCCACTAGCACCCTGTCCCCTGCTGTAGCCAGCCAGAGTAAGTCTCAGGTCCAACACTGGGCTCTCAAGGTACAAAATACGCCACACAGGTATCTGTCAAACACAAGTAGTTTATTTCCTGACAGCTAACAGCTGTGCCACATAAATGGAAGAACAATATATCAAATAAGTGGCATATCTTACGTCCCTTCCTGCAAGCCTGGGACCCCGGGTAGGCTGCAGTCAAAGTGGGAGGTTGTCTCAGCTTCCGAGGCGCCAGTACCCAAAGCCCATCGGTGAAGTCCAGTTTGCTAGGCTTTGAGGCAGCCTTAAATACAGTTTTCCCTGCCTTGTTTGGCAGTTTGGAAATTTCCAGGGGTTACTCATTACGTGCTGATGTAGGGCTTAGCTGTTAGTTATCGATCTGGTTCTGATCTAGTTCTACTTGTTCTTTGGCCCTGTTTACATGATCAGTATGTAAAGGTAAACAGAATTGTTTATGCGTTCTTGCCCTTTACCCTTATCTTAATACTTGTTCTTGCTATACTGGCAACAATGCTTATCTTAAGTGGCATATGTTCCCAAAGACTTGCTTCTGGCTCATCAGTAGTCGGGAAAAAGCGGGGTGGGGGGAGGGGAGAATGCAGGCCTCACCACCCCTAAACTAGCACGTACAAAGTTCTTCCGCAATTGACCACTACACCTGCCCCCATCAGCACAGTTGGGACCACATCAGTGAGGCTTGGGGGTTTTGGAGGGGGCTTTTTGGCATCTCACTTGTGTGGCCCCAACTGACTTTTCTGTGGGTCAGTGACCCTTGACTCAAAACAGGTTCCCTGCCCCTCTCATAAATAAAGACAATGCTAAAACCTTTTGAGTTTGACATAATATTTTATTTCAAAAGAAGCCTGGCCAACATGCCCCAATTGGGGCCAAACCCCCATCTCACTGCAGCATCATAACACTTCTGCACCACCTGACCCCAAATCTGAGCCTATCATACACTGGAACCCCCTGTCCTGAGCCTCTTACATCCCCAAACTCCTGCATCCCCATATCCTCAGTCTTCTGCCACAACACTCCTGCACTATCCACACATTGCACATCTGTATCCTGAGCCCATCATACTCACAACCTCCTTGCCCTGAGCCCCTCACATATCCAACCCAAACTCCTGCACCCTCATATCCACAAGCCTGTAGCTTGCTCAGCACCCAATCTTCCACCTGAGCCCAGCACTCCCCAGCCTGGAGTCCCCTCCCCGAGCCAGCATCCCCTTCTCCTGCATCCAAATTCCCTCCCAGAGCTTGCACTTCTCACCCCTTCCCATACCCAAATCCATCATTCCCACCCCAGAGCCCGCACCTCCTGTCTCAACCCAGTGAGAATGTATAAGGGCTGGGGATAGCAAGTGACGGAGAGGAGGGGAACAGAGAGGATGGGGCCTCAAGGAAGGGGTGGGGTTTTGGGGAAGGAATGTGATTTTCATGCACTGGTGGGTCCCCCTCTCCCCCCTTTTTTGTTTGACAAACCTAGGGATTCCTTGAAATTCTGAAAAAGCTGAAAAGGGGTCCATGGGTAAACACTGCTTTATATCCTGTCTTGTATCTCCTGATCCCCTATTGATGCCTCCTCTTAGATACCCAGGCACCATTTCCTGTCCAAAACTGAACGTCTTTTATCCTAATTCCTGACCTTTATCTCCTGTCCTTATCCCCACTAACACCACTAGCGCCTGCCTATCACCCTGATCAGCAATTTTGCTTTTCATCTTTTCATCTTCTATGTCTTTCTCCTTCCTTCAAGACTATGGGCATGTCTACACTGGGGAATTATTTCGAAATAATTCCACTTTTTTCTAAATAAAAAGTAGAGCATCCATACTACCAAGCCAGTTATTTCACAATAAGGGGCTGGTAATTTTGAAATAATGACTTTTTTCCCCTTGGGAAATAAGCTTATTTTGAAATAGTTATATTTGAAACATCTTGAAATAGTGTTCTGTGCATCTTAAGAACATGCCTGTTATTTTGAAATACATTTGAAATAACGGGCTTCTTATTCTTGCCTCCTGTAAACCTCATTGCACGAGGATTAAGGAAAATGCTGGAATAGCAATTTATTTCGAAATTAGCACTGTGTAGACAGAGACAAATTTCAAAATAAGCTATGCAGTTTGCGTAGGTCAAATTGCGTAGCTTATTTTGAGGTATGCGTTACTGTGTAGACATATCCTTCCTGTCCTCATCCAGTCTCGTATTCCTTCAGACCATTTCCTAACCCTCCCATCACTTCCTTCCTTCTCATCCAATAACCCTCATGCCCTCAATTAATTATTGTGTTGTGTCTTGCCTTGCCTTCATCTTGACTCATCCAGATAGCAAGTTATTTGAGACAAGCAATTCATTTTATCTATGCTCATAAAATGCCATGTGACTTTTCAATGCATGTTAATAACAAAAATCAAAGAGTAGTAATATCATTAATGCATGAGGCTCTCTTACTTCAGTGAAAGCCTCAAGTACTACATGTTTTCGTGGTCAAGTGTGTTAATTACAAATTTAATACCCCCAATGTTTTCTAGATAAATATCTAAATTAGGAAACATTTTAATACATAGTTGTTCCAAAAGCTACACTTTGAAATGAAATTTGGTGTTGGTTAACTGTTGCTTTTCTCATCTTAAACTAATATGGATTAAATAATCCTTCCTATGGCAAAGATCATATAGCTTCTAAAACAATTGCCCTGTATTTCTGGATTACGTAAAATCAGTTGCACTCCTCTTGTGCTTTGTTGATCAAATAAGTCTGTATCCCATTGTGAATTATGGCAAGTACACTTGGTCAAAAGGAAAGGTTGATTAGCAAGGCCTGAATTGTGGTCTAAAGGCATATAGAGCTAAAATCTGTTAACTTCTTGTGAGCTTCCCCTGTCTTGAAAAAATAAAATGCACAGACTTCCGGGAAATACTAAACCTGCATTTTTCTTTTCAACCCCATTTTATCAGTGTGATGCCAGCAGTCTAAACTATGGAAGGCAAACAGTGCTGAGTAGATCTTCTGCATATTAGAGGAAATAATGTGTGCACAGATACACAATGGCAAACAGAAGACTGATTATTTTAACACATTGAGACATATTCTATTGTGCTATTATAGACATGACTGGTAGCCCTGTCTGTGGTTAAAGTTGCCTAACAGGTATCAGACAGAATCCTGGATTAGATGGATTTTAGGTCTGATTCATTAGGGAAATTTCTGTATTCCTATGACCACTTTTTTCCCCCCTGTAGCACCTCAGAAGTCATAGGTGACATAAGCTGAGCACCCAAATTTAGTGGATTTAGAGTGTTAGCCATGTTAGTCTGTAACTTTAAAAACGAGTAGCTCTATATAAGAACATAAGAATGGCCGTACTGGGTCAGACCAAAGGTCCATCTAGCCCAGTATCCTGTCTGCCGACAGTGGCCAGCACCCCAGAGAGGGTGGACTGAAGACAATGATCAAGCGATTTGTCTCCTGCCATCCCTCTCCAGCCTCTGACAAACAGAGGCCAAGGACACCATTTTATCCCCTGGCTAATAGCCTTTTATGGACCTAACCTCCATGAAATTATCTAGCTTCTCTTTAAACTCTATTATAGTCCTAGCCTTCACAGCCTCCTCTGGCAAGGAGTTCCACAGGCTGACCACACGCTGTGTGAAGAAGAACTTTCTTTTGTTAGTTTTAAACCTGCTACCCATTAATTTCATTTGGTGTCCTCTAGTTCTTCTATTTAGGGAACTAATAAATAACTTCTCTTTATCGGCCCTCTCCACACCACTCATGATTTTATATACCTCTATCATATCCCCCCTCAGTCTCCTCTTTTCTAAACTGAAAAGTCCCAGTCGCTTTAACCTCTCCTCATATGGGACCCGTTCCAAACCCCTAATCATTTTAGTTGCCCTTTTCGGAACCCTTTCCAAGACCAAAATATCTTTTTTGAGGTGAGGAGACCACATCTGTACACAGTATTCAAGATCTGGGCGTACCATAGTTTTATACAGGGGCAGTAAGATATTCTGTGTCTGATTTTCTATCCCTTTCTTAATAATTCCTAACATCCTATTTGCCTCTTTGACCGCCGCTGCACACTGCGTGGAAGTTTTCAGAGAACTGTCCACGATAACTCCAAGATCTTTCCTGATTTGTCGTAGCCAAATTAGCCCCCATCATACTGTACGTATAGTTGGGGTTATTTTTCCCGATGTGCATTACTTTACACTTATCCACATTAAGTCATGAGCTTTCATGGGCAAAACCCACTTCTTCAGATGAGCTTAAGTGAAGAAAAAAAGAGGGGGGCTCAGAAATTAAAACAGAAAAAGAAGGGAGAAGGAGAAAACATTACCTGTCAATTATAGTGCAATTAGCCTCATTAGAACCAGCACTACAATTGGCAAGTACCATTTCCCCTTTTTTCTCCGTTATAAATTCTGAGGGTTCCCCCTTTTTTTCTCCACTCAAGCTCATCTGAAGAAGTGGGTTGGACCTCTCTGGTCCAGCACCCTGGGGACCTGACGAGTCCTGAACGAGGGAATTTGCTGGACCAGGGAAGGTCCCCAGCTACCAGCCCCACAGCCTGCCTCCCCTCCCTGCTGCTGGCCCTAACCGCCGCCCATCGGGCTGCCATGCTGCTGCAGCCCAACAGCCCAGAGTGCCACATCTCCAGCCCCACTACTGGGGCTACCTTGGATTCCATATCCCTGGCCCCGCTACTTGGTGCTGCTGGGGCTGCTGCAGGTACCACGTCCCTGCCCCACCTCCACTACCAGGGCTATCACGTCCCCATTCCACCTTCGCTACCACGGCTGCCACGTCCCTGGCCCTGGCCCTGCCAGTGGAGTGACCAGGGCTGCCACAACTGCCACATTCCCAGCCCCACTACTGGGGCTGCCACAGCCTTGGCTGTGCTACTGGGACTCCAGCCCCGGTACCAGCTCCAGCAGCTCCTAGCCACCAGCTCTCTTACCACTGGGGCTCCCAGCCTGGACTCCCTGGTCCAGGAACATCTGTGGTCCTGCCAGACCACAGATGTTGCCAAATGAGGGAGTCCTGGTTTTAATTTATTTATTTTTTATTATGTGTGTGTGTGTGTGTGTGTGTGTGTGTGTGTGTGTGGTGCCACAGGACTACTCATTTTTACATCAGACAAAGTCACACAGCTAATCACTAAAAGGAAACATACTTCAGTGTCCAGAATAATGAATACAAATGTAACTGAAAACTCATTTAACATCTTAATATATGCACTTGAAATAGATTTAGGTAATATATTCAGTATTACTTCTGGGAACGTACTAGTACTAGAAACTCTGACTGCTTGACACAATGTTGTTGTTTCTGGAGAAATTACATCTAAGTTTCAGTAATTTCATAAATAATGTTACACAATACAAAATGACGTGGTACTCAGATATGAATCAGTCCTACTGTGGTATCTGCAAATACACAATGGTACTGTATTTTAACACCCAGACCTCTGTTTATTAATAAAAGTATTGTTTAATGTATAGTAGTATGTATATAGCTTTACAAATAGATAACAATCTGATAGCCACCTGCAATATTACAGCCACCAAAGCGAGAATTGGACTAATAGTCCAATTCTCAAGAGAAATACCAAGAAAATCCAGTTAATGTAATTCTTTACTGAATACTTACTTTTATGCTGTCATTTGTCCTCATTAAATTGTGCCTAATATACATACATAAAATAAAATCTTTTAAATTAAATAATTAGCATCAGTTGAATAATATTTCTGAATAATGTATTCAGTGAAGTTTTCCCATCAGTCATCAACCTAATTATCATCAGATATGTGCCCAAGAAAGAAGACTGTACTGGCGGAGGAGCTCACTCAGTAAATACATTTATTATATGACTGGCTTTAAGACGAATAAAACATTTAGCAGAACCAATGAACTTTACTAATGAGTTCTGATATAACACTGCACTGGTAGATCTCAAAGCACTGGGAAAAAATGGTCAAAGTCATTATCTGCATTTGATAGACGGGGAAAGTGATTTGTACAAGATCACACACCAGGCCAGTCGTTATCACAATCTAGTGCTCTGTCCATTAGGCCAAAAGATGCTGAAAAAGTCAGTAGAATTAGGAAGCTTGATTATGCGTAAAAGAATACAAGGAAAACACATTGGTGTAACTAAAAACACCTGAATTTTATGATGAATGTCTGATAACTATTCTAATCAATAACACCCTAGCATCAAGGCAGAGTTTGAAAATAAAGCAATTAGCACAGCTTTATTGCCTCAAGCTTAGCTCTGGGAAATAGAATGCTTAACTTGGCATTCAATTTAATGGGTGGCATAAATTGAACTGAGATGTTCATTTCCTTTGGTGTTATTAAAATGTTCCCTTCACATGTTCTGCCCAAGTCCATTGTGCATATCTTCCATGCTCAGGATAGCAGAGTTTTTAATTGATTATGTAATCCCAGTAGATAAACAAATGGTCCAACACTACTATGAATATGCTAGAGAAAAATAAATGAGCATTCACATACTATTAAAATGGCTGTGAGCACTGGGCATGGTGCTCTAAGTCATAGCTATAAGACCCGAGCTCAGATTCCAATGTATAAGGAAATATGGGGAGGCAGTAAATTTAGCATTTGGGGGAATAGCAAAAGCCCTATGTTTCTCAAGGGTTACCTCTTCGGCCATTTAAGAAGTAATAAGACGTTTCGTTCAGTTTTCCTCACTTGGAACATTAATGGCTATAGCATGAGCAGAGGGTAAAATAGGAATAATATGGGTATTTTCAGGGAATTTTAGTGAGCACAAATTCTTGGGTAAGGAAAATCCTTGGCTCCTTAATTGTTAACTATTGAGTATGGTACTAATGTGCCATTATATTAATGCTGTTTTCCTACACCAGACATACAGAAGTTCAGATGCACATCTGAGTTCCTTCATGCATACTGGCATTATGCCCATCCCTCAACCACAGCTGGATTTGATTTGAGCTGGTGAAAATTTTCCATCAGAAAATGCTGATTTCACATCATCACCATGATTGTAGGAACATACTGATTTAATCAAAAAATTACATGAAATTATCAAAATATTTTTCCAAATTAATTATTTCACAATTATATTGTTATGAGATGAACCTGGTATTGCTGCTTGGATCCTTAATTCAAATACATTAAATTAAATGAAGAAAAATTAATTTTCTGGGGCAGGTCTGGGGATGAGGGGTTCAGTATACTGGCTGCCTTGAGGAGATTTGGATGGAAGGACAGATGCACATTTCTAAGAAAACTGTATTATAACATAAAAGTTAAAGACAAAGTGTAACAGTTCAACCCAACAAAAATATTTTTGTAAAGTTATTTTGATGTGTCTAGAACAATTTTTCAATACATTTCAACCTCTCATTATGATTTGGGATAAAAACAAAATTTTCTGAATTTCTCACAGAAGAAAAATTCTAGTTTCTCATCAGCTCTACTTAGAACCCACTCTCCCTCTCCTCTATTATTTGCTGTTTTTCCATTATGTCATTCAAATATTATTCTATGTGTGGAACGATAAAAAATAAGGGTTAGAGGGAAAAAACCCTGTTAAATTGCCCCCGTCAGGGCAGGATTATCCTGTGTATATATGATATTTCTAGTCCATTTGTCCAAACATCTTTAAGTCTTCCACATACTAGGTCTTCCAAGTGTTCTCAGACCCTAACAGAAAATGATCATAAGAACAGCCATAGTGGGTCAGACCATCTAGCCCAGTATCCTGTCTGCTAACAGTGGCCAATACCAGATGCCCCAGAGGGAGGGATCACAACAGGCAATGCTCACGTGATCCCTCCCCTGTCACCCACCTCCGGAGAAACAGAAGCTAGGGACACCATTCCTAGCCATCCTGGCTAATAGCCATTGATGGACCTAACCACCATGAATCTATATAGCTCTTTTTTGAGCCCTGTTAAAGATCTAGCCTTCACCACATCCTCTGGCAAGGAGTTCCATCGGTTGACTGTGCTCTGAGTAAAGAAAAACTTCCTTTTGTTTGTTTTAAACCTGCTGCCTATTAATATCTTTTGGTGACCCCTAGTTCTTATATTGTGGGAATAAGTAAATAACTTTTCCTTATTCACTTTTTCCATACCAGTCATGATTTTATAGACCTCTATCATATCCCCCCCCCTTAGTCTCCTCTTTTCTAAGCTGAAAAATCCAAGTCTTTTTAATATCTCTTCATATGGGACCTGTTCCAAGCCCCTAATCATTTTTGTTGTCCTTTTCTGAATCTTTTCCAATTCCAGTATATCTTTTTTGAGATGAGGCCACCACATCTGTACGCAGTATTCAAGATGTGGGCATACCATGGTTTTATATAGAGGCAACAAGATATTTTCTGTCTTATTCGCGATCCCTTTTTTAATGACTCCTAACATTCTATTTGCTTTTTTGACTGCCACTGCACACTGAGTGTATGTTTTCAGAGAACTATCCACAATGACTCCAAGATCTCTCTCTTGAATCTCTCTTCATCAAAAGCCCATTGAAGTCAAAAGAAAGGTTCCCATTGATTTCAGTGGTCTTTGAATCAAGCAAAGTGCAGATGAAAAACAATTGCTATTATATGGGGAAATGATTAATGAACATCAAAAATCAATTAATTTTCCTAAAATAAGATTGTGTTATTTAAAGTGTATACATCCTTAGAGCCCACTGTAGATAAAAGTCCTGTTTTTTCTATAAATTAAAGAAACTAATAGTGCTTCTCGTAATAAAGCAAAGTACATGTGTGGAATAATAGATGAAGAAAATTCAGACAGTTTAAAATAGGATAAGATAAGCATTTAATATGATCCAATTTAAGCCTCCTATAAACCTAAAGTCCTACAATGCTCCAAAAACAGGTAACCGGTAAGAGGGACTAAGCACATGAGTTGGATCTGTCAAAAAGAGAGGTTTTACTAGGATTCACAAGGCAATAAGAATCCACAGTACAGTATTAGTATGAAAATGAAGTTGAGCCAGGCTGAACTGTTCATCCAGCATCTTAAAAAATTCATACAATAAATTAGAGGGTGCTTTTCTGTACAACTTTGGGTGATTAAAAAATAATTTCTCTGCATTCATTAGATTTTTGCTTTCATATTTTTCCCATTCAATAGAAACATTTTTTCTTTAGGAATATTATATATACATACATAGTGCTCAGCAAATCTAGTCTTTCATGATAATCTACTGAACTTTTTATCAAATACATTGATAGAAATTACAAAGCATTTTTCATTATTATTTCTAAAATGTCAGCACTCATGAAGTGTGCTAAACTAGCAGACCAATACTCAAGTTTTCTCCTGATCTAAAGAGCCAAGCACAGCATGGAGTAAGTACAGCAGTGTAAGATTCCTGGTAATACTTGTGTTATGTACCTCAAGACATTCTTTAGAGACCATGTTTAAAATGTGAAAAAGATCATTTTCCATGCACATTCAGCTCTTTACTTTTCTGTATAACCAACTAGCAAAAAAGGGCAGTTTAATAATGTAGAAGCAGTTCTACTATGAACAAGACAGAGCAACTAATACCTCATTGTACATATGCTACCAAATCAATATTTTATGCTAACAGCTTCTACTAATTTAGACCACTTCTCAGTGGATAGTGTAAAGGCCATTTATACCCAAATGAAGACATTGATTCAGCCCTTTATATTCTATAGTTTTGAATAAAACACTACTAAAGTGTGCTAAACAGGATCCCAACATTCCACACAGAGAGAAGGCAGCATATCTACAGATGAGCAAATAAATGATTTCTGGGCTTGGAGGCCAAATTGAAAAGTCAGATAAATCCTTGGTTCGTTCCAAATTTCATTTTTATCACTAAAATGAAAATCCAAAAAATAAAAAAAAAATATATTTAGGATCAACTTTCTTTCCGAGGATTTTTTTTTTAAGTTTATTTTCTTTTCTTGGTGTTTTTCAAATGGAAATGCAATTTTTCTGTTTAATTTGATTTTCCTTTTGATATTTTTGTTTTTAATATTTTAATTAATATAGCTAAACTGTTAAATAAAGCCTGGTGACAAAACAAAGAGAAATCAAAACATTTCATTTTGAAATACTTTCCATTTCTTTCCTGGCAAAGCATTTCCCCAGATTTGACCAAATTTATTAATAGTTTTGGGCTCTAAAAATTTATTTCTAATTAATTTACTAGTCACTGAAAAAAAAAATGCCCAGCTCTCCGAATCTCGTCCATTTTCTGATCTGTGACTGGCCATTTTTGAGACAGCAGTACTCTATTGGCCTGCACTATGCTCAGCTATATGTATGTAAAGGTTCCTCCTGGGGGAGCTAAGCCCATTGCTGGTTCCCCTTCCAGTTTTTACCTGCCTCCTCCAAGTTTTGTTTGTAGGAGTGGCTGCTCGCCTGTATTTCCTGATATGCTGAGGAATAGTGATTTGTTACCTATGATTATTAAGGATTTTTTTTCCCATTCAGGTGAAAGTGGCTCCTTGCTTTGGCTCTTTCTGCCTTCCTCTCAACATCCAGAAAGGCTCTGGAGATGGTGCATGTGGCATATGATATGATGTTGCCACAATTTAGGCATATGGCTTAAGATCTGGTTTATTAGGTTCCCATTTAGAGGGCTTCAAAACCTTTGAGGCTTTAAAACCTTTGAGGAGGTAAAAACCAATGGACCTAGGCCTTGGTTGTGCAGGTTGTGGACATGGACCCACATGTGTGTATCTAATGCTCAAGTGAAGCCAAAAATCTTGGCAGTTTGGAATGCATCCCACTATCAGGAATGCAATAGAAGAATGCAGGGATACACTGTAGCCCTTCACTTTCTAGTTGTAGCCATAATGTCCAGTTTGGACCACACCAGACTTAAGACTATATGAGACTGGGAAGATTCCATCATGTTGGGGAGATTTTTGTGGAAATTATGACCCCTGGTTTAGTTGCTGGCAAAAGCTGTCAAGATCTGCAGTCATTAATTTGATATCAACTTAGTATCTTATTTTGCCACTTGTTTAGATCAACGGACAGTTGGCAGTAGTAGTAATCCAAGCAGTGGGGATGTGTTTTACCTACTCTGTTATGCTATATTTGCAATAAATAAGTGGCAGCTATGTCACTACTGAATTTACAATATTTTCATGACCAAACTAGCAGCAAAGAACATCATTATCTACTCTTTTATTGCCAGAGGGAAGATGAGTCTTCACAAGATTTCATATTAGACAAAGGGTAATGGAAGTAACTTGCACTTTTACTTAGATACCTGGCTTGAGCCTTTGGTTTCACTATCAAGTGATTCAGGGAAACTCGTATCTGGCATGATTTTCTTCTGCATAATTAATCAATCTAAATTGACATGATTTTATAAAAACAGCCAAAAAAGAAATACTGTAATAAATTTAAAAAGCAGTTCTGTGGGATCTGATCCTTTATCAAGAATTGCATTCTATTCTGTATTTTACAGTTTGCTGCATATTAAGTTTATTAATTTAAATATTTAAGTTTCAACATTTTGATTTATGCTTCATCCGATTGTCTATTAATACAAATAAACGTATATGGAAGTGATCTGTATTCTCACGCTCCAAGAAATGGAGGATTTGCAAATAGCTTAGGAGTATTAAATTTAAAATATTATTGTCATTCATATTCACTGTAACTGGATGTATTATGCTTCAAAATTCGAATGAATAAAATGTGTTTCAAAAGGAGGAACCCAGATGGTCTGATATAACCCTGTTGAGGTTTTGCAAAGACCTCTATGATCATCTTTAGATTTTGCAAAGACCAATATATATGTATGTATTGGCTTGAGTCTTCAGTTTCTCTAGCAAGTGATTCCAGGGAAAAAACTCATATCTGTCATGATTTTCTTCTGGATAGTTAATTCATTTATCTCCTAAATTGGCATGCTTTTATATACATATACAAGGAAATATTTTAGAGTTTTCAAGTTTTCCCTTCTCAATTCTGATTGACTCAAGTCCAAATATTTTTGTTACTTCTAGGAACAAGGCAAGAATTATTCAAATAGGTAAGAGGAAAATAAAATTAAAATGCTTTAATTCTTAGGGTTCAACATTACTAACGTATAGAATACGTGGGAACATGCAATAAACCTCAGCCAGAGTGCTGTCAAACACATGGGCCTCTATCCAGTCACCAGATGTCCAGCAATGTAATTTTTTTTTTTTATGGGAACACATTTATCTAAGTCCTCCTATTACAAAATTTATTGACAAAACGGGCAGTTAATCAGTTTTTCAACACTTATAAGGGTGCATCTACACTGCACTGTAGGTCAAAATAAGATACGAAATTTCAGCTACGCACATTGCATATCTTATTTCGATGTTATTTCAAAATAGCTTATTTCAAAATTTGGCACTGTCTACACAGCACTTATTTCAAAATAAATTGCTATTCCAAAATGTCCCTTACTCTTCATGGTATGAATAGTGATAGAGATGCAGCCGTGTTAGTCTGGTGTAGCTGAAACAAAAGACAGAACGATGTAGCACTTTAAAGACTAACAAAATGGTTTATAGGTGATGAGCTTTCGTGGGCCAGACCCACTTCCTCAGATCAATATGTGAAAGAAAATCGGCACAACCCGATTTTCTTCCACATATTGATCTGAGGAGGTGGGTCTGGCCCACGAAAGCTCATCACCTATAAACCATTTTGTTAGTCTTTAAAGTGCTACATAGTTCTGTCTTTTGTTTCATCTTCATGGTATGAGGTTTACAGGGACGTCAGAACAGCAAGCCTGTTATATTTTGAAATAACGGGTGCGCTCAAAGGATGTGGAACAACTGCAGTGTAGATGTAGCCTTGCAGATTCCATAAAGAAGTATGCATTAAATTCATCCACTTCACTGTGAAGATACATGAAAAAGAAAAAAAAAAATCACTCAAAAATACTGGAGGATCATGCATCAAAACAGCCTTGTTGGTAGTAGGAAAAGTGCATTTCTGTCAGAGCCTACTTTACACCATGGGTATGTCTAAACTACACCCCTCTGTTGGCAGAGGGATATAAATTTGACGTATCGAAAGTGCAAATGAAGTGGGGATTTAAATATCCTGCGCTTCATTTGCATAATGGCAGACGCTGCTTTTTTTCCCCGAAATGGGGCTTTCCACCGAAATGCCCTGTTTCAAAAGATCCTGTACTCCTCAAAACAGGATCTTTCAAAAGGCCCATTTCTGTTGAAAATGCCCCATCTAAACTGCTGGGTTTTTTCTAAAAGCCCTGTTTCGAAAAAAAGTGGCGGCTGCCATTATGCAAATGAAGCATGGGATATTTAAATCCCCGCTTCATTTGCACTTTCAATACGACTAATTTACGTCGCTCTGCTGACAGAGGGGTGTAGTTTAGACATACCCCATTCTCTTACATATTCAGTTGCTATGCAGATATACAGGAATCCAGCCCCAAGCAAATGCTATAACAATGAAATGGACTTCATATCAGTATTTCCTCTACTTGTTTAATACATTGAAATGACTGCCTGAGCTTGTTTAAAGCCTGATTGCAGACTATTACACTCTAATTCCTTCTCACTTACTTTAGACTCTCATTCCATCTACCTCTTCCTTCACTCATTCCCTCTCCATTTTATCCCCCCTTCCCTTCCTGATCCCAACCTTCTATCTCATGTTGAAATCTCTCTTCCCTAAGATTGTGAAGACCTCCTGAGTCCCTCAGAGCAAATCTGAAACAAGATTTTTGCTATTAGTATTTTAGCTATTCCATTTGCAACTACATTTTCTGACCCATTACGTAAACCATTTAGATAGTTTTCAGTAATGCATTTTCTATATAACCCATTCCCATCTTCTTATATTATATTTAACTATATATAATTTAAATTAATATTATATGTAGAAATCTCTGTAACTTCATTGTTTAAGAGAGTTCACTCACTGATTCCTGAAGACATATAATCAATGTTAATCCATTATGGGCAGATCTATTTTACTCCTCAATAGCTGGGGGGGAAACAAGACAGTGACATAAACTTTTGATACTCTGTGTTTCTGATTTTGTCCTTGGGAAACTGTGCAAAGATATGGGATTGGGCATGTAAGGATGTCACATCAAGACAGCCTGACATTTGGTTGCAGATTAATCACAGCATTCTTCATAAAGCAGCATTTTTTCCTCTAAATTCTCATTTTGCCCATTGGCAGATAATCCAAAATCTCTTAAAGTGAAATAAAATGCGATTTTTCTATAAATGTGATGTTACTTCATTCATCATTTTGGACTAATGTTTCCCATCTCTCTTCTTCCCCAACTACCTTTATTTCAAAGGAGTGTGTTTTGAAATTTTATCAGCAATCAGTCAGATGTATGTAAGCTAAATTTATGTATCTGTTCTTTGTTCCATCTTCCATCTTCCTAGCTAGGACATAAATTTCTATGACAATTGCTGAACTCTGCAATAGTGAAACACTTGATATAGTGAAATGTTCTTGAAGTTAAAAGCAGTTTGCTATGGAAAGATTTTTTTCCACCTTTTCAAATGCCAAGCTTGTCTTAAAAATAACTTTACAGAAAAAAAAAAGAGTTATTTATGGCTTTATTCTATTTTTCTTTCTACGTTAGGTCTCCCTTCAAATGCTACTTTCCTTTTGGTAGGTGGTTAAGGATGATTGCTCTGCATTTTCATTGAAGGTAATTAAGGATTTAATAGTCCTTTAAACCAATTATAGTTGTAACAGGTTTAATATGCATCTCTGTTGTTAATTCAAAACATTTAGGAATATTAGAAATGCTTTAGTGGTCAGACAAGTAAAAAGCCTGTTGATATGGGACTTTTTTCCCCCCTAACTCCATCAGTTAGTGGCTGTCTGTTGCTCTAATGCAATAGGGTTTATATGTCTATAATTTTTGCTCTCTAATATAACTGTGAATGTATTTGATTATCCAATTGTCTAATCCTTTGATTAACTTAGTTCTGCCTCACTAAGGACTGTACAAATTTACTCAATCAATAAAGCTGTGAGCAAAATCAGTTTTAACAAAATGTTTTAAAAGGGGAACATGACAGTAGATAACTGATTACACCACAGAAACCACACTTTGAGTTCATTCAGAAGTGCTAAGTACACTAAGTTTAATCAGCCCTGCTCAGTCTTTAGGAGACACAGCAGTAGTCTGTCAGAAAACTATTGTACATAGTTTATCACAATGGAGCAAACTTAGTGTCTGCTCAGTAGACCCCAGGACTTTGTCATTATGCACAGTGAATTACCTCCAAGTCAGGGTTAAATGGAGTGATGTGATGAATGTGTATGATATCTGCCTTGTGGATAAATACAGGACAGAAGCTCCCAAGATTCTAGCCCTTAATCTTCATGAGCAGAAAAATAATCAGGCAGTTTATACAGAACTCAATTGACAGGTGCTTCCAGAAAAATACCTTCAAATGTTCTGACATTTCTGTATTTTTAGGTGGCTACACTTCAAATATCAGTGAACAGTAAATGAGTTTAGTAAGTCTGATTGATAGCAGTGTAGAAATACAGATTGGCTGGGATGAGTACCAGTAACCAGACTTCACATGAGGGAAACAGTTTTTGAAATTGTGGCACTTGTATAGTCCCTGGATCAAAGACAAACTAACAGGCCCAGCTGGAAATGCTTAGGGCTTTTTTTTTTTTTTTTTTTTTTTAAACATACTGCTATTGTTACTGGAGAAAGTCCATTTTCATTCTATTGGGGTTCCATTTAGCCAGGTAGTTAGGCACATATCCAGCTTTAAAAATGTGTAGTCCAATTGGACTATTCATAGCAACTAAGTTAACACAGGCATTGCTAAACTGGGACTTCAATATATTGGGCAAAGATGACCCTAAATAAATGCCTCCATATCCAACATCTTCTCTCTACTCACCAACACTGAAGGATTCAAACCATGAGATGAACTTTTCAGCTGGTCCCATCTCTACAATGGACTAAAAAAGATTTTTTTTTTTTTTTTAAACTTACACTTTGCAGGGAAGAATTCAGAATCTTGATCTGAATTCTGAAGACTGGGTCAGTCTTTAATTCTGTGGGGGGTTTTCTTTCCATCTTCCTACACTGGTTCACTAAAGTGTTCTCAATGTTGGGGATGGGAGAGCAGCTTTTAGTCTATATTACCCTTGCAGAATCAACTTGTGTTGGTACCAAAAAAAAACAAAAAACAAAAAACCCCTACAACTGTACATACCATTTGTAATACGTACTATTTTTAAGGGAGTAAGTTTGAGGTGGGATTTACTATGGAGCCACTGTCAACAGCAGATGTGTACCTTTCACCGTACAAATATATAACATGAGTTAGCAAGGAGCTGCCTCCAGGAGCAGCAGTAAGAACACATTTATAGCTAAGGATAGGGAACAAGCTTTTCTTAATTATGAACCCACTTAAACATTCGGGATTCAAAAGTTCAATTCAAATGCAGATGTTTGGGTGTTGTATTCACTGTTGTTGAATCTGTGTATTTTACCTAAAAATTTCTACTTATGAGAAACTGTTTTTTAAGAAAGGATCAGAGGAAAAAGGCCAATAAAACCAATTAAAATGAAGTTGTGTGATAAATATAGAAAGTATGCATAAAATAAGCAGTGATGAGGTGAAAAACCTCCACAAAATAATTCATACCATAAATACACCATACAGAGGACACCTTCTTGTGCCCACCTAGCTTGCATGATAAAGTACAAGCTTCCCTATACATTTCCCTTTATTTTACTGGTAAAGCTTTAGTAATCATTTAATGGATCATAAAGTATGCTGTCTAGACAGGGCCAAATGGCAGAAAAGCCTCCTCTTTCAGAGGACTCTTTATTCCTCGTAGAACAAGGTGTACAGGACTCTGAAAGAAAGCCTTTGCTCTTCCACCAAAAAAAAAAAAAAAAAAAAAAAAAAAAAAAGCAGAAGAGCAAACGCGTTCTCTGGACGCGACAAAGTTTTTCTGGAGGTATCCCAGAAAAACCCTGCAGTCTAGACATACCCTCAGAGGGATAAATACCAGGAAGAGAGAGGAGTCATTTAAGGTAAGCACTAATGTTGACAAAAGAGCTATTGGATATAAACTGGCCAACAACAACTTTAGTCTTGATTTTAGAGGACTAAAGTTCTGGAACAGCTTTTCAAGGGAAGCAATGGGGGCAAAAACATAACTTGTTTTAAGACTAAGCTTAATATATTTATGGAGGGGATGATAGGATAAGACTGTCCAAAATGACACATAGCTGATCTGCAACAGTTAGCAGCAAATATCTCCAAGCACCAGTGATAAAACACTAGATGGTGAGCCCTCCAATTTACTACAGAGAATTCTTTCCCAAATATCTGTTTTGGGGGAAGGGTCTTGCTAACATGCTCAGGGTCTAGCTGATCACCATAGCTGAGATTGGGAAGGACTCCTCCCCCATGCCAGACTGGCAGAAATCCTGGGGGTTTTTCGCCTTTCTCTGAAGCATGGAGCCTCTTATAAGTTTAAACTAGTGTAAATGGCAGTTTCTCTGACTGAAGTCTTTAAATCATGATTTGATAATTTCAGTAACTCAGCCAGAGGTTATGAGTCTATTACAGGATGAGGTGGGCAGGGAGGTTGTGTGTCTTGCAGTATGCAGGAGATCAGACTAGATGATCATGATGGTCCCTTCTGACCTTAGTGTACGAGAAAAAAAAAAAAAAAAACTCAGGAGCAAAATGAGTTTTAGATGATGATAGAATTTTGCAAAGGTTGTTGTGGAAAGACTTTGTGGGAAAAAAAATTGTATTAAGGAGGCATTTCAGAACAATGTTTTCATAAGTAATAACTGGAAATCTCTCTACTCTGGTCATATGTTAAAAGGAAAAAGTGTTTCCTTTCCTTTCACTTCCTAAACAAACATTCTAGAGGGGAAAGAAAATGAGGGAGAAAAATCAATCAATAAGACCAGAACAATTATCCACCTCCGACTATGTAATCATTTATTTTCCAGCTACACCTCTGTGGTGAGTTTGCTATCTTCACAATGAAAGTGAGGCTGTTATCTAGTAGATGGCTATTCATAATAATATGGCCAATCAGCTCTATAATCCCTAGGCACATTCTCACACGTAGTGCACTTCAAGTTCCATTGTCTTGGGACCTCTTTGCTCCTAGGGACTGAGTGATCATCAAGGATTGTCTTTCAACACAGAAAACACCAAGTGCTGTGTAATAGGAAGGGAATCCGAGAACCGGTGTGTAACTGCATCACTGGAAATAGCATCTTCTAAATTCTCTGAAGTCAGTGGGGTATGTACACTTAACAGACTTGGAGGTGCTAGTAATTGCATCTAAACTTTTTAATTAACATAGTTGCAAACTCATGCAAATATTAATATATTGATTCATAGCCTATATGAAGCTGGCAACTTTCCCACAACCACAAGGATTCCCTAACTTTCCCCTAGCTAATAGAAATGGCAATGCACATCAAATGCTGAACTAAACCATGGGTAACACACACAAGCATAATTTCCCTTTGCCAGTCCTTGTGCTGTCTTTCTTCCTCTAGAAATAGATTTATTTGAAAGGTTTCTGCTGGGGACCTTCTTTAAAAGTTACATATGAGCTGCTCTCTCTCTCTCCAGATAGTTATTCTGAACTCAATCCAGGAGTTATTCTTTGCCTGCTTTATCAAGCTGTACTTAAACTGCTACTGCTCACAGCTTACTTGGGTCTACCAGCTTCCATTTTGCAACTTCAAAAGGTTATCACTGTCCTTCAGTACTTTGTGATGGATTTGTAACTGTTCTGGAGTAAGATTTTCAGCTCTTCCAACCTAGTCTTTTCCAATCATGGCCAGTTCTCTCTCATACACCCTTTTTCTTAAACAAAACATTACAGATGCTTCTCTTGTGGTTCCCAGGGAAAGGAAGGGCTGTCGTCTTAGCTTTCAAGCAACTGGAATAGCTCTTCTTCAAGCACACAGATGCTATGTGCTGTAAGCAAATTTTAGACACAGAACATTATGACTGAGATAATCTCTCGGGAATTGACTTACTACAAATTGGCTTTCTTCATACCACAGCTTGTGTAGTTTGCAGCAGTTATCAGTTTCCATATTACAGATGTAGATTCACAAGTGACCATTAATTAACTAACAAGTGTTGCCCCTCCAATACAAACTGCTAGCAGTGTAATCACTTGGCAGGAGAAGTGTGGTAGTGGTTTACTGAAAACCATTCACAACCAGTGTTGAAAGACAAAGCAAAAAATCATGAGTTTTAAGACAGTGAAAGAGGAAGAAGTTTGGCATGCAAAATTTGAGGGGCTATCCTAGCATAGCCTCGGATGCAATCTGATCCATGTGAATGGACCACTGTGCTCTTGTGGAGCTTTGTGATTTCAGTGGGACCCTGTGCAGGTATTAGAATTCACCCATGCAGATCAAACTGAAAGTTCAGGACGTGGCATGAAAAAGTGAAGCCTGGAAGGAGACACTAGAAAGAAAGGACTGGGCAGGATGGTAGGAAATATGGAAGGAAAAAAAGGCAAAATATTAACCACTCACCTGAAGATGAGATGCTCCATCTCCTTTACAACTATCCAATGTTCCTACATGGACAGTATATTTTTAAAAACCTACCATTATATAAGTAAATTAAGGCATTACATTTCCATTTAAATCTATTACAAGAAATTACATGAAAAATTTTACAACCTTATTATAGTTACAGTGTAATTAATGAATTTGTATGATGATGTTCATTCAAAATATCAATAGAGTTGAAGTCTGCTTGATATATTTGAAAATTACATTGGCAATTTTATCATCTTCATTAGCATTACACAAAGGATTAATTTAGATCAATTATTATTAAAAAGGAGATATATTTCTACAAACAATGCAAATAGAACATGTATGGGTACAAAGGTAGTAAATATTAGCAGAACTGTGACTTCTACAAAGAATTGCACAAAAATGAAATACATCAAAATCATTAACTCAGATCTCATATTGAGACACTTGGGATGACAGTTGGATTATCAGTAGCAAATCACATGACAATTCCCAAATTATTTTAATTGCATAGTTCAGTATGTTGAGATCTTTTTCTGAGCTCTTTTCCACTTGATTCCCAAGAAAATAGTTTGAATCCAGACTCATCACTGGGGGAGGGAAAGGTTATTGACTTACAGCAATATTACATTGAGATCAAGCTCTAATGCACTGGGGTACATTACAGGGGTTTACCTCATCTCTAAAGCACATAATAAATCTGATTATATATGTATTCTAAAACAGACTATCACATGCATAACATTTTACATTGTATCATGATTTGTAAGAGGCTTTTATATTTTGTAATATCCCTGTGCAGATCATGAATGTCTATAAGCTGCAGACTATGCTAGTGAGAAAAACTGCAGCTACAAGCTTCTCACACATTACTCTCCTTACCATTGCTAACTATGTGTTATTTACAATGCCACTTGTGAATTTAGAATTGTTAGCCTCTGTTTTCTGATTAAATAGCAAGTTCTGTGGATAAGGGAGAAGTAGCGGATGTGGGATACCTAGACTTTAGTAAAGCATCTGATAAGGTCTTGCATGACCTTCCTATCAACAAATTAGGGAAATACAACCTAGGTGGGGCTACTATAAAGTGGGTGCATAACAGGGTGGATAACCATTCTCGGAGAGTAGTAATTAACGGTTCACAGTTATGGTGGAAGGACATAACAAGTGGGGCTCTGCAGGAGTCTGTTTTGGGCCCGGTTCTGTTCAATATCATGATCAATTATTTTGATATTGGCACAGAAAGTATGCTTCTTAAGTTTGCAGATGATACGAAGCTGGGAGGGGTTTCAAGTGGTTTGGAGGATAGGGTCAGAATTCAAAATGATTTGTACAAACTGGAGAAATAGTCTGAGGTAAATATGATGAAGTTTAATAAGGATAAATGCAAAGTACTCCACTTAGAAGGAATACTCAGTTTCATATTTACAGAATGGGAAGCAACTGTCTAAGAAGGAGTACTGCAGAAAGGGATTTGGGGGTCATAGTGAACCACAAGCTAAATATGAGTCAACAATGTGACACTGTTGCCAAAAAAAAAAAAAAAAAAAAAAAAAAAAAAAAAAGCGCAAACATGATTCTTGGATGCATTAACAGGAGTGTTGTGAGCAAGACACGAGAAGTCATTCTTCTGTGCTACTCTGCGCTGATTAGGCCTCAATTGGAATATTGTGTCCAGTCCTGGGCACCATATTTCAAGAAAGATGTGGAGAAATTAGAGAAGGTCCAGAGAAGAACAACAAAAATTATTAAAAGTCTAGAAAACTTGACCTACGAGAGAAGACTGAAAGAATAGGGCTTGTTTTGTTTAGAAAAGAGAAGACAGAGGGGACATGATAGTTTTCAAGTATCTAAAAGAGTGATACGAGAAGGAGGGAGAAAAATTGTTCTCCTTGGCATCTGAGGATAGGACAAGACACAATGGGCTTAAATTGCAGCAAGGGAATTTAGGTTGGACATTCTGGTCAGGGGGGTTAAGCACTGGAATAAATTGCCTAGGGAGGTTGTGGAATCTCCATCCCTGGAAATATTTAAGAGCAGGTTGGATTGACATCTATCAGGGATGACCAACCTGGTGCTTGGTCCTGCCGTGAGGGCAGGGGACTGTACTTGACTACTTTGAGGTTTGTTCTAGCATTCTATGATTCCTTACTTCTGTTTTCTTTCATTATTTATGCAAAACTTACACAGTATATATCTTGAAATCATGTATAGGAGTATGAAAAAAAATATCAAGTAATGGACAACAGAGCTGGATAAATGTATGTTTGAATATTGCACACAACAAATATGCAAAAAGAAAATTATGATCACAAAGTGAAGCAGAAGTTAAGATATGCCAGAGTTAAGGTTCCTTATACAATCTTAATTTGTCCTCTGTTTATATATAAATTTTTTTTCCGTTGGACCCCTGCCTCATTCAGTGCAAGGGCATTAGACTGAATTAACTGTGATTTTGTAGATGTGGAGTGGATGCCTATAGCTAGTTGGCCAGTCATAAAAAAAAATCCATTCATTGTTTCCTGCTACTGGGAGGTCTCCTCTACCACTTCAAATTAACTAAATGGCAATGCCAAATTTTATGTTGTACTATGATGTTATATCTGACATTTCACAGTGTTGTAATTTTAGGGGTCACAACCCAAAAAGAACTTGTGGGGGGTCATGGTACTGCAACTCTTATTTCTGTGCTGCTGCTGGTGACAGCGCTGCCTTCAGAGCTGGGTAGCTGGAGAGCAGTGACTCCTGGCTAGGAGCCCGGTTCTAAAGGGAAAGCTGCTGCCAGCAGCAGTGCAGAAGTAGGATGGCATGGTATAGTATTACCACCTTTACTTCTGCACTGCTGCTGATGGGGTAGCATTTTCATAGCCGGGCAGCTAGCCATCAGCCACTCTGTTCTGAATACAGCACAGAAGTAAGGGTGGCAATACTGTGCCCCCTAAAATAATCTTGTGATCCCCCTGGAACTCCCTTTTGGATTAGGACTTCCCGTTTGAGAAACACTAGTCTCCCCTTAGAAACCTATATAGGATAGGGTAAAAGCACACACCAAAAAAACCAGATTTCACAGTTCGTGATGTGTTTTTCATATCTGTGAATTTGGTAGACCCCTACTTATAGGATAGGAATGATGATATTAACACTTGTATGAGAATAAAATGGAGTTAATTAAAGTGTAGATGCAATTATTGGCATCTTGTGTTCTGTAAGTGTTCACACTCTACCTACTTAGTGTAATTAAGAAGATAGCAAGTACCAAATGCTGCAGCTACAAACTACTCAAATTCTTCATAGCTCTTCTATGCTAAGTGATGTCTGATTATTATCTCCACCTTCCCTAAAAACCCATACCCCCCATCTCCTGTACTATATTTAGAGAGCATTTCGGGGATCTGGAGAATCCAGAAAAAAAATGATTCATAACATTCCTACCAAAACCATCAGTTTGCCTCATCTGTATAATAAATGCCTTCAGGTACAATATCTAGCAAAACTATCGCCACATAGCTAATCAGCAGGTAAATGAATACAGGCATTATCAGGACTCAGGGGCAATGACTTTGCAGCACATCTGTAAAAAAAAAAAAAAAAAAAAAAAAACCACTGAACTTTTTTTTGATGTATGGTGTCTTGAGGTAATTTTCCTTCTCACAATTTTGACATTTAAGACTCAATGTAGCTTGGAATTTTCTTGCTTCACTAAGCAACATGACCTGATTGTCTGTAGCATAATGTGATTCCATGAAGACTCATCACCACAGTGACTTTATCTCAACTTCGCTACTAAAGAAATTGCTCACTTTTGCATATAAAAAAAATCCAGAGTAGCATGCATAAATAACAATGTTTCCACTATAAAGGAAGGAAAAGCAGACAGTCCTAAAATAAAGATAATAGGCACTGCTCATTTAAAACATCTTATCACTGCAATTGAAAAGCAGACATAATAATATAAATTACTGATTGTCAAGCTTTGTTTTTATTCTCCTATATTATTTCAGTCTTATCATTTTACTCTTTTTACTAGATTTCTTTATTTTGCTTTAAAATGAGTCCTGCAGCAATTCTATAACATGAATTATTTGTCTAACATACATACGCCATTTACATTCCTATTTAAAGTGTTAATATAAATCTATATTATTTGTTCTATATATAGCATTGGGCCTCCATAGTATTACTGTGCACATAATGTGCATAGCTAAATATTTTGATAAAAATACTCTGCAATAGCCAGTTTCCAAATATGGTTGGCATCCCTACAATATAATCTGCCTACTGTTAATTTAAATAAATAAGAATTGTGTTTGGGGTGAGATCTTGAATATCAAACTGCAGTCTAGAATGATGTTTATAGCCAAGATATAAATCCTCGCAAATAATAAATGGGAATCTGCTGATACATACTTCACCTGTAATGATTTCAATAGTACTGATGCTTAGTAATTTTCAGCAATGTGGTTTTATTGGGATTACAGTAATGACAGGTGGTATCAGAAACAGGGCAGTCTTTGGGATAATAAAATGTAGAGATGTTCATAGCATGGTATTTAAAATTATTCATTTAGGCTCCAATTCACCATTTGTTTAAACAAACATGTTTAAAACTCCAGATTCAGGAAAGTACCATAACACATGCTTAAATTCAACTGACTTCAAAGGAATTTAAACTTGCATTTTAGTTGTTTGCTGAATCAGAGCCATAAAGATAGACAAATAGAAACTGCACAACATTGGAAAAAGAAAGTAGAAAAAAATTATCCCTGAATACACACATATACTTTCCAAGGTTTGATTAAAAGAATCATGCAGTGATTAATAGATAAACAATTCATACATTCTTACATACATGCTATAATTCCAGAATCTGTTCTCTTCATTTCTTTCCTTCTCCCTACACTTTAGCAAGTGCTGACATATCTCCATGTTGTATTATTATTATGACATGGCAAATCATTATAATCTGATGTGTTGGAACTGTGACGGGACTGATGCTGTATGCCAAGTGTAGTGCAGAAGATTATTGAATATACTTCACTCTGGAGAACTATAGCCATCTGCCAAATGTATCTGAATGACATTTGAGCAAATGAGATCTGGAGGTCATACAGAAGATTATATATAAACCTTATAAAGATCTGATTTTGACAAAGTATCTTTGTTTAATATGGACGTATTACAGAAATATGTGTCAGAGATGTAATTTGTGTGACATGTCCCTGTACTAACATTCAGGAAGTATACGAGTCATTCTGACAAGTAGTTCCCTTTCAAAAGGTGATATTTCTCAAATATGGGAAGGTATAGAAGACATTTCTGAAACAGCATAAAGCAAAACATGGCTGCCATTTATTTTCATGCTTGGTAATTCAACTGTTTAAATCCCACCCTTCTCAGAAATCGATAAGAGTTTTATAGTTTCTGTAAAATCTATCTACTATTACAAAACTCTAAGGAGCTAGATAGAATATAGCATTGTTTTATATTTGGCTATTCAGCTATTTAATTCTTTAGGTGAGATCTTCACCCCTGCTCTAGGGTGTCAGGTGCCTGGTTTTGGACCAGAATACCCAGCTGAAAAAGGAATCCTCGTTGCTCCGGTCACCACTGCTGACCAGGTCATTGACTATCCAGTTGGTGGCACAGCACAGAGCAGCTGGCAAGCAACCTGCTAGCCTCTGTGCTGCATGTCTCCTGGAAAGCAGCCAGCATGTTCCCCCCCTGGCTCTTACACATAGCAGCAGCCAGGGGCTTTGCACTCTGCTCCTACCCCAAGCACCACATCCACAGTGCCCATTGGCTGGGAGCTGCAACCAATGGGAGCTACAGGGCAGTATCTGCCGATGGGGAAGCATATGCAGATGGGGCGGCATACGCAGATGGTATAGTGTACACTGAAAGGTTTCCTGGTCACATCTCCACATAGGAGCTGGAGAGGGGAAGAGCTACTACTTCCAGAAATTGTTGAGGTAAGTGCCACCCGGAGCCTGCACCACCTGACCCCCTCCCATGCCCCAACCCTTATCCCAGCCCCAGCCCTGATACCCCTCCCATCTTCAAAACCCCTCAGTCCCAGACTAGAACATCCTCCTGCACCCCTCATCCCCAACCCTATCCAGATTCATACACCCCCACACCCAACCCCCTATCCCTGCAATTTTCCACATTCCAAACCCTTTAGTGTCCCAGAGCACCCTCCTGCGTCCCAAACCCCTCATCCTCAGACTCACCCCAGACTCCTCATTCCTTGCCCCACCACAAAGCCCTCATCCCCTCTTGCATCCCAACCCACTTCTCAGGCCCCTCACCCACTGTGAATTCCTCATTTCTGCTCCCACCCTGCAGTCTGAACCCACAGCCAGAGCCCTCATCCTCTCCAATAACCCAGCTGCCAAGCCAGCTCAATGAAAATGCTCAAGTGAGGGATGGTGGAGACAGCAAGAATCAGAGGGAGGTGTGGAGTGAGCAGGGGCAGGCCACAAAGAAGGGTTGGGACATGGATGGGGCCTCAGATGCGGGGCCGGACAGGTGGCTAGGATGTTTACTTTTGTGACTAGAAAGTTGGCAACCCTACCATGCTCCAGTCCCTTTACACCAAGTAAAGGGCTAGAGAGACATAAAAGGGCTTTAAAAGCCCTGTGTCAAGCAAGAGGTGGATTCCCCTGGCACAGGCAGTGCAAAAAAACATCTCCAGATTTACATCCTAGGCCACTGTCGCAAACCCTACTGTGTGGGCATTTAGAGCGTCACAGGAGATAGGTAAATATATTAGGGTAGGACAACAACATACAGTTCTGAAGAGATTTTGAGTAGTCATGGGGCCATCGGGCAGCGTAAGAGGTTGCCATTACTTAAACACTGCCCAATGGCTCAGGGTTGCCTAAGCTACGTCCAAAGTCTCTCCAGCCCCTGAAGCAATCTAAAATAGATCATGAAAGGGTGGCTTAAAGACATCTTAGTATCTTTCTGGAAACTCTGGGCTGTGAGTTCTGCTCTCTTTGTATGTCTATCCAGCAATTACAGGTTCTCATTTCAGCTCATGTAGATATACCCACACTAGCTTTAATCTAGCTAGCTCAATTACCAAGGCACTGAAGTAGCAGCAGCAGCAGCACCATGTGCTTCTGCATAGGCTTTACAAGACCACCAGAAACCCTGGATAATTCATCAAAGGGCCAGCTTGCACTGAAGCACATGCTCCTGCACATTCACTGTTTGAGGACCCCCAGATAGGGTATGTCTACACTACCACCCTAGTTCGAACTAGGATGTTTAATGTAGGCATTCGAAGTTGCAAATGAAGCCCGGGATTTAAATATCCCGGGCTTCATTTGCATCTTGCTGGGCGGGCGCCATTTTTAAATCCCCTTAGGTCGAACTCCGTGCCCGCGGCTACACACAGCACGGAGTAGGTAGTTCGAATTAGGATCTCTAATTTGAACTACCGTTACTCCTCATGGAACGAGGTGTACCGGTAGTTCGAATTAGAGATCCTAATTCGAACTACCTACTCCGTGCCGCGTGTAGCCTAGGGTGGTAGTGTAGACATACCCATAGCTACTTTAGACCTAGCTTGGTGCAAAGTCCCTGGAGCAGGGATTGAAGATCTGACCTCTTTTTTTAATCCCAAATTAAAACTGGTGCACGATACGGTACTCTTCAGAAGAAAAGTAGAAAGTGGATGAACCATAAGCCCCTGATTCAAAGTATCTCTCTATCAATGTCAAGGTTTAATGGAAAAAGTTCTTTCAAGTTTGCCATAAGTGGTGGGGAATAAGTTGACCTAAAGGCTAGAAGCATACCTTTTCAGCTAAGACTTCTGATACTGCTATAGAATGGATCAAGCCAGAATGGTAAATTTGTATTATCCCTATGATAAGGTGAATCACAGAGGTCCCCTTGGGGTTGTCCCTAGTGTGTTAATCATGCCACATCACCATGTCTTGCTTTTCTACATCCTTTGGTCTTTCTCAGACAAGGCACAGAATTAGGATTACCTGCACCCTGTAGAGGAACACAGACACTGAACCAGTTCAGCTCTGGGAGGACTCAGTTTTAAGGGCTCAACACTCAGGAAACCAACCCCCAAAAGGAACCAAAATCCCAAGCAAATCTATCTTGCCCTGTGTAAAACTTTTACACAGTGAAAGCTCATAAGGTCCACCTACTTTATCAATGAAAGGGTACGCCTAGACTGCACTCTAAAATTGAAATAAGATACTCAATTTGCGCTACACAAATTGCGTATCTTATTTCGATTTTATTTCAAAATTGGCTATTTCGAAGTTTGGTGCATCTACACGGTATCAAATTTTGAAATAAAGCACTTTGAGACATCTCTTATTCTTCATTGAACGAGGTTTATAGGGATGTTGAAATAGTGCGTCCATTATTTCAAAAATGATTTCAAAATAGCAGACATGTTCCTTGGACCTCTGGTATCCCGAAATAGCCTTGCAGTCTAGAAAGCCTTGCAGTCTACCCAAAGAGAGATATGCACAGTGGTTGCTTCCACGCTTCCCCCTTCCCCCTCTGCCCCAACAACAATTATTTACACTGGACTTGATAATAAAAAAGTATAAAAAGTAGGATTTAAGTGGTTGCAAATGAAGACAGTCAGATTAAAGTAAGTTACTAAATTAACTGTACTCTGGCATGGGTCCACAGCTTTTCCAAGTTCTTCAAGTATCCTTTTAGTGTGGGCCAGGCAGTTTCAAAAGCCAGCTGAAGACAAAGGCTGATTATTTATGCAATGGGAAACAGACTTCCCCCCGGGGCAGGAATCCTTTGTTTGGCATTCCCCCATTCCCATGAAAAAATACCAGGTTCAAGATGGATTCCAGTATCACGTGACATGGTCACATGTCTTTCTAGGACCAACTATAAGTTTGGGATTACAGGACAAAGACTATTCATAGGTCATTGGTTCAAGTACTGAGTCGTTAAGTTTGTGGGGTATCAGTAACGACTCTCTTTAGCACATTTAAAATTATAAACAGATCCACACACAAGAATGACACTTGCACAAGAATAGGATATTCACAATCAGCAGACTGTAACATTAAAACTGATATGTTACATGAAGAATTTTGTCAAAAGCATCTTCAATTTATGGATATTCATATTCATCAGCCAATTTTAATAAAGTATGGGGGGCATGACAACCACTTCTTAAAGAGAAGGAAGGAAAAAATGCATATACTGTACTGGAAGAAAAATGCTTGCTCAAGAAGGAAGCAGATAGCTAAAGCAATTTCTGAGAAAGTCAGATAGATTGAATGCCTTCCCGTGGATGTAAGATAAGATGGGATTTTTCTGCATACAGTACCAGTTCAATAAGTATTAGACTTTTCTATCCAATGTAGCTAAAGAAATATTCACTTTCTACAGTAAAACCTAACCTAAGTCAAGTTTTAAACATAAAACTTTATTTATAGCACATCAGTGGACTTTATAAAGAGTGTGTGTGTGCGCGCATGCGTGCGCGTGTTTAATATGAGATCACGTTATGTCAGATGTTAATATGGCTTCTCCAGAATTAGAAAGTGAAAATGTGGGGTGTCACAAGACAGAGTTTGTCGGAAGAAAACAGAACAAATTGTTATCCTTTCTTTGACTTCTCTCCCCCTTTTTCATAGAATAATATATAACTATCATTTTGAATTGTGTTTTAAAGCAATCAACTATATAAAATAAATACATTGTCTAGTGGGTGAAGTACAGGATTGGAATACAATTTTCATCCTGACTCAGACTCAAACTGACTCTCTGATGACTGGGATGTCTCTTATCCTCTGAGATTTTGGTTTGGTTTGGTTTGGTTTAGTGTTTTTTTAACATTTTCTTCTTCTCTAAGAACAACGAGCAGTCCTGTGGCACATTAGAGACTAACAAATTTATTAGATCATGAGGGTGGGGCTTGTGGCTTGGCAGTGGCAGAAACATAGAATTGTAGAAAGGGACCTCAAGAGGTCAGCAAGTCTAGTTCCCTGCACTCATGACAGGATTAAGCACCAGCTAGACTATTCCTGACAGGTGTTTGTCCTACTCATCTGATGACGTGGGTTTTACCCATAAAAGCTCATGACCTAATTTGTTGCCTCTAAGGGCACATCTACACTGCAGGGCAAAAGCTGAATTAAGATACGCAGCTTCAGATACTTCAATTGCGTAGCTGAAGTCGAAATAGCTTAATTCGGCTTTTGGCATGGTCTACACAGCAGGAAGTTGAAGGAAGAGTGTACTTGTGAAATGAGGGTTACAGAAGTTGCAGTAAGAAGTCTGCCATCTCAAAATTATTTTGAAATAATGGCTTGCTGGGTAGACACACACTTGGTTATTTTGAAAAAACGTCAGTTATTTCAAAATAATGCAGCAGTGTAGTTGTGCCCTAAGAGTCCACAGGACTGCTTATTGTTTTTAAAGTTGCAGACTAAGATGGCTACCCCCCTGAGACTCATCTCTAAGCTCTGGTCTATACTGGGAGTTATTTTGAAATAATTCCCCTGTGGTGGGGCGTTCCCTCCTGTCTCCTCTGGCGGACAGGGAGGGACCCCGAGTCCACAAACCCAGATACCGACTACCCCTCTAGAACCTGGCTCACTGTCTCTGTATAGCCCTTTAAAGCAAGGCCCTCTGGCCTGCGTCCATACACACAGTCTCCATATAGAACTTTAAGGCAAGGCCCTCTGGCCTGAGTCCATAAACAAGGTCTCAGTGCGGCCCTTTAAGGTAAGGCTCTCCGGCCTGAGTCCCCAAACAGTCTCAGTATGGCCCTTTAAGGCAAGGCCTGTGCTGGCAGAACAGAGTTATAGCAGGGCTACACCCCAGGTAGGGGGACCCAGGCCCACCCTACTCCACCGGGTCCAAGCCCAGGGCCCTGTGAGTGGCAGGACGGCGTGCCACTCCCTCGGTGGGGAAGTCCTGCCAAAACGCGCCGAGTTTCCCAGGGTGGGAGAGGCAGCTCCCACGCCTGCCCTGGGCCACTTCCTACCTGGTCCGCTGGAGCTACTTCCCACGTACTTTTCAGGTTTGCTGTCCTCCCTGGGGCAACGTCTCCTCAGTGGGCAGCCTCTGCGATGCCCCAACTCGCCTTGGCACCTCCGCTGACTTCTTCTGGGGTCTCAGGTCGCTGCTGATCAGGAGCTTCCTTCCTAGGTCCTCTCCTCCAGCTGCCAGCCCAGATTGAGCCCTTCCCCAGGCTTTTATAGTTGAGCTGCAGCCTGGGCATGCTCAGTAGAGCTGTGGGGGAAGGGCCTCTGCAGTCAGGTAACCCTGGCTGGGCCCTGCAGATTCAGTGCGGGGGCTGCCTCGTCCCATCACATCCCCTTATTTCAAAATAACAAGCAGAGCATCCACACTATTTCAAAATAACAATGCCTGCTTTCCATGAGGAATAACACTTATTTCAAAATTGCATTAGTGTGGATGCTCAGCTGCTGCTATTTGGAAATAATTGGCTTCCAGAGGCCTCACAGCTGGACTTGTGGCCATTCTGGCCACACCTGGCACCTCTAATGCTCCCCTTCTGCAGAGCTTAAAGCAGCAGGCTGAAGGAAATGGGCTTGTAGCACATGTGGACCTTTCACAGCTCCATGTCACCCAGCACCCATCCCAGTAGCCATGGCTGACCCCAACACTCCCTCTGAGCCCCCAACAGCTGCCAGCGCTCCCACAGCACCCTCGGCTGCCCATAGCCAGAGATGATATGGAGATCCTAGACCTCATCAAGGTCTGGGGTGAGGAGACCAACCTCCAGGATCTCTGCACCAGGAGGAGAAATGCCAATGTCTATAAGTGGATGGCCACCAGCCTGACTGAAAAAGGACACATGGACCCATGACCAGGTCAGCATGAAAATAAAAGAGTTCTGGCAGGCCTACAACAAGGCCAGGGAGCAGAATGAACACTGTGGGGCAGCGCCTCACACCTGCTGATATTACGAGCAGCTCGATGTCATCCTGGGAAAGAGGAGGAAGAGGAGGAGGAGGAGCAGGCCATACAGGCCACCATGACCACCAGCCTCCTCATCCTGGAGCAAGTTCTCCCTCCATCCCCCCAGGATGTGACCCAGGCCTCGGACAATCCCAGCAAAGGCACTTCAGGTGAGTTCTATAACTTTACCTATACACACATGGGGGCAAGCGATAGGCTGTGAGGGGCTGTGTGTTTGTCGTTTGCCCTTCTCAGCCTGGGGATTGCACAACAACCTGTGCATATGAATGCACATTGCTCTGGACTGGTGCACTCTCAGCTCCATGATGCTCTCATACAGGAACCCCTCACTCCTCACAAAGTTCCTGAAGAGACCTGCCTTACTCCAGCCTCCGTGTTGGGACACCTTCCCACAACAAGGCATCACTAAGGAGGCTGGGATCATGGAAATACACAGTAGTACCGCACATGGCACAAACTCATGCCCACACTCAGGCAGCATCCATTCCCAGTCAAGCATGGCAATGGGGAGGACACTGATCCCATGCATGGGGGAGGAGGAGAAGGGGATCCCAGTACAACTCTCTCTGGCAAGCAGCCTCTGCCGCTCACACACACTTCTCCCAATGCCCTCCCCCTCTCTTCTCCAGCGGGCAGGGGTAGAAGTTCTCTCTCTGCAGAATACCACCACTGCCAGACCCAGCATGTGCTCCTCCTTCATCTTTGTGATGGTGCACATGGCCACATGCATAGACCAGGCCACCAGCCACCTCCCTGCCCCCACCTACCCAATTCCCCCTGCTTCCCCTTGGCTTCCCCTCCTAGCTGAGTGCTCTATCCCCTAGTCCACTCCAGAGTCCACTCAGTCCACCTCCCTACCTTCAGAAGTTGCCGGGGCCCCAGAATGCATGGTGGTGTGACCTCTCAGGTAGACAAAACCTCCCAAGCTACCTGAGGCAGGCACCAGTCCCATCCCTGAGTCCCCTCTTTCCTCCCCCATTCCAGGTTCTTTCCCTAATCCCTCCCCTGCTGTATTCCTCCCCAAAAAAACAGACTTCTTTGCTCAACCTCAAGGCCTCCCAGTTGAGTACAGCTCCTTATGTGCTCTCCATATGGTACTGATGTCTGGCTGCTCATAAGTCCTGGCTAGCTGTTCATCCTCTGCCCCCATTCCTGGCAGGAAAGTCTCCCTCTTGTTCTCACATAGGTTGTGGAGGGGATGTTGTGCTCACTCATGCCCTAGTGGGTGAAGAGACTCCTGAACCTCTTTTTTAAATGTCCAAAGGCACACTACACAATTACGTGGCATCTGCTCAACCTGGTGTTGAAGTTCTCCATTGTGGAGTCCAGGCTGCCCATGTAGGGCTTTAGGGATTCATCAGCCAGGGGAGCAAGGGGTAGCTTGCATCAACCAGGACGCAGATAGTCCATGTTCCCGATTCTTATGGTGTATCGGGAAAAAAAGTGCTATCATGCATCTTCTGGAATAGGCATGAGTTCCAGAAGATGCGGGCTTCATGCGCCTTCCCCAACCAGCCAACATTAATGTCCTTGAATCATCCCTTGTGGTCCACCAGAGCCTGCAGCACAATAGAAAAATACCCCTTTCTGTTTATTTCTCCATGCTGAACTGGTTCCTGACAGAGCAGTAGCTGTCCGGCATGACAATCTTCTATAGGATGATGGTGATGTGCTTCTGCAGGGGGATGTCAGGTCACAGTCGGGTGTCCTGTCACCAGAGGGCAAGGGCAAGCCATTCACAGAGTGCAAGGCAGGTGTCCTTCTGCATGCAGAATTTCTGGAGCCACTGCCTGTCATCCCATCACTGCAGGATGATGCAATCCCACCAGTCCAAACTAGTGTCCCTCTGCCAGAAGCAGTGTTCAATGGTGTCCAGGGGATTGAGGGTCATTTGCTACAGCAGGAGTGCCAGGACCTGGGTGATGAGGTCCTCTAATTCGGGCTGCTCGTCATCGTGCTGAAGCAACACATGCACCATTTGGATGAACTGCACCAGGAGACACAGCACAAGGCCGGTGAGTTTGGCATTACTTTGCAGCAGCTCCAGCTCCAAGATGTCAGTGCTTTAGGTCTGCAAGGGTAACCAGAGCACACAGCATGCGTTTGGTGTCCCACGAGGGGGTAGGCAGTGGAGGAGTGGTGGTTGAGATGCAGCTGTAGAGAGGAGCCCCTGTAAGTATGTGTGTCAGCTAACCTCAGCAAGCAGCCACATGAAGTGTCCGCCGTCCTGTTGCCCTCCCCAGAGTGTTTCCAGGGGCTTTAAATCTGATGCTGGCTCCAATCAGTGCAGATGCACTATTTAAAAAAAAATCTGAGCTATGTTGATGCTCCCCCTGTAATGGGGACATGCTATTTCTATTTTGTTATTTCGGGAATTATTTCAATTTTACTTATTTTGAAATTATTTCATAGTGTAGATATGCCTTACACTATGTCTACCCTCTGATCTCATAACGTGATTACATGTCATTTAGCTATACCTGAGCTAGCTTTATTCAAGCTCATTTGGCTATTGGTAGTAGTGTATGGGTCTAGGCAGGCTTTATTTTAGTTAGCTTGGTTATGGGTAGCAGCAGGGTTTGAGGTGGGCTTTCACTGACTGTACTGAAGCTCATCAATACCCTGCAGTCATATTGTAGACATGCCCTACAAAAAAAGCACAGCAAATATAGTACTTAACTACACAACAAGAGTGAAGAGAAGAATGGATTAATTAGTTAATGTTTGTACACTGCTGTGGAAATATGAAGTTCTCTGTAAGTGCAAAGCATTCTTATTACTATACATATATTTTGTTGACATTTTAAATAGCTCCACAGTCTTATTAAAATTGTAGACAAATAATGCTTTAGATTACAACCCAGAACTAGTAAAGTTATTTTGGATGAGAGATTTTTATTATTTATCCTTCTCTTAGCTGCTCTGAAGTACCAGTGAATAAAGCATTTTCTGACTATCTATAGCTTGACTAGATTGGTAAATGCAGAAATACTACCTATTATATGTCCTAAGAAAGGCCAAACTGTGTCAGGCCAAAGGTCCATCTAGCCCAGTATCCTGTCTTCCGACAGGGCTAATGCCAGATACCCCACACGGAGTGACCAGAACAGGCTCAAGTGATTCACCTCTTGTCATTCAGCTTCCAGCCTCAGAGGGTATGTCTACACTGCAAAGTTAATTTGAAATGACAGCCGTTAGTTCTAATTAACTTTAATAGCGTTTATAAATGCAAACTGCTATTTCGAAATTAATTCGAAATAGCGGAGCGCTTAATTCGAATTTGGTAAACCTAATTCTACAAGGAGTAACGCCAAATTCGAAATAGCTATTTCGAATTAAATGCTATGTAGACTCTTAATTCGAAATAGGGGGCCTCCAGCCCTTCCCGGGGAGCCCTGGTGGCCACTCTGGGCACAACCAGGAAAACTTCCTCTCCTCTCCCCCAGCCCTGGAGCCCTTAGGGTATGTCTACACTACCACCCTAGTTCGAACTAGGGTGGTTAATGTAGGCATTCGAAGTTGCAAATGAAGCCCAGGATTTAAATATCCCGGGCTTCATTTGCATCTTGCCGGGCGGGCGCCATTTTTAAATCCCCTTAGGTCGAACTCCGTGCCCGCGGCTACACGCAGCACGGAGTACGTAGTTCGAATTAGGATCTCTAATTAGGATCTCAAATTAGGATCTCGTGGAACGAGGTGTACTGGTAGTTCGAATTAGAGATCCTAATTCGAACTACCTACTCCGTGCCGCGTGTAGCCGCGGGCACGGAGTTCGACCTAAGGGGATTTAAAAATGGCGCCCGCCCGGCAAGATGTTCGAACTAGGGTGGTAGTGTAGACATACCCTTAAAGAGGTAGACTCTGGTCACAGTGCCTGTGCCAGCTTCAAGCCTGCCAGCCCAGAGCCAGCAGTGGCCACCAGGGCCCCTGAACCAGTGGCCCCAAAACATGAGCCAGCAAGCCACTGGCAGCCAGCCCTCCACCGCTCCTCAGGAGCAGTCTGCCAGCTCCCAGGAGCCTGCCAGGGGCTGGAGAAGGCGGGCGCCTTCCTGGTCCAGGGTGGAGATCATGAACCTTATTGAGGTTTGGGGGGATGCCCCCAATGTCCATGATCTCTGCACTAGATGGAGGAACTCGGCTGTCTATGGCAGGATAGCTGCCAGCCTGGCCACCAAAGGCCACATGCGAACCCAGGACCAGGTTTGCATGAAAATCAAGTTGGTCTGGTGAGACCCCCAACCCTGAGCCCTGAGTTCCCCTCCCCCTTCTTTCCCTTGCTTCCCTCTTCTAGCTCCCTCCTCCCAGGTTTCCCCCTCCCCTCTCCCACCCTCTCTCTTCGCCTCTCCCACCTCCTTTTCCCAGTCTCCCCAGAGGTTCATCGCCCCCCAGTTTTGTTCATTAAACCCAGTTTCTATTTTTGAACATACATGTATTTTATTTGACATCAGGAAGAGGGGCTAGGGAGGGGGAAGTGGAAGGATGTGAGGGAGGAATGGGGCACGAGCCCCCGGTGGGGAGGACCGGGGAGGCTCTTAGGGCTCCTCGGGGTGGATGCTCTCCCACAGGGCCTCCTGGATCCTGACAGCCCCCCGATAGACCCCCGGATGGCAGCCTGCAGCAAGTGCTGCCGGGCTGATGGCAACGACCCCATGAGATGCACCGATGTGCCCAGAGGCAGCTCTGACTCCATGTGGCCGAGTGCTGTAGTGTCCCGAGTGCAGGCACTCAGGGCACTCCAAGACGGGACTGCTTTGCTGTCCCTTATTGAGGTAGACAAGCAGGAGGGGAATCCTGAGAACTGTCTGTCCGGGGTGGGGGTAGGGTCCCTTTAAGCACAGAGCTCAGTTAGCCTCAGGCAGCAGCCACACATACTAAGTCCTAACCTGATGCCCTGCTGGCCCTGGTTCCGGCCAGCCTTAACTTCAGTTCAGGGTCCACTCAGTGTGGACGCACTATTTCGAAATAGCAAAACGCTATTTCAAAATAGTTTTTGTGTGTAGATGCGTTAATTCAAATTAGCTTAATTCGAATTAACTATTTCAAATTAAGATAACTCGAATTAACACTGTAGTGTAGACGTACCCAGACAAACAGAGGCTAGGGGCACCATTCCTACCCATCCTGGTTAATAAGTATTGATGGATCTAACCTCCATGAATTTATCTAGTTCTTTTTTGAACGCTGTTATGTCTTACTGATTCTTATTACCGCACTTATCACGGTAGTATTTGAGAGCCTTGCAACAATGCATTAAATAACATGGCAAATCTCTGTCACATGTTTGTTCTCTCACCCTCTCCCCAGGGCAAGAAGAAGAGTCTGTCGTAATATATGTTTAGGTTAAAGAGGACAAGAAATGGGATCTAGGTGATGTTTTTGATAGTATTTAGTTCCTGTGGGAGTTAATTTCATAGTCTTAGGCTGTCCCGCAGAGAAGTCTCCTGTACACAATATGCATATTAATCTACAATACATAGCAGATGTCAGGGTCAACTGACTCAAGATGACTTCAGTCTATACTTTCATCTTTCTCATGAAGCACTAATTATTCAGTGTTCCGAGGAATTTTAATACAGAAAGTTAGTCACAAAGTGTATATGAATAAAGGCCAATTGTTTTTCTATATAACACCACCCTCTGATATATTTTTATGTAAAAGACATGTCAGAGCTCTTTGGCTACCCAGAAAATGCATAACTGACTGTCCTTTACTTATGAGGAAGGAAGGCTTGAGTGTCACATGCATGGCAGGATTTTTTTTCCTTATTGAAATCAGCCTGAGAAGCAGACTCCTAGATCAATCACAGCCTTTTTATTTTTATTTAAATATTGCTTACAACTCCTAAGTATTGTCATGACATAAAATGCATAGTTATTGAAATGAGCAGTTCTATTGGAATCTCAAAAGCATTCCTGTAGAGCTTTGTCAGGTCCAGAACCAATCACAAAAAAGCTGAATAACTCCTAACAGGCAAAGAGTCACCTCAGTTACAAAACTTGTGAATCATCCTAATTTTTTTTGTCAAACTTTCCTTAAAAATGCCCCTCTTTTACTAAGGGTGTGATAGCTTGTAACAAGAGTAGCAGCCTACAGTCAAAAACATGGCCCAGCAAACAGCATCTTTTGATTATCAGTCTCCCCTTAGGGTGTGTCTAGACTACAGGATTTTTTCGGAAAAAAGTGACCTTTTTTCAAGAAAACTTCACCTGCATCTAGACTGCTGCTGAGTTCTTTCAAAATTAAATCAAAAGAACGTGGCAGTTTTTTTAACCATGGAAAGCCTCATTTTATGAGGAATAATGTCTTTTTTCGAAAGTGCTCTTTCGAAAAAAGGTGTTACTGAACGCAAGCAGTGCTTTTTCAAAAGAGAGCATCCAGATTGCCTGGGTGCTCTCTTTCGAAAAAAGCAGAAAATACTGGTTGCTGTCTAGATGCTCTCTTTCGAAAGAGGCTTGTAGTCTAGACATACCCTCACTGTCTGACAAACAAGCAGTCTTGTGACACCTTAAAGCCTAACAAATTTATAAGGTCATGAGCTCTCATGGGTAAAACCCATTTAATCAGATGAGTTCGAGTAGACAACCTCTCTCTGTTCTGCAGTCACAGAACATATAAATAATATCAAAAACAGTAAAATAAAATATTTTAAAAAGGCATTTAAATATATAAAGCTTACAGATGAAAAAGTCAGATACTCAAATATGAGAGGTTCTCTCTATTCATTACAAGCAGGATAAAAATCCAGAATACTTTGAAACAATTTGTTGAAATTTTTAAACAAATTTGTTTCAGTCGTGTCCAATTTATTTTTCCTTTCAATGCATATCATGCAAGAGGAATTGTGTGTGTGTGTGTGTGTGTGTGTGTGTGTGTGTGTGTGGCACGCGCACACATGTGCATGTATTTGTGTTAAAAGTACTTGTATACTCCTCCAATCAAAGTACAGAAATAACACCGCCTGACTAATCTATAGCTAACCAACCACAGCTAACCAAGGCAGCTCAAAGAATTTGTGAGATAATCATTTATAATCAGATCACAGTTTTAAAAAAGTGTTGAATAATTGCAAACAAATTTGAGGAAATTGCAAAGATTGTTCACTATTGCAAGCTCAAAGAAACCTAAATTCATCAGCTACTTTATTCTGCAGATTAACTCAGACTTAGTATTAAGACTGCAACTAATGTATTTAACACTATTTATTTAAAGGAGTAGTAGCTCTGTTTTGTGAGCAATTAATTTGCTAAGCATTTTATATCTGTATAGTTAAGTAGGTAGTTATAAGTAAATACCATGTTCATAAAAGTTAATTATGTTAACCTTGTAATAATTATAACACATTCCTTCTGGTAGCAGAAAAAAAAGCAGAAAATTAACACATATTCAAGAGTATCTTAATTACAAGTATATCTGGATATTCTTCACAAAGATACTATATAAAAAAGAGTCAATTGCACGATATATGAAAGAATAGTTTATTCTTAGAAGATATACATTAATGCAATATTTTTATAGAAATAAGTCCACTAAAGTACATATAGGAAGAAAGCGCCTACCTCAGATTTCATTGTATAGTACTTCATCTGTGGCACCTAACCATAGATCAAAACTGTACCTTCAACTATTTTCTTATCCTGGATGTAAATTAATTTGTAATTTCCTATTAGCCAGTTACGATGGGATGTATTATTGATGTTTAGATTTTTATAAATGAACCTTTGAATTTTACGGGCACGTATACATGAGTTAATAAACTGTACAATTTTATGTTATTCCAAATCAACTAAACCAGCAAATTTTCAGTTTCAGAATCAGCAGTAAAATCCAAATATAACTGATTTGTATAATTTCCTCACCATTTTCTCAACCCTTAGTGTCATCCTTTGGTGTAGAGAGAAAAAGTGGGTGAGATAATATATTTTACTAAACTAACTCCTGATGGCAAGAGAAACAAGTTTTCTGCACATATCCTTTGCCATACTAAGTGTTATTTAGATTGCATGATCCATGAAGCAATGGTCTGTGATTTTTATTTGTTTCTAAAGTTCAATACACATGTAATATGCCGTATTGTTAATTATATAAATAAACAACAATCTAAAATACCACAGTTTTCTCAGGTAGATATCCAAGCAGATACACAGAATTTAACATTGGCCTTGTAGATCAAGAAAGTTGAACTATGTTGCTTTAACATATACAATTTGGAAGAAGCAAACATTGTGGTCATTTTACTGAAAACTCACTGCCCCAGTATAAAGATGTGCAAATCTGCACATTGTCAATGAAAGCTCATCTGTTTGTATCCAGTGCTATGAATGGATATACATAGAGCCCTGCAAATTGTGGCTATCCACTTTATATCCATGAGTATCCACGTCCGAGGATGTGGATGCGGATATCCACAGCTCATCTTGCAGATATATATAAGGATGCGGATATAAATTTTGTACCTGGAATGCTGCAAATTTGCAGATTTCTGCTTTATATCCATGGATATCTGCAGCTCATTTTTGTGGATACAGATGCGGCTGCAGATACAATTTTTGTATCCATGCAGGGCTCTAGACATATAGAGAAAGGGGGACTTTACAATAGCTAGGATCCAAACATGTATTATCACTTTCAATGGCCGTAGGAAGAAGAAATTACTTGGAGTATTTGAAACATTCATATATGTTATGATCTTGAAGGTACGGTTACTGCATTCTGTACCAGCTGCAGCTTCTGAACCATCTTTAAGTATAGTCCCCTGTAGACTCAGTTGTAATAATCTACTCTGAGCAGACGAGGGCATGGTTAACTGTTGCAGAAGTCACATTGGTATGGAATAATCATAATGTTCACAATAAGCCAGAGTGCCCCAAACTGTACAGTGCCCTCCTCTCCCTCTCCCTCCCACACCTCCCCCCCCCCCAAGGGAGAGCAGAGGAATGTTCAGGAGGCATGGCTGTGACTGGGGCTGAGCCTGACCCTGGGAGGGGTGGGGGCTGGGAGAGAGGGCCACATAGCTTTGCTCCTAGTTCTGGCTCTAGCTGCTGGCCACAGGCATGGGAATTAGAAGTGTGGAGCATACTGCAGCTCCCCAGTGTTTTACATGGGGTGCCATTGCTGTCCTCATGCCTAGGGGTCCTAGCTGCTGGTCCAGCACACACCCCTTACAGTGGCCTCTTCACCACTGAAAGTCAACCCCCTTACCACTGTCCAGATCCACCTAACTGGGTACACAGTTCTGCTCTAGCCCCAGATCTGGGGAGGGCGAGACACAGGTAAAGGGGCTGGCTTTCAGCACTTCCTGCTACTGAAAATGTTCCAGTGTCACTGTTGCTGGCCCTGCACCCAGGGATCTGCATATGACCCCGACACCAGTCTCAGCCCCTTTGCCCCTGTCAATGCCCCCCCTGCCCACAGCCATGTCCCTGCTCAAGCCTGAGGGGCACATGGAAAAAGTTAGAGGGGGCAGGAGATAAAAAGTATACACAAACAGTAGAGTAATTAGATAAACCCTTATAAGGCTACGTCTACACTGGCGCTTCTTGCACAAGAACTCTTTTGCGGAAGAGTTCTTGTGCAAAAACTCTTCCACAAGAGAGCGTCTATACTGACATATGCTTTTGCACAAGAGATGTGCTTTTGCGCAAGAGCATCCATGGCAGTGTAGATGCTCTCTTGCGCAAGAAAGCTCTGATGGCCATTTTAACCATAGGGGCTTCTTGCGCAAGAAATTCATGTTGCCTGTCTACACCGGCCTCTTCTGGAAGAGCTCTTGCACAAGAGGGCTTATTGCTCATGGGGAGAGGAATAACTCTTCCGGAAGAAGCCCTGTTTTACAACGCTGTACTGTAAATTTACTTCTGGAAGAATGCTCATGCAATGTAGACAGCCGGCAAGCTTTTGTGGAAGAACGGCTGTTCTTCCGCAAGAAGCTGCCAGTGTAGACGTAGCCTTACAGAACTCTGCACAAAAGTAACTTCATTTCAGAAGTGCATTCCTCCAAACATTCAAGGTAGAGTTAAATCTAGCATTGCCAGTAAAGCCCACTGCCAACAGTATAAAAAGATTGCCAATAGTTCCTAAAGAATCAGTATAGATGTTTGATCAGCACTAGATTACAGTACATTTGTTGGAGTGTGGTAACGCCCCTATTTTATTCGGTCTGAAAATGGACCAGGAGGAGATTAAGAAAACGTGAGAGACTTCCAAACATCTGAGTTGTCGCACAATCACTTGCCTTTCAGAAGTAGTTTAGTAAATTCCCCAGACCTATTCGAGCAGGGATCCAAAAGCAGTACCAAGGACCAGGAAAAAACCCCAGCACTTTTATGGGGCAGTCCAGCAGCCACCTTTCAGAAACTTTCAAAACTGTTTAGATTTAATGAATGCATGTCCCATTAAAAAATTATGCAACTCCTGAAAATAAGGAAATCTTCTTGAATTCAGTTAAGATGATTTTAACCAATTATAAATCAGCATAGATATAATTTCCATTCTGAATATTAGAATAGGGTTACTTGGGGTCACAGATATCAATCAACAATAGTCTCTCTAACAATGAAAACAAAAACAATTTGGTAAGTACCTGAGTGGCAAAGCTGAAATCTCTTAGTGTCAGTTGCAATCCCACAATCTTCTGCATGTTACTGACAATTCTGCAAAGTTATAGGCAGAGGCAATACTAGCGTATTGGGGGACCCAGGCAGTAGTATCTCCCCCCATCCATCACGTACTTGAGCTGCTTAGGGCCTGGGAAATTGCTTAGTCTGCTTATACGTAGCATCAGCTCTGATTATTGGAGCCACTCTGAATTTATCAAGAAAAAATAGATAGGTGCTTGTGTTCATGAACTTCCAATGAGCTTAATTGGTTGAATCCTAATTATCCTTAAACACTTCAGCTCCTATCTAATTAAGATACTGTAGCAGCATGCATAATTATCACATTATTGCCAGGATATCTTTCAAAAGCTCCCATTAGCAATTAGCACATTATGGCTGGGGATAGTGAAAAATAATTATTTGAGATTTAAAGTATGACTGTCAGAAAGAAACACTCACTCATATAAGGCCAAATAGTATTTCTCTTATAAGAAAAGGACTGCAAGTAACACTGCCACTGACTCTGATTTCCACTCTCTGGATCTTAAGCAGAATATTCCTGCAAACAACCAGTCTTCCTCAAGGTCTTTATAGTAAGAGTCAGTTATCTAGCCAATATTCTTGTTTGTGGCAGAGAATTTATAAGACTGTATAAATCTAGACCCCAGGAAAATGTTGCTCAGTTTAAGGACTCTGTCATCTAAAACTTCTATGCTGCTTCTCTTTCTATTGGCAAGGTATCAAAGCAGCTGTGTGCATACAAATACTCTGCTCTGAGCAGAACAAATGTTCAATAAAAATAGAAACCCAAAGATATGGTACAATAGGGAGTAATGTGAACTTTTAATATATTGAAGGCAACCGTGGTTTCCTTTTGTTTTATAAAAAAAAAAAGAAAATGGTATTACACTTGTGTCTCTGTGAAGTGTTATTCATAGGAAGCCTGCTCATACAATTCATTACCAAGAACAATTTATGAAAGCCATTCTACAAAATTCAACATCTCTTTCTAGAGCAAAGAAAGGAATTGGAGCCACTTACAAATGTGTCCTGCTACAGCCTTTGTGCATGTAGAAACGTGTTTATATTAATTATGAATAAAATAAATATATAAGGACTATATTTCATGGCAAGAGAGGCTGTTGACATAGTATTCAATAGAGTTGTGCCTAGTTATTCCAGCTGAGAATCTGGTCCAAAGACGTTACTGTACACTTTCTCTTCAAATTTCAGGGTTGGAAAATTTCCATGAAAACCCAATTTTGACCTATTTTTAAAAAATATATTATATTATTTCCCTAGTCACATAATAATGGTCAGCCAAAAGTCTCTTTCCATGTCAAAGTGGTAGGAACTATGTTACTCTTATCTTGGATGGGGCATTTCTCTTTGTAGATTTCCAAGTCCTCCAGATTGCTCTTTTGTTCATGAATTGTGCTTGGGAATTTTCTGACAAAAACCATATAAATTGGAAACATGTCAATTTTGACAACATTTTCTTTAGCTTGATAATTAGATGCTCACTTGACTCAGACAGCTCACAGACTTGAATCTGGGTTTGTCACATTCCACACGAGGGACCTCACCATTGAGGTATTCAAGGAATGTGTGGGAAAATTGGCTTAACGTTATGAATATGCATAAATCAAATATGCTTTATACAAAACATACCTTGTGACATATTTTAAAAGTTGTAATGCACTGAATCTATAAATCCCATGTGTGTGCATGTAACTTAGAAATATTAAGTGGGAACCTTTTTTATTAGTACAGGTATGAGTAAAAGCCATTAGTGAGCCTATAGGATATTAATGGCTGTGTAATTAAGTCAATGACCTGTGAATGGTTTTGTTTTCCCTGTAAACCCAAACTGTGGTTGTTTCACGAAGGCATGTGACCATATCATCATGGAACCCATTTTGCCTCTGGTACTTTTCCACTCAAGGTGAGAAAGGTTTGAACTGGATACAAAGAATTCCCACTTTGGGCTAAAGGATTTCAAAGGTGGGAAACCTAACAATAAAGGGTAGCCAGACACCAGGAGCGCCCTGCCCCCCCCGACCACTTACCACCGAACATGCCTGCTGGAAATATCTAAGACTGAACAGAGACAAGACTGGGCCCAAGCTGGGAGGTTGCCTAGCTTGTAAGGGAGAGATGATTTTAATGAATATTAGTGTAAGAATTTGCATGTAACACTTTTCTTAATGTATTAGTTAGCTGATGTGTTTTGTAACTTTAGTAACTTTAATCTTTCTGTAATCACTTGTAATCACTTAAATCCTACTTTTTATACTTAATAAAAGTATGTTTGTTTATTATCAAGTCGAATGTAAATAATTATTACCGGGAAATGGGAGAGGGAGCAACCACTCTGCATAAGGGTAAACTTATAAGCTTTCTCTGTGCGAAACATTTATACAGAACAAATTGGATTTATTTGGGGTTTTACTCCTCTTTGGTGGGCTGTGTTCCCACGTGCTGTCAGCAGCCTTATAGTTGAGCCATCCAGAGCTGAGTTGGTTCAGAGTCTCTGTTGCTCTCCTGGGGAGGCTTTTACCCCATCTCTGTGCATTGGCTGGTGGAGATCAGAGCTTCTGACTCAGCAAAACATTGTGGTGGGGAACCCTAGAGGGCAGGTTGGGCAGGCTCAGTGGCATGACCAGCACACTGGATGACAATCCCAAGAGGACTCCTGTGATTCAACCCATCACAAGGGTGGTTTCTCTTCCAATCTCTATTTTGTTGTGCATCTTTTTAGTTTCTTTGTTGAGGGCTGGAGAGTGTTTGTTGTTGTCCAGAAAGAAATTCATTCTAATGGGCAAACCTTTAAACATTTTGCAACATGGAGTTTGTGTTTTCTGGCCAACCCTATCTCAGTCAGATTAGCCTAAACATTCTGAAACCTGATATGTACAGAGCAACTGCAACTCTAGTTGAATCAATAGGAGTTGCAGGTGCCAACTTCCTATGAAAATTGGGTTATACTTCTGCTTTTTATCATAAGGAAGATGCTTAAAAGAAGTTACTCACTTGGTGCAGTAACTATGGTTCTTCGAGATGTATGTCCTGTGGGTGCTCCACAGTAGGTGTCAGGCTTGTCCTGGCACCGCAGATCGGAGATCTTTTCAGCCGTAGTCTGCCGGACCGCGCATGCACGAAGCGCGGCTCGTGCCTTTTCATGCCGTTTGTGTGCGCACAGTCCGGCTCCTGCCAGTTCCTCCTGATCCTCTTGTTCTGCAAAACATAATAAAGATACTCTGAAGAGGGGAGGAGGGCAGGTCGTGGAGCACCCACAGGACACACATCTCAAAGAACCATCATTACTGCACAAGTTGAGTAACTTCTTCTTCTTCTTCTTCTTTGAGCAGTGTCCCATGGGTGCTCCACAGTAGGTGAATTTATAGCAGTAGCCCCTGTAACGGAGGAGGGTTCAGGGCTATCGTGCCATAACCATGGAGAGCACTGCTGATGCCACTACAGCGTCTGGTATGAAAAGGTTTGAGATGGCACAGTGTCTGGTGAAAGTGAAGTCTGAAGACCATGTAGCGGTCCTGCAAATATCTCTCAATGACACCCCCTTAGAGCAGTGGAGGCTGCTACTGCTCGCTTTGAGTGGGCTCTGGTTGTTGGTAGCAGCGATCTATTTTGCTGGTAATAGCATCTCTTTATACATTCAACAATGATTAAGGAAATGCATTGCATGGTTAACGGGTGTCCCTTAGAATGCTCAGCCATGGATACTAAGAGCGTGTTTGATTTCCGAAAGGGTCTGGTTCTTTCTATATAGAAAGCCAGTGCTCGTCTGACGTCAAGGGTGTGTAGACGTGCTTGATCCACCGAGGAGTGTGGTTTGGGGTAAAACATGGGAAGGACTATAGGTTCATTTATATGGAATTTGTGAGTTCACTTTAGGGAAAAAACCTGGTTGAGGACATAATATGACTCCTTTAGGGGTAAACACCGTATAAGGAGATGAAGCTGATAGGGCAGCTAGTTCGCCGGCTCTTCAGAAGTTATTGCGAGCAAGAAGATAACCTTCATGGAAAGAATGTGGAGATCACACGTTGCCAGGGGCTCGAAGGGTTTGTTTGTCAGAGTGTTAAGGATCAGCTCTAGGTCCCAGGGGTCTGCTGGCCGAGTGTGATGTGGGAAGAGATTAGCCATTCCCTTCATGAATCTCTTCATCATAGGATGTGAGAAGACAGAATATCCACCCACCGAATGGCAGAAAGCAGTGATTGTGGCCACATGTACCTTGATGGAAGCACAGGTAAGCCCGGAGTCCTTGAGGTGTATAAGGTAAGCTAGGATTTGTTGGATTGGTACAGAATCAGGGTCCAAGTGCATCTGTGAGCACCATGAGGAGAAACATGACCATTTATGAAGGTAGGTAGTACATGTAGTTAATTTCTTACTGTGCAAAAGGACATGCTTGACAGACTGCGAACAGATCATCTGTTTGTTGGAACCAACCAGGTACCAGACCGTCAATGCCAGATGATCTATCTGCGGATGAAGTAGGGAACAATGATCTGGGTGAGCAGGTCATGATGCCTGGGCAGAGGGTATGGAGGATGAGCTGCCATATGATGCAGGTAAGGGAACCATGTTTGTCGTGGCCAGAAAGGAACTATCAGAATAACTCTAGCTCCATCTGTGAGTATTTTCTCCAGGACCCTGGGGATTAGGGGATTGTGGGGGAACGCGTATAAAAGATGGTGAGTCCAACTGTACAGGAAAGCATCCCCTTTGGAAATGCGCCCAATCCCTGCTCTCGAGCAGTATTGAGGGCATTTCGCTTTGAGGTATGTGGCAAAGAGGTCTATTGTCGGAAACCCCCAATGGTGAAATATTGTGGAAAGTACCTCGGGGTGTAATTCCCATTCATGATTCAGGGAGAAGTGCCTGCTCAGAGCATCGGCTGTGCAGTTTTGTTGGCCAGGTAGGTATTCTGCGATGAGGGAAATTTTGTGGCAATTGCACCAGTTCCACAAACGTATCGCTTTGTCGCAAAGCGATCGGGATCGAGCCCCCCCCCACCCCCGCCTGTTTATGTAATACACCGTAGTCATATTGTCGGTGAGGACTCGTAGGACTTGGCCCTGAATAACAGGGAGGAAGTGCTGTCAGGTGTTGTACACAGCTCTCAGCTCCAGAAAGTTGATGTGCATCAATGATTCTTCGGGGGACCATCGGCCCTGTACCTGCTCACGTTTCAGGTGGGCACCCCACCCGAGGAGTAATGCATTGGTAGTGAGCTGCATTGTTGTCTGGGGACAGTGGAAAGGTATGCTGGACATTAGATTCTTGGGGATAGTGCACCAGGCTAGTGATCTCCTGACGTAGGACAGAATTGTTACCCTCCTGTGAATGTTGTGTGTGTTTGGAGTGTATATGTCGCCATCCAATGCTGAAGGCACTTAAAATGTAATTTTGCATGTACGACGACATAAGTCATAGAAGCCATGTGCCCCATGAGCTGTAAGTATTGCAGTATAGATATTTTGGGGCTGGTGAGAAGTATCTGTATCAGGTCCTGGATTGCTTGAAACCTGGTCATTGGTAGGAAGGCTCGTGTCCTGATGGAGTCGAGCTGGGCACCGATGAATTGTATTGATTGCTCAGGTGTCAAAGCTGACTTTGCAATATTGAGAATCAGACCCAATGCATCAAAGACTGTGCTCATGGTATTTGTGGCATGGAGTGCCTCTGTCAAGAAGGGCGCTCTGATCAGGCAGTCGTCCAGGTAGGGGAATATCATTATACCGAGAGGACAAAGGTATGCCATGACCACCGCTAGGGTCTTGGAGAAAACCCTGGGAGCCGATGAGAGACCAAAAGGCAGGACCTTGTATTGGAAATGGTCTGCACTGATTTGGAAGCATAAGAACCTTCTGTGGGCCGGGTGAATGGCCATGTGGAAATACGTGTCTTGGAGATCGAGGGACGTGAACCAGTCTCTGCCGTGAAGTGCTGGGATAATCGTAGCTAGAGTGACCATGCAAAATCATTGCTTTCGAAGGTATTGATTCAGACCTTGAAGGTCTAATATCGGCCTCCAACCTCCCAATTTTTTCTCGGTTAGAAAGTATCGGGAATAAAACCCCCTCCCCCTGAACTCGTCTGGGACACTCTCTATTGCCCCAATGGTGAGTAGACGAGTAACCTCCTGCCTGAGCAGGGGTTCGTGAGATGGGTCCCTGAAGAGGGAAGGTGGGGGTGGAAGGAGGTATCGATGTGAAGGGGATGGTGTAGCCTAGCTCGATGGTCTGAAGAACCCATCTGTCGGTGGTAATATGGGCCCAGCGTTGAAGAAAGGGCCTTAAACGATGGTGGAATACTGTGTCTGTAGCACAGGCAGAGTTGTTGAGAGGTACGGTTCTCAGTCCCTCAACCAAAGCATCAAACCTGTTGCCTGGTGTTATGCTGGGTAGATGCTTTTGGTGGAGGTTGTCTCCTCTGTTGGCGTTGTTTGCCCCGTTGTTGTTCCTGTTGTCTGTATGCAGGCGTTTGCTGGAGGAATGGTCTCTGCCTCTGATACGAGGTATATCTCTTTCGTCAGTACGGTGGTGTATACATCCCGAGGGTCCTAAGGGTCATCCTGGAATCTTTCCCCGAGTGAAGGAGCTGGTCTGTTTTCTTGGAGAAGAAGTTCTGCCTTTCAAAAGGGAGATCCTCAAGTTTTGTCAGGAGGTCTTTAGGGGCAGATGACTGTTGTAGCCACAATGCCCTGCGCATAACAACTGAGGTATCTGCAGTACACGCTACAGTGTCGGCCGTATCCAGGGCTATATGCAGAGCAGTTCTGGAGGCTGCATAGCCCTCCTGGACTACTGCCTTCAGAATATCCCATTTCGTGTCAGGCAAGTGCTCCAGAAACGGAACAAGTTTAGAGTAATTGTCAAAGTTATGATTGGCAAGTAATGCTGAGTAATTACCCATGAGTAAGGTCAACGTCGCTGAAGAATATACTTTCCGGACGAACAAGTCCAAACGCTTACTGTCTCTGTCTGCAGCGGTGGTTTTATGTTGAGGAGCCTTTGCCTTTTGTTGCACTGTATCCACAACCAGAGAGTTCGGTTGTGGATGAGTAAAAAGAAACTCCATCCCTTTTGACAGGACAAAGTACTTTTTGTCCACCTTCTTGTTGGTAGCCAGAGTCGAAGCTGGTATTTGCCATATGGTCTGCTATTTCGAGGATAGCATCATCCAACGGTAAAGCAATTCTGGCTTGATGTGATTGTTTGATGTTTCGTAGCAGATGGTGCTGCTTCTGTTGTACTTCTGCAAGTTGTACATGCTGGCTGTTGGCTACTCTTTTAAAAAGTTCTTGGAATTGGTGCAAATCATCCAAAGGGGAAATTTCGCCCTGGAAGACCGCATCATCTGGAGAAGACGACGATTAGTCGGTGGGTGAGTGACCGTGCAGACCTTCCTGTGCAGGGGGAGGCTGCTGTTGCTGTTGAGTGTGAGCTGAGATGGACGGTGGGACACCAGAAGGAATTGGCAGCCTTAATGAAGGTGGTGGTGATGAACATTCTTCGAAAAGTGAGGAATGAGAGCATTGCGGTGAAGATGGTGATATCGTATGCCGGTGAGGTGAGTATGATCGACGGTAGTGGGTCGGTGACCGGTGACAACGGTGGGACCTGTGTGGTGATCTGGTGTAATATGTCCATCTGTGCATCTCATAGGAACTCGAGTGGGCAGAGGGTGCTGGTGATCTGGGGGACCTCGACCTTCTCCTAGAACGTCTGGAATGACTGGGTGACCGACGTCTGTGATAGTAGTGATATTGAGGTTATGGAGAGCAGTAATCTCTGCGTGAGTACCCCGGTGAGCGTCTTGAATAAGATGGAGAAGGTGAAGGTGGTTCTGGTGAGAACTGTCCAGGGTCTGGGCTTGGTGAGAGAGTTGGCAATTTCCGAGTTTTTTGATGAGTGGTTGTGTGGGTTAGAAATTGTTCCAGTGAAGATGAGGACAGAGTAGAGAACCTGGTAGAGGCAGGGTGTACTCCGCGAGCAGTGGGTTCATGTGCCGATGTCCCACTTGCACTGGGTAGCTGTGGCATAGTTGGCACCGCGATTATGGGAGGTGCGGTCGGCACCAGTGAGCATCTCGGCACCGGCAAATGGCTTGGTGCCGACGAGCATCTCGTTGAGGGAGAGCACCTCAGTGCCGGGGAGCGCTCTGGTGTCAGAGAGCTTCTCGGTGCCGGCGAGCTCCTCTGGGTCACAATCGTCATCAGTGCTGAACGGGGCACCGGTGGTGCAGCCAAGGCAGTAGAAGCTGATACCAAGGGACTCAGTGTGGACTTGCTTTGGTTTTGTTTAGGCTTCTCGGGGCTGTGTATAGCGGATGTGCCCGAAGTGCCTGGCTTGTCCCCAATGCTGACCTGCAAAGGGGGTACAGACTGGGAAGGAGACGGTCTCTTTTTTGCCTTTTTGGGTGGTTGGTCAGTTGTGGGCCCCGAGGACTCCACACCGTGGGGGCATCGGTACCTTGTGGTTGTAATGCTCTGTCAAAGAGGAGCATTTTTTAACGCATGTCCCTGTCCCTTCTGGCTCACGCTGTCAGTTTAGAGCAGTGGGGACATTTCTGTGGTATGTGGCCCTCTCCAAGGCACCTTATACAAAGGGAGTGGCCGTCAGAACTGTGCATTGCCTCCCGGCAAGCACCGCACTTTTTAAAACTGGGTGATCCCGGCATGTTGTCATCATCGTCGATAGACAAACCTAACAAACTATTTACAGCAAAAAAGAGGGGTTTTGGGGTTTTTTTTTAAAGACTATGACTAACACTAAAACGAAGTAACTAAATACTAACTATCTAATTACTAAGAAACAACTATCTCTCTCACTCGATCCCGAGTGGAGTCTGAGGAGAGAACGTTCACTCCATCTGCGGCTGAGGATAGTCAGGAGGAACTGGCGGGAGCCGGACCGCGCGCACACAAATGGTGCAAAAAGGTACAAGCCACGCTTCGCGCATGCGCGGTCCGGCAGACTACGGCTGAAAAGATCTCTGATCTGCGGCGCCGGGACAAGCCTGACACCTACTGTGGAGCACCCACGGGATACTGCTTGAAGAAGAATATACTATTCTGGTCACTTTGCTTTGGACAATGCTACCTTAAACAGTAATAGTACCATTTCTATTGATTTGTATTCCTGTACTGTTCTGATACATCCCAGTGCAATTTCTCTTATTTACTATAGCTATGCTCTGTGCTAATGGATTTAAGAAATTGTACACAATAGTCTCTAAATCCCTTTTCTTGTCAGTATAAAAGATGATGTTGCCATTCAGTACTCCCCATTCTGGTTCGTTGCTTCAACACTTTTTATTTTACAGTTCTCTGTAAAAAACCACATTTCCATTTACGAACAGCATCACCTACATGATACAAATAACTCTTTACTTTGGCCAATGATCTCTGGAGTAGAATCCTATTAAATGGTTTTTGCTTTGCTAAAAAAAAATCCCCCTTCCAGATAGTTTCATATTAGTTAAAAAAGATCATCCTTTCACAAACTCACTGCTCGGAAAGCTGCTTTCCCAGTCTTTAGGAATCTGAGACTTAATTATCTTTAATTATATTGGTAGTTGAGAATTCTTCTAATTTCCATCCTCATTTCCTTATGGAAATATGTTATTCAGATTTTAAATTTTGCTTTGAAAGGTTATAGTTTTTTTATTATATTTGTATCTTCATATGCTTGTATCACACAAGTACAACTACTAAATTTCCTGGTTTAGGCAATATCTTTTCCCCTTCATGGAAAGTGAAAAGGAAATTACTTTGATACTTAGGCATGTTTCCCTTTTTATATTTGAGGTTGTTCAGCAAGTTGCAAGTAATGTTTTCATCTCTCTAACAATCTTAAACTAATGTCTAGATTAGATCACAGTTTGTTAGTAGGTTTATTTAGCAGGCCTGTTTCAAGCTTGGGTTGTGTAAATCTGAATTTCTGTGACACCTTAAGGAAAGGCCTATTTTACAAACCTTGTTAGGTCTGATGCTACATACTATGGAGACAGTAAACTCACTACGTAAGCTGGGGCTGAATTACGGCTTGCTGTCAGCCAGCTAAAAGGAGAGAGCTGCCCTGGGGGTGGGTGTGCTCACTCCAATTGTTTAGCTCTGCAAGATAATTAACTGTTAACTGTTGATATGTAAATACAGCTCATGCCAGGAATGGGAAGGAATTTGAGGTGTGGCTATGTAAATCCAATTCAGCCAGGGCTGATGGAGGATTTGTGTTGGAATGGAATGTGGTATATTGTAACTAATTTGGGGCTATTGTGGGGGTCACAAATCATGCTACCCCTAAATGTGGGAACTGTAAAATATGACACCAGTGCTTGCAGGAGAGACACCATCATTGTAAGAGGTCTCAGAGGAACAAGCCTCCCCCCTGCCAGAGTTGAGTGAAGTGAGTTGGGGGGGGGGGAAGGGCTTGAGGGTTTGTCAGCCTGCTTGATACCTGCCAGGTGTGAGCTGTAAGACTGGCTCAAACTGCCCCTTTCCCCCTGGTTTTAAGGCCAGACCTAAAGCAGACTTCATGAGGAGCCTTTTTGCTAGTCTAGTGGAAGCTGGAATCTTTGGCCAGTCTAGGTGGTGACTAAAGAGTTGAAATCACTAAGAACTGAAATCACTGGTTTGGCTGGAAGCCAGACCAATTGCAGCCAGTGAAGCGGCTGGCGGGAACAACCGGCGGGTGGCCGGTAGGAGCGGTGGCAGGTGGTCAGCGGAGCGGCTGGCGGGAATGACCGGCAGGCAGCGTGTAGGAGCAGCACAAAGGTGGCATAGCCTCAGGCTCAAGGAGTAGAGTCATCAGGATGATGTGTCAGGGTCTGCACTGACTGGAGAGAGCTGTAAGTGGGGCACAGAGAAAGTTTGGGTAAGTGAACGGAGACCTTACCTTGTTGGACGGGTGAGCCTGAGAGGCAAAAGACACTGCTCAATCCTTTTGAGCTGGGACAGTTACTCATGGGGGAGGGGACTCCGAACTCTGTTTGTGGTATTTTCCCAAGATAATGCCATGTGACTTCTCTCTCTTTCATTAAAAGTTTCTTTTCAACACTCAGACTCTGTGCTTGTGAGTGGGGAAGCATTGTCTCTCAAAGGCGCCCAGGGGTGTGTGAATTTCCCAGGTTACTGGGTGGGGGCTCGAGCCGGTTCTGTGAGAGATGGACCCCTAGATATTGAACCCGGCCCTGGTTGCTGCCGGGCCTACCCGCAGAAGGGTTACACTATATTACAAGAAAGTAGAGTCAAACCTTCTATCTTCTAGAGAGAAAATCTTCTCTCAGTGATCAAGAGAGGCAATCTCACCTGAAGGAAAATAAATATGTTCCACAAGATGTAAACTGCAACCAGAAATGATGGTAATTTGAACACTAGTTCAACTTTCTGACATTATTTTTATATTGTTAATGATCAATACAAGTGTTTAGTGAAATTAACAAATTATAATAAATGAGTTTGCTGAACCCTCAAGCATGGTCAAGTATTCCACTCCAGCAGGAAAGTACTATACAGATTCTGTAAGGAGGCTTGCAGATCAGTTATTTACTGTGTACAAGTACCATTTATAATGTACTTTTCATTTTTCAGAGCACTATTCAAACACTCATTTATGAAGTATTTAAAAATGCAGCTAAATACTATATACAGTTCTTTAGTAAAGTACATATAACAATTAACATTAGAAATAGAACATTTGACAACAGTTACTACCCTATGGTGTCTGAGATTATTCTATTTTTGCCTCTTTAGAAGTGGTTGGTGAATGATGATTTTTTTAGTGGCTGTATCTTATTTAAGATTGCAAATGAGATTACATGCAGTGGAAATCTTCAAATACAAGTTTTGGATTTATAGTGAGGATTGACTGTATATCAAATTGCATGCAACTCTGTCAGCAAAATACACAAAAAAAAGGAGTGAGGAAAATAATATATTCTGATAATCAAAATTGACTGAACATGTAAATTATGTACATGCTATCATCCCAAATGGCATTTTATACCATCTTAATACCAAACTTCCCATTTTGTTTTCTGCCTATCAATCACGCTTTATTGATACTGAGCCCATCTATCTGGTTATAGTTGATAGAAGAGGATTAATTGGCATAACTGATCTTGTCATTCTACCAAATGCATATTCAGTTTTTGTCTTTGATCTATCAACTTCACTCCTCCTCCTCTCAGCTCTCAGACATCTTCTTCATTACACTGAATATATCATGTAAAATAAGGTGACAACTGCATGTGCACCTGACATCTGTCTAGTATTTTCATATTAACCTTTCATGTCCTCTCTTCTAAACCTCATTTCAGCCATCATTAGTCCTTATTTCTATCTTAAATTGCTTTTGTACAGCTTCCAAACTATCTACTTCTGCTCAGTTTAGTCTCCTTTTACTGTACAAACTCTGATTCTTCTATTCCAAGAAAAGGAAGTTACCTCACAATAAAATTGTCCCAAGAAGTTTGGATTTCATAAGAAAATCATAGATTTATCCTTGTCAATATTGAAGTCAATGGAGTTGCATCACAAGTGAATTTGGCCTTTTACTTTTCATCCATTCCCTTAAAGATTACTGAGGTTGAATAATAATATAATATTTCGAATGTTTGTAACATGGATCAGTTGGATCTTAAAACACAATGCAAAACTTGTCCTCACAATACTTATGAGTACTAGGGAAATATAACCATTTCATCCTACAGACATTCATTTTTGTCCTGTGAACTCATTACATCTTTTGCTAAAACAGCTGCAGGGTGGGCCACCAATTATACAGTAAACTTATATGGAACCTCAAGATCACGTAGAAAATGGCGGGAATGGTGTAGTAAATTCAATACTCTGGCTTAACTTAAAAAACAACAAATAGTATGGTAGCACTTTAAAGACTAACAAAACATATAGATTGTATCATGAGCTGCTTGCTACTAGAAGTCTTATCAAAGGGAACAAAATGGTGATCACAGATCCCTCAATACTTTTCATAGAAGATTTATTAATCCCAGTATTCTGGACAAGTTCCAGTCAGAGACGTTACATTCTACATGCCTAAATCCTCTTTGCAGTTTACAATATCTGTGATCATCTTTACTATGACCTCATCCTATACCCATCGATGTAAAAGTGAATCTGTTAAACTACTGTGTACCTTTGAATAGTACTTCTATTTCAGTTCAGTTTCAAGTCAAGCAACCCCTGAGTGCCTTAGCAGTGCTATCAGATCCTTTGGGATAGAAGATGATATATTACATAAAAAATCCTTATTTTACAAATCAGGTAAGTGATTTATGTTATTCCTTACTGTGAGTTGGTGACAGAGCTGGGACTAGACCCACACCCCACATTTATCCACTAGACAAGGCAAAACTGCCTCCCAGAAGTCACTTTGATTTCAGACGATTATACAGTAGAAAACAATATGGCAATAAAAGTATCAATTTGGTTTCTGTCACTTGTTTTGTTATAAAATAATAATAAAGTTTTTTTGCCTTTTGAATCATTCAGGCTGTACATTTAATTGAACAATTTGCCAAATGTCTCAGTTGCTTCAGAAAATTGACTTCTAATAGTCTGAATTTATATCTATTCAAAAATTAAACAAACAAGCTGAAGTGTCATGGAATGAGAAACTGGAACCCTAATTAATGGCATATTGCATTTAGAATAGATTATATAATTTCACACTTGGAAATGTATATAAAAATATTTCAACTGATAAAATATAATTTGCAGATATATTTGTCTATTTTTTACTTTGTGTGCTGTCTGTAAATAGTATTTCTGTTGGTTCTTATGGAACAGATACAACAAAAAAGTAGGTAGACTACAAAACAGTTCAGCTCTCTATCTATTTAATATCTAAGGCTACATCTAGACTACATGGCTCCGTCGACGGAGCCATGTAAAATAGTTTATTTGGCATAGTCAAAGAAGCGGGGATTTAAATAATCCCCACTTCATTAAAATAAAAATGGCTGCCACGCTGTGCCAACGAGGCATACCAGAGCAGTTGACAAAGGCTTCCTTTGTTGATCGTGCTGCGTCTAGACTGCCATGCTGTGCCGGATCAGTTGATCATCGGCACAGCGCAGTGGCCATTTTTATTTTAATGAAGCGGGGATTATTTAAATCTTCTTTGACTATGCCGAATAAACTGTTTTACATGGCTCTGTCGATGGAGCCATGTAGTCTAGACATAGCCTAACTGTGTACTATGATATTTTCTGCTGCAGAGCTCTATTCAGCACAGAGGACTGTGGGTGAGCACATTCTAGCTTCCACATTCTGAAGATGAATCCCCGCCTCTGGGAAGCAACTGGCCAGTGCAGTGCTCTGTACAAGCCCACTTTTTGCACCAGCAGAAAGTTCCACTAAGAGGGAAATTTACTGCTGACAATTTGCCACTACTATCTGCCTCCTGGCACACAATAGATATGAATCACTGCACCTCTGCCTAGTGGAGACAGTTCCTACATTTAAACACATTTTGGTCTTGCATACGCTTTACTCAATTGCATTTTCATAATGGAGCATGTCACAAACATACCATCTTCTGGCATATGTGCTGTAACAAGGAGAGCCAGAGTGCTGCAGCAGCCCTTGGCTTGAAGTGATTTCCATCATGAACATAGTTTACAGTTTGGTTCAATGGCTGTCAGTTCCCCCATTATAAGATTGTTCCAGTGCCTTTGGTTCAGAAACTGGAAGAGTGAGCATGTACAGAACATTCACATTATTTCAGTGCAAAATAATCAGAACTGTGATTTTATCATGTTACATTTAGAATGGCATAGGCCAGATTGACCCATACATGTAAAAAACACGGGAGAAAGAGTGCTTTCCATAAATTCTCCTGCCATTATCTCAGTACTCTTCATGAGTAAAGGTTCATCCCTTAAATGTATTGATCTCAAAAGAGTTACAGAGGCCAGAGCTCTTGGTGCAAAGGCCCACTGTCTACTGAATATTTCTCAGCCCCTTTAGCTCTCTCCAGCCTGCAAAATATCATGACAGCTGCAGAAGCCATGCTATCACAAGCACCCCAACCAGTAATCCAGATGCCCCCAGGAATTGGTGAGGGGAACACATTGTTACTTCCCTGTAGGTTTCTATCTTCAGAGAGAGAACTTCATTTGTACTGACTCTCTCCCATGTACTGACCCTGATCCTCATGATGGGTCCATGGATGGGCTTCTAAATCATCAGGGATGGTTGGATGAATATTGGGACATGATAGTTCTAGCCCTCCGCTCCACTGAGTCCTCTAGCTCTGAGTCTAGAGTCCACTAGTCATGGAATTAGAAAGAGTAGTCTAGCCACATGCTACCAAAGGTACAAGTCATGAAATTCTGTCAAAAGTCATAAAAATTCATAGATGTGAATTCAGAGTCTCTATCAGAATCAGGACCCTACATTTAACCTTTTTTTTGGTATATATTTTGGGGGGACACTATGGTATTTAATTATAACCTATTTCCCCATTTTTCCTTGTAAAATTAAACTTTCATTTTGTTTCTATAAATGTTTTAAAGGTGCTAATACTTTACTTCACCTCGTTGGTACTGTATCATCCCAAATGGCAACAGTCATAAGTAGTTATTCTAATGGCATAGTAAAAATATAGTTTAATATAATAATGTATAATACATGTGAACATAATTCAAAATAGTTGTATCAGAGCAGTCATATGATCATAATTAAGGGACAAGAGTCATAAAATGGAATTCTCAGTGATGGCTAGAGAGACAATATTAGCTGGTAATGACCGTATTCTGACAATATCTGACAGCATTGGAAGAACAGTTCAAGAATAACAAGAAGTGTTTTACCACAGCATAATTTTCATGGTAACACACCATTCAATAGAAGACTATTTTAATAGGTTTGTAAGTTGCAAACAAATATATTTGATGCTTGCTACAAAAGAAGATCCACGTTGTGAATCTATAGAATAGATCAGAAATTGAAGTCAGGATTCAAACAAACTCAGATAAGATTGAGAAAAACACTATAATGTTGAGTCAGTATAGAATAAGTGCTTTAATTAAACAGCAATGATAATGCAGAAGAGAAACTGTAGGGCAATAAACTTCTCTGACCCTTGGCCTTGTTTTTATTGGTCTAGTATTACTGTATATTGCAGTGTACTCTACATTTCTTGATATAATGCCAGAAATCACTCATTTTAATCTCATATAAATAAGAAATGTACTAGTTTTTCCACTCTCTTTCCTGCATAATAGAAGTCAATGTTGTTCTCAGATATTGCAAATTAGTCAAGGTGAAAGAGCTGTACTGTGTCCATTTGTTAATTACAAAGAAAAGTTGCGTGAACTCTTAACTAGACAGTTATTAATGTAGCATTCTGTTTATGGCTGAAGAAGTTCATTTGTAGCACAAACAAGAAATATTGTCCTCATTTTGCCAGGAGCTTGTAAATTCAAGACAAATATGAAGAACTGCAAGCTTGAGGTTCTGCCTACCAGTTGCCACAGATGGAGGACATTGCTATTGTCCTGTACAAGAGCCATTAAAAGCTGGTATAGACATTTGATTGCATATGTATCAATGGTATTCTTCAGCCTCAATGTGAATTCTGTAATTGATCTGTATCATTTAGATCTGTTACCACCATAGAAGATTCTGTTCTTGAAAATCTTTTCAAACTAAATATAAAAATCTGAGAATATTCTTTGTTGCATCTATGTAACCCCATTTACATAAATGGGGTTTCAGATGTATTCCTACTATTTCTCTTAAAATACTACTCCACAAAGTAAGCTCATTTCACATTCAGAAAGTTTTGCCAGGTACTTTCCATAAATTTTCCATTTCTTCATCCATTACACATAGGTTTACCAATTCCTCTCATTCATTGTCATCTTGTAAATATTTGTATACTTGCTGTAACCCCACTTTCCCATAGGCAAACTAAGGAATCCATAGCTTAGGCAAATCTATTATAAGGGGGATGCACAACAGATTGAAAAAACCATAATAAGAGAGTAGTTATTAATGGTGAAGGATATTAAAAGGGGGTCCTGCAAGGATCTGTCCTGTGTTCTGTTCTTGAAGGTATCTCTGTAAATGATCAGGATAATGGTGCAGAAAGTACATTTATAACATTTTTAATTATACCAAGCCAGGATGACTATCAAGCACACAAGAGGAAAAGATAAGCTATGAAAATTATTTTGACAAAACCGAAGTGGTCTGATGTAAAACACAATGAAATTCAGTACAGACAAATGCAAAGTGCTACAATTAGGAAGAAACAACTGATTGCAGAAATACAAAATAGGAAATGACAATGTAGGAAAGAGTGCTGCAGAAAAGTACTTGGGATTTATAGTGGATCACTAACTAAACATGAGTTAAAACTGTAATATGGTTGCAAAGAAAGCATCATTCTGGGACGTATATTAGCAGGGATGCTGTAAGCAAGAGGTAACCTTCCACTCTATTCAGTACTGATAAGAGTACTGGGACCTCAGTTTTGGAAGGGCCTCAATTGGAGAAGGTCCAGAGAAAACAAACCAAAAGTGTTAAAGGTCTAGTAAACATGACCTACACAGAAAGATTGAAGAAAAAGATTTATTTAGTCTGAAGAAGAGAAAACTGAAGGGGGACATGCCAACAGTCTTCAAATATGTAAAAAGTAGTTAAAAAGATGACAATGATAAATTATCCTCCTTATCCACCAAAGACAGGACAGGATTTAATGGGCTTTAAACTGCAACACTGAAGGTTTTAAGTTAGACATTAGGAGAAACTGCCTAACTGTAAGGACAGTTAAGCACTGGATCAAATTACCTAGGGAGGCTGTGGAGATTTTTAAGAATGTTTAGACAAATACCTGTCAGAAATGGTCTAGATAATACATAGTCCTGACTCAGTGCACAGGATCTCTTGCGATCATTTTCAGCCTAATGATTCAGTGATTTCATATAAGCCATTATAGTATCATAACTGATAATCCAGTTCCTATATAGCTGTTCTAAATGTCTGGCTAAATTACCATGCCCAAAGCCACTTACAGTTGTTACTTTGACACTTTTAATCTTTCCTTATAAATCCCTCTCTGTGGGCCAGTGATCATTTTTGTTTCATTCCTCTGAACTTCCTCCAGTTTCTCAATATCTTTTACACAATAGGGTGCCCAGCACTGAACTCAATATCCAGGAATTGTTTCATCCGAGCATGCCTACATCATGATGTGATGACTGTGCATATGCTTCCCAAAACTGCATTAACCTTTTCTGCAGCCATTTCACATTACACACTCATGGCTAATTTGCGGTCTACTATGATGACTCCTTAAATGTCCTTTTTTTTTTTTGCGCATAACTGCTTTCCAGTTTTATCTCTCCCATTAAGCATCTGTGTTCTCTATTACTTTTTCCCCTGTTCTGTTAAAGATCTGTTACCTTGTTTTCCCAAGTTTATGATTATTCTCTTATTTTCTTGCCCCTCTTTCTCAATGTTTCTTTCCCTTTGTGTTACTTCTGGGTCCTTATTTGCTTTTTTTTTTTTTTTTTAAACAACTTCTGATTTAGTATCATTTCATAATTTGCAAATGTAGTACTTGTGTTTTTTACTCGGTGTACTGTATTATGAATAAAGAAAGTTTTAAAAGGCCAGGCTATTTACAGAAGGCTTCAATATTTTCCTCCCCACTTGATATATACTGTAGGTTTTTTTGGAATACCTGTTTACAACCTCAGACAGTTCTCTCCAACTGACTGTTTTTATCCAAGCCAATTAGAATTAATTCTTCAACAGCTTTGTGAAACAATATCAAAATCCAAATACTGAGTATTACATAACCTTTGTTCCCAATCCTCTAATTGTATAAAAAAAAAAAAAAGCAATCAAGTTTGCCTAGCAAGGGTTGGAGAAATGGAAAAGTGGTACTCAACAGAAGAACACTGCTCTCCCAGATAGAATCATAGAACCATAGAGCTGGAAGAGACCTCAGAAGGTCATCAAGTCCAGCCCCCTGCTCTAGGCAGGGCCAGTCCCTGGCTGGGTTGATTTAGTTGGGTTTGGTCAAGCCGAGACTTAAACACCTCTAGGGATGGGGACTCCACTACTTCCCTAGGTAACCCATTCCAGTGCTTCACTACCCTCCGAGTGAAATAGTTTTTCCTAATATCCAACCTGGACCTCTCCGACCACAACTTGAGACCATTGCTCCTTGTTCTACCATCTGTCACTACTGACAACAGCCTCTCTCCATCTTCTTTGGAACCTCCCTTCAGGAAGTTGAAGGCTGCTATCAAATCCCCCCTCACTCTTCGCTTCTGCAGACTAAACAGACCCAACTCCCTCAGCCTCTCCTCATAAGTCATATGCTCCAGCCCCCTAATCATTTTGGTTGCCCTCCGCTGGACCCTCTCCAATGCGTCCACATCCTTTTTGTAGTGGGGGGCCCAGAACTGGACACAATACTCCAGATGTGGCCTCACCAGAGCCGAATAAAGGGGAATAATCACATCTCTGGATCTGCTGGCAATGCTCCTCTTAATGCAACCTAATATGCCATTAGCCTTCTTGGCTACAAGGGCACACCGTTGACTCATATCCAGCTTCTCATCCACTGTAACCCCCAGGTCCTTTTCTGCAGAACTACTACTTAGCTGGTTGGTCCCCAGCTTGTAACTATGCTTGGGATTCTTCCGTCCCAAGTGCAGGACTCTGCACTTCTCCTTGTTGAACCTCATCAGATTTCTTGTGGCCCAATCCTCCAATTTGTCTAAGTCACTCTGGACCCTATCTCTGCCCTCAAGCATATCTACCTCTCCCCCTAGCTTAGTGTCATCCGCAAACTTGCTGAGGGTGCAATCCATCCCCTCATCCAGGTCATTAATAAAGATATTGAACAAAACCGGTCCTAGAACCGAACCTTGGGGCACTCTGCTAGTAACCGACTGCCATCGAGCCGTTGATCACTACCCGCTGGGCCCAGCCTTCCAGCCATCTTTCTATCCATCTTACTGTCCATTTATCCAATCCACATTCCCTTAACTTGCTGGCAAGAATATTGTGGGAGACTGTATCAAAAGCCTTGCTAAAGTCAAGGTAGGTCACATCCACTGACTTTCCCACATCCACAGAGCCAGTTACCTCATCATAGAAGCTAATCAAATTGGTCAGGCACGACTTGCCCTTTGTGAATCCATGCTGACTATTCCTAATCACTTTCCTCTCTTCCAAGTGCCTCAAAATGGATTCCTTAAGGATCCCTTCCATGATTTTTCCAGGAACCAAGGTAAGACTGACCGGCCTATAGTTCCCTGGATCGTCCTTCTTCCCTTTTTTGAAGATGGGCACTACATTTGCCTTTTTCCAATCATCCGGGATCTCTCCCGATCTCCACGACTTTTCAAAGATAATGGCCAAAGGCTCCTCAATGACATTTGCCAACTCCCTCAGTACCCTTGGATGCATTAAGTCCGGACCCATGGATTTGTGTACGTTTAGCTTTTCTAAATAGTTCCTAACCTGTTCTTTACCCACCACGGGCTGTCCATCTTCATCCCATCTTGCATCACTTGGCTCCTGGACTTCCGCGCTGACCTTGTCCGTGAATACAGAGGCAAAGAAAGCATTGAGTACTTCAGCTTTCCCCACATCATCTGTCACTAGATTACCTCCTTCATCCAGTAGGGGCCACACACCCTCTCTGATCACCTTCTTCTTGTTAACAAGCCTGTAGAAATCTTCCTTGTTATCCTTCACATCCTTAGCCAGTCGCAATTCCATTTGCGCTTTCGCCTTCCTGATCACCCCCCGGCATTCTCGAGCTATACACTTAAACCCTTCCCTGGTCATTTGTCCAAGTTTCCACTTTTTGTAAGCTTCCTTTTTGTGCTTAAGTTCACCAAGGATTTCCCCCGTAAGCCAATCCGGTCTCCTACCATTTTTGCCTCTCTTGCTATGCGTCAGGATAGTTTCTTTCTGTGCCTTCAATAAGGCTTCTTTAAAATACTGCCAGCTGTCCTGGACTCCTTTCCCCTTCATGCTAGCATCCCAGGGGATTCTGCCCATCAGATCTCTGAGGGAGTCAATCTGCTTTTTTGAAGTTCAAGGTGTGTATTTTACTACTCTCTTTTCTTCCTTTGGTCAGGATCCTGAAATCTACCATCTCATGATCACTGCTTCCCAGGTTGTCACCCACCTCTACCTCCCCTATTAGTTCCTCCCTGTTTGAGCAGAAGGTCAAGCTGCGCACGGCCCCTGGTCAGATCCTTCAGCACTTGTACCAAGAAGTTATCCCCAACATTCTCCAAAAACTTCCTGGATTGCCTGTGTACTGCCATATTGGTTTCCCAACAGATGTTAGGGTGATTAAAGTCCCCCACGAGAACCAGGGCCTGCGATCTGGAAGCTTCTCTCAGTTGTCCGAAGAAAGCCTCATCTACCTGATTCGGTGGCCTGTAGCAGACAGCAACCACAACATCACTGCTGTTGTTTGCTCCTTTAAACTTAAGCCATAGACTCTCAACAGGTTTTTCTCCCTCTTTATACTGGAGTTCAGAGCAATCGTAGTGCTCTCTTACACATAGTGCAACTCCTCCTCCTTTTCTCCCCTGCCTGTTCTTCCTGAACAGTTTATACCCTTCCATGACAGCGCTCCAGTCATGCGAGTCATGCCACCAAGTCTCTTATCCCAATTAAATCATATTTCTTGGACTGGGCCAGGGCCTCCAGTTCTTCCTGTTTGTTGCCCAGGCTTCTCGCATTAGTGTACAAACACCTCAGGTAACCAGTTGATTGCCCCATCTTCTCCATTCAAAACAGGGGTCCTCCTTTCTTGCTCGTTCCTCTCTGCATTTCTTCCCAGTATCCGACTTTCCCACTCCCCTCAGGGTTTTGGTCACAGTCCCCCAATGAACCTAGTTTAAAGCCCTCCTCACTAGGTTTGCAAGCCTGCCCGCGAAGATGCTCCTTCCTCTCTTCGTTAGGTGGATCCCATCTCTTCCTAACAATCTTCGTGCCCGGAACAGAGTCCCATGGTTGAAGAAACCAAAGCCCTCTCTGCGACACCACCTGTGCAACCTCGCATTTACGTCCTCAATTCAACAATCCCTGCCCAGTCCTTTCCCTTCAACAGGGAGGATGGACGAGAACACCACTTGCGCTCCGAATTCTTGGATCCTTCTTCCCAGCACTACATAATACGCAGTAACCCGGTCAAGGTCATTCTTGGCCGTATTGTTAGTTCCCACGTGGAAAAGCAGGAAGGGGTAGCGATCCGAAGGTTTGATCAGTTTGGTAAGCCTCTCAGTCACATCCTGAATGCGAGCTCCCAGTAAGCAGCACACCTCTCGAGATTCCAGATCCGGACGGCAGAGGGATGGCTCAGTCCCTCTTAGGAGGGTGTCCCCAACCACCACCACTTTTGGGGGTGGTGGTCGTGGAACCCCCATCCCTAGGATGACGCATCCCATGCCTTCCAGTAGATGGTGTTCCCTTCTGGTTTCTTCCTTGTGAGGTACCTGCCAAAGCATTCACCACCGCAGAGCCTGTAGAGAGAGCTTGAAAGTGATTACTTACCTCTATAGCATTGGGGGATTCCCATGCTGGCCTTTTTCCCCTTCTAGAAGTTACATGCTGCCAGTTCTCTTCCTGGTCACGTACTGCCCTCTCTGACTCTTCCGCCTCCTGTGTTTGAAGGATTAAATGCTGCCTTCTATCGAGGAAGTCTTCATCCTCTCTGATCAAGCGTAGGGTCGACACTTGGGCCTCCAGTCCTCTAATTTTTTCTTCCAAAATGGCGACCAGCTTGCACTTAGAATGGATTTCATCTGCACTTTCTTCCGGGAGGAAGACAAACATGGCACACTCCGTGCAGGTAACAGCAGACCCATCGCCATCCATCCCTGCTGTCCTGGAGAAAGGATTTAAAAGAAAGGCAAGAGAACCTTGTGCCCTTCCCTCTCCCCTTCCCAACTCCCTCTCTAAGCTCCCTGTTAGCACTCACCTGTTCACAAGCTCCTTGGTCGCTTGCTCACTGCTTTATAAAGTCCTGGACTGCCTGAAAGTCCCTCCCCCTACCAAGGCTCAGCCAATCAACAGAGGCTTCTACAATTCAAACTTTAATTAGAAGCCAACAGTTTCCACCTGCCAGTCACAACACACACTCCATGAAGGGGAGGGGGAGGGGAAAAGGGAAGGGGAAAAAAAAAAAACCCACAAAAACCCTCACTCACGAACACAAGCTCAGCACACAGCAAGAAAGCCCCAAACACAACACACACTGCAGCCAGCCACTTCCCTCAAGAGTCCTGGATCTGCTTCTCCTTTACCTGGAGAACTCCCCTCTAAACTCCTTGTTAGCACTCACCTGTTCACAAGCTCCTTGGTCGCTTGCCTAAGGAGTCTTATAAAGCCCTGGACTGCCTGAAAGTCCCTCCCCCTACCAAGGCTCAGCCAATCAGCAGAGGCTTCTAGAATTCAAACTAATTAGAAGCCTCCAGTTTCCACCTGCCAATCACAGCACCAGCCAATCACAGCACATGCTCAATGAAGGGGAAGGGGAGGGCTAAGGGGAAGTGGGAAAAAAAAAAGCCTCACTCACAAACACAGGAAAAAAAACAAAACCAAAAAAAGAGCACACACCAACCCTCACTCACAAACACAAGCTCAGCACACAGAAAGAAAGCCCCAAACACAACACACACTTCCCTCAAGAGTCCTGTATCTGCTTCTCCTCTACCTGGAGAACTCCCTCTCTAAAGCCTCTCTCAAAAACACAGAGAAGAAAACAAAAAACAAAAAAACCCCACCACCACACACCAACAAACACAAGCTCAGCACACAGTAAGAAAGCCCCAAACACAACACACACTTCCCTCAAGAGTCCTGTATCTGCTTCTCCGTTACCTGTTAGCACTCACTTGGTCGCTTGCCCAAGGAGCCTTATAAAGCCCTGGACTGCCTGAAAGTCCCTCCCCCTACCAAGGCTCAGCCAATCAGCAGAGGCTTCTACAATTCAAACTCTAATTAGAAGCCAACAGTTTCCACCTGCCAATCACAGCGCCAGCCAATCACAGCACACACTCCATGAAGGGGAGGGGGAGGGCAAAGGGGAAATGGAAAAAAAAAAGCCTCACTCACAAACACGGGGAAAAAATAGTTTGCAACAGTCAGAGATCTCTAAGGAAAATAATGGGGGAATGTGCTACATCTGTCTGCGATATGCTAAATTATTATACTATTAATGAATGTAGTTAATCAACTGCTGAAATGCAGATCGCAAATAATCAAGCCACATAACCTCATAACCTAAATGAAAATTCCTGTTGGGTGGATGACATGAGGGAATTGTAGCTGTATGTAATATGAGAAAGCAGACGCTCAGAATTGTGAAGTACTATGAGGAAATTCAGTGATTAGATTGAACATTCTAAACAGTAATAACCCATGAGAACAGACAACTACTGATAAGGAATTCCCAACTCAATGGCCACTATGTTTATCTCGAGGAAGATCTATTATATTTAAAAAATCCATGGGAATATTAAAAACTGGACTGGACATATGGAGGAATGGCTGAACAGTAGCAGTCATCACTTGGCTCCATACAATTCTAACTTTTAAATGAGTAATTAAAAGCTGGTTCTCTAAAATAAATACACCAGAAAAGGGAGATATGGAAGGAACCAGAGCAAACCAATTTGATCCAAATTAAACCATCAAGGCTTTCTTTCTGGGGAAAGACACTTGTGCTTTGGTAAGTTTCCCAGGACACAGAGGAGAACATGGTTTAAATTCTATTCTGGAATGATGGAACCATAAAATGACAGGGTACCCTTGATACTCCAAGACTGGTGGAGCATAACAGTTGAAATAGGGTACCTGAAGGAAGCAAGACTCCCCTTGAATTCCAAGATGAACCGGGATAAACAAAGTAATAGAGAAACATTACTGACAATGAATAAGCATATCAGAAAAACAAGACAACAGAGTTTAAAGAATGGGGTCCAAGTGGTTAGCATGCTTAGATTAGGGTAAAAAGTGTTCCCAAGAACCAAGCCAGGGATGGCCTTAAAAACATATTCGACTGACACCAATTTTAAGACAGAAAGCTATGGGAGTTATTTGATAAGAGAAAAGAAAATCTATTTAAAAATTTGACAGTCTGGTCTAGCTGAATCTCATTAACACTATGGATATCAAATCACCAGTTAGTAGACAGAGGTGCTGTTATCAAGTCAGTAGGGCTCCATAACTGCAAAACAATTTAAATCTCCTAAAACCCTTTTTTTTTAATGTTAGAGAATCAATCCATTATAGGAGGCAAACATTGGAATACACTCATAGTACCTTGACGCACACACAAAGCACATTTCTTAAATGAGTTGTCAATATTTTTAAAAGGGACTCTCTCCTTCATAATCTTAGCACATCATGATCATCACTCCCACTAAGGTCCACACCTGTGTGGCTGCACACAAAAAATTCTTCCCCTGCCTACCTCTTCTGGAGAGCCGCGCAGCAGCACTCACACGGCAGGCAGCTGCTCTGGCAGGCAGGGCCAGCTGAGACAGCATCGTCAGTGAGCTTCTGGGGCAAGGGCTGGGATCTGCTGCAGCCGCCTGGGGTGGAGGCCTGTTCTGGTGGCCAGGGCTGCCATGTGGCAGGGGCCCAAGGCCTGTTCTGGTGGCTGTGGCAGGGAACAGGACCTGCCGCATGGTGCGGGAGGGAAAGAGGGGGATGTCTGTTCCAGCAGCCAGGAATGGGACATGCCACGTGGTGGGGGGAGGGGAGGGCCTGCTCCAGCAGCTGGGAACGGGACTCCGCTCATGGTGGGAAAGTCTTAGAGGGAACACTGATCATGACTATACAAAGAGCAGTTTATTAGCTGGAAATACAGTACTATCATTTAAGCAACTGGAATCAAATAAATCACTTTCTATTTGATTATTAATGAGAACTGTATATTTGAGAGCCAGGGTATATAGAGTGTGAGTTGAGGGTCAAATGAGGAATCAATGAATGTGGCCTAAACTTACTCTTCCAATAACTGCCAGGTGAGCAATGTTGACAACTGTAAGTATCAGTTGCTCATAAAACTCAAACAATAAGCCATGTCTATTCACCTGACAAAGGTATGAAATTACAAGCAATGACTCTTCACTATTAAGTACATTACTGCGTTTCACTAGTTTAGCACTAAGCAACATTGCAAAAAAATATTCCTTTGGAAATCAAAACTGACATTTTCCTTCAGATCAATAAATAAATAAACAATAAAGATATAGATTTTGATGTCGTTTTGTCTGATTTTATCCTAAGAAAAATGTATTTTAATCAGTAAATTATGGACATGCAAGTTTTCATAAAATATTCATAATTTACTGATTAAAAATGCATTTTGCCTTAGGATAAATCTATTATACAGTCACTTTGCTCCTTTTTAAGCAAAAATGAAATTTCAGTGTCATCCTGAGACAGCAAAATAATTGTATAATCATTTTCTTAACAAAAATATGTCAATTTAGATTCAAATTAGCAACACCTCTGAGAATCTTGGCAAGTTACAATTGCCAGGATTGTGAGAACTATTGCTAATCCTCCTGTTTCCCCCCCCCCCAAAAAAAAAGGTTAGGTAGCTCTATTTTTATATATTATATATTATAGAGGGAGAGGAGGTGCTGCGGGAAGTACTGCCAAAGAGAGCAGGCATGCTGGTATCCTACAGCCTTCTGACTAGCCACGTGTCCCTACTTAACCCATCTGTGTTAAGATGCCTACAAAGACATCTTGGCAGCCATGCAGACTTTGACCTGTTACAATGCCAGACTTTGCCTCACCTTCTAGTCTCTGACTTCAGCCTGACACTGACCCTGATTCATTTCTCTTGATTCAAATCTTGTACCACCTCTGATCTCCAGTTTCCAAATCCCAACCTGAATCTGAATTTTGTTTGTAGGATCTAGCCTTGCAATTTCTGCAACTCCTAACCCTGGTGGATGGACGTCAGTTCATCTGTGGTGATTAGGCCAGACCACCTAAATCCTAGTCCCTTACAAGTCAATTGGAGTCTTCCCAATGATTTCAAGAGACTTTTGAATTATGCCCTCCTTCATGCTGAAGGTTATTTCATTATTTGGACAAATGAACAACAAAATTATGTTAAGCTGTACAACGGATCAGTATATGTCTATTATTCCTGTTCTGCATAGTACCAGGCATTGGATTATAAAGCTAATATTTCCATGGCAAAGACCTGAGAATGCAAGCTAACCAAACTCAAAATGTATCCTAATAGCCAAGGGGATGTGGTGCAATTCAAGGAGCTTCAAGAAAGGATTTAGTAGCACCTGTCCCACAAACCAGAGCTCTAACTACTGATACTTCCAAATGCATTTTGAACTGAAAAAAAGGATGATTTTAGGCATATTTAGGCCAAGATTTTAGTTTAAGATTGGCCTGTGTGGATCAAGCATATTATACTTCTTGTACCCCTGACTGACTAAGCCTGCCATGTCAGCTCACCTGATGCCATTTGCACCTGTATGAGTTGAGAGAGACTTCATTTAATGTGAACAATAAAGCTGGAAAAATCAGAACCCTCCTCCCCAATGAGAGAATTTACTCCTGGGGTCTGAGCTTGAGTCTGCATCACATCAATGCACACAGCCCCCCACATGGGATGACATTCACTCTTATGGAGAGGGGACACCATAGATCTCACTTGAAGCATAGTGATAGGCAGGGCTTGACAAATGGCAGCGAAAGCTACTCACCAGCCCCTCACTGCACATGCACAGGACCCGCATTGTGCATGCGCGCGCCGCCGGTGAACGGGGCGACTGGCTGAAATCAGTGATTTGTCGAGCCCTGGTGATAGGTAGGCCATAAAGTGACTCTTTGTATAGGAGAGCATTTCACTCATGGAGTTCTTATAAGATCAGGTTCTTTCTGTGTGTTTGTGGTAGGCAATGAACTAGAATATCATCACATTCTATACTTCTTCCCATTCTTGTCAATTCCTTGAGATGATGTGTGTGTGTCGCTGAGAACATAATTGAACCTGTTTTTGTTTAGTGTAAGTTTAGCTGGTAACTTATTTCCTAAACTTTGGAAAGGTTGTTTTATGTCACCTTGCTGGAGGGATAGATGCTATTCTAAGGAATCTGGAGTCACAACACTGTGGTCTACCTTGAGTGATGGAAGACAGAAGAAGCTTCTCTTGAAATGTGCGTGAATATTTTAGGGGCTTTTTCCAATCCTGGCAGCTTTCAGTTTAACATAAGAACAACCATACTGAATCAGATCAGTGGCCCATTTAGCCCAATATCCTGTCTTCTGACAGTGGCCAATGGCAGGGGATTCAGAGGGAATGAGCAGAATAGATAATCATCTAGTTATCCATCCCCTGTTGCTTCCTGTTTCTGATGTATTAAATAAAATTGCTGTTATGTTTGGAGTTTTTGTCTAGCTACTCTTCAGATTCTTTTTGGCCCTCCTAATTATATTTTTACCCTTCACTTGCCAGAGTTAATGCTCCTATTTTCCTCACTAGGATTTAACTTCCACTTTTTTAAGGATGCCTTTTTGCCTCTAACTGGTTCTTTTACTTCATTGGTTAGTCATGGTGGCACTTTTTTGTTCTCTGTGTTTTTTAATGTGAGGTATATGTTGAAGTTGAGCTTTTAAAAGTTTCCATGCAGCTTTCAGGGATTTCACTTTTGGAACTGTGCCTTTTAAATTCTGTTTAACTATCTTCCTCATTTTTGTGTAGGGCCCCTTTCTGAAATTAAATGCTACTGTGGTGGTCTGCTTTGGTGTTTTACTCCTTACAGGCCTGTTAAATTTTATTATTTTATGGTCACTATGACTGAATAGTTCTACTATATTCATCTCTTTGGACCAGATCCTCTGCTCTACTCTAGGACTAAAAGAAGATTCATGTTGCCTTACTTCTTAAGTACCAATCAAATTCTGTGTAATTGCCATATAGTTACTTAAATAAGTGTGTTTTCCTTGTGAAATAAATAAAGCAAAAGGCGGTACCAAATAATAGTCACGGTAATGAGCCCGGAATCAGAACATCTTTGGCTTTTTTTCTGTCTCTGTGTAACTTTGTTGTGTGACCTTGGACAAATCACTTCAAAGGTCTTCACTTTCACTTCTCCTACCATCTTTATCTCCTTTTTTATCTCATGTAAGTTCTTTAGGGGAGGGACTGTCTCTTAACATTTATGTAGGCCCTTTACTATAGGAGCTGACTTTTATGTATTTATGTACACAGTGTGCCAAGTATAATGGGGCCCCAATCTCTGTTAGGACCTGTAAGTTCCATGTAAACATACATATTTAATAATACATATCAAAGAGTGAAAAAAGAGAAAGACTACCTGGTTAGACAAGGATTTGTGTATATTTTAATGCTATGTAAGTCAGAATAATATTTATATTTGAGACAAGTTTCAAAGTTTTCATTTACTGAAAGTACAGCACCTATATTTACATAATTGGATTGGCTTAATTTATTTAATGCTGCAGCTTTTTCATGGTTTATTTAAGTCAAGTCTTTAATAAACCTCAACATAGTATCAATGCCTATATATTTTATTGAATTACATAGAAATTTTCCAAACTAATAATGAATAGCAGCAGTACAATTTTTATTACATACTGAAGTTTATATTTTAAATTTTAAACAACCGAAAACTGAATTGAATTTTGCATTTAATAGAGTTACAAATCCCATAACTACTAGTTTTAAGCCTACTGAGTGTTGACTGTATTGCTTTAAAGAACCAAAAGACAATTATTGGTAAGGCATTTTACATTCATTGCTCCCTTGTTAAAAAGGACTATGTTATAAAAGACTCCAACATTTTTATTATCTTTTCTTTTATATAGATGTCAAGTCTGTTGAAATTCTCTATAGCCACACATTTTATGACATGTTATTTAATATGGCATACAGCTGCTAAACAAGATAACTTAATGAGATGACAGGCTACAGCATCCTGTTTTTCCTTCAGTACTGCAGAGTCTGAATTTAACATTTTCCATTTTAATTAGGGTGGGAGAATCTGTATTTTGATCTCAGAAAATTTCAGAATTACAATTAACTTTGTTCTTATGAAAAGTGTTGGATTGTCAGACCGTGATGGAATAGGTCATCCACATAACAACATACAGCTCCTACAGTTCCTTCCACTATACAGCAACTTTGAGCAGGAGGAATACTGGACTAAGGACAAGATTAAAATCTTGTTTACCCTGGAGAAAAATCGGTCCCCGCAAAGCCTGCCTCAACATACCATGTGACTTCACACTAATGATTTCCATCTGGTGCTCAGTCTTTCCCACTTAATGCTTGAATTAGACTTTCTCAAAGTAAAGCTAACTGTCAAGTAAACATTGAGACACTTGAGATCATGGGAGAAGCAGGAAGCAGTCACCTGAGTGCTGGAGAAATTGGAACACAACAGCTGATTGCTGCATCTTTAAGTGTCTATGAAACCCTCCTATATTGCTCTAAACCAGTTTTTCCCAAATGGGGTTCCGCAGAACCCTGTGGTTCCACGAAGTGAAAATAAGGGTTCAGCGAGAAAATTCCATGACAATAACATTTTATGATTTCAAAAAATAATATTTAAGAATTTATTAATTTGATTAAAAACAATTTTCATTTCTGTTTGCCATGATAAGTGTCCCTGTGTAATGCCAGCTTAGCCAGAGAGTGGGAATGATGATGTCACTACTCAGCGCTGCGCACACAGTCAGTCAGTGGTGTGATCGCCTGTTATATACCATACATAAGACTGTTATTAGGGGTTCCACAAAATTCTTTTGAATTTAAAAGGGTTCTGTGGCCAAATAAAATTGAGTAACAGTGCTCTAAACAAAATCATCACTTTGCTAATTCTTGAAGCATGGGTTTCTCTGTGTGTAATTATTTCCTTGTTCCTTTTATTATCAGTGCACATTTGCCAGATTTTAACCTGTTTCTGAAACAATGTTGAAGGTGGTTTGTCCTTGATTACGCTCTGCAGCTAAACAACATTCAACACTTGCTCATCTGCTATCACTGCTAATGCAGTTGTTAGTAACAGATAGGGGGGATGTGGATCAGTGTTCACATTGTGCTCCCCATGAGTACCTGGCCCAGGCCAGGGAAGCTAATGACCCAACTAATGGACCAAATTCGGTGATGAATCCTGATCACGTGGCACCTGAGGCATATTGTGCATACACTAAAAAAGAAGCAACGGGTACTTTTCCAAAGGTTTGTCTACACTGATAAATTACATTGTGTCAGGACAATTTAATTGCCACAATATTAAACATGATTTAATACTCAGTGTAGACAAGACACCTTGTGTTTAATCTCATATTACAGATGCTCCAGTGTAGGGTGAACCACAGCCACCGGACAAGGTGTTAAACATGGCATGCCTTTGTCTGCAGACTTGTTCACCAGCATTAGTTGGGATACAGACAAGTCTCTCATATGAATAAGCCTAGAGTCCTTTAGATATTGTTTGCAAAGTGAGATTCTGTTGTGAGATGTAGCAGAAAACTTGCATGCCACACTTGTATGCCACAGTTCCAGCCCAGATGGAGGGACAGCTAAGGTAGCTTTAAGCTGAACTGAGATAAACTGGAGGAGCTTTCCAAATGATGCCAGTCTCCTCAGGCTGCCCTATGGACTACAGCAGTGCCCACGATCTCCACAGACTTGTATGGCACAGTTCCAGCCCAGATTGTCCCATTCAGCTCAGTCCTACCCTTAGGTTCCACTGCATTCCAGAGCTTGTGAAGGGATCCTTGGAAGGCAGCCATACAGCTATGTCGGCAGTTCCTGCAATTGAATACTGGACTTTTTGACCCTACCCCTTATAACCATGTTGGCTATTTTGCCTGATGGAAGGGGAGAGAGGAGAGTTCACTATGTATCTTCTAATTCCAACTTAGAATTTTATTTTCAAATAAGCACCCCCTCCTTCTTTCTGTTCTTTGGGCTTCCCCAAGACCATGCTTTTGCATGCTGTGACAGAGTCAGGCTCGGGGACTGCAGCAGATAGAGAGAAAGGCAGAAACAGCCCTGATCAATTAGGGGCAAAGGAGATAGGGCTGCTGCCAATAATCAGAGCGAGCTGATTTCACCTGAAGTGGCCATTGAGCCTGTTAAAAGAAAGGCCTCCTCGCAGGAAGGGGAGGACAGTGAGAGCGCAGCACAGCAAAGCAAAATTGCAAGAGATAGCTAAGAGGGGGAGCCCTCTCCCCCAGGGTTGCCAGGTGTCCGGTATTCACCCAGAAAGTCTGGTATTTTCGGCTCCTGTCTGGTAAAAAAATTCAGAGAACATGGGACATCTAAAATGTCTGGTATTTTCTGAATATTTCCCTGGCCAGGAGGCGAAAATGCCGGGCACCTAGCAACCCTACAAACACTCAGCGCCCGGCCTCCCCCCGAGCCTCCGTCTGGCCCCCAACATCCCCAGCCCCCATGCTTACCTGGTTCCCCAAGGCTGCCAGCACAAAATGGCTGCCGGCCAAAAAACCTAGGGGAAGCAATGCTTTCCCCTGGGTCTTAGTGCTCAACCACTCCCCTGTTCCTATCCCTGCACATGCTATTTTAATGCTGTTTTATTTAAATTTTTTTTTTTTTTGGCTTAAGTCCTTGGAGTCCTTTTTTTTTTTGCTCAACAACTTTGGTCTCCCCCTCCCCCACTTTTTTTCCCCTTCAACAGAAATTTTTCACAGTTGTTTTATTTTGGGGGGGGGGGTGTTCGGTATTTTTGTTTCAACCATCTGGCAACCCTACCTCCAAGGGGTTTTTAGGCTCTGGCAGCCTGAGACCCCAGCTAGATGGCTGGGAAGGACTGTTTTGCAGCCCAGGCTGACCCTGGGACACTGGCCCCATCACCTTTGCAGCTGAGGGGCTGGAGCTGGGTAGGGCTGTCCTCCATTCAGTAGAAGGTTAGAACTCTTGACCCTGCCTCCAAGGGTTTCTGCTTTGGAGTCACCTACATGGAATGGACATGAGCAATCACTCAAAGAAGAAAGAACCGTTACTTACCTTGTAACTGTTGTTCTTTGAGATGTGTTACTCATGTCCATTCCAAATCCCACCCACCTCCCCTTCTTTGGAGTGATCTGGTAAGAAGGAACCAAGGGGGTGGAGGGCCAGCAGGGATATATATTGGCTGGTATAGTGGCGTCACTCCCAGGGGCTCCCCTGCTGGCCCGACAGGTACTGCTAAGGAAAAAATTTCCAACGACGCATGCACACTGGGTGCACATACCTACATGGAATGGACATAAACAATCACTTGAAGAAGAAGCATCAATGTGACTCCACTTCATTGTTTGCATTTGACAAGCAGGAATGAAATTTTCTAACAATTCCTTAAGTGCTCTGTATCGAGTTTGAACTGACATGATAAAGTCAGCTAGTCACAATTCCTCCACCACCACCACCACTCAAGCACTAACATCAGCCGTCATTTACACTTGAAATAAAAGGCCTGCGTGATTTAGAAATGCGCACAAAAAGTCACAACAACAAAGATATGATCATATTAATGGATCCACATGACACCAAATTTTAGTGGATGTTACCCTATTTTGCTGCTGATGTAAATCTTTTTTTTTCCCATCCAGTCTGCTTGACTACGCTTTCAAACATTCTGCATAAACTGGCAATATGTCAGTATTCCATATTGTGAATATTAAATGCTTTGTTACTAATAGCTACATCAATACCCATTCCCTAATATACGTTGATTTAATTGATCTACTAATTTTTGCTCATTGCATTTTTGCCTATTTTTTTTAAATGGCTTAAAAAGCAAAGTACTTAATAAAATATATCATTCCTCCTCCCTGCTGTTCTAACGTACACTGATTTGACAAACTATACACAAATCCAAACAATCTGTTCAATAACCTTTTCTTAAAGAGATGCCTTCATACCACTGACATGAGACTGAGGGTGTGTCTAGACTACAGAGTTTTTTCGAAAAAAGTAGCCTTTTTTTTAAAAAACTTCACGTGCATCTAGACTGCAGCCGCGTTCTTTCAAAAGTAAGCTGAAAGAACGAGGCGGGTTTTTGATTACGGTAAACCTCATTTTACGAGGAATAACTCCTTTTTTTTAAAGTACTCTTTCAAAAAAAGGTGCTATTGAATGCAAAGCAGCTCGCTTTTTCGAAAAATCTGCTTGTAGTCTAGACACTCTTTCGAAAGAGGCTTTTTCGAAAGATTCTTTCAAAAGAGGCTTTTTCAAAAGATTCTTTTGAAAAAGTCTCTTTCGAAAGAGGCTTGTAGTCTAGATGTAGCCTGAATTTTCAGTTGTTTGATAATGTATTTCAAAGTCAAACATTTATGCACTGAAATACAATGAGCTTATATAAAATTATATAAAATTATGGAATATAAAAATATGATTAAGTTAATATATATTTATTCTAGAAAAATGCCAAATATGTTACAATCACAAGAATTCACTCCTGCCATTATCAAAATGCAACTAATTCTGGGGGGAAAGATGTCAATTGTTCACACTGAATTGGATTAGTAATTCATCACTGACTCTTGGGGAAGAGTAAGAAATGTTCTAAATTACAAACACCACTTTCTATAATACTCTGATTTTACTTAATTGGTCAGCCCTGACTCTGGTTTGTGGGATCTGTTGAAATAGATCACAGTCTGAACAACTGTATTCCAGGCTTTTGGTTCTTCTCCCTGAATAGCACAATACATTCACTAAAAGCAGAAAAAAAAACTTATCACTTATTATTCATGATGTTCTGTTTACCAGAATGTTAACATGTTCATTAGGCTGATGATATTGTGTTGTAATTGAACCTCTTTCAGTAAAGGTAGGCAAAGCAATTTTCCTGAGCCAAAAAATATCAGACTGTCATCTGTGGCACACAACTTTACATGCTTGGAAGGCAGTTTTATTTATTGCATGCACTTTGCCATATAAATTTATAATACAGGTAAGATTGTTATTCATCATTGAAATTGTAATGTATTGAGATCTTTGCATTTTTAAGGGATGTTTTATTTTGTTAAATAAAAGGATTTTCATGATGGCAGATAAAAACACCAATAGAGAAAACTAATGTTGCCTACAAGACATGGCATCTTCTATTATATTTTTTGCTGTTCAGAACAGTGATCATTTCATATTTAGGCCTACTTAGAAATACTATTAGCTTTATCATAATTATCCCTCATACTCATATGCAGTAGTAGCAGAAACAGAATAGGAGTTATTTTAACTGACATTCCCAGGTGACTGAGGTCTACATTTTGATTTACTTCAAAATTATTATAAATTAGAAAGCGGCAACAAATTTCCCTGGGATTCTACATATATTTTTTCAAGTGTACAAGTCAGTCACTGAGAAATTAAAAACATAGAACTAGATCCTCAACTTGTCTAAATTGCACTCCTTCCCTGAATTCAATGACATTAAGGCCAGGTTTACACAGACCTGGAAGGTCAGCTTAAGGTACACAACTCCAACTACGAATACATAGCTGGAGTGGATTTACCTTAAGCCAAGCTTGGCGCCATCCAGACTGCAGGAAGCCAATGGTAGCAAAAGCTCCTGTCAGTTTCACATACTCCTAGTGACTGCAAGGAGTACAGATGCTAGTTGAAGCTGCCCTCAGCGTTCAATTTAGTGGGTCTATACTAGACCCACTAAATCGAATGCCAGAATATTAATCTCTGGCGTGATGAGTGAAGATGTGCACTAAGCTGATTTACACTATCTGAGAATCTGGCTTACTATTGTTTAGAAGAATACCAAAAGCAATTGTATATATACCCTTCTCTGGCCCAGTAATTCTAGCACATAGGTGAAATCCTGGCCTCGCTGAGGTCAAAATGGAGTTTTGCCATTGACTTCAATGAGGCAAGGGTTTCACTTCCAGTTCCCAGATCTGTACTCCTAGCTGTTCTCACATCATTCATGGCGTAATGCACAAACAGGGCAGTAAAACCAACAAAGCTGTTGATTAAACCTCCATTTTAAATCTGACAATTACAAAAAATGACAATTGGCAAATGTAACATGGACAAAAGCAGTGGGAAAAAGAATGGTTTCATTCCATTTTCTGTTGATACAACAAATGTTGATCAGTACCTCTGACAACTAGTCTGTTTCTGTTTAATGAACAGCATTTTATCAACTTTGGTTTTCTAGCGGGTTTTGTTTGTTTGTTTGTTTTGTTTTTTAAAAAGGAACAGGCCTCTGCCAGAGACTGAACATCTACACCTCAGTTAAACAACCAGAGCCTGAGTCAGCTAGCTCAGGCCAACTAGATTTTAACTGCAGGGTAGACATACCCTCACTGGCTTGCCTGGGTTAGTACCACTGTTTCACTTGCAATAGCAGAATTATAATTGAAGTTAATGTTTTTATGTTAATTATTTCAAATATATTCCATTGTCTTATTAGGGAATAAGTCCAAAAATATTTGGAACTGTGCTTCAGTGCCTTTCTCATGCTTCACACTTTCATTATGCTTTTAGATGCCTGTTCTTTTACATGTTTCCATTTCACATCTAATCTGGTTTTCAGGATAGGTGATGGAAGTGGCATATTAACCCTGATAGCATCTGATCCTATCACGGGTGTGTGGTGCTGTTATATACTTGAACCTCTTTAATCTGGCAACCCTGGGAAACTGGGTATTCCAGATTAAAGATTTTGCAAGGCCAGAAAGGGTGCTGTGGGTCTGGGCATGAGGGGGATGGGTGTGGGTTACTTCCCTGGCATCTCACTCCCAGGGACACATGTGGCTCCGTGCCATCTGCTGCTCCAGGGCACTGCCCTCCACCACTATGAGAGCAGCCGGGAAAAGCCTCAGGGGAAGCTGAGCTGTGCTGCTTTTCCTCCAGCTGGGGGAAGGGCAGTGCACATAACCACTTCCTCTTCTGTACTATCCTGGATTAGGGATACCTGGAGTACAGAGGTTCGAGTGTAATACCAAAAGAGAAGAGGAAACATCTCAGCGGTTTATTTTACATGTTGATATGTGGAATGTAGTGTTCTTGCAGGGTGCAGGAAAAAAAGGGAAGGGATTTAAATCTAATCCCCCTACCCCCCCAACCAAAGTCAATGACAATGGTGCAGGCCAGGAGGTCACCCAGGAATAGCTTATGACAAATAGGTAAGTATTATTTATTAAAAGTGTGACTGACTATTCACTCATACAAGGGAGAAAGGGAGAGGAAGAACACCATCATATGTGCAGGCTACAGGGCTTTACATCCAGGAATGTAGGTTTAAGCAGGACCTCTTGCCGGCCAACTCCCTACCTGGAGCAAGTGGGAGAGACAGTGACATACCCATCACAGTAACTGAGCCAGCACATTCAGGGATCGAATTCATCGCCAGTATAGTCCAGAAGACAATTACCATCCCCTGGGAGCAAGGAGGAGGAAGCATGGTAACACAGAGGGTATACAATGGCAGTCAATTCACAATAGCAGGCAGGGTGGTATAGACTTTCATTCTGCTTACATCCCTGCCCAGATTCTTGGGTATAGACTTGAGTGGCTACTCATGCTGCTACCCATGCTGCCACAGCTCTGTTGCTATAGTCCCTTAAGCTAGCTGTTAGTGAGAAGCTGGGAATCAGTCACAGGGAATGGAGAACTTGAGAGTTACCTGTTCAATTCATTCCCCTTGGAGCACCTGACACAGGCCACTGTCAGAAAACAGGAGAGTGGGTTAGATGGATCTTTGGTCTGACCCAGTGTGGCCATTCTGATGTTCTTAACCACACAGCATACAGAGACTGAAGTAAGTAAGCCCAGAATTTTCAGGAGGGGATCAGCACCTATAATCAGGACAACATTTTCAGGAGAACTCAGTATTCTGGGTGATGAGCTGCTTTGAAAACCTGACCAATTTTTAAAATGAGAGCTGCTGGGTGCTCAGAACTTCTAAAATTTTGTTCCATAGTTAGACAGAAGCCTCAACTGGAGGTGAGCTCTTCTAAATCTCAAGCCTTATCTGAGTATCAATGATGTTGGAAATGTTCCTTTGAAAGCTTGCATGTCTGTTTTGAATTTACAGACTGATGTTCAGAGAATATTAGCCAGATATGAACAAAAACTCCCTGGAGCTTCCTTTGATACTAAGAAATTAATATCACTATTTTTATACCAATATATCTGTCCAAAACTTGCTTTCTTCCACATAAAGATTTGGAATTACATTTAATATAGATTTTTAATTTTCTTAGTATTTTTATAGAAATATTTATAATGTTAACTGATAGCTTTTATTTTAAGATATAAATCAATCAATGTATTCTGTTATGTCTGCCTCAGGAAATAAAAATTTTATGCATGGAACCTTGCAAATCCACTGACATTTGCTTCTTTACCCATGGGTATCCACATCCATGGATGTAGATGCGGATGCGGATATTCTCAATCATTTGTGTGGATATAGCTGTAGATGTGGATAGAAATTTTACATCTAGAAATAAAGTAGCTATCCACAAATTTGCCCATATCAGCAGATAAAATGCAGCTCATTTTTACAAATTTTGTATCCACACAGGGCTCTACAAATACAGTGTGACTTCCTCTCTTCTAATTGCCATTCTATATACTGTGTGGCTTTATTACCATGAATAGTGATGCATTAAAAATTGCTGAGTCAAAATTTATTAAATCAACTTGAAACATCTTCTTCACAATTTTTTAACTATCAGTTAACTGAAATATCACTTATTCTCACAACTCTAAATTATAGCACTTTTTAAAAAAGGTACTGTTAAGTTCTTATACAATGCTTTGAATCAACAGGTTTCAAAGTGTTTTACAAAGGAGGTCCGGTACATTATTTCCATTTTGCAAACGGGGAAGTTGAGGCACAGAGGTGAAGTGGCTTGCCTCATGTCACCTATGGTCCCGTTGTAGAATTCAGCTGTCCTGGGTCACCACCCAACCTTCTATCAATTAGGCCACATGGCCTCCCTTTAAAATAAACTCGTTAATTGAACTATTGGCAGACTGTCAATAGAACACTGACTCATGTCCTTCAGGTGTTCACATGAAATAGCATAGGTGATTTGTTAACCATATTCCACTTTTTTCTCATTAACCTAAAACTAATTACCTAAAGTATTTAAAGGTCCTTCTTAGTTCTATGAAGATACAGAGCTTTGGTGAAGTACACTGATCTGTTTGTGCCCAAAACCATCAATCTGCATAAGAATGGCATAATGTTTTCAAATATGCACGAGTTTAGTGGACTACTACCATTTTGATGTACATGACAGTTATAGCATTAAATCCCAGAATAATTTTTTTTTGGAATTTTTTGAAATTTTATCATAATCAAGCAAAGTGCTAATATTTTGTGTCATTATCTTTTATGGTGCCATCCTAACATTAAATTCATGTTGATTAGAGTCTTAAACACAGTGAACTATAGTTCTTAAGTCAGTTAGTTACAGTACTTTGCTTTCAATTTACATCGTGGCTTTTTGACCTCAAACTGATTACTGCAGCAAATAAGACCATATAATTGGAATAAGTGTCTGTCTTGTTGATGGGTTGGCAAACTACAGTGCACCAACTGTCCAAATAAAACATAGGTACTTTGGCAAATCACTGTATAGCAGCTGTTCTGTCTAATTTTATGAAGCCTCAATATCAAAATCAATTTAAAAGATTTCTACTTATTTCTTCTCTAATTAAGGCACCAACATTCATATTTGCATTTCACACAAAAAAACCCTACATATAAATCTGTAAGGGTATGTCTATACTACAGCACTAATTAGAACTAACTTAATTCGAATTAGTTAATTCAAACTAAGCTAATTCGAACTAGTGCATCTAGACCTAAAAACCAATTCGAATTAGCATTTTGCTAATTCGAACTAGCATGTCCACATTGAGTGGACCCTGAACTGAAGTTAAGGCTGGTCGGAACCAGGACAGAGTGTGGAGCTGCTGCCTCAGGCTAGCCGAGGGCTGTGCTTAAAGGGACCCGAGCCCCCACTCCGGACAGACAGTTCTCAGGGTTCCCCGCTTGCTTGTCTACCTCGATGAGGGACAGCAAAGCAGTCCTGTCTTGGAGTGCCCTGAGTGCCCACACTCGGCACATCACAGCACTCGGCCATCAGCCCAGCTGCACTTGCCGCAGGCTGCCATCTGGGGGTGTCAATCGGGGGGCTGTCAGGATCCAGGAGGCCCTGCAGGAGAGCTGCCACCCTGAGGAGCCCGCAGAGCCACCCCAGTCCTCCCCATCAGGGGCTTGTGCCCCATTCCTCCCTCACCTCCTTCCACTTACCCCTCCCTAGCCCCCCTTCCTGATGTAAAAAATAAAGGACACATGTTCAAAAATAGAAACTCTCTTTATTTAACAAAACTTGGGGTGGGGGGATTAACCTCTGGGGAGACTGGGAAAAGGAGGTGGGAGAGGGTGGGAGAGGGGAGGTGGGAGAGGGGAGGTGGAAACCTGGGAGGAGGGAGCTGGAAGGGGGAAGCCAGGGGAAGGAGGAGGAGGGGAAGTCTAAAACTATGGTACGCCATATCTTCAGTATTGTGCAGAGATGTGGTCGCCTCACCTCAAAAAAGATATTTTGGCCTTGGAAAGGGTTCAGAAAAGGGCAACTACAATGATTAGGGGTTTGGAACAGGTCCCATATGAAGAGAGGCTAAAGAGACTGGGATTTTTCAGCTTAGAAAAGAGGAGACTGAGGGGGGATATGATAGAGGTCTATAAAAGCATGAGTGGGATGGAGAGGGTGCATAAAGAAAAGTTCTTCATTAGTTCCCATAATAGAAGGACTAGAGGACACCAAATGAAATGAATGGGTAGCAGGCTTCAAACTAATAAAAGAAAGTTCTTCTTCACAAAGCAAATAGTCAACCTGTTGAACTCCTTGCCACAGGAGGCTGTGAAGACTAGAACTATAACAGAGTTTAAAGAGAAGGTAGATAAATTCATGGAGGTTGGGTCCATGGAGTGCTATTAGCCAGGGGGTAGGAACGGTGTCCCTGGCCTCTGTTTGTGGAAGGCTGGAGATGGATGGCACGAGACAAATGGTTTGGTCATTGTCTTCGGTCCATCCCCTCCGGGGTACCTTGTGTTGGCCGCTGTCGGCAGACAGGCTACTGGGCTAGATGGACCTTTGGTCTGACCCAGTACGGCCGTTCTTATGTTCTTATGTTCTAAGCTCAGGGCTCAGGGTCGGGGGTCTCACTGGACCAACTTGATTTTCATGCAACCCTGCTCCTGGGTTCGCATGTGGCCTTTGGTGGCCAGGCTGGCAGCTATCCTGCCCTAGACGGCCTCATTCCTGTGCCTAGTGTGGAGGTCATGGACGTTGGAGGTCTCCTCCCAAACCTCGATGAGGTCCACGATCTCCACACTAGACCAAGCGGGCGCCCGCCTCTTGCGGCCCCAGGCAGGCTCCTGGGAGCTGCCAGCCTGGTCCTGGGAAGAGGCGGAGGGCTGGGTGGCAGCGGGTGGCTGGCTCATGCCGTGCCAGGTGCAGGGTCTGCTGTCTGGGTGCTGGCAGGCTTGCACCTGGCATGGGCACTGTAGCCAGACCATGCCCCTTTAAGGGCTCCGGGGCCAGGAGGGGGGCAGAAGAGTTTCCCTGGCTTGGCCCAGAGTGGCCACCAGGGCAAGCTGGGAAGAGCTAGCCTCCAACTAGTTCAAATTAAGTGGCTACACAGCCCTTAATTTGAACTACTTAATTCAAACTAGGCGTTAGTTCTCATAGAATGAGGTTTACCTAGTTCGAATTAAGCGCTCCACTAGTTCGAATTAAGTTCGAACTAGCGGTTTGCATGTGTAGCGCCTATGAAAGTTAATTCGAACTAACAGCTGTTAGTTCGAATTAACTTTGTAGTGTAGACATACCCTAAGGAAAAGGTAGGCAATTCACAAATACCCTCAAATCCCATAGATTCTCTTTGAAAAAAAGGGGTCTTACCTTGCATTTTTCTTTTAAGTTTACAGAACTCCAGTATATTAAACTTACCCTAAAATCAGTTAAAGAAGCAAAAAGCAGCTGTACAAAGACACAGAGAATTTTTCAGCAATGATTGGCAGGTAATAAATATTTAACATCTCTGGCACAGAATGGGTACTGTTTTGACTATCCATTAAAATGACTTGTGTCCTTACCTGAGATGTCTGAATTAGGAGGCAGGCTTATCTTCTGGTTAAATAGCATATTTTTTCCACAACCTTTTTGTGAAAGATTTAAACAGCAAAATTCCAGATATTTACTAACCATACCATATGCATACGCACTTTCTTCAGAGAGATTTTATATCTGAATATTTAGAGTAACCTCATGATGGGCCATATAATGGACTGAAATGATAAACCTGTAATTAGAGTGTTTTCCTCAATAGAATTTTTTCCAGAAATTTAAAATTCTCTCTCAGATTTCTACAAAAAATAATCCAGACTTCAGAAACTGTCACAGAAGCTTTTGTGGTGCTCATCTTTGACCTACCTGCTCCCACTGAAGTTAAAGGTGTAGTTTCTGTTGATTGCAGTGGGAGAAGAGATTTGGGCACTTTGAGCACCAACATATATTTTAGTTTTCTTATCTCTATATATTACATGTAAGCTACACACCTGGATGTAGTGTGCTGTCCCATCTAGTGGCAACGAGACCACTTTAGAAGGAAATAGTGACTCTGCTTTCCGGCCTTAGTTGAAAAGCAGCTGCCTTTTAGTTCATGGGGTCGAGGCTCATGACTAGCCCCTACAGTCCCAGGTTTGATTCCTCCGACTGGGGTCTGCTGGTGTTACATATACAGGAATGGATATGGAAATTTAATTTGAAATATATGCTGATAGTACAGGTTGTACCTCTCTTAACCAGGATTCTCTAATTCGGCAACATACATGTTCTGGCAGGACCACGGATGTTCCTGGACCACAGAGCCCAGATATAGGTCTGGCCACAGGGCAGGAGAGTGGCAGGGGGGCTGGTGATTCAGGGCCCCCATGTCAAGAGGGGAGGGTGTATAGGGGGGAGTTCTGGCCTCAGCAGCCGGGCAGTAGTGAGGGGTTGGCCCCAGCTCCAGAGCTCCAGCCCCAGCCATGGAGCTTGAGTCCCAGCGATGGCCAGGCAGCTCCGTCCCAGGGAGCCACAGACAGCCAGGCAGCAGCAGAGCTGGGCTGGAGCCCTAGCTGGAGGCAGTGCTTCAGCAGGGGCCATGAGGGAAGGGACCTCCCTTGGTCCAGCAAATCTCCTCTTTTGGGACCAGGTAGGTCCTGAGAGTGTCAGACCAGGGAGGTCCAACCTGTGTTTGCAGATAGATGCTCATTATCCCTACATGCATCAGCAAGGGCATAAGGGAGAAAAGATACATTTACCTCTATCATGGATTGCAGCTTGGAAGGAGAAACAAGATTAAAGTGCTGTTAATCTCCAACCCATGCAAGTAGAGGCAATGAAGTAGCAGTAAAGTTCCACCGCCCCAAATCATTGTTGTGCTGGTTCACTGATTCAGACATATACTGCTTCTGATGTAAGGTTGGTGCAAGGTACTTCTTCCCTTGAGCAGTAGGAATATAAGGATTGGGACTACAAATTTGCAGATTGCATCAGACTGCAGGAGATCATCCTGTAACTGTCTCTACCATGATGCCAAATCCTCTACCTTCTTCAGCTCTGGTTTTATTTTGCAGAACAGGAGAAGAAAATTATCTGTATGTTGTCATATTGGGAGATAGCTGGTTCTTGCTTTTTACTTCCTTAGATGACATCTTGCCATTTTTGGGGATTACACTGTGAATTATTTTTAACCATCTTGTTTTAAAGCACTCAAAGGCCATCAGCTATTAGTGCATTAAAAGTTACTATTGGTGGTATCATTTACAACATGCAGAAATGAGTCATTCAATGGGGCATGTAATTTTTCACTGCTACGAATGTTCATTACAAAAATAGTATATTTGTATCATATTAAGAATATATACATTCTTATAAACTCTTCGTAATGCAATTGTAGATTATGTTTGTAATATATATTGTTTCCTTTAATCAACAAACAGGATATGCCCATGGGCCAAGTGAGTTCATCCACCAAGGTAACTTTAATAAAAATGTTTTGGGTTTGTATGGGTAATACATGCTCCTGAAATAACCATAGCCAACTGTATACAGGCTTGCAATGCAATAAGGCTTTGCAGCTGATCATCAAGTCCTATAGAGGGGAAAAAAAACTGTTGGTACAGCCTGAAGGCAATTTTCCTGTTAGCACTAGGAAAGAATTGGGAGTTAACAAAATTCATTTTCTTTTATCTAATTACAATCCTTCTATAACTTCTAATTTGTAGTCCCACAGATAGTAACCTGAACAGTCCACTGCCAATTTTGTACAGCACTGTATTATCTGAGGCTATCACATTTCCACTCATCTCCAATTCACCTTTTTGTTGTTGTTGTTGTTGTTTAACATCAAGAAAAAGAGCATTTTGTCCTTTAAAGAGATGATCAAACTAAGTCCAGGTTTTCTATGTCTCTGGATATAGCTACAGTAAGATTTGCAGATTTGGATGTAGAGGTCCAGATTCTTGACTGAATGCAGTCTTTTTTTTAGCACAACAGTTTTGGGGTGGGGTGGGGACAGGCAGGACAAACAAGTCAATTGCTACTCTTTGATTATCCAGCCAGCCCCACTCTGACTTCAAAGTCAAGCACTCAAAAGTCTAGAAATGCCGGCACCGTGCAACCTATTTATTCCCCTTTGTTCAGTATAACATTGTCTTTCCATGGCAGAGTCACAGATGTGGAACTTAGTTCTCTTATGTCTAATGCCTAAGATGCAAGATAATACGTGTAATTTCTTGGAAGCCTCTGCCTTGCCATTTATGATCCCTCCTGTGCACAGAATGAAGTTGCTGTAGAACAAGCAGCACATGACCAAACAATTAGAGGCTGTATTAATGTGTGCACACAAATGGACAAAATTAAGGCTTCCTGGACAAAGTAATTTTGTATTAAAAATTGATCCTGCTTAGTTTGTCCAATTTTAAACAAAGAGACTGAACCCAAAACTCAGTTCCTAGCTTTAGACTGAATACAGACGAGGAACATAATTCAGCCCATTTAAGGCAATGAGGGTTTTACCACTGATTTCAGTAGAAGCAAGAATGGGTCCAGAATAAGAATTATGCTAAACTATGAACCAAACCAACCTCTGAGAACCCCGAACATTGGGAATGTAAAGATCCTAACAGGCATACAGGACATTCCACAGAGACCTAGAATTTCAAAACTACTGGAGGGATTTGAATATGCTATCTTTGTTATCTTTAATGAGAACCAGTCATCCATATCCTTAGGCAGCTAAGAAAATCTCACCTTCAATGTCTTTGTGCCTTCATCTTGCTCTGATACAAACTTGGTATAATACAATATATTAAAGTGCTCTCCAGTTTACTGTGGCTCATCCATTTCACTTGGTACACAGCTTCCTACCAACTGAATAAACTACTCAATCACCCTGGTTATTAACAGAATAAATCAATTTCCTAATCTACATTTCCAGGTCTTAAAGCAGTTCTGTGTAGATTCAGAATAATATAACAGATTTCCATCCATCCCAGCTTCTGACAGCAAAATAAAGACAATGGATTTCAAGGATGCAGACTTCAGTAAACTTAGGAAGATAGTAGGTGAGGTCCCATGGGAAGTAAGATTAAGTGAAAAACTGCCATCTGTGTTCAATTGTTTTTCTAAGGAGCATTATTAAGAGCTCAAGAGCACAATTCTACTGGGTAGAAAACATAGGAATAAGAAAATACAAGAACTAGAAGAAAACTCGAGAGGTCATCAAGTCCAGTCCTATACCCTTATGGCAGAACCAAACACCATGTAGATCATCCCTGACAGATGTCTGTCTAACCTGATGTTAAATATCTCTAATGATGGAGATTCCACAACCTATCTGGGAATTTATTCCAGTGCTTAACCACCCTGACAAAGTTTTTCCTAATCTCTAACCAAAACCTCCCTTGCTGCAATTTAAACCCATTGCTCTTGTCCTATAATCAGAGGTTAAGGAGAAAATAATTTTTCTCCCTCTACCTTGTAACACCCTATTAGGTACTTGAAAGTTGCTATCATGTCCCCTCTCAGTCATCTCTTTTCCAAATAGAACAAACCCAGTTCTTTCAGTCTTCCCTCATAGGTCACATTTTCTAGACCTTTAATCATTTTTGCTGCTCTTCTCTGAACCTTGTCCAGTTTCTTCACATCTTTCCTAAAGCATGGTGTCCAGTTGAGGCCTAATCAGCACAGACTAGAGGGAAAGAATCACTTCTTGTGTCTTGCTCACAACACTCCTGTAAATGCATTCCAGAATGATGTTTGAACAGTGTCGGACTGTCTCATCTTAACCTTGTGGTTCACTATGACCCCTACATCCCTTTCTGCAGTACTCCTTCCTAGACAATCACTTCCCATTTTGTATGTGTGAAACTGATTGTTCCTCCCTAATTGGAGTACTTTGTATTTGTCCTTATTGAACTTCATCTTATTTATGTCATGCTATTTCTTCAGTTTGTATAGATCATTTTGAATTATGACCCTATCCTCCAAAGCTCTTGCAACCCCTTCCAACTTTGTATCATCTGCAAACTTTAATAGCATACTCTCCATGCCATTATCTAAATTGTTAGTGCAGATACTGCACAGAACCAATCCTAAAACTGATCCCTGCACAACCCCATTTGTCATACCATTCCAGTATGACACTACTCTCTCAGAACTGTTACAAAACCAATTATGCACCTATATTATAGTAGTCCCATCTACATTGTATTTCTCTAGTTTATTGATAAGAAGGGCACATGTGACTGTATAAAATGCTTTACTAAAGTCTAGGTATACCACGTCTACCACTTCCCCCTTTTCCACAAGGCTTGTTATCTCATCAAAGAAAGCAATCAGGTTGGTTTGACATGATTTGTTCTTGAGAAATCCATGCCTACCGTTACTCATCACCTAATGATCTTCCAGGTGTTTATAGATGGATTCCTTAATTATTTGCTCCATTATCTTTCCTGACACCGAAGTTAAGGTGACTGGTCTATAGTTTCCTGGATTGTCCTTATTTCCCTTTTTAATAGATGGGCACTATATTTGCCCTTTTCCAGTCCTCTGGAATCTCTTATCTTCCATGATTTTTCAAAGATGATGGCTGATGGCACTGATATCTCCTCCATCAGCTCCTTCAGTATTCTAGGAGTGGTGGGCCGGTGGGAGCAGCTACCCACCCATGACAGGCCCACCTGGCAGGGCCACAGCCACAATGGGTCCAGTGGGAGCAGCCCCTTTGCCTGACCACCCATGGTTCAGTGCAGCAGGGCCAGCTGAGCCAGAACAGCCCCCACCTGCCTGCAACACAGCAGAGCCAGAGCAGCTTCTGCCCATAGGATGGCAAGGGCAGATGGGCTGGAGAGGTCGTCAGTGGCAGGCTGGCCAGCAGGACACAAGCTGTGGAGCCCCTGCCTGGAGCAGCACCCACCTCAGGACCCCAGCAATGCTGCCCCAGCCCTTGGTGAACCGGTTAAACAATTAAAATGATATTATTTAACTGGTTAACTTTTTAATGGGTATTTACATGACTAATCTATACCAGAAGATTTACTTGACATTGCTGGGTCCTTCAGGGCAGGGGGATAGGAGTACGAGTGGTGCAGGCTGGGGATGAGAACGACTAGTTGACCAGTCAACTATCCTATAAGCCCATGCTTATCAGATAGTTGACCCACTAGTCTACTAGTCGCTTCCCACCCCTTGCTGAATCTATCAGAAAAGAGGCAGCAAATCGGGGGGAAGAAGTGGGGGTGTTTCAAAGTGGCAGCACCGTGTGGAGCCAGGGCCAGACCCTGGGCTCCATGCGGTGCTGCCACTTTGAAAAGTTGTGTGCAGCCTGGGACCAGCTGGGGACTCCCCCGCTGATCCTGGGCTCCATGTGGCTCTGCCATTTTGAAACGCTGCAGGGAGTGCAGGGCCAGCAGGGGACTGCTTGTCTCTCCAATTGGCCCCGTGCTCCCCTCAGCACTTTCGCCTTTGAAGTATAGCAACAGCCCTGGGGTGCCCTTATCGACTAATCGAACAGACGATGCAAATTGCATGGACTACTCGATTAGCCAATTAATCTAAATTTAACATCTCTGGTGCAGGCATCAGGGCAGGGGTTTGGAGATGTGGGGAACTCAGGGCAGGGGGCGAGGGTGCCAGAGTCAAGGCAGAAGGTGGGAGGCTCAGAGCAGAGGCTTGGGAGGGCAAGGGGAAGGGGATGAGGTTGCAGGATTTGGGGAAGGGTGTGAGGGGCTTAGGACAGGGTTGGGGATGGCTGTACATATCCCACAGACTGTGAGTTTCAGACCCCTGTTCTAAACTTTGTCTTTCTAATAGTCTTGTTTAATTGTAAATTTAAGTCAGTCAATTAAGTAAATTAAATTAGCTTTAACAGTTCTTAGCTTTAGCTTCTTCTAAGTTTGAGACCTCCCACTCAAGAGTTGAGGAACCTGGACCTGAACTGTCTTGGCATACTCGAAGAGAGGTTGGTCTTTTGTCTCTTACCCCTAGGTTACCAAGGAAGGGTGTGAGCATATTAATCAAAGCTTTAGAAAATACAATGACATAAGTATCTTTAGAATAATAATTCTGCATTTGTAACCTTGATTCATTTTACCAATTGATTGCTATTTGATTACTATTCCATATAGCTTAATAAAGTTTTAAATTATTTTTGTCTCAGTGTGAGCATCCTATCATAACCCCAACAGCAGAACTCCTACCACATACAATGGTACAAGGTTAGTGATAAAACCGCTGTATCTCTTAAGCAAACAAGATAGCTGCTAGAGCAAGTAAGCCTTTTCCCTGCTCACAGGACTCAGAGCATGCTCATTTTCTACATTAATCAATCTTTTTAACAAACAGATGCAACTTGTCTACACCCAGGATTTATATGACAGAGCTATCCACTAAATGTTTCATGAGTACACAACAAAGTAAGCAAAGAAAAGTGTAGAGATGTGTGCTTATATATTTCAATTATCATTTCAGTTTTAAAAGCATTGCAGAATTATTTTTGAGGCAATAGTTATCTTCCTGTACCAAATGGTGCATTAGTAGGACACTGTTGAGAATATCAGTTCAGGGCGAACTGCTCAGAAACAGGGTTGCCACAGCCCAAGATTGTGGTTCCTCCACTATGAAGCACACCAAACCAGTTACAAAGAGCATTTCTGCTTCACCACACTGACTATCAAGAAGTCAGACAAGCAATTACCTCAGACACTCCTGACTTTCCCAGTATCACCATCTGTAGCACTCCTTATACAGATGAGTGGTTATGAAAACAAATCTCATCAAATAAAAGGTTATTCTGATCCCAAAGGACCAGTCACACCCTAGGTCAATATATATCCTCTAATACAAAAAAGACACATGCATATGAATGGCATAATCATAAGGTTTTCATAAACCCCTCACTTGGCACACTTTGTAAAAGATTTGTTGCAAATATATAACAGTGGTTGCAACAGTGATCTATATGATCAAATTTTAATCAGATAACATCACACTCTCAGTGAGGGAAAAAACAATATAGGCCTCCTCAGCCTCCTTTGTAAGTGATTTCTTTCCAAATTATTTAGGGTATGTCTATAACTGTTGTAGGTTTATCCAAGCCTCCTTTGATATAGGCAATAGATTGGTAGTGGCAGTGAAGCTGCAGCAGCACAGATGGCAGCACTGCCTAAGTACCCAGATTGCACATCCTATACTTCCGCAGTTTCACGCTATTGTTTGAAAATATGGCATTGGGAAAGGTCTAGAAAAGGGCAACAAAAATGATTAGGGACAAGTCCCATATGAGAGAGATTCAAAAGACTTGGACTTTTCAGCTTAGAAAAGAGGAGACTAAGGGGGGGATATGATAGAGGTCTATAAAATCATGACTGGTGATTCTGGGAAGGAGCTGCTCTCTGTAAGTGCAGGCACAGTGTACATCAGTGGTCACCAACCAGTAGATCAGGATCTACCAGTAGATCTTGGAGCCTCTGACAGGTGATCCTGACTGGTTTGGCTGAGATGCTGTCAAGCACTGGTACTTCAGCTGCCCCTACCCGCACTGCCATGCTGCTCCTGCTCAGAGCCGCCCCTGGGAGCCTCTTGCTTGTTGTGCAGGGTGGGGGAGACAGAGGCGGGGGGCACTGATGTCACTCTGTCCCCCTCCCCTGTGCCCCATCTTCACAGAGTGAGGAGGGAGGGGCCTCAGTGAAGGGGTGGAGCAGGGTTTGAGGTAGATCTTGGACTGACTTAAATTCAAAAAGTGATCTTGTGCTTAAAAGGGTTGGATACCACTGGTGTACATGGCTCCTATCCCAGTGGCTCTCTTCTCCTGGGCAAGGGATTGTGAGAGACAGTTAGGGAAAGGCTGGATCACCACTGCACTACAGCAATCCCAAGGCAGTATATGATCATAGCTAAGAGGTACAAGTTAGAACTTGCCAAGGATAGAACTGCAATGGTAAGAGCCATAAATGGCTCCCCAAAAGCTCCAACCTCACTACAAGAGATAATCAGGACCAGTATGTTATCTTCTAAGAATATTAATTAATGTTGTATAGTACATGGAGCATGCATGTCAAAGCACTATATACATTTTTGGGTATTACTATGTTCACATTCCATTCAACTTTTGTTTGCCACAATATGATGTAAATATTTTAAATTGGAAATTTAAATTGGAAGTAAGACAATATAATCTAACAGTTCATTCTTCACACCTTCCACAGAACAAGTCAGTCCCTGAATATTTTCTCTTTCAATATGTTTATAAACAGAAAATGTGCAATTATTGTGATCGAGACAAATTTATGTTTGTTAATTATTCTGTCCCAGCAAAGTATAAGTATTGGACATTCCCCCTCAGAATACTTTAATGTTAATTCCTTCTAAGGCATTTCACCCATATGTAACATTACCACGGCTCACAAGTATTTAGGCTCGCATTGCAATAAAGTCTCCAGATTTTATGTGGAATAAATGCAGAAATTATCCTTTGCTCTTGATAATTACACCTTATGAACTGATAATTATGCCTCATTAAATATTATATCATTCATTCTTTCAAAGAACTAAAACATATCTTTCAACCAATGTTTTAAAAAATGGACACTGCTTTGGGGTGCTTCCGTTTTTGAGTAGTCTTTCCCATAAACATTTAAAATTGAGTATCCAGTATCAGTGAAGGATATCAGCATGGGTTTTGCTATATCAATCCTATTAAGAGCTTCCCCAGCCCTTTATTGCTGTCTGAGTTTTATCTCATGGAGTTTTCCAGGTTTTTTTTTTGAGGGTTGATTTGCACCTTCTCCATAAGACAATAAAGGCCTCCTCGGGCTATGAAATCACTGAGGTTTACACAAATCTCAGTATCCAATAGACGCAAGGGACATCCACATGCATGGCTTTTAGTTCCCTTCTGTTATCCCTATAAGCTGTCTAGGAGTAGCCTCCATGTGTAGAGGCAGAAGGAAGCATGGGATCACTGTCAGCTCTTGAGGATAGGAACTGTGTCCTGCAATAAGTCTGTTGCAGCGCCTAACACAAATAAGTCCTAATCCTGACTGAGATCACTATACCCTATTGCAATAATAGAAACAATTATAGTTTTATTACATTTGTTTGTGAATTAGCATCTGGCAATTCTCCATGTTAGAGGCAGACTACAAATGGTTAACAAAAATGAATTAATAGGAAAAGGTCACTTGGAGTACAGCTATCACATACCCAAGATCTATATTGTTAAGCTACAGCCCTGTTTAAATTTATGGTACCACTCTCTCATTTATCTTTAGCTAATATGAAAGTACATAGCACTAGTTATGATGTTGGTTCAGAATACAAAGATTAAAAGTATAGGAAGATTTAAGTGATGTTTTGATTGGACGAACAAGAAATAAAATAGACTATTTTGCAATATTCTCTCTCTCTCTCTCTCTCTCTGGGTCATGGAAAACATACTGGAATGTATTTGAATTACATAAATCTCCTTTAATCTAATAGGCATTACATTGAAATATGAAGCATGAATTAAACCTCCTCACTATGGCTCTTAACCTCCCATTGGATTGATACAGGGAATCCTTATACCCAGACACCTCTCCTCTGTTCTATTTTCTGCATTCTGGTGACCAGGATTCCATTTGTGTTCATTCTTTATTTTACATGAAACACTTCCATACAGTATGTTCTTATTTGAATGGTCTCCCCCTTCCTCCATGTATTTGGAAAACACAACAATAACAAAAGATTAATTGAATGGCGATCACACAGAGCTGGACTGTAACTTTACCAACTATACTATGTAAGGGTATGTCTACAAAGCAGTTATTTCGAAATAACAGCCCTTATTTCAAAATAACTTTCCTAGGGTATGTCTAGACTATATGGCTCCGTCGACGGAGCCATGTAGATGAGTTTACTAGACATAGGAAAATGAAGCAGCGATTTAAATAATCACTGCTTCATTTACATCAAAATGGCTGCCACGCTGTGCCAGTCAGCAGTTTGGCAGCTCAGCGGGGCAATCTGGACGCGCCGCAGTCAACAAGTGAAGCCTTTGTCGACCACTCCGGTATGCCTCGTGAAATGAGGTTTACCGGAGCAGTCGACAAAGGCTTCCCTTGTCAACCGTGGCATGTCCAGACTGCCCCGCTGTGCCGCCAAACAGCTGATCGGCACAGCGTGGTGGCCATTTTGATGGATATGAAGCGGTGATTATTTAAATCACCGCTTCATTTTCCTATGTCTAGTAAAGTCATCTACATGGATCCGTCGACGGAACCATGTAGTCTAGACATACCCCTAGTGTCTACACAGCCAAACCACTATTTCGAAATACATTCGCTTATTTTGAATTTGGTAAACCTCATTCTATGAGGAATAACACCAAATTCAAAATAGCTATTTCAAAATAAGTCCTGTGTAGACACTTACTTCGAAATAGGGGGCCTCCAGACTTCCCAGGGTGCCCTGGTGGCCACTCCAGCCTCAATCAAGAACACTTCTCTCCCTCCCCTCCTCCCCGGAGCCCTTAAAGGGGTAGACTCTGGCCACAGTGCCTATGCCAGCTCCAAGCCTGCCAGCGCAGAGCCAGCAGTCACTGCCCCTGACCCAGTGGCCCAAAACATGAGCCAGCAAGCCACTGGCAGCCAGCCCTCCACCGCTCCCCAGGAGCAGTCTGCCAGCTCCCAGGAGCCTGCCAGGGCCTGGAGAAGGAGGGCGCCTTCCTGGTCCAGGGTGGAGATCATGGACCTTATACAGGTTTGGGGGGGAAGCCCCCAATGTCCATGATCTCCACACTAGATGGAGGAATGCGGCCGTCTATGGCAGGTTAGCTGCCAGCCTGGCCACCAAAGGCCACATGCGAACCCAAGAGCAGGTTTGCATGACAATCAAGTTGGTCCGGCGAGACCCCCAACCCTGAGTCCTGAGCTTCCCCTCCTCCTTCTTCCCCTTGCTTCCCCCTTCCAGCTCCCTCCTCCCAGGTTTCCCCCTCCCCTCTCCCACCCTCTCTTCTCCCCTCTCCTGCCTCCTTTCCCCAGTCTCACCAGAGTTTCATTCCCTCCCCTCCCCCCCTGGTTTTGTTAAATAAAGAGAGTTTGTGTTCATGAAAATACGTGTATTTTATTAGACATCAGGAAGGGGGGTTAGGGAGGGGTAAGTGGAAGGACGTGAGGGAGGAATGAGACACAAGCCCACAGTGGGGCAGACCAGGGAGGCTCTTAGTGCTCCTCAGAGTGGAAGCTCTCCCGCAGGGCCTCCTGGATACTGACAGCCCCCCAATGGGCCTCCTGGATGGCAGCCTGCAGAAAGTATAGCCAGGCTCGTAGCAACGTGTCCAAGAGAAGCCCCAGAGTGCCCAGGGGCAGCTCTGGCTCCATGTTGCAGAGTACTGTGGTGTCCCGAGTGAGGGCAACCAGAGCACGCAGAGACAAAATGCTTTGCTGTCTCTCATCGAGGTAGACAAACAAGGAGGGAAACCTGAGAACTGGCTGTCCAGGGGGAGGGAGGGGGGTCCCTTTAAGCACAGATCTCAGATAGCCTCAGGCAGTAGCCCCACACAGTAAGTCCTGACCTGGTGCCCTGCCAGAACTGGTTCCAGCCGGCCTTAAATGCGAGTCAGAGTCCACTCAGTGTGGACGCGCTATTTCAAAATAGCAAAATGCTATTTCAAAATGCATTTTGTGTGTAGATGCATTATTTTGAAATAAGATATTTCGAAATAACTATTTTGAAACAAGCTATTTCAAAATAACACTGTAGTGTAGACATACTTTAAGGGACAATGCCAGGGGGTTAATTATGACTCTCAAAGTAATAAAAAAAAATCCCTCCTTCATTTCTCTATGTTCCAGGGTTATCTGTCAGTAGCAGATCACTTCCCATGCTGGACTAATTCATCTGTGCTAACCAGGGTATTGAGATTGATACCAAAGTCTCTAATTACTTACTAGATCTGTGAAGCCACCCACTCCTTACCCACCTGCAGTGGTTATCTTCCCCTTGTTGTGACCTATCTGCACCCGTATCTTAAGGGCAGAGCACAATCTTGCTCACAGCAGTTACATAACTTTTTACATTTCTGATCTCTGAATAAGCCTTTCATCACAGGGACTCTCTTCTCTGTGTTTGTGTGCCAGTCTAGATTGGGCCTTTGAGTCCTATAAATATTTAATAATGAAGCAGCAAATAAAACTGTTTTGATTGCAAATGTTAGCTACTTACACTAATAGGTACACCTTTAAGGGTAGAAATATTACTTTCTATACAAAATGTAGCACTTGAAAAGCCCAATTTTAAAAATGCTCTCTCCGAAGGACCTCAATTAAGGCTGCTCATTTCTTTTTCTTGGTGCTTTAATAAAATTTCAAAGAAACAGAATAAAACTGGCATTGTTTTCTATTCTTCAAATTGCCCATTTTTCCAATAACCATGTATAAATTCTCAAATTACTCTATGGATCAACTCATGTTGCACTTCTTTCATACCACTAAGCTCCGCTTGTGCTGATGACTTCATTGTTTCCATAGTAACAAATATACTTTGAAAGGGAAAAATACAAAGAACAATGTAAAACCAGAACAAAACCTGATCAGAACAAGAGGCACATATAAAACATTATTATGATGAATACTTGATTATTGTAATTTGGCTTGGAAAGACCTGCATAGCTCATGAATAAGAATGTGTCCCTCCCCAAAAGAGCAGTTAAATTTTTATAGCATCACTATCCTGTCTCTTCTTCCTAAAATTCCTCCCTCTAATATAACTATCTACCTATGACGTTTCTAAAGAGCTCAGCATTATAGAATCCAGGCATCATATTAGGAGAAGGTGCTAGAATTTATGGGAACTCACTTCCTGCTACTAGTAAACAGCTAAAACAAATCATTTTATTCACAGCGATGACAGAGTTGAAATGTCTTCCATATAAACTACACACTCAAACAATCCCTGGGGCCACTAGTTGATTGGTAAGCTAAAGGAAAATTCAAAGACAAGGCTGTTGCACAGCAGCTATATGGATCCTTTGCATTGGCCTTCACTTCAGAGGATGTATGGGAGATCCCCACGCCGAAGCTATACCTTTCAGGTGACAAATCTGAGGAGCTTCCCCTGACTGAGGTGTCGATAGGAGACATTTTGGAATCAACTGATAAATTAAACAGTACAAAATCTCCAGGACCAAATGACATTCACCCAAGAGTTCTGAAGCAACTCAAATGTGAAATGGCAGACCTACTAACTGTGCTATGTAATTTATTGCTTAAATCAGCCTCAGTACCAGATAACTGGAGGATTGCTAACAAAAGGCCAATTAAAAAAAAAAAAAAGCAGCTCCAGAGGCAATCACCAGGCAATTGTCTAAAACTATAATAAAGGCGGAAGCAATAGTTTCTTCCTAAAAGTGGGGGGCACAAGTAATAGATATGTTTCAAATTAAATTCATCAATGGATATTTTCCAGGATCGAGCCTTAAATATAGTGGATCTTACTGTATCTCAATTCCATTTATTATTTATAAAATGCCTGTATACATAATAGTATGTAGTTTATTTACCATTTATGTACCCTGACAACAACTGTATTGTGAATTTAATTCTGACCCTTAAAAATAGGAAAATCAGGGAAAACATTCTTGATACATCCTTAATTCTGTCCCCTTTTCTTGTTTCTTGATGGGATAGGAGTCAGAGAAGTTGAAATCTACAGTTCTGAATCTCTGGATAATTTCAATTTCTCGATAAAGACAACAGAAGCTACTAAATACATTAAAATGAAATATTTTCAGAGAACTAATTATAAAGACAGTATCTTATAATATCCATCAGTACATGGAAAAAGCACCAAGAGGAAGTTTGTAAGACAATGATTCATTTAACAAAAGTTGTTTTACCTGCAGCTTTATTTTCTTAGCTGCAATATGAGAGGTGTCCTGCATGATCAGTGCACCTCTCATGGCATCTATTAAGAGGTGTATTTTTAATGTACAGCTTTTTCCTAACAGTGACAATGAGTTAACTGCCAGAATAAAGCAAGATAGTAACCTAAATAAATTCAGGTTAAAACCAGCCTCAAAAGAAGAAATATCCACCTGAGTTTTCAATTAACAACAACAAAAAAATTAGTGTCTGATAAGGAGTCAAGCAAATGATGTTTGTACTTTTTCTTCACACAAACCTCAGACATGTATAAATTTGAGAAAACTGAAGCAGGCAAGAATAATCTCATCACAATTTAAGAATACCTCAGTGTTGGTAAAATGTTATTCCTACCTTAAAATTCCCCTCTGCTAACCAAGAATACAAAAAAGACAGAAAATGCCTTCCTTCTATTTCATTCTATGGGGAGAGAGAGATGCATAGATGCTTTTTATCTGGACTCACCTTCTAGAGACACATTTATACAAGTAGATATAGTTGAACACAATAATATATCTGCTCTGCCTATGTCCTAGTTTATACTGCCAATAAGAGCAGACAACATTCATCTTGGGCCATGTCTACATTAGGAAACTATTTCAAAATTAGTAAATTCGATTTATCTCCCAATTTAACAAATTCGAACTAGCACATCCACACTATGGGGAAGCCTTGAAATTAGTCCGAAGCAGGCTCCATTAATGTGGATGTGCTACCTCAGACTTAGAGCCTCAGGAAGCACTAGGGGGTAATTTGTTCAAATTACTCTGGGGAGCAGTTATTTCAAAATAGCAGCACTGGAGCTTCCACACTACTGTTATTTTGAAATAACTATTTCAGAATTAGCATTATTCCTGATGAAAAGCAGGAGTACAGATTTCAAATTCCACGGCCTGTTATTTCGAAATAATGGGCTTGGTAGTGTGGACACTCTGCTTATAGATTCGATTTTGGGAGGGTCATTTCAAAATAAAGTCCTAGTGTAGACCAGGATATTGGTATGATGACTACCGTTAATAACCCCAAATCTGCATTGTTAGTGAGAAAAGCAACAAGAGAAACAAAAACGCTGTTGGTTACATTGGTAACTATCAGAGTTACTTATGCTATGCCCAACAAGGTATCTGTATCTCAAATGAAACTGAAGTGAAACCAGTCTTGTGGTTGAATAATATCAGGTACTACAGTACCACAGAAACTTGTTATCTGGGAGATATTGTAATATTTCCTGTCTCTTTGAAAAGATTATTTTCCTATCTGACTTGACTAAGTTAATCTCCAAATAACAGATGCAGGCTAGGAAAAAAAACCTCTCATTTTTCTATGTATTGAACTTGTCATAGTAAGCATCATTTACTCTTTTGTTTCTCACTAGAATCCTTTAATATGCAGCATTTAAAGAAAAAAGAAACCACCAGCTCTCTGGCTCTGATATGCCCCTCTTCATTGTCATACCCAGGGCTCAATCAATCAATGCTATAGTCAGCAGAGGTAAGAACCATGCTGCTGTGGCAAATGCACACTTTCTCTTGCTTGAGCTGCAGGGAATCTTCTGAAGAATTTTCCCCAGAAAAGAAGACTCTCTGTCCTTCCAAGTTCCAAAAATTAAAAACAACAACCAAGACAAAAAGCCTAGTTCCTTCTCTCACAACGCAATATTTCCCCTGGCAAAAAAGAGAAAAGGGGTAGGGGAGGAAGACATACCCATCGCTGGTAATCAGCTCCCTCACCATCAAGTGCAGCCCCACTCACCACCGTTCCAACCGAACCCAAGACTATTATACCCATGTTAAATAGAAATGGGGCCATACTTCTCCCTGGGACATACTTCACTCATTCCAGCACCCCACCTGAATTAATATTCAGAGTCAACACCTGAGATTGTTTGATTATTTGATTAATCTTCAATGAGGCTATACAATCAGGAAACACATGGGGAAATATCTGTCGGAAAATAAAGAACAGAACGTTTTAAAAGCATGATTTAGCCAAGGGAATGATTATGTGAATCAATGAGCCTATAACTGTACAAGCCAGTATCTCTAACTCACCTATTTGTCTATCTTACATGTCCCCTCTATGCTCAAACCATGGTGGATAAAAGCTAATTACAACCCACATCTTATTTAGCAGCTGCCATATTGATTAACATCAGAAGGGACCTTAAAAACTAAAAACAGGAGTGTCTGAAGATGTAGCTAAAGATACTGCAATAGATTCACATTCTCTGTGTTTTGGGAATAGAGGGGGAAATGTAATAAATACTTGCTAATATGTTACAAATACACATTATATGTTTAATCAAAGTGGCATGAACTTATCTGACACGAATTTGGAATGATATAGATTACAGATGGAACCTTGCTTTAGACAAAACTTTTCATTTGGTTACATGAGTTTTGAATCTTCTTTTCTTGATAAAAAGAGTGTATCAATGAACATACTGTACATTGGACAAATGAAAAGAGCAGGCTCTGCTGAAACACGATGGAAATAAGTGACTAAAATTGAATAAGTTAATATTCTGCTCACAAAACTAACTCAACTTTTATTGTTTCATAATTTCCCTGTGCTGCACCTGTCTGATGTATGCACATGTTATCTCTTTCCTTTTACATAGATTGTAATCCCCTCATGCTATCTTTTTGTTGTTTGTGCAGCACCTTGTGTTTTGGTCTATGACTGTGACCCTTATGCATTACTACAATACAAATAGTAATAATTGTTACACATTTCTATTTGTGCTACACTAGTGTATCATTTATTTTTGCACCTATATTTTATAATCTAGTGTGCAACCTTTGGGTTGTGGTTGGATGAAAACTAGGGGATGAGCAGACACTGCCAGTTCCCAGTAGAGTTAACAGAGTAGCTATGGTTTATAAAATATATAGGACAACACAGCTTTTCATCTTAAAATAGCACCTTGCAGTGCATTTAAAGAAAAGCTGACATTGAAAAAAATTTCACAGACATACCCTGAATTATATTAAGCAAATCCCATTGATATACATGAAAGTTTGGAAATGTCATTAATTGCAATTTTTCTAAGAGCTGGTTTTCACCAGAATGCATTAGACACAGTTTTAGGGATTATTTTGCATTTTTATTTCATGAGTGGCCTATTTTGTTGATAGTTCAAAAAGCTTAGAGACTAGCACAAAACCTTTGATGCTTTCTCACAAGCTTCTGATAAAACAACATGATGAGTTAGATCTTTGGCTGCTGTGAAGCCAATGGCACTAGGCTAAATTATGCCAACTGAAGACTCAGCTTTTTATATTTTGAAGGTTTTATTATAATTATTGGCATTTCTATGATGTTTAGTTTTCAGGAGTTGACTGCTGTTGTTAATGGTCTGATCCTCCAAAATGCTGAACTCCTCTGACTTTTACCATTGTTCAGTAAAGACAAATACTTACACAAATTGACATTTGACGGCCATAGGAGTTAAAGGTTCAACAACTCTTCCACATAGAAGTAAAAGAAGTAATTCCTTTATTCCAACATGTCAGATCAGTGTTGAAGTAAAAGCAGCATAGAATCCCTCCATGCCTACTCCTGGACTGAAATCTACAGCTCTGGAGAACAGGGAGCTCCTGAAAATGTCACTTTCTGTCCTTCAAGATACCTTCACAGTTTTCCCTTATTCATGATCCATAAAGACATCTTTGCTTATCAGCTGTGTGGAGAATGAACTAGAGTCAAAGTACAAAGATAAACACAGCTTGTAAGTGAGTTTGAAAGGTCATATAAAAGTGCAGGGTGGTCTCCACTTATATCCTGATTACGATGAACAACATACAGACATCCTTCCTCACTGGATATAGGCCTTTTGACCCATATAGTCTTCTGGCTGTCAAACATCTGAGGAGAACCCTGCTTCTTTCCCCATCTCTCCTTTTGTCCTCCTCCACACACACACTTTAGACATTAGAGAAAGCAAGCACTGCCTCCCAGCTGTGATTCCCCAGCATCTATCACTGTCATAAAAAGTAATATAACCACTCACATGTGTTCCACTTCCTCCGTCCAGGGCTGCTCTGAACAGCTGCACAGAAGCTATGTAGATTCTCATGGGAGGATCAGGGTTCCATTTCTCTTCTATTGCCACGGAGATATGGTCAACTGGCATTCTGAGGGCAGCATGGTTCACGTATTTGTCCCAGAGTGAAGAAAAACCATAAAGATTCAGCTAACATTGTCCATAAATTTGTTGTGCTGTATATTAAAGTTTTCATTTTAATTCATACCGTCTCAGTATCTTTAAATTCAAAGATGCACTTATAAATATATGGTGTCATAAACAGTATTATCTTTCATCATTTTATTACAGAAAGACCAAATTCAATCTATGTGGTACGCTCTTGCATGGCTGTGGAAAGTATTTTTGAGTATGATGTCTCAAAGGCAAATTGTCCATGAATCCAGCTGTAAATTCAAATACCAAGGCTTTAGCAAAACTTTAGCTCTGCTACAGTTAAAACAAAGCAATGCTGTATTAATGGATTTAAAAGAAGAGTCTGCATGACTCACATGTCCAAAAGGTAGTCACAGAATCTATTTTAATTGGGGCCTAATATTCAGGAAGTATTGAGGGAAGCTAAAGAAGGATTCCTCTTCTCCCAAACATATTTAAGCTTTTTAACTACCAAATAAATTATATTGTATATATTGTATACATGCAATATGCTACACTGCAGGTAGAAGCTCCTCCTGCACACTAAGCCCTGATTATTCTACAACATTATTTTGCTGTATAAGTGCAAAGAATGTACTAAGAACATAGGACATTGTCATCATATAAAAACCGAGTCAAATTAATTACTATTAGCACACTTCATTAACTAGAGGCATTCTGAACCAGTCTGCATGAAGGTGCTACTGAAAGACAGAATTCTGATTTCCAACACTGTAAATGAAAAATGTGTATTTCGTTATGAACTCTTAACTTATTCTCTGTAGTTGGTTAAACAAAATATCTTCCATCATCTGTGTCACCTTGCAGGTTTCTAAGGCAGCATTTAAAATAGCATGCACTGGTATTTAATTCACTGTTCCATAGGGGAAGAGAGATTCATTTAGTGACAGGCAATCTTAAAGAAGGTTCAGACCCTTATGGCAAATTTTAAAAAATGCCCCTATTCACTCAAATTAAAAGAAATAGAAAGAAAAATAAATTTGCTTCAGCTGTGCTCATGTTACTTTTATATTTAGCATTATCTAAATACCATGTTAAGAATTTCCTCAGAGGAATGTTAATGGTATCAGCAAATTTTATAAGTACTTTTAAGAATAGTTATGGAAAGTGAATTTTGAACTTTGAAACACATTTACACTGGAAAGCTAACCAGGAAACTCCAATTTTTTTGTAAATCTCCATTAGTCAAACACATCCAGCTTTCTATTGAAATCATACTTAGCCCTTACACAGCACCTGTCTTCCATAGAGCTCAAAGCACTGAATGAAGGAGGTAAGTATCATCCTCATTTTACAGGTGAAGAAACAGAAAATTAAAAGTCACACAGCCATGGCCATCTCAATGAGGGTGCACTGCCAGGACACAGGTGCAGAATTTCTAATCTTCCAGGGGGTGCTCCCCCATGGCAGCCCAGGCTTCATCCCCATTCTACTCCTTCCTCCAAGGCTCCACTCCCCACCCCACTTCTTCCCACTCCTAAACATACCATGTCTCTTCCCATCCCTGCCCACCCCTGCCTCTTCACCATGCAGATCAGCCCCCACCTCCTAGTGTGCTGTACCCTCACGCCTCTCCCCTTCCTCCCAGTGTCTCCTGATGCCAAGAAAAATCTGGCCCATGGTAGGTGCTAAGAGGGAGGGAGAGGTGAGGATCGGTGGAACTTGCTAGTGGACAGGAAGCACTGGGGGAAGGGAAAGGCTCTGGAAGGGGCCTGCCCAACTTCTGCTTCACCTCCCCACCCGAGAGTTTATTGAAGCCAAGGGATAGATCCGTATGCAGCATGTCAGTGACAGTGCCTAACCTACTGTTCTATTTATCGGATCATGCTGCCTTCCCATGGGCTTGTGTAGATGAACAGTTAGTGCATGGCAAGCTAGGGTATATATTTACCTCATTATTGTTAGAGGGACTCTAATGTTATAATGTTAATCTGTTCATAATGTTTATAGTGCAATTGTCATGTACAGAATTTGGGTAAGGTGCACACTTAAAATGGCGATTGTCATCAGTGACTGGAAAACAAAATGGAGTTTGTGGACAGTTGAACTTTGGACTTTTCCCACCTTAAATGTTTGCACTTGTTACTAAAATTGCACACGGCACACTAAAACTGTGCTCACAGCACACTAGAACTGTGCACCTGGCATGCTAGAACTGTGCCCACGACACTCAATCTTTGCACCCAACACATGTGCCAGTTTCCCGCCAAAGAAAAGATAAAAGTGCCACACCTGTGAGAGGGTGTGTGCCTTTTGTCCGTGGTCTGTGAGGACAGCGCCTGTGAGGCCTTGGGACTTGTGCATCGTCCTGTGCCAAAGGGTCAGGATCCAGAGATGTCTCTCTGCACCAGTCACCTCAGCCTGTTACTTCTAACCAGATTACATGCCTGTGGTAAAGACCCAGTAAGGACTGTAACCTGTACCACCATTTACCATCATCATCACGCTTTGGTTCCTGTGGCGAATGCCTGGGGTCGAGCCAACGAGCAAGGGAACACTTGCTGTTCCTCCCCAAGGGCTAACCACAGCCTAAGGGTCAAGATGGCAAGCACCACTTTTACCATCAGCGTGAATTTTGTAACGTATGCCTACCCTTATTTGTACTGGGAATCTTTCTATCTTCTTTCTCTTCCATTTTTGGGGTGGAGGTTGGGATTGTTGGTTGTTGTTTTGGATTTGTTTCATGAAAGTGTCATCCTAAATTTCTACAATACATGTTGTTTAACTTTAATCTGGACTCTGAGTTTTCTTGTGAGGAAAAATCACCGGTGACAGATACGGTGTCAGGGGATCGCCCTTCTGGTAACCAGAGCACTTAACATCTTCAATCAGATCCTCATCCTAAATTCTAAATTAATTCAAAAGATTCTACTTGTTACTGAGACTCTGGGGTAACATTATCGCCTGTTGCACGGTAAATGACCACTATCAGGCACTAAAAGTTCAGAAGGGTGCTTTGACCTGACCCGCATTGAAACAGGAGATCAATGCACACAAAATTTGTTAGTGTCTGCCAGCAGGGTCCACAAGGCCACTTTGGGTGCATTTACACTGCAAGGCTTAACTCAAAATAAGCTATGCAAATTCAACTACGGCAATTGCGTAGCTTATTTCGAAATTGGAAGCATCTACACAACACTTATTTCGAAATAGAGCACTCTTCCTCTGACTTCCCTTACTCCTCGTACAATGATGGGTACAGGAGTCAGAGTAAGAAGTCCTCCAGCTTGACAGTATTTCGACATTATGGTGAAATAACTGCCTGCTGTGTAGACGTGGACTAAGTTACTTTGAAATAACTCCAGTTATCTTGAAATTATGTTGCTGTGTAGACATACCCTTTGTGTGCAGCAGGCTAGTGTGGGGTAGATTTACTTGCTGCACCTCTAGCTATTCATATAACAAGCCCTGTGATTCAGTTTGTGGTATCCAACCCAAATTCTATAATGTTCCTCATCCTGTCCTTCTGCTAGCACAATCAGCTCTCTTCGTCTGATCCCCACAATACAGTTCTAGTGTCCAGTCACCATTACTTTCTATACTTCTTCCATCTATCTTCACCTCTTTAGCTCCCAACCAACCCCATTCTTTTCCCAGAGGCAAAGTAATCTTCTCCTTTATAGATATTCTCTGATAGTCTCTTCTGGACATTGACCTCCCAAAATCATTCAATCTTTTCCTCTGAGGCTTCATGTAGACTACAGGCTTCTTGCACAAGAAGCTTTTTTTGGAAGAGGTCTTCCGAAAAAACTTCTTGCATGAGAGAGCATCCATACTGCAAAAGCACATAGAAAAAGTGATGCGCTTTTTCAAAAGATAACATCTAGGCAGTCTGGATGGTATCTTGCATTTAAGCAGTGATTGCTATGGACAGAATGGTCACCAGGGTACCTATGCTTTTTCCTCTTCCCTCTTCTTCCGAAAAAAGGCTTCTTCCTCATAGAATGAGGATTACCAATTGTGCAAAAAGCCCTCTGTTCTTTTGATTTACTGTCAAAAGAACACACTTGCAGTGTGGACGTAACTCAAGTTTTGTCAGAAAAACAGCCGTTTTTCCGATAAAACTCTATAGTCTAGACATAGCCTCAAAGGCTTAACTAGTGATGCATAAAATCTGAAAAAAGTAACCAGCAGAGGCAATCATAACAGTGGAAAACTCTTTGTGTACAATGCATGGAGGTTATCAGCAAAGGTAAAGGCTGTGATTGGAACAAAGTCTTTAATTTTGGTTAGGTAATCCCCTACCTGATTTATCCACACCTTCAAAAATATCTCACTTTGATAGTCTCTGTCAATAATTTTTCCATCGCAGTTTGACTATCCCAAGTTCCAATAGACCGTAACTTTGAATTGTCGCATTGTATCAAGTTACAGGAAGTGTGACAAATGAGTAGGACTTGTCCAGACCTTGGATATAATGAAACCACAAACTTTTGTAGGGAGAAAATCAGTGCAAACATCTTTCATGCATATCAGAGATTTTTATTTAGACGTTCTTCTTCCCTATGTAAACTTTCCCCCGGTGTCTTCTCATGGGAGGGGGCTGGAGCTGGGCTTCCCGGCCTCCCAGTCTATCCGGCTCCACCAGCTAGTGTGCCCAGCCCCCCCGCCCCCCCCCAGCAGCTTCTGGGCAGGGGTGTGTGGCTGGGGCTGCCTGCTACTCCCTGGCTTCTACTCATGGTAGGGCATAGTTTCCAGCCCTCTCTGACATCTCCTTATGGCGTGAGAGTGGAGCCAAGCCATGGTTCTCATTGGGGCTGGCCCATGGCTCCTGGCATCTCCTTGTGGGGGAGCTGGGCCACAGTTTCCATCCCCCCAGTATCTCCTGGGGGAGCAGGACCAGATCACAGTTCCTGGCTACTCCAGCATCTCCCAGAAGGCTGGGGCCAGGCCATGGTTCCCGGGGTGGTCCCGGGGAGGCTGCTGTGGCAGGGCTGGGGGGCCACTTACCTAATCCGATGGCCAGCAAGATGGTGTATCACTACCATTAGAAGTCTACATTATACCTTCAGTTACACTTGTGCAATTCCACTGAAAGACAAGATGGCTGCATAGATGTATATCAGAAAGCAGAATTTGCCCCACTTTCTTTACTATCACTGTTGATGTATGAGGAGGAAAGAACCTCAACTGGACACTCAGACTCTAGCCTAGATTCTTCCCTCTGTCCAAGGTCTGCTTCACCCAAGGAAGTAGATTATGGCCTCCTGATCAAGCCAGTGCTATCCAGTGCTATCCAGGAGTTAGAGCAGCCTAGAAGCTAGCTTATGATGCTTAGGGTCTCATGGGGAAAAACAATAGCTTTGGAGGATTAGCATAGCAGAGCTATCCTCTATCACACCTCCTCTCTTACCCAGCAGATATATTACACTGCTCTACAGCCAAAATGCTTCTGAAATAAATGTAGTCAAACTTTACTAATTCTGGGTCACTGAGAATGAAAATGATGCTTAAAATTGTTGATTGGCTCTAGTTTTCAAGATATGCTATTGGGTCAGTATATATGACCCTTGACTTGGGAATGGCGGAGGATAAGTGAGTTATAAAGGGAAGGGATCTCAATTTAAACCAGAAATGACTAAAATACATCTTTGACTGGATCTATGAATAAATCTATGATTGGGTTTGGACAATACTTGCTTTTTAGGCAAAACAATGAATGATGCAATCTGAAGCTGGTATTGCATCATACATGATATGAATTGCATCATGTTATTCCTAGAAGTCATGGATGATGCAATCATAACGAAGCTTACATCACTCTGCTGAACAAATTGCCCTATATCAGCTCTAGAAATCATACAGTGTCATGCTCTCTTATTTGTCAGTGTTTGATTTTGCAAAGGGACACATTTCTGCTTAGCCAAAGTGAGCAGAGATGCCTCGTACTTCTGTGAACAGTGCAGATAACTTCTGCTATGTTTGTGGTGAAGTGACTTTTGTATCACAAAAGCACAGTATAACCACTATGGTTAAGAAAGCCTATCACCTTTATTTTGGCTGCAAAATTGGAGATCAGGACAAGAGGTGGGCCCCACACATATGCTGCAACACTTGTGCAACAAATCTTCGCCAGTGGTTGAACAGGAAAAGGAAATCTATGCCTTTTGCAGTGCCAATGATTTGGAGAGAGCCAACAGATCATATCAGCAATTGTTACTTCTGCATGGTGCCTCCAGTTGGGAAAGGTGTGTCAAAGAAGAAAAAGTGGACTGTGCATTATCCAAACATTCCATCAGCTATACGCCCAGTACCCCATGGAGAAGGACTGCCGGTTCCTGATGCACCAGAATCATTCTCACTTGAGTCAGATGAGGAAGAGGATGAAACTTCTGGTCCTGAACCATCAATGTCACAGGACCCACATTTTCTCCCATCCTCCTCCTCTGAACCACACCTCATAACACAAGGTGAACTGAATGACCTTGTCAGGGATTTGGAACTACCCAAGAGTAAGGCAGAGCTGTTGGGCTCCAGACTACAGCAGTGGAATCTCCTGGCAGGTGATGTTAGGGTTTCCATGTTCCATGACTGTCAAAAGGATCTTGTCCCATTCTTCTTCATGGAAGGTGATCTTGTAGCCTGCAACAACATCGATGGTGTGATGGCAGCCCTCAACATCGTTCACGATCCAGATGAGTGGAGACTGTTCATCGATTCATCGAAGACGAGTCTTAAAGCTGTTTTGCTGCATAATGGCAATGTTTTGCTATCAATTCCAGTTGGTCATGCTGTCCATATGAAGGAAACCTATGACAACATGAAACAACTTTTGAGGTGCATAAACTATGACCAACATCAGTGGCAGCTTTGTGGCGATTTGAAGGTTGTTGCTCTTTTGCTTGGTCTGCAGACTGGATACACAAAGTACTGCTGTTTTCTCTGCGAATGGGATAGTCGTGCAAGAGATTCCCACTACATCAAGATAGATTGGCCACTCCGACAGTCATTGGAGCCTGGGAGGAAAAGTGTTCAGCATCCACCACTTGTTGAATCAAGGAAGATTTTGTTACCACCCTTACGCATCAAGCTGGGTCTGATGAAGAACTTTGTCAAGGCCATGGACAAAACACAAGCAGCTTTCAAGTACCTCCATGGAAAATTTCCAAGGTTAAGTGAAGCTAAGATAAAGGAAGGTGTCTTTGTTGGTCCTCAGATTCGTGAACTTCTTCGAGATGATGCATTTGACCATGCACTGCGTGGCAAGGAAAAGACGGCATGGAAAGCCTTCCAGTTAGTGGCAATAAATTTTCTCGGAAACAACAAGGCAGACAACTACAGGTTGTTGGTGGAAAACCTCCTCAAGGCACACAAAAGCCTTGGTTGCAACATGTCACTAAAGATACATTTTTTGCACTCTCATCTAGATTTTTTTCCACCGAACTGCGGAGCAGTGAGCGACGAGCACGGCGAGCGATTTCACCAGGACATTGCAACAATGGAGAAACGCTATCAGGGCAAATGGAGTCCATCAATGTTTGCAGACTATTGCTGGACAGTGACAAGAGATGCTCCATTTAATGAATACAAGAGACAAGCCAAGAAGCGCCGAGTAGACACTGAATAGGACTAAACTATGTACATAATAGTTTTTTGCCTTTTGTTTCATAATAAATTTTATTTATATAACCCTTTTGCTGAGTTTTAAAGTGTTACATAAACAGGACAGGTGAAATATTATCATGTAAAGCAACCATAAACACATGAAAAGACCTAGGTTTACAATTTATGATTAAAACTCTCCTATCTACACAATATACATAGACGTAAAATGTAAAAACTTAAATATCTTGGAAACAGTAGCCAATCAGTTGTTTTAATTGTCATATTTGAATTCAGCACATCAAAATACATAATAAATAGCACATTTTATCTCTGAAGCAGACGACTTCTAAAAAATTGTAGACCAGTGTTATTTGTATTGCAGAACCACACAGAAGCCTAGTAATGGATCAGTGTTATGTGTATAGCATTACACTAGATGCTATACGCAGAACAAGATAATCCCTGTCTCAAGGAGATTTTAAGTAAGCGGGCATATGCCTGTGTGGATGTGTCAGAGAACAGGGGACAGCTGAAGCAGGCGCTAACTCTGTGAACTGAGAGTTCCCCTCTACTAGGAGAGCTATCTATCGGACATTTGCTGCCAGAATCTAGCCCCCTCATGCTTTCTAAGCAATATATCATGGAGCCAGATCATAACTGATAACCTGACACTGAGTTCACAGTACTGTCATTTGGTAGAGGACAAAAAATCTAACATTTTTAACTGAAAAATAATTGCATTTGATATGGAGTCCTCAGGACACAAATGTATCCTACAAGTGTCATTTTTAGATAGCACAACAGCAGTCTTAAGTCTTAATTCCGTCATTTTTACTTTATATGCATAATTACTTCTACAAATAATTTCAGTCTCATTAGCTCAACATATCTTATTTAGCTAGAGAAAAGAAAAATAAACCACCAAATTATTTTATGCAACATAGTTAAAAATAATTTAGTTTTCCCCATGAAGCAAAGTTCCATTGAGATAAGAAATTTGCTGTAGCCTTGGTGTCACAGCTTAGTTCATTACCAATGTAAATAAAAACTTGAAATCTCTTGGATATTCCACAATCAGTTGCCAAACTATATTAAGTAAAGTGAGAATTCTGGGATCATGCCAGGTGTTGAAGGGGGCATAGCCTGGGCACACTACACTCCAGAGATCCTGAACCAAGCTATAACAACTCAAACTAGCCTCCCAGAACTGGTGAGTGTGGAAAGTGCAAAGGGCAGCCAGCTATCTATATTCCTTTCTCCTTCTGTGAGGTGTCTACCCAAACTCAGTGGCATCTGAGGATCTAAATTCTAGATTCTTGAGGATGGAGGATGAAAACACATTAAACTTCACATGTCCTCCTATCAAAGAACTCTACCAGATCATTCATTTCAAAGCAAAGCTTTCCTGTAGTCAATCGTACTCGTTGCCAGGCTTCCAAAAATTGTGATTATAATCAACTACGTGCCCATCAATAATGCCCTTCATCAAGAAGGTACTGTTTAGAGGTGCATTTTCTAATTATCACAAAGTATGTCTACACTGCATGGGGTTGTCTGGAAAAACTACACTTACGTCCACACTGCTATAGCATTCTTTCGACAGAAAATCGAAAGAACGGAGGGGTTTTTCTGACAGTGGTAAACCTCTTTCTACTAGGAAGAAGCCTTTTTCCTAAAGAGCTTTTTCAGAAAAAGGCTTGTGTGGACACGGAAGAAGCTTTTTTTTTTTTTTCCGAAAGAAGAGGCCTCCAGGAAATAACACAGGTGCCCTGGTGGCCCCTCCATCCAAACTAATCAGAACTCTATAGTTCCTGTCTCCTGCCAGCTCTTAAAGCTGCAGGCATCCAGGACAAGCCTTGTGGCAGGAAGCCAGCCCTGGGAGCTGCACCTGACCACACGGTTCTGACTGGCACCCACATTTGGACCCCTGGCCCAGCCACAAGCCCTCTGAAACCCCCTTGGCCCTCACAGGGAGCAACACCATGGCTCCCAGGACCCAGCCAGGGGGAGCAAACAGTGTGCACCCTCCTGGTCCAGAGCGGAGATCCTGTCCCTCCTCGGGCAAAGGAGGGAGGAGGAGACCCTGCAGGATCTCTGCTCCCAGCATAGAAATGCCGACATCTATGGCCGGATGGCTGAGGCCCTGGTGGAGAGGAGACACCCTCTCCCTCCTGGACATTGGAACAAGTCCCAAGTAAGGTGAAGGAGCTCCGTCAGAGCCAGGGAGTGCAGCTCCCACACTGGGACAGAACCCTACTTCTGCCCCTAATTCCAGGAGCTCCACCAGATCCTGGGGATGGGGAAACCCTTTCCCCACCCGTGGTGGAGGACTCGGAGCTCGAGACGCTTGTTGTTGCCCGCCCGGAGCTCCCTGCTGAGAAGGAAGAGAAGGAACATCAGATGCAGGAGGAAGAGGACACGGCCAGTACTGTCACCCTCACCCTCAAGCCAGTACCCCAGGGCCTGGACATGTCACAGGCATCCTCTGATGGTGGGGAGGGATCATCAGGTGAATGCTCTCAGTTTTACACACACACACACACACACAGGGCTGGGGAGGCGGGCGCAGAGGGGATGGGGTGCGATTGTCACTTGGCCTTCTTGGCCTGGACATCGTGCTGCAGCCCATGCATGTGGAAGTATGTACAATACCAGTCTGGCCATGTGGCCTCAGGAGGCAGCCCTAGAACACCCCCGGGATCCTGCTGACAGCTCTGCGGAGGCCACACATGTCTGACCCATGGGGGGGATGCCCTCCCAACACCAACCCCCGCAGGAAGCAGGCTGGGTACAAGGGTGCATGCATGACCCCATAGAGACCGAGAAGTGCTGCACAAGCACACAGGCATGCCTGCACACGCAAGGCACCACCCACTCCCATGGACTGCGCTGCCAGGTGCAGGTGTGTGTGCAGGCCCCATGGAAGGCCAGGCTGCTCCAGGCCCCTCTCCTACCCATGGGATCCCACTGTGGCTGAATACTTCTCTTGTCTGCTTGTCCATGGGACGGGGGGGAAGCGGGAAGCATGGTCCCCTGGGCACCTTGGAGCCTCCGTGAGTCAGGGGCTGCTGTGAAGTTCGCCGAGGACCCCGGACCCAACATGGCACTTCCAGCCACCCCACGTGTCACTCCCAGCCCTGAGCCCACCTCCTCCCTCTCCCATCCAAGTTCTCAGCCCCCCTCCTGAACAGTTTACTTTATTCTAAAAAAAAATGCAAAGTTTGTTTTGTTCAAATCAAAACAGATGTGTTTATTGAAAGTTCAGGGAAGGGGTGAAAAGTGGTTGTGGTGGGAAAGGGATAGTGGAGCAAGGCACAGGCCCCTAGTGGGGAAGCCCTGGGGAGAGTTACTGGGGTCCTTCTGAGTAACTCTCCCTCAGGGCCTCCTGGATGCGCACACCCAACTGATGGGCCTGGTGGATGGCAGCTGTTCGTGGCCGCTTGAAGGCCCTCTCTTCGCGGCTGGCCTCTGCCCCCCAATCCGGTAGGAAGGCCTCCTCTTCCTTGCCACAATGTTGTGGAGAACACAACACCCTGACACCACCTCAGGGATGTTGTGCTCCCCCACGTTGAGGTGGGTCAGGAGGCACCTGAACTGCACCTTTAGGCATCTGAAGGTACATTCGACCTGCATGAGGGCCGGGCTGAGGTGGGCATTGAATTGGTCCCTGCTGGGGTCCACGTGGCTGGTGTATGGCTTCATCAGCCACAGTATCGGGGGTAGACAGCGTCCCCCATGACGCACAGTGGCATTTGCACGTCCCAACCCCAAAGTCACACTGGGGGAAGAATGTGCCAGCCTCCAGTTTCTGATAGAGGCTGGAGTTTCTCAATACATGGGCGTCATGTGCCCTCCTGTAGCCAGACATGAACCCCATCTTGTTTCCCCCCCCCCCCCAGAGAGCAAGAGAAAGGCAGTCAGCCTTTGATGCCCTGGGAATGCAGGTGTGCTGCTTGTCCCTGACTCTAATAAACAGAAACCAGACAGTAAATGGGCTAGCTGACAACCAGGGGACCTCCTGCTGCCCTGATGGCTAGCACCAGTAATTGACACGCCTACACTGTCCCAGGAGAGGAATCTTCGCCCATCACATACTAGAGTGCCCATTGTCTGCAGTTTCCCAGGTGTGAATTATGCTTTGCACCCTTCCGTGGGAAACTTGGCATTCAAAGCCATTTTTCCTAATTGGCCACTTGAGACCAGGAAGAAGCCTACGTGACCCAAGGGGCATAAAGAGGGGTTTAGTAGCCCACCCCATTTGAGCTCCAATCTATACCTGCTGGCAGGTATATGTTGTCTCCCGAGGTCTGTGGGACGCCCAGCCTCGCCCTACTTCTTCCCGAGGGATTGAGAGAAAGACGCTGGCCACGCCAAGTCTGGAACGCAGGGGTGAGAATTATACCTGCAATGTGTTTCTTATGTGTACACTTTAATTTAGTTACTCTATTATAAGTTTCTCTAATCAACCTGTTTCACTTCTATTGTAAACAAGAAAATAAGATTGTGCCCTCATTCACTTTATAAGTTTAAATATATATATTGAACCAAGTTTTCTTTCTTCTTTCTTTTCTTTCTCTTACAAATAAGCAAGTGTGGTTTGAGTTTCTGACTTGAACCCGTGCTGCTGTACCCGAACCGAACACAAACAAAAGAACTCCAGCTGGTCATAAGGGACAGATATAGGGAGAGCTTGAGCGTTGGATCGTGTCGCTTCCAGGGGACAGATCCGTTGGGGCACCTCTCAGCCTCCCCAGGCTGCCCACTGCGACGGGACTTTGTGTCCTAGCAGTCAAAGTCTGAGGTGTAAAGCTCTCCCTGTTAAACTCTGGGGCGTCTGTCAGCCTGTTGGCTGCCCACTGCAAAGGATCCCGATCCTAGCAGTAAAGACACGGACGTTAAACTCTTTGGGGCACCCGTCAACCTCCTCCAGGTTGCCCACTGCTAAGGGACCCCACTCCTAGCAGTTAAAGTCTCGGGTGTATAGCTCACACACACCACTCACTGCCCTGACCACCGGCTGACACCTCCCCAACCACCCAACGCAAATGACTGTAAACTGTCCACTGTGGTCGATGAGGGCCTGCAGCACCATTGAGAAATCACTCTTCCTGTTAATATACTGGGCAGCACAATGATGTGGTGTGCAGACTGGGATATGGGTTCCATCGATTGCCCCCCTGTAGTCGGAGATCCCCAGGGCAGCAAATCCTAAGATAACTGGGTCTAGGTTTCCCAGGTGGAGAGTTGGAGTTGATGGCCCTCATAACCTGCAGAAGGAGACAAACAAATGCACAAAACAGAGAAAGAGAGGGAGTGCCTGAGCCTTTGGGAGGTGCCCGCCCCCCTCCCCTTTCCTCCCCTCAAACATCCCATGAGGCTGCCCCCCTAGCAGCAGAGCTGTGTGAGGGTGGAACGGCACAACCACCGGGGACAGGGCTTTTCCCCCCACCCCCAGCCCACCCCCCCCCCACACCCTCCCCTTTCCCTAGGGTCCCCCTTTCCAGGACTTCCCCCCTTCCACTTGCTGCAGGAACTGCAGCCCGAGAGTGCCTTACCTTCATGAGGAGGGCCCAAATAGTGAACTTCCCCATGCCGAACTGGTTGCCCACCATCCAGTAATTGTCTGGGGTCGTGAGCTTCCAGATGGCAATGGTGACCCACTTCTCCAGGGAGATGGTGTGCCACAGGTGGGTGCCCTCGTTGGAGGGCAGGGGCTAGCCAGGCACACAGCTCCATAAAGGTGGCCTTTCACAGGAGGAAGTTTTGGAGCCATTGCTGGTCATCCCACTGCTCCATAACCCGCTGGTCCCAGCAGTCAGAACTGGTGTCCAGCCTTCAAATGTTTCTCTCCACTTTGGTGTGAGGTTGCAAGCGTCTTACTCCCGCACACAGGGAGAGGGTCTCAATGATGAGCTCGGTGTCGAGCTTGTGCAGGGCCATGAAGGCAACCTGCACAAACTGCTGCAGAAGTTGCAGCATGGCAGTGTGGGGCCATTGTATGCCCAAAAGCATCTCCGGCTCCATGGCAAGGAGTGTGCTGTGGTGTACAAAAGCTGGGCAACCAGAGCATGCACTGCTAAAGCTTCGCTGTCCCATAGAGAGGAAGGCAAGCACGCAGCAGAAGCAAAGAAACAGCTGTCCGGGGGATCCCTTTAAGTGCGTGTCTCAGCAAGGCTTAGGCAACAGCACTCTGAAGCAACTGCCTGAACTGGTTCTGGGTGGCCTTATATGCGTCCACCATTGCACTTTTGCTGTGTAGATGCTCTCTTTTGAAAAAAGGTTTTCCAGAAGATCTCTTCTGGAAAAACTTCTTCCGGAAGAAGCTTGCAGTCTAGACGTAGCCACAGGGATTTAGCATTAAGGCTATAGGTTTGAACAGATGAGTCCCCATCCACGAAAGTACAATTTTCCCCCTTTATTTTTAGTATTAGCCCAACTCATTTCAACTTCTTTGCAATCTTAGAAGTACAGGCAAATACATGTCAGCACACCTTGTGATTTATGTTTACTGTACAGTGTCTATTGTTGTTGCTACCATGAGTAATGTATCTCAGTTATCAATTAAAACCATCATTTTCTGTTGAGACCTTGTCTTTAGCTCACTTTTCAATCATATACTGCATGCTTTTTGGAATGTTAGTGAAGTTGAGGGTGCTGGCGTATGTGTTTCACTGACACATACTGTGAGCAATTTAATGTTGAATGTGGAACTTTTTAATTAATTCTTGTTACTAGACTGTCTAATTGCTACATTCACTTTAACAAGTTTTTGCCTATAGACCATTTCAATGAGGTTAGTTATTGACCTCCTCCCTGATTTATTTGCTTTGAATTGAATAGACATGGTGTATTTATTTTTACCCTGGCAAATGCAAGCAATTAAATCAGATAAATTGAACGTGATTTACTGAAGAAGTGGCTTGTTTCATATACTGACATCTACAGTGACAACACTTCTATGCTGCAGCAAGTCATGCTGCAAATAGCCCTCCTCAGAGACCACAATCCAGACATCACTCTCTATAAAAGAACGCTGAGTTCCAAACTTCAGAGTGTTTTAGAAAATCTCTTTTAATGCTCCAACTCCATTTCAACCCACATTACCGTGACGCAGCCCATCTCCCATGCTGCACTGATGTGCAAAGATGGGCTGAGAATGACATGGTATCCTTCAGAATTTCCAGGCTAGATCTATGGTGGATGATTAGAAGTTGTGGATAGTATATTTTATTCTATGGGGATTTTGGGGAGGGGATTGTTCTAAATTCATTGCTGCATTCTCCTTGTATGAAAGGAAGGTGGTGGTATTAAACAGTAGCAATGACATTCACACTGATAGATCTAAAAGAGACCTGCACCTCCATTCTCCTCCACTCCAAAATATTAGCCTTACTAACAAATATCACTTTATGATACTAAAACCCAAACTGTTTCATCAAACTCATTTATTTTGCACTATTTGTTTTTCTTTATTCTGGCTAATATTTACCCAGGAGTGAAGTGTCCACATGAGGCTCCTCATATCAACTCATTTCTGCTGTGGGGATGAACAGGAAGAGCTGCAAGCAGAGCAATCATGCAAAGAGACCTCTGACTCTGAACTGGTTTAGAGGGTCTGCAGCTTGTACTCCAATTCTCTGAACCTATCCCACAGAGAAGAACGGCTATATGTCATGCTGCCTCTGCATTTCACCCCTTCCCCCTGAATAACATCACAATTTACTTGCAAAAATTCCAATTACTCAGGCTTAATGCAATGAAGATAATTTCACTCTACAAACATTTTTTTCAGCTTGGATAGTCTCTTTTATTCATTTCTAAGTTGGCAGTGTCTCCCATTCACTTATAGTCACTTTCTAGTCCATTTCACCTTCAGGCTGTCATGAAAGCTCAATACTGAATGTTCTTAAGATTCTAAGTCCATATCATCTTAGATTCTAAGTCAAGATGTGGTCATCTAGTCTGATCTGGTACACAGTGCAGGCATAGAACTTCCCCCAAACAATTCCCTGAGCAGAACTTTTAGAAAAATTCCAGTCTTGATCTTAAAATGATCAGTAAAGTAGCATCCACCACAACTGTTTGTAAGTTGTTCCAATGGTTAATTACACTCACTGTTAAAAATCTACACCTCGTTTCCAGTCTGAATATGTCTAGCTTCAACTTCCAGTCATTCGGATCATGCTATACCTTTATCTGTTGCATGGAAGAGACCATTATTAAACATTTCCCCATATAGGAATGTATACACTATAAGCAAGTGACCACTATCCTTCTTTCTGCTGAGCTTGGGGGCAGTGGGTGAACCCTTAGCTGGGAAGGCTAGCCCTCCCCACCCCAGTTCCAACCCTTTTGCCTTCCATGGGAGCCCAAACAGTCCATCCAGAACCCCTAAACCACCCCACTGTGGCTGCTGGCTTCTGCCCAAGGATAGTGGCCCTGGAGCATTGGAGAGCCAGACAGAATAGTCCCAGCCTTCCCTAATCTTGGAGTTGCTGGAGAGCTGGGCAGCACGACTTCAGCTTCTTCCAACCCCAGAGTCTCAGATGGTATGGCCCAGCTTCCCCAGGCCACATTGGCCAGCTTGACTCCCAGTCAGTCCTCTGCCAATGAAGTTGTCATGATCATGAGGGTTAGCCAGCAGCCTGGGAACTAAGAGATTAAGTTTACCTAAGTCAGGTAGAGATGGCCAATAGGAATGTAGGTAGGAATTTCAAACTGGGACAAAGGAATTTTTGGGTTTTCCCTTTTTTGTCTCTGGGGCAGTTTTCTTTCCAGCTACTGAGGGAGTCAGACAGAATGTCTCCCTCCAAGAACAGACTTTTCACTCCTCTGTAAGTAGGGTAAAGTTTAGATAAATTCGCTGGGTTTTATTTTTTTATGGTTTGGGAAATGGGATCTGATGTCTGTGCATTTAAAAATGGCTTTTGCTCTCCTTTGTAACTAAGCTCCTGGCCCATGGTGGGTTTCCCCTCCATGAATATATTACTTTGTGACTTTTCCATCCAGTCATTATGCTTGCAACAGGAATATTGTGGTGATGATAAAAGTTCTCTTTTCTTTTTATTAACCTGGTATTGGTTAATTTTTGTGTCCTGGTTTGTACTTTAGGGGTGAGATTTCCCAAATAGTCTCTCCCTGGTTTCTTTATCATTACTTGGGTGGCGGCAGTGGAGTTTTATCCCCAAAATCTAGGTTGTTAAGATTTTGGGGGGAAGTTTTTTTTACCAAAGCCTGGAAAGATAACATTTTGGGATACTTTTGCAGGCCCCCAATTCTGCCAGAGTGGGGAAGGAGCCTTGACAGAGGCCCACTCCCACAGCTGAGTCACCAGCCCCAGCATTGGGCAGGCAGCATAGCCAGAGCAGCAGGAGCCTCTGGCACAGGAACAGCAGGCAGGAAGGAGTCTGGAGTTGGAGGATGGGCAGGACCACATCAAGCAGTTTGGGAAGGCAGAGCTTTCCTGTACCTATGATACCTGCTGCCCGTGGGTAAGCTAAATAGACTGTACTTGAGTCTAGTATTATAAGGCATGTATTCTAATATTCTAATAATTTGTGTGGCTCTTCTGAGTCCTCTCCAATTTATCAACAATCTTCTTGCATTATGATCACCAGAACTGGAAAATATATTCCAGAAGTGATTGCACCAAATGCAGAGGTAAAATAACCTCTCTACTCATATTTCAGATTCCCCTATTTATGTATTTAAGGATCATGTTAGGACTTTTAGCCACAATGTCACACTGGGCATTCACAGTTGGCTGATTATTCACCATTACCCGCTAAATTTTCTTCACAGTCACCACTTCCCAGAATAGAATCCCTGAGCCTCTAATATAGCCTATATTCTTTGATCCTAAACATATGAACTTACCTTTAGTCATAGTAAAACACATATTGTTTGCCTGTACCCAACTTACCAACAGATCCAGATCACTCTAGTAGTGACTGGTCACCTTTATTATTTACCACTCCTCCAGTTTGGCTATGTCTACACAGCAACTTTATTTCAGAATAACAAAATGTGCATCCACACAGCAATCTATTATTGAGAAATAATGTTCAGATGGAGGACTTCTTACTCTGACTTCTATAACCCTCATTTCACGAGGAGTAAAAGAAGCCTAAGGAAGAGTGTTCTTCTTTCGACTTCCTGCTGTGTAGACAGTGCCAAAAGCTGGATTAAGCTATTTTGACTTCATCTACACAACTGACCTAGCTGAAGTTGTGTATCTTAATTTGACTTTTGCCCTGCTGTGTAGATGTGCCTTTTTTGTGTCATCCACAAACGTTATCAGTGATTATTATGTTTTCTTCCAATTGATTAAAAAAAAGTTAATGTTTGGGTTTCAATCATGTATGAGAAATGTTTACTTATTCAAATAATAACCAATATAGAAATAAATTGTTTTTAATTCCAATTTCTAGATGTCTTAAGCTCTCTAAAAGCTTATTTTTATAAAGAGAAAATAATGCACCACTTTAGGCTAAATTCAGTTGAACTGTTCTATTTGTGGTTGTACCAGCATTTTCAGTATTGATTCCAATTATATTTTGTTGGGAAAGGATCTATAACAAAAAATGCTCTCAAGATTAAAATTTAGCAGTCTGATGCTGTACCTAGGAACAGTTTTATTTTTAACATTGTTTGAAAGATGTTGCATTCCTTACACATCCCAAACTTCCACTGAAATGTTTTTTCTTGTTACTATTTAGGTTCTAATGAATAGCAAGAAGATCTTTTGCTTAAAAAAAAAGTGGGTTATTTTTAAATATGCAGATTGACAGGTGGCAAAGTTTGTGATATGGGCCAATAAAATACTCCCCCTATTCTGCAGCAACTTTTCACAAAATCTGCCTGATGATTTTAATTATGATAAATTACTGAACTTGCACCAGCCAAAAATCACATTAGACAATATTAGACTGTTGTGAATTCATTACATATTTTATAATATAATAACGTTTTAAAACTATATGGCTGTACAATTCTACTTTTCAATAATTCACAAAGTACATTTACTCGAAGAAAATAAATTCCAATAAGTTTGTGACCAAAAAAATAAAAATAAGGAAACACACTTTCAAGTCTGACCTGCAATACAGAAGGCATCTTCTCAAATTACTTATGTTGTACGTATGCATTGTCCTACCCAAAAATCCTGAGGCTTTTATTACTTTGTGTAACAATTCACTGTACTTTCAGCATGCTTTCTGCTTACTAAAATTACTATTGTGCAACAGACTTCAGTGTTTTTTTGTCAAAGAAGAAATAATAAAATCCCCACTGTTTTTTTTTTCTAGCTGGTATATCACTGTTTGCAAGTAGTGATAAAATTGGCAATCAAGTCAGCTATGAGCCTTGCTTTTATATTAACCAGTCTCTTTTTCTTTCTTGGGGCAGATTATTTGACACGTAAGACTCACAAATGCATTTAAAACACAGTTTTCATCAGACAGAAGAAGTTCACTCAGACAAGAGCCTACCATGCCCACATTCCAATTTACATTGACTCTCTACAGGAGCTCTAGCAACTGTATTTTCAGTTCACCAGTCCAGCCAGGGGAATTGGGTCAAGAAGTACTTTCAGTCCTAAAGGGAGGGAAGAGTAAGTGATTCAGAGAATGGGCTTTTTAAGCAGAAGACACTATCCTGCCTCAGTTTCTCAACTGAAATTTAAGGAAGAACAGATTGAGCAATTTTTACGGTTGACAGGTATGTAAAACAAGCAGGGGATTTTGGTTAAAATGTATAAGTCTTTGTAAAAAATGACAATTTTCTATATTCTAATATAAAAGGCTCTTCGCACCGTCAAGAATATTATGCTTCCCTACTGTATTCCTTTGAGGATTTTTTTAACTATAGTTACAAGTACCTCAGAGCTGTACATTTTCTGAAGAAAACATTACATATTGCTGATCTAGGAATACTAGAAGGTTTAAATTAATTTTTCAGTTCTCTCATTGTGCTGTGAGAGTGTGAAGCACTCTGTGAAATCCACAGGAGGTACTCACTGTCCTCTGCAAAATGAAAAAGAAAATAATTTTATAGTGCAAGTGAGCAACTATCATGAACAAATTGTAACAATTTAATATGTTTATTGAACACTACATTTTCAGCACTTTTAGCAGGCTCTTGCACCTTTTGGGATCCATTGTATAGTTCAAACAACTAGCTAGCTGTCCCCTCTAGCAATAAAATGTTAATAGACTAAAGCTTTTGAATTGCATTACAATGTGAGTGATGCAATTTAATGTTATAAGATGCCATCAATAATACATAAAAGGTATTGTATAATGCAATATGATTATTTTAATTCCTAAAAGCAAGTTTGAAGAAACACTGGCTGAAATACAGTATTGCGTAGGTAATGACAGTGTTTACATAGTCCTGTTAAATTTCATATGCTGTGAAATGGACAAAGAAATATGAAAGCATTTTTTTTAAATCAACCAACTTAATGAAGGCATAATTCTAAAAGGTCCCTGCACACTGAAGCTAAAACATCTTGTCTTTTTTACCTTTAATTAACTGTGCAGAAAATAGATTGTACAAATGTGAATTTCAACAGGCTTAATGTTTGCATTTGGACAGATTCAAAGAGATTAATATCTTGTAAACAGGATTTATTTTTATCCTGACAATGTGGGCACTGAACTTATCTTTTGTCATGATGACGTAATATTAATTTGTCACTACAAACAGTCATGGGGATAAATTTATACAGAATTCTCACCACCAAAGGGATCTGGTTCTTAATGACAGAAATGATACAATAATTGGGACACATGGTAACTAGTAGTCTGAGGTAGTATCCTGAAATAGCAACATCTCTTTTTCCTGAAAATATATTCCCCTGATTTACCAAGGACTGGCTAATTCTTTTAACTCATCTGGTCAAGCCACTCCACTGCCATTCCTTGTGTCTAGAGTCCTCTCTAATGATGGGGTTGAGAAGTGCCATAGCTCATCCCAGTTCTGGGGGCCAAGAGTGAGTGGGTCACGGGATGCAGTGAATGTCTACATCTGAGGATCATGTATTTCATTAGGTATGCATGAGAGAAAGTTTGCCAAGCAAAATAAGCAGTACTGGTAAAAATACTGGCAGGGAGAGGAGACCTTTCACATCCAACATACATTAGATGCACCTCTTGCTCATGTTCATTTCTGTGTGCAAGGAAAACACAGAGGAATTGTGTTCCTGAGCTATTTCCCATTGGAGGGGGCTTATCTGGGATCCTAGTCTCTAGTATGGGCCTTTTATGGCTGCCTGGCCAGGGCGTAACTATTGGAAGTTTGACTACTGAATAAACTATGTTTGAGCTCTCTTCTTCAATTGAACAACAATTGTGGCTAAATAAGCCATAGCCATGTGTAGAAGAATCCTAATAGCAATACCATGTTTTGATACACCATGCAAATACAGTTAGAGTCTATGTTGCTACTTTATGTGACCTGCAACATTTTCATGTTAGATGATACATGTCTCAAATGACATTAATTCTACAACAATTTATAGTTTTTACTACATGTTGTGTCACCAAAAGGTCAGTCCAGCAAACGAAGGCCACATCTAGAGTTTGCCAATATAGTAACATCAATCAGGGTTGTGGTTAGAGGAGCATAAAAGTATTTTTGCCAGTGCTACTTCTTTTGCCTGGCGAACCTTCTCTCATGCATACCTGATGAAATATATGATCTACAGATGTAGACACTTTGGTAACATGTAAAAAGGAACATGGGGCCAAATTCTCAACTCATATAAATCTGCGTAGCTCTACAGAAAGCAAAGAAACCTTGAAGATTTACAACAGCTGGAGATTTGGTTTGTATTGTGCATGCTGAATGTTTTACTCAAAAAGAAGCCCTAAAGTTCATTCACATCTTTTTTAAGCCAACACACATAAATAAAGTAGGGAGAATATGAAATACAGAGATACAACAGCAATTGGACCCTACATAGCTGGCGCAAGAGGTATACAAAAAGATTACTAAGGGGTATAGTTTATTATTCTAGTTTTTAATGTGCATAGCACTTAGTCATCTTAGAAAAATTTGATAAGGAATATCAGGTGTGAAATATTCTGAAGAAAGTAGATCCAAATATAAAAGCGTTCTTCATAAGAATATTCTCTGAACCATTCTTATGAGGAGACCAGGCTTTTCAAATCTGCATTTGATGTGCTAGGTTGTGACATCTGAAATCAGTTTGTAACATGACATGAGAGATCCAATCTGACAGGATGAATCAGCTGAAGAGGCAGCAACTGAAATCTTTAAAAACATGTTTTTTTCCTGAGCACTGCAGTTTTGCAAAAAGCATCATTTAAAAAGAAAATAAAGTTGCACATCCTGTGCCTACTACTGTACCCTTGCCTGAATTTCGTAGTCTAAGTAGGTCACACAAACATGGAATGTTTTAGCTGTACCTATATACTTGCAATGTATATTTTATTACTTAACTATTTCATAGTATATATTCCTATTTCAAATCCTAGCTGTCATTTACAAATGGTGTTAATTTCCAAAAGGGAAATATTTTTAAAATAATTTTGTATCTGTGAAAAGTGACAGATTAATGACCTGGTAGGCTGAAATGGAAGCCTGGCTTCACTTCACCCTGCCTCTTATTGTTAATTAGTATGATTAATTTTATACCATCTTCAAGTGTGTTAGAGGCATTATCAAAGGGACCATTTTGCCCTGAAGAGCTTACAGTTTAAACAATTGGGCTACATCTAGACTGGCATGATTTTCCGCAAATGCTTTTAACGGAAAAGTTTTTCCGTTAAAAGCATTTGCGGAAAACAGCTTCTAGATTGGCACAGATGCTTTTGTGCAAAAGCGCTTTTGCGCAAAAGCATCCCTGGCCAATCTAGATGTGGTTTTGCGCAAGAAAGCCCCAATCGCCATTTTAGCCATCGGGGCTTTTTTGCGCAAAACAAATTTGAGCTGTCTACACTGGCCCTTTTGCGCAAAAGGTTTTGCGCAAAAGGATTTTTGCCCGAATGGGAGCGTCAAAGTATTTGCGCAAGAAGCACTGATTTCTTACATTAGGACGTCAGTGCTCTTGCGCAAATTCAAGTGGCCAGTGTAGACAGCTGGCAAGTTTTTGCGCAAGAGCGGCCGCTTTTACGCAAGATCGCGCCAGTGTAGACACAGCCTGAATGTGACAAAAAAGAGAAACATAACATATCAGAGAGGGTGAGGAAGGACTCACATTAAAGATACATGATTAAATGACCTTCAGTATATGTATATACCTCTCAGTACAGGTAGGCCGAATTCAGAGCTGATACAGTTGTATAAATTAGTTCCCACCAAACTTACACAGTTAAATTCTCTTACGCCTACTTACATCCATTTTCTTTGTACATGAGGGAGTCTAAGGTGGTGTAATTTACCTGTCAATGAGTCAGAAGAAGGCATACATTAAAACAAAGTGGCAAATACTTCAACTTACTTCTAATTAAACAACCTTCTGGCTCCTCATTAAACTACTGCACATTGATTGTATGGAAATAGGATAAGGAAATCTAAGTGTAAGACTGAATGTAATGTTGTCTAACTTAATGTAATGTAATTCCTTAACTGGAATTTGGGTTATATAAGACATGAGTCAAGATTTTATTTTCAATTTAACATATACAGACATTCATTCACATATTTTCCAGCCTGAACCCCCCCCCTCCCCCCCCCCCCACACACACACCACTAATTTCCAGTTACTGCAGTTTGCATTCCAAGGCAATGCATTCCTTGGCCCCTCTGAAGTGCAAATACACCAAAAAAGAGTTTGCTAATGCTCAAAAACCATATATCATCTGTTAGTATGCAATTGAACAAATTAAAAGAAAGGACTTTTGTCTATGTTTCTCTCCTTTTTCTTCATACAGGTTCAATTCTTAGGTAGATCAAAGCTCTAAAATTAGCTGCATCCCACCAGCCTCCTCCATCAAAATAAAATTGTGATTTTAATTATGACTTCAAAATCTCATGGCTTTAGAAAGAAGCATGTGCAGCGATTTCAAACTTTTTCCTCATATGTTTTCTTGTTTGTATTTTTTACACCTCAAAATTATTATTAATAGAGAATATTTGGAATATAATTTTTGTTAATGATATACTCACAGACAAGATGTCATATTCATCACCTGTTGTGCCATAACCATTGTATCATCAGTATAAGCACATAAGATTAATAAGTAATTAGCCATTGGGCTGTACAGGCATCAACCCATCACATTCATGTCTAAGGTGTGCAATATAGCAGCTGTCTAAGATTCCAAAATCGGCCTTTGAATATTTCCATTTAGACTGAAGAAGTTGTTCCAACCATGCAAGACAAAAGTGCTTTCTCGGATTTGAGGCAATATGAAAGGAGAGCATATTACAGTTCCATCATTTTTCATCACCATTTGATCTTCTTAAACAATATATTCTAAATTAGGGGTCTATTGTCATTTCAGAAACTGTCGCTGAAGAATTTTATAGTGTTCTGAAGGGAAAAGTTACAGACTGTGTAAAAAAGAATGTATCCAGAGTCCAAATAGCAAGGAAGTTAAAAACAAAACAAAACACAACTTCAGAAATGATGGTTTGTTTTGAGAGCAGCAGGAAAGATCTCTGCCCACCAAGAACAACAAACCTATATGTAATTATGTACTAATTATTACATAGCTGTCATCACTTCATTTATTATTAACTTTCCGTATTAGTGCTGTTTTAGAGGATTTTCATTTTTTATTTTTACCAACATTGGAACAGAAGGATTTATTACTCCTTTCTGGCATTTATACAGAATCAATACTCTGCTATTTAAATGACTTACTAAAGTAATATGAAGCACACCAGCCAGGCCCTAAGTAAGCCCTTTGTGCCACTCCAGTGGCTGTGAAGCTGTCTTAACCTGCCAATTAAAGATTCCCCTCATATTAGGAAACCCCTATATGGTATAGAACTAGCTGTACACCACCCCCAGCTCACAAGCTCCTGACCTAGGAAGAGAGTTTAGGTGTGGCCAGGGGAAGTGCTGCAGGGACCCATCATTATCACTTGCTTGGGGCCATTACCCACCCTGCAAGTGGAAGAACTGGTATCTGGTTAACCCCACTGTTAGAAGTAGGCTTATAATATAACACCATTTTTGCGCTCCACTCACATCGTGCACTGGTCTGAGCTTAGATGAGGCCCAGTTTCTACTCTAAATCTCCCTTTGTCCTAGTTAATCACCACTTTCCCAAATATTTTACTCTTTGGATGATTTTCCTCATGCTGAATCTCATTCCTCAAAATGTTATAGAAGAGCTCATTGCTAACACATATCCATGTTTTCTCCTCAGTGCTTTGAAACACCGACATCTTATTGGGAAACTGGATGAACCTCAATTGTGAGAATAGAGAGTCACACTGTTTGGTTTTAGAAGGGGTGTGTGTCTTGAACCCCAACTGGCCATCTCTGAGGTAAAATAAAAGCTCTTTGAGGGGTGTAACTGTTGGTTTTGAGGTAAAATAAAAGCTCTTTGAGGGGTGTAACTGTTGGTTTTGAGAGCTGATGGTGGAGATCTCAAAATTTAGAGTGACTGGGATTTCCTTTCAGGACAAACTTTAATTTTCCATCACAGTCTGACAGCACATACGAGGGGGTAGAGCCTCAACCCAGGAGAATTGTCTATGCTCCATTTCAATGGAACTGTGACAATTTTCACCATCTGAAGCTCTGCCCAAGTTGTCTGTGGGTCAGAAATAACCTGTAATCAGAGTTCCATTTGAAGTCAGTAGAAACTACAGGAGCTCAGCAGCTCTGACAATCAGACCGTAGGACAGAATTTCAGCTGGTATAAATTGGCACAGCTCTGTTGACTTCAGTATAGTGGTGTATACTAGCTGACCATCTGGCCTTATGTTTGGAGCTAGCAGGCAATTTTACTGCCCCCAGTAGGCCCTCCATGGATCTGTTCAGGGTAGAGCAGCTTTACTTCCAAAGCTAGTTTATAATCTATGAGATCCATCCTGGGAGAAGCAATATTGCAGAGTGTCCAACACTTTGGGATATATACTTGTGTCTTCAGCAACCACATAGTCCTGTTTTGTAGTCATGTCCAAACTTTTCTGGGCCAGAGCCCAAGCTCGTCAGTGGAGTTGATGTGGCTCCACTAATGTCTGTGTGAAATGAGTAGGCAACATAACATGTACTGCATTCACTGTGCTCAAACTTTCTTGAAATTAAGCATAAACTAAATCATTTACTCCATTTCTGTCACTGAAAGAATGTAAAATGGAGGTACCAAGTGCAAGTTAAAAATAAACTGAACTGATTAAAAAAACTTGCAGGTTTAACCCCAGTTAACAGTACTCTGATTTTGTTGTAATACCTGATAGCGTACTTGCCAAAATGTAAAATAAAGCATTATTTCTAGATGAGAAACTTATACTAGTTCAGACAAGGAGAGATCGATTTTTTTTAAATAGTTGGAAAATTGGATATTTTTCAAAATGTGCTTTATGGATATCAGCTAGTTTATGCCTTGCAGATCTGCAATTTCCTGAGGAGGCCTCTCTGAATCTTGTAACACATGCTGCATGAATAATTTGTAAAACAATTATCAGCCCAAGTAAATATGTGGCCTGACAATTTGAAATATGTGCCTCAGGAAGAGGAACTAATTTTAAAGAGACAAATTTATCTCCAGAATGCGACTCTATTGAGTTCCATGGACTTACATCAGGGACAAGTTTGGTGAAGTGGGGTGTGTGTAGTACAGAGACAGGCTTTGCAAGTTTCCCCAGGCAGCTCTGACAAAGTATGTCAATTCTAAGCCACAGCACACCCTTTATTGTAGTCCTGGGGCTCCCTTGAGCTCAGGCAGGCCATTTTACCAAATTATGTGGTGATTTTGTGATACTAATAAAAGGCTAAGATGTATTTGATGCCAGGTCCTCAGAGGCAAAGACAATTGAACTATCTCTGTGCACTTTCTAACCCTCAGAAGAGGCATAATAAATTATCACTCCACACAAGGCCACAGGAAATAAAGGCATACCAGGGGCATTCATCAGTGTGCATTGGAGGAACTTTTCTAGTTTGCTTCTAAAAAGACAGATTTTTTTTTTTGGATGAACATCAAAAGAAAAATCAGCGTGGTATCAAAGATTTCTTAGAATTATAAATGTGTGTGTGTCACCTATAACCCACAGTGCTGCCTAATTAAAATATAAAAAAGTAACATTCATAATCTACAGGGGAGATTTTCTATGACCAGTGCTTGGAAAGCTCTTCTGGATCAAAAACAAACACACACTCCCCACCCACACACATTAACACTAATTGCACCCCTGTTGAAAATGTCAGAGGGCACACATGTTTCTGAGGCCTGGCTTGACATGTATAATTCATACATGGAGGGAGGCCCAGGCCCAGCCTTAGTGCAAGGTGAGCAAGGCAATTGCCTGGCACCCTCCCGCCCAGCTGGTCGCTCACTGCCCTGGCTGGGAGCCACCTGGCCACGCAGTGCAGCCAACCACAACATGCCGCCTTGGGCCCTGCAAACTCTTTGACCAGGCCTGGGGAGGTCTCATTTCTTGAAAGATAGAATTCTGGTGCTAAACAGACTATTAAATAAAGATAAGTAAATAGGTTAGTAGGCTAAATATGTGTAGTTGTAGCCATGACAGTCCCATGGTATTAGAAAAGGGGGTGACATATCTTTCATTGGCCCAATGTCTGTAGGACAGAAAGAAGTTTTTGAGTCACACACAGCTCTTCTTCAGGTCTGGGGAAAGTATTCTGAGCACCACCACAAAATGCAAGATGGAACTGATTTGTGTAGTATAAGAAGTTAGCACATATAGGTTGTACCTCTCTAGTCTGGCAGTGTCTGGTCTGGCAACATCCGTGGTACAGCATGATTTTAGTTAGCCGGATATCCACTTCATTGTGGGTGTAGCCAAATTTCCTGCGGTCCCATAAAATTTGTTTACAGCCACTAGTTCTGACTCTGTGTTCTATGCTGTTATTTAGCTCTAATTTACCACTAAATGTCTACTAAGAGCCCTGTAAGCAGTGGAAGTGTTGGTAATGGTTCAAGAAAATATTGACCTCCCGTGGTCCATCAAATTTTCTAGTTTGGTACTGACCAAGTCCTGAGGGGGCTGGACAAGAGAGGTTCAATGTGCACAACACTGGAAGATATAAAATTTAACCCTCTGAAATGGAAATTCTGCAACATTCAATAGCAACATTTACTTGCTGAGCAAATGCCAGAAACAAAATATCATCCCCAGTGGTCTCACCACCTATTATTCTCTGACATCTGTCTTGAATGGTCTCGTAGAATGTGTGCTAAAAACTTACAGTGTTAAACAATCTGTTCCAGCTTGAATGTTTCTGTGACACTGGGATTATTCTTCCCAGACCTGAAGAGCTTTCTGTAGCTCAAAACCTTTCTCTCCCACCAACAGAAGTTGGATAAATAAAAGATATTCCCCTTCACTCATCTTGCTTCTCTAATAAGCTAAAAAGACAGAATGTCTGAGCCAGCTAAAATAAGAGGGAGAACACCCAGGGAACCAATTACTAACCCCAATTACTAACCAGACAAAATAAGTTAGGAAAATAGAGATGAGGTCAAGCATGAACAATGCACAGACAGAGCGTACTGCATAGTGATTGGTTTCAGCAAATAACCAAACTAATCCAAAGACATGATCCAATGCGTAATAAATGCAATGTAACATGTAAGTGTATATAAAAGAAGAGGTTTTCTGTTTTACTTTGGATGTCTAGTACATGCACTTGAGTCTGATCAACTCAGCATAGGTTTGCTGTATGCTAAATAAAGGAACCCGAGTGACAAATGCTGGAGTCAAACAGTATTTTGGATCCAAGAGAACTGGATGAAGTGTTCTCCCAAACTGGACAAGCTGTTCCAGGTAAGTCAAGTGAAAAAGATCTCAGAGAGAATCCTAGCACCATGAAGGACAGAATGAGGATGTTGACTAAATATAAAAACCCTGGAATTCATAAGTACCTTTCCTGATGTGTTTTCCTTGAAATAATCTCACGCCTCTCCTACACACACACACACACACACACACACACACACACACACACACACTCCAAAATGAGTCAATTAGGTTGATGGTGGCTGTCTGTCAATATAGAGAGTATTTTAACACAGGAAATGTTAATACAGCACATTTTACAGATCTACAGGTTACAGGAAGTAAATGACTTTTCAAACACTAGAACAGGAATGGTGAATTTATAGCCTGCCCTCCTTCCCATTCCAACCCTACATCCTCACACCAGCCAGTTCCTGACAGTCCCTTACGCACAGAGAACCCCTCATTATTGGCCCCACCCTCCCACCCCAGAACCTAATCCTGGGCCTCCAGAAGAATTAATCCAGCCCTAGAGATAAGACCTGAGTCTTGGTGCTTTTCCCCCCTTCTCTGTGGGGGTGGAGCTTGAAAATAGTAAGATAAATTTTTTCCCTGCTTTTCATTTGGGAGCCACATCTGGGAGGGTTTTTTTCCTCCTTCCCACTTGGGGGCCAGGTCAACCCCTTATTGATTTTTCTATGGGTCAGTGGCCCCTGACCCAAAAAAGCTGCTGTGGAGTGACTCTACTGATACTCCACACCCTGGGGGCAGAATATTTTTCTCCCCTCTCCAGCCCCTTTAAAATATCCCAAGACACAACCCAGATAACTGGGAAACAGATTTAAGTAGGATTAAGATAGTTCACCTCAAAATTTAAGAAGAATTTTGCCAAGCAAACATTTGCAATTGTTTACACCGTATAATTAAAAGCATCCTACAAATCATTTAACTTCTATTTATATGCAGATAGTTCTGTTGTATACATGAATGACTTTACAATTACTTCAGCTGTGAACTAAGAGCATATGCTTTCCACATTGATACTAATCATCTTTTTTCTGTGGTTCTTTCATTGTTTGATTCTCTCTCCCACAGAAGCGAAAGTCAGAGGGTACCAGGGTTCCCTCTAAGGTGCATGCCTGCACGGGTGCACACCAAGAATTTGAGGCCCACCCACCTCCTCAGCAGGGCTGGGCAGTGATTGCTCAGCTGCTCTGGGGTGGAGCAACATTAGGAACAGCTGCCTTGCCCCAGGGGCAGCTGAGCAGCAACCACACAGCCCTGGATCCAGCTTCAGCCTTTCCCAAGGACTGGAGCTGCGGCCAGGGTGGGCTGCGTGGCATGCAGGCGGTGGCTTATCCAGCATCTGGGGCCGGGGCTTAAGCCACTGCATATTGGGCAGCAGCAAGAGCTTTGGCAGCTGGGGCCAGAGCCACTGCGTGGTGGGCAGCACCGGCTGCTCCAGTGGCTGGGTCCGGGCCCAAGCCACTTTGTGGTGGGTGACAATGGGAGCTCCGGCAGGCAGGGCCAGAGCCTCTGCGTGGTGGCTGTTCCAGCAGCTGGGTCCAGGGCCTGAGCCGCCGCATGAGGATCGGTGGTGGTGGCTGTTCAGTGGTTTGGGAAGGGTGGAGAGCATCAAGTAGCTGGTGGGTAGGGGCCATGGGAAGGGGGCAGGAAGAGGCGGAGTAAGAGTGGAGTGGAGATGGGACCCTGGGGCAAAGCACCCCCAGGGAAAATAAAATTCAGTACCTATGTACTGTACCATCATATTCATACTTTTTACAAGACTACAATGGATTGAGACCTTGTGAAGTAGGTATCCTATGAAAATTCATAATTTGCTAAATATTATTTTCCTGATATATTTTATCTGGTGACATTGTATATAATTGTATAATTCTCCTGTATGATGTTTCTAAGATATATTCCAAATCTGAGGAAGCTGCTTAGACCAGTTCCTCAGAGACAGAGAACTAGCCAGCAGCTCAGCCAGGTGCCTGCATAGTGAAAGAGACTGACACCAGATAAGCAGCCATTTTTTAGTAGGTAGAAGAGGGTGAGTGAGAAATTGTATGCCTGGGCAGACAGACTTGCTGTCTTTTGAACCCAGCTGAAGATGATTCTTATAGAAAAGAAATGCTATAAAAAGGGACAACACAGGACACAAATCACCTCACTCCCCTCATCTTTATTCATGACATCAACAAGGTTTGAAAGACTAAAGGAGGGAATTGAATTAGGATGAAGGTCCTGGATGAAAGATACAGCCAGACTGCTGTGAGCATATGGCAAGAGAAATCCTGTTGCTTTAAGTTCACTTAGCTTTGTTAAATAGGTCTTAGTTTGTGTTTTACTTTTTATTTCTTTGTAACCAATTCTGACTTTTTTGCCTCATTACTTATAAGCACTTAAAAATCTATCTTTCTGTAGTTAATACACTTGTTTTATTGTTTTAACTAAGCTAGTATGTTTGGATTGAAATGTGTAGGGCCTTCCATTTGAGGTACTAGGGCTCATGTGTATCTTTTTTTTATTCATGAAACTACAAACTGTCTATGAGCTTGTATTGTTCTAGAGGGAACTGGGCAGTACAGGATTCACATTTCTGGGGACAGGTCTGGGAGTGGGAATTTGCTGGTGTTGATATAAGTCAGCAATGTCTGGCTAGAGTACTCATATCATTCTTCTGGATGTGATTTTGGATGCTGTGAATGAACAGGCCAGGAGTGGTTCTTCTCACAATAAAGCAGTGTAAAAGGTCCCCTCCCTCAAGTTGAAGAATTGAAGGGACATAGCTGTTCAACCATCCAGACTACTCTGGCTAATGTCACATGCACACAGGACAAATATAATGCTTTATCTCCTCCAACTTTGGATGCTCCTAGTAATGGAGAGCTCAGGTCACTTTTTAGGAGACGATTAGTTTGAATTATATTGTGAGCTCACTGATAGCAAAGATAAACTGTCCTTCTGCATTCACACTGAACCATGAACACTGATGGTTCTCAATCAGTAACATCTGCAGACTCCAATCAGAGATAAAGCAGTCATAAATTAAATAATTCCAACAAAGTGGATAGGTAGTATCTTTTTTTGAATCAACTTATATTGGTGGAAGAGACAAAGTTTTGAGCTTACAGAGAATTCTTCTTTAGGTCTGGGAAAGGTACTCAGGATCTCACTGCTAAATACAAGATGGGGCAGACACTTTAGCATAAGGAGTTTACACATGTTGCAAGGGACTATTCAAAATTCTGAAATCATAGGCCATAGGAGGGTTAGTGGATTAAAGACTGTAAGCTCGAAAGCTTGTCTCTTTCACAAAGAGAAGTTGGTTTAATAAAAGGTATTACCTCACACACTTTGGGTATGTCTAGACTACATGCCTCTGCCGACAGAAGCATGTAAATTAGACATACTGACATAGTCAATGAAGCGGGGATTTATATATCCCCCCGATTCATTAGAATAAAAATGGCCACCACGTTGTGCTGGTTTAGCTGTTTGTCGGCACAAAGCGGCAGTCAAGATGGGGATCAGTCGACGAGGAAAGCCGTTGTCGACCGATCCCTTATGCCTCGTGAAACGAGGTTTACAGGATTGGTCAACAACGGCTTTCCTTGTTAACCGATCCCTGTCTTGACTACTGCTTTGTGCCAACAAACAGCTGAGCCAGCACAACGCGGCAGCCATTTTTATTCTAATGAAGCAGGGGATATTTAAATCCCTGCTTCATTGACTATGTCAGTATGTCTAATTTACATGCCTCTGTCGGCAGAGGCATGTAGACATACCCTTTGTGTCTCTAATGTCCTGGGACCAACATGGCCACAACCACACTGCAAAGGGTTAATTACAACATTTAAAATCTCATTAATCTTTGAAGTTAAGATCCCAGTGCAATTAAAGGGGAGTTCATACCTCTCAGGGTCTTTGTTACAGGGTCACCTCTACGCTCAGAAAGAAAGCACTTTATCAGTTTGCAATTGGCTCACATTTGGATAATTTTATTTGCAAAACACAAGTGATAAATTTTTTTTTAAGGAAAGCTTAGATTCTGCACAATCTGGGTATACTATGGAGGCCAAATAGATACAGCCGGTCCCCAAGTTGCAAACGGTCAACTTATGACCATTTGCAGTTACGACCAAAGCTGTCGTAAATGGCGGACCCAGAGTTATGAACGTGATCCGCACTTACGAACAGTGCGGTCGCATGTAACTCTATGGGGCCCGACTTACGAACGAACCAAGTTACGACCAATTGCTTGGTCCGTAACTGGTTCGTAAGTCGGGAAGAGGCTGTATATCAAATCGGCCACATCTGACCCACAAAATGTGTATGTGACATTCTAGTCTAATAGATCTTACCACAAGAATGTTTTTCCTGATATTTCATTAATACTAAAATAATTTAAATTTGATTTTATGAAAAAAGAAAATCAAATGACCTGCAAGTTAATTTAAATTAATTTTGAATGACTGGCTCTAACAGTGCAGTGAGTAATCATGCAATAACATAGTTCTAATTCCAACTTTGTTTGGATACTAAAATAGCTGGGTTTATATACATAATTTTGTTAGTAACTGGTGGGTGCCACAATGGCACATGTCCAAACAAGCGCACATGATGTCAATATAGGTACACAAGACAAAACTCACTCTGCTCATGGATGGAAAATCTTAGAGGGAACATTGGAGGGTACGCCCTGGTGTGCAGCTCTGGCAAAAACTGGCTGAGCTGTATCAAAAGCCAGCAGGGAGCTATTTAAAGAATTGCCAGGGGCCCAAGTTGTGATAGGATAGTACCTGTAAACAAATTAAGTTACTTTCACTCCTGCTCCCCCATCTCAGAGATCAAACTTAAAAAAAAAAAGTGGCTAGACTATCCCCACCTAGCCCAGGAGCCGAGGAGAAAATTCAGATCCAAGTTGATCTCCTTGGGAGAGAAAGGCATGAAAAGTAGGGAAAATTCAGTCTGTGGCTTCATCTCATCACTTTCATCATTAAATTGAGGCTCTTCAGGAGCAAGGCACCAGCTGTTCTTTTGACATCCTCTGATAAACACAGATCTCCAAATGGATGTATTGAGACTTAGTGGTACTTAAATCACCGTTATTAAGTTTCCTGAGTCTTTTCCATAACTGCAGCTAGGAAAAAGAGGCCCAATGTAAGAATCTGAAGGACTACTACCTTGTGGGGCGGGAGGGGGTTAGGCCACTGATGCTTCTGCCTTTCTAGTGGCTAGATTTCTGCTGGAGGACTCCGTGAAGCGAGGCTCTGCAGGAAGTACCCCCCAGAAGGGCCTGCGTGGGAGCCCTTCACAGCCCACTGATTGGCTGATGTGGCTAATGCTAGTTTTAAATTCAGGAAGCCATCACGGGGAATTCTCTGAGCAACTATGAAGACTACCAGCCTGCTTCTGCTCCAAACTCTGCTTGTTGTAAACTCCAGACTCTGGGTTCTGATCCTGGTTTATCCCGGACTTTGCTATTTGCTTCTTGTCTATACCCTGGCATCTGATCCCAGCTTCCTGATATCCTGACCCAGGTCAGTTCTGCCTACAACTGGGTGCCTGACCCTGGCTTCCTGGCATTCTGTCCCAGCTCTCTCCCAACCCTACTACTTCTATGGTGACTGAAATTTAGCAGCTGGCCAATGTACACAAGTAGTCCATGGCCTGGCCCTGCCCAAGCCAATTGTTCATTGTTCCTGAAGGTTACAAAAGCTTTTGCATTTTTGCACTTTTAAACCCAAAAATCATTCCATACTCCATATATCTAATTGTACACCCAAGAATGATACATTCACCATAGTAAGATACACAGACCCAGTGGATTATGACATTAAGATTGATAAATTACATGATGCCATTTGTCCCAAGCATTTTGTCCCAAGTTATGCATATTTGTCCCCATAAGTCCACTTAATAAAGCATGAAGGGGTCCGTCACATAGAGCCCAATTTTCAATCTTTAATTCTTAACCAAACTTGAAGTAGAAAATACAGTTTAGATCAGGGGTGGGCAAAAGGGCCTCTATGGGACAGATCCAGCCTGCCAAGTGGGTGGATCCGACCTGCAGAGGCCCTGCTGCTCCCCCGCCTCCAGGCCAATTAGGGCATGGGGCCGGGGAGCACCCAAAGCCTTCTCCACTCTGACCCTGCCCTGCGAGCAGTGTGTGGTGGGGGCAGAGCGGAGAAGGCTTTGCACACTCCCCCACTCCCACACATTAATTGGCCTGGTGGCAGGGGAACGCGTGAAGCCACCTACCGCCCTGCGAGGAACATGTGGCACTTTGAAGTGCCGCGTGCTGCTCGCAGGGCAGGGGGGAGAGCGGAGGAGGCTTCATGCGCTCCCTCACCCCCATGCCAATCAGGTCCTGGGGGCAGGAGAGCTGCATGAAGCTTCCTTCACCCTGCCCCGGCCCTGCAAGGAATTCACGGCACTTCAAAGTGCCATGTGCTCCTCACAGGGCGGGAGTAGGCTTCCCGCGCTCCCCCATCCCCAGGCCCTGATTGGTCTGGGGGTGGGGGAGCATGCCAAGCCTCTTCCAGGACATGGGTGCCTAGTGGGAAGGGGGGCAAAGGGGCTCCCCCACCCTCAGACCAATCATGGTCTGGGGTGGGGTAGCCCTGCCCCTTCCCCTTTAGGCCTCGCCCCTTCTGGGGTGGCCCGGAGCTACTTCAAAAATTTTTGAAGTGGCCCCGGGCAAAAATTATTGCCCACCCCAATTTAGATGCTTAACTTTAGGCAACCAAGTCTGCAAATGGGGCTCTCTAAAATACAGATTCAGTTCTGATTTCTAGCTTGCTTGCTACAACAAAAGACTGGAACACTAGTATGTCTCTCTATTTGGGAATTTATCAGGTGTAGGAAGAATCCTTAAATACTACAGAATCAATGGAGCAAGTTCATAACACCCTTCTGCATAGTTTATATTGTAAGGGCAGTGTCCAAGGAAAAGGGCAAAGGTTCAGAACAGTGCTGTGCTCCAGCTTTTGCCTGAGGCTGTTCTACACAACTAATAGATTTGCGTTGACTCTTCCCCCACCCCAACACACACACAAACCTGATCCCTGAGCAACAAAAACATTTGAAATACTGGAATTTAGGGGTTTGCCCTCAGAAAATGCACAAATTTTGAATGAAGACTTCCATTTCAAAATTTTGAAATTATTAACCAGATCAAAATATGAACATGTCCAAAAAAGATTTCAGGCCCATAAAACTAATTTGGAATGGAAGTACAATAACTTTTCTGAGAGAAGTCACTTATAAATATTTTCAGTTTTTGCCTGGTCCTTTGTATCACTCTTTATTTTGGAAAATCAGTTTTGGTGTTGGACTTAAAAACTCTTTAGGCAGTTGGTAAGATTTCAGAACATAGCAATCTACTAATGACTGAAGTCAGAATTGTTGAGCACTGAATATCAGTCTTTCTTCAACATCAATTTATATTTTAATTACACATCTTTGCATTTTGTCTCAAAATGCAAGACGTTTTACTCAGGATTTTGAAATACTGTATCAATGCCAGGTTTCACAGGGTGTTTAATTTGATTTCCCTTAATTCATGTGAGTTAGTTGAGTTATTGTTACTCCAGACTTCAACTTTATGGCTCATTTCTAATAGTCACGTGATTAAGTGTCCACCATATCCTGCTAAATTGCAAAGTCTATATATGTCAATATTCATAAATGTTTTGGTATCTAAAATGTAGAGGTTTCAGGGCCTAGTCAAAAATTAGTATATTATTTCCTATTAACAGTGATAATAAAAGTTATAAGTTGTTAACGGAGAAAATATCATATATAATTATTTTTGGCAGCTGTGTAGGCTGGATTTGAAATAAGACAGATGGCTGTTGTTTTTTCTTTGTAAAAGAATGCTTACAGTAATACATTAAAAACAAGAAAAATAAAAAATTGCACCTATTTCAGGTCCTTCACATTAAGATTTGTAAATGCATAACAAACCTGCGAGTGAAACTTTTAAGCATAAACTTGACTTTAAGCATGTGAGCAAAGCCCATTGATTTGAGTACCTACTAAATAACAACCCTCTTTTTAAAATATGTTGAGCTCTACAGATGAAACATGCTAATATAAGAGCTAGTTATTAATATATACCTTGCTGAACTGGGTCCTTAAAATATATTCATAATTTTGTCTCTAAAATGTAGGACTAAAACTTATTGCATTGTTATGGGCATATAGCACTCAAATTATCATATTTCATTTAATTAGAATATCAACAATATTTCCAAACACTTTAAAACTGTGTTACTTGCTTAAAAGAATGTTCATTATCGTTACACTGTACATGGAGCAGAATTCAGAACAGCAGCCTCACTGGCTTGGTAAGGGGCAGAGAATCCAAAATGCAACCATTCTCTTCTCCTCTATTGAAAACCAAAGGATTATTCTCACCATTAAGTGTCTTGAATGTTGGCGATGTAAACACAGGACATTAACAATAGAGCTCTTCCTCTAATATAACTGATAGGCCCTGCAGGAGGGAAAGAGTTAGATTTAACAAACCTTTGTGCAACATTGAACAAAACTCCAGGTTTCACCATAAGAAAGTTTCATCAATAGGGAAAAAACCCCAAATTGTTCAGAAAAAAACCCCTAATTTCCATGATTACAACTCTTAAGGAGAGATTCTGTTCTCCTCCTCATCAGTATGAAATAGCATTTGAGCGAGAGAGCAGAAGGGGGGGAGCTTTCATAGAAAAAGGGAATGGTAATATTGATTGGAATATTTTGTTATCTGAATTCAGTTGTCAACCCCTATGAACAAGCACTGAACAACTGATGTTTCAACAACACCAAAAACACTGTCATAAATATTTATGTCAAAAAATTGTTCCAATCCAAATTTCTTCTAGCAGATCTGGAGTTCTTCAACTCCCAGGGTACGTCTAGACTATAGGCTTTTGTCGACCAAGCTTCTGTCGACAGAAACAGTCGACAGAAGCTTTGTCGACAAAGAGCGTCTAGATTACATTAAGCGGATCGACAAAGTGATCTGCTTTGTCGACAAAGAGCGTCCAGACTGCCGGACACTCTGTTGACAAAAGAAGGCACCCAGAAGTGCTTCTGGAAGGTCACAGGGGCAGCCTTAAAGCCCAGGCACTGCTGCATGCTCTCTGCAGAGACGCATGCTTAAAGGGATCCTCCTGGACAGCCGTTGCTCTGCTCCTGCTTCTGGCTTGCCTACCTCCTTGAGGGAAAGCAAAGCTGCTGCAGTTTTTGCTCTGATTGCCCTGCTTCCTGGGACACCACAGCAGTTTATTTTCAGGTTTGGTTTTTGGTTTGTGTGTTTGGTTTTTTTGTTTTGTTTTGTTTGGTTGGTTTTGGCTTTTTTGGCCATGGAGCCTGAGCTGCCCCTGGGCAGGCGGGTGCAGGGGTAGGATGGCCCTCCCTGAGGGCGGCCATGGGCATGCCTCTCTTCCCCCCTGGCTGTGATCAGCATGACATGTCACAGCACTGCACCATCCCCTTTGCTCCTGCCTGCCCTGCCCTGTGTTGTGGGGGACCCTCACAGCACTCACCTGATGTTCCCTCCCCGGCGTCCAAGGTGGTCTGCGAGGCCCCCTAAGCATCAGCGCCTGGCTCCTGGGTGCTCTGGGTGCTGTCTTCCTCCTCATCATCCTCCTCCTGGAGCTCCTGGTCACCTGGCTGTTGTTGTGGCTGCTGCTGACCAGGGGTCTCCAGCCCAGACTCCACTAGCCGTTCGGGAGGCAGGGGTACCCCTGCCCCCAGGATCTGGTCAATCTCCTCATAATACGCACAGTAGTGCAGTGCTTCCCCAGAGCGGGAGCTGCGCTCACGGGCTCCAACATACCCTTTGCCGCAGCTCCTTGACCTTTGCCCTGACCTGCTCCAGTGTGTGGGGGTGGTGACCTTTTGTAGCCAGGCCTTCTGCCATTCGGGCATAAACGTTATGTCAACAGAACTCAGCGGCAGTGTAGACGCAGGTATTGTTTTGTCGACAAAAGTCCACCTTTGTCGACAAAACCCTGTAGTCTAGACACACCCCCACATACATTTTCCTTTCATATTTCAATTCCATTTGATGTTGCTTTTAGGTATACTAAAATTATTTATATCTTGGTGCAAGAGTGGAATCTAGTGGTTAGATGTGAGGACGAGGAGTCCTAATTACTGGTGTCTAATTCCAAACTCTTCCAGACAGAGCTAATATTCAATAACATTGGTGAGTCAGCTGGAGATGCCCAGAATTTACATTGCATAAATCAGTTATTATATTAGTCCTATATAGACAGTTTTCCATATATTTAGAGATTAAGTACATTGTGTTTCAAGAATAATATAAAAAATGGTTATTTTGTGAGTGTCATTAGAAGGCTCTAGATCAATTACTCCGTGTACCTCCAAAGCCAACCTTTTACTAATCTGCAGGGACAGATATTTTTTTAAAATGAGTATTAACTATAATCACACAAGGCTGAAGACACACTTTGCTCGGTCTTGGGCAATGGTAGGGGAGCTCAGCACTGGACCCCCAAAAGGGGTGGGGTCTGGAGTAGAAGGGGCAGGGCTAGATGCAGCCAGCCCTCTGAGCCACCCAGATTTTGCTACCTCTCCTCCAGCCAGCTTTCAGCACCACCCAGATCACACCACACGGGGCTCTGGGAGCAATTTAAACAGTCCGGGGTTCCAGCCACTGCTCCTGCTGCAGTTGCAGCAGTTGCAGCACAGAGCCCTAGCCCTTTTAAGTTGCCAGGCTCTAGAACAACTGCCCACTTTCCCTCCCCCATATCGGCAGCCCTGTAATCACATGCACTAAATGAAGAAAATAGAGTGAGCCTCTTAAAATGAAACAAAATGTCAGCAAGGAAAAACAAATTTTAAAAAAATCTCAGGCTTCTTGAACCCAGAGTTTAGAATATGCTGTCCAAATGGCTCATCTATTTATACCCCATTATTCTGAGCCTTTTGCACAGTTAGAAAAAAAAGCTGTTCTACTCCAATATTATCAGCACATCTTTAAAGTGCACAGCTCAGTAGACTGCAGAGTTTTATGTCTATAGCAACCCTTCAAATCCATTAGATAAAAAGTACTATTTTCATAATTACTATGTTTTGGTATTCTATTTTTGTATAAAAATATAAGAGCATTTTTTCTGTAAGATCAATGAGAGATTTCTCTTCCATATATGATCTATTCTTAACAGTGCATGAGGAAAAATACTTTAAAAGCCATACAAAATATGACTCAGAATTAAATAATTACATCATCATAAAACTGGCCCAAAAGTTCAAAATGGCTATTAAAAATACTGAAAAATCTATTACTTTTTAGTTAGATTACAAAAAGCAAAAGTGGTTTTCTGCAATAATATATGTAAGAATAAGAGGATTTCACTGACCAAATTTAAATAAGAGGTTCATCTGATTAGAGGTGCAGTGAATCATTTAAAATTCTGCAGTATTCTTTGTATTTCAATTAAATGCAGTTTACAGGCAGAACAGTGAGCCAGAGATTCATTACAGCATGTCAGATTTTGTTCTGAACTTTAAATAATCTCCGCTTCATTTAAATTAAAATGGCTGCCGCGCTGTGCCGATCAGCTGTTTGTCGGCACAGCGCTGTAGTCTGGACGCTCCACGGTCGATATCAAAGGCATTTGTCGACCTCCCCGGTATGCCTCATAGGATGAGGTTTACCGGGGAGGTTGACAAATGTCTTTGATGTCCGATTGGCACGGCACGGCAGCCATCTTAATTTAAATGAAGCGGCAATTATTTAAATCGCTGCTTCATTTCCCTTTGCCGAGTAAACAAATCTACATGGCTCCGTCGATGGAGCCATGTAGTCTAGACGTGCCCAGAGAGATTATAAGCACTAGAAATCTCTCTTCTGTGGATCCCCACATCCAGAGTACTGGCGACATCTACAGAGAGTGTGATGATCAAACCAAATGGCTCCCTGAGGCCACATTATCAGCAAGACATCAGGGTGTTTGTGAGAAAGGGTTGTGATAATGGTCCAGAAGCACAAGGCTACCTTATCTGGTCCTAAACTCCTGCAGATGTCAGAAGATCCATGGAGTTGTATGCCCCAAACCCCACCTAATGAGATGGAGTCTCCCCATGTCTTTACAAAAATGTCATCTATCTAAATTCCCTCCCCTTTCCCACTTTTTTTTCCAGAAGCCTACAGATTTATAAGAAGTGAGTTTTAAAATGTGTATCTGTATCTCAAAGGTGATGGGGAATTCATGATTATTTCCTTAGCTAGTCCTGTAAAGGCAGTATATTAGCAAAACGAACTCCAGCCTATCTATTCTTACTCCCTGTTCTCAAAGAGCCATCACTGAGAACATCAAAGCTGTTGAAATCTTCAGGATGTTTCGTTTTTCCTATTTCATACTGTGAGCAAGGACATGTTTGCCTGCAATTACAGACAGGTGTCATTATTAAACACAAGCAAAACAAAAATATATGTACTGTAGTTTTAAAGTGTTAAATATTATGGTGAGTTGCATAGCTATCTAAAACAACATTGTAAAGGATGCTATATAAATACATTTTATTAATAATGACTAGCAATTGAGAATACACATATGCCTTCCATCTTCTAAAGGGAGTCTCTTTTCTTAATAAAAACAGTTTGCATCGGGATTCATAAGTGATCTCCTTAGTGAAGCAAGGAAACTTTGGTCAAGCGGAGAAGTCAGGAGGTTGCCACATTTGGTTTAACATAGCTCCCAAAATTGTCATGTATTTCAAAATGGACTTTCCAGCTCAAAGCCAGAGCAATGAGCAAAAAGAAACATAAGCCCAATTTGGGAAAAGCAGCATCTGTCAATGTTGGAATGGAGAACACAGAATTATCCAGGAAGCCTCTAGAGAGAAGCAGCTTTGTCTGTTGGTCTATATGATTTATGCTTCTAAACCCACTTCTAGTCAAAATCCCTATCTGTTGTAATGGTGTATTTGAAAATAAAACAAAACTGGGTAGGGGAACTATGTATTAATCCTGTGTCTACTGTCTGCACCTAAAAGAAATAACTAACCACTCAGGTCCAAAATTCATTAATTGCTTGGCACTGCAGTAGCATTTTTCCATGAAAGCTATGTAAGGGCACGTCTACACAGTAGCATTATTTCAAAAAAACAAAAGTGAGCACCTACCCAGCAAGCGTGTTATTTCAAAATAATATAGAAATAACAGGCTTCTTATTCCAACTTCGGCAACCCTCATTTTACGAGGAATAACACCTACTTCAAAATAGTTATTTCAAAATAGGGTGTGTGTAGATACCACAGCTGTAGTTATTTCGAAATAAGTGGCCTCCAGGTCTTCCCACGGGTGCCCTGCTGGACACTGTCCACACTCATCAGAACTCTATAGTTCCCATTCTCCTGCAGCTCTTAAAGCTGTAGCCACATGTGAAAGGGCTCATGAAACACAGCAGGCCCTGCTAGTCCTGTGCCACACAGGAGTGCCTTGCTCTACCCTACCTCTGACATGACAGACCCCAGCATGCCATCTGAGGCCCCCATGGCTGCCAGCCCAGCTGCAGCCAGCTCCTAAGCCCCTGCCTGGGTTTGAAAGAGGAAGGCACCTTTGTGGACTGATGAGGAGATCATGGATCTCACTGAGATCTCAGGGGGGGAGCAGTCCAACATCCTGGATGGTGAAATGCCAATGTATACAACCGCATGGCTGACAGCCTAGCAGGAGCTCTTGCAGCTAACCCGGATCATGTACACAGCTTACACCATCACCGTGGACCACCTGGTGGCTGGTCCTGCTGCCGCCCCAGCTCCTGCCCCTTCAGCTTCTTCCCCTAGCTCCCCTGTGGCCACTGAGGGCCCCACACATGAGGCAATGGGACCACCAGAGGAAGGCACCGCTCTCATCCCCATCCCTGAGCCTCTCCCCTTCTTCCCCTTCCTTCCTTCTCTTTCCCCCTCCAAGGTTCTTTCTCCAGTTACAATTACCCCAAATAAACACAAAATAGAGTTTCTTATTTCAAAACCAAAGGTCTGCTTTATTGTATCAACAGGGTAACGGGAGAGGGTGGGGAGCAGGGGAAGGGAGGGATGTGGGTATAAAGGCACAGAGGGGCAATGCACAAGACTCTTGTGGGGAGGCTCAGGGGACAGTGTCACTGGGGTCCAAGTGTGAAACTCTCCCTCACGACCTCTCAGAGGTGCACAGCCCCCCATGGGCATGCTGGATGGTAGCCATGTGTGGCTGTTCAGAGGCCCTAGACAAGTGCTCGGCCTCTGCCCTCTTGGAAGGTCCCTGAGCCCAAGCCCCCCTCAGACACACCAGGACCAACCCCCTAATTACCCCATCCCCCTCAGGGCTTTGTGAAGGCAGGACTAAAAAAGCTTCCAGTAAGGAGTCTCCACCAGTTCCCTGCCCTTCCCTAGGGAACCACATTCCAGCAATTCACCACCCTTCCTGGGACAATAGCACAAGAGTGCCATACCTGCATGACCACGAGGGTCAATCTTTCCACACTGAACTGGTTCCCAGTGGAGTGGTAGCTGTCTGGCATGGTGAGCTTTCAAATAGCGATGGTGATCCGCTTCTAGAGAGGGATGGAGGGTCTCATGTGGGTGTCCCGTCAGTTGAGGGCAGGAGTGAGCCACTTACACAGCTCTAGGAAGGTATCCTTCTGCATGCACAAATTTTGGAGCCACTGCTAGTTGTCCCACCGCTCCATGACAATCTGGTCCCACCAGTCGGAGCTGGTGTCCAGTCACCAGAAGTGGTAGTGCACGGTGTACAGGGAAGGGTGAGAGGGGTCGTGCTGCATGAACAGAGCCTGAAGAGAGGAGAGGAGGTGCCCTGCAATGAGCTGGGGGTACTGTTCCTGCAGGGCCACGAGGGCAGCCTGCAGTAACTGCAGCAGGTGGTGTGGCATGGGGTCTGAGAGCTGTCGACTGTTCAGAGGCAGGTCTGGCTCCATGACTGTGGTGTCTGCAAGGGCAACCAGAGCAGGGAGTGAAAAGATTTGCTGTCTCTCAAAGAGGTAGGCAATGGAGAAGTGCCTGAGACACAACTGTACGGGGGGGGGGGTCAGGGGGGAGGTGTCCCTTTAAGCGTGAGCTTCAGATAGCCTCAGACAGCAGCTCCAGGACATGAGTGCTGTCCTGATGCCCTGTCTGATGTGCTTCTGGAGGGCTTTAAATGTGATTAAGGTTCCAGTCAGTGTGGATGCTCTATTTCAAAATAGTTCAGCGCTATTTTGATGGGCATTTGTAGTGTGGACATGCTAGTTTGAAATAAACTATTTCAGAGGGTTTTTTTCTGAAAAAAACATATTTTGAAATAGACGTGCAGTGTAGACGTACCCAAGTGATCAGTAAGGCACAGCAAGTGCTACTCCATGTATACTGTTGATTTAAAACCTTTGTTAAATTTATAAAATGAAGCTCTTCTATCTTGTGTGTCATCTGAATTATGTGGAGCTGATTATTATTGTTAAGCTGCAGTTTGTTCTTTCTGCACTGCATGCCATATATAGGAATCAATCATATAGTAATCTATACATCTACTTAGAAGCATTTGTGAACTAGTAGTAATTGTTTTAATAAATTCCAGCCTAGAAAATAATTTGCTGCAGTAAGCCACCCACAGCGGTATTAAAAAATCAAGTAACCCAATTAGAGGAGTATATTTTATCAACTAAAATGTGTTAAACAAATAGCCCTCACTGTTCACATGAATTCTTGACATTTCTTTACAGGAATGTATGTTAAAGAGGCAAATGTCTTCAGACAGATATTGTAAGTGAAGTTTTCACTGTATCATGATACAAAGTGAACCATTATTTTATAAAATCTCAGAGGAATAGCCAAGTGGGTTTGTAACTTTAAAAACAGTGGGTAGTCCTATGGCACCTTAGGGTATGTCTACACTACAAAGTTAATTCGAACTAACAGCCGTTAGTTCAAATTAACTTTCAGAGCACCTATACATACAAATCGCTAGTTCGAACTTAATTCGAACTAGCGGAGCGCTTAATTCGAACTAGGTAAACCTCATTCTACGAGGACTAACGCCTAGTTCGAATTAAGTAGTTCAAATTAAGGGCTGTGTAGCCACTTAATTCAAACTAGCTGGAGGCTAGCCCTTCCCAGCTTGCCCTGGTGGCCACTCTGGGCCAAACCAGGGAAACTTTTCTGCCCCCCTCCCGGCCCCGGAGCCCTTAAAGGGCCACGGTCTGGCTACAGTGCTTGTGCCAGTTGCAAGCCTGCCAGCATCCAGCCAGCAGACCCTGCACCTGGCACGGCATGAGCCAGCCACCCGCTGCCACCCAGCCCTCCGCCTCTTCCCAGGACCAGGCTGGCGGCTCCCAGGAGCCTGCAAGAGGCAGGCGCCCGCCTGGTCTAGTGCGGAGATCATGGACTTCATCGAGGTTTGAGGGGAGGCCTCCAACGTCCACGACCTCCGCACTAGGCACAGGAATGCGGCCGTCTAGGGCAGGATAGCTGCCAGCCTGGCCACCAAAGGCCACATGTGAACCCAGGAGCAGGTTTGCATGAAAATCAAGTTGGTCCAGTGAGACCCCCGACCCTGAGCCCAGAACATAAGAACGGCCATACTGGGTCAGACCAAAGGTCCATCTAGCCCAGTAGCCTGTCTGCCGACAGCGGCCAGCACCAGGTACCCCGGAGGGGATGGACCGAAGACAATGACCAAGCAATTTGTCTCGTGCCATCCATCTCCAGCCTTCCACAAACAGAGGCCAGGGACACCGTTCCTAGCCCCTGGCTAATAGCACTCCATGGACCCAATCTCCATGAATTTATATACCTTCTCTTTAAACTCTGTTATAGTTCTAGCCTTCACAGCCTCCTGTGGCAAGGAGTTCCACAAGTTGACTATGTGCTGTGTGAAGAAGAACTTTCGCTTATTAGTTTTAAACCTGCTGTCCATTCATTTCATTTGGTGTCCTCTAGACCTTCTATTATGGGAACGAATGAAGAACTTTTCTTTATTCACCCTCTCCACACCACTCATGCTTTTATAGACCTCTATCATATCCCCCCTCAGTCTCCTCTTTTCTAAGCTGAAAAGTCCCAGTCTCTTTAGCCTCTCTTCATATGGGACCTGTTCCAAACCCCTAATCATTGTAGTTGCCCTTTTCTGAATCCTTTCCAAGGCCAAAATATCTTTTTTGAGGTGAGGAGACCACATCTGTATGCATTACTGAAGATATGGCGTACCATAGTTTTAGACTTCCCCTCCTCCTTCTTCCCCTGGCTTCCCCCTTCCAGCTCCCTCCTCCCAGGTTTCCACCTCCCCTCTCCCACCCTCTCTCTTCCCCTCTCCCACCTCCTTTTCCCACTCTCCCCAGAGGTTAATCCCCCCCGTTTTGTTAAATAAAGAGAGTTTCTATTTTTGAACACGTGTCCTTTATTTTTTACATCAGGAAGGGGGGCTAGGGAAGGGTAAGTGGAAGGCGGTGAGGGAGGAATGGGGCACAAGCCCCTGATGGGGAGGACTGGGGTGGCTCTGCGGGCTCCTCAGGGTGGAAGCTCTCCTGCAGGGCCTCCTGGATCCTGACAGCCCCCCGATTGACACCCCCAGATGGCAGCCTGGGGCAAGTGCAGCCGGGTTGATGGCCGAGTGCTGTGATGTGCCAAGTGTGGGCACTCAGGGCACTCCAAGACAGGACTGCTTTGCTGTCCCTCATCGAGGTAGACAAGCAAGCGGGGAACCCTGAGAACTGTCTGTCCGGGGTGGGGGTCGGGTCCCTTTAAGCACAGCCTGAGGCAGCAGCTCCATGCTCTAAGTCCTAACCTGATGCCCTGCCGGCACTGGTCCGGCCAGCCTTAACTTCGGTTCAGGGTCCACTCAATGTGGACATGCTAGTTCGAATTAGCAAAACGCTAATTTGAATTAGTTTTTAGGTCTAGATGCACTAATTCGAATTAGCTTAGTTCGAATTAGTTAATTCGAACTAAGTTAGTTCGAATTAGTGCTGTAGTGTAGACCTACCCTTAGAGACTAACAAAAATATATAGGATCATGAGATTTCATGAGTAAGACTCACTTCATCAGATGTGTCATTATTAAACACAAAGCTCATCAGATGTGATGAAGTGGGTCTTACCCATGAAAGCTCATGATCCTATATATTTTTGTTAGTCTCTAAGGTGCCACAGGCCTTTTTTTTTGTTTTTAGAGTATTGCTATCTTAATATATTATTCTAATATTTAGAATAACTTCAATGTAGTTAATCACAATTTCTCTGCAAAGTCTCAAGATTAGATGTGTCTACCAGTTGGTGGTCAGATACTGAAGTAGACATATCTAATTAGCAATTTTCCTACACACACATCTGGTAGCAGGAACTGTTATATATCCTGCACTGTGGTCTTGTTGAGACTTGAACCATGATCTTAACATGAACTATCAACAACTCTACCGGAGGACATGTAACAATATTATTGTGCCTCTGAAACCACTGACAACATGGGCTGGCTTACCCAGCATGGACCTCTATCTTTCTAGAATCAACATATAGCTTTCTGATGCTATCTTTTTTATTATAAGTAACTAGGGTCAGAAATCTAGAAGCAGAATTGTAGATACTCAGCACCTCTAGCTATCAGGCCACTTTTATTTAAGTGCCTAAATATGGTTTAAAGAAGTCCAAATTTTTCAAACATTACACCTTAAAATTAGGATTATAAATACATGTTTAGGCTCCCAAATAAAACTGATATTATTTTAAAAGATGCTCAGAGTACAATATTCCCTATTCATTTCGTTCTGGGAGAGGAGTGTCCTGAAAAAAAAATCAGGTCCCTTTTATCTAGAAGACTAAATGGAGGTTTGGGGACTTTAATTTAGGCATGCAAATTTGAACAGTGAGACTTGCCTATTGAGGATAAGCTTTTCTTTTCTTTTCTTTTTTGAGAACTGCCATTAAGAATTATTTCAGAAAAAGACGCCATAGCATCAACTAATTAGCTTCTGATACTGAAACAGTATTCCCAGAATTGCTGCATACACAGAGAGATATCCTTCCTGAATCACACCAATATGTATAACAGCAGCATCTCCAGATGCTTCAATTATTGAAGCAAAAAAAAAAAAAAAAAAAAAAGGAGTTGTGTGTTTGACTATGTTGCAAATCTTTTCCAAGTATCTGACCCTCAAAGGCACTGAGTTAGTTAAAAAGCTGAGCAAGGGAAAAATTAGATTGCAGAATGCTACACTAAAGATTTATCACCCAGGAAACAGATAATTCCTTAAAAAATGGGGATATCTGGTGACTAATAGGGAGCATAGCTGTTAACCCTCCCATTATGCATCCCTCAAACTGTGGTATAATTCTTACAATAATGTTATGATGGAAGTTATTAATGGCCACCATCAATCACACACCTAATTGAAGCTTATGGATGTGCTAAGCACCCTTTTTGAGGGGCTACATGGCAGGAGCAATTCAGTTCCTCTTCTTGCTATGATAATGGAAATAACAGAAGCCACCACCCAAAACACAAGCAAGTATGGCAAAGCCTGAGCAGAAACTATGGCATGTGGCCAAAGGAGTTTTCCTGGGGATTGATTGTGAACACAGGGAATAGGCCACTGTATGCAGGAGTCAGAAGCAAAAAAACAAGGGAAGCAGGGATGAGCATGACTCAGGCAGCAATCTGGCACAGTACTCACTGCAAAGACAGGCTTGGATTTATGTTGCTAACAAATTCAGGGAAACAGGACATTGTATATATTCTTTGTAAGTGAACAAGACTGTAACCAAGAAATTTCTTTCTGCCATGTAACATTAATTTATCTTTCTAAAACAATTATAATGATACTGTTTGTAGGAAGGAAGGTTAACTATAGTTCTTGTTAAGCATAACGTTAGCTTTGATTTCTTGGTCTTGTTATATAGTTAACATTAATTTTTATTAACAAAGTGAGATCCGGGGAGAAAAAAAAGCATCAAACCTGTTGCATTTACAACAGTCTTAGACCAATCCCTCCAAAGATTTGTTTGTAGGAAGGAAGGTTAACTATAGTTCTTGTTAAGCATAACGTTAGCTTTGATTTCTTGGTCTTGTTATATAGTTAACATTAATTTTTATTAACAAAGTGAGATCCGGGGAGAAAAAAAAGCATCAAACCTGTTGCATTTACAACAGTCTTAGACCAATCCCTCCAAAGATTTAGTTACATGCTTATTTTCATATAAGTGTGATCACGTAGATTTCTTTGGGCTCCGAGCCTGCTCCACAGTTTGAGTTTACAATAACATGATCTATAAATCACAGATTCCAGTGACAGAAGGCATCACTGCAATCAAATATGACCATAGACAATCCCCAGAATAATTCTGAGGGCCAAGACCATCTTTAGACAGGTGCAGGGCCCAGGACAATCCCCACTTTGCCCCAGGCCCAACCTCCATTCTCTCTCTTCTCCAAGCCCTGTCAGTGCCCCACCTCTTCGTGCCCCTGCCCTCCTGTCTCCATTGTACCCCTTCTTCTATCCCCCTCCCACAAGCAGTGCAACCTGGGGAATTACTAGAGGACCTGGCACTGGCAGCAAGGATCAGTCCTCTCCCCTACCATACCCACTTATTGTGGCGATGGGAAGTGGAGGGATTAGCTTAGGAGATGGTGGGGCAGAGGAGAGCAGGCTTGGGCTGTATCACTCTGCTTCCTGAGCCACTGCTGGTGTATGCAGGGGCAGGCCCAACACTGCTACTGGCATCAAGCTCCCCAGTAAACCTGCAGGCCTCTCTAGGCCTTGCAGGGTCCCACCAAAGCACAGGGGCCTAATTTTAAAATGGTCAGTGATGTAGAATCTATCTTGACCTGTCTTAAGTAGTTCCAATGATTAACAATGCCATATTTCTGTTCCAAAATTAATTATTAATTGTCTAACAAGCTCCTCAGCCAATTCTTTACAAATCCTTGAATGATCTGGACCTGCTGATTTAAAAATCTATTAAAAAATCTGTAGCTGCAATTTAACATCCTCCAGAGGTACTAATTGAACAGAAAAATATTATCATATGATGTGACTACATCACCTCCTTTTACCATGTTTTTATCCGTTTTAAAGAACAGAGATATTTACTGAACACTTCTATCATTTCTGCATGATTATTATTGATAATTCTACCATTTCCATCCAGCAATTGACTTTTTTTAGTGTTTGTAATTTACTTAAAGGATTTTTTATCACTGCCTTCCATTGCCCTCTAAACCAGGTCAGATGTTTTTTAACCAACATGGCCTTCTTCCACAAATTCAATTCATATGCTAATGGACTCAATCGTGATGAAAGTTGGTTGGGACACTATTAATTCAACAACCATTGAAGGTGCAAACAGCTCTCTGTGTTGTATCCTTCCTGACATGGGAGTCTATCTATTGACTTTGATTTTTATCTGCTTCGGATTAACTATCCAATCTTCAGATACTTACTGATGCTCAGTCTCCCACTCCCCCTCTCTTTTTCTTCCCTCCCCTTCCCCTCTCCTATTTATTTCACATGTACACATCCCAAACTCATAACTCCGGTCATCTGAAGAAGTGGGCTCTGCCCACAAAAGCTCATGATACCATCTACATGTTTTGTTAGTCTATAAAGTGCTACCAGGCCATTTGTTGTTTTTTTTCTGTAACAGACTAACTCGGCTACCCCCTGAAGCTTATGGCCTTCTTTGTCAATAGTATGATCACAGATTTTGAGGTGTTCAAAGACGTATTCTTAAACAATGTCCAGTTATCACTCACATTCTTCTGATTAAATTCTTCCTTCTAACTGATTTAGCTCACACTTGTTTTCAGCTTTGTGAAACTCACCTCTTTATAGCTTTGTTGGGAGCATGATTTTTTTTCAGGGAGGAAAGCTATTCTGGGGTCTCAATGTTGAGAGTGTCACTCTTGCTACAATGAGAAGATTTTATCAAAGGTGGAAAGTTTTGCAGTGTTTCCTGAAGATGATCACTCTCCATTTGCCAAATCATGTCTAGAAATTCATTCCATACCTGAATCCCCTCAATCTGGACAGTTCATGGCTCATTGTGACTTGGGCTGGAGATGCAATTTACTATATTTTTTTTAAAATATAAAGATAAGTCTCAGCAAAAATATTGTTTCATTTCCCAAATTTCCCAATATTATTCGGGCAGAATTCCTTCAAAAATGAGATTGAGTCATATATTCATTATTATGTTGGTTGCTCTCTAAATCTCTGATCCTACAAAGTCTTATGCACATGTTTAATTTTACATACATGGATACCCCCAGACAATGTACATTAATACAACAAAAACATGCTTGTTTACAAAAAAAAAATACAGACACATTTTTTGCAGACTTTTTGCCATCCTTGATTACCACCATATATTTCAAGCAGTCCTCCTGAAGTCCCCTTTAATTCAGCTTCCCTCTTTCCATCTAACATCTGCATTTCCTTTCCCTGGGAAGCCCTGCTGTTTGCATGCAAAAAGAAGTGTGTATTACATTTAGAGTTGGGCAACTCATTGACAGCATATTCAATATGACTACCTGGATATTGTAAACCTTCCACTGACTTTAATAGCAGTAGAAGAAATGCAAATTCTGAGCACCTTTGAATTTTTGAGACATAAAGGTATAAAATTCTGCCTCACAAATAACATAACTGCAAAAAGCAACACACTACCTTTCTTTCTAATGGTGTGTATATCTTGCATTTAAAACAGCTAAAAGACCATTTAATTGCTCTAGGACTCTGAGGTGGGAGGGTCCCAGAATACAGGCTACAACCAAAGCCCACAGTTAAGCAGCCCCTTAGCTCAAGTCAGCTGGCCCGGGCCAGCTGCAAGTGTCCAAGTGATATTGCTACATTGAACAATCTGAGCAAAATACATTAATAATTGTTTTAAAGAGTAAAATTTGTAATGTTGTTCTAATAGCAGTTCAAAGAGCTTGTTTGCCTTTTTCATTGTTGTCCTACATTGTTAACATGGTTTTAGTTTATTAACCACACTCCCCTCGCCCCTGCAAGTATTTTTCCTTTGTTCCATATTGAACTTTCTGTAGCATCAACAGTAATTTATGATCCCTGGTGTCCCTGCTCAATTTTTTTTTTCCTACTGTAAAATATACTCCACATATAACCCATGTCATCTGAAAATTAACAACTTCTATAACAATGCCTCATTCAAGGTCACGGATTCACATCTAAACAATAGAGAGACTGATATTTAATCTATGTGCCACCTCACTTTCCTATTCTGAACTGTATCCTTTTAACGGAAAGCCCTTTTCTTTTTTTCTAAGCATATTATTATTATTTACTATTTACTTATTGTAGTGTCTTGAAGGAATGACCCCATTAGGCTAGCCAATATACAAATATACAATCAACAAACAATCGAGGTCCCAAACAGTTTACAATCTAGGCTGAAATTCTTGTCCCACTAAAGTCAATAAGAAACTTCCCATCCATGTAAATGGGTCCTGGATTACATTGTAAATAATCCTATTTTGCATACAGCATGTTAAACTGAAGTTGCTTTTCCAAACTTAGATTGGAATTTCCTACACAACAAGCCATTATTTTGAAATATTGTTGAGATGGAGGACTTATTACTCTGACTCCTGTAACCTTCATTTCATGAGGAGTAAGGGAAGTCAAAGGAAGAGTGCTCTTCCTTAGACTTCCTGCTGTGTAGACAGCGCCAAAAGCCTAATTAAGCTATTTTGATGTCAGCTATGCAAACAAAGAGAGAAACAAAGTTTTCATCTTACGCATTACGTTTCCTCAGGGCAAGTACAACAATATATTTGTGCATTAACAACCAATCCAAGATCTCTCTGAACTGGGAAAATAATAACATGCTGCCCACTCATGAGGAGCCAATTGCTGCATTTCAGCCTATAGTGAATTTTTATGGCCAAGTTATAAGAAACAATGATTGGGGTATTATAACAGAATTGCCTACAGTCCCTTAATATAAATGTTGAGATATTATAGAAAAAACAGCATATTATTCTTCCTAAGAAGAGAATATTCAGCATAGCTATGGGTAATGTGGCACATAACATACTTTATGAGCTCATATATATATTAGGAACATTTACATAGCAGTCTCTTCAGGACAACGTCCCAACAAATGAGACAAATAAATTACATGCATTCCATCTGCACGATCTAAACTAAATTCTTTTGATTAATAAGCCATTAATGGTAATGGTAATGAGTATGTCACTACACATACTATAAAATATGTAAAGCATGGATGATTCTCAATAGATCTTGGCAAGTGCCTCATTTAACCTTCAGAGCTTATGAAAAACTGTTTGAACATCTTAGGTTTAAACACAGAAACTATTGATTGTTTATAGCACTGTATGACCTTTTGTGACAAGCAGGAAAATTTATGAGATATTAGGTTATAATTCAGTCATACAATATGCTCTAAATTATATTGGTGTTCAAATTCTGACATTGTTTCTACACATTTATTTTAATTTTGGGTCTCATCTAAGCTGAATCAATCTCTGAAGAAGCTATGTATAAAAAACAAATTCAGACTGAAATGCTCATTATAAAATCCCAAATGCAGATGAACTGTTTGATGTGAGCTAATCTTATCCTGAAAATCAAAAGAAACTTTTGTAATCAAAGAACACCTCTAATTAAATGAACTTGAGGGCAAGAAGTTTTGTATACTGTGAACTATGTTTTTTTTTCTTTCAGGGAATTGGTTAATTCATTATTATTTGTATTGCAGGTATTGCTAGAAGCCTCAGCCATAAACCAAGGGCCAATTTCCTAGGAATGGTACAAACACAGAACAAAAACACAGTCCCTGCCCCAAAGAGCCAGTGATTAGACTATGATCTGGGAAAAATACAAAGTACTTCTAATCAGTTCATCAGTATCCAGCAAGGCAAATGTTCATTACATTGGCCCTTATCCATGAGCTCTTACTAAAGCTATTAGGAGTTGAGGGCATTCTGTATCCCCCAGTATCTCATCCAATGCTTGCAAGAATTGAAATGTAACATGATGCTTAATTTTACAACAATCCTACCACATGGAAACTCATTCATCTATCTCCTAATTATATCTTTACTGTTCACTTTAATTCATACTCTTTTATCATCAGCGCTGAGAGATGGTAGTGATAGTAAATTACAGTGTTTCTCTGAACCCCATAATTATAAATAACAAGTGACTGTGAAAAAGGCTCTTTGCAACATAAACGTCAAAGAAAACGTACAGAAATACCTTATGTAGCTACTGTAGAAGCCTCATCAGTAGCTAATAGTTGCTACCAACCCCTGTTATCACTGGAAATACTGGCAGTTCTTTGAATGACCTTGGATATTCACTATAATGTGCAGTCACATAATGGTAGAAGAGTTTATGGACACTGTGCATGCAAAAAAAATTAAGTCAGTTATCAATATTTTATTTCAGATACTTCCATATAGACAGGAAGCTGAAGTTAGGGGTTTCCCCCATAACATCAAGTCAGGGGAAAACACCTGTGATGCCAAGCATGCTTTGTTCTCTAGTTGGTTAAATACACACACTCACTTTCCCACTGCCAATCCCTGACAACTTCCTGACATTAGTCAATTTACAATTTTTTTCAACTGGAAACAAAGTTTCTCTGTTTTCTGCTCTGACATTGCTTGCTGGTCCTATTGCCAGTTTCCTCCTTTTCTATCCTTGCAATACCTCTGCTACCTCACCTCTATTTCCCTACCCTGTATGCTTTTTCACCTTCTCCTATCTCTTAGGCTATGTCTAGACTGCAGGCTTCTTTCGGAAGAACCTTTTTTTGAAGTAGATCTTCCGAAAAAGCTTCTTCCGAAAGAGAGCATCCACATACAAAAGTGCATTGAAAAAGCAATCTGCTTTTTCAAAAGAGAGTGTCCATTCAGTGTGGATGCTCTCTCACATTTAAGCTGTGATTACTCTTGACGGACTGGCCACCAGGGCACCTATGCTTTTTCTTCTTTCCTCTTCTTCCGAAAGAACTCCCTCTTCCCCGTCCACACATGCCTCTTTCCAAAAAGAGCTCTTTCAGAAAAAGGCTTCTTCCTCATAGAAAGAGGATTACCAACGCCGGAAAAAACCCTGTTATTTTGATTTACTTTCAGAAGAACGCAATTGCAGTGTAGATATAACGCAGGTTTTGTTGGAAAAATGGCTGTTTTTCCGACAGAACACTGTAGTCTAGACATACCCACAGTTACTAGTCCCTTTTCCCCTATTCTTTGACTGAAATGATTTTATTAGCGAATATTTGAAACAAATAAAAATTAAGGCCTAATTTAACAAATTAAGACACATGAAATCCGGGAGTCCAGGGCAGGTTGTAAGGAAAGCAAATAGCAAACCTAGTTAACAAGCTATAAACATAACAGATCTGACAAATCTGAGGAATTGTCCCAGACTGAGGTATCATTACAGAAGGTTTTGGAACAAATTGATAAACTTAACAGTAACAAGTCACTGGGACCAAATGGCAGTCACCTAAGAGCTCTGAAATGGGAAATTGCAGAACTGTTAACTGTGGTTTGGAACCTATCCTTTAAATCAGTTTCCATACCTAATGATTGGAAGATAGCTAATGTGATGCCAATATTTAAAAAGGGCTCTAGAGGTGACCCTGGCAATTAGATCAGTAAGTCTGATGTCAGTACTGGGCAAATTAGTTGAAACTATAGCAAAGAATAAAATGGTCAGACACATGGATGAATATAATTTGTTGGGGGAAAGTCAACATGGTTTCTGTAGAGGGAAATCATGCCTTACTAATCTGCTGGAGTTCTTTCAGGGGTTCAACAAACATGTGGACAAGGGGGATCCAGTGGATATAGTTTACTTAGCTTTCCAGAAAGCCTTTGACAAGGTCCATCACCAAAGTCTCTTAAGTAAAGTAAGTTGTCATGGGATAAGAGAGAAGGTCCTCTCGTGGATTGATAACTGGTTAAAAGACAGGAAACAAAGAGTAGGAATAAATGGTAAGTTTTTAGAGTGAAGAGAGGTAACTAGTGGGGTCCCCCAAGGGTCTGTCCTGGGATCCATCCTATTCTACTTATTTATAAATGATCTAGAGAGGGGGTAAACAGTGAGGCTATGTCTAGACTGCGGGGGGTTTCTTTGTCGCATCCAAGGAACACATTTGCTCTTCCGCTTTGTTTTGCAGAAGAGCAAACACGCTCTTTCGGGGAGCCCTGTATATCGCCCTGTATATCTGTATAGCTCCACCAAAAGAGAAGGCTTTTCTGCCATTTGGCCCTGTCTAGACTGGGCCAAATGGCAGAAAAGCCACTTCTGTAAAAGCAGTTGGAAAAAGCTATGCAAATTGTGGAGTGTAATTTGTGTAGCTTTTTCCAACAAAGGACTGTGGTGTAGACCCAGCCCGAGGTGGCAAAATTTGCAGATGATACTAAACTGCTCAAGATAGTTAAAACCAAAGCAGACTGTGAAGAGAGTTTCAAAAAGATCTCACCAAACTAAGTGATTGGGCAACAAAATGACAAATGAAATTTAGTGTTGATAAATGTAAAGTAATACACATTGGAAAAAATAATCCCAACTATATATACACAATATGATGGGGATTAATTTGGCTACAGTTACTCAAGAGAGGTCTTGGAGTCATTGTGGATAGTTCTCTGAAAACATCTAGTCAGTGTGCAGTGGCAGTCAAAAAAAGCAAAGAGAGTGTTAGGTGTCATTAAAAAAAGGATAGAGAATAAGAAAGAAAATATCTTATTGCCTCTGTATAAAACCATGGTACACCCTCATCTTGATTACTGCGTACAGATGTGGTCGCCTCATCTCAAAATAGATATAGTGGCACTGGAAAAGGTTCAGAAAAGGCCAACAAAAATGATTAGGGGTTTGGAACGGGTCCCATATGAAGAGAGATTGAAAAGACTTGGACTTTTCAGCTTAGAAAAGGGGAGACTAAGGGGGAATATGATAGAAGTCTATAGAATCATGACTGGTGTGGAAAAAGTGAATGAGGAAAAGTTATTTACTTATTCCTACAATATAAGAACTAAGGGTCACCAAATGAAATTAATAGGCAGAAGGTCTAAAACAAACAAAGGGAACTTTTTCTTCTCAGCACACAGTCAACCCATGGAACTCCTTGCCAGAGGATGCGGTGAAAGCTAGAACTTTAACAGGGTTCAAAAAAGAGCTAGATTAGATTCATGGAGGTTAGATCCATCAATGGCTATTAGCCAGGATGGGTAGGAATGGTATTCCTAGCTTCTGTTTCTCTGGAGGTGGGTGACAGGGGAGGAATCGTGTGAGGATTGCGTGTTGTGATCCCTTCTCTGGGGCATCTGGTATTGGCCACTATCGGAGACAGGATACTGGGCTAGATGGACCTTTGGTCTGACCCAGTATGGCCGTTCTTATGTTAACCCACCTTGCTTCAGATACAAGAGATGAAGAGTTAACATTTAAGACAATATTAATTAAATCTTAAGGTGATCACCCAGTAGGTAAGATAAATGTCTCTCACATAATCACAGATCATAAATGTGTGGGTGGAGGGGGCCCCATGATGTGGGCCTGTCGTACATCATCTTCCTTCTGGTCTAACACAACAACAGCAATAACCATTACGATAGAATTTTTTTTTCTTATCAAGGCCACCAATTAAGCATAGTCCATCAGGTAAAAGAAGCCAATGCAAAGTAATTCCCTTGGTGTAGGTGGATTGGCGTTTAAGGCTCAGTAAATAAATGACCTTGGGGATACCTCCCATAGAGCAAAGTAGAGACTCAGTCTTTAACAAAGATCATAAGTCCATGAGTAAAGTGCATGCCATGGTGTGGTCTGTCCTACATCCTCTGCAGTCTGGCGGTCTGCCTTGTTAGTCATCTGGGGTGGTCTGAGGTGCTGTCCATGCTTTTACTCTGTGTCAGTCATCACCGCCATCTATCCATTGTGGTCATTTGTGTCCTACATCACTGGTTTCATTCAGCACCTATGAAGAGAAAACAATCCTGAAAGGGAGAAGTGTTAGAGAATCCCCTGACTGTTTCCTCCCATGGTGGGTGACCACAACTGTCCCTAGGAGAAAAGAGAGAGAGAAGACAGAGACTTAAGGGTCATCAGGGAAGGTGGCAAGTTCTTTCATGGGGCTCATCAGTTAGCATGTCTGGTCAGTCGTTGTCATCCGTCTGTGGTCTCTTTTGGTACCCATGGGGGGAAGCAACACCTGGGGAAGGGGGGGGAAAGAGGTGGTTGAAGCCCCTCCCTGCTATATCCCTCTATGGTGGGTGGCCTGAGTTGCTGTTTAGGAAACAAAATTCAGTTTTGTTTATTAATAAATTCTATAATCTATCCAGAAAAATGACAGGAGCATTCTTCGTTCATGTCCCTTATCGGAAGTCTCTGACTCTAGTCGGTGTCTCTCATAGTCCAGCACCAGTGAGGGAAGACAGCCTGTTAGGGAGAAAATGGTTGATGGCGCTGGCTGAGTCTCTCTTCAGTGGGTGGACTTGACAGTCCTAAATTGTCCTAGTGGTGTAGTCCATGTCGAAGTCCAGTGACTCTCTGGGGTGGGTACTCTTTACGATTGGTGTTGATGTATCAGGGAGCATTATTCCTCCTGGTTATGGTGTGGCCTCTAACGCCGGACCACCTGATGGCGTCAGACACCATCAGCTGATGCATGAGGCAGGTGTAGCATTGTGGGGATCCTAAGCACCCAGGGCCCCTACCAACAGAGCATGAATCTCGACTGTGTAGCCCTGGGACCTCAGGGTGTCCGCCAGCGGCATGTATTTCTCAATCTTCTTAGCTCGGATGTCATGGAAGGCCACGGTCCAATTCTCAAATGGGATTGTTACATCTATCATGATGATCTTTTTCACCTATTCATTCATGATGATAACGTCTGGCCTCAGCAAGCTGTTGGTTCCTGGAATGGGCGAGTCCACAGAGATGTTCTCCAGGGTAGGTGTCAGGACTTTCACGAGCTGGTCCTGAATGGCAGTCTCACTCACCCTAACATTCTTCTCCTACATTTTAATGAAAATGCCTCCCTTTATCCTAAATAAAAAAATACCTACCATTGCAAGTTTTAATAAAATAAACAAATATAGCTAGACAACCACTTGAGCTTGTTGCCATTCATAAACATGAGGTCTTTTCTCCCAGCCACACTCTATTATGTTTTTGTATTCTATTCTTGTGTCACATCTCTCTTTCAAATATAAGTCTGTAGCTGGTTAGAACTCCCCGAGGGGCTCCTCCACCTCCAGGACAGTGGGTGACCTCTCCACTCCACTGCTGCGGGCATTCAAGAAAACCCCAGTTCCATAGTCCAAGCCTGGTACTCGGGCAGTAACAATAATGAGAGGCCAATCTGTAGCCTGGTGTCCCAGCCTTGCTCCAGTCAGGGTGGCAGACCAGCTGTCCATCAGAGACCCTAGACCTGGGTCAGGGCGGGGTAGCAAGCAACACAGTTCAGAATCCTCAGCCCTGTTCAGGGCAGGGGCGAGAGGCAAACAGTTCAGAGCCCAGCCTTGCTTCAGAGTGGGCGACAGGCAACACAGTCAGTTCAAAAGCCCTAACCCGGGTTCAGGGCAGGGTATTAAGCAAACACAGTCGGTTTGAGAGTTCAGTACTCCAGGCCTTGTTTCAGGCAGGGCAGCAAGCAACCATGTTAAAAAGCCCTGGCCCTAGGTGAGGGTGCGGTAGCAAACAACAGTCAGTTCAAGAGCTTGGTAGCCCAGGCCTTGTTTCAGGCAGGGCAGCAAATAGTCATATCAGGGAGCCCTGGCCTTAGGTCAGGGCGGGCCAGCAAACAAAATAATCATAAACAAGTAACCCATAGCAAACAGTTTGTCTCCTTGTTCAGGAGGAATGCAGGCAATTTGCCTGTGGTAGCGGAGAGGGGAAAGACTGCCACCGACTAGGTGGGTTGCAGGGGGACGCAGGCCTGCCCACTCCACTGTGTCCCAGCCCAGGGCCCTAATAGCAGCAGCACAGTCTGCTGCTGGGTCAGCGGGGCTCCAGCCTGCCACATGCTGACCCAAGGCACTTAACTGACCTGGGCCACTTCCCTTCTCCCCCTCAGTGCATACCTGGGCGTCCGGCCAGTTTCTCAGGGGCTCAAGGGTTGCCAGATCCAGCTGAGATCCAAGTGGTCCAGGCCAGTCCTTGGCTGCTTGCAGGTCCAGCGGTCCCAGCCAGATCCCGGGTGCAGGCATTCAGGTTCACCCTCTGGGTCAGGCTCAGCTAAAGGTCCAGGCTGGTCCTCGGGGGCAGGCCAGCACAAAGGTTCAGGTCCATCTTCCAGGTCAGGCATACCTGGCAGTCCAGGCCAAACCTCATCCTCCCAGGCAGGGAACACCGGGCAGCCCTCTGGAGGCTGGGCCCAGACTGAGCTATTAGGCCAAGCTTTTATAGTTCTGGCCACGTCTCCTGGCTTCCGGTCAGGTGATTGGGAGGGATTAGGCTCAGCCCAAAATGGCTCCCGGAGGGGCTCCTCTGCCTCTGGGTCAGTGGGTGGCCACTCCACCCCACTACACAGTCCTTCTGGGATATGCCCAAGTGTACCATATAGTCTGTAATATGTTTGCCATATTTTGATGTTGCACCTCATGCTCTTTATGAAAATATGCTTATGAATAGGAATACGACATAACTTAAATATGCTTTGTACAAACTATATCTTGTAATGTATCATCAGAAAGCTTATAATCTGCTGCATGTGTATATTCTAGCTGAGTGCGTGTATCATTCCTGTATTTGAAGTTAGACATGTGAAGTTTAAACCTGTTTACTAATCTAGACATAAACAAAGGCCATTAGCAGTACTCAAGGACCTTAATGGCCCAGTACTTGGGTCAATGATCTGTGAATAGTCTTGCTTTTCCTTTAAAGCTGGACTATGGTTAGTCCTGCCAAGACATGTGGCCAAGTCACCCGAGATTGGAACTCATCTTGGACATTGTACGTTTCCATGGGAAGCATGAACAGTTTAAACTGAACACAAAGGATTCCCATCTTTTGTAAAAGGGATATAAAGGCAGGAAACCAAACAATGGGGGTGTCCAGACACCAGGAGACCCTGGTTTTAACATCTAAGATGTCTGCTTCAGCCACCTGGAACTGAACATTAAGAAGGATCAGGCCCAAGTTGGGAGGCTATCTAGCTTGAGCAAAAAGATTATTAGAACTATTGTTAAGGTAAGAAATTGCATGTAACAAGTTTTTTGAGTATTACCATAGCTGGCATGTTTTGGTTTATTTTGCTGAGCATCTTTTTTATCTGTCTGCTATTACTTGCAACCACTTAAAGATGACTTTTTATGTATAATACAATCACTTTTGTTTATTAATAAACCTAGTGTAAATAATTGTTACCTGGGAGGACAACAACTATGCATCTCTCTTTTTCATTAATAAAGGGGGTGAACAACTTAGGAACTTGATCTGTATAAAACTTTATGCAGAGTAAGAGGGATTTATCTGGGATGAAGGTCCCATTGGGGCTGCGCACTTAGGTGCTCTGTCAAGTCCTTTGGCCCTGTCTACACTACAAGGGAAGGTCGAAGTAACATATACAAATTCAGCTAGGTAAATTACATAGCTGGAGTCAACCTATCTTAAATCCTTATCCATCAGCTGAGAGGTCAACAGGAGCAAACACTCCTGTCGGCTTCCCTTATTCCTTGCAAGAAGTAGGAGTACCAGCACTGGTGGAGGCACCCTTTGAGTTTGATCTAGAGGGTCTATGTGTAAGCGAGGGAATGGCCCCGCTACTGTGGGGAACTTTCCTGGCTTCTACACTACCCCCATGAAATGGACCAGTGAAAGGATCTGAGTCCCACTTCCTTTACCCAACAGCCTCCCTGATCCTGAGGGCTCCCCTTCCAGTCTCCTGAGTAGCAGAATCCTCGAAATCCCAACAAGGCTAGGCCCAGGTTTTCTGGGGCTGAATCCCCGACCTTGTAGTCACTTAGGGCAGGGGCTAGGGTGTCCCCATGCCAGGGTGCTCTCTTCACACTGGATGCTTTCCTGACCCACTGATCACTACATACAGTTCAAAGCTAATACAATTTATTAAACAGCAACTGATTAAAAAGAAAAGAATAAGGAAAAAATGAGAAAGATTAAAAGAAACACACACAGTCCCACTTTGTGGCACAGGGACATCACAAACAGCAGCCTGTGGAGAGTAAGGACAGTTCACAATCTGTTCCTCATAAGTCCCAGGGCTCTCTCTCTGGCTATGCTGCAGACGGTGCGGGGGGCTGCAGGTTGGACATGCTTGCTCTGACAGTGGCCACACGACTTCAGGCTGTAGGTGGCAGGACCCTTCTCCCAGTTGGAATTACAATCCCTCTCCAAGTTTGGTCTGCCCAGAGCCCCTCTTCACTGGTCCCAGCTGCTCTCCACATGTAGCTACAGACTATGTTGCTTTGACAGCCTCCAGCTCCTCATGTTGCTTCTCTGACCCCTTGGGCTCTCTGGTCACTGCAGGTCGGCCTCTCAGCACAGCTTGCACTCCTTGGGCTGTGTGTGTCTCTGGCTGTATCACTGCAGGTCCGCCTCTCAGCACAGCTTTCTTTCCTTGCTGCTCTTCTTAGCTCTCTCTCCTTTTCTCTGAGACCCCCAGAAAATACTAGCTCTCACGGAGGATGGGACCTAGCCTCCTAATTCCCTCATTGGCCTGTCTAACCTGTCAATCAGGCTGACTTGGAGTGTTGACCTCTTCCCTTTGTCCCTGGGGACTGTCAGTCTCAGGGCCCTGGTTTCTCATGGACCCTTCCCCTTTTAATACTGGGAGCTAGCCAACCAAAAACCCCCACTGAGTTTTAGTAAAGGGCTAACAGCCCCCTTACATATGTTACACCAACTAAATTGAACCCTGGAAGATCAATCACGGCAGCATTGGTCTTCCATGTAACGTAGACGTGCCCTTTGCCTGAACCTTTCCAGAGCTGAGCTGATCTCAGTGTTTGTGTTGCTCTGCTGTGGGCTGTGACCCCAACTCTGTGTCATCACTGGAGAACACTGGAGAGTCTGGCTCAGCAGGAAAGGGTGGTGGGGTGCCCCAGAGAGCAGGTTGGCAGGTGCAGTAGTATGTCAGCATAGCAAGTTACAGTCTCAAAGGGATCTCTGTGAATGAACTCATCACACATATTTCATGTGTTTTACACAGTAATTCCTGTCAACAATATTCAAGAAAGGTGGAAAATGTATCAGTTTGCAAGAAATCACCCTTACAGATAATCAAAGATATACCAGAAATGGTACACAATAGTAAAAATATTGTAAATGAAGCCACTGTAAGTCAAACTAATACAAAATAAATGTAATTCCATATATGTGAAAGTCAAGCAGATTTGTGAAATGTGTATTTAAGAAATGCAAACTCAGCCAAACAGCCTAGGTTCCCCTAATTTTTGTGAGCTATAAAACATGTGGCAGAGATCTTGTTTGGCAACGCTCTAATTTTCTTTATATGCTTCTGGCCTTACCATATCCTGGGGGCCAGAAATTCTATACACGGATGAATTGGGGCTAAACTTTATGTGTGGATACAAATCTCAGATTTCAGTAGAAGTGGTACACTAACAGCAGTTGAAACAGAGATCTGAAGAGCCAACAGCCTGTGACATTTACTGATGAACAGAAGGTATATTTCTTCATCTTTTTTTCAGTTGAAATATAATATTATAAACATGACCACAACTGAGCCGTGCTATAACAAAAATTAAAGATCATGGTAGGCTATAAAATAGCAGTGGTTTCAGTCTATACAAAAAAAAAAAAAGCTAATAGTTTAAGGAAATGTATATATTTGGTTTAACAGTAAATTGTCCCTATCTTTCTATACATTTAGGTATCATGAATCCTAATTCTCCTACTTCATAATGTAGAGTTGATTTATAAGAAGAATGTTATCAGTATCAGTTCTGATGCTAATTAAAGTGGTCTGTCAAAATAATTGGATCATGAGGTAATCATCAATCTCTTTTCACTCCCTACCAACACAGAGATACAATGAGATATTCCAGTGAAGTTCAAGATAAAGTACTTTGTTACATTTAATATTCAAATGAAAAATTAGATAAAGATAACATGATTTTTTCAGGATTAAGCATACAAATTCTTAACCAATGCGATATATGTATGTTCAATCTTTTAGACAGCAATGTGATTTAATCTAGGGCTGTTTGGGGTACCTAAAAAAAAAATTCACCCATAAATGCAATTCTCAAATAAATTCTAGTCTCTCACTCACTCCTGCACAAACATGAACTCATTATCACTGGAGTCACAAACAATGTGCAAAAATACTGTGGTAGAGGTGCTCTTCTACCGAGAAAGTTTGGGAAGCAAATCAGGCTGAAAACATGGACCATCGTTACCATTCACGTGTTTTCCTTCAGTTTTGGGAAGCTGATGCATAGCTGAAAAAACTACAGCAGCAAACCTGCTGGCCAGCTTCAGGTTTCTTGCCTGCTGATGTTAATCTTATATGATCCACATTGTTGGACTCCTACTTTTTGGTCAGGCATAGTGACACTGTCTAGCCAAAACACTCATTTTGGGGTCAATTCAAGACCTTTTCAAAATGAAAATGACAATTTTGAAAACAAATTGGAGTGTTGCTAAAATTAATTGATGAATTCAAAATGAATTTGTAAATAGTTCTGGTGACCCCAAAATATATATTTTTGGTCAATTTGCTATTCACACCCCCAAAATTGCTTAGCTGTAGCCAGCAGATCCAAACGTAGGTTACATTTGAAATCTTAGGTCAGTCAACAGGCATTATTCTCAACCATCCTAAAACATTCTGACTCAAGAATAATTTTAAAATGCAAATCTATCAAAAAGATAAAACTGAAATAATAGAAATATATCAATCACATATTCACTGAGCCATGCTCAGCAAGGCAGAGTTCTGGCTTTCAGACAGATATTTATAGTTCACCTTTGAACAGCATTTCTGACACAAGAATCTGGGAGAAAGATCAACCTTCAGCTCTCTCAGATTAATAAAATTCTCCTAAAACTCCCAATTTTGGGGGTCAATTTTTATACACCATGCATTCCAGACTTCAACCATACAGCTTACAGAGCTTCACTGTTATTTTTAAGGGATGTCATGTTTATTATAAAGGTGCACCACAGAAAGGTTATCTTGCCAGTCAATTAAAACTCCCTATCATTCATCTCCATTCTACATAACTACTGCCTAATTGCTGCCTTGTACTTGCACGAGGAACATCATCATATCGGGTTATGATGTTCTTATGTTCTTAATTTTGCATCTCCCATGAAAAGGAAACAATTTCATACTCTTAGTAATTCATTATTTTTTCCTTTGTATACATTGTTTTGCAAGTTTTGGATGATGTGGGAGGGAAGGAAATGTAAACCAAGTGGGATGATACTGATATGTGGTGAAATACATACCAAGAAGGACCGAGGTGGACACTAGACATTCATTTCCAAAAACCTAACAAATTCCCTTATTCCCAAACAGATTTCCTTGCAGTTACTTATGCCTGCCATAATAATATCTAAAGATACCAAAAGTTGGTTAACTAACACTGAGCCAAAAAAGAAGCGACAGGTGGTTTAAATGAAAGCAATCTTCACTTAATTTTAATTCATGCTTCCTCTGAGTCCTTGTTATTACTGTAGCATCAATGGAAGTATTTGCTATGTAAGTGTTTGCAGGGTCACTTTCATCAGACCTAATCAGCAATGGGTACCAGCCTCAGGATTTTTTTTAATGCCTCTATTTTTCACTGTATAGAATTATTAGTTGGTAAAACAGAATTGGAAATTATCATTTTGCATTGTTATGTGTGTATAGGAGTGCACACATAGACATGCCTTTTCGATATTTGCAAAAGAGTGTCCATTTCTTTGTTATTGTGGGAATAAGGTAAAATTTTTCATCCTCTTTTTTTAATTAAGGTCCATATAATTAAAGTAATTTCATCCTTAATAGCATTTATAAATCATCCCAGTCCTATTGGCAAACCACACTCTCACCCAAGAAGTCAAGGCAGAAAAGCCTATTAATAATCACTGAATCCCAGATTTTTCAAGCTATTTGATACACTGCTCCACCCAATATTGCAAAGTCCAAGTGATTTAGGAACTGTTAAACTCCATTTTCAAGTGATTTGGAATGTAAATCTACAATATAGCTGTTTCAAACAGCAGTATGTCAAAGAACACTAAGGACCTCTCAGACCATGGTAGCAGGGCCCACATGGCTAGGTAGTGTGCAGCAAGTTAGAACTTTATAGATTTATTTCCCTAGTCACTGCGTGGTAACAGACCATGTAGACAAACCTTTTGGCAATTAGGATACTAAGTCCCTTTGCTCTGCAATGAAAAGCACTGCACGTATTGATGGGATATGAATCATTACATCTTTAAGATTTACAACAGCACACAAACAAACAAAAAATCACATTGACTACACACTTAAGTTATCTGCAACACCAATGTACATAAAGAACTTTCATATAAGATCATCTCATCCAAACTTTTGAATAACGCAGAACCATGGGAATTAATTACTGCTTCAAGTCCAAACATCTGTGGTTGAAAAACCATCCAATTTATTTTTTAAAATTCCCATAATGGAGAATCCACCACAACCATCAGTATGCTGTTCCAATGGTTAATCATCTTCATGTCAAAAAATATGTACCTTATTTCTGTTAAAATTGTGTTGCTTCAACTTACATAATCTCCAAGACATGGCACTGTCCCAGTAGAGTAGCTTGAGGTTTGGGAATAAATGGAGGTGGCAGATTCACTTATCTTACGCATTTAGGATTCACGTTTTCAGAATACAGCATGTGCATAGTTTGCACATACAATCACCACAAATATCCACACATATTTCCAGTCAGATACCACTCATCACATATGTAAATCACATCTTTTGTACTTTGAGACCTAGTATATAAAGGATCAGGCATGTGTGGATTTTTTCCATCCATGTGTGGAATAATTTCTATATGCAATGAGGCATGTATGAATGTGCACTACCAATTGAAACACAAAACCTCACTGTGGGCACTTTGCTAATCAGCTGGGCAGCATTTGAATCTCTCCTGAGCCACCACACAAGTCTATAATTTGTATGAAGCTAACAATGGTGTGTTATGAGGCAAAAGAGCTTAAAGATAATCTGTGAAATACCCACGTTAGGTGGACATAAAATCAAAGATTTTTTGCAACTATCAATTTTCATCAATTGCTCTTTGATCTGTTTACTTTTGGGTTATAAAGCAGAAGTAGAAACCAAAAAAGAGATGTTGAGAAAGACTCAGAAAAGAGTATTTTATCAAAGCAACCAAGATCAAAAGTACTTCACAACAGAAAGAATCTAAAAAGTTTTTAAATCAATGATGCTTGAGAATTACACTTTGAGGAGTATTCTGCCGCACACACAATTCCCGTAACATTAACTCAGAGTAGAATATTACAGGTCTATCACCACATACAGGCACAGTTAAAGTGCTGATTCATTATTTGAATTGTCCTTCACAATTTTCCATTCCTAAAAAATGTTTCTGTTTTTATTATACTTTATTAATAATATCTATACAGGTGCTGAGATTTTCAATATAGTGCTTTAGTGAATTAATTTTAAATTATGTCTGTCTAAAACCCATATGTAGATTTGCAAAATCTCAACTTACTTTTCAGCACTGAGTATTTTCAGAAACTCCATTTCCTCTGAATATACAAATTATGCAGAGAAAGTGCATTAAAAATTGAGAAAGAAAAATTCAACCCTTTTATAAAGCAAATTAAAATTCCACAGGAATCAAAGAGTGTATTTGCCAGCAGTTGAATGGGGTTCAGGAAGTGGTTCAATATTAACTGGACATGAGCCCCAAACAGAACTCCAGATAAGTTCAGTTCCAGATCTGGCTGTTGCTCCTTGGGCCACTCTCCAATACTTTTAAACATACATCTGATGTTCTGCATATTAATATTCAATGAGAAAGTAAGAGAGACAGAGTAGATAAAAAAGGGAATAAAGACCCAAAGGGAATCCTACTGAAGGCAAGGCAAAAGCTCCTATTGATTGAAATGGAAGATGGATTGAGCAATTTACCAAGATTCTCCATCCTTGGCAATTTGTAAATCAAGACTGGATGTTTTTCTAAAAGTTTTACTATAGGACTTTTTTTGGGGGAGGGGGAGGAGGAGTTTTATGGCTTGGGTCAGACAGGAGGTCAAACTCGGTGTTACCATGGTCTCTTCTGGCCTTTAAATCTATGAAGCTAAGCAAGCATAGAGAAAGACAACCATAAAAAGGAAATGAGAGGGGGAAAGAAACAGTTGAGGAGACAAAAATGTAGCAACAAGAGAAAAGGAGAGACAACAGGATACTATTTCTCAGACTGTCCCAGGCAGGATGCATAAGGTCACATTTTGAAGGTTATCTTCAGTGTTGTTGAGCCATAAGAGCTAGATATAGTTTCTTATTTTAATGAGAACTTGCATTTTATAGTACCTGACTCTGCCATGGGAATAACATAAATATATCAACCAGGATGAGAGTCTGATACCTAGCTAGAGGTAGTACTTATGTAACTAATGTAACTAATGCCCTCTGGTTGATGGATGGACTCAAACCTCTTCTCTCTCCTTTTGTGCTGTCCATAAACCAGGAAATAGTCATTTTTCCAGAACAATCAATACCATCATCTTTTTACTGAAGGCTCCTTTATTGTTCAACATACACATTGTTCACAGTGTGTGGTTCAATAAAGCAAAATTTGAAAACCCCTAATTGAATTTAGAGAGAAGGGTAAGAACAAGCACCCACTTGGTGGAATCACTAGTCCCTGCCTACTGAATGAGACAACAGAGGCAGGGTATGCAGTCACTGCTTGACCTTCTGTTGCACAGACAATATTGAGCATATACAGTAATGCCAGGCATAGAACACCAAAAAGAAAAATATTACATTAGCATTTAACATTCCTAAAAATATACTGCTGATTTTCCCTTTCTAGTATTCCTAAAATATTATTTACTCTGCACAAAATGCATAAACAAAAAATGCAACAGAGTTAAAAACCTATTTACTCTTTGATGCATCTTTCAAGAAGTCATAAATTTAGGATTGCCAACTTTTTAATTGCACAAAACCAAACACCCCTGCCCTGCTCCCTGCCCCAAAGCCCCACCCCTGTCCCACCTCCTGTTCATTCCATCTCCCCTCCCTCCTTCACTCGCTTTCCCCCACCTGCTCTCACTTTCATGGATTGGGACAGGGGTTGGTGGGATGGTGCTAACTGGGGATGTGGGTTCTGGCATGGGGCCAGAGATGAGGTGTATAGGGGAAATGAGAGGGTTTTGGGCAGGGGCAGGATGGTGGGATTGCAGAGTCAAGGAGGTGTTTACTTCAGCTCCTAGGAAGCAGCCGCCAAGTCTCTGTGGCCCATAGGTGCATGGTGGGTAGCCAGTGAGGCTCTGTGTGATGGCCTCACCCTATAGGTACCCCTCCCCTCTCCACCCCTGCCCTCCACCCCCAGCTCCTGTTGGTCACAAGTTCCCAGTCAATGGAAGCTGTAGTAGTGGCACCTGCAGATGCAAGGCCAGTGCATAGAACCTCCTTAGGAGCTGCAGAGACCTTGCAGTCACTTCCAGAGCCAGGGAAGGAATAAGCCTACCTTACCCTTGGGCCTCCACTGCATTGGTGACCAGATCCAACAGGTCCCTTTTCAAAGAGGCATTCTGGTTGAAAACCAGATGCCTGGCAAACAGAGTAATCCTGTCCATAGGACAGTTTGAAGAGGTTGCCCCACTGCCCGTGTTTTGTGGAACCCTGCAGGGTGCAAGGCCCAGAGCAGCCTGGGGGATTATAGTGGGCCCTGGTGCCAGCAGCAGGGGTTGGCTCACTTCTTCACTCACTAGTGGTGGTGGGAGCTGAAGGAAGTTGGGCAACCCAACTCCAGCATGCTCTGCTCTACCATCTCCCAGCAACACCTGGAAGTGGAACTACCAGGCCCCAGCCCACTCTGTTCCCCAAAGTGCATGGCTGGGAGCTGGACTTGGGAGAGCAGAGCAGTCTGGGGTAAGGTCACTCTGCTTCCCACCACTGTGGTGATGGCAGGGGGCCCTGACCCCTGCAGCTGGCTCCAGGCTCCTCTAATAAAATCCCCCAAATCACATCACTTGGGGGAGAGGTGCAATCAGCAGGAATGGGTGGAACAGGGGCAGGGATGGAGCAGGTATGGGGTTTGGTGGAAGGAGAAAAGTGGGTGTGAGGCAGGAATGGGGTAGGGTGGTCCTGGGCCCCGCATTCCCCTACGGATGGCCCTGCTGGCAACCCTACATAACTACAACATTAAAACACTTAAAACATGTACGGCTAAATTTTAATACTTATGATTAGGGTTATTTTATCTCCTTGGGACTGCCTGTGGAGTAAGATACTTTTCACAATAACCAAAGGTGGCAGAATGCAGCCCTTTAGAAACACAACTGAGCTATGAGCTCTGTTCTACCACACTTAGAGGATGTCTACACTACAGAGTTTTGTCAGAAAAACAGCTGTTTTTCTGATAAAACTTGAGGAATTTCCACACTGCAATTGTGTTCTTCTGCAAAAAAAAAAAAAATTGAAAGATCAGAGGGGTTTTTCCGGCATTGGTTATCCTCATTCTACGAGGAAGAAGCCTTTTTGCGAAATAGCTCTTCCGCAAAAAGGCGTGTGTGGACAGGGAAGAGGGAGTTTTCGGAAGAGGAGGAAAGAGGAAAAAGCACAGGTGCCCTGGTGGCCATTCCGTCCATAGCAATCACAGCTTACACGCGAGAGAGCGTCCATTCAGCAGATCACTTTTTTGATTCACTTTTGCAGTGTGGACGCTCTTTCAGAAGAAATTTTTTCAAAAGATCTCTTCTGGGTAAAAAAGCGTCTTCTGAAAGAAGCCTGTAGTCTAGACATAGCCTTAGACTACTTGCAGAGTCAGGTGCTAGTGTGACCCAAATCAATAGGACTGTACATGAAGTGGGGACATTCTGAATATTAGTCATAGTGGGAGAATGTGGTCTATATGAATGGTCTAAAGGAAGAATTACTATACAGCAGAAAAAAATAGAAAACAATGGTTCATGAAAGGAGGCAGAGAAAGAATTGGATTAACTGGATTTGAGAATGGACCACCTATGGACCACTCCTCTCACCCTCCTATGGCTGTCTTTGAGCTACAAATGGCTGGAAAGTTCTGAATAAATAAGGAATAATGTACCCACTAGCTTCTCTCATGAGCCAGAACTCTGCTCAGCTCTAGATGGGAGAATGACAAGGATCTTGTTTAGATTCCCTGAATCTAACAGACAGCACTGTTCTTGATGCAGCTCCAAGTCACATGACTGATGTAACAGAGCCCTTAGTATATCCTATGCCTGTGATGGACTGGTGAAAAAGAACAAAAGCCCACTCAAATTGGAATGGGGAGGCAGAAATTCAGAGCTGAGCTGCAGCACTGATGCCGCAGCAGAGAGCTCCCCTTCATCAGGGGAATTCTCTATTGGCCATCTGTTTTGAGGTTTGATCCTTTGCACCAATTTAGTGGCACAAAGTTGCCATAAACTGGTTAGAAAACAAGTTTGATTAGCTAGTCTGCATCTCCTTGCCAATGGTAATTCTCACATTTTCTATGGGATATAGAAGTCCATGGAACTACTTGCCTGAGCAGCTATTTATGTGAGTAAAAAGTTCACAATCTAGTCCTAAGAAGCACACCAACTTTGAAAGGGAAATGGGTGTACTCCACCTCCATTGGAGTAAAAGACATACAGCCCCAATAAAGTCAGAATGAGTCCCCTCAAGTCCTTCATGACATGACATGACATGACTTTAAAAAGCAAAGATATAGACACTGCATCAGGATATACTAGCGTGGGCCCCCTACACCCGACCAGAGTCACAGGGAATAAGTAGGATCTAACACAGATGCAGGGGTCTTTACTAGCAGATTCTTATGCAGGGACCCACAAATGTAAAAACAACAAACACAGTTTTTGGTTTATCTAAACATTAAAATTTCATCTTTATCTTCCATTCATGCTGATGAACATAAATTTCAAAAGTTAATTACATTAATACACATCTGCAGATCCAATGTTTTTACTGAGATATAATAATTCATATCTGAATCACCGATATCAGCACAGAAAACTTATTTCATTTTCAGCAGTTTCTGTGTGTTTCGCTACATTAAATAGACTTTTTCTGTCTGGTGTTATGCTCTATTTATATGGGAAATGAAGCACAAAAGTAATAGTAATAGCAGAATTTCTTGCAGGCAAAGAGGTTTGATGGATACTTTCAAAATAAATTGATTCAATCATTTTAAATATTTGGAGTGCCAGGGCTAGTTTTTAAAAGCTAGAAAGTGTTTAAAAGGAAATTTGAAATTCCTTTTATGTAAAATCAGGGGGGAAAACACATATTTTCTATTCCTTGCATCTTATTTAAGGAACTGAGAAATATAAACAAATATACCTCCAAAATTGTTAACATTTTCATGATAAAAGTTGTCAGATAAAAATAATTTTTCAGTTCAGTTGAGGGAAATATTTTGTGTTATGATCTTCAGATTAAGGACAATCAGAAACTTGAAAAAATACCTATAACTGCCACAGCACAACTGGTGGCTGAACTCTGTGACTTTATCCTCTCACACAACTATTTCAGATTCTGTGACAATATATACCTCCAAACCAGTGGCACCGCTATGGGCACCCGCATGGCCTTACAATATGCCAACATTTTTATGGCTGACCTGGAACAACGCTTCCTCAGCTCTCATCCACTAACGCCCCTTCTCTACCTACACTACATTGATGACATCTTCATCATCTGGACCCATGGGAAGGAGACTCTGGAAGAATTCCACCACGATTTCAACAGCTTTCACCCCATCATCAACCTCAGCCTGGACCAGTCTACACAAGAGATCCACTTCCTGGACACCACGGTGCAAATAAGTGATGGTCATATAAATACCACCCTATACTGAAAACCTACCGACCACTATGCCTACCTTCATGCCTCCAGCTTCCATCCCGGACACACCTCACGATCCATTGTCTACAGCCAAGCACTAAGGTACAACCACATTTGCTCCAACCCCTCAGACAGAGACCAACACCTACAAGATCTTCACCAAGCATTTTTGAAACTACGATACCCGCACGAGGAAGTGAGGAAACAGATTAACAGAGCCAGACATGTACCCAGAAGCCTCCTGCTACAAGACAAGCCCAAGAAAGAAACCAACAGAACACCACAGCCATCACCTACAGCCTTCAGCTAAAACCTCACCAACGCATCATCAGTGATCTACAACCCATCCTAGACAATGATCCCTCACTTTCACAGGCCTTGGGAGGCAGGCCAGTCCTCGCCCACAGACAGCCCACCAGCCTGAAGCAAATCCTCGCCAGCAACTATGCACCGCACCACAGTAACTCTAACTTAGGAACCAATCCATGCAACAAACCTCGGTGCCAACTCTGCCCACATATCTACACCAGCGACACCATCACAGGACCTAACCAGATCAGCCACATCATCACTGGTTCATTCACCTGCACATCTACCAACGTAATATATTGCATCATGTGCCAGCAATGCCCCTCTGCTATATACATGGGCCAAACTGAACAGTCCCTCTGTAAAAGAATAAATGGACATAAGTCAGATATTAGGAATGGCAATATACAAAAACCTGTAGGAGAACGCTTCAATCCCCCTGGACACACAGTAGCAGATTCAAAGGTAGCCATCCTGCAGCAAAAAAACTTCAAGACCAGACTTCAAAGAGAAACCGCTGAGCTACAGTTCATCTGCAAATTTGACACCATCATTTTAAGATTAAACAAAGACTGTGAATGGCTAGCCAACTACAAAAGCAGTTTCTCCTCTCTTGGTGTTCACACTTCCCGATCAGCTGCTAGAAGTGGGTCTCACCCTCCCTGACTGAATTAACCTCGTTATCTCTAGTCTTATTCTGGCCTGCATATTTATACCTGCCTCTGGAAATTTCCACTACATACATCTGATGAAGTGGGTCTTTGCACACAAAAGCTTATGCTCCAATACATCTGTTAGTCTATAAGATGCCACAGGACACCTTGTCACTTCTGCAGATCCAGATTAACACTGCTATCGCTCTGATACCTATAACTGGTTGCTTGTATGAGGGAATTCTTTAAAAAAATCATGTAGTCTTGCCTGTGCATCTTTGATCAAAGTTCAATACTCAGTATATTAACATTAATATAAAAAATTGGAGACTATGAAGAGAGAAACAGAATAAGTATTTGGACTAGGCACCTAAGCAATGTTTCATACATGCGAGGTGTTTTGAGGGATTGGGACTACATGATCCAGCCCAGTTCCACAAACACTTTCTCATGTGACTAATCCTTACCTCACACAAATAGTCCTATTGGATTCAATGGTTATCTTCTAAACATCTGTTGCAAGCCCCATCGTAATGTGTCCTTGAAAACTGTACTTCTACATTGACTGAAAATTAGGTCCCTGAGAGCATGAAAAATAATATTTGCCAGCAAGAGCTCCTTTGTGAAGAGCAGCAGAGTAATAAAGATAATTCATAAAGTCATGACTGATTGCACTAACCCTCTGCAAGATGAATCTGTTATTAGTTTTGCTCACAATTGACATAGAAGAAGAAAGAATATGTTGTGGGTAACAGAGTAAGTTTTGATTCTCAGCTCTCCCAGAAAATGCATAATCTTTAGCTTGTGATTGTCTCATTCTCTCAGGCATCAGCCAAGTAAAGTCAGCTCCAACTTCTCACTTTGTATGTGTAAGTCTAAAGTATACTGGCCCTAAAGGAAGACAATAATAAAATTGTAGATCAGGTACAATTTTACCCATGTGAGATGACTGGTAAGAACTAATTGCCACCATTTCTGAGCACCTCCTAAACCAAACAAAGGGAAAACTATAATTGATCACAACCAAAAGGTTAAATAAATAATTCCCCAGAAAGGAAAATATCCTCATGTTAAGATCTTAGAAAGTGTGAAATCTTCATGTCATTCTATAAATTGAAAGTGTCTTTTTGCCATCTGTGAGAATAAGTGCCTATGGTCAAAAATGATTCCCCCCCCCCCCCCACACACACACATTAACTGAAATGAACTTTTAAAGTAGAAACAATTCAGTGACTGTAGACAAATAAATAGACTGAATATGAATAAATATACAATTTATGTTACCTAAGGAGGAAATGTTCAGTTTCTAAAGGAAATCTAAAAGCTTCCTAATTTTTTTTTTTAATGGTAGTGATCTTAAAATGTATCTAGCCCTTCTCATACAGATGGCTTGCAAAGCACTGTTTGAACTTTACTGATTGCACAGGCACATATAGGGATCACTTCTCCCAGCTATGGATTTACAGCAATCTCTGTTGTGGAATGCAGTAACTCTTCCAAAGGGATGCGTCCTTGAATGCTATGAGAGAGGAAGGGACCCCATCTTGCATCTGAAAACTAGGAGACTAATTTAGATAAGCAGAATGTAGTTACACAAGTTCAGGGCACTAAGAGTTGCAACCAGACTTTGAGGGAAGTGCTATGGGATTTTTAATGAATGTCAGTGGTCCAATTTTTAATTTTTTTGTCTCAATTGCTAAATTGAGCCTCCAGAAGCATACTACCCCCTTAGCACAGTTCTTGGAAATTGAATAAATATGACTCAGCCCATGGAGCCAGGATTCTGGAGACAAAGGCCAGCACCTGAATGACCACCAATTCTTACTGCAGCACCTTGGGCTTTCCCTAGAGATCTTCTGCCCAATGGACCAATACCTGCGAACTCTGATGCAATTACTATTAAACACAGCATGGCCCATAAAGTTAAGATGAGGGCCCATATTTTTTTCTTAATATTAGATTTTGTAAGCATATATGAAGTGCATTTTTATATGAAGCTCTTGCATAATCCAAATGTTATTCATAGTAGTTTATGGTAATTTATGTCATTTTAATAGTGATTTTAGAGACAGCTGTGTCTTCAGAACATCATAACTTCTATCAGAAATAGGGTTAGTACTTTCCATTTATGCTAATTATCATCAACCTAAAAATGTGAAATGGAAACAATGGAGATTTTTTTTCAAATGCGAATGCCTATTATAATAGTGTAAATGTCCCTTTGAATAAGATCCTAAGATGTTGGCATCATAAAATATGCTTTCTTAAAATCTTTTTTTTAAACCTAATTTTCCCTAACTTTGTCTAAATTCTAAAGCATAACATTTGTTTTATTTAAAGAAAAGACTATCCAGCAAGATGTGTGTGTTTGGATTTTTGGTTAGTCAGTCAGTTGCCTTTTCTGAGGCAAAGAGGTGGAAGTCTTTGAGACAAAAAGGAAAAAAGGGGTCAGCAGTTTAGTCCAACTCTAATTCTTTCATTAGGTCAGAAAAGAAAGCTTAACCTAGAGATACACATGCTGTCATATGGATTATAATTTAGTATTTGCTGCTTTTGGCCTTCTCCTAAAAACTTTCACAGTTGCTAATTAAGGAGATCCTGCTTTTTCTGTGACACTTATCTTTCTAGGTTCTTTTACACCTTCTTTTTGTTGCATTTTTGCTGATGAGTGATGTAGGCTTGATCCCAAATATCATGCAATATGTACTGCATTATATTATAGCTACCAATCATCTTGACTTTCACTAAGTCTTTCATAAATGTTCCTAAGCAATTACTGTGGTGCCTTGCTGACTCTGAGGTCACATTGTTAAGTGTTATATTAGTTTTATGGCAAAGAATAAGGTAAGCTCTTTTTTTACTGTCATGTGCATTTATGGGTCCTTTTGCTTCCTTCCTTTTATTGTCTATATTCCACGTTTATACTCCACATGTGAGATGTTATTGCAAGAATAATTCCACACTTCATAATTACTTCAGCATATAATTTTTATCCCTTATGACCTCTCTTTCATCTATATCAGGTTGTATGTTAACTTTTTATCTTCTCTGTTATTGTTTCCATATTGTTCCTTAAGTAATTGATGCTAAACAAGTCAAGCTATTCAATAGCGGGAAAAAAAAGAGTAAAATACCCTCAGATGTGAAATGAAACATGGTTACACAATTTTCACACAACAGAATACTTGTTATATGGACTTTTAGGTGAGACCACTGACTCCTTGTACTAAAATATGACATTACATTATTTATATTGAACGTGTGTTTGGGTCAAAGAAAAATGAATTTCTGAAAAGAGAACAAGAGCTATACTTAATTATGTTTTAGAGACTTAAAAAATGGTCCCACAGAATATTGCAGGAACATGTAAATCTTTCAAATATGTTAAAATATAATTTAAGAAATAAATTCAGGGCCTAATTCTTCTAGACCTCCATATGTGCAATTTCCATTAAAATCCGGCCTTCAGATTTGCATCACTGTACTTAATACATATGAAATATTACTTACCACTATTGCACTGAGAGATTTACCAACAAAATTGTTTGACTGGGAAAAGGAAAACTATCCAAGCAATACATTTGAAGGAAAATAACAACCGTAATTGCATTTGCTATTATTTGAAAAGAAATTGTAGCTTGAATTTTTAAAACATTGTTTTATTACAGTATATATTCATGACATGAAGCTCTTCAGGGCTACAGCTAATGCAAGCATCCACAAAAGGTGACAACAACGGATTCTTAAATAACACTGTGAGCTACAGTGTTTGACCTTGCGATGGAGATCAAAGTGACGTTAGAAAGATGACCTCAGCAGGCAATTTTATGAACATAATTGCAAGGGAGAGTTGGGGGGAAAAAAGAATAAATTATTTAATGTAATCTAATCCAGATGGCAGCCAAGGCAATGAGAGTATTTAAAGGATTGCCTAACACAAAAATTAGTAATAAATGGTGACAGTACTATGCTGATAAAAATCCAACCCAGTGCCTTTATAGGAAATAGTACTGCTAGATCCCATAAAAACAAGAATGGTTCGACAAGCAGAGAGTAAGAGAGAAAGCTAATAATTACTCAGAGCTTTGGGCAATTATGTAATGGCATCACTGGAAAATTAAGACAGAAACATGACGAAACTAAGCAGATAGCTGAACAGAATGACAGGATGCAGGGCCAAACTTGGCAATAGCAACATTTCATTCTCTAGGGAAATTACACCTTTCATGTCTCTTTGCCTTTGATGTATCCTGTTAGAAAGAAAATTAAAAATAATTAAGATCCATTGTAACTCAAGACAAGCCAGCAGTAAAGTACCATCTGTTTTTATGACTCAATCCTGCAAAGTTCAGAGAACACTGGCCACAATTCAGTATGTACTTAAGTGGTTTGCCTGGTTGCAGCCAGAGTGTTCAGCATCTGGATAAATCAGAACACACCCCAAGTTGTCCTAACTTCAACCCCTCTTTGGTCAGCACTATTCACTTTATGGACAGACAAGGCCCTGGTGCAGAAGTGGTTATAGATATTTTACTACATAATAGCTCACCCAAACCCACTATCATGGTCTGCTCCAACAGTCACAACTGTTCAGAAAACCCTTTGCCACTCTCTGACTTGGAACAAGGAGAGGATTTTGAGGCAACAAGAACCATTCCTTCCCTTTCAGCTTTCACTTGCCTAATACAGCACCCATTTATTTGAAGTTTACCCTAAGGAAAGGATTATCTGCTATCTAAGTCATATTTGGATATTTCATGTGTTTGAGGCACTCAAAAATCTGACCATGTTCTTGATGTGTTAATGTTTTTCACACATTATTCCACATATTTTATGTATCTGCTTTATAGTTCTTGACAGTTAACATCAACTGTATACTTTAAACAACGAGGAGTCCTGTGGCACTTTAAAGACTAACAGATTTATTTGGGCATCAACTTCCGTGGGCAAAAACAAAAGCTTATATTCAAATGAAACCTTTTGCCTATTAAAGCTTATGCCCAGATAAATCTGTTAGGGTATGTCTATACTAGCTCGTTAGTTCGAGCTAGGTAGGCAAATGAGGGCAACCGGAGTTGCAAATGAAGCCCGGGATTTAAATATCCCGGGCTTCATTTGCAACTCCGGTTGCCCTCATTTGCCTACCTAGCTCGAACTAACGAGCTAGTATAGATATACCCTTAGTCTTTAAGGGCATGTCTACACTAGGAAATTATTTCCAAGTAACTTATTTCACACTATGGAGAAGCCTCAAAGTTAATCCGAGGCAGGCTCCCTTAATGTGGACGTGCTACCTCAACTTAGAACCCTAGGAAGCACTGGGGAGTAATTACTCTGAATGACTCTGGGAAGTAGTTGTTTTAAAATATCAGCAGGGAAGTGTCCACACTACTGCAGCCTATTATTTTTAAATGATGGGCTTAGCAGTGTGGACGCACCACTTGTTATTTCGAAATAACTCCCTAATGTAGACCAAGGTAAGGTAGCATAGAACTTCTTGTTTTTGTTGATACAAACTAACATGGAAACCCCTGTAATATATTGTTTAATTTTCTTCTGAACTGGAGAGTTTCTATATCAGACACTAGAGATGCAAACTTCACATGAGTTTTAATGGCCAAGTTCTCAAAACATGTCTCTTTGTGTTTACAATTTTTATGCACAGTATTGGCCCACTATAACTTGTACATGGAGCTATTAGAATTTGCACGTTCAAAACTCATTGTACATTAGATTTGTTCACTTTTTTTTCCATGTATGAATTGTAATTTCTGTGAAAATGGGCAACAGATTGGCATGCACAGTGGTAGATGCATTATGATGGCTAGGTCAAACCCTTGTAAAAATGAAAGTTCTCTAGCAATTCATTAAAAATAATTCAACTTAATCTGGTAATTTTCAGAAGTGCCTTTCAATTAAATTACCCATTAGTACTTTGAAAGAGTGCCACAGCTGATTTTACTATGCTGAAGAGAGAATTTCTTTCATCAAAGTCCTAAGGAGAGATTCTGGCTCATGCTAATGCCCTTTGGTGCCATTGGCACAAAGTTGCCATTAAAGATGCTATAAACTGGGACTTTATTTCAAAACCAAGAAAGAATAGATGGCATAGCTGAATCTATGCAATCCCCTCCTGTTTCCTGAAACAAGGGGCAGACTGAGCTTCTGTTCTTCTGTTTCTTGATACTATTACAGGTTTCAAGTATCTTACTATACATACTGTAATTTAAGTAAAAGCCCCTATAAATTTACTATATTTAGTTCTTATATACTGGGCCCTAATAAATTCACAGTCTATTTTGGTCAATTTCATGCTCATAGGATTTAAACAATTGTAAATGTCATTATTTCAGCTATATAAATCTGAAATTTCATGGCGTTGTAATTGTAGGGGTTGTGACTCAAAAAGGAGTTGTGGGGGATTACAAGGTTATTGGGAGGGGGTGCAGTACTGCTACCCTTATATCCGTGCTGCTGCTAGTAGCAGCATTGCCTTCAGAGCTGGACAACTGGAGAATGGTGGCTGTTGGCTAGGACCCCAGCTCTGAAGCCAGACTTGCACCAAGTAGCAGAAGCAGCACAAAAATAAGTATGGCATGGAATGGTACGGTATTGCCACCCTTACTTCTGAGCTGCTGCCTGCAGAGCAGGGCCCTCAGACAGCCGATGCCTCTCTCTGGCTGCCCAGCTCTGAAGTAAGTGTTGCATGGTATGATATTGCCACCCTTACTTCTGAGCTGCTGCCTGCAGAGCAGGGCCCTCAGACAGCCGATGCCTCTCTCTGGCTGCCCAGCTCTGAAGTAAGTGTTGCATGGTATGATATTGTCACCCTTACTTCTGTGCTGCCACTGGCAAAGGTCCACCTTCAGAACTGGGCACCCAGCCAACAACCATTGCTCTCCAGTGCCTAGCTCTGAATGTAGCACCCAAGTAAGGTAATACCATGATCCTGCCCCCCACTTAAAATAAATTTGTGACCCTCTACATCTATTTTGGATCAGCACCCCAATTTCAGAAACACTGGTCTCCCCCATGAAGTCTATATAGTATAGGGTTAAAAAACACACAAAAGACCAGATTTTACATTTTGGGATTTGTTTTTCATGGCCATGAATTTAGTAGGGCCCTACATAAAAGCACGCTTTCTTTTTCTCATTAACACGCTACTGACAAATATGAAATGTTGGGAATGAGTATAACACCAGAAGTGGATTTATGTTAAATTGTGCAAGATGAAAACATTTTAAGGTTTTTTTAAAAAAATAGAGTCTCTTTACAAAATAAATAATACACAACTCTTTCGCTTCTTCTTCCCTCTACTCCCCGGCCCATTTTAAAGGGAATTTACCCTGCAGGGGAAGAAATCCCCTGTGAGAACAGGAGTTTTAAAGATGTTGATCTGTCGAGTGCTGCTTTCCCAAGCAGGTGCCATTGTTGCTATTAATGAGGGGGACAATCAACATACATCAATATACCACAAACCTTAAATTCTGGTTGACTAATAACCTAATGCCTGCCCTAGAAACAGTGCCAGGAAAAAGTTAGGGGATGCAGGCATATGGAGCCAAATTCCACTTTCATTTACACTAGTGCAAAACTGTAGGTAAGAGAAGAATTTGGTCCTGATTGTCTAGCTGTGGGGAATCTGCCTAGGCTGCATGAAAGATCTGAGATTGTAAAGGAAATAGTTCTATCACCGCATACAGAGAAGGCTCAATAGTAGCGGATGGGAACAGCAGCACCCACTGCTGTACAGGACCAGTTGAATACCTGTGCATAGAATGGCTATTTTAGTGGTACCTATAGGTGCCAACACCTATCACATACTTTCAATGTCTTTCGTCACCATACTGTTTCAAAATTATAAATGGGAAAAACTTCACTTACTTCCAGTCTCTGCCCCAACCTTGCTCTACCCATGCCCCTTGCCAGTAAACCAGTAAGACTCCCCTTACTGGAAGGAAATTAAAGATTGTTTACATTTTGGAGAGCAAGTCTGAAGGCTCTTTGTCTCCACCCAAAGAGATTCCAAGAAACATATTTATATTCCAGTTTCTATTGAATGTAATCTGTTTCTTCCAGGGTCATTCTCAGGGAACATGGACTACAATAGCATGGGTATAAAAAACAAACAAACATTCTTAACAGTTTGGGAGGCCAACCCAGACTATTTCCTTGGTAGTGGGCCTTGACAAACTCTAAAGGTAAATGTACTTTGAAGATACTTTCCTTCCTTAGAACTGAGAGACAGCAGAGGAAGAACTTACTACCAGCTCTTTCTATACATCTGAATTTTAAGGACTCGGTTTTTTAAGCAGGCATATATCAGGGGGAAAAGCTCTAAAATTCAAAGCAATTAGGGCATATTGCAATGAATATTTATTTGATACTTTAATTAGTAGGAACCTCTATCTTGAATTCTTCTCCAGGAACTTCTTTTGAACTTCTTTTGATAATGAAATAAATAAAAATCTCTTCTTACTTGACAGCACTGCTCAGTTTTGACTATATTGTCACAAGCCCTAATATTACTAGCAAAACAGTCAAAGGAGAGAGACAGGGAAAGAAAGGAGCCTGGAAGGAAGGAGTGTAGGGCATGGAGGTCGCAGGCAAGAAGAGTAGATCGGGGGAAAGGAGACACAGACCTGAATAATTTAGGATGTTGTGAAATATGGCATCTATTATTAATCCATATCTGTGCTGATTTATTTATTAGGGAACATATTATAGTGCTTAAGGAATCAAAGATTCATCCTGTAAATTAAAATCATATGGATTCTTTTGCCTTTGGATGCATGTAGTGATCCAAGAATACTTTTATTTACAATCATTTGTATGGTAGTATTCCATCACCATAGTATCAAAGCATCAACATAATTAAATCAATTATAGCTAAGGCGAGCCGAAAGCAGATTGCTAAACTGTAGCTATTTCCAAGTCTAGTATTGCTATATGAATCCCAGGAAGAACTGTGATTTCCCTGAAACTTGAAATCTTTAAACCATCATTTGAGGACTTCAGGAACTGAGGAAGGGTACGTCTACACTACAGCGCTAATTCAAACTAACTTATTTCGAATTAGTTAATTCAAAATAAGCTAATTCGAAATAACGCATCTAGACCTAAAAACTAATTCGAATTAGCATTTTGCTAATTCGAAATAGCAGGTCCACATTGAGTGGACCCTGAATCGAAGGTAAGGCTGGCCAGAACCAGTGCCAAAAGGGCATCAGGGTCGGACTTAGTGTGTGGGGCTGCTGCCTCAGGCTAGCTGAGGGTTGTGCTTAAAGGGACCCAACCCCCCCCCCCCCATCTCAGACAGACAGTTCTCAGGTTTCTCTGCTTGCTGGTCTACCTCGCTGAGGGACAGCAAAGCATTTGTGTCTCGGAGTGCTCTGCTTGCCCTCACTCGGGACGCCACGGCACTCTGCAACATGGAACCAGACCTGCCCCCGGGGACTCTGCTGCGTCTCATGGACACGTTGCTGGCAGCCTGGCTGCACTGTCTGTAGGCTGCCATCTGGGAGGACCATTGAGGGGATGTCAGGATCCAGGGGGCCCTGCAGGAGAACTTCCACCCTGAGGAGCGCTAACAGTCTCCCCGGTCTGCCCCACTGGGGGCTTGTGCCCTATTCCTCCCTCTCGTCCTTCCACTTACCCTTCCCTAGTCCCCCCCCCTTCCTGATGTCAAATAAAAGACACGTATTTTCAAAAATAACAACTCTCTTTATTCAACACAACTGGGGAGGGGGAATGAAACTGTGGCAAGACGGGGGAAAGGAGGCGGGAGAGGGCAGGAGAGAGGGTGGGAGAGGGGAGGGGGAAACCTGGGAGGAGGGAGCTGGAAGGGGGAAGCAAGGGGAAGAACAGGGAGGGGAAACTCAGGGATCAGAGGTGGGGGTCTCGCCAGGCCAACCACCTCCCAGCACGGCGAGGGAGGGAGCCTCGGCATCCCGGGGGAGATGGGGTGGAGGGTGCGGAGGTTGAGGTGGGGGGGGTGGACATTGAGGAGGACGGTGTGGAGGAAGAGGTGGGAGGGGGGGCAGGAGTGGGAGGAGGGACAGTTGTTGGGGGTGGGGGGGGCAGCAGGCGCAGGACCAGCACAGGGCACCATGCTCTGCAGCAGGGCCTGCAGGATAGCGTTTCTGGCTCAGTCCTCTGCCAGCTGCTCCCGGCAGAGCTGCAGGTCTTCCCGCATCCAGGCCTCGATGGTGTGGTGCAGGGCTCGCAGGACCCCCAGGTGCTGGTCCCAGTACTCCTGCCGCATGGTGGGGGTCCGGAGCAGACCGCGGGTGTGGGAGCATGTCCCGGGCGGGGTGGTGCGCCCTGCACGAGCAGCTGGTGCAGCTGTAGAGAAAGAAGAGAAGTGGTCAGTTCTCCCTGGGGACACAGTGGATGATGCCCAGCCCCACCCGCCCTGCGATGTGAGGGTGACCGCACCCTGCACCATCAGAGCCGCTGTGTTTGTACACAGGCCATGGTCAGGATGTCTGGCTCTCCCCGGGACTGGGAGCTGCCCCAAGACCGCATCCATATCCCTGTGCCGTGTATAGTGTGGCCGGGGCGGGGGGGAGATGTCCCCTGCCTCTGTGTAGAGGGGGCGTGTGAAGGGAGAGCGTCCTGCTGGGTCCCGCCCCGGGCTCGGGAGCGTGTCAGGTCTCTTCACACACGCATGTGCCTATTGGGCCACGGCCCCTGGGTGTCACGCAGCTGGAGCCACCTGCCAAAGGGTGGCATGGCATGTGCTTGCACGTGCACAGGTGGCTGCATGATCCATGGGAGGCATGGCCCACGCGCGTGGTCCCTGGTCTCCTTCCTCGCTTCCCCCCGGGCAGGGGACAGTGCTGGCACTTACCCGGTATGGCCTCCCTGGACGACCCTGCCGACTCCAGTGCGGGAACAGCTGGCGGTGGCCCCTCCGGTGCACCCAGGTCAGGGCCTCCGGTCCTGGCTCGCTGCCTCCTGGGCTGGTGCAGACCACCCCACCCCCCAAGAGTTGGTCGAGGGCGGGGAAGTAGGGGCAGGTAGCAGCCCCTGCTGCAGCGCCACCCCTGGTGGCCCTGGTGTACGCCTGCCGCAGCTGTTTAACTTTCAGGCGCACCTGCTCCTGGGTGTGCCTGTGTCCCTTTCGGGCCATGGTGGCTGCTATGCGGCCGTAGACAGCCACGTTCCTCCTCCTAGTGCGGGGATCATGGAGGTTGGGGGCCTGCCCCCAAACCTCAATGAGGTCCATGATCTCCGCACTAGTCCAGGAGGGTGCACGCCGTCTATGGCCCCTGCCTGGCCCCTGGGTGCTGGGGGACTGGGCGGGGGACGGCTGGCTGTCACTGGCTCCCTGGCTCATCCTAGGGCCACTGGGTCAGGGGCAGAGACTGCTGGCAGGGCTGGCTCTGGCAAGTGCCGTCTGGCCAGAGTCTACCCCTTTAAGGGCCCTGGGGCTGGGGGAGAGGAGAGGAGTTTTCCTGGTTTGGCCCAGAGTGGCCACCAGGGGGAACCTGGGAAGGGCTAGCCTCCAACTAGTTCGAATTAAGTGGCTACGCAGCCCTTAATTCAAACTACTTAATTCGAACTAGGCGTTACTCCTCATAGAATGAGGTTTACCTAGTTCGAATTAAGCGCTCTGCTATTTCGAATTAAATTCAAAATAGCTGTTTGCATGTGTAGCCCCTATTAAAGTTAATTCAAACTAACGGCTTTTAGTTCGAACTAACTTTGTAGTGTAGACATACCCTAAGAGGCTAGGGGTTATTTCAGGAATCGGAGGGTGAGAGTCTACGGCCAGAAATATGCAGGAGGAGTTCAGACTAGATTAACATGATGGTCCCTTCTAACCTTAATTCAGGGGTGGCAGCCCCTTACTTGCCTGCATCTTGCCCCCAAGGCTCCCCCCCCAGCATTGGGGAGCCCATGCTGGCATTCAGGCCCCCTGCTGCCCCACCACAAGACTGGAGCACACAAAATCTACTAGGCTGGGCCCCCTAAGACAGCATTTCTTAAAGTGTGTTCTGCAGCACACCAGTGTGCCACGAGGCAGTCAGAGGTGTGCTGCGGAGAGAACAGACAAAATTCTGCTCCCCCACCCGCTGCAGAGCCCGTAGGCAGCTCCCACTGCAGCTGCCCTCCATCTCCCCCCCCCCACCCACAGGATGGCCCCTGTCATGATCATGAGGGTTAGCCAGCATCCTGGGGACTAAGGGGTTAAATATGTCCCTTACCTAAACCAGGTGGCAGGCAGCCAATAGAAATGTAGGTAGGAATTTTAAACTGGGACAAAAGAATTTTTGGCTTTTTCCCTCCTTTGTCCTGCGTAGTTTCTCTCCAGCTACTGAAGGGGACAGGAGGTCTCCCTCTAAGAAAATACTCTTCACAGTCTGTAAGTAGGATAAAGTTTAGATAAATCCATTAGGTTTTATTGTTTTATGGTTTGGGAACTGAGATCTGGTCTGTGCATTTAAAAGTGGGTTTTGCTCTCCTTTGTAACTAAGTTCCTGGCCCATGGCAAATTTCTCCTCCATGAGTATATTATTTTGTTACTGTTCCATCTAGTCATCATGCTTGCAACAGGAATATTGTGGTGATGATAACAGTTTTCTCTTTTCTTTTTATTAACCTGGTATTGGTTAATTTGTGTGTCCTGGTTTGTACTTTAGGGGTGAAAATTCCTAAGTAGTCTCTCTCTGGTTGCTTTATTAATATTTGGGTGGTGGCAGCAGTATTTTATTCCCAAAATCTAGGTTGTTAAGGTTTTGGGGGGATGTCTTATGCCAAAGCCTGGTAGATAAGGTTTTGGGGTACTTTTCCTGGCCCCCACTTCTGCATTTATTGTGCCAGAGTGGGGAAGGAGCCGTGATAGCTTAGGGCCTCCGGTGCTGCGTAGCCTCCTCCTCCTCCTCCGTGTGAAGGCGGCAGCTTTTACAGCGGCCGCAGCTGCTGGGAGGGGAAGGGGTGACAGGAGCTGAGGAGCCGCTCCCGGACCTCAGCATTTTAAAACTGCCCCCTGTGAGGAATCTGGCTCAGGCTCTGCTATTCCCCCCCCCCCCCACGGTGCGCTCAGGCTCTGCTGCTCCCCCTTTGGGGTGCGCTTGGACTCTGTTGCCCCCCGTGCACTGCTGCTCTCTCCCCCCTGCACCCCTCCCCAGGGAAGTGGCAGAGTTTAATCTGGCAGGGACGTTCGGGGTTTCTACTCCCTCCCCCGCACCCTGCCCTGCCAGCAGGAAGCCTTGCCCGCTGCTGCAGCTGTGCTGGGTTCCCCGCTGCATGGGCAGGGTGGGGGAACTGAGCTCTCCACCACCACCACTCCACCCCCAGGAACAAGAGCATGCTTCCTAGAGGCTGTCGCTGCTGCAGCAGGGTGCCAAGCCAGGTAAGCATCCCCCCCCCCCCATGCCCAGACCCTGCACCCAAACCCCCCTCATTCCCCTCCCCTGGCCAAGACCCCACATTCCCAGCTTGCTCTGACACCCTGCCCCAAGTCCCCTCCTGCACTCTCCCTCCTGGCCAGACACCCTGCCCCAATACCCGCTCCTGGCCAGACATTTTGCCACAAGACCCCTCCTCTACCTTCCCTCCTGGCCAGACACATGATCTTATTTAGCATTTGTTTATTATTATCCTTACTTTTTTGTGGTCTACGTTTTCAGCTGCATGTACCAGGGCAGTATTCCTGGGGCGGGGGGGTCGTGGTGCATTTTGACCCCCATGTCTGGTGGTTTTTTGGGGGTTTTTTGCTTGATGTGACAGGCTCCCTGAAGCCCGCACTAAGCCCGGTGGGACCCTGGCTATTCGGCCAGCAAGAGGTCAGGGCGACGTGGCGATGGAGAGCAGCGACCGGCAACCGCCGGGCCCATGCCCCAGGCAGACGGCTGCGGCGCACAGGGGCGGGGCCCCGACACAAACCCACAACCCTCCAGAGTGGTGGGATGCAGAGGGGGCGAAGCAACGTCCCGCAGCATCCAGCAGCCGGCCGTTTGAAAAGGCCTCGGAGAAAAGGCAGCAGGGCAGCTCCCAGGTCAGGAGTCACCGGACACCTCGCTGGGAACGCTTTACCCCACCCCAGTGGAGGAGCGGTCAGCGTTCCCCAGAGGCCCGGGATTGTGACGAGGGAAATGTAGGAGGCAGTGGACCGGTAAGCTTCCATGATGAACCCAGAGGGATCACTGGGCAAGAGGGGGATAGGAAGCAGCCCAGGGCAGAGCACTTTTGGCACCCGTGGGCTGACGCACTTTGGGGTGGAACCCCATCAGCCGGGTAGGGGTCAAACACCCTGAACCTTTAGGGCCTCAGGCTGGGACCCGGTGGAGAGGGCAGGCCCGGGTCCCCCTAAAACCTCCTCCTTCGCTGCCCTACACCCCCATTGATTAGTGAGTACTGCTGGCCAGCTGGCCTAGAGGACAGAAGCTACCCTTATCAGGGCCCAGGAAGGGGTCCAAACTTAGGGGCTAAGGGACCCCAGGGATCCCACGAGACTCTTAAGATGGTGGGCTCGCTGGGCCTCACCATCATGCCGGAGGGGGGGGGAAGCTCGCGCCCTTAAGTCCATCTTCCATGGGTAAACTAAGGTGGTGGGCTCGCTGGGCCCCACCACCCAGCGCTCATGCCCGTAAAACCGCCACACTCGACAAAAAATTCCTTGGTGTTCCCCATAAAAAAAAATTGTTTGATGTTCCTCAGTCTTAAAAGGTTTAAGAAACACTGCCCTAGGCTCTGGTGTGTGAGGGAAATGTGGGGAGTGTCTTCTTCTCAATAGGGGGCCATGCATCAGAGAGGGGTTTTTTAGGCGTTTGTGGTTTGTTTTCTTGTTGCTTCTCATTTGTGATTTTTTCTGTGGGTCAACAATCCTCAATCCAAAAAAGGTTCCCCATCCCTGCCTTAAAGTCTGCCTTTCACCTGGTTAGAAAATGGATCTTATTCCACACAGAAAATTACAAACCTTCAGTGAAAAAAAAAAAGAAAAAAGAAAAAAAAATCAAAGCTTGAAATAATTTCAGCCCAAAACCAAAGGACTTCAATTTGAAAATACCTAAATGAACCTATTTTCTTCTATAGATTGGGATCCCTGGCCAAACCTCACTCCCCTCTTCCCCCCCACTATGGACCATATTTTCCTCTCTTGGTGAGCTATGCAGCTATGGGAGTTAAGTATGGCTGAGAAACACACCCTTTAGAATCAGAAAAGTATAGGACTGGAAAGGACTTCAAGAGGTCATCTAGTTCATGCCCCTGCATAAGGCAGAACCAAGTATACTTAGATCATTCCTGACAAGCATTTGTCCAACCTGTTCTTAAAAACATCCAATCCCAGAAATCCCACATCCTCCCTTGGAAACCTACTGCAGGGGCTAATGGTCCTTATTGTTTTAAAAATTCCCCTAAATCTCTCTGCTGCAGATTAAGCTCATTACTTCTTGTCTTACTTTCAATAGTTTTCCATGTCCACTGATCACATTCCATGTATAACACCCCTTAATATATTTGAAAATTTAACATGTCCTCTCAATCTTCCTCTCTCAAAACTAAAACACACCTGTTTTTTTGTTTGTTTGTTTTAACCCTAGCTCATAAGTTCAGCTTTTATAGAAACTGACTTCATTTTTGTTGCTCTCCTCTGGATTCTCTCCAGTTTGCCCACATCTTTCCAAAAGTGTGGCACAAAGAACCGGACAGAATACCCCAGCTGAGGTTTCCAACGACAATTACTTCCCATGTCTTTCTTATAACACTCCTGTTAATGCACCCCAGCATGAAATTAACCTTTTTTACCACTGCATTACATTGTTGACTCATTCAGTTTGTGATTCTGAGAATCCCCAGGTCCTTATCAGCAAAACAGCCACCTTGTCAGATATTCCCCATTTTGGAGTTGTACACTTGATTTTCCTTTTTTGGTAAGGTTCGTTGCACTTGCCTTTATTCCATTTCATCATATTGATTTCACACCAATTCTCTAATTTGTCAAGGTTCTTTTGGGAGTCTAGTTTTATCTTACAAAGTACTTGCAACCTCTCCCAGTTTGATATCAACTGTAAATTTTATAAAATTACTCTTCATTATCCAAAGTGTTAATGAAAATATTGAATAGATCCAAACTCAGGACAGACACTTGCAGTGGACTGTGGTAGGGCACTCATCCCTTCTTGGTGCCTCCTGTTGGCTTGGTGCAGTGCTGCCATCTTTTCTGGTCCTGTCCACACCTTTAGGTTGACGACCTTTGTTGGTAGGTCTTCATTGACTCTAAAATGGATGGATCCTTTCTGGGTTTTTCCAAGTCCAAAAAAACCCCACAAACAAATGCATCTTCCAGTCAGTAGCTCAACTCAGCCCCTCTTCTTGAAGGTGCCTTCTCTCTTCAGGTCCCTTTAGACTCCTTTAAATTCAGCTCTTTGATAGGATTTCTAGATGATACATCCCCTTTTCAGGGTTTAGCAGGGTCATATTGTTTACTCTCACCAGGGCTTTCGGCCCTTTTTCTAGGTCCCTTATATCTAGCTTCTTTTCTAGGTTTTTAAACTAGCTCTTTTCCCCTTCTAAAGCTTAGGCCACTCTTTCTGGTGCGGGGAGGGGGGGGAGGGGGAGACCTAAGCACACCCACTACTCTAGGCAAGCAGAGGCACAGCCCCCCTCCCTCCCAAAACAGTGTGTCTGGGCACAGAACTCCTCCAGCTATCATTAGAGAACAATCTCCACAAGGCATAGAGAGGTGTGGAGGGAGGCAGCTCCTCCATCTACCAGGGGAGAGTGAGCTCCTCCAGCCTAGGGCAGCAGTAGGTTCAGAAAGTGTCATTCCAAAAGCAGCCAGTTGTTAATTTCCATGCACATTCCTGCTTTTAGGCAAATCCTTTTGACAATGCCATAAAAGTTATTTATGCTTTCTATGGTGTGTTTAGCCTTGAGATATCTCTAACCTTTTTTGGTGTAGTTAGCCACATGTTCCAATTGCAGCTTTCTGTATGCAGCCACATAGACATGAGCAACTGAAAAATAATTGGAGCAGATTGTCTGCTCCTGCTGTACTTCCTTTCAACTGCCTTAGGAGAAATTGACTAGCTGTGCATTCCACTGAAGTGGGGGAATTCCTGGCAGAGATACAGTCAATAAAGCTTAATCCTATAAGAGAAGAATGATCAATAGGCTGTGAGCCACATCTGGACCGCCCAATACTTCTGAATGAATCTTAAAATCTTTTAATTTGCTTGTGGTTAATCATCATCATCATCTTCTTCTCTGGAGTTTGGACCTTGACTTGACCTTGGCCAAGAAATTTACCTTAACAAAAAATTTGTACCTTGAAAAAAACCCTCAAATCTCTCTGCTCATGGGGTCAAGAAGGACAGGGAATGGAAGTGGTTACAGTGTGATATGTACTGGGAATTATGCAATGGTACGTGATTCTTTAAAACACTCTTGCCAGCTGGTGCATATTACAGCAATAAAACCTATGACAAGGCAGAGAATCAGAGAGCCATAACCAGCTCTCTGATAAGCTCCCGAATTTCTCCTGCACCCAGCAGAACCTTAATGTGGCTAGAATCTGTCCGAAACAAGGAAGAGTGTACAAAAGGGGCAATCTGCTGGCTATATGCGAAGACAGGGAACAAGCTGGCTTCTCTTGCTTATGTTACAAGCCCTTGAAACTCCCACTGACTTTAATGACACAAGAGTAGAACCTAATTAGTTAAATTAGTGTAAAAAGAAGGTGTGAGAAAGATAAGCAGCCCCTTTTCCACTCACTACCCTTCTTAATTTAGGACGTCTATATTGGGTTCTTTTGATAATACTATGTATATGTACTTAACCAAGAATGGTCAAGCTCGGAGACCCAACCTCAGAGTTAATTTCATTGTAGGCCCTATATTTTATGTACTTGTATAGCAAAAGGCTATATCTGGTCATGTGTAACTGTTCAAGTATTATTTTGAGTTTCATCAGAAAATGTTAGACTTCAGCCTTTATTTACTGGTGTGACTATTTCTTTAAAAATTAAAGAAAAGGCAAAGTTCTGCATAATTGCACATGGAATTCAAATTGCATAGAACTCATTTTTAATGCTCTTAAAAGAAATAGCATCCAATTAAGTAGCCTAAGTGCTGGTTGTTAAATGACAATGGAAGCATTCAAAATCTGGGAGGAATATTAGGTACTTTTATTCCTTTTTTTGTATAAAGAAAAAATATTTAAAAAACCAAATGGAATAATGCTTTTTTGCAGCCCAATGTAATTAAGTAACTGCCATGCAAAATAATCCCAAACTATTAAGTTGACAGGTTTGACAACAGTCACTGAAGTGTGAAGACTGAATACATAGTAATTTTTGAGGCGAGGCTGGGGGGGCAGCAAGGTAATTTTTCTTACACAAATAAGAAATTTTACAACATGCGGTAAAACCAAAGAAGTGGGTAGCACTCTGAAGACTCAGATATGGGAATGAATGAAGACTGGGGAAAGATACGATACTTATCTATTATGTAGTATGCCTATTACGGGTTTCATATATTTCTAAAATCACAAATAGTATTTCACAGTGCTCCTAATAAACAATTGAAATATTCCATAAGTGCCTGAAGTAAAATCCATTTTAAAACTATTGAAGGATTCTGTCACAAGTGATACAGAGTTAGTGTATCACAGAGTAAAATGAAAGAGTAAACAGGAGAGTTAATCAGACTGAAGATACTACTAGGAAATATATTGCACTAACACGATGAGCTAGTGACAATGACAAGACATTTTCAAAACTGATTCCATATTTCCTTTCTGGGAATACCCATTTATGCAAGAATTACCAGAACCACAATAATTAGATGCTATTACTTCATGTTGAAGTAATCCTTGTGGGGGGATTTTAAAAAAAGGAGGCAAAAACACTGAACAATTTCTCTGGTTAAGTATTCTTTTTTTTACATGTTCAGTGGAAACTCTGATGGTAATTAATAGTGAGAAAACAACAGCACTAAATTCTAAGAGATTTGCAATTAAAAACCTAAAAGATTCTGATGATTTTATAAAATCATATTCAACTTAATTTTAAACAAGTCATTGATATTTTATATATCACTGAAAATATTTCTAGAAAGGTCTACTGAATTAAAAGAAACTATTTCTGCATATATGGCATCAACTGGCATAGGCAAACTGTAATGGCGTGTGCTCCTCACACCAGTCTTGAGAGGGCTGAATTAGGCAGACTAAATCAACCAAGTAAGCTGCAAGTAAGAGAACAGCCAGAGTTACAGAAAGCCAAGAGACTGGCAACAGAAGAGGGGCTGCAGGTGCAGCGTAGCAATCAGTCTTCTTGAGGGAAGAAAAAAATAGCAGTCTCCTGAGACCTAGTAGATCTTAGGACAGAGGAGACTGACTAGAATAAATGGAAGCAAAGTAAAAAATAGCCTGGGGTAAAAGAAGTAAGTGTAGGAAAGCTGCAGACCTTCATTGCTAGGTAAAGAGCCCTGGACTAGAACCCAGAGAGGAGGGCGAACCTGGGTTTCCTTATTAGTCACTGTCAAGTCATATTGCCAGGCACAGTGAACTAGAAGACTGTGAGAGTCACCGAAAGAGGGTCTGGGGCAGGGTAACAGGCACGAGAACTATTGAACACTGCTTGTCTGGAAAGACTTGGAAAATACCACATCCCAGAAAGGGAGATCTCCTGGGCTACGTCTCCACTGCACAATTATTTCAGAATAAGCTATTCCGGAAGAAATACTCTGAAATAGCTTATTTCAAAATAGTACATCTACACTACAGAGAATCCTGGAAATTAGTCTGAGGCAGGCTCCCCTAATGTGGATGTGCTACCTCAGTTTAGAGCCCCAGCAAGAACTGAGGAGTAATTACTCCGAATGGCCTGGGGGAGGAGCTATTTCAAAATAGCAGCAGTGGAGTGTCCACACTACTGCTATTTCAAAATAACTATTTCAGATGAGGCATTATTCCTCATGGAATGAGGTTTACAAACATCAAAATAAGCCACCTGTTATTTCGAAATTATTTCAAAATAACAGGCTAACTGTGTAGATGCTCACGTAGTTATTTTGGAATAATAGACATTATTCCAAAATAACGCTGCTGTGTAGAGGCACCCGTGGTGACCTGGCCAGAGATAAATCACAAAGAGGAAGCAGAAATACCTGGAGCAAGAGGATGTTTTTAATGAAAGGAAATGCAGTAGATCTCAGTAAGGCATTTGATATAGTTCCACACGGGAAAATATGAGTTAAATCACAGAAAATAGGGATTAAGATCAGAACTGAAAGGTAGATAAGGAATTGATTAAAGGGCGACTACAAAGAGTCCTACCGAAAGGTGAACTGTCAGACTAGTTGAATGTTACTAGTAGAGGCTTTCAGGGATCTGTCTTGTTGGGACCAATCTTTAACATTTTTATTATTGGCCATCACATAAAAAGTGAGTGTGCGCTAATAAAATTTGCAGATGACTCAAAGTTGGGAGGTATAACAGGGTGGCACTCCCCTCCCACAAGTGCACACATATGCCTGAGTGCATGTGCCTGCACTTTCTTTATATGACAGCTTTTTGGCTGCTCAGACCTCCAGCTGAGTCACACCCTCTGTGAATCAAACATCTCTTCCAGGCTTCACCTTAAACAGGGCCCATCTCGCTGCCCTCTTATTTAGTGTCTCCCATACTGTTTCCCCACTCAGAGAGAGTTGTGCTTCCAAGGCTTCCTCAGCCAGTCAGCCTCACAGTCTGCATTGCTTGAACTCTGCCATGTACTAACTGCTACTCTGTTTTGCAACTTCTTTTGTAGGCCTTGCTGGCCCCTGACTAGCCAGTTCTTCCAAGAGCCACTCTAGCCTCCTGGAGGACTTATCTATGCCTTTTTTCTGGGGTGGCATGTGGCAGTACCACCCCTTCACAAGAGAACTGGAATAGCATATAAGATAATGAAGAAAGTGAATTGAGATGCGTTATTTCATATAACACAAGAACACATCAGAGGTTACCATAACATATCAGGCATCACCTAATTAAATTAACACAAACAGAAGAAAGTACTTCTTCACTCACACAACACACAATCGACCTATCAGCTCATTGCCAGGGATTGTTGTGATGGCCAGAAGTACAACTAGGTTCAAAACAGAATTAGAGACATTCATGGCTATTAGTGAAGATGGTCAGAGAAACAGATCCATGCTCTGGATGTACCTAAACCTCTGACCACCAGAAGCTGGGACGGATCACTCAATAAATTGACCTTTTCTGTTCATTTCCTCTGAAGCATCTGGTAGGAAGACAGAATACTGGAACAGATGTCCCATTGATCTGACTCAGTATGGCCATAAGAACATCATTTTCTTAAGCAGAGCCTCCTATTGGCCAGTGGGTTAAATTTGCACAAACCTAACACCTACAGAAAAACCGAACTCACAAGATGCTTTAAGAATGCTGTTAACTATTGTAGGATGTGGGAAATGCCCACTTGCTAAACTCTTTACCCTATTGCTCTATTATTTGGCTTACTAAGTGATTTTGCAAGGAATGTACTTACCACAACACAAAAAGGGGATGTGTGTGTGTGTGTGTGTGTGCACGCACATGCGTGAGTGCACATGTAGGAGAAAATGGGGGGTAGGGCACCATTTAGGGAGAGCAGAGAGGCTGAAGACCCTCACCCACAAGTTCCTTACCAGGGTGCTCCTCTTCTTCTCTTTTCCATCATTCTCAGGGTGTGAGGAGGAAGCACACAACTTAGGTCACTTGCTTCTCTACCCCCTATACTCCCAAGCCAGGCGTGAGAGGAATGCAGGCACGTTGTGTGCTTTGCTCTCACTCCCTGGCAATAGTGGGAAGGGGAAGAAGGGCAGTGTCCCGGTAGGGATCTTGGGGAGGGAGGCTATAGCCCCCTTCTGTCATCTCTAAATGGCACCCTGGGTGGGGCATTCAGGGCTAGGGCAATTCCAGACCTATGGGTGGGTGCGCCCCCCAGCCAGAATCTTTAACCTGCCAAGCTACCTGCTGCTTAGTGTGGCAGCTTCCAGGAGAGTATGGAGCCCAGCTGGAAATGCACTGTGCCTTCTTCTGCAGCAGAGTGCCCCAGAGCCTGCCAGCTCCTTATTGGAGCAGTCCACAGGGACACACTGCCTTAATTTCCAATAATAAGGATACAATACATGCTTGTCTGGTACATTCAGAGGGGAAAGAGGAAGTGGTAATCTGTAAACAAGTTACTTATAAGTAGTCCAAGCTATATGTGACAAACTGAACCAGACAGCATGGAATCAGCCTGTCAGCTTTGTCACTGGCTGAAGCTTTAGTTCCACCAACTTGATAATATACAAGCCTCTCTCATGTGCTGTACTAATACTTGATTAATGAATATTAATAAAAAGCCTGAGTACTTGAGATTTCTTTATTATTAAATAAGGTCAAACCTGAATTGCAAATGTATCATATGAGGGAAAAGGATTATGCTTTGCAAATGTACTGTACACATGGTTGGCCAGTCATGAAATCAGAAATTAAATAACTACCAATAAAAACCACTTGGAGTCAGGCCCTCAGCTGCTGTAAATCTGTATTACTCCAATTATTTCAGTCAGATTCTGTGGTTATATCACTTTTTGTGGGTATCTACATTCCCTAATCCAGCAGTATGGTTATTTTGGATTATACCCTCAGCAAATTTGCAGATCACACTAAACTAAGGGAAGAGGGTACACTGGAGAGTAGGGATTGGGTCCAGAGTGACCTAGACAAATTGGAGGACTGGCCCAAAAGAAATCTTTTAGCCCAGTCCTCCAATTCAACAAGGACAAGTGTGCCAAGTCCTGCACTTAGAATGGAAGAATCCCAAGCACTGTTACAGGCAGGGGACTGACTGACTAAGCAGCAGTTTGGCAGAAAAGGACCTGAGGATTATAGTGGATGAGAAGCTGGATATGAGTCAACAGTGTGCCCTTGTAGCCAAGAAGGCTAACAGTATATTAGGTGCATTAGGAGGAGCACTACCAGCAGATCTAGAAAAGTGATTATTTATTCAGCACTGGTGAGGCTACATCTGGAGTACTGTGTCCAGTTCTAGGCCCCCTATTACAGATAGGATGTGGACGTATGGGAAAGGATCTAGAGGAGGGCAATGAAAATTATTAGGGGGCTGGAGCACATGACCTATGAGAAGAAGCTGAGGGATTTGGGCTTGTTTAGTCTTCAGAAGAGAAGAGAGAGGGAGGATTTGATAGTAGCCTTTAACTACCAGAAGGGAGGTTCTAAAGAGGTTGGAAAAAGGTTGTTCTCAATAGTGAGAAATGGCAGAATGAGGAGCAATGGTCTCAAGTTGCAGTGAAGGAGGTCTAGGTTGGATATTAGGAAAAACTATTTCACTAGGAGGGTAGCGAAGCACTGGAATAGATTACCTAGGGAGATGGTAGAATCTCCATCCTCAGAGGTTTTTAAGTCCCAGATTGACAAAGCCCTGGCTGGGATGATTTAGATAGGGTTGGTCCTGCTTTGGTTGGACTCAGTGACTTCCTGATGTCTCTTCTAGCCCTATCATTCCTTCAGGACCTCTGGAATAGGAGGCACACAAGTTTGTATAGCTTTCTTCCAATAAAGGACCATATGTATCTGATGTCTCTAAGAATAGGTCTACTCAAAAAAGAAAAACCTGGGGGACTCATGTCTCAAGAACGTGGGTCAATTACCTTGGATTCATAGAGCTCAGGCTGCAGGGCTTTAAAATAACAGAGTAGATGGTCAGGAGGTTACATATTTTGGAGATACCCAGAAAACACAATAGAAACCACCATTAGAGCTGCACAGATTTACATAAGCTGTGGGTGTGATGCTTCATGATTGAAATATGACCGTTTATATCACTGATATTGCCACTTAACACAATTGCAATAATTCTTATACAAAGTACATCATGTAATATATCAATGGAAAAGTTAGGGTTTGCTAAATAAGATTATTCTGTTTAAAAAGACATTTCATCACCGTATCTGGAGTTATGAATATTGGCTAGGTGTCTCCCTCAAATGTATTTATTCTGGGAGTAATACCCATAAGGTAGTTTACATCCAGTCTGGTCAGTCCATTGTGATTGGAGTAATCAAGATGCATGACCCACTAACAATGGGCCATAGAATAAACTCATTCTGAAGACAGTTCAGACTCCACTAGGTCAATAGCTATCCCCTGAGAGTCATCAGGCCATGTACGTACATGAGACATACTCATGTGACCCTAGACCCCTTGTAACTTTCCACAAACTGGGCTGTGAGCTGTGTTTGAATCAGGAAATTTTCAGGTACAAGGCAAAAGCTATGGGATGAGCTAGATGGTGCTTGGACCTGCCATGAGGGAAGGGGACTGGACTTGATGACGTCTCATGATCCCTTCCAGTTCAGGTATTGTATGATTCTAGACCCCTGACACATTTCCATTTTGTCTCTTTCCTGGTTCAAATTTGAAAACCTTTAAATAAGCTCGTAAAACAGGAATCCCTTCAGGGAGAGGGGGTTTGAGGGTGTGCCTACACAGCAGGTTTTAACTCAAAATAAGCTATGCAGATTGAGCTATGTCAATTGCATGGCTTATTTCGAAATAGCTTATTTCGAGTTTAGGTGCTGTCTACGCAGCACTTATTTCAAAATAGAGCGCTCTTCCTCTGACTTCCCTTACACCTCATAAAATGAGGGTTACAGGAGTTGGAGTAATAAGTCCTCCAGCTTGACAGTATTTCAACATTATTTCGAAATAACTGCCAGCTGTGTAGATGCAGACTATGGTATTTCGAAATAACACTAGTATTTTGAAATAATGCTGCTGTGTAGACAGAGCCAAAAGCAATATAGCCAAGATCACATTCAGAATAAGAGGAAGGTCTGAAGAGAATAAGTGAAAAGAAGTAGCCCAGCCAAGGGAGGGACAGCATTTGGCTCCAATCACCATAGTAATGTGAGCTCCCCACAATGTCTAACCTATTTCTCCTCACAACCCCTCAGTGAGATAGAGTGGTGTTATAATTCCTAATTTGCAGATGGGCACTGATGCACAGAGAGACTAAATGCTTGTTTTTTTCAAAGGAATTTAGGCATCTAGTGGAATTTTCAAAAGCACTTAAAAGGTTAGGTACTCTGTAAAAGTCATTAAATGCCTAACTGTATCATTGGTTTCCTAAAACCTTTGACACACTGTCCCTAAGGCACTGGCCTGAGATCATACAAGAAGTCCGGGGGGAAGTACAACCCAATATCTGGGGACTAACTCTCTCTGCTGCAGACTGAAAAAAAAGCAAGGAGGGTCTGAGAGATGGGATCAAAACCAAGCAAGCCAGTTCTTCGAGACTCCATCAAATGATGCCAAGAGATTGGGTGGGGGGGGGGGGGGGAAGAGATGATTCTGCTAGCCTGAAAAGCAGTGCAGAGCTCAGGAAGGCTGAAGAAAGAGAAGAGATAGAGAGATTGAGAGTTAGGCAGGTTCTGTCCTATGTTGGGATGTAGAGCAATAGATGCTTTGCAATTTTACATTAATTTTTTTTTAAAAAATCCCATTCTTAGTTTGAGAAAAGGAAGGAATGAAAAAGTTCTGTATGGGCATCAGATGTGTTTATGCCCCAAATTAAGGTTTCCACTGTATTCAGGCCAATTCCAGAACAAAGAACAGACATTGTATCCACAGAGTCCATAAAATTGATGGATTATTATCACTGGGCACCATCTGTGTGCTCAGCACTGTTCAGAATATACCAGAAAATATAGTCTCTCAGCCAATCTATATAAAATATGTAGCCCCTGGATAGTCTGATTGAGCACGTGTTAATATCTATTGACACATCTACACAGCCGGCCAAAAGTCAAATTAAGATACACAACTTCAGCACTTCACTCTTCCTTTGACTTCCCTTACTCCTCATGAAATGAAGGTTACAGGAGTCAGAATAAGAAGTCCTCCATTTTGACATTATTTCAAAGTAATAGCTTGCTGTGTAGACATGCATTTTGTTATTTTGAAATAATGTCAGTTATTCCGAAATATCGTTGTTGTGTAGACGTACCCTCTGTGAGGAGCTGCTGATGGGAATAGAAGCATTACCTGATTAAGGACTGGAATATTTGACCCTCCAGCTCCTGTACCTGTTTATTTTCCTTTCTTGTTTGTAGTGGCTCTGATAAACCTAAGGCGGCTCATTTGTTTCCTCAACTTTAAAATGTGGAATTTTCTTGATGTTTGATTTTATTCTCCTGCAAACACTGCAACTCAGTCACTGTTGTGTTGTGTTTAAGAGCCTTCTGGAAACTAACTGGCTTTTAATCAGAAGTGAAATCAGTATTGCCAACTCTGATGTTTTATAACTATTGTTTTCCTTAAAGCCCCAGCTCCTGGAATCAAGTAAATATGTGATCATTTCAGCCTTCATTGTTAAAGAACAATGGTTATTCTAGCCCTTCTGGTTGAGGAGAAAGTTTCACAATGTGACCCCAGTACACTCTAAAGGCTTATAAAGAGAAGGCAAATAAAAAGAACACCAAATCTGACTTCTTGTTAGTGCAGTGAGATAGAAGTTTATTTTTGTTACTGCCATGGTATAATCTAATGATAGAATAACCACCAGTGAGGACTGATTCCTGCCCTATTTCTCAGCAATTTGTCCTGAATCTGGTATTCTGAGGGTCTAATTCCAAGTGTGGTTTATTGTGGGTCAGATTTTAAAAGAAAACACATATCAATTTTACAGACTTTAGCTGTGTATGTAGTAGAAGGGGACATTCCATTCCCACAACAAGGTCAGCTTAATGAGGGCAGAGACCACAACAGAGTCCAAATAATTATACTATTTCACAGAAACCAGCCTGGAATCCTAAAGTGATATTACAAATATCTCAGTGCTCAAGACTTATCTGGAAAATCATATTATAACAGTAAGAGACAGGAAGGCAGAACAGTTTCTTCCCTTTACTCAATTCATGTCAATCTAGTTTTAAAAAATACTGTAAATTAGGGGAAAATTTTCAAATGCATGAATGCAAGACAAGCAGCCAGCTGACTTTGCATGGCAGCTGGTTGCCTGATTGCAGCTTGCTTTTAAAAATCACCTCCCTTGTTTCAACAATACTTGCCATTTGGGTACGATCTATAATCTGAGCTGAGATTTTTATGAGAGAACTAAAGGAGTTCGAGAGAGGTAGTCATGTTAGTCTATTTCAGCAAAAACAGCAAGAAGTCTAGTGGCGCTGTAAAGACTAACAAATTTATTTGGGTATTACGGCATAAACTTTTGTGAGATATAATTCACTTCCTCAGATGCTGGAGAGAAAAGAAAACAGAAAGGAATGGATACCAAGATGGGAGGGTGCCATCAGTGCTAATTACATCAGAGCGGATGCTGCTCATCTCCAACAGTGATGAGATACCTGAAGGGGAAATTACTTAGTGTAATGTGAGAACCGCTCCATGTCTCTATTTAAATCTCATTTGAGGGTGAATTAGGAGTCCAACTCCCACTGGATATAAAAATCACAGAGAACTGGAAGGATAGATGCTTGGCACTGATTATATTGACACCATTAATGGTCTCATCTATGCAAAAAATGCAGAAATGGTCATGGTCAGCCAAGACTTCTGTCAAGGATTAAAAAGAAGCAATTAGCTGCTGCAGTTACTAGCAAAAAAAAATCAGTGGGAGTCAGACACCTGAGATCCATTTGAAAATCCCAGCCTCTGATTCTAAACTAAGTTTGTCATTAATCAATGCTATGCATGGTCTAAACATTTTTGGGGTCCATATGCACCACAGTTTAACGGAGCTGGAGTTTTAGACTGAAATAACATCCATGGAGATAATGAAGTTCCAGCTATCCTAATTGCTAATTGTGGACTTACTATGAAACTACAAACATTGTATAAAGAACACTAAAATTATTTCATACTCAGTGGTGCTCAGCACCTCGGATTAAATTGTATGAAATTTAATTTGCTAATAAGCAGCTTTAGGCAGAGAAGGCTAAATATTAATTTGAAGAGTAGTTTTATGAAATTTATAGTATTAATTTGCTTTAATTATGAAAGACCATGTTATTGTTTCTCTCTTATTTTGTAAGAATATCGATGGCATTGGGGTTTGCTTGCAATAGAATGTTTTCACAAGTAGCAAATCCCTCATCTTTGTTTTGGCACTACATCAACAGCAGAAGCTGTTTATTGCTTCACATGCCAATGCCATGAACATTAGCCATAAAATTACTATAATTAAGTGTGCGTTTTATTAATCACAACTAGTGTGGAAGTATCAGGTTTGGCTTGGGATGTTTGAACCTGCCAAGTTCGAGAGATCTGCAAAACAGATTAAAAATGGCATTTTCATGTGACCAACTGTTTCTCAGTATATTGTTCTGAATTCCATAAATATTGTAGTTTCATTTAAAATAAAAGCCAGTATGTGAACTGATAGGAATTATTCTAATATAGATAGGCATGTCATTTGGAACTGTTGTCACAAATTGAGTGTTTATGCCTTTTTATGTGAACAGGTGCTAAATGAAATTCTGTGGCAAGTGGCTTTTTCTCCTATTCATATATCAGAAGAATATAGAGAATTGTAGGTAATCAGCTTACTCCTTAAAACATTCATAAATCTTTTATGTGATCCATATTATAGTGCCCTTATTATTTGCATTCCATTATTATTATATAACAGAAGTATGTGTGCAAACTTTAAACTAACATTAAAAGTGCAATTTCAAGCACTCAAAAGTAAGGAAATACCACAATTAAGGTTTGCCATGCAACTTTAATTCAGTCCCCTGATGCATATCATTCATGATAGTTGCATGATCACATACTCTATTTTCCCTAGAATCCCTGCCTCATTCAGTGAATGGAATGGGTTTTTTAGCCTCTTCGTTCAATGTATGCCCACATCACTTAACCACTCAGAATTTAAATACTACATTGGATAGAGGATTGTTAATTTTCCCGTGAGCTTTTCTATAGCACTCAGAACTTCGGAAACAAACATATGTCTCTTCATAACATCCCTGTATGGCAGTAAAATTACTCTAGTTTTACACAGGGGACTGAGGCAAAGGCCTAAATTGCACAAATTTTAGATGCTCAAATTGAAGATGCCTCAGACCTAATTTTTCAAGGTTACTAGCAATTTTGTGACACTTCATACATTCAAACAACAGCTATCATTGACTTTACTTGCCAATGAGTGTCAGTGCTTTGGCAAGTAAGGCCCCAGGCACGGGAGCCAACAGACTTGCTGGGTCCCTGGGCAAGGTGAGGATATTAAAAGAATTAAAAATGACAGAGATTCGCTTCTCTGGGTCTCAGCGTGGAAACTTACAGTATAAATGGGGAGGTTTAATGTGCTCAGCACAGAAAAGTCCAACCAACCCATAAATAAAGAATAAACCTAATAGTGTCTGTCAGGGCTGATCCCCACTCTGGCACCCCAAGTACAGAAGGTGGGGTCCCACAAAGACATCAAATACCTTGGCCTCTATGCTCTGCTTACAAAAAAACAAAAACAAAAAAACAGAGTCACAGATACACTTGCTCTGAGAAATAAACAAAACATCTGCCACCACCAAGTGAAACAAACCCCTTTCTTCTTGAACCCAGGTAGAAAGCACTTCCTTCCTCAGGGGAACCCCAAGCTCCTCTGCCGCAAGAGAGCTTGAAAAAACAAAAGAGAAAAACAAGCTGCAGTCTCTGGTAGATGACCTATTAGTCTGAGGCATGCAGACACACACACAGAGATCTCCTGTACTTTCCAGAATACAATAATCAAATCACCACCTTAAAAAATGATTTTTATTAACAAAACAAAAGATATACCTGATAAAGCATACTTGATTGCTGGGTGTTATAGAGCAACTAAGTAAAACACATTAAAACACAGAGAAAATATCTGGGAACAACACTTTGATAGTGAATGGGGGAGGAGAGGCATAAATTCACACAGAGCAGTTCAAACCAAACCACAAAATGAAGAAAAAATACCCTAACTGTGACTAGATACACTTTTTTCCCTTTAATTACTCATAATCCCTTCCTGGTTCAGTCCATTTCCATGCCCTGAACTTCTTGGAGGCATGTTAGTCCAACTTGGATTTAAACCATCCTGTGTTTCTCCACTCCTGGCTTAACTCTTCCACGCTAAGAAAACAGGCAAGCTTTCTTATACAATTCAGATTTCAGCACTCTATCCCCATTGGTTCTTCTGGCTCCCTGCCGACACACTTACTAGCTACCTAAATTTAACCCCTTAGTCACCGGATGCTGGCCAGCACTCTTCCTATCCAACACAGCATCTGACTAAGCATTCCCTGTTATACTCATATATCCATAATTCCAAAATTTAATCCTTTCCTAACCATAGACATTACTGGATTCTCTATGCCTTGCTCTCTGGCTCCTTACATGTCTTCCCAGAAACTCTTCCTTGGCCAACAGGAACAGGTAGGGCTGCTGCTTCCAATTCAAAAGTCTATACTCTGTTTTTATTGGTTCTCCTGACATCCTGCCAATTCACTTCTTGTTTCCTTCTTGGACTTACTGTCTATGGTTTTAACACCTTACAGGCAGGGCAATGAGAGTTAGGCCTAATGAGTTAACAACTACTGAGAACAAGGCCTGGAACATCCAGAAAATGGTGTTACTCCTCCTTCTCCATTCACCACAGTCCCTCTTCTTGGTTCTCTTAGCTATCAGAAAGCAGTATTTGCCACAAGGATTTGTAGACTTATTGATAGGTATTGAAGGCCCTGTCAAATCTAAGATGTCCATGAACCTATGAGAACTCTCCTGGAGCACCACAACAGGGATATCAAGAAAGAAAGCTATTTTTTAGAAGATCTTTGCAAGTCCAATAGTCATCTTAGACCAGTGAGGTAACGAACACAGTTTCATGTTCATCAAGAAAGAATGCAGAAGTGGCTGAGGATGATTCTCTTTAGTGGATGGAGGTTCCAAACTTCACAGATTTTCAGGGTTTTCCTATCTTACTGGATATCCTCATGCAAACTAGCATGCCATCTACTAGATCTATGAGGTGGAGGATCTAATCTAGAAGGAGGTATACCCCACTTGATCCACCAGAGTCATAGGTATGACATAGGGTCCTAGCCACACTGCCCCAAATTTCCCTATTCAGATTCCAGTAACAAAACTCCCTTCATCAAGAAGAGGAGTGCCAACACGTATCTCAGGAGGTGGGAGAAAATAAGAGCCTCCATCAGATTCTGATGAGGACCCTGAATGAGCCAAACATGTGGTGCTGTACCAGACGTGCTGCTCTAGAAATATTGGTACCAGGATATCATGTAGGTTTATCGTTGGTCTGCACCAGTCAGGAAAATGTTGTATGTTCTGATGTTCTATCCTGCCTCCCCCTCCCTCATGCCAGAGTCTGACTACAAACCTGAGGTAAGCTCATAGCAGGGGGCTAACTGGTAGAGAGCTCTAGTTAGTGGTCTAGCAGAACAAAGTCTTAACTCCTTGGACAACTCTAAACTTTTGTGCTTCCTCCAAAGCAATTCTAGAGGGGAACTTCTCACCAACAGGATTGTTAAAACATGTTGTGTAGTGGGGATGCTGAGAGCCATTGAATCAAACTGTAAATCCTGTGTATAATGGACACCACTTCAAGCAGGAGGGTGCTGAGGCACCGCCCACACAAACCCCTAGTCCCAGCACCTATACTCACTGATGCGGAGCTGGAAGGCTCAGAAGGTAGATGCTAAGCATCTCCATAAAGGTGTGGCACAGTCTCACCTCTCTGTCTTTCTTTGTTCAGTGCTTAAAGTCACTGAAAATTTGACACTGGACCCCGAACACCAGCACAAAGTTTAAACCCTAGAGACTAAGGTATCTCCCAGTACAGGCACTGATGGCCTCTAAGAGGAGGAACTGGTGCTCCAATAGCAAATAATATAACAAATGAAACCTACACTAATCTAAGCAACTAATTTTGTAATGAATACCAATCACTATTTACAGAAGACTAAGTACATTCCCTGAAAGGGGAGAACTTGTACAAGTAAAAGAATGTACTCTGACTTCTAAACTTTGGTAATAAGAAGCAATGGGGAGGTCTGGAGTGGCTCCTGCCCTTCATATCATTAGTGGCATGAGACAATTGAAGATGCACACACTGCCCTGATGGGTACCTATTAAGGGAAACAATCTCTGATTCTAGTGCACTTGGGGTTTCACAAACCTGAAGTGGAATGGGCATATGCAATCACTAGGAGAAGAACTACATAGACATTCTGTGGCAAAGGCACAATCCCATTTTTTCAGGTTATTTTTCACCTAACTTAACCATGAAACAAAGCTTTCTTTGTGCAGTCCCTGTCTTACTTACTGCCCACCTTCCAGCTTCCTCAATAAATGAAACCAGGGTCCTAGAGACCACAGCCTTATTCAGGACAAAAATCTGATTCCCTAAGCCTCGTCCATTCTGTGCAATGAATGAGGAAAGGGTCATAATTTTTCAATACCTTGCAACAGAATGTTCTTTTAATATAGCATTTGAATGTAATTTCCTAAGCTTAGATAAAGATTAGATTCTACCATGTGGCACCATATGAACCTGCAACTTGAATATTAACACAGTAGGATGGGAAAAATTAGATCCATTACTCAGATGTCTATTACTTGATCCAATAGACTGGCTGTAGTAGTAGTAGCTTGTTAACTTATATGTAGACCAATCAGTAGAGGTGGATGGAGTACATACTTTACCAGGAGGTTTTCACAGCTATTTTCTAGACAGCAAAGAAGTGTTGTGACTCAGGAATTCTGAGTTCAATTACAGGTGATGGTTGTGTATTCTAGTGATGGCAGACTCTTCTAGTGATCATGAAATGGTTTATTTCAGGATCCTGACCAAAGCAAGAAGAGAGAGCAGCAAAATATAGATTCTTGACTTCAGAAACAGACTGATTCCCTCAGGGAACTGATGGGCAGGATCCCCTGGGATGCTAACATAAAGGGGAAAAGGAATTCAGGACAGCTGGCAGTATTTTAAAGAAGACTTATTGAAGGCACAGGAACAAACCGTTCCAAATTGGAGGATTGGGTCAGAAAAAAATCTGATGAGGTTCAACAAGGAGAAGTACAGAGTCCTGCACTTGGGACAGAAGAATCCCAAGCACTGTTATAGGCTGGGGAATGATTGGCTAAGCAGGAGTTCAGCGCAGAGACCTGGGGGTTATGGTGCATATGAGATATGAGAAGCTAGATATGAGTCAACAGTGTGCCCTTGTAGCCAAGAAAGCTAACGGCATATTAGTAAGAGCATTGCTAGCAGATCTAGAAAAGTGATTATTCCCCTTTATGCAGTGAGGCTGAGGCCACATCTGGAGTACTGTGTCCAGTTCTGGGCCCCCGATTACAGAAAGGATATGGATACATTGGAGAAGGTCCAGCGGAAGGCAGCAAAATGATTAGGGGGCTGGAGCGCATTGTTACCTGTCCTTGGCATCAGTCAAGGAATAAACCCAGACAAAGGATGAACTTGAGCAGTACTGAAGCTTGCTTATTAGTACAAATTCTTAATGGGATGGCAATACTCACACACACACATACACACACCACATTCATGCTGGCAGTTTGGAGGCAGGCTGTAGGCGGCAAGAGTTAGTTTTGATTTCACAGGTGGCTGAAATTGGCCAGGTGACAGTCCCCTGGAGATTCAGCTGAGAGGTGATCCATGGGAGATGCTTTATTTCTTCCAGTCCATTCCTGGGCGTGGTATGCTGTTACATCTTTCTGAAGGACCTCTCTGGCTGCCTGTCACATCAATTTATGGCGTTTGCAGGGGTTATCCTTAGCCAAAAATGGCAATGCATGCTGTGCTACTTTATGATTAGCAGTTCTCACTTACACTTCCTCATGCACTCATACATATTCATAAGCAGGATTTTAACAAGCATGTACTTTCTTAACATAACAGGAAACTCTGTTCAAACTGCAGCTGAAAGGGAAGATGAGGCGGAGGGGAAAACAGAGACCGGTCGTGTCCAGCCAGCTACGTTGCAATGGGCGGGGGGCCATGTCCGGCTGGCTACAACATGACTTACGAGGAGAGGCTGAGGGATTTGGACTTAGTCTACAGAAGAGAAGACTGAGGGGGGATTTGATAGCAGCCTTTAAGTACCAGAAAGGGAGTTCCAAAGAGGATGAAGAGAGGCTGTTCTCAGTAGTGACAGATGACAGAACTAGGAGCAATGGTCTCAAGTTGCAGTGGGAAAGCTCTAGGTTGGATATTAGGAAAAATTACTTTACTAAGAGGGTGGTAAAGCACTGGAATGGGTTACCTAGGGAGTTGGTGAAATCTCCACCCCTAGAGGTTTTTAAGTCTCAGCTTTGACAAAGCCCCCGCTGGGATGATTTAGTTAGGGTTGGTTCTGCTTTGGGCAGAGGGTTGGACTCGATGACCTCCTGAGGTCTCTTCCAACCCTCTGATTCTGTGAACATGCCTCTTCTAAGCATTTTAAAATAATAATGCTTGTTGTTGTGTAAAAGTAATGGTCAATTATTTAACACTCAATAAAAGTTTGGGTGCACCTCCCCAGGGATGCCAAAGGCAATTCTTTGAACAAGGCAATACTCTGCCAAATTTCAACTTCCTGTTCCTACAATTGGAGGCATTATAGCTTCTCAGTAAAATGTGAAACTAAAAACAGGGTCTCAATGAAAAGTATTAGGAAAAATAAATGATAGGCATTATTGCCAGCTCCAACTACAACAAACACACATATTTACATAATTAGCATCGCTTGTGTCATCTTTGCAATAAAATTATACCAATTGTATAACTGATATTTATACAGAGGGTGCCACGACTAATTTTTCCAGTGTCAAAACAAGGAAAAGAAATTCCTTTTCCTAGCTTGCCTACAGCTGTGTAGATATGAATGCCCCCACAACTGTGTAGATATGAATGCCCCCAACTGAAAAAGGTAATTGATGCAAAACATCTCTGCCCAGGGGCATCCCTTGGCACGTTCTGTGTTCTTATTCTATATTCAAAACCTTATGGACTGCTGAAGTCAATAAGCCAAATTAGAAATTAACTAGCATAGACATCTCCTGTAACTGCAAATCAAATCAAATCTGGCTTTCAGAGGAAATGCATATTAAATAAACCCTTTACTATGTATTATTTAAGAATGTAGTGGGACAAATTGTAAATAAAATCTAGAGAGTAAAATGTTTCTGGTCCCTACATATCTATAGGGACTATTTACCGCTAACCCAATAGGGATCTCAAGAAAATATGTAGTTTGTTATACATTTAACAAGAAAATCCACTAAGTTATTAACTACAAAAATTAGAAGAATTAATAATTGCAATTTATAAAATAGGTACTTGTTTTATTGGGAGGTGTAATATGTGATTAACAAACAAGAAGGAATTAAACTTCTTGATTTATTTACTAGTTTGAAAGCTTATGCCCAACTAAATCTGTTAGTCTGCAGGGTGCCACCTGAATCCTCATTGTCTTTGCAGATACAGACTTTGATACGTGACTGATTCTTTTTACCACCTGGAGATAATTTGTGTGTGTCTGTCACAGTACAGACATGGATATCTTATGAGCCTCTTACTAATTACTCTTTGCTCCCACCATGATTGACATTCCATGATGTGACAGGTTTTCTTCTTTTTACATATGAATACCTATCTACTTGAATGCAAACCAGCCCAAAGCAGAGAAAGAGTAATTTCATGTGAAGAGTGCAGGCTGAGCTTATCTTTAATTGTTACACTGGAAATGAAGACCATAAAGAAAATAAGATGCTATCTCTAAGAGGCAATGTGGAAATTCAAGAGAATGCTGGAAACCCAAACCATGTCATTTAATACTGAGTTTCATAATACTTTAATGTAGATCACTGGCTGAAATATTTGAAACTTTCCATTTGCAAGAATCACTCACTATACATTACACTCACTATACGATGCAGAAAGAATACCTAAAATATGGCAACCATATGAAATAATGAAAACAAAGAAAGAAACTGAAAAGTAGATAGCCATGACCACATAATTTCACTACGATAGTCCCTGCAATGACCTGAACTTGGTAAAATTCAGTGTAGTGGCTACCAAAAGCATCTGACATATAAAATGAAAAGATGGTGCCTGCTTCAAATAGCTTACACAGTCTAAATAAATCTCATAGTTTGCTAAGATAAAATTATCCTGAAACATTTATTTTTAAAAGTTAGTTTGTCCACCTGCTTTGTAGGGAGTCTTATTGACAAAGCTAGCTATAAAAAAAAAAGACACTTTATTTCAGCATAATGAATTACTTCATCAAAATATCGTTAGATCCTTCAGATATCTAGAATTTGTGCTAACAAACTTACCTACCAGTTGCTTTAAATAATCTTTAAGCTCTGTAGCAATTAGGAAGGAGGAAATTAAAAACCTTAGGTTGTTATTTTTTAAAGTCCCTCTACATGCTTCCTTGACTACACACCAATAGTTAGAGACACCTTTTGAAAAATTAATGGAAACAAAATAGTTAGCACATTGTAAACCATTTTTCTTTAAGAGATCTGACATATGTATGGTGTTTCTTTCATTTAATCACAGAAGGGACTGGAATAAATCTTATTTAATTCAGCTAATGCATTATACAACTTGTATTAGCTCCTATAGAATAGCTTAAAATCATAAATATTGTTTCTAGTAATCAACACAACAAAAATGTTGTTGCCTTGGAAACAAGCACTTTTTTTTTTTTTTAAAAGGAAAACACCTTTGAAAATATTTTGTGCAGTCCTGTATAGGATATTGAAGTTCTCTTGGACCCTGTAACAATTTAACACACATCAGGTCAGATTATCCTTAGTTGTGTTTTTATTATTGTTAGTTTCCAGCAAACTACTTATAGAAGCTTATGTTTATTTAAACTGCTCCTTATTAGCTACTTCTGTATCTTCTAATGTATCTTTTCCTCCATTGTTCTTTCAGTTATGTTTTAGATGACAGAAGTGGTCATGAATATTCCTATAAAATTCTGCATTGCTCTGAAGAGCTAGTAAAAAACCAGAGTCTTCAAGTGACTTGGGAATTGAATGCAACACTTCAAGTTGGACTGTTCCTCTCTCACAGTTTAGGAAAAATAGAGAGTTTCAGACATGTGTGTTCTGAGTACATGGTACAGGAAAGGGCAACAAAAATGATAAAGGATATAGAACAGATTCCATAAGGGGAAAGATTAAAAAGACTGGGACTCTTTAGCGTGGAAAAGAGGACATATGATCGAGGTCTATCAAATCATGAATAGTGTGGAGAAAGTGAACAGGGAAGTATTGTTTACACCTTCACATAACACAAAACCTGGGGTGTCCCAATGAAATTAATAGGCAAGAGATATAAAAGAAATGAAAAGAAGTATTTCTTCACACAACACAGAGTCAACCTGTGGAGCTCATTGCCAGGGAAGCTGTGAAGGATGAAGCTATAACGGGGTTATTAAAAAAAAAAAAAAAACGACTTTTAAGATAGGCCAACCAATGCTTATTAACCAAGACTGTAGGGATGCAATCCAATGCTCTTGGTGTCCCTAGACTCTGATTGCTAGCAGCTGCGTGTGGATGACAGGGTTTGATCACTCAATGATTACCTGTTCTGCACATTCCCTCTGAAGCATCTGGCATTGACCACTGTTGGAAGACAAGATGCTGGGCGAGATGGACCAATGGTCTAACCCAGTATGTTTGTTCTTATGTGGCCAGTATAATATCTGGCTCCGCTCAACTGTTAGAAACCAGAGAGGGCCTTTGAATGCACATAGGCAATAACCATATGCTCCCTTGATTTTGGCACTTTCTAAATGTCAAGCCTAATTATTTATAAAACATGAAAATGAGATTAACACAAAACAGCTAAGGCCCTGATCTCATAAACAACTTAAGCATATGCTTAGACTTACACATATTAGTTCAATAACATGTATGCTTATATTTGAGTTTGACAAGAACTACCGACACGTATAATGTTAAGTATATTTGCAAGATCAGGACTTAAATTTGCCCAGCTACTTCTCCCTAAAATCACAAATTATTTACAAAAACAATGAGGAGACCTGTGGTACCTTATAGACTAACAGATTTATTGGAGCATAAGCTTTTTTGGGCAAACACCCACTTCTTCAGATGTAAAATTATTTACAGCACCCCCATTTAATTGGGGCCTAAGCGGAGACATCCAAATGGCTTCACTTGTGCCAGCTTGTGGGTGCATGAATGATATGTGGATTTGCTGATGATACTAACGCAGCAGATAACTTTGATCTGGTCACTTAGGGTATGTTTACACAGCAGCGTTATTTTGGAATAACTGACATTATTTTGAAATAAAGTGCACATCTACACAGCAAGCCATTAATTTCAAAATAATTTTGAGATAGAGGACTTTTTATTCCAACATCTGTAACTCTGATTTCACAGGGAGTAAGGGAAGTCAAAAGAAAAGTATTCTTTCTTCGAATTCCTGCTGTGTAGACAACGCCATAAGCCAAATGAAGCTATTTCAATTTCAGCTATGTAATTGACATAGCGGAAGTTACATATCTTAATTCAACTTTTGCCCTGCAGTGTAGACATGCCCTTAGTGATCATCCTGAACCTATTCCTGTGCTTGACTCCCAATGGAACATCTGGTAAAACATCAATAACAAGAAAAAAATGAAATAGCTTTGGAGGAGGAGGTGTCAGATAGAAAGAAAACTAGAAGCAGGAGATAAGAAAAAATATCTTGTAAGTCAATCTTTAAAGACATCAAATTCACTATCACATTATATCTCTATTTCTCTCTAATTTGAGGGAGAAAGGCATCAGATGGCTGTTTTGAACTCACATGAATATCTACCTGACCTCTGAAACAATTATCCTTCCTGTTTCTGACACCAATGTTGATTCTGTGCCAAATGGTAGCAGATGTCCAGGGCTTTTCAAGTTGGCTTCTAAGTGAAAGTTGAAACAGCCTTTCCATATCTTCATATGCTAAGAGTAAAATCATTTATTTATACATATATATCAATCAGACTTCTAACAGATAGACAGCATGAAGGATCTCAACCCAACATCTAAGAGCCAGCTCTAGCTCAAGAATTGATTCTAGTCACAGATTAAGGCAAAGACCAAACTCTCCAATTGCTCTCACAGCATTCTCTATCCTTAACTTGGCCTGCCTAAAACTGGTGGTACCACGTCTTTCAAAAACTGAACATTGGCTTGCACACACGGAGAAAAAAAAAAAAAAGATCTTAGAAGACTATGGGGAACACTGCCACTTGAGGAGTCTCCCCATAACAAAATATCTGGCTGTTGTGCTCTGGATTCTATAACTGAGAAATTAAGATGGGATAAGCTACAGAAAATAGGTTCAATTCACCAGAATACACACAGAACCCTTGTAAGAAGCTTTTCTGGAAGACATCTTCTGGAAAAACTTCTTCCGAAAGAGAGCATCCACACAGCAAAAGCACATTGAAAAAGTAATCTGTTTTTTTCCAAAAGATAGCATCCACATTGATTGGATGCTATCTTGCATTTAAGTTGTGATTACTATGGACAGAGTGGCCACCAGGGCACCTGTGCTTTTTCCAAGAGGCCTCTTCTTTCAAAAACAAACAAAACAAACAAAAAACTCTCTTCCCTGTCCACACACGCCTTTTTCCGAAAAAGCTCTTTCAGAAAAAGGCTTCTTCCTTGTAGAAAGGCTTCTTCCTTGTAGAAAGAGGTTTACTGCTGTCAGAAAAATCCCTGTATTCTATTGATTTTCTGTTGAAAGAACGCAATTGCAGTGTGGACATAAGTATAGTTTTTCCAGAAAAAAAACTCTGCAGTGTAGACATACCCTGACAGATGGAAGTGAGGATTATGGAAAGGGAGTGAATGGAAATCCCCAGTGTATATGTAGGTGTGTCTCTTGATTTTTTTTTTCCATTAGTGTTATTGTTGATAGCTAAGCCCAGACCTGAGTATAGTAGCTAAACTCTTTTGCTGGAGCAGGAGACTGGTGGAGGCCTGAAGAGTGCCCAATTTTCTATGACCTAAGTTGGTCAAGTCTTAAATCCAATTCTCCACAGAGGTTTGATCACAGAGGACAGCAGAAGTTAATTGTTGGTTATATTTGGAATGGAAGACTGTGGCTTTTTGCAGGCCCACCTCAAAATGCTAAAGGTATGCAAGTTTTCAAATACCAAATAACTAGGCTTATCTGAAGGTATTACAATAGCCAACTCCCTTCAATCTGATGTTATTTCTGAAAAGTACTATATTTAGATGGCATTACATCTGGCAATTCAAACTGCACACCATTACTCTAGCAAAATGCAGCCCAAACTTCAGCAGCATTCCACAAGGCAACTGGAATGTCCATGAAGCTGTAGCACCAGTTTTAGCTCCCTGACTTCTTTCAGAGTTGCTATTTTTCAGGAACTAGAGCCCATAATCTGATCTGAAAGTAATTAGCAAAGAATAAACACACACTTAGCACATAGCCTATGTTAAGAAGAAGCCTGTATCAGTTGCTCAAACTCCATAAATAGTACAGCAACAAGTTGAACTTTATGCAGTTATTTAAAAAAAAAAAGAAAGCTGGAAACTAAAACAAGATCTTCCTAAAATTTCTGAGCAGCTAGTTCGCAAGGCAGGCAGGTCAGGGAGGTGGGAATCTGCACATCCCTATCTTTGTTTCTCCCTTCTTTGTGCATGCACCTGGATTTCAGCAACGATCCAGGACTACTATAATTGCCTTTTGCCAGCTATCAACTGAACACAAATGGTTTCTCTTTTTTCATAATACCAACTATATATACATAAAATGCTTCTAATTATGTTACCACTCGAGAAAGAAATATTGGAGTGATTGTGGATAGTTTTCTAAAAACATCTGTTCAACATGCAGCAGCAGTCAAAAAATCTAGCAGCGTTCAGAACCATTAGGAAAGGCATAGATAATACAAACTGAGACTCCATAATCTGGAGTTCCCTAGTCTGGCAACATCCTTGGTCCAGCATTGTCAGGGATAAGCCAGCAGGCTGGGGCCAGAAGCAGGGAACTAGGGGGCCAAGAGAGTAGAGCCCCAGGCAGCAGTGGGGGGCTCCCAGGCAGCAGTGGATCTGCTGGGGAGATCTCTGAGCTCCAGGTAGCAGTGGGAGCCACTAGGGAGAGCCCCAAGCTCTGGATGGCAGAACAACCCTTCCACCCCCCACCCTTACCCCCAGAGAAAAACAGAACTACAGAGGGTAAAGCAGAGGTTCCTGACACAGTGGGCAGAACCATGAGAGGGGAGGGGGCAGGAAAGACTCCCATGGCTGTGGGGAGAGCAAACACCTGGGCAGCAGTGGGATGACCAGAAGGAAAAGTGGAGCCCTTAACACATTGACCTCCAGGAGTCTGGCAAATTCTTAGTTCAGGACCTGCCAGGTCCTGAGGGTGCCGGACAAGGGATGTTCAACCTGTAGTAGAGAACATATAAATACATAATATATCCAGAGTGTGAGTGTCAATCTTATGAGGAGGGTATGACAGGGGTCTATAAAACCATGAATTGTGTGGCTGAAGTGAATAAGGAAGTGCTATGTACCTTTACACATAATATAAGAAAGAGTGGTCCCTTAATAGGCAATAGATGTAAAATAAATATAAGGAAGTACATCTTCACACAACATACAGTCAGTCAGTCTATGAATTCATTGCCAGGGGATGTTCTGAAGGCCAAAAGTAAAAATTAGGTTTGCAATAGAATTAGATAAGTTGTTTTTTAAAAAAAGCTGTGATGATCAGGGGTGGAACTCCATGCTCTGGGTTTCACTAAACTGGTGAGCACCAGAAGGTGGGACTGGATGACAGGGGATTGGATCACTCAAGAAATTGCCCTGTTCTTTTCATTCCCTCTGAAGCATATGGCACCAGTCAGTGTGGGAAGACAAAATACTGAGCTAGATGGACCATTGGTCTAACCCAGTATAGCCACCCTTATGTTCTAGTGTTCTCCATCCAGGTGGAGGATTCTGTAAGCCTGATGAAGTGCAAATTTTGTTTACTCGTAAACCTTAGCTACAGACACAAATTGAACTCCTTTAACTCTATTGATATAGTTATAGCTGGTCAAATGTACCCTCCCCCCTGTGGATGAAATTATAGTCTGGTCTACACCTCTGAAAAATGTAATTAAATTGACCTAACTCCTGATATAGACACCACTAGACCAACAGGAGAATTTTCCTTTTAACCTAGCTACATCTCTTCAGGAGGTAGAGTACTTAAGCTGATTCAAGAACACTTCTCAGTGAAGATAATGTCTTTACTGTAGCACTAGTGGCATAGCTGCAGCAATGCTGCTGTAGAGGTTTGTGTGGACAAGCCCTAAGAATAAGAATGTTCATATTGGTATGGCTACTCCCCTAGAAAAAGAGGAATAAGCTATACTAAATAAAGCAGATTTACGTTGATATAATTGTATCCATACTAGGGTCGTACAGGTTTCCCTATTTTGATATAAGCATCACATCCATCACCAACAGGATTAAATTTCCAAAAACTGCAGATATGACAATCCCTAGGGAATGTTGACAACTGGACTTTCTATTTGTGGGGTGGAGTGGTGGAGGGAAGGCATTAGGAAGAAGGCTCTTTTCTGGGGGATAGGTCAAGTTGGAGTTTATTTTGGACTTGTGATGAGATTGTAACTTCATACACACCTAACTCAGTATGTTTTTAGTAATATTGATACTCAGGGCCTAACAAAACCTATTCAGAATCATTGTACATTAGACCTCCCTAGTCCTGTACTCTTGGGACCTGACCGGTCCTGGATGATGGATTTGCTGGACCAAGGGAGGTCATAGCTGTCCCCTCCCCCCTCCCCCCCCACTACAGGCATCATTAGCCCTGATCCAGACACTGACTCCCTACCTGTCAGCTTCTTCTCCCTCCAACCTCCTCCCCACCCCCAGTCACTGGCCCCACTGCCCTGCCAGCCTCACTGGGCTCCCTGGCTCCTCCGGACAGCTCCACTGCCACACACTGGGTTCCTGATTGCTGGACTGCCCCACTGCCCTGCCAGCCTGCAGGACTCCCAACCACCATCCTCCATCAGGAGGATCGGATCCTGGAATATCTGTGGTCCTGCCAAACCACGGATGATGCCAGATCAGAGAGTCCCAGTTTACAGACCTGTATTGACCAGGCCCATAACATTTTTGTGCTCACTAATAGGCCTTTTTGCATTTTGTTTTACCAATATATATATATATATTTTTTTTTTTTACAGGAAACAGGATGGTTATGATTGTTTTCTTTTCTAACATGTTATTTACCAGTATCTGTTGTATAATCACAAGCTTCAAGATGTACAAGATGTTTTCAATTTGGCACAGCCATGAAATTCTATTTTCAAATTGTTTATTATTTGTTGCACACAAGAAAATAATTTGCTTCACTGATTCCTCTAGCAGTAACAATGCACTGCAATTAGAGGTGAGCCATTACTACCTACCAACACAAAAAGTGCTGACACACTAATTCTCAAACAGGTGTGAACAGACTCATTTTCCATAATTGAACAGGCTTTAAACACCCCAACAATCACCAATGATATGTGAATTATTAACAATAGACACCTGCAAACAACTGTGTTTTTTTTGTTTCGAACTATGCAAAATATTAAAGATGTTTCCAGATAATTTAATGCCAGGTTTGTGTAGCTAGGACTGAATTGCAATGTCCTTATGCTATCTTTGCTTAGAAATCAAATCCACTGACTATAAATCCTTAGCATTTAGGGTATGTCTACACAGCAAAGTTATTTTGAAATAACAGTTGTTATCCTGGCCACCGCGGGCAGTCCATAGTGCGATTGCAACAGAACAAACCCTCCCAGGGAAGGGACTTGCAACACGTCCCCCGCTTTTCCCTCAGGCAGCCTGTCCCCTCCTTGCCCCCCCCCCCCAGGCACAGTGGCTGGAGACTGCCATACCTGCATGAGCACTGCTCCGACAGTGGATCTCACCACGCCGAACTGGTTGCCGACGGATCGGTAGCTATCCGGCGTGGAGAGCTTCCAGAAGGCGATGGCCACATGCTTCTGGAGGGGAATGGTGGGCCTCATGTGCGTGTCCCGTCGCTGCAGAGCAGGGGTGAGCCACTCACAGAGCTCGAGAAAGGTATCCTTCATTCTGAAGTTCTGGGTCCATTGTTGGTTTCCCCAGCACCCCAGGACGATGTGGTCCCACCAGTCGCTTCTGATGTCCAGACGCCAGATGTGGTGGGGCACGCTGGCATCCAGGTGCTGCTGCTGCTCCTCCTCGTCCCCCAGGAGGGTCCGGAAGAGGGCCTGGGGGTCGGGCTGCAGCAGATGCTGTGAGGCAGACTCCAGCAATTGCTGCCAGGCTTGCAGCAAGACATCCAAAATGAGCACTAGAGTGATCAGGGGCAGCTCTGGCTCCATGTTGCAGAGTGCTGTGGTGTCCCGAGTCAGAGCAACCAAAGCAGGCAGAGAGAAAAATGCTTTGCTGTCCCTCAGCAAGATAGGCAAGCAAGCAGGCAAAGCTGAGAACTGGCTGTCCAGGGGGGTCCCTTTAAGCACAAGCCTCAGATAGCCTCGGGCCACAGCCACACAAAGTAACTACTGAACTGATGCCCTGCTGGAACCTGTTTCAGTTGGCCTTAAATGCGATTCAGCATCCAATCAGTGTGGACGCGCTATTTTGAAATAGCAAAACGCTATTTTGAAATGCATTTTGTGCGTAGGCGCGTTATTTCGAAATATCTTATAATAAGGTATAATATAAGATATTTCAAAATAACGCTGTAGTGTAGACATACCCTTAGTCTCCTTCAAAGCCTACTGAAATCATTGGGAGTCTTTCTACTGAATTCAGTGGGGTTTGGACTAAAGTATTTAAACAGGACAAAAGATTTCAGTATAGTCACATAACACTAAATCCTCTTTTCTTACTTATTTTGATTGCAGTTTGCCCAAGGAAGGAGGAGGAGTCACCAGAGGAATCTATTTCCCCATCAAAATGGTAAGGAGTTAGAAGTGTACAGTTTTTCCTGTTAGTGATGCATCACTGGTTATTATCCATGCATCACTCCAAAATCAGAGCAGTGGTTATTAAATCAGTTTATCAAAAACTGAAAGATTGTCAAGCAAAATAAATTGTTCACAGTTTCTTGAGAAAGAATGCACTCTAATAGAATTTAATGTATTCTGTCGGACACCAAGTTTTATAGTTATTGCTCTGCTTTGCATACCTGCCTCGTTTGGAGTCCTTCACAAGAGAAGTGACAGCACAGCACAATCCAACATAGAAGTCTTTGAAATGCTACAGAAAATAAATTTAAGAATAAGGCCAATCTGCTTAAACATGGGGGACCCAGTGGTGGGACATGTTCAGTCTGTAAAAAGGACAGCCAACAACTGCTGAGACTTAATAAACCTTCACCAGGAATAGATGGGATTTTCAAAAGTGCCTCTGACTTAGAAGCACAAATCCCATGGTCACTTAAACTATGAATACATGCAGTTAAAAACTTGCAACTGGCCTATGTGAGGGTCCCAGTGCTCAGGTTCCAGCCCAACCCTGAAAACATCTACACTGCAATTAAATAGCCCCTTATTCTGAGCCCTGTGAGCTGCCATGGGGTAGCCATGAGTTTTTAATTGCAGTGTAAATATACCTTTAGGGTACGTCTGCACTACGGAGCTATTTCAGGATACCAGAAGTATCCCGAAATACCTATTCCACATCTATTGGGCAGCTTATTCCAACATGCTGGTAACCCTCATTCCATGAGGGTTAAGGGAAATTTTGGAATACCACGTTATTTCAAAATTTGGCACTGTTTACACAGTGCCAGGTTGAAAATAGCTCAAAATAAGCTATGCAATTTGCACTACACAAATTGCTTATCTTATTTCGATTGAATTATGAAATAAGCTAAGCAATTTGCGTAGTGCAAATTGCATAGCTTATTTTGAGCTAAGGATGCTGTGTAGATGCACCCTTACACACATTAGTAATCTCACCCCCACTTTTAGCTGTGTAGAACCCTGCTTATTACAAAATGCAAACATCTATATTCATCTGCTAGGCAGAAGATCTCATTTTATTGTCTCTTTGCCTATGAAACATCCCTATACACTGTTTAGTAATAAATGCTATGCTTTTTCAGCAGGAATGCAGGAAAAATTGCATTATATAGCAAGAGCAGAAGCATGTGTTGTATGAGATAGGCAAAAAATTATTCCCTGAGAAATATGGAAGGCTGGAACTTTAACAGATTTATTGTGCCTTCCAAATAAGAGAATTATTTTAAATTATAACTCCATCCCTTCCTCTCGAAGAACTGGCTGCGGTAATCCATACTTTTGCTTCCATGCTGGATTATTCTAATTCACTATAGATGAAGTTGCAGGGGGAAGGTCACACATAGGTACTAGATGGTACAGAATGAAGATGCCCACCTTCCCTATGACTCAGGCTCCCACGCTGATGTCTCTCCACTATCTCTCAGTCAGCTCCCAACTCCAGTTTAAGATCTTGTTGAAAAGGTCTAATTTACAGAGCAATAAATGAATCAAGTCCCAGCTACATCAATGACCACATTTGAGCTATGAATTCCAGCCACGGTTGTGCTCCTCTGGGATAACATAGATCACAAAGCCCAAAGATAAAGCACCTGAGACCTGAGGACCAAGGCATCCTCAGCCGAGGAGATCCAATTGCAGAACAATGTTCCAGAGGATGATTCCAGAGCTCAGCTAGTTTTAGGAAATATTAGAAAAAGACACTGAGGAAGTCTTTCCAACCCTAAATGACACTCACAATGTGACTGCCACCTTCTAGTCCAAAAGCCCTGCTAACCCATACACCCCAAAAAAATCCTACTTCAAGGAGCTTTACCTTGAAGTAGAGCTTTACCCCAAAATTGGAGAAGACCCAGAGGAGTCCATGAAATCCATTAAAGACATCCTTACCGCTATTGCTTTTACATAGAAAGTGCTCAGATACTACAGCAATGAGCAGTATAAAACCCCAAATTAAATTAGTTTTGTTTTTTTTTAAATCTGGGGGTCTAAAAACACTTCACAAATGAAGTATCATTATATCCATTTTACAAATATGGAAACTGAGAAATGTAAAATTAATTTCTTTGCCAAATATCATTTACCAAGTCAGTGGAAAAGCCAAGAAAGATCCAAAAGATCTGTTTTCTTAAGTGCTCTCTCTATAAAATGCTTCATTACCAAGATAGATTTCTGAGTAACTAAAGGGAAAAACCTATGTAATACTTTCCTGCTTTAGATAAATAGCAGTATTTTTACATGCATAGAAATGTACATGTCTTTATTAAGTAATCCACTTAAGGGTAAAAAGCACTTCATTTGTAATATATTTAATTACAGTATACTTTCATCAGAAGTGCTAAAAACGCTAAAGGGCTATGAATATTGAACTTGAATCATGTTTATAATATTGACCTTCATTTTAATTAACTTTTTATTTAATTTTTCCCCACACATATGCCTAGGGTGAGCACTGCTAAGGCAGATTACTTTGGGGCTGGGAAATACATCTATTACATGGATTTCAGTGAACTAGATTGTAACGTACATCTAAATTTAAGTAACTCCCTAAAATACAGAAAGCAAAGTGTCAGAACAATAAAGAGACTCCCTAAAAACATCAAAAATAAAATCTGCTATAGTAATAAATAATGTACTGCTGCAGTGACCTTTAAAGCTAAACTGTCAAGAAGGTTTTTTTCTGAGAGAAAACGAGACCCTATAAAGGTACTGAAAAGAGGCATTTGTTGGTATGTCTCTATAGCAACAATCTAGGCAATATAGATGTTCATTGGAAGGAAAGGCAATTTGGCTTTAGCGTTATTCAAGTCTAACAGTTTTCTAATACCCTAAAAGCTTTTCTTACTAAAAATGCTCTTAAACTGTCATGTACTAGATGTAAACCATCTCAGTCAGACCCACTAATCTTTCATAAAATAAATTCTTTGGTAAAAACGTCTCTGGGGACTTGTTGCTAAAAGCTTAATGATTCATTTTTGTATCCTTTCTAATAAAGTCTTGCCAAGCACACAAAATGTACAGATTGTGGGGGATTTTCTGTCTGTATTTTTGATTAATGTCAAGGCTTATGCAGGTCCAAAATCATTCGAGTTATCTAGTGTTTAAACAAGCTGTTAGTGTACAACTTGTTTAAACAAGTTGAAAGACAGGTTTGATTACAATACCCTAAAAACTCTGGTTCTTGGAGTAATACTATACAGTTTTAGAGATTTAGCATTTTTAAGCTGGGACTGAATGAGCTCTCTCTGTCCTCTTCTGATGTGCTGGGTCAAAAGATCTCAAGAGCAGACCATATTTGCATCCACATACTTACTTCACCTAGATCATCAGCAAACACACCTACTTTGCCAAAGTGATCTATTTTGTTTTTTTGGGTTTGAAATTACTTTACTCATCCATGGAAGGGTAATTAAATGTTATTATCCTTAACAATCACTAACTGAGGTACTCAATCTATATTTAACCTCTCTTGTGGATATATACTCAGTCATGGTTAGGTACCAAAAAGCATTTCTGGTCACAGAACCAATGTCAGTTTTATGGTTTGATTTCTTGCTGTGGGTCAGAAGTCATTAGTGTGGTCTCCTGAAAGGTATCTTGAGCTGTCCAAGGATGATAACCATTTGGCTGTGAGCATGTGTTACGCCACCTATGCACAGTTAGCCAGTACATCAGACTCTGAGAGATCCCACAAGGACCACACAATTTGTTAAGATATGAAGGCCCCCACGTCAAGTTTATTGTCAGCGAAACACAGTCCTAGCTTCCCGGGACCAGATGTCTACAGTTATTCTAACACATGTATGCTCATTACAATGGACTCAGTTAAGTCAGCAGCAGGATTTTCCCCACTCCCCTCTTGTCTGGACAAAGAGTTAAGGTGAGATTATTGCAACATTTATAGACTGAGAAATTATCTGTGATACACACCTTATGTATCATCTTAGGCATTTCATGAGATGTTTATTACCTCTTTTTGTACTTTCCTCCTGATATTTTGGACACCACATTCCTATTCACCACCTTTAATTGTGCTTTCACTCCTGATATTTCAGACAAAATATCACTGTTCATCACATCTGTCAAACTATTTTATCGTATGCCAGGTTGTATTGTCCTGGTGCAAAATATTTACATGTTCCATGTGTTTTAGCAGTGCTAGCAGTACTGATGTGAGTTCATATCCTGGACACTGAGTTGCAGGCAAACATCTACATTTGACGGGGTCTGCCTATTACTCAGTATAACTCTTGCTCACTTTGGTTCAGGCCTCAGGCCTTACTCCAGGCCAGTGCTTCAGGCGGTTTCTTTTTCCTACACTAGTGACCACTCAAGGCAACAAAATTAATGCTTTATACAGCATAGAAAGTGAATTTCAAGCCCTGAGTAATCAGAATGGTGTGATTTATCTCCACTTCCCTGCATACACATTTAAATTCCAATATGTTTTAACAGATGCTGCCTCCATAACCAGTACAGCAGAAATCAATTTCCTGGGGCATCTAGAAGATCTGCTTCCAATGGCATACTATATTAACAATAGTAATAAACTAGTGAAAAATCATAATTATTATACAGGGGAAAGTCCACATTCTCTCAATAAAATTAACATTTTTCATCCAATGATAAAGCTATTGGAAGTTACATGAAAGTTCATATTCTGAAATGCTTAAAAACGCAAAAGAAAAGCATCAAAAGAATTTTTCAGAATTATTTTTTTTCATTGTTCAACCAGTGCTACTCTCAATATAATCATAGAATGCAATGAAGAAGTCCTATGAAATATAATTAAGACTAAAGTTTTTGGGAGTTACCTATAGACTGATTTGCCCATCTATCCTATGAAAACTAGAGGAAATTCAAAGGAGAGCTCTGCTTCTTCCACTCTAGCAGCACATTTCTTGATATCATGTTCTCACCATACAAGCCATTCTCCTGATAATTTTTCAGTAAGCAGTCGTGACTGGAGGTCCTGGGGAGTCACACTGGAGTTACTCAGTTTGGGTGAACTGCAAAGAATGAAAAAAAGCAGTCATGTAGCTCTTAAAAGACTAACAAGATAGTTTATTAGGTGATGAGCTTTTGTGGGGCAGATCTGAAGAAGTGGGTCTGCCCACGAAAGTTCATCACTTAATAAACTATTTGTTAGTCTTTAAAGTGCTACACGACTGCTTTTATTATTGTACCAAGATCAAACTAACATGGCTACCTCTCTGTTATTTTGCAAAGAATGAGACAGACAGTCCCCAAAGCTGGTGGATATTCCAGTACTTAGATTCACCAAGCCAGCACAAAATAGCTTCTTTAATATCTTACTGGTTACCCAAAAACCAACACAGTTACCTTGAAGAAACCCAGGCTTAGATCTCCATCCAGATGCTCAAATTATGTATAATGAGAATTACTGATAATCGTATTCATCACACAAGAAAGTTCTACCAATCCCAAACAATCAGATACATTATCTGTCTGGTTAATAAATATTCCATATTTTACCTAATTATACACTTATAGCCAATTCTTATTGACAAAACTAAAATGTATTTTAAAGAAAGGACAGCGAGAGAAAGAGAATTGGTTAAAATATCACTATATATACACAGACATGAGTCTAGTTCTGAGATCAGATTCATAGTAGAGATGATGAGCTTTGTAGTTGCAAAGAATTATTTCAGAATTAGTTCATAGGTTAAATACAGTTCAATGTCCATATTCAGGGTGAATCCAGACAGGTCTGGAGATCTCAGAATTTAGGGCTTAAGCTTCCCCTGAATGAAGCATGAAACAGGTCTGAGATACAAAGGATCAGGACTCTAAACATTCTTATACAATTCCAGGTCTTCCTTGACAGCTCAGAATACTTAGGAGAACAAAAGACAATTATGGAGATTTTGAAATAGCTGAATTTCCTAAATATCTCCAGTAATTAACTATACAGATTAACACAATTACCTATTTTTCCACCACTCTCAGGTTATTTGCTGTATATGACAGAGAGGGATGACTACAGTGCTATTACTATGTTCACAGTTCATTTAAATGTTAATATTTCCTTTTAATCTCTGAATCAATAGCTATAGTGACAGACAGAATCAGTCTATTTACATGGCTAATATTTTAAAAGATGTAAGTACACACATACTATTAGTATCTCCTCCCGTACTCGAACAAGACAGGCTCGCCTTTCAAAGTTCTCTAGCCTATCTACCATGGAACGGCCCTCTTTACCTTTTACATACTTTTCTAGTGCATCTCTAAAGGCTGAATTTAGGTCATTTATCTTAACCATTTTCTGGCCACGAGTTACGCTTTGTATAAGATTCATTGCAATTATATAACAGTGGTAGCGACAATAGTTTGCATGGTCATAGTCTAATTTAGTGGTGGGCAACCACATGCAGTCCATCAGGGTTCTATGTGTGGCCTGTGAGACATTTTGTTTACCATTGCTCATGAGCAGGATTGACAAATTCATCTGGTTTCCATTCGTGTCATTTTTTTCCCCATGGGTATTGCTAAAATGACACACACATATAAAGCAACGTCATGTGAAATGAGGTGCATGCTGATTTCACACAACATTGACTATGAGAGCCACACGCTCCCTCTGCATGCAATCAAAGTGCTGCTACAGTTCAATCCACACACCCTGCAAATCCTAGGTATGCAAGCGCAATTAGCAAAACTACCCTAGCACAGGAGGGTATGATTATGACAGTCTTGCAGCCCACTGAGATGAAGGAGAGCCATTCATGCAGCCCATACACTAGCCTAGGTTGCTCATCGCTGGCCTAATTAAATAATGTCACAGTCACTCAAACAAAAATGCCATAAGATAACGAGAATTCAGTTTACTATAAATCTGTAAATGTATATCTGAGATAATGAAACGGTCTAGGAAAAACAAGTACACATACACACACACAATTTGGAAACACAAGTACAAATATCAAAAGCCAGGCATAGTCCTAGTAATACAACTCCTCTGCATAACTAGAAGTCCTAAGACAGGCCTGGGCAAAAATACGGCCTGCAGGCCAGATCTGGCCCACCAAGCCACCGCATTCAGCCCTCAGAGGTAGTGCCCTGCATGCCGCTCAGAAACATGGCTGCATAGTGCTCTGAGTTTGGAGGGGAGGACGGAAGATTCAGACACTGCTCCTGTCCCCAGCACAATCCCATCAGCCAGTTTCTGACCTGACACTGGTCAATCGGAGCTGCCTGTTTCAACAACAAGCAGCCAAAAAAGCATAACCCTCCTGCTCACTCACTCAAGCACATGGCCGAGCAAGTCTCCTGGCAAGAACCTGCCTCTGGCACTTCAGCACCTCCCTTCCCTAATCCTCTGCCCCACACTCCTGCCCCGCTACTCCACATGCACCCATACGTGCTCCCAGATATGGTGCCCCAATCTCCTGCCTGAGATCACAATCCCCTCCTACCCCAGGTCACATCCCAAAACCCTGCACCCTAGTTCCCTGCCCTAGGTCACAACCACCTCCTTCACCTAAACTCCGTCCCAGACTCCATTCTCCCTCCTGCACCCCAATCCTTTACCCCAAGCTCCCTTCTGCACCCAACTTCAATCGCAGATCCCACATGTCCTCCATTAATACCATGGAAGAGTGCAGCACTAGATCACTTTCCAAAATCTTGGAGTGGCCCCGCCATCAAAAAATTATTGCCCACCCTTATCCTAAGGGCTCAAAATGCATCTTTAAAAGGAACATTCAGCTCTTTAGGCTGGGAATATCTTTAGGATACATCCTGTAACAGCTTGATCAAACTAAAAATACATTGAAATCTTCATCTTTACCAAAGTGCTTTATATGCTACTGAGAAAATTTAACATCAGCCTAAGTAAAGTAGGTAGCATATTTACATTAAGTAATCATAACAAGCTATAGTCCAGGAACAGTTGGTGACTACCCCCCTTATACTACAGCTGAAAATTAGGTGCAAAATAGAAATGATTCTAACATTAATCAGAGTAGTAATTTCTACATTTGTTAAGAAAGAAGAGCAAGCAGATGAATGAGTATGCCATTGTGATCAGACATGGATGACAGCCATATTTCACAGCAACCATGCAGTGCTTCCCAAACAGACCTCCTAGATAATTTAAAACTAAAGCTTTAATGTTCTAAAGACAAAATATAAAATATATTTAAGAATGATAATTTTTAGGTCTTTAGCTGGCTAAAATTACCAGCTGTTGTGAAATTAATTAACATCTTGGTGACAGTTTTCAATATGTATGACACCATACAAAAACTGTCTTAGTAAGGATAAACTTAAAAAACAAAAAGTGGTCTGGTAGCACTTTATAGATTAACAAAATATATAGATGGAATCATGAGCTTTCATGGGCACAGCCCACTTCTTCAGATATGTCCACAAAAGCTCATGATACCATCTATATGTTTTGTTAGTCTATAAAGTGCTACCAGACCACTTTTTGTTTTTTAAGTTTATCCTGTACAGACTAACTCGGCTACCCCCTGAAGCGGTCTTAGTAAGGAAGTGAAAGAAACCCTGCAAGACTACTGTTAGAAACCCTGGATATACTATAGTGATTGCTAATTGATAATAAGGGTCTACACAGATGAATTAATAAACTGAGAAAGATATCAATTGTGATTAGCACATTAACTAAAATAGCTTCCACAAAAGAAAGCTTGTCAAAGTTTGAATCTTACTATCATCCACAAACAGTAATAGAAACAACCTTCTGTACATGTTCTGTGTATACAAATCTAATAGAACATAACACAGATTAATCCATGATTGAATCAGAGAAATAAATATATCCACAGCCTGCTGAGAGAAGTGTGTACATAGCTCTTTGCAACTGTCACACTTGGCAAAAAACAGCTCAAAGGAATTCTGAAGTTCCTTGCACCAAATTAGGAAAAGGAAATAATTCTAAATGTAATCAAAATTGCAGGGAACATGTTAAATTTGATGAAGCACTGCCAAAGTAAAATCAGAATTAACATGATTCACTAAACAAACAGTGAAATATATTCATAAAGACTCTCTCAACCAGAACTAATTGTTATTTTAAACAAAAATGTGTTCTGAATACAGAACACATTGAAACACACATACAAAGACACCCCCAGTCTGAACTAAGGGCATTATCTATTTTGGGGGTCCAACTTTGCTTTTTGAAAGTACCTGTTTTTAAAACATTATGGAAAAATACCAGAATACTTTTATACTTTGAAAATCCAAATTATAGTCAGCTTTAATATTCCCCATACAACACATGCCATTATAGAAATGGTTAATTTATTGGTATTAAATATTAACATATTTAACAAACATGCATATTAGAATGTGCTGTAGGCTAACCTTTAGAGATTTTGTATTAACTGCAAAACTCTTTTAATGAATAACTAATAAAGAAATAACCCTGCTCAATTTAGTAGAGGCTATGGTTACTGGGTAAAATGGTTATTGGAATATTAAGTGTTGGTTACCTAACCTCTGTCTCTGATCTGAATCAGGAGGATAATCAATATATGTAATTTTCCTGATAAGGCAATACTTCTCCTAAAAAAAAACATAATATGGAAATACACTTTTTTAAATGTGTTTTAAGTCTTATTCATTAATATTTCATTTACTCTGCTATATTTTTCATTTTAGTATATAACTGCTCTCTGCACAGACCGGTCCACTAACCTTATTGTGAATTAACAAGAAACCCAGAAACATGTGAGAGTGCGTCACCGTATGAGTGGCCATCTACATAAAAGCACACATCAATATGAACAGAGGGAATCCTTTCCTTTTTAATTAGACAAATGAAATAAGCAAGTTCATATTCTGCAGCTGTGGCACCTGGGGGCTGTGATTCTTTTAGATTTCACAGACTGAGATGAACCTGAAGTACTAAATCCCCAAAACGTCATGTATTCGAGGAGAGAAGAAAGGCTGATTAGATGGACAGAAGGGTGCAGCAAAGCCTCTTATACACACACACACACACACACACACACACACACACACACACACACACACACACACACACACACACACACACACACAGAGGGTGAATAAACCCATCCCCCTGCCTGGAGGACCCATTCCCTCACCTCTCTCCATCTTGTTTTTCACCAGCAGTCCTGGTTTGCTGATAAACTAGAAGTGGAAGTAGATTATGAGATGGCATCCTCCAAAAAAGGTGGAGAATGGGGTTGCGGCTCTTAATGTCTGGTACAGCAAAGAGACAACCCCTTCTTTCTCATCCTCTTCACCCTCATACAAGGGGAGAGCATCAAGTTTTCAGCAACAGGGAGCCAGGGATCTGACAGCAAACCTCAAGTAGGTAGACAGGATTACAATATGAAGAATAACCGCTATGACAGACCCCCCCCCCATGCTTTATGAAATGGACTCATGGACATGAATATGCGTAACTCAAAGGTGGCTTGAGCGAATTATTTCATGTAACCCATCGATCTTCATGTCATGATCTGCTGGTTCTGTTTATCTTACTCTGTTGTATGTACCATTTGTGTGTGGAAAATTAGACACATGGAGTGGGGAATACTTTGTGGATTTCAAACATGTGAATGAGAGACATGGAGGGGGTTACCCTCAACTGTTAAACTATCTCTTTTGCCCTTCAGTCTGAGCAATGGTTGGTGGGGAGGGGCCTCAATTCTTTAACAAAAAGAATAGGAGAGGAGAGGCCTTGGTCTTTTGGCTGGGCTGCACCTGAAGGAAGGGGCCAGGGACCCCAGGGCGTGGAAGACAGCCCTGGTTTACAGTGGCATCTGGAAAAGAGGTTTTAGGGTGAGTTTAAGTTTGCACTGAGGTTTCAAGCAGTTTTGTTTCTTTTGATTTGTAACCTACTTTGCTCTGCCTACTTTCTTTTATTACTGCTTAAATCCTACTGCTTCAACTTAATAAAACCATTTTTATTTTCTATCAAACCCAATGTAAGCGATTGTTACCTGGGGGGGCAACCAGTGTGCACATTCCCCCTTTCATTGCTAAAGGGGGCTTACCTAATTCTCTGGGGTTTGATCCCATCTGGGGAGAGCTCTCTCAGGAAGCTGGGCCCTAAACTGCACTCTCCTTGGACCTAGAGTGGTTCAGTGTCAGTATTGCTTCTCAGTGGGGGCAGGGACCTCAGCTCGGGGCCTTGGCTGGGGGAGACCAGCGGAGCTGGCCCAGGAGGACCGGGAGGTGAGGAGCCCCAGAGAGCAGGAAGGCGAGTGTCAGTGGCCATGTCAGCACCCCGGGAGGCACCCCCGCGGGGTCATCTGTGACCGTACCCCGTCACAGTGGGGTTGCCTCCCCAGGTAACAAATCGCTTACACTGGGTTTGATAGAAAATAAAAATGGTTTTATTAAGTTGAAGCAGTAGGATTTAAGTGCTTGTTTCTGTGCTTGTTTAAATTGGTGCAACATGTAAGAGTGCCTACTTCTTACCTCTCCAATAATGATTTCCTATGAAAAGCAAGACTATATTCTATTAAAAGCTGAAAACTACATTTACAGCCCAGCACCCACAAGCCATTCTCTAAGCCATTATAAGGGTATTTACAATATCTCCTCGGTCCATATGCAGTTTGCCAGAGTTAGCTGCTGCAGGCCTCCAGATGCTTTTTTTGCCTGAGTGTCCACAGGCATGGCCACTCGTAGCTCCCAGTGGCCGCAGTTGGTTATTCTGGCCAATGGGAGCTACGGGAAATGGTGGAATTGCCCATGCCACTTCCCACAACTCCCACTGGCTGGGAACAGAGAACAGTGGCCAGTGGGAGCTGTGGTGCCTGCAGACATTCAGGTAAACAAAGTATCTGGCAGCTAACCCTTACAAACCACATCGTTCCCCACTGCTGTCCTAGTTTATACATTGTAAAGTTTTGGGGGCAAGAAACTTGTCATTATAACGTGTTTCTAAAGTGAGTTTCAAATTTATGGAGGTACAGCTGTGATTATTCATCCACATTTCAGATTGTTAATAATGCTATACTTTCCTACATTCACACAGCAAGAACATAATAGGCATACTGGGTCAGTCCATTGGTGCTACCATTACTGTCAGCAAGAGGTAAGCATGCATTGGGGAGAAGGATTCGATATCAGAAAAAGTAACTGAATGGTGAGGAACTCGAGCAACAGAATGATGATCTATTTAACATAGCTACCATTCATACGGAGCTGCAGATCCATTGTGATCCATTGTGTCAAGGCAGTAATAGGCAATGAGCTAGGATGCTGGCCATTATGCACCATTATGCACTCCCCATTATGCACCATTGGCTATGAACATGATGGGCCTTATCCACATCAGCCTAATGAGTCATTGGCTCAGGGAAATTTTGACTACCATTTACGCAGGCATTTTAGACAATCTGTAGTCTAAAAGAGAAAGGGTGGAAAGAACAAATAATTAAATCACTAAATGCTAATACATTCCACTGGGTTTCATAGAGTATTTGGAAAAATAAACTTCCAATGCCTCATTCATGAGGAAAACTTTGAATGAAAATGGAATGTGACAAAATATTAATTGCATAGGCAAGAACAATTATATAAACAGAGACTGTGCGTGTCATTTTTTATTTTAGGATTTTACTTTTAGGATTTTTTTAAATGATGGCACTCTCAGAAAATTTTTCTATTATGAATCTACTTATAGGGAATCTATTTAGTGGTACAAAAATGTCCTTTAAAACATCCCTTATTATTTCTCTACCCTTCCCTGGTATTGTCATCTCTTGTTCTAATGCTTAAGTTCCTGTTCTATGTCTGAACCATATAATTTAGATAGGATACAAGTTTTCAAAGCAAAAATCTCTTCTCTGCTTCTTTATTTGGATGGGACATGAGTGTCAGGTTTCTGCTCTATCTCTTGGGTCCCCCATCTCTTTCAGACAGCTAGCACAAGAAAATAAATAGATTACAGTGGGGAAAGAATGATTGTTATTAAGGATTGCTGTTCTAGTGAGGCTGCACACCCACACACTTTTTCATGCACAGTTGCCTTCACTGCTCACTTAGTCCTTTTCTCATGCTCTGTGCTGGAAGTCTGATTGCTGGTAGAGAAGGAAGCAGCCTCTTTCCAGAAGTGTATGTAGCATGGTCTGGTCCAGTATGCCATACCAGTAAGATATTTCTAGCCAGTGCTCCATCCCGGAAAGACACAGGAGGAGCAGAATATGAGGCCATCTAGTGGCCCCATGCTGGCAGCTGTTCCAACACCAATCTAATGCCCCCAGAGCCCAGCCCTCCCCCCTCCCCCAGACCTTCCGCATAGCTGCATCTATCTCAGATCTGTACAGCATCCCACTGTAGGATAGGGCTGAGAGAGGTACAGCTGTGCCAGAGGAGCTGCCCATGTGGGGCCAAATGCTTCAGGGCTTTCCCGGCAACCAGACCTGCAAAAGGAGCAGAATATGGGGCCACTGGGCAGCCCTACACTACAGCTCCTGTGGCTTGGCTGTACCATTTCCAACTGCCCAAACCCCCCCCCCCCAGACCTGTCTTCTAGCCAGGATGCTACATAGACCCCAGCCCAGACCAACGCAGCTGCATGGAAGGGCTGGTGCCAGAGGAGCTGCCTGCATGGGACCACTGGCTTCTCCTTTCAGCACTGTGGTTCTGAAGTCTCTGGCACGGAGGAGAACAGAGCCCCTCCTCCTCCAGGTAACAATGGATGGATCATGGCGATGGGAGGAGGAAAGAGCAAGGCTCTGGATGATGGGGGGGGGGGGAGAGAATGACATGGAAGGTCACATGGGGAGATTACATGCCCCCTTTAACTGATGCTGTCCCCCCACACCAGTAACAAATAGATTCTACTTGCACACTGCCTTTTGTCTCTTTTCTCACTAAAGAAAATTCAGACTCACTTCCAGGCAAAGGTAATGAGAGGGGATGGAGCGGGGAGGGGAACCCCATGAGAACGGAAGAGCTAAAGCACTAAAACTGCACCTGCAAGAGGTAAGCACATATTTGAAAGAAGGATTAGATACCCAAAGTACAAGTTACTGAATGGTGAGTAACTCTGGCAAAAAAATGCTGTTCCATTTAACAAAGCTACTATTCACAAGTCCTCTCTGATGTAAAGGTAGTTAGCTAGGCTCCAGGACATTTTTAAGGGCACAAAATTGCTACTCCTCAACTGACAAGAGAACCTATCAATACGTTGAAAAGGGAGGGTTTGGAGAAGTCCTAGCGATTTTTCCTTTTCTCCCAGCAAAGCCTAATAAACAGATGGAGGAGGATGTAATATTTTGAGGAACCTATGAACAATTTCCAGATTCTGCTTAAAATTATGAATTCTGCAAATTCTCCAATCCTCAGTCTGCAATAAGTTAGTCCTGAGCTAACAAGGAATAAGCTACAGAATAAACAAAAATAAATAAATAATGGGAATGATCCGCAATCAATTGAAATCACGTTTGAACAATGGGATAGCTGACACTTTGTTTGAGCTGGTTTTCTCTAAATTGTCTGGAAGAGAGAAGTAGGGAGAGTACATCAGTGGAAAATTGCCAACAGACTAAAGAACCAAGGTGTTACTTCTACCTTTTAAAGCCAGAGAGTGGGTGGCAGTGACAGGAAAAAAAATGGACCAGAGAACAGGAATGCATTTTTGCAGATAGAGAGGACTTTGCTGACAAAGGAAGATGGCTGGAGGAGACAGGCTTCATGATTCAGACAAGAAGGCAAGAGCTGTTTCAGGAGGATCTTAGTCTCCTTAGACTCAGACTGAGTCCCAAAGAACACTCAAGAGTGAGGCAAGGAATGGCATACAGGTGTTTCTTATTTTGCCTGGATCTGCACTTCTTGTGCCATCTGAAATAAGTAGTAAGTGCATTGGAAACACTATGCAAAGTCCACATCTTTTTTTCTTCAACTAATTGTGCCCTGAGGAGGTCAGCTGTAAACTAGAGCACCTGCAAGGCTGGAGCTCTGGGAAAGGATGTGCTTAATGGTGCTGCAGCTCACCAGGACTGATTCCCCAGCACTTTTAGGCTTGACAGCTCATAGTCCTGGCACTTCTGGGCTTGCTGCATTTTTTTTTAAACATTTAAACAAAAGCTAGAGTTACAGCAACTCTTTCATTACAAATCAAGCACTGCATAATGGTGAGTTAAGTCAGCACTAGTCTCAGGTCATAGGGCAGTTGGATTACAGGGGTCTCAGCTCAAAGACGGAGACACTAGAAAAAGCATCTACACTCTGGGCACGTCTAGACTACATGGCTCCGTCGACGGAGTCATGTAGATTAGGGTTGTAGGCAAATGGAAATGAAGCGGCGATTTAAATAGTCGCCACTTCATTTAAATTAAAATGGCTGCCGTGCTGTGCAGATCAGCTGTTTGGCGACACAGCGCTGTAGTCTGGACGCTCTGCGGTTGACATCAAAGGCATTTGTCGACCTCCCCGTTGTGCCTCGTGGGATGAGGTTTACTGGGGAGGTCAACAAATGCCTTTGATGTCGACCGCAGAGCGTCCAGACTACAGCGCTGTGCCACCAAACAGCTGATTGGCACAGTGTGGCAGCCATTTTAATTTAAATGAAGCGGTGATTATTTAAATCGCCGCTTCATTTCCCTTTGCCGAGTAAACAAATCTACATGGCTCCGTCGACGGAGACATGTAGTCTAGACGTGCCCTCTGAAGACTTGTCTACACTGTAGAGAAGATTGATCATCCACAAGTCGCTCTTCTAGCATTCAATTTAGTAGGTCTGCTGTAGACCCCCAAATCGAACACTGAGGGCAGCCCCTGCTGGCATTGTGTACCTTCATTTCCTTACAGAATGAAGAGGAGTAAGGGAAACCAAAGGGAGCGTGTGCTCCTGCCAGCCTCCTGCAGTGTAGATGCTGTGGCAGCTTGGCTTAAGGTAAACTGAACACATTTTGTGTAGCTAGATGGCGTAGCTTAAGCTAATCTGCCTGGCTTAGCGTGGACCAGGTCTCAGAGTGTGCCTAGAAATCAAGAGAGGCAGAGGCAGTACCTGGGTTCTGATCAAACTCAGAAAAGCTTAAAAGCACACAGGTACAGCATGAGGGACCCTAACACAGCAGATCTGTTGTCCAGTAACGGGAGCTTGATGAGGGCTGCAACAAAACAGACTTTCCAACAGAGTTCTAGTCCCTCCTTCCCCACCCCAACATCCAATGATAGCTACTTTAAATGATCTAATTGCCTTGATGGGTTTTGAGCAGGAGTTCTCTTGGCATATTTGAATATGTTGTGTTGAAAAACGTCAAATACATAAATAATACAATGCACCCCTTCACTCTAATGTGTTATTTGTCCCTATCTTCTGTTTAACTCCCCCGACTTCCTGGTAGAGATAGCTGTAGATTTTTGCAGTCCCTTACCACAAACAATTATTCACAACTACAGAAAAGAATAGATTTTATTCATTAGTTTTAGAATACCTGAGAGCTAGTCATTTTAACATCAGTTCTAAAAGAAAAAGTGCTTTGGGGGAGATAGTAAGGGTAAAAAGGGTCCAGACACAATGTGCACTCTATTCAAAACCTGAAATCTAAGGATGTACTCAGGAAAAGTTTGATATCATATATATTCAAATAATTTTAACATTCTATCATCTTACTTATTCTTATTTTTCATTCTGTGACCACAACATGAATCAAATCATTCAATTCCGGTATTCTGAAGCATAACTCTGAACACTCATCAGTGCTTTTGTGAACAAAGTAAAGGGTTCTGCTACATTTAATGCTCCAATATTTAACAATTAAATCAGACAGCTCTATCTATTTCCACATACTGGATAGTTTAATTCAGATTTGCATAATAAAAATCATATGTAGAAATCCTAGATATCTGAAAGGCAAATAAAAATTCCCAAAAGCAAACAAATATTTCTCAAACTTCCACTAATCATCAAGGTCAAATTCTTGGTGCAGGCTTGTTGATATCAATTGGATATAATGAATGTTGACATTGAAATGTGAAGATTTATTTCCTAATCTTAAAAATACATGGTATTTCCTATAAATAATTAAACTAAAACAAGAATTTATTAAAAATGCAAAAAAGAATGCTGAGAATCAGAAAAATATATGTATAGAATGCATAATTTTTTTTGTCTTTTAAATACATGCTTCTCTCTAGCAGGGGGGTACTTTGATTAAACTTTCATCAAAGTGGAATTCAATAAAGTTTATCAAAATATAATGCATGAACCAAGAGGCCATTGGAATATAGATTTTATTCTTAGCCATCTCAAGCTAATAAAGGCACTAGAGGCACTCACACTCTCTGACAGATCACTCAAAAGAATTGGTTTGGATTATCATATGGTTTGGAGCCACAATGCCCACCACATGTTTTAAAACCAAACTAGTGTTGTGGACAAGATGACAACAGGAGACTTAATGGATAGAGAAATATTTCCAGACCTGCTTCATGAGCCAATGGGAGCAAGCTGTGTGGTAGCCAAACTCATGTTCAAAAATTAGAATTTGCCAGCTTAAAAACTTATGATGTTCTCTAAGCCTAAATGAAAAAAAAATCACTAAATGGGAATTACCGCTGTATGTGCCTCATTATAGAAGGTACCGATTCCCTCCTAATAGTGTTCAGTACTATTAGGTGAGTCAGACATGGAAATTTCCTGCAGTATTGTGAGCAAATCTTATTGAATTATGTTAATGCATCATTGTAGGCAAGGGACTCTATGTAATTCTGTGAGAGAGGTAGGTCACAGCCCTCCAAGAATATAGAATCATGGACGGTAGTTAGGTAAATTCATTCAAAGAATGTCACGCTCTCAGCCACATCTTCACTATGTGAAAGATCGACGCTGCTGCAGCCAAACTTCCAGGTTCAATTTAGTGAGTATAGTGAAGATCTGCTAAATTGAACTGTGAGGGTACCCCTATTGATGCCGGTACTCCTGCTCCTCAGAAGGAATAAGGGAAGCTGATGGGAGCAAAACCTCCTGCTGTGTGGACAGCATGGAAACTCGATTTAAGATGTGTCAACTCCAGCTATGTAATTAACATAGATGGAGTTGTGTATCCTAATTTGACCTTCCATTGTAGCTTAGACCAGGCCTCAGAGAGCTACCGTCTTCTAGGGAGGCTTGCATATACTGGTTCAAATTGGATTCTCCAGGGACCAATACCCAAATAAAGGACTTTTAGGTAAATACTCTGAATTTAAATTGCTTCAGTCCTTTGTTCTGAGCCAGCAAATTGAGAAAGCCCTCTGTTCAAGGAGAGGCCACAGTTCTCAGGGAAGGGCTGGAAGGACTCACCCTGACCAGAGGCTTTGTGGAGAGCTTATAAGTGTAGGCTCTTTTAATGCTTTTAAAGCTTGGAAACATTACCTGAATATAACTCAAATGCTCAAAAGCTGGAATGCAAACAAAACGAATCCCTTGGGGTTTTTTAAACTAATTTTTAAACTTGTCATATGATTTGGGGAGGGCTGATTTTTGCAGTGCTAAATGTGTCACTGACTAGAAACATGGCACTAAAAAAAGTATTATAGTCAAACATCTCAAGCTACAATCTCAAAGCACTTTACAGTCATTAAACCAGTCCCTCAGTAAGCACCTGAGAAAAGAATCATAATACTTATTTTACACAGAGATAAACTGAAACAAAGTGAGGTAAAACAACTTTTCTAATGTTACATTCGCAGTCTAAGCAATCAGAAACAGACCCCAGAAGTCCCAGTGCCTCATCTGCTTTGATAACTAGGCCACAGCGGCTAAGGCACTGATTATAATTATGTTTGTCACAATGTTACCATTATTTAACAAGTCTGCACTTTAAAAAAATATCTGTTTCAGCCCAGAAATGAGTTTACGAGAAACAACTATTGTAGGTTATTGAACTGAAACTGCCAGGGAGATTATAGTTTTGTTTTCAGATAAAAAAGAATAACGTTAGACATAGTATTTCATACTAACCTGATACAGGATGTTTTTGTTTTCCTGTTTCTAAAGGAAGTCCCAGTGTTTACTTAATTGTAAATAACATAAATTTATTGAACCCTCGAGGTGCCTAAATGCACAGCTATCCAAACACTGTCATACATAAATTTAATGAAATGCCTCAGGTTTCCATTGACCTAAAACCAACCCTGATTTGCATACATATTTAATGAAAAACAAGGACAGAATGTTAGCAATAACATTCATTGCTTACTTATATAAAAACATATGTTGAAATAACATTAAAAGTTGGAATGTAAAGCTACAAAAAAATTCAGTGTGGGATTGGGATACAGTCTTTAAATTATGTAATTGTAAAAAAAACACAGATCTCTGTCTATCCAGTTCAAGGAATTTGCCAGCTTCCAGAATTGTGCATGTTTTGAAATGTTATAGCTGTTGACTCCATTCCAGACCAACCTATTCAGGAGCAATGCCATCTCTGAATACCAGGCTAGAATTTAGAAACTGTTCTGAAGTGGGTTGTGCCCACAAAAGCTCATGATACCATCTAAATGTTTTGTTCGTCTCTAAGGTGCTGCAAGACTATTTGTTGTTTAAGTTTTTCCAGTTACAGACTAACTCGACTACCCTCTGAAGCTGATGGAAATAGCTCATGCAAATCAGCTCTTATCTCCTGCTCTGCAACTCTTTGTCCTTGGTGAGTTCCTCCACTTTCTGTGAGGGCCATATCCTTAGTATGAGAGAAAGCAACATGGGGTGAAACCATTTAATACAGGGGCTGGCAGCAACTCTCTCTCATCTCTGCTTGCCACGGAGAAATAATGCCACAGAGGGTCGAAAAGGTGCTGTATAGAGTCAAAGAACCACAATACAGAAATGTAAGGCTGGTAGGGTTGCCAAATATCCGGTTTTGAACCGGACAGTCCAGTATTTGAGCTTTCTGTTCGGGAAACAAATTGAGGAAATATAAATGAGAAAATATCCGGTATTTTCTAAATAAGATGCAGTGTAGATGGTGATGTAATGTCAAGTGTGTCCGGTATGTTTGTTGAAACCATCTGGCAACCTTAAAGGCTGGGAGGGGCCTCAAGAATATCATCAAGTGCAGCCCCCTGTTCTGGAGGTTTCTTACTCCCGTGATGGGGTTTCCACAGCCTCCCTTATAGTCAGCACATTTTTCCAAAGATCCACCTAAATCTCCCTTACTGTATATTTAGCCACTTAATGTCCACTGAATGTAGGAAAAGTAGTAAGAACAATTGATCATTGTCCTCTTTGTAACTTGCCCTTACCATATTTAGAGACTTATCAGAACCCTTCATTCCCCACCCCTTAGTCTTGTCTCAAGACTAAACATATCCAGATATTTTAACCTTGCCTCACAGATCAGTGCCCTGCCCCCAAGCATCTGTCTTATGCCTTGTTTCTTGCTCCAGGCAGTCACAAATGTCTAACTGCTTCACAGAATGTGTGCTCCTTCTCCTCCTTCAGCAACCACACTTTTACATGGGAAAGCCTTTATTCAAAGCTCTTCACAGTGAAGGTCTGTAAAGGATCTTTCTTCCTTTCATATACCTATGTTGCAATAAAAAGGAAGCTTGCGAAGATCTAAGGCAGAGGTCCCCAAACTCTTCCCCATATGGGGGCATGGAGAAAACAGTCGGGGGTGTAACAGGGTCCAGGCTATCCCCCCATGATGGGAGAAGAGGGATTGCCCTTCAACACTGCTTTGCTCCCAGTTCTGCTTCAGCTCTGCTCTCAGCTGCAGGCCCAGCTCTCTGCCCCACACCCAGCTTGGTCCCAAACTGCTGCCCAACACCAGGGGTATGTCTAGACTACATGGCTCCGTCAACAGAGCCATGTAGTCTAGACACCCCAGGTGAGTGCCTTAACTGAAAACAATTCTGCATGTAGTTACAGAATGGTATCTTTCACTCAAGAATTTCATGGAGGGTTCTGAAAACAAAGATTCCTGGAGTACAAGCCATTAGCACCTTTCACCATAATAAGAACTTGGTGAACTTGCAGAAGTGTTAATGCAATGGCAGGCCCTACACAAATTCTTGCCTATACCAAACTCAGTAATGTAGCTAATTTTTTTAAAAAGGTGTGACAGCATAGGCACCATAAGCCAACTGTTGAGAAAAGTGTGCATTCTTTACAGAAGTTGTAAAAAAGAAAACACACAGGAATATAAATACCTCCATCAGCGATGTATTTCTCATCTAACGAGAAAAAGGGGTGTGAGAAGTATATTAGAACCACCTTCTGACCTCCAATGCCAGAATTTTTTTTTCAGGTGACCAAAACAGCAGTGTCATTCTGACCAAGCAAATGGGAAGCGGTGTTTAGTTTCAGCTCAAAGTCATTTCTTATACTTCCAACCACTGTGTAGATTATGGCCAGATTCTGCAATACTCGGTTGCATATAGTAGTAAGGCTAGCAAAATCAAACACGTAGATTTCAGTGGAACTATTGGAATACTATAGATATAATTGCAATTGCATTTGCATGGCAGAATCTGGCCTTGACAGATTTTATTTAGAACTAGCCACCACATTGAATTGGCATAACAAACTAATTAATGTCTAAAGGATACCATTACAAAATGCTTAAACTTTGGAGTTAAATTAGATATTTAGGAATTTCATTAAATAAAACTTCCTAATCATTTACGTTTAAGCAAAAAAAAAAAAAAAAAAAAAAGTGTTTTTTTTTCCCAGGGAGCTGACCTTTTACAACCTGATTCTAAATTAAATTTATTTGACATTCTTGTTATTTTCCCAGTGTGGTTGTAGCAATTCTAATTCTTTTTAACAATAAAATAGTAGGGTCAACATACTTAACAATGAATATATTTAAAATATAATTGGCCCCCAAAATAGAATAAAATATTGTGACTTTTTGATAATTTGTCATTCTAAGAATCTTCACCCTTGTAATGGGAAAAGAGAGAAAGATTTTTTTTTTAAATTATTTGTGTTGTGAGCCCAAGAGTCCCAGTCATGGACTGGGGCCACATTGTGGAAGATATTATACAAACAGATGGTCTGTACTCTTTTGAGATGGTAGATTCAGGATGAACTATATAGGCACCCAGTATTAACCATGTGGGAGCAATTGAATAGGAAATCAAAGATGATAGATCAGAGTCAGGTCAACTGTTTGCTGTACAGCATGTTAGTTTGCACTTAGTGTTAGTTTTAATGCATTTGTGCAAGATTCAACAACTTCAGGACAAAAAGGTGCTGTTCACATTGTTACTTCTATCATGTAAATCAATCCCACACATTCAGTTACTCCACCTTGAGTAGCAAATTCTTAGCTCCTGGAAGCTTGAAAACTCCCAGTGAACAGAAAGTTTCCACAGGGACATCTCTAGGTTATCTGGAAGACAATGTGCATGTGATCTCACAAGATGTTTAGAGGATTGTTCTTTATCACCCAAAAGTCACCTGTCTTACTAGAACGAGGTCCTCAAAATTTCATAAGATCCTGTTTCAGCATGTACAATTCCTTACAGGAGTCTTACTTCTAATATTGCAGTGCCTACCTAGCAATTCCAGTCATGAACCAGGGCCCCAATTTGCTAGGGATTGTACAAGCTCTGTGCACAAAACAAACAAACCTAAAACAAAAAGCAATCCCTGTCCCAAGGACCTCATACTGTAAGTATAAGACAAGACCACAAATGTATACGGACTGATGAGAGACAGAAAATATTGGTCAGTGAGAGAGGCAATGGTCTCTGCCCAGCAGCATCAAACCACTATCAAATTTGTTGTATGTTCTGTGGCACAAAGATAGTGTTAAGAAGGGATCTGAAGGTGAATAATGAGGTGTTCATAGGGAGTGCTTCCCAAGCACTTGGCACATCACAGGAAAAAGCACAACAGTGCTTCTTTGAAAATTTAGTAAGCTGAAACCATAGGCCAGAGGCAAGTATCAATAACTTGATAGCTAAATGTGCAAAACCTTCATTACTCAAGGTATGTCATAAGGTACACCAGTAAATACAGTGAGATGGTCTATTTAAATAAGTAGTATGTTGGCCATTTCATAAGAAAAGGTTGATGCATAAAGTGTTAAAGATTTCTATTGTTTTTAAAGTATTTTAGAGGGTAGTAGATTTGGCAAGATATTGCTTATCTTTCTCCCCTTTTAGGGTTTCATTGAATACTTCTTTGGCTCAAAAAAATTGGAAGATAAGATGTCAACCTACTCCAGAAACAATTGTCCTCGTATGAAACACTTCATTGCCCTAAGCAGGGGTTCTCAAACCTCATTGCATCGTGACCCCATTTTGACAACAAAAATTACTACATCATCCCAGGAGAGAGACCAAGGGCTTCAGCCCCAGATCCTAGCAAGTCTAATACCGGTCCTGGTGAACCCACTAAAATGAGATCCTGACCCACAGTTAAGAACTGCTGTTCTATAGTAAAGCCAAAATACCAAAATTGAAGCGGGGAGAGCTGCAAGCCCAGAAGGAAGTATATAACCAAAGCCATGTGCACAGCCATATACAGCATATTGAGTACCTTACAACAGATTCATAAATACACATCCACATGCAAATCCTCAGTTTGTGCACATACAACAGGTGTTTTGCATACACAGGTTGTACATGTGCAAAAATACCTTTATGCTTTTTGTAAACTTGGTCTTCACAAACTTGTACTGAAGACAAACACCGTTTGTGAATTACTAAATCACATGAATCATGCACCAACCCTGCAATTGAAGTAAATTGTGTTCCCTGTGTGCCAATAGCCCACCCATTTGTAGGTTCAGGACCTTAAAAATAGACAAACATGATTTTTAAATACCTCTGTTGTGTAGTTTTTATATCATTGAAATGACGTTCAGTGTTAAATCAAAGTGAATCCAGCTCATGTGTTGCTACAGTTTTAAGATTAATAGTGTGAAAATTACCTTTAGATTTTGATGCTGTGGAAACAAACAAAAGAGTGTAACAATTAGTAAAACTTATTACAGATAAGAATTCTTAAGTAGATGATTAAGGTTACAAAATCTGGGAGAGCCCATGCAAAAGCTATTGCTGTATTCAGTCATATACCCAAATATGTTAGAGTCTCCGGGCGGTCATCAATAGAGGGGTGGTTCCTCCTCGGGTCTTCCCAATGAGATCTTCTCATAGTCTTCCCAGTCTATTCTAGCTAGGAAACATTTTTTATCCTATTATGACAGCATTTAAAAGTACTCCACTTAGGAAGAAACAATCTGTGTCACACACACATAATGGGAAGTGACTGTCTAGGAAGGAGTACTGCAGAAAGGGATCTAGGGGTCACAAGCTAAATGAATCAATAGTGTGACACTTGCAAAAAAAAAAAAAGCAAACATGGTTCTGGGATGCATTAACAGGAATGTTGTGAGCAAGACACAAGAAGTCATTCTTCCGCTCTACTCTGCGCTGATTAGGCCTCAGTTGGAGTATTGTGTCCAGTTCTGGGCACCACATTTCAAGAAAGATGTGGAGAAATTGGAGAAGTTCCAGAGAAGAGGAACAAAAGTGATTAAAGGTCTAGAAAACACGAGCTATGAGGCAAGGCTAAAGGAATTGGGCTTGTTTAATTTGGAAAAGAGAAGACAGAGGGGACATGATAGCAGTTTTCAGATATCTAAAAGGGTGTCACAGGGAGGGGTGAGGCCTATCTCCTTGGCCTCTGATGATAGGACAAGAAGCAATGGGCTTAAACTGCAGCAAGAAAGGTTTAAGTTGGACATTAGGAAAAACTTCCTAACTGTCATGGTGGTTAAACACTGGAATAAATTGCCTAGTCAGGTTGTGGAATCTCCATCACTGGAGATATTTAAGAGCAGGTTAGATAGACATCTACCAGGAAAAATTAGATGGTGCTTGGTTCTGCCTGAGGGCAGGATGATCTGGACTTGATGATCTCTCAAGGTCCCTTCCAGTTCTAGAATTCTATGATTCTTAACATCTTATGCAGATGCATGAGAGTCCAACCTTCCTTCTCCTTATCTGTACTTCCACACCCCATAAATTTGGAGGTGCTTCACTTTCCATAGTTTGCGTTCCTAGTTCTTCTTCTTATTATTTTTATCTTATTTATGATTTACACAAACATGTTCCCATAGTATCCTGCAGTCAGAAATGAACTTTCATGATGTTACAACCAAGTATCTTGCAGTCTAAATGGCTATAGTGTGATATATTTTACAGGAACATCTACTGGGCACATTCTTTACAATAATCTTGTAACTTTTCTCCCATGTGTTTATTCTTATATCACTTGTGTCAAACTTCCTTAAACCTGAGGCCAAGTATGACTAAGAAATGTAGCACTGGAAGGAGCCTCAGTAAGTCAGCTAATGCAGTCCCCCACACTGAAGGCAGAACTGTATAATAACTAGACCATTCTTGATAGTTGTTTGTTTATCCTCCTCTTAAAAACCTCTAATGACAGAGATTTCACAGACCGTATAGGCAGTTTATTCTATGCATTAGCCTGTTGGCCTTGCATGATTGGTATACAAGTAACACAAGGCTAACACAAACTTACCACTCCTAAATATTTGTCAGTTTTATACTCCTATGAAACTACTTAGCTCTACACCTGTACCTACAACTTCAATCTGTTCATCACACATTGATTAGATATGAAAACATACGAGTTATCTAGTGTCAGAGTTAATACAATTAAATAATAAAATGAGCAAATTGGCTAAACCTGCACCACATGTATATCACTCATTTATTTTAAGAAGCACACTTTATTATTTATAGCCAGAGTACAAAACAAAATACAAAAATGCAAACCTGGATCTGTACTTAATTCCTTACCTACACAGTATCAAGGTTTCCCCTGTCCCCCAGAGTTCAATCTCTTGGACAGATGACTTATTATACAAGAACTAGGATCCAAACATTCATGAAAACACCTCCATTCCACAAGGGAGTGTCCTCAGTAAAAGGATAGTGAATGCTTCTCCCCTCTGTGTTATATCGAAACAGCCTTTTGTTTCTATTCATATATAGGACAAACTCCTATCTTGTTGTAAAGTTTCTTTTCTACCTTCAAGCAGTTTCAGTTATTTGACTCTGATGATTACCCATCCAAAGTCTTAGCATTGCACAACTGACAATTGCATGGCATGACTGGCTAAAGAGAGCAAGGAGACAGTCTCTTGCCCAAATGGGCCATCACCAAGACACATAATCCACTAATTTTTACCGAACATCCACAAAGCATGTTTTTAACATAATATATTGTTCCTTACACATTACCCATACATACATCTCAGAGATTTTGAATCTTGACAAGTTATGAGCTTTCTGTATGGATAAATACCCCAGGAGATGTTTTACCTCAGATGTGGCAAACTTATTACACCAAAAGAGTCATTTTCCAAAAACAGGGGATCCTTTACCAGGAGAGTCTTTATGTCACAGCACCTTCTTCAACTCTTTATTCAAACTGCATTTCCATTAGTTTCAGTGGGAATTTAGCTTGAGTATGAGACTCATGATCACACCCAAAGAGACAGAAGTGGAGAACTGTTTTTCTTTAAACTCTATGATCCACTAGATAGATTGTGATATACTATATATACCTGTTCATTAGCCCATTCATTTATAAACCAATACCTCAAGATGGAAAAATAAAAATGGCAAAACCCTATGACCCTTTCATAAGTCGACCCCATATTTCAGGGGCTGGCAAACTTTGGCTCCCAGCCCATCAAGGTATGATTTCTTGTTCTCTTGAATTAAAACGTAGGGCTTATCTACAAAGTGGATACTATCTACAAATTATACTATGGGGATATAATTTCTAAAGCTTGGCAAAATGTTGCACATAAATTGGTCTGTATTAACCATGTTGGCATTCACTAAAGGTTCCTTCACGTGCTTTAACATTAAATTGCTTTTAGTAGCACATACCGTGCACTAACAAGGTCTACACAAGGAATAAAGAAATACCTCAAATAGCATAACACTTTTATACTTTTGGGACATTTTAAAGAATTTCATCCTCTTATGACACTATTGCTTCATCTTCACTTACAGGATTATTCCAGTTCAGATCAAGAAGTCAAAGAGAGACAAAAATTGAAAGAGTTTGCTATTCATTCTTCTACTTTCATAGGATTTGAAAATGAATTTATAGAAATAGAAGGAGGAAGAATCAGGTTGTCTCATTTCATGTTCCATTTCATCTCCCCATTTGTCAAACTTGTCCCTAATGTTCGTACTGACATGTTATTGCTCAGTCCAATGTGCACAGAAGACTAGGCAGAGGATCAACTACAGCTGGAAAATGTGATATGCAATCAACACAACTTATATTGTGTCATTACCTGTTGTCTTTCCATCATTCTACGCAGTAACATTCACCACCTTTGCAAACAAATAGTACTCATTCTTTTACATGCATGTACTTGGAAGAGGGTGGAAAGGTGAAGGAAGTCTAGTGTATTAAGGTTACAGTTATTAATTGGTCACTTGGATTTCACCTGGTAGGTCAATTCTCTGAATCGAGTTTCTTTCAGCCTAATGGCTTCAGTCAACTGTGATGAATAAAAAGTGACATTTTACTGGAGGAATAAAAATCTATTAAAAAGAGAATTTTGTCCTTCTGGGCGGTTTTTCTAAAGTCTTTCAGTGTTTCTCCCAAGGGACTGTTGTTAGTAGCTAAAAGACATGTGAAATTATTCAGATATGAAAGGCTGGAAATGTTTCAGAATTCATTTTTCAGTTCATCTTCACATGTGAAAGTCTGGCTGGGGTTGTAGAAGATAGATGTTTCATGTGATATAATCTCATTTCAGACTACAAGAGAAGATTCATGGCTGCATGCTTTTGGGAATCTAATCAAATTTCTGATGTACAGTCTCATTCATGTGGTCCAGTTTGTTTTAAGTTTTTTGTTTTTTTTTTAAATAATCTTGTTAAATCCTCGAATCCACCGAGCTAGGGGGAAAAAAACAACTTAGAATAAGCCTAATTTTATTTGCTTCCAGATAGGTATGTTTAGAGAATCGGTGACAGAGCCTGACAGGGTTATAATATTAAATTATATAGGAGGCCTGGCAACCTCTCAGAAGCGTTACAGCCATTAAGAATTATAAATTTTAAACATCTATAACAATTGGGGGGGAAAATCAGGCCCTCCCTTAAAGAGCTTAGAATGTAAATGTCAAGAATGCTATTCTCTGGCAATTATTAGGCCCCATCAAATCCGAAAAATAGTAATGGATATGCAAGGTAACGTACATATAGCTATAGTTCTTGTTCACACATTCAGGCCCACCGATGGGTGGGGCAAAGGAGGTAACTGTCCTTGGGCCCAACAGATTCAAAAGGGCCCAGGGCTTCTGGACTTTTAAATTACTGCCAGAGTGCTGCAGTCCAGGTGGCACTAAGGGCTGGTCGCCCTGGCCCCACCTCTTCCACATGAAACCCTGCCCCTTTCTGGAGCAGTGAGCCATCCCAACACAAACCTGGCCCAGGGGCCTGGCAAAATTGTCCGCTTCCCTGCACACATTTTAGCATTTCTGGAAAAATATTTGTCTTAAAAATCTCCAATGGCCAAGATCTCACAACCTCCCTATGCAATTTATTCTATAACTTAATCACCCTGACAGTTCAGAAGTTTTTTTTAATATCCAACTTAAACTTTCCTTGCTTCAATTTAAGCCCATTGTACCTTGTCATATCCTCAGAGGTTAAACAGAACAATTTTCCTCCCTCCTCCTTGTAACACTCTTAAGTACTTGAAAACTAATTTCCCCCTCAGTCTCTCTCTTCTCCAAACTAAACAAACCCATTCATTTCAGTCTTTCCTTATAAGTCATGTTTTCTAGAACATTAAATTATTTTTGTTTCTCTTCTCTGGAATTTCTCCAATTTATCTACATCTTTCCTGAAATGTGCCCTCCTCCCCCAACAACTGGGCACAATACTCAAGTTGAGGCCTAAATCAGTGCAGAGTAGAGCAGAAGAACTACCTCTCATGTCTTACTTACAAGACTCTTGCAAATACTGCCTAGAATGATGTTTGGGGTTTTTACAACATGGGTACACTGTAGACTCAGTTAGCTTATGATCCACTATGATTCCCTTTCCACAGTATTCCTTCCTCAGCAATCATTTCCTGCCTTCGATGTGTGCAACTGATTGTTCCTTCCTACGCGGAATACTTTGCATTTGTCCTTATTGAATTTCATCCTATTTACAAGTAGCAACCTTGCCTTCCAAACACAGAGGGCAGGACAGAAGTATACAATCATACCTCCAGTGTCACAGTTCATTGTAAATCAATTGCCTTTTATTGAAGACAATACATTTGCCAGACACAATTGATCAAGTGCACTTTATTTATGACCTTCCTTTGTTTTAGAGTAATTCCATCAAGGTCAATAAAGTTACACAGGGGATGAAGTTAGCCTTACGTATTTTGGTTAAACAAATTATGGCATCGAACTGTAGATAATGTTAGCAAAATATCAGCACAAGCAGCTGCAGAAACAAGGACCTTTGGACACTGATATCTACAAACTGTTTTCTTCAGCTTTTCCCCTCAGAATTTTTCCCTTCCAAGGATGGACTGTTAGGGCCAGCAATCCCCTGACCCCTTGCTCAATGCCTCTTTGTTTCAACCTCACTACGGGTACCTTCCATGCTCCTTTTTCCTCCACTTTCCACTCTTCTCTTACCTATTTTTCCCTCCCATATATTTTGTATTTTCCTTTAGCAAATACCTACCCATGTCTCACACCTTGGCTGTATAATACATTTAATAGATAAGCAAAATCAGAGATGGTATTCTGCTTAACTCCTCAAAAGTGGCAAGCAGAGGTTGCAATCCCATTTCCTTCTGAAGCAGCCAGCTGAGCTGCCTCACCTAAAGGGAAATGTGCGAGGAATCTCCTACAGACACTGGATGAAGTCCTGGCTCTGCAGACTTCAATGAAGCGCCAAAGCTTGCCCCATTGTACCTACCCTGGGAGCTCTTATTGAAGATGATGCTCCTCTTTTGGCCAAAAGCTTCATACCCATAACTTTAAAGGACAGAGCAACAACAGCAATGTTGATATCTTATCTGTACAAAATATGTCCCCATTTGTGTGAGTTATTTGCTTCTATAATAATATAGGAAAATTTGCATAGCTTAACAGCTACCAGAATGATTGTTTGCTTCAGTAAAACTAGCTATACCTCAGCTAACTTTGATGTCTCCACTTGTTTACATTATGTGCATATTTTGCTGCAGGTATCATTAAAGAAAAACAATCACTGTTTCCTTTGGAAAAAGTAGCACAGTAATATCTCCTTTAACTTTCTGTAAGACTCATGCTGCCTTTGAGAAACACCACTGAGCAAAATAGGCCCTAGTTTCCAAAAGCGTAAGGAGCCTCTGTGCACAACTGGCTTGCAAACATTCACAATGCCCAGCACATGGGAGTCAATCATATATTTGGAAGTAGATCTAAGTGTATTTGTAATAAAGCTTCAATGTGTGCACCCCCTAGGCATTGTGAACGTTCAGCATGTGTGAAATATTTTTCAAAAGAGGGGCCTTGCTGGCTTAAAAAATAGCTAATTAAAATTAATGTACAATGGCTAGTATAATCCATATTTCAGCTTTAATTACAGAATTGAAGCTTACATAGATTGTATTTACTATCTTGTGATCATCTATGCAAATAGCCCAAAGTCATCAAAAAATCTGGTTGTGTGTGTTAAATACAAAACTCTCCCTTCTTAAAAGACTTCTTAAAATAATATTTTAAAATTTCATTTGTCAATACAAAATATTTAATACCACATATATGGGAGCACACTAGTCTTATTAGAAATTAACATGGTAGTCTTTTAGGTGCACGTATCAGCTGGATAAAAAGGTACCAGCTGACAATCTGGCCCTTTGATCCAGTCACGAGGAAACTTTAAAATAAAAAGAAGGGAAGGGGGTAAGAATAAAGAAGGGCAATCCTATTTAAAGACAGTTTTACTAATGTTTCTCCAGTCAGTTTGGGACCACATTATTTAAGCACCAGTATTTTAATACCCATATTTGAAGGTAGACAGAGACTTTGAAACTTAAGTATTCTGTCTACTGCCTTTGAAATGGGTGCAGCAGGTCAGCATACAAAAAAAATTCTTACATTTTAAACTTCTTCAGGTTTTTTTCCCCAAAACACTCTGAAGAAAAAGGCAGCTAAAGACTTTCAGAAATCTCTTCAATTCTTTAGTATTTTCAGCTTCAAGTGGTAGGAATCTAGCCTAGTACTGCATGTCCCCTTTTATTATTTTTGTGCCTCTTTTCATAGGCACATGGCAATGAGTTAATTCAGATAGATGGAGATAAATATTTGAGCGGGTTCTTTAGTTGTGCAATCACGGACCACTTCTTGAACACATCTTATAACACAGTGATATAGTCTAAATCAGTCCTTTTTTTCATATTTCAGATAATTAATTTTCCCCTAAAGTAGTGGTAGTCTGAAAATGAAGTAAGAGTGCACAAAGAAAAACAGACAAATTGAGCTCTCAGTGTTTTTATTTCACCCTTGCTACCAGAGTTGGGCCCAAACAGGAATATTTAAGTGAATAGCTAGGTAAAAATATTTTGGCTCAATCAAAATGTAAATGATTTTACTGAAATGAAGTGGATTGAACCATAAAGCTACAGTCACCACAATCATGTCACCAGGGCCTGATGAAATAAATCCTAGAATATGCAAGAAGCCATAGTGTCCATCTATAAAAAGGAAAATAAAAACAACCTAGGAAACTACAGGCCAGTGAGTTTAACTTCTGTGCCAGGGAAGATAATGGAGCAAGTAATTAAGGAATTCATCTGCAAACATCTGGAAGAAAATAAGGTGATAGGTAACAGCCAGCACGGATTGGTAAAGAATAAATCATATCAAAGCAAACCAATCTGATAGCTTTCTTTGATAGGATAACAAGTCTTGTGGATAAGGGAGAAGTAGTGGACGTGGTATGCCTAGACTTTAGTAAGGCATTTGATATGGTCTTGCATAACTTCTTATCAATAAACTAGGGAAATACAACCTAAATGGGGCTACTGTAAGGCAGGTGCATAACTGGCTGGATAACCATTCTCAGAGTAGTTATTAACAGTTCACAGTTATGCTGGAAGGACATAAGTGGGGTATCACAGGGGACTGTTTTGGGACTGGTTCTATTCAATATCTTCATCAACAATTTAGATGATGGAATACAGAGTACGCTTATTAAGTATTCTATGTCTGGGTAATGGCAAGAAAACTAATATTCAGTCTAATTTACCAATACACCAACGTAAAAAGCTATTAATCACTACAACAATTTTGCCTTAATCACATTTCTAGTGTCTGTCACAAATATGCTGGCAGCTGATTTATGAAAGGAATAAATGTTCTTTCTGGATATTTCTGGATACAGTTCAATGTACAAGAGTTACCAGCATCTTCTATGGGACTTGGGAATGAAACTTGTATACAGGTTGGACCTCACTGGTCCAACACCCTCAGGATCTGTCTGGTCCTGAAAGAGGGGATTTGCTGAACCAGCCTGTCCCCACTGTTGCCTCAGTCTCCTGGAGCTCTTTAGATGCCACTGGCCCCGCTGCTGCTGAGGCAGAAGACCACAGCTAGAGCTTCACAGCCGCATGGCTCCATGGCTGGGGCTGGAGCTCCGTGGCTGGGGCCAGAACTCACTGTGCCACCTGTTCCCCCCCCACCCTCAACAATGGGTTGTCGGTGCCCCTTATGGCACTCCTGCCCTGCCACCAAGCCTTCCTATTCCTGGAACACAGAACCCACAAACATCCGTGGTCTGTACTGGACCATGGATGTTGCCAGACCAGGGAGTGCCAGTTAAGGAGAGTACAACCTGTAAGAGAATTCAATATCCAAGTGTGTACATAAAAAAGGAGAAATTATATTGGAGTCTATGTAGCTTAGAAGAATAGACAGATTCTATTCACAAAAGAATCAAGAAAACAGATGCATTCTCCAATTAGATACTTCTTCATCACAAATTGGATTCCTACCTCTTTAGGGATGTGCCTTCAGTAAGTTCAGTAGGGTTAATTGGTAAATAATATAGACAGTAAAAGCAAATATGCAGAATAATACTGAGACAAAACTCTCTAGATTGAGCCCAAATGTCTTGCAGAGAAAATAAAACAAAAATATTGAGTAAGGTTGTCAGACCATTTCTTCTTTCCAACTTCTGAATGAAGATCACAGGAGAACCATAAAGTTATCTAAAAATATTGCTCAAATATTAAAGCCAAACAAATCAGAAATGCCTAAAAACCTGACAAAGATAAGAGAAAGACTGAAAAAAAATTGCAACGTTAGAAATGAAGAGTGTTTGTAAATATGCTTAAAACAGACTACAAAAGATGATAATTTTAGAAATAACAATGTATTTGTTGAAAGGACATCAAAAGAACCAAAAAATAACTGTAAATCAAATAACCAAGACATTATAAATAGGGGTACATCTACAGTGCACTCTTATTTCGAAATAAGCTATTCCGGAAGAAATACTCCAAAATATCTTATTTCCAAGGAGCACATCTACACTACATGCAACCCTCAAAATTACTCCGAGGCAGGCTTCCCTAATGTGGACATGCTACCTCGATTTAGAGCCCCAAGAGGCACTGAGGAGTAATTACTATGAATAGCTTTGAAGAGCAGCTATTTCAAAATAGCAGAAGTGGAGTGTCCACACTAATGCTATTCCAAAATAGCTATTTTGAAATAGGTGTGTTATTCCTGGTTTACAGAAGTAGGAAAAAGCCATTTATTATTTCAAATTTATTTTGAAATAACGGAATTGCTGTGTAAATGCTCGCATTGTTATTTTGAAATAACTATGCTGTGTAAATGCACCTCAGAGAATGGATTGCAGCATTGTATCTTAGGGTATGTCTACACAGCAGGGCCTAACTCGAAATAAGCTACACAAGTTCAGCTACATCAATTGCATAGTTTATTTTGAAATAGTTTATTTCAAAATTGGGAGTGTCCACACAGCATTTATTTCAATATAAAGCACTCTTCCTCTGACTTCCCCTACTGCTTGTACAATGAGGGTGACAGGAGTGTATCGAAATAACTAGTATTATTTTGAAATAACATAGTCCGCGTCTATACAGTGGCAGTTATTTCGAAATTTGCTGTGTAGACATCCCGTTAGTAAGTTTGTGACATATTCCTAATGTCACAGAAGTAATAGTTTAATAAGCAATCAAAAGAATTACAGGAAGCAAAGCAAGAGGTCAGAAAAAAATACCTTACTTGCAATATTGGGAGATGAGGAATCAAAGTGAACAGAATTCATTAGTTTATTCATAGTGAATCTGTTGGACTAGAGCAAATGTAATAATAATTCATAAAAATCGCAGAAATTGGAAAAGAAAAATAAGTAGGCCACATAGTCCTTTCTCATTGCCAATACAGTATACTATTGCTTCATAGTCAAGGCAGTTTCTTGATTTTCACCTTACTCTTCAACATATTTTGTGACTATATATCTTTTTTCCTTCATGTTTATAGCCTTCAAATATTTGTTGCATCTCCTGTCACCACTCCCCCAACAGGGAAACTTGTAAATCTCAGAACTACAGACCCATTTGCTTATTGTCAGTATTATATATGACCCATACAGAAAGAAGGGCAAATAAACTGCATCAGCATTTGAACTTATGTGACCATGAAAGCAGCCAGACTTTAGATGTTTCTCAAATATGAATCACCTGCACACACACTGAATCAAGTGCTACTGAATGCTTACAGATACAATAAGTTAGACTAGGTAAGGGGTTTGAAAAGATCCATATGAAGGAGAGAGTTTGCTAATGAGCTAGCAATTCACCAATATTTTTCCAATCAAAGCTATTACAAACCATGAATTCAAAAATCACAAAGCATCAAATTAAAGAAAGTATACTGGAGATATTGGCTGCATAGTTTCAGATATTATGTGTATAACAAAGCTATAACATAAGGACTAAATGTAAAGAGAGTAAGAAGCCCTCCAGCTCAACATTATTTCAAAATAAAGGTGTGTATTGTAGACATGCACTATGTTTTTTTCAGAATAACGTCAGTTATTATAAAATAATGCTGCTGCATAGACATAGCCTAAGAAGCTAAAAGCAGAACATCACATCAAGGGGAGGAATAGCTCAGTGGTTTGAGCATTGGCCTGCTAAATGGAGGGTTGTGAGTTCAGTCCTTGAGGGGACCATTTAGGGATCTGGGGCAAATCTGTCAGGGATAGTACTTGGTCCTGCTATCAGGGCAGGGGAGTGGACTCAATGACCTCACAAGGTCCCTTTCAGCTCTATGAGATAAGTATATGTCAATGGGGAAAAAACTACAAGTATATGATTAAACCAAAGAGGTTATACTGAAGAAGGAAAATGAGGCATGGTAGCGGTGTTGTGATACAAGAGAGAACCTAGACTACAGTTATGAGTTTGTGGGGCAGTTGAGGTACTCTAACAAGAAAGACAAACAACAAATGGTCTGGTAGCACTTTAAAGACTAACAAAACATGATGGTTCTGTGGGCTAAGTTCATGATACCATCTATGTGTTCTATTAGTCTTTAAAGTGCTACCAGACTATTTGTTGTTTAAGTTTTTCTTTTTACAGTTATGAGCTAATGCAGGCCAAGAATAACAGATGAAGCAAAAGGTTCACATGCAGAGAATCAAACCGGACTGCAAACTTCGGGCACAGATGATAAAAATCAGTGAGCCTTGATGATGGCATAGGGTTACCTTCAATAGAGAGAATATGACTATCATGGTGAAAACTGATTTATGCTGAAATATACAGTAGGCAATATGATTTCGTAAGAATACATACAAATATCTGACATATATAAAACAGCATGAAGCTTAGGAATATTTATTTCTATGAAGCTAAGTGCTTATAATATTTATGTAAGTTGCTGATGAAGTAAAAAAATTAGTTCTCTTATTATTCATGAAGCTTCCGATGATCTATTACTCATCTCACTGTGACAATTAAGTAGAAAGGTATTGGGCACATAATCACCAAATCAGCAGTGTGTGTAGCACTGACCCTGTAGAAGTGTTGTGTTTTTCAGTTCCAGGATCCTTGGAACACCACTAAAACCTCTTTTATGGGTTAAATCATTCAAATGATCTTCTTCTGGTTTAATATTAAGGTAAGCTGATCATTTTTGTCATAGACCTCAACAATTTTTAAATACAAGTGACTATGATTATTGCTGAGACAATTAAGAGATATTTCCCAATATGTTTGGAATCAGCATGCATAGTATGTGTCATATCTGTGTTATATACACTAAACTCATCCAGTGATAGTGGACCGTTGTCTCTCCTGACCAAGGACTTGAAACATGGCCTCCTCCAGGTTCTGGCTTATCAGACTTGTTATTTACACATTGGAAATGATTTCATCAACAGGTCTAAACATGGGGTATAGCAGTGGTTCCCAAACTTTTCAGCATCACGCCCCCTTTTTGATTTTTGAGAAACCCTCACCTCCCCCATAGCAGCAAAACTTGTTGAGCAAAAAAAAGGAATTGACCGGGGCCAAAAACCAAAAATAGCAGCAAAACTTAGGGGGGAGGATTGACCAGGGGGGCAGGGTCACCTCGTGCCCCCCCTGGAATTTCTTCACCCCTCCTCCCCCCCGTTTGGGAACGCATGGGGTATAGTACCATCATCAGCAAGCTAGTGCCATATAATTACACATCTCTTGCCCAGTGGAGCCTGGTAACTCATTGAGCACCGCATAGAAGTACTTGGATGGCATTACTACCTGGATGGTTCACCAATGCTTCCAGCAAATACTAAAGTCCTTCTGCCAGATAAGAGTCATTGGTAAAGAAAGCATTATTTCCCTGTGCCCTCATCTGTTGGAAGCACTTTTGGAAGCAACTGTCATTCCATTGTAACCCTCATTGCATTGTAAACCTCATAAGAAACACAGTATGAAATGTTTTATTCGGCTGTCCAATTTGCACAGGTTGTGCATTTAGTTGGCCCACATTGACCTTGTATCAGCAATGCATGCCATCAGGAATGACAGACTCAATTACTTCCAACTCCCTCAGGTAGCAGACTTTTCTACTGCTTGTATCTGCTGCAGAACACAGCAGCATCCTTTTCACAGAACTGAGTAGCTGTTGTCACATGACATCTGCACAATGTTATCCACTGCCTAAAAGTAGTTAATTGATTTTAAGTAGTTCCTCATGTCTTTTAGACCCCTGAACAAGTATAGGCCCTCCCAGATTCAAGGCTTCTTTAGCCACATGTTTTCTGTGCTGTCTTATACTATGCACTCCCCAGTCTCAATGTATGATCACTTTCAATGTGACAAGTCTTAAAGGGATAGTTGTGATGTTTTTGCAGACACAAACTAACTAGGCATACCATGGCAAATTTAAGACTTAAATTTATTTGGGCTGAAGCTTTCATGGGTAAAAACCATTTCCTCTCCATGCATCTGATTAAATGTTTTTTACCCATGAAAGCTTATGTCCAAATAAATCTCTTAGTCTTAAAGGTGTCACAGGACTTCTTGTTGCTTTCAATGTGACATCTTTTTTGTTTTGTTCAATATCTTTATTAATGACCTGGATGAGGGGATGGATTGCACCCTCAGCAAGTTTGCAGATGACACTAAGCTAGAGGGAGAGGTAGATACGCTGGAGGGCAGGGATAGAGTCCAGAGTGACTTAGACAAATTGGAGGATTGGGTCACAAGAAATTTGATGAGGTTCAACAAGGACAAGTGCAGAGTCCTGCACTTGGGACGGAAGAATCCCAAGCATTGTTACAGGCTGGGGACCAACCAGCTAAGTAGTAGTTCTGCAGAAAAGGACCTGGGGGTTACAGTGGATGAGAAGCTGGATATGAGTCAACAGTGTGCCCTTGTAGCCAAGAAGGCTAATGGCATATTAGGTTGCATTAAGAGGAGCATTGCCAGCAGATCCAGAGATGTCATTATTCCGCTTTATTCGGCTCTGGTGAGGCCACATCTGGAGTATTGTGTCCCGTTCTGGGCCCCTCACTACAAAAAGGATGTGGACGCATTGGAGAGGGTCCAGCGGAGGGCAACCAAAATGATTAGGGGGCTGGAGCATACGACCTATGAGGAGAGGCTGAGGGAGTTGGGTCTGTTTAGTCTGCAGAAGCGAAGAGTGAGGGGGGATTTGATAGCAGTCTACAGCTTCCTGAAGGGAGGTTCCAAAGAGGATGGAGAAAGGCTGTTCTCAGTAGTGACGGATGGCAGAACAAGGAGCAATGGTCTCAAGTTGTGGTGGGAGAGGTCCAGGTTGGATATTAGGAAAAACTATTTCACTAGGAGAGTGGTGAAACACTGGAATGGGTTACCTAGGGAAGTAGTGGAGTCTCCATCCCTAGAGGTATTTAAGTCTTGGCTTGACAAAGCCCTGACTGGGTTGATCTAGTCGGGTTGGTCCTGCCTAGAGCAGGGGGCTGGACTTGATGACCTCCTGAGGTCTCTTTCAGCTCTATGGTTCTATGATCTTTTGGATTTGATAGCTTCCTTTCTTTTTCATCTGCCTCAACTCTGAATTTAAGAGGAGAGGGATATGCTCTCATTTAAAGTTGGTCAAAAGCAAGATGGATAAAACTGGATGTTTAAATTTTAAAGTTATACAACGGTGTCATTTTGGCTAAAATTTTTCATCCGCACCCCCCAGAAAACACAGATGCATTCAGCCTGCAAAATTTCAGCCCAAAAGTTATAGTTTGATAAAGTAATGAACAATTAAAGACAATGTCTTATGAGAAGTGTTGCCAGCCCCACATATTATACCATGTGTGCAAAAAGTCTCTATTTCGCTGCTTATCTATTCTGTGAAACATTGAGTATTTGGAAGGCTATTCTAAATAGCCAATTTATTAATTTCATTCAGGGAAAAGAACAGCCAGTATGCATCAACTGAAGTAGTTATTATCAAAGACTAACGTTTGCCAGGCATACATGACAAATTTATGCCCCAAGAGTCCTAAAAATTAATGGATTAACTTATCTTTACCATTCTGAAGAATTCTTTAATTTAAAGGATATTGTCAACTGTAAGTTGAATTTAATGAATCAAATATTCTAATGAATCACTACTTCTCAATAAATAAAATTATTTTCCTGGCACATTTTATTCTCAGCCCTTAAAAAACATCTTATACTCAACCTCATAAAAGTTATATAATGTGTAGAAATGAATAAAAAATGGAAGATATTTCACAAATAAATTGATGAATTTCAAGAGCAAACTGAAACACAGAACAAAATCCCAGGCTAGGTCAATAATAAAATATTGGTTTCAATGAGAGGAGGACAGGTCTACAAGTAAATTGCTGCTTTTTCTCTGCTATGTCTACACTGCAGAGCTTTTCCGGGATACCAAAGGTATCCCAAAGGTATCCCGGAAAAGTTCTGCCATGTCCAAGGAACACATCCACTTTTTCAGAACAGTTTCCAAAAAAGCAGATGCGTTCTTTCAGCATCCTTGTATTCCTCATTGTATGAGGAATAAGGGATGTTCCGAAAGAGAAGGTTTTTCCAAAATTTGTCCCCATACAGACAGGCCAAATTTCGGAAAAGCCTCTTCCAAAAAAAAAAAAAAAAGCGGAAAAAGATACGCATATTGCGCTTTGCAATTTGTGTATCTTTTTCCAATATAACTCTGTAGCCTAGACATAGCCTATTAGTGGTAAGAAAAGAAAAAAGAAAAAACACTGGGCACTCTTACATGGACAAAAGGCAGAAATTTCCATAATAAGATTTAAACTCAAACTTCAAAGTGATCCCCAATAGGATAAAGTCATCTAAGAGAGTCTTTGGACTTGATTTAACATACCATATATTTTAGAATCACTCTACAGAACTAAACAAATATGTATGAGTGCAGTTTTTAACACTAACCTACCTAGCTATGTTCATGCCCTTTGTACATTCATTTTTATGAATAGTCATATGACATAGAGCTACAGTACAAAAGCAGCTTTTTCAGGGAGCAGATACAACACAATGGACCTAGTTCTGGTCTAAGCTGCAGCAGTTCAGCCTAGACCCACTGACATGAGTGGGGAGGGAGGCAAAAGGGGCAGGGCAAATGCCCCAGGGCCCAGTGATTGAAAAGGTCCTAGGACTCCAGGCCACTGCTGCTGCTTCTGTGGCAGTGCCCAGAACTCTGGACCCTTTAAATCACCACTGGAGCATCACATGACACACTCCAGGCAGCACTGAAGCCTGGAGGTGGCAAGCCATGGTCAGGGTGAAACAAAAGGCTAGCTGCCCCTGGCTCTGCACCTTGTGGCAGCACAGAGCCACCTCACACACATACTTTGCCTAGGGCCCCAGCGAGGCTGTCAGATCCCCTGATTCAGCCACACATAGCAATTCTTCCTTATACTAGAGGCAATCCTGGACTGGGCAGTTAGGTCACAGTTAAGTCTGTTTTGTGCTACATGAGGGGCACAAAGGCCACTCAGCCTGGTCCAGAATTTTAGCCTACGTGATTTAGGGTGTATCTGCTTGGTGCAATAACCTGCCCTACTGGGGTGTGATTTCTGAAGTGCACTAATATATGGCATATTAATTAGACCAGAGGTTGGCAAACTTTTTTGGCCTGCCACTTCTGAGAAGTCAAATTCTATGGTGGGCCATAAATGCTCATGGGCCTGACCTCCTCCTAGTGGTGGATTAACCACTGGGCTAAAGAGGCATGCTCTGGGGCCCCAGCCAACTGGATAACCCTGGACCCCAGAAAAATGGATAACCCTGAACCACACCAGCTATGACCCCCCTACACACACACACACGCTGCCCAGAGTCCCAGCTGAAGAGTGGTGGACAGAGTGGGTCAAGTCCCTGGCAGAAACTCCCCAACTGAAGCTCGAGGGCTAGATGAAAAGGTCCTATGGGCTGAAAGCAGTCTATGGGCCGTATTTCACCCTCCCAGGTATAGACCCTGATGGTGTACTGTAATGCAGTGCTATCTGAAACACTGCTACATTAAAGCACATTAGGGAATCATTAGTGTACAGCAAGAGGCTGTACATGACCAGTTAATGCCCAATACATTAGTGCACTTTAGTAATCACATCTCCATGAAATTCACTGCCCACTACTTACACAAGCCCTGATTTAATCAAGCACAGCTGAGCATCACAGCTCAAATTTCAACTTTCAGTTTGAAGAGGAAGCCAGAGAGCATCCAGGAGTCCAGTAGCTGATGGAATTGAAATTATGGAAATACTTGAGAAAGTCACCATTATCTGTTGCCAGATAGTACTCAGCTATGATCTACACCAGACTGAGGCTCATGAATTCCAAGTGGCTCTTTAATGTGTCTCCTGCAGCTCTTTGCAGCACATAATATTAAAATATTGTGTGACTGGCTAATAATCCAATCAGGATGCTTTTATTACATTATTAACCAATTGTAGTTGATAAAATAATACTTGGTCAATCTTTTTCTGTGAGAATAAAGTAAATATTTCACTAGTTATACTGTTTAAATATGAATATATCATATTATAGCAAATGAAATAATGAATTCACACTACTGTGGCTCTTTTGGGTCATGCTGCTTGCTACTTTGGCTAGGTCTACACTACAGCTTTTTTTTTTTTTTTTTTTTTTTGGAAAAAGCTATGCAAAATGTGCTTCGCATTTTGCATACTTTTTCCAATTTTTTTTTTTTTTTGGAAGAGGTTTTTCCGAAATTTGGCCCGTCTATACTGGGCCAAATTTTGGAAAATCCCGCTTTCGGAAGATCCCTTCTTCCTCATGGAATGAGGAAGACAGGGCTTCCGAAAGAGCGCATTTGCACTTCCGCTTTTTTTTGTGGAAAAGCAAATGCATTCCCAGGACGTGGCAGAGTTCTTCCAGGATACCTCCAGTATCCCAAAAAAACCCTGCAATGTAGACATACCCAAAAACTCGAACCACTGAGAGCTGAGTATCACCGATGTATACTATGCACCATTAGCCCAAGGAAAAGGAAGAAGAGAAATGGATGAAGAAGAAAAGTAGGCCCTGATGGACATAAAGAAAAACAACAAAGAGGAAAATGGTTCTACTTAACCAAAATTCAAGTTGAAACATAGCCAGTTTGAAGTTTTTTATTATTAAAAAAGCTAATCCCAAGGAGGGGCTTTAGGTTTAAATCCATTTGACAACTATTGTGTTCAGAGCTACCTATCAGCAATACTTTTCTGTTTTCTTAATGTTTGTAAATGTTATTTAGCTTTAGGCATCACCATTATTGCCACCCTGTCACTTTCAACTTATCTTTATTTCTCTTGTAATTAGGGAACAAGTCCTACCAAGGAATACTGTTATATATTTAAAGCAAGATATTGCAGTGGTGGGGACACTTGAAATCACACAAACTGACTGCAGGAGAAGCAACTGCAATATTTTTTCTGTAAGTTTTGTGAAATTTCAAGTCTTGCTGGAATCTAGCAAGGACTTTAGACCCAAGAAGTTTTTTTACCTTCATGTTTTAGCTTGTTTTTCACCCTTTAAAGTCAAATAGAGGGCCTGAATATGTCCCTTATTTATATGAAATGAGGTAATATGGACTTCTGCAGCACAATATCTACTGCCTGTTCGAAGACATGGTGTCAGGACTCCCAGGGTGCATCTACTGTGCAGTCTTAACTCAAAATAAGCTATGCAAATTGAGTGGAGCATCTACACAGCACTTATTTCGAAATAGAGCACTCTTCCTCCAACTTCCCTTACTCCTCATACAATGAGAGTTACAGGAGGCGGAGTAAGAAGTCCTCCAGCTTGACAGTATTTTGACACTATTTCAAAATAACTTCTTGCTGTGTAGACGCAGACTAAGTTATTTTGGAATAGTGCTATTTATTTCAAAATCGTGTTGCAGTGTAGACGTACCAGAGTAGGTAGAGAAAATAAAGTGCTATATATTATATACAGCTTCCAAATACCCTTCCACATGGACCTCTCTGCTCCACATCAAAACTGGCCCCTATGTTTTCACATCCCCATCCCTTCCTCACAAGTACATATTGTGTGGACATCTAAAATATTTTATTGCAATCACACATTACACTTTCTAAATGATGAAGTATTTTGTTTCAAAATCAGACCCATTTCCCGATGGTCAGTTTTTTATTCCACCTAGAAAAAAAAGTGGCCATTTCTATTGCTTTTTCAACAAAAATAAAATTAAAATAAAATAAAATGCCATGTACATGCAATTATTCTGAAAATTCTGTGTCAAACGAGGCAGGTAATGATTTTGGCTCAGTATACATGTGGATTAAGTGTGCAATTAGCAAACAATGCACAATAAAAAGCTAAATGTGCAATGAGTGACATGTCTGTTCCACACAGCTACGTCTGTGACTGTTGATAAGGCAGAAATATTGCTCTTCAAATGTTCTGACACTGTGTATGGATCCTTTATTCATATGGCTACAAAAATTGCTGATATTGATTACCTGCACAGAATTAAACATCTGCTTAATTTGATCTGGCTTCTGCTCTCTGCCACAGTAATTAGGTGACCTGCTTCTGGAGAAAGTGTCTGAATATTCTAATCAGAACTCAGAGGGGTAGCTGTGTTAGTCTGTATCTGCAACAACAATGAGGAGTCCTGTGGCACCTTAAAGACTAACAGATTTATTTGGGCATAAGCTTTCGTGGGTAAAAACCATTTTGTCAGTTCCAATCAGAACTGAGAGATTAGTCAAAGCATGAGCCTGTGATTTCATTTGCCTAAAAGAAGAGCACTTTTAGCAGAGACATTACAGCCTTCTTAGGACATTGGTCTGCATGCTTCCCCTCCTCCCCCCATCTATACTTCAAATGTGTTAGATGATGACAGTGACCACCACAAGAGCCATCCATAGTTCCTACTAAAACTTCCTGATGAAGCAACAGCTGTTCTCCCTATGCACCACAACTCTCACCATGGAATAATGGGATCTAGGAATCCTGCCAATTACACTGTTCAGCTAAACCACACACCAGTCCAACTGTCAGCAGGAGGAAGGGGAGGCAAGAGTCACTCATGAAACACTGGAATACACACCACCAGTCCCAGGATAGGACATCTCAACATTCCCAGAACCCCCCTTTCTCAATAGAGCTAATCCTTGTGCCACAAAGACACATAAATGTCAGTTCCAGTCTTAGTGATGTGCTCTGTGTGTGTGTGTGTGTGCTCTGTGTGTGTGTGTGTGTGTGTGTGCTCTGTGTGTGTGTGTGTGTGTGTGTGCTTGTGTGTGTGTGTGTGTGTGTGTAAAATAGCCTGAGGCAGTTAGATGCCCAAATCCCACAAATGCAGCCTGAGTGGCTCATTTGCCAGGTGAGTGCTCTAACAATTGGGCTGTAGCACATAAGAGGCATGGCATATCTCCGCCTCTTCCACCTCTGGTGGTTTTGTGCATAGGATTTCCCCCAAAAACTCCTTTGCTTTTAATAAAAACAGCTGTTTCAAATGTCTCAACACAAAACATTTTGGTTCAGGTTGAACCACAGTTTTGGGTTCTGCTTTTAGTTTTGCCAAGTAAAAAATAAGATTCATTTTGAGTTAATCCAAAATGTTTCCATTTTTCTCCCCTGGGACCCAGCCTCATATACCCCTCAGTCCCAATCTCCCCTCCCCGCTCCCCCCACATCCACATTGCCCCACACCCAGCTCTTGATGCTCCATCCTACAGCCAGTCCCACACTCTTACCCAGAGATGCAGTCAGTTTGAAGACCACCATCCCCAGGATAGGCCCCAGGATAGGCCATGCTATTCTGGGATCTTCAGACCTATCCCCCTTCTGTATAGCACTTTCCTCGAAAGTGCCTCAGCCCAGATCCAATCCTCTCACGTTCCTGGTTGCCCCTCCATCAAGCATGCTCCAGTCAGGAGACAGAGAGAAGGGATTGGCCTCCCTGAGCTCCCCATCTTCCATTGTACCCTTCAGAAAACTAATTACAAGGATTTGGCAGTACATTAACCTCTTGAACTGTGGTTCTACAGCTGGACACAAATGTGACACAATGTGATCTCTGTAAAACAACCAAAGAGGTGGCATGCTGGATTGGAAAAGGAGAGGGATGTGATATTCGCAATTTCTACTGGCATTCTTCACAGGGGCAGGGTTTATTAGGGGTGTAACTGGTTAACCGATAAGCATCATTCCTACTGGGAGAGGCTTCCTGGTTAACCGGTGGCCTGGCTGGGCTGGAGCAACCCCCCTGCCTGACTTGGGCAAGGGGGACTGTTCCAGCCTGGCTGGGCCCATTGCTCTATGGGCTGAGGGCATTCGGGCCTGGCTGGAACAACCCCCTGCCCACGGCGTGCTGTCATCTGGCTGGCCCTTGCAGTTCTCAGCTGCCGCAGACTCAGCCGAGCCTGGCTAGAGCAGCTCATGCTGTGGGTGGCAGGGCTGCTCCAGCTGGGATGGGCCCACTGCTCAGTGGGGAGGGAGGGACGGACTCTGGCCTAGCGGAGAAGCCCCCTGCCTGCGGTGCACTGTGACTGCAGTCCTCCCCCATGGCAGGCTGGGCCTGGCCTGGCCAGAGCAGCTCATGCCATAGGTGGGGGGACCACTCCAGCCCAGCTGGCCTGCATGCCAAGCCCATCTGCAGGGGGGGGGCGGGAGGGGAATGCAAAGGGTGCGAATGCATCCCCCATTGACCACCAAGTAAGTGCGCCAGCTGTGGGAAGGTGAGGCTGATTTCCCCCCTCCCCTAGTAGCGGGGGTGGGGTTGGGCCTTGCTCCTGGGGGAGAACCAGCCTCCCCTTGGCCAGCTGGAGCATGCTTACTTGGGGGACCATGAGGAGGGTGCATTCACACCTTGGTGGTTCATAACTTACAAAAAAAAAAAAAAAAAAAGCACACACCCTTCCCACAGAAATTCCTGCATATGGGCCTGATTTGGCACCATTATCCGAAGTTTATAAGTCTGAGCCCCAAACTAAACACTTTTAGTGGTGCACAGTAGAGAAGTATATATTTTGAAACCATGCTATTTTTTATTACACTCTGTAAACAAGTCTAGAGATGATTCATAAGCATCCTTCATAAATATTTCCATGCAACTTTTCCCTGCATATTTCCACATGGATCTCAACCACATTTTGACATCATTCTTAACTTGACGCCAGTTAAGAATTAGTTTGGCCAGCACAAAAACATTGTTTTCTCAGAAATAAAGGTAAATCACAGTCAGGTGGTTTCCAAAAGAAATGACTTAGAAAGTATTAATACACAGCGACAACTGTAATGATGCCACAGATCTGGCCAGAGATATTTGCATATCATTAAGAAAAAGGCAGGCATCTATCTGCCTCAAGTGGGTAAGCAAAATGCAGAACAGTGCTGGATTCAGAGTTTCAATGTTTGGTAATGATTTATTTAAACCTTGAAGTGAAGAGAATTGTTTAAGAGCATTACTACCATGTGGGGGTATTGGGAAAGGTTATACCTTATTACCATGTAATTTTCTCTGGCGTCAGGACCCTTAGCAATCAGATCAGAAACAAAAAGGCTATATTAGGCATTAGAGCTGGTGTCAGGCTGCATAAATTAATTCCCCATGCAGATAATATCCTTATTAATAAGCAGCCTAACTAAAGCTATTCCTGCAACCTTGGAGAAATTTGGATAATATCTCTAGCTCTAAGTTAAATCATTCTAAATCAGAAAGATAACCCTTTGTAAGAATCTACAGTTCAACCAATGTTTAGATCTTTAGAATTTAAGCAAACAGCAAATAACTTAAGAATTCAGTTAAAAATGGAATTGAATAAACTGGTTCAAGGTCACTGAGATCAAAATATACAAAGTATCAAGGAAGATTTTAATAGGCAGAATTCCTTAAATCTGAAGTTGTGTGGGTTAAAGCAAGTGCAAGGTTAGAGGATTTCTGCTCCAGAATTCAATTTTCCTCACTCCCATGTGTCTTTAGGATGTTTGGAGGAAGCTTATTCTGTAAATTAGAGGCATTTATATCAACATTTATTAGGTGGAGAGAAATGTAAACATAAGACTTCTGAATAAATACATTTAGAGCACAGAATTCTGAAACGTGGAATCTCCAGAGTTTTAAGTTATAGCAAATAAGCTATTATGGATCCCAGGAATTAACTCATTTCCATGGATGAAGGTGGGAGTAGACATCCCCAGCTCAAGGCACAGTGGATATTTACAACTGCCTCAAGAAAAAAAATGCAAAGCAACAATCTATATTGAATTCATCAACCAACTTCCCCAAATACATAAAAGAACTACTGGGGTTACAGCATACTCATAGTAGCTAATATATTTTTTAAAAATCCTTTTCACAGACCTGTTGTGTTTCCATCTCTTCTAAGGTAAATTTGAATTTGTGTTAATTGCATTAAAATGCAATATTGATTTATATGAAAGTTCTCAAGGGAAGGAGAATCCAGTCACATGATGCATGCTGTAGAACTGACATCTTCCAATTGCTCTTATTTTAGAAAACAGGTTTATGTTCTCTTACCTTCTGCTTATAAGCCTGAGGAGTTTTCTCTGGAACAGGAAGAAGCAAATGTAAGTTCCCTTTTTGTCATATTTATATTGGACTCCTGGTTTCTTTCTGCTCTTCTAATGATCTCCATAAGCCTATAACTTACATTTCCCACTAAAGTTAATAGAGTATCTTTCTCTTCACCAGAAGGAAAGTGGGATTTACCAAAATACCATACAAGAAAGCAACTGTTATTTTAGTATTTCCAGACCAACCAGAACCAGAAAGCCTTGCTAGAAAGCCTGTTTTAATAAAATTGTCATGCCTGTTTCTAGAACAGATTGATTCAGATGCTTATCTCACCTGAACTCCAGCCAAACTCACCTGCTTGATGTTTAGCTTTCATTAGCTGCTTGGAAATTTTCCAACTGATTGCCACATAATAGTTTTCTCATTTCCTCAAGAACAAGTACCAAAATTGACACTCCTGTGAAATGGATCATTTCCTTCAGCGCTCTCTCTTCCCCTGAATATCATAGGGGTCTAAGCCAAATTTCAATGTTGTGAAATTAGCAGAGGAAGAGTACAAAGTAGTTTGTTTAAGTCAGGGGTAACCCACACACCTAGGCTACGTCTACACAGCAGGCTTTTTTGCGCAAGAACAAGTGTTCTTGAGCAAAAACTTGCTGGGTGTCTACACTGCACGCACGTTCTTGGGCAAGTAAATCTACAATACAGCCGTCAGAAAACAGGGCTTCTTCTGGAAGAGTTATTCCTCTCCCCACGAGGAATAAGCCTTCTTGCACAAGAGCTCTTCCACAAGAAGGCAGTGTAGACAGGCAACATGATTTTCTTGCGCAAGAAAGCCCTATGGCTAAAATGACCAGCAGAGCTTTCTTGCGCAAGAGAGCATCCACACTGCCATGGACACTCTTGCGCAAAAGCACATCTCTTGTGCAAAAACACATGGCAGTGTGGATGCGCTCTTGTGGAAGACCTTTTGCACAAGAACTCTTGCGCAAAACAGTTCTTGCTCAGGAAGCCTGCAGTGTAGACGTAGCCCCTAGTGTGGGTCACTGTCCCATGTAGTCACACTTAGCCCACTTACAGCCAGTGATAAGTACAAGCTAGCTCTACAGCATAAGGTATAAGCCCTATCCTAATGCTCCAGAACTCCCAGGTTCCAATCCACCCAGTGGTGCTTAGGCTGGCATCATTTTTTATTTATTTGATGGATCTCTAGCCTTACATTTGCTTTTGTTTTTTTCCTTACTGACTTTATATGCTAACTAGAAGATTTACCCAGCATTATTCAGGTCCTTAATTCAATTAATTTATGTTTTTTGGAAAATAAAATGAAAATGTGCATGCTTCACTTAAACCATTGCTCTAGGATGGGACTGGGGATGAGTGGTTCAGTATGCATGCTGCTCAAGTATACAGTATGCTCCATGGAGAGAGAACTACCCCAAGGTCCAGGGGGAGAGGACTACTCCATGGCCACTGCAGTTCCAGCAGGCATAGCCAGAGGAGGGGTGCATATCCCCTGCCTGGAAGACACACAACCAAACTCTGAAATATATAGTAGATAGCTGTCCCTTCCTCCACCCCTGTCCCCTGCTGCCCCAATGGGGTTATAGCTGTGCTGATCCACCTCTCAGGCCCCTTGCTGACCTCCTGTGCTCATTCTATAGTATAACTGTCCCACCTAGCAGACTCCTCACTTTCCATTTTTTGAGAAACAATTGAATTCCAGGTGCATTCCATTGTCCCAGTACAACCAAGCCCTAACCTTTGGTGATCCTCATTCAGATGGACAGATGTACAGATGCACATTTTAAAAATATATAGTAAGATATTCAAGCTTGCGTGCTTGTAGCTACTTCACAAGAGTAGTAGTACAGCTCCTTGGTCATCACATAGAAAACACATTTACTCCCTTAAGAACAAATCAGTCTATTGCTTAGTGAAATCTTATTACCTAAATGTAATGTATGTAAAAAAGCATTTTCATTTCACCATTTAAGGTAATTGCTACTAGATGAATTGATGCTGCATTGTTTAAAATCTGGTGATAAAGGATTCTGGAGAAATCCTCTAGTTAAAACCTGTAAAACAATAAAATCATGGTTTTGACTCAAAGAGATACATTGGTGGAGATATGCAAATTCATATTTAAGAGTCTAAGAATCACTTCCTTTAAAAGAAAGACTGAAAAATATTAACAGGAACCTAAATGAATCTCTGTATCATGTGTTCATTTAAACATTTTCTTTAGGCTCACTGAAAGAAGATTGGCACTTCCAAAGATTCACTTTGACTATTTTATTAAAAAGTCCTAAAAGAGCTGTATAAAGGACCCCAAAATTCAGACAACCAGCTATGAAAAAATTCACTTGGTACTGTAAAACCTGCCTGGATAACCTTAAGGACATTTCTGATATATCAGTTATACCAATTTATGTTAATAGGCCCTCTTGTGGTCATTTGTCAAAGAGAAGGTGGCTGCATAGAAATAAAATGAAGTTTGTGCTATAAAAAGTATTTTTAACTACAGTAAACAACCCAAGTACACAATTTTCTTGTTTTGTGAACAGCTTGATTTTCTTCTTTCATACAGTTTATGGCATCTGCTTTCAGCCCTGGGTATTGATAGTATTTTTTATAATAAGCCAGTATTTTGCTATGCAGTGCATGAAATAATTATTTGTTTTATTATAGCTCTGGAACAGCTGCACTATATTGAAGTTAGGGTTGAAATGGCAGCTAAAATAAACATTGTCAGTTGCATATACATTTTGGAATAATATAGCTCTTTCTGAATGGCATATTTGACACATACAGTCTTAAACTGGAAGCAAGTTTTTGAGGAACTTCGATTTAATTTTCTTTTATCTAAGTATATCTCAATAATGACTGAACTGAACTGAGCAGACTTTGTCTGCTCTTATAGAATTTAGAAATGGCTTCAATTTTTCAAAACCAAACTTGTCAAGAGATTTATTAATCCTTCATAAAGACCAACTGGGTTATTTTCCTCTGTGGAAGGCGGCAAGGGGAGGCAGGTGACTGCGCCAAGAGCTGGCTTAAAGCTGGCTCCCTGCATGTATAGGCTCCCCGCCTCCCGCTTCCCACATACATACATACACACACACACACATACACACACTGCACTGCTACCTCTGATAGAGCGTTCCCTTCTAATGTCATATACTTGCAGTATTTCATTTATGACCCAAGGTTCTGTCTTCTTACAGTGATTCCCAAGGATGTCCAGTGCTGCCTCATTCATTATAGTGGTGAAATTGTTGGTCATTGTTTCTATATCTTCCTCCAGAACAAGCTACAGGGCAAAATTTCCACCAATCATTGCTTGGAATGACTCTGCAATGCTTCACTCTCTGAGTCTAAGTAAAACTTGAATCTGGTGAACTTTGGTCTGACAATTTTCCTTAGATACAACTAAAAGCTTAGCTAGATCAAGCTCTGTGATCACTTCCTATATCGTCAACAGGGAAGCTCCTTATTTTAGTTCTGTTGATCCCAGAACAAAACTGGTTTTGTGCCATTATGTAGTCGATCTGGCTATGGTGTAGATCACCAGATACATGCCACATTGATCATGTGGATTCTTTATGTGCTCTTAATGTGTTATGTGCTCTTAATTGTTATAGTTGGCAAACTCCAAAAGTCTCAGGTCTTTCTCATTGGTTACTGCATTACAGAAAGAGCCACAATAATCTCGCCCATCTGCCTGTGTGTCAGTATCCATGTTAGCATTCCAGTCTCCCTGTACAACCAGGATCTCATTCTTGTGTACCTTATCAATGACGTCTTGGAGCGGATTGTGAAAATCTTCACTCTGCTCATCATGAGAGTCTGCTGTAGGGGCGTAGACTTGTACCACTGTGATATGAACTGCACTGCCTTTAGACAGATGGAAATAAGCCTGCTGGATATTGAGTGGCAACCTACTCCTGATACCTTTATGCACAAGAAATACTACTCCCCTGACATGTTTGTCCTCTCAAATGTAAGAAAGTACATGGCCTTCTTCCATTAGTGTCTCCAAAATTCTTCCTTCTGACCTCAGAGATTCCTAGGAGGTGTCAGTTGTATCGTTCCACTTTGTACATGAGCAATCTCCCCATTTGTATCAATGTCCTTACATTCCATGTGTCTATGGTGATATTACCTCTTCCCTTGTTCCTCTTTGTAGGAGTTACACCTTTGGTATACTTGTTGTGTCTGCCCTGGTGGGAGACAGAAGCATGGTCATCATTAACCCAGACTGCAACCTGTCCAATATGGACATGGTTGATTTGGTCATCATATGGTATGTCTTGGGCAAATTTCTGATTTGGCTAACCTCATCTCTCTCCAGGCAACCCCCTTTTAGTCACCTCTTAAGAGATACAGGAAGAACAGTGGGCCTATTCTTTCCCCGGACCCACAGAAAATGGAACATTGCATAAGACCTTTTATTTCCAGATAGCAACTTAATCTACAGAATTTGCATTTTCATATACATAACAGTAGCTGTCAATGGACCATTGCACTACAAATAGCACATCTTTTATATGTTTGCGTCAGTGTCCAGAGCTTGTATATCTAAATGTTGGATGTGGCAGTTTTAAGAGCCTAATACAGTCTGTACTATGAAATCAAAATAAAGTATTTTTTAAAATCAAGTTCTGTCTAACTTGGCATTTATTGGATTGTAAAAACAAAAACAAACACCCATTAAAATATGTTTGTTTTTTCTGCTAAGTACACTTTCCAGCAATATAATTGACAGTGATAATTCCCCCTAAAAGCATTAATTGAAGGGAAAAGCTTGTTTGGTAAAGTAGGAAAGTGGCAGCACTGTACATCAGGAAAATATCTAATAACATAGGTACCAACATATCCTAGCATATGCAATTAGGTACTGTAACTTACAATATGTATTTTATTATAAATTAAAACTTATGTTGGATACACAGTAAAACACACCACCAGAATAATTTTACACTATGAGGTACTAAACTGGTTCTCATGAACTCCAGTAGGGTGACCAGATGTTTTGTTTTTAAAGGGACAGTCGCATATTTATGCTCTCCTGCAGGTGTCCTGATTTTCTTTCAAATGGGCAAATTATCACATATTTTCTGTCTGCCCCATCAGTATTGGTGAGTCCTGCTGCTGGCCAGATCCTGCTTGCCAACCATCCACCCACCATCAGTGTTGGCAAGCCAGGAACTCGGTGATTGATGATGGAAGTTAGTGTGCAGGGCTGGTGGTGGAGCAAAAGCTGCAGGCACAGAGCCAGGCTGCTCCCCCTGCTGGTCTGTCAGTGCAGTCCCCTACCCCAGGTGCCAGCTCTCAGCCAGCAGGGCCCTACCCCCATCCCATTTCCAGCCAGCACTGGCTGCGAGCTGTACTGGCCGATAAGTGTGGGCAGACACCAAGCAGCAGTCAGTTATGTGTCGCTTCTGCTGCCTACCTTGCAGCCCTTTATATGCTCCCCTTCTCACCATCCTCCACCTTTTTTTGCCTCTTCAGCCCCTCCATTCCAGGTGCTCCACCATGCCCCTCCCAATGGGGTGCATCCCACTCCCTGTGCTATGCAGAGAAGCAGCTGCAGGTCAGATCACTCAGCTCACCAAACAGCCTGGCTGTCAGGTTCCTTTCTTTCCCCCATTCCCATTGGCTGGACTGGTACCCCGGGAAACCCCAAGACCCTCTGGCTCAGAGCACTGGCCAGGAGGAGCCAAACCCTGGTGCGCCAAAGCCTCACACAGTGTTGACATGGGGAAGCACTTCCATCCATGAGCTAAGCTCTGCCGTGTGTGTGGAGGAAGTGATTTTCAGTTCTGTGCTTTGTGGAGTGGAGATAGGACCTATGGCAAGGGGTGGGGAGGAAGGTAAAGAGGGTGCTAAGACATTGCCCAGAGGACCCCTGTGGAAGAATGCAACAGATCCACCTCTACATTTCTCCTGCCTCCAAAGACCTGTGTAGTCCTCAGCCTGGGGAGAAGGGATAGGTGCCTTATGCCCCGATCCTTCAGTAGGGAAAGGGTGGAGGTACCTAAATTAACTGGGTCACACCTTGAGCCATCAGTAAGCTAAAGGCAGGGCCTAGATTATTGCTGGTAACAATGGAACATTCAGATTACATCCCTTCCTGGTCCCTGATTATCCCTGCTTATTTCCTATGCCAGGGTGGGTGCTGGGAATGGGTAGAATGGACTATGCTGCCCCTAACTTAAGACAGCTTTTTAGCACTTGTGAATAGAGCAGTATAAATAGTCCAGAATATGGCTATTCACAGAATTGTAATACAGTGGCTAACAATAACTGTAATATTTAAAATTTTTTTTTGTTCCTATTACAAACTAGATAGCTTACAATATCCTGATTTTGAAACCTTCTCCTAGCAAATATTCTCTACATATAACACAAATACTCTCTACATAATTACTCAAGTGATTTTAATAGCTGTGAAGTGCTCCTTCATAACCATATTAAGAATAATGGGAAACATTTCAGTCTCTAGTTATTTCAAAAAATATTAAAGATACTAATGTGGTGTAGTGGGGGTGCTGTCTGCTCCGTAACCCGGGGTCCCCCTGCGCTGTGATGTGAGATTCTCACTGACTCTCCCAAATGTGTATTAACCCAGACACCTAGGCTCAGCCTCCCAGGGAGAGAGACAAAGGGAGGAAGGTGGAGACCAGCACCTGGCTGGGGGGGCAGGGCCTGGGAGGGAGGCAGTGGCTGTCTGGGAAGCATGGAGAGAAGAGGCTAAGCGGGGGAGCCTAGGGGCGATGGGCCCTAACCCTAGGGTCTGAGGCATCCTGGCCCTGGTCCCTGTAGCCACATGACGTATGTGCTGTGCCGTATCCTGAAGGAACAATAAACCCCTCTCTATTCTACGACAGATACGGCGGAGTCTGTTCTTGCTGCTACGGGGGTGCAGGAACGGGGGAACCCCGACTGCATCGTCACAACTAAGAACTGGAATGACAATGTGGCTAGGAGAGGAGCAATTGAGCCACTGAAAGCTACATCACCTTCAACCTGATCACTTACCACTCTAAACATGCTCTCATGGCTCAGGGTAAAGCAAGAAACCATTCCCTAAAAATCACTTGCACTCCCTCTTGCTGCTCCCATGACATCCCATTATGCACTGAGCAGCTTACATATAAAGCTACAAGCTTAACTCCAGTTTCTCTGCTCTTTCAAAACTCAACTTCAAGAGCCCAGCTCTACAAATAGGTGTTTTCCTGCCTGCTGCCCATCTCTGAAAACAGTCTGAGAAGCACATAGACAATTTACAAGATGGAGAGCAAAAACAAAAAATAAGACTTAAGAAATACAAAAAATTAAAAATTGGCAGGTGCATGGATGTGTTTCAGAGACAGAGGGAAATGGATAATTAAAAGGGCAGATGGTGACATTGTGTCATGAAATGGAACAAGGAGATATATGGACTCCAGGATTACGCTGCCAACAGGAGGGACAAAGGGGGCAGTTGCCCCAGGCAAGTCAAAGGGGTCCAGGGCTCCCAGCTGCTGCTGCTGCTGCTGCTGCTGTGGCAGCAGCAGTGGTGAAAGCCACGGGCCCTTTAAATTGTCATTGGAGCACCACATTGCATACTCCGTGCAGCTCTGAAGGCTTGAGAGTGGGGGATGCTGCACTCCAGGCAGCACTGAGAGTTGGCTGCCCTCGCCCCGCCCCTTGTTCCTGAGGCCCCACCCCTTCCAAGAACACAGAAGCAGGCCTCTCCTACCTTGCCAAGAGGTCCATAGAGGCTGTCGGCTCCCTTGTTCATCAGAATAAATGTTCAGCCACAAAAAAGATTGGGTACCACCACATTAAAATTAGATATGCCAACCAATTCCAAATATTATTATAACATACAGAGGAAAAGATTCACGTTTCATGCTATGAAGTTATTTCCTTAAGAAAATGTCTTTTCACTAAGGAATTGTTTCATACTTTTGATTATTAGAAAATCAATTAGATTAAATTACTGACTAAAAAAGATTTACACCACCACACATGGCAGCTATGTTGCGGTAGCGAACATGGATAGTAATTTTCACGACAATCCAGAAAAGCAGAAGTTTATTTTAATAAAGAAACCAGTCTTTTTTCCGCAGGGGCAAAAATTGACTTAGATAAACAATATAGGGATAACAGATGGCCAGTAATTTAATAATAATGTGCCACAATTGACATTTTACCTAAGGGGATAATATCTATGATAAAAAGCTAAAATCTCACTGTATAAAACAGTGAGCAGAGGTTTCAGCATTAAAACAACATCTAATTAGCTCTGTTGTAAATGTATCAAAATACTTAACCATGATAAGTCTTATCATACATCAAGGCACATAGGTAAATATTCTCAAAACCAAACTGAGGTACTACAAGTTATTCAAGGTTCACAGCAGAAAAAAATAAACTTAACGAGCAGCAAAATCACATGTAATGTATTTCATTCCACATTTAGAATAAGGTCCAGCAGTTCTGGTAGGTAGACTGACTTTTTAGAAGATTAAAACAAAATAAACACATTCATTGTCATTGCATTTAAATTGTCAGAATACCACATTTTGAATGTAAAAACAAGGAAGAGCAAAGAAAAGAAGGTGGAAAGCAGGAAAGGCAAGGGGAGGAAAGCCAGTGTCAGAGATAATGAGAGTGAAGTAGGAGAAAGTTGGAACAAGCATCCAATCTTCAGACAGCAAACACTCATCTCAGAACAGTGACAAATGTTTCCATTTTTATGCAGAACAAAGTACACTCTTTTGATCTTAAGGTCTGGATTATTCCTTTAAGGAAGGAGACCAATGAAGGTGCAGTTAACGTTTCAAAGAATGTCTCCATGAACTCAGCCAGAGAAATTACGTAAGAATGGCCATACTGTGTCAGACCAATGGTCCATCCAAGTCACTATCCTGTCTTCCAATGGTGGCCAATGACAGGTACTTCAGTTAGTTTATTTATCCTTCTAAATAAAGAACATAGAGTTATGATACTTTACATGACATATCAATATGCTCTCACTTTGTTGTAAAAATCTTCCTTCACTTTTAGTGTATTGTGATTGGATTAAGAAACTAACCTAGACAGATAGGTTGGTAAGTTCCTCCCTCCAGTGCCAATGGACCTGTTTTTTCAGCAGAGACTCTCATCTTTTTCTTATACCAAACATCTGCTTTCACCTCATTAAATAAGGATTCTGAGGTCTGCTGACATCATTGATAGCATGGAGACTAGGGACTTAAAATTAATTTTATGTGACGTAATTATCATAACCCACAGAAATAAATTGAGTTGTATCCAACATCAAAGAACATACAATTTTAGTAAAAGTAGGAGGAGAGGCAGCTAATGTTTCCATATTTCCTGGATGCCTGTTTCAAGTTATTCACTTTTTCTTCCAGACAGCATGAGAATTTCCACCTCTCTGACAATTAACATGAACAAAATCTAGATTTTGCTTACCAATGAATGTAGCTATTTTTATATAAGATCAGAGATTATCCCAAACCAAATATCTCCAAACTTTTGGGTGTTTGCTTCTCTATCACAATTGATTTCAAAGTTTCCACACTTGCTCATCATTCAGTAACTGGATTTGTAGGTTGTGTTAGCCATGTGTTAGCCATGCATCCAAAGCTTTTAGATGGCTCAGTTCCCATGGATTCCCGTGGGCTACCAACCGGCATCAGATGCTTCCAGCAGCTGTGCATTCCTTCAGTCTTAACTCTCCACTGACACATAGATGCACAATGGAAGTTTTCAAAGGCCAATATTAGTGATTGTTTCCATTTTCTCTTCACTTCTGGCAAATAGATACTTCAGGAGATTTCGTCTCTACTGTCCCTCACAAAGGAATATCACTGGAGAGTCTTATAGTGAACATTTAATCTTCTGCAAATGCATGGTCAGTGACATCTTATCATAGCTGCATAGGGCTATAATTGTTCACCATGTTTAAGCTCATTCTTTGGGGAAATATTTCTGAGCTTGCTGAATTGTGAACTTACATAAGAGCAGACATGATATTTGAGTAGAACTGACAATGTTAATATTGCATCAGTTAAGGTCCTTAAGAACTAAACTTGGGGCGGGGGGGGAGAAATTGCTAATGTGTTGCCTAACTACAGTGAATTCCTTCCCCATCCCTCAGCACACATACACACATACCTGCCTTGCAAAATTACTGAAACATTTAAAAGACCAAATTTCAGCACCTAGTCTTACCAGTTCTTCTGAAAAGTAGGTGTTAAATCAGGCTTCAGATACTTTATGTGAATCCTGAGCTCACATATTGAGTTTCACTGTAGGCCCTAAAAACAATTGCTAATTTCCCTTTTTCAGTTCTTTACCCCAGGCTCCTAGCACATCATACAGGGATTTGGGAGCCCCATTTGAAACAAATTGTTTTAATTAAAATAGTAATTTTCATCCCCGAGAGATGTAAACTATTAAAGAGTTGCCAGGAGGGAGATATACTAATGAGAGCAGTGAGCAATTACAAGCAGTCTGCTGAAGGTTCATAGAAAAAAAACACACTGGAATAAAACAGACCAATCACTTGCTAAATCACTCTTTACCACTATACACAACAACATTTAAAGGTATATAGGGTTTTTTCCTGCAATCACACACCATGTACTTTTTTTATTTGTATTTCATTAACACACTTTTACATACAAGAGATCTGAGTAGCAAAATCAAGTAAAAAGCTCTGTTAATAGTTTCTCACTGTCTGAAACAATAAAAATGCAGATCAGGAAAAACAACATTCTTCTGCTGAAAGTGAACCCTATCAATCTTTTCTAGCAGCTAACTGAGGCTACGGCTAGACTACACACCTTTTTCGAAAGAGGCTTTTTTGAAAAAGAATGTCTAGATAGCACTACGCGGATTGAAAAAATCAATCCACTTTTTTCGAAAAAGAGTGTCCAGACAGCTGGATGCTCTTTCAGGAAAAAAAAAAAGGCACCTGGAACCGTTTCTGGCAGGGCATGGGGGCAGCATTTACTTCCTGGTGCTGATGCATGCCCTTTGCAGAGACGCATGCTTAAAGGGATCCCCCTGGACAGCCGTTGCTCTGCTCCTGCTTCTGGCTTGCCTACCTCCTAGAGGGACAGCAAAGCTGCTGCAGTGCTTGCTCTGGTTGCCCTGCTTTCTTAGACACCACAACAGTTTCTTTTCTAGTTGGTTTTCCTGCTTTTCATTGGTTTTTTTTGGCCATGGAGCCGGAGCTGCCCCTGGTCAGGCAATGGCCCCCACACCATCATGCTGCAAATTCTGCTGCATCTGCATGACACAGTCATGATGCACCTTCCCCATCTGGACCCAGCCCAGAGATATGAAAGCTTCACCCGGGATGCAGGACCAATGCCCTTGCCTCCAAACTTCTTCCTGGAGAGGCTTTTTTGGAGGCTTGACACCAGTTCTGACTGGTGGGACCGGCTCATTATGGAGCTGTGGGACGGCCAGCAGCGGCTCTGCAACTTCTGGATGCGGAAGACCACGTTCCAGGAGCTGTGTGACTGGCTGTCCCCTGCACTCCAACGACAGGACATCCACCTGCGGCCCACCATACCCCTGGAAAAGAGGGTCACTGTTGCCCTGTGGAAGCTCGTAACGCCCGACAGCTACTGCTCGGTGGGACACCAGTTTGGCGTGGGCAGGTCTACTGTCGGGTCTGTCTTCATGGAGGTAAGTCACTCTAGGGGGACAGTCATTGCTGGGGGGGGGTGAAAAAAGGGGACTATCAGGAAAGGGCAAGGGGAGTGGGGGATAGGGTGGAGTGGGAGTGGGAGGGAGCTCTTTGACTCACCCTGAGCTGGTCTGGGGGGGTCTCCTGAGGAGGGGATTCCTGGGGTGTTTGGGAGGTAGGTTTGGGGGGGCATGTTAGGGGGGGTTCTCCTCCCAAGGGCTCAGGCACCCCATCTAACATTTTTTTTGTCTGTCTATTTGTCTCTTTCTGCAGGTGGTGAGGGCCATCAATTCGGAGCTGCTGAACAGGCTCGTCCGTCTGGGAGACCTGGGCACCATCGTGGCTGGCTTTGCTGCCCTTGGCTTCCCAAACTGTGGAGGAGCGCTCGATGGGATGCACATCCCAATCCATGCACCACCCCATTGAGCAGCCCAATTCATTAATAGGAAGGGTTTATAATAATAATAATATATGGAGATACACCTATCTCATAGAGCTGGAAGGGACCCTGAAAGGTCAGCAAGTCAAATCTCCTGCCCTCACAACAGGACAAAATACATCCCTGACAGATTTGCCCCAGATCCCTAAATGGCCCCCTTAAGGATTGAACTCACAACCTTCAGTTTAGCAAGCCAATGCCCAAACCACTGAGCAATCCCTCTCCCCCTTTTCAATAGTGCTCCAGGCCCTGGTCAACCACTAGGGACAGTTTACTAACATTTGTATTGGGTGGTCGGGGTGAGCACGTGATGCCCGAATCTTCAGGAACTCCTACCTCTACCGCAGGCTGTAGGCAGGAACATTTTTCCTGCATCGGGACCTTGCGCTTGGGGACGTGCACATGCCGGTGTGCATTGTGGCTGATGCGGCCTACCCCCTGATGCCGTGGCTGATGAAACCCTACACTGGCCACCTGTATGCGATCAAGGAGCAATTTAATGCACATCTTGGCCAGGCTCGCATGCAGGTGGAATGCGTGTTTGGACATTTAAAACGGAGGTTCCATTGCTTGCTCACGTGACTAGAAATGGGGGAACGCAACATCCTTGAGGTGGTGGCCGCGTGTTGCGTTCTCCATAACCTCGTGGAGAGAAAGGGGGAGGCCTTCCTCCGAGGGTGGGATACAGGTGCTGATGGCTCGGAGAGGCAATTTGAGCAGCCTGGACAGCTGCCATCCGCCAGGCTCACCAGTCTGGCGTTCACATCCGGGAGGCCCTGAGGGAGCGATTCTCTGAAGGAGCCCACTGACCCTCCCCAGGGCCTCCTCTATGGGGGCTTGGCCCTGGCCTAATGCAACCTCCCCTCCATAACCCTCACCCTGACCCTCTTTCTAGAAATAATGAACACCAGGTTTTGTTTGAAAGCATAAATTTCTGTTTTATTGTAATCAATATCAATAAGTGAAAGCATCTAGAAATGTAGATAAAATATAAATTCTTATGTTCATTGTAAATAGTTTTCTCTTAAAGCATAGTTTCTGAGTCAAAAATAAACATTTTCTTAAATAACCAACATTGTCTGTAACTGGGGTGGTGGGGTGCTGAAAACCTGGAAGGGGGAAGGAGTTCAGGTCAGACAGTGCTTCCCTGATCGCAGACTCCTGCTGCCTCGCGTCTGGGGACCACCATGGCCTCAGGGTTGGGTGGGGCGACAGACAGTGTGCTGGACGGGGTGGGGGGGCGCACTTGGGTCTGGGAGGGCTGGGGGAGAGGAGGGCCAGGGTAAAGGAGGGCTGGGGGACAGAGGGGTTGAGGGAGAGGGAGGTACAAGGGGGGAAGGTGGTGGTGGTGGTGGGGAAGGGGGGTTTAATGGAGCAGGGTCATGGCGTGCCGGAGGAGCGTTACCAGGGACAGGAGCAGGCAAGCCACAGACCTCCCACATAGTGGCACAAATGGAAGTGCACTGCTGGACAAGCTTTTCCAGCAGGCAGTTGTGCCATAGAGCCTCTGTCTGTGTCCTCTCTTTCAGGGTCTTGTTGAGATCCTGCAGGGCCGCCGCATGCTGCTTCAAAATGTCAGTATAGACACACCAGTGCCTGTGGCTCCCATGTACCCGGGATGGAGGTGGGGCTGGGGTGCTGTGGCCCGCTTGCACGGGTGGTCCAGCTGTGGAGGAAAAGAGGAAGAGACAATCAGTCATGTGTGCAACAGCTGTCCCCGAGGGCATGCCCTCGCTGTAAGGGACTCTCCTTCAGACAGGTGACTCAGAGGTTCTGAAAGTAACACTGTGTGAGCTGAGCAGCAGCCTGAGCATCACAGGGGCCCCAAAGTCCCAATGGGACCATATGCCCCCCCGCACTGCCAACCCACCCGTGTGTGTTCTTGAAATGGCTTCTGGCACCATGTGTCGCACACCCACATGTCACACGCTACCACTGCACATGTTTGCACATGTACGGCCAGCTGCACAATGTCCAGGCTGAGCATTACATATTTCCCTTGTGCATCACCCACTGTGCACCCACTCCCCCTCCCCATGTGTGGCACAATCTCACAGCACTACTTCCCCGATGTCCGAAGACATCTGGGAGGCATCTGGGGTCTGGGTGACCAGCTCATAGTGGTCATAGTGTCGTCGTCCTCCTCCTCCTCCAGCACCAGGTCTCACTCTCCAGATTCCCTGGACTGCTCGTGCTCCTGCTCTGGTTCCTCCACGACAGGGTCTGATAACCCAGACTGCACGAGACGCAGTGGAGTCCGGGCTTCCCCACCGCCGAGAGTGTGCGTCAGCTCCGCATAGTATGGACAGTAGTGTGGGGCTGTCCCAGAGCGGGAGCTCTCATCTCGGGCCTTTGCATACCTCTGGCACAATTCTTTAACTTTGGCCCGCACTTGGTCCTGGGTGCGGGTGGTGGAGAGGGGGTGGTGCCCTCTCCTGGCCAGTCCCTGGGCCATGTGGCCATAAATTTCCACATTCCTGTGGCGCGAGTGGAGGGCTTGCAAGGATTCCTCCTTGGACCACAGCTCAAGGAGACTCTTGATTTCTGGCCCTGACCACGCCAGTGCCCGGCGTTTGGAGCCCCTGGGTGGGTCCTCAGAAGTCTCCCTGGAAGGGGCAGGAAGGTCTTGGGGCTGTGACATGGCTGGGATCCTGTGGGACAGGAAGAGCCATGTGCTCTGGCTGGCTTCCTGCCACAAATGACTGGCAGGGTGCCTGTCCCTTTAAAACATGGCTGCAGACAGGAACAATAGAGGTGCAAGGCATGAAGAAAGACTATCCACCAGGGCTTTTCCCGGAAGCCTTTTTTTTGGAAAAAACTGGCTCCCCACATCCACACATGCCTTTTTTCAACAGATCTCTGTTGAAAAAGGCATTCTTCCCTGTAAAACTAGGTTTACCACTGTCGAAAAAACTGCCGCGTTCTTTCGATTTAATTTCGAAAGAACATGGCGGTAGTCTAAACGCAGGTAAAATTTTTTCGAAAAAAGGCTACTTTTTTTCAAAAAAACCCTGTAGTCTAGACACACCGCAAGATTTAAAGAGCAATGGTTTCTGTAGAAATGCAGCAGCATGGAAAGAAGCAGCTGTCAAGCAGGGAATTTTAACCAGTGTTCAGAGAAAGGAACTGTCTATACTACCAAGTTTTATTGAGGTAACTAATGTCAACACACAGAAAATAGACAATTGCAAAGTTGCCAGTGTGTGTTCACACTTGTTGACAAAAGGGATGTAGGTGCTTACTAGGACCCAGAGAACTGGAATGCAACAAGGGAAGCTCTGTGATTTTTTGAGGGTAGGGGCAGTGCTTCTTGATAACCAGAATGGGGTATCAGAAGCACAGTGTGTGATGGGCTGGGGAGTCTAACTTCATTGTTACCCACCAGTCTTGGGAGTCTCTCCCTTTTGCAGCCTGCCCTGGCCTTATCATTTCTAGTGAGGGATGTCCCAGGCATCACAGGAGATACAGTCTTCATCCTAAAATTAGTATAATAATACTACTTTAGTGCTGTTAGATAACCTAGATGTATCCAGACTGGAATAAGGCATACATTTTTAACTGAGAAGGGACAATTTATAAAGGGTCATGGTAGCATCTCAAAACACTGAATATTAAAAATCAAGACTGATTTTTTAAAATACAGCATAAAAGCTATCCCCAAATAATTTTTAACTATAGCCTATACAAGGCAAGATTAGATCAATATGGTCCTTTCTGGCCTTGGAAACTGTGAACCTACATCACAGTGGTATTGTGAGGATTATTAAATTAACAATTGTGATGCTCCAGATACTACGATTACAAGAACCTTGAAATACCTTAGATAATTAACTACCTTTGGAACTATTTTTGTCATGGTCCAAATTTTTTGGTCAAGGTATAGTCAAGATCCAGACTCTAGGAGCTAAAATAAATAATATAATTATTATCTATTATATATCTGAGAGAGTTTGTTTGTCTGTGAGCAAGTGAGCCTGTCTATCCATTTGTTTGTTCAAGAACACCTCCTAAATGGTAAGAGCTAGGGGCACCAAATTTGGTATGCAGCTTCCTCTTATAAGATAAAGCAAGGAAAGAGTTGGGTCGTGCTAGGACAACAGGATATGCCTAGAACGCCATTGTTTCTCATAACATGGAAAGCGAGGATTCCTTTCGCAGGGAGAGTTTTACTGTATGATTGACCACAGGGGCAGAAGTGGCCAGAGATGGGGACCAGGACAGCTATAACCCCATTGGGTGGCAGGGGTAAGAAAGGGACACCTATATATATTTGAGAGAGTTTGTGTGTGTGTCCATCTGTCCCTCACCCAGGGGACATACACCCCTCCCCTGGCTGTGCTTGCTGCAGTGGCCATGGACAGGCACTACTCACCTGGCCCCAAGCTGCTGCAGTGAGAGCAGGCTAGGGTAGTCCTCTATCTCTGGTGCAGTCTGCATACAAAACCACTGATTCCCAGCTCTGACAGAGACTCCCACCCCATAGGCACCCTTCAGGGAGGGCTGAAGCTCCGCTCACCCCATTCATATGGGGACATAGCTAACCCAAGCAACACCAGGTAAATCTAGTTAAGTAAATGAAAAGATTCTGGGGTCCATTCAAAATCATTCGGTAGTGTGGATTTGGCCCACACTCTGCATATTGACTACCCCTGTTTATGCAGTTGCAATACATATATTTCAACCTCAGAATCCCTATGAAATAGATAATGAATTAACGTGTGCCTAGAGCTGTGAGATGCCATGCTGAATTTGTCAATACACTGATTTATTTTTCTAGTGGCTCTGCTACTTGTGATATTTTGGCTAGACATCTTGACCATTGTTGACTGAAGTTACATTTCAGACCAAACAGATTTGAAGTGGGTGAATTGTGCTCTCCTTGGCTTCAGCACTATCAAAAGATAACATGAAGCCCCAGAAGATAGTATTATTTATAGTTACAAAGGACATCATTTGTAGAACATGATTTTATGTATAGGATTGTGTGTATATTGCCATTATAATCTGAAGATATTTAATCTGTATGTTGCAATTTATGGCCTACTTCAAATACAGATATTGTAATATTTGTTATGATGGCTTGGAGTATTTTTTTTATTTGCTGTATATAGTTGCAGCCATTTGAAAAATAATCAAACTAGAGTTAACATTTATAGAAAGATTTCATCTCCAGAGCTGAGATCAGGAAATAACCACTTGTTTTCAAACAAATCAGATCCCTATTTTGACATGCAGATGAACCTGCTACAGCACATTTACATATTCCTGAACAAGTTTCAAAGTCACCTTCCTACTTTAAGACAAGAGATCTGTGGTAGTCCTTAATCAAACTTCCACTTGAACAGATTGCCTCTCCTGACTTGAGAAAATCTAGGATACCCTTCATCTGGAAAAACTATGAAGAGTTATTTGCTAACATCTGCCTCGCTAATGTAAGACTAAAATGTTTATCTTCAGTTTCTACTGAAAGGGAAGTGTAGTAGCAATGGTATATTGAGCAGTAATCTGCCTTCTGGAAATATTTTAAAGGGGAAAAAAGAGTTCTGTCTTTTTCTCTAGCAACTGACATTCACATTTTTTCTTTAAATACCTGTTTGCATAGTTGTTATATATCCTTGTTTTCTTTTAATCAACCACAGTTCTGCCGTCTACAGCGAGTGGTACCTTACTTCAAAAAGTATTGCCCTTCACATCAGTGGGATTACCCATAAAATAAAATACTACCCAACATGAGGTAAATGGACAGAATTAAGCCCTAAAAGTATATTAGAATTCCCTTCTCAGAAAGGTCCTGATCCATAGCCAAACAGGATGCAAAGTCAATAGAAAGATTTGACCAGGACATGTGTATGAGTGACTGACATACAGAGTAATGAATTTAAGCACTATAGCTTTATTAGTTTAAAAGGGCCGCACTGTATACCAGACCTCTCTCCTGAAGTCCTTCAGAATTCCTTTCATTTAGGGCCTGATCCAAAGGAAGGTTTAGTACTGACTTCAATAGCACTTTGAAGCCCAAAATATTAATTCCAGAGAGTGGTATATTGTTTATTAAAAATAGTATATTTGTTTTCTTTGGTAATAAAAGTGATTAGGAGACACTCATGGTATTTCACTTATAGCTTATCTTGTAATAATTGCATAACATTAAATAGAAGCACTTGTGAATGGGAATCTGTAGAGAAATCAAGATTCTATAAAGGGCTCCTATGAAGCATGTTTAAACAGACATTCCACAAGGACAAACAGATAAATTATGCTTTCCCTTGGCAGGCTGTGGCAACAACAGGAGAATACTAAACTGAGAGCATAAGGGACATGTTGTAGAAAATGTTCCGCTTTACTTTTATTTAAAATGTAGCTGTATAGATGAACTGCCTAGAGGCATCAACTATTGCTAATCAAAACTCATATAATGAATAAGTCTTATAAATGTTCTAAAGTCACTGCTCCACAGAATTGCTTAAGTCATTTGAGGATGAAGCTTTTCCACAGATATGTACAACAGCTTTTTTAATGTTTTCAAAGAACATGATTTTTCATTGGCAAAGAAAGCCTTTGAAGTTGTCCAAATCGCTGTTGAAGTTAATAAAGAAGCAATTTCAAATGTATAGATTCATTTTTCCCTCTTCTTAAAAAGAAGTTGCAGAATTTAGTGGAAAATATAAATATTTCAATATAAAAGTCTCATGACAACTTCCTATGCTTTTAAGTAAACACATTTTTATTAAATTAAATGTTGGCATATCTTTCAAAGTATACAGAAAGATAATGTATTATGGGATGTAGAAGAACAATTAGTAGTATAAAAAAATCAGGTTTTTTTATTATTTAAAATTGCTCCATTGTAGAAACTGGAGTAATGCAAATAATCTTCTAAATTTCATAAAGCCCTAATGATTCACTAATTATGTATCATGCAGTTGTTTTAGACCACTATGCAAGGAAGACTAACTTAAATTCGTTAAAATTAAGAACAAGTTTATCTGGTAAAGTCAGTAATCATTAAAACTTATGAAATTTGGTGAAAGTAGATACCATACTATGAATGACAGCCTGACAATATCCCGAATGAACTTAATTCAATAAAGTTAAGCCTTATGGCATCAACCTCTGGGGTATATTGTATGAAAATTGCAAATGTTTATGTGTTATTGTGAGGCATATCTTTAGCGCAAAGACAAGATTAATGCAATCTCTGGAAGGCACAGGGAAGTTCAAAGGCCATTTTGGAACAATAAAGATTTTGTTAGGAAATACTTTGAAGTGAGAGAATGAAAATTATTCCCATACTTACTGAAGCCTACCTTTTGAAGGCTCCCTCCCACATACACACCCCAAAAAGTGGGCAATTAGTATACACTGAGAGTCTCTCCTCACTGGGGTTACTCCATAAAGATGCCTGACTGTATAAAAGGGAGGAATCAACTTGTTGAAAGTGTGCATTTCTGAACTCAGGCTGTGATAAACTTGTAGCCACAAGGACTCTTAATAGGATATAAAGGAGTGGCTGAAACTATGCTAGATTTGGCACACATTCAGGTATGCTTATCAGGATGCATGTAGGTTCTTATTGTTAAAAGCATCATAGAGAACATAAAAATAAAGTAGGTTTGTTTAAAAAACTATGTTGTTACATATCTGTAGCAGTCACTGAAGAGAAATCAAGCAGGTCTGTTGAGGTCAACTCTATTTGCTGGGAAATACATAGTGAAGGCAGGGAACTGTACTGCCTGGAAATATCCCAGTCAGAAAGGAGAGAGAGACAGCATGAAGATATGTGGGGAGAGTGGGAAGCCTGTGAGTAAATGCCCTAGCTGGACCACTAAGAGGGGATACAGGTGTTCTTGCTCTTCACTGTGACAGTTTTACAAGTACGACTTTGTATTGGGGGTTGTTTCTGAACAAAGTGTACTTATAGGTGGTCAACCTGTACTTAAAGGTGGCACGAGCATTTCTCATGTGATCAGCTTGAAGAACATGCTATCTGCTGGCAGGTTTGGGAGGCAAAACTTTAGGGGGAAAGAAAGAGTCTCCAGTTTTGTTAAGAAGTAGTTTTAGTCTCATTGCTGCTGTGTCTGAGGGGGAGCTAAAAAGTGGCTACTGAGTTATTCCTACACAGAAGTAACTTGCTGGAAAGCAAGCAGTGAAAAGGAAGAGTTTTGGCCCCACATCATTCTACATACTTGGCAGGAAACATGTCCTTGTATAAAGTGCCTTTTTAAATAGAGTCATCACCATCTTCTTCACTTGCACAAAAGCTGCAGGGAGAGGACAATAGGAGCAGAAAATATGATGTTTTCCTTTTAAGTATCTGTGGTTCTGGTAAAGATGCTCTTGTCAATGCTGAGATAAAATTTAAAGTGTTTATTCTGGAGAAAAGATTGAGGGGGAACATCATAATAGTTTTCAAGTACATAAACGGTTGTTATATGGAAAAGGGAGAAAATTGTTCTTGTCCTATCCTCAGAGGTTAAAGAGAAGCAATGGGCTTAAATTGCAGCAAGAGCAGTTCAGGTTGGACATTAAACAAAAGCCTTCCAACTGCCAGGGTGGCTAAGCATTGGAATGAAATTACCTAGGAAGAATGTCAGGGCTGTTCCCCACTCTGGCATTCCGAGTGCAGAAGGTGGGGGCCTGCAAGAGAGCTTCAAAACCTTGCCTCTACAGGAAGTTACAAAAACTTCCCCCCGGAATCACAGTATACAGATTTTGAGGAATCACTGCCACCATCAAGTGATTTCTTATCCCTAAAAACCAGGGGTGAACACTTGCAACCACCAGGGGTACCCCAAGCTGTTTTGCCCCAAAAGAGCTTGAAAAGAGAAAAGAGAAAAACAAGTTGCAGTCTCTGGTAGCTGAGCCCTCAGTCTGAGGCATGCAGATACACACACACAGACAGACAGACCTTCTGGGATACAAGCATCAAATCATCCCCTTAAAATAAATGATTTTTTATTACAAAACAAAAGATAAACTTGATAACGTATACTTGGTTGCTAGATGTTACAGAGCAAGTAAGGGAAGCAAATTAAAACACAGAGAAAAGTCTCTGGAAACAAAGCTTAGAGGGTAAAGGAGGAGGGGAGGCATAGATTCACACAGAGCAGTTCAAACCCAACCACACAGTAAAGGGAAAATACCCTGAATGTGACTAGATCCCCTCCTCCCCCCCTTTACTTACTTCTAATCTTCTCTTTGTCCGGTTCACTCCCATGCTCCAAATTCCTTGGAGGCATGGTAGTCCTGCCTGGGTTTAAATCATTCTATGTCTCTCATCTCCTGGTTTTTCTCTCCCACACAAAGAAAGCAGGCAAGGAATCTATATCCAATTCAAATTTCATCCCTCTATCTCGATTGGTTCTCCTGGCCAACTGGCTAACACTTCAGCTAACTACCTGAGTTTAACCCTTTAGTCACCAGGTGCTGGTCAGCACTCCTCCTGTCCATTACAAAGAGTGTCGAGATTTTTAAGAGCACATTAGACAAACACCTCTCAAGGGCAATCTAGATAATTCTTAGTCCTGCCATGAGAGGAGAGAGTGCTGGACTAGATGACCTCTCAAGGTCCCTTCCAGTTCTATGATTTTCTGAAGGTCAAGGATGTAAATGTAAGCAGCTGGCAATGTGAGAAGTCCAAACAGTCTCAGTGAAAGAACTGTAAAAGAGGACGAGAGTCAGTACAAGCACAAGAACAGACTCCTGACATTCCTGACCAGGGCTGTCCTGGGCATTTCCTGTTTCCTGGCCATTCAAAAATTCCAGAAGAGCAGAGCCTTTAACATGATCTAGTGTTTTCACAATTTTGCTTCCAGTTTCCACCTAAAACCAGGAAACACAAAACACAGCAATGGGGACAGAGAGAAAGACTATTCAGACTTTTTCAAACTTCACATAAGATTAGTTTTGAATTATGGACAAAAGTTCTAGTTGGATCATATTTTATTGAAACTGGTTAGCCCACAACATTTTAGCAGAAACAGTGGTCAAGCAGCTGCTGTGTTTGCTAAACTTAGGACAAGTAAACAAAAACTCTGTATTGGGTAATTATAAAAAAAATGACAAGTGATGGTGCAGTATTCAAAATAGTGCTAAAATCAGATTGAATACATTAATAACACATTCAGTGATTTTTATTTGCCCCTCAGAGTATAAAAGGACTGATGATATGGGTCAGTGAGAAAGGATATATGATCTAAATTTTATTGTAAAACTCCAGGATCTGTATATCAAAGCATAAGGGAGAATATTTTATTGCAAATATAATACAAGGTACCTCTAAAGTATCTTTTATCTATCAGACAGGCCAAAGATGGGCAAATTCCCAAACTCACAAGTACTGGAGACTCCTATCATTTTCCCACCCCCAAGGTAGTCTGTTTTAAATGATGAAACAGAACTAATTAATTTGAATAGTTGATTATATCATAAATCTACAATCCAAGTTTTAGCCCAGGGTTTGTGAGTACAATATTTAATTGTATACACTTAACTCAACAGTGAGATAGAAACATTTTAAGCTTTCCAAAGGCACAAAGAACTGGCAACTGTGGGGGGATAAATCAAAGAAATTTACTTGCAAATTTGTATTAAATTTAGCTTAGCATAAGACTGAGCTGATAAAGTCCATAGCAAGGTTTTGCCATTTATTATTTAGATTGAGAAATTAGCTGCAGAAAATATTAACCTGAAATCTGAGGCATATATAGTGTGCATCTATACTGCAGCATTATTTTTGAATAACAGTTGTTATTCCACAATAACAATGCAAGCGTCTACCCAGCAATTCCATTATTTTGAACTAAATTTAAAATAACGGACGGCTTATTCCGACTTCTGTAAACCTCATTTCATGAGGAATAACACCTACTCCAAAATAGCTATTTTGGAATAGCAGTAGTGTGGAGGTTTCATTGCTGCTATTTCAAAATAGCTCCCTCCCTCCCCCCCCCCAGGCCATTCAAAATAATTACTCCCCAGTGCTTCCTAGGGCTCTAAATTGAGGTAGCGTATCCACATTAGAGAAGCCTGCCTTGGACGAATTTTGAGGCTTCCCTGTAGTGTAGATGTGCTACTTTGAAATAAACTATTTAGGAAAAAAAAAATCCAGACTAGCTTATTTCAAAATAAGTGTGCAGTGTAGATGTACCCATATAGTGCTCACTTTACTTCAGGTCTCTAGAAATGTTCTGATAGCATTCATCCTAAGAGCACCATTTTCATATAGACACTTTCAACATTATTAATCTAGTGGAGAAAGAAAAAAAATATTTTATTATTCTACTCTGGGTTGGTACAATTATTTATCTTACCACTATCCCTTATCATAGTGCTTATTAAGAGAAGGGCGCTTTTTGGCACAGTAATACAGCCACTGCATTGCCTAATATACAGTAATATTAGTTTATTACTTTACTGTCTTCCATATAGATGGATCTGGCCTCCTACCAAAACCAGGGAATCCACAGGGTTTGTGGCCTTTCCAGTAAGAGGAGGGGAGGAGAAGAAATCCTTCTCCTCCCAACAGCAATCACGGACAAATCTCCACTAGGAGACACTCCCTCCTCTCTAGTGTCTGCACACTAGAGCATGTTTCAGGTCCACAGAAACACTTTATTTTGGTTTTTAGGGGATTGTTTACTATGTTAAATACTTAGCACAATTGAAGTGAAGTTTGAAATTAAAATTTTCCACACATTCCAAGTTATCATTCCAAATATAATCAAAATGAAATTGTATTTCTTCAGAATATTTGTTTAGTTGGTTGATACATACTTCCCCCAAACAAAAAACAATGCAGCACATTTAACAAGTTTGCTTTACATTTTAATCTGCATTTTTCCACTAAAAAAAAAACAGTTCTCTGAAAAGTTTAGCCCAGTTGTACCTCACAGAGCTTTTCCAGCAGAGGCAGTGATGGAACGCCAAAGAGAATAGGTTTCAAATTTAAGCTCTCAAAAATAATAATGATTCCTGTGTAACTAGCTTCCTGCCTGTGCACCATTACAGAAACATTAAAATTACATGAACACATACCGTTATTGTGGAGAACCCAGGATTAATGGGTATGTTTAGGCAGCAACTAGAAAACCATAAGAGGAACCTCATGCTGCATGGCTGTTTCATTGCTATATAGATTTCTGGACAGAAATGTAACAGCTGCAGCCCAAACTCCACAACCCCATGTCAGCTGGCACAGGCCAGCTGGGGCCCTTTTCTTTCCTGTGTAGACCCCCTTTTGCAGCAGGGGTGTTCCGCAAAAAGCAAGCTATGGGAGGGGGAGGCAGATTCTTAGCTGGTGTAAGCCAATTTAGCTTAAGCTGCATATAATTGGTCTCTGACCATGAAACTTAGCTATTTTCTAAGTGTATTGTGTAATAAATTTTACTTATGATGGCATTACTATGGCAGTGACTAAGCCAATTCCTATGCTAATCCTCTAAGCATTCCCATAGTGAATTACAAGTTTCTAAACAACCAAGCAAAGTGAAGCAGAGCTAAGAGCTGTTCATTCCCTTCCAGACAAACAGTCTCCTGAGTACTTCTTAAGTATTACAGCCCCCTTCAAATTGAAATTTCATGTACACGCTGGAATATAAATAAGTTTAATAAACTCATTTTCACATTGCAGTTCAGACTTGTTTGCAAGGATAATATTGGGGGAAATTATGAATCTTTCTCGCTACCTGTAAAAATGGTGACCTTTCTTTTATGTATACACATTCACAGATGTTAATCAACATTATCTGTACATCCCAAGGTGTATTTCATCAACAAGGTGAAATTTTTTTTATTGAATGTATGGTTGGCTGGGAATACAATTATGGTAGCTTGTTTTCTTATGAATGAAAGCTCTTTGTGTGACTTTCAGACAGTTAGAGGTGATTTACAGTTTTTGTATTCAGATCACGGCTATATAAATATCATTGTACATTGTATGACAATTACTTTCTTCAACATCTGTTTTATCCTAAAAGTGATTTAGTTGGAAAATGTCCATCTTAATTACTGCCATGATTTTACTTTTTCATGAAACATAGGCTCTCATTGCCTTTAGATAAATAGGGTTTATAGATTCCTAGTGTATAAAGATAGCCACAGAGATAGAACTATAAAATATATCTATCTACAAAATATAGCAGCTCACTGTAAGGGATGTTAATCTTTAATCTCAAGTAGCAATAATGGGAATTCTGTGGAGGATTTGACCTGTGAAATTCAATGTAACATATTTTGCCTTTTGATACTGAATACACTACAGGTTGGACCTCCCTGGTCTGGCACCCTCAGGACCTGACTGATCCCGGGTGAGTGGTTTTGCCACACCAGGGGAGGTCATATCTGCCCCACCTGGACCTGCCATTGGCCTCCTGGTCAGCTTCCCCTTGCCACCAGCCCTGTTGTCTTGCCTGTCCCCATCCCCCCTGTCACACTGGGCAGCCCTGATGAGGCGGTCTTGGCTTCTGGCCCCAGTCCCTGCCAAGGATCCCAACTCTGCCTGGCAGCCCAGCAGGGGGGTGCTGGGCTCCCAGCCATGGGGCCCAGCAGTCCAGCTGTGGGGAGCCAGGCTCCTAATTCTACTGGCAGTAGCCCACAGCCCTGTCATCCTGCAGAGCTCATAGGCACCAGTGCTCCACCAGACTCTCTGATCCTTCAACATCTGTGATCCTCCCGGACCATGGATATGCTGGACAAGGGAGTACTAGTTTATAGAGGTTCAACCTGTACTGAGCTATAGCAGAGAGAATCTTTGCCAGCCAAAAAAAATTACGGACTAGTTGACTCCTTTATTCATGGACTTTTATGTATAAGTTGCTCTCTTATTGTTAAAGCATCCAATTAAGTCAGGTAGAAAAAAGTTATCCTATAATGGTATGATTTAAGTGTCAGCCTGTAGCACAATATCATCCATAACATATCCCACACAAATTGTTACAATCTACTTCAATTATCTAGCGTACACAGAAGTCAAGTAATGACTTGACTAGAGAAGCAGTCCCATGGGTTCAAAAATAAACCTCAGGTTTGTGTCAACATGAAATTATTAGTTTATCAGTAGTAAATGTAGTACTTATACAAAGCACTGAACTGACATTTCTGATAACCTACGCTACTGTGTATTTACAGAAAATGTACAGCATGGGCACTGACCAATAGCTTTTAGCAACTATTGGATTTTGGAGTTGGTCGGCTAGTATGTAAATTAGCTTATGCAAAATAGTCACATGATGTGAGTGTAAATTGTATAATGTCTAGTGCTTTACATTAAATTTGAAAGACTGACCAACTCTAATTTTTTTAATAAAAAATTTGAATATTCTTATTGCTTTGAATCGCTTTTGGTGATGTCTGTATCATGATCAGTGAAAACAGTGAATAGTTGACACTTCTATATTTCTGGTGTATTGTCTTCAGAATAGTCTAACATTTTGTTTTCATTCTCTTCCACACAGTCTCTGTTTCCTTCCATCATCACTTTTAGAAGCCTGGCAGCCTTGCCAAAGGATTGCTAAACTCCTGAGCAGTTTTCCTTCCCACACAATCTTACTAAGTGTTAAATCCTATGAAATACTCACTAAGGCCTTGTCTATACTTAGGCAGAGACTGACGCTCCGCAATCAAACTTCCGCAGTTTGATTGAGTGGTTCCAGTAAGGACCCACTAAATCGAACACCAGTGGTACCACCGGGGTCACAAGGAGTAAGGGAATTCAGCTATTTTTGTAGCTGGAGTTGCATATCTTAAAATCAAATTTATGGCATAGTGTAGACCTGGCCTAAGACCTTTGTCATAATAGCAGCATCTTTTAAATAATATTCTTGTTGTGGACAATGGGGTTGTACACCAACCCTTCTATGTTCACAGTGACTATCCTATCTTCCACTGAAAATTCTAATGCAATATAGTATCCAGTTTATCCTATTTTCCTTTCCCTCCACTTTTATAGTGGGATTAGTTTTACATCTTGTCTTTGACTTCAGGTTTTCCAACTAGATTGGAGGACTTCTGAAGAATTCTTTGACTACCTTAGGACTTCACGCATTTGTATTCACTTCATTAGCAATTCAACATCCACTCAAGGCTTTTCCTCTCATTTGTTTTGAAAAGGTCTCTTTATACAGCTATGGCATATTAATTTACATCCTCTTCTTAGATGGGAATATCATGCGTTTCAATAAGCAATACTGCTAAGATCAAGTGTTTAAAAATCGGATTTGGCTAAAAGTTATGAAAGTTTTGCATCTTAGGGTTTTCTTCTAGTTTTTTATTCCCCCTGCCCATGCCCCAATGTGTGCATGAAAAGTCAAAATGAGCTGAACAAACTGGAGAAATGGTAGGCGATAAATGGAATGAAATTAAATAAGGACAAATGCAGAGTACAGTTATACACATACAAAATGGAAAGTGATTCCTATAGGAAGGAGTACTGCAGAAAGGGATCTAGAGAACCCCAAGTTAAATATGAGTCAGTGTGACACTGTTGCAAAAAAAACCAAACCAAACACAAAAACAAACATTCTGGAATGTATTAAACAGGAGTGTTGTAGTAGTAATACTTCCACTCTACTCTGCACTGATTAGGGTTCATCTGCAGTATTGTGTCCAGTTCTGGGCACCATATTCAGAAAAGATGTGGAGAAATTGGAGAAGGTCCAGAGAAAAGCGATAACAATGATTCCAGGCCCGTGAGGGAAAACTGAAAGAATTGGGTTTGTTTAGTATGGAAAAGAGAAGACATGACAGCAGCTTTCAAGTACAGATTGTACCTCCCTCGTCTGGCACCCTCAGGACCTGACTGGTCCCGAACAAGGGGATTTGCCGACCAGGGGAAGGTCCCTCCCAACATGGCCCATGTTGCCCCTAGCTAGGACTCCAGACAAGCCCTGCTGCTGCCTGCCCGGCCATGGCTCCCCAGGCTGTAGCTCTGTGGTTGCCAGGGCTCTGTGGCTGCCTTGGCTTTTGGGGCTGCAAGGGCTCTACAGCTGCTGTGGCTTCTGAAGCTGCTGGGGCTCTGTAGCTGCCATGGTGCCACAGCTTCTGGGGCTGCATAAGCTCCCACCCCCCTGCTACCTCCTGGCAGCAGGGGCCAGAACTCCCTGCTGCACCCCCGTCCCTCAACACGGGGCTCCTGGCTAAGTCATGCCTCTCCTCCTCCACTCCTGCCCTATGGCCCAACCTCCTTATACCTGGACTCTGCGGAGATCTAAAGTTGGATATTAGGAAAAATTTTCTGTCAAGGTGACAGAAGCACTGGCATAAATCACCTAGGGAGATTGTGGAATCTCCATTATTGGAGATATTTAAGAACAAGTTAAACAAACATCTGTCAGGGATGGTCTCGATGGTGCTTGGTCGTGCCGTGAGGGCAGGGGACTGGACTTGATCTATTGAGGTCCCTTCCAGTTCTAGTGTTCTATGAAAAGTAAACTAAGACCCTAGGGGCAAGGATCATGTTTTTAACTTGTGTATGTACAGCACTGACTACACTGGGGTCCTGGTCCATGACTGGGACTCCTACGCAAATCCTTAATTTGTGCCTGGACTCACTTGTGACCAGCAAATCTCAGCTTGGCAGTTAACTAGCCATGACACCTCTGGGCTGGCAACATCAGTTATGCATTTTAAAACATTCCTTGAGTCCTGGACCCTCTTCCATTACAACTTACATGCCGTCCTATGCCCTGGATAATACCAGCACCATACAAAACAAAGGGTGTGGAGGTCCCAGCTCCCCTGCACATTTCCTGCCCAATTCATCCCTTCTCCCTCTCACTGACCCAGACCTTTCTAAGGCCCACCTTCTGGAAGGCTCTCTCAAGGTATGTCTAGACTACAGAGTTTTGTTGGAAAAATGGCCATTTTTCCAACAAAACCTGAGTTACGTCCACACTGCAAATGCATTCTTTCGACAGTAAATCGAAAGAACAGAGAGGGTTTTGCACAATTGGTAACCTTCATTCTATGAGGAAGAAGCCTTTATGGGAAGGAGCTCTTTTGCAAAAAGGCATGTGTGGACGGGGAGGAGAGGTTTTTTGCACAAGAGGCCTCCAGGAAAAAGCACAGGTGCCCTGGTGGCCACTCCATCCATACAAGCTAATCTCAACATTATAGTTCCTGTCTCCAGGTCCCTCTTAAAGCTGCAGGCACCCTGGACACGCCTTGTGGCAGGAAGTTGGACAGAGAGCAGCAGATCACCACGTGGCTCTCCCTGCCACAGCCATGTCTCCCCCCCACAACTACCCTGGCCCTTGCAGGGAGCAGCCCCAGGAGTCCCAAGATCCACCCAGGGGGACAAAGAGGTGCACCCCGTCCTGGACAGGCCCAGAGATCATGTCCTTCCTCAAGCTGTGGGGAGGTGAGGAGACTTTACAAGATCCCCAGGCCAAGCAGTGGAATGCCGACATTTATGGCCGGATGGCCACCTCCCTGGTAGAGTGCGTTCACCCAGCCCAGACCATGTAACTGGTCCAGAGTAAAGTAAAAGAGCTCCACCAGGGATATGTCTGGGCCACCAAGGCCAGCTCCCGCTCAGGGCAGGACCCCACACCTGCCCCTACTACAAGGAGCTGCACCAGATCGTCTTCCCCACCCATCCTGGTGGACTCCAGGGTTGAGACCCCCATCATCTTCCAGCCAGAGGTTGCCCTGGAGGAGGAGCAGGAGGGCCAGGGCCAGCCAGCTGTGACAGAGGAGGAGGAGCAGGAGGAGGAGATGGGCACCATGACCCTCTCCCTGGAGCCGGTGTCAGTGACCCAAGACATCTCCCAGCCTCCTCTGACGCCTGGGAGAGATTTTCAGGTGAGTGGTCTCACTTTTGTCACACGCAAAGGGCAGGGGAGGCGGGCACACAGGGGACGGGGGGGAGGGAGTGTCTCACAGGCTGCTCAGGCTGGACATCATGCTGTGGTCTATGCATATGCAATCATGTGCTGCATTACTGCGTGGCACGCAGACGCAGCAGGTAGCCCCTGAGCACGCCCGGGATCCTGCTTCCAGGCTCAGGGGAGGCCACACATATCCTGCCATGGGAGGGGAACTCGCCCCGGCTGGAAGCAGGCTAGCCACAAGGGTGTAGACACAACTCCACACAGACCAAGGAGTGGCGCACACAACACACAGGCATGCCTGCACATGTGAGGCAGCAGCCGCTCCCACACACAGCCCAGAGACCTGCACCTGTGTGTGCAGACCCCAGGGAGGCCCAGGTTGCATCTATCTCCTCTGCTGCCCATGAGGCCATGCCACTGTGGCTGGACACTTCCCTTGACTGCTTTGTCCATGGGCCAAGGTGGGAAGCAGGCAACATGGTCCTCTGGGCATGTCGGGGACCTTGTGAGACAGGGCCTGCTGTGCAGGCCACACATGGCCTTGCTCCTGGGACATCCCCCTCCTCTGGGCCACAGACTGTTGGTTGCTACTCATAGAGAAGGGCACAGTCTCAGGGAAAGTGTCTGCAAGGATGACTGACCACCTCCCCCTTTTTTTATGTTCTCCACAGCTGGACCAGCTGGGACTGAGGGCTGAGCTACACCACCACAGCCAGCCACCAGAGCCCGGGGGACCCGCAGGTGCACCAGGGTCCAAGAAGACCTGATGTGGCAGCACATCAGTGTCCTTCGGGACATACACCAGACCCGGGATCACAAGGTCCATGCCGACCTGAAGTGGCGGAACACACCTGGGACCAACTAATGCAGTTGTGTGCCACCATGTGTGGCATCATATCGCGCATGGTGGCACACCCGCCTGAGGCCACTGCTCCTGGCTTCTACCATCCTGCCCCCCCTGCTGTGCCCACTCCCCCTCCACCTGCCCCCCCGCTATGTCTCTGTTCCCTCCCCATGCAATGCCTCTTCTCTCTCCCCACATGATGCCCATGCCCCCTCCCCTAGCAATGCTCATGTCCCCTCCCCAAGTGATGCCTAGGACCCCGCCCCCTGTCCCTCCTGTGAACCCTGTCCCCACTCCAGCCCTCTTCCACTCCCCTGTGCTCCCCGGATCCTCACAACCCCGACGAGGTACCCACAGCTGAGGGGGCACCTCAAGACACCCCCCTCCCACTCCCAGTTGTGAGTGCCCCTCCCAGTTCTAAGCCCCCTTCCTCCTGCCAACCTTTTCGCAATGTTTCATTCATACAGAGTTCATGTTTTGTAAAACCAAACAGGTGTATTTATTGGGACATCAGGGAAGGGGCAAAGGGAGGGGTTATGGTGGGGAAGGGATAGAGCAGCAAGCCGGAGGCCCCTATTGGGGAGGCCCTGGGGAGAGTTACTGAGGTGCTTGAGAGAATCTCTCCCTCAAGGCCTCCCAGATGCGCACCCCGGCTTGATGGGCCTGGCGGATGGCAGCTGTCTGCAGCTGCTGGAAGGCTGCCCCTCATGGCCAGTGTCTGTCCCCCACTCCGGAAGGAAGGCTTCCCCCTTCCTCTCCACAATATTGTGGAGGACACAACATGCAGCCACCACGTCGGGGCTCCAGCACCAGCACTCGGAAGCAACTGGTGACCTAAAACCCTGCCTGAAGTGGTTCTCGGTGGCCTTTTATGCAAGAGAGCGTGCAATGAGTCTGGATACTCTCTTTTGAAAAAGTGCATCACTTTTTCGATGCGCTTTTGTGTGTGGACGCACTCTTGCGCAAGAAGTTTTTTCAGAAGATCTCTTCCGAAAAAAGCTTCTTGCACTAAAAGCCTGTAGTCTAGATGTAGCCTCTGCTTCACACTCCCTCCTGCTAGATTTCAGCAGCTGTCCTAGCTCCTTCTTTGTGTCATCTTGTGCATCAAAGGAAGGGTCTCAAGAGCAGAGGTGGATAAGTTTAATAAGTGCTTCATGCAGTGGAAAAGGAGGTTCTTCTAAGTGTGAAGAGCAGCATGAAAAGAGATGCATGGGATCCTGAGCTCCTGGAATTTTATTATTCCCAATAAGTGCTTTTGTTTTCCCACATGCACAATGGGGATGACTACACAGGGTGTAGTGTGGATTAAAGCACATTGAACATAGAAAGTACCACATGTATGCTAATAATTCCCTCTCAGATACAGGGTGGTTCTTACCAGTAAATAGCTCACTAAGAGGCCCCTCATTTCAGCTTTAGAATTCTATGAATACTAATGAGTTCAGGCTGCATCAACTATTTGCACTGTTTTGGTTATGACTGTATGTGTATCCAGCCTGCTTCAGGGAAATTAAAATTTATAGCTTAACAGATACAAAAGAGAGTCTACTAAAAAAGACAGCTTGTGTAATTATTTTTAATTGAATCATGTTGCAAAGTGCTACCAACCACCACAAAGTTGGAAACATTACAGGATCTCTCTCAAAAGGTGGATGTGGTTCACCAATGCTACGTCTACACTGCAAGGTTTTTGCACAAAAAACAGTGGAGCGTCCATACCTCAAATGCACTTTTGCACAATGAAATCAAGAGTAAAACGGCAGAACAGAGGGCTTTTTCCACCGTAGGTAAACCTCCTTTTAAAAAGGCAAGTGTGGACACTCCAGAGGGAAAAAGCATAGGTACTCTGATGGCCATTCTGTGAATGGCCATCAGAGCTTTCTTGCGCAAGAGCATCCATGCAGTGTTGGCCGCTCTCTTGCGCAAAAGCACATCACTTTTACGATGTGCTTTGAGGTGTGGATGTGCTCTTGCACAAGAAGTTTTTGCACAAAAACTCTTGCACAAAAGGCATCTTGCTCAAGAAGCATGTAGTTTTGACATAGCCCAACTGTACCTGTGGTTCCTTGAGTTAACAAAAATGTCCCCTCCATATTTTTGATTTTTCAATCATATTAACAAAGAAGAACAGAGAGCCTGATGAATGTCCTCTGTCCCCAGACATGTTGTAAGGAACTGATGAAACCAGAGGTATAGTACTCAAGTTAAACTTCTCATTACCTATGTCAGCTACTTGTATGACCCCTATACAAGATGTCTGTGCATCTTGTCACCAGTGTATTTATCCTCCCATGTCCCTATGAAATAAGGAAGTATAATCCCTAAGGCTGGGGTTTTGTAAGAAACTTATGGAAGTTGGCACCTCATGCCCACACACTTTTGACCATTTTAGCTGAAATTTTCAAAGGGGATAATGGCATTTCATGCTACTGTATATACAAAGCTTAAGATGAATGATACAGTGGTTTCCATTAAAAACTGGAAAGTGAGCATTTGCAGTGAATGTTAAGATTGTCTAGGTCAGTGGCTCCCAAACTTTTTGGCATCATGCCCCCTTTTTGATTTTTGAAAAACCCTCACACCCCTCCCCTCCCCCCCCAAAAAATAGCAGCAAAACTTGTTGAGTGAAAAAAAAAGGAACTGACCAGGGCAGCAAAACTTGATGGGGGGGCTAGGTCACCTCGCACTCCCCCCTGGAATTTCTTCACCCCCCCCCAGGAGGGCATGCCCCCCAGTTTTGGAACCCATGGTCTTGGTATTCTTGTCCTTAAGAACATACTACAAAAATACTACAAAATCTCAACATGATGTAAGTTATTACACAATTGGCAAGCTTTTAACAGTGACCACTGTATACCTCATGTACATTATAGAAAATACAGTTCATTCTATTCCAATAGTGACACAGCTATCCCTGAAAAAAAACATATTATAGTAATCTATATAGTATAGAGCATTGAGAGAATAAATGCATGACTAAAATTTATGGTCAAGGCTTGGTATTCTTATGGACACAGGGTTGTTTTTATGCTGACAGTTCTGCATTACTTAAGACATCTTGAAGTGTTTCTATGACATGAAAACATAAAACACTGATGTCTGAAATCTACATTTCATATCTTAAATTTAGATACATATACTACATTACATTGAAAGAATTACACCCTGTAAAACGCTGGGAAATACATACGAATTAAATATACCAAAAAGAATTAGAAAATAGCAGGTACTGTAATTGACAGTTGCAGCTGAAATATCATTAGTGCTATTGAAAAGAACTTTTGCTTGCTGTGACAAAGTGAGGAATATAAAGAAATTCCAGGAAGACAGGAGAGAAAGCAGACAAATAAAAGACATACTGAGCATTGAGGATATAAGTTAGAGGAGAGTGCCATATTAGTAATTAAAGATAGAAAGTATGTCAAGAGACTACCTTGGCTTAACCAGGAGCTCTTACACGATTTAAAAACCAAAAAGGAGTCGTATAAGAAGTGGGAACTAGGTCAAATTACAAAGAATGAATATAATCAAATAAATCAAGTATGCAGGGGCTAGACTAGAAAGGCAAGGCACAAAATGAGCTCAATCTAGCAAAAGACATAAAGGGTTACAAAAAGACATTCTACAGATATATTAGAAGCAAAAGGAAGACCAAGGACAGGTTAGGCCCATTGCTCAGTGAAGAGGGAGAAGTAATAACAGGAAACCTAGAAATGGCAGAGGTGCTCAATGACTTTTGTTTTGGTTTTTGTCAAGAAGATTGATGGTGACAGGATGCCTAACATAGTGAGTGGTCGTGGAAATGGGGTAGGTTTAGAAGTTAAAATGTAAAACAGAACAAGTCAAAAATTACTTAGAAAAGTTAGATGTCTGCAAGTCACCAGGGCCTGATGAAACGCATCCTAGAATACTCAAGGAGCCAATAGAGGAGCTATCTGAGCCTTTAAATATCATCTTTGATAAATTATGGAAGTCAGGAGAGATTCCAGAAGACTGGAAAAGGGCAAATGCAGTGCCCATCTATAAAAAGGGAAATCAGAACAACCCAGGAAACTACAGACCAGTCAGTTTAACTTCTGTGTCGGGGAAGATAATGGAGCGAGCAAATAAGGAATTCATCTGCAAACATCGGGAAGATAAGATGATAGGTAACAGCCAGCATGGATTTGTAAAGAACAAATCATGTCAAACCAATCTGACAACTTTCTTTGATAAGATAACAAGTCTTGTGGATAAGGGAGAAGCAGTGGATGCAGTAAACCTAGACTTTAGTAAAGCATCTGATAAGGTCTTACAGGACATTCTTATCAATAAACTAGGGCAGGGGTGGCCAACCTGTTCCTGTTCCAGACAAGGAGCCACAATAGCAGTGGAGACAGCGTTAAGAGCCGGGGCAAAGTTGTTGATCAGGAAAAAAAAAAGCAGCGCCATGCTGGGAGAAAATAGGTGCCAGGACATCCGTCCCAAGGCACGGCTTTTTTTTTTTTTTTTGGTTAACAACTTTTCCCCGGGTCTTCGCAGCCCTGCCCCCCCCCTTTTTTTTTTTTTTTTGGCTCAACAACTTTGCCCCGGTTCTTCACACTGTCTTCACACTGTCTCCACTGCTATTGTGGATCACAAAAAAAGCACTGGGAAGGGGTGAGAGGTGCAAGCTCTGGGAGGGAATTTGGGTGCAGGAGGAAGTAGAGAAGAGGATGCTAGCTCAGGGAGGGGGCTCCAGGCTGGAGAGTGTTGGGGTCAGGTGGCGGGTTGGGGTGCTGAGCAAGTCAGCTTGTGGCTGTAAGGGTACAGGAGTTTGGGCTGGGGTGCATGAGGGGCTCAGGGCAGGGACGCTCAGGACACAGATTTGCAGTGTGTGGATGGTGCAGGAGTGTTGTAGCAGAAGACTGGGGATGTGGGGGTGTAGGAGACTGGGGATGTGAGAGGCTCAGGACAGGGGGTTCCAGTGTATGATGGGCTCAGGTTTGGAGTCCAGGGGGGTGGGTGTAGGAGTGTTATGATGCTGCAGCCAGATGGAGGATTGGCCCCAGTTGGGGGCTTGTTGGCCAGGATTCATTTTTAAATAAAATATTATGTCAAACAAAAATGTTTCAACATTGTCTTTATTTATGAGGGGGAGGGGAACTTGTTTTGAGTCAAGGGTCACTGACCCACAGAAAAGTCAGTCAGGGCCACACAAGTGAGATGCAAAAAACAACTGCTCCAAAACCCCCCAAGCCTCACTAATGTGGCCCCAGCTGTGTTGGTGGGGGCAGGGGACAGGGTGCTGGGGCAGGGTACTCGTGGGGGGGTCTGGCCAGGAGGAGGTGACAGAGACAGCTGGGGCCAGTACCTGGGGATCCTGGGTCTCAGGAAGCACGCTGGCTGCTCTTCCCCTCCCCTCCCTCAGGCACCCCCCCTGCTCTAACCCAATCCTCCTCCCCTTCCCCAGAGCCACACACACACACCCCAACCCAATCCCCTTCCCATTCCCCAGAGCCAAGCACACACACACCCTAACCCAATCCCTCTCCCCTTCCCCAGAGCCAGGCACACACACACACGCACACGCACACACACACACACACACACACTCTAACCCAATCCCCCACCCCTTTCCCAGAGCCAAGCACACACCCCCTCTAACCCAATCCCTCTCCCCTTCCCCAGAGCCAGGCACACACACGCACACACACACACACACACACACACACACACACACACACACCCTCTAACCCAATCCCCCACCCCTTTCCCAGAGCCAAGCACACACCCCCTCTAACCCAATCCCTCTCCCCTTCCCCAGAGCCAGGCACCCCCCAACCCAATCCCCCTCCCCTTCCCCAGAGCCAGGCACACACACACACACACACCCTCTAACCCAATCCTCCTCCCCTTCCCCAGAGCCAGGCTCTTCCCCTCCCTCACTAATCTTATGCCCAGCTCCCAGAGCTGCCGCTGGCACTGGCGCCGCTACCTCACTTATTAAGATTGCAGATGATACCAAGCTGGGAGGGGTTGCAAGTGCTTTGGAAGATAGGGTCATAATTCAAAATGATCTGGGCAAACTAGAGAAATGGTCAGAGGTAAATAGGATCAAGTTTAATAAGGACAAATGCAAAGTACTCCACTTAGGAAGGAACAATCCATTTCACACATACAGAATGGGAAGCAACTGTCTAGGAAGGAGTACTGCAGAAAGGGATCTAAGGGCTATAGTGAACCACAAGCTATGTATCAGTCAACAATGTGACACTGTTGCAAAAAAATCAAACACAATTCTGGGATGCAGTAACAGAAGTGTTGTGAGAAGTCATTTTTCCTCTCTACTATGCACTGATTAGGCCTCAGTTGGAGTATTATGTCCAGTACTGATCACCACATTTCAAGAAAGATGTGGAGAAATTGGAGAAGGTCCAGAGAAGAGCAACAAAAATGATTAAAGGTCTATGAGCTATGAGGCAAGGCTGAAGGAACTGGGCTTGTTTAGTTTGGAAGAGAAGACTGAGAAGGGACATGACAGCTGTTTTCAGATGTCTAAAAGGGTTTCCCAAGGAGGTGGGGGGGGGGAATTGTTCTCCTTAACTTCTGATGATAGGACAAGAAGCAATAGTCTTGAACTGCAGCAAGGGAGGTTTAGGTTAGACATTAGGAAAAACTTCCTAGCTGTCAGGGTGGTTACACACTTAAATAAATTGCTTAATGAGATTGTGGAAACTCCATCACTGGAGATATTTAAGAGCAGGTTAGATAGGGATCTGTCAGGGATGATCTGGTAGGTGCTTGGTCCTGCCGTGAGAGAAGGGACTGGACTCAATGACCTCTTAGGGGTCCCTTCCAGTTTGGGTATTCTATGATTCTATGACTGAGTGTGAGGAGCCTAGGAGAAAGGATATATCTGCACTCGAATAAAAGATCTGCAGCACAGCCATGGCTGGCCCAGTTATGCTGACTTCATCTCAGGCCATAGGGCTAAAAACTCCTGTGCAGACATTTGGGCTCAGGCTGGGGCCTGGGAGCATCCCTGCTTGTGGCTTCAGCCCAAACCTCTAAACAGCCTCACAGCTGGAGTCCACTAACCCAAGCCAGCTGTAGGTGTTTTACTGTTGTGCATATGTACTGTTAGGTGCTAGCTATCCCTCCAGAGAGACTTGACTGGGAGATGGGTACTCAATAGCTTAATTAGGCAGGATGCTGATAAGCTAATGAGAACAATCAACTCATTGCTAGGGAACAATTAAGAAGCAGCAAGGAAGTGCAGGGGGAGACTGGCAAGGACAGGGTATAGAGGATCTAGAGATCCGTCCCACTCTCACCCCAGAGAGTGGGCTCAAGAGGAAGCATATGTCCTCTTCTATATTGCTTCACAAGGCTGTACTAATAAATTGATGGAGGGGGACCTAATAAGTAACACAGTGGTGTTTACAAACCTTGAAAGGTAGCTTAGCTGTATGTAGTGGTCTAAAGTGCAGAGAGGAGAGTCATGTCACGTTACCCCAAAGGTAAATCCCCTCTGGTGGGGAAATAGCAGTACGCTAAATTATTCAGAAGGACCAGGAAATTTTCAGCTGAAACATCTGATCTACATGAAAGCTTGTAAGTAACGTCAGATAATTTAGTGATGTACTGATGAACGCAAACTCTTTATATCTTTGGTACATAGTGAATTACTTCTTGTTCTATTTTAGTCAACTTATGTGATCCAAAAGCCCATTTAAAACAATTACAAGTGCCTACAAACAATTGCAATTGCCTGTTTTGAAAAACTCTGCAATTTTTGTACATTGCGAAATTAGTTTAAAGCACAAAATACATCAGCAGTAAGTGTCTAGCTTCTTCCATGTGAAATCAAGCATTAGCATGGCACATCATATCTATGTACAAAAAAGAGAGACAGAAGCAAGAAAAATATTTACATTTTACTGAACTAGGAAACAAGCAATCTTTTACTTGAAGTGTTTTTGTATAGTTTGTCTAGTCTAAATAACATGCTCTATTTTTTGTAGTGAGACCAAAGCACTTGTCTGAAGACTGGCTTAATTAAAGCATTCAAGCATCTCAACTCTGCTTCAGGGTTTTTTTTAAAAAATAATCAATAACAGTGACTGGACACTGGATCTTAGCCAGTGACATTCTATGACTAGGAACAAGCAAAAAGAATGTGAACTTTGAATGAGCAGAAATGAATCTGACAACCAAGATGAAACCCTTACACCACTGATGTCAATGGAACCAGGTTCTTCTATGTCAAATATAAAAATCACACTTGAAAGTGTTACCCCAGAATGTGATATTCCTCCATGTACCCCAGAACTTGACACTACTGCAAGCAGGCATTTTGTATGCATGTATCATTTATTAGAGAGAAACACCATATTCCCATTAATTGATTCCTGACACCATTTAGAGAAACAGTTAAGTTACCACTGCTTTGTGTTCTGAAAAGCCCCAGATAATGAAAGGATTACACTATTTATACTAAAATCAGGGGTTTACAACTATTTGTATAAGATAAAACACTACAGGAGCATATTAGTGTTACCTCAGTAGAGGACTTGTCCTCGGGAGAAGTGTAGCTGAATAGAATACATTTTTGATTGAGTCTCCTGCATACTTTTTATGGGCCCAATTCAAAGTCCATTGAAACAACGAAAAGTCTCTTGTTGATCTCAAAAAGGTCCTATAAGGGGGTGTGTCTAGACTACATCCCCCTTTTCTTGAAAAAGGGATGTAAATTAGACACTTCAAAATTGCAAATGGAGCTGGAATTTAAATTTCCCGTGCTTCATTTGCATAATGGTGGCCACGGTTTTTTTCAAAACGCTTTTTCAAAAGATCCTGTACTCCTCAAAAAATGAGGTTTACAGGATCTTTTGAAAAAGGGTTTTATTTTCCAAAGATCCCCGTCTAAACTGCTGTTTTTCTAGCAAAAAGCCCCATTTCGAAAAAAACCGTGGCCACCATTATGCAAATGAAGCACAGGAAATTTAAATCCTGGCTTCATTTGCAATTTCAAAGTCTAATTTACATCCCTTTTTCAAGAACAGGGATGTAGTCTAGACACACAAGCTATAGAACAGCTGTGTCTACACTTGCAAAGTTCTTAGTTATATATGCTGATCACAATGTGTCCTAAAATATTAACGGTTTTAGTGCTAGCATTGTGAGAAACTTAGGGATACTATCACTACATGGATACAGCCTTTCTTCCTTGGAGGTGCCAAGCCTTCAACATTTCTTCACAAAGAAAAAACACTGGCTACATTACGGGACAAGGTCGAATTAAGATATGCAACTTCAGCTATGTTATTTGCAGTAGCTGAAGTCGAAGTACCTTAACTTGACTTTTTATGCTGTCCACACTGCAGGAAGTCAAAGGGAGATCACTCTCCCTTTGACTTCCCTTACTTCTCATGGAAGTAGGACTACCAGCATTGACCGAAGTGCCCCTCTCAGTTTGTATTAGAATGTCTTCACCAGATCCGCTGATTCAAACCCTGGAAGATCGACAGCGGCAGCTTCAATCTTCTCTGTAGTGTAGATGTAGCCCCAGTAACTAGCAAGTGGACAAAGCTAAGCATGTGTCTGAATAGTTCAAACATTTGCACAGTGACTGCATTTGGGCCTAATTGATGTTCACACTTCAAAAAGAATGTTGATAAATTGAGAGAGGTTCAAAGATCTGCCACAAGAATGGTTAAAAGATTGGAAAACATGTCTTAACGTGGAAGGCTCAAGGATGTCAATCTCTTTAGTTTATCAAAGAAAAAAGTCAAAGCTAGACAAACTCAGGCTAGAAATAAGATGCAATTTTTTTTAAACAAGGAAGGTGATTAGTCACTGGAATGATTTACCAAGGGTTGTGATGGATTCTCCATCACTGGAAATCTTTAAAATTAAGATTGAACTACAACTTCTAGAAAGGCATGAAAGCTAGTGAACTTAAAGCAGGAGTTAATTCATGGAATACTATAGCCCGTGCTATGCAGGAGGCTAGACTGGATAATCACAATGGTCCCCTCCAGACTTAAAATCTGAACTATGGAAACATAGAATACAAAACTAAAGGTAAGAAACTTGCACTTTTTGATTTTCAGTTAATGAAGTCTGTAGTTGTAGGTTGCTGTTAATAAATGAATTTCAACTGTGAGCAGTATTTTTATTTGCTAGGCAGAGGGACATTAGCAGGTCCAGCAGTATTGAAACTAGAATCGGGTGACCACTAGAATCAGGCACAATACGTTGGCCTCTGTGTCTGTTGCATTGCTAAAGTGTCAATGAAGCCAACTAAGTGGTAAGAATGACTTGTTCGGAGGCATGGAGGTTAGAAGAGTATGTTCAGTTGGTCACACCTGCTGGTTTGGAAGCTGGTTTTGTGTCTCCCCCGAAAACACCTCTGAAAACAAATTGTGCTTCCCGCACTGTCATTCTGATTAGCTGAGGATGTGATAGATCTTATAAAATAGTGTCAAAGGTGTACACAGTTGACTGTCACCAATTCAGTCTATCACAATTGTACTGTATACACCTTCCAAAGGACACTGAATTATTCAGTGTTTTCTTTCTAAGCATCTAAATCAAATATCAACAGTTGATTGTTTCTGTTGCTCATTCTCTGCATGTCATTTATATAATAAAATTAATGAGCAAGCCACCAGCTGAATATTTTTTTGTCCCTAATGAGGTCTAAAATTTGTACATTAGATAGTATAGCAAAGTAGTGGTATTCTTTATCTAAGCAAGGATTTCACTAAAGAGCAATCTCTCATCTGTGGGCAAATTTGTTTTACACATAGGCAGAGTTTTCAAAACTGACACATGCCTAAGTTTATTGCCATTAGTAATAGTTTGTGTGAGGGAGAAGATTTAGAAGAGGACAGAATCACCAGACTGCGTGCATACATGTACACGTGCATGAAGTCACTTGTGGTCAATGATGGCTATAACAAATTTGCCACTGATAGATATTAAAAATAGATGTAGCAGATGCATGCAGATTCCTCTATTTCCATGGGGCCTATGTGCAGTATACATTTCAAATTCAAACTCAGACTGCAAAAAACTGCAGTAGTTTGCGCAAAGAGATTACAAAAATCTTTACCCTAGTCTCACTGTAGGTGGTGTGTGAAACAGTTCAGGGAAGAATTACAACTTCAGCATGATTTGAGCAATAAGGTGGCAAAGCAACAGCATGTCAGTATAAGTTAGGGACAGTTGGGAAAACTGTATTTTATTGACAATCTCAATTATGTCTTTTGAAGAGTGGTACATCTGCTCTCAGTATCCAACTGCAGGTCAAAATTCTAGTTTGAATCTGCACAGATTCAACTGAATCTCATTTTAACTGAAGTTATTTCTAAGATTAGCAAATCAAAAGTAAAGTATACCAATCTCTTAAGCGGGGCTATGAATTTTTGCAGCATCAGATAGTGTATTTCCTGCCAGGATATTATTTATACTCTTTGTGCATGATTCTCAAAAACTTGACTGAGGCCAGATAAGGAATTGCTTGAGATTTTTACTGGTGCCTCTTTTTTGCTGACGGCATTTTTTTACTTTATCCTATACTGTTATTCATAAATCCCAGAGGGGTAACCATGTTAGTCTATAACTTTAAAAACAATGAGTAGTCCTGTGGCACCTTAGGGTACATCTAGACTGCAAGCTTCTTTTCAAAAGAAGCTTTTTCAGAAGAGATCTTCCAAAAAATCTTCTTTCAAAAGAGAGCGTCCACACTTCACAAGTTCATTGGGTGCTCTCTCGCATAAAAGGCCACCCAGAACCACTTCTGTCAGGGCATTAGGTCAGCAGTTACTTCTGTTGCCTAAGGCCATCTGAGATGCATGCTTAAAGGGACGCCCCTAAGGCTGTTGCCTAAGGCCATCTGAGATGCATGCTTAAAGGGACCCCCCTGGACAGCCATTTCTCAGGTTCTGCTGCGAGGTTGCCTACTTCTCTGAGAGACAGCAAAGCTTTAGCAGTGCTTGCTTTGGTTGCCCAGCTTTGTTGGATGCCACAGTATTTCTTTTCTCTTTTTGCCATGTAGCTGGAGCTGCCCCTGGGCAGGCAATGGCCCCACACTGCCATGCTGCAGCTTCTGCAGTAATTTCAACAGACCATCATGATGGTCCTGCCCCAGCTTGAATCTGAGCTCATCATTGAGAACCTCTGCCTGGATGCAGGAGCAATGCCTTTGCCCCCGTACCCCATGGTTGAGAGGCGATTTTGGAGGCTGGACACCAGTTCCGACTGGTGGGACCGCCTCGTGATGGAGCGGTGGGATGACCAGCAGTGGCTCAGCAACTTCAGCATGCAGAAGACCACCTTCTTGGAGCTGTGTGCCTGGCTCGCCCCTGCCCATTGATGACAGGACACCCACCTGCAGCCCGCCATCCCCCTCGAGAAGAGGGAGAATGAGGTGGGGGCAAGGCCCATCCCCATGGGAAGGGTTGTGTCATCCTGCCCTCACACAGCCCTGCTGCTGGGGGGGGCAACCTCATAGGAGGTGGCTTCTGGGATGTTTGGGGGGGCAAAAGGGAAGCAGGGTGGGCACCTCCCAAGGGCTCAGGCACCGCCTCTCATTCTGTTTTGTGTGTTTCTATGTCTCCTTCTGCAGGTGGTGTGGGCCATCAACTTCGTCCGGCTGTGCAGGGTCATCTGCCTCAGAGACCTGGACCTAATCTTGGCCAGATTTTCTGCCCTTGGATTCCTGAACTGCGGAGGAGTGATCGATGGGACACACATCCTGATCCGTGCACCACATCATCAAGCGGCTCAATACATAAACAGAAAGGGCTATTTCTCCATGGTGCTACAAGCCTTGGTCAACCACTAGGGACAGTTTTCGGACATATTTGTTGGGTGGTTGGGCCAGGCACATGAAGCCTGCATATTTAGGAACTCTAGCCTCCATCACAAGCTGCAGGCTGGAACATTCTTCCCCCAGCAGGACTTTGCAGTTGGGGATGTGCAGATGCCAATTTACATCGTGGGTGATGTGACCTACCCACTGATGCCATGGCTCATGGAGCCCTACACTGGCCACCTGGACCTGAGCAGGGAACAATTTAATGCAGGTAGAATGCACCTTCGGGTGCCTCAAGGCCCAGTTCAGGTGCCTGCTGACATACCTCAACGTGGGGGAGCACAACATCCCAGAGGTGGTCTCTGCATGTTGCATGCTCCACAACCTGGTGGAGAGTAAAGAGGAGGCCTTTCTCCCGGGGTAGGGGACAGAGGTTGGTGGCGAGGGGAGGTTGTTTGAACAGCCCTGGACAGCTGCCATCTGCCATCTGCCAGGCCCATCAGGCCGGGGTGCGCATCCAGGAGGCCCTGAGGGACAGGTTCTCTCTAGCACCCCAATATCTCTCCCAGGGCCTTCCCAATGGGGGCTTGTGCCTTGCCCCCCAATATCTTTCCCACCACAACCCCTCCCTGCCCCCATTCCCTGTATAATTAATAAACACACCAGTTTTGCTTTCAAAATAAACTTTGCATTGTATTCTTTATAATTACAGTAACTGGGGCGGAGGGGGACTCAGAACCTGGAAGGTGGAGGGAGGCTCAGGGCTGGGAGTGGGAACCTCGATGAACTCAGGGTTGGTTGGTGCCTGGAACAACATGTGGCTAGGCAGGAGGGGGGAGCTGCAGTGGGGATGGCAGGGGAGCAGGGGCAGGGCGAGCAGGGGCAGCGGGGTCAGGGATGGCAGGGGGAGCAGGGGCAGAGGGAGCAGGGAGAGCGGGAGTGGGGAAAGGACCTGGGTATGCCATCACTTCCTGGATGGTGGCACACATGTTTTCGCTCTGCCACACAAGTTTCTTCCTTGTAGAATGAGGTTTACCGCCTGTCATGGCTCCTTCCCCACTCTGGCATGATAAATGCAGAAGTGGGGGCCAGCAAACATACCCCAAAATCTTATCTACCAGGCTTTGGTATAAAACTTCCCCCCAAAATCTTAAAACCCTAGATTTTGGGGGATAAAATCTCTGCTGCCACCACCCAAGTATTGATGTGAAAAATCAGGGGAGAGATCACTTGGGAAATCTCAGCCCTAAAGTACAAACCAGGACACAACCATTAACCAATACCAGGTTAATAAAAAGAAAAGAGAAAACTTTTATTATCACCACAATATTCCTGTTGCAAGCATAATGACCAGATGGAAAAGCCACAAAATAATATACTCGTGGAGAAACTCCATGGGCCTAGAACTTAGTTACAAAAGAAAGCCAAAACATCAGATCTCATTTCCCAAACCATAAAATAATAAAACCTAACGGATTTATCTGAACTTTACCCTACTTACAGAAAGTGAAGAATTGTTTCTTGGAGAGAGAGACACGTCTGTCTCCCTCAGTAGCTGGAGGGAACTCTCCCAGGACAAAGGCGGGAAACCCAAAAATTCCTTTGTCCTAGTTTGAGATTCCTACCTACATTCCTATTGGCTAACTCTGCCTGAGTTAGGTATAGTTAACCCCTTAGTCCCTAGGCTGCTGGCTAACCCTCATGATCATGACACCGCCATCGGAAAAACCCTTCCATTCTTTTGACTTTCTGTTGAACTCAATGGCAGTGTGGACTCAGGTATTGTTTTTCCAGAAAAACGGCTGTTTTTCAGACACCCTTAGTGTCTGAAAAGTAGATTTTATTCTGCATTCAAATATGAACTCTGTGTTAATTTTAATGCTGAATCTGGTACAATGTCTACAAAGAATGAAGAAACCCCATTCCCTTCAGTAATTTCTTCAACCCTACTCCCAACTGATGAGCACTTCCTGTAAACAGAAGATATGAATAAGGTAAGTGCTTTGTCATTCAGGCTTGTTGGGGTTCCTTCCAAAGCCTTTTTCCACTCAACTTGTCCAGTTTTCAGAGAACACTTCATCCAGTTCTGGGCTTCAAAAAGAAACCCCCTCGGTCCAATTTCAGAGTTCATCTCTAAGGTGTGTCTCTTTGTAGGGAAGCCTGGATGGCCTTGTGTCAAGGCTAATTCCCCACTCTGGCACAATGAATGCTGAAGTGGGGGCCTTCAAAAGCAACCCCAAAACCTGATCTCTACAGGCTTTGGTACAAAAAATCCCAGATTTTGGGGAATCCGCTGCCACCATCAAGTGCTTTTACACCCACAATAAGGGTGGGCACTTGAAACCAACCCATGGGGTACTCCAAGCTCTTTTTTCCAAAAGATCTTAAAAAAGAAAAGAGAAAATACAGCTGCAGTCTGTGGTACCTGTCCCCTAGTTAGAGGCATGCAGATATCCACAGACAGATTTTCCAGGACACAGAAATGAACCAATACCAGGTTAATTAAAAAAAGAAAGAACTTTTATTATTAAAACAATACCCCAATGACAAGCTTTGTTGGACTGGCTAGATGGTAAGAGCCACCAATTAATATACTCATGGAGGATTTCCATGGGCTCAGCACTTAGTTGCAAAAGAGAGGAAAACCCATTTCTAACAGAACAGACATCAGATCCAAATTCCCAAAACAGAAAACAATAAAACCTGACGGATTTATCTAGACTTTACCCTACTTACACATTATGAAGAGTCTTTTTCTTGGAGAGAGACATGTCTTCTGTCTCCCACAATATCCAGAGAGCAAACTCTGGCTTAGAGACAAAGGAGGGATAACCCACAAATTCCTTTGTCTCAGTTTGATATCCCTATCTGCATTTCTATTGGCTGAGCAGATACCTGGCTAGGTACAGGGACATAGTTAACCCCTTAGTCCCCAGGCTGCTGACCATCCCATATGGACATGGCACCTTGCCTTGACAATAATGTCTGCCTTGACCACAGTGAGGATCTCTAAAAAGCAAAACCCAGGCCTGTCTCAAGTCTGGTGCACATAAGCACGCAGGCAAAGCTCGGGAGGCAGGAATGTTTTGCATAACAATGCAGATTAAGCCTGGTACAGCGAGACCATGTCAAAAACACACGGCAAGCAACCTGGTATTGGTACTTCTGTTTCTGGTAAGCAAAAATTACAGAATGCAGCCATAAAACTGTTAACTACACATATAGTTTTGGCAACATCCTGAGTAAGGCACCTATTATGTTCATTTTGGGGCAACATCCTGAGTAGCAGGATGTACCCCAAAAATGAACATAATAGGTGCCTTACACAATATGTAATAGATTGGTAGATATGATTAGAACAACCATGTCAAGTATAGATGTAGGTGTAGAAAACATAATCAGTGTAAGGGATTGGGTAACGGGATCCCCACTATCTTTCTCACTGCAATTAAGAAGTTTGTGCCTGTTCCTGCCAGCCAATACATTGTGGACACCTCTACACATGGAGAAAGAAAGAGGCCACGACCTTCCGTCTGACAATTGTAAATTGCTAACAGTGGAACTGTGTAAGATTTATAGAAATAAGTACATGTTTGCTTTCATCCTTAAAGTTAAATATCTTGTATATTGTCCTAGGTGCAGGTGTTATTATATTGCCTGTGCTCCCTATCCCATTTATTCAAATGGATTTATGTAACTGCATTGCTTTCCTTTACTTTTCTGTGTATAATAAAGTTAGAGATATAGTTTACTGGCTCCTTTCATATCTAATATCCTGAACACACAACTTAGTGTGCTTAGTGTTTACTGGCTCCTTTCATATCTAATATCCTGAACACACAACACTCTTATATTAGTATGCAGCAAAGCTATGCCAAATTGATTAGTCTCAAGTATAGGTGTAGATATATGGCATACCACATACCCAGTTATTCAAACTTCTCCATTTATATACATTACTGTATACATAATGTACATTGCACATATTTGGATAAGGATCCCCTGTGTATTCTCCCCCTTCTTTTAGGTTTAGAAATTGACTTCAGCACAGTGCTTTCTAAGCCCTTATTTACAACGTAATGTTCCATTCACCCTTCCACTAAGAAAAAAAAGAGGCAAGTTACTGGTGTCAAGCTAGGCCTATAAAGGCTTCATACATGGGAAAGTTTCTTCAGTATAACCTAGAATTTACACCAATATAATTCTGGTATAAAAATAGCCACATTGGGGTTCTACTGGTATATAAAACTTTCCCTGTGTAATTATAATATAACTGATAGAAGTTCTCCCTGTAGACTAGCCCTGAATCAGTGAGCGATGTGGCTGGTCTGTACTGTACCAACAGCATTAACTAGATCTAAAGACACCATAATAGGGGATAGTAGAGGTTATTCACTGGTAACAAAGAGCCCATATAAGGTCTTATACTGCCACAGTCATCCCAGTGAGAATATTACAGGGGCATGGCTGGAGAAAAAAGGGGCAGAGCTAGGACACCCCTTTACCACGTGAAATCTCAGCAGCCTTTTGGGACAACTGATTGATACAAAAAGGTGAATTCTCCTTTAAACATGCATATTGGCTTATGCTGGGTAGGACATGCAACCACAGGAACTGGCCCTGTGTTTGTAATCACCTAAGATGACATATAGGCCCATTAAGGTGGGCCCTAATGCCTTCAGATTACTTAGTCCTGAAAGAGGTGGGTTGGAGGCAGGGGAAAATTAATCCCTTTGAAGCACACCTTTCACTTTCAAATTGTACATGAACAGAACTATATCTTATCTGCACATAGTTATGGAATATTCAGGCACTACTTAAAATTAAGAAAAAATATGTAATGGGAATTTTAAAATCCTACACCACAGATCAGATGTCAAATGTACATATACAGATCAAAAATAATAAGATATTACACATGCTAATTAGTGATCATTTGCTATGTTAGTCTTCATAATCCTAACAAGCTCTGAGAAGCGTGAAAATATTCAGTCCAAGTTAAACTACCTACAGTAGCACAATCTTAAAGAGATTTGATCAATACTAGCTGCAAAATAGGTTCTCAGAAGAATAAGAGAATGAAAATTCACCTCACAAGCTAAAATGAAGGATCTCTGCCAATGGTCTCACTATGTACACATGGAAATAAAACGCATATGTAGCAGGGTATTTAGAGGGCTCACTCATCTTTCATTAGTTTAATTTCATTTTGAGACAGTACCTTATTTAGGACATTAGAAAATCTTCTGAAAATGTCCTGAACTAATCCACATCCATATTTGTATGCAATTATTTAAAAAGAAAATGAACATGCAAGCCTAGTCCCTCCCACATCAATACGCCTACTCAGCTACTGCTTTCTCCTCTTATGTTCCCTCTCATGGTGTCCCTCAGGGTGGCCCACGAAAGCTCATCACCTAATAAACCATCTTGTTAGTCTTTAAAGTGCTGCATAGTCCTGTCTTTTGTTTCAGCTAGACCAGACTAACATGGCTACATCTATACTACTTTCCCTCAGGGAGGGATTCTAAATCTAAAGTTCAATGGGATTTTTTTTAAAGTTTCTCTGCTCCTCCTGAAGTCCATGGTAAAACTTACATTGATTTCAATGGGAGCAGTGCTAAGTGTTTTGAAAAAAAAATCCACCACACATGTTTTTCCATCATGCCTCATGCACACAGAAAAATTCCATGTACGTGTCATTTCTAGCTAATCTAATGATGGCTCTTCACTGTGCCCTTTATTGCCTTTATGAAAGACATTTATTCCCTTATACATGAATAAAAGTAGACTATTCATTCTCTGGATCTCCTATAGATCACGGAACATAATTTCTTTGTCCCAGTTGAACTTCTTAAATGCTTCTTATTTCAGAAACATTGTGAGATTTTAACTTGTATATTTATAATCAATTTAAATAGCTATTGCATAATCCTTTACCTGAGTATTTTGCAGTTTGTTTATTGCATTTAATCTTTGCATTTCCTCTCATCTTGGAGAAGGAACATAGACTAATCAATTTGAGTTTTGTTATTCTTCAGTTTCCTATACTAGCATAGGACCAAAAATTAAAACAAAGTAGTTATCTTAATATTTTTAAGACAAAGAACTGAGGGCTGAGGTGATCTCGCAAATCAGAGACCCATTAATTCTTCTTAATTCATGAAAAATGGTTAAAAATTAAAAACACATGAATATATGGTCCGATAGTCAAATTAGCATGGAATCTGTAATTTAATCACGTCTCCTTAGTTTACTAGACTTCTTTGAGCATGTGAAAAAAAATCAAGTGATAATTTGAATTTTCAAAGGGCTTTCGACAGCTCCTCACAGGAGTTCATTAAGAACACAAAGTTATCAGGGGGTAAGATGTAACTTTGTCATGGACTGACACAAACAAGGAATAGAAATAAATGGTTGATTTTCATCATGACAAGTGTTACATCCTGGGAACCTTTAAGTCTAAGAATTAGTGCTTAATTGGAAGAATAATTCTGATATCCATGCATTTCAAACAAAGAAAAAAGTCTCTTCCTGTGCAGATTGTCTTGTCATCTATGATCTTCCCCTTCCTTGATAAACTGTCCTTCATTCCTTGTCCAGGAATTAGCTTTCATTTAAAAGCTGGGCTTCTTGAAGAGTAGATAGATGACACCAATTTATGAAGTCTTCCCCATCTGAACATATTGGCATTTGGCATTAAAAATGTTACTAAATAAGCCAAACAAGATACTGAGCACTGTATCAATATAACCTGTGCATGAGTGTAGAGAAAGTCAGAGCACAGCAACTTTTATCTATTAGCTTCCAGTCTAGTCAGTCAGGGCAATGGTCCCAGATGGACCATCTCAACTGCTGTCCAAAGGAAAAAAAGTGACCCATAATTAGGGAAATGTGATTACTAACTGCATCTTTGTGAGATTAACTGCTATACAATTATTCTGTCACAATCTTTTGGTTATACAGAAGTTGATGTAGCATATTAAGGAGCTAATTGAAGCAATTTCAGAGCCATTAGCAGTTACCTTTGAGAACTTAAATCTTCTGGGACCTCGCCCATCCTCCAGCAGGGCAAACCTAGTACTTATCTTTAAAAAGGGAACCAAGAATGACTTCAGGAATTTTAGGCCAATCAAACTAATTTCAGTACATGGAAAGATGCTGGGGAAAATAAATAAAAATAATTTGTAAGCATCTGGAAGATGACAGGGTTATAAGGATTAGTCAGCATGGATGTGTCAAGAAACAATCACATTTCAGGCACATCCCATAGTCCTGGCACAACTAAATCCTTACTCTGCTTTAAGCTATCTGCATACCAAATTTGGTGGTCCTAGCTCCTACCATTTAGGAGGAATTCTTGAACAGATGGATGGACAGACAGGCAAATTCTCAAATATATAGTAGATTATACTGAGAATTAGGTGGAATCTTGTTGAAGGTGGTGAACATACTACTACTCTTTGTTCAGGATAAAGATAAGAAGTCCTGCTCCTTTCTAGAATGAATACTGAAAAAATAAGTGCCACTACCCAAAATGCAGGCCACATGCCAGGCTGGAGCAAAAGCTGAGCCATGAGGTCTGAATGTGAATACAGAGCGGTGACTATTATTCAGCAGACCTGGATGTGAGCAAGAGAAGCAGCAGAAACAACTCTCTGCACACAGGGAAAGCAGCAAGGAAGCCCAATAAGCGAAGAGAAGCGCTTGCAGTGTGACCTGGAGAAAAAAACTAAGTGATATTTTGGATGGAGTGTTGACAGGAAACAGGCTTGGAATTGAAAGTAAAGAAACTGTGTCCTGCTGTTTGGTTACTATTGTCTTCAAGGCAACATGCTTTTATGTACATTCTTTGTAAACAAACAGGATTCGTGAAGGACATACCAGACTTCATCTGTGCAGACCTCACTATGATGTCTCCTTGTGCTGCAGGAAACAGCTAAAAAGCCTCAACACTAACTCAAGGGGAAACTTTGAAGTGTCATATTTAGTCAATTGTTCTGCCTCAAGTGGATATTCAGAACAAGTAGTGATCAACTTCGTCTCCCACATTGCAGATTAAGTTTAGATTTTAGAATATTTTTCCTAATTATAAGAATAGTTAGCAGTGGAACAGTCTTTCAAAGAGAAGAAGTGGTGGAATCCCCGTCACTGGCTATCATTAAGATAGCCATTGAAATCTTAACTGCAAGTTTGCAGTTTCTAGCATTCACGTTACCTTTTAGACTATACTATACGAAGTATTTTCTTCTAAAACAATGTTAAAAGAACCTTGACTAAAATTTTGTGTTTAGATAAAATGAAATTAACTACAGGGAAAATGATTAACAGCTTAGCATTCAGGAAGCTGGTAAGGAGTGTGTCCTGGAGAAGAGTCATGACAAAAATCCTTTATTCCTCTGCCCCCACCACACACACACTCCCCTAGTTCACTATGTAGTCCCTCCTTCTGAGGTATTAAAGTCTCGCTGGATTAGCTGTCTCCAACAGTCCTGCGCCTCTTCCCTGTGGCTGGTCGGAGAATCTCTAGATTTCAGGCCATGGTGCCTGTACTCAGCAAACAAGAGTGACTGCAGACACTCCCCTCGGCAGTTCTTTGCTATTCCAAAAGTTCTTTATGTTCCTTACCCAGTTTCTCCCCCAGCAGGGTTCCAACAGCAATTAGTATTTGTAGGTCCCTAGGCTTCTATGCAGCCACAGCTGCGAAGGGTAATTGGCCTCTTCTGAACCACCACCAGTGACTCTTCCCCTGGAGTCAGAACTTGAAAAGAGGCCATAGCACGATTCTAACGGATACACTGTAATACATATGTCCTAATCTGTTCCCATTTGGAGTGTTACATTTTACTACCTAAATTCCTCAGGCAGTTTCAGTTAAAGGTATATCTCCCCTCCGCAAAACAATTTTGTACTGTTACTGATGCAAAGAAGCTGCCATGTTGCACTCTGATGCCAATGTTTTGAATTGACAATTTTCAAAATTTGGGTGTAAAGACTGGGATAGGCAACACTGAAAAATGAAAGCCAGAGATTCACATTTCATTTGGTTTGGGGTGTTTAAATCCAAAGTAGGGACGTTAAAAATCGATTAATTGAATAGTCAATTAACCTCAGGAATTCTTATTGGTTACTTGACTATGCTATAGTCCCCAGGGGTGAGGCCAGCAGCCACTGTGCTCCAGCCCCACTCCTGAGAAGGCCCCTGCCTCTCTGCACTGCTGCCTCTGTATCAGAGGCAGCAGCACGGGGTACCAAGCGGGAGCTGGTCCGTGAGGGGAGCCAGTTTAAAAACCAGCTCCCTTGCAGACTGGCTGCCTGTGGGGTGGCAGCAGCCCCTGTCCAGAGTGGGGTCTGAGTTTCCGAACTCAGCCCAAGTCGGAACTGAGCTGAGCTGCCTGCCCATCTGGCTCTTAATACACTTTAAATGAAGAACTACAACAGGGATAGGTCCCAGAGCCGGCACAAGCCAGGACTGAGTTGGGCTGCTGGACAGCCTGCTAAAATACTTACTGGTGGGGGGGAGGGAAATGCGTGTAGTCTATAGCATTAACCTATAAGCTTTTGCTTATCTGTTACTGACTACACTATTACATCCCTAATCCAAAGTGAAAGATTTGGGGATTTTTCATTTTGGCCAGAAAAAATTACTGTTCCCTGCCTTTTGACGTTTCCTGTTAGCCCCTCCTCTCCCAAACTTGTGGGGATGACTTTTTATTCACAATTTTAATGTAGGATACTGATGAAAGCTGCTCAACATTTTATTAAGCAGCTTCTCTTCCTTAAACAACCCTTTTAAAAACATACAGGTAATGGAAAATATATATCTAAAAACCTTGAAGTGATGATCTTCTAGCAACAACCTGAGAGGGTTGATGCCATGTTAGACTTTTCAAGTTACAAAAGGAAGCTGCCAATCCTGTCCAGAGAGTCAAAGATCCTTTCTTATGGTTTATGGAGAATCTGTCCTGCAGCCTCATAACTTGTCAGATTACACCTTTAGGCTCAAAATGGAAATTTAGACCTAGCATGCACATTTAAAACTGCATCTCAATGGGGCACAGATTTCCTGTGCAAAGCTATCATCTGAAGCAAGAAATTAGTAACTCTAATGTCAGAGAACATTTCAAATAAAAGCAGGCTCTTTAGCTGATTTCAGCAGGAGTACTTACAATTTTCCTTGTTATGCACTGGTACCATTTTAACTCTACCAGTTATAGATTTATTCAGTACAAAAGCCTGACAAATATTGTGCAGCTAGCATTCAGAAGCATAAAGCTCCCACAGTTCCCATAGAGTTCAGTACCTTGTGCATGATGGCTGGGGGGAGAAAAAAAAATCAGATCTTGCAGCCATATAAAGTACATGAAAAGCATTTCATGCCTGTCTGTTGGTGTATTTGACTTCATTATCCTCTACCATCTAGTTCTGGGCTGGGCAAAATATGGCCCCCTGGGCCAGATCTGATCTAGCGGGAGCCTCAGGCAGGCTCCCTGCCTCCACCACCCCCACACACTGCTCAGAGCATCCAGCTGCAAGGCTGTATGCATCTGAGACCATTGCAAGGGTGGGGGAAGAGAAGAGGTTTTAAGTGCTGACCCCTCCTCCAGTCTCACAGCTCTATTTACAGGGCAGGCAGCACACAAAGCCTCTTCCCCTCCCCCGCCCCATGCTCAGAGCAGCACATTGCCCCTGCTCTGATCAGTGTGCAGGGACAAGGCAGGGAAGAAGCCTACTTCAGGGACCTGGTGGGCTGCTGGCTGGAACCCATTGAGGTAAGCACCTCCCTATCAGAGCCTGCTTCTGGCACCCCAGCCCTCCATCCAACTCTTTGCCCCTCCCTAAATTCCTGGACCATGTAACCCAAACACTATGCATCTCTGCTCCTGCACCCATGCCCCCTCACAGACCCTGCACCCCATCATAACTTCTGCTCTAGGTCACAACCCAACCCCTTTCACCCCTTTGTACACCCCTACCCTAGGTCACAAATCCCTCCCAGACTCTGCACCCTCTCCTACAGAGGAGAATCTTCTCCTGTACTTTCTCCTGTACCCCAATCCCTATCCTTCATCCAAACTCCACAAACCCTCCTGCACACAGATACCCTACCCAAAGCTCCCTTCTGCATCCAACCTCCATCTCAGACCCCTTCCCGCATCTCCTCCATTAATATCATGACCCTTGAACATGGAGTGCCCCCATCATAGATTATTGCTCACCCTGATCTAGCTTATTCCCACCGTTAACATATGTAATCACTCGAGATGATGCAGCCCAAATACTTGAACTAATCCACATTTTTCAGATGAATGTTTTGGATGAATGTGCTGGCAATGGCACATTGGAATAAGAGATCTTGTTTCAACAGCATCTCTTTTGCAAAGGCTGCTGGTGAGACCAAAGAGCTGGGATGCTTCAGAAAAAAAACCTATCAGCAATTGCCTGAAGATAGACATGTATATGGTCCAGTCATCTGCAAAAAGTACATCAACAAAAAGTCTCTCCAGCATCTTAGCCTTTGAAGACGCAATGCTAAGATCAGAGAGGGAGCCCATCAAGTTAGTAGCAGATATATATATTCCCATTGAGGTATGACTGAGGACATAAGCAAAGAACAAATTGAAGAGTCTTTGGATCAAATATGCAGCCTTGTTTCACTCCACTTGAGATTTTAAATGGATCAGAAGAGTCTCCACTGGAGAGCACTTCTGTTTCATGACCACATTGGCAATATAGATATTTGTATGAACTTTCTGGGACACTCCAGTTTATATAAGATAGCCCATAGACCTGGGTGGGGAACCTCAGGCCTGGGGGCTAGATGCAGCCCCTGGCTTGCCTGGATCAGGATCCCAACTTAGCGGGTCACCCAGTATTGGGGCTGGAGCACACAAAATCTACTAGGCTGGGCCCCCCTAGGCTCTGGTGTACAAGGGGAATGTAGGGGGGTTTTTGTTTGTTTGTTTGTTTGTTTTGGTTTGGTTTTTTTGCTTCTCACTTATGTGCAGCCCTCAATGGATATTTCTGTGAGTCAGCAGCCCCTGACCCAAAAAAGGTTCCCCACCCCTGCCATAGACCCTCTGACCATATCAAAAGCTTTGGTCTGGTCAATGAAGACTATTGATAGGTCTGTGTTCTGCACTAAATTTTTCCTTAGAACAGCTTTACCACAAAAATCATGCCTGTAGTACTACATGCCAGTACATGGTTCATGCTTCTGTCAGATTCTCTTGAGATTTCTGCAATGAGTGTTCATTAGACTACAAGCTACTATTTTCCCTGCTGCACAGAGCAAAGAAAAGCCTCAATAGCTTCTGCACTTGGCTTTGCTACTTTTGCTTTTGAATAGTGATACAATAGCAGCATCTTTAAAGTCCTGTGGCTTTTCTTCCTCCCAAATGCTATTCAAGATGTGAAATACCTCAATAGCCTTTGGGCTTGCTATTTTGTGCAATTCTGCTGGAATACCATCCTTTCCAGATGCTTTGCCGAAGTTGAGTTGTTTGATGGCTTTCATGATTTCTTCAGCTGATGGAGGGATCCTCTTTGATGGATTCTCATGCTACAGAAAGCTTTAAAGGTAATAGTGGACTTCACTTCTCTAATATTATCTGTCAAATATTTAATAGGTTTCCGCCCTTTAGACACCATAACTGATACTAAACCAAGACAGCCTACTCAAACCATATCTTCCTTTACATTTCGTATCCAGGATTTCCAATCAAGTTTAGGCATTTTAAAAAATGAGAGTCTATCATGAAAATGAAGACCCTGTAAACTTAAAGACTTGTGTATTGTCTGAACAGTAAAACCTCAGAATTATGAATACAAGCATTTCAGAGTTATAAACAGCCAAGATTGTTTGTAACTGAAATGTTCAGAATGCTGAACAAAACTTTTTGGCTCTTTTAAAAGTTTGCAACTAAACATAGACTTAATACATCTTTGAAACTTTACTATGCATAAGAGAAATGCTGCGTTCCATTTCTTAGTAGTTCACATATAATAGTACTGTACTTGCTTTTTTGTCTCTCCTGCAGCCTGATTGTTTGCTTCCAGTTCCAAGTTAGGTGTGTGGTTAACTGGGTCAGTTCATAACTGAGGTTCTACTATACAGGGCATATTGATCATAGTTGATTTAGTGACCAGTAGATGATAGTCTCCTCTCATCAACAGAAGTCCTGTTAGTGTATCTTCCAGGCCCAGAGATAGAAATTGAAGGAAGTGATTCTATACATTACTATATTTATGGATATTGCTTGCTATTTCCAAGGTTCATTTAAGGGCACCAACATCTTCAACACCCATAACTGGAGGCAAATCTACACCTTTTTTTAAAAAAGGTTCTGTTGCATGCAGTATCTGCATCTTTATAGCTATACATGGAGATTCGTAACCAAGGTCACCCTAGAAGAACTGTTTCATTTAGGATAAAGATTGTTTTAAAAAAGAGTAAAATTCAAAAGTTTATTTAGCCAGACCACCTGGAAATGCATACTAATGAAAGTTTTAGCTAACAGCAAAAAGCCAATTTTAGTTGATGATGTCCACTTATCCACTTAAACTTTCTAAACTGCTCCATATCACAGGCTACAACAGCAACTACTTCAACCCACCGGATAATATTGTTAACCTCTCTAGCTACAAACTCAACCCAGCAGAATAGTCTGTCTTATCCTGGGGTCCTTCTTTTGCCCCACCTCCCCCACAAACTGGATTCAATTTTGTGGTGACCTTGAGGCTTTCTTTCGCCGCCTCCGCCCACGAGAATATTTCTAAACTACCAATGAACATCAGTCTGACCAACCAGATCCCCCCTATCAACACCAAAAGAAAAACAATTCTATATGGACTCCCCCTGACAGTCGGAATTACAATCTGGATTTCTATATACAATGCTGCCGCAACAATGCACAGACTGACATTATTCACAAATGACAACAAGCGACATACAATCTCAGCCGCGCTGAACACTATACTATCCAGAGTCTCAAAAATAACCCGGACATTATAATCAAACCATCTGACAAAGGGGGTGCTGTGGTCATTATGAATAAGTCCAACTATGACCAGGAGGCAACTAGACAACTCTCCAACACTACATTTTACAAACCTCTCTCCTCTGATCCCACTTCAGAATACCAAAAGAAACTACACTGTCTCCTTAAGGAATTCCCTACCTCTACTTGGGACCAAATCCACACAGAAACACCTTCTGAACCTCGACCAGGATTGTTCTATCTGCTTCCCAAAATCCATAAACCTAGACACCCCGGACGCCCCATCATCTCAGGTATTGGCACGCTCACGACTGGATTATCCAGCTATGTAGACTCTCTTCTCAAACCCTATGCAACCAACACTCCCAGCTATCTCCGAGATACTACTGACTTCCTGAGAAAACTACAAAACATCGATAACCTCCCTGATAACACCATCCTTGCTACCAAGGATGTAGAAGCTCTCTACACCAACATCCCACATGAAGACAGATTACAAGCAATTAGAAACACTATACCAGAGGATACCACTGCCAATCTGGTAGCAGACCTATGTAACTTTGTTTTCACCCACAATTATTTCCAATTTGGGGACAACTTATACCTCCAGATCAGCGGCACAGCCATGGGTACCCACATGGCCCCACAGTACGCTAACATCTTTATGGCTGACTTAGAACAACGTTTCCTCAGATTCTGTCCCCTTTTACCCCTTCTCTACTTATGCTACATCGATGACATCTTTATGATCTGGACCCATGGCCAAGAAACACTGGATGCATTCCACAGAGACTTTAACAACCTACACCCCACCATCAATCTCAGCCTGGACCATTCTACATGAGAGATCCATTTCCTGGATACCACAGTACAAATCACCAATGGTAAATTAGACACCACTCTCTACAGAAAACCCACTGACTCCTACAGTTACCTACATGCCTCCAGCTCCCACACCATACGATCCATCGTCTATAGCCAAGCCCTTAGATACAATCGCATCTGCTCTAATCCCACTGACAGAGACCAGAAACTTCAGGATCTCTACCAAGCATTTATAAACCTCAATTACCCACCCGGAGAAATAAAAAAACAAATTGAAAGAGCCAGACGAATACCCAGAAACCATCTACTTCAAGACAGACCCAAGAAAACCAACAACAGAACACCACTTGTCATCACCTATAGCCCCCAACTTAAATCCATCGAATGCATTATCAATAAACTACAACCTATCCTGGAACAGGATACTACACTCCGAGAGGCTCTGGGAGACAGACCCATAGTCTCCTACAGACAGCCATCTAACCTCAGGATGATTCTTACCAACAACCACAGGACATACCACATTAATACCAACCCTGGAACTTTCCTTTGCAACAAACCCCGGTGCCAGCTTTGTCCACATATTTACTCTCAGGGCTTGACAAATTATGGAAAACCCTACTCGCCAGACAAAATAGGGACTCGCCACCCCCCACCCCCAAAAAAGTGTTTTTTTAATGGCATAAATTCCTAATAAGAATAAGGACAGTAATTACGAATAAGTTATTAATAAATATCACCCAAGTTATTAATAAATATCTTATAAACCTCTACCTCTTCCCTCTGCTGCCATGTCTCCTCCCCTTGCTCCATCAGGTCCCCTGGTGCCTGCTGCCCCCCAACCCCTCACCCTCCTCTGCTGTCCTGACTCCTGCCCTTCTCACTGCCCTCAGCCTTCCTGAGACCTGCCCCCCTCCATCAGCCCTTCTCTCCCCCCTGTGCCCACTCCTCCAGTAGCCCCACTCTGATCATGTGAGCTACCCCTCCTCATCCCCTCTCCTAACGCCTCCCTCTACACACCTGCCCTGCCTCTCTCCTCTGGTGCTGGTTCCCCCCCCCCCGGCAGGTGTCTGTCCTTCTGCTTCACCCCCAGAATCCGCTGGCACCTGCACCCTCCTGGTGCCTCCCCCTTCCCTCACTGTCCCTGCCCCCTTTGCCCTCTTTTTCCCTGATACCCACCCCCTCATGACCCTCTGCCCCCGTTCCCCTCATGCCCCTGTGCCCTCACACATGACTTGCTCCATCCCCGCCTTCCTCATGGCCACCCCTTCTTTCAAGCCTTCTCCCAGCACCTCCTCCTCTCCCCTCTAATCCCCAATGCCCTTACCCTCTCCTCCCCTCTCCCAGCGTCACCCTGTCCCCCCTCCCACTGACATCTCCCCTCCTGCCCTTTTCCTCATTGTCTGCACTTGGCCACCTGGCATTTGTCTCTCCTCTACCCTGTCCCTTGGTGCCTTCCCCCTTTCTTCTCCTTCTTCTCCTGACCTCCTCCCCTCCCCTCCCCTCAGCACAAGCCCCTTCCCATATTTTTCCCCTTCCCTTCCCTTCCCCTCCTCACAGCCCCAGCCCCAGCCCCAGCCCCAGCCCCTCCCCCTCCTCCTCCCCTGCCTGGCTTCTGCCTTCCACTTTGCAGGGTTGCTGGAGCCTTTTTTAATCCAGCGGTCGCCAGCCGTGACATCACGATGCCATGTCACGCCAGCATCCTGGCGTCTGCCGGCGTCCCGCCCTCTGGCTCACGCCCCGCCTCCTCGTGCCCAAGCTGCAAGCAGGCAGCCCGGCGCTGAGAATCGCCACACTTCCCCCTTCCCGGCAGCGCTCTGCTCCTCCACCTGCCGGCGGATCAGATGGGGCCACGCCACCCATAGTGAGGGCTTCGGCCAGCCCGTCACAATGGCCCACTGGGCCAGTCTGCCCCTGCACTCACCACCTGGTAAAATCTACTTGCCACAGGCGAGCGGGTGAGTGTATTTGTCGAGCCCTGTTTACTCTGCTGACACCATTATTGGACCTAACCATGCCAGTTACAAGATCAAGAACACATATTCCTGTTCATCCAGAAATATAATTTATGCCATGATGTGCCTAAAGTGTCCGTCTGCTATGTATATTGGACAAACTTCTCAGACACTTCGCCAAAGAATCAATGCACATAAAACAGACATCAGGCTCTTTCACAGAGAGAAAACTGTTGCTTACCATTTTAACCAGACTGACCATTTTCTCAATGACCTTAAAACATGCATATTGCTTCAAAGAAATTTTAACTCCAGACTTCAAAGAGAAGCCTCAGAACTGTCATTCATGCTTAAATTTGACACTTTACGTATGGGCCTTAACAAAGATGCTAATTATCTCACCCATTACAAAGATAGCTTCCCCAATTATCACCCCTAATATAATTACCTCACAGACACTAACCTTCCCCCCTCAGCCTCCTGCCCCCCGTTCTAAAATCTGATTTGTCAATTTTATGTGTGTTCACTTTTTTTTGATTGTATCACTTTGGTATATATGGTCATGCCAATTTTCTTCCACAAATTGATCTGAGGAAGTGGGTCTGGCCCACGAAAGCTCATCACCTAATAAACCATCTTGTTAGTCTTTAAAGTGCTGCATAGTCCTGTCTTTTGTTTCAGCTAGACCAGACTAACATGGCTACATCTCTATCACTATTCCACTTATCATGGACATCATGGGTATGGCCAAGTTTCCTGCCATCTCAAAAGTTAGTTTATAGCCACCTGTCCTGGCTCCCAGTGTTCTGTGCTGCTATTTAGCTCTAATTTACCTCTAAAATGTCTTCAAAGAGCCCGGTAAGCAGTGGAAGTGTTGGTAATGCTGCTAGACAATATTGACCTCCAATGGTTCAGCAAATTCTCTTATTTGACACCAGTAAAGTCCCAAGAGTACTGGACTAGAGAGGTTCAACCTGTAATTTAATTTTTAGTGTGAGCCTCTTCTCAGAACAAACTGAGAAGCTGTGCTTGATACAAGCCTGATTTTAAAAAAGATTCATCTGAAGTAAAAATATAGTCAAAATATAGGTTCCAATTATGATTGAAGGCACGCACGCTCTGCTGTGTGGATCAGCAAAACAAGTTCTGGCCTGTGGCATGGTTACAAATCTGAGACTAGGATAAGATTAGAAACAAACACAAGATGATGTGTTAAAACCCTAAGAAGTCTTTTGTGGTATAATTTGGCATTCAGATAAACAAGGTTGATTTGTTTTCTTTAGAAATCTCTTTACCTCTACAGTACATTCCCAATAGTTTAAGCCATATCATGCAAATATAAGCTTGTTCAAGAGTTCAGTGTTCTCATCAGAACTAATGTCATATCAGAATAGGCATTCGAATGACATTACAATGTCCTTTCTTCAAGCATAATAAAGGTGAATTCATGCCTAATAGTGCTTTCTGCCAGGAAGTGTTAGTCATAACTAAAATCCTAATGACTGACAAGTCTACTCAGAGGAAATGTGATTGACATTCCAGGTTTAACAAGCTAACCTAGTCAAAACATGTAGATTTTAAACTATTGACCCTATACCTTGTTTCAATCTTTACTTGTCCTATATTTGTTCTATTATTGGCTTTATCTGAAAATAGATGGTTAAAGGAAATAGAGCAAGAATTGTTTATCTGACTAAATGTCCACATTTCTCACAACTTGCAGCACAGAAAGATCAAACTCAGATTCAAGTATGCAGCCTGGAACCATATCAAGAATCTAATACTCACATTTTGCTATAAGCCAGTTGTCAATTCTGGAACCATTTTCTGTGGGCTAAGGACTGAAGGGATTTTCCTAAATTTTATTTGCATTCCAATTTAACAAGCTCTTCAGTGTTCTTTATTCCCAAGGTTTTGTTCCTAAATAAGTAACCTGGTTATAAGCCAAGTTATCTCATGCAAACAATAAGCCAGCACGGATTTAATGATAAAGTATGTTGATCTTCTATGTAACATTAAAGCCCATTTTGCTGTAACTACTACAGTAATAAAAATAGCAACACATTTAGAAGACTGGTATACAAAATAGACTCCCAAAGAAAATTCCATGCAATTTCAGAAGGGGTTCTGTTACCCTCAACTAAAAACAAGGGTTTGTATTAGCCTCAATGAGATACAAAGCAGTTTATTTTTCCAGAAAACATCTGCCTATTTTACTAATGAATGCTCTTGAGAATGTAGTTCCAAAACAGTCAGAAACCCTAATAAAGTCGTCATACTTTTATGTGTCTCAGGAATGTATTATGTATGCCTTTTTAAGACAATTTTTTTCCAGTGGGTTTTGCATTATGAACCAGGTAAAATGGAAGCTGAGTCACCACTATGTCCCCAGGCATTTGCTTTAAAAATTAAAGAAAGAAATCGGTGGAATACCTAGGAAACAGATAGAAAAAAACCTCAAAGACACTGATCACCTGCGGTGAGTTTATTTTGACATGGAGGGCCCATGCAAGGCCAGCTAGGCTACTTTTAGTGTCTGAACAGCGGCAGATATAGGGCAGGGCGAGTGGGGCAGCTGCCCTGCGCCCCATGCTTCAGTAGGCCCCGCGCATGTGCTATTTCCTGTCGGCTGTGGCCGTGGCTGCCCTGGGCCCCACACTTCAATAGGCCTCATGCCCTGGGCCCCGCAAAACTCTCATATGCCCCTGTCTCTGAATTTGAGAGCGCTCAAGACTAATGAACAATACCCAAGCATGAAGGAGCAACTGGTCTCCACATGAGTCCCAGTGGAGCCAGAGCAGAACAGGGGAAGGGCTACTAGGTAAGTGACTAGGTAGAGAGAGGCCTGATGCCATTGCCCATGTTCAACCCATAGGCTGGAGCAGCAGCAATGGAGTTGCACCATAATCCTAGCTGTGGATGGGTGTTAAATCCCTTCCCCTTAAACATTTCCTCAGCTACTCAGGCTTCATAGAAGTGAAGATATTTCCTCCCTCAGCATAAAGAAATTGCATGAAATTTGAATATATTGCATTTTGGGTATATTTACAAGATCTTCTTTCTGACAGCAAACTGTGCCCATGAAGCCAAGCAGTTCCTATGCTATAAAGCTGGTTGCAGCATATACAAAGCATAAGTACTTCCTTTTATATAGTTCTGAAGAATGACACACCTGACCAGGCTGCGTCTAGACTACATGGCTCCGTCGACAGAGCCATGTAAAATAGTTTATTCAGCATAGTCAAAGAAGCGGGGATTTAAATAATCCCCGCTTCATTAAAATAAAAATGGCTGCCGCGCTGTGCCAATGATCAGCGCGGCAGTCTAGATGCAGCGTGGTCAACAAGGGAAGCCTTTGTCGACCGCTCCAGTATGCCTCGTGAAACAGGCAATCAGCTGATCGTCGGCACAGTGTGGCGGCCACTTTTAATTTAAAGCTTCTTTGACTATGCCAAATAAACTATTTTACATGGCTCCGTCGACGGAGCCATGTAGTCTAGATGTACCCTTACAGAATACATTCAAACATTTTCATGAGGCATAGCCACAGCCAACTGAAAATACCTAACTAAGATTACCCATGTGCTACAGGGAGAGTGCAAGGACTAGTCAGTGTCAGCTGCAGCTAACATCATTCAAGGTAGATAGGGAAGGTTTGGTGGGAGGCCATGGCCCCCCCATGCCAGTCAGCAGAGCTGAGGCAGTACAGGGTGGAAGTAAAGATGTTAAGTATCAACTGACTAATCGAATAGTCAGTGCATTTTTGCATCGACTATTCAATTTGTCGATAGGGCAGCTCTACCTTTGAATTGTAGCAACAGCCCTTATCAGCTACTATTCTCCAGGTGCAACCTATGTCAGGGTTAATTGGTCTTTTTTAATCCACTTAGGCCTTGTGTGGATTGGCATTGCTGCACAAGGTCTCACATATATGCTACTTTCACTCTGACTCATCCAGCATACACCTTAATACTAGGGTTGCCAGGTGTTCAGTTTTGAACCGGACAGTCCAGTATTTGAGCTTTCTGTTTGGGAAACAAATTGAGAAAATATAAATGAGAAAATATAAATGTCCAGTATTTTCTAAATAAGATGTAATGTAGATTGTGATGTAATGTCAAGTGTGTCTGGTATTTTTGTTGAAAACATCTGGCAACCCTACTTAATACATATACTAATGGTAACTGCAACTACAAATTGTTCTATTCTATCTCTGTGATAGTTCCTTATCCCTCAGGTTACTTAGACCCATCAGCTCCTACAATGGTATGTACATCAGCTTTTTGTATAACTGTAACCACAAGCTCAGGCAATTATGTTTACTTATGGCTGTCTCCCTTGAGAATACAAAGCTTCACGGTCTTCAAAAGTACCAGTCAATAATTTCACAGATATAACAATCAAAGCCCAGCTATCGGTAAGCTTACAACAACAAGGTATTTGTTGGCAATTTGCATAATATAGAGTAAACCAAACAGAAAATCAAAATTAACTCAGATGGCATTTGTTTTAAAATGGACTCCAGTATAAGACTCTGAAAGTAGGCTCTAAGATTTAAGTTTCAAAAAAGAAAGCAAAATACCTGAAAGCCCAACAACAGACGGCTCCTCTTGGCTTTAGTCTTCCAGTCAGCGTGACACTTCTAAAGTGAGGGAATGTGTTGCCAGTCAACACATTTTGCCCAGCTGTAGAACAGAGTCTTTCATGTGAAAGTGTCAAAAATATGCATTCACTTTGGATTAAAATTTTTCCTAGGAAACTTTTCAGTATGCAACCAGGAGTCAGTTTCTTAAAGTGGCTTAAAGTGCACATCAGATTAGGTTTTGGATTAAACAACGTCCCTCATTAATTATCTCTTCCTTTTCTAAAAGAAGTCATGTATAGACAAACTGATCAGTTGTTCTGTTCTGCTATCACTCTATTAAAGGAATTATATGTCCCAAATTATCTCCTCTGTCTTCAAAGGTGGATGGGATAAAAGTCCATTGGGTACAGGTATAAGGGTATGAAACGCAAAAGTAGTGTCCCATGGAATAGTTCACCCCTCTTTGCACCAGAAACTTTCACCTTAGGAAAAAATTGAACATCTTCTTTCCAATTAAATCTTCCTTTAATCTTTTTAAAGACTACTCTAATAGCCATCATTATATGATAGCAAATATTAATTAGCATGCCAATCACAGTTTTAGCACCACTTTCCCAGAAAAAACACAGTTCTGAGTTACTAATTAAAATCAGACACCACTTTTGAAATCACATGTTAACATAACCGCACTGCACATAATTAATATTTTCCATTGATGTTTTCTTTCTTAAATGTAACTTCTAATGTATTATATTTTATGTTGTTAAATGCATACAGGTTTGCCAACACTCCTGACCAGGTGAACCTGATGCCATTTGTTGGGAGGACATCTGGTTTGTCTGGTCTGGGAGTGTTGGCAATCATAGAACAATAGAATCATAAGGCTGGAATGGACCTCATTAGGTCACGGAGTCCAACCCCCTGCCCAAAGCAGGATCAACCATAACTAAATCATCCCAGCCAGGGCTTTGTCAAGCCGGGACTTTAAAACCTCTAGGGATGGAGATTCTACCATCTCCCTAGGTAACCTATTCCAGTGCTTCACCACCCTCTTAGTGAAATAAATTTTCCTAATATCCAACCTAGACCACCCCCACTGCAACTTGAGACCATTGCTCCTTGTTCTGCCATCCATCACTACTGAGAACAGTCTCTCTCCAACCTTTTTGGAAATTCCCTTTAGGAAGTTAAAGGCTGCTATCAAATCCCCCCTCTCTCTTCTCTTCTGTAGACTAAACAAGCCCAAATCCCTCAGCCTCTCCTCATAGGTCATGTGCTCCAGCCCCCTAATCATTTTTGTTGCTCTCCACTGGGCTCTGTCCAATGCATCTACATCATTTCTATAGTGGGGGGCCCAAAACTGGATGGAATACTCCAGATATGGTCTCACCAATGCCGAATAAAAGGGGAATAATCTCTTTATCTGCTGGCAATGCTCCTCCTAATTCATTCTAATATGCCATTAGCCTTCTTGGCTACAAGGGCCCACTATTGACTCATATCCAGCTTCTCATCCGCTGTAATCCCCAGATCCTTTTCTGCTGAACTGCTACTTAACCATTCAGTCACCAGCCTGCAACAATGCTTGGGATTCTTCTGTCCCAAGTGCAGGTCCTTTTTAAACCTCATCAGATTTCTTTTGGACCAGTCCTCCATTTGTCTAGGTCACTCTGGACCCCATCCCTGCCCTCCAACATATCTACCTTTTCCCCTAGCTTAGTGTCATCCTCAGACTTGCTGAGGGTGCCATCCATCCCCTCATCCAGGTCATTAATAAAGATGCTGAACAAAACCAGCCCTAGAACCGACCTTTGGGGCACTCTGCTTGACACAGACTGCCAACCAGACTTTGAGCTGTTGATTACTATCCACTGAGCCCAACAATCTAGCCAGCTTTCTATCCACCTTACAGTCCATTTTAGGGATGTAATCGACTACTCGACTATCCAAAGAGCAAAAGCTTATCGCATAGTCGACTTGTCCCTTGACTAATCGCTTCTCCCTCCCCTTGCTTCCTCTATCCCCCTTGCTGCCCCTGCTGGCTCTTAATACATTTAAAAGGCAGAGCCACAATGGGGTTCACTCCCAGGCCAGGAGCTAACTCTGCTACAGCTGCCCCGCTTATCGACTAATTAAGTAGTTGATGGAAAATCCATGACTACTCAATTAGTTGATTAAACTGAATGTAACATCCCTAGTCCATTTATCCAACCCATACTTCCTTAAATTTCTGGCAAGAATACTATGGGAGACCATATCAAAAGTTTTGCTAAAGTCAAAGTATATCATGTCCACCACCTTCTGCATGTCCACAGAGCCATTTACCTTTCACAGAAGGCAATCTGGTTGGTCAGGCATGACTTGCCCTTGGTGAATCCATGCTGACTATTCCTGATCACTTTCCTCTCTTCCAAGTGCTTCAAAATGGATTCCTTGAGGATCCCCTCCCTGATTTTTCTGGGGACCGAGGTGAGGCTGACAATCGTAAACACATGTCATCAGGTATGCAGGATGTGTTTCATAAATGTTACACAGCAGACTTTGGGTCCACCTACCCTGTCAGATGCACAAAATCAACAAGAAGTGGGAAAAGTGAATAAGGAAAAGTTATTTACTTGTTCTGATAATGTAAGAACTAGGGGTCACCACATGAAATTAATAGATAGCAGGTTTAAAACAAACAAAAGGAAGTTCTTCTTCATGCAGCACACAGTCAACCTGTGGAACTCCTTGCCAGAGGATGTTGTAAAGACCAGGACTTTAACAGGGTTCAAAAAGGACCTAGATAAATTCATGGAGGTTAGGACTATCAATGGTTATCATTGATGAGTAAGAATGGTATCACTAGCTTCTGTTTGTCAGAGGCTGGAAATGGATCACTTGATGATTACCTGTTCTGTTCATTCCCTCTGGGGAACATTGTATTGGCCACTGTCAGAAGACAAGATACTGGGCTAGATGGACCTTTGTTCTCACCCAGTATGGCTGTTCTTACGTTGATCATAATGCTGCAGAATTTTTTCAACTTCCCCACGTATAAGCTCTATTAGAGAAACAAGGTAGATGGCACACTATCATAGATGCTGCTGACTCCCTGGCTTAAAGTGGTTTCCCTCATATATAGAGTTCACACTTTGGCTCTGCATCCCCACTATACAAACTGTCCCAAGGATACTATCTTTCACTGGACCCATTTATAACGGTGAGAGACAAGCTTTCAAACTTGAAGCAGGCAGTTAACACCTCTGCAGGCATTTGACAAAGGGAAGGTTACAGGGTTATAGATTGTCATCGTGTCCCATACTTGCAGGTTCTTTATTGAATCCATGTTTTTTAGTGTTATGAATTTTAGCTCCCTTAACACCAAACATCTTTTGAAGGTTTGTGTGGGTTTCCTCTGAGGAGAAGAAATGAATGGCCACTGCCCAAATATGGGGTGATTGTTTTGTGAAAAGTGTTTACCCGTAAGTAATACGAAGTTTTTGTCTTTTGTCATTCTTTGTGTCCATTCATTTGAGAGCATGCCAATTGTTTCCTTACATGCTATAGTTGTTATTGGGGCATTTAGTTCTCTGGAGGAAATAGACCACGTGTGGTAAAAGGTATATGTAGGACCCATGAATCTTAAAAGCTGTACTGGGGGGCAGAAGATTGATCATCATAGTAGTGGAGAGATGTCTGCAGGTTTTGAATCTGTTGTTAAGAGAGGGTCTGGTGCTGCATTGAGTTGATGGAGCTGATCTGAGGGGAAATTGATTGTGTTGATGAGTTTAGCAAGGCTGGTTAGAAGAGAGTGTTTGGGAAAGAGTCCTTTCAGGGTGTGGTAGAGCATGAATTGTAATTGCTTAATGATATCCTCTATGGGTTCCGGTGTCCAAGGAGATAGAGGGTTTCTTTCTCATGTTCAGCCAGATGGTCTCAGGCTACTCGGGTTGCCCCTTCCATGATGTGATGTACTTCACTGGTAGAGTCCTTGTTTGGTAAATGCAGTTTTAAGTCTGTTAAAGTTTGTATCCCAGATTTTTTTCCTTGGAGCATATTCTTTGGTATAGTCCATGTATTTTTGTCTTCCACACCACTTCACTTGTATCCTATTCATTTAACTTTCAGTCCTTCCACCTATAGAGACAGAGTAGACTTTATTTCAGACAGAGCAGATTTGGGAAGAAAGTGTCATAATCAAAGCTCAATATATGCTTTATAATAGGGAAAAATACTGTAATTATATTTCTCAACCTTGACATATTGTCTTTCATTTTGCATTTATTATAAATACTGTACAGCTCAATGGAAATCAAAGATTTTAAAGCTTATAAATGATATTAACAACTCTTTTGTCATTCTTCCAGCATAGTAATATTGAAACCCTTTCACATTTTATTGAGATTGATCATACAAATGATGGTCAAAACAAACACACGGATTTTTTTAATTTTTTTCTGTAAATGTTTGAAACTTTATTGAAGAAGCAGATGGCACTAATTGCCATATTAAAAACCATCTTGATATGAAATGATAACTTCATATTTTAAAGATGCAATCACTATTTCCCTCAAGCTTGTGGAATGGATATGGGTCTTTAACTTGACTATTTCTTCACAGAAGCCACTATATATGCATGTCCAGAAGTATCTGAGCTGAACTCAACAGCTAACAAACATTCTGTAAAATTAACAGGAAAAAGCTTTCAATGCCCTGTCAAGCTGAAAACATTTGCTTTATATTAAGACATGCACAGATAGAGCATAAAAGCCAAATTCTACATGAGATCAAGAGAAATAAGAAGGCACAAGAGGCAACTAAATCAGTTCTGGTTCACTTCATTTAAGTGTCTATCCATATATTCAATCTGAAGGAAACATGGCCTAAAACTCAGTTTTAGGTCAAGTGGCTCCAGGATTGCAACTTCTGTAATATGATTCATCCCTCTTCCTCCAGTTCTGAGGAAGTCTCTGTTATGGGAACTATATTGACCTGGGCTCTGTGGTTATGGAATGGGCAGGTGACATTAGCTTAGTTTTTTTTTTCTTCTGTGATAATTTCCCCGTTAAGACAAAAGCTGAATCAGATTTAGGCCTGCCTCTTCTCCATGATAGTGGTGTTTGAGTGCTGGCTAGTGTTTTCAAACTTAGGTGCCTAATGTGAGGCTGTACTTTCATATTTAGACATCTAAATAAAAGTGGCCTGATTTTAAATAATGCTACAACTCCTGTGGCTTCCAATGGGATGTGTGGAAGCTCAGTGCTTCTGGAAATAAGGCCACTTTCACTTAGATGCCTAAATGGGGCGTTAGGAGCCTCAATCTAGATGTCCAGTTTAGAAAATGCTGGGTTTTGTTTGGATCCATTTCTAGTAAACATGCTCAGAGACACATCCCTGACTCTATTGAAGTCACTGGCAGTGATGCTAATGAAAGCAGGATTTTATCTTTTGATCTTTCATAGAATCATAAAACTAGATGACCCTTGAGAGGATATCGAGTTCAGTCCCAATCATGGCAGGACCAATCTCTGAGAGGTGTTTGTCTAACCTTCTCTTAAATCTCTAGTGATGGAGAGTCCACAACCTCCCTCGGCAATTTATTCCAGGGCTTAATTGCCCTGACAGGAAGTTTATCCTGTGTCCAACCTAAACCTCCATTGCTGCAATTTAAGTCCATTGCTTCTTGTCCTATCATCAGATATTAAAGACAATAATTTCTCACTCCTCCTTGTAACATTTTAGGTACTTAAAAGCTGTTATCGGGTCCCCTCTTAGTCTTCTTTTTTCCAAACTAAACAAACCCAATTATTTCAATCTTCCCTCATTGGTCATGTGCTCCAGATCTTTAATCATTTTCATTTCTCTTCTCTGGACTTTTTCCAATTTAGCTGCAGGCTTTCCTGAAATATGGTGCCCAGAACTGGACACAATACTCCAGTTGAGGCCTAATCAACAGAGCAGAAGAAATATTTCTTGTTTCTTGCTTACAACACTCCTACAAATACATCCCAGAATGATGTTTGCTTTTTTTGCAAAAGTGTCCCACTGTTGACTCATATTTAGCTTGTGGTCCGCTTTGATCCCTAGATCCCTTTCTGCAGTACTCCTTCCGAGAGCGTTATTTCTCATTTTGTATGCGTGCAATTGATTGTTCCTTCCTTAAGTGGAGTACTTTGCATTTGTCCTTATAGAATTTCATCCTATTTATCTCAGACCATTTCTTTAGTTTGTCTCCAAATACATTCAAGAACTTTTGGACAATCTGTGCCTGGCTGTATTATTTTCCCAACAAATGTCTGGATAGTTGAAGTTTCCCAGCACCACCAAGTCCACCAAATTTTGGATGATTTTGTTAGATGTTTAAGAAAAAGCTTCATCTGCCTCCTCTTTCTGGCTAGGTGGTCTGTCGCAGTCCCCTACCATAATATCACCCTTTTTTACTCCCTTTTATCCTTATCTAGAGACTCTCAACCAGTCTATCTCCTATTTCTATCTCAACTTCAATCCAAGAGTATATGCTGGCATGAAGTTTGAGCCCTACATATATTTAAAAATCACCTAAAACAAAAACCCACACGCACACTATAAACTAATTTTTGGTGAAGTTTAAGGTGATAATTTACCGTAACTGGTATTTCCAGCTAGGTTCTTCTGTTGAGCCTATCACTGTAGTATCTGACTACCTTCCAAGATTTAAACAACAATATCAATAGTATCTCTATTATTATACAGGCAGAGTACATATGAGAGTGAGAAAATATGCATTTAAGATTCAGTACATGGTAAGAAAGAAGTGGGGCTTGTGTTTATGAAAGTTAGAAATATTATCTGCCAGAATAGATAGTGCTTATGACAGTTTGTGTTAGATATGTAATGCACAACAGAATATTCACCATGGCATGTCAGATAGTGTTGCTTCCTTGTTGATTTTATTCTGTAGTAATTTGTATCATGTAACATCCCCTGGATCATGGGAGGATGAAATACTGCAGTTGAACTGTTATCTTTTTAATAAGCAGCTGCTTACAAATAAACGCAATGTTCATTATATTATTTTATAATGTGAAGATATAATTTAAGACTCTGTTGTTCCTGAGTTGAAAATGTTAGTGGTAAACACTATGTAGCAGTGATTTGTAGAGAAAGAGTTTTATGAAAACAAGGATTTGTGGATTTTGAAAAATGGTTTATTACTCTAGGAAGCTGTCAAAAGAAGGGAAAACCGTGGAGATAAAAGTGATTTTAAGCTTGTCAAGAAAGTTCTTTCAGGTTTCTCAGCCCCTCAAGGAGCAAAGAGGTATTCAGAGCTGAGAAGTCAAAGATTTACTCTCTGCTAATACTATACAACTATTGATCAAGCACAAAAATGAATCTAAATTCATAAATGTAGGAGACTGTCTTAGATATCAAGAAAGCCAAATGCTTCCTACTCTAGTAAAAACATGTGAATTTGACAGTTTTTTGTTTTTACTTTTAATACTCAGAAATGTCTAATGGTATTAATGGTACTCATCTATCACTTAAACAAAGGGTCATTTTCTATTGTCTCTGTGATCAGAGAATAAATGATTCTGACAAAACTACTTTATATTGGATGTCCCCATGTTTTTCTTATTGTTGAAAATAAAAAACTTCATGATATAAAAGTTACTCTATACAGACCGATAACTTAGGCAGCATCCCACTCACTGAAAAGTACATGTATAATTTTAAATGAATCTGCCTGCCTGTCTGCCCTGAGACACACGTTCTCCTCAGGGCTTCCCTTCTTATGTATCTGGAAAGAACTTAGTACATATAGGTGCTGACTCAGTAGGTACTCCAGGTCTGGCACACCTATGGGGGAAAACTGTTGGGTACTGAGCACTCACTGGCAGTCCCCCTATAATAGGGGTGGAGAATGTGGTTTGTCAGGCTCAGTCGCTGGTGGACTGTGAGACACTGTGTTTACTTGAGCACCTAGAGGCACAGTCACTCACTCCCCGTGGCCAGGAATGGCAAACCATGGTCACTGGGGAGCTGTGGGGTTCAGTGCCTATGAACACTCAGGTAAAAAAACTGTCTGGCAGCCCACCAGCAGGTGGCTAACCCTAATAAACCTCATCTGTCCTGCATGCCGGAGATTCCCCACACAGTCCTATAAGTTTCTCCTAGCACTTCCCGCCTGCAGATGAGCCCCATGGGTCAGCACTCCTTCCTGCGCCTCCCGCCCATAGCCATCAGCTGTTTCGTGGCATTCGGGAGGCTCAGGGGGAGGGGGAAGAAGTGGGGACATGGTGCCCTGGGAGGAGGGGACAGAACTGGGCCGGAAGAGGCTGGGTAGGGGTGGAGCTGAGGCAGGAAGAGGCAAGGCTCTTGAGGGTCAACACCTCACGGGCACTCCCACTAACAAACAATAAATAAGTCATTATTAATAATGCCTATAACATCAAGAGTGGCATTTTATGGACAAGTATGAAGATTTTTATACTTATTCACCACTGTATTATTCCAGTTTCAATTAGAGTTCCACTGGCATAAAGAGTATTTTTAACCCCAAGAGTATAAAAATAAAACACCACAAGTCAAGCCTCAACAAAATCATGAGATTGTCCTAGAATTCATTTGTACACACACACACATATGGACCCCTAACTGGTTTTGTGTCAAAGCTGAAAAAAGTTTTAAGACTTAAGCTAAGGACACCCTAAACTCTGAAATCAAGGCAAATAACTATAGAAAATACTACTACGCAAATAACCCTTTAAACACATAGAGAAAATATTTGGCTTCTTGTTTCTGACCTTTTAGAGCATGGGCTCCTAATTTTTTTCCCTGCATAACACCATTTTTAGATGTAATGCTTCCCCAAGATGCTAGACAGCATGATTTAAACTCCACACAGTGTGACTTCAGTCACCATAATGAGAATTGGGCCTGATTAAGAAAGGCTTTAAGACCCAAGGCTGAGAGAGACCCACCAAAAAAATCTCTGAGCTGCCAAAGTGCAGATGTTTTTACAGGTCCCCTTAGCCTGGGCCCCTGGGTTGCAGCCACTAAAGACCCTGAATTCCAGTTAAGCTTGACAGGGTTTGAAGGAAAGATGTGGCTCTGTGCCTACCATTCCCTCCTCCCTCCATCCACTGGGCTAGAGCTGCAAATGCCAGGAAGCTCCATCCCATGAGCCCCCCTCGCCTACAGGCTCCACCTCCTCAGCTTCCATTGGCTGTGATTCATGGACAATGGGAGCTGTGGGTGCAGTGCCTACAGGCAACTGCAGGTCAGTATGCCAAGCCATCTGCCTCCTTTCCTCCCAGCACCTGAGCCACCAAAGGGGAGCTGCCCCAAGTAAGTGCTCCATACCCTAACAACCTGCCCCATCCATAAAACACTTCCCACACCCTAACCTCCACCCCAGCCTCCTGCCCAAAGCCTGCTCCTGCACCCGAACTCCCTCCCAGACCCTGCACCCCTAACACAATCTCCTGCCCTGAGCCCTCTCCTTCATACCAGATCCTTTGACCCTGTCTGTAGCTCCCCCAAATGCCTCTTTCCCAACCCCATCCTAGAGCCTGCATCTCAAGTCAGAGCCCTCACCCACTCCCACATCCATCTCTCTGCCTCAACTCACAGTTCCCTTCCACTCATTTTAGTCCCACCCCATAGTCTGGGGGGGGCACAAAGTCTAATAGCCCCAAGCCCCCAAAAGAGTTAATCCAGCCCTGCATGTGAAGTCATGCCACATAGAGGACACCATTTTTAAGAGCAAAATGGAATCCTCCATATGCTCAGGATTGCCATGGTCCCATCCACTGATGAAGCAACTCCTCTTGGTGTCATGACACAGTGTGGGAACTGCTGCTCTAAGGTGTCCTCAGGTGAAGTTTTCAAGCTTTTTCTCTGAAACTATGAGGTCTAGATTTTTTTTAAAAATAAAAGCTGAGATTCTCATATTATCTCCTGATTTTAGCAACTTGGACTTCAAGAAAGACATAAAATATCATAAGACTCATCATGAAATCCCAAAAGTTAGTAACATTGTATACAACTGAGAAATGCAATCTTGAATCAGGCTCTTTGTCTGTTGGTAGCCCACATTACTCCTCTGCATACTAGGACATCAGTGCCCCTCCCACAAATGCCTCCATTCCTCCATCCACCTTGTTTCATCTCCTTAGAATGCCCTCACCAAATCTGAATAGACAGCATCATGCTTCCTTTTTGCATTTCATTCAGCTTTGAGCAGGAAAATAACTTGAATAGGTTTGATTATTGTGTACTCTCCAAGCTCACTTACACTGTCCCATTAAATATCTGCAATTCTAACAGTAAGTAAGCTCAGAAGAGGTGAGTGCACTTTGAGAGGGATACATTATGAAAAAGAAAAAAACCGTTTATACTGGCACTAAATAGCAATTGAAGTTGTTCTTGTGCAGCAGCATACAGCTTCTTGACAGTGCGGTCAGACTGCAGTATATTAATCTGGAAGGTTCAATGCTTGCAAGGTATCTTTTGTTCTCTCACTGGAGATGTTTAAAACTTGATTTCCTTAGTCTCCACATGTCTTTTGTGCTGTCTTACAATTATTTCACAGGCATATTAACAATACTAGTTGTTCAGCATAAAGCCCCGTCAGACAGTAGAGATTTTCATGCCTGTTAATTCAGATTCATATGAATGGAAAGGACCTTGGCTTTGTCTAGACTGCACGCTTCTTTCGGAAGAAGCTTTTCCGGAAGAGATCTTTTGAAAAAGCTTCTTCCGAAAGAGAGTGTCTACACAGTAAAAGTAGATCAAAAAAGCTATCTACTTTTTCGACAAATAGCGTCCATTCAGTGTGGACGCTATCTCACATTTAAGCTGTGATTACTATGGAGGAGTGGCCACCAAGATACCTGTGCTTTTTCCTCTTTCCTATTCTTTCGAAAGAACTCCCTCTTCCCCGTCCACACACGCCTTTTCCTGAAAGAGCTCTTTCAGAAAAGGGCTTCTACCTCGTAGAAAGAGGTTTTCCAATGTTGGAAAAAAACCCTCTGTTCTTTCGATTTTTTTTCCGAAAGATTGCGATTGCAGTGTGGACATAAGTGAAGTTTTTCGGAAAAACCTCTTCAGTGTAGACATACCCCTTGAGAGGTTATCTTGTCCAATCCCCTGTACTCATAGCACAACTATGTATTTGTGGCATGCAAAGCTGACCTATTCAGAAGGCAGGCAGTATTTCCTATTGTCTATTATCCAATAGCAGCAGCAGCACAGGAACTGGTATGCAGCCACTCTGGCCTCTCTGCTGGTCTGATCAGATCCAGAGCCCATTCAAGCTAATGGAAAATAATTATATTTATCTCAGTGGGCCTTGGATCAAACCTAATTCCCTCAGCAGCCAGCTATACAATAAGCTACATACGACTGCTGCCCAGTAATATACAAGAGGCAGCATGATAATATGGGCAATTATATGGAAACAGAACATTATAGCAAGCCTGGGAATATTTGTCATTTCATTATTGGCAAATCTAGGGTTCCCAGATATAAATTACAAATTATGCAGGTGACATGCCAATGTTTGACACTTGTGTGAGTTACTTGTTTTGTTGTCATTTGTTTGTTTTTGTTTAATTGACAGCAGCAGTATGTATAAAAGGATGGCAGGAATAGAGGAGTTGCTATGAAGAAGAGCAGCAAGAGAAAGGAAGAGAAAAATGGAGGGAAAGTAGTAAAGGACTGGAGGAGGAATGGGAAGGAGCCTGGATAGGAAAGTAAGTGAAAATGCCAGTGGTTGGACTATGGGCAAGAAGGATGATGGAAGTTGGCCAACCAGTAGACACTAAAAATGTTCAGAACCCAATTTGTATAGTGTGGAATCTGGTGGTCTGGAACAATTTGTATAGTGGAGATGCTGAGAGCCATTGAACCAAACTATAAACCCCGTATTGTGATGGAAACCATTTCAAGATGCACACACACATCCCAGTACTTTTAGTTCCAGCACCTGTGCCAAGGACTGTCTGGGAGTGGAATACCCAGCTGGGCCTTACCCTTCCTACGTGCTGCTGTTCCTCATAACAATCATTAGAATGAGCCTCTTAGCTAGAGAGAGGCTGCTAGGAGCTCTTGAACTTCACTCCCCTCACCGCTACCAAATTCACAAGGCCCAGCATAAAAGGGATAAGATCACCTGGAAACTTCCAGAAAAAGCTACCACATACACAATGGGAGCAGAAGGGCCTCCATGGGCATGTCGACTCTAGAAAATTATTTCAAAATAACTAAATTCAACTTAACTCCCAGTTTTTCAAAATCAAAATAGTGTGTCTTAGGGATGTAAGCGGTTAGTCCACTAACTGATAAGCAGAAACTTAGCAGTCAGTATTATCGACGAGTTGCATTCTCGCCCAGAAATGCACTGGGGAGTAATTAGTTCAAATTACTCTGGGGAGTAGTTATTTTGAAATAGCAGCACCAGAGCATCCACACTAACACTATTTCGAAATAACTATTTTCAAATTAGCATTATTCCTTGAAGAAAGCAAGAGTACAGATTTTGAAATAAGTGGCCCGTTATTTTGAAATAATGGGCTTGGTAGTGTGGACACTCCACTTATAAATTCGATTGAAGGGAGGTTGTTTCAAAATAATGCCCTAGTGTAGACCAGGGCCAGCTGTCTATTGATGCTCCTTTGAGTCCCTCCCATTTTTCCTCACCTTTTCAATCCCTTTGATTACAAGTAACCTCTCCCTCTGCTTCGCATTTTGTACTTTCTTCCATGATGCCACTTCTGCCTGGAACACCCTCCCTGTGCTACTCTGCTTCTCTTTCAATTTGGCACTTAAAATACAAAAAAAAAAAATCCCCAAGATATTTAGTCCTCCCTATGTTGGAACAAGTGAATTCTAAAAAAAATCCAAGAGAAAATTATGGGACTTTTATGATGGGTGCTTCTGCATTGTTCACAGCTTAAATATAGATTTTATTGTAGCCAACTCCCACTCACCCTTCACTCATTATCAAAGTAACCTTTACAGGGCAAGTATCTTTTCTCCTTCATATCTAAACATCTAGCATGCTAGTGCCTCTAAATCAATTTAAAGACTATATTGTTAATAATCAAGTGTAAGCCTAAGGAACAAAGAAAGTACATAAATCATTGGAGTAAGAGGGTAGGTTTATTTCACATACTAGGCAGCATGGTGATTCTGAAATTTATTTCTTTATATTTAGCACATTGAAGCTATTCACTGCTGAAGGTACTTGTGATTTTTTATACTACAAGTATGTTATTAATTTCAAAATAAGATACTGTTGCTAAAGTGATTATTTTTTATCTTGAATTTGTTGGGCCAGTCTCAATCCAACTGTCTAGTAACTAGTTCATTATACTTACATAACACACATACATTTACAGCTCAGCCAGTCCTGAGGTGAGCTCTTTAGAAATAGCAAAAGAAACTGAGAAAGATCCCCTGTAACAATAAAAACTACTTCTGTAATTTCTAAAAGTATTAAAAGATAAAAATAAACTACATATTTTACTTGGTTCTAAAAACCCTGAAAAGGGTGGTATGATTAAAATGTATTATTTTAGAGCTGATTGAAGATATTCTAATGGAACATTTCTCAACTGGAAAACAAGACTCAACTATTATGAGGGAACATGTTGATTTTATTGTAATGACATTAAAACAAAGTATTGTAAAAAAATGAAATGTTTGGACCTTCCCAGGATGAAACACTGAGGTTTCATTTCAAAACATCTTTTCATGTAGAAATATTTTATTTTTATCTTATATTGCTTTCCTTATAAAATACATGTCAAGATAAAAAATAAAAATAAATAAATAAAAAGTCAAAAATCAAACATTTTGATTGACATAAAAATGATTTTTCTTCAAAAATTTCATTTGGAAATTTTGAAATTCAGTATTTGTACTGATTCAAAACAGATTTCAAAACTGTGGAATTTACAATGAAGTGGAGATTCTGGATCCTGAAATATTTTTACTATTCTTTATAATGTAGTAATGCTTTAGAATGCTTAGGAGTCTAGTAATCAGTCAGGACTCATTATACAAGGTGCTTCACAAGCACAGTACAAAAATTTCATCAATGAAGGTTCATTTATGTTCTGACACTTAGTGATGCTGGGTGCTAAGCACTTTTGAAAAATTGGCCTAAATAATTATAAAATAACTTGACTTTTCAATTAGGTGGGAGTGACAGCCAACAAGAAGCTCTGAAATGCTAGTGTTTATTAACAATATCAAAGAGAACTTGTCTTTACAGGCTATTCAAAGCAAGAAGTTCTTCTCACAATCTGCACTAAGCAATAGGGCAACAGTTTTTGTTATAAAGACAATTCATATTTTAAGAATAGGAAATACTATAACTCTCCATTGATCAAAAATTTCTGAAATGATGAACTATTAACAAATGTTATGACTTATCAGTGGGCCAACCTGTCAAGTTAGTATTACACAGCTGTGAGACATGATGACCTTGGACATTGTTATGTCTGCTGCTTAATGGCTCCTTTCTTTGTTCGTTGTATGTCATCATATGGAATGTAATATAGATTGTAAGCTCTTTGGGACAGGGATCTGTTGTTTTATTTGCCCCTAAGGAGACATGCAGACCTAATAATAGTTAATTATTATTAATAAAATAATACTAGTAGAAGAATCAGAAAATTATGAATGAAATATAGAACATGATGCGAAACCACACTTTGTGACTTTCCTAGTTTCTATGTTATTAAGCTTGACTAAATGAGATAGAGGACATGCAGATTAGGTAATGAAATGTTAACCATATGAACTCATTTTTATTGTAGCATTTAATGTATTATTTTGACTTATTCCAATTTTATGAACCCCAAAAAGTCAGAACACTTTTGTCATTGGTCTTTTTTATTCTTGCTTTAGGCTTAAAGGCCCCTGCAATTGGAATATTTGAATAAATAATAAGGCTTCAAAGGTGAACCCAGAGTTTCCAATCACCTAGTAGGAATGGTATTTAAATCAGCAAGATCGAGTCAAAAAACTTAACCATCATGGCAAATTGTTTTGTTCTCATATTTGGTTTTGCAAACACTAATGGAGCCACAATGTATCGGATGACTTTTAAAAAGGAAAGTTACAGCATTCCTCGCACATTGAGCTAAGAAATCACTGGTACTAGCTTTATTCTCATTCATTGATTAATAAATATTTTAACCTTAACATTTCAGAAATGCCTATTTTGTTATGTATCAGTCTATTCATACATGTACAAATAGAAAGGATTAAAAATCAAATTGGTACTATATGGCAGCCTTACTGGCTATCTCAGCAGAGGACAACAGAGGCACAGAGAATATCTTGTCCTTGTCTTAGATACAGACAGTTCAGGAGTCCAATTGCCAGGGTGGTGTGTGGAAGCTCATAATTTTGTTGCCCATTTTGGAGATAAACTGAGAATTTCAGTCTCTGTCCTGTAAATATGACACTCTTCAAAAGCGTTTAGTTCACACAAAAGAGATATTTTTTCCCCTGCTATAAACCTTATTGTGCACATGGATTTTCCTGACTGGGAGTTTGGAATACATATTGTGTGTTATCAAACTCATTTTATTTAGAGATTGCAGAAATAGTCTATTGGAATAAATACCTGAAAAGAAACCAGAGACAGGTAGTCTGATAGGTTATGGAAAGAGTAGAAGAAAGAAACTTTTCCGTATATTTTTGTACTATCTTGGATGTTATACAAGTATCCGTTCCTTCTTGCATACACATTATAAATGTATCATTTTGATGAGACAATCTACAGATTTATCCATACAAAATCTCTGCTTCTATATCTACACTACGTTTTCTTTTAAGGAAGGGCAATGCAAATGAAGCACTGATTAGCATTTTCTCGCACTTCGTTTGCATACTCTCTTCCTATCCGTTTTTGGGCAAGAGGTTTTTGTGCAAAAACATGCAGTGTGGGGCTTTGTCTACACTGCAGGGTTTTTGTGCAAGAAACCTTTTGAGGAAGAGTTCTTGCACAAAAATTTCTTGCGCAAAAGCGCATCCAGACCTCAAAGCACATCACAAAAGTGATGTGCTTTTGTGCAAGAGAGTGTCCACACTCTTGCACAAGGAAGCTCTGATGGCCATTCTGTGAATGGCCATTAGAGCACCTGTGCTTTTTTCGAAAAGGGTTTCTTGTGCAAAAACCCCTCTGGAGCATCCACACCTGCCTTTTTGTGCAAGAGCTGCCGTTTTGCGCAAAATCCCCTTTTTCCGTAAGAACCTTATGCCTCTCGGCGATCTTATGCCTCTCCTAGAGAGGCATAAGGATCTTGCGCAAAAAGGGGGTTTTGCGCAAAACGGAAACGTCCACACTGCTTGTTTTTGTGCAAAAACCCCTTGCGCAAAAACGGATTGGAAGAGACTATGCAAATGAAGTGTGAGAAAATGCTAATCAGCACTTCATTTGCATTGCCCTTCCAAAAAAATAGTGTAGACATAACCTAGATGAGATCATATTTCAGCTGATAATCAACACCACAATTATCTCTTTACAAACAGTCCACTTATTCAAAAAAGTCATGTGTCAGCTCAAAAGTTTTTACTTGAAATACACAACAAAAAACTAGAGAGATGAAAAAATACTTATGCATGAATCTACAGGGAAAATATTAAGCACTTTTAAAATAAGCCCTGACATTTTTTTGGAAATTACACTTACTGCTATAAGTTCTAAACTCCCTTGAACTCTAACGGTTTCCTGTTGTGCCCCTTGATCATTTTTTCTCTCCAATAAGTTATGATAGAAACTGATTGTTCCTTCTACTCTCAAGTGCTAAATGTATGTGATTTACTTTTTAAAAAATCACTAGGGGTCTGCACCCCCTACTTGCTATGCTCGCCAACCCTCCTCTCTCTGGTGGCTTTCGCAGAAGCAAAGGGAGGGTACAGAAGGGGATAGGGTGTGTGGCCAAGGGGGAGGGAGTGCAGGAGTGGGCTGGAGGTAGATGTCTGGCCAGGGGAGAAAGGGCAGGAGCAGGCTGGTATGTGGGGTTTCAGTGGAAGGAGAGAAGAAGGGAGTTGGGAGTGTGGGGTCTCAGCTTGTGGGGGTATGAGTGGGGGAGCCTGGGAGCATGGGGTCTTGGTAGCATGGTGAGTTAGGGGACTGGGGATGCAGAATCTTGGCAGGGCAATGAGTGAGTGGGGTGGATGTGAGGGGTTTCTGTAGAGGGGGTATGTGAAGGGGCTGGTGTGTGGGGTCTCAGCAGGGTGGTGAGTGAGAGGGATGAAGATTCAGGGTCTTGGCGTGGGTGAATGGGTGCCACTTACTTGCTTTCACACGACTCCCAGAACCAGAGCTCAAACACCACCTTCCGCTACTCCCATTGTCCAGATTCTGACCAACAGGAACAGCCTCCAGAAAGTGTGTTCCTGTGCTGCTGTCCCTCAGCCAGGGGAGAGGGGAAGGGAAGCAGCAGAATGTGCAGCCACTTCTAGCTCTGCTTCTTCCCCACAAGCTGGATCTGGCAGGGAATCTCGGGGCTTTCTCCTCCCCCCCTTTCAGAAAGCTGGCACTGGAGCTTCAACCTTGCTGGCGGGCGAGGCTAAAGTGCCAATAAAGGCTCCCTGCTACGGGGCAAGCGGGGAGGGGCTGAGCTGCAGCTGCAAAAGAACCATATTTGGCTCCCTACTGAGCTTTATTTGGCTTGGGAGACATAAGTTGCCGACCCCTGACATAGAAAGTGGAGCTTTCTTGGCCAGAGAGCATGAGAGCAGCATGATGATGTCATTCTCATCTGTCAGGAAAAACGTTATATATATATATATAATATATATATATATATATATATATATATATATAAAGAAAGACATTTCTTAAATGTTGACCTAGGGAATAGTTAGTGAAACTTCCTAGGATCTGCATCAAAACAGAAGTGGCTCCCTACTGTCAAACACTGGCCTTGAACATTGACAGTGAGGTAAGAGCAGGAGATGAGAAGAATATGCAAAATATCACAACACAAAAACTTTTTAAAAAAAATAAAATTTCTGTTCTGTAGCTAATTTGTTTCAGCTCATACTGAACAAGTTTTATATTTCCCAACAACTCTCTGATACTTATATGCTCTGTATTCATTTTGAGTATCTGCACACATTAATGAAACTCCAAGTTATAGGGGCTTATTCTCTGCACCATCCTCCTGCCTTTACATTGCTCAGGTGGTGCAGAGAAGGTAGAAAAACACCTCCAAGTTCCCTGCTGGGGTTTCCCTGATGAAAAGATCAAGCTGTGGCTCAAGGCAAGTATGATTGTTCAACTGTATTTTAACAGCTTAAAATTATACAGTATAGAGACAACAAAAATGATATCAAGCTATTTTAGGCATGAAAGGCTTGTGCACAGTTCATGTTAGATCCTACACTGTTCAATACAGTATATGCAAGAGACATTGTGGGTATTAAGTTACCTGTGTAATATTTTGAAATGGTTCAAGACAAATATTTTACCAAATGCTCAATTGTTTCAGGAAGAAAGACACTTACGGAAGAAAATGTGTTTTTTGCTTATACGAAAACTCTTGGGGTTTTGTTATTATTTTTCTGATATTTTTTCTGATATTGAAGACTAAGAACCTCTTCAGCAATAACAGCCACTTCCACACTACAAACGACAGACAAATTTTGTAAATTGTTTTTACAAAAAAAAGTGTTGCTTTTTGTTTTTCTTCAAACATGTGACTGTTTATAGTTTTGTTTCATCTCTCAAGCACTTCTGTCCTAACAATGAAACCTTGAACTTCACACTTGCAGTCTGATACATGGACCACACTCTACATTCTAAGGTAGAAGGATTCAATGAATTTTTAAACCTGTGCTGTCTGAGTTCGTGCAACATAAAATCTAGTTCCTGCTCCTATTGATGTCACTGGAAACCATGACTACTACTTAGTGCCTCTGAAAATCTAGCCCCTTTTGATTTTGATGTTTAAGTACCAGGCCCTGGGCTAAACCTTCAACCTCCAGTATCTTTTTTCAGAGCAAACTGAGTGGAGTATTCACTAACAGGCTTAGAACTAGATCATTCAGCTCTGCCACTGCCCTTATGTAGGGGTGTTTAGAGCATTGACGGAGGAAATGGCCATAGTGCCTTGCTCACTCTAGTTTGGCCAGCAGACCAAACAGAGGAACTCTTACCAGCAGCAGAGTTAGGGAAGCCCCAAGGTTTCTCTAATTTCTGCTGGAAACCAAAGCGGCCTGCAGTTGTCCCCTGAATCAAGAAAAGTAAAAGTTGGCTTTAGGCCTGTTTTATCTCTTGCCCCTCCAGTCAGTAAGTATAGCTTGTCTAGTTTACAGATCCGGTCCCATAAAGTTTGTAGATATAACATTCTGTCAGTTACCTTTTAACTCTCCTTTCCTGCTTTCTTCTGTATTCTGCTTAAGACTTGTTTGGCTTCAGGCAACAATATTGCTGAATTTAAATGACCATTTATTCCATCTGATATAATCTATAAAGATAACTCATCTTAAAATCCTGCTATTTTCATCTTACTCTTCAAAGCGAAGAGTAACTTAAGAAAGAAAATTGTTTGCATAACTGTTTTTAGTTTCGCTGCTCAAGTTACTGGATCACATCAATTTCACAGTCTTTTTGTAAAATTCTGTCGTGACGCTAATGTAGGCTGTTTATATGATGCTTTTACTAGAGAGATTAATACACAGGCTAGTGCTTTTCTGTTGGGAGCCTGAAAGGCAAGATTAATTACTCTGCTGAAGCAGTTACACCGAAGAATTCTGTAAGTTTTGATAGTCTAACTGCAGCCTTTTTGTAGGAAGAGACTGACAGACTTTGCTGGATTTTATCTGGTATGCTGTTTGAGTAGTCAAAAATACTATGTGAGACTCATATAGATTTATGACAAAGTTTGGTACAGAGTATAACATACACTTGTTACTGTTAAGTCTGCACTAAGCACACAGCAGTCTCCATCTACCAGCGACACAATAGGAATACTTATACTGCCATGGATATACAGTGTGACAGATTATTAAAAAATATCCATTATACCTAAAAGAGGAATATATAATTTCATCATTCCTTCTTTCTTGGAATTCTTTACAAAACTCTCGCAGTGATGTGAATTTTGATGTTCTGCCTCACATACAGCACTCTTAGAAAAATCAGGGGGAAAAAAGGAGAGTGAAATTATGGACCTGTTTCTGCTCTCAAATGAAGGCAAATGAACTATACAGGAGATGGAGCCAACAGCTCAGCTGCATTCCAATTACCCTGTCTCTGGTCAATATCAGATTTATCAGTGAACCCCTGAATAATGGGCAGCTATACATGTCAATCCCTAGTGAAAAAGCAGAATTGGACCCTATGTCTGTTAAAGGCCACAAAAATTACCACAAGAATGAAACAATATAATCCAGTGTGAGGGTACGTCTAAACTGCACACTTATTTTGGAATAAACTATTCTGGAAGAAATATTCCGAAATAGCTTATTTTGAAATAGCGCATCTACACAGCAAATGCTCATCCTCCTCCTCCTCCTTCTCCTCCTGCTCCTCACCACCGGCTGTGCCCCCCAGGAGAGCGATGATGGGCATCTCCAGCCCTGAGTCCACTACCGAGGGGGAAGGGACTGACCCGCCCCCTCCCCCAGGATGCGGTGCAGGGCCATGTAACAGGGGCAGGTGTGCGGTTCAACCCCAGAGTGGGAGCTGTGCTCCCTTGCCTTGGCATAGGTGTGGCAGGGCTCCTTAACTTTCATCTGCACCTGCTCCTGGGTGCAGATGTGTCCCTGGTTAGCCAGGATCTCAACCATGCGACCATAGACATACGCGTTCCTGCATCTGGTGCGGAGATCCTGGAGGTTTTTCTCCTCGCCCCAGGCCTCAGTGAGGGCCAGGATCTCTGCACCAAACTAGAAAGATATGTGCCTTTTTCGGCACCTGGAAGGGTCCTGGGAGCTGTCTGACTGCTCCGTGGGAGCAGTGGCGGGCTCAATGGGAGCAATGGAGTCGCTCATTGTGGCCCAAATTCAAAGCTGTGGCAGCTGCTGGCTGTCTCAGAGCTGTCACGGCCAGCTTCCTGCCATGAGCCCTTTCCCTTTCAGTTAGCAGGTTTCTCAAAGTAGATCCATGGACCACTTTGAGAAACACTCATCTAGATATATGTAACCAGGCACAGTATTAATCAAAACTTAGTGACAATAGGATTTTCTACTCTTGCCTCACCATTCATTTATCCTACATCAATTAATTTGATCATTTCATTAAAGGGAATTCTTAAATGTTGCAAATATGGGCCATATACTCACCTTTCATTTGAGAACAGTATTGTATTTCTCCACAAATAAGGAAAGATACTTTGACCTAGAAACCAGATATAGTTTATGGACAAGGTAAGCAAAAACAAACATTCTGTCCTTCAGCAGGTAGTGTACACATAATTGGAGGCCTGAGTCTTTGAGGGTTATAGCAACAACATCTCTAAACAAGATAAATATCATATTAAATCATCCTATAAAGTCCCAGAACTCCTACATTACAAAAATCACACCCTATGTTTTGGTAATGAACTGTATTATCTGTACACCTTGCACTTTCTCATGAACCTATATATGAAATGAAATAGGTGTTCCCTCCAGAGGTAATTGGGTTTCAAGGAAAAAGCAAAAACAAAATTATAACAAGGAAGGTTTCTTGTAATAAGAGGTTTGAAATCGCTGTATGTGTTTTAAAGTAGCACCCCTCTGTTTTTTATTTGGATTTTTAGTGTAGACCTGGCTGCATTTATATTTTTCAAGCTATACATTTTGGAAACATTTATAATTATAGTAGGTGGATAGGTTTATGAACATCTGACTTTGTCTCAATAGAAGCAAACTGTGCAGTTGATTGTGTTTTCATATGTTTCCCCTTGGACATAAAGCATTATAGGTAAGAGAGTGGGATGAGTGTTTTACAAGAGAGATTTAATAAAATAACTTGGCTATTTACTTTGTGGAAGGTCACCAAACCTAATTAATATTTAATAACAACAGTTTATGCCATACTTGTATTTTATATTATTTCAATATGTAAACTTTTCCCAAATCTTATCTTTATGTATGGCAGTAACTTGATAAAAGAACAGATTTTCTGCCTGGCTTATTTGTAATCCTAAATTGTAGGGGCAGTTTTCCATTAGAACAAGAAATTCCTTGTTTGTTCTCATAGATGCAGATTAAAGTTCTCTAAAATAGTCAAAGAACAAGACATTTTTGCCAGGCACCAGATCAATTGTTATTGAGTTCACACCACTATTATTTTTGTTGACATACACTGAAAGAACCACTTTTTAATTGTTTTCTACCATGCTAATCTTTTGGAGGAATACAACTTCAGATTGTTTAATCTTCCTTTGATTTTTTTGTCATATTACTGCATGCTATTTGTGCTTTCCTTCAAAATATTTTGCCTCAGCTAAGATGCATGTTCCCAATATTTACAGAGTTCAGCATGCTTTGCAGAAGATCTGCAGTGAGTTAGTTTGATAGAATTTTTCATTCTAGCCTGGAGGATCACGAGAATAAAATGTGAGACTATTACGTTTGTGTCCAATTGATCTTTAATCCTTTGCAGTGAATCAGATTGCTTTATCTCTGGCTAACATCACGTGGTTACCACCAGGATCAGAGAGTCAGCAGCCCTGGGTTCAAATTCCTGACTTGCCAGTAAGAGACATGGGGTATGTCTGCACTTCAACCCTGGACACGTAATTCCCAGCAGCTTAGATCAAGCTAGTGAGCTAAAGATGGAATGTAGCCATGGCCTGGGTGGCAGCAGGAAATGTTATCCATCCAAACTACCTACCCAGCCGACACACTAGGTATGTACTTAGGCAGTTAGGGTCTGTCTACACTACAGCATTATTTTGGAACATCTTATTTCGAAATAGTTATTTTGAAATAGCTTATTTCGAAATAATGCATCTACACACAAAATGCATTTCGAAATAGCGCATCCACACTGATAGGATGCTGAATCGCATTTAAGGCCAGCCGGAACCGGTTCTGGCAGGGCATCAGGTCAGGAGTTAGCCTCAGTCAGCAGCCACACAAGGTATCTGAGACCTGTGCTTAAAGGGACCCCCCTGGACAGCCGGTTCTAAGGTTTCCCTGCTTGCTTGCCTACCTCGCTAAGGGACAGCAAAGCATTTGTTTCTCTGCATGCTCTGGTTGCCCTCACTCAGGACACCACAGCACTCTGCAGCATGGAGCTGGAGCTGCCCCTGGGCACTCTGGTGCTTCTGCTGGATGTGTTGCTGCGAGCCTGGCAGCACGTTCTGCAGGCAGTAACAGTCTCCCTGGTGTGCCCCAATGGGGGCTTATGCCTCATTCCTCCTTCGTGTCCTTCCACTTATTCCTCCCTAACCCCCCTTCCTGCTGTACAATAAAAGACATGTGTTCATACAACAAAGCCTCTTTATTGAACAAAACTGGGGTGGGGGAAAATGAAACTGAGGTGAGACTGGGGAAAGAAGGTGGGAGAGGGGAGGGGGAAACCTGAAAGGAGGGAGCTGGCAGGGGGAGGCAAGGGGAGGAAGAGGGAAGGAGAAGCTCAGGGCTCAGGGTTGGGGGTCTCGCCGGCCCAACTGTCTCCCAGCACCGCGGGTGCAGGGGCCTCGGCATCCCTGGGGGTGGTGGGAGGGTGGGGAGGAAGAAGTGGGAGGGGGAGAAGGAGTGGGAGGAGGAATGGTAGCTGGGGAGGCAGCAGGGACTGGAGCAGCAGGAGGCAGCAAACTCTGCCCCAGGGTCGATGACCAGCTGGGGGGCATAGACGGTCCTTCCCCCCAGGATGCGGTCCACAGCATCAAAATAGGGGCAGGGGTCTGGGTCTGCCCCTGGTTGGGAGCTGCCCCCTGTGGCCCTGGCATACGCCTGCTGCAGCTCCTTTATTTTCATGCGAACCTGCTCCTGGGTTCGCATGTGGTCTTTGGTGGCCAGGCTGGCAGCCATCCGCCTGTAGACAGTTACGTTCCTCCATTTAGTGCGGAGATCATGGACGTTGGAGGCATCCCCCCAAACCTGAATTAGATCGCTGATCTCCGCACTGGACCAGGCAGATGCCTGCCTTTTCCAGCCCCTGGCAGGCTCCTGGGAGCTGGCAGACTGGTCCTGGGGAGTGGTGGAGGGCTGGCTGGCACTGGCTGCCTGGCTCATGCTGGGGCCACTGGGTCAGGCGTAGCGACTGCTGGCTCTGGACTGGCAGGCTTGGAGCTGGCACAGGCACTGTGGCCAGAGTCTACCCCTTTAAGGGCTCCAGGGAGGGGGGGAAGAGAGAGGAGTTTTCTTGGTTGTGCCCAGAGTGGCCACCAGGGCACCCTGGGAAGGGCTGGAGGCCCCCTATTTCAAAATAAGCACCTACACAGCGCTTATTTCGAAATAGCAATTTCAAAATTGGCGCTATTCCTTGTGGAATGAGGTTTACCAATTTCAAAATAAGCCCTCCGCTATTTCAATTTAATTTCAAAATAGCGGTTTGGCTGTGTAGACGCTGGTAAAGTTATTTCGAAATAACGACTGTTATTTCGAAATATCTTTGCTGTGTAGACATACCCATAGAGACTCCCTCTGCTCATGAGATAGCAGCTAGACTCTTTTTAACATGCTTGTTTGTTCACAGCTAGTGTGGCTATGTTTTTTTCAGCTGGAAATTCTGCTCCCAGTTGGAAATGTAGACATACCCTGTGTGACTTTGCACAAATCGGGGCCTGATTTCCTGAAGAGCTGAGTATGCATGACTCCAATAAAGGGGCTGCAGCTGTTCAGCATCCTTGACAATCAGACTCTCGATTTCTCTGTGGCTTTTTTCCCCCACCGATGAAGTTGAGATAAGAATTGCATTGAGGTCTTTGTAGGAAAGATGCTGTCTGGGCGCTATACTGTTGATTCTTGGATCAGATCAACAGAAATTCCAAAGAAGACTGGGGTTGTCTATGTAAAATTTTTAGTACCACTGGAAGCTGAAAATGTGTGGGAATGTGCAGCTGGGATTTTGTATGAGATTTTCACATTTCCACTCATCCCTTCCACTATAGAATTCATTATTTACTGTATTTTCGATAACTGAAAACAGAATGAACATGAAACTACAAACTACACTTCCCTCCCAATCAGTAATTAACAATATAGGGACATGGCTATACAAAGAGAGAAAAAATCCCACATCAGAGGACCAGAGCAGTAGTGAGAGCCCATAAAAGCGTTGGTACTGCTGGAGAAGGATCCCCTGCTTAGTCACTACAGAAGATAGCCCAGAAGGCTTGCTTTGGCAATTCCCTTTGCAAGCCCTTGTATAAGGCATGTGATGGATGTGACAGGCAAGCCTGCAGTGTTGCAGAGATCCCTGGCAAGGCTAACAGAGCTAGCTCTGTGAAAGTTCAAAAACACTTGTCTCTCTCACCAGCAGAAGTTGGTCCAATAAAAGATATTATTTCATCAACCTAGTCTTTCGATAGCCCACTGGGGACCCTAGGAAGGCTGACAACTTAGAAAGGCTCCCAAGATGAATAAATTACAGCAGGCAGCCCTAGCTTGTTAAGGCAGAAAGGTGACTTAAAGTCTCTTATAGCCTCTCCTTCTCCTTGAGCTGAAAGTTTTGAGCTGAGCTTCTGAAATCCAATTTGTGTGGGTGAAGCAGCCTAAGACATAGGCCATCCTGCCTCTAGACTGGAGGTGTTAAATCTTAAGGTGTGGGAGGCAGTACAACTCTAAGTTTAGAGAAAAGTTGGAAGAAGCTAAGTCAAGTTGGAGATTAGATTCTGAAGGCACTAAAGCAATGCTCATCTCCTGTGGAAGAGGCCCTCCAAATTATGAGAGACTATGTCCTTAACCTGATCTCTGCCAATGCCTTCTGTGTTCGTTAGTTTCCATCTGTGTCATTTACTGAATGAAGTGTCCAACTCTCTTCAAACTCTACAATATACATTCCACTCTCAAAATATTCTTACAGTTTATTTTATTACAAGTTCCTCTCAAGCAACGAGTCAAAGGACAGAAGTGTCACGTACATAAGGAAGTATTCATACAGAATTAGTGTATGGGAGGAGATAAGATTGGTTGGAAGGCTATGAATGTTCTCTCTATAAAGAACACCAAGAATCTCATACACTACCTAGCTGCCTTGTGAGGCAATATAAAAGTTGCCCTGCTAAGCAACATAAAAGCTGTTTTCTCATCTTTCATTTCACTCTGCATCGCTCCACTTTCCATGTAACCAATTTTGTTCACCTACAATTACTGTCAAAGTGAAAGAATGCAATCTCTTCAAAGAAGTGCACTCTAGCTCTTGCACAGAAATAAGCTTTGTGTAAATATACTTATTTTCCATGGAAAAAGAAACGAAGGGGACAAATCCTGTTCATCATCCCAAGTCCTAGTATGTCACCATGCATGGTCCAGTGTAAACCCATAACAATTGATAAGTAGGATTCTGAACCCCTGCTTCAGGCACCTCTATTCTCACCCTAATCGTCTACTCTGTAGCAGCATGAAGTAAGTCCCAGCAGAGTCTGGCTCTGCAGGTATTGATATCCACATGGACTCATAGCAGTCTAAATTCCAACCCAGCCAACTGCTTAGGGACCTCAGTATTGGTGGAAGAAAGAACAGGTTTTGTGTATATTTAGTAATTGTATAGATTTACTGTAGTATAGTCCTGCTAGGAATCTATTATGAGATTCTCCATACTTAAGAGTTTGAAAAGGATGTGTTAAGGCCTACCCAGTATATGTCAAATGGTGTTAGAAGACGTGCTGCCATTATTTCCACATTGCAAATTAGCAGTAAACATACAATTTCACATTCAAAGAGAATATTCATCCTCTAAAGTGTTGTGTGTTACAATTCTACTAAAAATTACCATACAGAAGCAACTGTTTTCTGTTTATGACTAGTAAGATTATGACACATCCTGGATTACTTCCAACAAATGTGTGGGATAAGCATGCTTGAAGCTCAGAAATACACTACTGGTGTAAATTATGGATGTTCAGCATTTATAGCCTTTAATTATCATCTTTAGCAATAAGTAACAGATGCACAAATTGCTGTGATGGAAGAGGCACTATGAGGAGATGGTGGACCAGGATTCTGGGAGCTTGATCTGGGAGATATCCTAGCGCTGGAGCCTGTAGAAGAGTCACCACCTCCACTCCACACCATGCTGGTCACTAACAGCTTCAGACATCTCCAAGGAGCAGCCCCAAGGTGAGAGAGACTGTCTGGAACCTCTTCCCACTACTCCACCTCACACCAGAGAGTCTGGGACTGTGAATGTTGAGTAGCGTTCATGGATGGTGTAGGGCTGGGCAACTCTGCTCCATACTTAAACCAGATGACATTACATGGTCCTAAGACTTTATCATTTGAATAGATGCTTTTAGTATTAATTTTTGCTTCCACACAAATAGCTCTCCATACTGACTCAGCACAAAATTCTTGATAGTAAGGAAAGCTCATCTAAAACCACAATTAATTCACTTAATGTGAGTTTTCATTTTAAATTCCCTGCCCAGAGAGAAGTCTTTTGAAAAACAAAATAGCACCTGCTCTCTTATCAGATGCACATTAATAAACACAGCACAAGCCCTAAAACTATCCATAATAAGCTATTGTAAGTGCTTTGATTCCTTACTGAGAATTTTTGATGCAAAACATTCCATTTTCCATATTACATTAGGAAACCATCAATTATCTAAATGGCAAGCAGAGGAAAATCGTAACTCAGGAAATCAACTTTTATATGAAGACAATGGCAGTCTCTTTGATCTTTCACTCAAGCTGTCTTTTAATTGAGAGCAGGTTAAAATATATTGCTCTAGTATTTATTCCTATTCTTTCACTGAGTTCTTCATCTTTTCTTTGTAAGCCATTGATTCGCATTGAACTAAAACTATAATACTAACAAGAAATCCAACAGACCAATGTAAAATTGTTTTCATCTGTGGGAAATCTATAAGATAATGCATAAGCAAAATAGCCTACTGCCCTCAACTAATTAAATGATACAAATTAAAACTCCTTTTTAATTTGAAAAACCACTGTAGTTCTCCCTTTTCCAATAGATTCTTTTCCTCGATGTCTTAAATTATACACAATCTTAATTCCAATTTACATTGGAGAGAAAAATTATACAATATTTCTTTCCTCCACAGCTCATGCCAGAAGCTACATTCTATAGTTCTGTTATGAATACTAGGAGCTTTAGACTTCAGGATTTAACAGTCCACACAAATTGCAGCTAGAAATTGATGACTAGTTGCTTTGGTATTTTTTGTCAGAGAAAATTTGCACCATACAAATCAATATTATCAGCTGTTGCCTGAAGTTCAATCATACAGGCTGAAACAGTAATGCCAAAATGCTGTATGTGTAGAAACAATAACATGTACCAATATGCTGTATGTGTAAAGTTTTTCTACTAATCTTACTAGTTAGTTCCAAACCCTACTTGTGGCTATCACTAAATCTTCCTGTCTGTCCATTGCAATCAATCACCTGGTGTCTCTTGTCTTTTACCAGGATTGTAAACCCTTGGGGCAGCAATAGGGGTTTTTTTTGTTATGTATTTATATAGAACCTACATCTATGATGGGAGCCCCTAGACTCTGGCACCCAAATAGCATCAAATGCAAACAATGTCAACCAAATAGTCAGAAGGCCATATCTTTGACATACCATTATGGAGTTGGGTCTTTGTCTCTACAAACTCATAAAAATGAAAATAAAAGAAATGGGATCCCTTTGTTCTAAACCCTGCTCAAGGAACTGTAATGAGGAAAAAAAAGTACATCGCACAACATTTTGAAAAGACCAATTCCAAATATAGAATAGCAGCACTATGTCAAGTCATTGCATCGAATCAGTAACTTATAAATCAAACTTTTGTTTTCATTAACTGAGAGTATAAAAAATTATCTTTAGATTTTTCTTCCCTTTTTCCCCCCAATTTAAAATTTCCCATTGTTCTGAAAGTGACTCTACTAAAATAACTAAACACCAAGGAGAAGTGGAACATATAGAATTCCACACAATTGCTTTTCACAGCGAGACATGCCATGGTTTTTTCCAATATCCTTACTATGGAATCAATTTAACCCTCATTACTTTTTTCCACTTCAGGTGCACTTGATTGGAATCTAGGGTGACTAAATTGCATGGGAAGCAATATGGTGTTTTGGCTACTACGCCATTTAAGGCCTTATCTTCAAAGAGCAGCAATTCATAATTACCAGGGTCAGATGTCTAAAGAAGCTCATTAATGTACTGCACTTTAATTGGTTCATGTGGACCCTGCTGTGAACTAAGAGTTCTCCAGTGCAGTTTCATGTAGTGCTGTTGGAAACAGTAGTATGTTAAAACTCATTAAGAGTCAGGATTCCCTCTGAGACCTTTTCTACTTGGCTTATCCAGAATACCTTGTGCAGTTCTGGGAAACATTTCATCCAGTTCTCATCAGTTCAACTGATTCCATTGCTCAGGTGTCTTTATTTAGCATACAGGAAAGCTACACTGAGTTGAACAGATTCAAACCGAGATACATATAGGGCATACCACACCCAAAGTTACACAGTAAACCTCTGTCTGTCATGATGGTGACATAGGTAGTCAGCCCTAGTGAAAAGGAGTCCACCCAGGTTGTATGCCAGGCGGCCAGAGTCCCATACAGACGAAAAAGCAAAGCGAGAACTAGGTGCCAAGAAGCAGGCAGGATCAGGTTACCATGAGGTCAGAATCCAAGAAAGGCCAGAGGGCAAGAGTCAGGCATATACACACAAGGTCTGACACAGAGACAGGCAGGCAGTCGGTGCTGTTGCTCAGAGAGCTACCTATCATGGCTTCCCCGCTTAAATACTCTTGTCAGCTAGTCAGTGGGCTATAATGAGCTGCCACACAGGTCCTGCTGAGCAGTACTTCCTGCTGAGCCCAGCCTCACAGGGTCTTCCCACAGGACCATAATCAACAACTACTGACAAAGTGGCATCAGCAGTCCAGAGCCACCATGATCCCAGGCTCCAGCCCTGCAGGGTCTTACACTTTATTTAAATTGCATCACACATTTTTGGATTGGACTGCTTTCTGTACAGGCATTGGTTCCTGCAAAGTATGATATATCCATGCAATGTCCACACTCAGCCTACCCTTTACCTCATCTCTACATTCCTAACTTATCTTGCCCTTTGTTATTTTTTAGTGAATGAGTCCATAGGTGTTCTCCCTCTTAGCCTGCTCAGACAATCCTTACTCCAGCAAACTGCTTGTAAGCTCATATTTGCAACTTAACCTTCCATTAACTTTTGTGGTAAAGTGCTGGCTGTGCCTCCTGGACCCTGTGCTTCCTGGTAGATTTTTAGTATGCCTCAGAGGCTCGTGGTGACTCTCCCACATCTTCTTGTTTCTCTCAGAGGTGAGGGTTCCCCACTTAATGAACCATTTTCATCACATGCCAGTTACTAGCTTGGAGGGGAAAACTCTTCCCGAGTCCAAAGGTCTCCCTTTTCCTGGTGGCAGCCCACCATGCGTGGGAAGGGGGCGGGGGGAGACCTGGTCCCACCCACTTACTCTGGGTTCTGGCTCAGGGACCTAGGTAGCAGACACTAGTAGAGCTATTGAACTTATCCTCACTGAATAGCTGCCTTTCCCTGGGCCACCTCCCCAACCAATCCTCCAGTAACTCCTCCCTGGCATCTTGGAGAAGCCTCTCCTGCTTGCCACCTACAGTTTGCCTCCAGTCTGCACTTTCCTCCTCTCCAGTCCATCTCTCTTTTCCTTCCCCTTCCTTGCCTGAGGGGAAACCTTTTATAGTGGACCCACAGGCCATAACTGGCTGCAGGTGACCCATTATCCTGCTGCTGCAGGCCAGCTCTTAATGAGTCCCAGGTGCCCGCCCTGCCTGTCTAGATTGCTGGGCAGCAGTCTCTGGCAGCCTGTGCCAGGAACAGGAACAGCAACCTGTTCACCCAGCTGCCAGTATATAGGCCCTCTATCAATGTACTGGAGCCTGCTGCCTTTGGTCTGCCACAATTTCCAATCATGTCCACTAAGAAATGAGGCAGGTTACTTATGTCAAGCAGTCCTATGTTAAGAAACTTTTAGTTAATACCAACAGGGTCTACCTAAATCAACTAACGTACAACACCGACCTTCCATTGTCCATTGCTGCTCCACATAGACAAGCCTTACATGATTTCTTGATAATATAGGAACACCCAGCATTGCTGACTTCAGGCATGCAAAAGTAATGAATCCATCACCCAACAATCATGTGATTGACTTTACAATTATGAGATTTTAAAAGAAATAAAGCATATTGGGTTCTTTTTATTTGACTTAGTGGTTTTTGAGCCTTACAGGTGCACTCATGTCATATTTTCAAGCTTTTATCTGTAATTATGAGAGAGAATTTTACTTTTTTTAAAATGAAAGTTGAGAATTTCAGACAACTCTAGGAGCTGGGGTTTTATAACATATACCACCAGTGCAGAGCTCACACAAAAAATCACAAGAGCGGACAACAGTGCATACACACTGAGATCAAATTATCACTAATTCCTAATTCCACTATCTTCAGTGGAGTGAGTGCCATTTCTAAGCTGTGAGTTTTCCTTGATCCTAGGAGGTTGGGGGCACTGACTAATACATTATGGAAGAATTTACTCTATTACATTTCATAACCTTGCACTACCAAGTTTCAAGCCAGTGCACAATGAGGATGGGTGACAAATCAGCTAAGACCAGAATCAGCTAAGACCAGACAAATCAGCTAAAACCAGAACCCCTTCCACATACACACCTAAACTTTTGACCATTTTTTTAAAAATAAACTTTCCACTTTCCATCCAAAACTGGACACAAAAATTCCAGGAAAAATGGGCCAAAAAAGCCCAGTTATTTGAGATTTTTAGACCAGTTTTACAGACTCAAGAAGTCTGAATAATTCAGAAAAGCAACTTGTCTTTTGAATGCTTAACTAAATTAAATCCACTTCATATGACAACCTGGTGAGTTATAAAGATGGCTTTGTTTGTTAGTCTTTATATTCTCTTACCTCTGCTTTTTCAGTTCCCTTCTGCCCAAATTAGACACACTGGGGTGATCAAAAAACAGATGTTCAGATTAATTTGGCATAAGCTGATATCTACACAGAGAGATACAGATCAGTATGAGATCAGCACTTTCTTTCCAGCCTCTTGCTTACCTGATGTACTCCAGGCAGATGAAACAAAGCAGCTGATGGTAAGAGCAGAGGAATTTATGGTGGGAAAGCAAGGGTTGGGAAATCGTAGAAAAAAAATCTATTGGGTCACCTGTGAAAGAAGATTTCTTCTCTAATACAATATATTAAGCAAAGAAAGAATAGATGGAGATGGAAACCTGTGCATCTTACCAAAAATTTAGGATCTTGCAGGCTGTTCAAGTTCAGAAGAGAAATGGATGATTGGGTCAGGGATTATTGATGCAATGCAGTATATACACAACATCCTTTGTTCTTGAACACAGGAGTATAGGGTGTAAGCAAAGAAACAAAGCCTCTTGTACATGTTTTCTCCCCTTCTAAAAGTCTGCGCCTGTCTGTACTTCTGTCACCAGTCTATATGCCTCTCTCTCTCTCTCTCTCTCTCTCTCTCTCGCTCTAACTAACACACACACATACACACACACACACACACCAATATCCATTGAAGCCCTTTTCCACACACTTCTAATTTCTGGGCAGACTCACATATGCCTTTGGATTGCCAGTTTTTATTGCAGGATGAGAAATGTGAAGAGTTGTGCTAGCCTATACAAAAGCTGATTTACTCATTCTTCACAGGAAGAATTTCCACCTTGTTGCTAATCACGGATGGAATCATCATCACCACCCTTCTGCATTACAGGATTCCTACACAGAATGCACAATTAGCAACAACAAAAATCTTCCTATGGAGCTAAAGGAGATAATTGCATTTAAGAACACGAAAGTAAAAACTGGGGACTCTGCTTACAGGGTATTGACATGCTGCTGCAACTAAAATGGAGTTGATTTTCTTCCAGAAACTTTGGGCCAAATCCTGAAAGGGCCTAAAGAACCAATTGTCATCAAAGGCAGGTGCTTAGCAGATGTTTAGCACCTCTCAGCATTAGGCCCCTGGCCTTTAAAAGTGTGCTATATACACATCAGATCCTTTCACGTAGGAAATAACCTTTCCATTCAATTTCAGTGTCAACTTCACATTTATTTTACAGTTTATTCAACTATTATTTAGCAACAGCATTGGCCGCACTAACTAAAAACGTCACTCTTTCCAGAGTACTCCTTCTAAGCTCCCTTTTCTTCTCATCAAAATTACATTACACGTTTTAGGCTCAGGTTTCTTTAGCGACATGACTGCCCCAGGGACATCTAGCCATTGTGCTGTCCTCGAACTCCGAGAATAATAGGACTTTACTTGGATTTTAAACTTTACTTTGGGTCAGCTCCATTACAATTTATTCTCTAGTGGTTCTGGTTAAGATTGTTCTCTCCAAAAGTCAGCTTGCATGGATCACCATTGTTCAGCCCTTTAAATCCCCTTCTTTTCAGTATACATCTATCTCCTGGTACCATTTTAAGGAGAAAATGTCTGGCAGCTGCAGTCTATTTTACTAGCTCAGTAAATTTGACTTTCTACTGACTGCATAATATACTTTATCATGCTAATCTGGCTAACAATTTTGCTGATCATATGTTACACACGCATTACATTTTAGAGTTGCATTGCCTCAGTTTTGTGCAATATGAGGTACTACCACATGTAAGTACACAGCTATATTATCAAGTATCAGAGGGGTAGCCATGTTAGTCTGAATCTGCAAAAGCGGCGAGGAGTCCTGTGGCACCTTATAGACTAACTGAAGTGTTGGAGCATAAGCTTTCGTGGGCAAAGACCCACTTCATCAGATGCATGCATCTGACAAAGTGGGTCTTTGCCCACAAAAGCTTATGCTCCAACACTTCAGTTAGTCTATAAGGTGCCACAGGACTCCTCGCCGCTTTTGCAGCTATATTATGTGGACTTTAGAATGCAGCTATATCAGCTTGAAACTTATAATGTATCTGTTAACAGATGCAAGGATGATTTTTACACTGTTTGGATTTCATAAAACTATGGTATCTAGTACTGTTCTCTTTGAAGTCACTCTGTGCTCTGTCAAAGACCTCATTATGATGGTGCTTTAGCTCATCATAGATAATCTGTAGGCTGTAAAACACAACATACTACTTTTCTCCTTTGTGAGGGCCTTATATTTCCTGTACTAGTTCTACAGAATAACTGTGATTTTGTATACATTCAAATTACTAAACATGCTGTTTTATAAGCATATAGGCAAGATGCTTGAACTAACTAAATATTATAAGTCGAAATTTATGAGCACTAATAACATGTTCATACGATTGTGGGCCCATTTTTATATTCTCAAAAGGCCAAACCCTAAAACCCTTACTTGGTCACTAAACTCAAGCCAAATTCACACTAAACTTCTCTTGGACATTTGCCCAAGTAAGAACACGGGCCAGATTTTCAAAGGCATTGAGGCACCTAAAAAGGCAAAGAGACATTCTAGTGCGATTTTTCAAAAGCTCTCATAGGGATTTAGATATCTGGGCACTTGTAGAAAATCCAGTAGGCACCTAGCTGCACCTTTAAGTGCTTAAATATTTTTACAAATCTGGCATGATGAGATTTACACACACACATACACACGATTGCAAGCAGATCTGGCACTATGGTTTAGAGATTAAGAAGAAACAAAATCTGAACATCCCTGGATGTTGTGGAAGTTCAAATATGTATGCAAACATTTCTGCTTAGAGTCCTTACTACTCTGGGTCACTGTTGGTGGATTCCTATATTGTGGAACTTATGGTTTAAGAAGGATGATCATTATTTTGACGAACTGCTGTTTTTTAAAATAAATTACTTTTTGATTAATTACATTATGTTGTGATCCCCAGCAAATAGGAAGTAAAATGCTTATCCAAAAATATATATAAAAACTTGAACTACTTGGCTGAGATTTTCAAAACAGCCTAAAAGGTGCCCAAGTTCTGCTGAAATTATTTAGAAACTAGGTCCCTGAATCCCCTAACCACCTTTGAAATCCCAGCATAAATCAGGAAATATAAATAACTTCCTGAATAACGTCTTCACAGTGGTACTTGGGGAAAATTCTGCTTCCCATTCAGCAGGATCAAAAGTCTGTACTTACAGGAGAACTAATGCAATTTCAGGATTTAGTGAGCCACGTAGCTAGCATGTACATCTGCATGCACCAGAGCATGCAGAGTTGCAAATGTGCACGAAGCTTGCTTTGCCACTAACCATGTTTTACATGTCCCCTAAAAATAAGAGAATTCCTTTAGAAGGGTTCTAGAGTTTCTGAACCTTCCCGGTTACTAGAGAGGACCTGACTGTATTATTCAAGGGAGTTTAATAAAGATAGGAGCTTTACTGGTTGCTATGTAAGGCATAGGTATTTGGGTTTACATCCTCAATTTACACTCACATCTCCAGAATTATCAATACAGAATATTTTATCAGCACTATAGTCACTGATTTTTAATTAGTTCAATATAACTAAAAAGCCTAAAACATTCTCTCTCTAGTTCGCAAAAATAGAAATACCAATATGCTAATGTTTTTTGTTTTATTTAATATCAAATTTATTTGCAAACTGTGATTTGTGTGCCAAGCTTTTGCCGAGAGCAAGTTTTCATTATCAAGTTAACAACCTCAGGAAAATAAAAGCCTCACATTAGAAATCAAGTACTAGCAGACCTTTAATTAACTATAATGATACTTCTGGGCACTGTTATACATTTCAGTTACAATAAAAAACATTTCAATGTACCTACAGTGGTAGTTCAGTCCATATTTCTCCCTTGCTACACCCAAAGCTTGCAGTGCCCTCATACAACCAAGTTCAGAAAGCTGCCAGGGGGCTTTAGTGATAACACTATGAACATCATCTTGAAATGGCACAGGCTCCTGGGCTTGAATCATTAGTATGACCGTTTGAAAGCTCAGTCAATGGCTACATTCATTATAAACCAAATGAGCAACAACAGGTTTCAAACATGGTAGCAAATATAGACAGGCTTGTTCAACATACTTAGAAATTCTGGCAAATTGGTCAAGAAAAATATAAGGACACAGCACCACCCACAGGTTGTCTAAAACAATTTTTTTTCTCCTCTTGATTTTGAAATGCTGCTATGTGTTGTTTTTTACTTCCAGTTTTTAGAGAGGATGGAGAATGGAAGTGGCAACTTATTGTAAGAATGTCAGTTCTCACAGTCTTTCCTGTAATTACCGAATGTGCAAGAGACAGAATCCTCATTTTAAAAAATGCTTTTCCTCAAGAAGTGTCCAGCCCAGCTACACACACCCAAGAATTTCATCTGGATAAGTGACTTCATAAAACAATTTTCTGTGATTTATTTCCCAAACCCCAATCAACTGCCACGTCAGTTTAGGTCTTGCTACCTACTGCACCAAACATGGATATCAGTGCCTCCTTTTTTTAAAGCTTAACAATTTTTGTCAGCCCTGCATCATAAGCAATCATGACAGTTAGTGCCCCTGAGCATGTGCTACATAGCTTTCTATTTTCCACCTCAAAAAAAGTTGGAAAGAACATTTGAATAATGGAAGATAGTTTCTAAGGGACAAACCAAGAGAAAAAATATTATCACAATACAACCCACAAAGTATAATATCTGTTACTTATTTTAACATCTGTGAATGCCAAGCTATTTTGTTTTTTATTTTAATTAATTGCATTGAAAGATGCTGGGGATTGTCCTAGCAGTTATTGTATGATATATATCAATAACAGTATGTCCCATACTGAGAAGTACTGAGTAGCCTCTACACTCAGCATAGAAAAAAAAATCAAACAATTTACCCTAAAAACAAGTCAGTTCCTGAACTTGCCATTCTACTCGTATGTGTAGTCTCCAAATACTAATTTATGTCAACATGTTGGCATACAGTAATTGTGTAGCATACATTTAAAAAGTAAATTTGCATGCATCAGAGTTCAGCAACAGTGGGACTGAAATTGCAAAGTTGTTTCAACCTTTAACTGGAAAGAGTAAATTTAATGAATACAAGTTCTGTATTTGCTACTCAAATTAGAAATGATGGAAACTATCAAAACGGTAGTAATTAATTCATAAAGATTAGTATGGTATTGAAAAACAAAGTGCGAGGAAGGATTTTCTGCTTAAAAAAAATTCAACACAGACAAAGTTGACTGCAGCTGTAAAGCAAGCGATCTGTTTGACAGAGATCTGAACACTGGCTCATGAGCTCACTACTGTTTTATTTTTGGCTTACTAGGAAAAAGAAAACTTTAAAATCTGCCAACATCAAGCTATCAGAAAATTCAAACATGGGAGCTGAGACAGCTGCAGGAAACACAAGTCAAAAGTCTGGCTCCACAATGTCATTCTACCTGGATAATTTGTGAGAAATGACTATCCAAAGACAGCATGGTGTCAATACAGAATGCAAACCAGAAAAAAGCAACTTCATCCATATGTACAATATCCTTACTGCTTTTTCCAGCTCCTCCCTTAACAAAATGTCATGCAATCTAGATTGGTTACATAGATAACAAGAATACCTAACAAAGTCCAGACCTCTATTTATACAGGAGCTTCCCAGAAGTACAATAATATGATAACAATTTAAAATAAGCGTTATTCCTCTTCACAAGCAGGAGTTGTTATTTTGAAATAACAAGCCCCTTATTTTGCTTTGTTATTTTGGAAAAAAGGGAATTATTTCAGAAAAACTCCAAAGTGTAGACATGCCCATATTGAGCTACAACAATTGGTTTAATGATCAGTCTTTTAATGCTATCTTTTCTAAGCTTATTTTGACTCAATTGATTTTGAATTCAGATTGAATGAAATCATCTTTATATCTGATCTTATTCAAAAATTATTTTCCTGAGCAACTAAGACTTATAATGACATATGAACTTTAATGAGACATACAGGCTGGCAGGATTCAGTAGTGGTGCTGGCCTTCGAATCTGGATTGCTGGGATGGTGTTAAGAGGGAGACGTGGTGCCTACTAAATACTGACAGTTCTTATTAGGAAGGCTGTCACTTGTATTGACAGCAAATCGTTAGTACTTCTGTCTCTCTTTGGGGGAAAGGGGCTGAGGCAGGATGGCATAGGCCACAAGCAGCAGCAAGTGAAAGTATAACCTTACAGCTTTGTCTTTCGCTATCTGCACGCAATATTCCCAGAATCAATGAAGAGGTTGTAAATTTGGACCTTCTCTGGGAAGCACAGTATTTGCCGGGCAAGTGACCACACTTCACATTCTTTCAATCCCACTGCCATGAGTGCCAAATCTGATCACACCACAGACCTAGTCTTGGCTCTTTCCTCTATTTCCCACTCCCACCTCCTCTCTCTCTCTCTCTTTCTGCCTTGTTACCTAAATAGCTATACTACTAGATGGCAAAGAAACTTGCCTCTCCTGCAGGAGCCCTATTCACCATGTTACACTGATTCCTCTAGTTCCCCATCAGCTCTCTATTTTCTTAAATACAAAAGTTTTTTTTTTTCCACAAAGAGTTCAGGTGCCATTTTCATTTTTAAAGGGACAAGATAAAATTCCATACAATTTCCTCATGTTCCCTGGTGTTCTCTGGTTGCCTTTCCCACTTTCTCCTCCTCCCCTCCTTCTGCAGTCATCTATCATGCCTGCCCCTCTCCCCTCAGGCTTTGACAACATTAAGACATAAGTTAGCCCCAAAAACATAGAGTCAAAGAAAGGCTAGAAAAGTTTTGAGAGAGGGAGGAGAATACGTGAAGGGGAGGGGAGCAGGAAGATAGGGCCTAAAGAACAGAAAAGAACACGCAGTGAAGAGGACAGAGGCATAAAGAGGAAGGCCCAAGAAAGTAGACATTAAAACTCAGTATAGGTGAGATAAGACAACAGAGAGAAGGTAAGGCAGGAATGAGTGACCTAGATGGAGGAATGACAATTTAGAGCAATGAAACTTGATTCTTAAACTTTGAATAGCCTATTGACTTAAGGCTGTGATGGGTCTCCCTTGTGTTAAAAATATGTCATTTAACCTTCTATTTAATACAATATATTTATATTAGTCATCAGTTCCACAGGTCTTGTATAGGTACCTTGTAAAATTATTTCTGGCAATATGTTAGGTTCACTCATACACTGATATGCAACCTATATACTTGCCAGGGTTCCAGGCTGCGTAGTCAGCATCACTATGTGGGAGGTGGAAACTGAATACTTTGCTTTCTTTAGTTGCCAGATGTCGGTAAAAAGAGAGTAAGGGCAGGAATGAGTGAGCTAGATTGAGGAATAGCAACTGAGAAGGAAAAAATTGGAGGAGATACAGGGGAAGGAGAGAAAAACGTGTGCTGGAGAAAGTGGGGGGAAGAAAGAGAAGGAAAGAATGTTGAGACAAGAAGGTTTAAGGAGAGGATCGAGGAAAGCAAATAAAAAGTAAGGGAGAACATCTATTTCAAAACTTCTATTAATAGTTCATGTATAGGTTCATGGATTACTAAGATTATCTAAACTGGATGTTGACACAGGCCATAAAACCCGTGTAACACTTGCATGAATGCAATTACTTATGACTGAAATAGAATATAAATGCTATATAATGCTTATAAATGCTATATAAAAAGGTTCGGTGTATGTTACTTTTTGTAGAGGATGAAAGGCACTTTAAGTGTCCTGGTTAGGAATGAGGCATGGTAGTCTAATGGTTTTATAATATGTATGGAGAAAGAAAATAATTTGTTTTTTTATATACACCTAGAGAGAGGACACAAAATGTGGCTTTGTTTTGGCTCAAATGATAATCACATGAGAGAATTTTCTACCCAGGTTTTTATGTACAGGTTGGCAGTGTTTTTAACTAAGCATAATTTGCTATTTAGGGTGTGTCTAGACTACAGGGTTTTTTCAAAAAAAGTGGCCTTTTTTCAAAAAAACTTCCCCTGCATCTAGACTGCTGTTGCATTCTTTCGAAAGTAAATCGAAAGAACGTGGCAGTTTTTTTGACCGTGGAAAACCTCATTTTACGAGGAATAACGCCTTTTTTCGAAAGTGCTCTTTCGAAAAAAGGCCCTATGTAATGCAAACTGTGCTTTTTCGAAAGAGAGTATCCAGACTGCCTGGGTGCTCTCTTTCAAAAAAGTGGCTTGCTTTTTCAAAAGTACCGGTTGTAGTCTGGACGCTCTTTTTCGAAAGAGGCTTTTTCGAAAGTATATTTCGAAAGAGGCTTGCAGTCAAGACATAGACTTACTGTTGAACTCTAAATACATAGTGGTAAATGTCCTCTTATTTTTTTAATTGTAGGTAAAGGGCTCTAAATCCAACATTGTTCAGCCCAATCTCTTCAGGTAGCTTGTTCCGTACACAGATACCCTTCCCTGAAACCTAATACAGAGTGCCAAGGAGAAATAGAGAAGGAAGAAAGGATAGATAGAGCTAGGTCTGATCTCACTCCCCTCATAATTCTTCTGCAGAAGCCCAGAACCTGAACAGTGCAAAGATGACATAAAATCACCTCTCCCACGCCCCTTCCCTCACCTTTTACCTTTCTGCAAATCATAGGAGATGCAGCACAGACTCTGCCCTTTCATCTAGGAGAAACAAAATAATGAGAAGCCTAAATGTACTTAGAATTATGGCTTATGTGCCTAACACTTAGGACTAGTGACTTCTAAAATATTGTTATATAAATAAAATTCATTAAATACAATAACTTAGAAAATTAAGAAATTTTTCCAAAGTTATTCTATTATAACAATCCAAACATGTTCTTTACTCATTTTTTCAAATTGAAAGATTAAATGACCTACATAATCACCAGGAATATAATCAGTGGATAGATTTTACCTGTATTAAAAGAGATTGCATTAGTATTCTCCATATTTAACTCTCTATTATCTCTAACAGTTCTTAGAACACTGCAGAAGGTCAGTGTACTTCTAAAGATCTCCAATGTACTGTGCATTGGAGATCTTTAGTAGCTAATCTCTCTAGTTGTTATTGCAGCCTTCAAAGAAATAGACAGTAATTTATTTTCTTAATCTACATCAAAACCTTCCAAAACAGAAAGAATTAAATTACATGTTTAACACAGCAAGAGCATCAACATGCAGAAAACACCTAGCCATCTTGAAATTAATGCTTTTGCTATCCAGCAACCATACCATCTCTAGGTAAACAACAGAAACATTAATATAAAATACAACACTTGATTGTAAGGAAAGCATTTTAAAATTATGGTACAAAAACATCTCAGAGGGCACACTGTGATAATATATATGTACAGCTAAAATGAATTGTACTCTAATATGTTAACTAGAAACAGAAAATCAATAGCTACATCTTTAGTTTTCAATCTAAAGAAAAACATTTGCTGTCTGAATATTTAGAATGCTTGACTGAACACTCAGAATCCTTGATTGCATATCATGCTTGATTTCAATACTGAATACATGCAAGCTAAAATGCAAATAGATCTATGGAATCTAGAGCTGCAAAGATCCATTTGATCACCATTCTGTGTGTGTGTGTGTGTGTGTGTGTATTTGTGTAACATCATTTAAAAAATATAAGCACCTAGATTTTTTTCAACATTTGATGCCAGCTCTCTTCAGCTCTTTGAAGTGTTGTAGATGTTATGATGTTGTGTTTTGTTGATGGGTAGTTTGTTTTGGATTTTCTGGGTTGTTGTGGGTTTTTTCTGTGCCAGCTGGAGAATTTTAAATAACCTAATCAGGCATGAGAATGTTATACTTAAAATATGCAGTGCTGAAATCAAGCCATGTTTTCCATGATACCCATTAGAATGGTATAATAATACACTACGCATTGGTAAATATCCAATTAATAGTGTCACTACATGAGATAAATACAAGAGTTGCAATATATCTTAAGCAAATGTGACAGTTTCTTTGGTATATTTCTAGCTTGGGTATGAGGAAAGGGTGGTACGTGAATAACACTTCTATATCTTTAGTATAAATCCTGCAAACACCAGACAGAGCCACACCAAAAGCTCTCTAAAGTCTAAGAGAAGCTTTTCATTGACTTCAGTAGACTTTGGATCAGGACCATAATAATTGTGCCTATACTGAGAACTCTGATCTTTATAGATATTAAGTTTTAGCTCACACCCCATGCACAGAGTTCTTAAAGGGGGGAGGGGGCTTAAAAATATCTAAGGAACCAGAAAAACTTTCCTATCCCAACATAACCTCCATGACCACAGCAGAGCATCCATCTTTTCTGGGATGGAGGAGAAGGAGTCAGCCTTTTGCCCCAGGAGGGGACCAAAGCCATGAGTAATACATTCACAAGAACTAACGAAAGGTCACATGATTTTAAGGAGCACCTGACTACATGAGGGGACACTATAAAGTGCTAGTTTAGGGTCAGCCTTGGGGAAACCAGAGACTGGGAAGTGGTGTCCCATATAGTTTGGTAGAAGGACAGTACAGCAGCAGCAGCCAACGGTCCAGTGTGCATCTCGAAATGTTGTTGTGAAGCACTGGGAAAGAGCTAGATGGACTTGGGAAGCTCTGATAAAGGGTGATAGGTTGAACAGATTTTGTTGTTTTTTAGTAACACCCCTCACCCTGAATGATTCACTTGGAGTTATCACTTTGTGGTGTATGCATATTCAAAAGGCACAGTGATGCACCCAAGATTGGAAGAGTAGAATGACCCTCTTATATGAAACACTTAATACCAAGTGGTTTGCTGAATGTCTCAAAAATATACTTCCAGAAAATAAATAAGTGAAACAAATGCTTATAAGTCACAATTCAGAGCATGAGCAGCAAATCACCAAGTCCCTGTTTACAATATTTCTATTGTTTTTACAGTTCTACATAACTTATGTAAGCACTCTTCTAGGAGCAGTATTTAAGGAAAAAAGTGTTTAACTAATTGTCTTATTATTCACTTTCCTAAGACTTGCTAATATTAAGCAGCACTTCATAAAAATAGCCCAAGAACAGAAAAGCATTATTGATAAAATAATTTTAAATTAGCAAAGATATTAAGTAGAAAAGTCAAAAATGGAATAGTAAAGAACAAAGCAACAAAAACCAAGTCAGCCATTGCTAACTTTTAATGAAGTAAGTTATGGAAAGGTTATTTCTACTCTACGAGTTAACAGTGTGATTCCCCTGCTCATACTCGCACTACTCTTGTCAAGCTCATGTGAATATAAATGGTACTGTATGGATAACAACTATGGAAACAGAGCAAAACTAGAGGGTATGCTCTCTGTGTAGGCAAGCCATGCTTTCAATACAATTACCTGTGCTACTGCACTGCTATTTGTACTCCTGCTAGCTTGATGAGAACTAGTGCAAGTACTGTACATGACCTCCCTGAGCAGGAAATTACACCTCTAGTTCATATTGTAGACATAGCAGAGGAAAGAAAAGAGCAGCAGGATAGATATTTTCTCACTGCACTTCCTCTAAATATTTAGGTGCCTATATGTCTTTGAAGTCAGTAATTTATTATTCTGTTCTAGCCAGGTTCATATCACCATAGCATCTGGGTGCCTTCCAATAATGCATTAAGAGATGTAGTTTATATCTGTCTCTTGTGATTCATTTTGAGACTATTTCAATTTAGGGAGAGAGTTAATGAATATCTGGGGAGCCACCACTGACTCTGAAGGCTTTAAAATAATGACATTTCAGAAAAGGTGGGAGGGAGTGATTTCACCCCAGAAAGCAGCAAAGATAACATGCCTGACTAGAACTGAAGCAAAACTGGCCATTCTCACAATTACCAAAAGAAGAAGAGTTTAACAACATAGCTTCATCTGCTACAGAATCCTGCCTGGTAAAAACAACCTGCTGCAGCAAATCATGTATAATCCATCTTCTCTTGGAAAAGAGAGAGGACAGTTCTTAAACAGGTGCAAATTCTCATAGATCCACTTGAAATCAGTGAACTTTGCATTAGTTGAGAATCCTCCCCATGGATGGGATAACTTCATATGTTTTCCAACCTTTAATGCCTCACATTCTCTAGTAAAGCAGAGGTGTATATACTTTTTAGGGTGTCATCTCTGCAAAGACAAGGTTCCAAAAAATCATGGTTCTGTTTGTAAAATTCAAAGGAGGTACGAATTTGAAACTCTGTTGCATTGCGTGGACACCGCAAAACCCCCTCATCACTAAAGATGGTCCTTTCAGGACATGGTTGGGCCAACATGGGATATGTTGTAACTGTTCTGTGGATAAATACAAAGCGGTTAATCCAGTACTGTTCAAAATCATAACACACTGATGAATGTTTTGTTTTTTTCAAATGTGTTTTAAAGTAAGAAAGGGAACAGAAAGGCATTGTAACAATATGGCACTCAGCTCTCACAACCACCCTTTCTTGTCAGCTATGGTCACAGTCTTTAAACAGTCCTGGCCCCATTTTGGGGACATACCCTGATGGCTTCCTCCACGGAGGCAATGGTTTCACCTTTTCAGGACTCTTCTGACTCCAGCCCTCCAGTTGGGCCATGAGGAGTTCAGATCCCCTTCTGGGAGCTTATTGTGTGGCCACTTCCCCAGTAGCGAGTGAGGGGTCCCAAGTTCACCCGCTACTTGAGGTCCCATCCCAAAAACTCTAACAAATCTGCCTATAGTTCTCTGCACCAATTTCCTATGGCCCCAACCTTTACTGATGTCCAACCATTAGTTCAGGGCTCTTCTGTGGTCAGACCCAGCAGCCAGCCAGCAGTTTTTTCTCACTCTCCCTGACTCTGCCAGCTGTCCGTGGTGCTGCATTTCCCTGTAATCAGTCAGGGGCACCATCCATATTCCTCTGGTTCTAGTAAGGCACTACCTTTCTCTGGCTCTGCAGCTCCTTTTTAATATGGCCCTCCTTGGCTCCAATTGGCTGCTTCCTGCAGCCTCTTATTGGCTAGCTCTTTTCAGCTTCCTCCTGATTGGCTGCTTCCTGCTCAGTCTCTCTAGGACACTCAGAAGACTTAAGTCTGTTGTTCCTTTCCTGGGACACGTGTGGCGGGACCCTAAGGCCTCTAGCAGGGGCCTGCTGGGCTTGCTTCATGCTATCATAGACATATATTAAAAGAGAAAACCATCTGAAGGTAATGAAGCACACTTTGCTTGAAGCAAACTAGCATTATCTAGACTGCATTGCAAAGATGCTAGGAGTGGCAGACAAGCCACAGGGTGCTGCAGGCATTAAGACAGATGAGCAGCCCAAGAGTAAGAAAGGAACAAAAGCGAATAAAAAGCTGCAGTGGTCAAAGAAAAATATATTTTCAATAAATTGTTCAAAAGGTATGATTGTATGACATGATGAAAAATTACTTAAATTGTTCACAGAAATGATTGCTCATTCTGAATAACTATAAGTTAGAAGTAATGAGATAGTGAGCATTGTTGTGCAGTCCAATGATTGTGGACAAATCGATCTAATTTAATGAGCGTGCTATTTAGTGCACTAACATAGCTTTCAATGAACCAAAATACTTTCTAACTCCTTTATTTTCAGTGTGCTCATACTCTATCTCTCTCTTGCTCATCTTTCTTTTGTATTTATTTTTCTCCCACTACAGCACATTACCCATAATATTACCACAGTTCAATTTAATCTTGACACTAATGAGATCCATAGTTTTATAAATAAAAAGACTGAGTGGCTTTTGTTCTGTTTTTACTAATATAAACTATAGAATAAAGAAAAAAATAACACTACATATGCCCCTTCAATAAATCTGTTTGATCAAATTAGGATAAAATATCATCTAAATACTTAGCCAAAGCTAAAGATTTACACTAGAGTAGAGAGTCCATAATGATTGGAATAAAAAAACCTACTGATTTCAGGTTTATAAAGATCTTCTCCAACAACCGTTACTTGAGTAGGCCCACTCACATGAACAAGTTTCACTCATCTTAGACCAGGTATATACTTTTAAACAGTTTAAGCTGACCCAGCTCCGTTGCTCAAATGTCCACACCCTTGAAAAATGTAGTTAAGCCACCCTAACCCCTGATGTAGACAGCAGTAGGTTGACATAAGAATTCTTATTCTTCCATTCACCTACCTGCCACTGAGGAGATAGATTAACTACAGTGAAAGGGGAACCCTTCCCATAGCTGTAGTGAGTGTCTGCACCTAAAGGACTACAGCCACTTTGTTACAGCAGTTTAAATCTAGACATAGCTTAAGTCAGAACTGCAATATCAAGTACTAACACTGAGTTAAGAAGGCACTCCTCCATTAGAAGTCAAGGGAAGTAGTTGTGGGGGGGAGAAAATAGATATTCATGCAACTGCACTGGTAGGACCAATACTGCTGAGACACTGAGCTATGCAATTATAATTAGACTGATTAGAGTCAAGGCATCTGAAGATGCCAGGTATTAGCAGACATTCATATTTTCATACAGTTTAAGAAATGGAAGAGAGAAGAAGTTAAAAGACTACCCAATAATCATCTTTCACTGTCTTCTAGAGCCTGAAGAGCCAAAAGCAACCTGGACAGTTCTAACATCCTTAAGTCAGTTTACATGCCTGGGGCATCCCACAATATGTTCTGAGGTTAATTATGTATTACATGTCAATTTCTGATAAAGCATCAGAAAAACTAAGAGACTATGGTCAGATATATTTCAGCAATGAATAGCATATGGGAGAAAAGAGTCAAGGCAACACCTATTCAGAGGTGTGGCTGATGTCATAATCCTGACCTAGAATTGTTCTATTGAGTAGCACTGACAGAAGCATTTTAAGAGGCTGGATTCCTTTTCTGAAGATATAAATTCAATGCTAATTAGGGCTGCTCATGAGAAATATGTGAATGATAGACAGATTACAATGACAGCATATGTGAAAATACCCTGATCCCACTCTTAACAGCCTAATATTCTCAATTTATATTTTATGAATACTAACCTTGGGCATTTGCCAGTAAGCAAGTAGAAAACTCATCCAAACATATGAAGAACTGCATTTGCTGTTAAAAAAAAATAATCTTTTTGAAACTCTTCCAAAGCCACCAGACAGCCCTGGTTTAGAAAACACTGCCAACAAGGATATTCACAGATAATCTACCGAAACATTACACACCTCCCAAAGCATTTAGCTGGTCTGATTTTCAGCACTCTACCTGTTATCCTGTGAATAAAGAATAACTCATTTTAATTATAAAAAGGAAGGGGGTGTTTTACCCCATTTCACTTCAGCCTTCAACATCTATGTGACTTTAGAAGAGCTATATTTGCTCTATGTTCCATTGTGTTGACTATCAGTACAAAGTTAAATGTTTGGAGAGACTAGTAGTAAACTATACAAGCAATTTAGCATTTGTATGAAGGGAAGTATTTCATGCCCTTAGATAAGTGAAAAATTGATATAAATGTTTTGGCATTTTTATCTGTGTGGCTTTTTAAAATCTTGCTTTAACATGCATCAGAGTACATACTTTTTTTTCAGACAACTAGCTAATCAGGACTATTGCAAAGCTTATTATACATTGATTATACTACTAACCCCAGACCAAAATACTCTGAGATAGCTCTAGAAAATTAAACCATTTTCCAGAATTATAATATATATTAAGACAGAACAACCTGAATATTAGATACCTATTGCTAAATTAACATTCTATTTGCAAATCTCTACGGTGATGACTAAGCTTTCTGCAGGTTAGTATATGATCGAGATGCAATGACATATGATACCACATAGGTGGATCTCCTGGTTTTTCATAATTCTGACACTACTTCAGATACCAAAGAATGCAGAGCCAGCTAAAAAAAAGGGAACTAACACCAGGAAGCAATGGGATTTATTTCTCCTCCCCTTGCCTTGCCCTTTTAAAACTCTCTCTGTGTTGGTGACCAGATAACAAGTGTTAATGAACATCATCAAGCATTCGCAAAAAAACAAAACTGAATGGGGGAGCACACAGAATTGGGACAGCAGAGATAAAGACAAGAAAGAATGGAACCAATGTATGAGGGAGGAACAACAGGAGAAAACACTGTAAACCTGGAAAAGAAATTACTGGGGGGAGGGTTTCTAATTATTAGCAATATTTCTTCTGTAGTACTTATGTAAGCAGAGACTAATACTGGATATATCTGTACCCCTGGCCAGACCTAACTCTTACTAGAAGGCCAACAGAAAAAGTCCCATTATTAAAGAGATTAGAGAACCTAAGTATCGTCTTATATAAAAGAGGATTACACAGATTGTTGAAAGGAAATTTCTCCTTTTCCACTCACATTCAACAAGCAATGAAACTCTTTGTTGTGTGTGACATTTCTTGCAGAAAGCATTACCTATAGATGTGATATTCTGATCAACCAAAGTGACTTCTCACCATGCCTTGAATCACATCTAAAACAAACACCCTGCTTTGGCCATTGTTTTCCTGTTTCTATAGTAACATTTTACTTCAAAAGAGCCCATTAGATTTACATGTAAAAACACCTCACACATCACCACAGTGTCAGTTCCGTTTAATACATAACTGCTAACCACCATGCAAGCCCTGTTTTATTTAAAATTCTAACAAGAATCCTACCTCATATCCATCTGAGATAGAGTTCTAGTTTTGTTTTGTTTTTTAACCTAGGAATTTTCCTTTGCTCCTTTATTTTCCTCCCTTCCCTATATCTGAACTTCATAACATTTTTCCAAGTCTACTTCTCTTCTTCTACCATGCAGCATAACAGTGTGATATTGAAACACCCCAAATCAAAAGCTAAAAGCTAAATGCCCTCCCTCCTCCAACCTCAAATTTTCTACTATAAATGTGACATGGCATAATAATAAAGACAGCCTAAAAACATACTGGTCTAGAACTACCATCAGCATGCACACACTGGTAGGTAAACTTTGCTTTGCTTTGCTTTGCTTTGCTCTTTGATACTGATTAAGTGCATCTGTCTGTGCAAATAGCTGCAAAAGGGAGAGACTGCTTTTGGCAATTTACTGAACTCCTCTTTCGGTCATACAGAAAAGCAGCAGCAAGGTTCTCCTTGCAGAATTTCTTCTGAAATCTTCACAATAATAGGCTGGAGATGGAGAACCAGAGGAAGAAAATCTATTGCCCCTTCATTAAAGTAATACAGTCTTGTCCCTAAACCAATGGATCTTGGGAATCCACGGAATAAATAGGACCGCCTATGCTGATCTACACTGCCCATCCTTTGGCTCCTAATGGAGTTATACTACAAAGGAATCTTGTGGAATTGGCTGCTGCAGAGCAAAAGAGAATATAATCCCAGGGTTTGCAACCCTTTCTGCATGCAGAGGCCAAGAAGAACATTCCCAGGAACATGCTAGATGGGTGGATAGAGCCACATGTGTAGCTGGTGGGAATTATTGAGCCTTTATATATTTAGGCTGCCTACACAGCATGGCTAAAGCTGAAATAAACTACGCAACTTGAGCTACGTCAATTGCGTAACTTAAGTCAAAATAGTTTAACTCAGCTTTTGGTGCTGTCTACACAACAGGGACTACGTCTAGACTGCATCCCTCTGTCGACAGAGGGATGGAAATCAAGCACATAGAAATTGCTAATGAAGCAGGGATTTAAATATCCCGTGCCTCATTAGCATAAACATGGCAACCACTTTTTTTCGAAATGGAGTTTTTTCGAAAAATAAAAGGCAGTCTAGATGCGGATTTATCGAAAATAAAGCCTTTTTCAACAGATCCTGTATTCCTCAAAAAATGAGGTTTACAGGATCTGTCAAAAAAGGCTTTATTTTCAACAGATCCATGTCTAGACTGCCATTTTTTTTTCAAAAAAATCCCATTTCGAAAAAAACAGCAGCCATGTTTATGCTAATGAGGCATGGAATATTTAAATCCCTGCTTCATTAGCAATTTCAATGTGCCTAATCTACGTCTCTCTGTCGACAGAGAGGTGTAGTCTAGACACACCCAGGAAGTCCAAGAAAGAGCACTCTTCCTTTGACTTCCCTTACCCTCATAAAATGAGGGTTATAGGAGTCAGAGTAAGAAATCCTCCAGTTTGACATTATTTTGACATTATGTCGAAATAACTGCTTGTAGTGTAGATGCAGACTATGTTATTTCAGAATAATGTTAGTTATTCTGAAATAACACTGCTGTGTAGACGTACCCCTGAGTCCACAAGAGATGATGAGAAGAGTCTAACCTTCTCCTTTTACTCTCCTGTGGGTGGCAGGCTTTTTGTTCTATTATAGTTGCTCTCCAGTGAAGATGATTCCTTTCAGAAGCTGTACCTTGTAGGTGTTGATGCTTTACTCCACTTCAACAGCAAAACCGAATTTGTACCGATTCCATCTCCTTGCCTCGTGCTCCACACCCAATTGCTGAGAGTCCTCATAAAACTCTTGATCTGAGAACAATTCCTTGCTGCCTGGCACACAGATTGTCACCGTATTTAGCCCCACCTCTTTGGCTGCTTCCATCTCTTCATCAATAATTTCTGCCTCTGGGTTAACTCCTGTTTCTGACTTTGTGCTATGGGAAGTATCCACACTCTCCTTGGGTGTGCACATGGGGTCCTCAACCAGGACTGTGTCCAGTTCTTTATAAAAACAGCAAGTTGTGACTGCAGCACCAGACTGGCTGTTTGCCTCCTTTGCCTTCTGGTACTCCTCACAAAGGACTTGAGAAATGTGACCGTACATGTCCCAGTTCCTACTGGTCACTCACAGCTGTGATTGCACTGATTCTTCACACAACCACTGATAAGATCTAGAAGCGCTGAAGTACTCCAAGAATGAGAGGATCTTGAGCAATAGCCACCCATGTTTTCCTGAGAAGATGCCATGAGGACTGTAATGGGGTGCAGTCACAGATGATCCCTTGGGGGTGCCTCCCGAGGCACTGACACGGCCACTGCGACTCCTCTTCCCACTCTCTGGGGCTCCTTACTGACTGGTCCTGCTGGGCCAGCTCTGCTGTTCTCTCCCAGCCAAGGCCCCAAGCTGAGGTCCTGGCCTCCTCCGAGAAGCAGTAGAGACACTGAACCTCTTCAGGTCCAAGGAGAGTGCAGTTTAGGGCCCAGCTTCCTGAGATACCACTCCCCAAATGGGATCAAAGCCCAAAGAATTAGATAAGGGTAAACCACCTTTAACAATGAAAGGGGGAATGGTAGACACTGGTTCCCCTCCCCCCCCCGGTAGCAATTATTTACACTGGGTTTGATAGAAAATAAAAATGATTTTGTTACGTAAAAGCAGCAGGATTTAAGTAATAATAAGCCGGAACAGGCAGACCAAAGTAGCTTACAATCAAAAGAAACAAAAATGCTTGGCTAATTCTACACTGAAACTTCAGTACAAACTTTGCAAACTCACCCTAAAACCTCTTTTCAGAGTGCCCATCCAAACCAGGGCTGTGTTTCCACCCTGGGGTCTTTGGCCCCTTTCCTTCAGGTGCAGCCCAGCCAAAAGACCAAAACCTCTGCTTTCCTATTCTTTTTGTTAAGGAATTGAGGCCACTCCCTACCAACCACTGCTCAGACCTAAGGACAAAGGAGATTGTTTAACAGTTGGAAGACACCCTCCATGTCTCTCATTCACACATTTAAAACCCACAAAGTATTCCCCACTCCATATGTCTAATTTTACACACAAATGATACATAGATCAAAGTAAGATAAACAGAACTAGAGGATCATGACATGAAGATTGACGGGTTACACGACATAATTCTCTCAAAGCACCTTTGAGTTATGTATATTCATGTCCATAAGTCCATTTCATAAACCATGGGGGGAGGGGAGTCCATCACAGGGACCACTACACAATGAGCCAGATACCAGGAAATGGATTTTAAAGTTCCCAGGGTTTGCATGTGGGAGGACGCATCTGTGTACCTGTTCAAAGCACTAGCCAGAGTGGCTAATTAGGCATTCTGGAATTCAATAAACGTGACAGAAAACCTACTGTAGAACACACTACATCACTGTCAACAGTAAAGGGAAGGAAAGGGACAAAAGTCCCTCATGGAGCTGGAATTTTTTGTCGCCAAAACTGGACATTTGCAGCAACTTTTATCACATTGCAATATGAATGCTCTCTGGGTTTGTTTTCCTACCTTAAAATGCTTTTTGCTTTGGTTTTATTGCCAGATCTTTGATTTATCTTTGAATCATTCACTTGTGTCCAATAGAGCAACCAAGGAGTTTTATGTGAGGAAAACACTGGAATTTTAACAGAGTTCTGCTGATATCCATGGGCTTTGGCTCAGACCTTCTTTTCTCTGTGATTTACGAGAAATTTCATCTTTAAAAAAATAGTAAGTGGATCCAAATGACACTAAAAATCATAATCATATCCACCTTTGCTAAAATAAATGAGCTTTCAAAGTATGCAAGGAGCAGAGTCCACTGACCCCTTTTGGCAGCATTTATCTGTAGTCCTTTTTGTCCCACCAAGGCACACAAAGCAGTGATAACAAATGGGGTAACTGTTATAATGTAAAAAAGCCTAAATAACATGTGATTGCCTTGTCACAACATCATTTTTTGTCTCTCATTTACTTACCACTGTGTTTCTTGGAACGGCTAGTTCCAAGACAAAACCCTCTACAAAGACACGAGCAGGATTGTAAGTAGACTGGACCATTGTAGTCATTGTATGAAAGGAAGGAAACATGGAGCTAACATTACAAAAAATGATATAAAAGCTAGGAAACTAGAACAGTGGAGCAGTGGTTTAAAAACCTACCTGTCAAAATATGAAAACAGTCAAACAAAGGGTGACTGTTCCTATTGAAGGCACCAAAATGTCAGAAACTGTTAAAAAAAAAGGCTAGGTGACTGCAAACAAATTAAACCTGGCTTTTCAGTGTGTTTATCACGACAGCATTTTCTTTTCTGATCATCAGTAAAAATAATAGTGTCTGATACTGTAACATGCTAGACACAGTCAGATGCCCCCAAGATCTATATCCAGACCCACTGATTTCAGTGGAGCTCCCTGTAGGCATATAGCCAAACCACACAGAGAAACCAACAGAACCAGGATCTTATTGATCAAAGGGTGGTAGTAAAGGCAAAATTCAGAGTAATTAAAAAAAACCATTGTCTGTCAAGTGTATCACCTCAGTCCACTTTGGTTACTGTATTAGGAAAAAAAACACAGCTGGCAAGTTTTGCTAAAAACAGTGTGAATGGTCTTCAGCAGTTTGACATTAAGAACCTACAGGGGAAATCCACGAGCAACTCATACAGTGGCTGTTGGAGCCTCAGTATTAACTTTACATTCTGATCATGCTCCTATTTTACACTTGAGAATTGTATTCTTGATGGATTTTTCAAAGGACACACTTGCCATTCTCCTTTACATATTGAAGTTAAAAAAGTCTCAGAGGGTAACCATGTTACTCTGTAACATTAAAAACAACGAGTAGTCCTGTGGCACCTTAGGGTGTGTCTAGACTACACCTCTCTGTCGACAGAGAGATGTACATTAGGCACATCGAAATTGCTAATGAAGCCGGGATTTAAATATCCCATGCCTCATTAGCATAAACATGGCCACCGCTTTTTTTCAAAACGGAGTCTTTTTGAAAAAAACAGCAGTCTAGATGCGGATCTGTCCAAAATAAAGCCTTTTTTGACAGATCCTGTAAACCTCATTTTTTGAGGAATACAGGATCTGTTGAAAAAAGCTTTATTTTCAACAGATCCATGTCTAGACTGCCGTTTTTTCCAAAAAAGCTCCATTTCGAAAAAAGTGGCGGCCATGTTTATGCTAATGAGGTGTGGGATATTTAAATCCCTGCTTCATTAGCAATTTCAACGTGCTTGATTTGCATCCCTCTGTCAAGAGAGGGATGCAGTCTAGATGTAGCCTTAGAGACAAACAAAAAAGGTACCACAGAACTACTAGTTGAAATTGAAGTTAAGTTTATTTTTATATCGTTGCAGACATTTACATGGCATCTCAGTTTTCTGTTTACTTCCAGTCACAATATCTATGTTCTGTACACACATTTGGTCTCCATGCTTTATACAGTAGCCCTCACCAGTGTATTTTATTATTTTAATAGAACTTAATCATAGACATTTCACATCATTTGGTCAATCAATACTACAGTGACATTATTTACACTGCTTATGCTCTTAATGTAAAGCTAAATATGATGGGGACTGTTAATCTTTTGTATCAAATGAGATTTTATTTCTCTCTTTTCATGCTACTGTTTGTTCTTGAAATAAAATGTCAATTATAGTAGGTTGATAGATAGGGGTCAGAAAGCAATTTCTCCCCAGGTCAGACTGGAAATAACCTTGGCGGGGCATTCACCTTCCTCTGTGGCATGTGGGTGAGGGTCGCTTGCAAGGATTATATGGCTATATCTCAACCATTTCCCTGCCATTACAGGGACCTCAGGCACTAGTGCACCTCAGGGCCTCCTACTCTCTGCCTATGGCGCATAATAGTCTAGTCAGCTACAATATTTTCATCTCATTTAAGTTAGTGTGCAGGTGCTGGTGGTGTCAGTGGCCTGCAAAATATGGGCAGTCAAAGGAGATAATGTAAACCTCATTGTAGGAGTAATAGGGGTCTTTTGAAATAGGGGTTTATTTCGAAATTCGGCCGCGTGTAGACGCGGGTAAATACCAGACAAGCATCTTCCGGAAAAAAAAACAGAGGAAGTATGCAAATGCGCAGCGCTATTTGCACCCTTCTCCCGAAATAAAAATTGTGTGTAGATATACCCTATGACTCTGTGTTACGTGGTCTGATATCAGCACTGCACATTTCCAAAATGCGTCATTATTTATTTAATTATGGCCCACACAATCAACTCTACAATGAGTTTTGACTCCACGGTAAGGATGGCATCACTGAAACAGTCAGAGATCTCCTGATCCTTCTTTATCTTCATCCATAAATGTCAGGAAAGCCCCAGAGTGAGGTGTGGCATAATAGATTAAATAATCCCAATGTCATCCCAAAACTGAAGTTCACTATCAAAAAGATTGAGCAGCAAGAATATAGTGGCTAAATATTTATACCTAATTACCAATAATTTTTACTCTTCACTATCACTAGGAACTTGACTGCTCATATGTGATTTTTTTTTCATATTGGTGCACCAAATCATAGCTCTGTATGCAATATGTTGCATCCAAGAACAGTGTAGACCCAACTGTTAGGGTATGTCTAGACTACAAGGCTCTGTCGACAGAGCCATGTAGATGAGTTTACTAGACATAGGAAAATGAAGCGGCGATTTAAACAATTGCCACTTCATTTACATAAAAATGGCCGTCGCGCTGTGCTGATCAGCTGTTTGGCGGCACAACGGGGCAGTCTGGATGCGTCACAGTTGACAAGGGAAGCCTTTGTTGACTGCTCCGTTATGCCTCATGAAATGAGGTTTACTAGAGCGGTTGACAAAGGCTTCCCTTATCGACCGCGGCGCGTCCAGACTGCCCCGCTGTGCCTCCAAACAGCTGATCGGCACAGCACAGCCATTTTGATATAAATGAAGAGGCGATTATTTAAATCGCCACTTCATTTTCCTATGTCTAGTAAACTCATCTACATGGCTCCGTCGATGGAGCCATGTAGTCTAGACATACCCTTAGAGCCATCTATGTTTACAAAATTTTTATCTTCATCCACATCTATATCCACTAAAATGAGCCACAGATATCTACAATGACATGCATGGAGGTGGATACCCATGAATATGAAGCAGATATCCACAGATCTGCAGGACTCTACTAATTGCATAATCCATACTCAGTCCACATTCAGCCAAGACTTATGGAAGTTCTTTCTGAGTAAGCAATCAGTGATATTCCATGGAGCATTTTGGGTCTAATGAATATTTACAGAGATACAAGTATTTAATATCACCACTATGCCTGTTTTGTAAAGGTTTATTAGTTATTTCAGAAAAGTATTCTGCAGTATTAAAAGAAAACAAGCTCCTCTAACTACTATTAACATAATTAAAATATATTCTAATGTTCAAACAGGTATATCCACTATAACCACCTGGAAAAATTCTAACAATACCCTCATCAGGCATGAATAATTTTTTTGAACAGGCAAATACAATACCATCCACTTTATTTGTCATCATTATGGAAAAGTAGTAGAGCTTCAGAACATAGTGTGTTAAATGTTTTTCTTTGAAGATGTGTTTGTGTCAAAGCCCAAAACACTTTATGGAGATCAATCAGTTTTAACTAAGCTTTAAACTAACAATCAGATTTCTGAGGTCCAGAGGAGACCCTTTGGTTACTTAAAGAGAAAAACAAATTAAAAACCTGACCTTTCAGATCTGAAAACAGATGGTTTTGACACAATTTCATTTTGCAATATTTCAGAACTTTGATAGTTGCCACGAAACAGAATTGTCACTCTCTTATCAGCTCTAGCTTGTGGGTTTTGTGATTGGCCTACTTCACTTCCATTACACCATAAGGTTGCACTCTAATTGAGGTTAAAATTCATTTTCACACATTCATAACTTGCCATTCACCTTTGGGGTCAAAATATTCCAAACTTGTATGGAAATTAATTTAGTACCATAGCAGACCAATAACCAAAAAAAGCCACATTCATGGAGTTCCTTAAAATTCAGAAAGAGAATGTTTTGGCAGAAAAAATATCTAATCCCAGAGACAGGACTTCCTGTTTTGTGAATAATAGGTTTCATTCTTCTCCTGTTGATGCCAATAGGAGATGGGTTTTCCCATTGACTTCAGTGGAATCTGGGCCTGATTTTTAGGAAGCACCAGATATGTACAACAAAAACATCTCTTCAGGTGCTTAAAATCTGGTGTTTAGCATTATTTCAATAGGGCACTGTTTATTTATATTACCAATATTAGTTGAATGCAAATTTTACATATGTGCTTATATATACATACACAAAAGCATTCTCTGTTCCAGTGAATTTTTCTACAAATTGGCTAACATTGTTTCTCATCTAAGTAGTATTAAGATAACTGAAGTTTGGCAGGACAACGATTTTCACAACACCTCGGGAAGCACTCAGAGCATTTCACCTCTCCTCTTCCTGCTGGGGAGCTTCTGGGACACAGCAGAGATAGGTAGCCAGGATGGAAGGCCTTTCCCCACAGGAGAACCTAGAACGCTTTGGTTCATACCACATCTCACCATATCGAGGAGCAGCAACAGAAGCAGCCTTTGGACTATGTTTCTTGTCACTTGATTGACAGACTTGCGTATGAGGGGAACAAGTTCAAGATTATTTTCGGGAATAACAGCATTGTGCAAGAGGGTTTTTCTTGAGCAAGAAGGGGCAGTGTAGACAGCTCCTTCTGGCGCAAGAGCCTCTTCTGCAAAAATGGCAGCTCATTAGGGATGCAAATGAGGCTCGGCGATATTCCACACTTAGCCTTATTTGCATATTTCTCACACAAGAAGCTGCGAGTGTAGATATAGCCTAAGGGTACATCTACATGACCGAGGAAGTTTGAAGCTGCTGCTGTCTATCTTCCCAGGTTTCAAATTAGCGGGTCTAGTTAAGACACCTAATTTGAAGTGAGAGGGGCACTCTGGTTGATGCCGGTAACCCTGCTTTCATGAGGACTAAGGGAAGTCAAAGGAAGAGTGTTCTCCCTTTGACTTCCTGCAGCGTAGGCAGCACCATAAGCCAAGTTAAGGTACTTCAACTTCATCCATGCAATTAACATAACTGAAGTTCCGTATTTTAATTTGACTTTGTCCCATAGTGTAGACACACCCTAAGACACTGCTAACGATTATGCTGTGAGAAGTCCCAGTACTTTCTATGGGGTTGTTTGCATGATAAAACATGAATAACTATTTGTAGGTTTGCATCCTATATAAATAATAGAAATAACACACAAATATGACGTGTCATATTAAAAATGGAGACAGTTTACAGATGAATTATCTTTATATTTTCATTTGTAAAATGTCATGTGTAGGTGGACACATAAAATATTATTTCTTAGCAGACTTTCAAAAAGTATTTTCAAAACTTGCCTTGAGTTTTGCACTCTTACTCATGTTCTTTAATAACCTTTTCCACATTAAGGGAGTACTTTACACGATGCAGCCACTGTTTAATTATTAATATGTTTACAACAGTTTAAGATATTTTGCAAATAATGAGCTAATTGCTATAATTATTTGTTTTATTGATATGAAGATTGCCTATGCAAATGTTGTTCATGGTTCAAAATAATGGGAGAAACCCAAACCCCAGAATTATAGCTCTTTAATCAAATGTTCAAAGTGCAGTGAGGATACATATCCCTTCTCTGAACATTGCATATCGGAGCTGTTGCATATTATCCTCCACAACACCTGAAATGGAAAAGTGATTACCCTAATTCAGAATGATCCTTCTAAGTAGGAGGATTTTCCCCCTTCAGCGCTCAAACTGGTGGATTCCCATGCTTGCATTCGCATACACACATAAAAGAGTGTTCTGCCTCCATACCATGTGCTCAAAAACCAGTGAATACCCTCCACTGGGGTTCTGTGTGGTTGAAGGGAGAGGACTGGGGGAAACCAGAAAAGGAAGCTGGGTTATTCTGAATTCTTCCTCCAAAAAGTTTGCAGTATTAGCTTGTGCAGCTTTCTCCTCCATATTCTGCAGCTCTTGAACCGGAGGCTTATTCATGAAACTATAGTAGACTGAGCTCCTGTGCTGCAGAGTGGAGCAAAAGGCATCCCCTGGCATCATGATGGACAGGGCCAGCCCAACCATATAAGTGAATTAGGCCATTGCATAGGGCATCAGGCTTTAAAGGGCACCAAATTAGATGAAGTGCATTTTTTCCTCTATTTAAAAAAAAATATGTTAGTATGTTATCTCTAATAACCAAAAATATCTAATATTGTACTTGTAGAACAGTGCATCATTGCCATGTCAGAAGCTGAGTTATATTATTTATTTCACATTGTGAAGCATGGCTGTGTGTGGAAATATAGTTGAAATGTATCACTGGGTAGCTTCAAAAGAGCACTGGGTGGGTTTGCTGCCTAGGGTTGGGGTCTAGCAGTTCGGTCATTCTCAGTAGCCCAGTGCTGGCCAGTGATGAGTCACTGTTGCTCATGGCTTGGTGAAGGCCAGTCAACAACTGGCAACAGCTGTTCTGCCATGTTCCAAGCCATGATCAATGGCCCAGTGCAAAAACGGTTACAACTCGAAAACAGAGTTCATTCACTATCAAGGAATAAAGATTTTCATAGCTTCCCAACATTCAGTTCCTTTGGAAGAAAAACAGTTGCAGCTTGAAATGAAACTATTTATAGTGCTGACCAGAAAAACTGTGTACAACTCAAAACAGTTAAAACCTTAAAGTGTCAGCTACTGGACAGTTTACCCTATTCAGTATAATTGTGTTATGATTAATTAAAAGTAGCGACAAAAATCATTAAAATATTTATTGTTACATTGTTCATTTCAAATGCCAAGGCCCTGATGGCAGATATGTGGATTAAGGAATTGAAATCCCTGGATTTTTCCATGAGGATAGGGAGGTGATAGAGTATCACGGCTGCCAGGAGCCCACAAAAGATTGCTGAGTTAGGAAATTACTCTCCTACAGCATGAAAATGGAGTCCTTAGGGTTTTACAAATAGGTCTCCTGGAATATTTTTCAGAATGATCCTGCTTCCAGTGAAGTCAAAGGCCTCCTAGCCCATTGACTTCACTGGTACAGGACTGCGCCTTTAATGAGCATCAGAGGTATACAAAGATCCCAGTGATTGACACACATGCTATCTCAAGTGTCCAAAATTGCATATGTGAAGACAAAGGAGCTTCTGGATCCAAACCAAAGACTTTTATTAAACTAACTGCATAGGCTGTAGCACTAGGATTAACTGAATGCCAATTTTTATATTTCACACTGCAAAATGGATTGTAATGGAAGGGCTAGCCGAAGCAGAGTTATGCTAGAGCATTGCCAGGACATGGAATAGTACTGCACTGAACATGTATTTAAAATGGCTTTATTTTAACTATTCTAATTCTCTAAAACAGTGTTTTGTGATATGTCTACACCACATCTAGAAGTGATCCTCCTAGTCTGAGACCAAGGTGTTCTTTATTTTTCCCATCCATGTACAAAATAAATGTTGTTATGTGCATCAAGGCATGTGCAGATATGCACCACCAGTAGAAACACATGCTGCCAGCTGTGGGCACTGTGGGCACTCTGCTAATCCGATGAGCATCATTTTAATCTCTTCTGGGTGGCCACCCAAGCACAGAGTTTACAGTGAACATTGCCTGGAACCACATGTTAACATGCTAAAATAACTGAGTAAACATTGCAGCTTCAGCTCTGAAACCTGGCACCAACACATCATCTGCCCTGCTATTTTTAGAATACTAGCATGAGCCTGCCAGCACAAGCTAGTGGATATGGTTTAGAAAGTTCATTCCCAGATGCAGCATAAATATACTTGTGTTGATTTCAGTATTTAACAAGGGATATGATTAACCTGCACAGTCTTCTCTCTTCCTTCATGTTCTCATATATAATCTGAGCTCCATGTGCCAGACATTCATTTCTTGCGCAAGAGTTGGAGATAATGAATGCTGACCTGTTCCATTTGCAATAAGTGAGTGCTTTCCAGCAAACCCATTATCCTTCTTTATTCTGACCTCCAAAGCAACCAACCCATCCCTCTTCATCCTGTCTCCATCCTCCATGTACTAAAAGACAGTGTTTCCCATTCAGAGTGCCTCAGTGGAACTGCCCTGGTTAAGTATTAAACATACTAAAATTGTGAGAAAGGCAAATCTTTACAGACCATACAGAATTGATTTTTAACAGAGAAATGTAGGAAATTGTATAATGGGGAGCAGCGCACTCTAAAGTCAGGGAAAAATATTTTGCAGAAATCTAGCTATTTTGAGTCGTATGAAGAATGGGAAAACTTGTGATAAGATCACAGCCCTATAAAACAAAATATGCAATAATAATATAGATTTTTATATCCGGCATTATGTCATGACTACCTAGAATGCCATCATTGTACAATATGCTTTCTACTCGCTGATAAAATATTGAGCTTGTTTACACATTCAGAACTGTCTGTCACTGTTCACATGCAGCATGCTGATCTGTGTCGCATTCAAGAGCAGGTCTGTGCTTACACACAATTCCCTCAAAGGCAACATCAAAGGCACCATTTCCCAGACTGCTTTTTATTTTTGTTGACTCTATTGATTTTGTGCCAGAGTTTAGTAGGATTCAGTTTTAATTGATAGTCTTGTAGTTTGTCCCTGGTTTAAATTATTAATGAGCACCATGTCTCCAGTCATCTGTTTGCTGCACTCCACTGTCTCAAAAGTAATTGGCTTCAATATAATACCTGAACATTTGAACAAAGAATGTGAAATATTTGTCTGCTGTGACAGACTAAGAGATTTTGGCACATTCAAGTTCCTACAGTCCAGGATCTTTGAGTGCTACTATAAATGCAGTTTTAAGGGGTTTATAACTTATCCATAAAAATTTTCAGTGGACCAAACTCTGACCCAAAGTCTTGAGCTAGGAATGATAATTGTTTGTATTCTTTTTCTTTTCAATCTGTTTGACAGCACTTAAGCTGCCAGTATAAAAATGAAACCAAAAAGTCCAGAATGTTAATCAGATGTTTTTGTGTCTTCGTATAACTTATTTATTAACTTGGAAAAAATACTTTATCATGATTGTTCAGTATTATGGACATTATCTCTTGGTGTTGCATATGGGATGGTGATACCCATATGATAAACTGCAAAATAAGTGATAAATCACTTTTATCTTGTGCCTTTGACCCTCACTTGAACTCCGCCTAGTAATTCATCTCTGCTGGAACTATTTTTAATAATATATCTCTCAATGGCTTTCAAACTGACTTTTAAGAAAAAGTGCTAGAAATGTGCTTCTTTCTTTTCCCTAAACATAGAATCCTGGGCCTGAACTCTAGAATTTCAATATTCAATTCTCTCCCATTTTTAAACTTATTTGGATTAGGAAATGGTGCTTTGTATTCCTGAAGAAGAATTTCAGTGTGAAAATATGTGCACTGTTTCTTTAATGCCAACCAGAATCCAGACACTAGTAGAATTGTTTATAGAATGAAGGCATAGTGCAGTGGAGAGAAGTAAGCCCTCATTAGGGATAATACTGTTTTACTAGAAGTTCCTTGCTCAGAGTTAGAAAGGGATAACTCTTTCTCTAGCGCTTTGCCATTGTCACGTGACATGTCAGAAGCTGACTCATTTTGAGCCAACATAAATAAGAAGGAAAGAAAACAGCAAAGATCAATCCTCTGAGAAACATTGTTAAGTCCATGGGATGTACAAAGCGGGAGGAGCATTTAACCATATTCTAAAGAATCTCACACAGAGAGCATCCAAGTGCTGCACAAAAACATCAATTCACACGTTCAGAAGGAGAGCTGAAAACAGTCATCAAATCATATAGCTTTGTGGAGAAAATGCTGAAAATAATAATGATATTTTTCTTTAAAACTCTGCTGAGCATTTGTTTCTAAAAAGGAATATAATATATGAATGGATGTACTTTTACAAAAGACTATGCATAGAAGACCAGAGAAATATGGAAGTGTTCATAAGGGTCCTATGGCCAGGATACGGGACTACATAGACCAGTGGTAAGCAGCCTGCGGACCACATGTGGCCTATCAGTCTTCTATGTGCAACCCACAAGACATTTTATTTACCATTGCTCATGCACAGGGTTGCCAGATTCCACTGGGTTTCTGTCTGTGTTGTTTTTTCATACCAGTATTACTAAAAGTGACACACATGTAAATTAAGGGCACATAAAGTGAGGTGCGTGCTGATTGCCCATAACACTGACCATAACAGTTGTGTACTCCCTCTGCGTCCAGTCAAAGCACTGCTATGCTTCAATTGGTACCCCCCACTAATTCTAAGTACACAAGCAGTTAGCAAACTACCCTTTCCTGGGAGACCGTCTTAGTTATGAAATCTTGCAGCCCACTGAGATGAAGGAGAGCCTCCTGCAGCTCACTCACTAGCCTAGATTGGCCATCGCTGACAAAGACCGATCCAATCTGGCAAATCATATTTTTACATTCCTATATCATATTCCTATGTCTAGAGTACTATAAAAATCTTGGAGCAAATTCATATCTAACCTGTCATCATACCAAACTGCTTTCTGAAGTTAAGACAGACTGTTTTAAAAACACATGGGAGAATGCTTTTGAAGATCTAAAGAATCTATTGACTGTCTCTCCAGTAGTGGCATTTTATGATGTCTCCAAGCCTACAGCTGTCTCAGCACATTTAGCAGCAGCTATGGTGTTAGTGGGGTGCTACTCGAGTATCAGAGAGATAGCTGGAAGCACATAGCATTGTTCATTCAGATGGCCTTCACACTAGAGCTGTGCAAATAACTGTTCAGGGTCTAATAGAAAACTTTTAAAAACATTTCTTTTGGGGGGAGAGTTAATTGTTTATCAATACAACTAAAGAAAAAATTGAAACAAAGTAATTTCAAATCAAAACATTTAATTCTGAAAATGTTGAAAAGGCTCAGTGTTCTTTGGGGAGAATGGGGCTCAAATAAAATAATTAAAAGACTGACACAAATTCATAAATGTTTCAGTCAAGCCAAATCTGAATTTTTCAGAAAAAAAAATGTTTTGTCTAAAAAAATCCACCAAAAATATCACTCTGCATCAGTCTTCAAAGCCAGGAATACCCAAAACAGAGAGCAAAAGTTTAATGAGCATAAAAACATGTGAGAGTTTCACAAGACATTTTCTGGGTCTAGTTAATATCAACTTAATGACAATATAAATCATTCATACTAGAGATAGGTAAAGACCAGGTGCCCCATAAGATCAGTGGTGAGCAAGATATGGCCTGTGGACTAGATTTAGCCCAACAAGCTATTTGATCCAGCCCGCAGTCCACCCTGCCATGCCCCTACCCCCAGGCCAGGGGAACATGAGAAGTCTCCTCCCCCCATCAGGAGTGTGTGGAACCTTGAGGGAACCACCCACAGTTCAAAACAGCTGGCGATTCCCTCTAGGCATCGTGCACCCCTGGCAGGGTGGGATGGGGGATGAGAGACTTCACACACTCCCCCCACTCAAACCCCAATTGGTCTGGGGGCGCAGGGGGGTGCATGAAGTCTCCTTCCCCTTCCAGGGGCGCACAGTGCCAGAAGGAACTGCCAACTGTTCAAAACAGCAGGTGGTTTCTTCTGGTGCCACTCCCCATGGCAGGGGGGAAGAGACTTTGCGCACATCCCACCCAGGCCCCTATTGGGTGTAGTAGCTCAGATGATCATGTGTGTTAATTGCTGATAAATATCATGACAGCCAACTGGTCTTCAGTCAATACATCTTTCTTTTCTATGGCTTTCCTATCCTCATCCCAGTCAGGGAGGTCTACCCACCATAGAAGCTCTTCAGTCAAGAGATCCCATCAGAAGTTAAGTGCTATGTATATTAAAGGAGTGTAATATTTTTGTGGTGGATAAGAAATAATAGAAAATAGTATGTCATCATTCCACTCAAATAAACATAATTACCTAAATATCCAAAATCAAATGTAATCTGTTTTCATTTCAATGGAAGTGGTGAACAGAGGAGGAAACTGGATAATCTTTAAACTCATTGATGTCTCATTGTTAAATTGTAAACTCTTTGGGGCAGGGACTGTCTCTGTTCTGTAATTATGCACCATAGGGATCTGGTCCATGATTTGGGCAAGAGAAACTATGGTAATTTAAATAATTGTTTAAAATTTTAGATACATTCTATTTAGAAAAACAATGCTTCTTTGTAAGGCAATAGAATCTTTGCTGACCATGAGTTGGTCTCCCTGCAAAGCCATAACTCTGTTTGTAACATAGCTTGCTGTTGTAGAAATTATGATGTCACAACAATATTATGACTTCAAATGAGGATCAATCAATAAGAGATAAGAAAGTATTAAGAAATAAAAGGCTGTTTTTCAGGCATATAATAAACAATATTATCCATTCCTTATTATTGCCATTAAGAGTAACAGAATTTCAAAGAGTAAGATCCAGGAAACATATTTTCTAACCAGAATCATTTTTGGTCAGTGCTTTCTTGAATATATATTTAAAAATTCAGATTATTAAAAATGGCTCAGCTGCTGAATAGTATAATTGTTTAAATGTATAAAACTGTAAACCATAAGTTCGTGCAATATGAACATTAAATCTGATATTTAGGAATCTATTAATTTATATTCTTTAGTGTTTCATTTTTGCTTTGTTTTGACAATTTTACAATTTTGTGGTTTTATTTTTTTTAAGTCAGGGGAATGCTTTGGTCTTTAACACCAAGACATGCTATGTTAAGATAGCTGTTGCTCCTTAAAAGTTCTGTACCATGATCTTTTGACAAACTGATAGAAAATTATCTAGAAGCTGTTTCAGTGATCACTCTACATTCAAAGATAGAGCTGAAGATCTAAATATATTAAGCAACAAATCTGGTCATGCTGCCTGCTGGTTATTTCTCAGATAAATGATCACAGAAGTAAAACCCATATGATTTCTGCTATCTTTATATCAAACATAAATAATTTTCCTTTCAGTTCAGTTTGGATGTCTTAACATATATCAAAATTGGTAACTGGATAGTTGTTCTTCACTCTGCTGATTTAGGATTTTTCATTAATCTTATTTTGAAAAACAAAACTCTGTTTTACATAATTTTTTTCTACAGACAGAGACTTTTCTATTGCTGTCCACAATTTACTATGTTGTGTATTTAAAAATATATATACAAAACGGTTGCACATTCAGAAAAATTAGGCATATCAGAGCAAGCATCCATACCAAATTCTCTTTCAATCAGTTTTGCCCTTTATAAATGGAAAGTATTCAAATCCAGACAGGCAATATATTATTCAGTATAAATACTGTCATTAATCTGGCTTGATAGGTGTTCTGATCATATGCTTTTGTATAACTATTTAACAGGCTAGTTGTGAAATCTTTACTCATGCTGGAACATGAGTAGGAATTCAACAATTAGGCCATAGATGTTTGTTATTTGGTATTCAAAAAAATAACAGCTCTGATACTGCAAACACTTAGTCATGTTTTTGCTTTTAATGGGAATTGGATCAGGCCCCTAGTAAATTCTTTCCTAATCTGTCTGCTTAGACCACATGTCCATCCAGGAATTTGTCTTCCTTCATATCTCAGCCCTGGCCTACACTACGGCATTATTTCAAAATAATCCCCCTTAGGTCAAATTTATAAGTGGAGCAGCTACACTATCAAGCCCATTATTTCGAAATAATGGGCAGCTTATTTCAAAATCTGTACTCCTGCTTTCTTCAGGGAATAATGCTAATTTCTAAATAGTTATTTCAAAATAGCATTAATGTGGACACTCCAATGCCACTATTTCAAAATAACTACTCCCCAGAGTAATTTGAACTAATTATTCCCCAGTGCTTCCTGGGGGTAGTGCGTCCACATTAATGGAGCTTGCCTGAGACTAATTTAGAGGCTTCCACATAGTGAGAAGTCGCTATTTCCATTTTGTAAAATTGGGAGTTAAGTCAAATTTAGTTAATTTGAAATGATTTCCTAGTGTAGACATGCCCTCAGGGCCAGACTTAGGCCGATTCGACCGATTCAGTCGAATCAGGCCCCGCGCCTAAGGGGGCCCCGCGCCCCTGAACCCGGAAGTGCCGGTGAGTTAGTATTCAGAGCCAGGGGCCCTGCTCCACCAATATGTGGAGCTGGGTCTCTCCCCCGGCTCTGCCTGGAGCAGGCCCTGGACCCCCTGCGCGTCCTCCCACCCCGCCCCCAGAGCGTCCCCCTCGGCCCCAGACCGTCCCTGCCATACGCAGCTCCCCCTCGCCGCCTGCTGCTGCCTTGCGCAGCGTTGCAGGTGGGCGGGGCCCAGGCGTGATGTGACGTCACAGCCCGGGATTTTAAAACTCCTGGGAGGCACGTTGCGTGGCTGCCTCTGGCCCCGGGTTCGGACTCCAGGGCCTGAGTGCAGACTCCGGCCCCGCAACGTGGAAGGCAGAAGGTAGGGAAGGGGCTTGTGTGGCAGCGGCGGTGGCAGAGGTGGAGGGGCTTGGGCTTGGGCTTGAGGGGGAGGGGAAGGGGGAGAGACTTGTGCGAAGGGGGAGGGGCTTGTGTGGAGGGGAAGGGAAGGGGGAGGGGCTTGTGCGGAGGGGAAGGGGGAGGGGGAAGAAAGGGGAAGTCACCAAGAGACAAATGGCAGGGGGCCAAGTGCAGACAATGAGGGAAGGGGCAGGAGGGGAGGTGTCAGTGGGAGGGGGGACAGGGTAATGCTGGAAGAGGAGAGGAGAGGAGAGGGGAAGGGCATTGGGGGCTAGAGGGGGAGGGGAAGGTGCTGGGAGAAGGCTTGAAAGAAGGGGTGGGCATGAGAAAGGTGGGGATGGAGCAAGTCATGTGTGAGGGCACAGAGGGGGGAATGTGTCATGTGTGAGGGCACAGAGGAGGGGAATGGGGCAGAGAGTGGTGAGGGGGTGGGCATCAGGGAAAAAGAGGGCAAAGGGGGCAGGGGCAGTAAAGGAAGGGGGAGGCACCAGGATGGTGCAGGGGTAAGGGAAGATGCAGGTGCCAGAGGATTCTGGGGGGAGGCAGAAGGACAGACACCTGCAGGGGAGGGACCAGCACCAGAGGAGAGAGGCAGGGCAAGTGTGTAGACGGAGGTGTTGGAAGAGGAGATGAGGAGGCGTAGCTCACTTGATCAGAGTGGGGCTACTGGAGGAGTGGGCACAGGGGGGAGCAAAGGGCTGGTGGGGGGGGGGCAGGTCGCAGGAGGGCTGAGGGCAGTGAGAAGGGCCGGAGTCAGGACAGCAGAGGAGGGTGAGGAGTTGGGGGGCAGCAGGCACCAGGGAAGATAATGGAGCAAGGAGAGGAGACATGGCAGAAGAGAGAAAAGGTAAAGGTTTATAAAATATTTATTAATAACTTGGTATGCTGCCCACAGCCAGTTTATTTGTGCCCCGCGGTGCAGTTTGGGTTTATGTGGGGATCAACACATGTCCAGCAAGTGGGAGCCAAAACAAAAAAGTAGTCAGTGTAATGATCTTCTGTTGATATGTGTTTTAGTAGTTAAATTCTTGGACTGTCATTGCTCATGAAAAGTGCTGTCACATGAGTAGAAATTGGGTAAATATTGCATTTTATTAATATCAGCAGAACTGACTTAAATGGGGCCTGTGTGTTGTGTAGTCTTGCCTTAATCTTTGTATTCATGCCTGTCAGTGTGAGAGAAGCTATTTGTATATATTTGCTTACATATGCAGCCACACTTAAGTTGAGGCCCTCAGCATGTTCTGTAAGTATCAGTGTGGCCCCTGGGGCTTCCAAAGTTGAGTTGCCCTAGCTCATTCCTGACAGCTGTCTGTCTAACCTGGTCTTAAATATCTGCAATTTTAGCCCATTGCTTCTCATCCTAACCTCAGAGGCCAAGCAGAACAATTTTTCTTCCTCCTCCTTATGATACTCTTTTAGATACTTGAAAGCTGCTCTCATGTCCCTTTTCGGTCTTCTCTTTTCCAAGGTAAACAAGGCCAATTTCTTCAGCCTTGCCTCATATCTCATGTTCTCTAGACCTTTCATCATTTGTGTTGATCTTCTCTGGACTTTCTCCAGTTTCTCCACATTTCCTGAAATGTGGCGCCCAGAACTGGACATGATACTCCAGCTGGGGCCTAATGTAGATGGCTCATTTCCTGCCTAGGGGACGTGAGACTGGGCGGGTTAATTTCCAATCCTCCTGTTTATTCTTTTCCTAAGCCAGGAGGGCACAGTAGTTCTGATGGGGGTTGGAGAAGGGATGGAAGCCAGATCCAAGATCAGTGAGCCCTGGGAAGTGGGCCCATTGAAAGGAGACTGTACCTGTGGATGCCTTAGGGGTCAGCAGCAAGGGCCTGCTTTGGGAAGCCCCCTCTTTGGAGGTGAATGTGGCAGCATTGAGACACCACCCAGAAGCAGGCACCACAGACACTAACTGCAGGTTCATGGGACGGCTCTCACAGATCTTGCACATGCATAAGATGATAGAACTGCAGGAGGGGGGGCAGTGGCATAGTGAGGGGGCCGGAGGGGTCAATTGCCCCTGGGAGAAAAATAATATAAAATTTAGTTAAAAATAGACGTCACACGTTTTTAAAAGGAATACCATATCTCCTGCCTTTTGTCTCTTTAGGCCCCCAGTTAAAATTTTCAAAAGCACTTGAGTGACTAAAGTCATTTTTGATAATTGGACTTGGAAATGTAAGCTCAGATTTTCAAAGGTAATTAAGCTCCTAAAGAGACAGTTGCCAACTCAGATCTTTAAAGATATCTATCTGATCTTTACACACCTTTGAAAATCTGGTCATAAGTGTCCTAGTCAGTTCTGAACCTGAGATGTAGGAGCCCAGTCCTAATTCCTTCAGGCTTTTTTTTTTTTAATTTGAACATTTATCTACACTAATTCCCCTCCTTTCTCTTTCACTATCCAATAAATGCATGGATCAAAATTATAGGTGCTTTGTGAATATGCTGACTTGAGAGTGGAAAGATTTCATATTGTCATGTATGATTGCTGGTAACCCATCTCAAATATGAAAAACTAGGTTGATACCTGTTCATATCAGGAGCTGTTGAATTCAATTTACCATTTGCAGTATCTCATTAGGATGTTTAGTGTAGAAGATATTGTTTGTTTGTTTTTTATTTATACTGTGGGCAAAGCATGGGCTCACAAGAATTCCTCCATTGTTTTACCATGAGTATCAAAACATTTGGTGTTTTTTCTAAAGGCATGGAGTCAATTGATTATGTAGGAATCTCAGCTTTCATTTTAAAAAAGTTCTCTATACTTCTGGGCCTTACAGCTAAGGAGGAAAGCTTTAAAACATGAACCCTAAATACTCAAGAAACAAAAGGCCAATAAAAATCCAACATGTTTTATTTTTAAAATATCTTATGATTTGTAGACCATTCTCATAACTTTGTGTAGGCATTCCTTGTGATTTTTGTGTTGGCAATACTGCTCTTTGATTGGTTAATTTAGAGCAGTCTCTCCCTTCAGTTTCCTTTTCCACCCTCCTTTTTTGTCACAGGTCATCAGAGAATCATAGAGACAATGGAGAGTAGGGTGAGTCCATGACTATGGTTAATGACTGGTCAGGGTGACTAACTATTATCAGCCAGTGGTCTGAATGAGCTATCTACTGCCATATGTTAATCAACTGTAGGAAAAGGCTTCACAGCAGACCTTATTTATATAGACATACCTACTTTGCCACAGAGATCAGTAGACACACTTGCTGTGTCAAGGTGCTCAATTTTGGCTCTTTTGGGTCGAAATTCACTTAAGACTTGGAGCTGGGAGAATGAAATGTTGTTATCCATATTGTATGATTAAAAGGTAAAAGACCTGAACTTAATACGACCTGGCTTAGGGTCTACCATAACTTGAACACTAAGCAGAGGATAGTGAGTCACAGAAGATGGAAACAGGTTTTATTTCTGGTGGTGTAGAGTCTATTTGGGAGTCCTCAATTATGTGACACTTTACATCCAGTGTTTAAAGGCAGAGCTGGCTAGAATCAATTGAGAGTCCTTGTCTTGTCTCAGTGATCGCTTGAGCAAAAATCATTGATAAAATCTTGTGTAGACTGACTTTGGACTCAACATGCAGGCAATGTGTGTTGAAGGGCAGTGCAAAGGAGGCAATGGTGGTGAGATTCCATATTACCTAGTGAAATCAGTGGTGCTGAAATCACTAAGGACTGGAATTTGACCACAGACTGACACTTTCTTAACAAAGACATTTTTGCTATTTAAAAAGTAATCAATGTAACAGAAAACTGCAACGCTCTCTGGTAACTTTTTAAAAAGTTTTTCAAACTTTAAACTTCATTAAAAAGATTTGATAGTTTGCAACTGAAAATATTTGACCTACACTTAAGGCAACTGATTTAATTTTGTGTAAAATTTTGCATAATAAAGGATGGAATTTTTTTGAAAATGTTCAACTATATTGATGTACATTTTGATCAGATCTACTCCTGATGTGATATTTGTGTGTGGTTCTGACTTGTTGTGTGGGTGGTTTGTGGTTTTTTGTTTTTTTTTTTTTTGCTCAACAAAAAATCCTGGGTGGTGGGGCCCAGCCAAAACTGTTTGAATTGGGCCCTGCACTTCCTAAAGCCAGCCCTGCATGCCCGCACTGGAACTAGGCAACAGAATGGAGACAAAACGTATCTACTCAGACACCTGTTGCCTTCTATCTAGACCCAATGTTTAAAGACACAAAAAACACTAACATCTGCAAAGAGATGAACCATGCCACCCTCCCCCATTCCTGATGAGTAAAGTGAAGGTTCTATCACAAGTATTTTTAGTAAAACTTAGGGGCAGGTCACAGGCCATAAACAACATTTCACAGAGCTGTCCCTAACTTTTACTAAAAGTATCCTGGAAGGGGGGAGGATTATTGGTAGGAGCATTGACAGACAGGTTGTTGGGGCCATTATTTTGGCCCAAAGGTTGGCCCCAGGCCATTGCGTCAATAGTTCCAAAGACCACTGCCCTGGTAGCCCCAGGGCTGGCCACTGGATGCTGCTCCAGCCTTGCCACTTTTTTCCATAGCAGGATCTCACCCAACTCACATCCCCACATAGATACACAAACACACACCGCTTCAGCACTGGGACTGCTCATGCCCTGACACTGTGCAAGTCAGAGAGGCCCCAGAAAGTCTCAGAATCCATATCCTCCATGACAGAATTGTACCCTTTCTGTTGAGACTCTACTATTCACAGATTATTTCCCCTTGGAGGGTAATTGGGCCCTTAGTGTCACAGGAAGCACAGAGGATACAGATGCATGCTTTTGTGGAAAACTCTGCCAGCTGCCTTAAAATTCAATATGAAAATATGGATATGACCATGATGAAAATTAGCAACAAAATTAGCACTGCATCATTGAAGATCTCCTGATCAGAGGCATGACAGGATTTTGCATACAGCTACACTTACTTAATTCAGAGATTAACCTATGGAACTCCTTTAATGTGTGGAACTCCTTGCCAGAGGATGTTGTGAAGATCAGGACCTTAACAGGGTTAAAAAAAGAACTGGATAAATTCATGGAGGTTAGGTCCATCAATACTTATTAGCCAGAATGGGTAGGAATGATGTCCCTAGCCTCTGTTTGTCAGGGGCTGGAAATGGATGACAGGAGAGAGAACACTTGATTCCCTATTCTGTTCACTCCCTCTGGAGCATCTGGCATTGGCCACTGTCAGAAGACAGGATACTGGGCTAGATGGACCTTGGTCTGACCCAGTATGGCCATTCTTATATTCTTAATTCAAAGCTTTTAAAAACGTATTTGCTTTCTGGATTTCAGCCTCTCCATGCAGGCAAGATGAGCGAGTTTCTCTGTGCTCATATAGACCAGTTGCTGACCAAGCTACAAAGCAGGATTTTTGTCATTCACTTTCCCCCATCTTAAGGGATGCAGGGAGGGAACATTTTAAATTCCCCTCTGTTCCCTGGCTGCTAGGTAGCGATGTCAGTGACTTATCTATTCTTTAGCATTTTGTTCATTTTAATGTGACTGGCTTTTTTCACACAATAGTATTTTTGAGCCAATGTGTCATCATCAGAAGAGGTTTTCTTTTCCTTCTTTCCATTTCACATTGGCCTCCACAACAGGCCAGGCAGTAGTTTCAACAAAGCAATCTCTTCTTTCCAAATCTAATGTTACAGGGTCTTCAAATATAATGGCTAGAATATGAAACTAACTAAATTCAAGCTAGAAATGAAGTACAAAATGCTCAGTATAGAGTGTAATTAACCACTGGAGCAGCTTACCTCGGAATCAGATAGATTCATCATCACTTGAAATCTGTACATGGAAACTGCATGTCTTTCTAAATGATATGCCCAACCAGAAGATTATGTGCTTGATGCAGGAATCACTGAGTGAAATACTATTGCCTGTATTACACAAGAAGTTAGACAACATGATCCTAATGGTTGCTTCTAGTATCACATTCCACTGATTCTTTTAAGTTGGGTTACAAACTAAGGGCCTAATCCTAATCCTACCCTGACTACGTTTCCTTTACATTGCTCTGGCATTGCAAAATGAATATAATATTGTCCTAAAGGGAAAGTTTGGAATTCCCTTTCCATAAAGGAATCCCAAGCTGGCAAAAAAAAAAAAAAAAAAAAAAAAAACAGCCAACAACAAAAACCCCAGATGTAGCCAGCTCTATGAGACACCCTATGTGCTAGAAGGAACCACGAGTGAATGTCGCGTTGAAATGTCTCTGGTGATCCTTGCATATGTTCACATTCCCAAGGGGTCCATTACATGTCAGTACAAATCAGAGCAGCCCTGAAGCTGTTCTAATTTACATACCCAATATCACAAGGACAGCCAGAAAAGTGACTCCACTGCACTATGTGGAAAATGGAGCTAGAAGTCACTAATGTAGGGGGATCAGAAATAGTAGCATATCCTTTAAAAAAAGAAGATAGAGTATTGAGTATAAAAAGTTATTGTGAAGAGGTCCTCAAGAATAACAGAGAGCGCCATGGACAGATTGAGGTGTCACAAATTCTTTCCAAAGCAAATATTGGAATCCTTGGGTTTCCAAAATCTAAACATTATGAACATTTTTAAAAAAAATGTTTTGTGGATAAAGTAGCAGAAGCCACCACTCCTCATCCATCAAAACTCAGAGTAAATTATGCTGAGAAGCCTATGTTTGCTGAGACCATTCATCAGCAACCAGATGGTAGATGAGCATAAAGATTCTGACACTGCAGGAAAGAGACCTGAAATGAATGTCACTTGACTTTCTGTCAGTGCAGCATTTACTGTATACCTTATTTTGTGAAATACAGCACTTTCCTCTGGAAATGGAAAGCTGAAATATACGTAACATAATTTGTCCCTAGGAGCATTAATTGTTCAACTTCAGATTTTAATAAGATTTTCCCCAACAAGAGAGGAAAAAACAAAACTTCTGCCACTAGCAAGAATGATTTCCTATTTATAGGATATGCATATTGCTAGAAGAGACAACTTCAGACCAAAATCATATTTAATTAATTAAGAGTATGCCTAACTGAAGATTAAGGGTATTGTTATAATGCAATGCACTGAAGGTTATTTTCGCTTGTCTGCATGTGTGCACAACATCAAAGCAATTACAGACTCTATCCAAATAGACACAATCTCAGCTACTGTAGGCCTCATCTTGTAAACTCTTCATGCACAGAACTTCTATTATCTTCAGTGGAAGTTGTTTGCAAGGCAATTTTATGTGAATTGAGATAGCACCATATATATACTTACTGGATGAATGCTGTACTAAAATTTGTTGATTTGCTGTACAATTAAAAGAATGTTAAAAATATGTTAAGAGACACATCTGTTTCTCTGCTTTATTTTGGAAATATGGTCCTGATCCTATTGATTGGATCCACACAGACAAACCCTGATGTCTGCACTAAACTTCAGCAAGGCCACACATGGGCACATGATTCCGCCCATGTCCATATGCAATATTAGGATCTGTAGTCTTTCAGTGCAAGCAGATGTTATTGGGCAACACTGGGTGAAGGAACTTAACTGCTAGCATTGATGCATCAATCCAATATATTCACATCCCAAATGAAAATATATGCAAGATTAATGCAAGCAATGGAACAAAAGGTCTGTCTAGTATTCCTATTATCAGTAGGTGCATGTTTGCTCTATTTGCTGCTGGTAATTTCATATTTTAAGACAAGCAATTTAGTAATGGGAGCACAACTGAATATGTCATGTTTCACTGTCAAGGCTGTGTGTGTGTCAGGGATATGACTTCCATAGTATAAATAATGAGCTTTATGGATTTTCATAAAACTCTTGGTTTGTGTCACCCTGATCAGCCTGCTCCTGAGCAATACTCCTCCCTTAAGTTTTACTAATTTAACTGTAGCTGTTAATGAAAGACACCTGAGACCAGAGTCTGCTAACCTCTCTGGCAACAAAACAGCTGGTTTAACTAGCTACATTTCAGTCCCACTTGTGCTTTTTCATAGAACCCAATTGTTCCTACAATCTTTTAATGTCCGCTGCTGTCCTGTCCACCTCACACAAAAAATCTGCCTCACATTCATCACGGGAGAAGTGAGCCTTTTCTACCAACACACTGCCGTGTGGATAAAGTTGGTTACATAATAAAACATTCCAACTCTGCTCAGAGCTCCCCTCCTTAATTTCATGCCATGTCTTTCTTTTTTTCAGCATAAAAGGAAATATCAACTAGGAGGCTCTTTTAGGGTTGTAATGGTTAATAAATCTAAGACGAGCCTTCTCAAGCATATTCATATCTACATTTTTAATTCTCTTTTATGCTGTGTAAAAGAGGAAAGTATATGGCTGAAAACAGAAATAAGCTCACTATAGTCACTGGATGTTATGCTAATCACATTGTCTCATTAAATAAATACACATTGGGCAACTAGAATAACATGAGAGGTTCTGAGAAAATAGAAAGGGAATAAAGACAGCAAACAGCAGTGATTCTCATATGTTTACACGGTACGTTACTTGCCTTTGGTTTTCTTCCCTCACATTTTATGACCTATTGTGTTTTATTTCTGTATTACAAGATAAGGTGGCTTAATAATGAGAAATGCAAAGGTATTTCTCCACACTGCTTCTGTTTGGTTATTTTCTTTTCCCCATATGCTTTACTGACTGTGAATGCTGCACAGCTCATAATAATGTATTCACAACCAAGAAGAGACTGGAGTTTACTGATTAAGGGAGATTTTAAAACTTCACATATTCTTTGCAAGCCTCCATTCAATAGTTCATAATAATTGCAAGCAATTGAAAATAAAGCAGATATGAAATGCTTGAGATGCCTAGTCTTAGATTTATTAGCCATTACAGGCCTAGAAGAGCTTCCTAGTCCATTTTCCCTTTCAAGCTTAAAGAAAGAAAGAAAAAGACATCCTCTGTGCATAAATGTTAAAGGTTTCCTTGGTACTGCTACCTTGGAAACACTATGCTAAACGGAGACCAATGAAAATACATTGTGTGGTTCATTCTCACACCATAATCCGTCTAGAAAAGTCTGACTTGGAAAATAGCACTGCTGAACTGAGGCATTGATATTCAGGCTTTGGTTTTTAGATTAATACTTCGGGATGCAGACATTTCCACTCTCTTGTTACTGAATGTACAATAAGTTTCTGCAGTTCTTGAAGATTTTTTTTCCAGAGATAATAAATGTTTTGTATGCATCACGGACCACCTTAGACCCCCCCCCCCCCACCACCACCACCACCTTAGCCCCATTGCCATTTTTCTGTCTGCCAAAGTCTTTAGGGAAACATTCAAGAAGTGTTGCTATTTTCTAAACTACATTCCCTGTAGAATAGCCTAGAAGCTTCCAAGACAAGTGGACCCTTAAAACTTGACCTAGCCTGTGCTAATGACCACTTTACAAAATCAAAAGATTTTTCCACCATCTTTCATTAGGCATAAAAATCACCTTTTCGAATATGTGACAATTGTTTCAAGTTTCCAAGGGACAACATCTTGAAGAAATTGTAATAATATAATAATATTACAATTGAGGATACTGTATATTTGAAAAGTGATATGGAAGCACTGACATATTGGTTTGTACTCTGTAATGATTTTAGCATCTGCTTGGTCAACCGCAGCCCCACTGTAATTAAAGTAACTTCAGGGGTTTTGTTATCCCCTTGTATATAATTTTGTTTCCCATATTTAAATTCCCATGTGTGGCCCTCCCTCCCTTCTCTACCAATTCTTGTGAAGCTACCATGCATTGTTTCTTCATCTTTTATGGAAGCCTGCTAGCAAGGGCCATTTGTATGGATACTTTTTGCTTCTGCATTTCATGACAACTCACCCTTCTTGGGCTCATACTACTGCAAGAAATATGCTGCTCCCTTCTATCCCCATACAGTAACCCCTTAACAATAAGAGACTTGGGCTTTGTAATCAGGTAAAATGAGAACTCAGATAAAAGCTCACGTGTGAAAATGAGAAACTGCATGTCTCCTTTAAAAAATGAAATGGTTTTGTATGACCAAAAAATCTTAATGAGGTGTAAACCTTAACCCATCCTCACAGATCAAATAAAAAAAGTAAACTTCTCAATTTGGAAAAAACTGGAAATAAAAGGAAAGTGAGAGCATACAGACTGAGTTAATTGAAATTCAATTGCTGTAACTGAAAAAGTCAGATAAAATAAAATATGGCTATACACCGATCCATTTGATTTAATTTAATCCATAAAACAGTTATCCAATGGAAACTATTGAAGAGGTGGTAGCTAAAGGCTCAAATGCAGAAATTTTCTTGCAATGCCTTTGTCACCTTATGATCAGATTACATATGGAAACCATTTAGAAACGGAAGTGAGTGCAGAATGCAGCTGATTTCTCATTAAGTAGGGTTTTGTGCCATAAGCACTCAACATGGGGCCACTGGGATATATATCCGTTATCAGTGGGCTGCTGGGTGGAATTTTAAGTGTTATTTTTAACCCGCGAGCCCCAATACTAAAGTCTTATTTGTGAATCTAGTGAAATAGCAAAATGGACAACACCTTTGGGGGCAGAGGAGCTGACAGCCTCCGCAGGCCCCTGGGCAAGGTGGGGAGGGCCAACTCTGCACTCCCGGAAGGGATTGGGCCTCGGGCAGAAGGGGCAGGGCCAGGGGCAGCCAGCTTTCTGTGCCAATCAGAGCATAGCATGTTCCCCACCCCCACCCCATCCCCACCCCCCCAGCACTCAGAGCTGCCTGGCAGCCATGCGGTGCTCTGGCAGTGATTCAAAGGTGCCCAGGGCTCAGCCAGGGCTGCAGTAGCAGCGGCTGCCATCAGGAGCCCTGGGCCCCTTTAATCTCCAGGCCCAGGGGCAGTTGCCCCCTTTCCCCTCCACCTTCCCATCGGTGGGCCTGCTTAGTGGTGAGAACTCTTTGTTCTATGTTTGTATAGTACGTCACACAATGCAGCCCTGGTCTGTGAGTGGGGCTCCTAGGTACTACCACAACACAAATAACAAATACAATCTAGGATAATTTTGACTATATTTAAGGATTTCCAGAATACAGAAAAGAAATGAACAAGGAGCTAAGCACTCATTCAGGCAAAAGAGCGGAGAGAAGCCATAGTGGGGTCACAGTTACCCTCCCCTTCAAGGTAGCAAGGAAGGCCACTCCACCTCACTATGTCAGGGGCAATTAGCAGACATGATGTTAGCATCCTGGCCAGTCTAACAGGGCTGAGACCCAAACGTTTACAGGCTCTGGCCCTTAAGCAGGAGCAGGGTTATCAAGGGGTCTGAAGGCTCTGGCCTTTAGGTGGGGTCGAGCAACCAACAGTCTACAGCAGTGGTTCTCAAAGTGTGGTCTGCAACCATCTTGCAGGCGGGCCTGTACTGATGCGCCAGCCCTGTAATACCACCCCTCCACATGGCTGGGGTGCCAGTGCAGGCTTCCTGCAGCAGAGGGGAGTGGGGGCCAGATCTGGCTCGCAGGGGAGGAAGCAGCTCCACGTGCTGCCACTCTCTCCCCGCTTCCCACCCCTGTTGGAGGAAACCTGCACAGGAAACTGCTTGCCTGGAAGCTTTCCCCGCTGCTTCCATTGGCCAGAATCACACCTGCCCAGAACCCCCCACCTACCCTCAGCTTGCTCCTGCACCCAACCTCCCAGCTAGAGTCCCACCCCCAGGCCTCTCTTGCATCCAATCTCCTGGCCAAACACCCATCCCACCCCTGCACCCTACCTCTCACCCACACCTCACACCTTCACCCCTCCTGCACCCTTCCCCTGCCCAGACCTGGCACCCCCATCCCTGTCCCACTCCCCAGCAGCCGCCTTCCACACACTGAACTCCTCATTTTTGGCCCCACATCAGAGCCTAGGGGGTTCACAAAATCTACTAGCCCTGGGGCCCCAGAAGTGTTAATATGGCCTGTGGGAAGCCGTGAACCTCAGTCCTCCCTTCCCTTCCCTTTCCCCTCCCCTCCCACATGAGGCTGCAGCATGAGGGGAGCAAGGTATCTCAGTCAGCAGTTGCATCAGCAAGGGCTGTGGGTTTTTGTTGTTGTTGTTGTTTTGTTGTTTTGTGGGGGTTGTTAGAAACAAAAAAAACCCCAACATTTTTGTTGCCCTAATGTTTTTATGCTCCAGTAACCTAACATGAATATTTTAGTATTTAAGATATTTAGAGATAAGCAAAGGCATTTTCTCATCATATGTGGATGGCTTGCGGTCCGCGGAAAGGTTTGCATTGAGTGGGTGAGCCACAGGCCAAGAAGTTTGAGAACCGCTAGTCTATAGGCTTGGGGGCCTGCAGTAAGTGAACAGCAAACACGGAAGTCTACAGGCTCTAGGCCAGGGGTAGGGAACCTAAGGCTTGGGAGTCAGATGTGGCCCCCAGCTTGCCTGGATCTGTCCCCCGAGGCTCAGGACTTCCTCTCCCCCAACACTGGGGACCCCCTGCTGGTGTTCCAGCCCCCTCACCACTCCCCATGGGGCTGGAGCACACAGAATCTACTAGCCGGGACCCCCATAGGCTCTGGGATGCAAGGGGAAATGTGAGGAGTGACTTTCTCAGTCAAGGGGCCACGTCAGTGAGGGTTCGTTTTTTTCTTTTCTTCTCACTTGTGTGTGGAAGAAACTGATTTTTCTGTGGGTCAGTGGCCCTGTCAGCCGGTGGTCAGGGCAGTGAGTGGTGTGTGTGTATTATACACCCGAGACTTCAACTGCTAGGACTGGGGTCCTTTAGCAGCGGGCAACCTGGAGGAGGTTGACGGGCGCCCCAAAGAGTTACAGGGAGAGCTTTACACCTCAGACTTTGACTGCTAGGATACACGATCCCTTCGCAGCGGGCAGCCTGGGGAGGCTGAGAGATGCCCCAACGGATCTGTCCCCTGGAAGCGACACGATCCAACGCTCAAGCTCTCCCTATATCTGTCCCTTATGACCGGCTGGAGTTCTTTTTAAAATTGTGCTTGGTTCTGTTACAGCAACTGAAGGAGTCAGGTCACAGCTTAGACAGTTACTATTTTATTGTTACAGGGTAAACTTAGCTGTTAAATGCTACTACTGTGTTACAGATAACACAGCCACTACAAAGGACAGGACAGAAATTACACTAATAAGTCACTTACAGGTACCATGAAACCCTTTTGGTTCTCTGAGCTCTTATTAAATGCATGCAAAATAGACACCTAGCAGGTATATATTCTCACCCCTGCGTTCCAGACTTGGTGTGGCCAGCGTCTTTATCTCAATCCCTCGGGAAGAAGTAGGGCGAGGCTGGGCGTCCCACAGACCTCGGGAGACAACATATACCTGCCAGCAGGTATAGATGATTGGAGCTCAAATGGGGTTGGCTACTAAACCCCTCTTTATACCCCTTGGGTCACGTAGGCTTCTTCCTGGTCTCAAGTGGCCAATTAGGGAAAATGGCTTTGAATGCCAAGTTTCCCAGGAAGGGTGCAAAGCATAATTCACACCTGGGAAAATGCAGACAATGGGCACCTCTAGTATGTGATGGGCGAAGATTCCTCTCCTGGGACAGTGTAGGCGTGTCAATTACTGGTGCTAGCCATCAGGGCAGCAGGAGGTCCCCTGGTTGTCAGCTAGCCCATTTACTGTCTGGTTTCTGTTTATTAGAGTCAGGGACAAGCAGCACCCCTGCGTTCCCAGGGCATCAAAGGCTGACTGCCTTTCTCTTGCTCTCTGGGGGGGGGGGGAAACAAGATGGGGTTCATGTCTGGCTACAGGCCCCCAACCCAAAAAAAGGTTCCCGGCCCCGGCTCTAGGCCCTTTATGCAGGAGGAGAGCAAACATAGCATCTTATAGGCTCTGGGTCCATAGTCAGCAGCAGAGAGAATACAACAGTGTATTAGCTCTGGCGTCCTGGCTTAGGTGGACGACAGACAAAGGCAGACCTCTTGGGCCTCAAGTGAGGAGTCTGCCACCTCCAGGATGGGATGGCAAGAGATAGCGGAATGCTGGCCCGCCCAACTCCGCAACGCCACAGCCCAGGGCCCAAAGAGTGGCAGAGAGTTCCACCACTGTGTCAGCAGGGAATCCAGTCACAACATGCTGACCATGCTTCAGGCAGTGCTACAGGCAGAATGGACTCAGCTGACCCTGGGCCACTTCCTCCCCTCCCCTTTGGGGCATATCTGGATCTACAGGTTGCCCTCCATATCTACACGGCAGTCTGGGCAACTCCCCTGCAGACACAAGTTCCTCTGCAAGCTGGGCATCTCTGAGCTCAGCAGCAAAGTCAGCAACCTAGAACAAGCAGAATGTGTCTGTCTCCTTTGCTGTTGTGGCCCCAACTGAGCTAGGGGGTCCACCTTTTATACTTCCTGTCCCACTTATCCACTCATGGTGGGAGGGATGATGCAGGTCTGGCTTCAACCACCCAGGCATGAAATGTTCCTCCCCTTTAGGATCAGAAGAAGATCACACTACCTTACTACAGAAGCTCTTGGAAAGCATCCTATATGTAGTATCTTCCCAGCATTTCCACAGTGCAAAAGCCACCATAGTAATGGCAAATCGGCCCTCTCTCACCCATTAAGAGTTCCTGCAAAGAGTTAACAAAATAGTAGCTCAGAAAGAACCAGTGACTATGATTCATTTGGACTCTCCAAAGACTTTTGATAAGCTCCTCACTCGAAGCTGTTAAAGAAACTGGGTAACCACAGGGTGAAAGGTAAAGTCCTGTCTTGGATTTAAAACAAGTTAAGAGATAGGAAACATAGTAGAAATAAATGGCCAATTCTCAGTCTGAAAAAAGGTTAATAGAGGAGTGCCCTGGGGATAAGTCTTAGGTCTGGTGTTTTTCAATATATTCATTAACAACCTGAAAGCTGTGGTGAATAGTAAGGTGGCAAGAATTCCTGACAAAATTATTTAGGTCATTCATGACTGGGGAAAGCTGAGTAGAAACTCAGAAATAACTAATGTTAGTTATACATAAATTCAGGAGAGCTCATCTGAAAAGAAACAATTTAAAACTATCTGTAAACACTAATGGATTCTGAATTTGTTAGACCCACATAAGAAAAACAATATTTAAGAGGCACTAGAAAAGGTTCAGAGAAGGGCAACTAAAATGATTAGGGGTTTGGAACGGGTCCCATATGAGGAGAGATTAAAGAGACTGGAACTTTTCAGCTTGGAAAAGAGGAGACTAAGGGGGGGATATGATAGAGGTATATAAAATCATGAGTGGTGTGGAGAAAATGAATAAGGAAAAGCTATTTACTTGTTCCCATAATATAAGAACGAAGGGCCACCAAACGAAACTAATGGGCAGCAGGTTTAAAACAAATAAAAGGAAGTTCTTCTTTACACAGTGCATAGTCAATCTGTGGAACTCCTTGCCTGAGGAGCTTGTAAAGGCTAGGACCATAACAGGGTTTAAAAGAGAACTAGATAAATTCATGGAGGTTAAGTCCATTAACGGCTATTAGCCAGTTTGGGTAAGGAATGGTGTCCCTAGCCTCTGTTTGTCAGAGGGTGGAGATGGATGGGCAGGAGAGAGATCGCTTGATCGTTACCTGTTCGATTCATTCCCTCTGGGACACCTGGCATTGGTCACTGTTGGCAGACAGGGTACTGGGCTGGATGGACCTTTGGTCTGACCCAGTATGGCCATTCTTATGTTCTTATAGTCTTATTGTGGGCAGTTCAATTAATGCTGTGCAGCTGCTCAAAGTACAGCAATGATCAAAATAGACTGCCGTAAGGGACAGCATGAATAATACCAAAAACACAAATACTATAATATAAATCAGTTTTATATCCTCATCTTTAATAGTTCCATTTAGCTTTTTGTCACTTCATCTCAAAAAAGACATCAGAAAAAAAATGTGACAGAGGAAGTTAGTGATATGTTTAGAGCAGTTCATCTGTGGCACATGTCATTGAAAAGTTAACCCTCTTTGCCTACTCAACATAATGCTTTTTTGTGCCACAGGCTTCAAGATCATAAAGTATGTGCAAGTGGTGCCTTTTGGAGTACAACCTGCTTCGTTCACTTCTGATAACTAGCACTCACAGTATTTTCTCCCTTATTGCTTGCCTCTATTTAGCTATATCACCAAGGCTACATAAAAGCAGCATATTCTGCAGAGATGAAGGAAGTTCAAGGAATGTCTGATGATGAAAGGCAACTGGGGTTCAACAAGAGATGTTTCACTATTCCTACTGAGTCCTATTGAATTGATAAGCTGACACACGGTTAGAGTGAAATATTCAAAGAAAACAGCTCCACAGAGTACCAGGGCAGACAGTATAATTGAATGGGTACACACCCATAGAGATAATTTGTAGTAAGAACATGCTTAATGCTAGTGAAAGGTCAGCTAGCCATCCATAAATAAAGCTTTAGTTATGAAGAGCATATTCTAAATTAGGCTGGCAACACGAATATACACTAAATACCATAAAATAATAAATAAGCATTGTATGAGACAATCTATAAGGTGTTTATATGGCCCCCAGCCCTTTGAGGTACAGAAGTACTATTATCCCATTTGACAGATGGGGAACTGAGGCATAAAGAAATTAAGTGACTTACCTTATTAGGGACTCTGTGGTGGCAGACAGGGTACTGGGCTGGATGGACCCAAGACCCAGACTAGCACTCTAATCACTAACTTACCAAACTAAAGAATAGCCTAATGCATAACCCAAACTCTCAGGTAAAAAGGGGCTTCAACCAAGATTCTAGAAATAACAAATCAAGATGCATTAAAATACTTTACATTGTATAGTTTATATATGGATTATAAGCAAAATCAAAAGTAAGAATTTTCTGATATTAGCTTTATGCTTATTTTCTATATAAAACTACAACCTACCCTGTAGGTGTTTCTAATATTCACTGTCTGGGCAATTTTTCATTAGTAGTAAAAGAAAATAAATTTCAAATAACTGATGAAACCAGAATTATCCAGGATTCTGTAAATGGGAAGGTAAAGTAAATGTTATGAAATGACTCTCGTCATGAAGTTCTTCCTCCACCGCAAAAAAGCAAATAATAGTTTTACAGAGTTACAGTAGCATTCTGTAGGAGTTGTGTGGACAGCTTAGCTTTACTCCCTTCTTAACAATTTTGATTGACTGATCCAATTAGAAGGTTATTACATTAATTGACCAGTATTTTGAAATCATGGTGACCTGTACACTTATTGAAAGGCATTTATTAAATTTGCCCTGCACATCTGACCCCATATGCTCTATTATGAGAACCTAGTGATGAATAATAGGGTTTTTATGGGCATATGCACATAAAACTTTAATTTTGGCATTTCCTATATTTTCAGTGCTTGACTCTGTAATGCTAACTTTTTTCTAACATGGTTTGTGTGTGTGTACACTCATACTTGTATATACGTTGCAGCATTTTTTGTTTATAGACAGGGATTAATCAGTTAGGGTATGTCTGCACAAGAAAATCATTTTGAAATAAATAAAATCGAAATAACTCCCAAAATAACAAAATCAAAACAGCACGTCCACACTATGGGGAAGCATCAAAATAGCTCAGAAATAGCGCATCCACACTGTTTGGAGCCTGCCTCAGATTTAGAGCTCTGGAAGCATTTTGGGGAGGGCACCAGGAGGGCGGACACTTCCCGTGGCTGATTGGTCAGGCAAGCTGCGACACGTACTTTCAGGGGCTCCTCTTTCTGGCCATGTCTCACACACCACTCCTCCACTGCCTCCCCTTGTGGGACACCAAACGGACGCAGTGTTCTCTGGTTGCCCTTGCAGATGCCACAGCACTCACAACATGGAGCCGGAGCTGCTGTAAAGTAGCGCCAGGCTCACAGGCCTTGTGCTGTGCCTCCTGATGCAGTTCGTCCACACTGCCCACATGCTTCTCCAGCAGGACAATGATCAGCCCAAACCAGAGGACACCTTCACCCAGGTCCTAGCACTCCTGCTGCTGCAAATGCCCCTCAGTCCCCTGGACATCACTGAACACCTCTTCTGGTGGAGGAAGATCAGTTTGGATGGGTGGGACTGCATCATCCTGCAGCAATGAGATAACCGCAGGTGGCTGCAGAACTTCTGCATGTGGAAGGCCACCTTCCTGGAGCTCTGAGAGTGGCTCGCTCCTGCCTTCAGCCAACAGGACACTCACACGAGACCTGCCACCCCTGTGAAGAAGGGTGTCACCATCACGCTGTAGAAGCTCACCATGCCAGATAGCTACCGCTCAGTCGAGAACCAGTTCAGTGTGGGGAAATCCACAGTCAGGGCCATGCTCCTGCAAGTAGCCAAGGCCATAAACCATGTGCTGCTATGGAGAGTCATCACTTTGGGGAACGTGGACACCATTGTTGAAGGCTTTGCCACCATGGTCTTCCCCAACTGCAGGGGGTCGTAGACAGCAATCACATCCCCATCCTGGCCCCTGAACACTGTGCCTCGGACTACATAACAGAAACGGCTACTTCTCCATGGTGCTGCAGACCCTCATGGACCACAAGGGACGTTTCACCAACATCAACATTGGCTGACCAACAAAGGCACGCAATATCCACATCTTCCAGAACTCCTGCCTCTTCCAAAAGATGCACGCTGGCACTTTTTTCCTTGACTGTACCATCAGAGTTGGGAAGGTGGACATGCCCATTGTAATCCTGGGTGACACAACCTACCTCTTGCTCCCCTGGCTCATGAAGCCCTACACAGGCAACTTGGACCCCACCAAGGAGTACTTCAATGCTAGGCTAAGTAGGTGCCGCATGGCTGAGGATCATGCATTCAGCCACTTAAAGGGGAAGTTCAGGAGTCTCCTCACCCACCTGGACCTCAGCAAGTGCAACATCCCCTTTTTGGTGGTGGCCTGTTGTGTGCTCCACAACCTCTGTGAGAACAAGGGGGAGTCTTTCCTGCCATGGTGGGGGGCAGAGACTGAACAGCTGGCCAGGGCTTATGAGCAGCCAGACATCAATGCTATTCAAGGAGCACATCCAGGGGCTCTGCTCCTCAGAGATGCCTTGAGGGAGAATTTCAGCCAAGACCAGCTGTAAGACTCTCATCTGTGCCTTCCCACAAGGAGCCCCTGCATTCCCCCTGTCTGTCTTTCCTCTCCCACCTTTCCCTTCCTTTGTCCTCCCTTCCCACTTTCCCCCTCCCATGCAGAACAAATAAAAAAGCCATTTTTGTCTGAAAAAACAAGTTGGTTTATTTGGGGGATATACAACAGGGGGTGACTGGGAAAAGAATCTGGAATGGGGGGAGGAGGGAGGCGAGAGGAGATAAGCTCAGGGATGAGGCTGGTACTGGCACCTACTTTGGTCAGCTTGGGAGGCCTCAGCTGCATGAGAGGTCCCACCACCCTGTGTTCTGGAACTCCGGTGGCCCCTGGGGGGCTAAGAGGGGAAGTCATGGAGGTGAGGTGGCTGGTGTCCCACTCCATGCATGAGGCCATGCGCTTCATCACCGAGGTGAGAGAGGAGCACACGGCCTTGTACTGGCATGCCAGCTGGTCCCAGGTGGCCTTCCTCTGCACCCAGTCAGCCCGGCGCTCTTCCCAGTTAGCGGACTGCTCCTGGCACTCCTCATCAAGCCCCTGGACAAGGGCCTGGAGGCAGGCCTTCTGCTCAAGCATTCAGTCTTCCCAGGTGCATTTCCTCTGGTGGATCCTGCAGAGTTGGGAAGATGGTTTACATGCCATGCTCACTGCTGACCCAGCTGTGAAGAAAACTTACAAGGGCAGTCATCCCAGGAGACACTGTATATGAAGCCTAGCCCTCATCTCTGAGCCGACACCAAAGGTTTTGGTTCAGACAATGGCAATGTGCTTAGAGGAAGGCCTAGACCCATGGTCACCAACCAGTCGATCGCGATCGACTGGTCAATCCCGAGGCCTCGACCAGTCGATCGCAAGGAGTTCTGGGCCCCCCATTTCCTCCCATCCCCGAGAAGCCCCACTACCTACCTCGAGCAACAATGGAGGTAGTGGCAGCTTCCCGCGGGGTGGATGGCAGTCCTACAGCTGCACATCACTTCCGGGGGTTGCGGAAATGCACTAGCTGCTTCCTTGCCCCAGCTCCCTGGCATTCCGGGAACTTACTGGGTAAGTCCCCAGAGGCTTTCCCTTCTCTGTGGGAGAGGGGAGTTGGAGCACGTGTGTGGGCTTCCCTGCTCTGTGGGGAGTCGGCCCCGAAGGGTCGCGTGCGCAGGCTTCCCTGCTCCACAGGAGGGGGGAGTCAGGCCCGGTGGAGACCCGCAGGGGGGGTCGGCCCCGGAGGGAGCATGCAACAGAGGCTTTCCTGCTCGGTGGGGGGGGCTCGACCCCAAGGGGTCGTGTACGCGGCCTTCCCTGCTCGGCGGGAGAGGGGGTCAGCCCCGGAGGGAGCGCACGATGGAGGCTTCCCTCCGAGGCTGGTGTAGGGAACTCCCTGACCCCACTGGCACCCTGCCCCCAAACCCTGTTCCTGGCCCCCACCCCCGAACTCTGTTCCTGCCCCCTGCCACAGAACCTTGTCCCCCCACTGCAGAACCTTGTCCCCCACCCTCCTGCCCCCCTGTTCCCTTTCCCCTGCCCCCAGCCACAGAACTGTCCCCCTGCTCCCCCCCCCCCGCTGCAGAAACCTGTCTCCCCTCTGCAGAAACCTGTCACCCCCCGTCCCCCGCTGGCCCCCTGTCTCCCGCTGCAGAAACCTGTCCCCCGCTGGCCCCCTGTCTCCCACTGCAGAAAACTGTCCCCCTGCCCCCTCTGCAGAAACGTGTTCCCCGCTGGCCCCCTGCTGCAGAAACCTGCCCTCCTGGCACCCTGTTCCCTCGTCCCTGCCCCCAGCCGTAGAACCCTGCCCCCACTGGCACCTTGTTCCCTGCCCCAGCACCCACTAGCATCTTCCCCAGTACCATGTCCCTTGCTCCCAATTGACTTTTCTGTGGGTCAGTGACCCCTAACTCAAGACAGGTTCCCTGCCCTTCTCATAAATAAAGACAATGCAGAAACTTTTTGTGTTTGACATAGTGTTTTATTTAAAAATGAAGCCTGGCCAACAAACCCCCAATTGGGGCCAAGTCCCCATCTGGCCACAGCCACTCCTGCACTCCCCCTTCCCCCAGACCCTAGATCTGAGCCTATCATACACTGGAACCCCCTGCCCTGAGCCCCTCACATACCCCAGCCCAAATTCCTGCACCTTCACATCCACAACCCTGTGGCTTGCTTAGTACCCCAACACTGCCTGGCCCGGAGCCCTCTGCCCAAGCCAGCGTCCCCTTCTCCACCTCCTCCTGCATCCAGATTTCCTCCCAGAGCTTGCACCTCTCACCCCTTCCCACACCCAAATCCCTCATTCCCACCCCAGAGCCTACACATCCTGTCTCAACCCAGCGAGGATACGGCTAGACTGCAGGAGTTTTTCAGGATTCTGGAGATATTCCAGAAAAACTCTTCTGCATCCAGGGATGCATTTGTTCTTCCGCTTTTTTTAGTGGAAGAGCAAACATGCTCTTTTGGTCACCCCTATATTCCTCTTTCCACGAGGAATAAGGGGGCTTCCAAAAGAAGGGGGTTTTCTGACATTTGGTCCAGTCTAGAGAGGCCAAATGTTGGAAAAACCTCTTCCTACAGAAGAATTGGAAAAAAAAAGCAGCAGTATAAGATTGGGGATAGCAAGTGATGGAGAGGAGGAGAATAGAAAGGGGCGGGGCTTCAAGAAAGGGGCGGGGCAGTAGATCTTGGCTTGGTCTGTCATTTAAAAAGTGATCTTGGGTGTAAAAATGTTGGAGACCACTGGCCTAGACAGTGAGCACTTTCCTGCAGGGGCACGGACGTTCCAGGGGAGCCTCATTACCCCCACAGCCAGGGGACAAGTAGGCATGGGAAGGGGCCAGACAGGTCATGAGCCTGTGGATGAGAGGGGGGAGACAAGGCAGTTTGGTTTCCTTGTGTGTCCTGCCCATGCCAGGTCCGGTGCTGGTGGTGTCCTGCAGAGAGAGAACTTCTATCCCTGCCCACTGGAAGAGGGAAGGAGGATGTTGTGGGAGGGGTGTGTCAGAGAGTGCTACTGGAGTCCCCTCCTCTTCCTCCCTCTGGCAGGTTCCCATGCAGAGGATTGGTCTCCTCCGCATCGCCACACTTGACCAGGAGCAGGCATGACCCAGTGTGGGCATGACCCTGTGGTATGTGCGACACTGCTGTGTGTTTCCATATGGTGACTTGTCATGGGAAGGTGTCCCATCATGGAGGCTGGAGTAAGGCTGGCCTCTCCAGGAATCTTGTGAGAAGGAGTGAGGGGCTTCTGTGTGAAAGCATCATGGAGCAGAGTGCTTCAGACTGGTGCTCCATCTGCACACATGTGCACAGGTATTGTGCAGCCCCTAGGCAGAGTAGGCCAAGCAAGGAGCACGCAGCCCCTCGCAGCCCATCGCCTGCCTCCATGTGTGTATAGGGAAAGTTATAGAACTCACCTTAAGTGCCTTCTCTGGGTTCGTCTGACACCTGGGAGACATCCTAGGTGGGAGGGGGAGGGACTGGCTCCTGGCTTGCAGGCATGGTCACCTGGTTGGCTTCCTCCTCCTTCTCCTCCACAATCCCACCCTCATGGAGGCTGACACCGGGCATGTCCTGGATGGACTCTATGATGATGGTGTGGAGGTGACCAGCCTCCTCCCAACATGGTATCAAGCTGCTCATAGTAGCAGCAAGCGTGCAGTGCCACCTCAGAGCCATCCCACTCTGCTCCCTGGCCTTGTTGTAGGCCTGCTGCAGCTCTTTTGTTTTCATCCAGACCTGGTCAAGGGTCCAGGTTTGGCCTTTGGTGGCAAGGCTGGCAGCCATCCAGCTGTACACATCATTGTTGCGCTTTCTGGTGTAGAGATCCTGGAGGTTGGTCTCCTTACCCCAGACCTCAGTGAGGTCCAGGATCTCCACACTAGTTCATGCTGGTGCTCTCTTGCACCTTGGCCAATGGCAGCTGAGGGTGCTGCGGGAGTGCTGGCAGCCCTGGGAGGCTCAGAGGGTGCGCTGGGGTCTGCCATGGTTCCGTCTGCTGAGGCTGTATGGCATGGGCCCGGTAAAGCTCTCCATGTGCCACAAGCCCTTTTCCTGCAGCCTGCTGCTTTAAGCTCTGCAGGAGAAGGGGAGCAGTGAGAGCTGGTAGGTGTGGCAAGAACAGCCACAAGTGCAGCTGCAAGAGGCCTCTGGAGGCCAATTATTTTGAATTAGCAGCACCAGATCATCCACACTATTTCAAAATAAGCATTATTCCCTGAGGAAAGCAGGAGTACAGATGTTGAAATAACCAGCCCCTTACTTTGAAGTAATGGTCTTGGTAGTGCAAATGCTCCGCTGCTTATTTCAAAATAAGGGGGGTTACTCCAAAATAACTCCCTCCTGTAGCCCAGGGTTTAGGCTCCAATCCTCAAAAACTTTATGTAATGAGAGTGAATCTCCTGACGTCATTAGGACTGTTCATAGTGCCTAAAGTTAAACACATACACAATAAGTATTTGCAGGATTGGGGCCTTCATTTATCAGAAACTGTTTCTCGGGCTAAGTCTATACTAGGGATGTAATCGACTGGTCAACTAGTCGACTATCCGATAAGCAAATGCTTATCGGGTAGTCGAGTAGGAACTCGACTAGTCACTTCCCCCACACACACACTTGTTGCCTCTATCAGAGAGAGGCAGCAAGGGGGAGCACAAGCTGGTGCTGGGGGGAGCCAACTTAAAAGCCTTTGCGGGGGGGCAGTGGAGGCAACGGTTAAACGGGTAAACAGGGCGAGCAGGGATTGAAACAGTCCCACTCCTGCCAGTCCCACTGCTGCTCCTCTTCCTCTGGAATGTACAAGAGCTGCCTGTGGCTCTTGTACATTTCAAAGGAAGAGGCACAGAGGGGAACCCATGCCAGTGGGAACTGCTTTGCTCCTTGCTGGTGTGGGTTCCTACTGCCTCTCTCCCTCTGAAATGTACAGGAGTTGCCACAGCTCTTGTACATTTCAAAGCCAGGGAGGCAGCAGAAACCAGCCTGCAAACAAACATTTGCAGGACAGAAAAATTTTCACCCACCTCCAGATGCATGTGCATATATTACAAAAAGACTAGAAAATATGCTGTGTTTTTTAAAGTATTCCCACAAGATAATACATGCAGATGCACAGCATAAGTATTTTTTAAAATATTTTGCTGTATTTGAAAATAAAAAATGGGAATGTAAGAGTAATAATCATGTTAATCTTTGTATTTAGAATTGTAGATAGTTTGTATGCATAGGAAGTCCTACAACATACTTCTTCCTTTATATAATGATTTGTGGAAGAAGCAGTTATATCATTATATTTCTCTCACTAGACTCATCCCTTATGTTAAGGACAACAACATTATGGGAAAAAAGTCTAGAGTTCTTCTACATAATGAAAGAAATATTCACTCCAGCAGTTCAAAGCAACAATCTCATATCCTACCATGGCACAGAAAACTCCATCTGGTGTTATTCATACACTCGTCTAGCAAAAACAATATAGTCAAATAAACAAGTTAAGAATAATTGCTAAAAATGTTGGTTATATTTTAAAGTAATTCTGGTACAATAATCAGATTTTCTACCCACAAGTTCTCGTATGACAACTTTTAACCAACCCCCTTGTGGCACAGTGTCAAAATCAAAAGCAATAAAACCAGGCCAAAAAAAGGGGGAGGAGGGAGAAGCATTGGGCCCTTTTTAAATTAAAAAAGCTACTACTATGGATTTTTCCCCAAAATGGGAGCTATCTATAATGTGAAAACCACCAATATCTATGACTTCCTGAAACTGAATAGGAAAAAGTAGTCTCAGAGGATACTTCAGCTCATAGCAAGTGCTAAAACTGTAATGGGTGGTAAAGAATGCAATACTTAGATCACATATTACAGATTCACATTGACATGTCTCTTATGCCTAGCAACATAAGGGCTGAAGATCACAGGATCTTTTGTGAAGAGGGGGAAGTTAGTACCACAGACAATATTCTATTCCAATAACAACAACAAAAAACTATTCCTGCACTCCATGACTACTCAGTATTACACTTACATAATCATTGAAGCACAAGCAATCTGTTTTTTTAATTAATTATGCATCTGATACTGCAATCCATACTCACATGTGGTGCCATTAATTTAGGTGGGAATACTCACATGAGCACCTAAAATCACAGGATTAGATTTGATTGAACATTAAGACAATTTACAGCATTTTGAGTATGGAAAATGATATAAAAACAAGTTCTATTACAGCATACTTTTGGGTTGTGCTCATGAAAGTTCATGATACCATCTACATTTTTGTTAGTCTCTAAGGTGTTGTAAGACTGTTGTTTAAGTTTATTGAGCTTACTTTTAGACTCTGATACCAAGATTTTCAAAATAGGTGCTAAAAGACAGTGGGCTCAGTCAGTGGGCTGATTTTCAAAAGTTCTGAGCAGCTGGAAGGTCCCAGAAGGTCTCCTGAGAGCTTTTGGATATTTAGCACTTCTGAACAATCAGCTCACTGATTTAGGAGCCTAAGCTAGGATAAATTTATAAATCTAATTTAAGGGTCTTCCTTTTGAAAATCTTGGCCTGATTGTCCCAAACTATGTTCTGACTAGCCAGTAGCTCTTGGTAATTTCACATTCATATCCTAACTCAAAATCACATAATACTCTTACAGCAATAAACAAAATTAGTTTATGGATTAACAGGGTACTGGTTCCCGTATTCAGTGACTGATGGCACAATATATTCCGTACTACAAATTCATCAAATAGGAACTATTGGTTTACTGCGGTGCATTTTATGGGGGCCTATTTAATTCCAGTCTATCCAATAACAGCATCAGAAGTACACCAGTTGCCATGAAAAATATAGCAGGAAGTATTCAGAAAGACTCAACACTGCTCCCATTTAAGCCAATTGCAGTTCTACCATTGACTTCAGTGACACTGAGTTACGCTCACTGTGAGGGATTTAGGAAAGTCCACCCAATAATTTTGTAATGGCCTGTGCTTTGCTCTCCCTAAGTTTCTATAGGACAGATCAAACACATCCTTCTTTCCAGATTGTCAGCTGTGCTTTTCCAGGCTAAGTGCAGAGTGCTGTACAGTTAGCAGTGGTCTATACTAGGGAGTTATTGCAAAATAACAAGCAGAGAGTCTACACTACCAAGCCTGTTATTTTGAAATAAGGGGCTGGTTATTTCAAAATAATAACTCCAGCTTTCCACAAAGAATAACGCTATTTCAAAATAGTTATTTCAAAATAGCAGTAGTCGGATGCTCCTCTGCTGCTATTTCCAGATAACTACTCCCCAAAGTCATTCAGAGTAATTACTCCCCAGTGCTTCCTGGGGCTCTAAGTTGAGGTAGCACATCCACATTAAAGGAGCCTGCCTTGGACTAATTTTGAGTCATCCCTGTAGTGTGGATATGCTATTTCAAAATAGTTATTTGAGGAGTTATTATTTCAAAATAAGTTATTTTGAAATAATTTCATGGTGTAGACATGTCCTTACTCACTCACAGCTACTCACATCCCTCAGTTGTACACTCTGGCTGTGACTGTCCAATTTGCATAATCGTTATGGTTGCTTTTCTAAGCATATGAGGCAAGATGTTCAAAGGAGAGCAAAAAAAAAAAAAAGTGAGGCACCCAAAATACCATTGAAGATCAGTGAGAGTTGGGAGCTTAAACCCCTTAGTCCCTTTTGCAAGTCCCACCCACTCTATGAAAATCAATGTACTTTGGTTGGCTGGCAGCCAATATTAACTAACCACAGTGCCTACCCTTTGTATGGCTATTTCTCAAAAAATAGACTGTGAATATGCAAGTGTCTCCATGCTAATTGTCTTCTACAATCCCTCTGCTCTGATAAGTTCCAGGACTGGGAATGTTTGCCACAGTAGATGCTGTTTCACAGACTCCAGTAGAAGCAGAAAGACAGGAATATATGTGCCCTGATGGGGATTTCTCAAAAAATAGACTGTGAATATGCAAGTGTCTCCATGCTAATTGTCTTCTACAATCCCTCTGCTCTGATAAGTTCCAGGACTGGGAATGTTTGCCACAGTAGATGCTGTTTCACAGACTCCAGTAGAAGCAGAAAGACAGGAATATATATATACACTACTTCACTCTGCACATGTCCATCTCTTTTTCTTCCCTCACTACCAGCACAGTTTTTCTCTCAATCCCTTGGAACAACATCCCAGGGTATGTCTAGACTACAGGGTTTTTTTCGAAAAAAGTGGCCTTTTTTTTTAAAAACTTGACCTGTGTCTAGATTGCAGCCACGTTCTTTCAAAAGTAAATCGAAAGAACATGGCAGTTTTTTCAACTGCGGAAAACCTCATTTTACGAGGAAGAATGCCTTTTTTCGAAAGTGCTCTTTCGAAAAAAGGCGCTATGTAATGCAAACTGTGCTTTTTCAAAAGTACTGGTTGTAGTCTAGACGCTCTTTTTCGAAAGAGGCTTTTTCTAAAGTATCTTTTGAAAAAGCCTCTTTCGAAAGAGGCTTGCAGTCTAGACGTAGCCCCATACCATGTTTACCACCCACCTGCTCTCTTAATTCTCTCCTTTTAAAGGTGCTGAGCATTTAGCAGTTACCAGTGAAGTCAACAACAGCTACCAGTTGCTCAAAGTTAGACCACTTATAGGAAGTGCCTCACTACAAATTTAATATTCTGAAGGCTCCAATTTTTAAAAATGTTGGCCTTTAACTTTGTTTTTTTAAATTACCTTTCAAACTGCTTAACAACTTTTTTTTCTTACAGTGCTATTCTGCTTTCATTTCATTATGGTTCCACATGACAATACATTTGAAGCTGCCCCCAATTAACCTGATAACCATTTCCTGGAATAGTTAATTCCTTTTACTTTGACACAGTCTGCATTACCACCTCATGAAGAGTAAACCCCTTCAAATTATGTTTAAATAACCTGAGGGTACATAGAATCATAGAACACTAGAACTGGAAGGGATCTCGAGAGGTCATCGAGTCCAATCCCCTGCCCTCATGGCAGCACCCAGTACCATCTAGACCATCCCTGATAGATGTCTATCTAACCTGCTCTTAAATATCTCCAGAGATGGAGATTCCACAACATCTACCCAGAAATGTTATTTCAGAATAACTGACATTCTGAAATAACGTCGACCGCGTCTACACTACAAATGGTTATTTCAACATAATGTCAAAATAATATTGAGCCAGAGAACTTCTTACTTCAACTCCTGTAACCCTCATTTTATGAGTAAGGGAGGTCAGAGAAAGAGTGCTCTTTCTTGGACTTCCTGTTGTATAGACAGTGCCAAAAGCTGAAATAAGCTAGTTCGACTTAAGTTACGCAATTGATGTAGCTCAAGTTGCATAGCTTATTTTGGTTTCAGCCCTGCTGTGTAGACATGCCCTGAGTGATCCTACACATTTCATTATTTATCCTTTCAAACTTCTTCCCTCCACAACTGTTCTATCAAAGTTTCTAACTGGCAGCTCCCATAAGAACAAAGATGGCCGTGGAAATTAATTTCAAACACAAGTTGTTGTTCGCTGATCACCAAAGCATTAAGAAAAGGAGAGGGAACTGGGATCTCTTTCATATAGGCTATTTTAATAAGTTTAAGGAGAAATATAGTGTCCTTCAGTTTCACAAGAGCATCTCCTCATTTTCCAAGGCTGGATTAAACCATAGGCACACCAGGGCTCTGGCCACTTGTGATACTTGATTGCTCATGGTTGTAAGGAAAAATTTGAAAAACATCTTGGCCACCATGGATGTAGAAGCTCTTTACACCAACATTCCACATAAAGGTAGATTATGGGCTATCAGGAACACCATCCCTGATGACACTGCACACCTGGTTATAGAGCTCTGCGACTTCGTCCTCACCCACAACTATTTCCCATTCGGAGACAATTTGTATCTTCAAGTCAGCAGCACAGCCAGGGGCACCCTCATGGCCCCACAATATGTCAACGTCTTTCTGGCTGACCTTGAACCACGTTTCCTCAGCTCTCGCACACTAGCACCCTTATTCTACTTACACTACATTGATGGCATCTTCATCATATGGACCCACCAGAAAGAGACCCTTGAAGAATTTCACAGGGATTTCAACAACTTCCATCCCACCATCAACCTCAGCCTGGATCTGCCCACTTGAGAGATCCACCTACCGACCACTACACTTACCTTCATGCCTCTAGCTTCCATCCAAGACACATTTCTCAATCTATTGCTTACAGCCAAGCCCTAAAATACAACCCGATTTGTTCCAATCCCACAGACAGAGACAAATACCTACAGGATCTATACAGAGCATTATTAAAACTGAAATATCCACCCGGAGAAGTGAAAAAACAGATCAACAGAGCCAGAAGAATACCCAGACATGAACTACGAGACAGGCCAAGAAGAGAAAACAACAGAATTTCACTTGTCATCACCTATAGTCCACAACTTAAACCCCTCCAATGCATTATCAGCAATCTACAACCTATCCTGGAAAATGACCCCTCACTCTCACAGGCCTTGGGGGAAAGGCCAATCTTCACTTACAGACAACTCCCTAACCTCAAACAAATTTTTTCCGGTAACCATGCAGCACACCTCCATCACAATCATCCATGAATCTACCCCTGCAATCAGCTCTGGTGCCAACTCTGTCCACACATCTACACAAGTGATTTCATCAATGGACCCAACCACATCAGCCACTACATCAGAGTGTCATTTAACTGCACATCCACAAATGTGATCTATGCCATCAAATGCCAGCAATGCCCCTCTGCCATGTATATTGGCCAAACTGGACTGTCTCTACAGGAAAGAATTAATGGACACAAATCAGATATCCAAAAAAGCAACACACGGGAACCTGTTGGAGAACACTTTAACCTGCCCGTGTACTGATTAATGGATCTCAAAGTCACCGTGTTGTTTCAGGCCAATTTCACAAGTCAAATACACAGGGAAGCCTTGGAACTTCATTTCATTTACAGGTTTGGGACCCATCACAAAGGAATGAATAAAGACATTACCTGGCTAGCACACTACTTTCCACATCCTAATAACTTAAAAAACCAAACGATGGGTACTTAAGAACAATTTGCACCTTTTCTATCAGCTTCATGTAACATGAATACTCTAATTGACATTTTTCCCCTTCCTTCTCTCACCTCCCAGTCCTCTTCCCCTAATATTTATTTTGGAACTGGACCTCTAATACTCCATTAATCTGAAGAAGTGGGTCATGCCCAGGAAAGCTCATGATACCATCTACATGTTTTGTTAGTCTTTTTAAAATGCTGCTAGACTATTTGTTGCCTTGAACCAGTACAGCGACCTTGGTTGGAGACTGTCTGACAAGTGTGAGCAGCCCCATACACCTGAAGTTAACACTGTCAACATCACCCAAGGCAGGACTTTGTAAAAGGAATAGGGGAGGGACTAGCCCACCTACACAAACAAGCTGTTATCTTCCACCTGCTGGGGTTAGTACTGAGGATACCTCTGCTGGCACTCCTGCCTTTGTGAGAGGACAGAGAGAGAATTCCTTCCGCATTTGTGAGGGGGCAGCTCACTCCTGCCACTTTTGGGGTTGTCAGGGACCCCCATTCTGCTGTTCTTGCCACCACCTTTTCATGGTATGCTTAGGGTACCAGGTTGCCTCTGTCTGATCTTGCATTTACCTAGGTACCAGACACAATAGGAATTTAAGTGCCTACAGAAAGAAAATACACAGTCTCAAAGTGCTTTCCTGCTAAATGATTGCTGATGGCTTTATACTTCTGACTCAGTAAGGTAAAAGCTTCCTGACCCCCCTCCCCAAACACTGGGCTACCTGCAAATACAAGAAAGAGATAAGTTTTTGTTTTCGGTAATTGGATGGTGGTAAAATGCAGCAGAAGGAAAAAAAATGGGTATGTCCTCAGTTAACACCTCTGCCTCCATTAGGTACAATAAGCAATCTGTTTTCTCATTAGTGGTTACCTTGGCAAAGCAATAGTACTGACAGTAACTCAAGTGATCAAACTGAAAAGTCATCTATCTATCTTCTTTAGGACACAAATCAGACCTGTATTTGTAATACAATCTTTTGGAAATATAAATGTTCCTATTCTGACATCTAGTGTTGCAGAACATTTTTACATGTAAGTTTTTAGTTTTGTGCCTGGCTCAGTTACTGTGGTATGCAGTACCCTCTTGTGGAAATCCTGCAGCACTGTGCACTGAAAAATATCCAGGCTTTACAAATGGAGAAAATAAAAAATAGTCTTTCCTTATCTCATAGGCCCTGGTCTTACAAACCACCAAGAAGGCTGCTTATCATATGATATATATGCATAATTTCTATTAGGTATAAGGGGAACAATGGGAGAACAGACACCAATGTTCTTATCTTTCTGTAAATTCAACTAATTTTGTTTCTAGGCAGTGAAATTAAAACAATGATAAACCTAAAGTATGTTCTTAATCTTTCAATACACACACACACACACACACCATTTAGTTAGCAGGAGACACTTATCACACGATGTAACCAGTAGTTACTTCTAAAGATTTAATAGTCTCTTTACATGAACATTACTGCTACATTTACACTCTTGTCATAAATCTGCAACTGTCCCTAGCAATTAGACACTTGCAAAAATACTTTTTTGAACCATGCAATGAAACACTTTAAAAAAAGAAAACCATGAAGTTTGTTGCCAAATCTGAAGAGTTGCTAAAAGTACTAAATTTAATTAATCCTAACAGATGATAATGAAAAGCCACTATTGGCTGTAGTTTAGAATGATGCCACACTCCTGTAAAGAGGAAGACTGCTCTCAACCAATGAGACTCCAGCCTGGCAAAGCAAGGAGAAGGCTTTAGACCTGGTAGTCTCTCTTCAGTGGACTGAGGTCAGATATCCTGCTGATTCTGCTAGACCAGTTAGATCATTCTGCAGCTGAGGCTTGGTGTACACTACCAACTTATGTTGGTAGAACTAAAAATATCCACATCCCTGAGCAATGCAATCCAGCTCCCTGTGTAGACAGCACTGTCAACAGGAAGGCTTCTCGCTTCAACACAGCTACTGCCTCTCAGGGAGGTAGATTATCTATGTTTGCTGTCTGTGAAATAGAAGCTCTCACATCAGCATAGCTAGCTTTTTCATTAAGTACTAGAGTGGCACGTGACATCGCAGCTGCATCGCTTAGGTCAGCGATCAGCAACCTACACCACATGTGCCAAAAGTGGCACGGGAGCCGATTTTCAAGTCCTCCCTCTTCCCCGCAGCAGGTTAGGCTGCGGTGGGAGGAGGCAGCACTGGGGCGGAGGCTCCTCAGCGGTGCCTCCGGGTCCTGCCCGAGACTACGTGGCTGCAGCAGCATCGCCTCTGGCCTCCGACCACCCCGGAGACCGAAGGTGCCACTGCCGCAGCTATGTAGTCCTGAGCTGGCTCCAGAGGCTAGAGGCACCGCAGCCATGCAGTCCCAGGTTGACCCCAGAGGCACCGCTGTGGCTGGGTCTGGGGCTGGCCTGGGACTGCATGGCCACAGGAGTGGTGCCTCTGGCCTCTGGCCCAGGACCATGTGGCCGTGGTCGTGGCAGCAGCACCTCCAGGGATTGCATGGCCATGGCAGTTGCTACAAGGGGGCACAAAGCCAGGTAAGCATCCCACCTCATACCCAGACCCTCACACCCCAATCCCCCTCACTCACTCCCTTGCCTCCCACCAAGACCCCGCACCTCCATCTTGCTCTGACACCCTCCCTTGTTCCTACACCCTCCCTCCTGGCCAGACACCCTACCCCCACCTTGCTCCTGCATCTACTGTTGCTCCTGTACCCTCCTCCCTGACCACACACTGCACCCTTCTTTGCTTCTGTTCCCTCTACCTGGCCAGACACCCTACTCCCAGATTGCTTCTGCACCCTACCTCCCCCTCCCAGATCCTTCACCACCATCCCTATCCCACTTTCTGGCAGCCCAGTCTCGCACACTGAACCCCTCATTTTTATCCCTACCCCAGAGCCTAACGAGGTCCATAAAATCCAGTAACGCCAGCACCCCAGAAAAATAAATCTGGCCTATGGGAAACTCTGAACCTCAGTCTCCCTGTCCCTTCCCCTCATCCTGTGAGGCTGGAGCACTCGATGAGTGAGGTGTCTCAGCTGGGGGCCACGTCAATGAGGGCAGAAATATTTAATAATGGATCTTTAATCAAGCAGAAGACGACATAAGATCCAGTAGGTAGAAGCTGAAACTAGACAAATTCAGACTGGCAATAAGGTATACATTTTTAAGAGAGTAATTAACCTCAGAGCTAAAGGTCATGGAAGATTCTCCATCCCTAATCATTTTAAAATTAGTTAGATTTTTTTCCTAAAATACGTGATCTAAAAATCTTAGGAAAGTTTCAGAGGTCAGACTAAATAATCACAATGGTCATCTTCTTGCCTTGGAATCTATGAATCACAGTGATGGACTCAGAGTTCCAAGATTTAAGCACCTTCATCCACTCCCAATCCATTGTACAGGTTGGGACTTGGATAAAAGTCTGGAATAAGAAGAGAGAGGTGCTGTTCAAAGACTTGGAGAAGTCATAATTTCCAGAAGCATGGACATCTGTCTACCTACTACCAAGGATCACAAGATCAGATGCTTCTAGACTCCTTTGCTACTCATGGATTTATACAACATAGCAATGCCCAGAAATGCCTTTACTCATTTAACTCCAACATATGTCTGGTACCCACATGTATTGAAAGTAGACTCCACCATAAACTAAGTTTTAAGATAGAAGACTCATCCAGTTCAGACTGCAGCTCTTGGTCTTTTGAACAAAATGGGCCAACAGACTTGTTCTCTACACCCTAGCAGTGGTTGCTAGTGAATTCCCAAATTCAGTTTGGGTGCTGGATACCATCCAAAAGCCCTAATGATCCAGGAACCAGATACCTCTTTCATTGATCTAACTTGCCTGATTGATTTGTCCAGAACACATAGTCTAACTGTTCCAAATGAGCATTGCATTTTTTGGCCGTAATTCTTTACCTCTGGAATTTCTAATCATGCAGAAATTACCCAGTTTAAGATGCACCTCTTAGTCAAGGATTTTCTCCAAGAAGCAACTCTGTTACACTGCAGCATTCAGGCTAGTAATAATGGTTTCCTCACTTCTATTATATAATCCTTATGGTGCTGCAGAGGTGGTGGGGAGAGAGAGCATTTGCTTTCCAAGGATTACGTTGTTATCCCCTTACTCACATAAGTAGCATCAGTGAAGTCAATAGGACTACTTACATGCTTTTATATATAATATATATATATACTGCTGTCTAGTGTAAATAGGGCAGCATCACCAACTGGCCTGATACAGAGGAACAACGCAGATGAGGGAATAACTTTTATTGGGACAAATTCTGTTGGAGAGCTTTTGAGGTGACACAGAGCTCTTCTTAAGGTCTGGGGAATGTATTCAGAATACTCAGAAGCTTGTTTCTCTTAAAAGACAAGTTGGTTCAATAAGGCACCAACTCCGTGGGAGCACCTGACAAAAAAAAAGTAAGTGCTTAGCACTAATTGGCAGCCACACTCTCTTCCCTTCCCCACCCCTTCTACCCGCATGCAGCCCCCGCCGATCAAATCCATTTCATTTCTCTCAGTACCTCTGGCATACTGTGGAACAGCTGAACACTGGGAGGGAGCCAGAGGAGCAGGGATGGGGTGTGCTCTAAGGGAGGGGGAATGGAAAGAGGAAGAGCACTGGTGGAGTAGGGACAGGGCTGGAGGTGGATTTACACCCCCAACTTAGGAGCTGGTACCTGTGAACTCTAATTCACCCACCTCATCTTTCTAGTATCCCAGAACTGACATGGCTATACCACCATTGCCTACATGATTCAGAGGAAGCATTTTCCCCTTTAATCTAAGCCAGTGGTCCCCAACCTTTCGGGGCTGCCGGGCGCCCAGGGGCGGGGCCTTTCATGCGCCGTACGTCCAGAGTCGCTCATGCACTGCGCCCCAGGGTGGGGCCGCCCATGCGCCACGCACACAGGGCTGGCACCGCGCATGTGCCGCGTGCCCAGGGGCGGGGCCGCCCAAGCACCATGAACCTGGGGCTGGCACCAGCATGTGCTGTGCACCCGGGGCAGGGGCCACCCATGCACCACGTGCCTGGGGCCGGCACCGGCATATGCCACGTGCCCGGGGGCGGGGCTGGCCCAGATTGTTTGGCAGGCGCACATAAATGCCCCAGCGGGCGCCCTGGCACCCACGGGCACCATGTTGGGGACCACTGATCTAAGCCATGCAAATTACACTGAGGCTATGTCTACACTGCCATTTTTTTTCCCCGTAGAAGATATGCAAATCGCACTCTCATTTGCATATCTTCTGCAGAACCTTTTTTGCAGAAGAGGTTTTGCCGATAAAAAGCCCCATGTAGACGGGGCCATTTGTCAGAAAACACCCCTTTTTCGCAGGATCCCTTTTTCCTCAATGTTGGAGGAGAAAGAAGGAAGAGCTTAGGATGAGCAGCAATGGCTTCAGAATTTCTGCAAAATTCTGTGAAAGAATACCTTCCTGGAGCTGTGAGTGGCTCGCTCCTGCCCATAGGCAATGGGACACCCATATGCAATTTGCCATCCCCCTCCAGAAGCGGGTTGCCATTGCTATCTGGAAGCTCATTATGCTGAACAGCTACCAATCCATCGGGAACCAGGTTGGCATGGGGAAATCAACCGTCACGGCAGCGTTCATGCAGGTATGACTCTCATATACTATTGTCCCAGGGGGACAGTGAACTGCTGGAATGGGGTACCCTAGGGAAGGGGGGGCTGGAAGCCCCTCCCTGGACGTTTTTCCAGTTTCATCTTCACAAAGCCCTGCTGGGTGATGGGGCAAGTTGGGGGTTGCTCCTGGATGGGGTGGGGGGGAAAGATGGGAGAGAGGAAGGGGTTGGGCTTAGGGACCTTCTGAGGGCCCTGGCAACCCTGTGATTCTCTGGCAAGGGCAATCAACACTGTCCTGCTGCACAGGGTCATCAACCTGGGCGATGCAGACCCCCTCGTTGCTGGCTTTGCCGCCATGGGTTTCTCCAACTGCAGCGCAGGCTATGGATGGCATCCAAATCCACATCCATGCCCCCAACCACCAGGCATCTGAATACATAAACCACATGGGGTACATTTCAATGGTCCTGCAGGCCCTCATCGACCACTGCGGCCAGTTCACGGACATCAATGTTGGGTGGTCGGGGAAAGTGAATGATGCCCACATCTCTGAGAACTCCATCCTGTTCCAGAAGCTGCACGCTAGCACTTTTTTCCCCGACCACACTACCAAGGTCCGGGACATGGCCATGCTGATGTGCATTGTAGGGGATACAGCCTACCCTCTGCTTCCCTGACTAATGAAGCCCTATACCAGACACTACGAGCAAAGCGAGGAACACTTTAATGGTAGGGTCAGCAGGGTCTGCATGGTTGTGGAAGGCACCTTGGGTTGCCTGAAAGGGAGATTCCGTTGCCTCCTCACCCGGCTGGACCTCAGCAACCCAAACATCCCCAAGTGGTAGCTATGTGCTGTGTCCTCCACAATCTTAGTGAACATAAGAGCGAGACGACGTTCCTGCCGGGTGCAGGGAAGCAAAGGCAGAGTGGCTCTCCACAGCCTTCCAGCAGCCCCACACAGCTGCCATCCAGGATGCCCTGAGGGAGAACTTCAGCCAGGGCCAGCTGCCAGACTCTCCCCTGGGCCTCCCCACAAGGAGCCTCTGCAGTGGCCCAGTGTGCCTTTCCGCTCCCACCTCTCCCCTCCCTCCCCCCTGCAGACACAAACCACACTGTGTTTTGAAAGAAAAAACTGGTTTTAATGGAGGTAAATGTAACTGGGGACTGGAAAAAGAACCTGAGACAGGGAAAGGGAGGTGGAAGGGCAAGGAGGAGGGGGAGGAGAGGCTCAAGGATCAGGCTGGAACTAGCACCTGCCTCTGGTATTCCAACTGCCTCTCGTGCAGGGCCCTCAGCAGCCACAAGGGGCTCGGACAGAGCATGAGATGCTCATGGCAGCAGGGACAGCTGTGATGGCTGCTGCTATATGGCATACATTTGTCAGGGCCTGCCATGTACCACAAGCCCTTTCCCCTGTGGCTGCAGGTTTAAGGGCTGGAGGGGAAGGGGAACTATAGTTCTGATGTGTGTGGACAGAGTGGCCAGCAGGGCACCTATGAGAAGCCCTGGAGGCCACTTATTTCACAATAACTCCAACTACATATGCCCTATTTCGAAATAGCTATTTCAAAATAGGCATTATTCCTGGTGAAATGAGGGTTACAGAATTTGGAATAAGACACCCATTATTTCAAAATTATTTTGAAATTACTAGTTGCTGTGTAAACGCTCGGTTATTTCAAAATAACGGTGCTACGTAGACATGCCCTGATGTGGCAGCAATAGTGGAAGTTAAAAGAAGAGGGTTGAGACATTTTTACTGCTCCTCTCATGTGGAACATAGTTACTGTTAAAAAAGCATTACACTACTTTGTACTAGTGAGAGCAAGAAGTGAAGGATGTAATTCAAACTATTATGGTGTTGGGAAGAAATTCCAAGTTAATGGAATAATTACCCAAGTCTGATTTGACCCATATGGCGTAGTCAAATATTCACTGCTTATAAAAAAAACAAACAAAAAGACACCGGGGCATCTTTGTGGCCATAAATGTTCAAGCCCTCACTTTAGCTCATCAAGACTGTACTTCCAGCAAGTTGGCACTGCACAAACACAGAGGTTTTTCTTGCAGCTATGTCTACACAGCAATTAAACACACACAACTGGCCTGGGTCAGCTGATTGGATTTTGGGGCTATAAAATTGCTGCATAGATATCCAGGTTCCAATTAGAGCCTGAGCTCTGGGAAGTGAGGGAGGATGGTCCCAGAGCCCATTCCTCACTGATTCCAAAATGTCTAGACAGCAATTTTTAGCCCCACAGCCAGAGTCCTGTAAGCTCAAGTCAGCACAGGTCTCTTAATTTAATCTGGTGTAGACATATCCTACATGTCTCTCACCACAATGCTGATGAGGCTGGATTTTGATCAGCACTGGAGATCTGCCATGATTACCTTAAGTTGGCATTGTCCATCTTTCATAGCAAATGAGCATTTACAGAAAGTTAAAACTACTTTATTCATCATCTGCACTGAAAGGTGAATTGAAGCATTTATGAAAACATCATAAAGGAAATACATGTGGTAGACTGCTAACTTCTACAAATATTTACATATGTAGGGATGTTTGGAGACTATCACATAAGAACCTATGACTCTGGCTTGGGAAACAAATGGCACTTTTTCAGTATTTCCTACCCGTTTCTTGCAATTTCACCTCCATCGCCAATGTCTGCTGTGTTCAAATATTTTTAAACAGTAGTATTGTTTGTCCTCTTCATTCTGCATAACCCCTAAATGTGTAACAAAAGCACTGTACTCCCACAACAGAATATTTTAAATTAGAGTCTTTCATGTAGATATAAATGTCAGTTATTGCTGCAAGGCAGAATCAGTGTATCCCATGCACCCCTCTGCTGAAAGGAGTCCAGAAGATTTTTTTGCTATTTGAATGAAGTTATTTTCATGCACTTTTCAAACAGTTATGTAGTTCTCCCCCCCCCCTTTTTTTTTTAAACCCACATGGAATTTTAGGCTAACTACACTTGCACAGCATGGCTTCCTACCACACAAAAATAGCACTGTTAGATTGGAGAAGTGAGTGTCCAAATTTGATCACCACAGTCCACATCCATGCTGTTACTACTGATGCCAAAGAGGCTTCTACATCAGGGGTGGACCAAAGGGTCTCCGCAGGCCACATCCAGCCCACTAAGCAGGTTGCTCTGGCTTGGTGAGGTCCTGCTGCTCCCCCACCGCCAGGCCAATCAGGGCTTCAGGACACAGGAGCAGGCACGCTTAGAATTAACTCTGGCGGTTGACTCCAAGCACTGCGTACTGGAGGGCAGGGAGCAAGAGACTTCCATGCTCCCCCCGCCCCCAGGCCAATCAGGGGCCGGGGGGGGGGGGGGGGGAGCACGCAAAATCTCCTTCTGCCCTGCTGCTCAACTGGCAGGTGACTAAGCACAGTGCTCCTTTGCAGGGTGGGGGCAGACTTTGCATGCTTCCCCCACCTCCAGACCTTGATTGACCTGGGGGCAGGAGGGGAGCATGAAAAGTCTCCTCCCACTGCCAGTGACACGGGCACCTAGAGGAAATGGCCAGCTGTTTAGAACAGCCCCAGTGGTTCTCTCTGTGTGGGAGGCAGGGGTAAATACTTCACGTGCTCCCCCACCCACAGACCAATCAGGGTCTGTGAGAGGGGAAGCACAGAAGTGTTCTGGCCCTACCCCTTCCACTGAGGAAGCCCAGGGCTACTTTAAAAATTACTGAAGTGGCCCCAGTCAAAAATTATTCCCCACCCTTGTTCTACATCCTCCGATGCCACTGACACTATAGTAACACACTAAACTCCATGATGGCTCAAGCATGGTGATTCTTCAGATAAGGTGAGTACTGTTAATTTTGCTCTTCCAAAACACTACATTGAAATACAGTTCAAAGAAGGCAATAAGCACTACCAGAATTCAGTTCAAATCCTTAAACTCCATAAATATACTAACATGCCATGAGCAGTGTTTCGTGTAAGCTGAGTGCTTGGGCAGCACCCAGCAGAGATTCAAATGCTGCCCAGCTGATTAGCAGAGCTCCCACTGTCAGCAGCATGTGTTTCTATTGGTGGTGCATATTTACACATACCTCAGTGCACATACAATTTATTCCATATATGGATGGAAAAATCAGAGGGAACAAAGACCATAAGGGGCACAAGAATGAGTCAGCTTGTTAACTATATTTAAAATTATATATCTCCATTGAAAAAATCCTTCTACCTTCCCTATATGTTAGATTCCCTCAAAATTGTATCAACATCTTAGAGGCAAAAATACTTATAATTTATATCAATATGCTTTCATTTTAAATATTCAAAATAATGTGTCAATCTATGGGAACATTTGAGGACCTTCATTTCTCCCTCCCATGCCTCATCCTCTGAATTATAAAATCGTCACTGTGGGAACCACCACATAGCCAGTCAACACTTTTCAATGCTTCCATTATAAATAAGATAAGACCATAGCCATATAGCTCTAGAGGGCCTGATTCCATTGCCTTCAAGAGGATTCGGATTGAACCACATACTGATTGCGTGGTTAGAAGAAGAACATTCATAAGAGTTACTCCTGGTACTATTTTTGATATGTTTACTCTTCAAAATCTATTTTATCTGCAAAGCTTGCTTTTTGGAATTTACCAACATTCAATGAAAATCATTTTATATCCAAGCAATAAATACAAGAAACAGTAAAGATTTGTTAAAATCTGCATTCGTGTTTGGGAGACCCACTGAATTGTATTCATTAGCAATTAAGTGGTCAATAAGCAAGGAGAATGAATCCAAGTGTGTTTTGTCTATGTATTATGTCAACTACCACTGAGTTTTAAGTTCCATAATAATTCACTGTATACTAGTAAAAATAACATTTTACAAAATGCTGAAATCTTAACAGATGCAATGAATTTCATATTAAGTCTTTGCAGACAAGTGGGAAAAGATCTCCAATAGTTCATGCAGATGATAAGGTATGCATTTTAGTTATACTCTGCTGTATTGAATTTTGAAGGAAACACTAATTTTTTAAGTACTGCAGAATACATTGAATTTTGTATTTAATCTTGGTTTATTTAAAGCTTCTAAAACCTAATTTGACCACAGGGGTAGTACATTTTTGGCATAATTTTCTTTAATGAGGAAGGCAATGATTGCTAGCAAGAAATACCTAAGAGATTAATTAAAGCATGTTTTCGTGACAGGGACATGGATTTCCTGTTATGATTAAAACTGAGTTTTTTCCAATCAAAAACACGCTTATTTTAAAATTGCCAAAATAATTCCCATACTCTTTATGTCTGTATAAAATTAAATAGCAAATCATTTTTAGGGATTTAATAATGTAAACAAATACTACTTAGATGCTTCAATAAAAACATAAACCCATAAATGCTACCAAGTGGTTTAGACTCAAAATGTGCCCCATGGTTTAGGTTGTCAAACTGAATCCAGCCAAGCTTTAGAGTGAATGAAACTTGCTACCAGATACCATTTGATTGCCATTCAGTGGCCTAAGTGAAATAAATTGGTGGGATCACTTCAATTCCTAGAAGCCATCACAATATTCACACTTCGACAACGGACAACCTTGTTAAGTTTCACCAAAGTTGATCTGGATGTTGAATACTGAACTGATCTGAATACTGACCACTTTTCCACTTGGGGAAGGGGCCCTTCCAGGTCAGCATGGAGGCACATTGATGAGACAGATATAAGGATTCTTGCACTGCTTTCGCTGTATTTTTTTCAGTGGACAGAGGATTTCATTTTCCATTTGTGAGCATTACATGCAGAACTTCAGGTTTAGGGGTAAAACTGTGCTGAGACATTCAGGTGAGTTTCCTGGACTTTTTCCCCTGTCCATTCAATTATGAATAAATACAGAAAGTCTTTAAGGTCTCCAAAGGAGAATTAAAAACAAGAAAATTAAAAAGAGTCCTCTAAGTACAGAAAGGACTTAAGGGAGAAAAACAATATGAACTGTTGAGAAATATAGGAAGGAAATAGCTATTTTATTTCTAACAGCAGCAACAGTGAGGGTATACCAGAATTGCCTTAACATCAACTTCAGTGGCTTAAATCTCCATCATAATTTAAATGTTTAAAGCAGCAAAAAAACACCAACACAACACACCACCACAAAACAAAAAAAACCCAAGATTAAACAGGCTGAAAAACACCTGAGGTTAGCAAACAATTATTATAATTCCTTAGATGATGGAGATAAATGTACAGCTGAAGCCAGTGTTCCCTGTCAGGTGTCTGCTTGTGTGGCCGCTCGAGAGAAAAATGCCACCTAGCTGATTAGCAAAGCATCCACAGCTAGTTTTTTTTAATTTCTACTGGTGATGCACACTGGCATATGCCTTGGTGCACATAAACGTTTATTCTGCACATGGATGGAAAAGACTAGAGGGAACATTGGTTGAAGCTCATTAATAACGTCTTAATAGTAGTACTCTGGATAAAAGTTTCAGTAATTTTTTCTTGCTCACTAGACATTAAAAAAGTAATTAGATGCATGAAAATAGGTATGCTGCCTGTCTCAGTGTATGTTCTAATGAGTGTTATATGCCCACAAACTAATTACTGTAAAGGACTAAAATATGTCAGGTAGGCAAATTGTGGGGGACAGTTTACACTAAACTGCCCCATCTCTGTAAAAGGAATATATATTTACAAAGAATTCAATGAAAACAAAATGTTTAACATTCCATTTTAATTGAAGACGTTGATGCAGTATTGTATTTTTGGTGAAAAATTACTTTAACATATAGATCTAACACGACTTTATGAAGTATACAGAGCAAGTTAGAAGCTTTTAATTACTTCCACTCCATTAATCCAAGGCTGATTGCTCCAATGTAATCAATAAATGAATTATTTCTTGAAGTATTTCAGTTCCCGTCACTAGCATTTGTGGCTATTTGCATTAGTTTTCTCCCTTCAGAATAGGTAACAATTCTCCATTTTCCTTTAATTCCTGTAAAGAAATTATAAAATAGTAACTTGGGACATGTATATTTTGCAGTTACCTCTGACGTCAATTCAACAGGGATGATTATCGGACAAAAAAAAAAAAAAAACAAACAAAAAACTGTCCACTATTCAGGAGGAGATGGACTAGATAACCCACTAGAGGTCCCTCTCTACCACAAGTAATTAATTTTTTAATTCTGAATTTAAACAAAGTTTTACAGAACATAAGACACCCAACATGCTATATAAAGTTTAGAAAAAGAACCATGATCTTTAGAATTTCTTAAAGTGAGAGACAGTGAGATTAATATAAATTATAATTTAGAACTACATGTAGGCCCTAGTCTGGTTGGTTAAATTTAGTTCAATTATAAATCATTCAGTCTGATTCCGTTAATGTGAAATAATCTCTGTATACATTTAAGAAAAACAGAACATCTATAAGCAAAACATTCTTGCACATTCACAGTCATTTTGGAACATATCTTCAAATTACTATAACATCCATGAGTCAGCAGGCTGCATTACTAAAGTGAGCTCTCAGTACCATAGTCCAATACAGCTGTTTATTTTTCAAATACTAATGGTGAGTATAACACATTACAATTTCTTTAAAGTTCAAAATTATATTTATTGATCAATGAACCAGTTAAGTCAAAACTGTGACATACCTAGTAAATAAATTATGTAGATGATTTTTGAAATCATCTAATTGTATTTAAGTAACTTCAGCTTATTTTTAGAGCTAAATGAAATGTATTGATTATATTTTCCCAAGAGCTACAATGTGTGCGGAATTGGCTATAAAACATTGAGACAAGAATAAACTCAGGAGTATTAGGGGTTTAGAAGACTATGCCTGCTCTGTTACAAAAATCAAAAACCACAGTAACAAATGCAGATCTATTTTTGTTGCTTCAGGGTCTGTTCAAAAAAGACTACAATAAACCTTACATTTTTTTCCACAAACAAGCCAGTTTGCTAGGAAAAATGTCTCACCACCTTATTTGAGAAGAGCAATGTCAAAAGTAAAACTAAAAAGCAAATGAAACCTGTAAAAATGCACCCACGGGGTAAAAACAGTCTTTACAGTAAAGGTAGCTAACTGCTGTCAAGAAAATCCATTTCATTGCTATATCAGAGCATATGAGCATGCTGGAGATTTAAAAGCTCCTTCCAACCATATGTTGTAATGACAGTCACAGTAAAACCAACCAAGTCATTCCATGTCAAAATCTAAGGCCACTACATAAGAGCGCGTGTGTAGGACAGTTAGAAAATACTTTAAAAGCTCACACTAGAAAAGTCAATTTCCATTTTAAACAGGAATCCCTCCCCTGCCTTACCTTAACAATATCCAACCCTCCAACAAGTTCACCTTTAACGTACAACTGAGGGTAAGTTGGCCAGTTTGAATACGTTTTTAATCCTTGCCGCACCTAAGGAAAATAATCTTAACTTTAAGGCTCTTCACAGCAGTTTTAGTAGTGTAGTAGACATAACAGTGACGTGGGGTGGAGGGGACAAGTCTCAGACTTACCTCTTCATCCTCTAATATGTCAAATGTCTCATAATCAACACTATAAAGAAAGATCAAAATGAGTTTATTGCAACATAATCACCATAAAACATAACGAAGGTATTTGTTTTTACACTAGCTAACCACCATCCATAATATAGGATGTTTGCATACGATCTTTAATTATAGTCTGTACGCAAGAGGCTGGAGAAAGTCAGCTACTTAAATGGAAAACAAATAATGTCTGGTAATTAGACATTAAATACAGTTGCTAATTATTTTTCAAAAACTAATGGCAAGTATAACACAGTACAACTTCTTTAATGCTCAAGATTATATTTACTAATCAATGAACAAGTTAACCCAAAATTGTGACATACCTGGCAAATAAATTCTATAGATAACTTTCATGAGAGTGCAAGGAATTATTTAATAAACAAAGACACTCAGAATTTGAAGCAGCCATGTATATTGTGGACAAAAGGGAATTCTAAAAGGAGTTTCTAGTCAGAGTGAAAGGATTTTTGTTGTCAACAGAATGCAACAAGAAGGGATGAAAACAGCATTCACGGTGCTTGTTGGTAGTTAGCCTACTACTACCAAAATGAGTAGTTACTTTTCATTATTTAATCAACAAGTAATGTAACATAGCATACTGAATTTCATTTGGAAGCCAAAAAAATTAAGTTGGGATAGAAGTTCCATTTTTATTACAATCATCAAGTGCTAGCTGTTTTTCCATCTCCCTTAACAGCGATTATTGAGCTAAATAGCCAGCAATTATGGATCTGAATTAACTAGCAATTGCTGCATTATGAGATGTTTCACACACACAACAAGAGTTACATGTCCAGCAATAATCAGGAGGTGTAATTCACTAATATGATTAGATAGTGAACTTGTTCAATGAAACTTTGAGTTGTGCTTAAATTGCCTCTCACTATTTAGCAATCACTACAGGTTGAACATCCCAAATCTGGGACTCTGGCCTGGTGACATCCATGGTACAGCAGAGCCATGGATGTTGCTGGGCCAAAGAGCCCTGGAGGCAGGAGCAACGCAGAGGCTGGGGAGCCCCGGTTGAAACAAGTGGCATCTGTGGAGCCCTCCCCGCCCTGGCCAAGGAACCCCTGGCGTTAGTGAAGCAGAGTGGCTGGGGAGACCCATCCCCAGCTGGGGAACCCCTGGTGTTAGTGGAGCCAGGCAGCAGCTGGGAGCTCCCACCCTGCCTGGGGAATCCTCAGCATCAGCTGGGCCATATGACCAGGGAGTCATAGCCCCAGCCGGGGAATCCCCAGTTGCAATGGGGTGGCCGGATAGCCTCGGCCAGGAAGCCCCCAGTGGCAGCTGGGCTGGACCGGGCAGCCTCTTCCAGGGAACCCCCCAGCTGAAGCGAGGCTGGCAGAGGCGGGCAGCCAGAATTCCCAGCAGCAGCAGGGAAGCCCCAGCAGCGGGGCAGGGTGGCCCTGACTAGGGAACCTGGGGAACACTGTGGCAGCAGCCAAGTGGCCCCTGCTGGGAAACCTGAGAGACCCTGTGGCAGCAGAGTAGAGAGCCTGTGCCAGAGCCCGGGAGTGGTGCAGCAAGCAGGGGAGCACTGACCTCCTCTAGTCCAGCAAACTCCCTGGCTCAGGACAACTCAGGTCCCAAGGGTGCCAGACCAGGGAGGTCCAAACTGTACTGTCAGATGTTACTCTTATACTAAATGTACAGTGAACTTAGTCACCATACCAGGCAGCTCCCTTTTGCCATTTCTTTTTCCACTAACAGCTTTATTTTTAGGACAATAATGAGATGCCTCCTTATAAATACATTTTTAGGTGAGAGTAAAAGCCATTCTCCTATTAGAAAGATGCAATTTATTATTGCTACCTGGTGCTTTTCCACCTTGTCAGTTTACTAAAACATTAGACTTTATTCATTAAAGCTGTTAGGTTTTAAATACCTACATACCCAGTGCTGTTTAGGATTTCTATAATTTGCTTGCTGAATCCACATTTTGCCATCTAAAAGGAGAGAAAGACTTGGATTACAATACTATATTTCTAGTTTTGTAAAATTTTAAATTCTTAAAACCAAGAAAATTCAACCTTCCAGATATCACAATCCATTCAATTAATTATTTTATTTTTAAGAAATAACCCTTATTGATGTACAGTCTCTGTGCTGTCCTCCTTTCACAATCACCTTTTAATGTCTACTTTGGGGGGTGGGGATTAGGTTTAACTTTGCAGTGCAGTTTGACTCACTTGCAAACACTTGTAATGTCAATGAAAATACTGAGAATCAGTTCCCTCATTTCCTCTGTTTAATGAGAGCTGGTGCTAGGACAGTTTTCCTTAGTGAAGCCATTTTCCACATTCATCCATTCTGGTCTTAAACTGGCTACAGCTAGAATGCAGGTTATGTCTTAAGAGTATTCAAACAAAGCCAAAGCTAAGTAGTAGCCCAAGAGGTATACTCCTTTTGGATCTACACATTTAAAAAACAAAACAAAAAACACCTTTTCAAAACAGATGTTAAAAAAAAAAAGAGAAGCTTACTATTCTTTGTGAATTTTCCATTTTACTCAGGACTGTCCATTATGCAAGACAGGCAGCAGCTTTCTGGACTAACTTGGTAATTGGTAGCAACCATTCACGTCCCTATTTCTAATACCACCACCACAATTTTAGTAGCCAAAAAGAAAAAAGTCCACTCCCCGCATGTGAGAGCATCAAAAGAAATTACAATGAAACCATTTTGGAGATCTTTACCTGCTTGTTTCCTTTCATAAACAGCATCACAGAAGCTTTGTTTGTCAGAATCTTAAGTCTAAAATGGGGGAGAGGGGAGATAGAATGGAATATCAATAAATTCAATTCTCAGCACTGCTTTAAATTATTCTGTTAAATGTATGAATTATCTTCCTATCTTTCTTGTAAGATAGTTACTGAAGAAGCAGATCCAAAGTATAGGTTAATAATTAAACTGAGATATTTTCTATTTCGTTATCTCCATAAGCCATTGTAAACCATATTACTTTTAAAGCAGATTATTTAAATTTATTTTTCCCAGATTAAATTGCAAATACCTAGATGCATAAAACTTAAGGGAAAAATTCCACATTTAATTGGAAATATTTTTAATACAATACCAAGATAGATGAATCTAATCACAGATATCAGAGAAACAAGGTGGTTGAGGTAATATCTTTTATTAGACCAACCTTTGTTGATGAGACAAACGTATGAATTTACACAATACATGCTCTCTCTTTAAAAGACCAGAAAAAGAGCTGTGTGTGGCCCTGAAAGCCTGTTACTCTCACCAACAGAAGTTGGCCCAATAAAAGATATCACCACACCCAGCTTGTCTCCCTTATAGCAGTGTTGGTCCCCAGGCAAAACAACACTGCACACTTTCAGATATGTAATCTATATACAACATTCCAAATGCAGAATCTAGTTATTAGTGATTCAACCTCTTCTTATACATCATTAGATAGAGTCTTTGCTAATACACTCCGAAAAGTTATGACTAACATCCAATAGTCAAACCCATTACAGTTGAGATGGTATTTTAATATTTTTGGTTGCTTGCTTGACAAAAATTTACTGTTCCATAACATTTTTTACAGGTTCATAACAACCTCTATCCCAAAACTCTCCATCAGGAACTTGGAGGGGTCATATACAGAACATTAAAGTCCCACAACATTTGATAAAATAGGGCACCAAGTTTTATGAACTTCCAGAAGAGCTGCCAGGTTGTAGAAAATATGCTCCATTTTATTTTATTTTTTTTTTTAATTTCCCATTAGACTTAATTCTTTGCTTGACTGAGCAAAGTCTAGGAACCATAGGCAGACAGCAGCCACTTTCTGATCCTCTGAAGGGTAGAATTTCCTTACAGACAGAATTATCAAAGAGAAAGAGTAGCATGGTCAAACAGATAGGGTGCCGCTATTCTCTTGTTAAATGACCTTCTAGGCTGAACACAGAAGCCAAATGGCCAAAGATTCAGAAGTTTAATTATGGTTCTGTAAAAACGCACTTTGATTTTCAAGAGAAAACTGGGAAACTGGAATACTGCAATGGAAAGCTGAAAATTAAGCTGGGCAACAAGCCTAAGTGTTTCAAGATGAGTGCTACAACATAATTAGACACAGACTGAATCCAATCTAGAACTCCCAGCCTAGCTCTATGAACAAGGAGTTCTATAACTGTACTGCAGAATGAATGGACAATTGCCATTTGCCAGTGTTAAAGTATCAAAATGAATGAAGATTTCAAATCTCTGTCTTATAGCTCTTGTTGCTTTTTTAGAGAGGCATCCACCTGAATCAATCTTAAGTGACTTCATAAAAACATTTAGATCCTGCATAAGCATCCTATTCAGGGATGGAAGAAGTGACATAATTCAGGTTGAACCTCCCCTAGTCCTCGAGACCAGAGGGGTTCGTAACAAGGGAATTTGCCGGACCACTCCGAGTCAGATGTCTGGGCTCCCTTCCTGGCTGCTGCCCCAGGAGAACCCGGAGGCCTGACCCCCTCCAGCTCACCTGCCTGGCCCTGCTGCCCCTAGCCCACTCGCAGGGCTTTGCTCCTGGGATTCCCTGCCCCGTGCGGGACAGCAGCTGTTCCTGGGGCTCTCTACCTCCAGGTCACTGTCCCTGCAGGCTGCCACAGACCAGACCAGCTCCGCTCCCAGCCACTCTCCACCTCTGTGGCCGGGGCTCTCTGGTTTAGCAACATCTGTGGTCCTGCCACACTATGGATGTTGCTGGTTCAGAGAGCCCCGGATGAGAGAACCTGTATGGCCAATGGAGAAAAGAGACTGTTTTTGCTTTGAAGACTAAGCAAAGCAGAAAACAAAGCATGAACTGGATAGTAAAAACTAGAATTAATTTCTGAGCTTGCAAGTTGGCATGGAGGAGGAAGACCAGCAATGCACCGCTTGTAGAAATAATTCAATTTAAACAGTGACTCAGAAGATATAACTCATCACCCAACTGAACCAGTCAGTGTTGCTAGAGTGTATGGCTCATTCAGTGTTCTAAACATTAGGTTTCAAATACTGAGTCTCCTTGGAGCTAATGGTTCATATCTCAGCAAAGCAGTTGAGCCCTCCACTCTCAAAATATAAAAAGGTATTTGAGTTTTGGGTTTGTTTGGTTTTTTTAAATGAAAAATTAAAGGTCCGTTTGCTCTATGCAGATACTTAAGAGCCCATAAGCAAGGGTTTGTCTTGGCATCACTGAAAGATTTCACTGTTTATTACCCTTTACATATTTTAATATTTTCTATAGTCTACTGAAGTTTATGTTCCTGCATATATGCCTATCAATATTTCCAAGTAATCCCACTTGAGACATACACATACAGTAGTACAAAATACAGCCCTGATCCTGTAATCAGATCTGGAGGGTAACAGATACTAAAATACAGCATAAGAGTATACCAGAATACAATTGACTACAGAATTGAGGCCAAAATGACTAATGAAAAATTGAAAAAAAAAAAACCCACCTTATTGCATTATCATATTATTTGAACAACTGTATGATTAAGCATAAAGAGCAAAATAAAGAGCATGTTCTCATCTAACTTTTGCATTTTTTGACTTGTAAGTATTTAGCTGTGCAGCCTAACCATGCTTTATTGTAATACAGTAGCACCGCAGAGGAAAACCAGTTATGAACTGACCAGTCAACCACAAACCTCATCTGGAACTAGAAATATGCAATCAGGCAGCAGAGGAGACCAAAAAAAGCAAATATAGTATAGGGATGTAAAAGAGTAGTCGAATAGCCGACTACCCGATCAGCCGAAGTTTATTAGGTAGTTGAGTCGACTACTCGCATTCCACTCCCACCCCTTCCTGCCTCTAAATCAGAAGCAGTGGGGGGTGGGGAGGAGCAGGAGCTGGGGGAGCCAGCTTAAAACCAAGTTCCCCCCAGCACTGCCTCCATGGTGTGAGGTGGGGGCGGGGCAGACAGACGTACAGCACCCCTGTGCCTCTGCCTTTTAAATGTAGTAAGAGCTGCCTGGTAGTCCTCGCTCTTCCTCCCCTGACACCTCCGCACTGCAGAGATGGCTTTTAAGCTGGCTCCCGCTTCTGCCTCCTCCCTCCCCGCCTCTACCCCCCTCCCCCCCCGCCAGTTGCCTCTGATATAAAGGCAGCAATGGGAGGGGGCGGGGGGGAGTGCCACTGCCTCCCCTGCCTGCCCAACACCACAGGGCCGCAGCAGAAGTAGCGAGCGCCCATCAACTAGCTGATGGAAATTCCATCGACTACTCCATTAGCTGATTAATCAATTTAATATCCCTAATACAGTTCAGTACCGTGTTAAATAAAATTAAGTTTAAAAAAGATTTGATAAGATTTGTTTGTGCTCATTTAAATGAATAGTATTTTTCTGCTGCGAAGTTTCAAAGCTGTATTAAGTCAATGTTCAGTTGTAAACTTTTGAAAGAACCATGAAGTTTTGTTCAGCATTAACTTTTCAGAGTTACAAACTCCATTCCTGAAATGTGCATATCTCTGAGGTTCTACTGAAGTTTGAATGTTATTTCCCAAGTTTACCAGTGCTTCTTTGGGAGCTGGGATCAGACACTTACAGAGCTTTATAGATATCCAGCATCACCAGCCTCAGACTATGAGTAGATGTCTGTGTGTCAATATATACCTTCCAGAGAATCAGTGTAACTTGTTAATTCAGCCTCCTCTTTATCATCTTAAAGGTGTGACCCATACAAGACAAGAGAAAAATTCCCACTACTACGTAGTTCCTGCTATAAAACAGGAAGATGCTTCACATATTAGAGCTTATGAAATGTTTAGTTACCAGGTTTGGCTCAATGGAACAGACAAATTTAAACAGAACATATGCTCGAATGGGAATATTCCAGAGGCCAGACTGGCTTCTAGATATTAGGCCTGCCTTGGGAGATTAAAAACATAATTTCATCACTAAAAGCACATAACGGCAACAAAAGAGAAAGCAATTGGAACAGAACATTGGTAATGAGCCTAAATAATTATTCTGTATTGACACCACAGTAAACAAATCTATACCCAATTTGTTTTTCCAAGTTACTCATAGAGCTACTGCATTTTCTATATAAGGATTTATCTAAGTTTCCTTTTTAAAAACTAATTATTATTCAAGAAAGGAGATGGGAAGAAATCTATGTGCACTGCTTTAAATGTAATAAAACTTGTTGTCTGAGTAAACCTATCAAAACAGCATACGCCGACATTTACTTATATATACTATCACCTACGTCATCTACAATTGAAGAACTAACTAAAATATTCGATTACTTCAAATAAAAGACTGCTGCAGTATAATAATTTACTTTAAGTGTTCATATATTTCTGTTAATCAGATATGGATGCTGCCTCTAAACTACAGGTTGAAACTCTCTAGTCTAGCATTCTCTGGATCGGCAACATTCATGGTATGGCATGATTTTAGTTAGTCAGAGATCCATTTATCATGGGTGTGGTCTATGTAAGAGCCCCCAACAGTGGAAGTGATGGTAATGCTGCTACACAACACTGATCTCCGTGGTTCAGCAAATTCTCTGGTTCGACATTGGTCAGGTCCCAAGGGTGCCCAACTAGAGAAATTCAACCTGTATAATGCATTGCTAAAAAAAATAATCTAACACATCAGACCTGTCTTCTAATTTGTGTGTCTTGGGACAAATTGTGTCCAGTTCTCCAGAAGACTCCAGTTCCTGAAAAGACAGATGTTCAAAATTAGAAAGAAATGGTTATATACACATGCTTTTAAAAGCATGGAAAACAACAAGATTTCTCAATTTCTAACCTTAACAATATCCAGTCCACCTATAAGCTCTCCAGCTACATATAATTGTGGATAAGTAGGCCAATTAGAATAGGTTTTCAGTCCTTGACGTACTTCTTCATCAGAAAAAACATCAAAACTGCTAAACAGAATGTTATGTTTGTTAAGAATCTCCACCATTTGTCTGCTGAAACCTGGATATAAAGAGGATATCAGTTAGGAGGTGATTAGTTTAAATTATATATATTTTTCAATAAAATGCTCTCATGGCTATATGAAAATATATTTGGTTAAAAAAATGTAGAGCAGATCTTCCAGACAATAACCGCTCCTTATAAGGGTCTAGTATTTCCTTCTATTACTGCAATTACTAAACCTCACTAAGTATTTAGACAAGTTTGTACGTTTAAAGTATGCCTGCATAAACAGCTGCATTCAGTAACTTTAGCACACTATATTTTGGTAGAACATCTCAAAGAAATCTATTTCCCTAGTCTGTGATTTGTCTAGCCCTACTCCATCCTTCTGCAACCAAACGAAAAGAAACTCTTTGGCCTGCTCTGCTTTGGCCTTCACATCTTCTGCTCTCTTTTCTTTCCCCTCCTCCATACCTTGTGTTTCTGCAGCTCTTCTTGTTTTCTGCCTCTAGCTATTGCCAGTCTCCCCCAACATACTCATTGAAAATGACTAACTAAAAAGCATGGGGATTATTATTCAAGCTTATTGGATGGCAGTAAGTTTTAAAACGGTGGGTTTTTGGGCTGTGTTTCAGCTGCCACTGTTTTGCCTACCACATCACAACTTGAGTATGAGTATTTATATTTTATTATACATTTGACACTTTATTCGGTACTATGAAGTCATGTACTTGCTCACTGATACTTTCTCATTAGCACATTAAGTACTCGACATAAGGGTGTAAACCTGTATTTTATTAAAAAAAAGTTTATCTTTTCATAATTTAATCCTTTGTTCTAAAAGAATACAATAATGAATGTTTTCACACACATTAACTTAAAGAATGTTTGGCAAACAATATTTTAATGCATAATAAACCATTCTTAACACTAAAAAGGGAAACAAGCTAAAGATCATTTTTTAAAAATTGTCATAACACCATCATTCTAAATTATTAAATCTAGAAAGTAGATTTTAAACATTTTCACTATTTAAACTTTCATTTCTTTAATAAATGGAACAAAGGGAATTAATAAAAATAACCACAGACTGCCATGTAAGTATTGTTTGATTTGAACTTGTAAGATCACCTATTCATTTTAAATATGGATTTGCACAACAGTTTTCTGCAGTCTGCATGATCTGCAATTTGTTGAGATGAGATACTGATATGTATATGTATGACATCTAAGTGTTAAGTTCATGTACAGCCTGAAGTAAAAACATGAATTCTGAAATTTCTCATTCATCTGGGAATTCATTAGTAAACAGCTAAAGGGTGATTGCTGATGGTTATTCTGTTGCCAATATATTAACTTATTTCTACTGAACAAGGCTCAGAAAAAGCTTTATATTAGCTGTAGGCAATTACATGCAAACTAGGAAGATTGATTGGTTGTGTTTCATTTTTAAGAGTTAAAGTAGCAGAATGGAAATGTTATGCTTAGGGATAAAGTACCAATACAGCTTTACTTTCCTAACAAAAGATTAAGCTTGAATTTCTGAAAAAACACCATACATGCATTACATGTTATTCATACTTTAATTCTTTGTAAGTATACATCCAGAGAGTCACAAATGCCAGTCTGAAGTTTATATTGTTAATGAAATTAGATAAAATTGTAATACCATTGAAACAAGTAAATACATGCAGTTGCAGCCCCCCCAAAAATCTCTTGAAACAAGATAACACAGGGGTAGGCAATAATTTTTGATGGGGGGGAGGGGCACTCCAAGATTTTGGAAAGTAGTCGAGGGCCGCACTCTTCCATGATATTAATGGAGGAGATGTGAGGTCTGGAATGGAGGCTGGGTGCAGAATGGAGCTTAGGGTAAGGGACTGGGGTGCAGGAGGGAGTCTGGAGTCTGGGAGGGAGTTGGGATGAGGCAGGCGGTTGTGACTTAGGGCAGGGGTCTGGAGTGAAGGGGTTTGGGATGTGACCTGGGGTAGAAGGCTATTGTGATCTGGGGCAGGATATTGGGGTGCCAGATCTGGGAGGGGGTATAGGTGTAAGAGGGGAACAGAGGGTTTGGATATGTTGGGGGAGAGGGGCAGGAAAGGGCTGTGATGCCAGAAGCAGGTTGTGACCAAGAGACTTACTTGCCAGCTGCCAAATGAGCCTGCCTGTCTGCAGACTTAAAATGTTTCCCAGCCAGCCTGCCTGGCCATGTGCTTCATGAATAATTGAGACCAGGAGAGGGAGCCTGATTCTTCTTAGCTGCCTGTTATTCTAACAAGCAGCTCCCATTGGCTGGTTTTCAGAAACCAGCCAATGGGAATGTGCTGGAGGCGGGGTAGCTCCTAAAACTCTCTCCCTCCACTCCAGTTTTAAAACAGAAATGGAGCCCTACAGCTGCATTTCTGCAGGGCAAGTGGGGGGGGCCTGCCTGGGGCTCCCCGCTGCCTCTGCAGGCTGGATCCAGTGGCTTGGCAGGCTGTATTCTGCCCAGGCCTGAGATAACATGCACAGCAACAAGATACAACAGTCAGGCTATGTCTAGACTACGCTCTATTTTCAAAATAGAGCTTTCAAAAGTGAAATATGCGAATTACAAAAATGAAAAGGCTAAGGTTTTGTTTTTGTAACACACACGTCCTAATATATATTCTCCAATTAGGGTGAATTTTTAAAATAATAAAATAAAAATATTTTCTTTAAAAATAAACCTAAAGTTAAATTTGACATTATGACCGCCTATGTTAAGGCTCCCTCCTACTGAACTTGTATGTTTTGAATAGTTTTCACCTTCCAGTCCTGCTCTTCCACCTAAGTGTAATCATGTAGCTTGCATTGTTCCTATTTAATTCTTATTTTTATGGTCTTGAAATGTTTTCAGATTCTACAGATCCCTTTGTACTTTTTCCTCCATCTTTACTATTTACTCAACTCTTCTCAATTTGGCTCCTTTTGTGAATTTCATGAATATGCTCTTAGTCTGATCACTAAAGATAGCAAATAAGTATGGTCATCACTTGATACCCCATTAGATATTTCTTAAACACTGATCCATTCCCTTATTGCCTTCTGTTTATAGTCAGTGACCTAATTTTCAATCTACATGTTTTTATCCAAACCAATTTATGTTTTAAATTTTAACTTATGAAATTATATCAAAGTCAGATTGGATAAAATATGATTTTAAGTTCACAATACATATAAACATGTACATTTTATTTAAATAAGGGGTGAACTAAAAAAGAACTATTTAATATTAAATTTAAATTTTATGATAACATAGGTTAAGGCCTGAGTTTACCATAATCTATTAATATTTTTTTAATTTAATGCAAATGATTTTAACAGTATGTTTGCTGCCATGTTCTAAAAAAGTCAAACCACTGAATGGATGGAAGTCACTGCCTAAATATCTGGAACCAGAGTGGGCTGAAATGCTAAACTGGTTTTTGACAGTGGTAGCCTCTTCTCTCTCTACCTGCAGAATATCTTTCTTTTAGTTTATTGAACTACTTCAGTACAATGACAAGTTAAGAAATCAACTGAGAGTTCAAAAAACAGGACAGTTTGTTTTCCTCCTCTGATCTACAGGCTAAAAATGAGGTCAGAGAGCATAAGACCTATCAGTTGAAAAACAGTGATAAAAAACAAATCAGTACAATATTCTTACTACAGATGCTTCCTTTTTAAAATAAATCATCAAATGCAAAATGTGTTTTGGCAAACTTTAATATTTTTTTCTTAAGTATTATCATATAAAGTAATTGTTTTTAACTAAAACAACTTGAAAATGCTGTTGTACATTTTCAATAGACTCTGAATGTCTATCCAAACAGAGTAATCGAAATCAAAAGTAAAAACTGTATCTAGTAAATAGTGCTCCCTGTAAGCTGTGCACTTGTGCCAGCCACTCAGGAGAGATTCAAATGCTGTCCAGCTGATTAGCAGAGCACCCACAACTAGGCTGTGTGTTTCTATTGGTGGTGCACATTTCTAAATGCCTCAGTGCACATAAATTTGTATTCTGCACATGGCTGGAAAAGATTAGAAGGAACTTTGTTAGTAAATTTTTACCATTCACCATTTTCTAACTAGGGATCTAAACAACATGTAAAAACAGTAACTGTGTAATCAGTAAAAATTCTATTGGTTACACTTTTAAATGTTTAACCAGGAATCCCCACTGCCGGCCCCATGCTTGGGGATCCCCAGAACAGTGTTTCCGAATTTTATTTGGCCACGGAACTCTTTAAAACAAAACAAAAAACAAACAAACAAACAAAAACACACCGGGGAAAACTGGTCAACCAAAACAAAAACGGGGGTGGGGGGAATTCAAGCAAAACCAAACCAAACCAAACAAAATGCCAGCCCGCCCCTAAGACTGCGGCGGCCAGCGGCCCCTTGAAAATGGCGGCCCCTCCTAAGACTGGCTTGGGGGTCGGGGGGGAAAGAGTGATCTGGATCTGGTTCTCACGGAACTCTTACTTTCACCCCGGGGTTCCGCACAGCACTATTTGGAAAACACTGCCCCAGAGAATATGACTTGCATTTACTAAGGAGTCTACCAGACGCAGATGCCCATCTCTCACTGAAACTCATGTCTTACAGCCTCTGTATTCCCTCGTTAATTTTCTAATTCTATCAAAATGGAGCAGTGATATTTGTCTAACAAGAGTAATACTTTATAAATTGAAGCTATTGTTCAAAGTTATCTCCTAGATGTTTACTGATACCTTATTCTTAATATTTATTTACTACAGAACAAAGGTAGACATTAATTTACAGGCTCACCATTCTATTGAATATTGGCACCATGTTTTACTTGAGCCTGTTACCTCTCTTAGCTGATCACAATTTGTCAACTATAAATGTCAGTAGGTCAATAAGTTTATCATCCCCAGAAATCATGTCACATCAGCACTTAGGGTTTTTTTTATTTATTATTAATGATGTTCAAAATTTCTCCTCGCAACTTGAGCTTCATGGTTTGCATACAAGAGATGATCTTGTAACTAAAACACTGGATTGACTCAGGAAAACAGGATCCTATTCCAAGCTCTGCTACAGATGCACATGACGATGAGCAAGTTGCTTAATCTTTTTGTCCCTCTGTTCCTTATCTGTAGCAATAGAATACTACTACTACTACCACCACCACCACCTGGGACTATAAAAAGAAATTAGAGTTGCGAGGCACTCAGATGCTTTAATGCAGTAATCCCCAAACTATAGGGGATTACCCCATAGGGTGGGAGAGAGGCATAGGAGCCCAGGCTAGCACCCTCAAGGGATGAGGACAGAGAGAGCAACCAAACCCTAATCCACCCCCAACTTTGCTGCAGCTCCGTTCCTGGCCCAGACCACCTCCAACTGCAGTCCTAACCTTGGCCCACTGACCTCGGTCTGCATCTCTCTCCCAAACCTCTCAGAACCACAGTCCCATTACTGCTCCCCCAAGAGGACAGGTACAGGGCAAAAGGGCCACTAAATTGAAAAGTTTGGAGACCACTGTTTTAATGATACATGCCATAAACAAGACTATAAAAAAATCGCGTAACCAGTTCTCTACATAAACAAGCACTTTTACATTAAATAAACTTTCAGGAAGTCCTTACCACAATGAGGCTCCTGGGGAGATCCTTTCATAAACAACATGCATGGTGCAGCATTTATCAGTTTCTTCAGACGCACATTCAGGTCCTCCTTTGCATTATCATTAGGGCCAGCTGAAATAGTACTGCTAGATGCATGGCGCTGGACTTTTTTGGTCAACTCTGGGGCATGGGCACCATCTAATCTGTCAATTTTCTGAGAATTCTAAATAAGCCAAGAGAGTAGCTCGTTAAGAAGCATTAACTAAAAGCAGTCTTTCAGACTACTAAAAATTAGAAGTTTTATATGTATTACATCACTTCATATTATAGATTTTCACATAAGCAAACAATGGATTAGCATTACCTCTTTAATCCCAGCAAAATTCTAAAACAAAAACTAGTTTATTGACCATAACATTGTCTGTATCAAATAAAATTCTTAATTTTTTTAATAATTTTGTGTTACAACAATAAGCACCAAACATGCTATTTCTACTGGTTAATCATCTGTTAATTCTTTACAAGCACTACAATGAACAATTCAAACAGAAAAGCCATGAAACCTCACTAGAACCATGCCTGAAAAGAGTCCTACATCTCTCAGGTACTGTAAAGCAATCTATGAATTCCAAGGAATTTTAAGTAGGTTCTGAAATATTAAAACTAGATTTTCATGATCATTTCTGTAAAATGGACATTCTTGTGTCCTCAGTTCAAAAAAAGCATATGGAGACAGACTGTTAGCAGTTTCTACATTAAGAAAAAGGAGTACTGCCCTTTTTAGTACTGAAAAGTAGAATGAACATTTATTGGTACTGAACTGCTGAACTTGACACAGCGATACATGAGAATAATATGCAATCCATTTTCTCTTACCTTAAAAAACAAGAATGTCGGAACAGAACTAATTTCATATTTTTCAGATACTTCAGGTACAGCTTCAGCTTCCAGCTTAAAAGTCAGAGAAAACATGTTTTTATTTTCATAATTTTCTTTCAAGTTTTGTTTGTGCATGTCAGTGCTTTTTATAATTTTTTTCCTCAACATTTTGTGTGTTTAAAAAGGAGTTTGCTGCAAAAGTTTTAAAGACATTTGCATTTAAATGAGACTCACTGGACTGGCATGTCATCCACTGAGCCTGCACAGTGTCAAAACAGGTTCAGGGGATTTTATTTTGTTGCACATTTCAAAAGAAGCCTAGAGGCTGTGAATAAAATTTTTGGTGCACTAGTGACCTAGTAAATTTTCAATCATATGCAGCTACTACTATATTGAAATCCATAAATCACTGACCCCAGTTATGTCATGATTACAGTGCTTATTTTCTGCCCACAGCAATTCTTGCTGTTTGCTCTATTGACTAATTCCAAGAGGCAGTACATCATGACTGACATTTGCAGCCTTCTGCAAATTATGAAGCAAAAAGGAGTATTTCTTCAATAAACTATTGATGTCTGCTAAATTTTACTTTTAACTCTTGCAAAGCTGCTGTACATTAAGTAGAAAGCTTGTCAAACTATTGGTCCAGAAGCTTGGTCATCCTTAAAATATATATTTTGAAATGTTAAAAGACAATTTTTACCAAATATAAATCTTTTTATAAACCATATGCACTGTGTGCATTCTGTCTCTGCTTCTGACTTTAAAGACAAACTTATTTTTGAGGTTGGTTTTGTTTATTGCAATAAATGTTGATTTCCTGTTAATATCCATAGAGCTAAGTGGAAAAAAATCAAAGTAAAAATAAGATGATAAAATAGTGAATATAAATACATTTCAAAAACTAACACACAGAAACGTGATACCATTTACAGGTGCACAAAGCCTTGCCAACTTCTCTTTCTACAAACTAGAGTGGGGCACTATCATCAGTAAGTAAAAGACCATTTACAGTTGCTGATTTCTTGTTCAGAATATTAACTAGGGATGTTAGATAACATGTAATTAAATAGTCATGTAACATCATCAAATTTTAATGGTTAAATGACTATTTGATAGTCTCTGGGGACTGGGTCAGGAGCCAGTGTGCTCCTGGCCCCATTCCCAGGGAGCCCCTGCTACCCTGCACTGCTGCCAGTGTGGGACAGCAACAGCCTCTGACCACAGGGGGAGGGAGGGTGAGCTCCCCACAGAGGCTTCTCCATGGGATGCCAGAGCAACCTCTGTCCATGGCAAGCTCAGGCCTCCCGCAGACCCAGGCCTGCCACAGAGCAACCTCTGTGCGCGGTGAGCCTGAGCCTGCCAAGGACAGAGGCTACTCTATGGTAGCCTCCTCTGCGCCCTCCCACTGCTGCTTCTGTTGGAAGCAGCAGGGGGAGGGGAGGACACATGGACAGCAGACTTAAAAGCCGGCTCCCCATGCATATCAGCTCCTGCCTGCCACCCCGCGGGCCGCTGTCTCTGATAGAGAGATAGCACCATGGGGGTGGCTCCACAGGTGTCAATATGCGCAGGCAGCTGGCTTAAAAGCTGGCTTCCTGTGTGTACCAGCTTCCACCAGCCCCGCCCCCCACCTCCCATGCTGGTGCCTCTCTATCAGAAGCAGCAGAGTGGGGGGTGGAGGGGGACGACCGCGCTCCATGGAATCTGATGCTTGTGGGGAGCCAGCTTAAAAGTCTCTCTGATACACATGCAGCAATGAAGGGGAGTGTGTGTAGTCAATAAGATTAACCAAGAAGCCCAGATTTATCGGTTAATCGTGTAGTCGTCTACAAGGTGGCATCCCTAATATTAACGTTTTTAGAAAATGTCACCGCTGGCTAGTCACACCATTTTCTGATCTTTCTATATACATATATATTGCTTTAAACATTTTAGTGTTGTTTGTAAAACTAAGTTTTGATGTGTTACACCCATAAGGCTTTTAGTCTTGTTACAATTTTAGATGCATGGGAAATAATTTCACACCTCTCCACATCCGGCAGGCAATCACAAAGAAATGCATGTTCCAGAGAGGAATTGAAGGTTTTCTCTCTCAGCTTGGGTCCTATCCAAAGCCCCCTGAAATCAATAGGACTGAAATCGTCATGGACTTTGGATCAGGCCCCATAGATTTCTCTTGTTCTCAAGTTAATTTTTGTCTGGCTTGATCCTTCACTGAAACAAGTAGTCATTATGCACTCAGTAATGCGATCATCATCAAGCAGACATTCAAATTTTCCCTCTCTCAAATATACTTCTCAAGATTTCAGAAAAATATTTGAATGCAGTGGAACTGCAGCTTAACTTTATGAACCACATCTTACAGAATAAGCCATGACTGGAATTCTGCCAGGCTATCACACAGAGATTTTTAAGAAAGTTTTTTAAATAATCTCCTTTAGGTTCTACCTACAGCTTTTGACTGAATCATAAGATTGTTTGCTGCATGCAACAGATTTTTACAGTACCCCTCTCAACTGGTTTATCCTGAATTTGACCAACCAGTAACAGACTATGTCCCTTAATGTTGAGTCTTCTATCCCTAATCCAGCCACATAATCAAATCTCTACACAAATTAACTGAGAAACGAAATCTGTCATTATATTTTATTTTCTGATCTCCTGCAAATGGCTGAATTATTGTTACATGGCACAGGTTGAACCTCTCTAATCCAGCATCCTCTGGTCCAGCAACAACCATGGTCCAGCATAATTTTACATAGCCGGATGCCCACTCATCATGGGTGTGGTGAAGTTTCTGTCACAAAGTTTGTTTTTACAGCCACCAGTCCTAGCTCTCAGTTGTCTGTGCTGTTATTTAGCTCAAATTTAGGGTTAAATTACTACTAGGAGACTAGTAAGGAGTGTGAATGTTAAATTTACATTAATAGGCTAATCAAATAGTTGATGCTATTTGCATCATATATTCGATTAGTCTATAAGGGAGCCTCGCCTTTCAAATGTAGCAACAGCCCCAGAGCTGTTGCTGCACTTCAAAGTTGAAAGCACTGCAGGGAGCACTGGGCCACCAGGGGACTGACTGAGTCCCCTTACTCCCCATGGCATTTCAAAGTGGCAGTACCACGTGGAGCCAGGGGCCAGCTGGGGACTCCCCTGCTGACCCCAGCTCTACGTAGTGTTGCTGCTTTGAAACACAGCATGGAGCCGGAGTCCAGCTGGGGAGTCCCCAGCTGACCCTGGCCTCCATGCAGTGCTGCCACTTTGAAATGTTGCAGGGAGCTCCCCAGGAGTCCCCAGCTGATCCCGGCTCCACACAGCACTGCTGCTCTGAAGCCTCCCCTCTTTTTCCCCAACTCTTGCTGCCTTTCTGATAGAGACTAGTCAACTAGTCTTTCACATCCCTAATAAGCAGTAGGGATGTTAAGAATGTAACCAATTAACCAACAAGTTGATGCTTATGGATTAATGTTACTGGTTAAACTCTGCTCTGCTCCAGGGGATGGCTTTGCTGTGGGTTCTGCAGTATGAAACTTACGTGAGCTTTATAATGCAGAGCCCACAGTTCATGTAACTGTTAAGACTTTTTTAAGCGGTTACACAGTTACCTTATTAAACAACTTAGTGACTTAACATTATAGTAAGATGTGGAAGTGTAGGTAATTCTGCTAAACAATATTGAACCCTTGTAATTAGGCAAATGTTCTGGTTTGCCACTGCTCAGGTCCCAAGGATGTCGGACAAGAGAGGTTCAACCTGTACTGAACTTTTACTCCTTTTTTCTTCTGATGGTTCATTTCCTAGCTACTTTAATGCTTTTGTTGCACTTTAATGAAAAACTGTATGTGACTGAACTTCATTGAACTACATTTGTTATTGGTCAATCCACCAAAGTTCAGTGTGTTTTAAAATACAGAGAACACTGGTCATATTTTAAACCTCTGGGCTTGGTTAAAATTAAGATTTATTCTGTGGTCATCTTTAAAATAAAGTTGTGCTTAAACACTGCAGTCATAATTTAAACTGCATTTTAAAATGTGTTAATTGGGTTTTGAAGTTAAACTGGTTGCAAACAATGGATTTTAAAACTGATTATTTCACTTAAGGCAGCCCATAATTAGGAATCCACATTTCTGATTATGTACTTACAGTTAACTTGGTAGGTTAAAAAAATTATTACTGAATGATCTGAAGTTAGATTTCTTGGCTATTCCAGAACATAGGACAAAGTTCTATGCTTTTAATTATGAACTCAAGATATTAAATTAGTACCAGCCAGAAGTACAAACTACTGAATCAGACTTATTCAGTTCTTTTTATTGCCTTTTTTTTTTTTTTTTAAACAGACCCATCTTGTATATTGTAATTAGGATGTATTTACATGACAGGGTTGTAATTTTATTTTGGAGTGCACTGTCCAATGAACCATACCACAAAGTGAAAACTGAGACTTCAAAAAAAAAAAAATTGGCCTATCATAAACTACAGTACTAGAAAAGCAACAAAAAATACAATATTTTGAAAATTGACATGTTTTAAAATACTCTAATTAAAAAAGTTCTGTACATTAATACAATTAAAAACAAATCTATCTTTCTGTTCTACAAAAGGAAATGCCAAACTGTGAGATGAGTCATTAAAAACACACAAAACATAAAGCCTGTAAGAAATCAAATTAAAACACATACACACAGCTGGTTGTTCCATTACTCCCTGCCCTCCTAATCACAAAAATGTCTCATTAACAAGAAAAAGTTGTTTTAAAATGAATGGCATGCAGATCTAGTGCATTAATTTTTTCCATGGTGATTCTATTCCTGGGATATACAGATGATCTCACAAAAATACTGCATCTCATTTATTTACTGCTGTTCAACATCCTATACTTAAAATGACAACATCACACGGACTTAAATTGATCTTTTTGCCAACCCCATGAAGATTATTGTTCACTCTCGGTAATGGTTGGAAAAGCAATTAAATGAATCTAGAGGAAAGCCTACTTGTCTAACCAGCAGCATCACTGAAACAGATCCAAGCTCAAGCAAATCTTAAGAGCAGGATTGATATCTTCATCTCAGATCTTTAGGATTAGAGATCAGGCTACTCCACAACTAATTACCATACTAGCTCCGTGAGTCTTTGCAGGCCACATTAAGTACACAAACTTAAAAACAGATTTACCAAATGAAGTAACATTCTATTTGATAAAAGTGCCAAAATACTGCATTTTAAATGCAATAAGATGTAACTAATTGGAATTTTAAACCAGCAATACACCATGAACTTCATGCACAGTTCAATTTATGCAATTTCTGATACTGACTCTTATGAAGTTGAACTCATTAAGATTCAAATCAGCATGAAAGCTTCAGTTTCCACACCACAGAAATCATTGGTGGAAAAAAACCTTCCTGATGTTGTATTTTACGTATAAATGGTCCCCTAGTGTTTGATTTTAGTCTTCAATGCTATCTTTAAAATAGTCTTTACTATTTGGCTATGAAGAGTTACCTTCACAAATGTAACTTGTGAGTGTTCCTTAGCTAATTCAGCCATGACATCATTCATCTGAATGCACTGAGGAGCCCATGGTGCCCAAAAATGGACAACTACAAGAGACCTGTGACAAAACAGAAATATATCTATGTGTTAAGAGAAACAGATAATTTTTCAAAATAATGGGGTATTTTGATGACAACTAGCTGTTAAATTCCAGTGACTTCAAAAGCATGGTCAGTTACAATGGAACAGTGAAAAATATTACATGAATTAACATAAATCAAAGAATATAAAGGAAAGTAGTAATTTTTTGGATACAGAAAAAAGGAAAGCAACTGATATAAGATGAACTCTTACCTCAATAATTAAGCTATCCATGCTAAAGTTATTACAACTCACAAGGAAAAAAAAAACAAAACAAAAAAAAAACCACATTAAGCACAGAAAGCATAAGGATGAAAAAAATTGCATTACAAAGAAAAAAGTTACAAAGCTTTGCCAAATTGATAGTGTTTTTAGAAGAATGGTGAGACGTTTGCTGAAAAACCAATACCAATGGTAAGGTATGCAACATAAAAAGGAGAAAGAATAAAAATTGCAACAGTTACAAGGAGATTGACATTTTGCTACCAAACCTGATTCTAGCAGAATGCAGCATTACATAAAAAGAATGAGCAACAACTGAAGCAGGCAAAAAGACCTCAATTACTCACTAGGGGGTCACACACTTTGTTGCCGCTGTTGGCTGAGCTTATTGCACACACCAGGGGCTCCTTGCATCCTTTCATTACCCCCTACAAGCTCTGTGTGCCACCCGCAGATCCTCCTCTATTTCAGGGACTCATTGCAAAACCTCTTCCTCCCCCCACCCCACGTAATTCCCAAGCCAGGGGCTCTGTTTGTCCTTGCATTTCCCATCTCTCAGCATTCCTGGCCACCATTCTTATTCGCCTTTCTTCTTTTCTCTCTCTTTTAGAATGTCAACTATTTAAAACTGTATTACAAGGACAAGCAGAGCTAATGGCTTGTCTAGAGATCAACACTTATTCCAGAATGAGCCTATCTATATATGGAGTTAAAAGTTATCCTGTTACATATAAAAAGAGAAAATGCCATCAAGTTGAGGGTTAAGCCTCATAACTTCAGCCAAAAAAGGCACTAATCACTGCAATGACAAAACATTTGGGTTTCACAAATAAACGAAAACACCTAACACATGTCATTATTTCTGCAGGCCAAGTTCATTGCACACACCAGAAAATCCTTGCATTCCTCTGTTCTATACAAACTGCAGCATCCTCCCACTTCTCAATTTCAGAGATTCCCAGCAAAGCCCCTCCACATTCCTTCACACAAGGGGCTCTGTGCCTCCCCTTTCCTGCCCATTACAGAGTCCTCTTCATTTCTCCCATGCAAAGGACCCTGAGTGCTCTCTCCTTTCCCTCCTCTGACCATAGCAGGCACCACACTGTGTGTGTACTTCTATTAGACCCACTCCACACTGCCAAGGAATCTCTAAGGCTCCCCATTTCTCCTTCCCAATACCAGGGCTCCAATCCCCCACCCTGGGCTTGGATTGTAATAGGGATGTTAAATATCATTTAACTGAATAGTCAATCTCATGAATTCTTATTGGTTACTCAACTATTCTATAGTCCCCGGGGGTGGGGCCAGCAGCCAGTGTGCTATAGCCCTACCCCAAGGAGACCACTGCTGCTCCATGCTGTTGCCTCTGTATCAGAGGAAGCATGGGGTGCCAGGTGGGAGCTGGTCTGCGGGGGGAGCCAGTTTAAAAACCAGTTCTCCTCACGGACCACTTGCCTGTCACTCCACGCTGCTGCCTCGAATACAGAGGCAGCAGCATGGGGTGGCAGCAGCCCCTCTCCAGGGTGGTCCTGAGCTCCTGGACCCAGCATGAGCTGGAACTGATCTGGGCTGCCTGCCTGGCTCCTAATACACTTTAAATGCAGAGCCAGAGGAGGGGTAGGTCCCAGACCTGGCGCAAGCTGGGACTGAGCAGGGCTGCTGGCCAGATCACTAAAAATTTACTGGAGGGGGAGGGGGAGCGAATGCATGTAGTCTACAGCATTAACCAAAAAGATTTTTGCTCATTGGTTAATACTATCACATCCATATTATCGATTTTTCCTGCACCAGGGGCCCCCCAACTGCCACTCCCCATCAGAAGTTGTGTGCTACCATACCAAAGTTTACCATTCTCCATCTCATCCATCATAGGGATTCTGAATGCCCCCCCATACAAGGGGCTCTTCTCCATTCTGGCTCCCAGCTCCGCAGAGCCACCTGCCCTCCCCTCACGCTGCTGCTTCTATCAGAGGCAGCAGTGGCGGGGGTGGGCAGGAGAGGTTGCCGCAGAGGCTGCTCCAGCATTCCACGGAGCCCAAGAGCTTGTAGGTTTAAAAAAAATGGCCATTTCCATGAATAATGAGAACATTCACAGTTACATCAGCCAGGAAGTTAAAAAGAGAGAGAGAGCGAGCAAGAAAAAGTCAAAGCACAGGACTTAGTGATGGGGGACTTGAACTATCCAGACATCTGTTGGGAAAAATAACACAGCAGGGTACAGATTATCCAACAGGTTCTTGGAATGCATCAGAGACAATTTTTTATTTCAGAAGGTGGAGAAAGTACAGGGGAAAGCTGTTCTAGATTTGATTTTAACAAACAGAGAGGAACTGATTGAGAACTTGAAAATGGAAGGCAGCTTGGGTGGAAGTGATCATGAAATTATAGAGTTAATGATTCTAGGGAATGGTAGAAGGGAGCAAACAAAAAGAAGACTATATTTCAAGAATGCAGACTTTAGTAAACTCAGGGAGTTAGTAGGTAAGGTCTCATGGGAAACAAGACTAAGAGGAAAAACAATTGAAGGGAGTTGGCAGTTTTTCAAAGGGACATTAATTATTAAGGGCGCGGCAGCACATTATTCCAATGCAAAGAAAAGATAGGAAGTATGGCAAGAGAACACCCTGGCTTAACCAAGAGATCCTGAATGATCTACAAATCAAAAAAAGACTCCTATAAAAAATGGAAAGCAGGACAAAATACAAGTTTGTAGTAGGGATGTTAGATATTGGGTAACTGAATAGTCATGTACGCTAAGATTTCATGTGGTTACACAACTATTCAATACTCCCCGTGGGCGGCAGCCAGTGCGCTCCTGGACCCACTCCTGGGGAACCCCTTGCAGCCCTGTGCGGTTGCCTCTGTATCAAGAGGCAGCAGCACGGGTTTGCAGGGGGAGCCGGACCCCAAGGGAAGCCAGTGTAAAAACCAGCTCCCCATGCTGACAGGCTGTTGGCTGCCCCATGTTGCTGCCTCTGATACAGCCTAAGCTTATCAGTTAATCATATAATCGACTATATATCGACATCCCTAATCTACATTAGACCCAGCAGTTCAGCTTAAGGTATGTAACTCCAGCCACAAAAAATACATAAGCCGACTTGGTAGCGTCCCCACATCAGGAGGCCAACAGGAGCAAACACTCTCATCAGCTTTCCTTACTCCATGCAAAAGGAAGCGTACCGGACACCGACAGGGGTGCCATTCGAGTTCAATTTAGCGAATCTTAGCTAGACTCACTAAATCAAACTCTGGAAGATCAACTGCGGCAGTAGCAATTTTCCATGTGGTGAAGACAAGCCCTGAGATAAATAGGATGAAGTTCAACAAGGACAAACAGAAAGTACTCCACTTCGGAAGGAACAATCAGTTTCACGCATACAAAATGGGAAGTGACTGTCTAGGAAGGAGTACTGCAGAAAGGGATCTAGGAGTCACAGTGGATCATAAGCTAAATATGAGTCAACAGCATGACACCGTTGCAGAGAAAAGCAAACATCATTCTGGCATGCATTAACAGGAGTATTGTGAGCAAAACACCTGAAAAAAAGACAAGAAGTGAGCTGTGCCCATGAAATCTCATGATACCATCTTCACGTTTTGTTAGTCTATTAAGTGCTACCAGACCATTTGTTGTTTTTTTCTGTAACAGACTAACTCGGCTACCCCCTGAAGCTCCAAAACACATGAAGTAATTCTTCAGCTCTACTCTGTGCTGATTAGGATCAACTGGAATACTGTGTTCAGTTCTGTATGCCACTTCGAAGGAAAGATGTAGAGAAATTTGAGAGGGTCCAGAGAAGAGCAACAAAAATGATTAAAGGTCTAGAAAACATGACCTATAAAGGAAGACTAAAAGAACTGGTTTGTTCACTTTACAAAGGGGAGACTGGGAAGGGACATGATAGAAGCTTTCAAGTACCTAAAAGGGCGTTAAAAGGAGGAGGAAGAAAAAAAATATTCTTCTTGACATCTAATACTAGGAAAAGAAGCAATGGACTTAATTTGTAGCAAGGGAGGTTTTGGTTGGACATTAGGAAAAACTTCCTAACTCTCAGGGTGATTAAGCAGTGGAATAAATTGCCTAGGGAAGTTGTAGAATCTCCATCATTGGAGATATTTAAGAGCAGGTTAGACACACATCTATCAGGGATGATCTAGATCGCGGTGGGCATACATTTTTGAAAGGGAGCCACTTCACAAATGTTGGTAATTTGTGACAGGCCTGCTCTGGGCCCCCCAGAAGGGGTGGGGCCTGAGGCAGAAGAGGTGGGGTTGTGTATGGGAGTAAGAATTTGAGAGCGAGAGAGACAGGCTTTGTGACAGATGGAGTATGTGCAGCACTGTGTGTGTGACAGTAACTTTGTGGCATAGACTGGGATAGCGTGTGAGACAATGACACAGAGAAGCCACACTCTGTGTCTTTAAGGGAAATCTGTCCTGCTCTATTGTCTCACCGCCCGCACTCCTATGGGTCACGCTTCAGATTGGAGCAGCTATGCTGACTGCGTCTCCATCTATGATTCCTGCCATGCAGAGACAGGTTACAGGGGCAGAGGAACACCCTGACTTCAGCTCTCTTCTGCACCTGGCCCCCACCCCACCCCCTGCATAACTAGCAGGAGAATCCTTGAAGCAGCTTGGCTACAGGGTGAAGCAAGGTGGGGGGGGGGGAGGGGCAAATGAACACAACCTGCCAGCTGACAACAGCTGCAGACTGTTATCTGTAAGTATGCACCTCTGCTAATCAGCTCAGCAGGCTGGAGAGAAATGATTGATGGGCTGGATCCAGGCTCCAGGGCCTCAGTTTGCCCACCCGATCTAGATGGTGCTTGGTCCTGCCATGAGGGCAGGGGACTGGACTGGACGACCTCTCGTGGACACTTCTAGTTCTAGTATTCTATGTTTCGGCCATAAAATAATTTCTAACTAATGAAAACTAGAAAGACTCTTTCTCTGTTGGCCCAGTTATTCAATAGGTATCCACGAGAGGGTCTCTTATACCTCCTTCCAAAACTCCAGATATAGATCAGAGACCTGCTCCAGTATGGCTATATGTATGCTTTATTGTTAGCTTTCTTAAACTGTTTTCAGCTGAATAAATGAAGAGTTAAGGAGCATTAATATAGCTGGACAGAACAACTACTCAGGGATACAAGTTCCAAATTCTTTAGCGAAGGCTATGTAATGCTATCCAAGATAAAGGGCTTTCCCAATAATACATATTTCTGAGAAATAATACTGTTATCAGAGCTGAAAAAAATTAAGATCTCACAATATATCTGAAAGTTGGAGACCTGTAAATGACAATACACTCTTAACAATACCCTGAACGTATAAAAATGACAAGACACACCAACATTATGCCAATGAAAGCTATAACAATTTATAGTTTTATTCTGTAAGACAAAAAACTAACTCGTTAAGGAATTTTAATGATTACTCTGTCAGCAGAATACATCTTATTGTTTCAAAGTTATATTAATAATGAATATAAAACTGGGACTTTTCCATTTGGAAAAGAGGAGACTGAGGGGGGGATACGATAGAGGTATATAAAATCATGAGTGGTGTGAATAAAGAAAAGTTATTCATTAGTTTGCATAATATAAGGACTAGAGAACACCAAATAAAATTAATGGGTAGCAGGTTTAAAACTAATAAGTGAAAGTTCTTCTTCACATAGCGCATCGTCAACCTGTGGAACTCCTTGCCAGAGGAGGCTGTGAAGGCTAGGACTATAACAGAGTTTAAAGAGAAGCTAGATAAATTCATGGAGGTTAGGTCCATAAAAGGCTATTAGCCAGGGGGTAGGAATGGTGTTCCTGGCCTCTGTTTGTCAGAGGCTGGAGACGGATGGCATGAGAAAAATTGCTTGATCATTGTCTTCGGTCCACCCGCTCCGGGGCACTTGGCGCTGGCCACTGTCGGCAGACAGGCTACTGGGCTAGATGGACCTTTGGTCTGACCCAGTACGGCCATTCTTATGTTCTTAAAACATCACATACACAAATTTAAATATTATACTCAAAGCTATTCTATACCCCAAACCTGTACGGACTATTATTATTTACATTACCATGGCACCTATGAGCTCTAGTCATAGACCAAGACCTCAATGAACTAGATGCTGTACAAAACACAGAAAAAAATGACACAACGATGTGGAATGGTCCCTGAGCCTACACAGTACACCACTGGAATCAGTGCAGCTCATGCAGTTTCAGCACAGGATCAGGGCCCAAATAACATGTATAAGTACTAATGCTTAAAGCTAAAGAAAGATAGTTTTCCTTTCCAACACCTGCTATTCTCATGCATATATAAACACTGAGAAAATTATAAAGCCATAGTCAATATTTCCATAACTTTTACCACAAAAGCATTACCAAACAAAGATTGAAAATAGGAATATCTTGACTTCAAGTTTCCTTAATACTGCATACAGAAAAAAATTGTTCTGACCCATTACATTTCTAGAATTTGTTTTCCAGAAATTCAAGTAACAATGAAGCTGCAAATACAGACTGGAACAACAACAGTCCTATGCTTGTTTGGACACTATAAGAAATCCAGATGTGATGGATCCTGATCTACTAAATTGTAGGGGGAAAATAAAGTCCTTCAATTCAGTGAGTAAAAAAATATATTTTAAAAAAATCAAAGAAAAAAAGATGTACAGAGCCATATAACTAGATCCTAAACATAAGCCCAAAATGCTATTTAATAATTTGATACACTTTCTTTCCCACTAGTGCAGCACAGCAGAGAATTCATTCTTTCCTGAACTGCCAAGCAGAATTTCCCACATGTCCAATTTAAATTAATCAGTATTGTAGGGGTACATCTTATCAGATGAGTGTCACCTTGTGAGCAGTATAGGAGTAAGAACGACATGATTGAGTAATTCTAGCTCCTTTGAATGGAACAGTAATTATTTGATAAGATTATCCTCGACCATATTATTCTTAATACTGGAATTTGTTTTAATTTAATGTGGACTTAATGAAAAATTTGTGAAAACAGAATGCTTACCATCCCCTTATTTTTCTGAGAATTATTTTTGCTTTAAACAAAGTTACAGTTAATCTGCCTTTCCGTTACTAAACTTTTTAGAAAGCATGCGAGAATGGCAAGATGGAATAACTCAAAACACTGGGGAAATCAAGAGGGTCGACTTCCAGAAAGTGCACCAAAGAATCTAGATACAAAGTACACAGTGGACTTAAGGCAGTGCATATTTTGACTCTGTCATCCAGAGAACAGGGAAACTATTTTCATAACATTTGTCTATTTTATAAGTTTCTTTCCCTTGCTACAGGAAAAAAAAAGCCTTCAGTGAGTAATGCTTTATGAGGATGACTTTCAATACTATTTTAATATTGCTCTTGGTCATGTTACTAGGGATCTAAAATCCCAATTAATTAGTAGGTTAACATCAGGGCTAGAGTTAACTGACTAAAGCGGGATCCAGGCTGGGGACTGCTCCAGAGGGGCTGGGGCTGGCTGCTAGCTCCCAGCCCCATGCTGATACTGAGGCTGTCACCAGCTCCCATAGAAACAGCCTTGATTTAAATCAATCCATCCTGATTAAAACTTTTCCAAAAGCAGGTTGTAAAATTTGTGGTTATTCCATAATATAACTTGCCAGTAAATATAAATATGTATAATCAAATTAGAATATTTGATTTCTAATACTTAATTTTATTAGAATATGTATCTTTCAACCTTGTGTGAAATCAACATTTCACAAAATGTGTTATGTTAAATCAGTAACTGCTTAAAAAGCAACTGATTTAGCAGACAAAGGTCTACAGCAGAGACCTTACAGTGCCACAGGTGTACAGATGCAGCTGCACTGCTGAAAGATCTCTGTATAGATGATGTATAAGAATTCTGCTGTAGGCCTTAAACTCCACAGAGAGTGGCTAAACACAAAGGAGATGTCTGCTCAGTGCTGCTACACCTAATGCCGAAGGACGAGAAAGAGAGGGAGTGGCAATGGTACCGCATTACATCCAGTACCTCAGTTCCTAGAGCACAACCAGAATGTGAAAAATTCCATTTTAATTTCTCATACTGCATGATCTGGAGTAAGAATTTGAACTTGGATCTTCCATATGAGTGCACTAGCTACCGAGCTATTGAGGAAAAAGTGAACACAGCTTCCTCGTTGGCTGTCCTGCATGCAAGTCAAGCATGCTCTGAGCATGCCTGCCATGGAACACCTAGTTTCCAAATATTAAAAAGACTTTGATGAAAGCTAGATGATATCAAGATTTAGACAGCTTTGCGTATTTGCACCAGCAAAAATTTAGATTCCTAGGGAATTTAGTCACCTACCAGGCTAGGCAACACGTGAGTAGGGGTCTAAGGATCTAAGTTATGAACTCTGGCACCTAACCTGGCAGTTAGGTACACAAGTCCTTTTGTGTATCTAGTCCGATGTTTTGTTCTATTTTGTACAATTACAGACATACTGCACGGCATCAATTCTGCAAGCTTATTCATGGGCTTTTACTCCACACGTATATGAAGATCTGCTCATGAAAGTCATCTTTCAAGTTTGTGCTCTTGAAAAAAATCTGTTAATATAAATATACTTCCAGAATTGAGTTGAAAGTGTTCATTTAAAACTCAAATTTTAAAGTTTTCACACAGTATGGAGAAAACAATCTGTTTGAGGCTAGGAGACAACAGTGCCATCCTGTTCACTGTGTGAGTGAATACTTTTCTATTTTAAAATTAAATTTTAAAGATCCATTAATTAGGCATATTAAAAGCATTTAATACGGTAACCATGCAGCTGCTAGCTTAGCTCTACACTGCAGAACCAGCAGTGAAGTCACCTCCCCAGGAGCAGAGCCAACAGCTCTTGCCCGCTGGGCTGCCAGGGAGAAGGCTTTGCTGCCCTGCTGCAACAAAGCCACCTCCCCAGGAGCCGAATGAGTTTGAGTATAACCAATACCATTAACTGATAAGCATCAGCTTATTGGTTAAACTCTAACATCCCTACTATTAACATAAGATACAACAGCACTTTCACATTTCTCATGTCTTCAATCTAAAAATTAGATCATCACTAAACAAAATTTGCCCCAAAATTTAGGTTCTTTAATTAAAAAACTTTTACAAAAACAAAAAGATAGAAATGTTTCCATTTTATAAAAAGGAAAATTTGAAATCAGTTGTTTTTAAACACAAGAACATTCCCTTGGAACATCAGCAGTCCAAATTTACAGAGCCCTGCATGGATACAAAAGCTGTATCCACATGTAATCTACAATCTTCAAAAATTGATCTGCAGATATGGATGGCTGAGGACATAAAGCAGATGCCCGCTGACGTGCAGGGCTCTACAAACACTGCAGCACTGGGAACACGAAAATGAAACTGACCTCACTGGTTTTCCTTATCCTATCCAAGAAAGTTACCAAAGAAACTCCAAAAAATAGTGTAAACTGGATTTCTAAGTTGTTTCAGTGTAGTAATCAAAAGGTATTATTAACATTAACATAAGAAAATAAGATTAAAATATGAATAGTGTTGACAGTCCTTTAAACAGAATGCAAGCATTATGACTAGGGATGCGAACAGGTAACCAGTTAACTGTTATCCGGAAGAAGCCCGCCACTCACCACAGGCAGCAGGCTGCTCCAGACCGGCTGGGTCCAGAGGCTAGGCTGGGAGCCGGCAGCCCCAGGTAGGGCCAGGAACAGCCAAGCTGTCCATAGTGGGGGAGCCTCTCCAGTCCAGCCAGGCTGAAGCACTCCTCCACAAGTTCCCCCTTTTAATCATTTAAGTGGTTAAACATTACTTTTAACAGGTTAACCAATTAAATGTGATTTTACATCCTTAATTATAACCCTTTTACAGATGTGCAAACTAAGGGCTTGTCTATTGATAACATGCTGAAGCAGCTACCTATACTGATAAGAGGGATTCTCCTGTTAGCATAGGTAATCCAGCTCTGACAGCTGTCTTCACAGAGATTTTGGTAAATGTAACTGTGGTGTGTGGATTTTTCATAACCCTGAGTGACAAAGTTATGCCAACCTAGAGTAGGCCAAACCCTATGATATAACTTAAAACAGTGCAGCTACATCACAGTAGCATGTCAGAGTAGACAATGACATGCTACACCAGGGGTCGGCAACGTATGGCACAGGTGCCACAAGTGGCATGCGAGCCGATTTTGAGTGGCACACACAGCCGTAGCTGGCTTGGGGGAACCTCCAAGCACCCAGCCACTGTGTGCGCAGCCTAACCTGCTGCTGGTGCCCTCCCCCTTCCCCAGCAGCAGGTTGGGCTGACGTACAGTGGCTGGTGGTTCAGAGGTGCCCGAGCTGGCTACGGCTCACACCACAGCATTTCCCAGTTCCAGCGCGGTGTGCACCGCTGGTGGCAAATCCCCACCACAAGGCTCCCTATTTCCCCCTGCAGGGCTGCCTTTGGCCTGTGAGGCCTCAGCTGCGCCACAGCCTCCTCCTCCCAGGTACAGGTGGCTGCTTGTTCTTTCTTACAGCAGCTGCCCCTGCCAGAGCAGGGGGCGCCAAGTGGGTCTGAAACAGATGCAAAATCCAGTGGAGCCACTGCCGGACCTCAGCGCCTTGGAACAGCGGCTTCAGCCCCAGCAGGAGCCACGCAGAGCCCAGCTGGGGCACTGCAGGACAGGGCACACTCAGGCTCGGCAGGCGTGCTCCATGTGCTGCCCCTTTCTTTCCACCCAGCCCTCCCCACCTGGCTGGGAGAACGGCAGTGCACAGAGCCACTTGCTCTGCTGCTCTCTGCAAGCCGCTTTGGTGAGATTGGGGCTTTCTTCCCCCCCTTCCCCACAGGAATCCAGAGCTGGTGCTGCAGCCTCAGGGTTGCATGGGCTACCCGCTGCGTGGGGGGGAGGGGCTGAGCTCACTCCCCCTCCCCACCCTGCTGGGGGAACGGCAGCCAGTGGCATGCTGTCCAGAAGCTTTCCCTGCGCAAAGCCAGGTAAGCATCCGCCCCATCATGCCCAATCCCCCTCATTCAGTCTCCTGCCCCTGCCAAGACCCTGCACCCACAGCTTCACACCCTCCCTTGCTCCTCACCCTCCCTCCTGGCCCAGATACCCTGCCCCCAGCCTGCTCCTGCTCCCTACCCCCACCGTTCTCCTGCATCCAACCTTGCTCCTGCACGCTCCCTCCTGGCCACACACTTCACCCTCCCTTGCTCTCTCCCCCGACCAGACATCCCACTCCCAGTCTGCTTCTGCACCCTACCTCCCATCCAGACCTTGCAACCTCTCCCCCTTCTGCACCCCTCTTCCCTCCCACATCCTATACTCCCATCCCTATCACACGCACTGGCAGCCCAGTCCCATGCACTGAACCCCTCATTTTTGTCCCCACTCCAGAGCCTAAGGGGATCCACAAAATCTACTAACTCCGGAACCCCAGAAAAAGTAAGTCTGGCCTATGGGAAACCCCAAATCTCAGTCCTCCCTGTCCCTTCCCCTTGCCCCCTGGAGCTGGAACACCAGAGGAGTGAGGTGTCTCGGTTGGGGGCACATCAGTGAGTGTTGGGATTTTTTGGAGGAGTTTTTTTTATTTTGCTTCTCACTTGTGTGATCCCTAACTGATTTTTGTGTAGGTCACTGGCCTCTGACCCCAAAAAAGTTTCCCATCTCTACCATAAAGAAAACACTGAAATCTTTTATGTTGGACATAAATTAATTTTTTTTATTTAAAATGAAGTTTGATAAACTAACATGAGAAAGTTAAAATGCTTAGTCTGTTTAATGAATTAAACCATTCTCCCTAGCTGCAGCACTAGCAAAATGGCTCAGGTGTAATTATGTAATTAATGGTGAGTTTCCAATAGCAACTAGTGGTCCATGGCAGTGTTCCCTCTAAGCTGCGGGACAGCACAGCTTGAGGGAGCCCTGAACCTCTGATTGGGCAAGGCTGATTAATCACCTATGAAGCTGTGCTGCTCCGCACCTTCGAGGAAACACTGGTCCACGGAACAGTTTGCACTGAGCCAGGTGGTCCACGGGATGCGCAGTGGAGAGAGCCCCTTCTGCTCCCAAAAGAGGAGCATAGGCCAGGATCAGAGGGTTAAATCTCGGCATGCCATTTTGGAAAGGTTGCCGACCTCCGTGCTACATCAATAGGAAAGCATCAGAGGGGTAGCCGTGTCAGTCTCAATCTGCAAAAGCAATGAGGAGTCCTGTGGCACCTTATAGACCAACCTGTCACTTTCATTCATCAATGGGAAAAATTCTCACTCAGCATAGATAAGCCATCTCTCAAAGGCTAAGACTGTGTCTACAATAGCAATTTGATCGCTATAGCTGGTCATCTGAAGAAGTGGGCTGTGCCCACGAAAGCTCATGATATCATCTACATGTTTTGTTAGTCTTTAAAGTGCTAGCAGACTATTTGTTGTTTTTTAAGTTTATCCTGTACAGAATAACTCGGCTACCCCCTGAAGACTATAAATTGTGTCACTCAGGAGTGTGGGGAAAAAATACCAAGTGACATATCTTAAATTCACAGAAGTACCAGTTTAGCCACCACTATGTCGATGCTTTCCTATCAGCACAAAACTGCTACAGGGGAGATTTTACAGCAGCGCAGTTGCATCAGCAGAGCTGTGCTGCTGTAAGATCTAGTGCAGACATGGTCTAGGTCAACACAAGACTTTTTCTGCACTAGGGATTAGGACAGGATGGCTACATCTCTCAGGGGTGTTTACTTGTCTTCAAACCCCTGAGCGATTTAGCGACACCAAGCGTAAAGAACTAGCATAGACCAGGCCTAAAAAGCAGAGCAGGATTAACTAGTCTGTCCAGAGCAATCAAGTATCCCACCGGCCAGGCCAGCGCCTGGGTGGATGTCCCACAGGGGCAGGGCAAGGAAGTGGGGTCAAGGGAGGGGGAGTCACCAACGGAGGCAGGAAAAGAGGCGGAATGAATGGGGCCCCACGCGAGCAGGCGGCAGCAGCGGGCGGTTAATGAGCCCCCCACCCCCACCCCCACCCCCACCCGCGGAGGGGCACCGGGCCGGGGAGGTTGCGACCGCGGCGAAGCAGACAGACGCTACCTACGGAGACAACGAGCCTGCCCCCGGCTACAGCCCCCGCCCCCTCCTTCCCGGCCGCCGGGCGCCGACGATACAGCCGCGGGTCCCGGGACCTGACGCTGCCGCTCGCCGGGCCGGACGCGGAGCGGAGCCAGCCGCACGTACTTGCCCTTCTGCTGCAGCAGCTCCCGGAAGTGCCCGGCGGAGCCCACCTCGGCCAGCGCAGCCATGACGGGAGCGGGGCTGTCGCCGGCGCCGCGGCCAGGAAGCGGGGCACGTGCAACAGGGCCGCGGAGCGATCTGCCCTCCCTCGCAACGAACTCTCTGCGCATGCTCGGCAGAGGGAGCCCGCTTCCTCTGCGCGTGCGCGAAACGTGACGTCCTTTTCTCTCTCTCTCTCTTCCCTCCCCCATCCCCCTTCACTGTGGTGCGGGAGGGGGGGGGGCCTTTAGCGCTGAGCTCTGCTCTGTCAGGACGGGGAGGCGGGGTTGGCAGCAGGGCCGCGCTGGGGGAGGGGCAGGGAGCCGCCCTCAGTCCCAATGGCTGGCGCCGCGTACTTGTTAGCCCGGCCCCTTCCCAGCCGTCCGTCAGAGCTGGCCAGGGCCGCTGGCGAATTGCGGCCCGTTCCAGGGAGGACGTGCACAGACTGGAGCCAGTCCGGGGGAGAGCAGCGGCCCAAATGATTAGGCCTGGCGAGCGAGCCCGGGAGGGGAGGCTTTAAAGACTGGCTGTGCTTCGTCGGGGGGAGAGAAGAGCGCGGGAGGGACACGGCGAACGTCCTCACTGCCACGGTAGCGGGGAGGAGGGGGGGATGCTGTGGAAAGAGGCGACGCACAGCGCTGTCCCCAGTCATAGGCGGGGGCGGGGCGGTCGCCCCGGCTTGGGTGGGCGGTGACTGCGGGCGGCTGCCTCAACCGTCCTATGGTCCTCCGCACTGAGGTTAGCTGCCACCCTGGTCAACCTGTCTGGGAAATGGAGTGGAACAGGCTGCTGGGTTGCTCTGCTTTCCGTGGCTCCTGCCACGGTGGCGAGTGTGGGGGGCTGACTCCTGCTGCCACCACCAAGCGCTCTCCATAATCTCCCTGGTTGTGTCACTTGGAGGGAGGCTTTGGGGAAGGAGTGCAGTGGGGGGCGGCGGAGGGCAGAGCAGGGGTGAGAGGAGGCAGGGTAGGGGCAGAGTAGGTGTGGGACTTGGGGAAAGGCGTGGGGGGGGGGGGAGGGGAGTTGTCCCAGGTTCTGCGCCTCTCTAGGGATGGCCCTGATTAGACAGATGCCTGTCAGGAATGGTCTAGTTATTATGTACCGCCCTGGTGCAGGGCACTGGACTAAATGACCTGTTGATAGCCCTTCCAGTCTTACACATCTGAGATCCAGCATTATTCCCCTCCCCTCATTGTCATCTACTTCCCGCCTCTCTCCTAAACATGCAACAGCTCAATGCACCATTTGAAGAAGTAAGACTTCATCATAGATAGTACATAGTATGGATGTTAAAATGCATTTAATTAATTAACTGTGTAACCGTTGAAAATTTCAGCAGTTACATAGGGGTGGCAGTTGGCTCCTCAGGAGCCAGTGCATGTGGGGAGCTGGTTTTTAAGCTGGCTCCCCCTGTATGCTGGCTTCTGTATACCCCTCCTTCTCCCCCCCACCCCCCCCACACACTGCTGCCTCTGATAGGCAGCAGCACCATGGGCAGGCGGTTCCCCAGGGGCCAGTGCACACAAGGAGCCATCTTTTAAGTTTGGACTATCAGTTTGGAGTTGGAAAGTCTATAGAATGATGTTGCTGTTATCCATGTGTGTAAGGCCATGAAGCATCTCCTGCTATACAAGACTGTATCTCTTGGCAATGTGCAAGAAATAGTGGATAAATTTACAGCAATGGGCTCCCTGACTGGAATGCAGTGACAGATGACACATATACTCCTATTCTGGCCGTAGTCCGCTCTGCCACTGAGTACATCATTAGAAAGGGATACTTTCCAAGATTATGCAAGTGCTATTAATTGATGTGGACAATTCACTGATATGAGGGTAGGTCACTCATGGAAGGTGTGTGATACATCTTTAAGAAATGCAGGACTTTTCCAAAAAGCTGCAAGCAGGAACATTCTTCCACAAACAGCAGATTAATAATGGTGATATTGAAAGGCCAGTAGTGATACTGTGGGGTGCAGCCTACTCTTTGCTCACTGGCTCATGAAGCTGAATATCTGCCACCTCAACAGCACCAGGGAAAGATTGAACTACTAGCTCAGAAGGCACAGAATAACTTGAATGCGCTTTTGATAGTTTGAAGCAGGGTTGCCAGATGGTTTAACCAAAAACACCTAACACCCCGATCCCCCAAAAAAAAGCTGGGGAAAAAATTCTGTTGAGGGGGAAAAAAAGAGGGGGAGACCAAAGTTGTTGAGCAAAAAAAAAAAAACCAGAAAATACTGGACGTTTTAGGTGTCTGATATTTTATGAATTTTTTTACCTGACAGGAGGCGAAAATACCAGACTGTCCAGGTCAATACCGGACACCTGGCAACCATAGTTTGAAGGGATGCTGGCAATGTGATTTCACTAACTAGATTGCCTCCCCAAGATTATAACTGCTTGCTGTATATTGGATAATATACATAGAGCAAAGGGGAAAAGCTGTTACCAGGGCAGAGGGAGAAAGTGGACCAGATGTCTGATGAAACTGAACAGCCAGAGGTAAGGGCTGTGAAGCTTTGCTGCTGAGGTAAGCCAGAAATGACCATTTTAATAGTCAGCCACAGTAGTATTGTCTATTAAGTATGCTTGGGTTTTTTCCTCCCCTTATGAATTCTCAGGGGGGTAGCCGTATTAGTCTGTAACTGAAAAAACAACAAATGGTCCTGCAGCACATTAGACACTAACAAAAAATGTAGATCGTACCATGAGCTTTCGTGGGCATGACCCACTTCATCTGAAGAAGTGGGTCGTGCCCACAGAAGCTCATGGTACGATCTACATTTTTTGTTAGCCTCTAAGGCCGTGGTCACCAACCCGTCGATCGCGATCGACTGGTCGATCGTGAGGCCTCGACCAGTCGATCGCGAGGCCTCGACCAGTCGATCGCGAGGCCTCGACCAGTCGATCACGAGGCGTTCGGGCAACCCCGCCCCCCATTTTCCCCCCACCACTGAGAAGCCCCACTACCTACCTCTAGTGTAGTGCCGGCTTCCCACGGGGTGGACAGAAGTCCTCTCTGAAGCCCGCGTCACTTCCAGGGGTTCCGGAAGTACGCGGGCTGCTCCCCCTCCTACAGCTCTGTTGCGTGCTGGGGGAGGGGGCGTTGGCCCTGGAGGAGGAGTGCAGAGGCCTCCCTGCACCGCTGGCGCCGGAGGGGTGAGTTGGGCGCAGGGGTTTCCCTGCACCGCGGGAGCAGGAGTCAGCCCCAGGGTTTGGCCGCGCTGTGGGACAGGAGGGAGTTGGCCGGGCCGGGCCGCGCTGTGGGAGGGGGATTTGACCCCGGGGCAGGCGCCCATGGGGGTTGGCCGCACTGCGCCGCGGGAGGGGGGTTTGGCCCCGGGGCAGGTGCCCGCGGGGGTTGGCTGCGCTGCGGGAGGGAAGGGGCAGGGCTGCACCGCGCCGCGGAAGGGGGGTTTGGCCCCGCCGCGGGAGGGGTTGGGGTTGCCCCTGGTGCAGGCTCCCGCGGGGGTTTGACCCCACTGCAGAATGGGGGGAGGGGTTGCGCTTGAGGCAGGCTCCCGCGGGGGTTTGGCCCCGCCGCAGGCACGCTCGGGGTTTCCCTGCGCCACGGGGGGCCCGGAGGAGGCATGTGCTGGCTTCCCGCGGGGGGGAGGGAAGAGGGAGAGAGAATCCTGGGAGGAGGCAGATGCAGGTGACTCTGCTGCCACTGGCACCCTGTGCCCACTCCCCAGACTCCACTCCCCTGTCCCCAGCTACAGAACTCTGTCCCCATTCCCGTCCCCACTCCCCGAACTCTGTCCCCACTCCCCTGTCCCCATTCCCGTCCCACTCCAACTCTGTCCCACCTGCCCCATGTCCACTCCACTGTCCCCACTGGCACCCTGTCCCCTGCTGCAGAACCCTGTCCTCTGCCCTCCCAGCACCCTGATCCCTCTCCCCTGCCCCCAGCCGCAGAACTCTGTCCCCACAAAATGTATAATTATAAATGCTTCATTTTAGATTTAAATAGCATGAATAAAAACCAGACCATTTATTTCATAACTATAAACACATGATTTTAATTTTATACATCGCATAATTTAAAAATAAAGTGTTTATCAGTGTGTGTAAGTAAGGGCTGGGGATAGCAAGTGATGGACAGGAGGAGAATAGAGAGGGCGGGGCTTCAAGAAAGGGGCGGGGCTTCAAGGAAGGGGCGAGGCAGTAGATCTTCGCCTGTTCTGAGATTTAAAAAGTGATCTTTGGTGTAAAAAGGTTGGAGACCTCTGCTCTAAGGTGCTGCAGGACTTTTCATCATTTTTTAATTTTTTTCCTATGAATTCTGTAATGCTTGCTGCAAACTAATAAAGATGCCCAGAATATCCCAAAACAGAAATTCATTGTGTCCAAGGAAGGAGGAAAAAATGAAAGAACAAACACACACATACATATTTAAAAAACTTTTATCAACACCATAAAATAGTGAACCATACTTTAAAATCCTAATTGAAAATGGAAATGAATTGGGAACAGTGATGACCATGTACATAAAACCTACAGCAGCATATTAGATTATATATACACCAACATGTTTTTTTTCAGATCCATGTATGTGTAGGTCATAGGCATCTGGTAGCCTAGGCAGGGGAAGGCTCTGCCCAGGCATGGTCCCACCCTCACTTCACCCCTGGAACATCTCTTTTAGGTGTTCTGGGGTGGGAGTGTTGCTGCCCCCAGTGCCCGCCCTCCCGTGCTTTGGGGCCAGGGAGGCTGGAGCTGCGCACCCTCCTTCCACCCCAGTGCTCTGGGCCAGGGAGGCTGGGGCGCACATGTGTGCTCAGCATGCTGCCCTGCCTCCTCCCCTCCCTGTGGTGGTTGCAAGGCCTCAGCAGAAGGGGTGGGGCTGTAAGTGGGGTTGGGGGCCTGCCTCCCCAGCCTTAGATGCACTGACCACCCATGGTGTAGGTATTTTTCTTTTTGTTGTACAGCATGGAGTAGTAGGGATAAGGAGGGACACCATGATGCCATGTGAAATGTTGGGGGATAAAAGGAGTGCAACCATGGAGTTCTCCAAGGACTGGAAAGTTTACTGAGTTTGAGGTCTTGGGGAATGCAGGTTAATACTCTTGAGTTTGTTGCCTGAGCAAACCAATTATGTCTTGGTGTATTTCCCGATAGGTCTCAGAACTCTTCCCTCTCTTGCAGCAGCCACTCTCTCCTTTCTTAGTCCTTCCCCATGGTCACATTCAAATGGGCTCTCCCAAGTCCTGCACTTATAGTCTGAAGTCCTAAGAATTGGAGGATCTTGCAGAACAGATCCTCCCTAATCCTCTTATTTACCTGGCCAGGGTCAAAGGTTGAGCAGGAATACAGGACACCTCACAAGGTCATCATGCCAAAAACTGCTGATTAAAATATACAGAGGCCATTAGATTTACAGTCATAACAATCAATAAAACATAAGTCTCAAAATTCCTGTATATTATTCCCATTAATAGGAAATGCTTATTGACATTTTCGCTTTGCAGTGTCTGGCTACAGCACCATTTTGCAGCTCAAACTGTGATGAATATGGCCCTAGTGGGGAAGAATGAGAGTGTTCTGTTGCATGAAAGTTGTAAATGTTGTTGGGTGCCCCTCCCTGGGTATGGGCATAAAGAAAATGTAATGAATACTGACACTTTTCACAGGCAATAGTGATTTTGGATTATGTCTCACTCCTGGGGATAACAAAATTACTGAGGACCCAGCAGCTACTGATGTCCCAAGCTACCTGTGGCCACATACTGCTAATCTATTTACTGACTTTGGTGCCAGACAAATTCATCACAGAGTGGTGTGGGAAAATCTACAATTGCAGTGCAAGAAACAAGGTTGCTTTCCCAAGAAATCTCCAGGAGAGGATTGCAGACTATTTCTATTAACATTTTGTTGTGTTCTCTCAAGAAGATAAAATGGACATGTATATTTGTATAAACAAAGTACTCCACATACTCTTACTAAGCCCAAAAAGCCACCTAAGTGAATAGGAGGTGCTTACCATTGTTTGTTCTATCTCTGCCCAAGCATAGGACATTAGTCTGAATTGTGTCCTAATCCCTAGTGCAGAAAAGGTCTTGTGAGGAAGAAAGATGGTGAGAGGGAACGAGATGTGAAGTTTCATGAAAATACAACAAAAAACATAGGGAATATTGCATATGCACATTTATTCAAATGCCCTTTCCCCTTCATTAATGGGCTCAACTACACTCACCTGTCAGGACTTCATCTGTTTTATGGATTTTTTTAATGTGGGAAAAAAGGCATTTGACTGTGTAGAGTGCTTTGGGACACAATTAAGGCCTATATAAGAACAAAATACATTGCCCTACAAACAAATCTATTTATCAATGTTAAAATGTCTTTCCCTTTTAATCAAATGGAACCTGACAAACCCACTCCTATTTTATCTAGTAGTTGGGCCATTTATGGAAACTGATATGTTTCAAATTACTGGAAATGAATAAGAGTTAGTATTGAGATTATAAATGTTATTGGTGTTTATAATACAATCAAGTCCCTCATTCCCCAGTACAATTGTCATTTGGCTAATGTTCAGTTTACAAATTGAATTTAAACAAATGTGTGGAAGATTTCAACCTGAGATACTGGTTCAAATTAAATTCCCCTCCCCCCAAGATGGAATAAATATTTGAGGGCTAATGTGATCTTAAACCTAAATAAAAATCTCAAAATTAATCTCATAGTATTACACTTTAGGAATGAATCTCCCCATACCAGTTGTAGAAAGGTTGTTGCTTTTCAAAATAAATACCCTCCCTAATCTCCTATGTCAACCACAACTGTTTCAGAGAATTTAAAACCTCATTCTTTAATAAGCTTCACAAGACCTTTTCAAGGTTCATTTGGTAGGCAAAAAACAAGAACTGCTGTTAAAAATGTATAGGTCCATTGAGACATGGGAGAACTAAATCTCCCTAACTTAGGCTATATTTCTGGGCATCCCATATGGAGTGTTTGGCAGCATGATCCCAGGGAAACCCAGGATTTCAATGGTTCCAGATTGAACAACAGGCAGCAGGCCAAATTAATCTGGCAAACCTCCCATAGTTCCCAGCTGATCTACTACTCCCCTCAAATCACACAGAACCGAATTATAGCATCAGTATCAAACTTAGAGATAAAAAAAATTGAAGATGCAAAATATCTTTAAAGGGGTTGTTACTCTGGCCTGTGTTATTAATTTTTCTCTGAGCATGAATAACTCGGTCTACCAAGTATTGTATATTGAAAACATTTACTACTAATAATATATAGTGCTCTTTGAAGCAATGAAACATATTCGTGACAGACACAGGTTTTATTTTATTATTTTCAAGCTCAGAATTCCTCATTAAAATGAACATAATTAGACAGAATCCTAGTTTTATACACCCCTAGGAATCATTTATGTGGGGCAGGCAAATAGGATGTATTTCTTTTGGCTATTAGGCCTTAAAACCTCACACAACGCCAGACAAAGACATCACAATGGACAAAGGCACATATAATCATAGTTCACAGAGAAGAAGAAATGAAAATCCTAGGAGAAATGTGTAATGTTATGGTTAACAATAACTCATTGCAGATACAATGTTATATTGTACACAGAAATATTATTTATCAGTACTTATACGATAAAATATGTAAAATTAAACTATATAGATGTAAGAAGGACTCCTAAGTAACCCTTCCCTCCACTTTTTTTAACTCTATCATGTTATTTCCTCTTCCAATTCTAGTAAATTATATGCAGTGCTACTAGAAACATGTGAACTGTCTTACTACAAAACACCATTTATTAAGCATTAACATGCGAAATCATTTATACAAACCTATTAAAACATTATTTTTGTTAATATTTTCACAAACACACAAAAGACATCTTGGCTTTCTGAACTACTGAGGCTATCTAACTGTACAAACCTGGATCATGCTTACTACAAAATAATAATCATTTTGCAGTGGGTGAAAAGAGTACACACTTTCAAAGACAAATGAGCACTTCTTTATTTAAAAAATGCTGACTTTTATCATATTGGCAACTTTATTTCCTTGATTAGGAACTTGACTTTACATGATACATGATGAGGAAGTGGTGAGCATGTAAGGAGGCTTTCCCTCTGGCAAGATACTCCAGGCAGAATTGCCACCAGCAGAGTAATGAGGGACTTCCTCATTACTTCCCGAAGAACACTTGATACCCCAAAAGGGACAGAGATGGGTGAGACCATTATCCTGCCCCCTCTCTTCAGTGACTCAAGGATCACGAACAGTACACAGAATGGCACAAAGGGTTTCTTGGGAGGGGCCCGTCCCTCTGTGTGCTGGGGAATGAAGTTGACAAGGGGGGAAAAGGAGAGATGGTACTGATGGGAGAGGTTTGTGACATTATGGAGATGATGGCAAAGGGGGTAATCATAGAAAACACATTGTAAATGGACTGGGTGTGGGGTCCATGTGCCTGTCAGAGGGGCTAGGGAAAAGACAGTAGCAACAGTCAACATTGAGATCATAGAACACTATAACTGGAAGGGACTTCAAGAGGAGGTCATCGAGTCCAGTCCCCTATCCTTATGGCAGGACCGAGTACCGGACCATCCCTGATAGATGTCTGTCTAACCTGCTCTTAAATACCTCCAGAGATGGAAATTCCACGACCTCCCTAGGCAACTTATTCCAGTGTTTAACCACTCTTGACAGTTAGGAGATGACAGCAGAGTAAAGAAATCTGTTGAGAGATGCTATGGAGAAAGAAGGCCATATTTTGACATGATCTGGAAGTGCAAAGTGAGAGAAAAAGAAGTGTCAAAGAGAGTATTTGGTTGTGGGTTGAAGCATGGGCTTCAGTGACTGAGAGGATGCTTCTCTCGGTGCACATTGACAGAAAAAAAAAGAAGAGTGTGCAGATTTGGAAGGAAAGACAGGATTTCAGCTTTTGACATATTAGGTGAGATCCTGTACATAAAAATGGCTATACTGGGTCAGACCAAATGTCCGTCTAGCCCAGTAACCTGTCTTCCAATGGTGACCAACGCCGGATGCCCCAGTCGGAGTGAACAGAAAAATGATCCTTCTCCTGTCACCCATTTCCAACCTCTGACAAACAAAGGCTAGAGACACCATTCCTGCACATCCTGGCTAATAAGTATTGATGGACCTAACTTCCATGAATGTATATAGTTCTTTTTTGAACCCTGTTCAAGTCCTGGTCTTCACAATATCCTCTGGCAAGGAGTTCCACAGATTGGCTGTGTGTTGCATGAAAAAAAACCTTCCTTTTGTTTGTTTTAAACCTGCTACCTATTAATTTCATTTGATGCCCCCTTGTTCTTATGTTATGGGAACAAGTAAATAATTTTTCCTTGTTCACTTTCTCTATACCTGTCATGATTTTATAGACTTCTATCATGTTCTCCCTTAGTCTCCTCTTTTCTAAGCTGCAAAGTCCCAGTCTTTTTAATTTCTCTTCATATGGCACCCATTCCAAACCCCTGATCATTTATGTTGCTCTTTTCCAAACCTTTTCCTGACCTGATTAATGTCAATAGGAATGGGGAGTCAATTCCTATGTCTTCATTGAGGCCTAGATTTCACACAGTTGAAGTTTCTGACAAAGCATACAGGATGAGATGTCAGAGAGACAAGTGAAGACACAGGGTTGGGTGGAAGGAGACAAACTAGAAGCAGAGAAGTAGTTTTGTAAATCAATGGCATAAAAATGGGAACTTAAGTCATATGGGGTATGTCTAGACTACAGGCTTTTGTCGACAAAGCTTCTGTCAACAAAGAGCGTTTAGACTACATCCAGTTCTGTTGACAAAGCAAGCCGCTTTGTCGACATGAGAGTGTAGACACAAAGGACAGTGTAGATGCAATAACGCCTTCTGTCGACAGAACTCTGTTGACAAAAGGCGTTATTCCTCGTAGAATGAGGTTTACCGCTGTCAACAAACCTGCCGAGTTCTGTCGACGTTATGTCTACAGAACTCAGCGGTAGTGTAGACGCAGATATAGTTTTGTCGACAAAGTCCACTTTTATCGACAAAACCCTGTAGTCTAGACACACCCAGGGGGATTAGGTAGATGAGTGAATAAAGTGGGAAAGAATGTGGAGAGATAAGAGGATGTGATAGGATGGATCCCTATGAGATCGTCCTGGAAAGTGGGAGGGCTAAGTAGGAGATCCCACCAAAGAAGAAGGTGCTAAAGGAATGATCAGAGAAGTACGAGAAAAATAGGAGAGGACATTGTCATCAAAGCCAACATATGACTGATTGTGTGAGAAGCAGAGGAAAAATAAAAAAGGATGGGAATAGAATAGAAGTTCTGAGGTTTAACCATGGTGCAGACGTATTTAGGGGTAAATTAGATCTAAATAACACCACACAACAGTGAGAGCCAGAACTGGCATCTGTAAACAAACTTTGCCAGTCTGTGGGAAATTTGGCCCTACCCATGATAAGTGGACATCCTGCTAACTAAAATCATGTGAGACCACAGATGTTTCTGGACCAGAGAGTGCTGGATTAGAGAGGTTTAATCTGCCTAAGGATAGTTAAATTCTGGAATAGTTTTCCAAAGCAAGTTAGAACATAAGAACATAAGAATGGCCGTACTGGGTCAGACCAAAGGTCCATCTAGCCCAGTATCCTGTCTGCCGACAGTGGCCAGCACCAGGTGCCCCAGAGAGGGTGGACCGAAGACAATGATCAAGCGATTTGTCTCCTGCCATCCCTCTCCAGCCTCTGACAAACAGAGGCCAAGGACACCATTTTATCCCCTGGCTAATAGCCTTTTATGGACCTAACCTCCATGAAATTATCTAGCTTCTCTTTAAACTCTATTATAGTCCTAGCCTTCACAGCCTCCTCTGGCAAGGAGTTCCACAGGCTGACTACACGCTGTGTGAAGAAGAACTTTCTTTTATTAGTTTTAAACCTGCTACCCATTAATTTCATTTGGTGTCCTCTAGTTCTTCTATTTAGGGAACTAATAAATAACTTCTCTTTATCGGCCCTCTCCACACCACTCATGATTTTATATACCTCTATCATATCCCCCCTCAGTCTCCTCTTTTCTAAACTGAAAAGTCCCAGTCGCTTTAACCTCTCCTCATATGGGACCCGTTCCAAACCCCTAATCATTTTAGTTGCCCTTTTCGGAACCCTTTCCAAGGCCAAAATATCTTTTTTGAGGTGAGGAGACCACATCTGTACACAGTATTCAAGATGTGGGCGTACCATAGTTTTATACAGGGGCAGTAAGATATTCTGGGTCTTATTTTCTATCCCTTTCTTAATAATTCCTAGCATCCTATTTGCCTTTTTGACCGCCGCTGCACACTGTGTGGAAGTTTTCAGAGAACTGTCCACGATAACTCCAAGATCTCTTTCCTGACTTGTCGTAGCCAAATTAGCCCCCATCATACTGTACGTATAGTTGGGGTTATTTTTCCCTATGTGCATTACTTTACACTTATCCACATTAAATTTCATTTGCCATTTTGTTGCCCAATCACTCAGTTTGGTGAGATCTTCTTGGAGTCCCTCACAGTCTGCTTCTGTCTTGACTATCCTAAACAGTTTGGTATCATCTGCAAACTTTACCACCTCACTGCTTACCCCTTTCTCCAGATCATTTATGAATAAGTTGAACAGGATTGGTCCTAGGACCGACCCTTGGGGGACACCACTAGTTACCCCTCTCCATTCTGAAAATTTACCATTTATTCCTACCCTTTGTTTCCTGTCTTTTAACCAGTTCTCAATCCAAGAAAGGACCTTCCCTCTTATCCCATGGCCATGTAATTTACACAAGAGCCTTTGGTGAGGGACCTTGTCAAAGGCGTTCTGAAAATCTAAGTATACTATATCTACTGGATCCCCCTTGTCCGCATGTTTGTTAACCCCTTCAAAGAACTCTAATAGATTAGTAAGACAGGATTTCCCTTTACAGAAACCATGTTGACTTTTGTCCAACAAATTATGTTCTTCTACATGCTTCACAATTTTATTCTTTACTATTGTTTCGACTAATTTGCCCGGTACTGAAGTTAGACTTACCGGGCTGTAATTGCCCGGATCGCCCCTAGAGCCCTTTTTAAATATTGGTGTCAATTGGCTACCTTCCAGTCATTAGGTACGGAAGCCGATTTAAGGGATAGGTTACAGACCACAGATAATAGTTCATGGCTGTGTCATTACAGATTTGCTCTTCTTTTAGAGCCTGATAATAATGGTGTCCTTGGCCTCTGTTTGTCAGAGGCTGGAGAGGGATGGCAGGAGACAAATCGCTTGATCATTGTTGTGAAATCTCCATCACAGAAGGTTTTTAAAAACAGGTTAGACTGGTCTAGGGCTATGTCTACACTCGTGGCTTCTTGTGCAAGAAATATGCAAATGAGGCTAAGCACGGAATATCACCAAGCCTCATTTGCATACCTAATGAGCCACCATTTTTGCAGAAGAGGCTCTTGCGACAGAAGGAGCTGTCTACACTGCCCCTTCTTGCACAAGAAAAACCCTCTTGCGCAATGCCGCTACACTGATAATTTTCAGGAATAACGGCATTGCTCAAGAGGGGTTTTCTTGCACAAGAAGGGGTAGTGTAGACAGCTCCTTCTGGAGCAAGAGCCTCTTCTGCAAAAATGGCGGCTCATTAGGTATGCAAATGAGGCTCAGCGATATTCCACGCTTAGCCTCATTTGCATATTTCTCACGCAATTAGACATAGCCTAGTGTGTTGGATCCTGCCTTAGCACAGCAGGATAGACTAGATGACCCCTCCAACTCCCTTCGCCCTACATCTCTATGGTTCTATAAAACACAGGAGGGAAGAATTATAGGAGGAAGTTGAAGGTGGCAAACGGCCTGAGATTGTGGATATAGGATTCATGACGTTTTCAAAAGTAGTGCTTGACCAAGAAAATGGAAGAACTAAGGTCCTGATCCATAGCCCATTCTCATCAATGGGCTTAATATCAGGCTCTAAAAGAAGAGCAAATCTGTAATGACACAGCCATGAAAGTTTCTCACCAAGCTTGCAGCAGTGTAATAGAGAAAGCAGATGTTGTGGATCATTGCAACAGATTTTGTGGTGGAAGGACTTAAGAATAGCAGAAAGATTGAAGAACAGGAATTCTGTGACTGAACCAATGAAGGAGAGGGAGAATAGTTTGAGGAAAAGGAGTCAGAGAAGTCATCAATATTGATGGACTGGAGGCCACAGAAAGGTTAAGGTGCAGGTATATGGACCAGGAAATAAATGTGCAGTGGTGAAGAAAATTATGTGAATTGCAAGAGACAGGAAACATGGGGGTGATGCAAAGATCAGAGACAGGGCAGTGCTTAATGAAGACAAGTTAAATGTACATTAAAACATACCTCATGACAAATTCATCAGGCCATTTCTTTCAATCCAAAACAGTGTTGTAAATCCGTCAGTGCACAAAACATCCCAATTTGAAAAAGCAAATGCTTTTGGATACAGTGTATTTTTTTTAAAGGGAAAAAGAGCGTAGTCCTCTGAGTCAGGGTCAGAATAGTCCTCTGAGACAAAGGTCTTGAGTTTAGAAGCTGTAGAAATAGCTAATAGTCTGTAGGTGGCATCAGCAACCTCTGAAGACTGATGTAAATCTATATCCCTTTGTGAGAGTTTTATTATATTAAAAGCAAAATTTAGAATTAGTGCCTGCCTGAGACTCAGACCAAAATTTCTGACACGTTCTTTTTCTACCAAAGGATAACATCTGTTTAATGAAATAAAAAAGAAAATAAGTCTATAACATAGATACGAAGTAGTCGTCCATACTATTAAGAGCACTGAAATAAAATACAAAATAGTTTTGTTAAACACAGATATTGTAACTGAACTTTATTGATGCATTTTTCCCTAATGGCACCTGAGCAGCCATCTAGTACCATTATCACATATCCCTGTTATTTCTGTCATTATGTAGCGTAAGCTTTAACTCGCGATTAAGAGGGGAGAGGAAAGAGTACTTGTTTTGGTTAAATATACATATCCTCTATTGAGAAGAACACATATTATACTTGAAAGAGTATTAACTTAATTATTCAATTAAAAAATCACTATTTTTTAAAAATACAGTCATTTAAATAAAGCATGTACATTTTCCTTTTATTTTAAAAAAACTTGAATTAAAAACCTGGGTAAATTTGTTAATAATTAAATAAATCTGAGTGGCTAGGAATGGACTTGGGTTTGATTCATACTCTGAAGGTAACTATGTTCGGATGTCGTGCAAACTGCATTGCTCAAATTTAGGATTATTTTTCTGTAATGCAAGTCAAATGCTATTTTTTAAAAAAGTCTGTGGATATTTGTGTGGTTTATGCTCTAGTTCAAAGAACAGAATAGAACACATCTGTAGCCCCAACTAGACCCCTTGTAGAGAGCAATCTCTTGAAAGGTAATTACCAAAGTAGGATACACAAGGATAACTTGACAGGCCAAATTCTCTCCTTCCACTGAGCTTCACTAAGCAGAGCAGAGGAGACTAGGAACTAGTTTCAGCTCCCTGATTCAGAGAAGCAAAGTGCGTTGTCCTCAACAAGAGAAAAAACAGCCAATGGGCTGCTGTAAATTACATAGAGAGATGCTAATGGACTCAGTGGATGATAGACATAACTGAACTCCACTCTGCCACTCCCCCTTTCCATCCCTATATTGTCCTTTTCCTCCCCAACAAATTGCATATGGCAGAGAGTGGAGTGACTAGTGCAGGAGCCATCTCTGCTGGCTTTATGGCAACGAGGAGTTGTACACCACTTGAGCCAGATTCAGACCACCTTGCACTGCCTTAGTGGTTCAAAGGGTCTTGGCTGAGAATCTGGACTTACTTCTTCAGAGTACTGGCAGGCATTCTGTGAAGGCTCTTGGAGCTGCTGATAGGCCAAAATGCAGCATTCTGTTTCAGAATTGGTCACTGCTCATGCAGAACCTCAAGTATTTTTCAATGGCTTAATTTAAAAGAAATGTGGAAATAAGCACCTTTAAATTGGGACCCATAAACCATTCTTGTTGGACTTAGGAAAGGGATAAAACAAACTAAAATTACCACATAGACCTTGAAGCTTTATGTGTACCTCTTCTGTTTTCTTAACTGTCTTATTTCTTTGGAATGATGAATAGGAAAAATGGAGCCTTTGTATTGCTGAGGGACTTATGGAGTGTGTAATTAGAAGAAAGAAACTACTTAATCCATTAGCAATTCCTCATAAGAAGAATCCCTGAAGAAGAGAGGGGAAATGGCATCAAGAGATGGAATTAAATAATGTATCCTTTCCTGTGAATAATTTCTAGGTCTTATTTGTTAAAAAGCAGCTCCGCTTTTTGAAATGATGAAGAAAAGACTATTTCAATAAGACAATATGGAGGAGTGGACATCCTCTAGATTTACAAGTAAGCTCACTAATACCACATCGGATTTACTACTCATTAGAAGATGCTCTGGATGAAGTGGAAGATGAGGGATTTGACTTTTCCATGATTCCTATTCTATTTGGAGAAAGTCTGTTTCTTAAGAAGGTGTTGATATTGACCCTCTGCATTGCTGGAAAAAGGACTACCTGTTATATCTGAATAGAGTAGATATGGGCAGTGAGTGAACGTGGGGCTGGAGGAGGCAATCCCCCAGACCTGCCCTTTCTGCCCACCCCAGGGGCAAATCTTCAGACCCACAGGAGCCTCCCTATCCTGGAGCACAGGGAGGGCAACTGCCCCAGTGTCTGTAGCCTCAGCATAGCTGAAGCCCCAGGGCAGCAATAGTCTGCCAATTCCTTAAGAGCCTAATTTTTGTATCTGGGAAACACTCATCCTATTTAAATATGTCCCTACTTGAGATGGGCAAACTTGTTCTCAAAAAATAGGAAGCAGACTAAAAATTTTCCTTCCTATTCAACAATGTGTCCTATAATAATTACACATAAGCACAATAGAAAGCTGGATTTTACTCCCTTGCTTTGCTGGTTTATCTCACTATTAACATGTATTATTTCACAATCTTTCCATTAACATTATGTGGAAGTTGGAGTTTACTCCTACTTTAGAAAATAGATGATTATAGACTTAGTTTTGTTTAATGATCGAAACAACCTTGGTCTCATTGTACCTAGATAACTAAACATTTACTGCTAGTGATAAAAATAAGCTAATAAAATATACCTTACAAATAAAAACAAGGCAGATGGTAATATATCTTTTATGGTGCCTTCTTTAAGCTGCATATAAACAGAATATACCTTTTTTCCCCACCCACCCCCAAGAAATTTTCTTACCTTATTTTCTACATCTAGTGCATAACTTATAATCCTTTTTATTTGCAACCCAGAGACTAATGCAGCATCAGTCATACTTCCATGTGGATTTTATTCTTTGATGTTACAGCATTATCAGAACTTGAAGGCACAGAAATTAGACTACAGTTAACATAAAACCACACACACAAAACCTTTTCAAATAACATTTCCAGTGTGACTTAACACCTTCAAAATCAAGAAAATTTAAAGTGAAGCCTGAAACTCCATCCTTAATTCAATGTATTGTTACAAGCTACTGCAGAATTTATTATATAAGATCGTGCAGTATTTGAGGACCCTGCAATGAAATTTCAAGTTCAGCCATTAATTCCCTTACTTGTATTGGGTTAAGGAATGTTCTTAAAGTTAGGCTCAATTAAACCACATAGGGCACGTCTACACAGCAGGGCTAAAGCTGAAATAAGCTATGCAACTTAAGCTACATCACTTGCATAGCTTAAGTCAAAATAGCTTATTTCGGCTTTTGGCACTGTCTACACAGCAGGAAGTCCAAGAAAGAGCACTCTTCCTCTGACTTCCCTTGCTCCTCGTAAAGTGTGGGTTTCAGGAGTTGGAGTAAGAAGTCCTCCAGCTCGACATTTTGATATTATGTTGAAATAACTGTAGTGTAGATGTGGATTATGTTATTTCAGAATAACATGAGTTATTCTGAAATAACACTGCTGTGTAGACATACCCGTATGTACTTACATTTCTTTTTGTTACAAATAAGAATGATCACACTAGGCTTGTCAAGGTGCATCTACACTGCACCATTATCTCGAAATAAGCTAAGCAATTTGAGCTATGCAAATTACATAGCTTATTTCAAATTAATTTCAAAATAGCTTATTTTGAAATTTGGCACTGTCTACACAGCACCAAATTTCAAAATAGAGCGTTATTCTGAAACATCCCTTAATCTCATGGAATGAGGTTTACCGGGACATCGGAATAATGAGCCTCTTATATTTCAAAATAATGGGCTTGCTCAAAAGATGCGGAATAGCGATTTCGGGATACTTCCAGTATCCTGAAATAGCTCCACAGTGTAGATGTAGCCTCATAGGGTGGCTGGTCCCTGAACCTGAAGTACAGGTTGGATCTTACTTGTCCGGCACCCCTGGGACCTGACCGATCCTGAATGAGGGAATTTGCTGGACCTGAGGAGGTCCCCTATTTCCGGCTCCTCAGCCCCCGCTGCCAGGCCTAGCCCTCCACCCTCCACTGGACTGCTATGTTGTTGTGACCCCAGTACCCCGCACTGCCGCATCCCCAGCCCTGATACTGCGTCTGCCACATCCCCGGCCCTGCTACCGAAGCTGCTGTGGTTGCTACATCCCCAGCCCTGCCTCTGCTACCGGGGCTGCCGCATCCCTGGCCCTGCTACTGTGGCTGCCGTGGCCCCAGCTATGCTACCAGGGACACCAGCCCTCTTGCCACTGGGACTTACAGCCAGGACTGTCACCACCATCCTGGTGGACCATGGATGTTGCTGAAAGAGGGAGTCCTGGTTTTTGGATGTCCAACCTGTAGGTTCAGCACTCTTGTGCCAGAACATGTGCTCCCAGTTGGGCTAGTTAAGGAGCCAGGGCTGCACCTGGGGCTATAAAGGATCAGAGAGAGACCCACAGCTGATCTACACCTGAAACTTAGCTATGTCACTAGGGGTATGTCTATACTAGGAAATTATTTTGAAATAACTCCCGAAATAACTTTCAAAATAAGCTTATTCCCCACTTGAGTCGTTCTGTCTCAAGTTCCAAGTTTTATCATTTTATTTTTCTACATCAAGTTTTTTGTCATGCTTACTAACTACATAGGCCTAAACATTTTTCTTTTTTGAGGAATTTTAGTAAGGAGGGAATTCATGTTAATAGATCATACCTCCTGATCTATCCGAGTATGGAAGCCCCCCAGGTGTGGTCTGTATCCCTCTTGTGAAGAAGGGACAATCAGATGCCTCTGGCAGGCTGGAAGGAGAAGGGAATGAGAGGTTCCATTTGCAAGATAACACTGGAAGAGGGAAACAGGACAATAACCAGGAAAAAAAAATATAACAACGTGAGTCTCGAATCATATTGTAGTGCCACCGGCTATAGCAACTAGTGTAGACCAGCCCTGCTGAGAGCATGTCCAAGAACACAGTGGTTAAAATGCTTGTAGCTGCTGGCACTGCAACAGCTGGCTGCTACACTGTTATGCGTGTGCAGAAAGGCAGCCTTGGGCAACACTTGTGTCATTTGCCAAAGCAAGGAAGCATTTCTCGGGTTACTGTAACATGTAGCTGACAGCCGTAGGTAACTATGGAGCGGGGCATGCCAGGCTCCCCGGCGCACGCACACTTTGTTGCTGGCAGGCAATGCCCTTTGCAAAGAAGAGAATGGGGGCGGGGTGGAGCGAAACCATTTACAATGGTTTGCCCGCACAGGCCGCTCCGCAAACCAGCTGCTGCGTGGGAGCGCAGGTGGGAGCCCGCCTGTGCTCCGGTCCGTGTGCTTGGCCAGCGTCTGTGCGTAGTCAGCAGCACCAGCCGCCCCGCCCGGGCTTCCCCCGGCCGGGGAGGCGGGGCCGACCCGCCCAGTCTCCGCCCAGCCGCCCGCCCCAGGACTCCCTGGCGGCCCGGGCCCAGAGCGCGCGGTGGCTGCGGAAAGCCGCCGAGGAGCGCGCTAGCAGGAGCCGGGTAGAAAGAGCAGCGTGTGGCGCTGGGCCGCATGGAGCTGCTGGCGCTGCACACGCGGCGGCGGCGGGGGGCGCTGCACGCTCACGACGTGGGAGAACCGGAGCGCGTAAGTTCCTCCCGCGGAGGGAACGGGGCCGTGCGGAGGCAGCGCTCTTGCCCCGAGGGCTTCGCGGCTTCCAGCGGCCCGGGCTGGGTGGGCCGTGCCTCGGGGCGACTACGAGACGCCGCCGCTGGCTCCAGGGGCACATTACCAGGCCCTGCCCTAGTCCCGGAGCGCTGTGCCGCCGCCCGGCACGCCCCCGAGAGGCGATCGCAGTCGCTATTGCCTGGCTGGGGTCCGACCCAGTGGTGTGAGCGTCTAGCAGCTGCAAAGCCCACACTTCCCCTTTCGGTTAGTGGGGTGCCCGCCCCTCCTTTGCAGCAGCTCGCTCAGTGCCCACGCAGATTTCAGCCCCCCCGCATTTTTGTTGAGGAAAAGTGTTGAAGTCAGACGTGTAAGCCTTGGGCAAATCACTTCCTGTATCCTGACTCAGTTTCCCCAGCTGCCAAAGGTGGACAATGATCTTGATCTCTTTTAGTTATGAAAATCAGTTACTTGAAGGGATTAATCCACCAAGGGCTTTTAAGTTTCCAGCACGTTTTGATCCCTTCTGTTAGGCCTTTGGCATATATTTGGCCCATGACGGCCAGGGATGTATGATGCTACTGGGGACCTTGCCTGTAACATAAATTGCTATACCCAGTATTAATTATATGTTGTGCCCATTTTTGTAATCTTTGTGGAAACTAGTTTCATAGTTACAATTCTAGTCCCACAGACATTTGTCTTTGTAACATTAGTCACATAGCTATAGGTGACTAAAGTTCCACATCTGCATGTTTGCAAATTGCTTGCAAGACAAGAAGCAATTTGTGCAAAAACTGAAGGATTGAGTCCTTAAATTAGGAAGAGTCCTACAAAGCTTTTTGTACAGCAATTAGTGTGTTCTAGAGAAGTGAAATAGGAGTATTTGTGTTATGATAGAGTAGTGTTCTAATTGCAGTAGTTATTGCCTAACCTTGAGAAGATAGTGATATTAGAGAGAGATTAAAGAGTTGTGGCCATTTTGCTCTTGACATTTGCAGAAGGAACAATGGAAAAGTCTTGTTTATTTTGCTGTAAATTAATTTTTCATTAAGTAAAATACTATATGATTGGAGAGATCCATTAAAGTAAATTTGAGACATTCCTCTGAATTTAATGTGCTTTGGATTAGGTCTCATGTGAACTAAGAAGTTTCTGACAATTAGAAATGTAGTATATTAGGTTAAAAGGGATAATGAGTTGTGAACTTTCTGAGCTATATGCCACTGACTATTGGAATTTGAGTTTATTTGGCTAGAGTTTTAGCTGTTAGCCCCCTAGTGTTAGTACTGAAATATTACTGAACTCTCTGATGGCCCAACCCTATAAAACCTTCAACACCAGTTGCTTTCGTTTGCATGTGAATGTATTTGCAGGATTAAGTCCTAGCTTCAGTATTTATGTATTTGTTGTTAGCAAAAATAAATTTGTTAAAATTGAAATAGAATTGTGTTTCTTTCACAAATATAGCCCTGTCATTACTAGAAGCTGATGGTTTTTTAGATAAACACCTAATGATAAGGGTTCCACAACCCCCCTTGGATGCTTGTTCCAGCACTTAACTATTTTTATAGTTAGTGTGTTTTGCTCTGCATATGCACGATATTGCTGACCTTTTCAGTAAGAAAACTGGTAAGATTTGTTGTGACTTCTGTCTTCTTCCTTTGCATTACATGGCTACCCATCCATCACTTCAGGTTCCTGGAATCCATTTAATGCAGAAGCAAACATAAAATTAAGCTGGAGACAAAAATTATATAAGGCATTATGGCCCCAAGCCCAACAGCAGTTTAATAGGCTCACTGTGAGAAAATCATTATAAGGAAAGAAACTGGACTAACAGAAAGTGTTGTTTGCTTATTGGCGGAGTTCTGAACCTCTGCACATGTCCCAGTGTGTTCAGTCACATATAGCAATCAGTACCACACAACTCTGCTAAGGGATATACATACACATGAACATTGATAACCATTCAGTGGTGAAGCCAGAAAAAGTAAAAAGCTATCAATCAATCACCATAATTGGGTGTTGGTTAAGAACTGGCCATCCCTTTCTCTACAACAGTTGTTCCCAAACTTATTTATACCAGGCACCGGCAAACCCATTCACACACTTTTGGCAGACCAGCAACTTTTTATTTGCATACTCACTATGCAAATATTGAACATGCAAATATAAAAATAAAATGTTGCCGGTCCGCCAAAAGCCCCAGCCCCCAGAGCCCTCCCCAGTGCCAGCCATAATCCCTAGAGCCCACTACCCCTGCACTATCCCCCCAGCGCCAGCCACTGACCCCAGAGTCCCCTGCATCCAACCCTCCCGTGCCAACTTCCCACCCTCAGAACCCCCCGGTACCAGCCCCCCATCCCAAACGCTCAGTGCCAGTCCCCTTCCCTTTAGACCCCCCCCCAGTTCCAGCCTCCTATTTCCAGAGCCCCACTGCACCCAACCCTCCCAGAGCCTTCCCCAGTGCCAGCCCCCAGTCCCTAATATTAGCCCTGCCCCCAGTGTCAGCTCTCCACCCCAGATGCCCTACTGCCTCCCAGTGTCAGCTCCCCACCTCTTTCAGCCCCCCACCCCTTAGAGTTCCCCAGTACTAGTCCCGACCCAGAGCCCCCCAGTATTAGCATTGCCCCCAGAGTTGTCCAGTGCCAGACCCCACTTCTTAGAGCCCCCCAGCCCCAGAACCCTCCAGCACTAGCCCTGCCCCCCTTATCTAGCCTGCGCTGCCTTTGAGCTGAGTGCTGCTGCCTGGGTCACAGCTGCTCTAAGGCTACGGTGCCGGGCTTCACGCGGCCCTCTCATCCCTGCCTGGCCCTATTTGGCTGAGAGGTGGGGCAGGACATGCCTCTCCCAACAGCCACGGCAGGAGCAGTGAATTCCAGCTCCCAGAGCCGCGGCAGCCTGGCAGCCAGACGTCCGTGTCCCGGCAGTTGGGAACTGCTGCTCTACAATACTGACTGGGCCAAGCAAACATTGCATCACTTACACTGATTGTACATCACCCAAGACGTGGGCTTTCAGTGGACAAAAATTTAGCTATTGAATCAAAACAGTGGCCCATAGTGACTGCCTAGAGCCCATACATTGGCCCTAACCCTAGCCCCCTTTTAGCTCATAAATATCCAGCAGATAAGCCCTGTAGAATGGGAGGGCAGCACTCAGGTCTGCCTTGAAGACAACTGCTGGGATTAGGCATGTGTGACTCCCCTGCAGGGGAGTCAACAACCACACCAGACCCCTGGGTGAAGTGTGTGTGGGGGGGAGGCTCCTTGCTCCCAGAAGGGGCGGGGCCTATGCAGCACTCCAGCAGTGATTTAAATTGTCCCACACTGCAGTAGAGGCAGCGATGGCCAGGAGCCCTGAGCCTTTTAGATTGTTGGTCCATGCTTCCTTGTCCATGCTTCCTCCCCACCCCCTTCAGCGAACCTGCTCCATTGGCTCTGTGGGCAATTAGGTCCCACAGTTCTCACAGGATGCTAGTCAGTTGTACCATTTCCACTGTACATCATAACCAAGTATTGCCTCTTTTGTTAGAAATACAAGCCCCCATGTACTGGAAGGCATGCTACAAGTACTAGAGCAGTACACACAAGTTTGCAGACCTGGAGTGCATTCCTACCAAGCTGCCAGCATGCAAAATTGCTTTACACACTACTTCCCATGATGGGATGAACATACCCTTATTTTCGTCGTCTTTTTGATAGTGAAATTTAGGAGTAACTAGCAAGGTTAATTTATATTACAAATTCATGTAAGGGTCCACGAGTGCTAATTAACCTTAACATGAGAGAATAATCTTTAGCCGTTAAGAAAAAGGACATTGTTTACCACCCAGACAAAGCATGTTGATGCAGATATGTAGCACCATACAGTCAGAAAAATGCAACAGGACATACTGTAAAACAGTGATACTTAGTCCTCAGTGATTCCTAGCCAAATTAGCAATCCACGTTACCCAAAGGACTATAGTAGTATGAATTCATTGTGCTATTGAAGAGAGAGATTATTCTCAAAGCAAAATGACTGACCAAGCATTATTATTTTATGAGTTACAATTGGTTAATAACATAGTAAAAGCATCAAGATTGATTAATAATTAACTCTCATAATGTTTTAATATCACATGCTGCAAAAAGCCACAGGAGATACATTTAAAAAGCCACTTGCAGCTCACCAGCCTCAGTCGGAGTGTCACTGCTGTGAAACGAATGTCATCTTCCAGATTGCCAACTTTTATCTCACTAGGACGTGTCCCTATGTAAATGTCCATAGTATTTTGAGGCTTGCTGTCTTTATGAATCAAGACCCTGGGAAGAACAATTGATACAAGTATTGGCCAGACTTGTATGCTCCACTCAACTACCATTAATGGCTGCACCCACAAACCATAAATCACCCCATATATGCTACAGAAGCGGTTGTTAAACCCACAGGATGGGAACCAATGACAAGAGGTGGTCTGGCTGCACATCCCCCCCAGTCTAAAGTTAACATCTGTCACAAGTGAAGAGTCTTAGCCCTGGTCTACACTAGGGAGTTTTTTTTAAATAACTTCCCTTATTTCGAAATAACAAGTAGGGTGTCCATACTAGGGATGTAATAGTATAGTAAATTAACCGATTAATCGATAAGCAAAAGCTGATAGGTTAATGCTATAGACTACAGGCATTTCCCTCCCCCCCTCTTGCCAGTACATTTTTTAGGAGGCTGGTCAGCAGCCCAGCTCAGCTCTGGCTCGCACCAGGTCCAGAACGTACTCCTGCTGTGACTCTGCATTTAAAGTGTATTAGGAGCCAGGCAGGCAGGCAGGCAGCCTGGCTCAGTTTCAGCTCATGCTGGGTCCAGGAGCTCAGACCCACTTTAGACAGGGGCTACTGCCACCCTGTTCTACTGCCTCTTTATCAGAGGCAGCAGCACTGGGCAATAGGCAGCCAGTCCACAAGGAGAGCTGGTTTTTAAACTGGCTCCCCTCGTGGACCATTTTCCCGCCTGACACCCTGCACTGCTGCCTCTGATACAGCGGGCCCCAGGGACTATTGAATAGTCAACTAACAGATAAAAATTCATGAGGTTACTTGACTATTCTATTAGCCGATATTTAACATCCCTAGTCCATACCACCAAGCTCGTTATTTTGAAATAAGGAGCTGGTTATTTCAAAATAATAACTCCTGCTTTTCTTGGGGAATAAATTGATTTTGAAATAGTTATTTCGGGAGTTATTATTTCAAAATAAGTTATTTGAAATAATTTCCTAGGGTAGGTATGCCCTTGGTGTATGCACCTACATGTGACAATGATGTACACAGTCACAACTGCTTCCACAATGCTAATATATTTGAGTGTATGAAACATTCCAGTCACTAGAACAATATACAGACCACTAGGTTCTCTCTGAAAACATCCATGATGCTATCCTTCTAGCAGCCATGTTGCCTATGATCAGAACAGAACTGATATAGAGTTCTATTAAGTGGTCCTACATATACTGTTATTAGCTCTTACCCTGGCAGACACACATGCTTCTATTGACACACCTTTTCACATTATTTGTTCTGACTTTGCATCTTGTGACATTTCATTTTGTTTTAAAAGGGAATGTTGTGTCTCATCTAGTTATTCTCTGAGGGTACGTCTCGACTGCACGCCTCTTTCGAAAGATGCTTTTTCGAAAGAAACTTTCAAAAAAGCGTCTTTCGAAAAAGACCATCTAGATTACATTATGTGGATTGGAAAATCTATCCGCTTTTTCGAAAAAGACTGTCCTGACTGCTGGACACTCTTTCAAAAGAAAAAGCCACCCGGAACTGCTTCTGCCAGGGCATGGGGGCAGCATTTCCTTCCGGGTGCTGCTGCCTGCCCTTTGCAGCGACACGTGGTTAAAGGGACCCCCCCCCCCCCCCCGAACACCCGTTGCTCTGCTCCTGCAGCTGCCTTTGCTGTCCCTCTAGGAGGTAAGCAAGGTATTGCAGTGCTTGTTTGGAGTGCCCAGCTTCCTGGGACAGCACAGCAGGTTATTTTGTTTGGAGGTTTTCCTGATTTGGATCCCTTTTTTTTGGCATGGAGCCAGAGCTGCCCCTGGGCAGGCGATGGCCCCACGCCATCATACTGCAAGTTTTGCTGCATCTGCATGACACAGTCATGAGGCTACTTCCCGATCTGGACCCAGACCAGAGGTACAAAGGGTTCGCCTGGCATGCAGCCCCACTGCCCTTGCCTCCAAACTTCTTCGTGGAGAGGCGTTTTTGGAGGCTTGACACCAGCTCCAACTGGTGGGACCAGCTCGTTATGGAGCTGTGGGATGACCAGCAGTGGCTCCGCAACTTCCGGATGTGAAAGGCCACTTTCCAGGAGCTGTGTACCTGGCTTGCCCCCACTCTGCAACGGCAGGACATCAACCTGCGGCCCGCCATCCCCCTGGAAAAGAGGGTCGCTATTGCCCTCTGGAAGCTGGCCACCCCCGACAGCTACCGCTCTGTGGGACACCAGTTTGGAGTGGGCATGTCTACTGTTGGGTCCATCCTGATGGAGGTAAGTCATTGTCGGGGGACAGTCACAGTTGGGGGGGGTAAAAAAGGGAGACTGTCAGGAAAGGGCAAGGCGGAGTGGAAGATGGGGTGGAGTGGGAGTGGTAGGGAGCTCCTCCACTCACCCTGAGCTGCCAGGGAGGGGGGCGGAGTTCTGAGGAGGGGATTCCCGGGGTACTTGAGGGGGAAGGTGGGTGGTGGGTTCTCCTCCCAAGAGATCAGGCACCCCTTCTAAAATTTTGTTGTCTGTCTATTTGTCTCTTTCTGCAGGTGGTGAGGGCCATCAATTCTGAGCTGCTGAACAGGCTCGTCCGTCTAGCAGACCTGGACAGCGTCGTGGCCGACTTTGCTGCCCTTGGCTTCCCAAACTGTGGAGGAGCGCTCGATGGGACACACATTCCAATCCATGCACCACCCCATCGAGCAGCCCAATTCATTAACAGGAAGGGCTACTTTTCAGTGGTCCTCCAGGCCCTGGTCGACCATCATGGCCAGTTTACTGACATTTGTGTTGGGTGGTTGGGGTGGGCACGTGATGCCTGCATCTTCAGGAACTCCTACCTCTACCGCAGGCTGCAGGCAGGAACATTTTTCCTGCATCGTGACTTTGCGGTTGGGGATGTGCACATGCCGGTGTGCATTGTGGCTGATGCCGCCTACCCCCTGATGCCGTGGCTGATGAAGCCACCTGGATGCGAGCAAGGAGCAGTTTAATGCTCATCTTAACCAGGCTCGCAACCAGGTGGAATGTGCGTTCGGACGTTTAAAAGGGAGGTTCTGTTGCTTGCTCACATGGCTAGAAATGGGGGAACACAACATCCCTGAGGTGGTGGCCCTGTGTTGCGTTCTCCATAACCTGGTGGAGAGGAAAGGGAGGCCTTCCTGTCAGGGTGGGGTACAGGTGCTGATGGTCAGGAGAGGCACTTTGACCAGCCCCGGACAGCTGCCATCCGCCAGGCTCACTGGTCTGGTGTTTGCATCCGGGAGGCCCTATGGGAGCGATTCTCTATTGGAGGCCACTGACTCTCCTGAGGGCCTCCTGTCTGGGGGCTTGGCCCTGTCCCAATACAAGCTTCCCTCCTCAACCCTTACCCTGACCCTGTTTGTAGAAATAATAAACACCAGGTTTTGTCTGAAAAGAATAACTTCTGTTTTATTGTTGTAAATATCAATAACTGAAAGAATGTATAATTGTTGCAAACATAAAACCTTTCGTTTATTGTACATAGTTATTTCTCAAAGTATACTTTCTGCATCAGAAATAAACATTTTCTTAAATACCTAACATTGTGTTTAACTGGGGTGGTGGGAGTGCTTAAAACCTGGAGGGGGGAAGGGGACTTGAAACCTGGAGGGGGGAAGGGGATCAGGTTGGACGGTGCTTGCCTGCTCGCAAGCTCCTGGTGCCTCACGTTCGGGGTCCACCATGGCCTCGGGATCGGGTGGGGCGATTGACTGTTGGCTGGACAAGAGAGAGTAGGTGCACTTGGGTCTGGGAGGCCTGGGGGAGAGGGGGGCTGGGGGAGAAGGAGGTACAAGGGGGGAAGGGGATGGTGCTGTGGAAGGGGGGTTTGGTGGGGCAGGGTCATGGTGTGCTGGAGGAGCAGAACCAGGCACAGGAGCAGGCAAGCCACAGACCTCCCTGAGAGTGACACACAGGGATGTGCGCTGCTGGACAAGCTCCTTCATCAGCCAATCATGCCACCGAGCCTCTGCCTCCGTCCTCTCTCGCAGGATGGTGTTGAGCTCCTGCACGGCCACCACATGCTGCCTCAGGATGTCTGCATAGACACGCCTGTGTCTGCGGCTCCCATGTCCCCGGGATGGAGGTGGGGCTGGGGTGCTGCGGCCCTCTTGCACGGCTGGTCTGGCTGTGGAGGAAAAGAGGAAGACACAATCAGTCATGTGCGCAACAGCTGTCCAAAAGGGCATGCCCTCTCCTTCAGACAGGGGACTCAGACATTCTGAAGATAACACCATGGGCATCAGCCTGAGCATCACGGGTCCCAAAGTGCCAATGGGACCTCGCACTGACAACCCACCTGGGTGTGTTCCGGACATGGTTTATGCCACCATGTGGCGCACCCCCATGTGTCACACTCTACCGCTGAACATGTTGGCACATGCTCAGCCAGCTGCATGATGTCCATGGTGAGCATTACAGGTTTCCCTTGTGCATCACCCACTGTGCACCCACCTCCCCACCCTGTGTGTTACACGACCTCACTGCACTCACCTGCTGCTTCGTCTCTGGCATCAGGTGACACCTGGGAGGCCTCTGGGGTCTGGGTGACTGGCTCCAGAGTGAGGGTCACGGTCTCCTCGCTGTCCTCTTCCTCCGGCACCATCTCCCCGTCTCCAGACTCCCTGGACTGCTCTAGGTCCTGCTCTGGCGCGTCCACCACAGGGTCCCCCAAGCCAGACTGGACGAGACGCAGTGGGGTGCATGCTTCCCCACCACCAAGGATCTGGGCCAGCTCCGAATAATAGGGGCAGTAGTGGGGGGCTTCCGCAGAACGGGAGCTCTCCTCCCTGGCCTTTACATAGCCCGGGCGCAGCTCTTTCACTTTAGAGCGCACCTGGTCCTGGGTGCCTTTTTTCGAAAAACCTTTTTTCGAAAAAGTAGCCTTTTTTCGAAAAAACTTCACCAGCGTCTAGACTACAGCCATGTTCTTTCGAAATTAAATTGAAAGAATGCGGCTTTTCTTTCGACGGCGGTACTCATTTCATGAGGAAGAATGCCTTTTTCGACGGAGATCCGTCGAAAAAAAGTGTGTGTGGACGCGGGGAGCCAGTTTTTTTGAAAAAAAGGGCCTCCAGGAAGAAGCCCTGGTGGACAATCCAGGGCATGCCTTGCATCTCTCTGGTTCCTGTCTGCAGCCATCTTTTAAAGGGACAGTCATCCTCACAGGCAGTTGTGGCAGCAAAGCAGCCAGAGCACACGGCTCTTCCAGTGCAGCCATGTCCCAGCCCCAAGACCCTCCTGGCCCTTCCAGACAGCCTTCTGGGGACCCAACCAGGGGCTCCAAATGCTGGGCACCGGCATGGTCTGGGCCAGAGCTCCAGAACCTTCTTGAGCTCTGGTCAGAGGAGGAGGCCTTACAAGTCCTGAACACTGGGCGGCGAAATGCGGACATTTTTGGCCGCATGGCAGAGGCCCTGGCCTGAGGCTATGTCTACACTGCACACTTATTTTGAAATAAAAGAGTTCACGTCTACACAGCAAGCCCATTATTTTGAAATAATTTTGAAATAAAGGGCTTCTTACTCTGACTTCTGCAACCCTCATTTCATGAGTAAGGGAAGTTGAAGGAAGAGTGTTCTTCCTTCAACTTCCTGCTGTGTAGACAGTGCCAAAAGTCAAGTTAAGCTAGTTTGACTTCAGCTACGCAGTTAACATAGTTGAAGTTGTATATCTTAACTTGACTTTAGCCCGCAGCGTAGAGGTACCCTGAGTGGGTAAATTTAGTCTATAGGCAGTTTTACTTATCTGTAAATGGTACTGATGAACGGACCGCCCCGCTTTTGTTGGTATTCTGTATTATTGCCAGTTGGCAATACTAACAGTATTCACTTGCTACTGTCCTACTTCTGAAAATGTGAGTCTGTTAGGAGTTTATCATAGCATTCTCTGGATAAAAGTTTTAAGTGTATTGAGTTCATTTCTCTAATCAAATTCATTCCAAAAAAGTGTTTCTCTCCTCCCAAATTGTAAGCATTTTTCTTTATTGTGAGTGCCAGGGCATTCACTTCGGGGAAATTAACAGGAGCCTCGGACAACTTGGCTGTGTCTATACTGGCGCGATCTTTGCGGAAGAGGCTGATTATTTTCAGGCATAACGGCTTTGCTCAAGAGGGTTTTTCTTGCCCAAGAAGGGGCAGTGTAGACAGCTCCGTCTTACGCAAGAGCCTCTTCTGCAAAAATGGTGGCTCATTAGTTATGCAAATGAGGCTCGGCGATATTCCACGCTGAGCCTCATTTGCATAGCTCTGGCGCAAGATCGCGCCAGTATAGACACAGCCCTTGTGTTTATGCTCTTATTCCATTGGCTTACCATACCTGTTAGAGTGTGATAGGAGTAACAGCTAGGGCTGTCAATTAATTGCAGTTAACTAATGTGAATAACTCAAGAAAAAATCATGATTAATTGCCGTTTTAGTTGCACTGTTAAAGAACAGACTACTCATTGAAATGTATTAAAAATATTTCAGTGTTTTTGTACATTTTCAAATATGTTGATTTCAGTTACAACACAGAATCTAATGTGTACTCTACTCACTTTATATTTTAATTGCACTGTAAAATGATAAACAAAATAGTATTTTTCAATTCATCTCCTACAAGTACTGTAGTGCAATTTACAAATATAGATTTTTTTGATACATAACTGCACTAAAAAACAAAACAATGCAGAACTGTTGTGCCTATAAGTCCACTCAGTGCTACTTCTTGTTCAGTCTATCGCTCAGACAAACAAGTTTGTTTACATTTACAGGGGATAATGCTGCCCTCTTATTTACAATGTCACCAAAAAGTGGGAACAGACATTTGCATGGGACTTTTGTAGCTGGCATTGCAAGGAACGTGTCAGATATGCTAAACATATTAGGGTGCCCTTATATGCTTCAGCCACCATTTCAGAGGACATGCTTCCATGCTGATTTTGTTTATTAAAAATGCATTTATTGCATTTGTGACTGAACTCCTTCTTTCTTCTAACCTGCATGATTTATAAGTGTTTTACCTGCATTCTGCCATTTATTTCACATTATAGCAGTTTCAGATGATGACCCAGCACATCTTGTTCATTTTAAGAACACTTTCACTACAGATTTGACAAATCATAAAACAGGTATCAACGTAAGATATCTAAAGATAGCTGCAGCACTCCCCTCAAAGTTTAAGAATCTGAAGTTTGGTCCAAAATCTGAGAGGGATGAGGTGTGGAGCATGCTTTCAGAAGTCTTAAAAGAGCAACAGTCCAATGAGGAAACTACAGTGCCTGAACCACCCAAAAAGAAAATCAGTCTGCTGCTGGTGGCATCTGACTCAGATGATGAAAATGAAAATGTATCCTGTGCACAGCTTTGTTTTGTTATTAGGAATGTTAGCATATAGTCGTTTAAATGATTAACTGATAAACATGGGCTTATTGGTTAATCCAAATGACTACATGCACTCCTCTCCCCCCCTTGCTGCCGGCTTTTAAGCTGGCTCCCCATAAGCACCGGATCCTGCGGAGCCTCTCCCCGCCCCCCAATGTCCCTATGCTGCTGCCTCTGATAGAGAGGCAGCAGCGCAAAGGGTGAGGGAGGCAGGCAGAAGCCGGTACACGTGGGAAGCCAGCTTTTAAGCCAGCTCCCCGCACATATCCACTCCCCCCTCCCCTTGCTGCCTCCCACAGAGGCAGGGGCAGGTAGGCAGCAGCTGGTGCTCAGGGGGAGCTGGCTTTTAAGCCTCCATGTTAGCAGTGCAGGATGGCGGGGTCTCCCCAGGAGTGGGGCCAAGAGCACACTGTCTGCTGACTCTGCCCCTGTGGACAATCAAATAATCATGTAACCACTAAGATTTGGTGCAGTTACACGATTATTATATTAAATAATATCTAATATCCCTAATTGTTATCCAGCAGAACATGTCATTAGCATGGACAGATGTCCTCTGGAATAGCGGTTGAAACATGAAGGGATATATTAATCTGTAGTGCATCTGGCATGTAAATATCTTGTGACAGAGGTTACAAAAGTGCCTGTTCTCACATTCAGGTGACATTGTGTACAAGAAGTGCAAAGCATTATCTCCTGCAAATATAAATAAAGTGGTTTGTCTGAGCAACTGGCTGAACAAAAAATAGGACTGAGTGGACTTCTAGGCTCTACAGTACTTGCAAGGGGGCACTGCTCTGGCTGGCAGCTCCTCCTAGGGGCTGGGGCTCAGGGGCCAGCCCTGGCCTGCAGGTGGTCTGTGGGGGAGGCTCTGGGGCTGGCCCCAGCCTCCAAAAGCCCCCCCCATACACAGGCCTGCAGCTGCTCCAGAGGCTGCAAGGCTCCAGGGGCTTGCCTCAGCCTCCAGTGGCCCGCTCTTTGTAGCAGCTGCAGGCAGTGGGGGTGTGTGCTGGATGCTAGGACATGCAGTCGACGGTGTGGGTGCAGGAGTCAAAAAAAAAAGAGGCATTTTAGAGACTAACAGATTTATTAGGGTATAAGCTTTCATGGGTGAAACCCACTTCATCAGATGAATGGAGTTTACAGACGCATGGGTGTATATATAAGGACAACAAAAGAAAGAGAGAGAACTTGTGTAAATGAGGCTAATGGAATCAGGGTGGAAGTGGCTCATTCACAGCAGTTGATTTGGAAATGTGGGGATCAAGAGAGAGGAAATTGCCTTTGTATATAGTGCATAAAGTGATCATTAGATTGAGCTCATGTTAGCACCATTCATGATAAATGAAGGGTCATTCTGATGCACTCTTGCTGAGTGGAAGCTAGGCTTTCTGAACTGCTGACCTGTTGGGCATTATTAATTGTAAACTTGGTATACCCTGCATTAACTGCATTCTGTCCACAGTCAGAATTGATTCATTGGTTGTTTCTTCTTCTTTCACGACATGATGCTCTCCTGTCATAGAATTTGAGAATAGTTTAGCCTTCTCCGCTGTCAACTTCTCTAGAAACTGCAAGTTCTCTTGGCATCAGTATGATAAGATTTTGTCAGCCAACTACTCTGTATGCTAAATTTCTTCACTGATATTAAGTATCTTAAACCCAAAAAACAATACCTTGAATTTATTTTTGATAAGCCAAATTTCTTATGATGCATAGCAGTAAATCACTTTTTCCTTTTATCCTTCATCTCATACATCTTGCTAGTTATGTTGCTGTTCTGATATGCTATAGCTTTTAATAAAGGACAAATTCTACAACAACAAAGGCAAGAGAATGTTTTCCCAGTGGGGGGAAGCCTGTCTTTAGAGGACCTTCTCAGATTTTCTTATTAGATTATTCACTTTCTTAGTACAATACATATTTTACTTTTTGATTTACCTCCCTTACAAATATGCTTTATTCCTCAGTAGTGTTCATGTTTCAACTGTTCTCCACTGAGGTTCCTGGTGTATTGATCCATTTTATTTTTACATAACAGGATTTTTTTATACGTATTCAAATCTTAAATTTAGTTTCCATGCTTCAGGAGCCTGATGAGTTTGCTGGCAAGTCATCTCCTGCCTATGCAGTTCTTATGCTACTGGGAGAGACAGAATATTTGACTTGACATTCATGATGAAGATTGACTCTGTTAAGGGACAGAATTTGGATCTTCAAAGCAATCTATGCTAGTAGGCCAATATTTAACACTGATCAACACTGGGGCATGAAGAGGAAAATATAGAATATTATACCATGATATTATATATCAAAATGTTGTTGTTCCTAAAAATAAAGTTGGTTCAAAAAGATATTAGGGAAGATTTTCAAAGCTAAGTTATTTAGAAGCATAAGTCCTGTTTTCAAAGATGACTTAGAGATTCTGGAACCTAAGTCTAATTGAAAGTCAATGGGGCTTAGCCTCTGGAATGCCTATGTCATTTCTGAAAATGGGACTTAGATGCTTTTGAAATTTTTACCCATCCTCATGTTATTCTGTAAAGCCCCTCAGTATAATTGGACTATGGAAATTTTGTACACCTGAGAATTGTACTCAAGATTTTTATCTGTTACTGGTTTTCAGGATTTTTTTTAAATTGAAGGGGCTGTGCTTTATGAGGATAGCTAAATATTTCATTTTATTCTTTTAGAAACGAGTATGCAAGAGTTTAGAGACTGTTCCAAATGAGAGTGATTTTTGCCACCAAGTAAATGAATGTGCTATGGATTACTGGACTATGGAGCAGGATTCTAAACAGAAAGGTTCCACAGAACAATGTATTCCTCAAACTACCAAGGAAAAGCAAAAATCAATGGTATGTTTATATCATCAATAGTAACTATATTAGTAGAATATGTTTAACATACATTTTATTATATATTTGCAAGTGATTGCTTTGTTAAGAGTTTTGTGTATGTTTTTGTTAATTAGATTTTTCAAAATCATGAAAGCAAAGTTACTGCCCAGCCTTGCCTCAGATGTATTGCAGGAGAATCTGTAAGTATATTAACCTTCTTACTGTGACATAAAAGACAGATTTCTTCTTAAATATTAGATCCATAAAACATAGAGTTAATAAAAATCGCAATTACATCTCTCAAGAAAAAAGCATGTAAATAAAAAAGACAGATTGATTTAGCTTTTCCAAGGTATGCTAGCAGAGTAAAACTAATATGTTTCCAGAATTAGTTTGAAAATATAGAGCTTGCAAACACATTTTTCAAATTTGCTCTAAAAAGTAGTTTACTGAAGTAACTGAATACTTTTTAAGTAAAAATAATACCCAATCTCCTCTTTTCCACTAGTATTTCTCATTAAGTTAGCTAAGAAAAGTAGAGTTCCTGAACAGTTTATTCAGATTTTTAGAAGGTTCCTCTTTACTATTTTTAGATATTGAGTTGAGTTGTACAGCTATGGTGTGATGCTTTGAGGGTTCACACAGGCCAGTAAGGCATTCTGTCACCTCCTGCCCTGTGACCTTAGCAGCCTCTGTGTTATACAACTTTGGCTCAGAGCCCTGACATTTGTAACATGCTCAAAGCAGCATGATCTCCCCCTGCCTTTCACTAGCCCAGTTACTCATTGCAGGGAAACCCCAACATCCTTACAGTTCAAGTCTTCCCAAAGCCATTTCCCCTGCAATGTCCAGTCTCTCTTATTGGATTTTCACAGAAGTAATGCTGAGTTTACTGCCTCCAAAGAAACAGCGCAAAAAGCTTGTAAGGCCTGCTAGAGTTACACCCAGTAGCACCTACAAATTGTTTATAGTAAAACTAAAAGTAAGTTTCTTAAGAAAACATAGGTTTAAGTCAGGGGTGGGCAAAATATGGCCCGTGGATTGGATCTGACCCACCAACAACCTGCAGCCCACTGAAAGCAGTCAGCTGCAGGGGCCATGTGCACTTTATGGGGTGGGGAAGGGCTGTAAGAATTTTATATATATATAAACTAATATTTCCCATCATACTGTTTAAATGTGAATATATAGTTCTACAGTAAACAAAGCAATGAATTCACAGTGTTGTGGCTATTTTGGTAATGATCACTAATTTGGTGAACTACTGAAGTCTGAGTATCACTCATCTAGGGTGAAATCGTGGAGCTGGCAAAATGCCCATTGACCTTAAGAGGGCCAAGATTCCATGCCAGTAGTCAAAAGTTGTACCATTAATGGTCAGCGTTGAATTGAGTTTTAACCACCTTTTTAAAAAAATTAAATAAAAGAGCCTGTACTATATCTTAGTCTATTGAGGAATAAGCATCTCCTGTAAGGCACCTGGAGCCAGATTTTTAAAGGTATGTAGGCACTTAAAGTTGCATAAACTTTTACTTGGATTTTCAAAAACATATACGTTTGTAACTTAAGGTGATTTCAATGGGAGGCAGGCACTGGAGATGTTAAATATTTAGTAATTGAATAATTGTGTAACTGCTAAAATATGATGCGGTTACACGATTATTCAGTAATCTCCGGGGGTAGGGCCGGCAGCCAATGTGCTCCCGGCCCCACTCCAAGGGAGACCCTGCCACTCCATGGCTGCTGCCTCTTGTGAGATGGCAGTAGCTGCTATCTGTGGGAGCTGAGCTCCCCACAGACAGAGACTGCACCAGCATCCCATGGAGCAGCCTCCCCTGCTTCCCTCCCCTTCCCCTCCCACAGCTTTGTTGATCTGGTGCTCAGGGGGAGACGGCTCCTGCCTGCCCTCCCCCCATACTACCTCTGCATGAGGCAGCAAGGGGGGGGCAGGTGGCTCTGCAGAGCCAGCACATGTGGAGAGCCGGCTCTCCACGAATATGGGTTTCCACCTGACCCCTTCACCTTCTGTGCTGCTGCCTCCCTATCAGAGGCAGTAGCACATGGGAAGCAGGTGGCTACAGGGGATCCAGTGCTCATGGGGAGCCAGCTTAAAAGCCAGATCCTACCTCATCCCTCCTTTGCTGCCTCTTATCTGTTAATCATGTAGTCAACTATATGTTGACATCCCTCATAGGCACTTAGGTACACTTGAAAATCTCAATAGACACCTCAGTATGTCTGTAGGCTCGTACATATCTTTAAAAATCTGCCCTTGACTGTCTTCTCATCCCACTGAAGGCACTGAAAAATTAACTAACTTGAATTACTAAGTTTTGTAAGCTTGTGTTGTGGACATGCCTTACTCCACATGAAGACTTCAAAGTACTCCTTTGACTCAAAATCCCAAAATTGTTTTGGGATGTTAGAGAAGTCAGTCTTTGACCTCTAACTTTTTTAAATGGCTTTCAGAATTACAAATGCCAGCATTAATGTTAATAAGATTCTTCGGTTTTAATGGCTAGTGTGAAACTAATTTTTGATGAATTACACAGTTGCAAATTAGTACTGGAATACATTATACCCAGCTTTAGGCAATATTTGTATATACATCTTCATTTTAAATAATTTCTATTTTGGCAGTACTATTAGAAATGTAATAGTTATGTGCCTCTCTTCCTTAATTTTTATATCAATAAATGTAAGAACAAATTTGAGGAAAAAAAAAACTTCCTAGGTAAAATTTAGCCCTGATGTAAGTGGGGTTGCAACTATGGAAGGCTAATACCATAGATGATCTGTTCATGTTGTTCTTAAATTTAGCACATTCAGTAGACAGCTATCTGATAGTGGAAAAGAATTTTCTTTATCCTAGCCTATTCTTGTAGCTCTAGTTTTCCTATATCAGAACACCACAATTCCAAAATTGAAGATTTGTTTCCCAATGTATATTTCTATGTGCAAAACATAAGACTTTCAAATTATAGCTGTACAGGGTTTCCCTTTAACTCTTCAAGGTTTAACTATTCATCCCTAAATGGATAAATACTTTTCCTAGTTAGAGCAGAGCAATTTCAAAATGTCTGGATCAAGTGAAATTATAATGCCTTCAGTATGCCATGAGGTTATTAGGAACAAAAGCATTTATCCATGCTTCATACAGGAAATCAGAGTGTCAATGGAGGCAGAGGTCCAGGATTAACATGTAATGGCATTGACATGGATGATAGAAGATCATTATGTATAGACTCACTCATTGTTTTTTCTTTGACTAATCAGCTACTTCTGGTCAATATCATAAGAGAAGAAAACACATTTTGATTAATTCATCAGGAACCAAACTGGTACATTATTTTCATTTGTGAAATCATTTGAAAACATTGTATCAGACTACAAGATAAAGCATAACAAAGATGTTAGTAGCTGTACTAACTAGTAACTTTTTTCAGTGTTTAAATTTCATCTTAAAAGATTTAAAGGATTGTCATTCACTGAGATCCTGTTTTGACACTCTCTAAAATAATTACCCTGGAAATAATGCTCCAAAATGTGGCTGTAAGGAAGAGCCCAGATGTGGGAAGAGATAAAGCATGCCTCCCCTGATTTTACAAGGAATAGCATAACATATGTTAAAGTCACATAAGCTGTACATTCTACAGTTTTAAGCCGAGTACAAGTGAATTAAAACAAAATGTGGCCATTAGAATGGAGTAAATCAGACAAAGCCTAATAGGCTGAGACAACCCTTTTGTGGTTGTGGTTAGTTGTGGGCCTATTATTAGCATTGTGTTTTACACTGGGAAATCTTGATTTTATGCAGTTCATGGGGAATGTAAAGAACTTGAATAACACCAGCAATTCATGAACATTGCTACTTTTAGGTCTGAGCTTACAAGTATAAAGAGGATAGAATTCAAGCTTAAACTGGTTAGCTAATATAGGAAGATAACAAGGTAAAACTTAAGTTTAAATACTATGCCATGAAAAATGCAACTGTATTAAACTAATATTGATGGTGGCAAGGAGAAGATTTTATTTCATTTAAAAAATTATTACTCTTAAGCATTCTTTGGACTGGCTTTTGAATGTGAGAGAAGGAAGTGGGGGGAATCTTGTTTATACAGGAAACCCTCGCTATTCATGGCGGGTGCATTCCTGCATCCACAGCAAATGGCGAAACTCACAGATATTAGGAGTGGTGGCTCCCAGACCTGATGGTGAGCTCTCCACGGTTCCTGAACTGACCCCGGGGGCAGGGAGCCATGGGGAACTCATCACAGTTACGAGGAGCCAGGGAAAACTCACCATGGTTCTCGCAAACTGCCGGAAACTCTCCACAGCTGCCAGTGAATTCCCCATGGCTCCCACTTTGTCATTTCAGGGACATTTCAGCCATATTATGGGCTTCTAGAAGAAAAGAGTCTGCAAAGCAGCAGTGTTCAGTTTTTAACACATAAGAACATGCATGTGTAAAGGCTGTACAGCTGGATTTCTGCCCCTTCCCAGGCTGGGACATGAGACAGCGTATATGGGGAACCATGAATAGCGATTCCATGAATCACATGGGTCTCCTCTATTAGGTTACACAGTGAGAGAGGGTCATTTTTGTTTGATCTGCATGTAAAATATGTACTCAGAAATAGTTTATTTAGTCCTGTAAAATGTATACATATAAATGCATGAGATAATTTAAATTAAGTCCCCAGCCGGAAAATAAAACCTTATCCCACTTGTACTATTTTTATTAAATATATATGATCACAGTCCAACTTCTAACATGTGCTAACATAATTACTAATGAGATGTTAAAATTGTCAATGTACTGTACTATTTGCATGGATAACATTTTGACTTAACATGAAAGACTTATCCAAAACAGAGCCATGTTCCCAATAAAAATTACATTGAAAAACTTCATTGATTATCCAGATTGATTCTTTGTCCACTATGTCATTCCAGATGATCAAGATATGATGCTTTTAGTTGTACACTGTATATTTCTCTTTGACCAAAGAGTTTCATTGCACAATGACAAAAATGCTACAGCAGTTTTAAATTAGTTTTGTTTTGTGACATGTGTAACTTTGTCATTTCAGGGACACTTCAGCCATATTATGGGCTTCTAGAAGACAAGAGTCTGCAAAGCAGCAGTGTTCAGTTTTTAACACATAAGAACATGCATGTGTAAATGCTGTACAGCTGGATTTCTGTACACACCCATTCAATTAACAATGTGGATTTCAGTTTGTTATACTTTATGTAAGATGGTACAGGTTGAACTTCTGTAGTCTGGTACCCTCAGGACCTGAACGGCGCCAAACCAGAGAATTTCCCAAACCACAGGAGGTCAATATTGTCTAGCAGAATTACCAACACTTCCATTCCTTAGAGGGCTCTTAGAAGACATTTGGGGTAAAATAGAGCTTAATAACAGCACAGAACTCTGAGAGACAGGGCTGCTGGCAGTAAACAAACTTTATGGGATTGTGGGAAACTTGGCCACACTAATGATAAGTGGACATCTGGCTAACTAAAATCATGCCAAACCCCAGATGTTGCTGGACCATAGGGTGCCAGACTCAAGAGGTTCAATCTGTATGCATTATGTTGTGGTTTTTAATACATAAATCCATATTTCTTTGTTTTTATATTTTAAAAGTTAATTAGTTCAAAATAACTTCCATCTTGAGCCTTCCTTTCTGCTTCCTGCCCAAAGCCCTTCACAGTGTCTAATGTTTCATTCAGACAAAGGTCTAAAGAAAGTAATGAAAATAGGTTTGATTTTAATTTGTTATAAAAGTTTAGTTAGCCCAATGTTGGTCCTATCCTCTTGCTCCACCTTCTGTTCCTTTTGAGTCCCTCTTTGGACACTAGTGTGTGACCATCCTTCCTCAGATAAGAAAAGGGACTGCATTTGTGGCCCAGTACTGTACAGAGTGACATAAAGTCAAGGTTCTCCTTACACACACACCTCATACGCCTGATCAGGGGTCAATAACAATCTTATCCTAACCTTGCACTTTTTCATCACTAACCCAAAACATATCACCCAATCAGTTTAAGAACTTTCCACTTGTTTATAAATAAAAACCATTCTTTATACACACACATTTCTATGAAAAAGAAATATTATTTTTGCAACACTCCTGCATGTGAAACTGAATGGTAGCACCTGTGCTATGCAGTTCTCTGCTGAAAGACTCAACCTGTTTGCCATTGCTTGAAACTAGTAGGGAAGACTCACTTGTTGGTTTGGCTTTGGGGAGCCTTGTTAGAATTAACATGTTTGTTTAAAATGCCATAAACCATCTTAACTGGATATTGGCAGCGGCTGCTATTGTTTGAACATTAATCTCCATTACTTGGCAGTATTAATTATTTACATTTTATTTTTATCATATGTCTTATATAACATTTTTCAGGCTCTCTAACATAAGGGTTCAGTAATGCCCACAGAATGAGGGTTAAGTGCAATGTCCCAGGATTTGCCCTAGGAGGAATTCACTGGTAGAAGGTTCTGGTGCAAAGGAAACATCACCAGCATATTGGGCTCCTGCCTGGGAAGCTAGTGGGCATGGCCAAACCCTTTCAGCTCTTTTTGGCTGTGTCATAACTCCCCAGAGGTGCACACAGAAAGAAATCCCCGAGCTACAGTTGTGCTCAGCTGCCGCTAAAGGGAGGACTATTTTGAAATAAGTGTTATTTGTGGAAAGCAGGAGTTATTTCGAAATAACGGTCTTGGTAGTGGACTCACTGCTTGTTATTTCAAAATAACTCCCTAGTGTAGACCAGGGCTTACACCAGCACAAAGAAGGTATAATATACTAGCAAATCAGACTGGCAGTATTTTACTTCTTTTCATACTGTCTCATCCTTCAGTGTTTCAGTGATAGTGTTATTCATTTGAATAAACCTATATGTACTGAACTTCTCAATTCTATAATTCAGGAAGTAAATTGGATAAAATCATAACTATACATCAATTTCAGAATAGGTTGTCACAAAAATAGTTATCTTTTGCACTATATAGCAGCAGTATGAGACCTCTGCATTTAGGAATAATACTAAAAAACTGTAGAAGAAAAAAAGCTTGCCTCCCTAAATGATGACAATTACAAACTGCTGTACTGTGAGAATAAACAAAATTATTGGGGACATAAGGATACTTTAACTAAATTAGAGAATGAACTCCTTCCAGTCTGTTTCAACTCTCGCCTGCCCTGAGTCCCTGATGTTCTTCCTTTAGCCTTTCCACAGGACAGTCCCTGTTATTCAGGATGGTTCTCCTTGGAAACTATAATTTGCCTTGATTTTCATGAACTAGAAAATATTGCAGAAATTGAGTGGGTGACCTTTTTATTTCCATATCTGAATCTTTAGAGGAACTGTAGGATGCTTTGCAGTGTGTTTACATGCTGAAATGATTTTGAATTCCCCCCCACCAATGGAATACAAAATGTGTGTCTAAACAGGCCAGTATGAAAACCTTTGAAAATGTGATTTTAATGTATTGAAGACTCATAACAATAGTGATATTTTTAAAATATATTATATTTGTCATCTAGTTCCAGGCTTGCCATCAGTCAGAATGGTAACACTGTTGTAATGAGTACAGACAAATACAGATTTGGCATTCTTCAGAACAGACTTGTGTTAAATTGGCATTAGAACCACACCATTGTTGTTTTGAGAGCCTTCCTTACCATATATATCACTGTGGTATTTTGATATTATTGATAATGTTATGTACACTGTATTTCCTAATATTTATGCTTTTGTGCACAAAGTAACCTATGAGAGGTACACTTGCATATGTTCAGCAATACAGACTTGTTTCCTGGTTTTAATCCAGATATAATTGACCCAATCTAATATTTTTATCAAATCTTTTTTAACTTTGTATTTTGTATATTGCTGTTCAGAAAAGCAGTAACATAAAACACCACTTTGGCTTAAAAGTGTGAAAGTCACTGTTTTTCCTTCATGTTTTCATTCATAATCAAGTTACACTCTTCAGATGATTGAAGTGGATAGGTAAATGTACACCATTTTTATTTTGTACACCATTGTGGAGCCAAGGGCCATTTCCTATGCGATGCCAGACAATTCATCCTCCATCCCCACAAACATTTCCAATCGTGTAATTCAATATGAAATTATTAACCATTTCAAAACAAGCTCACTTCACCCAAGGTCTGTTTTAATAAAGTCCTAACAGTTTCACTCCTCATACAGTCTGGGTCAATGTCAAAAGAAAACATCTCCAAGAAGTATACAAGAAGGCTGCCATCATAATGTTCACTTAACTGTTGCTTTCTTTCACAACTTTGTAGATGGACCACATGCTTTTATAGAGTTCAGCTTAAGCTTGTTTCCCCAGAAGTTCCGTTGTGCCTAGAACAGGTTTCCTTACTGCACAAACATACCAACTGTCATTTTCTTCAGGTCTCCTCAAAGGAGAACCCACAAATGTACTTGCTCCAGGTCTCTCATTACACAAAAAAGGGCTTTGTATCCCTGCTTCTTTCCCCATCATACATTGTTGCAAGACTTAAAGATCCGGGGGAATTACCAGTCCCAGAATGCCCTGTGCCTCATTTCCATCCAAACAGCAGCAGCAACTTGACTTTGAGCTCTAGAGACTTATAAATTAAACTGTCACTCTTATCTGATGAATGAGAAAATATATTTTTTTAAACTGATATATTGGCTCGCATTCATTCCAGTTCTGGTGCAGATTTCTTTAAAAAGGAACCTCAAGAAAGAAAACACTTCCCTAATGAATTACACTTACCTAATTTTTTTCCATTTTAAAATTATATCAGAGTATTATTTATTTGTATTATTGTAGCAATTAGGAGCCCTAGTCAAGGAGCAGGATCCTATAGTGCTATGCAAATGCGGAACAAAGTCCTGAGAATTTTACATTCCTGAAAGAGGAATAACCTTAAAAATATTAATATTTGGAGCGAAGATGGGGGAGATAGCCCCTGATTTTCATTTTGTGTAGTCATTTACACCAGTGTACAGAAGATGTAAAATGCTGACTCAGTGTAAGGAACTAACTGTTATATAGACCATCACTTGGCAGGTTTTTTGGTTTTGTTTTGTATTGTTTTGGGGAATGGGTCTTTTGAAGATTGAAGAAAGGATTCTTATTTGGTTACATTTCACATCCACTTTGCATGGACGCAAACTAACTACACAGCATTCAAGATAAAAGAATCAAGCCTGTACACTGATTTGAGCAACTAAGAGGGGCTGATTCAATGTAAGAGTAAACAAGAAAGTGCCATGGTGAGACTAATATATTTTTATGTTAAGGAAGAGTTAACTCAGAAAGGTTTCTTTTGTTTTTTGGGACAGGGATAATTATCAAACTGCACTGACACTCATAATTATTTGGCTGGATGGTGCTGGCTGTTCATGAAACAGAATCATGAAAACAAATTCCAGTGAATAGACAATTAGAGCCATTTTCATGGGCTTGCCAATGCCAGAAATGAATACAAAAAGTTATATACTTGAAACTTGAACTAGAGTCATGCGGTAAATCATTAAGGTGACCTTTTAAATGCAAATCCAAAAGCAAACTTAATGTTGATAAACCTATCTCTGTTTGGCAGTACTGTAAAACAACAATATAGTTGCGGTATATTTGTCCTATATTAAGTAAGTCACATTTCAATAACTTCATTTTATATTAATTTCTGATTTAAAATGCATAGTGTAATAACAGCAAGTCTAACATATATTTCACCATTAATCCACATGGAATGACCACAAAAGTTAATAGAGGAGTTTTGTATTAAAACTATTGGCACAATATAGTGCTGATGAGTAGACATTTGACTGATATAGAACATATTATTTTACTACAGTAATTTCTGAAAAGAAAAACTATAAAATTTGTACCAATTGAGTTACAGATGCTACTCAAATATTTAAGTACCTTGCTAAATCAGGGACCGAGTAAACATGCTCCGGTTCTTTTTTTGTTTATATCAGACTTGAACAAAAGCGTAAGCAGCCAGTGAAATCAAAGTTTTGCAGCACCTGCTGAGGTATCAAGTATTTTCCAAGTCTCAATTCTGCTCTGTCACACACTGAGTGAATAACAGAAGTAGTGAATCTCTCTCATACTCATTTTGGAAATTTTTCAGCTTGTTTTCTCAGTTATTAAGGCCGCCACAAAAAAGACATGTCTCTGTCAGGCAGATACAGCTAAAATCAGAGAAGGAAAAGAGCAAAACACAAAAATCTAACTGTTGTGATGCGGGTCTGCATTCCAGGGTTCTCCACATCTCTTTACCAACTATGTCAGTCTCCAGAATACAGCCTGCAATAGTTTCTACTGGTGAGCCACAGGAAGAGAGTAGGTATGATGAGCAAAGGGTCTAGCTTCCCTAGTTCTCCAGATCTTTTGGCAACAGAGTTCATGCCAAAAATAATCTAAATGGAAAGTAACACACAAAAAGTCAGATGAAGTATTTTTTAAAGGTCTGAAGTCACACCTGAGCCCCAATTTAGCCTAACCATGTCTACACTAGGAAACTATTTTGAAATTATTAAATTTGACATAAGAACTCCCAATTTAACAAATTCGAACTAGCGTGTCCTCACTATGGGGAAACATCAAAATTAGTCCCAACACAGGCTCCATTAATGTGGACTCACTACCTCCGACTGGGAGCCCCAGGAAGCACATTGGGGAGCTGTAGGAGGCCTCCTGGAGGCCAATAAGCTTGAATTAGCGGCATCGCAGCATCCACATAAATACTATTTCAAAATTACTATTTCGGAATTAGCATTACTTTTCATGAAAAGCAGAAATATAGAGTTCCAATACTGCAGCCTGCTATTTCAAAATAATGGGCATGATAGTATGGACACACCGCTTACTAATTCAAATGGGGGGGTGTATTTTGGAGTAAGAGCCTAATGTAGACCAAGGCCTAGTGATGCAGCCTGCACTGATTTTTCCATTCCACCTTAGATCGCCTCTCACTTTAATTTATTGTTAGTGGTCACAGACTTTGTACTTATTTTACTTCAGAATCTGATATGTGGAAAATAATATTCAAAAAGTGGATAGGAAAAGATCTAGTACCTGAGGGTGCGTCTATACAGCACAGTTATTTCGAAATAAGTGATGTTATTTCGAAATAACAATGCAAGCATCTACACAGCAATTCCGTTATTTCTAAATAAATTTGAAAGAACGGATGGCTTATTCTGACTTCTGTAAACCTCATTCCATGAGGAATAACTCCTATTCCGAAATAGCTATTTCAAAATAGTTGTACTGTGGATGCTCCACTTCTGCTATTTTGAAATAGCTCCTCCCCAGGGCCATTCAAACTAATTACTCCCCAGTGCCTCCTGGGGCTCTAAATAAAGGTAGCATGCCCACATTAGAGAAGCCTGCCTCAGACTAATTTTGAGGGTTTCCTTATAGTGTAAACGTGCTGTTTTTGAAATAAGCTATTTCGGAGGATTTCTTCTGGAATAGCTTATTTCAAAATAAGGATGCAGTGTAGACGTACCCTGATTTGTGTTAAGAGAACTACCTGGGTGAGATTTTCAAAGCATCTTTTGTTCCTTAGTGGAAGATATGTAGCTAAATCCACTGCCCTGTTTTCAAAAATCTTGACTCTCCTGCTTATCTTCAGATTACAAACTGTTAATAAAGGTGAAAAAAAATCATTTAACATGATTTTAAGAACTTATATATCAGGCCAACACAATTGAAACTAGCAAAATCATCAGATGTTATTTTTGCCCATTAAACTGAAGCTCAGAATATCTGAAGATCATTTGGCGAGCAAGATCTCTTTAAAAATAAATAAATTCTTTATAATCTTAAGTCTAGCAAGGGATTAAAGTCAAGGAAGAAATGTTCAAGAAAAGGTTTGCTGTCAGAGATGCTTATTTTTGTTCTGGGCTCAAAGACTCTCCCCTAGACTTGGCTCTTTCTCCTGGTAAAGGGATCATCCAGGTATACTTCACACACACTGTTCACCCGGAGTGTAACAGATAATTAGCAATGAATTTGTAAGTTTATTTTCAATTGGGGCTACAAAAGCATTTGGGAGAGTTCAAATCTCTTTCAAGGTCTCCATTGTAGAGCTGGAGCAGGCAGCTAGGCAGACCTACACCTTCTGCTTTTAAGTGCAAGAAGTATTTCTTTGACCGTACCATCTCTAGTGGAAGAGTATGTGTATTTATAAAAATAAATCCAAAACAAAATACTCCCCTGTACTTACTAGTACTTCAGGAGACGGTGAGAGAACAAGTGCATAACAGATGTTAATCATGTTGCTTAATGCATTACTGGATGGTGCTCCGATACCATAGGGACAAATACCTTATAAGAACCTGAGTAGGACAGAACAAAGAGGGAGAGAGCAAGCCTGTGGCTAGCAGCTGGGCTTAAAGTTGGTAGTTCATCATTCAGGGTACGTCTAGACTACAGGCTTTTGTCGACAGAAGTTTTGTCGACAGATACTGTCGACAAAGCTTCTGTCAACAAAGAGCGTCTAGACTACATCCAGTTCTGTTGACAAAGCAAGTCGCTTTGTCGACATGACCGTGTAGACGCAAAGGACAGTGTAGATGCAATAATGCCTTCTGTCGACAGAACTCTGTTGACAAAAGGCGTTATTCCTCGTAGAATGAGGTTTACAGCCTTCAACAAAACTGCTGAGTTCTGTCAACATTATGTCGACAGAACTCAGCAACAGTGTAGGCGCAGGTATAGTTTTGTCGACAAAAGTCCACTTTTGTCGAAAAAAACCAGTAGTCTAGACACACCCTCAGTGCCTGCATATGGTTTGGGGATGTTTGAAAATGTTGCTTTGCTCTTTCCTAGTCTGAATTAAACAGTGTTTCAAAATTTAAATTGTCAGGTTGTAGTTGTGGCCTCCTAGAAATCCCAGGTAAAGATTGTCTGATGTTTGGGGACAATATGAGGGATAGGGCCTGCCAATACAAATGACTGGCCCTTTTTTGGACCAACCATAGTCCAATTAGCTTCTGGTGCTGATACTATTGAATGTCATGGCTTCATACGTGAGTGTGATTACAGTGTTGTTACTCAAACAATGTAGGAATCACGGCATGATATTTGCTTGCAACACAGGGTGTCATTCATGAGTTATACATAAATGGCAGCTTTACATATTTAAAGGGAACATGGACTGCTTCATATCTGAAGTATGTTTCCCAGGAGATACCACCACCATTTGATCTATTTTGATTAAAATGTAAAAATTAAAAATTAAATCAAATGGTAGTATAACTCCTTTGGGAAAACATACTTCAGTTATGAAGTATTCCCTATAGTAACCTTGAGAATCTTACAGCTGTATTGTCTCATCTGTAGGTGGTCTTTTTATGTCAGACATAATTAAAATGAATTGCTGTTTGAGAACCATACAACTGCATACAGATTTATGAACCTTGAGGCTCCTCCATTCGGATACAAACAATGATATCAGAAACTGAGCAGATAAGCAGCATAAGGACAGGTAGTTGTAAGTAAGATGTTTGCTAGTGAATACTAGTTACCTGGGCCCTGAGAGAGTAGGCCAGGTGCACATTGGAAAACATTAAAGAAACAATGTTTTCTGGAGAGAGAGAATATTCAGTGTAGTTACATTGTACTATATTTTGCTGCAGAGTGCAGTTTGTCTTCTGTTAAAATCTTTTAATACATTTTTATGTATTAAAAATGGCTAATATGTCACCATAAAAAATTGTGAAATAGTATTTACTAGGAAAAATGTACTTTACAAAATCTAATACAACTTGATTGTATCAGGCTACTTTATCAAACTGTCTTAGAATATGTGAATGTATATTTGATAAGATTAGAGAGTAGCAGGGATCAGAAAATAAGACTACAGAATTTGCATTCACATTTTCACGTATCTGAAAGACAAAGTTTCATATTTATTTTTATAGTTGGTTTTGATTCTTAGTCACATCCACACTGTCCATAACACTGATTTGTGACTATGCATTCTATTTTACTTGAATTAAAAATCTTACAACATATTTTCAAAACTGTGAGCATCAAGAAAAGGGCCTAATTAGAATACCCTTAACTAATAAAAAGATATATAGTATAGTTCTGTATCATGTAAAACATTTTGTAAAAATCTTTATAATAAGCAGTGGGAAACAATGTAATAAAATATAAAAGAACATGACTCTGATCTGTATGGGAATATTTCTTTTTAGCAAGGGTTATTTTTAATGTATAATACAAGAGCTCAGAAGCTACAGACAAGACTAAAGATGGAATATTGACCTGCAGAAGCACTGGGGTTTTCCTAAACAATAGAACTGCCAATTTGAAGCCAATCTGAGATTTTCTATTGTATATGTTCATACAGCATTGGTGATGGCACAAGTAACTGCAAATAAAGACTGCAAATAGGTGGGATGATAAAGCATTGGGAGCGACGCCTAGGAAGCACTCAAAGTATGTCAAAATCTTAGAATACAGTAGTAAATGCACAACCAACAATGCCTGCCTTTACCATTCAAATCATGATTTTTCAAGTCCATATGAGTAGGCAGATGCTGTACTCACATGCTTTCAAATTAGGTATATGTTCAAGAACCATGCCACAGCAGGGTTTATTTAACAAATGAAGGTATTTCCATGTAAGACAGAAGGGTGGAAACCTTGTAGCCCCCCAACAATCTGTTGTTTCCTCTGGAAGTCATCAACACAATGCAAATTGGACCAAAAGAAAATGAGGAAAAACCACTAGTGAAATATAGGCACACATACAAGCATCTCATTGTGCATGGAAAGCCACCTGCACATTATACAATGCACTATCTGGAAGACCCACCTACAGCCAACATCCCATTATGATGTTCTAATTCACACAAAATCAAATTCCTCTTCCCCAGTAGAATATCCTCTCACAGTATCACATTTTCCCCCAGTATCACTCATCTCCAAGCCCATAATATCCGATTCATACAAAATCCACAGCATCTCCAAAAATTAAAACATAATCCTTCAAACAGGAAATTTCAGCAAAGGGTGACATACACCACTAAGCTAAGACAGTGCCTGAAAGTGTCCAGTGGCCTGATTTGGCTATGTCACATCATTCTAAACACAGGTATTATACTGATGCAACCAAGCAGAATTTGGTCATTAAGAGTTTTCCAAACTTTTGACATCATAAACTGCAAAAGCAGCTTCCCCTAAAATGTTAGGTCAGGAGGACCTACTTTCCACCCTTCCTCCACATCTTAGGGTTTGTGCATGTGTTATTCTTACTCTCTTCCAACTATCCCCAGATGCATGATGCTAGCAGCAGCAGGCTCCCTCATAGATTAGTAGCTGTGATGGGCCTTCTGCTCTCTAGTGAGTCCCAACCTATTCTTTCCCCTCTAGCTGGATGGGGAACAGTTGCTAGGAGTTATCCATGTTAACAAGTATTGTGTTTAGTGACTGCTACTTGAATGGTGCTCACAGCAGTAGTCTGGGCTTTAGATGGTGAGCAGCCCTCGTTATTTTATTGTGTTGTATTGTTAGCGTTAAAATTATATATATCACTGGGAAGGACACATTTTGGCAATTAAGAAGTCTTGTTCCAGGAAAAGTGCGTTGAGCTGTACTCACCTTGAGATGACAGTCTAATCTGTAATGAAAGTATACAAACTTGCTCAGCTAGATACTCATCGAGTGTACATTCATATCACTCCATTGATAGCTTTTCTGCATATCATGTTTGTAAGGTTACTAGTATCAAGCTATTGCTCTTCCTACGAGAAGGGTATGTGACTATGAGAATGATGCTGTACTTAAGTATCTACACATTCAGAGCATCACAGTCCATGAAATTAGTGGAAATAAATGCAGTGTGCATATTCAGTGTGCCTGCTGTTTAAAAAAAAACCTTATGAGTTTATGTCTAAATTTCTTCAAACACATCAAAAGTATTAGTTTTTATTCGGGATTACATAATTTAATCTGATGAAAATGAAGCCACTGTAAATTTTCTGGGCTCAAAAAATTTGTCTGAAAAATATCTGAATAGATGAAGGGGTTTTTTTTATTTCATGCATTGATAACTCAAAAATAGGTTGACTGCTTTTATGAGACTGTTCAAAAATATTCTCTTCTTAGCTAAAACCAAATCTAAAAACTCTAGACTAAAGAATAGGATTACTTTCTAGAAAAGGACCCTGAAGCAAGTAATACTGGGTAGGAATTGCTGAAACAAAAGACAGGACTACACAGCACTTTAAAGACTAACAAGATGGTTTATTAGGTGATGAGCTTTCGTGGGCCAGACCCACTTCCTCAGATCAAATTGTGGAAGAAAATTGGCATGACCATATATACCAAAGGGATACAATAAAAAAAAGTGAACACATAGGAATTGTTACTATAATATAATGATTGCTAATCAAAAATAAGTGGGAAATTCTGTTTAATCAAACATAAAATATGTTTGTATTTAGCTAACCCTAACCTTTATCTAAAAGGAAAGTTGCTATAATTCTATTTTTAAAAAGATCAGTCTTTTCAAGAAAATTTTTCACTGTTCTTAAACTATTTTGAGGAATCAGAGTCTGTGACTCTTCTTTAAGAAAAGGAGGAGATTTGTTCTCTGAATATTTTATAACCTAAGTTTTGATGCACAGACTGGAACCACACCAGTTATTCAATTAAAATTCTAACCCTGAATACACTTCACTGTTGTCACCAGGTATTTAGGAGTCTTATTAGGTAGTGTTTTAATCATAGCTGCCAACTATCTGTTTCTGCAATAGCTTGTGGATTATAGCCCCAGAATACTTCAGCAATCCTTCTGAGCTATTTTTATCTATTGAGTGCCAAGCATGTGAAAAATGCTAGTATGCTAAAAATACCTTCTGAATTTTGTAGGGATAAAAAGTTAATGCACAGGCCAAATTATAATTTGCTTTAAATAAAATTGTGATAATTCTCAAAATATGCAAAAAACTATTAGGTTACATTAATAACATATCCTTGATGATAGTGTTACAAATACAACACAATATTGTAAAAATGATCTGATATGCTATTTTTACATTAAAAAGAGAAAATGTCTGGTTTTGCCATCATTCATTCTTCTTCATTCAGGGCCTTTAATGGGCATTAATGCCCAAGTGTATGTTCACCAATAAAATAAAATGGAAAGCCAGACCATGAGGATTTTATGGAATGTAAGAATAATCAGGTCAAAGTAAAATCTTTTGCTGAGTTTTCATCTCTTGTTGCAATCTGAAACAATTCACATATAGAATTTAGTTTACCACTCTCTTAGGCCAGATCTACACTAAAGGGAAAGATTAAATTAAGATACGCAGCTCCAGCTAATTGAGCTTGCCTCCCAAGTATACAAATTTTGAAGAAATGGGAGAGTAGACTCCACTGTGAACTGCAAGTGAGAGATAAGATCAATGTATAATTTTGTTTCCATCTTCAGAAAGACTTGTCTCCAGTTCATTCATTTTTACTTGATTCACGAGTATGTAATTGTTACGACTTTAGAAGTCACACTACAAAACAGCAAAGCAGTTAAAAGATGACTGTAAGCTTTGAGTAGTTCATTTCATAAAAAAGGATAGTGTCGACACTGTCACATAGTTAATCACTTAGGGTATGTCTAGACAACGGAGCTATTTTGGGATACTTCTGGAATAGCTATTCTGTGTCTTTTAAGCAAGCCCGTTATTTTGAAATATATATTCTGAAACTTCCCTTAATCCTTGTGGAACAAGGTTTACAGGGATGTTGGAGTAGTGGTTTATTTTAGAATTTGGCACTGTGTAGACAGTGCCAAATTTTGAAATAAGCGATTTTGAAATTAGCTCAAATTGTGTTGCTTATTTCAAGCTATAGGTACAGTATAGACGCACCCTTAGTTTGCTGACAGTGTGATGCTGAGCAAAGATCTTGTCGGGAGAAAACAAATAAATTGGAGTATAAACATTATCCATATAATAATCCTGTAGTTCTTTTGCCTGCAGGATTCCCACTGAAGTCAGTGATAGATTTAAGTGTCAGTAGATGGCAGGATAAGATCCTGTTAATGTTTATGTTAACAGACCAGAACCTTAAATAGTAGTTAAACACCCAGATTTCTATTATTATTATATCGGAGCAAAACTAGTAGTATTTTGCAGTACAAACACCAAGGGCAAGAAAACGTGCAATGCATTTACTACAGCTAATAAGTAAGAGTTTTGTTTAATAAATTCATAAGAGGCCAAATTCTGGCTCTGTTTAATCTCTTGGAGCCTCTATTCTGATCGTGATATAAAAAAATGCACAGCACTGAGTGCAGAAGTAATCTATTAGGAAACAAAGGCCCAAATTCTCAGCCAGTATACACTGTTGTAGCTGCATTGACTTCAGTGTAGTTCTGGCAATTTACACCATCTAATGGTATGGCTATTCCATAGGCCAGATCCTGTGTAAGTATAACACAGACCAGAAATGCCCTCTCCATGGTACATGCTGCCCCAGGGAACCTGTGAAGACTGAATTCCATAGGTGTGGGGGAAATCTAGAGCAGAATGTGGCAGCTGTGTTCTGCTTAGCCTTAGAAGGAGGGTTTCACGCATACAGTAGCAGAGACAAAGTAGCTGGATGGTATTCCACCTTTTTAAAATTTCCTTCTGCTGTACTCAAGTAAATGATTCTACATAAAAAAAGAGAACAGCTTAATAAACCATACTTTCTGGATCTAGTTTCTTCAATATAAATATAAAGAGCAAAACCAGGATGTCAGATGGAAAATGCAGAGCTCAAAATTACTGTCTACAACCAACTCAGTGCTAGAGCTGGTAATACTCCCTTTAGAGCTCATCAGCTGAGATAACAGATTTCAAAGTGTGGATTCTGGCATTGCATAACCCCAAGGCTATTCATTACTTTATACAGTTTCCCGTCTGTTTTATGAAAGGTGGAGATGTATATTACAGTAGCTTGTAGGCTACTGTTTTCATTAATAATCTCATCCATGTCTTTATATTATTTTAGTAATTAGTACACATAAAAAGACTAACAATTATGATTGCAAATATGTCTTTGTTTTCATTGTCTGCTTTTGTGGTGAATACCAGATGTCTGAAATTCTTGACTTGATATGTACCATATCTAAAAGCTGGCTTCCTGATAGGTCTCAATATGTAAATGTAAACGGGGAATCAAGGAGCAGGTGTATTTCCAGTGGCATCACACCGGGGTGAGTTCTTGACCCCATGCTGTTAATATTTGTAATCAATGACATGGAAGAAAACATAAAATCATCACTGATTAAGTGTACTAATAACACAAAATAGGGGGATACAGATCAATCTATATCACTTGGTAAATTGAATGTAAGCAAACAATATGCATTGTACTATGGCTAAATGTATACACCTAGGAACTAAACGTAGGCCATATTGATAGAATGACAGACTCGATCCTGAGAAATAGTGATTCTGAAAAAGACTTGGGGGTTGTGATAGATCATCAGCCGACATGAGCTTCTCATATAGATACTTTGGCCAACAGAGATCATGTAATCTTTGAATACATCAACAGGAAAATCACAAGAAGGTGTTTTTTAAATTTATATATGGCATTAGTATGACCATTTCTGAAATCCTGCGTCCGGTTCTGGTGTCCACAGTTCAAGGAGGATGTTGACAAATTGGAGAGCGTTCAGACGCGAGCCACAAGAATGATTATAGGGTTAGAAAACATGTTGTATAGAATCTGAACTGAAGAGATAGTCTCAAGGAGCTCAACAGAAAAGGTGAAGGAGTAACTTGATGACAATCTATATGTACATGGGGAACAAATATTGAATAATGTGGTCTTCTGTCAAGCAGAGGAAGGTAAGACACAATCTAAAGACTGGAAGATAAAGCTAGACCAATTCAGACTGGAAATAACATCTGTAATAATGAGAGCAGTTTTGCCGATGGGCCTCCAGAGGGCAAACAGGGCAACTGCCCCAGGGCCCAGTGATTCAAAAGGACCCATGACTCCCAGCTGTCCCTGCTACTACTGCAGCAGCAGCCAGAGCCCTATGCAGCACACTCCGGGCAGTGCTGAAGGCTTCCTGGGGTAGGCTAGTCCCAGCCTCACCCATTCCACCTGAGACACCACCCCTTCCACCCGAGGCTCTGCAAGGCTATTGGCCCCACTGAGTGAGAGTAATTAGCCATTGGAGCAATTAACCAAGTATCAGTGGGGATGTTCCATATTGGACCACTTTTTTAAATCAAGATTGGATGTTTTCCTAAGATAGACTCTAAGAATTATGTTGGGGAAGTTCTGTGGCCTGTGATACACCGAAAGTCATAGTAGGAATAATCATAATGGTCCACTCTGGCCTTGGAATCGATTAATCTACAAATGTATGTGTATGGATTTAGCTGTAGGCAAGGTTTCCACATCTTCATTTTTGTGAGACACAGTCTCATCCCTTTGCTATTTATGCATTTGTTGCATGTCAGCTATGTTCTTCCTTTCTAATGTCCAGTCCAGAACCGGTTGCCCAAGCCATTTCCAAGTGAACATAACAAAGGCCTTTACAGTAACAGAATGGTCTTGTATAAGAAATAAACTTCCTCAATATGTGCATAATACAGAAACAAATTCAATTATCTAATGCATGGCTAACCAAAATTCATAGCTATCTGCAGGTTGTATATGCTCCTTAGGTTTACTACTGATGGGGCTGAGAAGCGCTACCAGAACTGTTGGTTTCCTTATGGTTTGCTATCTGAGGATGACTGGGGAGAGATCAGCCCTGCAGACTGGTATTTCTAGCCATGTCAGATCTCCCTAACTGTGCAGTTTCCAGGGAGTATCACAAATCCACAGGGTGCCTCAGAATGCTGTAGTATGCATTTGTGTCCCCTTTGTAGCTGAAAAAAAGTGGGAAAACTCACATAGATAGTTGCAGTTAGATAGATCATGTAGTATGATAGATTTCAGAGATAAGTTATTTTTTCCAAAGTATGTTGTAATTTATGCTAACTAAATTGATTCCTGATCTTCCTTTTCCTGAAAGTAGCATAAGAATAAATTGCATGTTTTATGAAAACTTTCCTTACCCAAACCACACTTCCTTTGGACAAGCACCATCTCATAAAAGCAAAAGATCTGACATTCCACACCCTCTGTAGGACAGTAGAATACCAGCAGATCAGAACTTACTGACAGCCTCTAGCTCACATAATATATTAGTGTGTGATATAGCTTACCCTCATAAGTCAGACATGCCCTTGATGTAAGCACAGTGGCAGGAGAGCTGCTGAACAGCAGGGAGGAGAGGAAGATTATATGTAAGCTTGTTTTGAAGAGAGAGCAAATGGGAAGAAGAAAGTAGCTGAAAAACAGGAAGGGGTAAGAAAAAAAAACAGTGGAATATAACTTAACAAGGAAACATGTAAGACAGACATTCCAGATTGTACCAAAACAAAGTTTTGATTATTTGTATATTTAAGAGCAAAGATTAGTCAGTACTACACTACAGCAATAACTTCCCCTTCCAATTAGAGGTGGGAGAAACTTCAATAAAGAGCATGATTGCTATCTTTGAGTTCATTTCCTTTAGGCCACAATTCCCATGTTGTCTAATTGTCCTTGATGGATTTTCTTTCCTCCTCCAACCACCTCCCTCCACCCTCAGGAGTTCTACCCAGCAGTTCTTGGCACCTGTGCAGAGACTAGGTATACAAATTCCTGCTATTGCCTCTTGTTTTTCTGAAACTTAGAAATACCATTACTGTAACAAGACAAGAACCCATCAAAGTTTGGTTTGTATTTAAATCTTTATAACTTCTTTAGACATCGCACAAATATTGTCTGTTGCATTTCATAAATCCATTAAATAGCTTGTTGGAGGGAAGAGGACATGAGGTAAATCTTTTTGTAAAAAGATGGTAAAAGGCTGGAAAGGGAATTAAATGTGATCATGGGACTAATGATTAAAACTTACACAGTTGAGTGCAGAAAAGGTATAAATGAGGGTCTTCCTTGTAAGTGTTCATTTCAAATACTTCCAACTTTAGGATTTTTTTTGTCCAGAGTGGACCACTGTTTTTTCCCATTAATATATTTACATGCCAGAACAATCCTTCATTGACAGGAGTCTTTTCCAATATTAATTGTGATTATTTTGGAATCTCATGGGGTAGAGACTTTGGAAAGGAGAACACTGTACTGCAGTTATGATAAAAATGAAGAAGATGTAGAGTTACCCGAATTTTAAAAAGCATTAAGGAAGCATTCCTCTGTTCCTATCATTTGGGTTTTCCCCAGGACACTACTTTGCTCTTTTTGTTCTGAATTGTATACCTGGGTTAGAATAAAATACTTTTAGTGCACAAATTAAATGTAATGTGCACCCTAATATTTCTGCAGACTCATATTCAGTGGATCCACATGCTTAAAACAAATTAAGTTACTAGTTGTACATGCTCTTTAGTAAAGTCAAATACGCTGTAAGTCCACAATTTTAAAAGTGACCTGTAGAAAAAATGGTCAGAAAGTAGGATCCCAAAACTAAATGGCTACTCAAATTAACACTGTTATTTCAACTAAATATACTGTTGTTCACTTACCTTCTTACATTTGGACACATTATTGTTTTATACTGAGCAACGGTTGCTGTGTTCCATGCATTTCAGTAGTAGGTGAAGTGATTTTTCTATACAATATATTGGACCACCTAATTCACTCTCATTCTTTTTCTCGACCATAGTATCTGGGCACTTATTCCAATGGAGATTGACAATTCAGACACTGTATTGTGTGTGTGTGTCTGTGCGAGCGCACGTGTACAAGTGCATAATTATATAAATATATTTTGGAAGCAGATTTTCTTGAAACAATAAACATTTAACTTGCTATGTGTGACCTGTCTTTTGTTCTTTCTTCTCTCTCCTTTGGTCTTTCTTCTTCAGTGTCTGTGTCTGTTTTCCCTCCATTTCTCAGTTCTTGTCTCTCTGCCAGCAGTCTCTGTGCACCAGGGAATGCTATCTGAGGGTGGAGATCAGAGATACAGAGAGGGCTAGAGGGAGTTGGATAAGAGGTGAAATGCAGGATTGGATGCTCACAATGTCTGCTTGACAATGAGGGAAGAACTTTCTAAGGCAGTAACCAGTCAAGTAAGGACATAGAGCAGGGGTGGGGAACCTAAGGCACGGGGGACAGATGTGGCTCCCAGATTGTCTGATTTCAGCTGCCAAGGCTCAGGGTCCCCCTCCAGCATTGGGGAACCTGCACTGGTGCTCCAGTCCACCCGCTTCTCACTTGTGTGCAACTCCTGACTGATTTTTCTGGGGGTCAGTGCCCCCTGACCACCAAAAAATTCCCCCACTCCTGGCATAGAGTATGTTCAGCCTTGGGATCTCTAGAGAGCCCTGGGGTCTCTTAGCACCAGGAAATTTATTATCCCTGGCATTAAAATACTTTCCTAGTCTAGAGTGTAGGGCATAAAGCCATGGACTCTGAGGGCAGATTACAAAAGAGCGACAGAGGGACAAATGCCCTGGTCCTCCCTTAACCCTCACCAAGCAGCTGCTATTTTAACTCCAGATCCTTCCCAGCAGCCCTATAGCTTTCTCTGCACTCTGGAAATTACATTGTCAAAAGAAAAACTTAAAAAAACAAATCATCTAGTTAGTAGCACTTTTAACTAGACTAATTGTTGTTTTTTAAGTTTTTCCTGTTACAGACTAACTCGGCTACCCCTCTGAAGCTATTGTCAATAGAGTCTGACAATGGATGCATCTGAACTAGTGCTGAACACAGTTAAACTGTAAGTGCAGTCAAGGACAAATCATGTTCAGCACAATCTGAGCACCAGCTGTCAGCAAGAAGTAGACACACGCATAATCCTGGATCTCCTTCCTGCTCTTAGAACACCAGCAAGGGGAAAGAATTCCTTGCACAGCAAGTGCTCAGCACAGAGTTGGCTTGCTCTTGAGCTTAAACGGGGAGTGCTATGCAGAGTGGTTTGTTGTGAGGGGGCTATTTGATCAGCAGGCCAAGTAGTCAGGGATTGCTGCTGCAGACTCTCTTCATACACTGTGCCCTGAACTTCCTGAATAAGGTTCAGCTGGGTCAGCTTCCTTGTGATAGGTTGAGGGACCTGCCTCCTCCACTCTAGCAGGACCCAGCTCAGGCCCCTGGAAGCATCATAATGGAGGATGCACTACATTCATCCTGCCTTCTGTTTACTTTCCCCTGGGCCACTTCCTGTCACACCCAATGCCTCCATTTGGGACATGACTGATGCTAATGGTTCTTTGTTTCAGAGCTCAGAGTCACTGGGCAGCTGGTGATCTTCTGGTGCCCCTGCATATGGTTTTCCTTATCATTCCGGCAATGTCTAAAGCAGGGCTCGGGAGGGAAGAGACTCTCTGTGGCTACGTCTACACTACATGCTTTTTGCACAAGAAGCCTTTTGCGCCAGAGTTTTTGCGCAAAAGCTTCTTGTGCAAGAGCACGTCCACACCTCAAAGCACATTGCAAAAGCGATGTGCTTTTTCACAAGAAAGCATCCACTCTGCATGGACACTCTTGCACAAGAAAGCTCTGCTTGCCATTCACAGAATGGCCATCATAGCACCTGTGTTTTTTCCCATAGGGGTTTCTATGGGACCCTCTGGAGGGTCCACACTTGCCTTTTTGTGCAATAACTGTAGCACAAAAAGGAGTTATGCCTCGCAAAAGGAGGTATACCTACACCGGCAAAAGCCCTCTCTTCTGCCGTTTAACTGTTGATTTACTTGTGCAAAAGCACATTTGAGGTCTGGATGCTCCATGGGTTTTTGCGTAAAAACAGCTGTTTTTGTGCAAAAACCATGCGGCGTAGACATAGCCTCTCAGACTGCCTAAATAAGCTGTTGCATCCCTAGAAAATGATTCTCTCTTTTCCTTGTCTGGGCTGCTACAGTTCTCGTTATGTGGCTTCTTTCCCCAGGAGCACGCTCAGCAATGCCTGAGGGGTGGAGCTTTCCTGGCCCAAGAGTACTCCAGCCTGTCCCCTACCTTGGCATTAACATGGGGGTTTGTAAGTTCTCAGTGCAACACTTGGGCCTAATGGGCTAATCCAGTCTTTGGACGCATAGACAAGGGAGTAGGTGCAGAGAGGCTATTTTACCTCTGTACTCGGCACTTCTAGAATGTGGTATCCAATTCTGGTGTCCATGTTTCAAAAAGGATATTGATATCTTGGAAAGGGTTCAGAGAAGAGCCACAAGAAAAATTAAAACAATAGAAAACCTGCCTTATGGTGATAAGATGAATAGACTGAACTCCTTGAGTCTAATAAAGAGAAGGTTGAGTGATTTGTTTACAGTCTATAAGAACCGATGATGGGAACTAGTATTTAATTAATAGGCTTTCCTGTCAATCAAGCAGAGCAACTTGATCCATGGTTGGAAGTTGAAGCTAGACAAATTCAGCTGGGAAATAAGAGACAACTTTTTAACCAAGACAGGAAGGGAATCATTGGAACAACTTATGAAAAGTAACAGCTGATTCTGCAGACTGACAATTTGGAAACCATGATTGGATACCAAGATGCTTTTCTAAAAAGATATTTTCTAGGACACAGATTGAGTTAGATCAGGGCTACTGAGGGATACTTCATACTAGATAGGCATTGGGCACTCCATCTACCTAGGAAGAAATCTCTATGACACAGATTGAGTTAGATCAGGGCTACTCAACACACAGCCCATGGGCTGCATGCGGCCCGTGGCCCATTTGTTTGTGGCCCGCAGTGCAGTTTGGGTTTATGTGGGGCTCAACACACAGCCCGCAGGTGGGAGCCACAACAAAAAAGTAGTCAATATAATGGTCTTCTGTTGATATGCATTTTAGTAGTTAAATTCCTGGCCTGCCACTGCTCATTAAAAGTGCTGTCATATAGGTGGAAATCAGGTAAATATTGCATTTTATTAATATCAGCAGAACTGACTTAAGTGGGGCCTGCATGTTGTGTAGTCTTGTCTTAATCTTTGTATTCATGCCTGTCTGCGTGAAAGAAGCTATTTGCATACATATTTGCATGTATATGCAACCACACTTAAGTTGCGGCCCTCAGCATGTGCTGTGAGTATCATTGTGGCCTCCGGGGCTTCCAAAGTTGAGTAGTCCTGAGTTAGATAGTCTTTTTATGTTGATGAGGATGAGGCTCTCTGTTCTCACTCCCTCGGTCCCTTTTGTCTATTCCCCAACTTTGAAAGGGGAAGAGGGCAGTGGCACAAACTGCCTAATTGGCTCGCTCCCAGAGTGGCCCAGCAACTGATGGGAACTTTCTGTTTTTAGCTCTTCTTTCACTCTTGACATGATTGACAGGACCAAAGCCTTGCTCATAACTACTATTTAACCCTTCCATCTCAGGCTACATCTAAACTATAGGCTTCTTTCGGAACAAGCTTTTCCGGAAGAGATCTTCTGAAAAAACTTCTTCCGAAAGAGAGCGTCCACACTGCCAAAGCGCATCGAAAAAATGATCTGCTTTTTTGAAAGATAGCATCCACGCTGAATGGAGGCTATCTCGCCGTTAAGCTGTGATTACTATGGACACTCTTCCCCGTCCACACACGCCTTTTTCGTAAAGAGCTCTTTCAGAAAAAGTCTTCTTCCTCGTAGAAAGAGGATTACCAATACCAGGAAAACCACTCTGTTCTTTTGATTTTCTTTCGAAAGAACGTGATTGATTGCAGTGTGGACGTAATTGAAGTTTTTTCAGAAAAACAACTGTTTTTCCAAAAAAACTGTAATGTAGACATACCCACAAATGCTTAGTAGTCTGAAAGGCTTACAGGTTCCTTGAATGTCAGGGAACTTTCCTCTCTACGATCACTTAACAGGGCAAAGAGAGAGGAAGCCTTGGTGGCAGGCCAGGGGACTGGAGGAGTCCTAGAAGGAAGCAGAAGATGGTTCCTAGGAGAAAGCTGAGGGCAGGAGAGTAGCAAGAGGTTTTTTTTTTCTGGCTGGTGTCACTAATCCAGAAATTGGGCCTGAGGGCTGAAGATTGGGGAGCTTACCTACTGAAATCTCTGGAAAAGACAGCTGGCTCTATAGGAACTGTGGGGGGCCAGGAGAATGAGCTCTGTTCCCCTGGCAAAGATGTTCCCAGAATAGGGGCTGTGGGAGTTCCCACTGGGGAAAGTGTCTATGCAACCCAATTGGAAGGGTTGGGGTAGCTGCTCAGGTACAAGGACAGGAAATGACTGACAGTGTCTGGGCATGGTTGGATGCATCAGTGTGTGGCATTTGGGGCATGGAATTCGGTGTTATCTTGTGCTTGCACTGATGTAAAAATGAACCCCATGTGTAGGACTTTTGTTATTGACTGTTTGGACTATCTTCTTATAAATGCACCACCCCTAGTATTAATGAGGCAAGAAAGCCTGATGTTACCGAGGTCTCTGAAGTAGAAAAACTGAGTCAGGCACACCTGTTGTGTTGCAGTCTACCAAAGAGTGCTCCACATGAGGCTTACCTGATGGCAATCACATATGACTACATCCGTGAAAAATAAGAACAGTAATAATTAATACTTTGTTCTTCTATAGCAACTTGCCTTTGAGGCTCTCCAAGTGCTTTCAAACAGGAACAATTTAAGCACTAGATCACTTCTGCATGACAGCTAAGTATTATTTGCCCCACAATACGCATGGGGAAACTGACACAGAGAGAGATTAACTTTCTTAAAAATACACTTCTTGCAAAGTGGGGTGCAAATAACCCAGATCTCCTGATGCAATCTCGAATGTCAATCATAAGACCATTCACACCAACATTTCTCTCACCCCTTCTCTTAGGTGTGTCCATTTTAAATCCTTAATGACACAACCCTGGCAGAGCATCATCAGTGAGTGTATTGGGATAAAATAGCAGATTCCTGAAATTATAACATACATGAAGGGGGTTAGCATAATATTACAGTACAAACCACTATACATTTGTTGCAGATAGCTAGATAACCAGATGCCTTTTATGTCAGTGACATAAAAGCTAAAAATCTATTCCTTGTGCACAGATGTATAACACCAGCTTTGCACATGAGATTTAAATATCTATTCCTAATCCACAAATGAACCATTCTTAAATGGAAATAAACTGAAAATGGAAAAATAGATGTACAAATTTGCCATTTTCACTACTGTCTTTTCTGTTGCATTTTGTGTGGCTCAGGTGTGTGCTGAATATATAGACCTGTTGGAGGACTAGGATCACTCTTGCTTCTTACTGCCAGGAAAGAATTAAATACAAAATCTTCTGTAGGAAGCAATTGTGAAGTGTGGAAGTTTCTAGTCAGGCAAATAAATTGGATTTAAGTATATTACAGTCATAATCTTTTCTGCCTCTCTCCAGACAGCCTTTGTACATGGAGAAATGAGAATGTATTCTCACACAAATCTTGACCTGAGGGAGAAGGCTGTAGGAATCTGGATTTTCAATAACATAAGACAATAAAGCTCAGACTTCTAACCTGCCGCAATATGGTAAAAGTATAAAGAGCTTAGCAACTAATAAAAGAAAAGGGTCTTTCAACTCATATTTGAAGATCTAGACCCCCAAAAGGACACTTCATAAAGATCATAATGGGTTAGTCAGTATCTAACAGATACAATGTACCTTGTTGACCAGTTGTCTGACAGTTGTCTTCTACAGGTCTGGATATTAATAAAAGTCTTGTGTTGATTTCCTTTGGGTCCTCATAATTGTACATCTACTTGTTGTGACACTGCAGCTTGTTATATATTTATTTAATGTGAGTCTGATAGCAAAATGTATGCATGCTATTGTTTCCCTTAGACGACATGCACATATTGCAAATTTTATCTCCCTCTAAGGTATAGTGAATCAAAGTAGTTACAGAGCAAGGGAGAGTACATGATCTTAGGGCAAAGAGGATATCCACATGCGTTTTCCCCTAAGGTCTGAACACTGTCTTACTCTCCTTACTTTATACAGGGAATATAAAGGGATTCAATTATCCCTGCATTTTTATTTTTAATAATAATAAAAATGTGCTCTAGACAGTATATTCCAGTTAATATTTTGACAGATAATGCTAGTGTAAAGTAAGTGTCATTCACACAGTAAGATCAAGGGAAAATAGATGCATAAGAAAAATCATAGAGCGGCTTATGTAGTGAAAATGAAGCCTGTTAAAACTGCTCTTCCTAACAAAACAAAGAATTTATCTTCAGCTTGATCCTTCTCTCTCCATTTTCTGTCAATAGTCACTTCGTAAAATTAAAATATTTAGAGATTATACATTTATATATAAATTGCAGTTTTCCATGAAATCTCAAAGACAAGCACTGTATTTTAAAAATATATTGTCAACATAATTCTACTCGTGTAATTGACAATGACATCACATCCATGTACTATCAAAACAGAGAGAAGATACAATGTTAGCTTTAAGTTATGCCTGGGTCAACCGCACAATGATGTGGGAATAATGCAGCAAGATGCACAATAATTAGGTGAAAGAACACTGTTTGCATAGCTATTTTTCTGTGTGGTATGTGTAAAAAAATAGGAATGTAAATCTACTTTGACCTATGCACACTAAAAAAGAGAAATCCTGCTCTATTTCCACAACATGTAAGATTCTGGGTGAAGTGGATTTGATGTGGACCCACTGTTCATAGGCAGTAGGATTTGGAGCACCAGTGAAGGAGGTCTGCACAACACAGTTCCACAGGAGATCCCAACATAACACTACGGAGGATAGATCTGGGTTGAGAGTGGGTAAGGAAAGAGGAAGGCTGTAACTACTCCGGTCTAGCAACTGGATTGAAAGCTCATTGAAACAAGCTGAAATCTTTCTATGGATTTTCATATATTTTGGATTAGTCTCATAGAGGGGGATCAAAATAGTAGTGACAGAGCTGGCCTATTATTACCCCATGCCCTATGCCAGTGGTAGGCAACCAGCAACCCACTAGAGTTCCACCTGTGACCCTCATACCTCCTGTCTACCCTCCACCCCCATGCACCTCTTGAGCACTGGAGCCCCTATACTGCTTACTCCTCCTCCTCTGTCCCAGCACTTTCGGCGCACCACAAATCATGCTCCATTCATGCTCCTGCCCCTCCCTCCCAGCACTCAAACAACATGAATAAGCTGCTAGAAAGGACATTTTAATCTATATAAATTCTGAATAGCTGTGGATGAAAACTTTCTGATTAAAATATGACAGAAAATTGGGGTTTTGACTAAAGATTTTTAACAAAAATGTCTGCTTTCTGTGGAAAACTGTAACTTTGTTGGAAAACTGAACACTTCACGAACCTACGTTTTTTGTACAAATCCAAAACATTTAGAAATACTGCTGTGGTTCCTAAGGGAGTTGTAGTTGGGAGCCTCACACCCCCATTCTTCTCTGTGGACTAGGTTCCCCATTCAGACAATATCTCCCAAGACGCACAAGAACCTGGGACTCGTATAATGCATGGCAGTGGCTCAGTGAGAGAAGACCCTGGTGCACAATGGAAGATGTGGTCTAGCTAGTAAGCCTGGTCCACAGAGGAGAAGGGGGGCTTGAGGAACCCAAACTGTAACTCCTAGGAGGCACTGCAACAGAATTTATGAAACATCTTTTTAATTGTTGGCCCACATTGTTCAGTTTTTTAATTTTTTGGCCAAAAAGTCAAAATCCCTGAGCAGAAAAAAAATATGCATTTATTGATACCACTCTCTTCATAGTATCAGAACATCTTACAGTCAAATACAACATGACTTGGTTATATCATGCAAACATTTAAAGGTCTGGATACTGTGAAAGGTGAGGAGGTTTTTTTTTAGAGTGACATACTAAGAATAGTAGGATAAAAGGAGTAAAGTAAAAAAAATCTGGCTGAATAGCAGATCAAATTTCCTGACCAAATTGATGTATGCAGGTATAGAAAAGTCTCAAGGTAAGTGTAAGCACTCAATCACTTGTACTTTTAAAACTTGACCAATATTAGAAAGCGTTCTAGAAAAAACAATCCTGTGTTGGCAAGGGTTTGGACTGGATTATCCAGATAGTAATCTCCACTTTTAACTTCTGTTACTCTAGGAACTTTTGTGCCATTCAAGTTCAGTTTCCTTACAGGACCATACAGAGTAGAACATGTCTACACTAGGAAATTTTGAAATGACTAAAATCAACATCATAACTCCTGATTTAACAAAATTGAATCCTCACTATGGGGAAGCATCGAAATTAGTTAGAATTATTCTGAAATAGCACGTCCACATTGATTGCAGCCTGCCTTGGACTTAGGGCCCTCAGAAGCACTCTGGGGAGGGTACCAGGACAGCAGATGCTTCCTGTGGCTGCTTGGTCAGGCAAGCTGTGACACGTGCTTTCAGGGACTCCTTTCTATGGCCATGTCTCACACGCTACTCCCCACTGCTTTCCCCCTTGTGGGACACAAAAGCCTTCTTGTGCTCTGGTTGCCCTCACAGATGCCACAGCACTCACAGAATGGAGCCAGAGGTGCTGCAAAGCAGTGCTTGGTTCACAAGCCTCGTGCTCTGCCTCATGATGCAGTACTTCCAGACTGCCCACATCTTGCTCCACCAGTACGAGGACCAGGACCTGCAGTATGAACTCCAATGTAGACCACAGGCCCTGCTCACCCAGATCTGCTTCTGGTGGCAGGAGATGAATTTGGATTGCATCATCATACAGGGATGGGATGACCAGCAGTGGCTGCAGAACTTCACATACAGAAGGCCACCTTCCTTGAGCTCTGCGAGTGGCTTGCTCCTGCCCTCAGGTGACAGGACACCTGCATGCAATCTGCCATCCCCCTCCAGAAGCTCATTGCCATCACCCTGTGGAAGCTCGCCATGACGGACAGCTACTGCTCCGTCAGGAACCAGTTTGTCATGGGGAAATCCACAGGTGGGGCTGTGCTCATACAAGTAGTGAAGGCCATAAATCATGTGCTGCTATGGAGGATCATCACTCTGGCGAATGTGGACAGCATCATAGACGGCTTTGCCACCATGGGCTTCCCCAACTGCGGAGGGGAGGAGGGGCATAGATAGCACGCACATCCCCATTTTGGCCCCTGACCACTGAGCCTCAGACTTTATCAACAGGACAGGGTACTTCTCTATGGTGCTGCAGGCCCTCATGGATCACAAGGGATGCTTCACCGACATCAGCGTTGGGTGGTCAGGACAGGCGCATGATGCCTTCATCTTACGGAAATCCTGACTCTTCTGAAAGATGCATGCGGGCACTTTTTTCCCTGAATGATCCATCAGAGTCGTCATCCTAGATGACACAACCTACCCCTTGCTCCCCAGGCTCATGAAGCCCTACACGGGCAACCTGGACCCCAGCAAGGAGCACGTCAATGCCAGGCTGAGCAGGTGCCCCATAGTTGTCAAATGTGCATTCAGCCGTTTAAAGGGGAGGTTCAGGAGTCTCCTTACCCATCTGGACCTTAGTGAGTGCAACATCCCCTTCGTGGTGGTAGCATGTTGCGTGCTGTACAACCTATACAAGGAGGAGACTTTTCTGCCAGGGTTGGGGACTCAGGCTGAACAGTTGGCCAGGGAATTTGAGCAGCTGGACATCAGTGCCATTCGGAGAGCACACCAGGGGGCTGTGCTCATCAAGGAGGTCTTGAGGGACAGTTTTGTGAAAGGCCAGATGTGAGACTTTCCCCCATGCCTCTCCACAACGGGCCCCTGCATTCTCCCTGTGTGTGCACTTTTTGTCATCCCCCCCTTCCCCTGTTCTCCTTTCCCACCTTCCCCCCTCCCCTGCAGAGAAAATAATAAAGACATTTGTTGAAAAAACAGGACTGTTTATTTGGGGGACATAGAATAGGGGAGGGACTGGGGAAAGAACCTGGAATGGGAGAGAGTGAAGAGGGCTTAAGGATGGGGCTGAGAGTGGTGTCTGCCTCTGAGTGGTTGCAAGGCTTTGGCTGCCTGAGAGGTTGCACCACCCCATGTTCTGGGGCCCCTAGGGAGGCTAGCAGGGGAAGCCATGGGGAGGCAGGGAGGTGGCTCGTGGCCCGCTCCATGCACAACTTCATGCACTCCATCACCGAGGTGAGAGAGGAGCACATGGCGTCATGCTGGCATGGCAGCTGGTCCCAGGAAGCCTTCCTTTGCTTCCGGTCAGACCGATGCTCCTCCCAGTCAGCAGCCCACTGCTGGTGCTCATCCTCGAGCCATCTGCTTATGCATGAGATCCTCCCAGGTGTTCTTCCTCCTGCAGATCCTGCAGAGTCAGGTAGATGCCATGGGAGGTGGAGACACACTAAGCTCGCAGCTAGCCCAGCTGAGAAGAAAATTTACAAGGGCAGTCATCCTAGGAGACACTATGCATGAAGCCTAGCCCTAATCTCTGAGCTGACACTGCAGGTCTTGGTTCAGATGATGGCGATGTGCTTTGAGCAAGGTCATATGTTGCCTAGACAGTGGGCACTTTACTGAGGGGGCACAGATGTCCCAGGGGAGCATCGCAACACCCATAGCTGAGAGACAAGCAGGCATGGGAAGGTGCCTGCAGGTGGGGTGGGGGACGAGGTGGCTTGGCTTCCTACTGTGTCCCGCACACGCTGGAGCTAGCACTGGCAACATCCCGCAGAGAGAACTTCTATCCCTGCCCACTGGAGGGGGGGGATGTTGAGGGAGGTGTGTGTTAGTGGCAGATGTTGCTTGCCAGAGTGCGAGTGCTACTGGGGTCCCCTCCTTTTCCACCCCCTGGCAGGTTCCCATAAAGGGGATCAGTCCCCTCTGCATCACTGCGCTTGACCGAGAGCTGATGCTGCCTGAGTGTAGGCATGACCCTGTGCTATGTACAGCACTGCTGTGTGGTTCCATGACCCCAGCCTCCTTAGTGGTGGCTTGTTATGGGAAGGTTTGCCACCATGAATAAGGCAGGCCTCTCCAGGAACCTTGTGAGAGGGACCAAGGGGTTCCTGAGTCAGAGCATCATGGGGATGAGTGCTCTGGACTGGCGCCCCATGTGCACCCACGTGCACAGGCTGTTGTGCGACCCCAAGGCCGACCGAGGAGCATGCAGCCCATTGCCTGCCCTCTAGCATGTATATAGGGAAAGTTACAGAACTCACCTGAAGTGCTTTCCCCAGGTTCCTCTGAAGCCTGGGAGACATTCTGGGAGGGAGAACCAGCTCCAGGCTGAGGACCAGGTCTTGGCTGGTGGGCATGGTCACCTGGCTAGCCTCTGCCTCCTCCACCTGCATCCCTGGCCAGTGGCAGATGAGGGAGCAGCAGGTGTGCTGGCAGCCGTGGGAGGCTCTGAGGGAGTGTTGGGGTCACTTATGGCTGTCTTGGTTGCTGCTGTGTTGCATAGGGCTTTTACAGCTTGCCATGTGAAAAAAAGCCCTTCTCCTACTGCTAGGACTTTTAAGCTCCACAGGAGGAGGGGAGCAGTGGAGATGCCAGGTGTGGCCAGAGCAATCAAAGCTGCATCTGCGAGAGGCCAATGGAGGCCAATTACTTCAGATTAGCAGCACCGGAGTGTCCACACTAATGCTATTTTCAAATAACTATTTCAAAATTAATGTTATTCCCCGAGGAATGCAGGAGTACAGATTTCTAAATACACAGCCTGTTATTTTGAAATAACAGGCTTGGTAGTGTGGATGCTCTGCTTATAAATTCAACCTAAAGAGGGTGATTTCAAAATAACGCCAAAGGGTACATCTAAACTACAGGGCTCCATCGACAGAGCCATGTAGATTAGTGTACCCGAAAAAGGGAAATGAAGCAGCGATTTAAATAATCGCTGCTTCATTTACATCAAAATGGCTGCCGCGCTGTGCCGATCAGCTGTTTGGCAGCACAGCGCAGTAGTCTGGACTACCTTCCACGAGGCATAAGGGGGCAGTCGACAAGGGCTTCCCTTGTCTACCGTGGAGCGTCCAGACTACCGCGCTGTGCCACCAAACAGCTGATCGGCACAGTGCGTCAGCCATTTTGATATAAATGAAGTGGCGATTATTTAAATCACCGCTTCATTTCCCTATGTCTAGAAACCTAATCTACATGGCTCCGTCAATGGAGCCATGTAGTCTAGACATACCCCTAGCGTAGACCAGGGCTGAGAATCAATCTAAGATCAGCAGCATTTAGACAATGAAATTCCCCACTGACAACTGAGCTCATTACTGATTTTTATATATCCTAAAAAAGTCTCCGTGCAACAGGTTTACAAGTATAGGGTGAGTTTAATTAAAGTTAATGGACTGCAACTATTAAAGATAAAATTCTAATCTCAAACCAACATGTTGGTCCTTAACCTGTAAGGAGTTTTATTTTGTATGCAGTGAGAGAGAACATTGTCAGTTCTAATGTGGAGCTGAGATCAGAATTTAGCCCAAAGCATTATTAGGAGTTCAGTGTGACTTTTGTGAACGTTTATTCCTTAAATCACCTATCCTGACTTCTTTTGGTATGGGTAAGAACTGAAAAGTGCTGGGATTTGTTTCTCTTCCTATATAATATTTTGAAAGAAACAGAACTGTACAAAATAGCTTTGCCGTATAAGCAAATCTCACACATTTTAGCTTTTTTGAAGCTGATGAAAAGTTGAAATAATCCACTTTGTATAACATAAAATTATTTGTGAAGCATCCATTACTACATACCTACTGTATATTTATATACTAAATTAGAGATTACGTTTGTTCAAATAATTTCAAAAATAATGTACTGTGTTTTAACGCATATAACCCGCAGGTTATACAAAGTTCTACAAACCCCGCAGCCCCCCCCCCCCCCCCCCCGCAGAGTATACATGTCCATGGGGTATACAAGTTTATTTTTACTTGCCTGGGTACGAGTGCAGCTCCCCTCCCGCAGGCCGGCCAGCTCGCCTGCGCTCTCTGTTCCCCCCTCCTGGAGGAGGGTGGGTTGCGCCTGGCTGTGGCTGTGCAGAGCCTGGACGCGAGTGCGGCTCTGCTCCTGCAGGCCGGCCAGCATTTACCAGGTACCTTAAAGTAGCATATATAACCCACGGGCTATACACATGCACGGGTTATCTTAGACTTTTTTTTACACATTTAGGAAAAACTGCGGGTTATGCACGGGTGCAGGTTATACACGGGTGCGGGTTATATATGCTAATTTACGGTAGTCTTTCTTTGTTCGCTGCCTGATTTATATTGTACACACACCACCAGTATCTGTAACACCTCTGTGTAATTTGTAAATAGAACAATAACAATTTCTGTGTTGTGTCCCTTCTCACTAGTAGGAAATTCCTTAATTCAGAGGCTGGTTTTTTGGTGTGTTGTTTTGGGAATTTAGAGGGTGGTGGAGTTTGTTTTTCTTCCCACCTGCTTACTGCTTTGTATGTGGCCTCATTCTTTGTCTTTATGCATGTGAAAAAAATTATTGGGAAAGCTAAGATTTAGGAATTATTTTTGCATTGAGTTTGAAACTGAGGGTATGTCTAGACTGCATTGCTCTTTTGGGATACCGTAAGTATCCCGAAATAGCAATGCCGCATCTTTAAAAGCGCCCGCTACGCTGGCGTCCCTGTAACCCTTGTTCCATGAGCGTTAAGGGATTTGTCGGAATAGTACTTTATTTTGAAATTTGGCACTGTTTAGACAGCACCAAATTTTCAAAATAAACTCTTTTAATTTAGACCTGGAATAAGCTACGCAATTTGCATAGCGCAAATTGCGTAGCTTATTCCAACAGAAGGGTTCTGTCTAGATTCACCCTAACTCTAAGATCATTCTGATCTTTTGCAGAAGTGAGTCCCATAGCCTTAGCCTAGTTTTTATGAAAGCTCAGTCGTTGATGCTCACACACATACTCCCATTGATCTGGGATTACAAAGCCATTTATGATTCAGAAAAGGTCTTTTGGGTTCTTTTGCTACTTCTGTGGCCTAGGAAAAGTCAGCTCTCCTTTGAGCATGGCTCTGTATGCATGAGACTGTTTTCTAGTACCAGTGCTCTAGGGGTTTTTCCCTGCTTCCCCCTTACCACTGATCATCTGAGAACCACAGCACAGGGAATACTGGGCGCAGGGAATACTGGTGCTAGAATACACATAGCAACAGTCAGGGCATTTGCATTGTCTCAAGTATGTCTACACTCCAGCTGGCCTGCTACAATGCTTTTGTGTAGACGAGGGGTGGGCAGTAAAATTGCAGAGGTTCACCAGGGTTAGCCCCTGGTGGGCCGCCACCACTATATTTCCTGGTGTCTCCATAGGTACCAGCATTTGCAACTCCCGTCGGTTGTGGATCGCGATTCCTGGCCAATGGGAGCTGCAGGAAGCGGTGCAGACTGGGACACCACTTACCTCAGCTCCCATTGGCGAGGATCGGTGATCACAGTCACCAGCACTTGTGGAGGCACAGGTAAATATAGCAGCGGTAGCCCCTGGTGGATCAGACCCAACCTGCAGGCCACTATTTATCCACCTCTGGTGTAGACACTACCTATGCCAATGGGAGGAGTTCTCCTGTGGCCATAAGTAATCCACCTCTCCAAGATCAGTGAAATACTTCTTCCATTAACCTAGCACTATCTCAAGAGTGTAGTGCATGATGACAAATTTCAGAGGGGTAGCTGTGTTTGTCACTTTCAGCAAGAATAACGAGAAGTCCTGTGGCACCTTAAAGACTAATTTATTTGTGCATAAGCTTTTATGGGCTGGAGTCTGATGGTGACACCATCACAATGACAACTTGTCATACATGAGCAAAATACCTTCAAAACCAGACTGCAGCATGAAACTGCAGAGATGGAATTCATATGCAAACTTGACATTATCAAACCGGGGCTGAAGAGAGACTGGGAGTGGCCAGCTCACTACAAAAAGTAATTTTCCTCCTTTTTGTATTCTCACCTTCTCATCAAGGGTTGAGAGTGGGACACATCCACCCTGACTGAATTAGGTTCATTAGCACTGGTCTCCAGCATAGTAATGTAACATTCACATCTTTCCATGTGTGTTTATTTCCCTGCCAAAGTGTAGTTTCCACTTCATGCCTCTGACAAAGTGGGCTCCAGCCCATGAAAGCTTAGGTCCAAATAAATGTGTTAGTCTAAGGTGCCACAGGACTCCTCATTCTTTTCATTCAAGAGTGTAGATTTTTCATACCTCAGAGTTAAACCGAACTAATTTTTTAATGTGGACCAGGCTTCAATCATTCTCTGGTTTGGTCTGTTAGTTGTATGGAGTTTTCTATAATTAAGTTTTGGAATATTGTAGGGTCCAGGAGTTTCTGGGAGGTCAGCCATTGGGGGTTTCTTCTTGCCTCGCAATGGAGTTGTTTTTTATTTCTTAGTCAGAGCAGGCAAGGGGGGGGATTCACATCCAGTCCAGAAATTCAATCTGGGATATGGCTGGCTCTATATGTGGGGCTAAATGGACATGACCAAAAAGAAACAAAATGGAGTTTTTAGATTTGGGGTTGTCTTCTCAAAGACATTGCCCATGTGGATATTGAAGCATCCCAAAACAATGAGTCTGGTGAACTTCAGAGATCATGACTATCAGCTCCTTAAGCAATCTTTAGGTGTCTGGATGTTTAACCTAGGCACCTGCCTAATCTATCATCCAGATTCAAGAGGTCAGATTCCAGATTAAGTGGATGTACCCACAGGATTTTGATTTAAATAAGTTTGTCCATGTAGGATCACATGGTAGAGGGTCTGTGCTAGTAAGTCTCACTGACAGCAGTAGGATTCTGCCTGGGCACAAGTCTGGCTTCATACAGGTTGATCACATTTGCAAAGTCAGGGCTCAAATCAAGAATGCACTTCAGTGCTGTTTTAACCATAAAAACCAGGCTGTTGATATTTTTAGAAGAACTGACTGAAGCCTTTTATGTTTTTTAAAGGATTTGCCTTAAAAATATGTAAAAGGGGACCATTATGAACATCTAGTCTGAATTCCTGCATAACTCACGGCCTGGGATTTTACCCGGTTATTTCTGCATGAAACCCAATAATTTGTGGTTAAATAAAGCATCTCATTTATAAAGACATTCAGTCTTGATAAAGTAATTGTGTAGATTACCATCATCAATAATCTCATCTACATTTTAAGTAGATTTCTATTCATGTGGCTTTTGTAACTCTAATATGCAGATTGCTCATAAAACTAAAACTAAAACTCATATATGCAAACAGACATCAACTCATGATTATTGCTGCTAACATAGGCAGTATATTAAGTAAACTACCCCATGAGGATTGCTAGCTATAGCACCCTGACACACCCTGAAAGTCACAAACTCTAGTGCCAATTTTTATCTCCAGTTATTTCAGGTCTACAGATGAGCTCAGACATTCTTCTATTAAAGACAATCAGAAACAAGTCTCATTGTTATTGTTCACATCTGATGGCCATGAAGAGATTATACTACAGGTAAGTATAATCCTTACTTAATTACTATTTTTGCAGTATTTTCTCAATGTTTGTTTTGTTCCCTCCAAAATGGTGTCTAGATTTTTGTTTTCAAGCCCAACACTTCATGCTGTTTTATAGAAATTAAATGCCTTAAATATGGTTTCCAATATATTTCAAAAAATATAAAGTAATGCAGAAACAAGTTACCCCTTGATCATTTTTTAACCTTTCTACTGAACTGGAACTTTTGGTGTGTATGTTTTCTTGTAATAATGGTCAGTATTTTTATTTTAATGCTAAAAAGAGCTATGTCTTTACAAATTCTAACAGTAATGTGAAAATAGAAAATATAACTAGATAAAAATTGCTAACGAGCCAAGTTGATAGTTTGTTGCCATTTTTCTTTTATATTTAGTCATTAACAGGTACAGATGATAACCAAATGCAAAGAGATTTGCATTGTCTGGTATACATGGGCTCTTGCTAGAGAGGCCCTTGTAAAACTGTTTAATGTGAACATGACCTGGTAATTTTCTAGATAAATGGACAGTTGCTTCAACAGATCCACTCTTGAAGGTCAATGATCCATATAACATAGGCAATTACAAAAGTATTTCCATTGCAGACTCAATGACAAACTTTAAGTTCTGGCCAACAAATAAACTGTAGTAAAGGTATAAAGATCACTCAGGTAAATATGAAAGCCTGTGTCCTTCTCCACCCCTTTTATCAGCCTCTGATAACTTACAGCTATGGAAGTTAGTTCTCCCTCTGTCTATCACCAGTCTCCACCCTCTTTGCAGGCCTCTACAGTAAAATGTGTACTTGCTTCTAGTACTGTTGTTGCTATTTCCTTTCTTATTTATTCTGACAATTTTTAATCTCTTTTGATATTGTGTCTAAATTACCAACTCATTGCCTTCACACAATTAGTTATTTCCTTGAATTCTAGTTCAAAGTTAAACACTTGGCTATTTTATAAAGATTCTCTAGGGCCGTCAAAGGGAAAAAATTAAAATAAGGGAAACTCTTTGGTAATTGGAAAAACATGGAATCCCAACAGATTCACAAATATAAGCATGTCTAATTGCATTTCTAAGAAAAGGACAGAAGTGTTTTCAGTGTGTTTGTGTTGCTGATACACTTACAAGGGCTATAAAAAGTGCTATTTTAAAACATAGCTAACATGTTAAAAGATTATTTATTGGAAAGAGGATTCTAAGAAATACCTGGATTGAAATAAATAATTGGTTTTGTGTAATGAAATGTTCATAAAGAACATGAACATACTGCCCCTTCTGCTATGGCACATAGCATTTTATCACTACTGAAATGTACTCAAAGAAAAATGTGTTATAGTATTTTATAACATATTGATATTTTAGTCATTAACAATATGAATCAATACAAAAGGCTGTCAGTATAATTAAGAATATGCCAATGTTACTCTCCATGAATACTCACGTTTCTTACTCTGACCTTGTAAAAAAAATAGTTACTTGAAATGTGTGCATTCACTTATAAAATATCTACATGCAACAACGAAATGTAAAATATACAAGTGCTTTTAGTCACATAAATGTTGTAGAACTTTAACAATAAACACAAAAGACCCTGAAAGACTTTTGCTATTTCTGATGGGAATACATTAAACCTGTAGTAGGACTTCCTTTGTGAATTGGACCACTGTTTTAGTTTCAGTTTACTGCTGCTTTTACCCATCATGTAAGAGACGTGATGCCATTTCATTCCACCGAAATGAACAGGAAATAACAGTAAAGAACAACCTTAATGGTGGTGAAATTTACCAGGGAAGATCTTTTGACTTGTTCAAGAACCTATTTAAAAATTTAAGCAGATTTTTGCTAAAAAGAAAAAAAGTGGAGATGGTGCATTCTAGCCTTCACATATGAATGAAAAATGGATTTCCCATTAACTTAGTCAGCTGTCTTTTACTGATTGGAATACAAGCAGCCTGCTCACCTCACTTTGGGCAAAACATTCTCAGATTATTTTCAGAAGCCAGACATTTTGGAGACCCAAACCCCGACCCCTCCCATCCCACTGGATTGCTTTGTAACAGAATTTTACAGAATAGATTAGAAGATTGATGCTTTTTAGTAAATAAGCAGATGTATAAGCTACAGTTTGTTAAACTATAAAATTCCATAAACAGTGGGGGCACAGGTATCAAGTTTATTTCAAAGACTAATGAAATACCGTAAAAACTCTTGTTTCTCCTCAATAAGATCATTATGTGAGTAAACAAACTTTGCACAGGAGATCTCTATGGAAGCCGAAGGAATGAACTCTTCCAACCAACTTTAGGCAAGAGTATCATCCTGCTAACTGAGGTTTTAGAACCTACAGGTGTGTGTAGGATTAGGATCCACAGCTAGCTGACAGCCGCTCTTAGCAAAGATTTACTGAACGTAAAACTCTTCATTTAATTACATCTCAGTTAAGACCCATCTTGATTAAGCTACATTGATATTTAGTAGAGTTTTCCCCATTTTTCTGAGAAAAATAAGGAGGGAAATTAAAGTAAGGAGCTACATATGATCCAACGCCATGGTTTAGAAATTGTTTGCTCATGTGTCAGAATTCCAGAACCTGAGGGTTCTGCCATGATGTCTATTTTCTTTATTAAATGTACATTTTAATATTTGTTATTTAATCTATATCAAAACTATGGATGATGTGCAATATTGGCAAAATTAACATTGTAGATTTTGAAAAATCCTTCTTTTAAAATGTCTGATTTCTTGACCTTAAGACTGCATTAATGCTAGATTTTGCATATAATATTGTCAATCATTTGAGGAAGGGAAACCAGTTATAATGCAAGGCAACAAGAAGGTTGAATAATGTTAACTTAACATTTGGTAAAATGAATTTGGAGCTCAGGAAAGGGGATTAATTATCTTTATTTACCTACAGGATAGCTCTAGCATGGGCAGAACAGGGAAGGCTCCGTCTATGTGTCTCAACCCTTTCTAGAGCCATCTAGGCCAATGGCACAGAATGAGTAATTCCTTTTCCTTGTCTTTGGTTTCTCTGCTGAGATTTCCAATGAGTGCAAAATGTAATGGTGTTTTGTGCTTTAGACAATTGCCCCCTAGGAACTCCCAGTTCCTTCTACAAACTGGTAGACCACTAAACAACTAGCAAATAGTAATAACTTTGGATACAGTCTCCATCTAGATCAGGCTCACTGACAGGGGCAGAGGAGGCAGGGAACTGCCCCGGAGCCTAGCCATTCAAAAGGGCTGGGGGCTCTGGCCCTTTAGCAATATCAAGAGCACACTGCCTGGCGCTCCAGTGGCAATTTAAAGGTTGACGTGGGATGGGGGAGAAGGGGAAATGTGGTGTGATCCAGGTGGTGCTAAGCACAAAGCTGCCCCCCTCAACATTCCCCAGGTGCCCAGCAATTGTCCCCCCTGATCTAGGTACTTACATAGAGCACTTATCACCGTAGTATTTGAGTATTTCTTAATCTTTAATGGACTTTATCCTGCAATTATCCCAAAATGTATGGAAGTATTATTTCCAGCTGTAAGAACTCAGTCACAGGGTGCCTTAAGAGACATATCCAAGGTCAAATAGGAAGTGTACAGCTAAGACAGGAATTAAGGTAAGGATTCCTGAGTCTCATTCTAGCACTCTAGCCACCAGACCATGCTTCAACATTTACAAATCTATATTCAGTCAGCCCTGCCCTCCAAAAATATATTCTTACTTTTATAAACATTGATTATGATGAATCATAATCATAATCATTGCAATCACAAACAAATAAAATGAATCTTCAACTTTAAAATGATTAATGTTTATCATTTATCTCATTGTATGACAAAATTACAAAAAAGCTCCCTAACTGAAGCTACACCAGTGTATCTTTACATATCATTAGGGGCTATAGCAACTGAGCAGCTTGTTTTCTCAGACCAGAGCCAAGCACTAGAGAACCTTAAGAATACTTGTTGTTATACCTTTAGAAATATAATACAACAGCCTTTTATTTAAAATACGCCCCAAATCACATGCAACTTATTTTCTCTTGTAATAGTTACGTAATCATGTGCTATTTCAGAAAACTGCATATAAAGTAAGTTCTATTATGATTAATTGTCCCAGTGGTTTATGGTAAAATTTTCAGAGTTCCAGCTGGTCACACAGGGTTTATTTTAAAAGAGTGTTGCACATTATTAGATTTTCTGATCGTGTGCTCTTTTGTGATTCAGCAAACCTCTTCCTCTCCACACAACTGGCATCCTCTTTGTTATACACCCAAGAGGTATGCAAGTCAAAATGGAGTGCACTCAGATGAGGAAAAAAAAAAGGTATTCCTAATCAGACATGCAGATTATAAATTACTTACGCCATATAAACAAAATACTGAGAATTACAAAAGTTGCAGAGCTATGCCTATGATACGTGCAAGCTAAAGTAGGCACTGGAAATTTCTATATGGTTTTGCTTTCCTTCCCATAACACACAGTATAAGATTCCCTGTAGGCTAACATGTTCCTAATGCCCCACTCCTACAATCCTGTTGAACTAAAACTCCTCTTACATTTAGTCTGATAATGTTGATCACAAAAGGCGAGATACTATACAGAATGCTGCATATATTCTGCCTGCTAATATTTACTCTTCCAGAAGCAAGAATCACCCTTCAAGCCCTACTGATTATATCCCTCCATACTATCTTATTCCCCAGTCCCAGAACATTTACTCCAGAATTGATTTTCCTAGCCCCCAAACTATATAATCCCAATGTGAACTGGGAAAGGGATTGTAAAAAATACATTTTTTGAGAGACAATGAAAGCAAATCTTCTGCATATCATTTCCATAGGAATGAGAAGGAGAAAACATAACAAGAGTTAATACTTAACAGCTGGAAGAGAGGCAGATGTAGCAAACAAAAGCCAGTGGCAAAATGAATGCTACAGACTGCAGCTGCTTGACTCCATCATATATTAAAAAGACCAGCTCCAGAAAGATATGCTGGGGGAAAAGTTTATATAAGGCACTCTGTGCCTCAGACTATGTCTAGACTGCATGCTTCTTTCAGAAGAAGCTTTTCCAGAAGAGATCTTCCAAAAAAACTTCTTCCGAAAGACAGCGTCTACACAGCAAAAGTGCATTGAAGAAGCAATCTGCTTTTTCAAAAGATAGCGTCCACACTGAATGGACTCTATGTCGCATTTAGAACATAAGAACATAACATAAGAACATAAGAATGGCCGTACTGGGTCAGACCAAAGGTCCATCTAGCCCAGTAGCCTGTCTGCCGACAGTGGCCAGCACCAGGTGCCCCAGAGAGGGTGGACCAAAGACAATGATCAAGCGATTTGTCTCCTGCCATCCTTCTCCAGCTTCTGACAAACAGTGGCCAGGGACACCATTTCTATCCCCTGGCTAATAGCCTTTTATGGACCTAAACTCCATGAAATTATCTAGCTTCTCTTTAAACTCTGTTATAGTCCTAGCCTTTATGCTGTGATTACTATGGATGGAGTGGCCACCAGGGCACCTGTGCTTTTTCCTCTTTTCTCTTCTTTCGAAAGAACTCCCTCTTCCCCGTCCACACACGCCTTTTTCTGAAAGAACTCTTTGGGAAAAAGGCTTCTTTCTCACAGAAAGAGGTTTACCAGTGTTGGAAAAACCCCTCTGCTCTTTCAATTTTTTTTCGAAAGAACGCAATTGCAGTGTGGACATAAGTGGTTTTTTCCAAAAAAAACCTCTGCAGTGTCGATATATATTCTCAGAGAGTTAGTAACAACAAGGCACTTACAAAGGAAAATGCTCCCAGGAATAGGAATTGGTTCTGTGTGTTGTCTATCATCTCAATAGTTCAGGAACAGGAGCTATTCCTCATCCAGTTCAAAATTCTGCATCTGGTGCACCGGTCCCCTACCCTATAATATCAGCCAGGACAATGACCTCCCTTGTGGGAGATATGGTGTCAACTTTTACTTCAGTCACCCATTAAGAGATCCCCATATGCATATAAACACGACAACTAATATGGATCCAAATTCTCTAAGGTCTGCAAATCACACTGGAGGTATGTTTACCACAAATGCCCGATGTTCATCTTATTTTTTATCTCCAGCTCAGAAGCCTCTAACCTGCCTTTCCCCTGAAAAATGAGTAGCTACTACAGTAGTGTGCCAAACACACTTTGATTTACAGATGGGTCAACTCTTTCTTGCTCTAAAATAAAATGTGAGATTTCTCAGGTCCTTAGTTAACTGATGTATGAGTTTAACTAAGAACATCCATACTGGGTCAGTCCAAAGGTCCATCTAGCCCAGTATCCAGTCTTCCAATAGTGGCTAATGCCAGTGCTCCAGAGGGAATGAACAGAACAGGGAATCATCAAGTGATCCACTCCCTGTCACCCATTCCCAGCTTTTGACAAACAGAGGCTAAGGATTCCATCCCTGCCTATCCTGGCTAATAGTCACTGATGGATCTATCCTTCATTAATTTATCTAGTTCTTTTTTAACACTGTTAAAGACCTGGTCTTTCCAACATTCTCTTGCAAGGAGTTCCACAGGTTGACTATGTGTTGTGTGAAGAAATACTTCCTTTTGTTTGTTTTAAACCTGCTACCTATTAATTGCATGTGGTGACCCCTAGTTCTTGTGTTATGGGAACAAGTAAATAACTTTTCCTTATTTCCTTTCTCCACACCAGTCATGATTTTATAGACATCTATCATATTGCCCCTTTGTCTTCTCTTTTCTAAGTTTCTCAGGGTATGTCTAGACTACAGCACTAATTCGAACTAACTTAGTTCGAATTAGTTAATTCGAACTAAGCTAATTCGAACTAGTGCATCTAGACCCAAAAACTAATTCGAATTAGCGTTTTGCTAATTCGAACTAGCGCGTCCACAATGATTGGACGCTGGGTCGCATTTAAGGGCAGCTGAAACCAGTTCCAGCAGGGCATCAGGTCAGTAGTTGCTTTGTGTGGCTGCTGTCTGAGACTATCTGAGGCTCGTGCTTAAAGGGACCCCCCCCGGACAGCCAGTTCTCAGCTTCTCCGCTTGCTTGCCTACCTCGCCGAGGGACAGCAAAGCCTTTTCCTCTGCGCCTGCCTGTGTCGGTGGTTCCCATTGGGGACGCCGCCGCAGTTGGCAACATGGAGCCAGAGCTCGCCCTGGGCATTCTGGTGCAGTTTTTGGACTTGCTGCTGCAAGCCTGCCAGCAATGGCTGGAGGCTGCCTGGCACAACCTGGTGCATGTCAGCCCCCTTCCTCTCCACCTGGCCTCCCTGGGGGCCATGGAGGAGCCACAGCAGTGCCCAGACGCCAGCGTGCCCCCGCCGCATCTGGCGTCTGGACACCAGCAGCAACTGGTGGGACCGCATCGTCCTGGAGCACTGGGGAGATAGACAGTGGACCCAGAACTTCAGGATGAAGAAGGACACCTTCCTGGAGCTCTGCGAGTGGCTCGCCCCTGCTCTGCGGCGACAGGACACTCGCATGAGGCCCGCCATCCCCAGCGTGTGGCCATCGCCCTCTGGAAGCTCTCCACGCCGGACAGCTACCAATCCATCGGGAACCAGTTTGGCGTGGGGAGATCCACTGTCGGAGCAGTACTCATGCATGTACGGCACTCACCAGCCACTGGGCCGGGGAGGAGGGGGGCTGCAAGGAGGGAATGGGCCGCCCCAGGGAAAATGGGGGCGGGGGAGGAGGCGACAGTGCCCCGCACGGGAGGGTTCAGTCTGTCCCGGCTGTACTACAGGCCGCCCACAGCGGCCAGGATCGCAGCGGGGCTTGCTTCTGGGAGTGGGGCGCGGGGCAGTGGCAGGGAATGAACACTCCCAGCCACCCGGGCGCCCCAGTGATTCCTGGTTTGCTGTGTCTCTCTGCAGGTGGTCAAGGCCATCAACCGGGTGCTGCTCCGCAGGGTGGTCTGCCTCACCGATCCGGACGCCATCATCCAGGGGTTCAGCGCCCTCGACTTCCCCAACTGCGGGGGGGCCATCGACAGGACGCCCATCCCCATCCGTGCCCCGGAACACCAGGCCTCCCAGTACATCAACCGCAAGGGGTACTTCTCCGTCTTCCTGCAGGCTGTGTCTGACCACCGGGGCCAGTTCACGGACATTAATGTGGGCTGGTCCGGCAAGGCACATGACGCCAGGGTGTTCCACAACTCCTCTGTGTGCCAGAGGCTGCACTCCAGGACCTTCTTCCCCGACCACCACATCAGGGTCGGGGACGTGGACATGCCCATCTGCCTGGTGGGGGATGCGGCCTACTCCCTACAGCCTTGGCTGATGAAGCCGTACGCAGGGCACCTCAACCCCTCCCACCAGGCCTTCAATGCCAGGCTCACCAGGCCCGCATTGTGGTCGAGGGGGCCTTCGGACGACTGAAAGCCAGATTTAGGTGCCTCCTCACCCGCCTCGACCTCGCCGAGCACAATATCCCTCCCGTGGTGGCAGCATGTTGTGTGCTGCACAATTTGTGAGAGCAGAAGGGGGAGGCTTTCCTGCCAGCTTGGATGGCTGAGGCTGAGCGCATGGCTGGCCACTACGCTCAGCCCCGCACCGCCGCCGTCCGGGAGGCCCAGCGGGGGGCCGTCCAGATCTGGGAAGCCCTGCAGGAGACCTTCCTGGTGGAGGAGGAGGACTGAACTCTCCCTGCATGCCCCATTGGGGCCTTCTTCCACCCTCCCCTCCTTCCTCTTTCCCCTCCCTAACCCTCCTTCGTAATGTTAAATAAAGACACCTGTTTTGAAAACAACAATCTCTTTTTATTGTACATAACTGGGGTGGGGGGATGGAGGAATGAGGGTGGGAAAGGGGAGGGGGAAACCTGGGAAGAGGGAGCTGGAAGGGGGAGGAAGGAGAGGAAGGGAAGGGAAAGCTCAAGGTTGGGGGTCCTGCTGGCTCTCCCGTCTCGCAGCACTGCAGGTGCGGGGGCATTGGGGGGGAGTGGGTGTGGAGGGTGGGGCAGGAGGGATGGCAGGTGTGGAGGAAGCGGGAAGGGGAGCAGGGGTGGGAGGAGGAGCGAGAGCTGGGGCGGCCGCAGGGGCTGGAGCAGGAGGAGGCAGGAACCTGTCCACCAGGGGCTGGAGGTGGCTTCTGAGGGCACGGCCCTGCTCCTTCAGTGCCTCCAAGCTCCGCTGCCGCAGCCGCAGGTCCTCCCGGACCCAGTGGTCCTGGATGCGGAGCTGGTGCTCCAGTAGCCGCAGGTGCCACCGGTGGTAGTCCTCCAGGTTCCTGGTGCGCCTGCTGGCCCGGGTGCAGGTGGCTGTTCCAGGTGGGGTGGTGTGCCCTGCAGTCCCAGGTGCTGCGGTTGTGGTGAAACAAGACAAGTGGTCAGTTCTCCCTGGGGACACAGTGGGTGAAACCCAGCCCCCCTCTGCAAGGCGAGGTCGGCGTGTGGGGAATGGGCCAGGGCCTCTGCATGACACGCAGCTGCCGCTCCATGGTGGGCAAGGCCCAGGCACACAGTCCCTGGGCTCCCTCTCCCCCCACCCCCACCCCCGTACACATAAGGGGAGCATGATGGCACTCACATGTGGAGCCCTCCTCGGCCTCGGACGACACAGCCGATGTGCTCTGTGGGATGCCTCGGGGGTCCTGGGTCCTGGGCAGGCTCCCTGCAGGCTCCTGGCTCTCGGCGTCCTCCTCCTCCTCCTCGGTGTCAGGGACGGGTCCCTCTGCCCCGGGGTCGATCACCACCTGGGGGGCATGGACTGCGTGAGCCCCCAGGATGCGGTCCAGGGCCTCAAAGTGGGGGCAGGCCTCCGGGTCGGCCCCTGGCTGGGAGGCCCTGGAGTAGGACTGCCACAGGTCCTTAATTTTGCAGCGAACCTGCTCCCGGGTCCGCATGTGGCCTCTGGTGGCCAGGCTGGCAGCCATGCAGCTGTAGATGGCCACGTTCCTGTGGCTAGTGCGGAGATTGTGGATGTTGGAGGCTTCCCCCCAAACTTCGATGAGGTCCACGATCTCTGCACTAGACCAGGCGGGCGCCCGCCTCTTGTGGCCCCAGGCAGGCTCCTGGGAGCCGCCAGCCTGGTCCTGGGAAGAGGCGGAGGGCTGGGTGGCAGCGGGTGGCTGGCTCATGCCGTGCCAGGTGCAGGGTCTGCTGACTGGGTGCTGGCAGGCTTGCAGCTGGCACGAGCACTGTAGTCAGACCGTGCCCCTTTAAGGGCTCCGGGGCCGGGAGGGGGGCAGAAGAGTTTCCCTGGTTTGGCCCAGAGTGGCCACCAGGGCAAGCTGGGAAGGGCTAGCCTCCAGCTAGTTCGAATTAAGTGGCTACACAGCCCTTAATTCGAACTACTTAATTCGAACTAGGCGTTAGTCCTCGTAGAATGAGGTTTACCTAGTTCGAATTAAGCGCTCCGCCAGTTCGAATTAAGTTCGAACTAGCGGTTTGTATGTGTAGCGCCTATGAAAGTTAATTCGAACTAACGGCTGTTAGTTCGAATTAACTTTGTAGTGTAGACATACCCTCAGATACAGTGGAAATGACATTCTGAGTAAGAGGACAGAACACAACAGTGTAAAATATAAGTAACTTGTATAGAAATAACACTAACTGCACAATACAAGTTAGTAATCACTTATCCTTGGGGTACTAAAGGCATATTTTAAATTTGTTGTAAAGTTCCAGTCATATATCTTCACCTTGGTTGATAGAGCTATTTATAGAATGAACTCAAAGCCCCATTCTCAGGCCACATTTTGCTACACCTGTCCCATTTTGTAGATCCCAAGAATTGTGGGGTTAGAGGGGGCTTTTGACATCCAGCCAACCAATCAATAGTTTGCTGGTCACTACTTCCTACTTGATGCAGATTTGCAGATGAGAAAATTATTAGAAGCTAGACTTGGCCCTCCATAACCCTGTCTGCATCTCTCTCCCTAATTCCTGGGAGCTGCAGCCCTGCTCCTGAGTCTGAGGGTCAGAGGAGTGCAATCAGAGGTTAAGGTGCAACACTGAAAAATTTGGGAACTACTTGTCTTTGAGAATTTGTCTTCAATTCCTCACAGAAAAAAAAAAAGCTTGCCAGTTTAACAAAAGTTGTCAGTCAGTTTTTCCAGTGTGTCTGCTATTTACCAGAACAAGTATCACAGACCATTTTCTTTTGTTTCCTGATTTGACTAAAATGCCCTCTTTATGGTCATTTTTTAAAAGTTGTTCTGGCACAGTCATCCTTCAGAGCACCAATTTCACTCATTGCACTTAAACAGAGTGTACAGAAGTAATCCTTAAAAACCTCCCAATTGTCTTAGGTAACTAGATCATGTTAGCTCAGTACTTATTTGATCCCTGTATTTATTACAGGGTATGTATACACTACAGTGTTATTTCGAAATATCTTATTTCGAAATAGTTATTTTCAAATAGTTTATTGTGAAATAACAAGTCTACACACAAAATGCATTTCGAAATAGCATTTTGCTATTTCAAAATAGCGCGTCCACACTGAATGGACTCTGACTCGCATTTAAGGCCGGCCAGAACCAGTTCCAGCAGGACACCAGGTCAGGACTTACTGTGTGCGGCTGCTGCCTGAGGCTATCTGAGGTCTGTGCTTAAAGGGCCCCTCCCCCCCCCCAGACAGCCAGTTCTCAGGTTTCCCTGCTTGCTTGTCTACCTCTATGAGGGACAGTAAACCATTTTGTCTCTGTATGCTCTGGTTGCCCTCACTTGGGATACCACAGCACTCTGCAGCATGGAGCCAGAGCTGCCCCTGGGCACTCTGGTGCTTCTCTTGGACGCGTTGCTGTGAGCCTGGCTGCACTTTCTGCAGGCTGCCATCCGGGAGGTCCATCGGGGGCTGTCAGTATCCAGGAGGCCCTGTGGGAGAGCTTCCACCGTGAGGAGCACTAAGAGCCTCCCTGGTCTGCCCCACTGGGGGCTTGTGCCTCATTCCTCCCTCACATCCTTCCAGTTACCCCTCTCTAAACCCCCTTTCTGATATCAAATAAAATACATGTATTTTCATGAACACAAACTCTCTTTATTTAACAAAACTGAGGGGGAGGGAATGAAACTCTGGTGAGACTGGGGAAAGGAGGCAGGAGAGGGGAGAAGAGAGGGTGGGAGAGGGGAGGGGGAAACCTGGGAGGAGGGAGCTGGAAGGGGGAAGCAAGGGGAAGAAGGGGGAGGGGAAGCTCAGGGCTCAGGGTTGGGGGTCTCGCTGGACCAACTTGATTGTCATGCAAACCTATTCCTGGGTTCGCATGTGGCCTTTATGGCAGGATAGCTGCCAGCCTGGCCACCAGACAGCCGCGTTCCTCCATCTAGTGTGGAGATCATGGACGTTGGGGGCATCCCCCCCAAACCTGAATAAGGTCCATGATCTCCACCCTGGACCAGGAAGGCGCCCGCCTTCTCCGGGCTCTGGCAGGCTCCTGGGAGCTGGCAGACTGCTCCTGGGGAGCGGTGGAGGGCTGGCTGCCAGTTGCTTGCTGGCTCATGTTTTGGGGCCACTGGGTCGGGGCAGTGACTGCTGGCTCTGGGCTGGCAGACTTGGAGCTGGCACAGGCACTGTGGCCAGAGTCTACCCCTTTAAGGGCTCCGGGGGGTGGGGGGGTGGGCGAGGGAGAGAAGTGTTCTTGGTTGAGGCTGGAGTGACCACCAGGGCACCCTGGGAAGGCTGGAGGCCCCCTATTTCAAAATAAGGGTCTACACAGCACTTATTTCAAAATAGCTATTTCGAATTTGGCGTTATTCCTCGTAGAATGAGGCTTACCAAATTCGAAATAAGCGCTCCGCTATATCGAATTTATTTCAAAATAGCGGTTTGGCTGTGTAGACACTAGTAAAGTTATTTCTAAATAAGGGCTGTTATTTCGAAATAACTTTGCTGTGTAGACATACCCACAAGAAATACCCACTGAGTAATGAAAACACTGAGGTAATGTTCTGTAGGTTAACTAAGAGTTTAAAGACCCAAAACTACCAGTAAGCCACTTTTTTCATCTGCTAACAAACATCACTGTCAAACACATCCACTGGTAGTTAAAAAGTTTTTACTCTTAGAGCCACCATTGTTCGTGGAGGTGCTAATAAAAGGATCTGAATTACTCCCTTCTCCCACTACACATATACCCGGCTTTATTTTCCTTTTCTATTGTGTGACACATTGACAGATACATTGTATCCTCTTTTCAGCATCCTGCTGGAAAGGCACATTTTGAATGATATAACAAAGTATTGTCATAATGAGGCTAATGACAATAGGGTTTCCAATTTCAAAGAGACAACATGCAGCTGCTTCATAGTGTGGACAGATATAGCACAGAGCTTCATAATGAGAGTAGAGGGTTTGGGGTTATGCATTTTAATTAATTTTGTATTAAACAAACTGTACTATGAAAGCTGTAATTTGCATTTCACATTACTATATAAATAGAAGGTGCCATTAACACTTAATACATTGAAAAAGAAAAATTAACCTGACATTATGGATTTAAAATAAAGTATGTAGCAATTTCTGTGGTTTAAGAACAGAAAAGTATGTTATTCAAACCTTTGGCAGAGAAACCACAGGAATATAACACTCGTCTCTTTTGACCTGTGAAAGAAACAGTAATAACTGTTTCTTGTCTGTATGTGGCATAGTCCTCATTATACAGCTTTCTAAATACCACCTATAATCAGTTTGTCCAGCTTTGAATCAGCACCAGTGCTCCTTCTGAAGCACTATATTCAATGATAAGCATAAAGGCAAACTGATTTTGTGATAGCTGTTTAGTGATATACCTTATCAGTGAGAACTTGTTCTCAGCACAGACCCCAGCAGTCATCTTCAGACCTTTCAATTCTTTTTTCTCTTTTTCATATCAATCACTCTAGTTTTTAATAGTTCAGAGAATGAGTCTAGAAGTTAATAAGAGTAAAAATATTAGAAATGCAGCACATATTGTACTGTACACTGCGCTCTGTGGAACACTGTATTATGCTTATTACAGTTCATCTGATAAACAGATGTACCCTAAGAACAATTTATTCATATATTAATGTCCCATATGGGATACATAATCAGCTTTATTAGAAGACATTATTATGGTAAATCCCTGCAAAAACATCTTGCATAACAAGAAAACAAGATCAGTTTTAAAAAAAACCCAGCATACGTGACTAATACTGATAAAAGATAAAAAGATTTATAAATATTATAGCTAAGTTCTTTGAGGTCATGCACACAAACTGCAGCATTATTTTACTGTATGTCACAGAATCACAGAAATGTTGGGCTGAAAGGGATCTCAGGAGGTCATCTCATTCATACCACTGTAAGGAGGCAAGACCAAATATATATAAACATCTGTCAGAGATGATCTAACTTGTTCTTAAAACCCTCCAGTGATGGGGATTCCACAGCCTCTAAGAATTCCAATACTTAGATATCCTTATAATTAGAAAGGATTTCCTAATATCTAACCTAAATCTTCATTGCTGCAGAGTAAGCCAGTTGCTTAGTTGTCCTGCCTTCAGTGGACATGGTGAATGATTGATCGCCTTTGTCTTTATCAACAGCCCTTAATATTTGGGCAGATCCCTCCTCAGTCTTCTTTTCTCAAGATTAAATATACCCATTTAAAAAATACATTCCTCATAGATCAGGTTTTCTATGCTTTGTGTTGTTCTCCTCTCTCCAGTTTGTCAATATATTTCTTAAAGTGTGGCTCCCTTAACTTGACACAGCACTCCAGAGGAGTCTGCTGCAGAGCAGACAGAGTAGGACTATTACTTCCTATATCTTATATAGGATATTCTTGATAATACACCCCAAGAAAGCTATTGTGGGGGAGGGAGGTTGTTTTGTTTTGTTTTTTCAATTTCATTGCATTATTGGCTCATAATCAATTTGTGGTCCACTATAACCCATAGGTCCTGTTCTGCAATATTACTGCCTTGCCAGTTATTCTCCATTTAGTATGTGTGTATTGCAACTAGTACTTTTGTAATGTGCTTTTTAGGTGGCCTTCTCATTCTCAATGTATACTTATTGGTATGTCCACTACTTCAGGTAATGAATGTTAGTGTAATCACTGGCCATGCAGGAAAAGGTGTGTGAGCAAACTATAGTTTCAAATCAGTTGCATCATAAATTATTTCAAGTAACACTGACTGCAAAAGAGTATACAAATTGCAACAACTGAGTTTCTGATTTAAAAACTATGGTTATAGTCCTGAAAATGCATGCCTGATCTGGCACCCACTGAATTCAGTGGCAAAATTGTTGTTGACTTCAGTAGGATTTAGACTGGCCCTTTAGAACACATTCAGTGCATCTCTTTACCATTTAGCTAGCTATTTAACTATCTGTCTAAATGGAAAGCTGAGTCCCTAGTTATTTTGCACTTTTCAGCACATTATTTGGGTACATTTTCATACTGAGTCAGATCAAGGAAACAACTATTGTCAACACAATGGCTATGAACAACCCATCTTCACAACTAGCACCCTGCTCACTTACTAAAGAAAACACCCCCTTGAAGCTATCAGATAACAGTAAATATAAAATTAAACAGATACACATTGTATTAAACCTTAAAAATCTTTATCAGTGAAAGGATTATATTCATTGGCTGAGATCCTGCCCTGGTTAAAAGAACCATAAGGGGATATTCAGGAGTTGTGGAGCCATAATAGCTCTTACACCAGCACTTCTTCTGGAAGCAGTGGTCTAGGGAGTCTGGAGGAGGGAAAAGAGGCAGACAGAGCATCTCTACACTCAAGATACCAAAAAACAGTCCTTCAGATTGTTGGCAACTACCATAAATCAGAACAGTTTTCAGACTGTGATCTAAATCAAATACCAGACCAACACCTGAATGGCCCCAAGGTGAGAGCTGCCGTTGCATTTGTCCATGCTAAGCCATCCTTACTCTCAGCTTTGGATTTGGAGAACTATGTTTAGGATCTGGTGAAATGCTGATGCCTAACTCACCCTAAACAAATTCCTTCACAGTGTTCTCACAGGGTCAAGTTTCAGAAGGGCAGTCTGTATCCACAAAAACAAAGAGTTCCATGGCTCAGACTAAACAGATTTATTTGGGCATAAGCTCTTGTGGGCAAAAACCCATTTCATCGAATGCATATTCTCACAGAATCAGAATCTGCCCTTCCATACACATATACAATTTTCCTAGGCTTCAGCTGGAGTTTTGGGCATGTATCTGAAGGCAGAATTTGGCAGACAGCAAGTTTGAATAGAAAGAATTTATCCTGGGCAGTTATTAAGGTTACAGCAGCTCTTTGTGTGTTTATCATTGATTCCTTACAGCAGTTCAAATTTTGAAGTCTCTGGTAAAACTCCCATTTACTTCCCTGGGACCACAATTTCACTCTAAGAATTTTAAACTCTTATTACAGTAAGAATAATATTACTTGAAATATGTAGGTTCTAACAGTTCTCTAAGCCTTCCTCTCTAGAGCCAAGTGAAGACAACATTTGAAACAAAAAGAAAGGATTTGAACAATCTTTATTTTATTATTTGTTAGTTAGACCTTTTAATTCTTTGTTCCAGTTCCTGAACAGGATTTTCGTAAAACAAGCATTTAATAGCAAAAAACCTGTCACATCACACAAACTAACTAAAATTAACACAAGCCTTGGAGGGAAAAGAACAAAGGGATAGCAAAGCTTTTCCCAAAATAAAGCTATTATTGTATAATTTAAACAGGAGAGAGAGTCTGACCCCAAAGTATAATGATTTGTACAGCAAGTTGAGTTCACTTTGTCCAGTTTGAGTGCTAAGTTTTCACTAATAGGACTCAATCTTTCAAATATATGTACATGTGAGTAATCTCATTTAAGTTAATGGGGGCACTCATACTTGGATAAGTGTTGGACTTGGAAGGATCAAAGCCATCAACCAAACAAAGCACGCATTGCAGTATGGTTAACATACTCTCCAATTTTATTTTACTGAAGTCCATAATGCTTGAGAATTTTAAAACTTTAAAGTTGTCTTAATAACATTTGAGAAAGGAATAAATAAAGTATAAATAAATCTTCCTAGCATGGGAGCACACATATCAATGAACAGTTTCAATGGGTGAACTCCCCTATTCTGGCAGCCCTTTTCATGTAGAATTCATACTTTTTTCTATCAGGCATTATCGTGCCTAAGAGTAGTTTTGGTGCCGCAAGGCTGAGCTATTAGATTACTAAAAAAGCCACATATAGCAAAAATCCTGTCCTGTGCTACTCTTGCGTACAATAGGAGAATATGTAGGGAGTTTTTATTTCCGCTCCCCCTTAGAGCCCTGCCAAAGCACACAAATGTACTCTAGGAAGTATGCTCACTTTACGGCAAGGCATAAACCACATCTCCCCAGAGGCATGATCTCTAGTAAAAGGAGCATGTCCAGCTGTTAAGCCCACTGTCATCATCCACAAACACTAGCTAACAGTGGTAAGGATTCACCCATTGCCTTTGCTTAGAGGAGTATCATGCTGGCTTTCTGAGAGACATTCATCCCTGCACCAACAGTACGGCTCAGGAAATGGCTGAAGTCCAACTCACCATTATCCTGACCTCCCTGCCCCACCCCCACCCCCACCCCCACACACCTCATGGATGTTTGATTCCAAGGAAGCATTTGACAACCTCCTACCTATGAACATTGTTTCTGTTGCAATGAACTTGTCTATGTGTACACTAGTGCCCTCTGCTAGATAGCATCAAAATGGCTTAACTATATTTCACAGCCCCTGGCCTATACTGAAACCAGAAAAGTGATATTTTTATTTAGCACAAGCGAGAATAGCTTTTGGTTTTGCATGATTAGGACAGGAATTCTAGTTCTGCTACTGTTGTAGTGTAGAGGATAAATGTTCACAGTGGTCACTAGATATTCACAGAACTATTAGCTATATGCTCAGATAAAGGGATCCTTTAATGTAGTTTATTGCATCTGTAAAGAAAAAAATATTGCTCCCTTCATTACTAAGACATTTATGTGTTAGGCCATCTGCTTCTTGAATACAGCCATGCAGTCTCACCAAAAAATGAATAATTGAGCAGGAACAAGTTTTAAAACTGAAAATTTATTCAAGAAGAGAGCCTTGAGGTAATGGGATTGTTCAGTTGTTGCAGAATGTCACTAAGGGAGACAATGCTTTGGATTTTCCTGGACTTTGAAATTCTCATCATATAATCAGATTATATAAATCCTGAAGTTCTAACATGGTCTGTATTTTGACAAAATATCCATTAATTTCACTAGGACTTCATAAGAATTTCAAATTGGATTCATAAAACAGAAATCTGGGGAAGAAGATTAGAATTCCCAAATCCTTAGGTGATTGAAGGGAATGAAGCTAATGAAGGGAAAATATCAGCTATCATATCTAATAAGCCATCAATGATATATTTAGAAATATAACCTTTACTGTTTTATTTCTAGAGCTGAGTGTGTTTGGCTATTATCTGTCACTAGTACATTTAACAGATGGATCAGTTGTGAATGAAAAGCAAATATGTTGTTGCTATCTAAAGTGACATTCATTAAGGCCATTATATGCATAATTTAAAAAGTCAGGCATCGCCACTACACTATACACCTTCACGAGAGGGAGGGGATCTAAAGCAGATCTGGAACGAGGCATTTTTCCTATTGCTATTATGAAAGATTTGATCCATAGATGGATGTATGCTATTTAAAATGATGTGCAATAATAAAAATAAGTCAAAGCTTATCAAATATTATTCTTCCAGTCTGGTCCTCTGTTAGTTTGGGGTATAATTTATGCCCATCATGTACATATACTGTCCAATACAGCAGAATATATTCTCTCCAATCTCAATTCCTGTAGCTTATAAAGAAAGTTTGACACATTTCCATGGAGGCTTGCATTTTAGACACTAGGAACTCCTACTGGTTAAAAAAAAATAAAAAGTAACCAGTAGATGGCAGGACTGCAAAGCTTGATAAGATCATTCAAAATCATTTTATTTTAGTAAGAGACACAGAACTATATTTTCATTCAAAATTTTCTCATTTTAAAGCCAGTTGGTTTTGTATTTTAACTACCCTAGCAGGATCTATTAGTACACATTTAGGAATATTTTAAGGAGTTATGGACAAAAAAAGTCTCTCAAACAACCACAACCAATATATTCAAGCCAACATTTCTGTGTTTCAAAAGTGAACAAAGCAGGACATTAAAAAGTACAGGCAATTTCCATGATAACAATATTCAGCTTGTTTAAGACATTCACCAAATCATTATTCATTACTACCATCATGTTCTTCACAAAGTAATAGATGTGCCAGTAAGAAAACCATGTACTGTATCTAAGTTTGGCGAGCAAGAAAAATAAACTGTGTATTTCATCTAATCCTTTGATTATTCTTCCAGAAATTAGAATTATATACAGTATATGTAAATATAATACACTATTGTAACAGTTTTATTGATTATGTATAGCATGACTGTGACACTGTGCTTTGTAAAACAGGAAATGGTGAAGAAAATGGCCAATGTAAAAATCCATAATGTGATCTGAAATATCCATTTCTACAAGGAACAGACAGAACTTAAATTATTTGTGGACCAAATCCTACTTACCTTCATTATGTGAGTAGATTCATGAAACAGTTGTGAGAGTAAGGCAAGCAAGATTTATCCCTATTTTTATCAGGAGAATATGATGATGGGAACATTCTACTTTATACGTACTACTGGAGAAAGAGGCATTTAAGCACTTTTCCTTTAGGACTTTAATGAAACATTTTAATTATAAAGTGTTCTGTGTATCTTCACATTTATTTCCGTATTTTACACTTAAAGCTGTATTTTGAAATCTCTATAAGTGTATTCGTTTTGAATGGTAGTGTAATGACACTAAGGATAATAACAGCTATATTTATCAACATATATTGACTTTTTTGTTTATATCGATATGAAATCATGTTGCAGGGGTTAAATTCCACCTATAAGTATTTCATTTTAATCATATTTTAGCTTCTTATCCTTCATTGTTCACTCTGCCAGGTGGAAATATCTTACTTGGTTACATGAGGTCATCTGCATGCCAGAATTCTACTAGTTGAGACACCATAATAGTGGGTCTAGGTTTTCTTACTCTGCATAAAAGGTCATATTTCATGGCTATAGCCTCACGACCATTAAATGATTGCCCTGTGATTCCATTTTTGAGGCATTCCAACTGTAGTGACCATATACCGGTCTGTGTTTGTGGATACAAAATAGAATAATGCAATAAAGAACACCATCATTAGACTGTAAACTCTAAACTGTTTGGAACACTTTCCTGATTATATAAATAAGCATTGCTATGAAATACAACCTTTTACCAGCTAACAATAAGATTTCTGTTTATTTCTTCCATATATTTATTGTGGCAGTTTTCATGATTGCTCGAAACTAAAAATATACCCTCTGTCTTCTTTTTGGCTCTAATAAGGTTATTAAATTTTCATTCTGTGGAGCCCTGATCAACACCAACAAATATCACTTGTCTAGCACCCAATAGCCAAGGAAGAGTTTGAGCTTCCAGACCTACACAATCACTATCATGCTTTCATCAAGTCACAGATGTCAAACTGGTTCCCAGCAGGCTAACACTTTTTTGCCCACACAGATAAAAATCAAATGGGTATTAATGCATCCTATCTCCCATCAGGTCTCCTTGGCTCCTCTTTTAGTCTGATGGAGTAAAATAAGGTACCTGAAGTGGTGGGTGTCAGAAGGATCTGCTCCACCCTAAGAGGTACCAATTTCATCCTCACCATCAAGCAAAAACACCTATCTGAGGTAATCCAGACTTACAATTTGAGTGCAGGAAGGAATATAATTTGAAAGAACTGGCTGAGCAAGGGCCTCATGTGGATTTCCCAATTAATCAAGGAAGAGGGCTTTATGTCTTTTCTAACACTAAAGCAACTGTAAGACCTGCCACCTTCAGTGGAATGGCAGTACTGTATTTATAACTAAAACACTTGTTAATGCACCAATTTGGTCTAGATGTCTGTGGAATGCCCAAAGCTCCTGGGAACCTTGAAATTACCTCAGATTCCCCCAGGCCATGTCTACTATTCATGCTTTCCTAATGAAGAAGAACTCCATTGTTTTGGAGTTTTGTGAAAGCATTGGAAAGGGAAGTTATCACAGCCCATAAAAAACCCAGTTCAGAGTATATTATAGAATATTTAAAATGCTTCCATGGATTTCAGGCTATAGCTGATCCTGCAAAAGATTCTATTCAAAATGTATTGGAAGCCACAGAGATGTGCAAGATGGAGGCCTGGCTGTTTGCGCTATAAAAAAGAAAAAGAGCCCTGATGCATATGCCGTGAGACTGTCCAGCCTTCAGGCAGCTGTGGTAAGAAGTGGACACAAGAAAGAAAACAGTACTTAGCTTCAGCAACCAAAACTCAAATGAAAATTCTCTCTTAGGTTAGGTACGTATTACTCTGGATTTACCTTTGCCACAAAGACTTTTACTCTTTCAGGCCACACTGATTACTAAGCATGTGATTCAACAAAAATGGAGCAGTAGGCTTATACCCCAAATAGAGTAGTGGCATTGAATTTGTCTACATGACAAAGAAATCATAGCTTATCAACATAAAGAGCAATTATATTTATTTGAAAAGATTTGCTCCCCACTTTTTGATGCATTGAATAAAAAAAATGCTGATAGCTCAGAAATGCCAAACTTCCATTCCAACTGACTTCTGCCCTTTCTCTCTCACTCCCCCCTGTCCCTATGTTCCCATTTTTGCTCATTTGTGTATATCGTTTATTATTATCGTTACTCCCCACACACTCTAAAATATTACATCTGTGTAATATTATCTGATTTTGTATTGTCTGCTCTTGCAGCTCTGACAAGTTATGCAATTGCATAATTTTTACTGGTAAAAATGTGCAGTATTTGATAACCAAAACAAGTTATAAATCATGTATCTTCTGTATATTTGTTTTGCTATGAAAATTAATAAAAAATTAAATCACACAAAAAATAGGAGTAAACTATATTTTTTAAAAACCCTAAACAAAGTTAACAGCAGGCTACATAGATAACCCTTACTTTGTGTTTTTTCTTGAAAGAAACCACTTTTTAATATTAAACTAACTCTTTTCATTATTATATGATGTTATCAGGCCACAAGAGTTTATTCCACAAGCCTAGTAGCCAGCCTTCCGCACATGAGTACTCCCTATTAACTCCAATGTGATTACTTTTGAGTAAGCACTACTTTATGTAATTAAGGGTTTCAAAATCAGGTTATTAAAAATAAATCCTTTGCCTGGGAAGGAACATAAGAACATCCATATTGGGTCAGACCAGCCCAGTATCCTGTCTGCTGACAGTGGCCAATACCAGATGTCCCAGAGGGAGGGAACACAACAGGTAATCCTCACATGATCCCTCCCCTGTCACCCACCTCCAGAGAAACAGAGGCTAGGGACACCATTCCTATCCATCTTGGCTAATAGATTCAAGAGGGTTAAGTCCATCAATGACTATCTAGCTCTTTTTTGAACCCTGTTAAAGTCCTAGCCTTCACCACATCCTCTGGCAAAGAGTTCCAGAGGTTGACTATGAGTAGAGTGAAGAAAAACTTCCTTTTGTTTGTTTTAAACCTGCTGCCTATTAATTTCATTTGGTGACCCCTACTTCTTATATTGTGGGAATAAGTAAATAACTTTTCTTTTTTCACTTTTTCCACACCAGTCATGATTTTATAGACCCCTATCATATCCCCCCTTAGTCACAGACTCTCATCCCCCTTTCGCAACCTGGCATCCTAAAGGCCCACACACACACACTCTGACCCTCCAGCCTCCTTCTCTGCTTCCTTTCCATTTCCTCTGCCCACAGACATCGCCCTTTTCTTCTTCTCAGCTCCCCAGCAATGCCACCTTTGCTGCCCCTTCTCTCCAGGCAGCTGCCCAGATCCTGCTGCCACAGCACCTGGAGCAGCCCTCCTGCTCAGTCCCAACCTCACATGTAGGGGCCAGGGTCTGTGTGAGTTACAAATTCAGACTAACTTTCTTTGAAGTCACTGAGGCTTTACACTCATCCAAATGAGAGCGGGCTCTGGTCCAGAATGCCTAAATACTAATTTGTATGTGTATCTATGGCATCAATCCTGTATTTCTGTGTATGGACCTCAATCCCCAAACTTTGTAATACCTGAATATTGAAGATACTCATTGCAGATAGGCCTCAGTAACAAACTCTGTATATGGAGTTGAACTCATAGAGCACGTCCCCAAAGCTCAAGGTGAGGAGAGTTTTGCATCAGTGAGCTGCTTCAGCCTTTTTTCTAATAGAAATACTTGCAGTGGTATCTTACCTTTCCAATGCAGCCACATCTGGAGTAGAAAGATGACAGTTATATAGATAACAGCTGTGCAAAACAACAGTTCTGGGGGAGAATGGGGATGTTGGCCAACTAGAACCCAGTACGGAAGCCCAGATTAACATCACAAGTCACAAAGAACATATCACTAATGCTCTGGTCTTTGCATTGAATACAGAGTCCAGCTTAAGGTCTTTGTCCTGATGTTCAAAAATCTTCTCTAGAACTGATCCAAGCTACTTAAAAAAGAGTGTCTTCCTCAGTGACCAGGACCTCCATTAATATGTACATTCCACTGGAATGATGAAACTCAAACAATAGGAGGAAATCATTCAATGGAAAGTCAAATATATATATATTATGGCAAGTTCCCAGAAGGTAATTTCTATAAAATCTTTATTACTATATAAATTTTTAGTATGTTATAACAAAATCATTTTACCAATCACTGTTTCCACTGAAATTTTTCATTAACCTCTCTTATTGCGTGACTATTTTGAACTCCTTTATATTTAAAAAAATTGCAGTCTACATTTACAAAAAAGCACCCCCCCCACACACAGAAATTCTTGCATACGGGCCTGTCTCTCCCCATTATGTGCCAACTTACCATCTCAACTACTTTGCAACAAATCAGAGTAACACAGTGAGGGGGTGCCTGCCCTGACTCTACTACAAGCCCCTAAATTGTGAGCAGCAACCTACCATAAATTACATTGCTTTGCTGTTTGTCGGCACCACTTCCTGTGGTGCCCATAGCCCCTCAAACCCTCACCTTTTGGCTCCCTAGTCACAAACCCCTCTCCAAGGTCCTTCTATAGCCCACCTTCTAGGCCTCCTTCCTGGGAGCTGGTGACAAACCAGTCCCCTTTCATCAAACAGATACCAATAGGCAGTACCCCACTATGGCAATGCCTTCCAACACAACCTTACTCCCAATCCCCATGGCTGGAGGTTGCTTCTTGGGGGCGTCTATATAGCAGTTTTTTCAAAATAACTGATGTTATTTCAAAATAACAATGTGAGTGTCTACACAGTAATGATGTTATTTCTAAATAATGGATGGCTTATTCCAACTTCTGTAAACTTCATTCCATGAGGAACAACGCTTATTCCAAAACAGCTATTCCGGAATAGTAGTAGTGTGGACTCTCCACTGCTGCTATTTTGAAATAGCTCCTCCCCAGGGCCATTCAAAGTAATTACTCCCCTGTGTCTCCTGGGGCTCTAACTTGAGGTAGCACATCCACATTATGGAAGCCTATCTCAGGCTAATTTTGAGGCTTCCCTGTACCTATAGACGTGCTATTTTGAAATAACCTATTTCAGAAAAAAATTCCAAAATAGCTTGTTTCAAAATAAGTGTGCTGTGTAGACATACTCAAAGTCTGCTCACAGTCACCTGATTTTTCACACCTGGCACAGGCCAGAGCTAGTCCTTGAACCCCTTAAAAGAGAAGGTCATCCAGAATTAGTACTCTTCAACTGTAGGGCTCAATGTGTTTTACAAAATTGGGTAGGGATTTTTGCAGATAGAGAAACAAATATAAAGATGTAATACTTACTCAGATCACAGAGCTAGTCACTGGCAGAAATGCAAATAGAACCCAGCAGTCCTGGCTCCCTGCCCTGTGATTTGTGCCTAAACAAAAACTGCCAAACACAAGGCAAAGCAAAAACGCAAAGTCTTTCAGTGGTAAGTATTACCCACTTAAAATAGCCACACTTTCAAATAAAGTTACTATTTGGCTGCATCTGGAACATCAGCCTCCAAAGCTCAGCCAAACAGAGCAAAAACTTATAACAAGCAAAAGCTGATATTCTCAAAATTAATCATAAGAATTTAGACTGAGACCCAGTGTGTGTGTGTGTATTATATAAAAATGAACTAGCTACTAATCAAGGCCAAATTCCAAAATCTGGCCTCACCACAGTTGTTGGAATTGTTGGTTACACGCTCATTTTCTCACAGCCATTTTTAACCATGCTAAAGCATTTCCTTATCTGCTTAGAGGTAGTTGGGAAAGTGCTTTTCTTCCTGTGCTCACAGTCCAAATCCACACAACTTCAGTGTTAACCCAACTGAAAATAGTTTGACTCAGCACGTCAGAAGATGCAAGGAGCTTTCAAACACAGCGTGCTGCTTCTTTTCTCTGTGTGAGGAGATGGATGGCGAGACTTTCCCATATGTTGACAGCTTCATAGTAAAAAATACACAATGACTCAGCAACCATGAATAACCAGTCATACATGGCAAAAAAAACCCCACATTAAAATGAAAATTTAGATGCTGATTATATATTCCCAAGATTTTTCAACCACGTTTTCTAGTTCCCTTCACTTCCTTTTTGCTAATGTTCTATGCATTATAACAGAGATACTAAGTCACAATTCCTTAACCCAGTAGACATGGAGTTCGTAAACAATGAAAACAATGAAGTTTTTCTAATCTAAAATATATCCAAAGCTGCACAGAACAGATGCAACATTTTCCTGTGGACTGCAGCTAATTTTATGGCCATTATTGCCCCAGTTAGTGGTCAAAAATTGTCATTATATTTAAAACCATCCAGGGCTCCCAACATAGCTCCAAGTCAATGCCTCTCTCTCCGTCGTCCTCCTCCTCTTGTGTATCACTTCCTATTTAAAAAAAATCTTCATTCAGTCTTACAACTGTTGATCTGAAAACCTTCTCTGCAGCTTCTGCCATTTGGAACAGCTGCTTGTACTTCTCTACTTCACGCAAAAAAGTAAATGGCATTAAAAATATTAGTGAGTATGCCATTTATTAGTGCTCAAAATGTCGTGTAACTGGATTGTATTTTGATGAAAGACCATGATTTTCACAGATTATATTTATTCTCTGCGTAAATATTTTTGGAACTGAAATTTTTATTAAAATGTCTCAGCCTTGAAGTGAATGAGAAGTTAACATACTTTCCCTGTAGATGCTTTTTACAAATCTGTTAAAAATACCACACCACAGGTAATTTTGGAAGCCTGGTTTTGCACATGAAGAATAGCAGCTTTAATAAGAAAAGTGTTTAACAACTGCAACTTTCATGGTTTTCTACGGAAGTTTCACATGGTCAGCTCCTTTTGGCATGTAGTCCACTAGGTATTCCTACTATAACTACTCCATGGGAGTTATGTATTGTGCAAAGGTAGCATAACACTCACCTTTGCATTTTTGCATTCCCAAGACTACCAGTCCCCTGATCTCCCTGGCAGCAGGCCTAGGTGAACTTTAGGGCTTTGTCTACACTGGCGGCTTCTTGTGCAAGAACTCTTGTGCAAGAACTCTTGTGCAAGAAAACGTCCACACTGCCATGTGCGAGCTGTGCTTTTGCACAAGAGCGCCCATGGCAGTGTGGACGCTCTCTTGTGCAAGAAAGCTCTGATGGCCATTTTAGCCATAGGGCTTTCTTGCGCAAGAAATCCCTGCCGAGCGTCCACACTGCCCTCTTGCGCAAGAGCTCCTGCGCAGGAGGACTTACACCTGTTAAAAAAGGGCGTAGCTCTTGCACAAGGAGCCCTCTCTTACCACACCGTACTGTAAATTTCCTTGCACAAGAGAGGGCGGGCAGTGTGGACGCTCTGCAGATTCTTGCACAAGAACGGCCATACTTGCGCAAGAAGCCGCGAGTGTAGACATAGCCTAGGAGTCTAGTATAGGCAATTCCTTCTTTATTAGATAATCACCCTTCCATTGGAGTGATCTTTCCAGAGCCAAATACACCAGATCTGTAGCCAGATTCTTCTGTTGGTGCAATGCAAAGCAACCAGGCCAGAAAGTATGGCCCCTTTTTGGACTAAAGAAATATACATATGTAGTCCATGCTTGAGGTCAGAGAAAGTATGTCTAGACTGCAATTAAAAATCACAGTTGGTCTGAGTCAGCTGGCACAGTCCAGCTCCAAAATTTTAATTGCAGGTAAACATATCCTGTTAGTGATAGACCCTAAAATCCCAATACAATTCACCACCCCATTGTTAGTGTATGGCTGTGGTCTCACATTCTATCTTTCCATGAAATCACACACACACACACACACACACACACACACACATTTTAAATTTCAAACCCAAGTCTCCACAGCTGAATGTCATTTATTAACATGGAAGTTACAGTTCAACTCTTGGCAAAGAGACATTTATATTTTGAGGCTCCTTCCCCTCAGATCAGTCCTGAGTCTCAAGCCTTCTTCTCTTGTTTCACAAACCTTCCCACAAAGTGAGTAGCTCTTCTTACCTGCACCCAACAGTTCCTCCGGCTTCACCCCAGCTAGGAGAGCTCTCCACAGTTTCACTCAGATGGCCCCAGGCCCACTCACTGATCCCTGGCCATACCCTCCCTTGGGCTTCTTTGACCTGCCCTTATCTGGAGGGACCTAATAGTTGCAGTCCTCCTGGCACCCAAACAAGTCATTCATATTTAAAACCGATGGAGCCAGATCATCCACTGGCGGGATTGATAACCTAGGATCTTATGAGCTAAAGCCATGAGCCTCCACCACATGAACTAAAAAACAACTTGGCTAAGGCTGTAGAGCCTTAGTTCCCTTCTCAATGGTCTCAGTGGCTGGGTTACATACTTCCCCCAGCTCAGGTAGCACATCCCAACCTTCCTAGACCTCCCAGCAATTCATCCTAGATGAGCTGCCACTTGTGATGCCAACAGAACAGGATCATCAGTAGGTGGGATTGAACCTGTGTCCTTAAGGGCTAAAGCCATGATTCTCAACCACATGGGTTACACACAAAGTTAAGCAACAGTACCTACTGTGATCATACTGAACCCTGTTTTGTTGTCCACATTTCAAGAAAGATGATGAAAAATTGAAAATAATTCAGATAAGAGTCCTAAGGCTGATTAAAGGCTTGGAAAACATGCCTCATAAGGAAAGACTCAAAAAGTACAATCTCTTAATCCTAGAAAGGAAAAGATTAAAACATTACTTGATGATGATCTATGTTAGGAACAGAAATTTGACAGGAGGGCTCTTCAATTTAGTAAACAAAGGTATAACAAGACCCAATGACTGGGAGTTGAAGCAATAAAATTTAAACTAGCTATAAGGTGCAAATTTTAAGAGTGAGGTTAATTAACCATTGGAAGCATTTACCAAAGGCTGTTGTGGATTCTCCCTCACTGATTTGTATTAGGTTAATATGTATCTACATTTTAAAAACTACATGTGTATGTATTTATGCACTACTCGAAAGAGTATTAATCACTCCTAAAAGAATGGTATTTCCCATCATAATAAAATACTACTTCTCTAAGCTCTGCCCTGGTTTCTTTCATATACATAGGGAGACAATTACAAAACCTCAAGGGTGATTATTCCTCCCAGCATCCCACAACCAGCACCTGGGGATGGCTTCTCCTGCTGTGCTTTAATTATAAGAAAGTGGATGTCAATAAAGTTAGTTGGAGAAGCAGAGCATATAATGGGTAAAAGCCCCTCCAATCTCAAAACAGCAGGGGAAGGGTGTGCTGAAACCATGGAAGAATGAGTGATGCATGAAAGAGTTTCCACACCAAAAAGCACACCTAAATAATATTGCTTCCTGGGAATTAATGGCAAGAGAATAAACTGAGATGGGAGTGTAAGAAGAGTCTGAGGTTAGGAGTCCAGACCCACTGAACACCTGTAGATTTAATTTAAAGGTAAATTGGGTTTTGAAATATTAGAAGAATCTTTTGGAAAAAAGGGAGGATCCATAATTTTAAAAAATTGCATATTATTCCCTCACAATAATATGTGTAAGTTACATAGATGGAAGTAGGTTGTTAATTGTGATAGATCTGTTTGTATTATAAAGATCAAATAAAAGAATTATTAATAAATTCTAATCAATTTCCTCCTTTTTTGTGCATTAGGATTTTGAGACAAATTGTGTAACAATGTATTCTGCTGTTGAATCATGTCAGGTGAACGCTACAGATGCAGTTAACATCTGTAAACTGCCCGAGGGTTCTACAGACGAGTATGGAAAAAATAGCACAATCAGAAAATACATAATTGGAAATATTTCCAAAAATATATTTTATAGAGAAATTCCAGTTTAATGTGTAAAGAAATAGAATGAATACCACCATGAAATTAATGCCTTCAGATGTTTCTGTTGAAAGGGGGATAACCCTACAGTTAAGAAAGTACTAAATGCCTCTAATAGCAAGAGTGAGAGAGACATTTTACAAATAAATTATTGCAATCGTTTTTGAAACTTTCTTTTTTTAGTTCCATGATGGAGAGCTCTGGTGTTCTAATATTCTAGAAAACAGCACAGGGTGTGATTTTTGAAACATATTTTATTCATTATTTCATAATGTACTTATTACTATAAAAGAAAATATTTTCTAAACCAGAGCATACAATTAGAGATGGAGTTTGATGTAGGCCTGCAAATTGTGAGCTCAACAGTAAGAAAGCTTTGTATAGTGTCACAATAACATAACAATAAATGTTGCTGGAGAAAAGATTCAAAAGAGCATGAAAGACTGAGTTAGTACAAACAAAAAAGACTACTGAAATTATTCAATTATCATCATGCCAAGGAAACAAGAAAAGTGTGGGACTGGAAATCAGTGGCCCAAAACTGATGATGCGTATGTCCTGCTTACATGTGGGATGAGTTGCTTTGCTTAAAGTGAAATGAGATCCTTTAGCATTTCATTTTCTTCACATCTGGCTGGCTGACTTGCTTACACACAAAAAATATTAATTCCTCGAACTAGAGGTATGTCATTTTTTTAATGTAACAACTAGACAAAATATCCTTTGAACAGAAATTCATCTCTCTCCTGTTCTTGTTGTAAAACTTAGGATCTGGGGGTGTCACTTTCATTTACTGTGTTGTAAGAGTGAAACTCTATGTACTCACTATTTGAAATGAATCAGAATCCAGTGCTTGCTTACAGCTTTTTCCAGTTCAAACTATTTTAATCCACTATGTCCGAAACATAATAGAAACTGTCACTTTCTGGCTTTCATACTTAATAAAAATTAAAATATCCAATTCCAGTAGTTAACTGATTATGGTTACAAGCAGTAATCATGCCAACAATATTGTAGTAGATGCTCTGTCTGATGGATATAGACACAGAAGGTTGTCTGGGGAATGGAGACTGTCATACAGTGGACTTTTTTTGACAATGTACTCAATATTGCCTGTAAAATGCTCCCTCTATAACCAAATAATGCCACTGAAAATTGTACATTGAGTGGTCCCAATCAATTGGATTTTTTTCAACAATATTACCTATGGAGCATCCTGTGGTACAAGAGCCAATTCCTGTAAATATCTTCCAAGTCCATGGCTGGAGCATCAAGTTTGTAAGTTGTGGTCACAGCACACTTCTCTCTCCAGAAATGTCCAGCACTTCACCTCTTGCGCCTTTGTGTTTAACACAAAAAGCCCTTATTACTCTGTTTAGCACAATGGAGCACTAGTATTACAGCTACAGAACAGATTAATCTGCAAGATTCCATGATAGTCCCATCATTCCTAGCTATTGTAGTGACCCACAGCATACAAGATGCCTGAAGTGCCTAACTTTTGGCTACGTCTACGCTGCCTCTTTTTTTGCGGAAGAGGCAATGCAACTTCTCGTGCTTCATTTGCATAATCTCTTCCAATGCTTTTTGCACAAGAGGTTTTTGTGCAAAAACAAGCAGTTATACAAAAAACGAGGTATACAGATCTTGTGCAAAAAGGGGGGGGGTTTGAGCAAAACGGACCCGTCTACACTGCTTGTTTTGGGGCAAAAAGGCGAAAACCTCAGGCAAAGAGTATGCAACTGAAGTGTGAGAAGTTTCTAATGAGCGCTTCATTAGCATACTCTCTGCTGGCAAAAGAGGCAGTGTAGAGGTAGCTGACTAGTTTTTCTCTGCATATGCCAATAGACAGTAAGGCTATGTCTACACTGGTGCGTTCTCACACAAAAACTCTTTTGCGGAAGAGTTCTTCTGCAAAAACTCTTCCAGAAGATACCATCTACACTGGCATGTGCTTTTGCGCAAGAGATGTGCTTTTCAATCTGGACGCTATCTTTCGAAAAAGCAGATTGTTTTTTCGATGTGCTTTGGCAGCGTGGACGCTCTCTTTCGGAATAAGTTTTTTTGGAAGATCTCATCCCGAAAAGCTTCTTCTGAAAGAAGCCTGCAGTCTAGACATAGCCTAAGAAGAAAAGGTACAGACAACATGTTTCTTATATGTGGACTCAGCAGGTAGGCTTCTCTTCTCCCAGAGAAGCTGTTGCAGTGTGCCTTCTCAAGAGCTCAGAGGGCAGGTCTGTCTCACTGTCTTAGTAACCCTCTTCTGAGCTTTCTGACTTTCTTTTAAGTTCCACCTCCATCTGGAGCACAGCCTTCATGTGTAGCTGGGTGAGGTCATCTTTGACCGCTTCGCTCCTCGTGCCAGATTTATACACCCCATCACACCCAGGGTGTGTCTACACTGCATCGTTATTTTGAAATAACAAAGCAAGCATCTACACAGCAGTTCCATTATTTTGAAATAATTTTGAAATAATGGATGGCTTATTCTGAAATCTGTAAACCTCACTGCAGAGGAATAACACCCATTTCGAAATAGGGCATGTGTGGACACAACGGAGGGGTTTATTTCGAAATAAGGGGCCTCCAGGAAATCCTACACATATCCTGCCGGCCACTCCATCCATGTGGATCAGGACTCTATAGTTCCTCTTCCCCTGCAGCCCTTAAAACTGCAGCCACAGGGGAAAGGGCTTGTGGCAGGAAGCTGGCTTTGACAGCCACCAGCCACACCGCAGCTGCCACAGTACGTCATCTGGCCAGCATGGCTGACCATCAAGCCCCCCAAGAGCCTTCCCTGCTCCCAGGGAGCAGTCTGATCACTCCTAGGAGCCTGCAAGGTGGCAAAAGAGGCAAGCACCATCCTGGTCTGGGGCAGAGATCCAGGCTCTCCTTGAGGCGAGGAGGAAAACCTTCACGATCTCCCTATTATCAGGACCTGGACCGACCACATCCTGGGAGAAGGTGTAACCCCTTCCCCACCCCTGATGGTTGACTCAGGGCTAGAAAAGCCTGTTGTCACCCACCCAGGGGGCAGAGCTGGTGAGGAGGAGGAGGATCCTGATGTGGCCAGCACCATCACCTTGGTGACACTGGAGCCAGTACCTCACATCCAGGCATCCTCCGAGACCAGGGAGGGAACATCAGGTAAGTGATCTTAGGCACATGACACAGACTGGGTGGGGGTGGCGGGTGCTGAGGGGATGGAGTGTGCTGCTCCCTCAGCCTTCTCAGACTGGGAATTGTGCTGCAGTCCGTGCACATGGATGCACATGCAGTGGCAGTCTGGGCCACACAGCCCCAGAGTCAGTAGGCATCAGAAACGGGCCTCGAGATGCTCAAAGGTGCATTCTGCCTGCATGCAGGCACTGCTCAGGCAGGCATTAAAGGGGACTTTGCTGGGGTCAAGGTGTCGGATGTAGGGCTTCATGAGCCATGGCATGAAAGAGCAGTCCATGTCTCCCCACGATACAGAGTGGCACTCGGGGAAGACAGTGCAGGCCTCCATCTTGCGGAAGAGACTGGAATTGCAGAACACACGGATGCCGTGCACCTTCCCCGACCACCCCGACGTAGATGTGAGTAAACTGCCCTTGGTGGTTGACTAAAATCTGCAGGAGCAAGGAGAAGTAGCCCTTGTGGTTTATCTAGGGCAGTAGTCTCCAACCTTTTAAAGCATGAGATCACTTTTTGAATTTAAGTGCAATCCAAGATCTACCTCAGAGCCAAATACCTTTGCCCCACCTCCTTTGTGCTCCTTCTCTGAGAACCTACCCCTGCTCACTCCATCGTCCCTCCTTCCCCCACACTCCCTCACTTTCATCAATCTGGGGCAGCAGGTTGGGGTGCAGGCTCTGGTCTTGGATTAAGAGATTTGGAGTCTGAGAGGGGCTCTGAGCTGAGCTTGGGGCAGGCAGTTGGGGTAACTGAGGGGGTTCTAGGTGCAGTCTCTGGGAGAGTGGTTGGCTACAAGGGTCCTCGGGGTTAGGGCAGCGGCTTGGGGTGCAGAAGGGGTCTCATGACTGGGATAGGGTTTGGGGATGTGGGCACCAGCTGGGCACTGTTTACCTCAGATGGCTCTTGGGTGGTGGTGCATTGGGGCTAAGGCAGGCTCACCCCTGTCCTGGCCCTGCACCACTCCCAAAAGCAACCAGCAAACTCCATCCCAAGTCCTGCTGTGCCCCCTCTCTGCTCTGTGGAGATAGGATACAGGGTGGGAGAGGGGGCACCTTGATATCAGCACCCCTCCTCTGTCTCCCCTACCCTACGCAGAAAGCAGAAGCTCATGAGAGGACAGCTCCAAGGCAAAGGACAGGAGGTGTGCAGCAGTCTGGGGGAGGGGGACGAGAGCAGCTGAAGTGCTGGGCTTAATAACCTCTTAGCCAAACCAGTCAGGATCACCTGTCAGAGGCTCCAAGATGTACCAATAGATCCGGATCTAGTGGTTGGTGACCACTGATGTAGAGAGATGCCCGGTGGACGGGAGCATGGATGGCTATGTGGGTGCCATCAATAGCCTTCTCTCTCCTCTCCCGCAGTTGAGGAAGCCCATGGTGGCAAAGTCAGCAACAATGGGGTCTACATTGCCAAGGTGGATGACCCTGCGCAGCAGGATGGTGTTAACGGTCCTCACCACCTGCAGAAGGAGACAAACAAACAAACAAGCAAACAGAGAATCATGGGGGTGCCAGAGCCCTTGGGAGGTCACCGAACCCCCTTACTCCCCCCCACCAGAAGCTACCACCTATGTAGCCCACCTCCCCAGCAGGGCTGTGTGAGGGTGGGACTGGAGAATCATCTGGGAAAGAGGGCTTTCCCCCTCACCACACCTCCCAACCCTACCCTCTTTTTCCCTAGGGTTCCCCTTTCCAGCACTTCACACACACCCAGGACTGTAGCCCAAGAGCACCATACCTGCATGACGAGGGCTCTGACAGTCGACTTCCCCATGCCAAACTGGTTCCCGAAGGATGGTAACTGTCTGGCGTGGCAAGCTTCCAAGTAGCGATGGTGACCGGTTTCTCCAGGGGGATGGCGGGCCTCATCTGGGGGTCCCGTCATGTGAGGGCAGGGGCAAGCCAGGCACATAGCTCCAGAAAGGTCTCCTTCCTCATTTGAAAATTCTGGAGCTACTGCTGTTTGTCCCACCATTCCATCACGAGCCGGTCCCACCAGTCGGAACTGGTGTCCAGCCACCAGAAGCGATGGTGTAAAGTGGGGATGCAGCTGGAAGAGTTGCGCTCCCAAACAAAGGTTGAGGGTCTCCGCAAGCAGCTGGAGGTTGTGTTGCTGCAAGGCCAGGAGGGCAGCCTGCAGAAACTGCTGCAGAAACTGCAGCATGACAGTGAGGGGCCATTGTGTGCCCAGAGGCAGCTTCGGCTCCATTGCTGGAAGTGCTGTGGTGTCCAAAAGGGCAACCAAAGCACGCAGGGAATATGCTTTGCTTTCCCTCAGAGAGGTAGGCAAGCAGGAGAAGAACCTGAGAAACAGTTGTACAGGGGGGTCCCTTTAAGCATGCGTGTCAGCCTCAGGAAACAGCTCCAGGAAGTAATTGCTGACCTGATGCCCTGCCTGAAGTGGTTCCAGGTGGCCTTAAATATGAGTTAGCATCCAATCAGTGTGGATGCTCTATTTCTAAATAGCTAAGCGCTATTTCGATGCGCTGCTATTTCAAAATAAGCTATTTCAGAAAATAAATTCCGGAATAGCTTATTTCGAAATAATCGTGCAGTGTAGATGTACCCCAAGCAAACAATGTCTTATTTTATAATTTCTTGTTTGTCGTATTTTACAAGCACCAAAAAAGTTCATTTTCATCTTTTAGCTAACATTGAAAGTTATATAATAAATTCAGACATAATTCAAAGACTACCTATTTTATATTTATTACACATTCTGTGTATTAGAAATAAAATATACACTATCAGTAATGATTTGCTGCTCTTATTAATACATATTCATGTAAATATGTTCTAATTATAACAGTTTTTATTTATAATGCTTTTATTACATTATGGTATCCTCGAATGATAATATTTAAATTCTGTTCTCTCACTGTTATTTTTATTAAAACCATACAAATTTTCCTTCATCATCCCAACTGTCTCTCCCAGTAGGTCATAAGATTTTCCCACTAGCAAACAAGCCTAGAGGCAAACATTTACTTTAGCTCCAATTTTTTGTTTTAATTTTTGATACACAAAGAGAACAGATTTTATTTTCTGTATGCCTGACAGGACTCTGTGACTGTTGGTGAAGTTTTGTGATTTTGGTTTGCCCTGTCCCTGATGAATGCTGCTGCCACATTTTAACTTGAACTCTTGGTCACCTGGTACACGACCTGTCACCTCATGACCTCATTTCCAATAGGTCTTTAAACTAGGGGATTCAAGACTGTGGCACAAAGACAGTTACTTAAGGAAGTGGTCCAGTGTTTCAGTCAATGTCCTCTTATATCCCTGACACTTTTCACTAAAATATTTAACCTTCAGCACTAGAGGAGATGACATTACGTTTTTATGGTTTTGAGAGTATGACCTTTTCTATCATAGTGTTTTATTCACTTTCTATTCTGCAGAAAAAGAACAACTGTAAAATATTTTCAACTAATAAAGAAAATAATTTATTTCATGATTAGCTAAAAACAAAGAATTGTATGCAGTTTTTTAATCACTAATTATGGTTCAATAGTAGTCTTTTTTAACCAATTACCCTTAGAAATCTATCACAAACCCTGTATAAAGGGTTCAATAATATCAGAAATGCATTTTATAAAATCATTATATAGGCATTGTAATTAGACCTTTATCATTACTACTTGAGCCCAATAATGTATTAGTTGTAAACAAACACTTGTTCTATAAATACTTGTTCTATTCTAGTAACAAATTAGTATGAGTTAATATAAAATATGCAGTATGCCTGGTGTAGGATCATTGAATTATAAGTGCGTATTTTTCCCACATAAAATGCAACACCTATTACCCTAGATTTCAAACTCACACGTAACAGATGGGATTTGAGATTTTCAAGTATTAACAATATATTTCACTTATGCTGAAACATGTTTGTCGCATGCCCACTAGTAAAAGAGCAGCAAATATGTGCTGTCATGAGGAAAATCCTTATTTGGAGTAGACAAGATGCTCCAGGCTGATGGAAGAGTGAAACTGCAAAGGTAACATGCTTATACCATGGGGAAACTTACCTACTCACTTCTGTAGAATCCCTACAGACCTAAAATATGGAGTTTCGCTGCCTCAGCACTGAAAGACACACTGCAAGGTAGAGCTAGGATTAAAGAAGGAATGAAAATTGATGATTGAGGGTGAAGTGCACTAAAAATGAGCAAATAATACATGGACAGGAAACATATATGTGTTCCAAGACCCATTCTAATATCTTAACTGAATACCTCTAGAACGAAGTCCCAAAGCAAGATAGTTTAATGTATGAAAGGGAGAGGTTAGGAGGACAATACTGTATCAGATGGTTTGTAACAATAAAGGGGCCAATTTTATCCTGAATGCAACACTTCTGACTTCAACAAGTCTACAGATTAATTGGGACCAAAGGATTTAGAAATTGTGATACTCATATTCTTTCTTAGCATTTAGAACTATTCAGACATCTATTTGTACATTATCATTCTGATATGTTTAAAAGCTCCGAGTACAACCAGAAATTTTTTTGTGAACAACATGAGTGTGTGAAAAAGAAAGGGGCAGCATTTCAAATTTAAAAAATGAATTTGCAATGATTTATACTGTATAAGGATATTTGTACAATTAAATTTAAAATATGTGTTGAGAGGTTCTTTCATGGTCAGTAGCTAAATGCAACGTTCTGTGTCAGAGTTCAAAGGTGACGTGTGAGAGAGAACTCTCTGTGTCAAACCTCTGGGCAAAGGAACACAGAACAGTTTGCCGGGGAATGAATACAGTCTCTTGAGAAAGATTTGCTATCTTAAGTATGATGTATTCCTGTAAGTCAATTAAAGAATCTACTTTATAAATATTATTGTATTTATCTATTTATTTTAATATAACTATCCCAAGCTCTAGCTGCTAGTACAAAACATTAAAATATATAACATTATAAATCAGTATCAGATTTAGAGCTGGTTGAAATATTTTCCAAGGAAATATTTTTCTGTCAAAACCAAAATGCTTCATGATAGCATATTGACATTGATAAAAAAAAATTGTTAAGAAGATATCTCAAGTTCAGGCCATCATTTTTTGACAAAATGAGAGTGCTGGAACAGAATTTTTCACACCAAATCAGACAGCCCAAAGACTTAATTCTAGGACTCCGACATTCTAGGCCCTACTCATCACAGAAGTAAGCATGTGTGTGTGTTATTCACTCTTCTCCTCCCACAACCCTAACTCACAAAAGATTCTATTTTCATTCCAAAGTGGAACAAAACCAGATTTCAAAACTTTGAAATGTTTCAAAAACTGGAATCGTTGTTTGCTGGGCAGCCCTAATAAAAGTATATCAACTTAATCACTGTCTCCACACACACAAACTGCTCATATTTCTACCAGTAGTCTACCCTTGAAATCAATTTGTCATAAAATAATAACTTACTCATCCCCAATCCTTCCAAATCCCTGACTCCATCTGTTCTGGAACCACCTAATGAAACATTCAAATAATCCCATTTAGGGTCACCAAATGTAGGTTCCGAGCTCCAAATACTGTACTCTCTCACAGAAAATGCCCAACCACCTGCACTTTTTTAAACCAGGGCACTTTTAACCAAAGTCCCGCAACTGCTCATTACTGGAACGGTAACACAGGTAGCCAGACACCCACCCACGTAGAACCTTTATAGGTCAAAATTAACACTCCACCTGGAGATTAACCAGACTGTTGAGCACGGTTGTAATGGCTATTCTTTAATGCACTCTACACTAGATTAAGTTTCTGAATGGCCCCAAGAAGCAGCCTTATATACAGACATTGCAAGAGTCTAATTCTAACATGACAAAGAAATATAAAACTTGTATGGTATACATTCAAAATGCAACCTTCTTATTGAGCACAGAATTAAAGAGCAATACTGGTTATAGCTGGTACCTACCTGAGCATCCAGCAGCAGCTGAGGATTTAGTATGCTCACCCAAACTGTGAACCTCAGTAACAAACAGCAGGTATACTCCCTTAATCAAAGAGACTTATAAAGCTTCATCATTTGTCCTACCGACTGGAAATAATTATGGATAGCACAGTAAGAAAGGAAAACATATTTTGGGAAATGGTAATTAAAAATCAATTTATTATGTTCACCCACAGTGCTCAACAGTATCAATATGAACCCAAAATGCAGGTAACAAAAGATGATTTGGCATGGTATTTTCAGGAGTAAGTATCATGGCACAACCCAGATCGTTCTGTACTTTTATCATTTTTGGACAAGTCTATTTTCAATACTGCAACAAGGATACTTTTAGTTACTAGTACCAAGAACTTCTTAGAGTATGTGCAAAGTCCTTCAGGTGGCACATGACCAGGATTCATCACCAAATTTGGTCCACTGGTTGGATCATCAGCTTTCTCAGTTTGGGCCAGGGATCGTGACATTAACATTGATCCATGCCTCCTCCTCTCCCGCACGCTCCCCCCCTCCCCCAATACCAAGAACTGATCTGAGTCATTGGAAATTCAGATTGAACAAAATACAATGGTTGACATGTGCAGCAATGTTTTAAAAGACTGTAGTACTCCTGCTGAGGCCAGATTGCTGCAAAGCCAACCCAGGACAGACTTCATGCAAAAGTCAATATAATCCACAAGCTGTTAAGTAGGGTATCTGAAATGAGCAGGCGGCTGTTAAGTCAGTGGCAGAGAGAACAACATTACAACTGTAAGTAACTGGAACCCTTAGCAGAAAGGCAAAGAAACAAATCATTTTATTATACATGGTACCTGTCAGAATCAGGACTTCATATTATTAGGTGCTGCACAACATACAGGAAGGCACAGAATCTGCCCTGACAAACTTAACAGTCTAGACCGAATCACCTTTCTCACTGCACAGATGATCCCTTCAGGTGAGATTTGATTTACACTGGTAGAACAATCTTGTTTTGCAGCTTCCCCTCCTGTACCTTCTGTGCTACAAACAGGTATCTTCTGTTTCTAAAGCAGTGAACTTGACACTTTTCATGATCATTAAGTTAAATTTTTGAAATTTAAAAACAAAACAAGAAATATTGGCATTAGAATAATGAAACCCATCGGGGATATTTGAGTTCATAAAGAGGGTTAATGTTAGAAGTTTTAATTTCTTAAATCTCACTTCACTGCTAAACTGTGGCTTTTCCTTTTTTAAAAATAATTACTCTAATTTTAGATCTTCAAAATAAATAATAGTGTATCCAAACATGTAATTGTAGTTTAAGATATATGTCATAGTAGAGAGCTGCTAAAAGATTATGATAGGAATGCCATCATAGAAGAATAACTAATATCAATGAAGAATTTAAACCAACCTTAAAAAAAACAAATAAATAAACAGCACGAGTCAGAATTTGTTCTAGCTAGTCACCGTCTTTATAAATTGCATACACCTTCATATGTTTCAGTATCAAATATTAACTTATCTAAGTAGTCTTGGAAACCTGGTACTTGTGAAGGGCATTCTTTTTTATGAGAGGAACAAGTGGGATGGGATGTTTATTTTTTATTGGACCAGATTCTAGTGGTGAAAAAGACTCAATCTCTTCATTGCTTTTCTTATTTTCATGACCAAAATAAAATCAGTTTCAACTCCACTTGAAATAGGTACACTGAATCAAAAATAAAACAGAGCTTTACCAATATCTACCTGTTGGTGGTGGTGTTTTGTTTTGCTTTCCCCTGTGATTTTGGTTGAAAGTTAAGATGGGTAAATTCATGTGTTTATTATTACTGGAAGCTACTAACCGACTAAAGAAAAAGTTGTGAAAGAATCTTGATCTTTTTTAAAACATTCTGAATACAAGAATTCATCACCTTTAATATTTATTTTAGGAAGAAAAATTACACCTGAAAAACCACTCTGTTTACAACAAAGAAAATGTTTTCTTTGTGCATTTTTTCTTAAGCACTTAATTAAATGTAGTTAAATGTTTAAAATAGTAATTAATAAACCCATTACAAGATAAATATACTCATGAGTTCTTAAACATTTGAGTAGCACATGATAAATAGTTTGTTTTCCTGGTTTAACGAGATGAAAAGCATTGTCTCTCAGTGTTGTATGCAGTGTAGTTGTATTCGTGTGGGTGTCAGGATATTAGAGAAATAAGGTGGATAACTTATTTCTATTGGTGAGAGAAACAAGGTTGGAGCCACCCGGAGAGCTTCTTTCCCAGACAAGATGAGCTCTATGAGACTGGGAAGCTTGTCTCTCTCACCAACAAAAGTTGGTCCACTAAAAGATATGACCTCACCTTCCTTGCTTCTCTAATTGTCTCAAATCATAGAGCTGAATTTTACTAAAGCATGACTGTAATTATACAACAAAGTCTCAAGGATCGATCCCTTTGAGTTCTAAAGACTACTGTTTGCTTTGCAAGGGAAGAACAAGTAACTTTACATTTTCTAAAACTTTCCGTGCCGATGCATACGTCGTTTATCCTAGAGTGTTGTCACAAGCTCCAAAACAAAACCAATGGTCTGAACAGGCAAAACCCTTCAAATTGGAGGGACAGAGACAGATAAGATTATAGTCTCAATCCATTAAAAAGAAATATTATATCGAGAGTCTTATCACTATGTATTCAGAAAATACAACACAAACTACCTTTCAAAACAATGAGTGTCTAGCTCTGCACAGACCCCCCTCTCACGGGTATGCTGCAGCAAGTTCAAATGTAAATAAAATAGGTAGAGAGAAAGAAAAGGTCATTAGCCTCAGAGCGCAAATCCTGGGTACCAATGATTATCGTGATTTTTTTTTTACCTTCCCATGTTATCATACAATGGTTATACAGCACAACTAATGACTAACATGTCTACTCTCGGATCACATTTGTGTTACACATTATCGTACAGAAACTAATACATTGCCATAACGCTAAGGTTCCACTTTCTTTTTACAATCGTTTCAGGTATTTATTCTTAACCTTTTTTGATTAATAAAACAGTTCGGTTGCACTAGTGGACTGAGAATATTTGAAGCAAGAGGCAGCTGAAAATGGTGTGATACAGCAGGTTCCTTGTATGCCACCATTATGTTCCTGTGGGCTAAACAATATGGGGGCTAGTAAAATGTTAATGATTAACCATATGGCAAATTCCACTAGTTGATTACTCAAGAAGGCCAATGTCGCTAAAAACAGTTTTAGTCTGTGTGCATTCTCATAAAACTTCAATTGCTCTTTCTGATTTAATCGTACAACGCAACGACCCAACTTAGGTTCACAGAAATGTCTCCCCATACTTTTATAAAAGGTGCCTAGTGGTGACTTCAGATAAGTATGTGCGCCCAAAGCAAACTTGCTCAGATAATACATTTTCCTCACAGATCTTGTAAAGCGTAATGAAGCCACCAGTGCAGACGGGTGAAAAGGTGAAAGAATTAACACGTCTGCTTCTTTAATAAATGCTATTTTTGCACAAACGTTGTCCTTCAGTTGAAGCGTTCATCCGTCAGTTCCTGAAAGCAGGATAAACTTGGCAGGGCAGCCGCTTGCCAAGCCCGGGTGCCCCAGACATGTATGCTATAACTATTATTAAAACAGCTTAAAGCACAGCATTTAAACGACTTCGCCCGAGAACTCTGCCAAATGGAACCAGATGTAGAGGGTTGACTGACGTGTCGAGCTTTACTCCTCTTGGGGGAAGACGACCAGATCTCTTCGGTTTATATTATTTTAGACCGTTTTTAAAGTCTCCACATCTGGTGTGGAAGGATTTTGCAATGGGTTTCAGTGAGGCATTTAAAATCTCACTCTCTTCCTCATTCAAATGGGGATCCTAACGCAACAGACGGGCATCAAGATGTGTCCCTTTGGTGCGAATGTTTTATCTAGGGAACTTGTGAACGGGCATTTCCTGTTATCTAAGTCACGCCATTTGCCCTACTTGCTGCTCTCTGCTGTGCATTTACTATGCCTCTGGTCCCTGACTGATCTTCCATAAGGGAGGTCTGTGCCTTGCCCAGGCTAAGTGCTGCTCATCAGAGCTCCCCCGCGCTAACTCCCGGCAGCCAGTTCCAATTGGGGAGTGTGGGCGGAAGTCTCCCTCCAGGGAAGTGGCACAAATCAGAGGCACAAGTCCTGCTGTCACATCCCTCAAACCTGCTGTCCAGGTGCTGATCTCCCTCCAGGCCTCTCCCAGCTGACACAGCTCCAGGGCGGGAATTGCAAGGCACATCCTCTCCCAGGGCAGGCTCCCCAAAACCTTTCCTAACCTTCTGCCTCCCACCCTTGTTTCTGCCCTGTCCCTCTAGCCTCCTGCTTCCGCCTCCCTCCGGTTTAAACCAGGGGGGAGGCGCTTGCGCACTGCTGCGCGCCGCACATCATTTTGCCCCACAGAGCTTTCCCGAGATTGTCGTAGGGTAAGTAATGTATTAAATAGCACAGATCACACACACTCCTCAGCCCTGCTTCCCTCCACAATAAACTCTATCCTCCTTTCTGAGTTCGGGGCGTTCCATAGGAAAACCTGCCTATTGCCTAATTAGCCGTGAAAGGTAAGCGATTGGGTTTCCCAGTTTCCGTCTGTGTGTGGGTGCGCGCGCGCGCGCGCGCGTGTGTGTTTGTGTGTCCGCGGGGGTCTCAGCTTCAGGTCTGATTGTGCATAAATCACGGGGAAAGTTAATCTCTCACAGTGATAAGATTGTGAGTGTGGATAGGTAAAAGGATACCTAAAATCCTAGCTGCAAGGGCTGCTCTGAGTACAATTAGGCTGGGGCGGATTGACCAAACCAAGGCAGGAGAGTTATGCTACTTGCTGTCCATTTGCTGCATACATCAAACAGGTTCTATCTACGTGTGTTTACTACGTACCTCACCTCGCGGCTACTTTCCAATAATTTTAAGTGCATATTTCTGTGTCTTTGCACTATTCGTCGTTTACGCATGTGTTACCCCCAGATACTTTGTTCAGAGGATTTCAGAGAATAGATGGGATCTACTGAATCAGAGCGGCGCAGAATCCTATGTACAAAATCGGGAATGCCGCTATGTCGATCAGTGGTGTCGGTTATTTAGCCGAATAGTCAGGCTACCTCCCCCTCCTCCCCCCCAACACAAAAGCAAAGAACACAGAGTCAAGTGCTGAAGGGGCTGAAACGCCAAGGTGCCTGAACTAAAACGCAAGAAGCAATTAAAACTCCTCCTTTCGGATTAACAACCAAAAATTGATCGATCTGTCAGGAATACTGTTGATTTATGAAAGGTGCTTATTTCCTTGGTATGGAGAATTTTATGTTCTCTAGGTGAAACTGAGTTCAACCAGCTCCAGAGTAGATTGATGTTTTAATAAAAATAAATAAAGGGAAAAAGCTAGCCTAGTCTTTGGGGACATCAACTCTCAAATCGCAGAGTTAGACTAACAAATCAAAGTGCATTATCTTTACATTTCATATCTTTTAATCTAATGTCTAAAAATTGCAGGCAGTGCTAAAGCCTTTATTATTGTTAAAGTTTTAATATCGCGCTTAAAAGTTCACATCACAAGTAATCAATGCTTCATAATCAAAATGGCACGAAGAAACATTCAAGTAATTTTTATAAGTGACTTAAATAGCAATCAAAATATCAGAGGGCTGGTGTTATGTGAAAAACCCAGGGCTTGCCATTGCTGCTGCAAATGCAAATGCAAGTGTCCTGTAGATGGCACACCGTCCCCACTCTAGAGTTTAGCAAACTCCTTTCTCTGCTACAAGAGGAAAATTTGGTGGAAAGAAATGTCGATCTCAGCACTTGTTGTTTACCTAAACTAGAATGTATTTATTTCCCAACAACTCCTAAATTGATTTTAAAATAAACTTCAGAAACAAGTTACATGTTTGGCATTCAGTGCTGAATTGAAAACTAACTGCTCAGCTAGTCATCTGTGCATCCAGATAACATTTACAGTGGAAAGCAGAAGTCCATTTGGAACCGAAAGATACCAGAAAAACATAAGGAGATCATGTATACGCAAATAAATGGTCAACCTAGCCTTGTGCGGCTGAACCTGTCTAACAGTTACAAGGATTAAAAGTTCAAGCGGGCTCATAAATCAGCTTTGTGGTAAAATGTTTCCGTCCGCCACAGAGGCTGGACAGCGCTGACAGAACTCAAACAGCAGACAAACGCTTGGACACGTTTTTCTTTGCCATGTAAATTTCAGCGGGACAAATTGCTTATTAATAGTCTAGAAGAGAAGCCAGTTTCTTTCTTTCTTCTTTTCTTTATCTGTTTTTATTTCTGCATGGCCCCCAGCTATGCTCTGGGCAGCCTAACCGCCCAGCAGTTTTCATTTCAATATCCTAAAGAAAATGCAAATCACCACAGTGTGGCCTTTTTAAAAAAGTTAAATTAGCAACAGCTTTAAGTGACTCCATTAGTATGGAAGCCATACACATGGTCCATGCTGGAATAGTTTTTTTTGTTTTGTTTTGTTTTTAGCAGTATTTATTCTGGTCTGTAAATTTAGAAGAGATTCTGATTTAATAAAGAATCTCCTCTTGGAAGAACCCGGAGTAAAACAAGTGTGTGACATTTACCAAGGTAAACTGTCCAATAGTCATTAAATTGTACCTCTAATAGGCTTTGCAAAGAAAGACTGTCGTGAAACTTCGCAGATCATGGATCTGCTTTTCAGGTTTTAATTATTTAAAAGACAGCTATTGTTCACAAAGAAATTCTAAGAATATGAAAAGCTCTAGGAGCCCCTGTGCCCATTCTTTTACAAGGGCAGGAGAATTATCTTCATTCTTTGACTAAATGTCATATCACTTTAGTGTCCCCTACCAGTTTATTTAATGACTGGAGCTGGCTGAATTAGTCAAAGGGCCGAGCTTTTGCCCATAATTTCTCTGATGTTGACGGAAAAGGAAATATACATTCTACATAATGGTCTGGAACACCTATTGGACATTTGGCTCTGGCTGCAAAGTAGTTGTTCGTAGCAGAAACTTTTGTTAACCCAGTGTAGCAATAGCAACTGTCCAAAAATTATGCTGCCAGGATATCCAGGACTTCTTAGTCATTTCTGAATTAAATGGACACACTTTTTATTAAATCTTATCATTGTGGCATGAAAAAATTGTACTGGATATTTGGGTATTATGTTACCAATCCCCTCTAGGTTAGAACATCAACGAGAGAAAATCCTCGACCATGAAAGAGTTAAGATTTATATTATTCAGGAGAGGTTTTATTAGGATGTAATCTGCATTTTCTATCTACTGCATAATAAAAAGTGAGAAGTTTTGAGACACCTTTCTTGATTGTACCTTTGGCGATACTTTAGGTTTTACATTTAATTTGCATTTTGTTCTTGGTGAATATTGAAGTCTTGAGTGGAGGATTGAATTTTATTAGGACATCTGGACTGACAATATCAAATCAGACACCAACGTCCCAAAGCATGCTAAAATTTCAGAGTTAATTAGAACGAAGTGTGTTTAATTAAAGCCAATTATAATATCTGAAATTATCTGATCGATCCTTGTTTGCTCAGTGTGGGTCAGTTTATATTCTCATTGTAGTATAAGGAGAACTGGTCGATTTGCAAACTTCTTTTGGGGCAGTTTTTGTTTCTGTGTTTGTTTGTTTGTTTACAAATATATAGGTACGTACGGTGCAGTGTTCATATGAGGAGAATGATACATGGTCACTAAAATAAATACAGATGAACTGCTTCATGTGCTGTTTCTTTCAGGGGCATAGCAGTGTGCTAATCATGGAAATGTTTCGCACTTCTTAAAATGCTGCGAAACTTTCCTATACAATGGAAACAATCTTTCCATTCTCAACGGTTTCCCTCCTAACCTTTCAGCTCTCACTCCGTTTCTATATTTGATTTCTGTTTTTGAGTTGGTCATTGCAACAAGCAGCTTTAAAGGCTGCGGATCTCTGTGCCAATGTGTCACAATATTGTTTTTGATTTGCAATCAACGCACATGATTAGTTTTATCTGTAAAGAAAGCTCTCTTTCCTTGACACATCGCCGCCAGAGTCACCCACACGATGTAGCTATAGAAAAAGTTTAAGTTTTAAAAAACGTGATTTTTTTTAAGTTTAAAAACGTTCGGGTTTAATTTAATCGTGGCACCAGACGCCCACTTCTAAATGTTATTGTGTGTAAAATATCATTGCCTAGATTAGCAGATTGTTTACTCCGAAGTAACGGTATTTTCATAGTAGGCACGTTATTTGCCAAATAAAATTACCTTTTTATATATTTTGAAGTTAGTTGCAGGTCAGCTGGATGATGTAAACTATACTTAAAAGACCGAGCTAGACAGAAGAACAAAATTAATCATACTTTTGGCAAAAGTGTTTGTGCAATATAAGAAAATATAAGAATGCTACAATTACGTTACAGATCTTGCTCACACAGCCCTTTCATATGTCCGTCCCGTTTGTTAAGTAGTTAAATGATTAGAAAGACCTATTAAAAAGGACGCCAATACTGCAGGCCAGTAACGAAAAGCTTTTCTGAAATAGTGCTAAGCTAACCATATAATTTCATTATCCCTAATAAAACAATATGAAGCATAATAGTTTTTCCTTGCGATCTAAATCTGATTTGAGATGAAAATCTCTTCTCTCCACCCCAGGAGGCGCTGTTTATCAAACTTCATCACCTTCGCCTGATTCCTCTATACTAGAAATACTTCACTTATAGGATAAAACATTCTTTCTCAGACTTTTTTTTTTGTTTGTTTAATGAAAACTCACCTAATATTTTAAAAGGTGTTTGCCTTTCTTTATCTTTCGCTGATATCCCATCATCACACTTAATTCGACACCCCCCCCCTTTTTTCCGGATCCAAGAGGAGGTGGGCAGGGGAGGGACAAACAAACAAACAAATGTGTGTTCCTATAGACCTTAAGCATCTTTTGTATAACATTCAGGTTTCAATTAATTAAACTAGTTACCCCCCCCCCAAAAAACCCTCCTATTTTATCTTTCTGGCCCACCAGAAAGAAAAGACAAATGTTCTGGCACTCAGAACACACACATACAGTATATGTATAGAAACCTACTTTGATCTACTAATAATTCTTATTATTCTTTCCAGACGTTGGAGGGCGAGGCTTATTTGATTAAGTATATGTATTCCGTACCTATTTTCATTCGGCTTTTACCTGAAGCTCTGGATGTTTCAGAATCTGAATCCAAGCCAAGTATCTGAATAATTAAAACAAACAAATCCATAAACAAATAGATGGAGGGTAGTTAGACAAAAAATAGTGACAGTTTCTTAAATCCGTGATACGGTCTAACCTGTCCAGCACACACAACTGTATGTGGGCGAGTTAGCATACGGATCTTTTAAAATCCCCCTCATCCACTCTAAACCGTTCTCCTTGTTTGTCCCTGTAACTTTGCCCTTTGTGTTGGGGCTGTGAGCTGTTTGGAAGGAAGTGGTAAGTTTGATTTAGTGAAGAAACACAGACAGGTAGGTCGGACTCAGTTCCAGCTCTTGAAACCTTTTCAGCATCTCAGTGCTTGTCGCTTCTCCAGGAGAGGAGATGGTAACTGTGAACAGGGACCGCCAAACCTCTGCGCCCGCAGCAAAAGAACACAGGTCTTGTGCAGCCCCGGAATCCAAGACTCCTGCCTTGGATGCGGGGGAATGATTCCCACTGCCTAATCTAGTTGCTCACTACATAAGCACTTCGTGCCGAAACTACCGGAGTAGTATTAGTTCAGACTTTCTCTGCAATGTTGCTTTCTTAAAAACTGCACTATGATATACTAATTAAAATCTTAGCTAAGTCTTTATACTGGGAACCGTATTCAATATTAATCAGCGGTCCACCACAACCCACCCCAAAATCTGAAATCTACTTTACCTGGATATTCCATTGATATATTAAAATACCTGAAAGGTGAATTTATAACTCCTCTGAAACGCAGGAACCAAAAGTTAGTGGAGATCTGTTTCGGTTAAATCAGGCATAAATTACACCTACTGTAACCAAATACGCTAATAATGAAGGCGCCTTAAAACAATAACACTGAAAAATGTATGTTGGCAAGTTTGATTCTCATTCTATACTCGCCCCTCTAAGAAACCAATCGTAAGTTAGCGAAGGCAAGTTTGGAACTTGTATAGTCATCACTTCTGCAGTTTCCTAGCTGAACTTTCCACTGAAAAAGTTTCTTTGGTAAACGAAGCTCCCACACACCGATAGAAGGCAAGAAGCAGCCCTGGATGTGAGCCCCATGCAGACCAGTGTTGCATTTTACTACCAAGTACGTGCGTATGAGAAGTGGCATGATTTAAAACATCGGAATGCAACGATTCCTTTCAGAACAAAAATTTGAAATGATTAAGATAATAGTCCCACGAGAATGGTCCCGAGGAAAAAAAATAATAAAGTTGAGAAGAATCCTATAACTGCATTGGAAATGAGGCTATCAATTTTAATCTGTGAGAGCCAAGTACAGTATGTGATTATGTGTTATTACGCTGTGTGTTGTTAGAACATTGAGAGACGGAGGAAAGGAATCTTACACTTGATTTATTGTAGAGGTTGAGATTTCCTTTTCAAGCTTTTACAAGATGATGTCTGTACACGGGGTATACGCTGAAGGAATAAACCGAAAGTGCTTTTGGATCTGCGAGAGTGGAAAAGCCAGGCAGGGCTCTGTTCCTTTAAGGTCACTGCATGCTCTGGTATGATGTTTAGGAGGACAGCTGGGCAATGGCCATCTGACTGACTTCGGCTTGACATCTGGGAGCCCACTGGTGTGTGGCACGCGAATCGCTTGATGTCGCTATTTAAATGCAAATTTGTGGGGGATCATTGAAGCCT